>CM067341.1:72096250-74885000 GCA_034376525.1 Nicotiana benthamiana | reverse complement strand
CACAGCAAAGGAGATATCAGGACGGGTGAAGGAGAGATACTGGAGGCCCCCAAGGGCTTGTCGATATGCGGATGCGTCGGCAGGAGCCGAGCCGTCGGCCAGATGAAAGCGGGTTGACGCCGCTCTTGGCGTCTGAACAGGGTTGGATTCCAGCATATTATGACGAGTCAAAAGATCAACAACATATTTACGCTGAGAAAGAAAACACCCCTTGGAGCTGCGCAGAACTTCAACACCAAGAAAGTAGCATAGATCACCCATGTCTTTAAGAGAAAAATGAGTCCCAAGAGAGTCAATCACACGGTTCAAGAAAGCAGAATCATTACCAGTCAATATGAGATCATCAACATATACCAAAAAATAGGCCGTAATACCAGAGTGCTGAAAGACGATGAGCGAAGTGTCAGAGGTAGTGTTGACGAAACCCATCGTTAGAAGGCATTGGCGGAGCGCACTGTACCATGCCCGGGGTGCCTGTTTGAGACCAGAAATAGCTTTCTGTAACTTACAGACATAAGATGGATAGGCTTTGTCAACAAAACCCGGTGGTTGTGCCATATAGACATCCTCTGTAAGCCTCCCGTGGAGAAAGGCATTGTTCACATCCATTTGACGAAGAGGCCAGCCCTTGGATACAGCTAGACTGAGAACCAAATGCACAGTTGTTGGCTTAATAACCGGACTGAAAGTCTCCAGGAAGTCTACACCTGGACGCTGATGAAAGCCCTTCGCAACAAGTCGGGCTTTGAACTTATCAACAATACCGTCAGGCTTTCGTTTGATACGATAAACCCACCTGCAACCCACAACATTCTGTGAAGAATCAGGCGGAAAAAGATCCCAGGTGCCATTCCGTAGCAGAGCATCAAACTCTGATGACATAGCAGCGCGCCAGCGCTTATCAGACATAGCACTAGACAAAGTCTGAGGTTCAGTAACAGCAGGAGAGGTGACAGCAGACATACCAAACTTCTTGTTGGGCGTAAAGATGTTATTTTTGCTGCGAGTTTGCATATGATGACCACCTTGAGAGGATGTAGGTGGCGGCATAATGGGTGTGACGGCGGCAGGGGCCGCTGGCAGTGTCGGAAGGGGCGCTTGTGGCGCGGGCGTTGGCGCCGACAGTGCGTCCGGTGAAGGATTGCCAGTGGGAGCGGCGGCAGGTACTGGTGGCGGAAGCAGAAGGACTTCTAGGGAGACCGGAATGGGTACAGGGGGAGACTCGGGGTTAGACAATTTGGAGAACGGGAAGACATCTTCATGGAATGTGACATGACACGAGACGAAGATTTTAGACGTTGAGGGATCAAAGCATAGATAGGCGCTTTGAGTGGTAGAGTCGCCGAAGAGGACACATGCACGAGATCTGGGTTCCATTTTGTGTGAGGTGTAGGGCCGAATCCATGGGAAACATTGACAGCCGAAGACACGTAGTTTGGCAAGGTTGGGGCGCTTATGGAAGAGAGACTCAAAGGAGGAGAGCATCGAGAGATTTGTCTTGGGAAGACGATTATTGAGATAGACTGCTGTAGCAAAGGCATAAGGCCAGTAAATGAGAGGTACAGAGGCATGATGAAGGAGAGTGAGACCAGTATCGACAATATGACGGTGACGACGTTCAGCATAGCCATTGTGCTGAGGTGTATGAGGAGGTGAAGTGAGATGTGAGATGCCATTGGAGGCAAGAAAAGAGCGTAAAGCGAGGAATTCACCCCCACTGTCAGTATACAGAGTAATGATTTTAGCAGAGAAATATTTTTCTACAATGGATTTAAAAATGGGGAAGGTTTGTAAGACATCAGATTTACGGCGCAAAGGAAAACACCAAACATACTTGGAAAAATGATCAACAAAGATGACATAATATCTAAATCCTTCATTAGAAATAATGGGAGAGGTCCATACATCGGAGAAAATAAGCACCAGCGGAGCAGTAGAAGATAAACTTGACTCAGAAAAAGGTAACTTATGACACTTATGAAGCTTGCAAGAGACACAAGCAAGAACAGACACATTACTAGACGCTATACTACTAGAAGACACTATATGACGCAGGATTTTGGCGGACGGGTGACCGAACCGAGAATGCCATAATGACGCAGAGAGCTTTTGTGCCGTGAGGGCGGACGGGAGACTGGGAGCCGCCGGCCAGTAGTAGGTGTTTCCCCTAAGCGGGCCGCGAACGAGCATTGCCCAGGTGCGACGATCCTTCACCTGAAAATTAGTATCAGAAAGAATAACATTAACATTATTATGACGACATAATTGGGCAACAGAGATCAAATTTTTACGCATATGTGGAACACAGAGAGCCCCAGGTAATAAAAGAGAGGAATAATTGTTAAGTTGTCCAGTGTGTGTAATTGTCAAACCTTCACCGATACCAATAACCACATTGTCGAAACCGGTGTAAGGACTGTGAAGAGACATGTTGGCAAGATCAGAGGTGATGTGATGGGGGGCACCAGAGTCCACGATCCAATCGGATGCAGAGGGAGTTGTCGGAGAGTGATGGGCTGTGTGAGCAGCCGGATAAGGCCGTGAAGCATAAGCTGGCCGCGGCAGTGGTCCACCGTAGGGGGGCTGATTGGCGCCGGAGATGGGATAGGACGGACAGCGGCGCGCGGAGTGGACAAATTCACTGTAGAGCTGGCACTTCCCATTGTACCCGCGAGATTGGCCATTGCTGGAGTAGCCACCGCGACCAGAGGCTGAACCGCAGCTGCTACGGCCGCGGCCGCGGCTACCGAAGCGGTGACGGCCTGACTGCTGTCTGGTGACGAAGGAAGACGACGGAGCCAAATCAGATGCGGCGTAGGTGGCCGGCACACGAGCAGTAATCTGAGCGTCCACGCTTAACAGATTGTCATGCAATTCAGCAAAAGAGATAGGAGATTCGCGGGCTTGGATGGCATGAGAGAGTTCCATATACGGATCATCAAGACCATTTAGAACTTTAATGACAAGATCCTCAGAATCAATAGTAACACCCAGGAGAGATAATTCATCCACAATCACGCGAATACCGTGCATAAAATCAGTAACAGATTTAGAACTTTGTACCGGATTATGGACCTGTTGTTTGAGAGCCATGATACGACCACGAGAAGTAGTGCCGTATGTGCGCGCGAGGATGTACCAGGCCTCTTTAGAGGTTTCCGCAGCGGCAATAAAGGAGATGATTGTCGGTGTGATCGACAAGATGATGGTACTGAGAATAAGATTGTCCTAGCGAATCCAGTAAGGATATGCCGGATTGGGGGAAGTCACCTCCTTGTCGACGATGGTGGCTGGTGGGCACGACTTCGATCCGTCCAAGAAGCCGAGGAGGTCGTAACCCGTAAGAAGGATACAAAATAGGAATTTCCACGACAGGTAAATAGTGGAATCCTATTTGAGTGGGATCTGAGCCGATGCATTGATGGCAATCGGCTAGAGAAGCTCGTTTGACGTCGTAGCGCCCATGAAGCGCAAGGCAAAGGAGAGGAAGCGCCGATCGACGTCGAGAGAGAGAGGGATGTCGATTAGTGCAGCGGCGGCAGCGACGGGCTGGCGATAAGAGCAGCGTCGGCGGCGGCGGTGGCAGCGCGGGTAGGGTAGAATTAAGGTTTCTTTGGCGATAAGCCACTGGCGTCTGATACAATGTAGAGAGTTTTGGGAGAAGTGAATTTCTTGTATTGCTCACAAAAGTATATATAGAGTACAGAGGTATCAAATCCTACCAACTATAGGACTGTACAATAATGAAGGAAATCAAATCCTACCAACTATATGACTGTACAATAATGAGAGAATATTCTACCAATAATAAAAAGATACACACAATTATATTCTAATACAAACTGGGCGTCCTATTAAATTTTTACATTAAATTTTTACTCTTTCAACCACCCTAAGGAAACAAAATGGGGCAGGATTTTTTTATTGGGGAAAACTACAAAGTATATCACTTCCAAAATAATAGCAGCTAATATTGTTTACCCTTAAATTGGATTACAGTTAAACTTATAGCTTGTTTTAAGGATATGTGATTTCACTTGGTACAAACTGAGAAATATACCAATTAATGCTAGAAATTGACTATAAAGTAAAACAAACCAATGTAATGAGCAGTTTTGGCCCTTGAGCTAGATTACCCTCGAACCAACAGAGTATGCTAAAGAGTTTTAACCAAACAACATAGCCTTAAGAGAGAAAATGTGATATATTTCTTCGTTATGCGTCAATATCTTGTTTACAAAATAATTAGAACCTTCTTTATATGGTAGATGAATTCTACTTATGGTACAATTATAAATACTGAAGGAATTCCCATGATGGCCAAATGTCTGGTCTTGACTTGATACATGCTGAGATTTTTACTATGATCCTTGCCCGTCACGGATATCTCGGCTTTCTGTTAATAGGTTTATCAGGCTTTCTTCGATCATGCTCTGTCCCTATCTAGCTTCGACCTCGATCATGGATGGTCTCTATCTTGATCGATCATCGACTCACGAGCTTAGCGATCCATCTCCGTGCCATGGTCTGATATAATGCGAGGCCGGGCCTTGGTTTTCCACCCTAATTCGGATTAACCATACAAAGTTAGAGAGCCCCAATTTTGACTGTATACAGATAGTCCCCTCAATTTTTTGGAGTGTAATGACAAGAAATGAATTGAGCCTTCGAACATTCCCTTGATTTATCATGACATAAGAATCGTAACGCAAGTGGCTAAAGTGAGCAAAATATCCCATCGGTTAACTTTCATAGGCATTTAATGTGCGTCAGTCGATGGTTGGCCACTACCAGTATTGAACCGTCATTTTGAAACAAATAAATAGCCATCTTCTTTATTCTTTCAAACTTTAATTTCAATTTCCTTCATTTTAACTCTTATAGCCTTTGTATTCTGCAGAGCTTCATGTCTTCAAATCTTTGAATTTCTTTGCTTCTTCTCAAAACACCAAAATTTTCAATATCTACTCTCCCTTGCTTACAAAAAATATCCAAAACATCTAAAAATGTTTCGTAGAAATAAAACGCTCCCTTGTCTCGGTCGCCCGGCGGGCAACCGATGGCGGATCCTTCCCTGCAGGACTCTGTTCCTAGAAATATGCCACTGCTGCTGATTTTAAGGTTAAGAATACACCCTCGATGCTGGGTCAATAAGAACTGATGTTGAGGAACATATGTATAGTTACAAAAGATCTCCTCGAGAAGGTGAAAGAGGAGTGCAACTGGGTAGGCAAAGATGTAGTAGTTCCTACCCCCCATGAATCTATCACAACTCATATGGAGGGATATCTAAGTGTCTATACTTATTCCTTCAGGATAGGTCCCTTAGACCTTACCATCTTCTCTATTTGCAAGAGGTAAGATGTTACTCTTAAGCAAATTCATCCGTCGTTTTGGAGGATTTTGATCCTCCTCCGACTCTTTGCAAGTAAGAAAGAGGGGCATCCTTTTACCGTCAACCACCTTATGCGTCTCTACAGCCCCCGACTTTCTCTTGGTGGTATGATCAAGCTTTATTGCCGAGCCACCAGACCCCTATTCTTGAGCATAGAAAAGGCTCGAGACCGGGGTTGGATGGGAAGATTTTTCCGAGGAAAGACTTCGGACCTAATCCCTGCCGAAGAAATGTCGTTCCCTAAAAAATGGAATATGAATGTAAGTATTGCTCCACCTTAAATATCTAACTTGTCGTTATTTTCTTCTTATTTTCCTTCCTCATATAACCCTTTATGTTGAAGTTGTGGCCGTTATTCCGGTGGTGATCCCCGATCTCAAGTAATGGGTCAAAGGCCTTGTCACAGAGGTCATACTCTAAGCGTGTCTAGATGGAAATATAGAAGGAACAATAAGAGGCCTGTAACCATGGTAATTTTTCCTTCTTAGAATAGTTTCCATTAGGACTTTGTATTATATTTATTCATCTTTTTCCCGGTTGTAGGTCTAGGAAGGATGTAGCAATGAGGACTCTTTTGTTGAAGAAGAGGCATTTTCCCCTTCTCCAGCTTCGAAATAGATCAATGAGAATATGAGGAAAGGGGCTCCGAGCTCTCCGGGGCCGAAAAAGAAAAAACTAGGGAGGAGACCCCATAAACATAAGGGGGTCATTCGCCTAACTATGGAGTCAGCCAAATAGCTGAGGGACGAATCTATAGAGGACGAAGAAGAAGAAGACTTCGGGCTGGTTACTCGTGCGCTAACTGATACCAAAACTCAAATGACTACTGAGCCGCCGGGAGCCGAAGCCGCTTTTCCTAGTCTTGACAAAGCCCCCAAGTTAGAAAAAGCATAAAGCGCTTCACCTCAAGATGAGAAGGCTACCAAGGAGGTGGTCAAGGATGGTGTAGAAACCATGCTCGATTTTTCCCATGATGAGGTGGACCACCAAAAGATTCACTTGGGGAAATGGAGATTGGAGATTTCTCCTCATTGCCTTCATTCTATGATACAATGATCAAGGATTCTCAGACGATAGAGACTCACCACGACGAAGAGGTCAATGAAGCAGAAGACCTTTTCGGTAGCTATTTTGCTAAAGTGGAAGATGTCACCAGCCTGGGTGACTTGGACGTACTGAGGAAGAGTTTGAGTGACGCTTTCTCGTATTTTAAGCTAACCAACCAATTCCTAGCCCCCAACATAGATCTCGGGCGTAAGTGTCCACTTATCATCTCGATCCCCTAGGATGCTCAAGTTTTCTCTGCCCCCATAGGCTAGCTATCTCCGATGCTTGGTCACTGGAAAGGACCAAGCCAATATGGCTACAGTGGAAGTTGGCGCTTGTTCAACGAGGACCAGCATGCTCCGAATTGGGTAAGCTCAAGGGCCATTGCATTATATCTTTATGACTTTGAATTGTAAATATCTCTAACATTTCTTCCTTTCTCATAGGCTTTGCCATTGCATCATAAGTCCTTTCTTCGAATTCAGAGAAATGTAAGGTCTAGGTTCAGGGCCTCACTAAAAAATGTGATACTTACAATCTTCTTAGTGAGAAGCTTCAGGTAGACTTGGTGGCGGCTCGAGATGAGCTTGAGTCCTACTTTGTCAATATGGCCAAAGAGCTCGAAGTGGCCAAATTTTAGGCGGCCATGGCTAAGACTCAAGCTAGTACGACCTAATGCAAGGCCGATGCTGAAGCCACCCTAGCACAAGCCAAGAGCATGGTGGATCATGCTAAGTGGAAAGCTCATAGGGAAGCCCTTGAGTGGGACCGTGATCAAAGCCTCGATATATCTATTGAAATTACAGTTGCTAGGGTAGAGGATACAAAGGCTCGGAAGATGGCTTTTCCCGAGAAAGACTCCGAAAACTCAAATGAATCTGGCGGTGGAGAAGATTCTAAGGGCGAAGATACCCCTACGGACAAGGATTGTGCTACTTAGGCTTTTCGATAGTTTTTTGAATTATTTTTGAGGTCGTTCCAGCCTTTGTAAAGAATTTTCATCGGGCTGCGATACCATTGTAAAAAGTTTTTGATGAATATAAAACTTATTCATTTTCATAATTGTCATCTTTTTTGTCATTTCATGTAAGGGTCAAAATGCGTTAGCATAATATCATGAAGTCATTTTCGTGGGTCCAAAGTTTGGGGAAGATAATGGCCGATAATAAGTCTCGCCTTCGATCTTTTCTAATCGTTGGACCCTAAATGATAACTCGAACTTTTGTTTATGTAGCCCTTAAGCGTAATGATCAAGTGAGGACATGCTCATACTCGAAATTAGGTATCCCTTAGGCTTTCTAGTCAAGTGAGAAGGATCTCTCGAACTTGAAGTGAAAGTAGCCCTTAGGCCTTTTATAAATTTTGTATTTGGCCGATCCGGCCTTTGTAAAACGACCGTTTAACCATATATAAGGCTTTTTCTACCCTTTTTGGCTTTTAATATTTTTCCTTTATTTATCATTCGTGTTCACAAAGGTTGTAACACCTTAGCATAAAATACGAAACCGTTTGAGTGTTTGAACAATTTTGCACTCTTTAGAGTTTTTGAGGCTTGATATTATTGAAGAATTTTATGAATTTGATGCGGGTAGACCTTTTAACCGATTTATGAAAGAATGTGAAAGCCTATTTTGTAATGGAATTAGGACGTCTCCAAGTCATGTTAATTTGATTGTAGCCTCTTTAGTTCAGGGTTTGCCCCTTGGGGTTATTTTCCCGTTTTACTTCGAGCTTGTAAGAGTTAGTTTAAAAAATATATATGAAAATTGAGGGAGTTGCACCTTAGTAGTATTCCAATTGTTGGGTAATTGTTCGCTGTTCATTGTACCGAGCTTATAGTATCCCTTTCTTGTGATTTGCAGAACCTATTATGGTCCTTCCCAGTTCAGACCTAGCTTCCATTCATTCGGATTTTGGGTGTTGCGGTTGAATTTTCTAAGAACCATGTCCCCGATGTTAAAAGGTCGAAGATTGTTCCTTTGATTGTAATACCTTTCGACCCGCTATTTTTTGTCAGCTAACCGGATGAGGGTGCCTTCGCGTCTTTCGTCCGAAAATTCTTGGCTCGTACTCATAGCCTCGTTATTTTACTCCTCTGTTGCATGTCAAAAGCTAACGAGAAAGGTGTTGCTCTGGTATTGGATTCGATGTTGTGCAGTATGCCCATAGAACCTCGTACAATACCTCTCTCAATTTCACTTTGGCATCGGTCAATTTCTTCTTAAGTTTCTGACTAATGGTTTTGTTGGTAGATTCAACTTTTTAGTACCCATTGAGATGATAAGGCATTGATAGGATTCTCTTAATTTTGTGATCCTTGAGAAATTTAGTTACTTTATTACTGACGAATTGCTTTCCATTATCACATACAATCTCGAAGAGCATCCCGAATCGGCATATGATGTGGTCCAAAATGATGTTTATGACTTCTTTTTCTCTGACTTTCTCAAAAGCCTACGCTTCAACCCATTTAGAAAATTGATCAATCTTAAATAAAATAAACTGAGCTTTACCTAGGGTCGATAGAAGAGAGCTGATGATATCCATTCCCTATTTCATGAACGACTATAGGGATAAGACTGAATGGAGCTGCTCTTCGGGTTGATGAGTCATAAGAGCATGCCTTTGACATTTATCATATTTTTGTACAAACTCCTTTGAATCTTTTTCCATTTCAATCCAGTAATAGCCGGCTTTGATTACCTTTCGAACTAGTGATTCGACGCCTAAGTGGTTTCCACAAGTGCCTTCGTAAACTTCCTGTAGGATGTAATTAGTATCTTTTGCTCTCAAACATTTTTCCAATAGTCCATCGAATATCCTTCTAAATAACGTTTCATCTTTGGACAAAGTGAGTCGTGCTGCCTTTGTGCGTTGAGCTCTCGACTCTTTTGGTTCTGATGGAAGCTTCCCGTTCTTTAAGTACTCTATGTACTTGTTTCTCTAATCCCAAGTCAAACTTATAGAGTTTATTTCGGCATGTGCTTCTTCGACCACCGACCTTATGGGTTGTACGACATTCCCCGAGTTTAGATCGTTATCTTCGACCGATGAACCTGGATTGGCTAGAGCATCGGCTTTGCTGTTCTGTTCTCGAGGTACATGTTGCAAGGTTCATTCCTTAAATCGATGCAGAGTCATCTCTAGTTTATTCAAGTACCTCAGCATTCAGTTCTCTCGAACTTCAAAAGTCATGTTAACTTAGTTTACCACAAGAGGGGAATCACACTTGGACTTTATGACCTCTGCTCCCAAATTTTAGCTAGTTCAAGACCTGCAATAATGGCCTTATATTCGGGCTCATTGTTAGTCAATTTTGTAGTTTTGAAAGCTGGTATCCAATCAAGAAAGAATCACTTCGGAAAATTAAACTAAGCTTCCCCCCTCTCTCTCTCTTATTTAGCTAATGATACTGTCTAACTACTTTACATGTCAATGATTTTAGAACAATGCCTAGTTCGGACCCCATCACTTTCAAAGCACTGTCCGTATAGAGGGCCCGGATCCTCGTAGATGTAGCCGATTTCATCAGCACTTCTTTGGTATGAGGGCCGGCCAAAGTCAGCCATGAAGTCTGCAAAAATTTGAGACTTGATGACAGCTCGGGGATGATACTCAATACCATGCCCACTAATTTTGACGGTCCATTTGGCTAATCGATCCGAAAGCTCGAGTTTGTGTAGAATGTTTTGAAGAGGATAAGTTGTCACGACACATATTGGATGGCATTGGAAATATGGTTTTGGTTTCCTATTTGCACTTATAAAGAAATACTAATTTTTCTAAGTGAGGATATCTAGTGTCAGCCTCACCTAAGGTCCGACAAACATAATAGATAGGGAATTGTGTAACTTTTTCTTCTCGAATCAGGACTTCACTTATCGCTATCTCCGAGACTGCCAAGTACAAGTAAAGTTGTTTGTCCACTTTTTGGGAATGGAGTAGTAGTGGGATCGATAAGTACCACTTTAGTTCCTCCAAGGCTTGTTGGCATTTCGGGTTCCATGCAAAGTTTCTCTTCTTCTTCAACAATGAGAAGAATCGGTGACTCCTATCTGAGGATCTTGAAGTGAAGAGCCCTATGGCGGCTATGCGCGCCGTTAGCCTCTGTACGACCTTTACGTTATCAACGATCGTGATGTCCTTGATGGCTTTGATATTGTCGGGGTTGATCTCTATCAGACACCATTAAGCTGAGAAACTTGCTTGAGCCAACCCTGAACATGCCTTTTTCTGGGTTGAGTTTCATATTGTACTTCCTCAGTATATCAAAAGTTTCCCGCAAATGCTTCAAATGGTCCTCTAGTAGCATGGAATTAACTATTATATCATCAATATAAACCTCTATTTAAATCCTTATTTATTGTTCGAACATTCAATTTACCAGGCGTTGATAGGTTGCACCATTGTTTTTTAGTCCGTAAGGCATTACATTATAATACCAGGATTAGGCATCGAGAAAACTGAGAGTCTCTTGGCCGGCTGTGGCATCAATCATATGATCAATGTTAGGCAAAGGAAAAGAAATTTTGGGGCATGCTTTATTCAGCTCTTTATAATCTACGCACATTCTAAGTTTGTTTCCTTTCTTAGGGACTACAACTATATTTGCTAACCATTCGGGATATTTTACTTCCCGGAATGGATCCGATTTTGAGAAGTTTGGTTACTGATCTTTAATGAAAACATTTTGACTTGGGACTGAGGCCTCATTTTTTGTTTCACCAGGTCAAACTTCGCGTCCAAGCTCAGATTATGAGTAGTGATCTTCGATGGGATCCCTGTCATATCAAGATGGGACCATGTAAAAAAATCCACATTAGCTTTAAGAAATTGAATAAGCTTTTTCCTGAGCTTGGGAGTTAACCCGTGTATATGTATACCTTTCAATCGGACAGATGCTCGATCAGTATGATTAGTTCTAGCTGTTCAATTGTTGATTTTGTGGCATCAGAATCATCGTGGATGATGAATGATCGGGGTATCATATAGTTATTCACCTCGAAAGTTCCCTGCTCCTTTGATTGGGTCGAGGATGCTGACTTGGTTGCTATTTGGATTCTAGTTTTCCCTTCGACTCCGATCCCTTTGCTGATGAAAGTGCCAATACCGGTATGACATCTCTGATTGAAAATATCTCCTTGGCTGCGCGTTGTTCCCCGTACACTTCTTTGACTTCCTCCAATATTGGGAACTTCAGAACTTGGTGAAGGGTTGAACGTACTCCCCTCATGTTATGGATCCAAGGTCTTCCAAGCAGTGCGTTGTACCTCATGTCACCCTCGACCACATGGAACTTTGTTTCTTGGATGGTTCTGGCCACGTTTACTAGCAAATTAGTTCCACCTTTGGTAGTTTCACTTGCCATGTTAAAGCCATTAAGTGTTCGGGGTGCGGGTGTAATTTGATCTTGTAGGCCGAACTGCCCTATGAACCTTGATCGAATAATGGTTGTCGAGCTACGTCGATCAATAAAAACACGTTTAACTTGAATTTTACTCATAAGGACAGATATTACAGTGCATCGTTGTGAGGCTATTCGATCCCTTCTGCATCCCCGTCATTGAAAGACAAGGTCTCTTCCGGTAAGTAGTCTCGAGTTTGCTTTTTCCTTGTGATTGTCACCTTGATGCATTTAAATATCCTTGAGGAATATCGACCCCACCAACGAGCATGTGAATCATGTGTCGTGGCTCTTCCTGCTCTTTTGTCCGTTTGAACATCTCTACTCAAGTGATTTTTGGTCCGATCACTTAAGAATTCCCGAAGGTGCCACTAGTTGAACAATCAGGCTACTTCCTCCATTAAATGTCTACAATCTTCCATTTTATGACCATGTGTGCCATGATACTTGCATAATTGATTGGGATTTCTCTGGGCCGGATCGGTCTACAGAGGTTGAATCCATCTAGTATCCTTGTCATTTACACTGAAGTTATATTTCAACAATCGTGGAGCTTCTTTGAGCCTGATATCCCTATCAAAACCATTTTTACTCATGATACCTCACGAATGTTGAACTCGAACATTTCTTCTCTCATTCTGTGCAAAGTTTCGTCTACACGCGCCTCTTCTACGTCCTCGTTGTATGGTTGATACTGATCTCTATTCGTCCTTGGCTGTTGATCGATATCCCTCTTGATCCTATCCACGGGCCCAATAGGATAAATGGATCCTGAAGGAGTCCCTAATTGATCATCCTCGACCGTGATCTTCGCCTAGTATCGATTATGTACATCGGCCCAAGTGGCAGCTGAATACTCGATCAAATTTTACTTCAACTACTGTGAAGCTGTAGAACTTCGAGCGTTGAGGCCCTGAGCGAAAGCTTGAACAATCCATTTGTCGGTGATCGGTGGAAAATCTTATCTTCGTTTGGAACCGAGATACAAATACCCTGAGCGTCTCGTTATCTTTCTTCCTTACTTTTAAAAGGTACGACTTTCTCGTTGTAACCTTAACGGCTCTAGTGCGCCTTCACAAAAGAATCTACAAGCATATCAAACGAACTAATAGAATGGGGCGGTAGATTATGATACCATATCATGGCACCCTTCGATAGAGTCTCCCCAAATTTCCTCAGCAATACGGATTCACTTTCGTCATCTTCGAAGTCATTTCCTTTTATGGTGCACGTGTATGAGGTTACATGTTCATTTGGATCAGTCGTCCCGTTATACTTAGGGATCTCGAGCATACAAAACTTCTCGGGAATGGCTTTCAAAGCTGCACTTGGGGGAAGAGGTTTATGAACAAATTTTTTAATATCAAGTCCTTTCAATATCAGAGTTTCCCCGGGGATCTAGTCGACGCTGGAGTTGTACGTTTCCACTTTCTTATCATTTTTCTCGATCTTGTTTTCTCCCGTCTCGATTCACTTCGTCAACTCTTCGAGCATTTTTAGGATAGTGGGATTTGTCTCAGATTCCTTTTCATTCGATTTTCTGAAAGTTGATTCGACCCTGTGCACAATTTCTTGGGATGACTCGAGTTTGACCATGCTTGGCATATTGTTCTGATTTTGGAGCTGAGCTATTGGCGCGTGCTAAGCCTGTAACATTTCAAAGATAACACGTAGGCTAAGCCTGCCGTCTTCACCGCCATACGTATTCTGAGTAGATGATCGGGTACCCCCACGAATGTTGCTTTCCCTATCGACGACCATATTTCCATTGATGGCTGCATGTGAACTAACGTCTATCGGGTCTGTAGCCGGGAACTCCATCGAGGCTAGTAGGGGGTGCAATGTTTCCTGGTGCAATGTTCTCATTCTCGCAGTATTGGCTGAGATCATTGTCAATGTGTTAAGGTGCTAATTGAGAGTTTGACATCTTTCAATCATGTAATCAAAGACACTTCAAAGAACAAGCGTAAAATAATGTGTATTACGAAAAATTTTACCAGGCAATCACTATTATCCTTAGCCCCGCAGTGGGCGCCAAACTGTATACGCTTAAAATTGGATTATAGTTAAACTTATAAGTGGTTTTAAGAATATGTGATTCACTTGGCACAAACTGAGAAATATATGGACTTTATTAGAAATTGACTATAAAGTAAAGCAAACCAATGTGATAATCAGTTTTGGCCCTCGAGCTAGATCGCTCTCGAACCAACAAAGTTTGCTAAAGAGCATGAAACAACAGAGCTTTAAAAGAGAAATTGTGATATATTGCTTTGCTATGCATGAATGTCTTATTTACAAAATGATTAGAACCCTCTTTATATAGTAGAGAAATTCTACTTATGGTACTATTCAAAATATAGAAGAAAATCCCATGATTGGCTAAATGTTTGGTCTTGGCTTGATACATGCTGAGATTTCCTCCACGATCCTTGCTCGGTCACGGATATCTTGGTTTTCTGTTATTAGGTTTAGCAGGCTTTCTTCGATCATGCCCATCCCTATCTCGCTTCCACCTCGATCACAGCAGGTTTCGATCTTGATCAATCATCGACTCACGAGCTTAGCGATCCATCTCCATGCCATGATCTGATGCAATGCGAGGCCGGGCCTTGGTCTGCCGCCCTGGTTCCTATTAACCATACAAAGTAATAGCAGCCCAATTTTGATTGTATACAAATATATATTATATTTTTTGTATTTTAATATATAATATACATATCTTAAACTGTTATAAAATCTCCTATTTTAGGTGAATGTCCATAATTAGAGAGATTCTAGGGTTTACTACTTGGTGGCTAAGTCACCACCTCCCTATAAATATAGGGGTTCTATACCATTGTAAACCATCCCCAAAGTATCAATAAGAATACTCCTCTCCCTACTTCTCTCTCTATTGTTCTTGTTCTTGTATTATTGTTCTTGTTCTTATATTATTTCATAACACGTTATCAGCACGAGTCTCTAACCAATTGAAATTTTCGATTATTTTAACTTTTGTTTGTGTAGGGTTTTTGCTTCATAGCCGATTCGGCTCTCTCAACTCAATCGCCGCCTTTTTCTAATTTCTATACGGAAAAATAGAAGAGATGGTATCATCATAAAGTAACGCAACGGGATGGAAACTCAAGAGGTATATTTGATATCACAACATTTATTGGTATACCTTAAAGGTAAGTAATTTACTTTTCCCTTTCAAATTCTTGAAATTCTACGATTTGATTTTATATACAAACAAAGACAACAAAGTTTGATTATAACTCTAATGGAGTTCGTAAGAAATTACACTCACATGAAGTGGTAAAATTTTTATGCCTTGCCATGATCAAATTCATGTATGATTGTGGGCAAAGAATTAAAATCCCGTCCCATTGAATTTGCTCCATTCCCTTTAGAGAATGTGGTAGCAGTATGTGATAAGTCTGAAAGAAGACAAAATTATTACCATGATGGTATTAATGAATGTGGACGTGGCAATAGACGGAATTATAATCGTCATTATGATCCATTCCCTGAAGTGAATGTGATAATTGTAATAAAGCCTGTAAGTATGAACACGCTCTTGATGTAATTGTGTCTTATGTCTGACATTATGAAAAGAAAGTTCGTTGCCCTTGAAATTTCGGGCAAGAACTATATGGCATGGGTGTTGGATGCTGAAATCCACTTAGATGCTATGGGTCTTGGAGACGCCATTAAAGACAGAAATAATGCATCCACCCAAGACTATGCTAAGGCCTTGATTTTCTTGCACCATCACCTTAATGAAGGTTTGAAACTGTGCTAAGGCCTTGATTTTCTTGCGCCATCACCTTGATGAAGGTTTGAAAATTGAATATATCACAGTCAAAGATCCACCTATCTTGTGGAATGGCTTAAAGAAGAGATATGACAACCTGAAGTTGGTCACTCTGCCACAAGCACGATACGATGAGAATCCAAAAGCAAATAGTTCATAAACTATATATTATCGTTGCGGTGGAAAAGGACACTAGGCGAAAATTTGCCGTTTACCAAGACATTTGGTTGAGCCTTGTCAAGCATCTCTAAAGAGTAAATGCCCTGAAACAAATTTTGTCTCTGACGACAACTTTGACATCACCCACTTGGATGTGGCAGACTTCTTTGAGCAACCTGAAGGGAAAATAGACCACCTAATCGGTGATGGATCCGTGATGAAAGAAGATGGAGTGGTTTGATTTTATTTCACTTATTTGTAATAGTTAGTGAATAAACTAATAGTCATTAGTATGAGCTCGTATTAGTTAGTTTATGATATAATGTTAGTATTAGTTCGTTAGAATGTTTCAATACGCTCAGATTTCAATAAAATTTTATTTTCCAGTAGAGGTAATCGACTAACCTAACAGTTAGTCGATTATCTAATATTTCACATTAAAACTGCGAAACAATCGATTGTGTATGTTTAACAATCGATTGTGAATGTTCAACAATCGATTGTGTATTTTTAACAATCGATTGTCTTAAGACAGTGTGATCTGAAGTTTTTCAAAATAGCAAATAATCGATTGTGTATGTTTAACAATCGATTGTGTATGTTCACAATCGATTGTGTATGTTTAACAATCGATTGTCTTAAGACAGTGTGATCTGAAGTTTTTCAAAATAGCAAATAATCGATTGTGTATGTTTAACAATCGATTGTTTTAAGAAAATGCTTAAACTGAAATTTTCAAACTGCAAAGTAATCGATTATGGAAAACATATAATCGACTATCTGATTTAGTTAGTCGAATAACCTCAGCAGATTTCGAAAATATTGTTTAAGTATGAAACAAACGGATTGAATTTGTTTATTCTCATGTTCGTATATTTTCTTTTGTATGGCAAACCATGGGAATTAAATTGATTGAAGGCTCCTGAAGAGCATCTATAACTCTGCCTAAAGGAACGATATTTTAGAGAATGCAATGTTCTCCTCTAAGTCTAAGAAGAACTTGTTGAGTTTTAATGATATCAGTCAAAATGTTCTCCTCCAAGTCTAAAAGGAACTTGTTGAGTTTTAAAGATATCATTCAAAATGGATATCAGATTGAGACAATACATGAGTATAATCTTGAATACCTCATTTACTCATGAAACGAAGCTATCCACTTCGGCTTGGGGTCACGCCATTTTGCATGCAGCAATGCTAGTTCGTCTCTGACTGACGAATTGACACAAATATTCCCCGTTGCAATTGGTTTTGGGTCATGAACCTAATATATCCCATTTAAAAATCTTTGGATGCGCAGTATATGTGCCTATAGCACCGCCATCCCGCACCAAAATGGGTCCGCAAAGAAGGTTAGGAATATATGTTGAGTTTGAATCGTCCTCCATTATTCGCTACCTCAAAACATTGACAGGGGATTTGTACACTGCACGATTTGCAGACTGTCAATTTGATGAGACACTTTTCCCAAAATTAGGGGGAGAAGTTGGTGAAACCAAACGGGAAATTTTGTGGAAAAATGCATCATTATCTCATCTTGATCCACATACCTCTATTTGTGAAAAAGAGGCGCAAAATATTATCCATTTGCAAAGAATAGCAAATCGAATGCCAGACGCATTTACAGATTTGAAAAGGATAACAAAATCACATATCCCCGCAGTGAATGTGACAACATCTGATTCACGAATACATATTCATTATTGGAAGAATATGAACATGAAATTGGTATAGAATATACCACACTCACCCCTAGAAGGAGGTTTGAGATGATACCACACTCACCCCTAGAAGGAGGTTTGAGATGATATATGGCATGAATGATCGTTGGTCACGTACCTATTGTACGCCAAAGTATTTTGGAAATATGACTATTAAAGGACAACGATAATGCAAGAAACATATCTTGCATATAATTTTGACATGACCATAACGGTATAACTTTCTCTTTAAGAAAGATATTCACCACATGGATGTTGATGAATTTGTGGTAGTACAAAATTAATTGAGAGCTCTAGAAGAGCCAATTATTACTATGTTGGAGAAACACAATTGAGTATTGTGCTGTAGTGAGTCGCAAAGAAACTTATTCAGTTTCCAAAGTACACGCGAAAGCGCTGATTATATTGAGACTATAAATAAAGGAAAGATTTGATATCTTCTATCACTACAACTTGTAGCGGGATAATTTGTATATGAAAAACTACCCGCTTTATTCTCCAGTTTATACTACACAAACAAAGGAATGCCACAATAAAGTGGATATCTATTGGTATAAAACCCCATGTCATAATAAACCTGAAGTTTATTGATAAGTGCACATATCATGGTGTAAATTTGAAGTTTACCAATATTGATAATTTATTCAGTTGGCATTCGGGTTAGCCATCTCATTTTAAGTATGATGTGCAATAATAGAGAATTCACATGGGTGAATATTAAAGAACTAGAAAGTTCTTTACGAATTCTCTTGTATCGCTTGTTCTCATTAATGAACTGACCAACTAAAGAATTCGGGTTGAAGCCCATAAATTCTGGAAATATCAAAGGTGAATATGGGCCCATTCACCTGCCATGTATACCACATATGATGCATCTATGATATGGTTACATGTGCGATTGTTATTGACCCGCAGCCTGGCCGGTGCTTGCGAGGTAAATTGCTCAGTAATATAACTTCAAGCATAATTTCCAGATTTTCTATTCAAGATAGTTCATCTTGATAAGTTGGTTTATATCAAAGTTGGTTTAGCAAGATAATTATTGAGTGCCTCCACTTAATAGCTAAACTGTTTCTTATGAGAACAAAGTTATATATATCAGTTTGATATACGTTGTATACGAGAGTATATTCTCCCCTCACAAGTGGTTCAGGGTCAGGAACCAAATAATTTCATCTTATTATTAATGTGCTGTGTATATTGACATGATAATGCACAAAGATGATTTCTCAAAGTTGAGGAAACAAGTTAGCTTTTCTAACATGAGGGGGAGACATGATAAACACTTGAGAAAAAGGTTACATGAGATGAATTATCATTTGTGTAGATCCTCGAATATGAACCTGAAGTTCATAAAAGGATAATTCAATTGCAACATATTGCAAAGCATGCTATACGCATTTGCTGACCCAAAGAAAGTAACTATATTCTCACTGCAAATGCTCATATTAAGTCCTAGAAGGACAAAGTCTTGGATACGCTTGAAGCGTATAGACAAATCGGTTTCAAAAGAAACTTCTTAATAAAGAAGATGAGCAAATGATCAAAGTGATCATAAATGGAATAGATACAATTCAAGCAGAATTGATTCCATATGAAAGACATGTAGTTTTGGACATGTAGTTCAAATACTTGAAAGTATAAAGTCAATGGTATGTGTAATCAGTTTTCGACATCTTATTTGTTTAGCATGACATGAAAACTTGATATGCATCTAAAGTCTATTATATGGCTTATATGACTTAACTTGAAAGATTTAAGTTGCTTAAAGCATACACAATTCTTGGTCCTGAAGTACCACATCCTAAGTACAATTTGTGTACATATGTATCTTGCTATAACTATAAGCATGATGGCATTGAGAATACATCTATGGAGATATTGAAGAGTTATTCCACGACATTATATGAAGATGTTCATATCTATCAAGAATGATGATTTCAAGGTGCGGAATATTTATTCAAGTCAATATGGTTGATTTATTTATCAAACATCTACCAAAGATTGTTTTGAAGATGGTGCACAAGATTGGAATGCAAATGCTCAAGGATATAAATTGATGTTCTTATCAGGGGGAGTTAATGCGCGTTGCACTCTTTTTCCCTTACAAGGTTTTGTCCCAGCTGGGTTTTCCTTGCGAGGTTTTTAAAGAGGCAACCAATAGGCGCATATTCAAACATGTGTACTCTTTTTCCTTTTCTTTAAATTTTTTCCCATTGGGTTTTGTTTTAGTTAAGGTTTTAACGAGGCACATTATTGAATAGACATTCAAGGGGGAGTGTTATAAAATCTCCTATTTTAGGTGAATGTCCATAATTAGAGAGATTCTAGGGTTTACTACTTTGTGGCTAAGTCACCACCTCCCTATAAATATAGGGGTTCTATACCATTGTAAACCATCCCCAAAGTATCAATAAGAATACTCTTCTCCCTACTTCTCTCTCTATTGTTCTTGTTCTTGTATTATTATTCTTGTTCTTATATTATTTCATAACATAAACATATTTTTTGAATATTTGGCTAGCATTTGTAATTATTTTTAGCCAACTCGCCAATTTGTGACTTGCCCTTTTTACTTTCTTGACCCAAATTAATATACAGAAAAATGTTATGGTTGGATAATGCTTTAATTTCAAATAGTGAAAATAAAGAAGTCATCCGATAATTGCTTGCTTCTTTTTCACATATTCACGTCCATATGTATATATTTGAGAGGACTTCAGTTTATTTCCTTGTAAATTTTCAAAACAAAAAATAAAAAAATTTATAGTAGTATTTTTTAAAAGTATTTGAAAAAATTGGACAAGTAATACGTATTATGTTCTTGGTTGCTGTTGGTTGCCCCCTTCATTACATCACACGTAAGGAAGAGAGAGACAGAGACAGAGACACAGAATGGATGAAGAAAAGTAAAAGAGATTGATCTAATTTCTATATCTGCATGTTTGAACCATAGTGATCCATTTTTCTGAAAACAAAAGAGACAAAATCTGTTGTCCTTTTCACTAGTATCGAATTAAAAATATTGAGCAATGATGAAGAAATCCATGTTGAGAAAATATTCATCACTTTGATCCTGAAAGAAGAAGAATTATATCATGAAGGCATTGGAAGCAACCGTAAGGAAAACACAATTGGTAGCCAGAAAACGAGCACACACAATTTTCGGCACGTATGGACCAACTCAGGTAGATGAAGAGCTCAATAATAAAGAAAAAGAAGAAGAAAATAGTAACGAAGGACACGCAAATGGAGAATTATATCATTCAGAAAAATTTCTTCCAAATGGAGATTATTATACTGGATATTGGGTTGATAATGTACCTCAAGGACAAGGAAAATATTGGTGGACAGATGGATGTATGTATGTAGGAGATTGGTTTAGAGGCAAAATGATGGGAAAAGGTATATTTAGTTGGCCATCTGGTGCAATGTATGAAGGGAATTTCAAGAATGGTTATATGGATGGAAATGGAACATATACAGCACCAAATGGAGATACATTTAGAGGTTGTTGGTTAATGGATTTGAGACATGGACATGGTATTAAAGAATATGCAAATGGTGATTGTTATGATGGGGAATGGTGTAGAGGATTACAACAAGGAAATGGGAAATATACATGGAAAAATGGGAATTATTATATTGGTGAATGGGAAAATGGTACAATTTGTGGGAATGGGAAATTATATTGGAGTAATGGGAATTCATATGAAGGGAATTGGGAAGACGGATTGCCTAAGGGAAAAGGGACATTTAGATGGTGTGATGGGAGTTACTATATTGGTAATTGGAGTAGAGATCCAGATGAATTAAATGGTACATTTTATCCATCTGAATCTTTATTAGAAAGAGGGAATTTTGAATGGGATCCTCAACAAGTTTTCAATGTTGATTTGATGGGATGTACAATTTCTCCAAATGAGAAGGTTTCAATATTGCCTTCACAGAAAAAACTCGCGGTTAGGATATCATCGAAGCCTGGGGACAACAACGGTAGTAGGCCGAGGAGGATGTCGATAGATGCAGCAGCAGATAAGGAATTTGGTAGAATGGAGTTATCAGATGGAATAGGAACAACTACTACTACAAGTAATTCTTGTTCAGATATTGAAGCCATGGTTAGTTTGCTAGAAGCTGAAGGATATAAAGGAGGTAGTCCTATTAGAATTCCTAAGGTTGTTAAAAGGCAAGGAGTCATCATTTCTAAAGGGCATAAAAATTATGAACTTATGCTCAATTTGCAGTTGGGAATCAGGTAGCCATATTTACTTCATATAGAGTTCTAATTCCCCGTTACATTTTCATTTCTTGAACTCCTATCTTTTATACATGAAAAGCCTAGAGAAACTGGTGTAAATAAAGACAATTTACTATGTCAATTTATACATGAAAGGGAGCCTTGGCGTAACTGGTAAAGTTGCTGCGTATGACCAGGAGGTCACGGGTTCAAGCTGTGGAAATAGCCTCTTGCAGAAATGCGGGTAAGACTGCGTACAATAGACCATTGTGGTCCAGCGCTTCCCCGGACCCTGCGCATAGTGGGAGCTTAGTGCATCAGTCTGTCCTTTGTCAATTTAGCAGTTATTTCAAGGTATTAACTTGCAAATATTACAAGATATGAACCCTTTTAGCACTTTTTGCCTATATCTACCGAGTTTTGGTTCTATGCACTGACGATGTAAAACATATTTGTACAATTGGATCACTTAAACGGCTCTTGCTCTATATAACAAACATTTGTCAGTAGCTTGGAATAAATGGTAAGAGACATGCTATAATAGGCCAAATTACAATGTTACATACTTGTCAGTGTATATAAATGCTGAAAATCTGTAATAAGTGTCTGTCATCTTGCACAGTAAGGCTGAGAAGAGTACGTTTTGTTTGTGTATGATACCTTGTAATGTGAATAACCATATAGGCATACAATACAAAAGCTTGGTCCTGTTCCAACACTTGATCTGGAGCCATCAGCTTTTGATCCAAAAGAGAAGTACTGGACAAGATTTCCGCCTGAAGGATCCAAGCATACGCCGCCTCATCAGTCTTGTGAATTCAGATGGAAAGATTATTGCCCAAAAGTTTTCAGGTAATACTTCCTCAGCATGCAATATTGACAACTTCATTTCTTTGTATACTGTGATTGAACCAGAGTTAGCAGGCTTTTATCTGAAAAAAGACAATAAGCATTTTCGACCAATATATTGTGCAGGGCATTAAGGATGTTATTTAAGGTGGATGCAACAGAGTATATGCTGTCCATTTGTGGCCCTCTCAGAGAGCTAAGCTCTCCTGGAAAAAGTGGAAGCTTTTTTTACTTGACAAATGACGATAGATACATGATCAAGACAATGAAGAAGGCAGAAGTAAAGGTGAGATCTCTAACATCCTCCATAATATATGCGCCTAATTGCAATGAAATAAGGTTCAAAGGTGAGGTACTTGCCCTTCAGTAGCGAATTTAGAATTTAGAGTTAGTTGGTTCTGCTCTTTATATATGTGGCTATTTTCTTCTGTTATACACATGATCCGAGAATCAGTATTTCTTGTTTATGAAAACCACATGATTTCTCTTCTGATTTTTCCTCTCAACGAGTGCTTATTAGGTACTTATAAGGATGCTCAACGCTTACTACAATCATTTTCGTTCTTTTGAGAACACCCTTGTGACTAAGTACTATGGCCTGCATTGCCTGAAGCTAAATGGACCAGCTCAAAAGAAGGTATTCACATAATAATACATTGAAAAGTACACAATATTTAGTTGCTAGGAATTATTCACCGCTAAAATCATCCAATCTGTTCAATGGTTTAGGTCCGGTTCGTGATCATTGGAAATCTTTTCTGCACCAATTACACTATTCATAGACGGTTCGACTTGAAAGGATCAACTTTTGGCAGAATAACAGATAAACCAGAATCAGAAATTGATACAACAACAACTCTTAAAGATCTTGATCTGAACTTCATATTCAGGCTACAAAAATCATGGTTTGAAGAATTCAGGAGGTAAAATTTGTTTCCTCAGGTTAACTTACTATTCAACTTTGATGTCAACACCAATATCTGGTCTTTTAACTATAAATATCATTTTGGTGATAGTTCTGATTATGTGTTCCATTGAACCCAACGATTTTTGGCATATACTATAACTTCAAAGAATTAAATTTAAATTCTGAATCCGTCTCTGGCTCTAATATTACTTTGAATTTGCAGGCAAGTTGATAGGGATTGTGAGTTGTTGGAACAAGAAAGAGTGATGGACTACAGTCTTTTAGTTGGTGTTCATTTTAGAGAAGGAAATGCTACTGGTACTGGATATCAAACTCCTTCTGGCTGTAAAACACCTATTGGTAGGTGCTAATCTTACAACACTAGCATTTACATTTATCAATCATGCCAGAAATTATCTTCTAGCCTTTAGTAAATCTTCTTCACTCTTTTGGACAACTCATGTCTTTTACCCGTTAACTGCTTTCCTCATAATCAAGGCTAAAACATTGTTGTTAAAAAAACAAGAAAGTATGAACTTTTTCATGTTGCAGAAAATGGCAGCTCAGAAATTGAACCAGTTCATCGGTTTTCTCGATCAGATGTGGATCTATTACTTCTTAATGCTGCAGGGTAAGTTTTTCATCTGCCATAACATGTTAAAATACAATAACGGCGTATAATTATTTACACCATCAATGTATATTAGTTTAATTCCATATCAACCCGCTCAAATATACTCTTAATATAGTGTGATATGGGCAAAGCCTACACTTTATATCTTTTCAGCTACCAATACCAAGTCGACTTTGTTCCTACACCCAACTGTACACCATCTACTAATTATATCGTCGCAATAAGACTTGAATTGTTTTTTCCACTTGAGTGGATATCAAAGTGCAACATATATTATGCAGGTTGACAAGCACAAGTTTGGGAGTAAACATGCCTGCAAGAGTTGAAAGGACAAACAGGAAAAATGATTTGGACTTTCAGCTAATAGGAGAACCAACAGGAGATTTATATGAAGTGACATTATATTTTGGAATAATAGACATACTTCAAGACTATGACATTACCAAAAAGCTTGAACATGCATATAAATCTATCCAATGTGACCCAAACTCAATCTCAGCAGTTGACCCAATGGCATACTCCAGGCGATTTCGCGATTATATATTCAAAGTTTTTGTAGAGGACAATTAACCTGAGGAATATAGTACTTGTTTTCTTTTCTGAATTTGATGGGAGGACTCCAACAGTTTTAATTTCCTGTTGAAGCTTTGAAGAAACTTATGCTTCATGGAATCTTGCCATTTTTATCATCATAGATATACACTACTTTAATAGCTATTGTATAGAGAAATTAAGTTGTAAAAGGAGCAACTCAAATTAAACTTTGTTTTCATACTTAGTACCTTTTGTCAATTAATTAATCTGAGCCCCTTAAACCTTATGGGGTCTTTTGATTCAGTGTGGTTCAAGAACAGATTTTATTTTGTAGTTAAGTGTAAACAAAATACTGTAAAAAAGAGATCTTAGGATTATTTCATTTGGAATCCTCTTCAGTTTTGTTCCCCTTACCAGTTTTGTTCCAACAAAGACGTGGCCATTGGTGTTGAGGACTAGATCACTTGGTGAGTGTTTACCCTAATAACAGATAACAATTAAATTTATATTGTGATTTTAAGGGCACGTAATTTTACTTGGCACAAACTGAGAAAAATTCAATATTGTTATTAAAATTAATTGCAAATAGAAGTAAAGCAAACCAAAAGTTTTGATCCTCGAGCTAGGCCGTCTTCGAATCAAACAAGTACTTTACTGGAAAGTATAAACAGAATAACAAAGTATTGAGATCCTTAAGAAGAAGAAAATAGTATATTGCTTTATGTAACGTGAATATGATGTGTTTTAGAAATAATCAGACCCACTCTTAATACAATCCTAAATACAGTAAGAAATCCTAGGATTAGTTGATTGATCGGCTGTTCTTGATAGGTGCCGAGATTTCTACCGTAATCCTTGCCCGGTTGCGGATATCTCGGCCTTCCGTTATTTGGCTCGTTAGGCTTCCCTCTATCTTGCTCGATCTCTATCTTGCTTTGTCTCGATCTTGGCTTATTCGATCTCGATCGATCATAGAGTCACGAGCTTCGCAATTCGACTTCGTGTCATGGTTCGGTATGATATGGGGTCGAATCTTAGCATGTCATCCCTCGGTCTCGATTAATCATAGAAAACCGAGCCAGATTTTGATCGTATACAGTGAGCTTTCTGAGATGGAGCGTTCAAACCTTATCAGCAATTTAGTACCCTCTTACCCTATATATACCATGTTACTTGTTAGGCTACTTCAAGGATTTAATTGGAGCTTAACACCAAACACTCCAGGCAATGACTTCATTCACAACTCGGAATGTAATCTCCGCCAGTTTTTGCGATTATCGAAGGGCATGTACTCTTTAATTTTGTGAAATTCTACCGTAATAAATCACGGCATGCGCGTGACAGAATTATAGAATGAATTATATGAAATACGATTTCAGGTACAATTCTTACGCGCGAGTTATGTCTCTACATTTCTCCATAAAGGACTGTTGCATTTGATAAAAAGATGTTCATCAATTTTGCATAACATTACTAGAAATCCGAAAAAAACTGATCAGAAAAAGAGACCTAAATTGATCGATTATTGGCCCAAAAGCGACCAAACAGGATTGGTAAAAATTAAGCTGATCCTTTTTGACGACCAACTTTGATCTCTAAGATAAATGATCAAATATTCCGACAAAGAATAAAGCCACCAACTTTGGTCGATTTAATATTTTAATAATATAATTTTTGCAATCAAAGTTGGTCGCCACATGTAAATTGCGTATTTTTTATTTATAATTAATCAAAAAAAGGCGACCAACTTTGGTCTATAAAGAGAATATTATATTTTAAAATCTGGATATTAGAGACCAAATTGGTCGCTTTATTATTAATTTTTAAAAATTATTTAAAATAAGCGACCAAAGTTGGTCACTAACTTAAAGAATTAATTATTTTTTAATTATAAGCGACCAACTTTGGTTGTAATATTTCCAGAAATTATTTTTTTTTAAAATGGAATATGAGAAATATGAGTTTAATGGCGACCAAAGGTGGTCGCAATTTGCCAGAAAATTTATTTTTTTAGTGAAATGCGACCAACTAGCGACCAAAGTTGGTCGCAATTTATTTTTTTAGTGAAATGCGACCAACTAGCGACCAAAGTTGGTCGCTTTTTTGTTATATTTTTGGCAGAAACTGCCTGTTTTGATAGCTACACCACCTGCCAGCTTACCAAAAATCTTAAACAGACATTTTATGCCAACAACAATAACAATTAAAAGCAACAAAGTACAAAGTTCAATATGAATAACACATTAAGCTAACAAAACTAAGTTAATGCTTATTACAAGCCCATTCAGAAACTGGTTCTATTGTCTAGTTCAAAGTATATAAAGTACTCAAGGAGTGTTCTTTCAGCATCCTCGTCCGAAAGTTGGATTGCCTCGACCGATTCATTAGGTGGCTGACTGCGTATGAATTCCCCAACATCGGTTGTGAAGCGAACCTATAAGAAAAATTATATTGAATTAGTATTTCAATATTTATATAAAAGTAAATCAAATCACTTAATGAAAAGTAAAAAACTTACATGTATAGTCGAGGCTTGACTCTTAATCCACCTTTCTGAATCTGTCTCTTTCTTTTTCTTTACAATACGAGTTTCATTGAATAGCTCATGATCTTGCTTCATTAGCACCATAAAGTTGTCTGGTGGCTTTGGTGATTATCCTCGTGGTACTATTAATCGGGATGAACTTTTATACAAAGAATAACTTTGATACAGTACCTGACAGGGTGTGTCTTTGATCAATTGGTGTTCTCATTAGCGACAACGATGATGAGAATGCAATGACATGTGTTTCAAATAGTGATGGTGTAGGTAGAATTTAACATTTCCTAAGTAGATAAAAGATGTTATAGAGGAATTATCTACTTCATTTTACAAGAGGGAAAGAAAGTTTAATTGATAATGACAAGGTTGATAGTGATAGAACGTTTTCCGTTGGTCGTGGAAGTTCCCATAAAATGGGGATCATAATACTCTATGATGACAAAGACGAAAGGAAATTTTATTCTACACTTTCCTCCAAGTCTGATCCGTACAAGCTCAGATTCAGATAATGATTTGACTGAAAAAAGTATTGAAATGCTAATAAAAAGAATTAAAGGTAAAATATTTTTCTTAGCAGAGAAGGATGCTGAACTCTGCATCCTACTCTTCCAAGAAAAATATTTTACCTTTAATTTCTTTTATTAGCATTTTCATACTTTTGTCAGTCAAATTATATTCTGAATCAGAAAAAATATCACCAATCCCACTAAGCTTGTACAGATCAGACTTGGAAGAAAGTTGATAATAAAATTTCCTTTCATCTTTGTCATCATAGAGTCTTATGATTTCCGTTTAATGGGAACTGCAACGACCAACGGAACACGTTCCATCACCATTAACCTCGTCACTCTCAATTAAACTTTTTTTCCTCTTGGAAAATGAAGTAGAGAATTCCTAATGACCCCTTTAGGTCATCACTTTTTTTACCTATTCTGTACTTTCGAGGCCTTGAAAACCTCATCTAGGGTTGCCTCGATTTGCATGCGCAGTTAGGGCGCGTAGGCGGAAAGCGTAGATATAAATTTTGTGAGAAAAATTCTAAATTTTGATATTAAGTTGAATAAATTTGACTTCGGTTAACATTTTGGGTAAACGGATCCGGACCCGTGATTTTATAGAATCACTTACTTGAAGTGTTATTTACAATATGCAATTGAATTGAATAGATTTAGGCCATTTGGAGTCGATTACTCGTGGCAAGAGCGTGGTTTTGAGTTAATTTCAGCTTGTTCGAGGTAAGTGGCTTGCCTAACCTTGTGTGAGGGACTTTTCCCTTAGAATTTGGAATATTTGATAATTGAAATGCCGTGTGCGTAAGGTGACGAGTGCATACTTGTGATAATTGTTGGAAATCTGATTTTCATTAAGTACTACTAGTATGTTTACTTCCTATTTACTGCTTGTAGTGTTTAAGCATGTGTTAGCTTAGTAAAAGCATGTCTAAGTGATTAAAATACCTTATTCTAAACTATAGCTTTCCAGTGAGAATTACTTGAATTGCTTGTAAACCTTGCAAGTTTACAAACGGCAAATACTATATCATGCCTAGTGCAGCGTATAGCATAAATCAAATAGCCAATTGCGCTTGCATATTCTAATTGAGCCACTGTTCTTCCAGTGTTTTCCGTAAGTTTGATACTGAATCATATGGAGTTTTAGACTCCACTATACCTAGATGATTGAACTTCGTAAGAATCTAATCAATGTAATGAGTTTGTGATAAAATCACTCTCTTATCACTTCTTTGAACCTTGATACCTAAGATAGTATCTATTTCTTTCAAATCTTTCATTTTAAAATTTGAAGTTAGATACTTCTTAGTTTTAGAAATTTCAAAGTTGTTCGTACCAAAAATCAACACGTTATTACACCTCCTTTTTACACACCGGACAAGTGATATAAGAAAATTTTTCCAATTAAAGTGATATTATTCGAAATGGGATTATTTATTTATTTTTCAGAGTCGCCATTTGGGATAGTTTATTTTTGTGTCCTAAGTCACTAATTTATTTTAAAATCCCAGATCGAGAAAGATTCGACTTTCCTTTTGAAGCCTGCGAACCATAAATTCTGAATAAGGAATTTTGTTAACCCAGAGGAAATTGTTAGGCACCCCGAATTCTGTTGTTCTAGCACGGTTACTTAAATTATTATAATTGGCCTATTATCTGATTTTAACTCATGTTTTAGCCTAGGTATATTTTAATTTATTAACCGCTTTTAATTAATTTTAGGAGAAGATTCAACGTTATTTAAAACACGCCTTGAACCACGCCACATGAAATGCACTTACGGTCCACAACATATTTTATTTAACATTATTGAGAACTTGAGTTTCACATGAAATGTACACCCGAGTCTAAGGAAATTAATTTAAATAGCGCGCTTAAAGCAACTACACACATTCAAGTTTGTGAGGGCCATGAAAAATTCAACTAATGGCACATCTTGATTTCTAAAGAGTTAAAATTAATTAAGTGAGGGCTATGAGTTTTAAAATTTTATTTGACATAGCACGCCTCAAATTATTCTAAAAAATTTTACTCAATAAAATAAACTACGAATATTCATAAGTTATTTTTCTTAAACTATTTTAAAATTATTGTAAGGCCAAGAGTTTATGGAATTAAAGGAGTTGTACCACAATGTATGAAATAATAGCTCATTTAAACTATTAAATAATTACATACAATCAAAGGCTTAAAACCGTAAAATCAATATACGTCTCAACATATTTCAATCATTAATTTTTTATATTTGCACATTAGTAATTAAGAGTTCGTTGTTAATGTGACAAATATTATATTAGGATATATTGTGAATATCTTTTGTGTATCTTTATATTATTGGTAGAATATTTTTTCATTATTGTACAGTCCTATAGTTTGTAGGATTTGATACCTCTCTGTACTCTATATATACTTTTGTGAGCAATACGAGAAAATTAATTCTCCCAAAACTCTCTACATGGTATCATACGCCAGTGGCTTATCGCCAAAGAAGCCCTAATTCTTCCCTACCCGCGCCGCCACCGCCGCTGCACTAATCGGCAGCCCGCCGCCGCCGCTACACTAATCGGCAGCCCTCTCCCTCGACGTTGATCAGCGCTTCCTCTCTTTTGCCTCGCGCTTCATGGCCGCTACGACGTCAAACGAGCTTCTCCAGCCGATTGCCATCAATGCATCGGCTCAGATCCCACTCAAATTGGATTCCACTAATTACATGGCGTGGAAATTCCAATTCTGAACCCTTCTTACGGGTTACGACCTCCTCGGCTTCTTGGACGGATCAAAGTCGTGCCCACCAGCCACTATCGTCGACAAGGAGGTGACTTCCCCCAATCCAGCATATCCTTACTAGATTCGCCAGGACAATCTTATTCTCAGTGTCATCATCTCGTTGATCACACCGATGATCATCTCCTTTATTGCCGCTGCGGAAACCTCTAAAAAGGCCTGGGACATCCTCGCGCGCACATACGGCACTGCTTCTCGTGGTTGTATCATGGCTCTCAAACAGCAGCTCCATAATCCGGTAAAAGGTTCTAAGTCTGTCACTGATTTTATGCACGGTATTCGCGTGATTGTGGATGAATTATGTCTCTTGGGTGTTACTGTTGATTCTGAGGATCTTGTTATTAAGGTTCTCAATGGTCTTGATGATCCGTATATGGAGCTCTCTCATGCTATCCAAGCCCGCGAATCTCCCATCTCTTTTGCTGAATTACATGACAAGTTGTTAAGTATGGAGGCTCAGATTACTGCTCGTGCGCCGGTCACCTCCGTCGCATCTGATTTGGCTCTGTCGCCTGCCTTCGTCGCCGGACAACAGCCCGGCCGTAACCGTTTTGGTGGCCGCGGGCGCGGCCGTGGTTCATCCTCCGGTCGCGGTGGTTACTCCAACAATGGCCAATCTCGCGGGTACAATGGGAAGTGCCAGCTCTGCAGTGAATTTGGCCACTCCACGCGCCGCTGTCCGTCCTATCCCCTTTCCAATGCCAATCAGCCCCCTTACGGTGGACCACTGCCGCGGCCAGCATACGCTCCGCCACCTTATCCGGCTGCTCACACAGCCCATCACTCTCCGACAATTCCCTCTGCATCCGATTGGATCCTGGACTCTAGTGCCTCTCATCACATAACCAATGATCTTACCAACATGTCTCTTCACAGTCCTTACACTGGTTTCGATGATGTGGTTATTGGTAACGATGAAGGTTTAAAATTACACATACTGGACAACTTCTCAGTTATTCCTCTGTTTTATTGCCTGGGGCTCTCTGTGTTCCACATATTCGTAAAAATTTGATTTCTGTTTCTCAATTAAGTCGTCACAATGATGTTAATGTTTTTTTTCTGATACTGATTTTCAGGTGAAGGATCGTCGCACGTGGGCAACACTCGTCAGCGGCCCACGTAGGGACGACGCCTACTACTGGCCGGCGTCTTTCCGTCTCCCGTCCGCCCTCACGGCACAAAAGCTCTCTGCGTCATTGTGGCATTCTTGGTTTGGTCATCTGTCAGCCAAAATCCTGCTTCATTTAGTGTCTTCTAGCAGCATAGCATCCAGTAGTGTGTCTGATTTTGCTTGTGTCTCTTGCAAGCTTCATAAGTATCATAAGTTACCTTTTTCTGAGTCAAGTTTATCTTATATTGCTCCGCTGAAGCTTCTTTTTTCTTATGTATGGACCTCTCCAATTATTTCTAAGGAAGGATTTAAATATTATGTCTTTTTTGTTGATCATTTTTCTAAGTATGTTTGGTTTTTTTCTTTACGCCGTAAATCTAATGTCTTACAAACCTTCCCCATTTTTAAATCCATTGTAGAAAAATATTTCTCTGCTAAAATCATTACTCTGTATACTGATAATGGGGGTGAATTCCTAGCTTTACGCTCTTTTCTTGCCTCAAATGGCATCTCACATCTCACTTCATCTCCTCATACACCTCAGCACAATGGCTATGTTGAACGCCGTCACCGTCATATTGTCGATACTGGTCTCACTCTCCTTCATCATGCCTCTGTACCTATCATTTACTTGCCTTATGCCTTTGCCACAGCAGTCTATCTCATTAATCGTCTTCCCAAGACAAATCTCTCGATGCTCTCCTCCTTTGAGTCTCTCTTCATAGGCGCCCAAACCTTGCCAAACTGCTTGTCTTCGGCTGTCAATGCTTCCCTTGGCTTCGGCCCTACACATCACACAAAACGGAACTCAGATCTCGTGCCGGTGTCCTCTTCGGCTACTCTACTACTCAAAGTGCATATCTATGCTTTGATCCCTCAACGTCTAAAATCTTCGTCTCGCGTCATGTCACCTTCCATGAAGATATCTTCCCGTTCTCCAAATTGTCTAACCCCGAGTCTCCACCTGTACCCATTCCGGTCTCCCTAGAAGTCCTTCTGCTGCCTCCGCTAGTACCTGTCGCCGCTCCCACTAGTGATCCTTCACCGAATGCACCGCCGGGGCCAACGCCCGCGCCTCCAGCGCCTCTTACGGCACCGCCAGCGGCCCCCGCCGCTGCTACACCCTCTATGCCGCCACCTTCATCCTCTCAGGGTGGTCATCACATGCAAACTCGCAGCAAAAATAACATCTATACGCCCATCAAGAAGTTTGGTATGTCATTTGTAACCTCTCCAGCTGTTACAAAACCTCAGACTTTGTCTAGTGCTATGTCTGATGAGCGATTGCGCGCTGCTCTGTCATTGGAGTTTGATGCTCTGCTACGGAATGGCACCTGGGATCTTGTTCCGCCTGATTCTTCACAGAATGTTGTGGGCTGCAAGTGGGTTTATCGTATCAAACGAAAGCCTGATGGTACTGTAGATAAGTTCAAAGCCTGGCTTGTTGCGAAAGGCTTTCATCAGTGTCCAGGTGTAGACTTCCAGGAGACTTTCAGTCCGGTTATTAAGCCGGAAACTGTGCGTTTGGTTCTCAGTCTAGCTGTATCCAAGGGCTGGCCTCTTCGTCAAATGGATGTGAACAATACATTTCTCCACGGGAGGCTTACAGAGGATGTTTATATGGCACAACCACCGGGATTTGTTGACAAAGCCTATCCATATTATGTCTGTAAGTTACATAAAGCTATTTATGGTCTCAAACAGGCACCCCCGGCGTGGTACTGTGAGCTCCGCCAATGCCTTTTGGCCATGGGTTTCGTCAACACTACCTCTGACACTTTGCTCTTTGTCTTTCAGCACTCTGGTATTACACCCTATTTTTTGGTATATGTTGATGATCTCATATTGACTGGTAATGACTCTACTTTCTTGAACCGTGTGATTGACTCTCTTGGGACTAAATTTTCTCTTAAAGACATGGGTGATCTAAGCTACTTTCTTGGTGTTGAAGTTCTGCGCAGCTCCAAGGGGTGTTTTCTTTCTCAGCGTAAATATGTTGTTGATCTTTTGACTCGTCATAATATGCTGGAATCCAACCCTGTTCAGACGCCAACAGAGGCGTCCACCCGCCTTCATCTGGCCGACGGCTCGGCTCCTGCCGACGCGTCCGCCTATCGACAGGCCCTTGGGGGCCCCCAGTATCTCTCCTTCACTCGTCCTGATATCTTCTTTGCTGTGAATAAACTCTCACAGTTCATGCACGCTCCTACTGTCACTCATTGGGGTGCAGTTAAGCGCCACTTCCGGTATCTGAATGGGACGCGTGACTTTGGAGTCTGGCTGCGTCCTTCATCTGCTATACCTCTGCATTGTTTCTCTGATGCTGATTGGGGTGGAAACTGTGATGACCGCTCCTCAACTGGTGCCTATGTTGTCTTTCTGGGGCCTAATCCTATTTCCTGGAGCTCCAAAAAACAGCGCTCCCTTGCACGATCTTCTACTGAGGCTGAACATCGTGCCATTGCTTCTGCTGCCATTGAAGTCCGTTGGCTTCATTCCCTGCTGCGCGAGCTTCATGTCTCTCTTCCGGCTGCTCCTGTCATTTACAGCGACAACATTGGCGCAACTTACCTCTGTGCCAACTCTGTGTTTCATTCGCGCATGAAACACATCTACATTGATTATCACTTTGTTCGTCAATTGGTTCAGAATGGGTCTCTTCGTGTTGCTCACGTATCCTCTGTTGATCAGCTTGTTGATGCTCTCACCAAGCACTTATCTCGTTCTCGGCTTCTTCTGCTGATGTCCAAGATTGGCGTGTCCTCCGGCCATCCATCTTGAGGGGGCGTATTAGGATATATTGTGAATATCTTTTGTGTATCTTTTTATTATTAGTAGAATATTCTTTCATTATTGTACAGTCCTATAGTTGGTAGGATTTGATACCTCTCTGTACTCTATATATACTTTTATGAGCAATACGAGAAAATTAATTCTCCCAGAACTCTCTACAACAAAGACTAACCAAATGGACACTATAACAATTAAATAAATAATAAAAAAGTAATATACTAAATTCTTCAACAAAATAATTGCATTCATACTTCTCAGTAATGTAACTCCATCGTGTAACAACTTCTAATAATGAAGACAAACAAAGCAAAATAAAGGAGCAAAACAACAAAATTAAACATACAATTATCATCTTCAAGAAAATATTTGATTGAAAGAAATTATATTTATTTTTCAATTTAAAAGAATATTCTTACCCGAAAATAAAACACAAAAAGATCTAGAACAGAATAGAGCTAATCACGACCGAAAACGACACTGAGAACCTCGAACGGAAAACCTCGAAACGGCTACCTCTACCGTTGATTACTCTAACGGGATCTCGTCGGCGACTTCGCCATTTTGTGTATGCAAAGGGGCTATTTTTTAATGGAGATTTGTGGAGTTTTTATGGCTGAAACAATGGTGTAAAAAGCTACTGCATTTTGGTCGGAAAAGGAATTAGCTGCGCTTTTTTTTTTTTTTGCCAACTGCTGCTCCTGTTTCCTTTTTAAAGTTTGCTCCTCCACTCCACGGTTTCCTCCAGTTCTTTGTTCAATTCTCATCCCCCTCTGTGCTGTTTTTCCCCGATTCTCTTAATCTCTTTTCTTTTTTAATCCTCAAATCCCTTTTCGCTCACTGTCACGTCCCTTTCTATGTATGTGTGTCGTTGGGATCTTTCCGTGGGTGAAGGTCCATCGCTGGTCGTTTGACGAGGAAAGGGAGCAGCTGCTATATTTTTTGATTTTTTATGTTAGGAATTGGAATCTTAGGTAAGATTTTTATAAGTGGGTATTTTATATGAAGGTGGGAGAGAATGATAATTATTGGATTAGAAAGAAATATACGGTTAGGATTAAATCTTGTACTTAAGTGGGTTAATGGGTTGGAAAGAAAGGAGTAAGGGTAATTGGGTTGTATCATGTTTTTTGGGTTAAAACTTAGGCTAAAAAGATCAAATAATACATTATATCTATAAAAAATATAAATCACTCTAAATTAAAATAAACTAATATAAAACTAATTAATACGTGTGAAACTAATTTTTTTTTTCTTTGTATTTTTAAATACTATAATTATAAATATATTAATTAACTTTAACCTAAAGACGAAAATATTTATTTCATTTTTTTGTAATTTTTATTAGTTAAATTTATGAAAGATACGTAAACTAAAATATATATTTTTCAGGAAATAAAGTAAAAGCGTCGAAATTAATTGAAATAAAGACATTAGACCTGAACTAAATATTTACATGCTAAAATGAGTGAAATCTTGGGGAAGGTCAAAATTACATGTCAATACACGTCGTTGACATAAAGAAAAATAACAACTCCATAATCTTCAGTAAACTTAGGGTAAATACATTTGTCTGCCTAATTATGTACGAAACCATTTGATAATATAATATTATCAAACTATTCATGCGACTGTTTTGGTGCTTGTTTCAAGTCATAGAGAGACTTTATAAGCTTAGAAACTTTATGTTCATGAACAAATCCTTCACGTTGTTTCGTGTAAATTTCTTCACGTAAATTTTCATTTAAGAAAGTTGTTTTAACATTCATTTGATGTACATATAGATCATATATAGATGCCAATGACAAAAGTACTCTAATGGATATTATTCTTGAAACTGGAGAATACGTATCAAAGTAATCAACGCCTTCCTTTTGCGTCAAGTCTTTTGCAACTAGTCTTGGTTTGAATGTTTGTGTCGAATCGTTTGTATTATATTTTCTCCTGAACATCCATTTACAACCTATAGGTTTAGATCCAGCAGGCAACTCAGCTAAAATCTAAGTGTTGTTGTACATTATTGAATCTATTTCACCATTGATCGCCTCTTTCCAAAAAGCAACATCCGTTAAAGATATAGCTTCTTTGTATATTCTTGGATCTTCTTCTATACTAAACAAAATAGGTATCTGATTACAAACTTTATTTCTATCTCCCTCCACTAGAAAAATTATAGATTTCGAAGATATAACATCCAGTTCAAGAGTTTTTTCGTTTCTAACTCTTTGGCTTCTTCTAGGTTCTAATTGAGTATTATCACTTTTTCTTTTATTTAAAAACATTTCATAATGTGACATCTTTTGTGTATCATGAATAGTTTTATCTTGTGCAATCAATTGCTCATCAATAATATCATTAATGAATCTATTTTATAAAAAATCAACATGAATAAATTCTACAACAACATAATATTCTAGATCAAGCAATTTGTATGCGTTCGAATTTTGTGCATATACAGCAAAAATACTTTTTATTCCTCTAGGTCTCAATTTAGTTCTTTGGTGACCAGAAATTCAATAAAAGGATATACACCCCCATACTTTAAAATAATATATGTTAGGTTTTCTACTATTGCAAAGTTTTTAAAGTGAAACATGAACACTTTTTGAAAACACTCTATTTAATATTTCCTCTATTTTAATTTAGGTGAATATGTTTGACTAGATACGGAGTTTAAAAAATTTAAAATTTGTGGTCCTAAACAAGTCAAAAAGGGTCCAGAGTATCTACGTAGTTATGAAGGCTTCCCTTTAAGGGTTCTAACGATCCGACTGGTCATTTTGAGATTTTGCACTTTAATCACCAATTATCGGGCATGACTTGCCCCGTATGATGTATTATGACTGATGTACATTGTTTGTTTTGGTTTTCGCGTAAATCGGTATGAATTTGAAAGAAACAGTCTAAGTTGAAAGCTTTGAATTTGAAAGGTCTGACCAAGAGTTGACTTATTTGTATATGAGCTCGGATCGGAATTTTTATGATTTGGTTATATTTTTTGGGTGATTTATGATTTGGGAGCATGATCGAAATTAGTTTTGGAGGTCCGGAGTAGAATTAGACTTGAATTGACGAAGTTGAGATTTTGGCGATTTTCAGTTGGTAGGTGAGATTTTGATCCGAGAGTCGGAATGGAATTCTGAGAGTTAAAGTAGCTTCTTTATGTCATTTGGGATGTCTATTCAAAATTTTAGGTTGTTCGGACGTCGTTTGGTTGGGTTTTTGATAGAAAGTGTATTTCGAAAAATTTTGGAAACTTAAGCTTGAATTCGATGAGTTTTGACTAATTTGATGTTGTTTGAGGTATTTTGATGATTGAAATAAGTTGGAATATTGTTATGGAGTATGTTTGCAGTTTTGGTTGAGGTCCCGAGGGCCTCGGATGAGTTTCTGATGGTCAATCGGACCATTTTATGCCTTAAAAGATAGCAGAAATTGCGGGCTTCAGTTGTAGGTATTTTGTTCATTGTGATCGCATAGATGCAATTGCAATCGCATAGAAGGTTTTGGGGGCAGTCCATCTTTGTTCAATGCGTTCGCATAGTACTAGTACGTGTTGTGATCGCACAAGGGTAAGGAAATTGTTGATTATGTACGTGTAGGGAAGGTCTCGTTCGCGTAGAGTTAATGGACCCGGGGTCTTGGCTCGACTTTGTTCCGTGTGAACGCGGCACTGTTTCCTCGATCGCGTAGTGTGGTAAGTCTATGCATTGCGTTCGCAGAGTATTATATGTGAGTGCATAAGAGGAATTTTCAGAGCTGAAGATTTGTTCTTCATGATCGCGAGGAAAGTTCCGTGATCGCATAGAAGAAAATATACTTGGGCACAATGTTTTAAAGTCATTTTGTTCGCGAATGTGGGTCTATTTTCACCCATTGCTGCCCATCTTGAGATATTTTTGAAGAAGATTGAAGAGGGATTCAAGGGAAAATGACTTGAGGTAAGAATTTTGGTCTTAAAACTCGTTTTTATTGTTAAATTAACCTAGAAATTCATAGAAACTAAGCCTAAAATTAAAGAGCTAACACTTGAGAAATTAAACTTTTGAATTGGGATTCGACGGACCATTTGAGGTTGAATTTTAGAACTTTTGGTATGTATGAACTCGTGGGAGGATAAGGAACCCGTTGATGTAAAAAAATTTGAGTTTCGAGAAGTGGGTTCGGGCCTCAAATTTGGATAATTTCGGGATGTTTGCCCGATATTGATTGTTTTCGCTTGGGCTCTGTTCCCTTAGCATATTGTGATGTATTCGTTCTGATTTTGGATAGATTCGACACGTGTGGAGGCTAATTTGAGGGACAAAGGCATCGCAAGCTAGGGATTTTGCCGGTTCGAGGTAAGTAATGATTGTAAATACTGTCCTGAGGGTTTGAAACCCTGGATTACACGCTGTTGTGTTACTTTGAGGTGACATACACGCTAGATGATGAGCGTTGGGTAGAGCACCGCTGGGGATTGTGATCTAGTCCATCTCAAACGACTATTTTAATGTGTATTTGATAGTTAATTATTTGATGTTATTATATTTTGGGTTGAATGCTATGTTTGGGGATTTGTGCCGACTTGTTGAGACCCTTAGGGGCATCTTTACTATCTTTCCTCACTCTACTTTTTTGAAAGCATATCCTCAGTCATGTTTTACCTGTTTATTACTCAAATCTGTTTTTATCACTATATTCTTAAAAGTGTGGAAACTATTTTGGGTTGAGTTCCTTGTTTTACTGAGATATACCGAGGGTCTGATGGTGAGATTGATGACTGAGATAGATTGAGAGTCTGATTGTGAGGTTAATGATTGAGATAGGCCGAAGGCCTAGTTGTGAGGATTATATATCTTGGATCGGGCTGCACGCCGCAACGATACTTATATGGATCGGGCTGCATGCCACAGCGATATATTGGATCGGGCTACACGCCACAGTGATATAGTGCTTGGGTTTTAGGAGCCCCTCCTGGAGTCTGCACATCCCCAGTGAACGTCGTCGATGATATATGGATCAGGCTACACACTGCAGCGATATACAAATCGGGCTGCACGTCGCAGCAGTTACTATATGGTACCTATTGAGCGTGAATGTTGAGTGCAAGAATTGATTGGTAGGAGATGAGTCACGAGTGACAGAGAGGCTAACTCGAGGGGCGATAGATATATACATGCACATGAGTGATACTTTGCCCGAAAGGCCTATTTATGAACTTATTGATTTCGCTCCTCTTTAAAATGAGCTTTGCCTTTTATCGAATATGTTTATTTATTGACTGCGTTCACTCATTCTTATATATTGAGCCTCTGTCGAAATATTGAACAAATATTTTAAAGCAACTTTTATGTAAACTAAGGTTTCTAAGATGTTCATAATTTAATCATTTTGGCATTGGTTATTAGCACTGAGATTTTCAAGTTACGAGGTGTTCATGATTACGGTTTTGCCCGATGGGTTATTTTACGAACTATGTTTAGCCCAAGAAGCCGATTATGGCTTTAATATCGATTATTTTAAATGGTATTGAAACCTTATCGAAACTGCTTGAAAGTATTTCAAAAATGATTCTTTTTTTAAAAAACTGGATCTTAAAAAGGGAAGATTAACTCGTATTATAATTTGAAAGCATGTTGTGTTTATTGAGCCTAACGTGAATGTGGATTCATTGTTTCATATTGTTCAGTATTTATGTACTCTTATTACTTACTGGGTTGGAGTACTTAAATTACTCCCTGTACCCCGTGTGCAGATTTAGGTATATCGAAACTCGGTAGCAGGTGTGGATTGCTAAGACGCGGAGTCATCAGAATTAGCAAGGTGGTTGCCTAACGTTTGCAGCACCGCTTCTTTGCACTTATTATAGTTACTGTATTTAGTATATTTTTAGACTTTTTTTGTATTCAGACCTTAATAGTCGCTCATGACTAGTGATACTCCGATGTTGGGCTTGTATAGAAATTTCGCACTGTTTCCTTCAGATTTATATTATGAAATATTTCTCAAATTAAATCTTTAAAAATAACTCTCTATGATTAAAGGTTTAATGTGAGTGTTGTGTCAGCTGACCTTGTCTTTACGAAAGGCGCCACCACAACCGGGCCGGTTTCGGATCGTGACAAGAGTAGAATTAGAAGTTTAAATTAAATTAATTCCAAATTTAGAAAGGGGTCATTCTTTTTGGAATGGACCAAAAAGGAAGTAGGTTCACATAAACTAGAACGGATGGAGTATATGACAAGCAGTAAGTAGTCTTTCACCCTATAGATTGTGCAACATAAAATTAACCATGTCTACTAAGTCAAATATTTCCTTTCTTCCAATCCATTTTATTGTGGTATATAAGGTGCACTCATTTGATGTATTATTTCATTATCTTCACAGTAATTACTAAATTCGGTAGAATAGTATTCTCCTCCTCTATCACTTCGAATAATTTTTATTTTCCAACTCTTTTGATTTTTCACTGCTGACTTATATTCGTTGAACTTTTAAAATGCTTCAACTTTTGCTCTAAGTAGGTAAACACATGTGAATCTATAGAAATCATCTATAAAAGTGATGAAGTATCTTTTACCTCCTCTAGTTAATTCTCCATTTAATTCACATAAGTCGCAATGCACTGAGTGTAATAATTCTATCAATCTTTCAACTTCCCGAAACGGTTTCTTAGTTATTTTCGCTTGTAAAAATATTTCACACTTTCTTCCATGTTTGGGTTTGCAAGTGATATAACCATTTTTGGACATATAATTTAAAGAACCAAATTTTAAATGGCCTAATCTAGCATGCCATAAATAAGAATAAGACGCAACGGCATAAGCAGAAGCATAATTTATTGCATTAACATTTAGTTTGAGCATGTCATCACAATGGTACCCTTTTCCTACAAAAAGAACCTTCTTAGACACAATTACACGATCAGACTTAATTACAATTTTGAAACCTCTCTTAGAAAGTGAACTAGTAGAAATCAAGTTCTTCATAATTTCAGAAACATGGAACACGTTCAGAAGAGTAGCTTCTGTCTAGATGTAAAGTTGATTTCAATAGTTCATTTTCCTGCAACTTCGGTTGTAACATGGTTTTCTATCAACACCTTTTCAGAATATTTAACTTCTGAATAAGTGTTGAAACATATTTTTGTCGTGACATACATAAATTGTTGCACCAGAATCCAACCACCTGTCTTGATTCTTTATTGTTATTGCAGCCATGTTCAATTATTTAACCATCTCAATTGGTATAGCAGAAACTATAGCCACCAGCCCTTGTGAAGAACTGTCTATTGTGTTTACCTTCTCTGAATTTCTTGAATTTGCATATTTTCCAACATCGCATGAAGGAAAATTTATTCCTGCTTTCTTAAACCTTCAGTCTCAAATCTTATGTCTTTTTATCCACAATGATAACCATTCATATTGTTTCTCGTTTTATTAAGAGACTTCTTGGAAACTTTTAGATTTTTATTTTCGTTTTTCGACTTATTCTGACTAACAGTATTAACTGTAGAACAATAAGGGTGAAAATTTTCATCACGAGCACGAGTATCACTTTCAATTTGAAGATGAGTTTGAAATTGTTTTATAGTTAATTTGTCAGTAGAAAGCAGACTTTTCTTTTTGTAGTTATTCCAGAAAGAAGGCAATTTCGTGAGAATCGAACATATTTGAAGTGCATCAAGAATTTTCACTTCTAGATCACTTAATTTTAAAACTAAGATTTGTAACTCATGTATTTGATATATTATATGCTTTGTATCTACCATCTTAAATTCGAAATACTTCAAAGATAAGCAATCAGCAACACCGTCCAGATTTTACTTGGAGATTTTAGATTGGAATACAAATCATACAATCGATCAGTCAAAGTATTTTGAATAGCATCTCGACAAAGAAGCCCATCTTCTTCTCTTTTCCTCCTATCTGCTTTGATCGCACCAGTATTCTAATCTTGTCCAAGTCACGCCTCAATTCAAGGTTATGAAATGATCTACTGCAATAGTAATACCCAACAAGGAGTCAGGGAATTCCACAGGGAGCTATACGTGGGCTTTAGGAATATAGAATGCAGTGTTTGTGTATGAAGTATCTCAATTTACACTTTCACAAATTGGTGTTTGTTCTATATCTATTTTAATCTAAGATTGCAAGATTAAAAAATGAAACTAAGAAATTATTTTGTTTTTTCAAGGTTTATAAAAAGCCTAGGGTTGTGACTATCACCTAGGTGTTTGCCTAATAGGATACAAACTTTAATGCTTGTTTTGTTTGGTGGAGTATATTATAGTTGTCAACACTCAATTACCCACTCAATACCCCTCGGTAAGAAACTGATATGGCCCAATTTGACTTTCTCTAGTCCAAATGGGTATTGCACAAAATGGTTGATAAAATCTCAAATCAAATTATTACGATCTCTAGGTTGAACCCTTTAATTGGGATTATCAATATCTCAATTGATCCATTTTCTTGTTAGGTGAGTTTTCTTAGACTAAGTTTCTCTCTCAAGTAGAGACTAAGTCAAATAGGCATGAACTAATTTTTGCAGCCATTAATTCCACAAATTAATGCATGACCAAGGCTAAATAATAAACACACAACTATAAACAAGCATTAATCAAACACCCATATGGTTTATACACTAGGGTTGCATCACAACAATACTAAAGGTCTAGCTACTCATGTTTGAAAATTAAGAAATAGAAGAAGATATGCTAATTAAACTCATATTGCAAATTCAAAATGACAAAATCTATATTAAATTAACTCAAAAGATGAAAAACTACTAAAAAGTAAGGAAAAACGGCTACTGTAGCAGCCATGTCAAAAGTTAAGCTAAAAAATTAAAATTCTTCTATTTATATAGGGCTGAAAATTTTGGACAAAAATGCCTTTTTGGAGGTTCTGCGACCGCACAATTCCATATGTGGTCCACACTTTTCTGCAGCATAATAGGATTGGAAACCCGCGACCACATAATTTTGGACTGCGGCCGCACTGCAATCTTTCTACGGTATGTACAATTGTAATTGCAGTCGCATAGCTCTTCTTCTGTGGCTGCACAATTATTGTGCGGTCCGCACTTTTGATGGTCTTGAAATGCAAATTCTTTGAAGTTTTCTCCTGACCCATCTTCTGCGACCGCACAATTTATGTGTGGACCACACTTTGTAACTTTGTCTGTTGGCCTTTCCTTCACATTCTGCGGCCGCATATAATATTCCGAGATCCGCACTTGTGTGCTTCGACGACCTTTTGTATCCTTGAGTTCAGATTATTCTATTTTGAGTTGGATTTCACATCAAAAGTTCACTTTCAAATATTCCTGCAATTAAGCATATTTCATCGGTTTTCGAAAACATAATTAACCTCTTTTAGACTAAAATAAAAGCCAAAAGACACTGATAAGTAGTTAAAATCTCCAATTATTATATCCTACGGGGTAGGTTCTTGTAGTACAGCCAACAATGGATCAAGGACATAAAAGATTTTCAGCATAGTAAGTAAAAAGATCATCTTGTTCTTCTAACGAGTGAAGTTTGATTCATCAAAGCGATTCAATTTGCATTAAAACAAAAGGAAATCGTAAGGGGAGGGTAGCGACAGGGACGAAAGGGGAGGGAAGTGTTTAGATACTTATTTCTTCTTTTTATTTAAAATAAAAATAAGAAAAAATAAAATTTGGACTAAATATTTAATTACCTTTAATGCGCTTACTTACACGAGCAGGTCACCTCATAAAAAAAGTGTGTAAGGTGATTTTCATCCGCCAAAGGTGTGAAATGGGGATCTAAGTCATAGTTTGGATGGTAACTTATGTATTTTTTTTCAATAACAACAACAACGACATATTAAGTGAAATCTCAAAAGTGGGGTCTGGTAAGAGTTGTGTGTAAGCAGCCTTACTCTTACTCATGTGAAGGTAGAGAGGTTGTTTTTGATAGACTCTCGGCTCCAGAAAAGCACAATCGCAAAAATCATTAAAAGGAAAAACAAAGCAGTAACAACAACAAGAAAAATAAGATAACCGAAGCAAACTACTAACAGATAATAATTGAAAACTAAGAACTCAAAACAATACAATGGCAGTAGTAATACTGCCGATATACAGAAAAGAAGTGGGTGATCACTACCTACCAACCTACTTTTTTAATCATCAACCTCTATACCCTTCTATCATTGGTCATGTCCTTAATAAGCTGACGGTATGTCATGTCCTGCCTAATCATACATTCTCAATACTTGTTCAGTCTACATTTGCCTCTCTTGAGATCCACTATTGTCAATCTCTCACATCTCCTCGTTGGGGCATTTGGGCATCTCCACTTCATATGCCTGAAACCACCTCAAATTTGCTTCACACATCGTATCTATTATAGAGGTCACTCCCACCTTGTCTTGAATATCCTCGTTCCTAATCACGTCTCTCCTAGTTTGCCACACATCCATCTTACCATCCTCATTTCCGCAAGTGTCGTCTTTTAGACATGAGAGTTCTTAACTGGCTAACACTCCGTACGTCCAATTACGACAGAGGATCCACCACTCTGTAAGACCTACCTTTACGTCTTGGTAGCATACTCTTATCGCACAAGATATTGGATGCATGCCTTCATTTCATCTACTCCGATCCAATACAATGTGTGACGTTATTATCTATCTCCTTATTATTACATTGGATTATAGAATCAAGATACTTGAAACTTCCTCTCTTAGGTATCAAGCCTCATTTCCACATCAGCCTCATATATTATGCCACTGAACTTGCACTTCAAATGCTCTGTTTTAACGAAAATAAGACAGGGAAATACAATATAGTACTGCTTAAAACGAATATCTTTTGTTTATTAGTCCAAGATCCAAAGTACCCTTTTAGAAGCTAATTTAATTCGTTTCTAAGCTTATATGTATTTTAAAGCGCTATATAAACTTAACTAGTAAATATGTCCGCGCTTCGCGTGATTAAATTAATGACTTGATAATTTTTCTAATAACAAAATATTAAAAGAGTTATCGGTAAAAGCACTTAATTTTGTACCTCCATCTCCATTATTTTCTTAAAATTTCTAGTTAAATGTTTATGTTAAATACTTCTATTTTTTAAATTTAAGAATTTAATAGATCTATGTCCAAGTATTATTTAATTTTACATTTGTTTACCTTTATAAAAAAGAAAAAGAAATAGTTCTAATTTTATAAATACAAAAAAAAAAAAAGAGTTTATCATTTATTACTTCTCATTACCTTGACATTTGAACTCTTTTTGTTTTTCCTCCAATGATATTTTTGAATTCCAGTTCTCCTTTATTGTCATTTTTCTTGTTGATAATCTATCCTTTAATTTTTTTTAAATATTTTTTATTTCGTTTTTCATTTTGATAATTAAATCATCCTACCTTTTTCCTTATACTGTTTATTTTAATTAATTCCAACATTATTTTTGGTTTCCACCTTTCCTCAGCTTCTATTCATTTTTTCACCTTAATTACCTTTATTATTACTTTTTCATTTTTTTCTCATACTTTATACCACTCAATTTCTCCGATAAAATAAAAAGATATCCTTTCGTAAATAATTTAAGTCAATTCTCTTTTCTCCTCTTACTAATTAAGTCAATTTCTCTTTTGAGTAATTTTTCGTATATTATATTTTGTACTATATAAAAATAGTCAATAATCAATTTTTATATAAACTTTATTATACCTCCTCTCATCCTATCTCTCACACATCTCTGAATGAAAGTAAATTGACGTTAAAAATAAAAGTTAAACATTTAAATATTTAACAAAATATAATATAATAAGTTGTAACCAGAATATACATTTTTTTCTTTCTTTTATTTTTTTGTTTCATTTCCTTTCTAATATTTTACACTCTTCAATTCCTCCATAAAATCAGAAATCATTATTCTTCCTTAAAAAACCAAATCAACAATCCCTCTCATATCAAACTTATAAAAAATTCCAAAAAACTAATACTCTCTTGATTATTCCTCCTACTATTCAGATAGGCCTATTATATATATATATATAAAAATTAATTCACTTAGTATAATCATTCCTAATATCAAAAAACAGGATATTCTTACACCAATAAAAAGGCAAAACTATTATATATAAATTCACTATTATTACAAGCCTGTAGCATATTAAGAGTAACAAAATATGCATATATCGTTGATGATAGTATATTCATCAAGCTAGTATTTGACTCCCCAAATATTATCACTTGTGCGGCATTTGTTCTTCTCTTCACCATTTTTAATTAACACCCAAACGATATCAATGAAAGAACCTTCTAAAGAGAAAAAAGATCATTTTAAAGAGATAGCTTCTAATAAAAAAGAGAGAATGAAGATGAATGATTAATACACATGAAGAGAAGATAGTTATGTGATGAAGAAGAAATGGCTTATTATTTATAGTAACCAAAAAGAAGTAATCAATAAAATTGTTAAGTTGGTAATAGGAATAGATTGTAACGTACACTGAGCCATTATTGTAGTATACTAAGCATTATGAGTATTATGATTAATTGCATATATTACAACTTTGACTATACTTTTTCCTTGGAAAAGAAGAAAATATACATTTAATAGAAAAGCAAGAGGAAAAAGGCAAAAAATTGAGAAAAAAGATAAGTACTTTTCTTGGCCAAAGAGAGGTGCCAAGTCAGCATTTTTTTCCTTCCTTTATATATTTATATAGATATAGATATAGATAGAGATATAGATTTTTATACGATGTAATAGTATTCAGCTACGTCTTAAAGACGTTAAATCCTCAATGGATTAGAGAGATCACATTTTAATTGATATAATTATGTCTCACAACACCAACTTCAGAACATTATTTCCGGCGACCATTGAGGTTCTCTTTTTACGTTTTGATAAGCTCAAAAGGCTAGTGTTCCAATGTACATAGGAAAACAGTTCAAGAACACACAAACAAAAATATGATAACTTAAAAATGAAAATAAGAGTAATAAGAGTTCATCATATGTCTTTGTTTTTCACTCAGCTTAGCTTTGAAGTCTTGAAGATTAGAATTAGTAAAAAGATTGTATTAAGTCTTAGAGGTATAATCGTACTTAGAACATGATGTTTGTTGAAGCATGAGTGAGGAGCTGAAACCAATCCTCTTTTATTTGATGCGCTCCTATCAAAATAGATGGTTCCCAAGTTTGGTGTTGACCTACAAATCCTAAACACATGACATCCTTTCTAACTTGTACCATTGAATTTTGCCCATAAATCCTCCAAAATGCACTCCTTTTATGCAAGAGAAAATCTATCACAGGAACATCAGGTCCAACGTTTGTACTCCTAATATTTTCGGAGCTCCAAATCGGTGACTCTACCATTGTCACATTCTTAGGAATTAGCGCCTTGACGAAAGCTGTTTTAATAGCATTATAAATGCTAGTGTGCAAGATTGTGAAAGGTGTCGTTGTGCTTATTCGCGTTCCTCCAAGTTCTTGATTGTTAATGTATAACAATGTTTTATTTAGAGGCACTGATTTCCCCGCGATTCGAATGGATGATATGGTACTCTGAAGGTTGTAAAAATAGTGGATGGTATTTTCTCGTGATTATTGGAGTATAGAGATTTTTGGAGATGTCAACCTTGGTAGGATTGTAAACATAATATGGGCCAGAACCAATGAAGATAACTCCACGAGATCTTGTAGATGAGCTCAAGCAAATACCAAACTTACTAGTGAATCTTGAGTCAAAAGCAGCAACTTGATTTGGAATGGAAACTGTGCTATTATGTCCAAAACCTGCAATTCCTGTAATATAATTGAGTAACTAAAAGTTACCTCACTCCAAGAAATTAAAATTTTTGACGAAGATCAGAGCAAGAGCGGGGTCTTAGGTTCAAATCCACACGCGAGTGGTATGTTTATACGTAATATAATTGAAACTAAAAAGAGTGCTCTCTCTAACACTATATGTACAGTGAAACCTCATTATGACAGCCTCGTTTATTCCGGACATTTTTGGATATTATATCATAGCAAATTGTTATTATAGAGAACATATATTATAATAGATCACATGAAATTTGGTTTTGGAGAAACTTGGTTTTTATAGTGAAGTGTTATTATATGAGGATGTTATATAGAAGTCCGACTATAATTCAATGCATGTGACTCCTTTTGCTAGGCGTCACGAAGGACTGAAAATAAATCGTGGCCGGGTGACAAGAATGCCAGGTTTTGAACCAATGACCAATACATCCTCAGCGATTTCTGCACCGTACGTATAAGTATTAATCATGGGATACTCACCGATCATATGGCAAGTATTGTTGTTGCATCCAGGCTGTGGTCGAGGTCTGAAAAAGCAGTAGTCTTCACATGCATTAGACTTGGCAAAATTACATGCTTTGGACTTACAGCGAGCTGGTTTGTAAGTTGAACTATTGTAGTTTTTTTCACAGTTTACCCATAAGCTCATGCCACCAAGATGGACTGGGAGTTTAATAGGGACTAAAGGATTTCTTTGTCCTACTGTGATTATGTATTGTAAGGTTGATGTTCTTCAGTGACGGGAAGGAATAGGGTAGTACTTGAGAAGTTGAGCATAAAGAAATATTGAGTAGAAGAAATAAGTGGAGGAGGAAAGTGTAGTTGAATGTCAACCATGCTAGAGAAAGAGAGTAAATGCTATAATTGGAATATAACGCTTATATTCTATAAAGTTGCAAATTTATAACCGATTTGCAGACCTTCCCCCCTCCAAAAAAAAAAAAAAAAAACCCACCCAACATCTTGTTGTATTATATGGAAACTATGAGCCAAGTTGTTCTTTTTCTTTTTTTTTTTAGCTCAAACTGTCAGTTTCATTGATTTCAGAAAAAGATATGTACAGTACTCAAATCCGAAAGGGTCTCTCCATCAACACTTCGGGTAAGAATTTCTTAATATAGATAAAGGGTTTGAAAGAAGTTATTAAGTTTAACCGAACTCACAAGTAATATTTTATTATGGTTCTGCCCTGACACAAATTCTTTGATCGTAATGGATTATGCGAAATCATAATCTATTTTTTTTCTTTTTCTTTTTCGTTTGACCTAGGGAGTGAAACTAAATAATGGCTTCCATTTTTTATATCATAAATTAACACTACTAGAAATCAGATGATTTTCGTCCAAAGATTACCGACCGAATTCGGTTGGAAATAAAAGAAATCAGTCGCAAAAGTAAACTTAAAGTTCCTGCCAGCATAAAAAATAACGTTTCCGACCAATTTCGGTCGGAAATTGGTCAAATATTTAGTCAAGCACCTATATAATGTACAAAAATAATAATTTATCAAAACTTTTCCAAAGTTTCGACCGATTTCGGTAGGAAACTGGTCAAATATTTGGTCAACCAATTATATAATATACAAAAATAATAATTTATTAAAATTTTTCCAAATTTCTAACCTATTTTGGTTGGAAATTGGTCATAATGTAAAAAATTAATTATTTATTAATATTTTTCTAAGATTCCGATCGATTTCGGTCGGAAAGTAGTCAAGAATTTAACCAACCTTGTATATAATGAACCAAAATAATTATTTATTAAAATTTTTCTGAGTTGCCGACTGATTTCGGTCGGAAAATTAAATTTTTTGTTCCGCGTGCAACACAAAAAAGTCGTAATAATCATAACTCAATATTTTCGTTCGGAAAAACGCTTTTATACAAATTAAAATATAAATTTAATAATATGTGTGTGTGTAAAAAATAAAAAGATGTTTAAGTAAAAAATATTTAATAATTATATCAGACCAAAAAAAATATTTCGACCGATGTCGATCGGATATTAGTCAAATATTTGGTCAACTACATATTATGTACGAACATAATTATTTATTAATAATTTACTAAATTTTCGACAGAATTTGGTGAGAAAGTGGTCAAATATTTGGTCGAGCTTCTACTTAATGTACAAAAATAATTATTTACTAAAATATTTCTAAATTTCTGACTGAATTCGGTTGTAACGTTTGAATTTTTTTGTTTCTCTCATTAGACAAAATTTTTGTATTTTAATTAACCAACCGAGAATTAATGCTTTTATACGAATTAAAATGTACATTTAATAATATTGTGTGATAATAAAGAGGTTTTAAATAAATAATATTTAATATTATAAGCTATATTCGATATACTATACTATACTGTATATACGTCTCTCTCTCTCTCTAAATATATATATATATATATATATATATATATACATATATATATAATATGTATATATATATATATACACCTTATATACTATACGCTTAGATATATACTACATTATATTATATAGTAGTGATTGTTTATCTTATAAGTTGATAACTACATTGATAATAACACTAAGTAGAAGTGCAAGTATCCTTGAGAATGATAATTATTGATTAGTTTATGAATTGATAATAACCTAAGTAGAACTTCATTAGTAGTATCCTTAAGTAATGTTAGACTTGATTATACTATAAATTGATAATTACATTATGTAGAAATGTGTTAGTAACATTTAGCTTATAAATTGATAATTACACTATCATAGTCGTCAGAATTGACCACCGGTGACGGCTGTTGTTACTGATGCGACGGGGTGAGTGATAATCCCAGGATGTCGGTCGGAGATTGGTCAGAAAGTGGTCAAATATTTGGTCGAGCTTCTACTTAATATACAAAAATAATTATTTACTATAAAAATTCTAAATTTCCGCCTGAATTCGATCGGAACGTTTGAATTTTTTTGTTTCTCTCATAAGATAAAATTTTTGATATTAAAGATGAGCATGCCACTGGTTTTTGATATCGTTGTCCGATCTTCTTGTTAATTTTTCTACAATGGCTGACAATAGTGCGTATTATCGTTTCTGGCCGCAACTAAAGCTGTATTATTGTGTGTTATGATATGTGTTGAGGAAAATGCACAGGCAGTGGAATTGCAACACAGAATGTTTTTTCAGCCCTTTATCATAGACCTAGTAGATAGTTGGCCAAGGCCCCGATACGAATTGACCAAAGATATAATCTAAATACTATTCTGAGGCATAGATGATTGACTAACTTTTTGTTACCGGGAAGTTGTATGGAGTTGCTAGATTGTTCTGTACAGATTGCCAAATACTCTTTCTAGAACTTAGCATTTATCGCCCTCTTATTGCAGGTATGACCCCAGAACTTCTGTTTTGGAGTGGTCTGTACTTCTCATTGACAATTCAAACTGCATGTTAGCTTTTATTAAAGTTTGTCCTTTTGAAGCACACATCCATTAAGGCTTGTATGTCTTTCTAATGTATAAGTTGGAAACTTCGCAATGGAGCACTACAATTTGTTGTTCCGGCAGCTGATCCCTCGGTCTTCTTCCCAATTTCTGCACGCTTTACTGCCTCAAGAACTTTCAGTGACCTGAAGGTTTGCTCCTAATCCTCCATGTTATATTGATCAATCAATTTTGGCCTTCAGTTGGCGAGACTCTTATGTTTACCCAGTATATGCTGACCTGATACGACAGCTCGTGTCTGGAGATTATTTGATACTCTTGATACACACATGCACAACTATTTTTGACTTATTTGCATGCAATCCTTATATTTGATCTACCATTATACCTATTCATTTTCGTGGAAGAATCTTCCTGTGGCTTGCAATCCTGGCAACTGTTAAAAATGTAATATATATCTTCCTGTGGCTTACACAATGTATTGTTGCAAAATATATATATATATATATTCATCGTGTAATTTAATAATGAGCTCTTCTTCTTCAAGGCTGTAATTCCCTTTCTTCAAACCAGGTCTCAAGTGATTCATCCATCTCAGTCTGCAGCTCTTTCCACATCTCATTAGTCCTGAAAAATATCCAAAAATAATTACTATTAAGAACTTTCTCTTCCTAAAATATACTTAAGTAATAAGAAATGACAGCAATCAGAAAAAGTTTGGGGTTCCATGTACACTAACCAGCATATTTAGGCAATTGCCACCAATTCGGGTGGCCATACTTTTCAACAAAAGCTCTTCGCTCGATGAACCTTTCTTCAATCCATTTTTGTCAATAGATGGAGTTCTTACCATTTTTTTTAAATTATAAGTACTAGATATATTATTGCACTTGTATTAATAGTTTGTTGTTGCAATCATTTGTCAACACTATGGTCATTTTCTTTTGTCAACATTGTTGTTGCAATCACAATTAACTATGATTAATATAATTTAGTTGTTCTTTATATAGATGGAATCTCGTAGTTAGATGTATAATAGAAATTATCCTAATCGTCGGTTTTTTAGGGAGAAATATATAGAAGGGGTTGAGGAATTTATTACGCATGCAATGTCACTTGAATCGTTTCGAATTGGACGGTTGATTAGGTGTCCTTGTGTAAAGTGCAAGTGTTTGCATTATTTTGAACCAGCCGATGCTAAGATTCATCTTTATCAAAAAGGGTTTATGGATAATTATATTGTGTGGACTAGTCATGGACAGATTGATGGTACTGATGGTATATTTCATAATATAGTTGTTGGTGAAAGTAGTCGGTCGATGGGGAATACCATTCAACATCCGAGATACCATGAAATGGTTGCGGATGCACTACGGATGCACTTCGAATTTGAAACCAACAAAAGCATTGAACCACCTTCTAGTGAAGAAGCAAAATGTTTTTATGAACAGTTAGAAGCTGCTAGTTCTCCACTAAAACAAGGGAGTATGCACTCTTAGTTGTCTCTTGCAATTAGATTATTAAGCATCAAATCAGATATCAATATTTCTCAAGCAGAAATGGATTCTTTCATTGGCCTTATGAGTGAACTAGTTGACCCAGCTTTCAACATACCCAAATATTTCTATAAGGCTAAAAGATTGGTTTCTAAGTTGGGACTCTCTTCTATGAAAATTGATTGTTGTGAAGATGGTTGCATCTTGTATAATAAGGGTGATGCAGATATAGAAAGTTGTAAATTTTGTGAAAAACCTCGTTTTATGCGGCTTTCCAGTGGGAAGAAGGATGATGTGAAGTCGATGCATTACTTACCACTTATTCCTAGATTAAAGAGGTTGTACGCATCGATGAGTTCCGCTCCTCATATGAGATGGCACTATAAAAATAGAAGGTCGCCCGGTGTTATGTTTCATCCTTCAGATGGGGAAGCTTGGAAGCATTTTGATAGGACGTATCCAGATTATGCTAGTGAACCGAGGAATGTTCGATTGGGTTTGTGTGTTGATGGTTTCACGCCATTTTCAGTTTCTGCAATACCATATTCATGCTGGCCAGTCCTTATTACTCCCGTATAATCTTTCGCCTAAAATAAGTATAACTAGTCCATCTATATTTTTAAATTGTGTTATTCCTGGTGCCCGCAATCCAAAGATTTGAGTGATTTATACTTGAAACCTTTGATTGATGAGCTTAAAAAATTGTGGTATGATGGAGTTGAGACATATGATATATCAACTAAGCAAAATTTTAACACAGTGATGGATCATAAGAATAAGACAAAAGATAACTTGAAGGCTAGACTGGACTTTCAAGAATATTGCAGGCGACCTGAATTACATTTGCAGTATGTGAACAATTGTAAGGTGTTCAAGCCCAAGGCCAGCTACACATTCACCTTGGAACAAAGATGACAGATTTGTGAGTGGGTTACAAACCTAAAGATGCCTGAGGGCTATGCATCAAACATGGGAAAATGTGCCAATATGGTTGAGGGAAAGTTGACTCATATGAAAAGTCATGACTGTCATATATTCATGAAAACCTTAATCCCTATTTCATTTTGTGGATTGCCTGAAAATATATGGAAACCAATCACAAAGATAATTTTGTTCTTCAAAGACTTATGTTCTACCACATTAAGGGAAGAAAACCTATTTCAAATGGATCAGAATATTCATGTAATCACTAATAAGCTGGAGAGGATTTTTTCATGTGGTTTATTCGATGTGATGGAACACCTTCCAATTCACCTTGTACACGAGGCGCTACTTGGAGGCCCTGTTCAATGCAGGTGGATGTATCCATTCGAGATGTAATGATCAAACCTTGATTTATTCTTGTAATTTTCTTTAACGTTATCGTAACAAATTGTAATCTGCAGGACTATCAGCAAGTGTAAACGATTTGTTAAACATAGGAATATTTTAATCTATATGCAAAGACTATATTGCAAAATAAACTGCCCTTTTTTGTTCTTGCTACTTTGACAGTCATGTTCCATGTGCTAAAAATAGGTCCAATCGGCACAATGTGATGATTGAGATTGATCCACTATATCCACCAAGTCCATATTCAATCAACCAGGACGAAGTTCTAAAGATCGAACACAAAGGGCCTAACTAGTATGGAGTACAAATCAAGTTCAACCCTTTCTTAAGTAAGTGTTGACGTAAGATTAATTTACATGGGATACTATGTAGTTTGGTCGATGAAACTAACAAATAATTTTCAATGTGTAACTCTGTTGTATATTCTACATTTGAGGCATGGTTTAAAGAATGTGTAAGTGCATCTTACATACTTTCTCACATACTTGTGAAAATACTTGCTCACTTGTGATTTATTTAACACTATATGTAGGTCAATAATCCGAACAATGGTGTTAATAAATTTTTGCAAGACATATCTTGGGGACCTGCACCTACGGTTACGACTATATCTAAGTATTTTGTGAATGGTTACAAATTTCACACCGAGGAATGCTCCAAGTATAAAAAAGCAATAATAGTGGGGTGTGGGTCAAAGGCGGTGAAGGCAACCAGGATGGGGAAAACGATTATTATGGTGTGATCAAAGAGATTCTAGAATTGCCATATTCGGGTTGGTCAAATAGGAAGATCATACTTTTCTGATGTAGGTGGTTTGACCCAACACCTGAAAGAGGTACAAATGTACACTCGCAGTACAACATAATTGAGGTTAATAAAAAGATGGAGTATGATCGCTTTGATCCTTTTGTAATTGCAGAAAGAGTTAGGCAAGTGTACTATGCTCCATATCCATTACGAAGGGATAAGGGTGATTGATTGGTTGTAATCAAAACAAAGCCTATTGGAAGGGTGGAAGTTGAGAATGTACTAGATGTTATACCAAAATGATACCTCAAGTGTTAACCAAGTAGTGGATGATCAGTTAGAAAATTACTTGGAGCATCCTCAATGCATATTAGAAGAAGTTGATATGGAGGAAATAACAATCATAGAAAACAAGGATGAAGATGAAAATGAAATAAGTGAAGAGGAAGAATCTTCAGGCGAGGAAGGATACGTCGATGAAGACGACTAGCATGTTAGTTTTTTCAAGCTCTCTTAACTAATATTACTACTAATAATAGGCCAAACACTTTGGTTTCCGTTCTCTTTCTAATGTGAGTCTACTTTTTTTTCCTATTACTTTCCTTGTTTACTTCCCCATCTCCCTTTTCAGCTCAAGGAAACGGTGAGCAGATGTTTTTGGTAGAACAAACATTTGATGTAAAAGTCCACATTTCATGGTGCAGTAACTAATAACATTTTGAAATATTGCAACATTATAGCTAGTAGATTTATATTATTAATTCTAACATTTTCTTTAATTTATGCAGATGGCTGGTAGGGGTCGAGGTAGGTCTAGTAAAGATAAAAGGCCTATTAATCATGATGATGGTGCTACACCATAAGGCTGTATCCGGTTCCGGTTCTAGGTCTATTTGGGTCTGCCGGTTCCAGTTCTGGCGGTTCCGGTTCCGCGGTTCTGGCGGTTCTGGCGGTTCCGGTTCATATTCATGCAAGAACTAATAAAGAATAAATTGTAAATAAAATATATGTAATAAGAAAGCAGTTAACAGAAAATGAAAAGCCGAATAACATATGAATTCCGTGATTTTATGCTAGCTTCCCCCTCCCTCCCTCCCTCCCTCCCTATCTCTCTCTCTCTGTGTCTCTCTCTATTTTTGCTCATCCCTTTTCATTTCTTTTGTCTCGTTTTCTGCCCAGAAATCCCAGTTTTTTGCTCTCTCCATCCTCTATAGGTGTCTTTTTATTGTGTATCTATCCCCCTCTCCAAGAAAAGTGCAGGGGTTCCGGTTCTGGCGGTTCCGGAACCGCGGGTCTGGCGGTTCCAGGCGGTTTCCGGCGGTTCCGACTTAAATTTTTTTTTTTTTAAATCAATATCTTGTATAGTAGTGATTAGTATATTGTACAATATATTTTTATATGGTGTACCATGTTCTTAGTATAGTATATATTGTGTTTGAAAATTAGTATATATTGTATATAAGTAGTGTATATTTTGTATATTGTGTAGTAGTTAGTAATTAGTATAAATTTTATATAAGTAGTACATATTGATAAAAGAATGTTGTCGTTAGTATTATGTGTTGTATGTTATATATTATATGTTATATAAATATTCAAGGATTGATATAGAAGTAAGGACAAATAAATTTTGAGACAAATATATTTAATGATATGATAAAAAGCGTATTTATTGACCAAAATGGCATATCTTTCTTAGTCTTCCTTCCCCCAATGGAATGAGCACAACATGGTACTAATACCACCATTAAAAGGAAAAAAAATTAAAAGAAGACATGCCAATGTACAAGTTACATGATAATTTATGTATTATTTCTAACAAATCTCATAAAACCTTCAAGGTTTGGAGGTGGTTGTGTTGGCGGTGGTGGAAATGAAGCTTGTTCATCACCACTTCCGGGTTAAGTTGCTTCCTGAGCAAGTTTTGCTGGCATTTCTTCATAGCACTCATCTATTTCGGGTTGAGATTCAGCTAGCCCAAAGTTCCTTCTTTCAGAGCGGATCCAATCTCGGAAGAGACTGATTTTTCCACGCTGTCCCGCATCGACGCTCTATGATCTCCTATTTGTAGTCTGGCTTGACTAAATACGCTCTCCGATGCAACAGTTGACGCTTGAATGGATAGAACATCCCGAGCCATCCTTGCAAGAACGGGAAAATGCTTTTCCCTTGTCTTCCACCAATCCAAAAGGTCGAAAGATCCGTCTGGATTACCATTCTCTAGCCCCTGCGACAAATAAACTTGAAGTTCGTTTAGATGGGAAATATCATCTAAATTCTCACCTTGAGTACCCCTGAACTCCGTCCACGATTTAAGAGCTGTTAAGCCAGCAACTCTTTTAGACGCTTGTGATGTGGACGAAGTAGGGGTTGGAATAGTAGGCCTAGCATGCTCTAACGCCTGTTTATAAGCATTATAAACAGTTTGAGCATTCACTGTAATCGATGCTTTCGCATCAGATAGTGTTGCCATTTCTTCTAGTGAAAGATCTAAAGATTGATAAATACTATTATACCAAAAGTTAGGACCTCCTGCTTTCATAGTAGGATTTAACATAGCAGCCACACCAAAAATAGGAGGGATTGGAAAAAAATATTTTTTAAATTTCTTTTTCATTTCAAATATTGCATTTTCATAAATTTCCCCTCCCTCGTTAAAATCAGCAAATAAATTAGCAAGTGCGGCAATATATACTAAACAGTTTGAAATTGTAGGATAATATTGGCCAGATAAAGCAGTTGTAGCCACACTAAAATGTTCTAAAAAATCTAAAAGAATCTTAACGTTATTCCAATCTTGATTAGTTAGCATGTCATTATCTTCATCCTCACAATCCCTAGAATTATAAGTAGCGTTTATTGGGTTTCTATATTCGTACGCCACTACTAAGCTTTCATACATGTAGTTCCACCTAGTGGGGCAAGGTTTAGGAACCTTTCTTTCTCTAAGGCCATATACGTCACATTTTTTATAATATTCTCTAAGTCTACTTCTAAGGTTTGAATAAAAAAGCCAATTAAGAGCAAATTTAACTTTTTCAATTTCTATGTTTAAAATTCTCATACCATCTCCAACAATTAAATGATAAATATGGCATATACATCTAACATGGAAAATATTTGTAAAAGCATGATTTAGTTTTCTAGTTAAAATACATATTGCAGTAGTGTTGCTACTAGCGTTATCCATGGAAATTGACATTATTATCACTAAAACAAAAATATCTACATGCATCTGAAACAGTGCTAGCAATAAACTTACCTGTGTGCCGTGAATTAATTATTCTATATGCTATAATGCGTTTTTGCATGGTCCAGTCTTCGTCTATCCAATGACTGATCACGGTTAGATAATCACAATCATTTCCACTTCTACCAATATCAGTTGTAATAGACATACGATTACTTATATGAGTAGCGCAAGTATTGTTCATATTCATGCTTATATTTATAAATGTCGGCCTTAACTGTGGTGCGAGGCCAACCTTTATATGTAGGATTAAATACTCGTCTAATATAATGAATCCAAGCAGGATTAGAAGCAAAAGAATAAGGTAAACACATAACAGTAATCATTTTAGCTAATTCTTCACGATCCTTATTTGGATCGTAATACAATATACCTCCGGTGACTGTGTTTATTCCTGGTTAAAGCAAGTTAGAACCAGTACTTTGGTTAATTGTAGTATCAGGACTTGCCGTCCCCTCTTGTTGCGCTTTCAATTGGATATATCTAGCCTTATCGCTAGGGTGTAATTTTATATGTTTAACTAAACTACCTGTGCCGCTACGATCTCCAGTATACCTATGCACAAGTAATTTCCCACAAGATTTACACTTAGCCTTATTCTGTTCTCTTAGTTGAATAAAAAATTGCCAAACTAATGAAGTTTCTGAACGTTTAGGAGGTTGTCTACTAAAAGTGGGAGTTTGTACGGGTGGGTGTTCCGGTTCATTAGTAGTAGGACTAGTAGGTGTATCATCTAAATCTACGGGAGCTTGGGTTTCGTCATCATCATCATCCTCATTTCCCTCTATTATAGGTGCATTAGGATAAAGCATATTCATAATATCATCGTCTATTCTATCACCTACTGCTACATCATGTAGAAAATCAACATCGCTAAATTGAAAACATGGGTGATTACTATCAAGTATTCCGAAATTTTCGTTAGTATTTCTAGGTTGGCTACTAGTTTCAACTTGTTTATCTTTTCTAGGTCGGGGAGCCGGGGGAGGGGTAGGATTTTGGTGACTACTTTCACCGGATTTAGATTTACCTTTTCCAAACATGTTTTTCAATGAAAATGCCATAATAATTATAATTAAGCAAAATAACAACACACAACAAATATTCTTAGCACGTAAGAGTTGAAACGAGTTTACCGGATTGACGAACAACTTCTTGAAAATTGAAAATCGTTGTAATTGAACACTTGAAAACTTCAATTCAACAACTTCACAATGTTTCACGAATTTGCAACAAAAATTTAAGAACTTGCACTAGAAAGATTGAAAGAGAGCTTGAGAGAGATTGAGAGAGATTGATGAATTGGTGAATTAAAATGAAAGAATGAGGGGGTATTTATAGTTGAGAAATGGGAAATAGTGTAATTATATAAAGTTTGAGGTTAAATTAAATTTGAGGGGTCAAATGGCTAAATTTTAAAAATGCCAAACGGCTATTTCTGCAAGAGAGCCGTTCTGATTTTCAGATTTTTTTAAAAAAAAATTTTTTTAAAAAAAAATCAGCCCGTTGGGAACCGGATAGAACCGGAACCGGACCGGTTCAGGCGGTTCCATCCGGTTCCAAACGGTTCCGCCAACGGTCCGAATTTAAAAAAAAAAATTTAAATATTGGACCGTTGGCGGAACCGTTTGGAAAGGATGGAACCGCCTGAACCGGTCCGGTTCCGGTTCTGGCGGTTCCGGTTCCACGGTTCTAATGGGTGAAACCGCGACATCACGGTTCCGGGGAACCGCTAGGCCTGGAACCGCAGAACCGGAACCGCCGGAACCGCCAGAACCGCGGTTCCGGCCCGGTTCCGGTTCCAGAACCGCCCAACTTCCAGCCTTACTACACCATTGCTTCCTTCCACTCCACACTTTCATCCCTCTACTGCAGATGGACGGCAGCAATCTTCTAGGCACGTGTCTATTCCACCACATCCATCTACCCATTATACTATCTACCATTCGCTCGTCCAGTAGTATTATCACAATTCGATCCCACAGGGCTATACCCCTCTTCCTCCTAATGATCCTACCAATAGTTACATGGGTGCATCAAGTCACCAGTCACAGAGCCATGTGATATGCCCGTCATCTGCTCCATTTGCTTCATCTCCAACAAGATCGCATCCATCTAGATTTCAGACGGCCGGATCGCAACAGGGGTCTAGATCGCAGCAGGGATCTGGATCGCAGCATGGGTCTAGATCGGTGCAGGGATGTGGATTGCAACCATCTTCATTGGAGACTTTGTCTCCCTCTCCACAGAGTTCATCTTCTAGCATTTCTAAACATTGCGTTTGGGATAGTAGCACTGAGCCAGATGCCCCCTCTTCTGCGTATGCTTCAGATGATCCCGATGATGGTGCGGATGATGTGCGTTATGATCATTATCATAGGTTGATCATCAGGCCCAAGGGAAATGGGTAAGATTTATTTATTACTTCTTAATTTTTGCCGAATTATAAAAGCTACTCTTATTTATTTAATGTAATTGTAATGTTGCGGGTTTATTCCAAATAGGATGGTTACAAAGATAATCACTTATATACTTGGCATGTTGTATTTGACACCCTATCCGACTTGGAGTGACTTTCCAGAAAGTCTCGTGCGACAGATGTTCAACCAATTTAAGATTTTAGTACAATTATTATTTATTTAAGCGTTATATTAATAATATTTTTATCTAATGTTACTTACTTTATTTGCAGACTAAGTGTTCCCGGGAGGACCAGTATAACTGTGAAATTTGTAAAAATTGGGAGTACAAATTGCGTAAGAGACTCTCTAATTCCTTTAGCTCGGCTCGAAAGGTTAAATACAAGCCTTCGTGGGTTCTACCGGATATATGGGTGGAGCTGGAGAGGTATTGGACCACCGAAAAATTCAAGAAGCAGAGTGAACATGGAAAGAAGGCCCGAGCATCTGAGAAGGACGGCTCCTTGACTGTCTTGGTTCAAGGAGCATGGGGGATACGAGGAGACATCTGGTTATTCCTAAAAATATTTCGGTTTTTATCGAATTATATTTATATATCTCCCTAAAAATTGGAATATCATGGTATTATGTATAAAGAAAGAAGTTACTATAAAGAAAATAATTACTACGTACTATTAAGCTTATAATCCTATATTAAACGCATAATCTAACATCTTTTAATAAGGAAAGAAGGGACGGAAGTAATACATGCCACAATATTGTCAATGCCAGGAGGAAATACTATAGGTTTCCCATTTTACTTATATGAAGAAATACTATAGTTCCATTCCATTCCTTTTCGAGATAATTTGTGTCTTTTCATATTACTTTTTCAATTTTCAGTACTTCTTTTTTACTTCAATTTACATGTATGTATCGTCTATCATCTGAATTTTTAGAGTTTTTCTTTCTTTGATGTTTTGTCAATCTGATCTTAGTATCTGTGATAAGAAAGTAAACTTATATCTCTCACCGGAAAAATAATGGAATTCTAGACTTTTTCTTTTTGGTTTCCTCCTATACATTGGATGCTCAATACATTGTATATAGGCATGTTTTTTCTCGGATCATGTGCAATATTTTGCTGCATACTAGGAATTTCACTTTCGTTCCTAGCTATTTATTGTAGGATAAATTAGAACCAGCAAAGAATTTAGTATCTGACTCTCCTTTTTTCGCTTTATTTGTAGGTTCTACATGAAATGGGTATTTACTTTTATATTGAATTAATCTTAAAGGCAAGAGACTTCGATTTGTGATTTTGATGAATAGGTAAAATCGTATTTGTCTATTGAGGTAGCAGATACTTTGGTTTAATTATGAATTACATAAAGTGCATTTCACCACATTAGCATAAACATTTGGCCCAAACAATAGCCCATAAAAACAACGTGTTCTAAACAAGTATACTTGTTATTGTATGTTCATCGTATTCAATAACTTTGGCTTGAGCCAGGTATTTATGTGTAAAGATTTCCTCTTAAATTCATGCAAATAATATATTTGAACACAAATCAAATGGTCAGCGGTAAAATCCTGAACTCGCATTCATAATATTCAAATCCTAAATTCGCTCCACCTGTTTGATTGTGTAAAGACTAAAATAACCTAGTTAGGACTAGGTATTTTATTCCAAAGTGTTGGCTATACTTTTGGAATCACGAAAGATCGAATTTTTTTTCTTTTAGATTTCTCCCTTTCTACTTTACTGAAATATCTATATTACATTATGCTTTCTATTAGAATTCATCATCTCCATTTCATGTTACGTGGTTCGAGGTATATTTTAAATAATATTAAATTTTCCTAAAAAATAATTAAAAGCGATTTAACTTAAATCCTTCGCGACTCTAAAAAGTAAATGATTTATATTGTATTTTTTATTCTATGTTTCTCTCAAGGATCTAGTTCTTTAAAATTTCTATATCTTAAATTGCATTTTGCTTTTACAATAAAATGCGAGTATAGATACAACTTTCGTTAACGCGTTTATTATATTTGTAGGGGAAAAAATTGGGGAGGAAGATGAGTCGTGATGAGTTCTTCATGGAGAATCACATCCGAAAGAGGAAAGCACCGACAGATCCAACTAGATGGGTCGAGGACCCGGGCAAAGACTACACATGTAAGTTTCATAACTACTATAAATGTTTATAATATTATATAGTTACTAATTTTCTATCTTCTAAATAAAGGGTTGCTACAAGATCAATTTGGAGGAGTACACCCAGAGCTTGCCATCGAATGAGCAATGCGAGTGACCGTCCATTTCAGACGAAGAAGAGAAGAGGATATGGTTGGATTCTGTCGGTGGTCCTAAAAAAGGGATAGCATACGGCCTTTCAGATAAATCGTTTCGGCTCTTCAGGGCTGGATTGCAAGGCATAGGGACTTCCGCCCAAGGCGAGGCGATTGATAGTTTGGCTATATCGGATATGTAAGAGAAGATCGCAAAGCTGACAGCAGAACTTCAAGAGACCAAGGCTAGTGAAAAGAAGAGATTTGATATCCTTCAAGGTCATCTAGAAAAGAGGGACAAACAATTTGATCTCCTTCAAGGTCAGCTGGTCAATCTTCTTGCTCGTGGTGCTTTCCCCATTCCCTGGTCTCCTCCTCCTTCCCCACCTGCCAGTGATGAAGGTCCTAGAACCGAAAATGGAGATGATTCTCCTAGGACCGAAGATGGAGATGATGCTACACAAAAAACTCATTGAATATTGTGTATTGTCAAAATAAAGTTGTGAACTTGTTAATATTTTATTGTTGGTAATTTGAATAGTGATTATATTGTTATTTTGCTATTGAACACTTTAGTAGTTGTTGTGGTTATTAGTTATTGGTTAATTCTTGTTGGTGGTGGTTATGAGTTATTATTTGATTGGATTTTATGGTTGAATGGCAGCAATGTAAGTTGTCATTATAGGATCTATATTGGTTTAAATTGGTAGGTGGTGGAGGTTAAAAGCAGCCAATTCCTGCCCAGTTTTTACCCTGATTTTCGACCGAAAACTAATTTTTTTTGCCTAGAATTTCATAATTTCCGAACGAAATCGGTCGAAAATTATGAATTTATATTTATTTTTAATAATTTACAAAATTTATTTAATTAAATAATATTATTACTTTTTAATAGTTTCGACTGATTTCGATCGGAAAGATAAAATTAAAAAAATTAAATAATAATATTTTCCGACCGATTTTGATCGGAAATTTGAAAATAAAATAAACATTTAATAGTCTGGGTGGGAGTTCATGAATTGAATTTTCCGATCGATTTCGGTCGAAAATTTCTGATCAATTGCGGTCGGTCTGCTTTTGCGATCATTATTTTTTTCGTCCAATTAAAAGCAGTCGAAATTTGATCATTAATTACCAATTTTCGACCGATATCGATTGTTAATTGTGAACAAAAATTACCTAATTTTAGTAATGATATAACTTGGTCAATGAGATCCAAACGAGAAATTTGGAGTACTCCAATGCACATGGCCAAGTTGACTAATGGGGATAGATTAGACCCGTCAACCGGCCGGGTTGACCCGGGACCGGCCCGGACCGGACAGGTACAACCCGGGACCGGACCGGACCGGTAGGGGGGCCGGGCTTGGCTGGGTTCAAAGGGGGTAGGGGGTTGGTCCGTTAACAATTTTTTATTCGGAACCGAACCGGACCGGACCGGCCCGGTGAATAGTACCGTGAACCGGTACAGCCCGGACCGGCCCGGTTCAACGGTAACTTTTTTTTTATTTTTTTTTTAAATTTTGAATTGATGGGGCCCACATTTCCGTTGGCAACGGCTACAGATCCTTTGGCCAACGTATTTCTTGCAAAAATGGCCATTTTTCATTTTTTTGTATTTATTAAATTACAATATTAATCCTTCTTAAAATCTATAAATACCTCTCATCTCTTCTTCATTTCTTCACTCAAAAATCTTATCTCAATCTCAATTCTCAAATTAACAATCTATCTCTTCCCCTCAATTTGCAAGATTACATATTTTATTTGTTACACTTTTCCCGAATTTAATTTATCGCAATTTGTCATTCGGAATTTGAAGCTTGAAGTTCAAAATTGAAATACTTGCTTGAAGTTTGTTCGTGGTAACACCGTATTTGCGTAATCAAGTGCTCAATTTATTGTCAAATTCGGTGCACTCCCTCCAACTCTTTCTCTTATTTAATATTTTAATTGCATATTTGATTATATTTTAATTTTTACAATATGTTTAATGCTGCTAAAAGAGCGTGTAGAAAAGTTACTGGTAGGGGTGGAAGTAAAAAAAGAGGTAGTCCTGTAGCTTCTGGTAGTAATAGTAATGACCCAATAACACATGTTTCTGAATCATCGCCTAATTTGCAAGATGTAGAGATTGATTATGAACAATTACAAGAAGATTATGGAATAGAAGATAATGAAATTGGAATAGAAGATGAGATACCACCTACACCTAGTAGTGGAAATGTTGGTAGTATTGGAGTTGGAGTTGCTAGTGCTACAAGGGGTAGAAGACCACCAGTTGGTCCAACTTCTACTCGTAAAAAAAGAAGTCCGGTTTGGAAATTTTTTGAAATAATAGAAGGTACTGATAGGGTTAAGTGCAAACTTTGTAATGAAACTTTTAAACATTTGACTGGAGGTAATTTAGGGAGGACTGGGACACTTACTAGACATATGTCGGCTATCCATCCTATAGAATGGGGATTTAATGGGGATGGAAGTCAAACAACTATTAACCCTACTACTGGAGGTCTATTAAAATATGATAAAATGAGGGATCAGGAGGAACTAGCAAAAATGATTACTTTGGGTTGTTTACCTTTTTCTTTTGCTTCTTCATCGTATCTTATTGCGTATATTCAAAGGATTTACAATCCTTTATTTAAAGGTGTCCCTAGAAGTACTTGTAGAGCAGATATCTTTAGACTTCATGGACAATATCAAACATACATACGTTATTTGTTTAGTCACCTTCCTTCTAGAGTGTGTCTAACTTCTGATATTGGTCATGCTGTTAATGGAAATGATTATTTGACAATTACATGCCATTGGATAGATGATAATACTTGTATGCAAAAACGTATTATCGCTTTTAAATATGATGAAGATCAGAGTCATACTGCTACGTTTATAAGTAGTACAATTGTTGACGTTGTTGAATTTTATAATCTAAACCAAAAAGTTTTGTGTATGTCTTTTGATAATGCTTCAAACAATAATGCTGCAGTTTCTATTTTAAAATTGCATTTGCAACCACCTCTTGACGATATTTTTCATGTTAGGTGTGCATGTCATATTTATAATTTAATTGTTAAAAGTGGTCTTGATTTATTTTCAGTTGATATTACTCATGTTAGAAGAGCAATTGGTGTTATTCAGGGAAATAATAGACAATCTAGAATAAAAGAATTTAAAACAAAGTGTATGCAGTATAACCTTACACCTAGATTCATGCCAGACGAAGTTGTTACTAGATGGAATTATACATATATATTTTTAAAATGTTGCTACAAATATAGATTTCCTATAACTGAAGTTGCTTATGCACATTGTACTGATCCTAGGCGTATGTTAACAAGTGATACTTGGGATGTCATTAATGATGTTGTTAAATTTTTACATAAATTTTATACTGCTACTGTTGTGTTTTCTGGCGCATATTACCCAACTGTTACTACGGCTTTAGTACATATAGCTGAAATTTCTTTGCTACTATATGATTTTAAGAAGAAAGAAAAATATATGGATGTTATTGTAAGTATGCAAGCGAAATTCAAAAAATATTTCTTTCCAATTCCTCCAGTTTACTTAATTGGTGCAGTTTTAAATCCTTCTATTAAAATGTCTGATTGTCACCAATTAATGAATGCTTTATATACTTATATGGAGATTGGAGAATCTGAAACCCCAAATTTATATGATTTTATGAACAAACTAAATGAATATTTGCAACAACTATATAATTATTATGCAAATGAATGTGATAATACTGCTCGTGCTTCTGACAATGTTAATCCCGCTATGCAATGTAGCAGTTCTTCTAATGTGGATGATGAAGGCCTTGATAGTTTTAATATTTTTTCTACATTTTCTAACACTCAAACCAGTAGCAGGAATATTGATGAGCTTCAATTCTACTTGCAGAAGCAAAAGGAGACTCGCACAAAGGACTTTTCACCGTTGGGATGGTGGCATGAAAATGCAAAGCAATTTCCTGTTCTTTTCGCTATGGCTCGTGACGTGCTGAATGTGCCAATTTCTACCGTTGCATCGGAGAGTGCATTTAGCCAAGCAAGACAACAACTTGGAGACACCCGCCACTCATTGGGAAGCAATGCTTTAGAAGTTTTAGTATGTTTAAGAGATTGGATTAGATCGGAACGAAGAAATCAAGGAAAGGAAGATGTTGATAGCCCAGAAGATGAAGAAATTGGAGATATATTAACCCATGAAAACCCATCGGAATTTAACTCCCCAGAAGAAGGTCAATCAGTTCATATTGATTATGATGAACTTGCTAAAGCGATGGAAAACATTTGAAATTACTACTTCACTAGTTTACTTGTTAGAAAAAATGTAAACATTTTATTTTCTACTTATTAATTTGAAATTTAGAAATAAAGTAGCACTTGCAATAAGTGCAAATTTTTCCCATCTTACTTGTATTTATGATTTCATTCAATGATTACAAAGTATTAACATAATTATAACTTAATAGTTATACTTAATTTTAAAAAAAGTTGAAAATATACTAAACGCGGCCCGGCCCGGCCCCTTTCAACCCGTAACCCGTATGGTTCAATTTTGACCCAAACCAACCCGGCCCCTTAAGAACCCGGTACTATTCGACCCGGCCCGGTTGACCCATTAGCCACCTTTATGATAGATAAAACTAATATATTCCTATTTTTCACCTGAACAGTATAGTTCTGTAGTTCTTAAAGCTTGAAATTCTTATTTAATGGTGTAAAATAAAGGAAAACTTACACAAATGTTTCAAATAAATTTTAATTTATCAATCTCTAGTCATTAGTCATAAACTTACTAAAATTACCCAACAAAATTGAAAAATTAAATAATAGGGTTATTTCTATCAAAGAATCACATGCAAAAATCACCTTCCATATTTTTAAACGTGATTAGCAACATTAGATACAAGATGGAAAGAAAATTTCATAGACGAAGTAGCAAATATGGTAATGAAATACAAAAATCTATACAATATTTCAAAACTAAACAAAATGGAATCTTTCAATAGGTATAGAGGAAATACATTGAAAATATATAGATAAGTCAATATACAAAATTTGAGGAAGACTGGGAGGTAATTTGAACTGATTTTGTATCAAAAATCATAATTAAATCGAGTTCGAAAAAGTCCTATGTATCAAACATGTATCTCACTCACAAGTATACATGGATATACATTTGATATATAATTGATACGTGTGTGATATACAAACGATACACAATGTAATACACTATCAGTTTTTTTCATGTTCAGGTTTTACTTCGAATTTTCAATTTAAACCACCTCGAAACTTTACCATATCATCCTACTACTGATAGTCAAGCTCCTTAAGTTGTATCGATTGACATGTAGGTTATACGTACATACACAGAAACTACTATATTAAAAAGCTGAGGTCAGACGATCACATCTAGACATTTTATAGCGCTAAAAACTGGTGGAAGAATAAGAAAAGGAAACCATGGATTTCACCTAAGATGAGGAGCATACCGAAATAAAAAGGGAGAGGGAAAAGCAGGAAGGGTTGCCTTGTTGGAAACATGAAACACCGGCATCAAGATGACAAAATATCAACCATCCTAATTCCAACCACAGCCCACAGCAATTGTAACTGGAATAATTGCATACATGATCCAAAGAACAAACAGGATGATTGCCACTACTGGACAGTAGCAACAAACAGGAAAAGTTTAGATAGTCAGAAACTTCCACGATACATACTTATTTCCATCTAAATCCACAAGTACTCCAATGACAACAAATCCTTCTTCACGATAGGCAAAATACCCTCAGAACTTCAAAGTCAGACACGGAACTACTGCCAAGACATCTACCGTAAATGTTTAATAGTAGGAAGTTGCTCATCATGGTATGTCACAACTCTTTTTGAGATCATTAAACCGGGTTGATTTACTGTTGTCTCTGCTCCAACTAGCAATCCACCACAGCCCGATCTCTCGGCCGCATAATAATCAATCCAACCAAGTCAAGGTTCTTAATTTGAAAGCACCCAATTCCAGCACCTACTGACATCGGTCTCTACTCAACAAGTTTGAATAGCTCGGCACAAGCTGCACCAAACCCACAACTGTCCATAAGATGACAACAGAAAAATTACGACATTTGTAAGCACAGGCAAATTAACATCGATAATCTTCCAGTACATTAACATTAACAACCTTGAGGTATTAAAAGAAAGGAAAAAGTCTGAGCAGCTTTACATTGGAGTTAGGCAGTAAAGAATTGGACAAAGCCCTACTTATTTTGTTCCCTATACTGCCATGTGCAGAAGGAAAGAAATGCAGGCATCAGGATCTAACTCTTCATTACCCAGACTCTCCGAGGAATAACAGGACAACTGCAACCAGGAACCAGGCCAATCTGACACTGAGACATGGTATAGGCAAGTGTAGAGTAGTTCAAAGTACATATAGTCTTGGAAGAAAAGAAAACGTAAGAGGTTTCCAACAGAGATCCGCTTTCCAGAAAGAACTAATCACCTGCTTGCTTTGAGTATTTCCCCCTAAATAAAAAATAGAGACTCCAGAGGGGTGGGGGGAGAGGAAAGAAATGGAGCCATTAGCTTAAGCGTGACCCGTACTTCCTAATTGCTCAGGACATGCGGAGCTTGTTCGGAAGTATCAAAAGATACCCGGAGGACCTATTCTTGTACGACTGTTCAGGACTGGGAATAATCAAAAGCCCGCTGACACAAACCACATGGCACACTTAACAGGTCAAACAGTTGTCAGAACGAGAGAAGGGGGGAGAGAAACGAGGAGAAAGGGCAGCAGCGAATACCTGCTCAACAGCAAGTGCCTGCAAAATTCCAAGACCATCCATGCTGCAATAAAAAACATAATAACCTTGGCCACAATGCAATAAGATGGTTGAACTTCGTAGCAACAGGCTAGAGGACATTCTCCTCAGTAATTGTTAACCTGTACAGCATGGAAACACAATTGAGAGAATGTATACTGTGGTATATTGAAGAACAGTCTGACTCTTCAGTAACTTTATAATTAAAAAGAACAAGGAAGATGCATTTCACCATCTAGTCTCCCTATCCATCACACAAGGTAACGATCTTGCCACAGGGACTGTTCTCGATACTGCTGAGGCAGCACAGCAGATTGTTGATTTGCTTTCTGAATATCTGACTGCATGTGCACAGAGGGCACCTGTTTCCCAGGGAAAGGGAAGCTAACCATCCCGACTAAGCTACCACTGCTGCTCACAGAGTGGTATGTTTGTGTTGATTGATTGTGAGATTTATTGTAACCAATGCTCTGATGTGTTGAAGGTAACTGATATCCGTTCAACCAGTTATAATCATCCATACGATAGATGGGATTGTTTTCATTCTTTAAGGTCAAAGCAGATGAAGAGTCATCTACTTTCGAAGCAGCAGAACCAAACCCTGGAGGTGGACCCAGATGCCTAACAGGTCGGCTGACTGGACTTTTCTTCATTCCTGTCGAGATAACTGATGAAGATTTCATTGACATGCTATCTGAACCAGCTACTGAGGATGTACGTGAACTGAAGGTAGATGGTATAGCAGCCTCTGGAACCTGGACATGAATATTACTTGCAGTGCTAAAATTCACAGACCGAGGTAAAGGGACTGAATATGCTGCAGGTGGAACCCTTTCTGGATGATTTAGCAACTCAGCTTCTGCAGTTAGTCCATTTCCCATCAAGTTAAGGCCCCCCACGAATCCATTCATAACAGCATCTTGCTCTACAGACCACATGGAAGCGCTTGTTTGGATTGGCTGCACATATTGGGTATTGGTATGAGCAATGCTTGTTGGTTGCCTTACATTTGTACTCCAAGCATTTTGCAAGCTCAATCCATCAAGTGCAGATGAAAATGGCCCCATCCCACTACAGATATTAACAGAAGCCATGCTAACACCAGAAGGAACACTGGCAGCGCTAATAACAGACACAGGAACTGCTAAGGTCATTGTATTTGAAGAGATGCCATTCACTTTTTCCATCACTGACGGCTTAAAAACGATAACTTCGTCTTCCTCCTCACATTCCACATACAAATGCTGTTTTGGCTGCAGATCTCCGACATTCAATAGTCCAGCATCTGGACTTTCCAGTTCAATACAACTTAATTTAGTAACTTCCCTGGAGCCATTAAGTTGATAATCATCAGAAGCTTGGGGCTCAAGGCCAATAAAAAATTTCTTTCCCCTGGTGTCAAAATATATTCCCTCTTCTCCAACCCGGACCACATTAGCAAGAGCCTTTCCAGCTGCTATCATCCTCTGAAGACGTGCCTTCTTCTCTTTACTTCCACTATCACCACCAAAAGAATGTTTCCTTGAGAAGTCCAGGATAAGCTGAGCTGGAAGAAGAGGAACAAATCCTCTAAGTTCAAAGTCTTCCGGCAACGCAAGACAATTACCACTCTCACCTTCATCATACCTGCTCATATTGAAAAAACATGTTTCATCTTCATCTCCATCGACAAACTTAGACCCAGTCGACAAGAGCTTATTAAAGAAAGTGATGCAGTTCTTCCAGAAAAAAGATCTAGCCCTTGCTTGTTTTTCCTCTGATTCATTACCAAGTGCAATATCTTGATGGCACGCCAACCATTCTATGAAAACCAAAACACCGGGCAATAAGAAGCTAGATAAGGGATCATTTAACTGGATACATCTCTCAACCACATGACCCATGAACTCAAAAGCAGCAGTAAATGCATTCTGTAGAAGAACTGATCTCTGTAGAATCTCAGAATATGATTGATTATCACTTTCCCTTATCACATTATGGATGGTGAATATTAAGATGGCGACGAGCCTGACAATTGCCAGTCTGCAGTCTGCAGCATCTAAACCAAAATTATACTTCTCATCAGACCCAGAAGAGAGAAGCTCAAGCAGATCAGCTTTAACAGATGACAGCACTTCTTCAAACGTCTCCAAGCTGATCAAAGATGGTAACAATATAGTGTCATCACTTAGTTATGGTGTGTCCAAATAGCAGATAATTTTTTTAGATAGGGAACATACCTAGTGCGTGTGAAGAGGATACCATTCAACCGAACGAATCCCATCCTGAAGGTTTTGAAGATTTCACATATACTTGAAACGTTTTCCTTGAGTAAACTTGCTTCAACCTTTACGTCTTTCAGAGACTTCCTTGTTTCACATTTACCTCGTCCTTTTCCAGTTGTACGTGAAGGTTCTGCCTTGATGAACAAAGCCTTAGCATCCCTTGGCAGCTGGGAGTAACACTGACGGTTCTGTCATAACAGAGAAATCATTTATTATAAGGACCATAACAGAGAAATCATGACACTAAGTCAAGTATACGACCCATTGCAACAGTAGAAACAGTCCAAATGAGAAGTACATATGCCCAGAAAACATTAACATGAAAGAGTCTTTGGGCAGAACTTGAACACTTGAAAAAGATAAACATACACTAGATAAGCACATCTTGGTCACTCCTAGACAACAAAAAGAATGGAAATCGAAGTTCCATACCCAGCAGCAACTGAAAAGATGTATATCGGAGTTCCACTACAAGATCTCAGGAGCTTCCTATAAATGAATATAGGTGTCTATATTGCTTGATAAAGAAAATTTCATAATGATATAATTTAAATATCAGCTACACCTTTGATTTATATTGTTCTTTTTCTAAATAAAAGTCTAATTTCCTTATTGATTTTACACTAACCATGGAAGTATGTATTACCACTCACAGGTAGGATCAATTTTTTCGACTTTCTCATCACCTCTACCAAGAATGAAACTTTCTCAACCCTGGATTTGACCACCTGTGGTTAGAAAAGTCCTTAGGACATTGATTCTTTTTTTTTCCCGAATGAGGTACTTTCATTGATGGCACCAAGAAGATGCGACAAGTACAAAAAGAAAGTCAGCTCCATTATATAGTATTATTTAATATATAATCAGTCATAACAAAATCCCAAAGTGGATCATTTACAGAAGAGAAGTTATTCCAGCAAAAAAGAAGACGAAGACAACTGGCTTTTAGGGAGTGATTTGGAGTTGAAATTCCATCAAAACATTACGACTTCTTTCCATACATACACACCAAAAAATACTTGCAGGGACCGTTTGGCTAAAAATTTTAATTGATTTTCCAGCTTTACCTGAACTCCGGATAAAGATCTAAAACAAAAACCAACAAGATCTTAATGGAATAGCTCAATAAGCTGCTTACCTTCTCAAACGCAATGATTAAGTTGTCCCTTGCAGTGGTAAAAGGATTCTCTACTGCAAGACTACGAAAATACCGATAGATTGCCACCAACTCATCACTGGAATAGGAAGCCAGTATTGCAAGCTGAGAAAACAGCACAATCAGCTAATCTTTCCAAATATAAACAATAAGATACCAACTATTGAATAGGAACATTACTCAATGATCTCTTCTTTCCATGCCTTAACACCCCCCCCCCTCCAAACTCTTGGGGATAACTAAAGATTTCTCACTGATTATTTTAGAACATAACCAATAAACATAAGGAAATAAAAGGTACCTGATGATGAGGATTGCCACTTGAAGGCCAAAGAGAAGAAGCTTGTAGGTAATAACTTGATGCTGCTGCAAAGTCGCGAGCTTTAGATTCACCCTCACCATACAAGCCTTTGTACCGAGCAAGATCACCCAGATAAATCAAACAACGATGGCATGATATCAAGCCTTTCTTCAACTCCATAGGTTTTTTGCCATCTTTAAAAGAAGGAATCTGATTCTCTGGATCATCAGAGAAACCTCCTAGTGGCAGGCCATACTTTGCCCTGATCTTCACCATCAAATCATGATAAAATCCAGTTGCTTCTGAGAGAAAAGTCTTTAACTGTGTGCGAATCTTTGTGATGCTATCTGGCCCACTGCGAGGTGGACCTTTCCCATTCTGAGAAGTGGTTGATCCATTTGAAGCTAGTGCAGCATTGAAGCGTGCACGGAGTTCCTCAATTCTTCTATAATGTAACTGCCACAAGGCATATTCTATTTCGTGTTGTTCAGAAAAAGCATGATCCTCAAGGATGATAGCTTCATAGTTTTCCCGCATTTGTTGCCATAAGTTCGGGTCAGAAGAAACTCTTGCTTGTGCTGCTTTTCTACGCTTATTCTCCAACTCCGCATTCTTAATAAAATAAGTGAAAAAACATCACTCACACGTTCCAAACAAGCAGATATGTATTACTATCTCTAAACATTAAAAGAACACAACTCAACGCACTTGTACATACCGTAGTCCGACTCTGTATGTGGGTCAATAAAAAAATTTTAATAAACTATGTATGTGGATCTGTAATACATATCATTATATGGCTATTGCAGTGCAAATCATTCTAGACATCAATAATTTAAATGGTAAATCATTGAGGCAAGAAAGCATCTACCGACCTTATTGAAGAGGCGCTGAACGCGTTCCCGCGATGAATGATCTAAACTGTTATCCATTGGAATGGCCATCATACATCAAGCATATATAAGTAGGCCCCTTAAAGTAATTTTAAAAGCAACACATTCAATCTGCAGGACCATAGCAGAATCAGATCTCAAAAGGAAAACGTGAGAACAGAAAAGGAAAAACAAACTGCAATCATTAACACATCAAGGAAAGATGCAATGCACAAACAAGAGCAGAACTCAGAAGCAAATCTAGTCATTACATTGCACAAAGGCTTTCAAAATGGTTTAGTATTGGTTTTTCTTAGTAGTAGAGATAATATCAAGGCAGGTCAACCCTCATCATGCTAACACTGAAATTTAGATGCCCGTATCAGACACCATCCACATACCCACTGTGATTAATGTCTTTGTCAATAGAAGAAGAAACATGACAATTCTTCTCTGAGTAGATACTTATCACAATGCAATCGTTTCTTTGTTTTTTTTGATTGGTGAAAAATCCATATATCAGCTGAAAGCTTGAGCGTGCAAAATCCATGTTTCAGCCCCAAAACCTTTGTCTCAGGTTTACTTCAAACTCCTATTTAAATAAGATTATCGAGAATCTAAATCCTCTCGAATAAGTCAAAGAATACATGTTAATTTACTATATACATATAAAAGCACAAAAATAAATGCACCAATAGCTTATTAGTCCCAGTGGCAGAGGTTGAGGGACTTGTGACTTAGGTCACGGGTTCAAGCACTACCATATGCGAACTAAACCCAACATTTAAGTGGGGGAGGATAGAGGGGCAAGTCGATTATCCAGGAGTTTCAAAGGCTACAATTGGTCCTAAGGGTTGGCCCCACGCAGATTTCTCAGTCATCGAAGCGGGAGGGATAACAAGCATCGACAAAACGGGCTCAAAGAGACAAAACAGATATAGAGGATTCACATAGCGGAATCACCTATTTGGGATTGAAGGGTAATAGTAATAGTTACTGTTGTTGACTACCTTCCTCTTCCCAGGCAGAAACACCTATCAACAGGATTGGATTTTCCAAGTACACCCACATATTCCAGGTTAATATGTGTATAGATGACCATTTGCACTTCGATTTAACCGAACCTTACCCTAAGCCAGGCTCTATCAAGCTGAGGTACCTCTTTCACCTAATTTACCTCATACTTCATGAGGAATATAACGAAAAAAAGCTTAATATAATGATCAATAAGGGAACAGCAAACAACCCCCAAATTTTTGTCAATACCCTAACTACAAGAACCCCCAAATTTACACAACAATTTAAAACTGATGAAATTTCTATTCGATCATCAAAATTATCAAAATGAAAAATATGAAACAGAAATTTCGCAAGACTTACCGGAATCCCTAGAGCAGATCCAGGGAAATCCTCAGATCCCCTTCGAATCGCCTCGATTCCTTCAATTTACTATAGTACCCTTTTATATTACGTATACCTATGTAAGTATGGGATATAGATGACGAGAAAAAAGCTAGGGTTTGGAAATTTTAGGCCTAATCAGAAGCCATTAGTGGAAGAAAAAGAGAGAAACGAAGAGGAAGAAGAGGAGACGACTTTTATTTACGTGAAATTCAATGGAACGCTTTTGTTTTCTTGGTGGGGTCTAGGCGGTTATGACTCTATCCTACCAAATTTCATCCTCCTTTTTTTATTTTTTTATTATAGATTATAGTCAGAGTTGGAACCTTGACCGTGTGTGATATTTTTCTAAATTTCTCCTAATTATTACTACTACGAGTACAAAAATTAAAAATAATGTATAACTAAATCAACTTCTATAAATCTCAACTAAGTTATTAAATACATGTTAGTTTTCATTACTATTGGTATCAGGTAATTTTATTTATAAAGTTTAAACAAATAAAAAAAACTTATATATCATCGATTTTAGGTAAAAAAACAATCACATCTCATTAACTTGTAAATTGTTATGAAATAATATAAGAACAAGAACAATAATACAAGAACAAGAACAATAGAGAGAAAAGTAGAGAGATGAGTATTCTTATTGATACTTTGGGATGATTTACAATGGGGTAAGACCCCTCTATTTATAGGCATAGAAAAGACTTAGCCTCAAAGTAAAACTCTTCTATAAGATAGACATTCACTCTAATTAGAGTTCTATTTATAACACTCCCCTTTGAATGTCTATTCAATAATGTGCCTCGTTAAAATCTTAACTAAAACAAAACCCAATGGGAAAAAATTAAAGAAAAAAGGAAAAAGAGTACACATGTTTGAATATGCGCCTATTGGTTGCCTCGTTAAAAACCTTGCAAGGAAAACCCATTGGGACAAAACCTTGTAAGGGAAAAAGAGTGCAACGCGCATTAACTCCCCCTGAAAAGAGCATCAATTCACATCCTTGAGCATTTGCATTCCAATCTTGTGCACCATCTTCAAAACGATCTTTGGTAGAGATTTGATAAATAAATCAACCATATTGACTTGAATAAATATTCCGCACCTTGAAATTATCATTCTTGATAGATATGAACATCTTCATATAATGTAGTAGAATGACTCTTCAATATCTCCATAGGGGTATTCTCGATGCCATCCATTGACTTTATACTTTCAAGTATTCGAACTACATGTCCAAAACTACATGTCTTTCATATGAAATCAATTCTACTTGAATTGTATCTCTTCCATTTGGCCAATATTTTGTTTGTATTCGACAAGCATAAGATCCTCATCGATATTTAGCGCTATCATAGATGTCGTCGTCGACGACCATTTTATATTGGTTCCAATAAAATTTTCATAAGGATATAACATGGAGATCCCTTCATTCATATATCAGGTACCTGAATCTCTCATGAGATTTTATGAAGTGTTATGTCATGTGATCTTCTGGATCACTTGCCTCCTCATTATGATCACTTTGATCCTTTGCTCATCTTCTTTATTAAGAAGTTCCTTTTGAAACCGATTTGTCTATACGCTTCAAGCGTATCCAAGACTTTGTCCTTCTGGGACTTAATATGAGCATTTGCGGTGAGAATATAGTTACATTCTTTGGGTCAGCAAATGCGTATAGCATGCTTTGCAATATGTTGCAATTGAATTATCCTTTTATGAACTTCAGGTTCATATTATGATATTCGAGGATCTATATATACAAATGATAATTCATCTCATGTAACCTTTTCTCAAGTGTTTATCATGTCTCCCCCTCATGTTAGAAAAGCTAACTTGTTTCCTCAACTTTGAGAAATCATCTTGGTGCATTATCATGTCAATATACACAACACATTAATAATAAGATGAAATTATTTGGTTCCTGACCCTGAACCACTTGTGAGGGGAGAATATACTCTCGTATACAACGTATATCAAAATGATATATATAACTTTGTTCTCATAAGAAACAGTTTAGCCATTAAGTGGAGGCACTCAATAATTATCTTGCTAAACCAACTTTGATATAAACCAACTTATCAAGATGAACTATCTTGAGTAGAAAATCTGGAAATTATGCTCGAAGTTAGATTACTGAGCAATTAACCTCGCAAGCACCGGCCAGGCTGCGGGTTAATAACAATCGCGCATGTAACCATTTCATAGATGCATCATATGTGGTATACATGGCAGGTGAATGTGCCCATATTCACCTTTGGTATTTTCAGAATTTATGGGCTTCAACCCGAACTCTTTAGTTGGTCAGTTCATTAATGAGAACAAGTAATACAAGAGAATTCGTAAAGAACTTTCTAGTTCTTTAATATTCACCCATGTGAATTTGCACATCATACTTAAAATGAGATGGCTAACCCGAATGCCAACTGAATAAATTATCAATATTGATAAGTTCATGTTTACACCGTGACATGTGCAATTCTCAATAAACTTCAGGTTTATTATGGTATGGGTTTTTATACCAATAAATATCTACTTTATTGTGGAATTCTTTTGTTTGTGTAGTACAAACTGGAGAATAAAGCGGGTAGCTTTTCATATACAAATTATCCCGCTACAAGTTGTAGTAATAGAAGATATCAAATCTTTCCTTTATTTATAGTCTCAATATAATCAGCGCTTTCGCGTGTACTTTGGAAACTGAATAAGTTTCTTTGAGACTTACTACAGCACAATACTCAATTGTGTTTCTCCAACATAGTAATAATTGGCTCTTCTAGAGCTCTCAATTAATTTTGTACTACCACAAATTCATCAACATCCATGTGGTGAATATCTTTCTTAAAGAGAAAGTTATACCATTATGGTCATGCCAAACTTATATGCAAGATATGTTTCTTGCATTATCGTTATCCTTTAATAGTCATATTTCCAAAATACTTTGGCGTACAATAGGTACGTGACCAACGATCATTCATGCCATATATCATCTCAAACCTCCTTCTAGGGGTGAGTGTGGTATATTCTATACCAATTTCATGTTCATATTCTTCCAATAATGAATATGTATTCGTGAATCAGATGTTGTCACATTTACTTCGGGGATATGTTTGTTATCCTTTTCAAATTTGTAAATGCGTCTGGCATTGATTTGTTATTCTTTGCAAATGGATAATCTTTTGCACCTCATTTTCACAAATGGAGGTATGTGGATCAAGATGAGATAATGATGCATTTTTTCACAAAATTTCCCGTTTGGTTTCACCAACTTCTCCCCCTAATTTTGGGAAAAGTGTCTTATCGAATTGACAGTCTGCAAATCGTGCAGTGAACAAATCCCCTGTCAATGTTTCGAGGTAGCGAATAATGGAGGGCGATTCAAACTCAACATATATTCCTAACCTTCTTTGCAGACCCATTTTGGTGCGGTATGGCGGTGCTACAGGCACATATACTGCGCATCCAACAATTCTTAAATGGGATATATTAGGTTCATGACCCAAAACTAATTGCAACGGGGAATATTTGTGACAATTCGTCAGTCAGATACGAACTAGCATTGCTGCATGCAAAATGGCATGACCCCAAACCGAAGTGGGCAGCCGACGAACTAGCATTGCTGCATGCAAAATAGCGTGACCCCAAACCGAAGTGGGCAGCCTCGTTTTCATGAGTAAATGAGGTATTCAAGATTATACTCATGTATTGTCTCAATCTGATATCCATTTTGAATGATATCTCTAAAACTCAATAAGTTCCTTTTAGACTTGGAGGAGAACATTTTGACTGATATCATTAAAACTCAACAAGTTCTTCTTAGACTTGGAGGAGAACATTGCATTCTCTAAAATATTGTTCCTTTAGGCAGAGTTATAGTTGCTCTCCAGGAGCCTTCAATCAATTTAATTCACATGGTTTGACATACAAAAGAAAATATATGAACATGAGAATATACAAATCTGTTTGCTTCATATTTAAACAATATTTTCAAAATCTGCTGAGGTTATTCGACTAACTAAATCAGATAGTCGACTATCATGCCTTGCGGAAAAGTCCAGTTTTAATGCGAAATATTAGATAGTCGAATAACTAAGTTGATAGTCGAATAACTTAGTAAACAGTCATCAGGTTATTCGAATAACTAAATCAGATATTCGAATATCTTAGCTTGCGGAAATTCCAGTTTTTAATACGAAATATTAGATAGTCGACTAACTTATTAGTTAATCGACTAACTTTGCTGGAAAATAAAAATTTCTTCGAAATTTAAGCATATTGAAACATTCTAAAGAACTAATACTAACATTATATCATAAACTAACTAATACGAGCCGATACTAATGACTATTAGTTTATTCACTAACTATTACAAATAAGTGAAATAAAATCAAACAATTCCATCTTCCTTCATCACTGATCCATCACAATTTAGGTGGTCAATTTTCCCCTCAGGGTGCTCAAAGAAGTCTGCCACATCCAAGTGGGTGATGTCAAAATTGTCGTCAGAGACAAAATTTGTTTCATGGCATTTACTCTTTAGAGATGCTTGACAAGGCTCAACCAAATGTCTTGGTACACGGCAAATTTTTGCCCAGTGCCCTTTTCCACCGCAACGATAACATATAGTTTATGAACTATTTGCTTTTGGATTCTCATCATATCGTGCTTGTGGCAGAGTGACCAACTTCAGGTTGTCATATCTCTCCTTTAAGCCATTCCACAAGATAGGTGGATCTTTGAATGTGATATATTCAATTTTCAAACCTTCATCAAGGTGATGGCGCAAGTAAATCAAGGCCTTAGCACAGTTTCAAACCTTCATCAAGGCGATGGTGCAAGTAAATCAAGGCCTTAGCACAGTTTCAAACCTTCATCAAGGTGATGGCGCAAGAAAATCAAGGCCTTAGTATAGTCTTGGGTGGATGCATTATTTCTGTCTTTAATGGCGTCTCCAAGACCCATAGCATCTAAGTGGATTTCAGCATCCAACACCCATGTCATATAGTTCTTGCCCGAAATTTCAAGGGCAATGAACTTTCTTTTCATAATGTTAGACATAAAACATAATTACATCAAAAGCGTGTTCATACTTACAGGCTTTATTACAATTATCACATTCACTTCCGGGAATGGATCATAATGACGATTATAATTCCGTCTATTGCCACGTCCACATTCATTGATACCTTCATGGTAATAATTTTGTCTTCTTTCAGACTTATCACGTACTGCTACCACATTCTCTAAAGGGAATGGAGCAAATTCAATGGGACGGATTTTTAATTCTTTGCCCACAATCATACATGAATTTGATCATGGCAAGGCATAGAAATTTTACCACTTCATGTGAGTATAATTTCTTACAAACTCCATTAGAGTTATAATCAAACTTTGTTGTCTTTGTTTGTATATAAAATCAAATCGTAGAATTTCAAGAATTTGAAAAGGGAAAAGTAAATTACTTACCTTTAAGGTATACCAATAAATGTGATATCAAATATACCTCTTGAGTTTCCATCCCGTTGTATTACTTTATGATGATACCATCTCTTCTATTTTCCGTATAGAAATTCTTGTCAAGTAGGCTGATTTCTTATATTCACTCCATGTAAATTCCTTGTACAAACTTTCTTCTCCTTCCTCCATTAAACAAGATAAAGGTGCTATTTTTGCACTAAAAAGGCGGTCCACCGAAATAGATCATTGACAACCTTGACTTCAAACTGTTTGCCAACACTCTATGCCTTACACTCCTAAATCACCCATTAGTCATTATCTGCTATCAAAATACGGATCACAAACAAAAGTTAAAACAATCGAAAATTTCAATTGGTTAGAGACTCGTGCTGATAACGTGTTATGAAATAATATAAGAACAAGAACAATAATACAAGAACAAGAACAATAGAGAGAAAAGTAGAGAAAGGAGTATTCTTATTGATACTTTGGGATGATTTACAATGGGGTAAGACCCCTCTATTTATAGGCATAGAAAAGACTTAGCCTCAAAGTAAAACTCTTCTATAAGATAGACATTCACTCTAATTAGAGTTCTATTTATAACATAAATACCATTGTTATTTCTTTTTAACTTGTAAATACCAATCAGAGTATAAAATAAATTCTTTCATGTACTATATAGCATACTCTAAGAAAAGTTTTCCAGTCAACAAATATAACATGATAACGAAATGAAATGTAAAAGTCTATAACAATTGTCAACAATTGGATCAACATAAAAGGGTCAAAACTATCCCTAGATAATTGGTGTTGGTACAATAATGCCTTCCGTCTACCTATTTTAAAAAAATTGCTCTCACCGTTAGTTTTTTGGCTCAAGAATGCCCTTACGACTGAAGGTCATGTTAGATTAAAAAAAAATTAATTAATTTTCATGTGCCATAATGAAAAAAGGTCAAAACTGCTCCTAAACTATTGGAGTTGGTACAATAATACGCCCATCTCAAAAAATCTCTCCCTTTCCCCCCCCCCCCCCTCCTTCTAGCGTGTGAGTTCATATTCCTCTTTTTTTCTCATCATTTTTTTGACCTTGCACTCTATTTGAATAATCACTACAAATATCATTAAAGTTTTATTTTCAGACAACCAAAATTTTTTGTCACCAATACTTTACGTCATACAACTTTCAAAAACTCTGTTAAGCAAAAAAAAAACGTAATTAATTTCCATGTATCATCCTCACCTAATTAAAATAAACTCACTCACATTCTAAGACCGTTTTCCTCCGTTACTTTCTCCTCTTTCTTTTAAAAATTATTCCACCAACTAGAACTCTCGTACACCTATTTTTTTTCTTTAAGCAAACAAAACTCTCTCTTATAATTAATCACTTTCCTCTTCCTATTTTTTTGTAAATGTACACATCGATATTCCTGTTTTTTTCATCACAGAAATACCATTCATCATCAATTTTTCTTACTACACTTTACTGCTTCATACAATACGCTCAATCAAGTGTTTATTACAATCACATTCACCAATAAGTCGTATTCTCTCATATTCTCAGGCATATAATCTCAAATATTTCTCTTGATTTAATTGTCCTTTTTAAAAAAAAATTGGCGGTATTGATATAACCTCAAGATCATCCTCGTACAGTAGCTTAATTTACGAGGATGCTATATTTGAATAATCACTACAAATATCATTAAAGTTTTATTTTCAGACAACCAATCAATGGGACGATGATACATGGAAATTAATTACGTTTTTTTTTACTTAACAGGATTTTGAAAGTTGTATGACATGAAGTATTGGTGACAAAAAATTTTGGTTGTCTGAAAATAGAACTTTAGTGATTATTCAAATAGAGTGCAAGGTCAAAAAAAGAATGAGAAAAACAAGAGGAATATGAACCCACACGCTTGGGGGGGGGGGGGGGGGAAGGGGGAAGGGAGAGACTTTTTGAGATGGGGGTATTATTGTACCAACTTCAATAGTCTAGGGGCAGTTTTGACCTTTTTTCGTTATGACACATGGAAATTAATTTTTTTTTTATCTAACATAGTCGTTAGTCTTAAGGGCATTCTTGAGCCAAAAAGATAACGGTGAGGGCAATTTTTTCAAAATATGTGAACGGGGGGAATTATTGTACCAACTCCAATTGTCTGGGATAGTTTTGACCCTTTTCCGTTGAATCAAACTCAAACGCACGCCATTAAATACGAGTTACTGTTCACTTATGTGCAACCATGACATAGGCGTGGAATTTTCGTCAATGCTGCAAATAACACAATTGGAATAATATAAGCTATTGTTGCCAATGGAAAGGTCTTGGGAGTCTTCTAAAACCCAAATGAGAGTTGGATTCTATTGAAAGTTAAATTAACTTTTTTATTTTTGAATTATAGTCAAATTTTTTTATAGCAATTTTGTTTGTTTCGAATATTTTTTGATATTACAGTAAAATGTTATTATAGAAACATATGTTATAATATAACATAAAAATTGATTTCGAAAAAGCTTGGTTTTAATTGAACTAACGGTCATGTTACAGTAAAATGTTATTATAGAAAACATATGTTATAATATAACATAAAAATTGATTTCGAAAAAACTTGGTTTTAATTGAACTAACGGCCATGTTAGTTATAATAGAGAAGTATATTAAACGATAAAATAGTAACTTTCCTTGACCAAAGGTACCAAACTGTTTTAACTGTCTTACCCTGTGTTGTACATCTTAGCATTGCAACATTTGAAAGAAAACGTTATATTATTGAATTTGTAGCAGCTATTTGGGTTAAGCTACCCAATGGTGGAGACTTATTTATGTAGGTATTTGCCATAATTTTCTTACTACATTTGATTTCTCTATTTATTGAAGGAAAAGGGTCCTTAATTGGGTTTTTTCTTCTTGTAGAAGGAATTATAAATCTCCCATATTTGGCTAGTCCTTTTTTTTTGTAGGAAAAGGTTTGAACTTCTATAATTGAGGATCATTTATTCTCATTCAGTAGCATCCACAATGTAGTCATAGGAGCTTGAGAGTAGTGTTTAGGGAAAGAACTTTACGCGGCAAGTGTTAGTGTATCAGTTGTGTTTGCCTCTTTGTGAGGTTTTCCCTCGATATTTTATACTCTCTTTTTATGCAGTGGATTGCTCATCTCCGCAATGAATATAGGTCAGTTGACTGAACCGCATTAAAATATTTGTGTCTCTTTTAGTAGATTTCTATTTTGATGTATGATTTATCGTTGTTCAAGGTTTGCTTTTCTAGCTTCCACACGATACTTGATTTTCCAATCCTAACAAGTGATATTAGACCCTTGGTTATTTATCCGGGTTATTACGGAATGAAGGCAAATATGAGCAAAATGGTATATTTAAATGGGAGAAATTATAATGTTTGGAGCAGCAAGATGAAAGACTTGTTGTTCGTGAAGAAGATGCATCTAGCCGTTTTTCAGCTCATAAACTCGAGAGTATATCCAATGAAGATTGAGATTTCGAGCACCAACAAGTATGTGGATATATACGACAATGGGTTGAAGATAATATTCGCAACCATATTATGAACGAGATACATGCGAGATCATTGTGGGAAAAGCTAGAGACTCTTTATGCTTCAAAAATCGGGAACAACAAATTATTTCTGCTAAAGCAATTGATAACCTGTAAATACAAGGAAGGAAGCCCTATCTTTGATCGCATAAATGATTTTCAGGGCGTCTTTGATCAGGTATCTGGAATAGGGGTTTATTTTGATTATTAGATACAAGGACTTTTGGCTTCTTAATACTCTACCAGACTCTTGGAAAACTCTTCGTGTTTCTTTGACAAATTCAGCTCCTGGAGGTAAGGTGACCATGGAATATACCAAGAGTGGTGTGTTGAACGAGGAAGTAAGGAGAAAATCTCAAGGTTCGTCCTCACAAGCAGATATCTTGGTTACAGAAGACCGGGGCAGATATAGAACAAAAGGCTCAAGGAATAAAGGTAAAATTAGAAGTAAGTCAAGGTCCAAATCCTATAATGTTACATGCAACCACTGTGGCAAGAAAGGACACATCAAAAGGTTTTGCCGCAAGTTGAATCAAGAAACTAGATAAGGAAATAAAATTGAAAATAACGAGAATAATGTTGCTGTTATTGTTCGAGATGGCCTTCTTTTTGCTTATGATGAAAATGTCATCAATTTGGTATCCCATGAGACTAGCTGGATAGTAGATTCTGGAGCTACCTCACATGTTACACCAAGAAAAGTTTTTTTCTCATATTATACTGTTGTTGATTCTGGAGTATTAAAGATGGGCAATGCCAGTGAAGTTAAGGTGTTTGGTGTTGGCACAGTTTTGTTTGAAAACTAATAATGGTTCAACGTTAGTTCTTCAAGATGTCAAACATGCTCCATACTTTCCTTTTAATTTGATCTCCGCGGGAAGATTAGACGATGATGGTTGCCATAATGCCCTCTTTAATGGCCAATGGAAGCTCACTATGGGCTCATTAGTAGTGGTTGGTAGAGTCAAGTCTGGTTATTTATATATGACACAGGGATCTATTCTTAATGACTCAATAAATATGGTGGAAGGTAATATTTTATCAGAATTGTGGCACAGAAGATTGAGTCATATGGGCAATAGGGGGATTGCATGTTTGGCTAAGACAAGTTTGCTTTCTAGATTGAAACAAGCAAATCCGAAAAGTTGTATCCATTATTTAGCTGGCCAACAGAAAAGGGTTTTCTTTCATAGTCATCCTCCCTCAAGAAAGCCCAATTTATTAGAGCTAGTACACTCTGATTTATGTGGTCCTTTTAAAGTAAAGTTGAAGGTGGTTCACTTTACTTTGTGACCTTCATTGATGATCATTCTCGTAAGCTCTAGGTGTATCCTTTGAAATCTAAAGATTAAGCACTTGGCGCGTTTAAGGGATTTCAGGCCTTAGCTGAGAGACATACGGGGGAAGAAATTAAAATGTATTCGTAATGAGAATGGTGGTGAATATTGTGGTTCCTTTGATAACTATTGCAAGGAACAAGGAATTCGTCATCAAAAAACTCCGCCCAAGACGCCTCAATTGAACGGTTTGGCGGGGAGGATGAATAGAACTCTAGTTGAGAGAGTTAGATGCTTACTTTCAGAGGCTAAACTTCCAAATACATTTTGGGCGGAAACACTTAACACTGTTGCCCATGTTATCAATTTGTCTCCTGCAGTTGCTTTGGATGTTGATGTCCCAGACAGAGTTTTGTTTGCCAAAGATGTTTCTTATGATCACCTGGGAGTTTTTGGGTGTAAATCTTGTGTGCATATTCCTAAAGATGAGATATTGAAACTGGATGTCAAAACTAAGCAGTTCATCTTTACCGGTTATGGTAAAATGAGTTTGGGTATCGTTTTTATGATCGTGTTGACAATAAACTTATTAAGGTCACGATGCAATATTCTTTGAAGACCAAACTATTGAAGATATTGACAAAGCTGAGAAGATAGATTCTCAGAGTAATGAGAGCTTAGTTGATATTGATCCAGTTTCAATTACTAAGGCACATATTGCACATGAAGGAACCCAAGACAATGATGGAGATAGTGATAAAGATCAAAATGATCATTATGGTGTAGATGATATGGATGCTCCAGTTGATGAAGTTGTGGTTGATCAACAACCAATTCCTGCATAGGTAACTACTTCGAATGCTCCTGAAACCTCTCTTAGAAGATCTACAAGGGAGAAGCAAAAATCCATGCGCTATCCTCCTGATGAGTATGTATTTTTGACTGATATGGGAGAACCTGAGAATTATGATGAAGTCATGCAAGATACTCACAAAGATCAGTGGATCAAAGTGATGGAAGATGAGATGAAGTCATTCCATGAGAATGGCACATATGAGTTAATGAAATTGCCGAAAGGTAAGAGAGCTTTATCTAACAAATAGATATTCAGAATAAAGCAAGATAACATACCTTTGCGCTTAGATACAAGGCGAGGTTAGTTGTTAACGGTTTTGGCCAAAAGAAGGGAGTTGACTTTGATGAAATTTTCTCCCATACTGTGAAGGTGTCTTCTATTCGTGTGGTTCTAGGCTTAGCTGGAAGTCTAGATTTAGAGGTTGAGCAGATGGATGTAAAGACTTCCTTTTTTCATAGTGATTTAGATGAGAAGATTTATATGGAACAACTTGAGAGTTTCGTAACTAAGGGAAAATAAAATTATGTCTACAAATTGAAAAAGAGCATGTATGGATTAAAACAAGCTCCAAGGCAATGGTATTTGAAGTTTGAATCTGTCATAAGAGAACAAGGGTAGGAGAAAAATTCTTCAGACCACTATGTATTCTTCCAGAAGTTCTCTGATGATGACTTTGTTATTTTATTGATTGATGTAGTGACATGCTTATTGTTGGCAAGAATAAATCCAGAATCACAGTCCTTAAGAAGCAGTTGAGCAAATCGTTTGTGATGAAGGACTTGGGGCAAGCAAAGAAAATTTTGGGCATTAAAATCTACCGACACAAAGATAGAAACAAGTTATTTTTGTCGCAAAAGCAATACATTGAGAAGGTACTCAAGAGGTTCAATATGATAGATGCAAAAGTTGTTAGTACTCCTCTTGCTAAACACTTCAAATTGAGTATTTACTCAGAGTCCATCTACTGACGAAGAGAAAAAAGAGATGTCTCGTATTCCTTACTCTTTTGCCATTGGTATATTGATGTATTATGTGGTTTGCACTAGACCAGATATTGCACATGGTGATGGTACTGTTAGCATATTCCTTTCTAATATTGGAGAAGTATTGGGATGCAATAAAATGGATATTAAGGTATTCGAAAGATACTGCAGATTTGAAGCTGTGCTTTGGCAAAGGCAAGCCTGAACTTGTATGTTACACATACTCTGATTTATGAGGCAATCTTGATAATTCAAGATCCACTTCTGATTATTTGATCACTTTTGCAGGGAGAGTTGTTTCTAGGCAATCTAGACTACAGAAGTGCATAGCTCTATCCACCACAGAAGCCGAATATATTGCTGTCACAGAAGGTGCCAAAAAACTATTATGGATGAAGGAGTTTATTAATGATCTTGGCTTTGACCAGCCAATGTATATCTTATTTTGCAATAATCAAAGTGTTATCTGTCTCACCAAGTACTCCACTTTTCATTCTAAGACCAAACATATAAATAAAAAGTATCATTGGATAATAATGGTCATGGAAGAGAAATTATTTGAGGTTAAGAACATACATACTGATGAAAATCCTTCAGATATGCTGACAAAGGTGACGGCTACAGATAAACATAAATTTTGTAGAAAATTGGCAGGCATGAAGCCTGCAATAGTTCCTCTACTTGAAGTCACGTTTGGCCCCTTGGCTGGAGGGGGAGTTTGTTGGGAATATGCCCATATTGTCTAGCCAAAGGCCCAATGGCCTAATCCTTATATCTTTTGGTTTCCAATCCTATTTGGTATTGGATTCGTTTATTCCTATTTTGAGTGGGTTTTGGCTTTAAGAGAAAGCACCACTCATGATCTATAAATAGGACAACCTTGGAGAATTATTCTATGCTCATTGATACAAGTCTTTGAAAGACTTAAGCACATAAGAGTGGGTTTTGAGAGCTTTCATCAAGAGTGAATAGAGGAAAAAAGTATTTGTTTAGATTTTTATTCCGACCAGCCAACTTCAAATCATATTTTTCGATTCGTTAACCATTGGATCGGGCTTAAATTTTGACTGAGTGTTCGTAACACTTGATCTTGGATTTGAACGGTGGAGATCGGATTTGAAAGTTCCTAGATCTGATTTCTAGCCTTGAATAGCAGCTTTGTTTTGTGGATTATACTCTTTCTTCAATTGATTAGTTGTTGCTATTGTTGCTTCTTATTTGCCCTTTATTGTGTAGCCAATTTGAAAAATTTTTGTAACCCTCTTATTGTTATAGTGAAACTTTTTGGATCAGATCCCATGGTTTTTACCTTCGATTTGAAAGGTTTTCCACGTTAAAATTTGGTGTTCTTTATTTTCGGGTATGCCTCTTCCTCAACATAACAGTGGTATCAGAGCCAGCTTCGAGCGAGGTCCAAGACAGTTTCATCTTGGCGGATTCAGTTCTAGCTGTAACATATTTGACGATAATCGTGATTTTTGTCTGAGAAATTAGACCAGAGTGCTACACATGTTGAGACAAACTTTGCGGTGGAGAAGATCCGGCGTGTTGAAGGCTATGTGAAGAAGGTAGATCAAGTATATTTTGTTAGAAAATTCAGGCCAGGGGGGAGAACTGTTAGGTGTTTGCCATAATTTTCTTACCATATTTAATTTTCCTATTTGTTGAAGGAAAAGGACAATATAATTTCCTTAATTGGGTTTTTCTTCTTGTAAAAGGAAATTATAAATCTCCCATATTTGGCTATCCTTTTTTTTGTAGGAAAATGTTTGGACTTCTATAAATTGAGGATCATTTCTTCTCATTCAGTAGCATCCACAATGTAGTCATAGGGGCTTGAGAGTACTGTTTAGGGAAAGAACTTTACGGGACAAATGTTAGTGTATCACTTGTGTTTACCTCTTTGTGAGGTTGTTCTCTCGATATTTTATACTCTTTTTATGCATTGGATTGCTCATCTCCGCAGTAGATATTGGTCAGTTGACCGAACCACGTTAAAATATTTGTGTCTCTTTTGGTAGATTTGTATTTTGATGTATGATTTATCGTCATTCAAGATTTGCTTTGCTAGCTTCCATACGGGAACTGATTTTTCAATCCTAACAATTTGCTCAGTAATCTAATGGTGGACTATCTTGGTTCTTGGGGCCGGCCAAATCTGTGCTAATCTTAGCCTCAATAATGCCATTGTTCTAAGGTTTTAGTCCTATGTCGAAATCAAGGGATTTTAATTAGTGCTGATGCTGCAATTTGGAATGGAAGACTTGACAGCCGATTCGCGTAATTCCTTTCACTAGATACCTATTTTTCTTTCTTTTCTTTTCTCTTTTGATCTCATAGTGTTTGTCGCTTTTGTTAGTCAATAGAATGCTGACATATGAGATCAAAATCTCAGATGCAACCATAAACTGTAAAAAGACTGGTCTTCTATAGTGACGGTAAGGTTCTAACCATTAGTTTAGTGTCGTGTCAACAGACCCCGCGCCGAGCTTGGAGATTTGCCATCTCTAAATTAGGACGAAAAATTCATACACAACAAATGTCTTTTTTGTTTGTCTTCAATTACTTCAATTGGAGATCATTGAGGAGCTAATTTTGAGACTTTGTATTCAGTTAATTAGAGAGAGTATATATATATATATATATATATATATATATATAGGTGCAAAACCCGTTTAACCTAGACCTATGTAGCAATTCCATCTTTTTGTTCGACTTTTATCTCTTTCCTTCTCCATTTGGTCTTATCCAGAAATCAGCATCACTTAGGTCCTTGGTCATGTTGTCCTGACCTTTTTCCAGAGTAATTTCTGTTACAACAACAAAAGGATAGGTTTAAATACTCTCACCAAATAAGACTGTATCCTAGTAATGACAGCAAGAATACTACTTAGAGAAATTTACAAACAACTCGCTCACCTGCTTCCCAAGGTTGAATAAGATGTATTAGTATCTGACCATTCGGCTAATCACTATTTTTTTATACAACACATCAAGTATCTAATAATAAACAATTCTTACATTAGAATCACTATATTTCTAATCCCCACATTATTAATTTACACATTTTATAATTGTTACACAACTTGCTTGCGAACCAAATGACCCTAGCTTGGTTCAATCTTGGGATATCCCATGAAACTATAATTCTTATCATAGATTAGAACTATGACTTCACCTCCTATATAGAATATCCTTGTATTTGGGAAAACTCAAGTTAATATGTCGAATTAATAATGTGGTGACATGTCATGACACATAGACTACTAAAAGAATGACAGTGGCGAAGAATAGTTAAAGAGACACAAGCTTTAGCAGGTACGAGCAAACATCCAAGAAAACCAAAAGAGATAGGTGCTCGAACCTCTTGATATTCTAAAGAGGCATAGGACGAATGAACCTCAATAGCAAAAGGGGGTATAGATACGTATTATTGGTAATTAATAGGCATTAATTACTAAAAATATTATAGAATCTGTATTGAAACAGTTACGATTGCCAATTATAGCGTTATAAATGTCATTAATTGTCCATAATGACACCATTATGAAAGGAGAAAAATATATTACTTAGAAATAGCTATAAAAGGTGAGGAATGAACATATGTAAGGGCACAGAAATATTATTGGAATATACTGATTTACTTTACTTTCCATTGAGCTATTGTTTACACCATTTATTTCTATTTCTACTTGATTATTAGTAACCCGAGTTCTTCTAAAAATAAGCTTTGTCCAAAATTCTCATTTTTGGCTAAACAAATTAGTTCCGTTATCGGTAATCTGATAATCGCTTGCTTTCCAAATTGATTCTATTATAAAAAAAACAATCATGTCGAATGTCAACAACAATAGCCAATACAATTTACCACTCCAAGATCTACAACATCAAATGAACGAACAAGATGATAGAACCCCACCTCATTTGCCACAACATTCTCAGCCGCAATCATGAGAGGGGACTCCAAATAGATCTGAATCGAATGAAAATGACACGGTTGCTAATGAACAAGCTATCGATGAAGCTCTCAAAAAATTAATTGCTCAACAGGTCAACAACACTCTCCAGGCTTCTACCAGCCAGTTGTGCTGCCAACACCAACTCCAAATAACAACACATTGGAAAACCCTCATTCTGGACTCGCTAAATCAGGCAGTGGTAAAACTCCCAGCGAGTCTTGTGATGGAGAGCCAGGTAACACAGTTAATTCTGATTTACAAAATTTAGTATTGACTTGACAGAAATGGCTCAAGGAGCAAAGTGACCGCATAGAGCAAATACCCGGCTTACAACCTATGATCAAGGGAATAGATATGGACAAATATTCACAACAACCTTGGAAGCCAAGTGTTACTCCTCTACCAATTCCAAAGAAATTCAAGATGCCCGATATTCCAAAATACGATGGAACAACTGATCCACGAGACCACGTAACTACATTCACAACCGGTGTAAAGGGCAACGGCTTGACCAAACAAGAAATTGAAACTGTATTGGTCAAAAAGTTCAAATAAACACTCACTAGGGGAGCATTAACATAATATTCTCTTTTACCCGAAAATTCTATAAATTCTTTTGCTGAGCTTGCAAATTCGTTTATCAAAGCACACTCGGGAGCTCAAAAAGTCGAAAAAAGAATGGAGGATATTTTCAAAATAAAGCAAGGCGATTTGGAGTTACTTCGATAATTCGTGGATAGATTCCAATGTGAAAGGATGACGTTGCCACGCGTACCTGATAACTAGGCTGCTATGGTGTTTGCCAGTAATCTAAATGAGAAATGTTCAGAAGCCACGAGACGACTCAATAAAAGTCTATGTGAATTTCTAGCAATAACTTGGAATGATGTTTACAACAGATACGGAACGAAGCTGCGGATAGAAGAACATATCATCACTCGGTCTCAAAAAGAGGAGAAGGTAAGTTGAAGATGTGCTGAAACTGAAAAAAGGTCCGGTAAAAACAGGTACGAGCCCTACATGGGACTAGCAGGAAGAGACTCGCATTTGAAGCAAGATAACTCAAGGTACGATCATAGATCGAGGGATAGAGAATTGGGATCATCATCAAGGTTTGAAAAAAGTGAAACACGCGAGAGACACGAGATGATGACAGAGGCTCGAAGGCAAAGTTTGGGGGTACAATTTCAAAGTTAGCACATCAGAGTTAATGGCAGTATTAAGAAGCCTGGGAGATAAGGTGCGATGGCCAAAAGAAATGAGATCAAACCCGAACAGGCGAAATCTTGATTTTTATGTGAGTTTCATAATGATCATGGTCACAAAAAGGCTGATTATAGACTGCTACAAGGTGAATTTGACCATTTGTTAAAGCAAGGATATCTAACCGAATTGTTTAGTAAAAAAGGTAAGCAAACGCATATGAAAAACAGTCGGAGCCCCCTAAACCTCCTTCACCAAAAAGGATTGTTAATGTTATAAGCAAAGGAGAAGAAATTAATGCCGTGACATATACGGCAGCCAAGAAAGTTTCAAAAATTACAGTCACACACGAGAAGTGAGTTTAACATGTTTTGGAAGAAGAAAGTTTACATTTGATGATGCAGATAAAGATGTCATACTAATCCCACACAATGACGTACTGGTAATATCTTCACTTGTACATGACACTAATGTGAAATGAGTTTTGATTGATACAGGTAGCTCCGTGAACATCATTTTTCTAAGAGTGGTAAACGAAAATGCAAGTTGTAGATAAGTTAATACCCAAGGCGTATACCTTGTCTGGTTTTGACAACTCGAGCGTCATAACAAAAGGGGAGATAATACTCACCACATTCGCAGAATGAGTTGTCAAAGACACAAACTTTAGGTGGTAGAGATGGACATGGCTTACAGTATGATTCTCGGTAGACCATGGATTCATGAAATGGATGTTGTGCCCTCTACCCTGTATCAAGTTATTAAATTCCCTTCACAATTGGGGATACAACAAATCAATGGTGATCAACAAATATCTAGGAGCATCAACTATGTAGCGGATTCAAGCACAAAAAATAAAGAAAAATAGCAATTACAGAATCCAGTTGAGGATGATGCAACACATGCCTTAACTGAACACGGGGAAACAGATGTAGAGTCGAGGACTGATTCCATCCAACAACCAGAGGAAAATGAAAGATCAAAATGATGACTGAAGAATTGGAAGCTGTAGAACTATTCGTACCTTGGCCTGAAAGGAAAGTCTACATGGGGTTAACCTAAGCCACGAAATGAAAGGTAGTTGACTGAATTTTTGAAAACTAACGTGAATTGTTTTGCTTGGTCCCATTCTGATATGATAGGAATACCTTCGGAAGTAATGACACACAAGTTAAATGAAGATCCATCATATCCACCTGTCAAACAAAAGAAAAGAAAGCAAAGATCTTTAAAAATCAGGTGATTCAAGATGAGGTACAAAAACTTTTAAAAATTGGGTCTATCCGCGAGGTAAAATATCTAAATTGCTTAGCTAATACTGTAGTAGTACCTAAAAAGAATGGTAAGTGGTGAGTTTGTGTAGATTATACTGACCTAAATGAAGCTTGTCCTAAAGATTTTTTTGCATTATCACATATAGATCAACTAATTGATGCTACTGCAGGACATGAATTGTTAAGTTTTTTATATGCATATTCAGAGTATAACCAAATCAAAATAGATCTCATAGATGATGAATAAACTTATAACAGACAGGGGGACTTACTGTTACAAAGTAATGTCATCTGGTCTCATAAACGCTAGAGCCATATATCAAAGGTTGGTGACCAAAATGTTTCAAGAACATTTAAGGAAACCATGGAAGTCTATATAGATGATATAATGGTCAAGTCACAACAAGTAGGGGATCATATCCAACACTTGTCTGATGTATTTCAGATTCTCCATAAATTTAACATGAAACTAAACCTCGAGAAATGTGCATTTGGCGTTTCATCGGGTAAGTTTTTGGGATTTCTTATTTCTAACCGTGGCATTGAAGAAAATCCGGCACAAATTAAAGTTATTGAGAAAATTCCTAATACACTCACAAGTAAAAAAAGGTACAAAGACTGAGGGGAAGAATAACAGCCTTGGAAAGATTTATTTTCAAATCATCAGAAAAATGCTTTAGGTTCTTTCCCGCTCTAAAAAGTAGGATCGATTCGAATGGTCCGAGGAATATCAACAAGTGCTTAAAAATTTTAAGTTATACTTGTCAAATCCGTCGTTACTTGCGAAACCAAAAGATGGGGAGAAACTACTCATCTACCATGCTGTTGCAGAAGTAGAGGTAAGTGTTGTTTTAGTTTGTGAAGACCAAGGTAAACACTCTCTAATTTATTTGTTAGTAAGTCATTATTAGATGCTGAGACTCGGAATCCTCATCTAGAAAAACTTGCACTTGCGTTAATTATGGCATCTAGAAAATTAAGACCTTATTTTAATGCCATCCCCTCTCTGTAGTAACTACATATCCCCTATGTAATATATTACATAAACAAGAGTTATCAGGTAGGTTAGCCAAGTGGTCCATAGAGCTGAGTGAATATGACATTACGCATCAACCTAGAACTAAGGCTGTTAAGTGTGGCGGTTCCGAACCGGAACCACAGTTCTTGCAGTTCTGCCGGTTCCGGCGGTTCCGGTTCGGCGGTTCCGGTTCTGGCGGTTCCCTGGAACCGTGATGGAGCGGTTCCACCCGTTGGAAACGCGAAACCGGAACCGCCAGAACCGAAACCGGAACCGGACAGGTTCAAGCGGTTCCATCCGGTTCCAAACGGTTCCGCAACGGTCCGATTTTTAAAAAAAAAAATTAAAATTTCCAAACGGCTCTTTTTCAAAATTAGCCGTTTGGAATTTTCAAAAATAGCCATTTGGCCCCCAAACTTTAATTTAACCCCAAACTTTGTATAATTACACAATTTCTCATTTCTCAACTATAAATACCCCCTCATTCTTTCATTTTAATTCACCAATTCATCAATCTCTCTCAAGCTCTCTTTCAATCTTTCTAGTGCAAGTGCTTAATTTATTGTTGCAAATTCGTGAAACATTGTGAAGTTGTTGAATTGAAGTTTTCAAGTGTTCAATTTCAATGATTTTCAATTTTCAAGAAGTTGTTCGTCAATCCGGTAAACTCGTTTCAACTCTTACGTGCTAAGAATATTTTTGTGTGTTGTTATTTTGCTAAATTATAATTATTATGGCATTTTCATTGAAAAATATGTTCGGAAAAGGAAAATCTAAAACCGGTGAAAGTAGTCGCCAAAATACTACCCCTCCCCCGGCTCCCCGACCTAGAAAAGATAAACAAGTTCAAAGTAGTAGCCAACATAGAAATACTAATGAAACCTTCGGAATCCTTGATAGTGATCACCCATGTTTTCAATTTAGCGATGTTGAATTTCTACATGATGTAGCAGTTGGTGATAGAATAGACGATGATATTATGAATATTCTTTATCCTAATGCACCTATCTTAGAGGTAAATGAGGATGATGATGATGACGAAACCCAAGCTCCGGTAGATTTAGATGATACACCTACTAGTCCTGTTACTAATGAACCGGAACACCCACCCGTACAAACTCCCACTTTTAGTAGACAACCTCCTAAACATTCAGAAACTTCATTAGTTTGGAAATTTTTTATTCAACTAAGAGAACCAAATAAGGCTAAGTGTATATCTTGTGGGAAATTACTTGTGCATAGGTATACTGGAGATCGTAGCGGCACAGGTAGTTTAGTTAAACATATAAAATTACACCCTAGTCAAGCAAGACTACAAATAGGTGATCACAGGGCGTCGATGCGGGACAGCTTGGAAAAATCAGTGCTTTTTCGAGATTTGATCCGCGTAGAAAGAAGGAACTTTGGGCTAGCTGAATCACAACCAGAAATAGATGAGTGCTATGAAGAAATGCTAGCGGAACTTGCTCAGGAAACATCTTCACCCGGAAGTGGTGATGAACAAGCTTCATTTCCACCACCGCCAACATAACTACCTCCAAACCTTGAAGGTTTTATGAGATTTGTTAGAAATAATACATAAACTATGATGTAACTTGTACATTGGCATGTCTTCTTTTAGTTTTTTTTCCTTTTAACGGTGGTATTAGTACCATGTTGTGCTCATTCCATTTGGGGAAGGAAGAATAAAAAAAGATATGTCATTTTGGTCAATAAATATGCTCTTTATCATATCCTTGAATATCTTTTGTCTCAATATTTCTTTGTCTTTAATTCTATATCAATCCTTGAATATTTATATAACATACAATATATAACATACAACACAATAGACTAATGACAATATTTTTTTATCAATATATACTATACAATTTATACTAATTACTAACTACAACACAATATACACTATTTATATACAATATATACTACTTAAATACAATATATACTACTTATATACAAAATATACACTACTTATACACAATATATACTAATTACCAAACACAATATATATTATACTAATAACATAGTACACCATATAAAATATATTCTACAATATACAAATGACTACTATACAAGATATTGATTTAAAAAAAAATCAGAACCGCCGGGAACCGCCAGAACCGCGGAACCGGAACCGCCAGAACCGGAACCGGACGGTTCCGGAACCGTATGGTAGAGGTTCCGGCTCCGGAACCGCCAGAACCGCAGAACCGGAACCGCAGACCCAAATAGACCCATAATCGGAACCGGATACAGCCTTACCTAGAACTGCAATAAAGTCGCAGGTGTTGAAAGAGTTTGTGGAAGATTTTAGTCAAGGAATGCAATTAGAAACAGAAAAAGAACTACAGGTATTCAATGGGTCTAATCCAAGAACTTGGACATTATTTACTAATGGTTTATGAAATGTAAAAGGGGCAGGTTTAAGAATTATTTTGGTACTACTTACAGGAGAAACTATACAACAAGCCATAAAATGTCACCATATTACTAATAATGAGGCAGAGTATGAAGTTGTAATTGCAGTTTTAGAATAAGCACGCGAGCTTGGCATAGAATAGGTCGTAATCAAAAGCGATTCACAGCTCGTAGTTAACCAAAGGCTGGGGAATTATACAGCCAAAGAGGCAAGAATGCAACAATACCTAGAAAAGGCACGAGATCTAGTTAGGCAATTCCAAACTTGGAAAATCATGCAGATGCCAAGAGAAGAAAACATCGAGACAGACACCCTAGTTAATCTTGCATCTGCTACAAAAGTGACAAATGAGGAAAATGTTGAAACACGTTCTCAAGTCGCTAAACTAAACGTGTGTTCATATTTGTAGGTTTTGATAAATGACAAACCGACGTGAACGGAACATTGACATATGCCGAAGTCCAAGCACAAGAGAAACAAAGATCAAGATTTAGTAAAGCAACAAAGTTATACATGAGTCGTTCTATAATTGTGATCTTGATCCGACAATTGATTCAAGACTTGGCTTCTCTCGTAAAATCATTTTTATCAAACCATGCATCTTTAATTTAAAGAAAAATGATTTTCAAACATTTCATTTTAACCAAAATGAATTCAAAACATGTTTTTCAAATCTGGACAAAGATAATCGATTATGTACTTTATGATAATCGATTATGTTAAGGCAGTGTTCACCAGATTTTTCAAAGCTACAAGATAATCGATTATGTACCTTATGATAATCGATTATGTTAAGGCAGTGTTCACCAGATTTTTCAAAGCTACAAGATAATCGATTATGTGCCTTAGACTAATCGATTATGTTGAGACAGTGAGCATCAGATTTTACAAAATAGCAAAATAATCGATTAGGGGTTTTCTGGTAATCGATTATATTAAAGACCGTTGCCAAAGTATTTTCAAACACTGAAAGATAATCGATTATGTACAATCAGACAATCGATTTTGTTAAGCATAAAATCGGGGATTGATTTTTGAACATTGTCAGGTAATCGATTATACGATTTGGATAATCGATTATTCTGCTTAAAATCGGGGATTGATTTGTGAACGTTGTCAGGTAATCGATTATACGATTTGGATAATCGATTATTCTGCTTAAAATGTGGGATTGATTTTTTGAACGTTGGCAGATAATCGATTATGCAGAATCAGATAATCGATTATCCTAGCACAAAATCAGCAATTTATGATTGGCAATTAAGAAACGGTTTTGGGTGTTTTGAGCACTATAAATACAACTCAAAATCACTCTTCTAAGCACAACAACTGATTACATTCTTGCTAAAGCTTACATACTCTCTTTGCAATCATTTTACATTCATTTCATAAGTTTTTGAGAGCCAAACTCTTGACGAAGTTGTTGTGTTCTTGAGCGTATTATTTTTACTCATATCTACTCTTTAAAGAGAGTCTTGTCTTGAGTGCTAAGTGTTTGTACACACTTGAAGGGATAGTCTAATCCCTTGTTGTAAGAAGGAAAAGTAGCTCCTTGGTTTGAAGTCTTGAGGTGCGGTATCCTCGAGCAGGTTGAAGTCTTGTAGAGTGTATATCTACGAGCAAGTGTAACGGTTTGTTAAGCACCCGTAAGCTTAACGAAGTTAGTGTAAAACTCGAGAGAGTCTCTCGGGGACTGGACTAACCACGTGTTGTGGTGAACCAGGATAAAATTCGGTGTGTTCTCTCCTTATCTCTTTAATTACTGCACTTACGTTATTCCTGCAATTTTTAATTCCGCAAATTTACATTGTTTTTTTATTATAACGCTATTCACCCCCCCTCTAGCGTTAAGCGTATATTCTAACAATTGGTATCAGAGCCATACTCTCTGAAAGACTTAACAGTTTGAAAGAAACTTTCCATGGCTTCTACTCGTAGTGTTTATGCAGGACTAGGTGAAGGACAATGCTTCACAAGGCCACCACTTTTCAATGGCACCAACTACACTTACTGGAAGGAGAGAATGAGGATTTATATACAATCAAACAACTTCCAATTGTGGAAAATTATCAAAAATGGAGAACTACAACCTACCAAAAAGGTTGGAGAAGAACTCGTTCCAAAAACGGAAGACGAATACGACGCCGATGATATCAGAAAAGTAGAGAACAACGCAAAGGCAATCAACATGATGTATTGTGCAGTGAACCCCGATGACTATCGAAAAATATCATGTTGCACCACTGCCAAGCAAATGTGGGACAAATTAGAAATTACCTACGAAGGTACGGACCAGGTAAGGGAAGCTAAAATTGATTTCTTAACCCACGAATATGAACTGTTTCGCATAAGGAGCTTGTCCAGAAAATTCTACGAAGCCTCACTCCGGAATGGCGTTCTAAAGCCGACGCTATCCAAGAATCAATCGGCATCACAAATGTCACCATCGACGGACTACGAGGTAATCTTAAAACTTATGAATCAACTATTCTTAACTCTCCTTTGGATGATCAAAGGAAAAGAAAGATTACGCTCAAAGCATCAACTACTCAACCTCAAAACGATGAGGAGTCAAGTGATGAAGATGTCGAGCTTGGACTCGTTATTAAGAAATTTCACAAGTTCATGCAAAAGAAGTATGAACAAAAAGGTAAGCAACAAGGTGACCAATTGAAGTGCTATGGATGCGGAGAAATCGGGCATATCAAATCAAATTGTCCAAACATCAAAAAGGAGAAGAAACCATTCAAGAATCAAAGAGCATACATCTCTTGGGGAGGCGACTCCGGAGACGAATCAAGTGATGGAGAAGGAAACGAGACCGCAAACTTGTGTCTTATGGCACACGAAGAAACGCAAAATGAGGTATGTACTACTTCTAAGAACTACTTCACTTTAGAAGAAATTCAAGATGCATTTGATGAGTTGTATAAAGAGTTTATTAGCGCTTCTAAATCTATAAAAGATTTAAGAAAATAATTTTCTTCAAAAGAAAAGGATTTTGAAAAACTTACTCTTGAAAATGAGAAATTAAAAGAGGAAAACAAGTTTTATGGCAAAAGAAGTGCCGATAAACCCGAAAGCTCAAATAAGGATTGTACTTCTTGCAAATCTCTAAAGGAAGAAGTAGAAAGTCTTAGAAGCACTTTGCACAAATTCAATTCTTCACACAAAAATCTCAATGAAGTGCTTGAATTTGAAATCCACTAAGCACGGTATAGGCTTTAAACACGAGACGAAAGAAAAAGTTGAGTCCATTCCTAAACCACCTAAGACTCAACTTAGGCAAAACAAAATAAATGTCAACACTCAACCTAGAAATTTTAATCCTAGAATTGCATCTCATCCTAGAACAAATGCTAGGAGAAATATTGGAATGTATAGACCACCTAGACAAGATTTTCGAAAACCACATCAAAACTATATTTCTAAAAATGTAGTGAACACTAGAAGAAACGTTGGCATGTATAGACCACCTAGACAAGATTTTCGAAAACTACATCAAAACTATGTTCCTAAAAATAGAGTGAATAATTTTAGACCCCCAAATTATTATCATCCCAGAAGATCCGAATGTCATTTGTCATTATTGCAATAAAATTGGACATATTGCTCCCGCATGCTTCACAAGACATAGACATTTCACTGCAGGGCAATCACACCAATATGTTGCACCTAACGCACAAGGACCCAAAATGGCTTGGGTATCAAAATCTCATTAATTTGTTTTGTAGGTGTGTTTGAAGGGATCAAGTGTACTTTGGTACCTTAATAATGGATGCTCCAAACATATGACCGGGGATGCATCAAAATTCCTTCAACTAAAACCCACGGAAGGAGGAAATGTTATTTTTGGAGACAATAACAAAGAAAAGATTATCGGCATTGGATCGGTCGGTAAGGACGAATCCTCCTCCATTAAGCATATTTTGCTAGTTAAAGGTCTTAAACATAATCTCTTGAGCATAAGTCAATTATGTGACAAGGGAAATCTTGTATTGTTTGACTCCGAAGAATGCTTAGTTATCCGTCGTAGTGATTTTAAAATTATTCTTCGTGGTTTTAGAATGGATAATATATATATGGTTGATCTTGAAAATTCTTCATCAAGTTATGTGAACTGTCTTTTGAGTAAAGAAGACGACATGTGGTTATGGCATTGTAGAGTAGCTCATGTAAACATGAATCTTTTAAACAAACTAGTTTCACAAGATTTAGTAATTGGTCTTCCAAACATGAAATTTGAAAAAGATTCTACTTGTGATTCATGTCAAAAAGGGAAACAAACAAAAGCCTCTTTTAAATCCAAAAGTGTTGTTTCAATCACTAGACCCTTACAACTTCTTCACATGGATTTTTTTGGACCATCTCGTGTTGAAAGTCTTGGTGGAAATCTTTATGCTTTTGTAATTGTTGATGACTACTCTAGATTCACATGGACGCTATTTCTTGCTCATAAAAGTGATGCCTTTCATGCTTTCAAAAGTTTTCTTAACCGTGTTCAAAATGAAAAGAACACAACCATCACTTCCATAAGAAGTGATCATGGAGGGGAGTTCGATCACAATCTCTTCGCGGATTTTTGTGACGAACTCGGTATTGAACATACCTTTTCGGCTCCACGTACACCACAACAAAATAGAGTGGTAGAACGTAAAAATCGATGTCTCGAAGAGATGGCTAGAACCATGCTCAATGAGGCCGAAATTCCCAAATATTTTTGGGCGGATGCCGTGAGTACCGCAAGCTATATTTTAAACAGAGCTATCATTAGACCGATACTCATGAAAACTCCCTATGAACTCTATAAAGGAAGGAAACCAAATCTTTCCCGTCTTAGAGTCTTCGGTTGTAAATCTTTTATTCACAACAACGGAAAAGATAACTTGGGAAAATTTGATGCGAAATCTGATGAAGGAATTTTTCTTGGTTACTCATCACGTAGCAAAGCATATAGAGTGTTTACTAATCGAACCAAAACTGTTGAGGAATCTTCTCATGTAGTATTTTGTGAAAATTATGCTCGCTTGGCGAGAAAGGATTCTTGTGTTGATCTTGCAGATGCTTTAAAGAAAATCAATCTTCAAGACGAGGTACAAAAGGAGGATCCAAAGGAAGATGAAGTCATGGAACAACCTTCGGAAAAAGTACCACCACAAGAAGAAGAATCGATGATGCCTAAGGCTTGAAGGACGTCTAAAGACCATCCTCTTGACAAGGTAATTGGCAACATCGAGAAAGGGGTAAGTACACGAAACCTTCTTAAAGATACTGTAGGACATATGGCTTTTGTTTCACAAATAGAACCTAAAACCATTTCTGAAGCAATTGGCGATGAGCATTGGACCTTAGCAATGCAAGAGGAGCTTAACCAATTCAAACGTAATGATGTTTGGGAATTGGTGCCAAGACCCGATAATCACACCATAATTGGTACGAAATGGGTTTTTCGGAATAAATTAGATGAAAATGGTATAATCACTAGAAACAAAGCTAGGCTAGTTGCTAAGGGATATAATCAAGAAGAAGGCATTGACTATGAAGAAACCTATGCACCCGTTGCACGCCTAGAAGCCATTCGTTTATTACTTGCTTTTCCATCATCTATGAATTTCAAATTATTTCAAATGGATGTCAAAAGTGCCTTCCTCAATGGGTTTATTCAAGAGGAAGTGTATGTTGAACAACCCCCAGGTTTTGAAGATTTTACATCTCCCGACCATGTCTTCAAGCTTAAGAAAGCTTTATATGGTCTTAAACAAGCTCCTCGAGCTTGGTATGAACGTCTAAGTAAATTTCTCTTAGACAATGAGTTTGAAAGGGGGAAAGTTGACACCACACTTTTTATCAAAAATAAAAACAATGACATTCTATTAGTTCAAATTTATGTCGATGATATTATTTTTGGTGCTACTAATGATTTTCTATGCGAGGAATTCTCTAAGTTAATGACTAGCGAATTTGAAATGTCAATGATGGGTGAGCTAAACTTCTTCTTGGGGCTACAAGTGAAACAAATGAAAGAGGGAACTTTCATTTGCCAATCCAAATATTGCAAGGAGTTGCTAAATCATTTTGAAATGAGCAACGCCAAAGCAATGGCCACCCCAATGAGTACATCCGACCATCTTGACAAAGATGAGAAAGGTAAGGAAGTAGACACCAAAAAGTATCAAGGTATGATCGGATCTCTTCTCTATCTTACTGCTAGTAGACCGGACATCATGTTTAGCGTGTGTTTATGCGCTCGATATCAATCATGTCCGAAGAAGTCACATTTAACTGCGGTAAAACGGATTATGAAGTATCTTGTTGGAACAATAAATGTGGGACTATGGTATCCCAAAGATTCTTCATGCTAACTTGTTGGCTATTCCGATTCCGATTTTGCAGGTTGCAAATTGGACCGCAAGAGCACTAGTGGCACTTGCCATTTGCTCGGTAGCTCCTTAGTTTCTTGGTTTAGCAAGAAGCAAGTTAGTGTTGCGTTGTCCACAACCGAAGCTGAATATGTAGCCGCGGGGAGTTGTTGCGCTCAAATCCTTTGGATGAAACAACAACTCTCAGACTATGGCCTTAGTATCGATCATGTTCCTCTTCGATGTGACAATACTAGCGCCATAAGCTTGACGAAGAATCCTATTCTTCACTCAAGAACGAAACACATAGAAATTAGACATCACTTTATAAGAGATCACGTTCTCAAGGGCGATGTCGAAATTGAATTTGTTGAAACCAAAAATCAATTGGCCGACATCTTTACAAAGCCTTTAGAGAAAGATTCCTTCTTCCGAATTCGTAGTGAACTCGGGATTCTTGACTCCACGTTGATCTAATTCATCCATTGCATTTTTATGTTTTAACGATTACTAACTTGAACGTCGGAGGCACCTAATTCTTTTTTTGCAGGTATCGCCCCAAAGACAGGGGGAATTATCAGACACTGGTGCAGAATAATCGATTTCTCTAAAGTCAATAATCGATTATTCCCCATTTACGTTTATGTTTATTATGCTGGAAAATTGACATAATCGATTATACAACACTACAATCGATTTTCTAACAGTTTTGGCTTTGCAGGATTTTAGCTGTTATATATAAAAATTGATTATCACATTTCCCTAATCGATTATGTTGACATTTATTTTCAGGTGTTAAGACACTATCTGACAATAATCGATTATTTAAAACAGTGTAATAGATTTTCCTATTCCATCTCGGATGTCCGTTACTACATCTCCTGAAATAATCGATTATCTCAAAAGCACAATCGATTATCCTCTGAGTCAGAGAATCACTGGGCACACTGTGTCAGAATAATCGATTACCATAGTTCCATAATCGATTATTCTCAGTCTGTATTTCAAAATAGTTACCGTTTCTGACCGTTTGCTCCTTAAATTTTTGCAGATTTCTTCACTTTAATGCTATTTCATTCTTCACATTATAAATAGGTGCATTATATCTTCAATGTCTTCACTCAAACATCAATCGTAGCTCCCAAATTCTCAAAAATCTCACAAAACTCTTCAAAGGCTATTACTATTTATTCAAAATGACGGGCAAAACTTCCAAACGATCTCGTTCCGGCAAAAATGTTGCCTCCTCTTCCGTCACTCATCCACTAGTTCATTGTTATAAAGATGGTTCTTATTTACGATTCAATAGTGAAGCCGAACTTATGCGCTTCATGGAAAAATTTGAAAATCGAGAAATCCTTCCTCCTCGATTTTCCACGGATCGTTTCCTCAATCAAAGCGCCCCTCCATCCACAGCAAATATGCTTATACAAAGCCAACTCCTTGAATTCCTATATCTTCACACTCCTTACATTCACCCTCCTCTAATTCGGGCCTTCTATTCAAATCTCCAGAAGGACGAAGATGGTGAAATTATCTCGAACGTCAATGGAATTCCAATTTCTCTATCTGAGGCATATATTCAAGCCCTCACTAAACTCCCGCGCAATGGGGATGACATTTCTCTCTATACTAGGGAAGAAGGCGCGTTATTTGATGAACAATGTCTCTTCACCCAAATTGGCATCGGTGAATTCATTGCAACTCCGGACCATCATCGTCCAACCATCACAAACATGCTCCCGGAATATCGTCTAATTTTTTATTTCATCACCCGCGTTCTAAAACCGCGAAAATTCAATCACACAACTATCTCTCATGAGGATTCAAAACTCATGCATGCCATTATCACCGGGGCTCGCATCAATTGGTGCAAGTTCGTCATGACTCACTTATATGATGCAATTGGGGAAGATAAGCCACTCCCCTATGCTTTTGTCGTTATGACCATTCTTGTTGCTTCCAGTATCGACACTTCCGTCGGTCCTCACAAAAAGGTGACGAAACATTGGGAAATTCAAGAATCTTCCTTTCCCAATATCGGTGAGCATCCGCCTCCTCCACCTCAAAGACGTCGTCATCCGGACCCATCCGATGCATCCCTCCAATCTATTTCCGAGCAACTTGCCTCCATGTCCACATCCTTTAATCGTATTGATATGAATGTCAATCGATTGACTCACGAGCTCCATGGCAATTTTGATCACGTCAATTATCCATATGCCCAAATTGTCCTTCGGGAAGATGTACCGGATGTCGAGACAGAAGTCAATGATGATAATGAATAATGTCTTGTCTCTTTGTTTTTCTAGTTTGCATAATATTTTGTTTTTTATTTTTATGTATTTGCACTATTGTCTAATCAATAAAGAGTTAGTTATTTTTTTGCTAATGTCAAAAGGGAAAAGATATGGGCTATGCACATATATACATATTGGCATAAATTGACATATATACATATTGGCATAAATTGAGGGGGAATTCATAACTTGAGCGGGAACTCGTTGCATATCTATATACTTGTCTTGGATCGTCATTATGAATTAATTAATATGCATATCCCGATATTGGTTTGCCATTATCAAAAAGGAGGAAATTGTTGAAACATGTTCTCAAGTCGCTAAACTAAACGTGTGTTCATATTTGTAGGTTTTGATAAATGACAAACCGACGTGAACGGAACATTGCATATGCCGAAGTCCAAGCACAAGAGAAACAAAGATCAAGATTTAGCAAAGCAACAAAGTTATACATGAGTCGTTCTATAATTGTGATCTTGATCCGACAATTGATTCAAGACTTGGCTTCTCTCGTAAAATCATTTTTATCAAACCATGCATCTTTAATTTAAAGCAAAATGATTTTCAAACATTTCATTTTAACCAAAATAAATTCTGAACATGTTTTTCAAATCTGGACAAAGATAATCGATTATGTACTTTATGATAATCGATTATGTTAAGGCAGTGTTCACCAGATTTTTCAAAGCTACAATATAATCGATTATGTACCTTATGATAATCGATTATGTTAAGGCAGTGTTCACCAGATTTTTCAAAGCTACAAGATAATTGATTATGTGCCTTAGACTAATCGATTATGTTGAGACAGTGAGCATCAGATTTTACAAAGTAGCAAAATAATCGATTATGGGTTTTCTGGTAATCGATTATATTAAGGACCGTTGCCAAAGTATTTTCAAACACTGAAAGATAATCGATTATGTACAATCAGACAATCGATTATGTTAAGCATAAAATCGGGGATTGATTTTGGAACGTTGTTAGGTAATCGATTATACGATTTGGATAATCTATTATTCTGCTTAAAATCGGGAATTGATTTTTGAACGTTGTCAGGTAATCGATTATTCTGCTTAAAATCTGGGATTGATTTTTTGAACGTTGGCAGATAATCGATTATGCAGAATCAGATAATCGATTATCCTAGCACAAAATCAGCAATTTATGATTGGCAATTAAGAAACGGTTTTGGGTGTTTTGAGCACTATAAATACAACTCAAAATCACTCTTCTAAGCACAACAACTGATTACATTCTTGCTAAAGCTTACATACTCTCTTTGCAATCATTTTACATTCATTTCATAAGTTTTTGAGAGCCAAACTCTTGACGAAGTTGGTGTGTTCTTGAGCGTATTGTTTTTACTCATATCTACTCTTTAAAGAGAGTCTTGTCTTGAGTGCTAAGTGTTTGTACACACTTGAAGGGATAGTCTAATCCCTTGTTGTAAGAAGGAAAAGTAGTTCCTTGGTTTGAAGTCTTGAGGTGCGGTATCCTCGAGCAGGTTGAAGTCTTGTAGAGTATATATCTACGAGCAAGTGTAACGGTTTGTTAAGCACCCGTAAGCTTAACGAAGTTAGTGTAAAACTCGAGAGAGTCTCTCGGGGACTGGACTAACCACGTGTTGTGGTGAACCAGGATAAAATTCGGTGTGTTCTCTCCTTATCTCTTTAATTACTGCACATACGTTATTCCTGCAATTTTTAATTCCGCAAATTTACATTGTCTTTTATTATAACGCTATTCACCCCCCCTCTAGAGTTAAGCGCATATTCTAACAGAAAATTCTTCTATAATTCATTTATTTCATTCAGTAATTGATCAAGACAAAAACGAGGTAAATTTCAATAATTTAACTTAGGATTGGAGGAACGAGATTATCACTTTTTTGCAGTATGGAATTGTCCCTGAGATAAGAAAAAGGCTCAAGCACTTCGCAAAAAAAGTTGCTCGGTACTGTTTAAAGCAAGGCAATATTTATCGTAAAATGTTCGGTGGTCCCCTAACAAGATACCTCGAACCTTCTCAAATAGAGTATGTGATGAGAGAAAAACACGAGGGGCATTGTGGAAATCACGTGGGAGGAAGATACTTAGTGAAGACCATGATCAGAACCAGTTATTATTGGCCAAAAATGGAAGAATACGCAGAAAATTTTGTGGCTAAATATGACAAGTGACAAAGGTATAGTAACAACATACATAGACCTGCTAAATTATTTTACAGGGTTCTGCCTAACGAAAGCCGAAGAAAAGTAACCAGACTCAGCGTGTGCATCAAGTCGATCCCGACTAACCATGATGGTTGATGCTCTGAAATCAAAGTTATTGAAAATGAAAAGAAATCTGAAGTCAAAATCCCTTAGAAATAGAATGAAGAGAAAGGACCAAAGCCTCGTACACGCGAGCCGTCATGAAATTTTGAAAAGTTGAGTTCCTAGGCATTTAGGAGAGAGATCAATCTTCAGAAAAGCCAGCAAGTAGTAGAGGTTCTCACCAAAGGGTTGGGCCGAGATCAAGTGATTGAGACAATCAAGGCCACAAAACCAACCACTCTTTCAAACTAACCATTATTCTTTGTTTGAAAAATTGAAACAGGTGCAGCCTAAAGCAACCGTGAAAAAGCAAATACAATGAAAAGGAAAAGATGTGCAAAAGCTAGAAACAGCTATGATAATCAACCCAAAAGAGAAGTTTTCCTCCAAAATCCTTTTATGCAATTTTTAAATGAAAAAGGAAAATGTAAAAGAAGAAATAAATAAAAATAAAAATGCAAAACAAAAATTGATTGCTTAGGATTCCCAAACTCAATCTTTTGCATCTATTTTACCAATATTAGGGCTCCAATCCCTGAGTTCAGTTTTTAGACATAGGGTCTCCATTCCCTAGTCGCCTTTTACAAACATTAGGGCTCCAATCCCTGAGTTGATTTTTTAGACATATGGCCTCCATTCCCTAGTCACCTTTTACCAACATTAGGGCTCCAATCCTTGAGTTTAGTTTTTAAACATAGGGCCTCCATTTCCTAGTCGCCTTTTACCAACATTAGGGCTCCAATCGCTGAGTTGAGTTTTTAGACATAGGGCATCATTCCCTAGTCGCCTTTTACCAACATTAGGGCTCCAATCCCTGAGTTGAGTTTTTAGACAGATGGCCTCCATTCCTTGGTCGCCTTTTACCAATATTAGGGTTCCAATCCCTGAGTTGAGTTTTTAGCCATAGGCCTCCATTCCCTAGTCGCCTTTTATCAACATTAGGGCTCCAATACCCGAGTTGAGTTTTTAGACATAGGGCCTCCATTCCCTAGTTGTCTTTTTACCAACATTAGGGCTCCAATCTCTGAGTTGAGTTTTTAGACATAGAGCCTTCACTTCCTAGTCGCCTTTTTACCAATATTAGGGCTCCAATCAATGAGTTGAGTTTTTAGACATAAGGCCTTCCTTCCCTAGTCGCCTTTTTACCAACATTAGGGCTCCAATCCCTGAGTTGAGTTTTCAGACATAGGGCCTCCACTCCCTAGTTGCCTTTTTACCAAGATTAGGGCTCAAATCTCTGAGTTGATTTTTTAGATATAGGCCTCCATTCCCTAGTTGCCTTTTTACCAACATTAGGGCTCCAATCCCAGTTGAGTTTTTAGACATAGGGCCTCAATTTCCTAGTCGCCTTTTTACCAACATTAGGGCCTCCATTTCCTAGTCGCCTTTTTACCAACATTAGGGCTCCTGTCCTTGAGTTGAGTTTTAGACATAGGGCTTCCATTCCATAGTCGCGTTTTTTACCAACATTAGAGCTTCAATCCCTGAGTTGAGATTTTTAGACATAGGGCCTCCATTCCCTAGTCAACTTTTTGCCAATATTAGGGCTCCAATCCCTGAGTTGAGGTTTTTAGACGTAGGACCTCCATTCCCTAGTAGCCTTTTTTCACCAACATTAGGGCTCCAATCCCTAAGTTGATATTTTAGATATAGGGATCCATTCCTTAACCTTTTCCCTCATAAACAGACACAATCCTTATTTTATTACTTGCGAGGAAAAAAAGAAAAAAAAAGAGAAACGGGAAATTAAAAAAAGAGAGAATAAGTTCATACTTTTGTCACAAATAACTCACAAAATTTTTCTAGTGAAAACTGTGGCAGAAAAATTTCGTTCTTTTGTTTGTTTTGGCATCTGAGAGGATTTGACCTCAAGGCACAAGATCCGAGGTAGCCGAAAGAATGAGCCTCAGTCCAGAATAAAGAAAAGAAGAAAAAGATAAAAAGAAGTGAATTCAAAATGCTGAAGCAGACATAGATGTGGACTGCTCATGAATGAAGTCACAAGCTTCGCATGTCTCTCTTTGATCCAAAAGTCAAAGAAAGAACCAGCACCTACAGCTTGCGAGCATCAAGATTATGATTGGATCCACAGCAAGAACCAGCTAAGTCTCAAGATCAAGCTTCAAGAGAATAAATTAGGAATCTTGTAACTCTTAGTTGATAGACTTAGCTAGCTTAGTTTTTTATTTTCTATTTTGGTGTAATAAGGAGCTCAACGAGCAGAAACAACAGCAACAACAGTGGAATCACAGCTTCTCGGTAATCCCAGCTACCAAAACTTTCAGAACTATACTGACCTGATTCCTTTATATCCAAGGATATGTAGGCAACCTCTGAAGCAAATTTTGGTGAGACACTTTTCAAAAATGCTTCCCATGCAGTGTCAAACATGCAAAAATCCCTCGTAATTACTCATTTTACCTTTGCTCGAAAATCCTTCGCGTCTCCGAGCAAAGAGGGGAAACTGTGAGCACGTGATTTTTTCCATACATGAAATACTCCAACAAAAGCTTAGAAAACATATTTTTTATTAATTATTCGCCATTTTTAGGAATTCTTGTAGATTTTTATTAATTGTTTACATTTTTCTTGCTTGTTTAATTTTTATTTAAAAAATCATGAAAAATCAAAATATCATGCATTACATTTAGGATTTGTTCTTACACTTTTAGAATTGATTAGTAATTATATGTTTCATAAAATTTGAATATTACAAAAATAGCTCATTTTTACATTTTTTGTCTTTAATTTTAGTTTATTGATTTTTCCACCTTTAATAAAGATTTAAGAAATAATTACAATTTCTATAATTATTTGATTAGTTTAATTTCACATTTTTAGTTAATTTACGATTTTTAATTAAAAGAGAGGAGAAAAGGGAATTAGAATTAAATGAAATTGAGAAAAATGGGGTTCATTTCGGAATTGGGCCAATGTTCACTTACCCAGGTCTGCCCAGAAACTGCCCCCTTATACAAATGGGATTTTTACATATATATACCATATAGCAAACCTTATTACCTCCCATATTTAAGGTTTGTGTTTATTACATTTAAGCATACCAAATTTCAATTTATGTACCATAATTCAAATTAAGGGTATAATTATTGTTTCATTTATTCTAGGCATGATTTTAGGAGCATATATTCCTTTTTCCTTTTTTTCCTCTTCTCTTTCAAATTGGTATGTTTAAATAGCCGCAATAGATTTTTAGGGAAAGGGAACTTTTAACATAACAAGAAAATGTGCGTCAATGATTAGAAAGTTGCTTATGCACTTTTATAGAGTAAAAAATGTAATGTCTGCACTAATTATAGGTAGATGAACAATTCTCCATCTTCAACCACTTTAATGTAATAATAAAGAGTAAATGTTTTGTGGAAGATCACTTATTTTATTACAGACAAAATCGTAACTTACATTTTAAAAAATATTATTGTAATTTACATTTTAAAAAATATTATTGTAATTCAACCTCGAAGGTAGAAATTTCCTACTTTTAGTATAACTAGTTTCTGTTTACGTGTTATCTCATATTAATCAGTATAATTATTTTAACTATAATATAAATATTATTAAAATATATGTTAGATTTACAACTATAATGCTTTTAATCTCATATCAATACTGGTGAGTATGGTGATGAAACTGCCAAACAAAGTCTGGTGAGTATGGTGATGAAACTGCCAAACAAAGTCTGTTAACTGGTGAGTATGGTGATGAAACTGCCAAACAAAGTCTGTTAATTTAGTTGGATGCACGTCCGGGCGTCCAGCAATTCGCTGGTGAATAAAATATCATTTGGTATGTAAGAATTCATTAAATTTGGCATGCTTAAATTTTTTTGACACAAGATTGTAGTTAACTTGTAGTATAAATGTAACAATACAATTTAACTACAATTTACAATTTATCTACATATTTTATCTATAATTTATCTACAATTCTAATATTTAATTACAATTGAACTACAATTTAACTACAATTTCTGAAAAAATATGTCTTCTTCTTCTTCGACGAGTTTCAGTCTGAAAATCAGTCAAAACCAAGTCTAATCTTCAGTTAAACCCCTCAAAATTGAGATATAAACTCCTAAACATATTTCGAATTATTTACAACAACACCCAATCCAAACAAATAATGATTTTTGAAAATCCAAATTTGAATTCAAAGCTTTCAAGCCTTTTAATGGCTATCAATGGTGGAAAATATATGGAGAAGGAGAGTATTACGCTGCAATAGATTTTCTTCCGTTTTAAATTTCGAAATTAATGGTGATAGAATTATCATTAAATGTGATTCCTACAAATTTGGAGCAATTTTAGGGTAGAATCTATCTATTTTTGGTTTGGTACAATTTTTGTAAACAAAACATGGTATAGGCGGGTAAATACCAAACCATACACAATTTTGATAATAAAGTTTGCAATATGGTATATATAGGTAAAAATTGTATATTCCCTAAGCCCAAACAGGCTTTTAACCCGCCTACAGCCCAAAAGACCCCTTCTCCCACCGGTCCGCCCCAGCCTAAACCGGGCTGACCACCAAAATAACTCGCATGTTCCCTTAAATATATAAACCATCTTATAACTTCACCCTCCCCCCCCCAAATTCAAACCCTAATCCTAGAGAATTAGAAGCGGTGCCTCTGAACAAAACCTGTCAACCGGGTCGGGTTGACCCGGGACCGGCCGGGACCGGACCGGTAAAACCCGGGACCGGACCGAACCGGTAAAATCCGGGACCGGACCGAACCGGTAGGTAGGGGCTGGGCTGGGCTGGGCTGGGTTCAAATAGGGTAGGGGGTTGGTCCGTTAAGAAATTTTTGTTTTGGAACCGGACCGGCCCGGTATGGTATACAATACCGTGAACCGGTACGGACCAGACCGGATCGGCCGGGTTCAACGGTAACATTTTTTTAAAATTTTTTTTTTGAGTTTTGAATTGGTGGGGCCCACATTTTTGTTGGCAACGGCTACAGATCCGTTGGTCAACGGACAATTTTGCAAAAATGGCCATTTTTCAATTTTTTTTCTATTTATTAAATTACAATATTAATCCTTCTTAAAATCTATAAATACCCCTCATCTCTTCTTCATTTCTTCACTCAAAATTCTTATCTCAATCTCAATTCTAAAATTATCAATCTATCTCTTCCCTTCAATTTGAGAGATTATATATTTTATTTGTTACTCTTTTCCCGAATTTAATTTATCACAATTTGTCATTAGGAATTTGAAGATTGGAGTTTAAAATTGAAATACTTGCTTGACGTTTGTTCGTGGTAACACCGGATTTGCGTAATCAAGTGCTCAATTTATTGTCGAATTGGGTGCACTCCCTCCAACTCTTTCTCTTATTTAATGTTTTAATTGCATATTTGGTTTTAGTATATATTTTAATTTTTACAATATGTTTAATGCTGCTAAAAGAGCGTGTAGAAAAGTTACTGGTAGGGGTGGAAGTAAAAAAAGAGGTAGTCCTGTAGCTTCTGGTAGTAATAGTAATGACCCAATAACACATGTTTCTGAATCATCGCCTAATTTGCAAGATGTAGAGATTGATTATGAACAATTACAAGAAGATTTTGGAATAGAAGATAATGAAATTGGAATAGAAGATGAGATACCACCTACACCTAGTAGTGGAAATATTGGTAGTATTGGAGTTGGAGTTGCTAGTGCTACAAGGACTAGGAGACCACCAGTTGCTAATGCATAACCCCGACGTTATTTGCCATTATTGCAATAGAATAGGACATATAACTCCTGTCTGTTTCACTAGACATAGGCATCTCACAACATGTCAATCACACCACCATTTTGCACCTAACACACAAGGACCCAAAATAGCTTGGGTACCAAAAACTCATTAAATTGTCTTGAAGGTATGCTTGAGGGCATCAAGTGCACTTTAGTACCTTGATAGCGGATGCTCCAAGCACATGACCGGAGATGCATCCAAATTCCTACAACTAAGACCTACCAAAGGAGGAAACGCAGTCTTTGGAGATAACAACAAAGGAAAAATAATTGGCATTGGCTCGGTTGGTAAGGACGAATCCTCCTCCATTGATAAAATCTTATTAGTTAAGGGTCTTAAACACAATCTCTTGAGCATAAGCCAATTATGTGACAAGGGAAATCGTGTATTGTTCGATTCAAAATCATGCACAGTTATTTGCCTTAGTGATAATAAGGTCATTCTACATGGTATTAGAATTGACAATATTTATATGGTTAACCTTGAAAGTCCTTCATCAAATTTTGCGAAATGTCATATGAGTAAAGAAGACGATATGTGGTTATCGCATCGTAGAGTAGCTCACATCAATATGAGTCTTTTGAATAAATTAGTTTCACGAAACCTTGTAGTTGGTCTTCCAAATCTAAAATTTAAAAAGGACTCTATTTGTGATTCATGTCAACGAGGAAAACAAGTAAAAACTTCTTTTAAATCAAAAAATGAGGTTTCAACTACAAGACCCTTACAACTTTTACACATGGACCTCTTCGGACCATCAAGAACTAAAAGCTTTGGTGGAAACTACTACGCATTTGTTATTGTTGATGACTACTCTAGATTTACATCGACATTATTTCTTACTCACAAAAATGAGGCTTTTCAAGTTTTTAAAAGCTTCCTTAAACGCGTTCAAAATGAAAAGAACACAACAATCACTTCCATAAGAAGTGATATGGGGGAGAGTTCGATCAAAATCTCTTTACGGATTTTTGTGACGAACTAGGCATTGAGCATACTTTATCTGCTCCACGTACACCACAACAAAATGGAGTGGTGGAATGGAAAAATCGATGTCTCGAAGAGATGGCTAGAACCATGCTCGATAAGGCAAAGATTCCCAAATACTTTTGGGCGGATGCCGTGAGTACCGCAAGCTATGTGTTGAACAGAGCTATCATAAGACCGATACTCATGAAAACACCCTATGAACTCTACAAGGGAAGGAGACCTAACCTCTCCCATCTTCGAGTCTTTGGTTGTAAGTGTTTCATTCATAATAAAAGAAAGGACAACTTAGGAAAATTTGACGCAAAATCTGATGAAGCCATATTTCTTGGATACTCATTGCGTAGTAAGGCATATAGAGTTTTCAACAAACACACTTTAACAGTCGAGGAGTCTCCTCACGTTGTGTTTTCCGAAAATGATGCTCGCTTGGCGAGAAAGGATTTTTGTGATGATCTTGCAGATTCATTGGACAAGATTAATCTTCAAGACAATGAGGAGAAGGAGAGCCCAAAGAAAGTCCAAGACGAAGTCGCGGAACAACTCTTGGAAGAGATACATCCACAGGAGGAAGAAGCGATGATGCCTAACGCCTGGAGGACATCTAAAAACCATCCTCTCGACAAGGTAATTGGCAACATCGAACAAGGGGTAAGTACTCAAAACTCTCTTAAGGACACTGTAGGACATATGGCCTTTGTTTCTCAAATAGAACCTTCAACCATTTCCGAAGCAATTGGGGATGAGCATTGGACCTTGGCAATGCAAGAGGAGCTTAACCAATTCAAACGAAATGACGTTTGGGAATTGGTGCCAAGACCCAATAATCACACCGTAATTGGTACGAAATGGGTGTTCCGTAACAAACTAGATGAAACGGAATAATAACTAGAAACAAAGCTAGGCTTGTCGCTATAGGGTATAATCAAGAAGAAGGTATTGATTTTGAAGAAACTTATGCACCGGTAGCACGTTTAGAAGCTATTCGGTTATTACTAGCTTTTGCTTCATCTATGAATTTTCAATTATACCATATGGATGTCAAGAGCGCCTTCCTCAATGGATTTATTAAAGAGGAAGTGTATGTTGAACAACCCCCGGGTTTCGAAAACTTTGAGTCCCCTAATCATGTCTTCAAACTCAAGAAGGCACTCTACGGTCTTAAACAAGCTCCTCGAGCTTGGTACGAACGCTTGAGTAAATTTCTTTTGGACAATGAGTTCAAAAGGGGGAAAGTTGATACAACACTCTTTATCAAGGGTAAAAACAAAGACATCCTCTTGGTTCAAGTGTACGTAGATGACATTATTTTTGGTGCTACTAACGAATTTTTGTGCAAGGAATTTTCAAAAATAATGACAAGTGAGTTCGAAATGTCAATGATGGGTGAGATCAATTTCTTCTTGGGATTGCAAGTGAAACAAATGAAAGAAGGGACTTTCATTTGTCAATCTAAGTATTGCAAGGAATTGCTCAAACGTTTTGAAATGAACAATGCCAAAGCAATGGCTACTCCCATGAGCACATCAGATCATCTTGACAAGGACGAAAAAGGTAAGGAAGTAGACGTAAAGAAGTATCGAGGTATAATCGGATCCCTTCTTTATCTTACTGCAAGTAGGCCGGACATTATGTTTAGCGTTTGTTTATGCGCTCGATATCAATCATGTCCGAAGGAATCACACCTAACTGCGGTAAAACGGATAATGAAATACCTTGTTGGCACTATGAATGTAGGACTTTGGTATCCCAAAGGTTCTTCATGCCAACTTATTGGTTATTCCGACTCTGATTTTGCGGGTTGCAAATTGGACCGCAAAAGCACGAGTGGAACTTTCCACTTGCTCGGTAGTTCCATAGTTTCATGGTTTAGTAAGAAACAAGTAAGTGTTGCGTTATCCACAACCGAGGCTGAGTATATAGCCGGGGGGAGTTGTTGTGCTCAAATCCTTTGGATGAAGCAACAACTCTCGGATTATGGTCTTAGTATTGATCATATCCCTCTTCGATGTGATAATACTAGCGCCATAAGCTTGACGAAGAACCCTGTTCTTCATTCAAGGACGAAACACATTGAAATAAGGCATCATTTCATTAGAGATCACGTTCTCAAAGGTGATGTCGAAATTGATTTTGTTGAAACTAAATATCAGTTGGCCGACATCTTCACGAAACCTTTAGAGAAAGAGTCATTCTTCCGCATTCGTAATGAACACGGAATACTTGACTCCACGATGATCTAATACATGCACTTATAAAATAATGCATTTTCTTTGAACTATTACTGACTTGAGCGTCGGAGGCGCCTAATTGTTTTTTGCAGGTATAGTCACAACGTCAGGGGGAACATAGTCGAACCCTTTTGAGTCACACTGTACATCTTTTTAATTTTGGTGGAAAGTAATCGATTATCTCGCAAACATAATGGATTATCATATGTTTCTGTTTTGCAGGACTTAGTGCACAAATAAAATAATCGATTATCCTCAACGGATAATTGATTATCAAGCGTTTTTGTTTACCGAAATTTAGTGCACAAAATAAAATAATCGAATATCCGCATCTGATAATCGATTATCAATGGTTCAAATTCAAATATTCTGAACGTTTTATGACCGTTTGAGCTCATTAAATTCAAGATTTTCAATCACCACCTGATCTTCAAACATTCTCACCTATAAATGAGTGATCTCCCCTCATTACTTTCACATTCCAAACATCTTCTCTCAAATTTTCTTCCCAAAAAAATCATAATTCTTTGCAAGTTCTTGTCTTGTGGTATCAATATGGCTGGCAAAAACTCTAAAAGAGCTCGTTCCGGCAAAAACATTGCATCTTCTTCCATCGCTCCTCCATCCATTTATTGCTACAAAGACGGATCATTTTTGTGGTTAGAAAGTGAAACCAAACTCTTTCGATACTTAGAAAAATTCGAGAATCGAGAGATTCTTCCTCCTCGTTTCTCAACCGCTCGATATCTTGGCAATTCCATCCTTTCATCAACGAGAAACATACTAATCCAAAGCCACCTTATTGAATTCCTCTATCTTCAATTCTCTTACATTCACCCACATCTAATTCGCGCCTTCTACTCAAACCTAAGGAAGGATGACGATAGTGAACTTGTTTCAAATGTAAATGGAGTTCCCATTCTCTTAAATGAGGAAAACATGCACATCCTCACGAAACTTCCACGAAATGGCGAAGATATAGCACTCTACACCGGGGACGAAGGAGCCCTATTTGATGAGCAAATCCTCTTCCACCAAATTGGAATTGGAGAATTTGTTCCAAGTCCGGAGCAACGTCGCCCAACCATTACTCGAATGCTCCCGGAATATCGTCTCATCTTTTATTTCATAACCCGCGTTCTCAAACCAAGAAAATTCAATCATACCACACTTTCTCATGAGGATGCCAAACTCATGCATGCAATAATTAATGGTTCTCGCATCAATTGGTGCAAGTTTGTAATGACCCACATGCATGATGCCATCGGGGATGATAAGCCACTCCCCTATGCTCTTACCATAATGGCTCTTTTTGAAACCTTAGAGATTAACACCAATGTCGGTCCAAAAAAAAACCGAACAAAACATTGGGAAATTCAAAAAACTTCTTTTCATAGTAGCGGTGATCAACCGGCTCCTCCTCCTCCTCAAAGACGTTGCCCTCGTGCCCCTTCGGTTGCTACCCTCCAAACAATTTCGGAGCAACTTGCATCTTTGTCTACCTCCATGACTCGCATTGATAGGAACGTCACTCGCCCGGAACAAAACGTGCAAAGATTGACTCATGAGCTTCATGGGTATTTTGACTACGTCAACTACCCCTATGCCCAAGTCGCCTTTCCGGAAGAGTCAAGTGAAGTACCGAACACCGAGCAAGATGATAATGTCGAAGATGACTACAGCTCCTCATTTTGAATAATTTTTAGTCCATATTTTTGCTTCCATTATGTATTTTAATGTTTCTTTCCCTTAATCAATAAGATCTTCTTTTTGCTAATGTCAAAAGGGGGAAGAAAAAGGGGCTATGCACATTAACATATTTGGCATAAATTGAGGGGGAACTCATGATAACTCTTTATATATATTTGGCATGAGTTAAAATTGTCTTGGCTTGTCATTATCAATTATTTAAAATAACCTATGCATATCCCCGTATCGGTTTGCCATTATCAAAAAGGGGGAAATTATTGGAACACACTCTCAAGTCGTTAAAACTAAAAGTTGTGTTCATCTTTGTAGGTTTTGATAAATGACAAACCGACGTGGAAGCAAAATTGACATATGCCAAATCGTCGTGAGTTATTATTGAAACGCACTTTCATTTTCATTAAACTAAGTTGTGTTCGCTCTTGTAGGTTTGATGAATGAAGTAAGAGCAAGATTATCAAATATCAAGTCATATCATTAAATAAGCAACGCAAGATTAACTAGCGGACCAAAGTCGAAGTCCAAGCACAAAAGAAACAAGAACAAGATCAAGAAAAGTAACGAAGATATAAATGAGTCGTTTTACATTGTGATCTTGATCCGACAATAGATTCAAGTCTTGGCTTCTCTCCAAAAAAAAAATATCATTTTATCAAACATATTTGATATACTTCAAACAAAATGATTTTTAACGTTTTCATCTTAGCCAAAATGGTTTTTGACATTGGATTTCACTTCGGGACATAACTTAAGCATTTTCCAAATCATTATCTTCATAAAAATCACACTTGATTTATGGTCATCAACTAAACACTTGAAAAACGTTTTTATAATTGATTATGCTACAGATAATCGATTATCCTTTTTCAATAATCGATTATCCTGTGTTTCCAGCTAAAACTGGAAATCACAGAATAGCAAGATAATCGATTATCACTATATGATAATCGATTATCCTTATTTTCCAGCTAGATCTGGAAATTACAGAGAGGTCAAATAATCGATTATCAAATGGAGAATAATCGATTAATCTAGGTACCATTGCCATCCAACGTCTAGTTTTTTGAACGTTAAAAAGATAATCAATTATGGAAATACAATAATCGATTATGCTGGCGTAAAATCAGCATCAGTGATTAACAATTAAGCAACGGTCACTAAGTCTTTGAGGGCTATAAATACACCTCAAAACCTCTCATTTAAACACAACAACTGAATACAAATCTGCAATAAGCTTATATACTTTCATTACATTCATTTCATATATATATTTCATAGTTTTTTTAGACCCAAACTCTTGAAGAAGTTGTTGTGTTCTTGAGCGTATTAAGTTTACTCATAACCACTCTGTAAGAGAGTCTTGTTTTTGAGTGCTAAGTGTTTGCATACACTTGAAGGGAAGTTCTAATCCCTTGTTGTTGTAAGAAGGAAAGATTAATTCCTTCACTTGAAGTCTTGAAGTGCGGTATCTTCGAGCAAGCGTCGTTGAGGCTTGTGTGATTCAAGTTCTCAGTTTGTAACGGTTTGTTGAGCACCCGGAAGCTTAACCGAGATTAGTTGAAACTCGAGAGAGTCTCTCGGGAGACTGGACTTAACCACGTTTTGTGGCGAACCAGTATAAATTTGGTGTGCTCTCTCCTTACTATTTTATTTCCGCATTTATCTTGATTTTTATTCCTGCGATTTTTATTAAACGCTATTCACCCCCCCCCCTCTAGCGTTAAGCGCATATTCTAACAAGGTGTGCGTGTCATTAACTGGAACACTTTTGTAACGAAACTTTTCAACATTTGACTGAAGAAAATTTAGGAGGGACTGGAACACTTACAAGACATATGAGAGATGTCCATCCCATAGAATGGGTCAATAATTTTTAAAAGTGGCCTTGATTTATTTTCAGACTTTCAGTTGGGAAGCAATGATTTGTAAGTTTTAGTATGTTTCAGAGATTGGATTAGATAGATTGGAACGAAGAAATCAAGGAAAGGAAGATGTTGATAGCCCAGAAGACGAAGAACTTTAACTTTGAGATATTGATTATGATGAACTTGCTAAGGCGATGCAAAACATTTGAAATTACTACTTCACTAGTTTACTTGTTAGAAAAAATGTAAACATTTCATTTTCTACTTATTAATTTGAAATTGAGAAATAAAGTAGCACTTGCAATAAGTGCAATGTTTTCTCATCTTACTTGTATTCATTCAATTATTACAAAGTATTAATATAATTATAACTTAATAGTTATACTTAATTTCAAAAAAAATTGAAAATATAATAAATCCGGCCCCGGCCAGGCCCCTTTCAACCCGTAACTCGTATGGTTCAATTTTAAACCGAACCAACCCGGCCCCTTAAAAACCCGATACTGTTCAACCCGGCCCGGATCGAACCGGAACCCGGTCGGGTCGAAAAAATCCGACCCAGCCCGGACCGGTTGAACCGTTAAACAGCTTTACTCTAAACTATTCCTTCATCTTCCCCTCCAATCCAACTTTCAACTCGCTTGGAAATGAGGTGAGTTCACTCACATGGTCCCCTTTCCTCCAAGTCACCTTCATTTCCAATGGATTTGTCAGAACAGCACGAATATTCCCCCAAAATCGCACAATTTCGGGTACGAAATGACGATTTGTTGGATGAAAGGGAGCCGTGGATAGATGTAAACCGATCCACGCCCTCCGTTTGTCCCAAAAATTGTTCAAAACCTGACGATTTTCGGGGTTTTTGGCAGAAAATTGGAAATTTTTGAAGGCTGTATATATAAGGTAAGCCTCTTTGTTAGTTTGGAGAAAAATCAGAGAAAAAAATTTGGAGAAAAACCCTAGGAAAAGAGTAAATGAATTTTTAGGATTCATGAAGTTTTCTCTTCTTCTTCAAGCCTTTTTCTCATAGGTCAGATTTTTTAAAAAAGGATATATAGTTCTGAGTTTGGTTCTCGGTGAAAAACATTTAGTTCAATTTCGAAAGAAAACAATTTTTTACGAGTCTCAGCTTTCTTCTTCATTTCTGAGTTTTCAAGAATGGTTTTGACCTGAAGTTTTGAGTTGAGTTGGTGGCTAGGGACTCGAACTTGGATGCTGTGGGTATCTACTCAAGTTTTGGCTGCAATTTGGTTTCGGTCGAGTTGTTTGCTGAGCTCCAGTAGCTGAGGAAACTCCTGTTGTTCTCTTCTTTTCGCTTGACCTTTATTTGGTCTATTTCATTCTCTCGTTCTGTTTGTTAGGTAAATGTCTATTACCTCGCGTTGTTAGTTTTACTGGTGTATTAAAGATTTTGGTGAGATGACATTGTTTGTTTATTCAGCAAGATGTATTTGAACCAGCTTGAATAATCTTTTGAATTTAACAATGAAAAACTAAAATTGCTCTTATGCGCTGATTGTGTCGTTTCATAATTCTGAAAGCTCACAGTTACACACACACTCACATTCATTACATTTAAGCATTCATATGGCGTGACAAGGTTATTTTATGGGTTTTACTGAAAAGAATGAAATGAAACCTTATAAGTTCAGGTCGGATCTTGAGCTTATAGATCTAGATGAGGGGTTTAATTGTTTTACTCCCCTTATCATGACATGGCAGAATCTGTGTGTGTGTTTTGGGTTTGGTTAATCACTTCTTCTCCATTCATACATAACATATTCAAAAGCTTTTATGTAATTTTTCTATTGCATTCCTTCATTATTGTCCCAACCTGCAATGTCGCCTGTTCAAATCTTGTGTTACAGTCATGTTGAATTTGATTATTGCTATAAAGTTGAGGCCTAAAGATGTTAAGTGTGAATTGAGCTTCCAAATGTACTGTGTGATAACTAATCAGCCTTTGAAAGATTTGCTCAAAAATGCAATCTGAAGTTGTTACGAGAACAAGTTGAATAAAGTTGGATGATAGTTAAGAGTATGTTTCTTGTTAATATAAGGTAGGGCTATCAAGTTCAATACTTAGTTGATGAATAGTGCAGGAAAATATTTCTCACACAACCCCAGTATTATTTGGGACGTCACCCATCGCATAGGAGCGGGGTGGTCGAAGTGGAGGCTTGCATCAGGGGTCCTGTGCGACAAGAAAGTTCCTCACAAACTCAAGGGGCAATTCTATAGAGCCGTGGTTAGACCTGCGATGTTGTATGCGGCGGAGTGCTGGCCCGTGAAGAACTCTCATGTTCAGAGAATGAAGGTCGCGGAGATGAAGATGCTTAGGTGGATGTGCGGGCACACCAGACTAGATAAGATTAGGAACGAAGTTATTCGAGAGAAGGTAGGGGTGGCCCCGGTAGATGAGAAGATGCGAGAAGCGAGGCTGAGGTGGTTCGGGCATGTTCGGAGGAGGGGTCCCGACGCCCCGGTGAGGAGCTGCGAGCGGCTGGAGATTGTTGGCGGTCGGCGAGGCAGAGGGAGGCCTAAGAAGCATTGGGGAGAGGTGATTAGGCAGGACATGACTAGAATGCAGGTTTCCGAGGATATGACCGTTGATAGGAGAGTCTGGAGGTCTAGGATCAGGGTTGTAGGTTAGGGGCTCCTAGAGTTCTTCGTAGTTTCTGTATGATATTATTGCATGCGATTGTATTTAGGTTCCTTATGTTTAGATAATTATTTTCGCTATTTCTGCTATTTCTGCGGGTGATACTAATGCTCTATTGTTATTGTTTTTGTTTTTGTTTTTGTTTTACAGCTGATTTCCCTATTCCCTATGCGCCGAGGGTCGATTGGAAACAGCCTCTCTGCCCTTTCGGGTAGGGATAAGGCTCGTCTACATATTACCCTCCCCAGATCCCACCTGGTGGGAGTATACTGAGTAGTTGTTGTTGTTGTTGTTAACCCCAGTATTATTTGATAGCCTTGGAGCAATCTGAGTGTTGGTAAATATAGCTGATTTGGAAATTCTATAAATTTAGCATGAAAAGTTGTTGAATTGGCTTGAGTTTCCTCTCTCTAATCAAACTCTAATGTTACCAAGTTACTTTGATGAAGTTTATTTACTGCTAAAGCTAATAACTATGACGACCCAAGTGATCAGTATGCCTAACGCGATGACAACAATAGCGAGATTGTTTAATGTAATTTGATTTGTTGTGCAGTCCATTCGATTTTACAAGAGTAGCCTGTCCCATCTTTATAGCTAATTCAATTGCAGTTTTTTTTTAGTGTTCAATTGATCTCGTTACTTCTAAAAGTTTATGATTGCCTATATGACTATACTGAAGCAGCAGACTTTTTTCTTTTGTCTAAGAATTGATGTTTCATATGAATTCCATAGGCTTGCAATTGGCCTAGTCCTTTGCTGCTTGGAGCCTGCTCGTTTGGGCTATTTCGGACTATAGTGTAAAAGTAGAATTCAATTTCTTTTAATAATTTGGTAATTTGATCCCTTTAATTAGTGGAAGTGAGCCATATTAAGTAACACAAATAGTTTATGGCCCTTCGAAATTTAGTTTGAATTCCCTTTTAAAAACTAGAATTAAGGTGCGTCGTGCCAAATAAAATTCCAAAAATGCATGCTCCTCATTTATTATTTCTTTTAAAATCCTTAGAATTCGAAGCGTTCCATTTAGTAAATTTTCCATGGCCTTCGCAAAGTTAAAATGCGTAGTTGCTTTAGGCGCATTATTTTAACAATTCACCTTCCTAAACTCGGGTGGGCATTTCATGTGAATGGAATCCAAATCTTAACAAAGTCAAACAAAATGTGTCGGATTGCGGGTGCATTTCATATGGCGTGGTCTAAAGACGCATTTCAGATGACGTTGAAATCTTCTTAAAATTAATTAAAAGAGGTTATTAATTTAAAAATATACCATATGTTAAAACATGTATTAAAATCATATAATAAGCCAACTATAATAGTTTAAGACACCGTGCTAGAACCACAACATCCGAGGGTGTCTAACACTTTCCCTCGGGTTAACAGAATTCCTTACTCAGAATTTCTGATTTATTGACTTCAAAAGGAAGTCGAAATTTCCTCGATTTGAGATTTAAAATAAACCGGTGACTTGGGACACCAAATAAACTATTACAAGTGGAGACTCTAAAATATTAAATAATAAACATTTCGAATAATGTCACTTAAAGTGGAAGAACTCCCTTATATACTATCCTTCGGGGTGATTTCCACAAAAAGGAGGAGTGACAGAGCTGAAGTTTTTATTTTGTAACTGTCAAACTTCAGCTCTAGAGCTGAAGTTATTTAATTAACATAAATACTAATAACTCCTCTGATTGGGTATTGTCTTCTCTTGATAAGCTCCTTTTATTGCATCTGTTTTGCTAAGTTAGATGAATATTTGTAGTTTTAATTTGCATTTAATTGAACTACCTTAAACCACAAAAAAACTTTACAAACTTACAAGAACACCTCAACAACTGAATGAAGATGAAGTTTATGAATGATGATAACAACAATTGCAGCAGCCACAGAAGTAGCAATGATAATAAATAGTAATAGTCATAATGATGCTAGTTGTAACTGGTTTGGATTTTCTCTCTCACTCCACATGAAAATGGAGGTTACTTCTTCTTAACCTCAACACTAACATCATCAGTTCAATAATCATGTTGTTCTATTTAGAAGGATATCCTGTTGTAATGGATCCAACATATTTTCTGCCTACCTGATATTCTCTTGTATATGATTCGAGAGAGTTGCAAAGCAAGGAGGAAGAGAAAGGGGGCTGAAATTATTTAAAAAGTGAGTACAAGTTAAAAGTTTAAAAAAAAGGTATATGCTAAATAGGAGCGACCAAATAGGGCGCCCCTGCAATTTTTACCACATCTCTGCAATTTACAATCATCAAAACAATATTGACGGGTTCTATTTGATCATAGTAATTCTATAACATTCTCAGGGTTTTCAATCGATAATCACTTCGCATGATGAAACGAAAGAAATTGCTCCTGAATTTTAATTTCTCAATGGATTCTTAAAGCATACGTACACAATATAAACAGTTTAAAAAAAGAATCGTTGATGTTGAGAAAAATAGAGAATAGATCAACACGATAATCGGTAGGGTTATAACACATTTTATAACAGGTGGTAAAATAAATAAACAAAATTTCTCTATTTGTATAGAAAAGTATTGATATTATATCAAATATTCGAACGTGGTCGAAATATAAATTCTAATATTATAACATAGATACAATCAAGAACAAGCATATAAATCCCCAAAATTTGATTTTACAAGTGCATGAGCCATTTATTACAATATACAATATCACTATAACAAGTGCCTTGAATAGAAAATAGACAGAATATGGTAAATAAATACAATGGGGGACTTTATGTGCTGTGAATTGTGACATGGAATGCAGCTCACCACAAAGTCTCATCACACAGTTGCGCCTACACATCTAGACGAGTACCGAATGTACATGTCTCAGTACTTGCACAATTAGTGCAGAAGTATATTATGAGTACATAAATCAACGCGTACCCATGAAGTATATAGCCTAACCTCGAAGAAGTAATGACGAGGGGTCGACATCGACACTTACTCGTAGACATGTATAAACAGGGGCGAAGCTATGCTCTTCTAAGAATGGTCAATTCTTCAAAAAATTACACTATATATGTGTCACGCCCCAACCTCGGGAGGCGCGACCGACGCTCAATCGAGTGAACCTAACTGAGCAAGTCTTATCAAGCACTTCCTACCCGACTTAATATGAATAGGGAAACCATACTTTCATTTATTTAGACAAGTGAAGATAGTACATTCAACAATGATAGTTCATTCTAAATTACAAACTTAAACCGTGGTTAGAGTTAGTTTTCGAAATTCCTATAAATTTACAATTATAGATAACACGAGTTTATAATTATAACATAGTTCATGGACCCCTCAACACCTGCACATAACCCACACATGCGTCTACGGAGCCTCAAAGGATACAAAAGATAAGTATGACAATGCCGGCAACAAGGCCCCGACTATATCTCAAAAGCGGAAGTCCACAACAACAAAAGATATACAATACAATCCATTGAAGGAGAAAGGGGCTCACCAAGACTTGAGAAGAAGGTAATCTGCTATGCACGAATAGCACTATCTGCAATGGAGCCACCTACATTCATTTAAAAATGTAGTACCCCCGACAAAAAGGGGACGTTAGTACCATGGAATAGTACTAGTATGTATAACTAAATACTGTTTTACAAGAATAACTATCAAGCATGAACAAGGAAATTACAAGAGTAAATCAAAGGTTTTAACCGGACACCACATCATCAAATAAACAAACCATATAATCTTTCACGTAATTTCCATAACTAGGTTTGTGGTATTTCTTTCATATTTTTATCATTGTCCTCAATACCACCGCTATCTTGAGCGGAGTCCAATCACGACCCAATCGGCTAGGTTGCCTCATATAAGGCATATATCTCAATCGCCATTTCATTTCCCTTTTTCCGGAATTCAGTGTTAGCACATTACCACCATGTGTACGCCATGGTGTCCGATCACGGCCCGATGGGCTAGGCCACCTTACTAGGCATTGTTCCTTTCTCATTGATCATCTCATTTGAATCTTTGTTTCACATAGCTCATATCAATTCATTGGCACTTACGGCCACAATTATCACATAATTCCATTTTCAATATCCATCTTGCAATTTCATGGTCGTAGGCACACACAAGCAATTCAAGTTGCAAGCACATGTAAGTTTTTACATAGTTAGCATGACAATCTCGGTTCTAATCTTGGCTTTTAGCCTAAGCATTTCAACACATGATTCGTATTCTTCACACTTCTCTAAATATCAAGAGTAGTATATTACTCACGTTGAGGCACATCCTTCATGCATATATGTATATAATTGCAAATCAATTAATGAAAAATAACAATCAATACATCAATCAATTCTAGTCTTACCACACCTGCGGAAATGCCAACGGAGCTTAATTTCTAATAAAAGCGGGTTTTAGCCATACATACCTCAATATAGATCTCCTTAATAGTTACAAAGTTCCGGAACTCTTAGCACTTCAATCTATTGTGTAAGAATTATAAATAGAACCGAGAATTAGAGACGAGATTGAGATTCTAGCTTATTTGAGCATATTATCAAACACTATGGGTACATTGTGATTTTTGGTCATTTTTTAGAGAAATTTCTATCATTATATAACCCAATAGTTTTCTTGTTAGTTCAATACCTCCCAGTACTCCATGGTTTGATATTCATGCAAGAAATCTATTCTTATACCCATGAATTACCTCACTAATGACCCCTTATAGATAAGTATAAAAATAAAAGCTGAGGTGATGAAGTCTTATCTTTTGGGATGAAGATTTAGGTGCCTTCATTTGATTACCTTCAATGTTTTAGCAAATGTTTGGAGTAATTTTGATGAGAAGCACTTTCCCTCTCTTAGACCTCTCTCTCTTACTTTAGAAGCATCAAGAAATATGCTCAAAATAAGCTGTTACAGCGAATATAACGGTAGGGGGTCAAGTTTAAAAATTTCAAAAATTGGAGCCCTAGTCATATCTGCGATTGCATTTGCGATCGCAAAGTCGACATGCGATCCGGAGAATGGACCCAAAATACTCCCCAAAAACTGGACATACTGACTGAGTTTGCGGTCCACATTCACGTTCTGTTGTCGCAGAATGCACCATAGAACTACCCTTCACAAAATTCCAAAGAAATTACATGACGACTATGTGGTCCACATTTCAGTTATGCAATCGCATAGTTGACTTCAAGTTTGGCCAACACACTGACTCACTTTACGGCGTCTGTGCGGTCCGCATACATGATATACGACCACATTCTCGACCGCAGAATCGTACTTTTCTGTAAAATATTATTTCTTGACTTCTTAATGCAGTGATCAACTCAAAAGGTGACCCGGACTTGGCACTACAAAATTCGAGTTCTGAGTGGAAATTTTTACGGGGCCTCACAATATGTAGGTAAAATATTAGATTTTAGAGGACATATAACATATATTGAACACACTTTGTTGGAGATTTTTTTTTCTCTTTCAAGTTTGAGCACCCTTGAAGAAATTTATGGCATTAACACTGGGAATAAAGTATGACAAGTGAAAGTAGCGAAAGTAGATATGTGCATAACGCGACCCTCAACTGAAAAGTAAATACAAAATCCTTAAATACCGAATACTACCTCGAGTAGAATACATGTAATATCAATAACCAATAAAATATTACATCTCAAGTCAGAAAGACCTCATAGTTATACTGACTCCATATTCAATAATACGCATGATTTTTCCAAAATGAGTTGTCTGATCCCATAAGATTGAGTGATGGTATAATACCATGTCGTGGTCGTATGGCCCGATCCCATAATAACAGTGTACACTGCCGAGGTCGTACGACCAGAACCATACATGCATCCTATAATACTGCCAAGGCGACCCATAAATTTGAGCATGTAATTTTTACCCTATTAAAATATTTCTATAAACATAATAATTAATAGCCCTATTTATTTTTAGATATTATTTGAGGATTTTTTTTGTATATATTTGGAATTACTTGCATTTTTTAAAAGTCATGAAAACTAACAAAAAAATCATATTTAAACCTTCATCATCTTGCATTCTTAGGTTTTTAATTTGATTTCCTATTACATAATTTAATTACTTTATTAAAAGAAAATCACAAAAGTTGTTTATTTTTGACAATTTTAGTTTCAATGTTAAAAACAAGTAATTTTTCTTTTTAAAGCTTAAGATTGACTAATTGTATAAATAATACAAGTAAAAAATTAGGATAATTTTATAATTTGAACAACTTAGTATTTAATATTAGAATTTTATTAAAATATTAATTAAAGAAAAGGGCTTCTTCTTTCTTCAAAATCGAACTGGGCTAAGTTTTTAAAACCAAGCACAATCCCCAACTTAACCCAAAACTCAAATAAAATATCCAAGCTCAACCCCCTTTTGAACCGGCCCGACCCCTCAAAAGACCAAATGACGATGTTTAGGTGACAATTAATCAGGTCGTTGATCTTCGAATGATCTAACGGCCCAGAACTCCCATTCACCTAAGCATAAAAATGTCCTAAACTCTCCACCCCCCCCCCCCCCTCAAACTTCCCCACTCTCTCACATCTCTTTCAATTGTCCAAATCCTAGCCGCCCCATTTTCCTCCACCTTAAACTACCACCAAACCCTAGCCGCCTTAAACCCTTCCCCCAAACTGCCGCAGGAAATCGCCTAAGTCAGCGGCAAAGACTAAAACCACCACAAATCAATCTCACTCTCTCCTATACTCCTACTAAACCCCATCTCACAAGTCCTCACCCCCAAAATCCTATAAAAACCAACAAACATACACCTAAAATGACTGAAACCCTAGCGCTGCCCTAACTCCGCTGCCGAAAATGGCCTAAGGCGGTGATGAATCTCCAAAACCACTCAAAATCACCCCATAACTTCCCCTTACTCTCCTGAACCTTGATGTATCAACCAAATCCCCCAAAAAAACTAACCAATAACCATTTATCTTAGATCTAGGGCCTCTGAAACCCTAGATTGTTTTTCAAAACCCTAACCCTACCTAGTTCGTCCAAAAATCCTCTTGCCAATATCTCCCATTAGGAATCTCAGATTCCCGATGCGTTCATTTGCATGAGGGTTTTTAAGCGGCTAGATTTATTTTACCCGCTATTTTCTATTTCTTTACTATTTTTTCTTTATTATTATTGTGCGCATTGTCTGCCATTACTATTCTGTTTTTATTTTTCTTATTATTAATTGTCGTTGTCAGTTATATTATGTTCAAATTAATTAATTAATTAAAATGGACTTAATTAATAAATAAAATCACGGGTTAAATGTGTTATGTTAATTTTTACATCATTATGTGTTTTATTTGTTATTTCATTCACATTAATAAATTAATTAATTAAAACGTATTTAATTAAGATAAAGTAAAAAATAATGTTAAAATTAATTTATTTTTCCTTTTTTGCTTTCTTCTATTTTTAGTATCATTATATGTGTTATCTTCAATAATTTTGCATTTATTTTAATTATTAGCATTTACTGTTATGCTTATATATTTTTTATTTAGTTTTGCTGAACTGATTACTAATATTTTATTATCAAATATTGGTTTTCTTTACTTAGTTATTGTTTGAGGATTGAGCTTCATTTAAGTTGGCCCATTCGATTTGGCTCATAAATTGGGCCCGGATGAATAGACATGCCCATAGCTTTGTTAAAAGCTTAAGAGCCCAGGCCAAATTTCACCTGATTCAAGCCCAGAACCAATCTGGTTCTGAGGTAATTCCAAGACCCTTAAAAGTTAATTTTGGAAACTTGATTCTGAATATTCTTCAGAAGACACTAGAACCTTCTAGAATAAGGGACAAATGTCCTAATGCTTAGTAGGAAAATAGGGATAAGATCCAAAAATATCCAAAAATTGAACACTTGTCCATTTTCTGAGATAAGGAAGATACTAGAAATTGGAAAGCTGTCCATTTCTGTTAAGAAAATGCTTTTTTCCTTATTTTTAGGGAATTCTGACAGATTCTTTAGTGCCCGAACAAGTCATGCATGGGCTCTTTGTCGAATGAGTTTGCATTCCTCAATCCAATCTTTAAACTTCCGATATCTAGAATAACTCGCTGAAGCACCTCTCCATTCACCTTTCGTTCCCATTTCTTATCCCTTTTCACTCTCTCACTCTATATAAACATTGACCCTTTTCTTCATTAGACATGCAATTTATAGATCTTAACACATTGAAATAGCTACACAGAGGTATACCTGAATACACCTGATATAGATCGGAATACTCACACACTAAAAAACACAAAAAAACCCTGAAAATACACTCATTTTGCACTGCTTTTGGAGTCTCTTTATTTCACTTTTAGCAAGAACTCCTACTGGTTTCATATTAATTTCTGGGATTTCTGGGTTTGAATCCGAAGCTGTTATAGTTTCCTGTTTGGATTTCTTCCTGTTGCTTTTACTCAAGTTTTCAGAAACATATTTTCTCTCTTTGCTTTGTTTTCTTGTTACTATCAAGGTATTTTCTTAACAATGTAAAGTTAATTTTGATGTATCATGAATATGATTTGCTGGTTATCAAGAATCTTACTTTGTTTGAATGTTGCGTGAATTATATTGGTTGAAGTTTTTTGGTTGAGAGTTGTGTATAAATTCATGTGAGTTTAGTTATTTACACTACTTTAGGAAATTTCAGTTATATCAGCTTTAACGTTTAAAGTGTTGTAAGAATTACAAAATCTACTTAAGGATCATGTATTCATAAGATCTGCACGTTTGTATGTAATAGCGAGAACAAGAAAAGACACTTTTAGAAAACGTGTTAGAGTAGTAATAGGCAAATTTTTATCACTGTCCATGTTAGTTAGATGTAATAATTTAGCTATATTCCTCTTATACTATGCTAGTTTAATTAGCAGTTTTATTATATCATTAAATAATCAAATGTAGTAATTCTGATTGTTGTTGGTTTAAAATCATGAAAAAATCGAATTTTACAAGTAAGCTAAATAGTAACTATAATACATTTTCAGGCCCAAAACTGATTGGGTTCAAGAATTTAATTCTGATTTTATAGTAAATAAATTGAATTTGATCAGTGGCCTTTAAAGTATTAAGATTTTCAAATACAAATGAGTTTTTAAAACTTAGTACTTTTAACATAAATCAATAAGAAATAAAAGACTTAAGCAAATCAGTGAGAAAATTATCCAAATTTTAAAAGTTTCGATTTACTTTATTTTATTCAAAATCCCTTTTACTTCTGCTTTAAAAGGTAAATAAAATATAGGTAAAACTTTACAAATGTCATTACAATTTTTATCTCAAACTCCTTCGCACAAATAAGCATTCGGCTAGAGTTCACTTGGATTTATTATCATCAGGCCCAAATCTTTTCTGATTTTATTTATTTGTCCACAAATGGACAAATGGACAAGTCATTCGGCCTCAGTAGTAGGCTCAAATCTTCCTGAATTAAATGTGTTTAATTGATTGAATGTGGTTTTAGCCCGGATTCATCTAGACTCAGTCAGGCCCAAGTTCTTTTAGATTTAAATTCATTAGTTGTTTGAGTTATAGGTGACCAGTGGGTGGGCCGGGCCGGGCCGGGTTAATCTTTTTTTTTTTTTTTGAATTACGTATAGTATAAATATTAAGTTATATTAATACTTTGTAATAATTGAATGAACACAACAAAAGATGGGGAAAAAATTGCACTTATTGCAAGTGCTACTTTATTTCTTAAATTCAAAATTTCAAAACTAAAATGTATCATAATTAGTTTACAATTTACATCAAATGGCTTGCATTGCAATAGCAAGTTCTTCCATATTAATATGAACCTCTGGACCTTCTTCTGGAGTGTTAAATTCGGATGGGTTTCCGTGCGTTAATATATCTCCAAGTTCTTCGTCTTCCGGGCTATCAAGATCTTCCTTTCCTTGATTTCTTCGTTCAGATCTTATCCAATCTCTTAGACACACTAAGACTTCCAAAGCATTGCTTCCCAATGAGTGCCGCGTGTCTCCAAGTTGTTGTCTTGCTTGGCTAAATGCACTCTCGGATGCAACAGTGGAAATTGGGACATTCAGGACATCCCGCGCCATAGCGTAAAGAACGGGAAATTGCTTTGAATTTTCCTGCCACCAGCCTAACGGTGAAAATTCCTTGCTGCGAGGCTCCTTTTGCTTCTGCAAGTAAAATTGCAGTTCATCTATATTCCTACTACTACTTTGAGTGTTAGAAAAAATTGAAAAAATATTAAAACTATCAAAGCCTTCATCATCATCTCCGACTACATTAGAAGTGCTACATTGCATAGTGGGATTTGCAGCAGTTGAAGCACGAGCATTATCACATTGAGTTGCATAATAAGTATATAGATATTGTAAATGTTCATTTAGTTGGTTCATAGATTCATACAAATTTGGGCTTTCAGTAGGCCCAATCTCCATATAATTGTATAAAGCATTCATTAATTGTTGACAATCAGACATTTTAATTGAAGGATTTAAAACTGCACCAATTAAGTAAACAGGAGGAATTGGAAAGAAATATTTTTTAAATTTTGCTTGCATACTTGCAACAGCATCCGTATATCTATCTTTCTTCTTAAATTCAAATAGTAGCAAAGAAATTTCAGCTGTATGTACTAAAGCCAAAGTAATAGTTGGGTAATATGCCCCAGAAAATACAACAGTAGCAGTATAAAATTTATGTAAAAATTTAATCACATCACTAATGACCTCCCAGGTATCACCGGTTAACATACGCCTAGGATCAGTACAATGTGCATTAGCAACTTCTGTTATTGGAAATCTATATTTGTAGCAACATTTTAAAAATATATACGTATAATTCCATCTAGTAACTACTTCGTCGGGCATGAATCTAGGTGTAAGGTTATATTGCATACACTAAACAAATAACGTATGTATGTTTGATATTGGCCGTGAAGTCTAAAGATGTCAGATCTACAGGTACTTCTAGGGATACCTTTAAACATAGGGTTGTATATCCTTTGAATATACGTAACAAGATAAGAGGAAGAAGCAAAAGAAAAAGGTAGACAACCCAAAGCGATCATTTTCGCTAATTCCTCTCGATCCCTCATTTTATCATATTTTAGGAGACCTGCAGTAGTAGGGTTACCGGTTGTTTGACTTCCATCCCCATTAACCCCCCATTCTATAGGATGATAATTTTGCATATGTCTAATTAGTGTGCCAGTCCCCCCTAAATTACCTCCGGTCAAATGTTTAAACGTTTCGTTACAAAGTCTGCACTTAACTCTATCACTATCTTCTATCTCATCAAAAAATTTCCAAACAGGACTTCTTTTTCTACGATTAGATTTAGAAGTTGGAGCGACTGGTGGTCTTCTACCCCTTGTTGCACTAGCAACTCCAACTCCAATACTACCAACATTTGCACTAGTAGGTGTAGGTGGTATCTCATCTTCTATTCCAATTTCGTTATCTTCTATTCCGAAATCTTGGTGTAATTGTTCATAATCAATATTTACATCTTGCAAATTAGGCGATGATTCAGAAACATGTGTTATTGGTTCATTATTACTATTACTACCAGAAGCTACAGGACTTTTTTTACTACTTCCACTACCACTTCCACTCCTACCAGTAACTTTTCTACACGCTCTTTTAGCAGCATTCAACATATTGGAAAATTTAATATATAAGCTAAAATCAAATATGCAATTAAAATATTAAATAAGAGAAAGAGTTGGAGAGAGTGCACCGAATTCGACAATAAATTGAGCACTTGAACAGTTGAACTTCAAGAATGTTGAACACTTGAACTTCAAGAATCAAGCTTCGAATGCCGATTTCCAAATAAGAAATTACGATAAATTAAATTCGGGAAAATAAAGACAATAAAATTATGAAAGTAGAATATGAATTCTTGAAAATTGAAGAGAAGAGAGTGATTGATATTTGCTAATTTGAGAATTGAGAGAGAGATAGATAATTTTGAGTGAGGAAATGAAGAAGAGGGGAGGGTATTTATAGATTTTTAGAAGGGTTATTAATGTAATTTAATAAAAACAAAAAAAAAACAAAAAAGGGCCAAAAATGCAAAAAGACCCGTTGGCCAACGGTTCTGGACCGTTGCCAACGGGCAAGTGGGCCCCAGCAGCTAAAAAAAATTTTTTTAAAAAAAAAAAAAAAAATTTTACCGTTATAACCGGTCCGGGCCGGTCCGGGTTGGCCGGTTCGCCCGGTATTTCTCTTTCCGGGCCGGTCCGGTCCGGGTTAATTGCCCGGTAAGGCCTTACGTCCCAACCCCCTTCCCCCCCCTAACCCAGCCCGGCCCCCCCCCGCGCTAAACCGGTCCGGTTTTGCCCGGGCCGGTCCGTGCCGGTCCCGGGTCAACCCGGCCCGGTTGACACCCTTAGTTTGAGTAATGGACAATATATGTTTTGTGCTAGAGTTCATTTGAACTTAGTCCTTGTCAGGCCCCAAAATATTAACTCTAGGCCTGTTTTTTTTTTTGCTTCTTCATCGTATCTTTGTATGTATATTCAAAGGGTTTACAATCCTTTATTTAAAGGTATCACTAGAAGTACTTGTAGAGCAGATATCTTTAGACTTCATGGACAATATCAAACATACATACGTTATTTGTTTAGTCACCTTCCTTCTAGAGTATGTCTAACTTCTGATATTGGTCATGCTGTTAATGGAAATGATTATTTGACAATTACATGACATTGGATAGATGATAATACTTGTATGCAAAAACGTATTATCGCTTTTAAATATGATGAAGATCAGAGTCATACTACTACGTTTATAAGTAGTACAATTATTGAAGTTGCTGAATTTTATAATCTAAACCAAAAAGTTTTGTGTATGTCTTTTGATAATGCTTCAAACAATAATGCCGCAGTTTCAATTTTAAAATTGCATTTACAACCACCTCTTGATGATATTTTTCATGTTAGGTGTGCATGTCATGTTTATAATTTAATTGTTAAAAGTGGCATTGATTTATTTTCAGTTGAGATTACTCATGTTAGAAGAGCAGTCGGTGTTATTCAGGTAAATAATAGACAATCTAGAATAAAAGATTTAAGACAAAGTGTACCCAGTATAACCTTACACCTAGATTCATGCCAGACGAAATTGTTACTAGATTGAATTATATATATATATTTTTAAAATGTTGCTACAAATATAGATTTCCTATAACTGAAGTTGCTAATGCACATTGTACTGATCCTAGGCGTACGTTAACAAGTGATACTTGGGAAGTCATTAATGATGTTGTTAAATTTTTACATAAATTTTATACTGCTACTGTTGTGTTTTCTGGCGCATATACCCCACTGTTACTATAGCTTTAGTACATATAGCTGAAATTTCTTTTCTAAACTATCTGAATTTAAGAAGAAAGAAAAATATAAGGATGTTGTCGAAAAAATGCAAGCAAAATTCAAAAAATATTTCTTTTCAATTCCTTCGATTTACTTAATTGGTGCAGTTTTAAATCTTTCTATTAAAATGTCTGATTGTCACCAATTAATGAATGCTTTATATACTTATATGGAGAATGGAGAAAATGAAACCCCAAATTTATATGATTCTATGAACAAGCTAAATGAATATTTACAACAACTGTATAATTATTATGCAAATGAATGTGATAATATTGCTCGTGCTTCTGGCAATGTTAATCCCGCTATGCAATGTAACAGTTCTGCTAATGTGGATGATGAAGGCCTTGATAGTTTTAATATTTTTTCTACATTTTCTAACACTCAAACCAGTAGCAGGAATATTGATGAGCTTCAATTCTACTTGCAGAAGCAAAAGGAGCCTCGCACGAAGGAATTTTCACCGTTGGGATGGTGGCATGAAAATGAAAAGCAATTTCCCGTTCTTTTCGCTATGGCTCGGGACGTCCTGAATGTGCCAATTTCCGCTGTTGCATCGGAGAGTGCATTTAGCCAAGCAAGACAACAACTTGGAGACACCTGCCACTCATTGGGAAGCAATGCTTTGGAAGTTTTAGTATGTTTCAGAGATTGGATTAGAACGGAACGAAGAAATCAAGGAAAGGAAGATGTTGATAGCCCAGAAGACGAGGAACTTGGAGATATATTAACCCATGGAATCCCATCCGAATTTAACTCCACAGAAGAAGGTCAATCGGTTCATATTAATTATGATGAACTTGTTAGGGCGATGCAAAACATTTGAAATTACTACTTTACTATTTTACTTGTTAGAAAAAAATGTTTTCAATTTGAAATTAACAAATAAAGTAGCACTTGCAATAAGTGCAATTTTTTCTCATCTTACTTGTACTCATTCAATTATTACAAAGTATTAATATAACTAAATAGTTATACTACACATAATTCCACAAAAAAATAAAAATATACTAAACCCGGCCCCCTCAACCCGTAGCCCGTATGGTTCAATTTTAACCCGAACTAACCCAGCCCGCTACGAACCCGCCACTGTGCAACCCAAACCGGCCAGGAACCCGGCCCGGTCCGGAACCCGGAGGGTCAAAAAATTCTGACCCGGACCGGCCCGGTTGGCCTGTTAGACAGGTCTACTTAATTCACAAGTTGCCCCATTAATTAAATAAATATCACATAGTTTTGGAGCATTTATACCTAGTTACATGATATAGGGTTCTTAGCTTAGAGACATGATCATAATTTTAGGTACACTTTAAATTGGACTAACTATTGCAATTATGTAACCGCATGCGTGACATAATCGTGATGCTCAAGATAAACCAAGGTATATATTCGCGTGACCACGTTCAAACATTTAGTAAATAAAATGCCTTAATCAAATACTCATACAAATGCTTTAGTCGCGATTTTAAATTGCTATCATGATTACAGTTCTTTCAAATAAATTCAGAGTATGTGTTCGCGCAACTTTGACCAGACTTTTTTTTTTCTTAAATAAACTGAGTTCTAGGAATCAGTATACATACGCGTAACTCGTCTTAAGTTAATTCTTTAAATACGGATTATCAAGTGATTGATATCGGCTAAAAGGTAAAATAAACATAGGTCCTAAAATGAGTAATTAGACGAAATAAGCCAAGTATAAATTGCTAAGCAATTGTGCTAAAATTACGGAATTGGGGAATGCCTACCACCTTTTCCTGGGTTAACAAAATTCCTTACCTAGTTTTTCTGGTTTCGCAGATTTTAAACAATGTCAAATTTTCCTCGATTTGAGATTTAAAATAAATCAGTGACTTGGGACACCATAAAATTATTCCAAGTGGGTCTCTTAAATAAATAATATCACTCCGATTAATGTCACTTAAATTGAAAAAAAAAACTCGCTAATATCCCTTTCGGGTAAAAATGAAATGTGACCGTAGGAATAGTGAAACTTTGACGGGTCACTGGACCACTCATAAATATATGTACGAGTTACGAAATTCAAGAAAAACAACGCAGGGGAAATCCTTAAAAAGAAGTATAGTTTTCGCAACTAATCAAGTAGCTTGTTAAGTATCTAACATAACAAAGTTCGATATTTTACGCAAGTTTAGTCTCATGCTAAAATATAACTTAAAGCATTTAAATATGCAAGAATAACTCAAGTAATACAATTAAAACATGGTGTAGGTCTAAGTCTATTCGAACATAACCAAGAATCTAGCATACGCATGGACATCCATCACCTCATATGGGGATGGCTCCCATAACACGTAGCACATAACAAATATAGCACCAACATGGTAAATTCCATCTTACAAGGTTATACACTGCCCAGACAACCTTCTTTGCGATCGCAACAATACCCTCGCGATGAAAGCCAGACTAGCCTCACCCAAAAATCCCTCTTCGCGAACGCGAGGTCTCACACGTGATCACAAAGCTCAGTCTGCCAAGCCTATGCGAACACGAAGGCCAAAACCTTCAAGCCTTAGAAAAATTCCTTCCACAATTGCAAACTCCCTCACGAGATCGCGATGTGCAATCCTCTGAATTAGGCCACCTCGCTAACACATCGTGTTCTCGACCCTTACCACGCGAACGCGAAGAACAACCAAACCACTATAACTCGCGACAAAGTCTTCTCCAGCTCCACTCAAAGCTTCACAATCGCAAAACCTCCCGTGTGATCACATTGCACACCCTGACACTAGAAATTAGCAACTGCAAATCAAAGAGAACTGGTCTGGGACCATTCCGAAACATATTTGAGGCCTCCCGGGATCTCCTCCAATCATATCAACAAGTTTTTGTACCTTATCCGAACATATCCAAAGGCTCAAAACGTCACAAATAACATTAAAACCCAGAATCGACGATTAAAATTCTTTTATTAACTTTTCAAACTTTTATACTTCGACCTGAACACGTCCGAATCACATTGAGATATGCTAGAGCTCAAAATGAGCCGGATCGTTACTTACATTATTAAAAATATTTTGATGATTCAGCAATAATTTTTTTTTGGTAAAAAATGATTCAGCAATAAATTTTTTTTGGTAAAAAATGATTAAGCAACGTTTCAAATAAATAGATGGTATTTCGTTACCTAAAGTTGTCTCCCTTCTAGGCTTTTATGTGTGCCAAGTTCATAACTTATATTCTGTTATGTTCACAATAGAAAAGTTGGATGCCATTTTCGAGTTTGTCGTACCATACGATCACAAGGATTTGTGACATCTAAATGCCAAGTTCATAAGTTGTGACGTTCTAATATACTTATATTCGATCACTTTAACTCGAATTCCTCAAACTAATATAGGATGAAATTCTAAAAGGTTTGTCACCTAATTCTGGTGAAGGCTTAGCTGAGTTATTTTGAGTCCAAATATACCATACCACGAGTTGTGGCATCATTGCATGTAATTTGTTACATAAATTCATATCTAGATAATTAAAAAAATTTGATCCAAATTTCTAGTATTTTTTATGTTCCCTTCAACTTTTGGAAAAAATTATATTTATATTTGTGGATTGGATACAATTATCTAGTAGATGAAGTCCACTTGTTTTGATTGGCTCGCTTAACTTATCATACCAAACAAAGTGAATATGTGACCGTACAAATTTGATTGGATAAAGCAATGCCAATTGAATAATTGGAAGCCTTTCATTTTCCTTTTATAGGTTGTAATTGCCATGAATTTTGTTTTTCTTTAAGTAATTAGGTATCGGAAAATTACAGCTTTGATTAATCCGAATATACGTCAGTTAAATATTAGAGGTAAAAAAATTATTTACAATACTCAAACTCAAAAATTTAATTTAATTAAAGAGGATTTCAATCATTTCATTACCGATAAACATTGAAAACTACGGTATATCCAATTATCCAAATATATATATTTTTGGTCCAATATTTGACACGTTGACACAAATATAGGTTCTTTGACGTGCAAGGAATCAGTTAATATATGTATTGTTCTGACAGGTCAAAAAGCAAGTACCTTAAGATTAGGCCACCTGTTCAAATTTGTGTCCCATTTTCAAACGTTTTCTTCTTTCTTCATTCATACCCGTTACTTTCCACCATTGAAGAAAAGCTAAGAACCCTTTTTAACATTCCCAATTTCCAATCTCATGTCCAAATTTTAAACTTCCAAAAAAAAAATCAATACATCAAGAATTTTATGGTAAAGTCCATGGCAAAAGTTTTAATCCAATCACCTTTGAATTATAGGGCTTTTTCCAAGAAATCGAAAGGTATAAATCCCAAAATTTCATTATCAGCTAATAACAATTTTTTTGGTCGTAATATTTCCCTAAAAGGACCCTTAAGCATGCGCAAATTCAATATAAGAAATCCCAAATCAGCAGCTGCCACTGCCCAGGTTTGTTTTTTTGTTTTCTGGTTTTATTTTTCTTATATTCTTAGAATTTTCTGATCAACGTATACGTGGTTAAATCCTTTATTTAATTAGGAAAGATTTTCTAATTTGAATTCAATTTGGGTTGTGGCTATTTTTGGAATTATCAGTCAATAAGTATGTGAAATTTTCTTCTTTTTGCCATGATTTTGTGTTAAAGAATCTATTTTGGAGCAGAGTTTTTCAGGTCAAATTTAGGGCATGATTGATTAAGATTATTTCGCTCGATTTAAAGTATTAATCGGGAACAATTTTGACTGTAGAAAAAATCAGCTATGAAGATATAATAATAGGCAATTGATTTGATGAAACTACTTACTTTTAATCCCTTATCTAAAGTTACCGGAAACAACTATAGTGATCCAAATGAAAGAGGATCTTATTAATCTTGAAGAACATGACATGAATGGCCATTTTGGGCGAGAGAACAATTAACGGGCGTGGGTCCCGGGAAGGCCGAACCATAAGGGTCTACTGTACGCAGCCATAATGCAAGGGTTTCTTTTCACGGGTCGAACCCGTGATCTCCGGAGAAAATGATGCATTTCATTTTTTTTAACCATTTTGTAAGTAACTTGGATAACTTGTTACATTGCCATTTGCATAAGTTGGATATCCATTGTTGTGTAGTAATTGTACTGCAATGCTTGTCTTTTTAAATTTGGCAGCCTTGATTTATCGAAAATAATAAATTCAACTTTTTTTCATCTCGTGCGACATATGCATAAAAACAGATGAGTATTGGAATCAGGAAAGCTCCAAAATGGTGGGAGAAAGGTCTTCAGCCTAACATGAAAGAAGTTACTGGTGCCCAAGACCTTGTTGACTCCCTCATAAATGCCGGCGACAAACTAGTGGTTGTTGATTTCTTTTCCCCGGGCTGTGGAGGCTGCAAAGCCCTTCATCCAAAGGTAATATATTCTTGTTGTCTAAACTGTTTGTTATATGTATTTGTGCGTGTGTGTCTAAAGACGAATGGAAAATCCATAAGTTACTCTTTTTTGGTTTGAAATAATGTTGCCCTTCGTTGGCTGTCCATTTCAGTAAGATAGGATTAATGCCTTTCGCCTTGGTAAAATTGGAAAATGCAGATATGCCAGTTAGCAGAGATGAATCCGGATGTGCAGTTTTTGCAAGTGAACTATGAGGAACACAAGTCGATGTGTTACTCTCTGAATGTACATGTTCTCCCTTTTTTCCGTTTCTATAGAGGGGCTGAAGGTCGTCTCTGTAGCTTTAGCTGTACCAATGCCACGGTTAGTTTTCCATCTGCCTTTATATGCTTCGGGTTTTTCTTCTGCTACCGCAATGTACTGCATTTTTGTTAATGATGTTATATGTTGCTTTCTTTTTAGCTAGTAATGCTTTTCGTCCATCTCATTCTTCTGATGCATTTAGAATTTTTTGGATGGTTATTGGATTAAAGTTGCGTTATCTAAAATGTGCATCTGCATTTTCTGCACTATCTCTCTTCGAGCAGATCAATCCGTTCTTTTGCTGGTTCTGTTTTTTATGGTGCTTGCTGCTTTGCAAAGATGTGATTTATGATGCGTTTGCTTTTCTTGACATATAGGAAATTAATGCATTTTCTTGCTGCTTCCTTTTGTATAATCCTATTTTGGAGTGGTATTCTAACACTAACCGCCATATTCTGGAGCAGATCAAGAAATTCAAAGATGCATTGGCTAAGTATGGTGCAGATTGTTGCAGCCTTGGACCAGCTAAAGGGCTTGAGGAGAAAGAGCTACTTGCACTAGCAGCTAACAAGGATCTCTCTTTTGCTTACACACCAAAACAAGAAGAACCAGTACTTGTTGCCTTACAAGAAGATATGACGAACAAAACAAGCAGAACATCTTTATCTCATCCAAATGCATTTCCCCCTTTACCACTTCCTCGTCCTCTTCCACTCGCATCAACTTCACATAAAGTGAAACAGGGCTCAAATAGTGAAGCTTGTTAAGAAAATGGACGTTTGCCTAACTCACACCCAAAAGTTAGATCACGACGTGAAAATTGTTCAAAACCATATAAGCAGATAATTGCCCATCCACTCGATCGATAGGAGACTCTAGCAACCCCTGGCACGCCCACAATCGGACATGGGGAGTGTGGATTTTATAGCATAGGGGGTAAATTTTGAGTAAATTGGAAAAGAGGGTTCTAGCTCTAATATTAGAAAGTGGCATCGGACCTATCTCAAACCCAAAAGAGTAGCTCTTGATGGGAGGATGCTCAGTAACATATAATAGTTCATTCCCAAACTAATGAGACATTCTAACAAAGCCTTTGCTACTTGGATGACATCAGTTCATCTTTTTGTGTTTTCTTATGTATATAATGTTGTTGGAGAGGATATGAAAATGATATATGTACTATCAAAGATGTGATTTCCGTACATGCATTCTATGGTATTTGGCCTCTATACGAGCCAAAGCAACAGGTACCATGTGCCTTCTTTTTGCCTAGGATAACAACAACTACCCAGTATAGTCCTGCAAAGTGGGGTCTGGGGAGGGTAATATGCGACGAACCTTACCCCTGTCCGAAAGGGTAAAAATGTTGTTTCCAATAGACCCTCGGCTAAGTGAAGGAAAGGAAAAACAAAAACACAAACAAAAGATCATTAGTAAGTCCATGGGATATGAAATTGATATATGTACATATGATTTTTCTACATATTTTCTATTGTGTTTGGTCTTTAGATGAGTCACAGGGAACGTGTGCCCTCCTTTTCCTAGCATTGGGCTTAGGTTCAAAGAATCAGGAATTAACACGAAAATATATATATCACGATCATGTTTTAACGATGGAAGTATTTATAAAATTGCACGTCTTATATCTGACTATTTAATGTAAACATTTTTCCAGTCCAATGGAAGAAATCTTGGTTCAGATGGCTAATTATTTTGCGCTCCTCTTCTTTTTTTTCTGAGATAGTGTAATTTGTGCTATTTGATTGAAGGATAGATATGTGGCAATGATGTGAATCCTTAAAACACTGTTTCAAGTAGCAATAGTGACAATACAATTAAATCTCCCACATATCCAAATAATAATAAGCAACGCCTTTCAAATTAACATACAATACCACATTCATTGCAGTACTTGACAGACTAAAGATGCATCAAACACTAGAGTACATGAACTGGTCATCTTAACATTGATTACATTCAAAGAAACAGATAATAACTGCTCACATTCCACTTCCTGAAAAACGATGGATTTTGTACTGGAAAATCCAACAACCCACTATAATCTCAGTTAGTGAGGTCTGGGAAGGATAGTGTGTACGCATACACTTGGGTAGAGAGGTTGTTTCCAAATAGACCCCCGGTATCCTTCCTTCCAACTTCCTACCTTGCTCTTGGGGAGTTGGAAGTGGGGGTTCGTTACCATCAGAGCAACCCCTCTTGTCTACTGGAAAATCTACATGGACCTCAATAAAATAGTATTGAAATAGAAGATTGACATAACCAACTCCAATTATTTGCAATTGAAGCATAGTCTGCATCATCGCCAACGGAAGGCCTCGTATACACAGCTTTCAGCCATGATGACCATCTGCTAAAGCTTCAAACTCAATCCCCCTTCAGTGTTAGGGCAAAAATTACAAGAAGTTTATAGGTAAAATATTAGATTTTAGAGATATATAACATATACTATTGAACACCATTTTATGAGAATTTTTTCACTTCTTTAAGTTTGAACATGCTTCGTGAAATTCCTGGAGTTGCTACTGGCAAAGATAAGAACAAAATTATATCATCACGGCATCCAATAGCTACACCGTCCACGAACAGGTAAAGAATGATCCAATGAACATCATAGACATCAAAGCAGGACAACTTTAAGGCTGAATAATCCTAGTTACAAAGCCATTGTATCTTCCAATTTGTACTACTATTTGGTGATTACAGAATTGATGAAAAGCGAAAAAATAGCTAGAGTTGTAAAGATAGACATAAAATGACATAGTTGCACCATCCTGCAACACATAATAAGTTCCCAATATATGCGGCTATCCTAAACTTAGATGCCCTAAAGCTATCCAACATATGCAGATGCATTAAGACGGCTAAAGTATTGTCTTTGATATACTAAGTCAAGCCACATGTTGCATTAGGCTGTGTATAACATTGCACAGTTGGGATAAGGGTTGTACCAGAAGACAGGTAACGCGATGCAACATTATGTACTAGTCACGTTGTTTAATACTGGCAAAGACATTAATCTATGCTTCCGAAACAGGAATACCCCATATATAAAATTAAGAGGTGTTCACAAGTAAGAAGCAACTCTATCACTGAATCATCCAGATTACAGATGATAAATACAAGTCACTAGGAGATGGAGAAACATCTAAAGACTTGAATGGATTCAAGGTAATGCAGCATCAAACTTAAGCAATACTAACTTAATGCAGATCTGTATGCAAAAAGAACGAGAAATTCTGATAGTTCAGTAGTATATGATTAAAGGTATTTACTCTTATACTATATCAGATTAACATAAATAAGCTTATAGAGCAAATCAAAATCAAGAAAATGCATGAACTAGAGCAAATAGCACATATAAATTAAAACTTTTTTTGCAGAGTTTTGTTTAAATGTTAATGCTCATAAAATAAATCAAGAAGATGCACTAGCTAGAGCAAATAACACATAAAAATAGATTATTATTTGTTTGTGGGGAAGTCCGCACAGCCTTCATCGCCGAGTTAATGAAAGGCTCAGATAGCGGACAGTCTTCATCGCAGTAAAGCAGGGAATAGGGGTCCCAAAAAATGGGTTGGACCGGCGAGAAAGAGATGTTATGAGCCGCCATAAACCCTAAAAGAAATAGGGCGGTAGCTCCATCCCTAACTCCACCGGTTCCCATTCTTCGTCGCCGTCTTCGCCGCCACCCACTGCTCAGATAAGATCAAGTAGTTTAAGGTTAACCCAAAACCCCATCTCTATTATATAGCTGTCCGATGAAACCTAAATGGCCTCGCCTCTGTGTGATTTTCTAATAAACCCCCACAAATTTTCAATATGACTCCTAGATTGGTTTTTTATTGCGAGAAATTAATAAAAACTGTCCCTTATGTTTTCGCTAGGTTTAAAATGGTTTTTAAATATGCCTTTGAATAGATTTGGTCCTTTAAATTTATATTTTACTTAAAGTCTTTAAGTTACCAGGTAATTGAAATTTATGTAATTACAGTAAATATATAATATTATAATTATGATGATATATTTATTTATCATAGTATAAATAAGAGAATTGTTTGATTGCACAAGTATAATTATAAAATTAAATTAAATTTTAAATATATAATTACCAAAAATTAAAAGTTAATAATATTAAATTTAACATTTAAGATAAATATTTTTTTGAAAATATATTAGTTACTAATCATATATTTGTAACTAACATTACTCAAATATTTTACTAAAAAATAGTCTACCAATTCTAATTGAAAAATGAATAACACGCAATCTGAATTATTAAGTGAATAATACTAGAGCAAATAAAAAAGCAAAGATATAACATCTATTCAAAATCCAAAAAGAAAATTAACATAATACTTTTGTGTAAAATTACAACATAACATAAAATAAATTTCATCATGATTTAAATAAATATAATTCCAAAGAAAAGGAAAACATTAGTCTATAACCTCATCCAAGAATGAGATTCTACTATAAATACTTACTATATGCTAAATTTATTAATGATCTATTATTTTTAATATTAGGAAGAACCGTTTCAAAACTAGAATAATAGCATAATTATGCTAATTAAAGAAAAAAAAAATAACAAATATGAGCAACTATATGAAATCACAAAAACCAAAGGTTGGAAAATGAGAATACTATTTAAATATTAAAAAGTAATCTATCATTTTAACATAATTAAGTTTGCATACAATCTCATTCTATAACAAAGTTCAACTTAATAACATTACTTATTATAAGTAAAGTTTGTGAATGACTTTTTCTTTCTAAAATTACATGGTATAATTTTTTTAAAAATTTAGAATTATACCATAGCTAAGTGTAGTATATATATATATATGAGAAATTATGTAAAAATACGTGAAGTAAAGGCTGGGAATGAAAAATAATAATAATAATAATTGGAAAAAGGAGTTTTAAAATTAAAAAAGAAAAAGAAAAAATAGATCAAAAATAAAAAGTAAATTAAAAAAATAGATTCAAAAAATAACTTGGTAATCTCAGCTTCATCTTGCGATTAGAGAGTGTAATTACACCCTTCCAGTTACACGCAAGTACATATAGACCAATTAACTACTTTATCAAACAAATATGTTAAAATTGTGTAATTACATTCAATTACACTCAAATCTAATTATAAGGTGACTTTCCGAAAATGACCTTAAATATTTTGACTAGAAACGCAAAAATTCAGAAATGGCAAAAAAAAAAAGAAAATAGAAACACAAAATCCGCATTAAATCATAGAAACTGCAATAGGTAAATTACATTCGATACAAAAGTTAGAAATTGCATCCCAAAAAACTGCATAGGACCTTAAAAATAGACTAAAACAAAAAAAACTACAAAGGTACACATCTAACTGTGAGTTTTCACTAAATCAAATTCGTTAAATATTCATATTTAATGTTTTTAAATGATATGCTCAACAATATATTTACAAAAATTAGAATGGCGTTACCCCCAAAAGAAATGGTCTTGGTGGAATATCCCTATTATTTCTGATCTTAGCAATTTGAGATCATTTAGAGCAGACTGGGTGGTTGGTCGAAATTGAAGTTGTAAATTCAAAGAACATTTAGTTAAAACTACCTAGAAAAGGTATTCCAATTCGAATTTAACATATAGGTAAATAAAATATATCATCAACTCTACTGACCGGTAGATATATCCCCGAATAGCAAAAGTATAACGACTCAGTAGATTTTACGAAACAACTTAACAAATAGGTATAGCAATAATAACTCAACTCTCGGCTTGGTATAGAAATCCTGAAGAGTAAAATTATGATAATTTTTTTTAGGTTTAACTTTTTGCTTTCATTGATATCAACAAATTTACAATGAGGAGTTCATAGTATAGTATAGACTAACTACTCCTGTACAAATTCATACAATGCTACTACAACACTTAACATCTACGACTAAGGGTAATGATTGAGATGTCGCAATTTAATATGGTAAAAAAACTTAAAGAGCTTGTATGGGTTCGGTGTTATTTTTCAAATAGCATAAATTTGGTGACATTCCACTAAGACCACCCAAGCCCCTTTCGTGCCAATCACTCATATATTTAACGGGGTACTTTGAACCTAGTCCAAACATAACTGATCATTTTTATGTAAAAATTACACAAGACGCCTTATTTGGTCGCCCATATTTAACGTATACCTATATTTTTAAAATTATTTAATCTACACCCTAATTTTTACAACTTTAGGCGACTCCTAATTCCTGCTATTTGTGTGCTCCTTTCTTTCTCCTTGATATTAGACTAACAAGGAACTTTTAGAATTGTATTTGATCTAACTAAAATACTCGGAACTAGCAAGTATGGAGAGAATAGGGGTAGGGAGAACTGTTTGTCATGTATTGTTTATTGCCAAGCTACTTTTTTGCGAAACGAATTATTTTTGACTAGTGATATATTTAATTCGTATCGTAACCACTAGGTATGAATGGCTAATGGTGTTTGTTATTTGTGGCTTGAATTATTTCCTTGTATTTTTAGGAAACCCACAGTCCCTACAGGTTTAAAAAAACCAATTGTCCTACTAGATTTGGAAAAGGAAAACATATAGTCCTTATCAAATTGGAAAACCTTTCTTGTATATGTTTGGGGACCTTCTGGGATCTATATATAGGGGTTGTAGTTGGGAATTTTATAGATTGTATTGTGATTTTCTTACCATTCGTAGTGAAAAACTCTCTCTGTTTTTGCCTCGAGGATTAGGCTTAGCCGAACCTTGTTAAATCCTTATGTTGATTTTTCTTCTCTATTTGCTTTATGTGAGATTGTGTGCTAGTTAAGCCATGATATTTCGAAGCAATTCGTATCAGAGCAAGGTTCATGTTTCTACACATAATTTAGGATTAAGATGTCTTCATCATCTTAAACAAAGTACGAAAGTAGAGAAATTTGACGGAGGTTCTAGTTTCAGTCTATGGAAGATTATGATGAAATCGTCCCAGGTGTTACAAGGAATATGAAAAGCAATTGGTGAGAAATTTCTTGAATATATGAAAGAAACAAAGAATAAAGACCTGAAGGATAGGGCTTTGGGTGCGATCTTCATGAGCATTACATATCGCGTTATTGGGGAAATTGCTGAAGAAACTTCTACAACAACGGCATGAAAGAAGCTGGAAGAACTATATTCTAAGAAATTGCTGACAAACCGCTCTACCTGAAAATGAGGTTATACAATCTCCGTATGAACGAAGGTACACCTATAAAAACTCACCTTGATGAGTTTAATTTTAATTATAATAGACCTGAATAATACGGATATCAAAATTGAGAGTGAGGATCAGGCCTTGAGTGTGTTATGTTATTTACCACAGTCTTATGATACTTTTACTGATACACTACTATATGGGAAATATAGCATTTCACTAGAAGATGTTAGTAATTCACTAAAATCTAAAGAATTTAAAAGAGCTTTTCAGACAACACAATTGAGGGTGAGGGTCTTGTAATTAGAGAACATAATAAAGGGGCTTTAACAGGAAAAAGTCAATCGCAAGATTAAAGTCTAGAGCAAGGAAGCAAAATTGTTATGAGTGCGGGGAGCAAGGTCACTACAAGAGTGATTATCCTAAGCTGAAGGAGAAAAGAGGGAAGCAGAAAATAGATGATTCGACAAATATTATTGACACTGGCAATAATTCAGACGATAGTGATTATGTAGGGGAAGTTTGTGCTGTGAGTTCTAGTCATGGACAAAATTCTTGGGTTCTTGATTTTGGTGCTACTTTTCACATAATACAAGAATCGATTTGCAACTTACAAACGAAAAAGTGGGATTGTCTATATGGAAGATGATAGTCCATTACTAGTAGAGAGGATTGGTAATATCAAATGGAGAATGTTCGACAGAATTATTTTTCAGAAATATTGAGTGTTGGCATATCCCTCGGATAAAGAGAAATTTGATTTATCTTTCGACTTTGGATGATCAAGGGTATAAATTTCACTCCGAGAATGAAATACTTAAAGCGTGTAAAGGCTCCATGGCACTCGTGGAGGGTAAACTACATTCTAAAATGTATCATCTTCAGGCTAGTATAGTTGAAGGGAAAACTACTGTAGCTTCTGAAAAGAGGTGATCTGAATCAGTCTCAATTGTGACACTTGCGACTTGGCCATATGAATGATAATAGATTGTCTTTGTTGAGTAAGCAACATTTGTTGAATGGGTACCAAAATCAAGTTTTGCATTTTTATGAGCATTGTGTGTTTGGTAAATAGACAAGAATAAAGTTCATCAAGAAGGCCGAGCATAAGACCAAGACAAGTTAGATTATATATACTCTGACTTGTGGGGTCCAAACAGAGTTCCCTCCAAGAGTGGTACCGGTTATTTTATGACTTTGATTGATGATTACTCAAGGATGTTGTAGGTGTATTTTCTGAAAATAAAAGATGAGGCATTTTTGACATTTGTTAAATGGAAGACGATGGTTGAGAGGCAGACATGAAAAGAAGTTAAGTGTCTTCGAACTGGCAATAGGTTGGAATTTTGCAATTCTGAGTTTGATAATTTTTGCAGCAGGGAGTGCATAGTGGAAAACCGCACTTGTATCGAAACACCACTACAAAATGGTGTTTCTGAACGTATGAATAAAATGCTTTGTGATAGGGCACGAAACATACTTTCACACTCACATGTTAGCAAAGTTTTTTGGGTTGAAGCAATCAATACAACTTATTATTTGGTCAATAGATCTCCATCCACATCTATTGAGTTCAAAACTCCTTTTGAGGTGTGGTCCGGTTCGCCTGCTGATTATTCAAATTTAAGGATATTTAGTTGTCCTTCTTATGCTCATGTGAGGGATGGAAAACTTGAGCCGAGGGCAAAGAAGTGCATATTTCTAGGGTATGCAACTAGAGTGAAAGGTTATAGGTTGTGTTACAAAGATCAAAAGACTCAAGGGATAATTATCAGTAGGGATGTAACATTCAATGAATCTGCCTCAGTGGACAGTAAGAGGGAGAAGGCAATAGTAAAAACAAATCGTGGTTTTAGTGACCGTATGGAGCTATAAATTGAATCACCACTAGCTCAGCCCAATAGTTCTAAAGTAGAGAAAGTGGAGGAGGTGCAAAATATTGATCAAGATGATAATGTTGATGCACCTGCCCAAAAACAACCATATAACATTGCAACAGGCAGAGAGAAGAGAGTGATCAACTGACCGCAAAGGTTTGCAAACATAGTTGATGAGAATCTTCTTGGATATACGAATCCAGTGGAATTTGCTTTGGCAGTTGCAGAGACCATTGATGCATTTGAGTGTTATTGTTATCTAAGTTATTCCGAGTATAGAACCAAATCGACGGATTAGTGCTATGGCTAAAGAGATTGTGTCTCTTAACAAATTTAGGTGTTGCCTAGACTTGGTTGATGTGCGCGAAAATAGTTAGAGCCCTTGCGAGGGCTGAGGTCAAGATAGAAAGACGTTGTTCCTGTTGATGAAGAGAATTTAAGCTAATGGGAAGATTTGTTATTTGTGGCTTGAATTATTTCCTTGTATTTTTAGGAAACCCATAGTCTATATAGGTTTAGGAAAACCCATTGTCCTAATAGTTTTGGGAAAGGAAAATACATAGTCCTTGTCAAATTGAGAAACCTTTCTCATATATGTTTGGGACCTTTTGATATCTATATATAGGGGTTTTAGTTGGGGATTTTACAGATTGTATTGTATTTTTCTTCTCATTCATAATGGAAAATTCTCTATGCTTTTGCCCCAAGAAATAGTCTTAGACGAACCTCGTTAAATCCTTGTGTTGATTTTTCTTCTCTATTTGCTTTGTGTGAGATTATGTGCTAGTTAACCCACGACATTCCACAATAGTGTTGTGATATATCTAGTTGGTATTATCACCACCGGCCATGAATGACTAATGATGTTAGTACTTTAATTTTATCATATATTGTATTTGAATAAATAATGGTGTTGGTAGCTTAAGTTCATCAAATATAAATAAAAACTTCAACTCCTATAATGCTGAAGTTCAACAAATACAAACAAACTTCAATCTTAAAGTTCATCACAAATATAACAAAGCTTCAACTAAGAACATGCTAACTTCAACAAATATAGAACAAAACTTCAGCTAAAAGATGCTGAAGTTCAGCAAATAGAGACCAAAACTTCAGCTACTAGAATGCTTAAGTTCAGCAATTACAAACAAAAATTTCAGCAAATAAAGAACAAATTTCAGCTACTAGAATACTTAAATTCAACAATTACAAAAAAAACTTCATCCAACACTTGGTTAAACAATTTGCTACTTTATGCCCGTCTACTAGAATGCTGAAGTTTGTGTGATTGCCTTTGCTACTTCATGGTAGTATGCCTGAAGTTACGCCAAAAAGTGGGTACGCTTGCAATTTTTTTGCAAACGGGTATAAGTTAAAACATGACCCAAAAAGCGGGTGCATTCAAATGCCCTCATTTTTATTACTATTCCCTCCATTTCAATTTAGATGAGTTAGTTTGAGTCGACATAGAGTTTAAGAAAAAAAAAAGACTTTTGAAACTTGTGGTCTTAAAAGTTTAAAGGGTAAAAACTTTATGAGACTATAACATTTGTTAGGTTATAAAAGCTTCTCATTAATGGTAATGAAACGTTTAAAGTTGAATTATTTCCAATTGTAGAAATGTATCACTCTTTTTGGAACGGACTAATAAGAAAAGTCTGTTATATAAATTAGAATAGAGTGGGTAACTCAATCCGTTAACTACTACTTGACATATATCCAAAAAATAGATTGTTATTTTTACTTGTTACTTTACGCATATCAAGAAAAAATAATATTTTATTCTGGTTATTTATTACTTATTTTTAATTATTTTCTTAAATCTAATAAAATATGTATAAATTAATATGTATATCATAATAAATTATATACTTAATTTAATATTTTTAAGGGGCGTGAAAAATTAAAATATATTATATAAAGCGAGTTACTATTTTTACTTTGAACCTAAGACCAATTTTTGTATTTTGTGGTAAATTCTGTTCCCCAGTGGCAGTTTAGAATTTAGATGTCCCAAAAATAGTAAAAGCAGCTCTGTACTGAAACGAATATCCCATATCGTCACTCAAACCCTAGACGCGCGCACACACACTCTCTCTCTCCCTCCCCTCTCCTTCACTTTCTGAAGGTCAGTCGGATCTTTATTCAGTTCTTTATTATGTGTTTAGGAGTAACAATTATTGCTAATTCGTGCTAATCTTTAGCTGTTATTGAATTAGGGGAGTTGTAAAACTCAAGTGCTTGAAGAATATTAGAATCACTAACTTGTGTTATTGGTGGGTACTATATGGTTAATTTTGATAAAAATAAACTATTATTGGGGCATGTCTTAGTTTTGTTGTAATTGCTAGGGAGCTTTATTAATAGCTTAAAGTGTTTAATCAGCAACTGGCATAAGTTAGAGGCTTTAGACTTTTTCTGCTCTCTGTTTCTATGGAGAGAGATGTTTTATATGTGATGTTAGGGAACAAGTATTCTTCTTTCACAACTTCAACCAAAATCAATTAAATACACGTGAATCCCAAATTAGTTGGGCTCGACTATATGAATTAGGAGGTATATGCACTTGTTCATGATGAATAGTTGAGCTTAAATGGAACTGCTGCTCTATTTAGTAAGTGGAGGAATTCTCAGTGATCCATAGATGGTCTAAGCCTGAGGTTGGAACTAACTAAGCAATGAACCTGGATACCATTAAATGTACCGTAAAATATGGATGAAGCATTTAAGGGAATGTTTATTTAAATTAAAAATTGGTATTGACCTAGGGCTTTGGTCTAAGTGATAAGAGCATGGATTGTGATGTGTGTGGGCTAGGCGCACGTCACTGTTTCGTACCCTAGACAAAAGTGTGTTATTTAAATGGATAAGGATACAAGTGCCGGCCCATTATCCACCGAATTTCCAACCGTGCGCCATGGGCCCTCGGGGATTTGTCGGTTATCTAAAAAAAGAAAAGTATTTTGCCCAAGTCATTGGTGGAGCAAAGATGTTTAAGGGTCACTGTCACTGCTGGGAAAGGTGTTTTGGTAGTGAATTACTTATTACCCAAAAAAGAAAAACATGGGTGCAAGCAGCGAAAGGGCAAGTTCATACCAAGGGGGTTGCACTTTTTGAAGAATTGACTGGAAAATAATTAATACCTAAGAGCATAGTGGTCAATTGGCACAAACCTGATACTTGTGGGGGATGTATTTGGGCTACTGGTATAACTGATCTGTGCAGTGTATTTGGCAACCGCATTTAGTTATTTGCAAGTGAAAAAGATTGACAACTTCTATATGTCTATTATTTAAAGTGACTAATTAGTGCGAAGCATGAGTTTTATTCCTTTCATGTTTCTTTCAAGAAATTAGATGTTTTGGTAGCAATGTAAATTACTCTTAAGATTCCTGTTTAGGCTGAAGAAGTTGGGTGCAAAAGGGAGTAATTCGTGTCACGCTTAAATCTTTACTAAGATCCATAGCTTCACCACTAACCCTTAATAGCTGAATTTCTTGTATATTTATCTTCTTTCGTACTCGTTGATTTTCCAATATTAACAAAATGAACAAAGGTTTAGTTTTGTTAGTAAACCTTAGTGTTCGTACTTATAGGTCTGATCATTTTCTTAATTTCTTTTCCCATTGCTACTTAATTCTTGTCTTGCACGTACTTAATCATTCTTCAACACATCATGATTTTGACGTGCTTTTGAGTAGTCTCTTTATTTCAATGCCATTAATTTGTTTTTATTATTCAGGTAAAAAATGACTGAGCCTTCAAAGGTCATTCACATTCGCAATGTGGGACACGAGATCTCTGAGGTAGATATCAGGATAGCATACTGAATAGATAGGCATTTGTTCTTATGAGTTCAATGTGTTATTTCTGAGCTCCAAATATTCATGCACTAGATTTATTTTTCTTTACTATGTTCACATTATTCTCACAGCTGCATTTGTGGCCTGGCTGCCCTATCAAAAGCAGAGTACTTCTAGTATTTTTCTTTTTGTGTTGTAGTATTTCCAAGTTTGAGATCAATCATGTGACTAACTAAAAAAAATTAGTGCACCTGATGTGCATGGAAGAAATATGCAAAGACGAACAAAAGCTTCTTAACAATGGAGGAAGTTTAAGATACACTAAAAACCTAGTGTAATAAATGATACACAAAAAGATAGGAAAATATGTGATAAATGATGCAAAAGGACTGCCTGCCACGTGCTAATGCCCATTCTTCAGAATTGCCCTACCAGATTTCCCAGAGTGATCTTTCTTGCTTTTTATTTGAAGACATTCTTCTAGAACCTGTGGTTGCAGGTGGAAAGCTCAACATCGTGATCTGGCTATTTGGTCTAGTTTTACTGTGACTGTCCCTGGATTGCTTTGGCGTTGAATCATTATAGTTTTGCGGTTTTTGTGTGTGTGTGTGTGTGCAGCGAAACGTTTAAGTAATTCTAAAGATCGGGTTATGTTTTCTTTTTAGCTTCTCGGCATTTGTGTATGTTTTCTTTTGAAAGATGGATTCACTTTGTACTTTGAGGCAGTAAATATTCAAACCTGAGTGGAGCAGCAAATCCTTCCTGTTGCATTCACTTGGCTGGCATCAATTGGATTTCTTTCTATTATTAGTTTTCTTTTCCAGTCTATCGTGACAAGAAGGAAAGTGATGTTATCGGCATGCAATGATTCTTATGTTGTTTCTTTCCAGAATGACTTGCTTCAGCTATTTCAACCCTTCGGCGTCATTACCAAACTTGTAATGCTTAGGGCAAAAAATCAGGTGCTTTTTTATACATTTATTTTGAATGGCAGAATGATTCGAGTAAGTTGATGTTTCTTAAATTAATTATATCTTATGGAATACAGGCTCTCTTGCAAATGCAAGACGTTCCATCTGCTGTAAATGCATTACAGTTCCATTCAAATGTTCAACCCAGCATCAGGTATCTTTTGAGACAAAACTTGTATTTCCAATTGGAGAGCTGTATGTGACGCTTTTCATATTATTGTGTTTGCTAAGCTTTCAAGAGACTAGACTTTGCTACATCTTTTTGTTTGGCTTGATTGGTGGCTCATTTGCGTGCCAAACAGGGGGAGAAATGTTTATGTACAATTCTCATCTCATCAAGAACTGACAACCATGGATCAGAACTCCCAAGGGCGAGGAGACGAGGTCGGTGATTTTTTTATTTTTATTTTTTATAAGAGGTGGCCACGTGCAGCACTTATACTGAACTCAATATTAATGGTGTCCCTGGGTGACATACTCACAAACATCCAACCTGCAGACTAGAAAAATTTCCACGTATAATTTGTTGTTTGCTTTTAGCCCGACATGCTTTAGATGTGCTGGATGGTTGAAAGAGTTATTTCTATTGATCACTTGTTATACAGGATCACTAATAAGGAGTACACAGTTCACTTCCAATTCCTTATTAGTTGTTAGTAACGATGTGAAGTGCATAGGGTAATAAATGACTTCACTCGTCATAAAAAGGAACCTTCCAAGTTGTGTGTATATATGTATTCAAATGACTAGGCTAATGCTATCTGAAATTCATAATGAGTAGGTAGCATGTCACTATAACTAGTGTGTAAAAATATTATGGAGATGTCAAGAGAAAATTTGAGATTTCACTGATCCCACTGGATGGAGAAGACGAAATAACCGTTAAGCCGCTTGTCTGTAAGGTTATGCCTGGTTCCTATGGTGTTAAAGGTGTAAGAGCTTAACTGATTTCTCTCTTTCACAATTTCTGATGCTAAAACTCATTTAATGTGGTTGGAGGTCCTTATAAAAAAATGTGGTTGGAGGTGCTGAAAAGGTATGAACTTTTAGGGGAATAGAAAGGCCAGTAGAATGGAAATAAGGATGATTGCAAGAACAGCAACAAAAATCCCAGTATAATCCCACAAGTGGAGGGTAGTGTGTATGCAGATCTTAACCCTACCTGAAAGGTAGAGAGGTTGTTTCCGATAGATCCTCGGTTCAAGAAATAAGGATGTTGAAATTCAATATTGAAATTGACTTGTGGATTTGTGTCAACTTGTTTTCCAGAAACCGATCTTTTTCATTGAAAGACAAGAGTCCATGTTTTGGAAAGATTGTAAGTTTCATTGTCCAGGAAACTCTGCTCTTCTCTGTAACTTGAGAGAGAAAACAGGTCACTGAAGGGTAGCTCCTCCGTTGGCTGAGAATTAAAGCGAGTGACTAACCTGCCTTAGTTACCAGTTTTTGTATCTCCCCAAGATCCTTTTATGTCCTTTGACCGTCATAAAGCATTGAGAACCAACATTAGCACTCATGTCAGTTTGTAGCTGATGAGAGCTTAAGAGGCCCTCCCTATACATAATTCTTTGGCAAAGATGGGGGTTTTTTTTGGGGGGGGGGGGGGGGCGAATTTGTGCTAAATAACTGAGTGCCATATCACAAGGAAATAATATACCGGACTATACTGTAGAAGCCAATATTTATTTACTTAGACATGTATTTTCTTGCTTTTTTTTCATGCTTTCTGGTCTGTGTCTTTAAACCTTTTTTCTGCTTTGCTAAGATGAAATGTTGCTTTAATAGTTCCTCCTTCGTCATCTATTCCTCTCTATTCATTCTCTTCTCTCTCTTCTGTCTCTATGCTGCTCTGCTGTTCGGCTCTCTGGACTCTCAGCCTAATCGAATTCTCTTAGTTACGATACATCACGTGCTATATCCTATAACTGTGGAAGTGCTGCATCAAGTGTTTTCACCTCATGGAATTGTTGAAAAGATCGTGACATTTCAGAAGTCGGCTGGTCAGCACCTTCAAGTTTTTTCTCTCTCTCTATATATGTGTGTGTGTGTGTTTTAACTTCTTGTTTTGTTTTTCATTCCGGAGTTAAATACTGGATAGAATTTACGGAATTTGATCATGGAAGGAAGTCTATGTCACTTCTTTGTTGTGTTATATGACCCTAATCTTGGATGTAACTCGTTTGCTTTTTGCTTCAACTGTTTCGTGGAGCATATGTGAAATCCTAGTTATGAGACTTGTTTTCTTCTTTCCATATCTGCATAATCTTTTATTGCTACTGATATTTGCTATGAACTTTGTAGGTTTTCAAGCTTTGATTCAGTACCAATTACCCCAGAATGCTGTTTCTGCTAGGAACTCTCTCCAGGTATATATAGGTAAAATATTAGATTTTAATAGTATATAATATATGTTGAACACCCTTTATATTTTTTTGCTTATTTCAAGTTTGAACACCCCAAGTGAAATTTTTGGCTTCGCCTCTAGGTGAAGGTCCCTGATGATTTGTTTTCTAATGATAAAGAAAATGGAACGAGATTTGAAGCATTCTTGATATGATGGAAAGGAAGGAGTTACCCAAAAAAAAAAGGAAGGAGAAGGGGTCCATAAGAACCAAAGATATATAGTGGATACTGCACTCACGAATTTCACAATGGACGACATGCATGCCTTCCTTTTTAGAGAAATGTGTTTGCTTTATTGGAGTTGAGAGTGGACATGCGCAGCACCATTTTCATTTTGAAACCACGCTTTTTTTTAATTATTTTTTCTTCTGGAATTACTGGTAAAAGCATGCATGCGTTACTTCCAGTATATGCTTTGTGTTGCATAAAGTTAGAGGATTATTTTGTGCTGCTTTATTTATCTTAGATGGTGAAGCTTAGTGCTTACAATTTTTTTAATAGGGGCGTAATATATATGATGGTTGCTGTCAGCTTGATGTACAATTCTCAAAGTAAGGTCTTAAATCCTTTCTAAATTGTGCTGCTTTTGTATTTGCATGGACATAATTTACATCTTTTCTCTTATATACTATGATGGGTATGTTTACCATGGCTTATTTTGTGATTCAGCCTAGATGAATTGCAAGTGAACTACAATAATGAACGCTCTAGGTAACTTGTTCATTGCTTTCTCTCTTTCCCTCTTATACATCTCGAAAATAGTCTCTATTCTTCAGTTTGTGGGGAAAATATTCATGTACTGCATTATCTATATGTGCAGGGACTTCACCAACCCAAATCTACCATCAGAACAGAAGGGCAAATCTCCTCAAGTAGTTTCCATTGTTTATTTTTCTTACTTTTTAGCAGGAATAAGAGTTGTCCAATATGGATTATGTTCAAGCTTTGTCATTGTCAGGGAAATGGAGATGCAGGAGGCATGTACTCCTTGCAAGGTTCCGGGCCTCGTGGAGGTGCTTATGTTAACACTATTTTATTATGTTTATTGTGAAATTTTCTGATCTATATATTCCTAACTGTTTTCTCCCTTTGTTTTTGTCCAGTTGGATTTCCTCAGGTGTGCATTTGACTCATCAAGTTTGAAGTATTTTAACATCTCTTGGTTATCTGCCTCTCTGCTGTCAGATCAGGCAGTTGAGTGTGAAATGGATGCTTTGTCTCTGCGTTTGTTTTTCTTGCCACTCCGCCATCTCTGTTTTTGCTATCAGTATTAGCTACTAAATGCAGTGGATTAGGATATTTGTATCTTTATTTTATCTTCAATTGTATTACTACATGGAAATTTTGAATGATCAATGCTGGTGAAGCTGTAGTTGCTGCTTTGCATGTTACATTAGCCACATCTTTTCCCAATGCTGTCTTGTTCACTTTCTCATGTTTACACATAAATCTCCATATCGTCTAAGTTGGTTTTTGCAATTATTGGAGTAGATGGGAAATGCTGCAACAATTGCAGCTGCCTTTCCTGGTGGTTTGCCTCCTGGCATAAGCGGGACAAATGACAGGTGTACTGTTATTGTATCTAATTTAAATCCAGATGTAAGATTCTCTCTTTTATTATTACCATGTTAGCCCTTTTATTTCCTCTTTTTATTTTTTTTCTGTTTTAATTAAATCCTAAGGTTTGTGGCTCCTCATCTTGATGTTTTTCTTCTGGTTGCTTTTCCCTATTACAGGGAATAGACGAGGACAAGCTTTTTAATCTGTTCTCCATTTATGGAAACATTGTCAGAATTAAGCTCCTACGGAATAAACCAGATCATGCTCTGGTTCAGATGGGTGATGGTTTCCAGGCAGAGCTAGTTGTGCACTTTTTGAAGGTCTGAATGGTGATATCTGTATTTCCTTTTTTGGATTTTTATTTGTTCTGCCTGATTGTGTTGTAAGCAACCTTGCTGCTGCCACATAACCTTTACACAATTTTAAAATGGAAATAAGATACTAAAATCTAATTCAAGTATAAACTTAACACCAACCTGCTGCCGCATAAGCTTTACTTAGAGTTTTAAAATGGAAACAAGATAAAATCTTATGTCAAATTAGCGTAGAAGACTGGTTTCTCTTAACGAAGTAAACCCATCATACTGAGCATGTTTCTCCCTATCCACCCCCCCCCCCCCCCCCAAAAAAAAATAAATAGATGACTGGTGGCTCTTTGTTACTCATGTTTCTCAATTTTTGTATATGGGGATGTTCCAGATCAATGAAAACTTAATTTACTTCAGTTGGTTGCCCTTTGTATGTCATGTTCATCTACTTTTTGTTTATAGGGATGTTCCTCATCTGATCAATAAAATTATTTACTTCATCAATCAAACTTAACATTCGACGACTCTGAAGAAAAAATAACTACAAATACAACTGTACTTTTAAACCATGCATCTGATTACTAGATACTACCTCGTTTCTCATCAGATAAAATTTAGTTTCTTAACAACCTACAGTCCTTTTTTCCTAGCTTGACTGTTAATGCGTGATATCCCTTGTATTCCCACCGGTGGCCGAGCCGGGATTTTCATCGGAGGGGGGAGGGGGTCAAAATAAAGAAGTAAACCCATGAAGAAGCCTAGGGTAGTCAATGTATAGTATACATATTTAAAAAAAACCTAGATATAGAGTGTAATTTTCCGACCCCTTGAATACATGTGGCTCGGCTTCCCACTAAGCATAGATTCTGAATTTCAGTGAGTTCAGATGGCATGAGTTTACACCCTGTAAAAGATGATTAGTAGATTTATAGTAGTTGAGCAAGTTTGTTCTGTGCTTGTTTTCAAATGCCTCTGATATATAGATGCTTGAATGAAGCAAAAGATAAGCATGGACTTGTCTATTTGCATTGTTGTTAATTTCTTATGGGATTTTGGATATAGGGTGCCATGTTATTTGGCACACCGTTGGAAGTCAACTATTCAAAGCACCCAAATATTATCACTGGACCAGATACACATGACTACTCAAACTCAAATCTCAATCGTTTTAACCGGAATGCTGCCAAAAACTACCGATATTGTTGTTCCCCTACCAAAATGATCCACCTGTCAAGCCTGCCCCAGGACGTGACGGAGGAAGAGATCGTGGCCCACATGGAGGAGCATGGTACCATTGTCGGTACAAAGCTTTTTGAAATGAATGGGAAGAAGCAGGCTCTAGTTCTTTTTGAAAATGAGGAGCAAGCAACTGAGGCATTGGTGTGCAAACATGCTACATCGCTTGGCGGCTCGATCATTCGGATTTCCTTTTCTCAGTTACAAAACATCTGAGATGCTTTCCTTGATGCAAATATTAAAGAATACTGTGGTATTATAGATTCAATATTGACAATTGAACAATGGCTTTACCTGTGGTTATAACTTGAGTTTCTTCTAATATTCTTCCTTTCCTCGTCCGTTACTGTAGTTCTCTTTCTTTGAGCTCAGGGTTTATTGGGGAGATTGAAGAGTTTTGTACTAATTGGGTAGTCAAAATTCTGTAATGGAGGTGTTTTCTTCCTTCATCGCATCTCACTTGCTGTCCATCTTCCATTCTCCTCTATTGCTGATATTGCTGAGTTGTTCTCTTTCTCTCTATATATATATAGGTTATGTCATTCTACTTATTCATTGCGAACAATAATAAAAAACCTTTGATACCTACTAGTTGAGTCTGTCTCTACATTTTAAATTTACATGGAAATTGTCTCTTAAGGCTATTTAACATCTGGATCAAAGGCGAGGGTTATAAGTAAGAGACAGAGACCCCATTTCCTGACATATTGTAGGTTGCTCTTTGGGCAAGAGCTAATAGGTAGCAGCAAACTACCTTATTAGCTCCAAATATCTTCTAGTCGAAAGTAGTGAGTATATGGTTCAACGTGCTCTATTCGATCCGATGACATTCCATGCATTAAGTATTCAAGTTTCTAAAATTTGGGGTCAAGAATCAAGCTTTAAATGCAGGTCTAAACTCTAGTGTAATGTAAAAAGAAACTCATTTGAAGATTCTTGGTTCTGACAAGTAAAGTCGAATGTGCATTTGAATATTGTAGTCTTCCACCTCTTTAGAAAAAGGGATTTAACTTTGACAAGGATTCGACACGGATTTGTTAAATAATTGCAAAGAAGTTCAGAATAGGAGATAAAAGAAAAAAAATTGTGTGATGATATTTGATTGAGCATGAAGTTTAAAAGAAAAAAAATTATGTGATGATATTTGATTGAACATGAAATTTTTTTTTAAAAAAAATTTTGTGACAATAACCGGAAGAGTAAAATAAAAAAATTAGACTTAAATTATTGTCAAATATATAAAGGGAAAATTTTACATTAGAATAATTGGGTTCCATACTTTTCAATTTTATAGCACATATTTTAATTTACAACCAATTAGCCTATAAATAATAGGTTAAGATTCAGCATCCAACTCCAATAGGTTCTCAATATTACTATTTAATTTTTAAAAAAGATTCCTCAAGCTTTTAAATTAATTTTGAATCAGTACTCGTGACTCAAATATTAATTCAACAAACATAATTCATTTGGATGGTGAATTTTTAACAAGCTTAAATATGTGGGTTTAAATTCTGAATTTAATTTTGTGAGAAATTTGGAGTGGATGTTATATAGATTTGTTAGAAATAATATAAGGAGGTTGTATATAAAATTTGAAGTCATTAAATGGAGATTTGGACTGGTTTTGAACAAGAATTCTAACTGAAAATCGTGAAATAAGTTCGTCTCTACAGACGCTTGTGTAAAAGTGTATAATAGTGTATAAGTTGTGTTTCTACACTCATGTACAATACAAGATTATACATAATTATACAAAAAACTAACTTCGTCTTCTTCCTTGCGTCTTTTATGAAATTTAACTCAAATCTTGCTCAAATCTACTTCAAATTTAAATTCAAACAACTAACAAATTAAAAAAACCCCATTTTCAAAAGCAAAGCTTTGAATGGTCTCAAATGGTGGACTTCTCCTCTTCAATTTTCTTTCATTCCAAGCAGGTAATACAAGAGAAGAATCAGAAAATACACAACCCTTTGAAGCATATGTAGAAAAGGTGAGAAAAAGAGAAAGTAAAAGCAATAGTTGTGAGAATAAAGAATTAACTCCATAGTTTTTAGAAGCAATAATTGTAAAAATATAAATTTTAAATTTGCAAGTGCTTTTAAAATATGTACAATATGAATTAGGTGGGGTAAAACTTAAAAAATATAAATAATTAGAGGTAAAACTTAAAAATATAAATATTTTTTTATTAATATGAAGTTATATGTATTTTTTTTTGTAATTCTTGTGTCATTATTTTTTGGACTGACTACAAAATAAAGTGTGTTATGAAATAATATAAAAGACAAGAACAATAATGCAAGAACAAGAGCAATAGAGAGAAGAGTAGAGAGAGTTCTTCTTATTGATACTTAGAGAATGTTAGGAGTGTATTACAATGGTAGAAGACCCCTTTATTTATAGGGAGTGGGATGATCTAGCTACCAATAATAGGACTCTAGAATCTCTCTAATTAAAGACATTCACCTTAAATAGAAGTGTATTTATAACACTCCCCCTTGAATGTCTATTCAATGATGTGCCTCGTTAAAACCTTAAAACAAAACCCAATGGGAAAAATTAAAGTAAGGAAAAAGAGTACACATGTTTGAATATGCGCCTATTGGTTGCCTCGTTAAAAACCTCGCAAGGAAAACCCGGTGGGACAAAACCTTGTAAGGGAAAAAGAGTGCAACGCGCATTAACTCCCCCTGATAAGAACATCAATTTATGTCCTTAAGTCTTCGCATCCCGATCTTGTGAACTAGCTTCTTGAAGGTTGACTTTGGTAGAGATTTTGTGAACAAATCAGCCATATTGTCGCTTGAACGAATCTGTTGAACATTGATATCACCATTCTTTTGAAGATCATGTGTGAAGAATAACTTTGGTGAAATATGCTTCGTTCTATCTCCTTTTATGAATCCTCCCTTCAATTGAGCTATACATGCTGCATTGTCTTCATACAAAGTTGTGGGTAGTTTATCACACTTCAAACCACATTTGTCTTGGATATGATGTATTATCGACCTTAACCACACACACTCCCGACTTGCTTCATGAATAGCAATTATCTCGGCATGATTAGATGAAGTAGCCACAATTGATTGCTTAGTCGATCGCCAAGATATGGCGGTGTCTCCACAGATAAACACATAACCCGTTTGAGATCGAGCCTTGTGTGGGTCGGACAAATATCCAGCATCAGCATAACCAACAAGATCCGGGCTGCAGTTCTTGCCATAAAATAAGCCCATATCGGTAGTTCCCTTTAGGTACCGCAATATGTGTTTGATCCCATTCCAATGTCTCCTCGTAGGAGCCGAGCTAAATCTTGCTAAGACATTAACTGAAAAGGATATGTCAGGCCTTGTAGTATTTGCAAGATACATTAGTGCGCCAATTGCGCTAAGATATGGTACTTCAGGACCAAGTAGCTCTTCATTCCTTTCTTGTGGTCGGAATGGATCTTTGTTCACATCAAGTGATCGAACAACCATCGGTGTACTTAAAGGATGTGCTTCATCCATGTAAAACCGTTTCAGTACCTTTTCTGTATAGGTAGATTGATGAACAAAAATTCCGTTTGCCAAATATTCAATTTGCAAACCAAGACATAGTTTAGTCTTTCCGAGATCTTTCATCTCGAATTCATCCTTTAGATAATCAATTGCCTTTCGGAGTTCTATAGGGGTTCCAATAAGGTTTATGTCATCGACATATACGGCAAGTACAACAAATTCCGATGTTGTTTTCTTTATAAAAACACACGGGCAAATGGCGTCATTTATATAGCCTTCTTTTAACAAGTACTCACTCAGACGATTATACCACATTCGTCCAGATTGCTTTAGACCATACAAGGATCTTTGCAATTTAATTGAGAACATTTCCCGAGATTTTGAATTATGCGCGTTTGGCATCTTGAGTCCATCGGGAATTTTCATGTATATCTCATTATCAAGTGAGCCATAAAGATAGGCAGTAACCACATCCATTAAGTGCATGTCAAGTTTTTCATGGACAACAAAACTTATGAGATAACGAAAGGTTATCGCATCCATTACAGGCGAATATGTCTCTTCATAATCGACACCAGGCCTTTGAGAAAAACCTTGTGCAACAAGGCGTGCATTATATCTTTGTACCTCGTTTTTCTCATTTCTTTTGCGTACAAAGACCCATTTATAGCCGACAAGCTTAACACCATTAGGTGTTTCAACTATAGGGCCAAAAACTTCACGTTTTGCCAGCGAATTCAATTCTGATTGAATTGCTTCTTGCCACTTTGGCCAATCCTGTCTTTTTCGGCATTCTTCAACAGATTGAGGTTCGAAATCCTCACATTCTTGCATAATGCTAGATGCTACATTATAAGAAAAGGCATTATCCACCACAATATCCACTTGATTAATATTTGCCTCAATATTAATTGGATTTAGGGATAGTTCCGTATTTTCCAGAGTCTCGGGCTCAATGGATTCTTCATGAATCTCAGAATTTGTTAAATCATGAGATTCTTTCGTGGTGTCATTTTGATCGTTCTTTTTCCTCTTTCTAGGATTTCGATCTTTGGAACCTAATGGTCTGCCACGCTTCAGGCGTGCATTCGACTCATTGGTTATGACACTAGATGATTGTCCAACAGGGACATCAATACGGATTGGAACATTTTCCGCGGGAATGTGGGATTTCGTTATCCTTTTCAAGTCCGTAAATGCGTCAGGCATTTGATTTGCTATTCTTTGCAAATGGATAATCTTTTGTACCTCTCTTTCACAAATAGAGGTATGTGGATCAAGATGAGATAATGATGCATTTTTCCACAAAATTTCCCGTTTGGTTTCACCAACTTCTCCCCCTAATTTTGGGAAAAGTGTCTCATCGAATCGACAGTCTGCAAATCGTGCAGTAAATACGTCGCCTGTCAATGTTTCGAGGTAGCGAATGATGGAGGGCGATTCAAACCCAACATATATTCCTAACCTTCTTTGCGGACCCATTTTGGTGCGGGATGGCGGTGCTATAGGCACATATACTGCGCATCCAAAAATTCTTAAATGGGATATATTGGGTTCATGACCCAAAACCAATTGCAACGGGGAATACTTGTGGTAATTCGTCGGTCTGAGACGAATTAGCATTACTGCATGTAAGATGGCGTGACCCCATACCGAAGTGGGCAGCCTCGTTCTCATAAGTAATGGCCTTGCAATCAACTGCAGGCGTTTAATTAACGATTCTGCAAGACCGTTTTGAGTGTAAACATGAGCTACAGAATGTTCAACTTTTATCCCGATTGATAAGCAATAATCATTAAATGCTTGGGATGTAAACTCAGCAGCATTATCCAGTCTAATGGACTTGATTGGATTATCTGGAAATTGTGCTCGTAGTCGAATTATTTGTGCCATTAATTTCGCAAACGCAAGGTTGCGTGATGACAACAGGCACACATGAGACCATCTACAGGATGCGTCTATCAAGACCATGAAATACCTAAACGACCCACTAGGTGGGTGAAAGGGTCCACAAATGTCCCCTTGTATACGTTCCAGAAACGTGGGTGACTCAGTCCCAACCTTTGTTGGTGATGGCCTGATAATCAACTTGCCTTGATAACACGAAGTGCAAGGATATTCATTATTCGAAAGAATTTTGAAATTCTTTAACGGATGCCCATATGAGCTTTCTATAATCCGTCTCATCATGACCGATCCTGGGTGTCCCAATCGATCATGCCAAAGTACAAAGGTATTGGAATCAGTAACCCTTTGGTTTACTGTTGAATGTGCCTCAATTGCACTAATTCTTGTCCAATACAGGCCACAAGATAAAGACGGGAATTTCTCAATAACCCTCTTTTGGCCGGAGACATTCTTTGTGATGACGAGATATTCAAGATTATCTTCATCCATTGTCTCAATATGATAGCCATTCCGGCGTACATCTTTAAAACTCAACAAGTTTCTCTTAGACTTGGAGGAGAACATTGCATTCTCTATGTTTAACGTCGTGCCTTTGGGCAGAGTTACAATTGCTCTTCTGGAGCCTTCAATCAATTTACTACTTCCAGAGATTGTAGTAACGTTTGCCTTACACATATTTAGTTGAGAGAAATATTTCTTTTCTTTGAGTATTGTATGTGTAGTACATGAATCAACTAGGCAAATACTTTTACAGTTGGACGTTGATCCAAGTTCGCTTTGTGAGATATCCATATTTGCTATCCCATAGTTCATACAAAAGAGATACACGAACATAAGAATAAACAAGTTCAATTCGTTTGTATCACATAATATTTTCAAAATCTGCTGCTAACAGTTGACTAACAAAATCAGATATGTTATCCATAATTGATTACTTTGCAGTTTGAAAATTTCAGTTTAAGCATTTTCTTCAAACAATCGATTGTTAAACACAAACAATCGATTGTTAAACACACACAATCGATTATTTGCTATTTTGAAAAACTTCAGATCACACTGTCTTAAGACAATCGATTGTTATGCATAGACAATCGATTGTTGGCTATTTTGAAAAATTCCAGAGCACACTGTTTTAAGACAATCGATTGTTATGCATAGACAATCAATTGTTGGCTATTTTGAAAAATTCCAGAGCACACTGTTCTAAGACAATCGATTGTTATGCATAGACAATCGATTGTTGGCTATTTTGAAAAATTCCAGAGCACACTGTTATAACGACAATCGATTGTTAGGCATAGACAATCGATTGTGGATGATTTTTGAAAAATTCCAGATTACACTGTCTTAACGACAATCGATTGTTAGACAAAGACAATCGATTGTGGATGATTTTTGAAAAATTCCAGATTACACTGTCTTAACGACAATCGATTGTTAGACAAAGACAATCGATTGTTGATCAATTGTTTTTCAGCTTTAATGCGAAAATAGTAGATAATCGACTAGTTTTTCAGGCTAGTCGATTACCCCTACTGGAAAATAAAAATATTATTGATATTTGAGCATATTGAAGATATTCTAAAGAACTACTGCTAACATTGCATCATGAACTAACTAATACGAGCTAATACTAATGACTATTAGTTTATTCACTAACTAATACAAATAAGTAGAACAAAATCAAATAACTCCATCTTCTTTCATCACGGACCCATCACCGATTAGGTGGTCTATTTTCCCCTCGGGTTGCTCAAAGAAGTCTGCCACATCCAGGTGGGTGATGTCCAAGTTGTCGTCATAGACAAAATTTGTTTCAGGGCCTTTTCTCTTTCGAGATGCTTGATAAAGGTCAACCAAGTGTCTTGGTATATGGCAAGTCTTTGACCAGTGCCCTTTCCCACCGCAACGATAACATATAGTTTCTGAACCATTTGCCTTAGGATCTTCATGACCCCGTTTCTGCTTTCGGTGGTTATCTCTCCTTGGGGGTTGACGGACTTCATTAGAATTTCTTCCTTGTCTACGTCCCTGGCTATGACACCGTTTACGACCATGACCATGGCCCTTTTCATGTTTGGCATAATGAGAGTGCACCTTATCTGCTTCAGGCAGTGGTGTGGACCCAGTGGGTCGATTTTCGTGATTTCTCATGAGCAGGTCATTATTTCGCTCAGCCACTAGTAGAAGAGAAATCAGTTCAGAGTACTTTGTAAAGCCTTTCTCTCTGTACAGTTGTTGCAGTACCATATTGGAGGCATGAAACGTTGTAAACGTTTTCTCAAGCATATCATAATCGGAGATATTATCCCCGCATAGCTTCAATTTAGAAGTAATTCTGAACATTGCAGAATTATATTCAGAAACGGACTTAAAGTCCTGGAGCCTCAGATGAGCCCAATCATATCGTGCTTGTGGCAGAGTGACCAACTTCAGGTTGTCATATCTCTCCTTTAAGCCGTTCCACAAGATGAGTGGATCCTTGACGGTGAGATATTCAATCTTCAAACCTTCATCAAGGTGATGGCGCAAGAAAATCAAGGCCTTCACACAGTCTTGGGTGGATGCTTTTTCTCTATCTTTGATGGTGTCTCCGAGACCCATAGCATCTAAGTGGATTTCAGCATCCAACACCCATGTCATATAGTTCTTGCCCGAAATTTCAAGGGCAACGAACTTTCTTTTCGTAATGTCAGACATAATCGAAAATTAAATTAGGAATAGGGAAATACCTTAGATTTTTCGAGAATGGTTCTTGAGACGGTAGAGTCTCGTGCTGATAACGTGTTATGAAATAATATAAAAGACAAGAACAATAATGCAAGAACAAGAGCAATAGAGAGAAGAGTAGAGAGAGTTCTTCTTATTGATACTTAGAGAATGTTAGGAGTGTATTACAATGGTAGAAGACCCCTTTATTTATAGGGAGTGGTATGTTCTAGCTACCAATAATAGGACTCTAGAATCTCTCTAATTAAAGACATTCACCTTAAATAGAAGTGTATTTATAACAAATTGAGATATATTGGAATGGGGGAGAAATATTTATTTGTTAGATCAACTTCATTTTATTTAGACCGTCTCGTTTCAATTTGGCAAGCTTTAAATCTACGCCGATCTGGCAGTGTCCAACTATAATAACTACCAGGTAATCCCTAGGGTTTTTCAAAGCCAAACAAATCCCACATTTCCAAAATGTCATTTGATTCAACGCCGCCGGCGGTGGAGAAGCTCACCCTAAACGCCGCCTCGGTAGATGAAGCCAAATTTTCCCAACGCGTCCCGATACGTTCAATCGTCGGCCGTCCCGACGGCGGAGCTGGACTCGCGGGAAATGTGGTCAAAATCGGCGGCTGGGTAAAAACAGGCCGAGAACAAGGCAAAGGTTCATTCGCGTTCCTCGAAGTTAACGACGGCTCTTGCCCGGCGAATCTCCAAGTAATCGTCGATGCTTCAGTTCACAAGCTCGGTGATTTGGTACTTACTGGTACTTGCGTACACGTGGAAGGTGAATTGAAGGTACCTCCTGAAGGCGCGAAGCAAAAAGTTGAACTCCGTGTCCAGAAGGTTCTATCTGTCGGTACTGTTGATGCTGCCAAGTATCCATTGCCAAAAACTAAGTTAACGCTTGAGTTTTTAAGGGATTTTGTTCATCTTCGCCCCCGAACTAATACGGTATTTATCTAATCTTATTTTTTTTTATTTTTTGCTCCTCTCTTGATGTCCTATAATTTATTTAACAGGTGGGTTATCGATATCTAGGGATTCAGAGTGGACTTGGAGTATATTTGTTTATTTAATGAGTTTAATTTGTATAAATAAGAAAAAATTTATACTATCAGGTTATCCGGAACATATCTACAGGTATCCTCTATAAAAAGTGGAATTTGTAATTTGAAATAAGATAGATTATGTACTAAAACAGGTAAATGTGACATGATAGTGTAAAAATAATTATCCGCCTAGGGGGATATTAGTTAAATTCTTATTTAATTACTTTGTTTATATATGAATATGGTGGTATGGGACAAGCATTGTACTTCCACTATTCCACTCCAATACATGGATAACTCTGTCTATAAGGTTTAGACACATGCAAAGAAATAACCTAGTTTTTAGGTGGATTCGTCTCCCCTGGTTTCCACTCTAATTGTTAAGCCACAGCCTTGGATGCAATTCAGTTCACATATAAAACTGTTTTTGCGTAAAGTAGTAGTTTTGGTTGGAACGTTCATGTCCTTCTTGGGTTTAGCACATGAACTTTTCCGTTCAAACTGCCCCTTCCAGAATTTCTCTCCAGGTGAGGTAGATTGTGGGCTGTTCTCATTTTGCCAAATTTTTTTGTTCAAGCCTTGATTTTGCACTGTCAAAAATTCTCCATTCCACCAGTATCTTTTTGCTGACGGCACTGAATGGTGGATTATTTTGAGTATGTGTGTAAATATATTTGATTGTAATCCAGCATTTTTCATTTTCAGATTTCTGCCATTGCAAGAATCCGTAATGCCTTAGCTTATGCCACTCATACATTCTTCCAGAAGAATGGGTTTCTTTATATCCACACTCCAATCGTCACAACAAGTGATTGTGAGGGAGCTGGTGAGATGTTCCAAGTTACTACTTTAATAAACGAAGCTGAAAAATTGGAGAAGGAGCTGAAAGAGAATCCTGCTCCTTCAGAATCTGAGATTAAAGCTGCTGAGCAACTTGTCAAAGAGAAAGGTGAGGCAGTTGCTCAGTTAAAAGCTAATAAGGCAAGCATTGAGAAAAGTGGTGCCAGTATTCTTGACATCAACAAGCAAATCAGTGTTGCAGTTGCTGAGCTGCAAAGAGCTAAAGAGAATCTTCTGAAGTTGCAAGAGAGATTTAAACTGGGAGAAAGGTGTAGGCTCTCTGCTGGTATTCCCAAAAAGGATGGAAAGGTTGATTACTCTGAGGATTTCTTTGCACGGCAAGCTTTCTTGACTGTGTCTGGCCAACTCCAAGTTGAAACCTATGCCTGTGCACTTTCTAGTGTGTATACTTTTGGACCAACTTTTCGAGCCGAACAGTCCCACACTTCTCGGCATCTTGCGGAGTTCTGTATGGTGGAGCCTGAAATAGCTTTTGCAGATCTCCAGGTAGTTATTGCATCATGATGTTATATAGAATATTTCTGGAGCAAAATGTTTGGACAGTTAATATTTAGCTACCAGAAGTTTCACTGAGACATGGAATAGAGTTAAACTCTTGGCACCTGCCATTCTTGTTCATAGTGGTTGAGAGAGTCCTCTTCATGCGACTAGGTCAAGAGTTAGAGGCTGGTAGGTTGCCTTGACAAAAACATAGATTTAAACTCTTTGTCTCTTACATGATTAAATTTTGAGTTCAAATGTTAAATATGAGCTATACATGTATGGCAATGAAGCAGAGGTTATGTCAGATACTGTGTGTAACACTTCTGAAGGGGTTATTTTGCCTAGATTTCTTTAGTTTTTTCTTTCAATTAATCAAAATTTGTATTCCTTTGGCAGGATGATATGAATTGTGCTGAGGCATATGTGAAGTTTCTGTGTCAGTGGTTACTTGACCATTGCCTTGATGACATGGAGTTTATAACGGCATATTGTACTCATGTCGAGTAAGAAGTAGATGGATAGCCTTGGTTCTATGACATCAAGGAGTACTTATTAAAAGGAGAATACCCGAAGCATGTAAATCACATTCAGAAATGTATGCTCCGGAGATTGTCAAATCACTTCTTCCACAACGGAGGGAACCTGTACAGAAGAACTCCGAAATTAGGTTTTCTAAGGTGTGTCGATGTGAAGGAAGCTTCTAAGATGCTTGAGGATATGCATGTTGGGACATGTGGCCCGCACATGAATGGTTTCGTTCTGTCCAAGAAGATACTCAGGGCAGGTTACTTTTGGATGACCATGGAAATGGATTGTGTTCAGTATGTTCGCACATGCTTTCCATGTCAAGTGCATGCCGACATGATAAAGGTGCTATCAACTGAGCTCAATGCAAAAGCTCATCTTGGCCATTCGCCGCCTGGGAAATGGATGTTATTGGCCCCATTGAGCCCACGACTTCAAACGGACATCAGTTTATTCTAGTAGCCATTGATTACTTCACAAAATGGGTAGAAGTTGCATCCTACAAAGCTGTAACCAAGAAAGTCGTCGCAAATTTTGTCAAGGATCGTATTGTCTTTCATTTCTGAGTTCCTGAGTCCATTATTACTGACAATACCGCCACCCTTAACAGTGAACTGATGAAAGCTATAGGTGAAACATTCAAAATCAAGCACAAGAATTCTACCGCCTAAAGACCTTAGATGAATAGAGTCGTAGAAACCGCCAAAAAAATGTTAAAACGATACTAAGGAAAATGGTAAAAAATCACAAGCAATGGCATGAGAATTTACCTTTTGCTCGGTTAGGGTATTGCACCGCAGTTCGCTTGTCAACCTATGCAACCTACTACATGTTAGTTTATGGTACCAAGGCTATCATCCTAACCGAGGTAGAGATTCCTTCCTTTAGAGTCATACAAGAAGTTGAACTCAACGACGCAGAATGGATAAGGAGCCGCTGCAAGAAATTGGCCTTTATCGATGAAAAGAGAATGAAAGCAGTATGCCATGGCCAACTCTATCAGAACGGAATGTCCAGGCTTTCAACAAAAAGGTCAAAACAAGGCAGTTCGCACCAGGGTAGTTGGTATTAAAGAAAATATTCCCGCACTAAGATGAATCCAAAGGGGAATTCTCTCCCAACTAGCAAGGTCTGTACATGGTTCACAGGGTACTAACAGGAGGAGCACTCATACTTGCAGAAATAAATGGAGAAATCTAGTTCAAACCAATCAATTCAGACGCAGTCAAGAGATACTATGCCTAGATTGTCTCACATTTCTTTTTTGATGAAATTGAACTACCTTAACTTGATTCATGTTTAAGAGGGGATACATACATAGCCTTATGGTTTCGGTCATATTATATTAAAATTTTCATTTCCTCCAAAATCAGAAACTGGGGCAGAATTTTGAGGAGGGTCCTCAAAATTTCAAAGCAAGTCTAGCCAACGCCATCACATGCCAAGAAGTCAGTAATCAATCAAGAACGGGGGCAAAAATTTGAGAAATATTCTCAAAGTTTCGGAGAAGATTCAGCAGGGTCCGCCATCCGCAAATACTTAAAAATCACCTACCAAACATGGGCAGAATTTTGAGGAGGACCCTCAAAATTCCAACTTAAGACAGCTGCAATGCCTTTGAAATGTGTCAGAACCGCTAGTTCATCAAAAATTACACTTCAAAAACGATTCTATTTTATCAATGATTGCATATTTTTTGAATATTCTATTTTTATAACAATTAGGTGATACCTAGGGGAGCTCAAAGGGCGCTTCCAAAGCGGAGCAGAGCAAGCCGGCAGACAAAGCAAGAACCAACCACCCCTCATGAAACTTACAATTTTTCTTTGAACGTATGAACATTTGACGATAGCCTTCGTAAACAAAGCAAATTCACCATCCATCTAGACGTTAGAACGCAAACATGTACTAGCTAAGATATATACTCCACTCTTATCTGTTATTTTCTCTTTGCATGAGTCTAAGCCCTGACTCTATACCTGCATAAGGATAAGCATTGCCTTTTCCTTACATGACTCTAATCCTCGACTCCATATTTGCATGAGTATAATCCTTGACTCCATATTTGATGAGTCTAAGCCTTGATTCCATATTTGCATGAGACTAAGCTCTGTCTCCATAATAGTTTGAGTCTAAACCTTGACTCCATATTTGCATGAGACTAAGCTTTGTCTCTATACTTGCATGAGTCTAAGCATTGACTCCATATTTACATGAGACTAAGCTCTGTCTCCATACATACATGAGTCTAAGACTTGACTCCATATTTGCATGAGACTAAGCTCGGTCTCCATACTTGAAGGAGTCTAATCCTTAACTTTATATTTTCGTGAGACTAAGCTCTCTCTCCATACTTGCATGAGTCTAATCCTTGAATCCACTTTTGTATGAGTTTAATCCTTGACTCCATACTTTCATGATTCTTAGCCTTGACTCCACATTTGCATGAGTCTAATCCTTGACTCTATATTTGCATAAGGCTAAGCACTACCTTCTCCTTGTATAAGTCTAATCCTTAACTCCATATTTGCATGAGTCTAATCCTTGACTCCACGGTTGCATGAATCTAAGCCTTGACTCCATATTTGCATGAATCTAAGCCCCCACTCCATATCTATATGAGGTTGATCCTTGCCTCTATATTTGCATGATACAAAGATCTGTCTCCAATCTTGAATAAGTCTAATTCCTAACTCCATATGCGCATGAGCCTAATCCTTGCCTCCTTATTTGCATCATGATAATCCTTGCCTCCCCACTTGCATGGGACTAAACATAGTCCTTCTTTGCACCAATGTTGCTCTATTTTCTACTATCATCTACTTGATTTTTGATCGGGCTAAGCTCTGATCATCATTTCACAAGACTAAGACTTGTCTTGTTACATCATATTGTTGTATTGTATAGGATGAAATATTTCCAATTTATCCAAAGGCGCCATATTCTAAAGGCATCATCCTCACAACCAGAAGATATCATGCCATGGCCTAAGGATCTCTCAAATTTGCATATCATTATTCAAAGGCGTCATGGTTTGGAGGCACCATTTTCATGGCCCGGGAACATCATTTCATGGCCTGCGAGTTCCTCACCAATCAATTCATGGACCAGGACGTCATGGTCCAAGGACATCATCTTTAATCATCTGAAGACAAACTTCATGGTCCAAAGGGAATTTGCTTCATGTTTAAATTTATGCAAATATGTTTGCAGGCTCCTTTATTTGCAGGTAATCACCAAATAACCGATATCCTAGCAGGAGAGATCTCGCTCCAGTTCCCTCCAACCATCTCGAATCGTAGCAATTTCACTGTAGTCGCTTCCGCATCTCGCATCCATCTTCACAACAGTTTCATCGGCACAATCTGCAGGTGAGTCCAAAACTACACATTGCCTGATTCATGTAACACCAGGGATATGTAGGCAACTCAAAAATCAGAGTTTGGCCTCCATCTTCTGAAACATCCAGTTCGGTTAAAATTGGCCATTATTTCTTTACTCGAAAACTCTTTCACCATTCCCAGGTAAAGAAGGGTAACTGTTGAAACCCAATTTTTCCCTATATATTTTAAATATGCATAAAAACCTTCAAAATAGCATATAAATGCATATATAAGCATGCACAAGGCTTTCATTATTTTTTTCATAATTTTAAGGGTTTAAATTGATTTATTTTCTCCCCTTTATCTGTAACATCCCCAATATTACTTCCAAAATTATTGTCTTGATAATTCATTTGTTTGATTTCGATACTTATGCCAAATATGGCAAATGTAATTGTTATTTACTTTTACAATTACAATTAATATTTTTTAATTGAAAATGCATATAATTGTAAAATTTGACCATTTTAAAATATAATTTATACTTTATATGCATAAAATTGGCCCCTATATCTTTAAAATGTTAATTATGTATTTTAAATTATTTTTCCACCTTAAATTATTTTCCATATATTACTTATTACTTATTCAAACTAATATAGGGAAAAATTAGCTATTTAAAAAATAGCCAAATTTGGCTTTTAATTATAGCCAAATCGAACCCCAATCAAACCTAATTTTATAATTAAAAACTCGACCATACCCTATTAACCCTTACCCAAACTCGAAACCCACCTACCCGAGTGAATCTTGACCATTAATCTCCCATATAACCGGTCCAAATAATCCCCTTCTTTTTTTAATTCTAATAAACCCCTTCCCCAAACCCTAATCACTTTTCTCATACACTGTCTTTAGATGCTCTCATCTCCCTATTCTCTTTAAACCTAACCCTAATCACCTTTCAAACACAGCCTCCTTCTCTAGTCATCTACGGCGACTATCTCTTAAACCCCAAGCCTCCTATGGTCACTCCACCGCCTTACTCATCATCTCTAAGGCCCTCAAGGGTCCTGGCCCATGTCGATTGAGACCTAGGGTTTCTGTTTCTGTTGTTCGAGGCTTCTCTGGTGTGATTTTTCCCGATTGTGAAGTTATAACATGTTCTTTTGATTTCTATTTGGGTTTCCTTTTGAAACCCTAACTCTCTTCTGAATCTATTTGATCTATGTTTTCATGCTTTAAGCATGTTTCCCTCTATTATTTGCTTACTCTCGAGATTTCTTCTGAAAGATCCTCTACTTTAAACTATTTTTACTTTCTTTGAAAACTTGGTTTTTTCTTGGAGTTCTTTCTAAACCTGTTTCAACCGATTTCTTCATGGTTAAACTGTTTTCCTTGCTTATTTTGACCAATAAGTTCCTACTGCTTTTTTAAACTCGACTCTGTTAAAAGCCATAATTTTTTAAAAGATTTTCTTTGCTTTGGTTTTGTGTGTTAGCACGATTCTCTTTACTTTGTTTTTGTATGTTAGCACGATTCTTTATACTTTGTCTCTATGTGTTAGCACGATTCTCTTTACTTTGTTTCTGTGAATTAGCATGATTCTCTTTACTTTGTTTCTATGTGTTGGCATGATTTTCTTTACCTTGGTTCTGTGTTAGCTTGTTACCTGATTCTAGTTAATCTCTCGTAGTCACCATGCTTCAAATCTGTTCTGCTAAATCTTTAGCCTACTTATATCACCTCTATATGATTGTGTTTGCTCAGCTCTTGTTTCTTTCTGTCTATATGGTTGACCTTGTTGTTTGTTACTCTTGTTCATTCGTCTCTATTTATATGTTGAAAATACATAATCATGACTCCCCATGATTGATTCTGATTTTCCTTAATCGATAGTGATTGAAAGATTTTCTTTTAAAAGCCCTAAAAGTTTTACCTAGTCTGTGTAAATTAACCAATTTCATTACCTTATCTACTATGGTACTTTGTTTTACTTAGTCTTTCAGTAATTTGGTTTTCTGTATTTAGTCCTAATTGGCTACTTATGGCTACTGAACCTTGACTTCTTCCTTATTTAATCATGTACGGATTGTTCTTCCTGCCTTATATGGTACTGAATCTTTCCGTTTGATCTTGATTCCCATAACTTAAGGGAGTACTTCCTTGATTCTCTAATTGATTGATTCTGGGTTCTTAAATTAGTATACTAGTATGATTTTCACGTTATTCCACTACATACTTTAAACTATAAATACTCTAAGACTTTCACAAATAAGACGAACACTAGGTTTTCAAAAACTCCTCTCTTATTAAAAATCTATATTCTCCCCTCTTCCTTGTGTTATCTGCTTCTATTAGCCGGCTGCAAGCCAAGGCTGATCATCTATACTTTTTGGTTTTTTATTCTACTTACTTCTATCTTCATTTATATGTCCTAGTTTATTCTAAAGCCTCAACAACAACATGTTTCTCTTCTTGTTTCAGTTTCTTTTATTTCAAGCATGCTTTTACTTGTGGTTCTATTGTGAAGTTTGTAGTTAGGTTATATTATCAGAATGCTAGTATGTGTTGATACCTAATTTTTTTTTAAATATTTTAATATGCAAATATTTTCAAAATAGAATATGTATGCATATATAAGTATGTCCAAACATTTTATTATTTTTTCGTTAATTTTTTAAAGATTCTAAATCAATTTATTGCCCTATTTTATCCAGAAAAAACTCAATAATTATTTCCAAAATTATCATTTCGGTGATTCACTTATCGGACTCTCATATTTATACTTAAAAATAGCTAACATAACATTTGCATATTATTACAAATTTATTTATTATTTTAAAAGTTAAACTGCATATATATGCAATATTAGCCTTTTTTAAGGTTTAATCATCTTCATAGATATAAAGCTGACTCCAGTATTTTTAATATTATAATTACATATTACTAACCAATAACCATTTAAGTACCCTTAATTTATTTCCAGAAATTTCTTTACTATTTTTATAAAATAAATAAGGGAAAATGGCTATTTGAATGCTAGTCCCATTTATTTCAATTTTAGCCTTAATTTGAACCCAATTTTTAAACCCAATTAGCCTGACCCAAACCCTATTCAAACTGACCCAGACCCATTTCCCACCTACTCTCTCTATTCTCAACTGTTGATCTCCCAGATCAACGGTCCATATTTTTCTTACCATTTTTAAACCCCGAACTACCCCAAACCCTAATCATTTTTCATCTGTAGCCGCCTTTGAATTCCCCCCTTCTCCCAATTCTCTCTCAAGCTCCTCTCAAACCCGAGCCGCCTCCCTCAGCTTCCACCCTAAAATCATCCAAATCAATGGCTTCCAAAGCCATTGGAGGCCAGTATCTATCTCCCTTTGGCTTCTATGTGTTCGAGTACTAAGGTTTCAAGACCAGACCTTGAAGAAGCTTGGACCAGGCCTCGATCGATCTCGGTTCTTATGGTAGTCTCTGGTCATCTTTGACCTTACTCCAGCCAGCCATGGCTATTCAAGATTGACTCTTGACTTCTCCTACTTAGATCGACTATTATCCAAGCCTTTCTCACCATCTGGGTTTCTACTGAAACCCTAATCTTTGAGGTTCTTCTGATTTCTTTTATATCTATTTAGATCCATGTGTTGCTCTAAACTTCTAAGCGTTTTTTCCAAAGTTTCTCTAAACTTTACCTCCAAAACCCCTTATCTTTTTCTGATTTAGGGCTTTGTTAAATTATTTCGAAGTTATCTCTGAGTTTCCTACATGTTCTACTGTGTTTCCCTATGTCGTTCTTCTACATAAGTTGTATATTGAGGTCTTTGACCTTTTTGGAATTTCTGAATCTATTTCTTTTAGTTTTTCTGTCTGATTTACTTGCTTTTCATCTCTATACTCGATTGATCGTGAAAAGCCTAAAATTTGGGGTTCATTCGAGTTCTGAGACTATTTGCTATGTGATTTACTTATTAGTCATGCTCTGAATTCGATTGGTTTCAAAACCCGAATTTCTTTGGGCATATTCTAGTTTATGAGGTTACTTCATCTGTTGCTCGAGTGATGTTTAAAAAACCTAGTTTCTTTTAAGTTTATGAAATTGTTTGCTAGTATTTGTTCGATTTATTTGCTTATCATATTTAAAACTCGACAATGCTTGGAAGCATAAAAGGTTTTCTCGTTTGATCACTACTGTTTCTCTTTACCTGCTACTATGCTTCCTTCACTTTTGATTTTCCGCAACTACTCCACTTTGCATACTACTGTGCTTCGAGTGTATCTTTTCTTTTACTAAATCCTAGGTTATTCCTACTACTACTACTATATGCTTATGTTGTTGCTTTTGCCAAGGGGTTTGGCCTTGCTTTCTAATATTGTTATACAATCTATTTATATGTTAAGGTGCAGAATCATGACCCTTCCTTGACTGTTTCTAAGCCCTTCAATGTTGCGATTAATTGCCAAAGGGTTTTTTGATGAACCCTAATCTTATTGGTCTATTCAAAATTGATTGATTCGCTGCCCTTAATTTCTGTAATATTTTGCCTTGAATCCTGTTCCAAATTACGCATATATTTTGCGCCTAGACTCAATTGTATATTCTATATTTTACTACCCCTTTATATGGAAAGAACCAATTTGTCTCAAACTGATTTCTTTCCTTAATTAGCCTGATTAGTATCCGTTTGAGCAGTACTTCCTTGATTGATGGGAAGTGCTTATGATAATTAATTCTATTGTGATTATTTCCATGTTTATGTTAAGCCTTTGCTTATTACCTTAATTTCTACTCGTTTTCAAAACTATTAATACCCACATTCTCTTCTTTCGAACACACATGAACACTATTAGTTTCTGAACCACACTCGAAAAATATTCTTTCTTATTACTTGTACCGTGGCCTGCCTTCAAAGTCCTGTTACCAATTTTTACAGCATTTTGCTTCTCTGAACTGATATGTTTTGATTAAGATTCCAGCCCCACAACAATTTGTTTACTTAATGCTTTTACCTTCTTGTCTGCCTACTACTGCTATTTAGTTCAGTACTTATTTTAGCATTATAATTTCCTTTTGCCTACTCTAAATTTATTATGAATCCTAACCCCCCCCCCCCCCTCCCCAACCAACTAATGTGTTCGATGGTATGGTTTTATTGAGGCAAACAGTATTGAATATTACTGCCCATGATCGGGCTTGATCTCTCAGATCCTAACCTCTATGTTCCTTTACTATTGTGTGTTCTGTAAGCTTATGGGCATGCCAACATCTTCTATTGTTGTGCATGCCCAAAACTTACCATTGCCTAAGCATAGGCTCTTTGCAACTTCCCAACCCCCCTGAACCCCCTTTGTATGAGATTATCAACTTGTTTGTGGCTTTTTCCCCTTCCTTTATTCCCTCAAAAATCTATTTCTTCACTTGCACTCTCTTTTAGACTTAAGTTTCCCCTTCCCCTTGTGAGCCTTGCCTTGGGACCAATTGAGCTCCCTCTAAACTTGGACGCTAGAGGGTTTTCCCTTCTACACTGCACTTTTTCCTATTCTGGTGATATAATTTGGGTGTGAGCACTGCCTGGAGTCCCACTGAGGCTCTTAGGGAACTCTGACACAATCAAATTGGAGAAAGGCTTTGGATCGGTGGTCTTTGAGTTGGTCTATCTCATAATTCAGACAGGAAGTCAAGAATCAGGCCTTCTATGGTTGTAATTATTTTCGAAGTATTTTATAATGTATTTGTTATTCTTGTTTGTAATAATTTGTAATGAATACTTGAGGTTGGCTAGTGAAATAGGGTTGGGATAGCTACGCATGCAAAGGGTAGAAACCATGCCAATAGAATTGTTTGAATTCTACATATTCATTCAACTACATATAGGAACCATGCCTATAGGACTATTCTAATTTTGCATATTTAACTATATATAGGAACCATGCCTATAGGATTGTTCTAATTTTGCATATGCAACTACATATACGAACCATGCCTATAGGACTAGTCTAATTTTGCATATTCAACTACATATAGAAACCATGCATATAGAACTATTCTAATTGTGCATTCAACTACATATCGGAACCATGCCTATCAAACTGCTCTAATTTGCATATTCCAAACCCCACCTAGAAACTATGCCTATAGGAATATTTTAATTCAAACTCCATTTAGATACCACGTCTATAGGTTTAAAAATAAAATTGTATTCAGATACCATATCTATAAGGTTTTATGTATTTCAACACTATGGCTATAAGGTTTTTAAAATTAGCAACGTGTAGAAAACACACGTATAGGAGTTTCTAAATGAATCTGATTTGCTTCACTCAATGTTAGATGTAATATCAGCAACTGTGTATAGTATCACCTATAAAACCCGTAATCAATTGGTTTAATTCTGCATTTCTGTCCCATCACCTTCCAAATTCAATATATAGCATGTCTATAGGATCCCGTCTGAAAACTTAAGCAAGCCATAGAATAATAATTGAAAATTGAATTTGTTTCTATTAATTATTACAACTAGTAGGAAGGCCTGATTTAGGATTCTTATCTGAATTATGCAATAAACTAATCTACCTCGACATTTAAATTCCCTTCATCTTTAATTTTAAATCAGACATAAGCAGTATGTGCAAGACATGCTATTATGTGATTTTCTTTTTAAGGAGGTATAATTGAGCCTTATATGTTTATATGTCTCCCCAAATATGCAGTATGTGTTTTTGTATGTCGCCTTATAATTTTACCTTAAAACCCCAAAATAAGCCTAATATCCCTCCCTTTAGGATTAGTAGTCCTAAGTGCCTCGGGACTTATAAGAACGGGACAGGTGGACGGGTAATAGCATGCAATAAGTAATCGAGACCAATTCGCGTTATAAATACCTTGACAGGGTGGGAAGGGTAGATATGGATATGATGACCATGCGATAATTTCACGTGTAGCCCCTCATTGAGGAGTGATTACCGGACATTGTGTGGGGTGATCCATATTTTTAATAAACCTAGGACCCCGTATTTCCTCTATTCTTTACTCTTTTAGCATTGTAACCCTTTATTATAAAAATTAGCATTTCTAATTTCAAACCTTGTTTACTTTCAAACCATTATGTGTTGAAATCCACTTTTATTTGAGCATTATTTGCTTATATGTTAACCGTATCCAAACTCACAATAATTGTCTGGCGGGGAATCACACTAGTGAATTCTGAGCAATGCCTAAGACCTTCCCTTAGAATAATTTCAAGCCCTTACCCTATCTCTGGTTGTTCAAATCAAACTCTTTTGGTATCCTAATGCACCCTAATCATTAGGTGACGACTCTTCAAATTCAAACCCAATTCCTAAAAGGAACAAGCTGTCCCTCCAAATGTCATAAACCTGATTTCTGCGGAGGAAAAAGGGGGTGCGATAGTATGGCTACTCTGCTAGGAATATTTAGGCTTTTACCATTTCAGACTACTATTGTGAATTTATGCTTCTTTACGTGCAATTATTTGTTTATTTCTTTTGAGAATTTAATTTCCTTTTCGATTGCAAAACTGACTTTTCTTTTTCTTTCCTTTACTGCTTTCCTTCATTGCCACTTTAAATTATGAAATTATTGTACTTACTACTTTCTTATATGTGTAAATACGTGACAACATGCCTTTAAATTTTGCATAATAATACACAACATCATATTCCACTCGTGCCAAACAAATACCATAGTAACACTTATATTGAATGGTTTCACTCTTCTGATATTATCATCCCCTAAATTCGAAAAAGGCATATTTGCGGTAGAACCAGTCGATCAATGGTGTAGTCGATGGTTCCATGCCTTTCCCCTTGAGTTGTCCGCTCAAGGGTACCAGTGTAAAACCCTATAGAACCCTCAATCCTTTTAACTATGCATGCATCATGGTCAAACCTAGCTGAGTCAGTTATGTTGTTCGCATAATAACTCTTTAAGATAGCCTTGTCCAAAGTTCACTGGGTTTCCCTATCACCCAAACGGACATCACCACGTTCAGTGCACTTGTTTAGAGAACTAATGCTTTTATGCCAATTGGTTGATATTAAATACTCGAGTCTGGAGGGGGTAATGGCCTTATCCTTTTGTCTTGCAGAAATATAAGGCACGAAGTCCCCAGATTTGGCATGGTCACCAACATCCATCCAAAATTGCTAAGCTGGTGGAAGGATCTTCACTCCAGCGATCAGACTTTTGTCCGGAATTACCTAGAAAACCTACCTTCTCTCCTGGAAATTCAACCCAACAACCAAATCATCGACGCTGCTACTTTTTTTTGGGATCGTGAGAGGTCTGTTTTCCGCATTAGGAACATTGAAATAACACCCTTGCTGGAAGAAATAGGAGGATTGGCCGGTATACCATGGGAAACAGCGAGTTTGTTAATGCTTGAGAACCGCAAGGGCAGGGGTTTCCTCAAAATGATGGGTTTGAAGAAGAATCCAGAACTGACATGTTTGAAAGACTCCTATATCCCTTCTAATTATTTTTATGAGAGGTACGGTCATATCAAATCCTACCATATCTATCCCGACGAGTTTTCCATCATATCATTAGGGAATATTCACCGAAGGACCTTTGTATTCATGTTTTGTTTCCTGGGATTGATCGTGTTTCCAATAAAAAAAAAAGCAAGAATCCACACTAGACTAGCTATGGTAACTAAGACCTTAATGGAGGGAATTGGCGGGAAACCATTCAGTATTGTGCCTATATTTATTGCAAAAATATACCGAGCCCTGGAAAAATTTCAACGGGGAGCCGAACACTTCGAAGGATGCAATTTTCTACTTCAACTTTGGCTCGTGGAGCATCTCCAAAAAAGGTTAATATCTATAAGAAATTTAGCGAAGGGTCTGGGATGATCATATCGATTTTTATCACCCAAAGCAAATGAATTACATACCCAATATGTTTGCATAACCGGAGAATGCTAGAGAATGGGTAGAGATGTTTGACAATCTGACTGAGGATAGGTACAATAGATGTTCGAGTGGTTTATGACCGAGCATTTCATTTCCCGATCCATAGATGCACCTTTCCTGATATTGATCGGCTTGAGAGGAACGTACCCGTACATCCATCTTCGGGTTATGAGGTAAGCGGGTCGGAAGCAGGTTGTACCCAGGGTCGACAAGATGAGTCACTTTTGGGCCGAATTTCAAAATGATGATAGTCCATACAAGTGCCAGGCTCAACATATGTGGCACTGCAAGATAGTCATGGGAAGGGATACCATCGAGCCAAATAGATACCATGTTGGTTGTGTTCCCTACTATTCAGGATGGTTGAGGATAAGCAAGATGGCCTGGGCCAGCCTGCATTTATTCGAGGTCACAGGATCATAGATGAAAAGGCCTAAGCATAGGTCAAGTACAATCAACTACGCAAGAGGATCCGAGAATGCGAAAGCGAGCACCGTGAGATATAAGAAGCCAACCAAAAGTTAATTGAAGAATGGAAGTACATGGCTGTCAGTGCCAACAAGCGACTGGGATATTTGGAGCGAGGCATAGTGGAGTTGGAGAGTAAATTTCTCAAGAGGGTCGAAGACTGCCAAAATGCTGAGGAAAATAAAGTCGGACATCTAGCCAAAGCCTACTTGCTGCTAGGAATTTGCGAGTTGGGAAAGTTGTTCGATGGAGCTAGGGATGCCGAATTTGGGGAAGGTCCTTCTAGGATGAAATAGATAGGAGTTTTCTTCTTTTATGAAATGAAATAAGGCCAATGGCCATTAGCATTCCAAAAAGGTCCCCAAAAAGGTATGGCTACAAAAAGGTCCCCAAAATTTGGACACGTTTTACATTCCTGCACTATGTGTTTAAGTATTGCAACATATTTTTATGATCCTCACTAACTTGTTACCTTTTTGTTTTTACTTTTTGTTTATTTATTCCCTTCCCCAAAGGTTAGTTCGTGCACTCTGGAAACATCATCTTATCTAACGAGATCCAGGGGCCCTCCACCCACTCCTCATCTAAGTCCTCTCAAAAATAAGAACAAAGGGAAGATGAAAGATTTGAACAACTCCAGAAAGGAAAACTCAATTGAACGGGTAGAAGCCACTCATGGTCAAGGTGCTCTGGTTCCCAAGGAAAATACATACAAATTGAACAAAAGATGCTGAAATTCCAAGAAGAGCTTGATTAGGTTCGGTATCTGGCGAATCTATCATTTTTACTCACCACTCCAGACATCAATTTCCCAAATGCTCAGAACCCCACACCACCACAAAATATCCCAAAGCCCCAAAACATCTCGCTCCTCACCACCACTACAACACTTTCCATACTTCAAACAACACTCCATTACTCATCCCAAAACTCATGAACTCAACAAATGACCACTGCCGCACCCACAATAACACCCCCCATCTATGTGGAGACTATGCCACACTCCAACTAACCTATCCCAAGCACACCCGAGTCTGATGATAAAGATTTGCTTATCAGAAACCTGGCCGAAGAGCATAAGAAAGTGATTAGCGAAATTCAAGGCATTGAAGGAATTAAGGGTACCGAAGGGATGAACTACGAAGATCTTTGCATACAGCTCGATGTCGAATTGCCCGAGGGGTACAAACCTTCTAAGTTTGAAATGTTTGATGGCATAGGGGATCCAAGGGTCCATTTGAGAATGTATGGTGACAAGCTGGTGGGAGTAGGAAAAGATAAGAGAATCTGTATGAAGCTTTTCATGAGGAGCTTGAACGGAGATGCTTTATCTTGGTATATTAACCAAGATCCAAAGAAGTGGTCGAACTGGGTAACCATGGAGTCCGACTTTAAGGATAGATTCAGGTTCAACACAGAGAATGCACCGGATGTGTTCTATATTCAATATCTAAAGAAGAAGCCAACAGAAACATTTCGCGAGTATGCTACTCGCTGGAGGTCCAAAGCTGCTAAGGTTAGACCTACCTTGAAGGAGGAACAAATGAATATACTTTGTCCAGGCTCAAGACCCACAGTATTATGAAAGGATGATGATGATCGAAGGCCACAAATTTTCTAAACATTATCAAACTAGGTGAAAGGATCGAAGAGGGCATCAAAATCGATATGGTTACAAACTATGAGGCCTTACAAGCTAAAAATATGGCCTTACAATCAGGATGTGTGTCCAAGAAAAGGGACGTAGGAGCCGTAATGGTGGAACAGAGGACCAAATATCCCATTAAATACCAAACCTACCCAATGAGTCCACTCACATATCAGCCTACTCCAAACTACCAAGCACCCTCACCATCTTACCAAACTCCACCACCCGCATATCACCTCCAACATATCAGCTTACTTCACCTAGATATTCCTAACCCGCACATGTTTACCAAGCCTCCAATGCTCAACCATTCCACTAGCAATCTCCTCCTGCACGCCAAAACTTCCTTGACCTCGACTAAACTTTGACTGAAGGCCTCCGATACAATACACAGCTATCGCTGAACTTATTGACCAATTGTATGAAAGACTCAAAGTTGTTGGTTACGTCACCATTATCCCTACTGCTCCTGAGAACCCTTCTCAGTAGGTTAATGTAAATAAATCTTATGCATACCATTCCGGCATGAGAGGACACACCATTGGCGAATGTTGTTCCCTGAAAGACGAGATCCAGGCTTTAATTGACAACAAGATTATTGTGGCAAAAGAACCTGCTCCAAATTTCCGCAATAACCCTATGCCAGACCATAAGGGAGGAGGTATTTACATGATTGAAATAGAGGACGATTGGGATCCCGAGGGATCGATTGGTTTGATCGCAGAAGGTGACAACCCAAAGAAACCAATAGTCACCCTTAATCCGATCGTGGTCCATATTCAGCCCTCTGGCATGCCGAAGTAAATCTGTTTGTGCTACTTGAGTTTGAAGCAACGTTATCTGAAAAGACACCAGCAACAATTGAGGTCGAATTTGTGTCTCCAGTAAATGCACCCACACCATTCGAAGTTGCAGTGTCACCGCAAGGTACTGGCTCTATTCAGAGTAAAGATAGCCACGCCGATCCCAATGGCAATGTTGGCCATGGTTCCATTCCATACAAGTGATATACCATGGGACTACACAACCGAGGTAAGAAGGAGAGGCAAGGTTAGGTTCAAAGAGGCTATTGAGGCACAGGGTATGATCAGAAATGGTAGAGTTTATACCCCGGAACATCTATCTGAGTCAAGCAAGCAGGCCTCTAACCGACCTCCCATCGCCGAGGTCGGGCCAGATAACCTTTGGAGAAAGATAATGGCCAAAGAATACTCAATAATCAATCAGCTGAACAAAACACCGATGCAAATTTCTATCCTTTCTTTGCAACAAAGTTTCGATGCACACAAGAATGCCCTGTTAAGGGTGTTGATTGAAGCATATGTGCCAAGCAACATCACCGGTGGAGAGATTGCTAACATGGTAGGATAGTTATTGTAAAATCACAAGATCACTTTTCATGAAGATGAGCTGCCTCTAGAAGGGTTGAGTCACAATAAGGCATTACACATCACCGTGTAATACAAAGACTATTTTATCACCAAAATCCTGATTGGCAGAGGTTCCACCCTCAACATTTGTCCATTGGTAAAACTCAGGACGTTGGGTAAGGGACTACACGAGATAAAGGATGGATCCATCAATGTGAAAGCTCTCGACGACTCCCAAAGGTCCACCATTTGGGAAATTATTCTGTGTTTGCAAATGGGGCCTACTTGGTTCGATGTTGATTTTCAAGTGATAGATGTGTCGTCCTCTTACAATATGTTGTTGGGATGACCCTCGATTCATGTTGTTGGGGCTGTAATGTTAACACCACATCGGGTGGTAATGTTTGAGTGGAATCAGCAGGAGGTGATCATTCACAGCGATGGTAGCAATCCTATATACAGTCGCTAGACCATTTTCGTCAATCAGAGGTAGAAGAAAGTTCGGTGGGGAGACCTATCAACACATCAAGCGACTCAACGCCGTTGACAAGGAAAAATAATGGGAGAATAAAATTGAAAGCATATTGAATTGGAGGGAATACAAACCGAGCAAGGGGCTTGGCCAAAACCTCTAAGGAATCACTAAACCCATAAAGCTCAAGAAATATGGTACCACTTTCGGTCTGGGATATGAGTACACCTGGAAAGAGTTCAACAACTGGTCACCACCATGACGCGGTCCTTAATATCCATTGGAGCAGCTAACACCATGCGTGAAACAAACTTTCCGATCAGTCGATGTTATATATGGTTAGAAGAAGAGGAAGCACTAGCAGCGGTGAAGAATTTATTCCTGGAAGACAATGACATGGATTGTTGTGTTGTTCTCGAGGAGGAAGGGAAGGAAGGCCCTTCCATACATGCAATAAGCAGAGGATCACACCTCAATAGCTGGATCATCAGAACCACCAAAGCCCGACGAGCTTCGGGTAGCAAGGCTGAACAAGCATCACGCACTATCTTTTATTTTTCCTAGTTAATTTTTCCTTTCGCGTTTTACATTTCCGCAATAAGATCTTAAATGTTCAAAACAGTAATGAAATTTATCAAAGCATTTCAATTTTCCTTGTAAATCAACACTCTTATTTTTTTCTCTCATTACTTTAATTATACAGCATTACTATTAATTATCTTGATGAACCAATGACTGTGACATGCAATGATACAACGCAACAAACGGACATAGAATCAGAGAAAGATGACATACCGAAGGAGATTATTAAGTAAGTTGAGAATTTTGAAAACAGACCAAAGTCCAACCTGGATGAGACTGAGATTGTTAACCTTGGAGATGCAGAAAATGTCAAAGAAACACGAATCATTGTCCACTTATCGCCGTCAGAAAAGAAGAAATATACCAAATTTCTAAAGGAATACGAGGACATATTCGCATGGTCATATGATGATATGACTGGTCTAAGTACATCTATTGTGGCCCATAAAATTCCAACTAATCTGACATGTCCGTTGGTAAAGCAAAAGCTCGGGAAGTTCAAACCTGATATAAGTTTGAAAATCAAGGAAGAAGTCACCAAGCAGGTCAAATCCAAGGTCCTCAGGGGTAGTAGAATACCTGACATGGTTAGCCAACATTGTGCCAGTACCAAAGAAGGATGGGAATGTTAGAGTCTATGTCGACTATCAGGATCTCAATCGGGCCAGTCCGAAAGACAACTTTCCTTTACCAAACATACACATCCTTATTGACAATTGCACCAAGCATGAATTGCAATCGTTTGTGGATTGTTTTGCTGGTTACCATTAGATCTGGATGGATGAAGAAGATGCTGAGAAAACGGCTTTCATTATGTTTTGGGGAAGGTACTGCTACAAGATAATACTGTTAAGGTTAAAGAATGTAGGGGCCACCTACATGAGGGCTATGACTACCATTTTTCATGATATGATACACAAGGAAATGGAGGTGTACGTAGATGACATTATCATCAAGTTCAAGAAGTCCACTGATCATATGGAAGATTTGAGGAAGTTTTTTAATATATTGCGAAGGTACAACCTGAAACTGAATCCCGCGAAGTGTGTATTTGGGGTTCCGGCTGGAAATTACTTGGTATTGTTGTGAGCCTCCAGGGAATAGAACTAGATCTATCAAAAGTCAAAGCCATTTAAGAATTGCCATCGCCAAAAAAAAAAGAAGGACGTGATGAGTTTCTCGGGGAGACTCAACTACATCAGCTGGTTTATAGCACAATCTATAGTTATTCGTGAGCCAATCTTTAAGATGTTAAAGAAGGATGCCGCCACCAAATGGACTGATGGCTGCCAAAAAGCATTTGACAGAATCAAGGAATACCTATCAACACCACCAGTCTTGGTCCTGCCCAAGCTAGGTAGACCCTTATTACTTTACCTTGCAGTATTGGATGGAGCATTGGGTTGTGTTCTGGGGCAGCATGATGAAATAGGGAGGAATGAGCAGGCCATCTATCACCCCGTACGAGGATTTGTATTCTCTGTTAGAGCGTACATGTTGTGCTCTGACTTGGGTGGCCCAGAAGTTGAGGCACAACTTTTGTGCCTATAATATATATCTCATATCAAGGATGGATCATTTGAAGTACATCTTTCAGAAGCCCGTGCCCACTGGCAAGCTAGCCAAGTAGCAAATCCTATTGAGTGAGTTTGACATTGTCTATGTGACTTAGAAAGCAATCAACGGACATGCACTAGCAGATCACCTTGATGAAAACCCCATGGATGGAGAATACGAACCGATGAAGACGTATTTTCCTGATAAAGATGTATCATTCATAGGAGAAGACATTGCAGAATCCTATGATGGTTGGAGAATCTTTTTCGATGGAGCAGCAAATTTCAAAGGAGTTGGCATAGGAGCAGTCCTAGTATCATAAATCGGTCGGCATTATCCGTTGTCTACTTAACTCAGGTTCCCGTGCACCAATAATATGGTTGAATATGAAGCATGTATCCTAGGGCTCAAGATGGCCATTGACATGAACGTACAAGAGTTGCTAGTGATTAGAGATCTAGAAATGCTCACACATCAGGTCCGAGAAGAATGGGCAACCAAGAACTCCAAGATACTCCCGTATGTGCATCATGTACAACAATTGAGAAAGAGGTTCACAAAGACAGAATTCTGATATGTTCCCAGAATCCAGAATGAATTTGCCGATACATTGGCTACCCTATCATCCATGATACAACATCCAGACAAAAACTTCATTGACCCCATTCCAATAAAGATCCACGATCAGACAGCTAATTATGCCCATGTTGAAGAAGAGGCAGATGGAAAGCCTTGGTTTCTTGATATCAGGGAATATTTAGCAAAGGGAAAATACCCAGAACTTGCAAATCCTATTCAGAAGCGCATATTTCGGAGATTATCCAACAATTTCTTAAACAACGGAGGAATCTAGTATAGAAGGACTCCTGACTTGAAATTTCTAAGGTGTGTCAATGCAAAGTAAGCATCCAGGATACTAGAAGAAATTCATGTTGGGACATGTGGTCCACATATGGATGGTTTTGTATTAGCAAAGAAGATACTCTAAGCTGGTTACTTTTGCATGACTATGGAAACAAACTGTATCCAGTATGTTCGGAAATTCCACTGTTGTCAGATACATGTAGACATGATAAAGGTACCTCCAAATGAGCTTAATGCAATGAGATCACCATAGCCTTTCGCTGGCTGGGGAATGGATGTTAATGGACCAATTGAGCATTACGCTTCCAACGAGCATAGATTCATCCTAGTAGCAATTGACTACTTCACCAAGAAGGTCAAAGCAGCATCTTATAAAGTAGTGACTAAGAAAGTCGTGGCAGACTTTGTCCGTAACCGCATCGTTTGTCGGTTCGGGATTCCAAAGTCAATCATTACTGATAATGGCTCCAATCTCAACCGCAACTTGATAAGGGCCATGCGTGAAACCTTCAAGATCATACACAAGAATTTTACAGCCTACATGCCTCATATGAACAGAGCCGTGGAAGCCGCCAATAAGAATATCAAGAAGATACTAAGAATAACGATAGAGAAGCATAAGCAGTGGCACGGAAAGCTATTATTTTCTCTATTGGGATATCGCACCATAGTCCGCATATAAACTGGGGCAACCCCTATATGCTGGTTTATGGTACAGAAGTCGTCATTCCCGCTGAAGTAAAAATTCCTTCCTTAAAGATCATACAAGAAGCTAGGCTCGATGATGCCGAATGGTTGAGGAGTCATTATGAGAAACTATTACTTATCGATAAAAAGAGAATGAATGCAGTTTTCCACGGTCCACTTTATCATAACAGAATGTCCAGTGCCTTTAAAAAAAGAGTCAAGCTGAGACAGTTCACACCGGGGCAGTTAGTGTTAGAGAAAATTTTTTGCATCAAGATGAAGCCAAGGGGAGTTCTCCCCCAACTGGAAAGGTCTGTACATGGTTCATCGGGTTCTAACGGGACGAGCCTTCATACTTGCGTAAATGGAATGAGAATTTAGGCCAAAACCAATCAAATCAGATGCAGTCAAGCATTACTATGTGTAATTTTCATGCTTTCCTTATATGATGTAATATGAACTACGTCTGACCTGATTCCCATTTAAGAGGGGATACATAGGCAGCCTTATGGGTTCGGTCATAATTCAGTAAAATTTTCATTTCCCTTGCGATTGGAAAATGGGGCAGAATTTTGAGGAGGACCCTAAAAATTTCAAAGTAATTTCAGCCAAGCATCGCAAGCACCCATCAGAAGCATCAACCTGTTAAACTGGGGCAAAATTTTGAGGAAAACCCTCAAAATTTTGTAGCAAGAAAGGTCACAATGCCTTGAGCTACGTCACAGTCGTTGGTTCATCTAAAACTTGTTTCTTAAATATATAGTTATGACGTATTTTTAAAAATATATGCATTTTTTGTCGAAATCGCCTTGTTCAGCAACGCTACCCCCGACGACACATACAGTATCACCAGATCAAAGCCGAATAGACCAAGTTGAGCCAATAGGGATACGAACTAACCTTTCCCCTCTATAAAACTCATGATTTTTCTTTGAATGCAGACACATGGATTACGAAAACATCAGGCTTGCTATATACTCACGAGAAAGATATTTTTCAAGAATACAACTCTCGGAACATCTACCAGCATCTGCTATCCATGCACGTTGGTGATATTCTCTATACCGCAATTCCCCAGCAGTCACAATATTGCAACCTGCTATCAGCTAAGAAACTCTATTACCATTTGTTGTTTTATTTGTATTTCTGCATTGCATAAGGCTACTATTCTACCTTCCGAGACTAAACATTGTCTCCATCTACATTTCCTGCATTACATAAGGCTACCATTTTGCCTTCCGAGACTAAACACTATCTCCATCTGCATTTTCTGCATTTCATAAGGCTACTATTCTGCCTTCTAAGACTAAACACTGTCTCTATCTGTATTTTCTGCATTGCATAAGGCTACCATTTTGCCTTCCGAGACCAAACATTGTCTCAATCTGCATTTTCTACATTATATAAGGCAACTATTCTACTTTCCGAGACTAAACACCGTCTTCATCTGCTTTTCCTGAATTGTATAAGGCTACCATTCTACCTTCCAAGACTAAACACTATCTCCATCTGCATTTTCTACATTGCATAAGGCTACCATTCTGCCTTCCCAGACTAAACACTATCTCCATCTGTATTTTCTTATTTGCATAAGGATACCATTCTACCATTCAAGACTAAACATTGTCTCTATTAACATCTGCATGGCTGAAAGATCACCACCTTATTTACGCTTGCATGGCTGAAAGATCGCCACCTTATTTATGCTTGCATGGCTGAAAGATCGCCACTTCATTTACATTTGTATGGCTGAAAGATCGCCACTTCATTTACATTTGTGGCTGAAAGATCGTCACTTTATTTACACTTGCATGGCTGAAAGATCGTCATTTTATTTACGTTTGCATGGCTGAAAGATCACCACTTTATGTCATGCCCTAAAATCATGGTACGCGACCGGCGCTCAACCGAGTAAACTTGATTGATCAAGCCTGTTACATTTCATTCTACCCAACCTAGTTCATGAATAAGGAGGGAGGTTATCCCATTTAATCAAAACACTAAACAATCTTCCACTAGCAACTTTCATTTCATTACCGTTAATGACTTCATTCATAGTTTCAAAATATTACAAGTTACAAGTTTAATGAAATAAATTCTTGCTAAATGTTAACATTTCTTGTTCTAAATCCCAACATCAACCACCACCCATGAATAGTCTACGAAGCCTCTAAGTACAATAGAATAGAAATAGGAAAATACTGGCAGCAAGGTCCGGCTATACCTCAAAATATGATGAGAAGTGAACAAAAGATACATGACACGACCCTAAGATAGAGTAGGGCTCACCAAGTCTGCTGGGAAGAGAATACTGCTATCATTTGTTGATGCCTCTCACTGTAGAACAACCTGTATCATAAAATGATACAGCACCCCCGGAAAAAGGAATGTTAGTGCCGTCGAATAGCAGTAGTATGTAAGGCTAAAAATCCTCTTACGTAATAGAATAACCATACAAGCAAAGAAACACAAAATAGTTAGCCAGAGTCAAAAATAAACTTGCATCCAACTTGAAACACGTAAATCTTCTAATTTATGAAAATAATATATATTTTATTTTTGGTCGGGAGATCACTTGCACCGATACAAGTTGTACCACCGTCTTTGGTAGCACGAAGTTCGATCATGACCCGATCAGCTAGGTCATCCCTTTAGAGGCATGTACCACGACAACAAATTTCTAGTTTCTTAATTTCCAGTTTTTATGATTCCCAGCACAATACCACCATGTGTACAACATGGTGTCCAATCATGGCCCGATCGGCTAAATTGCCTTCCCACGTATGCCATGTGGGTTGGCTTTTTCTTTTCCAATTCACAGGTATTAGTTTCATCCCACTTTGGGGGAATAGTCACAATTTTACCGATATTTCAATTTCATCCCAAATCACACTCCACCCCTACAACGGCACGTGTAGTTCATGTGGGGGCCTTATGTCCCGCCCTTCCTCAATATTGCTAATGATACTCCCAAAAATATTTTTGATTTTATTTAATATTGAACATAATTGTGGTATAAATACGAGTACACAAATATAGCATACATGCAACCATGCTTACCTCAATAAATTTCATATTTTATAGTTTTTATTGATGTTATCAATCTTTCTCGATAAGTGTCTTTTTTGGCCATTTGGCCTTTCACAAGGTTTATCTTTCTCATGGCACAAAGGCCGCCTATGGTTTTCCACATTTTCAACTCCTTTATTTCCAAGGATTTCTAACCAATATCGGTGTACCAAATAATCTGGAAATTATATATATTTGAATCCAATAGTAATAGAATCATTAGGCACAAAGGATTCTTCCCAAAGAGGGACATGTCAACAACAATTGAAATACACATTGGAATTATAAGCAAGCAATCACCTCAGTTATCCTTGAATACCCCTTTTTCCATCATGACAAATGCACAATTTCAACATCATAATGTGTAAGGACTAGTATTACATTGAATATATCTACAAGGCAAAGAATTATCTAAAACATCCATTTATGTGCATAGTTCAGGTACAAGGCCATTCGGCCATTTTACTTTTGGAAGTTAGTTCAAAAGGGTTGAGACTTATTTCAGAATTTGTTTCACATTTTCTTATTCAATTCATTTCCAAACATCGTTCCTAACTTGGCACTACGAGACCTCGGGTTTTGAGAAAACATTCTCACGGGGCCTTATACTTTATTTACGTCTGCATAGTTGAAAGATCGCCACTTTATTTACGTTTGTACAGCTGAAAGATTGCCACTTTGTGTACACTTGCATGGCTGAAGGATCGCCATTTTATCCGCATTTGCATGGCTGAAAGATCACAACTTCATTTACATTTTCATGGCTGAAAGATCGACACTTTATTTACACTTGCATGGCTGAAATTTCGCCACTTTATTTACACTTGCATGGCTGAAAGATCGCCATTTATTTACACTTTCATGGCTGAAAGATCTCCACCTTCTGCGTCTCATGGGCTGAAAAATCGCAAACTACTACATCTCATGGGCTGAAAGATCGCCAACTACTGCATCGCATGGGGTGAAAGATCACCAAATTATCCAAAGGCATCTTGTTCAGAGGTACCATTTTCGCCCGAGAACACCATGCCATGGCCTGAGGGTCCCTTTAATTTTTTACATATCGTTATTCAAAGGCATCATGGTTCGGAGACATTATTCCCGAAGCCCGAGAGCATCATATCATGGCCTGCAAAATCCATTATTGTTATACGCTTCATGGCCCAGGACATCATGGTCTAAGGACGTCATCCTAACCGTCCAAAGACAACATTCACGGTCTGATTGGAATTTGCATCACGTTTAAATTTACGCACAATATATGATTATATTGATTATTTGTAAGTAAACCAGCGAGCAACGGCAATCTCAGCAGGAGCAATTTCGCTCCAGTTCCGGCAGCCCTATTAGACCTTAACCATTTACCATGTCTTGAATATCGAGTCCGTTCTTGAGAAATCTCCATCAGCATATTCCGTTGATGGATCTTAAACTACGTATGACCTGATTCCTGTAAGACCAGGGATATTTAGGCACCTCAGAAGCCAGAGCACAACCAAACCTCTTCAAACCATTATGCGAAGTCAAAATTGGCAATCATATCTTTACCCGACAACTCTTTCATCCTACCATGGTAAAGAGGGGCAGTTGTTGATACCCATTTATTTTCTAAATATTTTAATATATAAATACATTCAAAAATAGTATATTATGCATATTATGTATGTCCAAAGATTTTATTATTTTTTCCTTAATTTTTAAAAGATTCTAAATCAATTTGTTGCTCAATTCTATCTAGAAAAAACTCAATAATTATTACCAAAATTATCATTTTGGTGGTTCACTTATTGGACTCTCATAAGTATATAAAATATAGCTAACATAATTTTTGCCCATTTTTTCAAATTTATTTTAGTATTTTAAAAGCAAAATTACATATAATTGTAACATTAGTCTCTTTTAAGGTTTAATTGTATTTATAGTTATAAAATTGACTCCAGTATTTTTAATTTGATAATTACATATTATTAACCACATTAGTACCCTTAGTTTATTTCTAGAAATTTCTTTATTATTATTATAAAATAAATAAGGGAAAATGGCTATTTAAATGCTACCCCGTTTATTTCAAATTTAGCCTTAATTTGAACCCAATTACCCTACCTGAACCCCTTAAAGTCGACCTAGACCTGTTACCCACATACCCTCTCGAATCTCAATCGTTGATCTCCCAAATCAACGATCCCTATTTCCCTTACCATTTTGAACCCCGAACTACCCAAACCCTAATCATTTTTCATCTGTAGACGCCTTTGAATTCCTCCCTTATCCAAATTCTCTCTCAAGCTTATCTCAAACCCTAGACGTCTCGCTTATCTTCCACGCAAAATTCGTCCAAATCAATGGCTTCCAAAGCCATTGGAGGCCTATATCTACCTCCCTTGGCTTTTATGTGTTCGAGTACTATGATTTCAAGACCAGACCTTGAAGAAGCTTGGCCCAGACCTCGATCGATCTCAGTTCTTATGATTGTTTTCGATCATCTTTGACCTTGCTCTAGCCAGCCATGCTCGACTCTTGACTTCTCCTTCTTAGATCGACTATTGTCCAAACCCTTCTCACATCTGGGTTTCTACTGAAATCCTCATCTTCGAGGTTCTTCTGATTTTTTTTTATATCTGTTTAGATTCGTGTTTGCTCTAAACTTCTAAACACTTTTTCCAAAGTTTCTTCTAATCTTTACCTCCAAAACCCCGTATCTTTTTCTGATTTAGAGTTCTGTTAAGTTATTTTGAAGATTTCTCTGACTTTCCTACATGTTCTACTGTGTTTCCCTATGCCATTCTTCTACTTAAGTTGCATGTTGAGGTCCTTGACTTTTTTGGAAATTCTGAATCTATTTCCTTTAGAATTTCTGTCTGATTTACTTCTTTTTCATCTCTATACTTGATTATAGTGAAAACCCTAAAATTTGGGGTTTATTCAAGTTCGGAGACTATTTGCTATGTGATTTACTTGTCAGTCATGCTTTGAATTTCCTGGTTTCAAAAGCCTAATTTCTTTGGGCCTATTTGAGTTTCTGAAGTTGCTTCATCTATTGCTCGACTGATGTTAAAGAACCTAGTTTCTTTTAAGTTTCTAAAATTGTTTTCTAGTATTTGTTCAATTTATTTGATTATCATGTTTATAACTCGACTATGCTTGAAACCTAAAAGGCTTTCTCATCTGATCACTATTGACTCTCTTTACCTACTACTGTGCTTCCTTCACTTTTGATTCCGTGCAACTACTCGACTTTGCATACTATTGTGCTTCGAGTAGATATTTTCTACTACTAAGTCCTAGCTTATTCGTGCTACTACTATATGCTTATGTCGTTTCTTTCGCCAAGGAGTTTGGCCTTGCATGTCTAATACTGATATCCATTCTATTTATATATTAAGGTGCAAAATCATGACGCTTCCTTGACTGATTCTAAACCCTCCTTGACTGATTCTGAACCCTTCAATGTTGTGATTGATTGCCAAAGGGTTTTCTGATGAACCCTAATCTTATTGGTTTGTTCAAAATCGATTGATTCACTGCCCTTAATTGCTGTAGAATTTTACCTTGAATCCTTTTCCAAATTAAGCATATATTCAGCACCTAGACTCAATTGCATATTCTGTATTTTACTACCCCTTTATACGGCACGAATCAATTTGTCTCAAACTAATTTCTTTCCTTAATTAGCCCGATTTGTATCCGTTTGAGAATTACTTTCTTGATTGATGGGAAGTACTTGTGATAATTGATTCTGATTGTGATTTTTTCCATGTTTATGTTAAGCCTTTGCTTATTACCTTTGTTTTACTCATTTGCAAAACTATAAATACCCACCTTCTCTTCTTTCAAACACACATGAACACTCTTAGTTTCTGAACTTACTCTCACACTTAAAAATATTCTTTCTTGTTACTTGTAGTGTGGCCTGCCTTCAAAGTCTTGTTACCTACTTATACTGTATTTTGCTTCTTTGAACTGGTATGTTCTTATTAAGATTCCAGCATCACTACAATGTGTTTACTTAATGCTTTTACTTTCTTGTCTGCCTACTGCTAGTGTTTAGTTTAGTACTTATTTTATCATGCTATAATTTCCTTCTGCCTATTCTAATTTATTGTGAATCCTAAACCCCCACCCCCCACCAATGTGTTCGATGGTATGGTTTGTTTGAGGCATGACGGTATTAAATATTACTGCCCATGACTCAGGCTTGATCTCTGGGATCCTAACCTCTATGTTCCTTTGCTATTTTTTGTTCTGCAAGCTTATAGGCATGCCAACATCTTCAATTGTTGTGCATGCCCAAAGCTTACTCTTTCCTAAGCATAGGCTTTTTGCAACTTCCCAACCCCCCTGAACCCCCTTTGTATGAGATTATGAACTTGTTTGTGGCTTTTTCCCCTTCCTTTCTTCCCTCAAAAATCTATTTCTTCACTTGCACTCTCTTTTAGACTTAAGTTCTTCCCCCCCCCCCCCCCCTCCCCTCCTCTTGTGAACCTTGCCTTGGGACCCATTGTGCTCCCTTTGAACTTGGACGCTTGAGGGATGGCCCTTCTACACTGCACTTTTCCCTATTCTGGTGATATAATTTTGGTGTGAGCACTGCCTGGAGTCCCATTGAGGCTCTTAGAGAACTCTGACACACTCAAATTGGAGAAAGGCTTTGGATCGGTGGTCTTTGAGTTGGTCTATCTCATGACATGAAGTCAAGAATCAGTCCATCTGTGGTTGTAATTATTTTCTTTGTATTTTATAATGTATTTGTTATTCTTGTTTGTAATAATTTGTAATGAATACTTGAGGTTGGCTAGTGAAATAGGGTTGGGATAGCTACGCATGCAAAGGGTAGAAACCATGCCTATAGAATTGTTTTAATTCTGCATATTCAACTACATATAGGAACCATGCCTATAGGACTATTCTAATTTTGCATATTTAACTATATATAGGAACCATGCCTATAGGATTGTTCAAATTTTGCATATGCAACTACATATACGAACCATGCCTATAAGGCTGGTCTAATTTTGCATATTCAACTACATATAGAAACCATGCCTATAGGACTGCTCTAATTCTGCATATTCCAAACCCCACCTAGAAACTATGCCAATAAGAATATTTTAATTCAAACAACATTTAGATACCATGTCTATAGGTTTAAAAAACAAGTCTGCGTTTAGATACTATGTCTATAATGTTTTCTGCATTTCGACACCACGGCTATAAGGTTTTAAAAATCAGCAACATGTAGAAAACACGCCTATAGGAGTTTCTAAATGAATTTGACTCGCTTCACTCAATGTTAGATGTAAAAACAGCAATAGTATATAGTATCACCTGTAGAACTTGTAATCAATTGGCTTATTCTGCATCTCTACCACATCGCCTCCCAAATTCTTTAGATAGCATGTCTATAGGATCACGTCTGAACACTTAGGCAAGCCTTAGAGTAATAAGTGAAAATTGAATTTGTTTCTATTAATCGTTACAACCAGAAAGCAGACCTCATTCGGGCTTCCTATCTGAATTACGTAATAAACCAATCTGCCTCGACATTTAAAATCCCTCATCTTTAATTTTAATCAGACCTACCATTATGTGCAAGACATGCTATTATGTTTTTATCTATTCAAGGAGGTATAATTGAGACTTATATGTTTATATGTCTCCCAAAATATGCAGTATGTATTTTTGTATGTCGCCTTCGAATTTTACCTTTGAAACCCCAAGTAAGCCTAATATCCCTCCCTTTAGTATTAGTAGTCCTAAGTTCCTCAGGGACTGATAGGAACGTGACGGGTAAAATCATGCAATAAGTAATCGAGACCAATCCACGTTTTAAATACCTTGACGGGGTGGGAAGGGTAGATGTAGATAGGATAACCACGCGATAATGTCACGTGTAGTCCTCATTGAGGAGTGATTACTAGATATTATGTGGGGTGATCCATATTTTTAATAAACCTGGCACACCCCATTTCCTTTATTCTTTACTCTTTTAGCGTTGTAACTCTTTATTTCAAAAATCAGCTTTTCTAATTTCAAACCTTATTTTCTTTCAAACTATTATGTGTTTAAATCCCCTCTTATTTGAGCCTTATTGATTTATATGTTAACTGTACTCAAATTCACCATAATTGTTTGGTCGAGAACCAAACTAGTGGATTATGAGGTGTGCCTAAAACCTTCCCCTTAGAATAATTTCAAGCCCTTACGCTATCTCTGTTTGTTCAAATCAAATTCTTTTGGCGTCCTAATGCACCCTTTCATTAGGTGGCGACTCTTAAAATTCAAACCCAGCTCCCAAATGGAACAAATTGTCCCTCCAAATGTCATAAAATCAATTTTTGCAGAGGAAAAAAGGGGGCGCGACAGCATGACTCCCCTCCCTTTAAATTCATGTATTCCCTTAGGTGATTCAAGCATGCCTGGACACATCAACAAGTAAAGGAAAAAAGAAATTATTTAGTACTTACTTTTGATACTAATTCAAATTGCCTTATTGTTTTTTCACCTACTATGTTCTTACTATTCCTATGAATCCCGAATCCCAAATCTCTATCCCCCTCTATGTGTTTATGTTCTCCCTAATTAGTTTGTGAATATGTTAGTTTTAACATTTCTGAGCATGTCCAAACCAATCTGAATACCCTTGTTGGGTTATGTATTTGCAATCACATGTATGTGTATCCCCAAACCCTATGATCCATGTGCGACTACTGAGTTCATTTGGATTCTATGTGTTTTCCTGAAGTGCTTGATTCTATTTAACACTCCAACCTCTTTCCAACAACCTCTATTGCTTTACTAACTACTTTAAAAACAGATTTTAAGTCTAGTCTTTAATAAATTTCTTTCAACCCTTTTCCTGCACTTCCACTTCACTTTTAGTTAATAAGTTATTCCCTCTCTAGTATGTGTACTATCTTGGGATCCTCTTGAGAACCCTCTGAATTCTGGCATACTGAGGCTGACCTTTCCAAACTGCACTAGTTTAATGCTTGGCTACTAAGTCTATGTGTAAGCATTGTCAGGGGTCCTTGAGACCTTTAGGGAACTTTCATGCACCTAGACTCTGATTTGTCTATGGAAATGAGGCTTGAAAGACCATTGGAGGCTTTGGGAAACTTGGCCTAATTGTAGGCTCTCTATAGAATAGCTTCTTGATTTTTATTTTTAATTATATAATTCATATTCGGCCTGTAATAATTTGTAAACAGATATTTGGGGTATTTAGTAAAAAAGTGGGTAGATGTATACTTTGTGTGATAATATGGGTAGAAATCCTGCTCTTAGGGTTTTCTTGCAAATCTGCCTGCTTCACTCAATAGAAAACATGTCCATAGGGTTTTTATTCTTGTTGAATCTGATTGCTTTTTGCATAATAGAATTATGCCGATAGGATTCCACTTTTAATTTCGTTTGTATCGTGATAGAGAATAATGTCTATAGGATTCCACTTTTAATTTCATTTGCATCATGATAGAGAATCATGCCTATAGTATTCCACTTCTAATTTCATTTGCATCAACTAGAAATCATGCCTATAAGGACTTCACTTTTAATGTCGTTTGTATCAGATAGAAACCATGTTCATAAAATTCTACATTTGACATGTTAGAAACCATGTTTCTAGGTTCCAAGCCATAATGTCTTAAATCATTTCAAATATAGATACCATGTCTATAGGGCTTAATTCTTATTCAGTTCTTGTACGTCTTTCATATATTACTGCCAGTTGACTAAAACCTGTAACGCACCTAGATACCATACTTATAAGGATTTCCATTTGCAATTACATCTAGTAATCTAATTAGCCAAATAAGGCAATTTCATTTCGCCTAGTTTACTTCTGAAAACTGGTCTTACTAAGCGATGACATTTCCTGAAAATAGTTCTTTAAAAATTGCTTTAATATCATTAGATATCCCTTCTACATGTATTAAAAGGGTCTATTTCAAAAACTTATTTGTCATTGCATAAATATAGACACAATACTACATAGAGGCAATCCTTAGGGCATTTTCAAAACGTGCATTTCCCTGAAGTTTTTCCATCGTTCAATGTTTCTGATTCTAATAAGTTTTTAAAAAGGAGTCTCTAGGAAACTACTAGGTTATAACTTCTAAATTTGAAAGTGGTCTATTTCTACATAATCACTTAGAAATCCTGCTTTATAGCCTTAGATTTTTGCCTTTAAAACCTTAGGGGTATGTTTAGAACTACCTGTAGGTAAAGGTCCTAACTCCCACCGTGACCGTTAAGAAGGGACAGGTAGCAGCACGCAATAGGTATCAGTGACCAAACAATCGCTTCGCATGACCAATAAGGGATAGGAAGGGAATACATGGGATATGATGACTACGTGTTAATGTCACGTGTAGACCATCATTGAGGAGTGTATACCGGACATTGCGTCGGGTGATCCTATAGGATAAACAACCTAGGAACCCTCCTTATACCAAATCCTCTCTTTGTTTAAAACTTTGCTTTTAAAATTTGTTCAAACTTCTATTTCACTACTTGAACTGTTCAATATGCTTTACAAGCAACTCATCTGATTCAACTATTTGTATAGACTAATTTATGAGTATCAGTTTGTCCAGGACCCATAGTTGTGGACTAAGAAGGGTGCTTAACACCTTCCCCTTGAGGTTACTTCGAGCTCATACCCTAATCTCTGGTAATGCGTACCAACCTAAGAGTTAACTAGTCTAGGTTCCCTAATGCACCTTAATCTGTTAGGTGGTGACTCTTCAAATATCCAATTCCCAAAAGTAAATGAGTCATCACACGCCACGAATGTCAAAATCTAGACTCCTCCATCCCCCTCCCGCAGAGGAAAAAAGGGGGCACGACAAATACAAGCCTACTAAATCAATTACAGGCCCTACAAAGTAACCCAAGGATATCCCAGGCCTTCAACAGTCTTACTCTCCAGACAAATGATTGGACCAATCCACAGGCTCACAAGACAATAAGAGTGCATCTGAATCCTATACTCCAGATCCAACAACACATATGGCCCATTCCATGCCTAATGAATAACTTGCTCACCCAAATGGATGCTAAATTTAGCTATGCAAGTGATATAATACTCATAAAACAACTCAAACAATTAATTCTCATAGTTGTAACTATCAACATTTCTAGCCAAGACATATAAATCGGATCATACTAAATGGAAAGGCACACAAGACATATATGAGCCAGGCCTATATTTATAATTCCTTAAATAGAGTTTGATGGTGACAAGGTTGAGCATCATAGGACATCAAACCATTTTAAAGGGTTTTAAAGTAAAGCATGATCCAAAAACTACCTAAATACCTTAAGTTAATAGTCTAGAATCATGAACAAGAAGAAGGCAGAGTACAATCTTTATATGAAAATGATAATCTAATAGGAATGTGGTTACAGACAGCATAACAACATGCTAGTGGGCACAATTTGTCAAACCTATTACTTAACTGATCGAGAAACTTAACATGATGGACATTAATTGTAGCACAAGATATTAAGGAACTCATAGTAGGTAAAAGAACATGTCAATTACAGACTAAGAGGACAAACAAATATTAAGATTCATGCCAGTCGATCCCACATAAGAGAAAATTACACATTGATATTTATCCTAGAAGTAATTATAAGAGTGCAAGATTGACAAGTCAAGGAATACAACCACCAGAGTTACAAATTATAGATAAACATGCTTGGTTATGTATTGAGACAGTGCTATAACATGGGAGAATCATGAATCATTTTGCAGGAAATAATAGATTATTCCTAAAGGATTCAATAGGAAGAGATTCATTAAAGTAGATTCTGAGCAAGCAATTTGTACAAAAGATACCAGAAATCTAAGTCATAAATGTGAACATATAACAAGCAAAGAACATGACATTAAGTCTAACATGCACATGATCAATAAGGCAAAACTTAAGAGGGACAGAAACAACTCGAATCAAATGCGTAGAGTGAAGGTCTACAACATATGTTGAAACCTATCAAGTTCGATACTAGAGATCATAAAACTGCAAAACATCATTGAGACAGTAGAATTACAGAAGCACATAACAATACAATGCTGAGAGTTCACAAATAACAGAGAAGCCTAAGGTATGCTTGTCTAAAAGTTCAACCAGCAATGGAATACAGAGTACACATACATGAAAAGGTAAAAAAGTAGCCACTAAAGCTATAAGAGTCAAGAATGCTAACCAGTTGTAAAGATAAACGAGAAAAAGAGTGAGTAACTCAGAATCTCAATAGTGACAACAACAGAAAGTCAATAATGAGAACCCCCAAATCCTAGTGCGCCAGAATTTATAGGAGCTTCAGTGAGCCTCGAGCAATGCTCGTACTAGGGAGGTTAATAGAGAAGATTCTGGTGGCCTTAGCTTTTAGTCGGTCACAATCAAGAGAGAGAATAAATAATACATAAGGTGAAAGTATGAGAATAACAGTAGTTCTTAGTCATTAGGGTCCGTCCAAAAGGGGAATTGGGGAAGGGTTTATATAGCAATCGATTTGAATAAACAATCATGGAAAATAATCAATTTAAACATAGAAACAGAAATAAAAGATCTCATGCGATCAGAATCAGTAAAGGAAATGGAAATATCAAACCCTAGTTGGGTTTAACCAACTGTAAATCAAACTAGAAGTGCAATAATCGCCTATTTTCGAGTGTACATAGACGAAGTAATGTCTGAATCTTGAAGATCGAAGCCGAACAAGCCTGATTTTGAAAGGTATTTCTTTCCAAAAATAGGGCAAGGACTAAGTAACACCATATATGTATGCATAACAGTGAAGTGGCCCAAAATCGGTAAGGGAATCAATTATTGATTCCATTTTAGAGACGGATTTGGAGAGGTTTAGAGATACAACAGCTGGGGTTTATTAGAGAAGAAGAGAGAGTTGAAAGGATTTAGGGGCGGCGGATTAAGGAGAATGGGTAAGGTTTTGTGTGGTTTGGGTAATTAAAAGTGAGAGAGAGGCTATGGGTCGTTGATCTAGGCGGGGTAGATTGGAGAACGGGTCCCGACCGAATTAAAAATTAAAGGTGTCATCTGGCTTGGGGTCGGCAAATTGGGCCAAGGATTTTGGGGTGTTTGAGCCACTAATGTGGTCCGAAAATTGGCATAACTTAGGCTATATTTTAAATACAAAGAATTAAGGGAAAATAATTTTAATAAAATAGTTAGATAAAAAAATATAAAAATCCTATTTATTAAACTTACTATTTTAGAACAACAATTGAATATTATAAAAATGTAAAAATTATTTTGACCTTAAATAAATGACAAATGCAATAATTGTAAAATATAGTCTATAATTGTAGAATTACGTAACTAGCATAAAAATACAAATGAAATTATATAAAATGAAGTAAAATATTATGGAACATATATGTGAATGAAAATAATAAAGTTAGATGATTAAGTTATTACAAAGTAATTTGAAAGGGTAATTGATAAATAATCAAGTAATTAAAATGCAAAGAAATCAATTTTAAAGCTTTAAAAATTGCAGAACATTATTGAAAATATTTGTATAATTCTTGTAAATTAATTAATGATGCAAAAGTGAACTTTTGAAAGTATATATACTCATCTTAAAAATATGAGGGCAAGATTATATATCAACGGTGGTGAATCAGGTCTACAGGATCTTTGACACCAAAGAAGAATGCATGCAGCAATGCGTGATAAGAGTCTACATTCTGTTGGCACGATTTCGGGAATGGCCAAATACTCATATCCCAAAGGAAGATAACGCAGAAGCAGATACATTAGCAAACTTAGGATCATCGACGGAAATGAAGGGATCGAAGTCCAGATCGGTAGTACAACTGAGGAATTTAGTCCTAGATGCGAATAGTTATTATGAGGTAAATTCGACTAATTTTGTCTGGGATTGGAGAAATGAAACCATCGACTATCTTGAACATGGGAAGTTGCCCAAAGATCCCAAAAGCATCCCAGGCGTTGCGCACCAAAGTGGCGTAATACAACTTTAAGAAAAAACAAATATAGAAAATCTTTCTAAGGCTCGTTGACACGGTGTTTAGGGGCCTCCGAAGCTAACTATGTCATAAGAGAGGTCCAAAAGGAATATGCAACAACTACTCGGCTACAGGCTACTTGGTGCTAAAATTTGTGCGGGCAGGATATTATTGGCCACGCATGGAACATGACGCCAAACATTTTGTACGAAAATGTGATAAGTGCTAACACAACGCACTACTAGTGCATCAACCAGTAGAACCTTTGCAGTCGGTTCTATCTCCGTAGTCGTTCATGAAATGGGAAATGGACATTGTCGGACCGCTGCCACTAGCTCTCAAAAAGGTAAGATATTTTTTAATTTTAACTAACTGTTTTTCTGAATGGGCGGAAGCAGGTTGTCATAACCCTAAAATCGACCCGGTCATGATGGCGCCTATTATGAAACTAGGTCAGTCGACGCAACTCCCGAATTAATCATTTAATCATAAAAATCATTTATAAGCCTTTAATTGATTAGAGATCTCATAATGTAAGTCTAAATAAAAAGTGCGGAATAAATACGCAAGCCCGACATTAGGATGTCACAAGTCACGAGCATCTACTAAGGTCTGAATACAAAAAAGAGCCTAAAATGTACTAAATACAGTCTAAGGAAGACAAGAAGCAGAAAAGCAACGCATCGAACGTCGGCCAGCTACCTTGTTAACTCCAATGACTCTACCACTAAGCAATAAATACCCATTACCGGGCTCAGAAATACCTAAATCTGCACACAAGGTGCAAGGAGTAATGTGACCATGCCAACTCAGCAAGTAATAAAAGTAAATGAAAGTTGAGCAGTAAGAAAACACGTAAACCACATCAAATTGCTACAACAAATGCAGGACATTTCCAACACATTACATAAATCATTGACTTCAAAAATCGTGCTCAGTTTTGGTAAAATCTTTCAAAACAACTTTCAATAGTTTCACACGAGTGATAAAATAACGAGGAAAAATGATAGAAATCGTAATCAATCCCTCGGGAAAAATTTGTATCATAAACCGCCCCTCAGGCTACCTCACAATCACTCGTAATCAGCCCCTCGGGCATAACATGAATCAAGAACCGCACCTCGGGCAATAATATAAATCAACAATAACCCCTCGAGAAAGATTACGAATTAACAACAACCCCTCAGGCTACATCACATCACACACACTGGGTACCCGCGCTTTACTGGGATTGTACAGACTCCGGGAGGGCCCCTTAGGCCCAAGCGCAATAACAGGCCATCTCGTGGCATAATCAAATAGGCTCTCGACCTCATATCAAGCCACCTCATAGTGTAATTAATCAATCGCTCGACTTCATAATCATAAATCAGCACCATATTGTTGCGGCGCAAAGCCCGATCCCATAATATACTCACAACACAGGCCCTCGGTCTCACTCAGTCAAAAATCTCTCATGCCACTCGGGCAACAGTAAAACATAATGCTAAGCCCAAAATATCATTTAAAATATCAAAATGGAGTAATTATGATTGAGTTATAAAAACAATAGAGTACAACATAACTTAGTACAAATATGAAGTCAAAATAGTGAGGAATAGTAGTAAAAATATCCTAAGGGTCCAAAACGGTTGGCACGAGGCCCAAATATGGAATTCAGCCCAAAACATGATAACACTTTCCAAAGCACAATGATATCAAATAGTTTTCAATCAAATGTGCGGTTTAACGTCATATGGGACGGACTAAGTCATAATCCCCAACGGTGCACAACCCCACACTCATCATCAAGCATGTATGTCACCTCAAAGTATCACAACGATGTGAAATCCAGAGTTTCATACCCTCAGAACATATATTTACAATCTAACTTACCTCAATCCGGTCCAAACTCTAGCCCGTGATGTCTTTGCCTCTCGACTCGGCCGTCAATTGCTCCAAATATAGCCAAAAGCAGATTCATATCATCAAAATATGCTAAGAGAACAAAGCCCCCTCGAAAATATCCAATTTATACCAAAAATCCCATAATTGGCCAAACCCGGCCCCTGGAACCACATATTCAAATCCAATAAAAATTATATCTATAGAATCCTTACACTCTCACGAGTTCGTATGTACCAAGAACATCAAAATCGGACCTCAAATCCCCAAAAGAAATTCTCAAACTTTTCCTCCATTTTCCCCCAATTTCCACTCTAATTTCTTAAATTAAATGATGAAATTCAAGACTAAATCATGGAATTAAACCAAATATGAGTAAAGAATACTTACCCCAATTGCTCCACTGAAAATCTCCTCAAATTTCACCTTCTCCCGAGCTCTCTAATGGTTTTTCTGATATTGGACTTAAACCCTCGATTTTGAACTTAAACATTCTGCCCAATTATTTCCTTCATCGTGGTCGTGAAGCTCAAATAATGACTGACCCCAAATCCTTCTTTGTGAACACGACCTCAGTCATGCGTTTGCGATAGCCAATTCGATAGACCCTCGTGATCCCAGACTCTAGTTGGCAATTGCATAAGACAAATTTTCTGGCTTCCCTTAATAGACCTACGTGATCGCAGACACTTTTATGCGGTCGCAGAGAAAAAGTATGCAACAGAAATGAAGCCAAATCTACAATCTCCCAAACATCCAATTGGTCCGTTTAACCACTCGAAAGTCACCCGAGGCCCTCGGAACCTCAACCAAACATGCAAACATAACCCATAACATCACCCATACATGTTGCAACCTTTGTAACGCTCAAAATAATATCAAAACACCAAATTTACATCGGAATCAAGCCTAAGAATTCCAAAAACTTCCAAATTCCTCTTTCGATCAAAAAGTCTATCAAGACTCGTTCGAATGACTTGAGATTTTGCACACACGTCAAAAATGACACAATAGACCTACTGGAACTTCCGGAATTCCATTATGACCGCTGTATCAAAATCTCACCTATTAACCAAAAGATGCCAAAATTTCAATTTCACCAATTGAATCCTAAACTTCCACTGATCTCTAAAATATATTCCGATCATGCTCCTAAGTCCCAAATCACCTAACAGAGATAACCAAATCATAAAAATTCCCACCTGAGATCATATACTAACAAGTCAAAACTTGGTCAAACCTTTCAAATTTTATGCTTCAAACTGAGAAATTTTCTTCCAATTCATTCTGGTCTGAAAATCAAAACATATGATTCGCATAAGTCATAATACATCACACGAGGCTATTCATTCCTGAGAACTAGTGAGCGAAGTGCAAAAGCTCAAAACAACCGGTCGGGTCGTTACACAAGTCCTTACTAGAAGATTGGGGAACGTAAAGTGGTCGATTTCTTGTGGGAAATATAATTTGTAGGTTCGGAATACCAAAATGGTTTGCATGCGACAATGATCCATAAATTTATCGGAGAAAAAATTACAAAGTTCCTTAAAAATTTAAAAATATATAGGATCACGTCTTCACCCTATCATCCGAGTGGAAGTGGTCAAAGCGAGTCAACGAACAAGGTGATTATTGAAAACCTCAAGAAAAGGTTAGAAGCAGCAGAAGACAATTGGCCCAAAGAATTACCTAGAGTTCTATAGGCCTACCGAACAACGGCCAAATCGAGCACAAGAGAAACTCATTTTTCCCTGGTGTATGGTGCGGAAGCTCTAATCTGGGTGGAAGTAAGTGAATCCACTTTAAGGTATTTCTAAGCAGATGAGAAATAAAATAATGAAGCAATGTTAATCAACATGGAGTTACTCGAGGAATGTAGGGACTAAGCACATACATGAATTGCAACTCAATAGCAGAGAATGGAGCGGTATTATAATCGAAGAGCTAACCTCCATTATTTCAAAGTAGTACATTTGGTGCTAAGGAAAGTAAACCAAAATACCTGGGAGTTCAATGCGGGAAGCTGGACCCAACGTGGGAAGGTTCCTACCGGATTTTAGCTGTTACCGTAAAATGTTCATACGAGTTAGAGAACCAAAATAGAGACAAGTAGCCCAAAAATTGTAATATGGCGAACCTCAAAAGTTATTATTCTTGATGAATAATACCCAATCCAAAAGTATGTGATGCACTCTTTTTTCCTTCGTCCAGTTTTTATCCCAATTGGGTTTTTCTAGCAAGGTTCTTAGCGAGGTAGCGATAGAAAGCATACTACAAAGGCAGCAAAAATAAGACGTTTAATAAAAAGGCAAACAAGAAAGTTTCCACTCAGGGAAGTAGATAGTCTTTGTTTGTATAGCAAATACCCACTGGGAAGTTAAGTTTGCTATTGTGTTAAGGTTACCCGACCGTTCACGAGGACAAACCATTAAAGGATTGATAGGTAATATTTTGCTCGATAGCATATATTCCTGAGGGAAGGGAAGGTGTGTTACTGAGTTGAGGATTATCTAGCAATTCAATGGTGGAAACTTTGAAGGTACAAGACTTCCATTGTTCCAATTCGCATTCTTCACATTCGAACACTGGGGGAATAATATGAGGATACTGTATCAATAACTACCACGTCAAGCAAGAAATAAACTTCGGAAACATAAAAGTATCATCGGGACTGGGGACTGCTCAGCCATCCCGTAGAAACATGTTGTACAAGATAGCCACAAGTAATGGCAATTTCTTTTTTAGCATAGCAAATGCTTGTATACTTTTGATAACAAAAGGAATTAAATGAAATGAAATCATTTTGTTTTTATCTTGTTTCTGATCTGAACGATGAACTAACCTTTTCATTTGAAATTTAAACAAGTAATTCAAATTCTAGTGTCATACTAAATAGGAGACGTCCTTTTTAAGAGCACTATAAACATAAGAAGACCCTCTCTTATGAATATTCTCTCGTTAAAGGGTTGTTTTCGGGAGAATTTATGCCCGGAATCAATATTCCTTCAGGGAAAAATGCACCCCGAAGATGTACACAAAAGGAAACAATAAGTGAACTTGATAAAGAATTACCGAAAACCCTCACGTTAAAGGGTTAGTTTCGGAAGAATTTACTCCCGTAATCAAAATGCCTTCGGGGAAAAATGCACGCGAAGACGTACATGGAAGGACGAAAAAAGTGAACTTGCTAAAATACGTACATAAACCCCCACGTAAAAGGGTTGGTTCTCAAAACCAAGATACTTTCGGGAAAAATACATACAAGGTTACAAATAATAAGGTGCAAATAGGAAAACTTGAGGAAAAAAAATGCAAAGACAAAAAACTTGCATGGATATTCAAACAGAAGTAAGACTCAAACAATAATTGAGCAAAAAGATGTCTTTATTCAAAAAAAATGCCAAAATGGCAGATACAAGAATTAGAATAAGAAAAGAAAATATAAACATCAGTATCTCCGGAACCATGAGAAAGAGAAGTGTTCGCGCCACTTGGAGAAGTGGTCAGATCCACCGATGGCTTGACATCTTCCCCAGTTTGATCTTCAGCATCATTGTCCTCCATTTCCTCTTCAGTTCTTGAGATCTAGAAACAAGAACCAAAAGGACCAGGAGAATTAGACTGTGGTGGGAGCCCGTTTTTGCAACTAACTCAAGCCCACGTGCCTTAGCAATCTTGGCATCAAAATTAATGATACAAGCTTTGGCTTCGCTCGGTGCTTAAGTTCATCTTGAGTTGAGCAATCTCGGTAGAAAGGCTTTCCCAGGCGGACAAATCAGATTCTAACATCAAGGTCACGGACAATTGAACTATAGAGACGATAATGCTCGATAGTTTTCTTGTACTTCTCTTCCAACTGGGCATGTTTCACCTCAGTAACAGCAAGCTCTTCGATTTTGGAGTTCAATACTGCCTCTAAGTCAATCATTTTTTCAATAGTGGCAGCTCACGCTCGGTTGCAGCAAGAACGATGTGATGGAATTTAGCACATTTGGCCTTAGCTTCATCAAATCTAACCCTCAGCGGGCCAATTTATTGGCTAAAGTTTATCATTTATTGCTCGCTTTCCTGCAAACCAGCCTTTAATGCAATAGCCTCAGCAACTATAGCTTCCAATTTCAAAAGGCGAGATCTACTTTGCTCCCCCTCTACCAAAATTTGATCCCAAGTGAAAGTAAGTTCTAACTATCACGAATCAACCTCTAAAGGCCCTCGAAAGCAAGAAGTTGGCCTACAAAACAAGAAAGAAGAAACTCAAAATATATTCATATAAAAATAGAAGAAATAACAAAGAAAGAAAGGAGTGTACCGCTACGGCATTATGCATGGCGTTGCTCAATAGGCACTCTCCTTAGAGTGCCTTAACCTTTTCCCAATCCTTCTCTAAAGCCATAGGCTTCAGATAAATAGCAATCTCCACCGGCCGGGAAAGTAGGTTGCACCCGGTAGAGATCGAAAGGGTAACATTTCTCCTTCAACGGGGATCTTCATATGGAGCAGCATAATTTTGCCCCAAATTCCCATGAACTGGGACTAGGGAGAAGGAACATCTCCTTCGTGATCAGATTTTGTTAACTTGTATGAGTTCACAAAATAATAGAGCACCTAATCCTCTATGAGTTTCTACTGAGAATACTTATGAAGCAATAAGTAAAAGAGACACGGGATTTTTACGTGGAAAAATCCCGCTCAAGGGGACAAAGCCACGGCCTACACTTTTAATCTTTAAATTTCACTAACTTGTAGCCTCATTATTACAAGACACTTGTAATGACTCTATTACAAGACACTTGTAATGACTCTATTACAAAGACTTCAACTTAACTAACTTGTGATACTCTTACCACAAGCCACTTTGTCACTCTCTAGTTACAAATACTTGAACTTATGAGTAACTCTAGTCACAACACAAACTTAGAGGGTTTGTGATTTTTAGGTTTCCTAAAACACATCTTCTAGGAAAGAAAAATATGAGTTAAAATGAAGAATAAATAACAAGTTTACAACTCAACTACGGATACGCATAGACTCATTGTGAAATTGATCCTTTGGTAGAGTTGTCTTCTTGTTCTTGACACGCTTGTGACTTCAATGCTGGATAAACACTTTACTACTTGAGATAATATCACTAAATGCTCAAGTGAATATCTTTTGTCTTGCACCATGTTGTTATGCTACAAAAGACATCACAACAGTGATTCAATTCTTGATATATGCCTCTTCCCAACGAAAAGTGACAGCCGCACTATTTGCTGCAATATTGCATGTACAGTTGCAGACAGCTACTTTCTGCATATGCGTTCCAATTATTGTTGACTTGTACTTCTATTAGAGAACACTATGGGATCAGGTTCCTGATGTGTTCCTTTTTGTAGTGGTTCATTTTCTGGAAATCAGACTAAACTTTGTTCATTTGAGATGTGTACCAAGTGAGTCAGGCTCTCTATCTGGTTTATAACAATAAGTTTGTTAAATTATCAAAGCATAAGAATCATAAGTCATAGACATTAAAAATCCATCAATTTCACCCTTTTTTATTATGAGAAACCTAGGCTTTGACAGTATTTATTTAGAGAAGAGATAACCAGATGAGGTACCAGGAACTTCACAAGTTCCCCTGACCTTTTGTTTTTGGTTCCCCTTTAATTAGATCCCTTATTTTTGAATCAATTTTTTCACAAGTTCCCCCTGAACTTTTGCTTTTGATCCCCCGTTGACAATACATACACTACTCACTAATATCACAATGCATGCAACTACTATCCATACATTACTCACTAATATCACAATACGATGCATGCAAATACTATCCATACACAACTCACTAATATCACAACGCATGCAACTACTATCTATATTCCCCTTTTGGCATCATTAAAATGCAAAAGCAAGCAAACAACATAAAGAAGTCTAACACAGCCAACTCATGCCACATATGTGCACACAACATGACAGAAAAGAGAAGCCAAAGGAAAACAGAATTGTACATGCAAAAAGAGGAGTCGTTTCATTGATATTAATAATGGACTTAGTATACAGGAGCAGTAATGGTGAAATTCAGCATGCTATCAGCAACAGAGACAAACAAAAATAGAAACAGTATCCATAAAACATCATAACAGAACACACTGGTCACTAGGGTGTATCTAAGAGGCACTAGAAGAGGAAGACTAAGAGAGAGAAGCAGTAAGGGTTTTGAGAACCAGGTCCAATCAGGCATTTGCAGACAGTTTCTCTTCAACTAGTTTTGCACGAATCTTATCATTTTCCTTTGGCAAGCCGGCAACTTCTTCATTAACGGAATTGGGTCTTTTGACCGATTGACCGAGCTAAGTTTCCAGTATGGCATTCTGATCCCTCAACTTTCTGATCTCTTTAGAAGCAACATTTTGAGCATGTAGCTGAGAAATTGTCGAGATATTTCCACCAACCCTTTCTATGCACTCACATTCTTCCAAAGTGATTTTAGAGAAGGTTTACTTGTGTGTGCCCACTCTGGGATTACCCAAAGGGTCCTTGTAAAATTTAAACACTTGATTAAGGAAAACGCCATATAGTAGCCCATGATTCCCTCCTTTAAAGTTTTCTACCTTTTTCATATAATCTATCATGATTGCTGGCAGATTGATTGGGACAAACTCATCAAGAGCCTCCATTAAAACCAGATTAGACTTTGCAGAAATAGACCGTCTCTTATAACAAAGTAAAAGCACCTTGTTAACTAGCTCAAAGAGAATTTGATACTCAAGGAGTAGTACCTTCTTATGCAATTGTTCCCCCTGCTGAATAGATTGCTCTTTCATGATAGCTCATCAAAAGTTGACACCACAAACACCTTTGACTGATGACATTCCTTCAAATGGAATTTGGAGAACCTTCCCCAATGCTAAAGTGTCAAGTACAATGTCTACGCTATTTACTAACACATAAATGAGATACCCCTAAACAGTGAAGAGATATGCGTAGAAATTTTGTACCGTGTCTTCGTACACCAAAGGCATCTTCTCCTGACACAAGTGCTCCCATTAATGAAACTATCTCTAGAATTTGCCTCATACCAGCCATCTTTAAAGTTGATGGATCAAACGTACAACCCCAATGGACTTCCTGAGTTCTTAATCTCTCCTTCCAAAGACCACTGTCACTAGGTATGGTCTTCAAAAACCAGGTTCCCCTACAGTTTCCTGTTTTCATTTTCTAGATCCTTTAACAAACTTCCCTTTCCAGCTTACCAACCCCATAGTATCATCTTCAAACATAGCTTACTCAACTATACTCTTCTTAGACTTATTGTTGCCCTTCACTAATGCTCCACTTTGTTTCTCAATAGCTTCATCGGAAGATTCATCCACAGACTTCTGGACTTTTATAGATTGTTCTACTGAGGAACCGGATTCCTTTAGAGCATCTTTGTCAACCTCACCCACTAGAATGCTCTTGTCTGTAACAAATTCTCCTTGATTCATCAACCTCTTCTTCCTTGTCTTGACACTCCTCCTACTTTTCTACAATGTAGACTCAAACCCCTTTTTCTGTTGCAACTTGATAGGGCGTGATTTGGAAGAGGATGCTAAGGACATAGGATAATCAAGAGGTTCAAGAGTGGAATTACCTTGAAAAGAATCAAGATTTTCAGCAGGTTTTCCTAGGACAGTTCAAGGTTTAAAAGACTCGAGGAGTATTATGGTTCTTTCATCACCTAAGAATGGAGTTTCTTCCCCCTGATACTTAGACAAGATATATGCTCCTTCATTCATTAGACTCTCAGCAGTGATAGACATAATATTATGCGCTACTTCCTTTTCTGGTGACTCTGTGAGAGCCACTGAGTCCAAAATGGAGGAGTTCAGATACTGATCAAGATCTTCCTTAAACACCTCTGACACCTGATAGGTAACACCTCCTGAGTGTTCTTTGACGAGGTCAGAGGAATTTGGAGACAAGGGATTTTCAATACATATAAGGGAAACATGGTTTAATCGAAAAGGAAAAACTATAGAAAATAAGGAGGAAACAGGTGTGGGCATAATGGCATTGGAAAGAGTGAAAGAGTGAATTTCTGGAGACGACTTTAAGGATGATAGGGAAGTGGAAGTGGTGTTAATGGTAGGAGAAGGAAACGATCAATTGATTGCCATTATAGGAGTATTTTGTAGGTGAGTAGAGTGAGAAAGAAGTGAAGAGAAGAACATAAAGATACAGAAGAGATGAAGTTTCATGACTTGTTGTGGGGAAGAAAGAGAGTTTCATGGGGAAAAGGGCTAATGATGAGAAGAGAGAGAAATGAGTTTTGAATAGTCCTAAAAATAGCGGTAAGTTTGTGAGAAAATCTTATCGTGCAGAGGGGATGAAAGGATTTGAAAGACAAGACATGACATGCAGACTTTTGAAAAGTTGGATGATGTGGAAGTTGAATCAATTTTGTTAACCCTTTTTTAGAAAGCATGCAAAACAACACATTACTACTAACTTGTAGTACATGAACCTGATGCCTGAACAGTTTTAAAAAAGATTTTAGCAGCTCTTCTTTCGTAGTTTATAATTGTTCCTTTATCTTCTATGATCGTCATGTGTGTTTACTTGCGACGGTATCGATATAAGTTAGGCTTGGCCAGAAAACACTTTAGCTAATTTTACTTGAATGTAATTTTCATAGCCAACTGATAAAGAATCAAGTTCTCTTTTAGACTCTAATAACCCCAGCCTCACCATGTTTCTTTCAATATGTTCCCTACTCAAGGCTTTGGTGAAGATATCTGGAACTTGGTCTTTTTTGTTGCAGAAATTTATACAGATCAACCCTTTCTCCATATTGTCCCTCAGAAAATGATGCCTCACATCAATGTTCTTGGTCCTTTTGTTTTGAACTAGATTCTTGACCAAGTTGAGTGCACCGGTGTTGTAACATAAAAGAGGCACTCCTTCAGTAACTACCTCAAAATCCTCCAATTGTTTATTAATTCATAAGAGTTGAGCACAACAGGATGTTGTCGCTACATATTCAGCTTCAGCTGTTAGAATACTGACCAAGTTTTGCTTGTTCTTGCCCCGTGGGATAAAGCATGATCTTGGCACATTAACTATTCTAGAAGTGCTTTTCCTTGCACTACATCTCCAGCGGTTTCTTCAGCTTCAATGATAGTACATAAAGTACCAGGTTCCTCATGAGAAATGGAAGAGGATGTTGAATTGTCTTCACCTGTCTCCCTCATCTAACTCATCATATCAACCTTCCCAATTGAAATATCAGATATTTCTCAAGGACCAAAAGTGATTCATTGTCTTGATCATCACTATTCCTTCCTTTGTTATATAGGGATATCTCATTGAGTATCACATGAACACTTTCTTCCATACAGTGTACCCTTATGCTGTAGACATTGTGGGCTTTGCTTTAAGGGACGTATCCTAGAAGGATTTCTTCTCACATCAAACTTCCCGATATGGTCCTTCCATTGTTGACAAAATAATATTTGCATCCAAAGGTTCTAAGATGATTTGTCTTTGGTTTTCGTCCATTAAGCAACTCAACAGAGGTTTTGTTTAAGAGGGACCTGATTATACACATGTTCACCAAGTAGCAAGCCTCGTTTATTTCTTCTGCACAGAAATATTTGGCTATTCCCCTGTCAATGCGCATTATCCATTCCATGTCTTCCAGTGTGTTGATCTTCCTTTCAGCAACACCAATTAGTTGTGGAGTCCTTGGTGTTGAGAAGTTGTGAGTGATCCTATTTCCATTACAAGACTCATCAAATCTTGGCATTAACATATTCTAACCCCTTGTCAAATCTGATACGTGTTTTCTTCAGTTTCTTCTCCACTTAGATCTTCCTGACAAGTGTCACAAATACTTCAAAATTCTCTTCCTTTACTCTAAGAAGCAGTGTCTAGGTGGATCTTGAATTTGGCAGCCCGCGAACCAAGTTCTTCTGAAATAGTTCATTCAGAAATGAGAGCCTTGAGTGTTCCAATCGTTTATGCCAAGGTTTGCGTCATTGCCAATAGCCTTTAAGCAGCTCATATCACCAGTTTGTAGGGATTTAAGGTCAGCAAAGTATATATTCTTGTTCTTTTGGTGACTAAGGCCACTTCATTATCAGATTGGTAACTATGCATATTTATTATAAGGACTCTACTTTGCTCCCTTTATCACAGATTGGTACACTCTCAAGGGACTGTGGTTCAGGCAACTCACATGGAAAACGTCCTCAATTGAGTGTAACATAGACGTTCTATATTTTCAACACTGAGAATGTAACCCCTCCCCTTTTTAATATATATACACAGGATATATTCCCTTTTCTATAGGGCTTTCAGTGAGAGACAATCAATGAAGTTTCTAGTCATTGTTTTTAGCAACACTTTTCATGAACCATTGCAGTCCACTTCTTCTCGTTATTCCCTGCACATAAGAATCATGGATTAGATTTAGGAACCCAAACTATTTGGGTCCTTTGTTATGAGAAAAGGGATGGATAAGGGCTTTTCTAGTCCATGTAGGAAATATTCATTTCTTGCAAGCGGTACTTGGTCCCTCTTTAGTATTCACTTTTTCAGTAAACACTTTGCTATCTGAATATATTAAATCCTGGCCTGGAAACTTTCTTTGAAGTGCTCATTGTTCCCATAGTAGGTACACAGCAAGTTATCAGGAACAGTGACGTGCTTGTTGTGAGGGTTGTAGGGAGCTTTCTCCTTTTGGAACTTGATTTTGTTTCCACTATTGAAGTATATGGCAGTGACAGCATCTGAGGACCATGTCAACTTCAGATATTACTCAAGATCAATTTTTACTTTCCCCAATTCAACTTGAAGTTGCCTATTTTTCTCAAGTTCACCACATAGACTAGTTTTCACATCATTTAATTCCTTCTCAAGCTTGATGTATGTCTTACCAGCTACTTCCTTCCATTTCCCAAGACTCGTAGTCATATGTTCTGAATTGAGTCCCTCAATGGTTTCCTTTAGGTCAGTGATTATCGCTAAAAGTTATCTATCTCTTGCTCAGTAGCTGCAGTTTTCTCTTCTAGAGTGCGTTTCTCATTGCTAAGACCTTCTATGGTTTCCTTCAAATCAACTACCACTACCATCAGGTCATCTCTATCATTTTCGACACTATTTATTTTTTGATTCAAAACTTCCATTTCCTTTTCAAGATTATCTATGGTCTCATTTAGGTCCACTACGCAGATCACCAGATCATATCTGGATTGTTCAGCTTCTCCTAGTTCGATAGTCAGCATTTCTTTCATTATCAAGGCTATAATATGCATCAATTAGAAAAGTTTCTAATGACCTTAACTTCTTAGAAGAATAGGATTTCAAATTTCTCTAAACATCCCTGAAATTTACCTTATCATTTTCATCTTCTTCATCATCGTCAAACTAAACCATCAGCGCGAACAGTGACTCATATTTTGTTGCTTCAGTTTCCACTGCTGTCATGGACCTGTTTTTTACTTCTGGTTCCCTTTCTGATTCATTGGAGGAGTCTCCCCAGGCAGCAAGATCCTGTTTCACAATATTGTCAGCTGCACTTTTTTGACTGAATTGTTTGTTTGGAACCGCGTTCCTTTTTGCTTCTCAATCAGGATTTTGTCTGTACTGCTCATGTTTTAGAAGTGGACAGTCTTTGATGAAATGTCATGGCTTTCCGCACTTGTGACATATATCATTGTTCCTTGCCTTACTTGAACTACCCTTCTTTGGTATACCACCATTCCTTCGAACCATCTTTTGAAACCTTTTAGTAAGATAGGCTATATCACTATCTTCTTCACTTGAGTCACTATTTTCAGCCTTGAGTACCAGTTTCTTTTCCTTCTTTGGCTCTCTCCTTTCATTATCTTTCTTTCTTTTCTTCATGCATGTCTTCAGATTACCAATCACCTCATTGGTTAGAGTTTGTAGATCTTTAGATTCAGTGATGGCATTTACCTTACTCTCCTAAAAACCAGGTATAACACTGAGAATTTTCCTTACAAGCTTGGGAATAACATCTCCAAGTGAATGAAGCTCATTTATGATGGATGTGAATTTAGTGTGCATATCCTGTATAGACTCATCATCCTTCATTCTGAAGAGCTCATACTCAGTGGTGAGTATGTCAATCTTGAACTGTTTAACCTGAGTGGTTCCTTCATGTGCGGTCTAATACTTCCCATATTACTTTACCAGAATCAGAAGCTGAGACTCTATTGTACTCATCAGTTCCTACACCACATACCAAGATTTTCTTGGCATGATATTTCTTTTCTACGGCTTTCCTGTCAATAGCGATGTACTCATTTCTATGTTTTGGCACCATTAGTCCAGTTTCTCCAAGCTTCTTTGTAGGAACATGTGGACTATAACAGATGATGTTCCATAATTCTAAATCTTCAGCCATTATAAAATCATGCGCACGAGTCTTCCACCAGTCATAGTACTGACCATTGAATCTAGGAGGGCTGCATGTTGATTGTCCTTCCTCAAAGTCGCGTAGAGCATCCATTGAGATCATTTCTAGGTGTTAACCTTTTAGAAAGAGCCTGCTCTGATACCAATTGTTAACTTATATGAGTCCGCCAAACGATAAAGCACTTAATCCTCTATGAGTTTCTACTAAGAATACTTATAAAGCAGCAAGTAAAAGAAACACGAAAATTTAACATGGAAAAATCCCACTCAAGGGGACAAAAACCACGACCTACACTTGTGGGCTTTCAACTTCACTAACATGTATCTCACTATTACAAACCACTTTGTAATGACTCTATTACAAAGACTTCAACTTAACTAACTTGTGATACTCATACCACAAGCTACTTTCTCACTCTCTCTAGTTACAAAGACTTTAACTTATGACTAAATCTAGTCGCAACACAAAGTCAGAGAGTTTGTGATTTTTGGGTTTCCTAAAAAACAGCTTCTAAGAAAGCAAGATAGGAGTTACAATGAAGAACAAATAACAAGATTACAACTCAATTACGGATACACATAGACTCATTGTGAAACTGATCCTTTAATGGAGTTGTCTTCTTGTTCTTGACACACTTGTGACTTCAATGCTGGATAAACAATTTACTGCTTGAGAGAATATCACTAAATGCTCAAATGAATATCTTGTGCCTTGCACCGGGTTTTTATGCTACAAAAGACATCACAATAGTAATGTCAATTCTTGATACATGCCTCTTTCCAATTAGAAGTGACTACCGCACTATCTTCTGTATTGTCACGTGTACAGCTGTAGACAGTTACTTTCTGCATATGCGTTCCAATTGTTGTTGACTTGTACTTAGGTCAAAGAACACTACGGGATTAGGTCCTTGTTGTGTTCCTCTTAGTAGTGGTTCATTTACGGGAGATCAGACTGAACTTTGTTCATTTGAGATGTGTGCCAAATGGTTCAGGTTCTCTATCAGGTTCTTAACAATAAGTTTGTTAGATCATGTAAACATAAGAAGCATAAGGCAAAGACATTGAAATCCCATCAGATGCATCCTATGGAGATAATGTAGCAATTGCTGGTGGAAGAGTGGATGAAGATGGAAATGATGTAGCAATTACTGGTGTTGGTGAAGATGGAAATAAAGCTGATGCAGTTGAAGAGTAAGAAACACCTGCATCAAATGCAGTGCTGGTTGTTGGATGCTCGCCAACCAAAGGCGATAGGGACTCGGTACTCAGCCCGGCGTTACCGAGCATAGCAATTGGGGCCCAAAAATGGGAATTGGCATTTTTCAATAAATAAAATTCTCCCCCCCCCCCAAAGTGTCGAGTATCATCATCGGTCGATGTAATTAAACCAAAAGATTGAGCATTTTGTTGAGTTTATGATGAACGTAGCTTTCTGTGTAGAGAAGCCCCGTCATCACTAGCTTCTCCATCATCGTCAATCACCACGCTGTTTATGACCAGCCTGGGAGAAGGGCTTGTGATCAGAACTTCCGAAAATGACACAGGGGAAATAGACTTTGCCCTATTATTTTTTACCCTAGCCAAAAAATAACACCTTCTTTTTGGTTGCTTGTTCTCCAGTCGAGGACTCCATAATAAAACACATGTGCCGCAAGCAGTTCCGGACACACCTGCTTGAGTAAGCGCCTCCTGAAGTAGTCTTGCTGCATCAGCATGATCAGCCAAAACATCCTCCTCAGAGACAACAACTGAGCTTGCAAGTAAACCTGATTTCAAGATAAAAATAGAAGGGGTTAGTCAAGTTCTTCACATGAAAAATTGAAACAAGGCGAGTTTCAATTACCATAATTTTTTGTCGTCCGCCCATATTTAGGGACCAGTTCTTTCCAAAAACGAGATTCAGATATTTGTAACGTCCAAAATCTTCTGAACCCACCGATCCAAACCTTCGACCACCGATGGGATCCATCGAGTTGTTGAAACATACAAAGGGTAAAAAATCAATACGACTACAGAAGGATATTTAATAAAAATATCAAACAAAGATCTTATGAGTGTGCTTCCAAGCAACTGAAAAGGAAGAAGTCATTGTTAGAATGATGTCATTGATGGGGACTGCAGCGAACCACTCCATCCACCCATGGTCATTGTCATTATCCATGCTAATCAATAGAGTATGGTGGCCGCGTTTGTAGAGATCTATCATTCCCCCACGAAAGATCTTGGGAGAATAAAGATTCATTATATGAGCTAAGGTTATATCTTCTCCAGTCTCCTGGCATAAACTATGAAGCAGATGACCGTCCTCCATACAGAAGGACTTACTTGTTCCAAACACGCTTGGTAACGGAGGCAAAATTCTATAACAGAATCAAGCGCTTCGCTCAAAGAAAACGCATTCAAAGTAAATCGATACGTGTAGAAATATGCAAAAGCCTCTTTGCGTAGGTTCACTTGCTCCAATAGATCAAGAGCAATAATATCAAACACAGGGCAGCGCCAATGTTCCTTCACAACAAGAATGCTGGAAGAACGGATTGAAGAACCATATGCGAGAATCAACAATATGGAATTTGTTTTCGAAATCTTTTGCGGTAATAAGACTTCTAGGGATGATGGTGCCTACTGTTGGAGGAACAGAATCCTCAGCCTTTTTCTTATTCTTTGAAGAACTGGTATGCTTTGAGGAAGAAGCCATTATGTGAAAAAAGGAGAAGGTTTTTTGTTTGAAGAGAGTTAGAGAAAAGACAAAAAAATAAAGATGCAAATCAAAAGCTTGAAAATTTATGAAGTATAAAGGAAAATGATGATGAGTATAAGTAAAATTTTGGTGGCTAAAATCTCGGTCATGATTACCTCGTTAATCGGCAAAAGTTGTACCGAATCATGAGATGACGCGTGTTCGGTATATTAAATGTAGAGAGATGTGTGTCTAATCAACCGTCAGAAACCTACAGAGGGAATTATAGAAATTCTCTCCAAAAGTGTATTTCTACCACTTTCCGGTAACACAAAATTATGTCACAGGAAAGCAGGGGGATTATATGTTAGGGCAAAATATGATATGGCACGTGGTCATCTAAAGGAAGGACACTTGGAACCATGACGAGGATCGCTAAAGATCGAATACAAATATTTAGTTTGTCACCGGGAGAGATAACGTTCATAGAAATGTGTTAAATGCCTTGCTCCCGGTAGCATCTAATAAGGAATATTCTACAGCATTAAGAACAACGGCCCGTTACTGAAAATTTGGCATTTATGTTCACGGTTACATCTTAATTAATGACCCTCATAATTGGCATTAAAGGAATGCACAATCCTAAGACTTCATTCCCTACACACAGTTATAAATAGTGAGCTTAGTTATCATTATAACATACGAACTTCCTGGCAAACTTATGTTATATTCTATGCAAAGCTTAATACAATTTTATTTTCTTGTTTTATGTTTCCGGGATTGTCATCTCTGCTATTTCATCTATATTTTAAAGTTAAATATTGCATAATTCTTTACTTATTGTATTATTTTTAGGATCAAATTAGTTCACTTATTACAAAATTACGTATAAATTCAACTATACAGCTAAACAATCAGAAGTACCATTTAAAATAACCATAGTGAAATGCGACTTCGTCACTTAGTAAGTTTATTTTTCGAAATTTGTAGTGAAACCATATTATCAAAGTCAAGATTATAGTTAAATTCCATCCATCCTTGATCCGAAATATGGTAAACAGAACATTTGTTATTAGGGGTGGTGGATTTTGAGGCGTTACAATTGATGAATATAAAATATTTGCTTATTAAATATTTTTAATATCTTATTTTAAATAATATACTTAAAATATTTTTTGAATTTTGCTTTTTTCTAACTATTTTTTGTAATGAAAAAAAAAGATAAAAGGGATTATAAAAAAAGAAAAAGAAAAAATACTCGATGAGCAAACACAAGAATTGAAATGACAATTTGAAAGCATATAATTAAAGTTTTGACATATTCAAGCCCTCCATTCTCAGATTATCCAAACTCCTTGGACATATCCAAGTTCATATCTTCATACGTGTCTAAACTCCTTGTCTGAGACACATCTAAGCATTTAATACCTGCAAGACTTTTCTATAAATATAATGCAAATTTGGTATCCAAAAAAAAGGAGAGACGTAGCTAGAGAACTACTTTTCTCTAAACTTTAGTCTTAATTTCTTTCTTTAACTATTTCATTTTCTTTTTGTAAGTTTTGGATTTTCCTAAAGTATTGGTAATATTCTAAAATTCTTTTATGTTGTGAGATTTAAATACTTTATAATGAAGTAATTTCTTTTGTTGGTATAGTTGATAAAGCTTGATAAATATTTTAAGGAAAAGGGTTCATACCTTTAAATTATTGGAAAAAGTTTAAAAATACCCTCCATCCACCTATTAGGCTAAAAATACCCCTCCATTCACTTTTTTGTTTCACTTATACCCTTTGACCTATGGTCAATGCTAAATTAAAAATAATTATTATTCTTTTTATAAAGTTTAAAAAATATTTTACACAACATTTTAATTTTTTCTAAACTAATGCACCAATAGTCTATTAAATTAGTAAAGTATTTTTTTTTCAGTTACAAAAAAAATATTTTTTCCAGAATTTTTAAAGTATTTATTTTGTAAAAAATGAAAACGAAACTGTAACAACAGAAAAAAGAAATATTTTTAATAAAATACTTTTTGTTTTTAAAAAGCTGACAAAAAATTCAACAAAATATTTTCGTTTTTGAAAAATATTTTTTTTTCATTTTTTAAAACATTTCGTTTAATTTTCGTTTTTCAGTTTTTCTAAAAGAAAATTTATTTTCTTTTATTCAAAAAATAAAAAATATATATATAAAAAATTTTCAAAAATATTTTTTTAGTTTTTTACAAAACTAAAATATTTTTTTCTATTTTTAAAACTTTTTTTCAGTTGTTAGAGAAAATGCTTTAAAAACTGGAAAAAAAATTAAAAAAATATTTTTTGTAAAAAGTGAATTGTTTTTTGTAAAAACTGGAAAAAAAAAAAAGAACGAGCCTTTACTAAATTAGGACTGCTGGTGCAGTAGTTCTAAAAAATGAAAATGTTTTGTAAATATTTTTTAAGTTTTACAAAAAGAATAATAATTATTTTTAATTCAGCATTGACCTAACGGTCAAAGGACATACGTGAACCAAAAAGGTTGATCGAGGGATATTTTTAGCCCAACAGGTGGATGAATGCTATTTTCAAACCATTTCCAATAGTTTAGAGACATTTTGGACCCTTTTCTAATATTTTTATAATATTATTTTAGTTTTAATACATCCTTGGCTTGAAATTTTTTTTATAATTCATATCGTGCTGAAATAATGGTTTCTAATTAATTATATATTATCACTTCTATATATTTTCTTTAAGTTATTCTTATATTATTTTTATAATTCTCACGGGGCAAAATTAATATATAATAACCAATGAATAAAATAATAGAGTGGGAGTAATTTTTGTAAAACTCTTAATTTAAATCTATAATCTTATTTGTCTTGGTTTTAATTTTCATAGAGGAATTGTATAGGCAAGGTAACTAATTTTCAGTAATAATATTCTCACGAAATTTTTACTACCTTTTAGCACAATTTGGACAAGAAAATATTTCGATTTGATCATTACTAGCTTAACTCAATCAGTTACATAACCTCACAAAGTGCTTTTTCTTAGTGAGAAAGATACAGTTGCATTAGCCATAAATAATTATTCTTTAGAGAAATACATGTAAAAATTGAGATTTTATTGCAATAATATTATCAAGTGAATTCAACGATTCCCAACTCTTTTAAAATTATAAATCTTTCGGAAGTTGTTCGATTTTCTTTACAACAACAACAAACCCTAGTATGATCCCAACAGGTGGGGTCTGGGGAAGGTAGTTTCTACGCAGACCTTACCCTATCTAGTGCAGGTAGAGAGATTGTTTCCAATATACCTTCGGCTCAGAAAGGGAAAGAATAAGAAAAGGAAAGCAAGGAAGGAAGGAAGGAAGGAAGGAAGGAAGATAAAAGAAAAAGGGAGAGATAAAGGATAAGTAATACCAAATAATAGCAACGGGGAATACAATATCTGAGACGAACAAAGCCACATAACATTATAAAAAACTAAGAATATGAAGGGACATGCATAGTACTAAAACTATCGATTAACAACTAAAACTTACTTGTTCGGTTTTCTTTAAGTAATTAAAAAGTTTTAAAACCTCACTCACCCTTGACATCAATTTGATTCTCTCAAATAGTAGTAAATATTAAAAGTTTGAAGACTAAATTAATCAATTTTCTATGAGACGATATTATAAATTATATTAGAATTTGACGGAGTACGAACAGTAAAATCCTATGCACATTAATACTAACAGATCCTACCAAATGTTGTTCAACTTCTGGGAATTTTGACTTAATAGTATAATCAAAGCAATAAAGATCACGTACATAAGTAACGAAGCATTACCAGAAACAAAGATATATTTCATGCCGGTCAAGATACATGATGGCGTCCATCCAAACATCTAGTTAAGGAGATATACCTAACAAAACCAAGGCAACCAAATGCCTCACTCTCGAGATATCTTAAGATAATATAGGTTCCTGTATCTGAATTTGATTGAAATTTGTAATAACAATTACAATGCTAGAAAATGGTGGTCATAATTTCCAAAAACTAGGCATTCCTTGACTATCAATTTAATTTAGAGATCCGCTCTTCCTGGATATCTGGGGAAGGGAATGACATCCCGAATGTTTTCTATTCCAGTGGCGAAAAGAATCATTCGCTCAAAGCCTAAACCGAAACCACTGTGTTTCACAGTACCATAGCGCCTCAGGTCTAGATACCACTCATATGGCTCTAGTGGTAAACCCATCTCCAGTATCCTGCAATTAAAAAATGGAAGATTCTCAGTCCAAATTCCATTAGTAATTCATTGCAATTACCTTAAGGTTAATTCATCCCAGTTCACCTTAAGGACAACAAAGAGTAGGCCAAACAAACAGTTAAATACTGAAATTTAATCACCAAATATGTGAACCAGAAACAGAATCTAACTCTCTTCTAGCAAATTTGTCATACCTTGTTCTGAGGACCTCATAATCCTCTTCTCTTTGGCTTCCTCCAATTAGTTCTCCCACCTGCAGAGGAATGCAAACAATTTGTTCATGCAGCAGCAGACAAATTACTCATGATCTTGAAAGAGAATTGGATAGTGCTTCGGGAAGGGAGGGGGGGTGGTTGGGGAGCCTGTAAGTGCCCCACTGCAGGTAAAGCGTATCTGTTTCTTTTTATGAAAAGAGAGCTGATCTTTTGGCTCCAACTAGGGATTGTCAATGGTTCGGTTCGGTCTGTTATTTTTTAAAATTTACACCATACCAGTTTTTCGGTTATTCTATTATGTATAACCAAAATTAGAATTTTCGAAACTGTCTCAATCATGTCGGTTTCTCTTCAGTATCGGTACGGTTCGATTAATTTTCAGTATTTTCTAATATCATGTAAAATTCACCAGTAGAAGTAGAATACAATAGCCGCTCTTTTATAGGACTTAGCAAAACTCTCTAGACATTTTTACTGTTTAAAGGGTGATCAATTAAAAAAAAAAAAAGATGGCTAGAGTATAGATCCATCAACTATTCTACAGCAACGTAAAAGAAATCAAACAAAGGCAAAGTAAAAATATAAATCACACGGGTTGAAAGATATACAAAGCTGGGACTCAATAATAAAGTCTATCTAAATTATATGAAAGGAAACATATTCAATACATTGTAGTTTGATATTCATAAACGCTAGAATACTTTCTATCTTGCTAATAAAGATACTTGAAATAACTTGGTTTAAGTAGAAGAAGCATAATAGGTTTTAGGAATTAGTATTTTGAGCTTAATTACTTGTTGGCTTGTAATAATTTTCATAACTCCAAGACCCAAAGAAAATTTAATGCATTATTATTTTTAAACTTACTAAATAAATATATTTTTCACATGTAGAATTTATTCAGTACAGTTCGGTATTTTTTTCGGTTTATTTTTATAAAATAAAAGACCTACCTTAATTATCAGTGCGGTTAAGGATTCATATTAAAACATAAGGTTTCTTAAAATAAAACATAAAAATCGGTTCGCTGCAGTACGGCTCGGTCGGTTTAGTCGGTTTTCGAATATTCATCAACACCCCTAGCTCCAACTAACTCTCACGTAAAGCTTAAGGCATGCAGCCTGGTCAGACAGACAATCTTTTTCCCTATAGCTAAAACATGGCTTCATTCCGTTGGCCAACAGTGCTTGATTCAGTTTAGAATAAGGGTGTATGGTGTCGCGGTTCCGAACCGGAACCGGACCGAAACCGTGGCCCTGCCGGTTCCGGCGGCCCGGTTCCGGCGGTTCCGGTTCTACCGGTTCCAGGGAACCGTCGTGGGCCGGTTCTACCCATTGGAACCGCTAGAACCGGACCCGCCAGAACCGAAACCGGCTGGCGGTTCTGGACCGGTTCTGGCGGTTCCGGTCCGGTTCTGGCGATTCCAACGGCCATTTTTCAAAAAAAAAATTTAAATAATTTCAGTAACGGCTCTTTGCAAAAAGTAGCCGTTTGGAAGTTTAAAAAATAGCCATTTGGCCCCCAAACTTTAATTTAACCCCAAATTTTATATAATTACACTATTTCCCATTTCTCAACTTTAAATACCCCCTCATTCTTTCATTTTTATTTACCAATTCATCAATATCTCTCAATCTCTCTCAAGCTCCCTTTCAATCTTTCTAGTGCAAGTGCTTAATTTATTGTTGCAAATTAATGAAAAATTGTGAAGTTGTTGAATTGAAGTTTTCAAGTGTTCAAGTTCAACGATTTTCAATTTTTAAGTTGTTCGTCAATCCGGTAAACTCGTTTCAACTCTTACGTGCTAATAGTATTTTTTGGTGTTTTTAGTTTGCTTAATTCTAATTATTATGGCATTTTCGTTGAAAAATATGTTCGGTAAAGGAAAAGGTAAAATCGGTGAAAGTAGTGGCCAAAAAACTCCCCCTCCCCCGGCTCCCCGACCTAAAAAAGATAAGCAAGTTGAAAGTAGTAGCCAACCTAGATGTCCTAATGAACCCTTCGTAATCCTTGATAGTGATCACCCTTGTTTTCAATTTCGCGACATTGAATTTCTACATGATGTAGCAGTAGGTGATAGAATAGACGATGATATTATGAATGCTCTTTATCCTAATGCACCTATCTTAGAGGGAAATGAGGATGATGATGATGATGATGAAACCCAAGCACCAGATTTAGATGATACACCTACTAGTCCTGCTCATAACTTAGGTGATGAACCGGCACACCCACCTGCACAAACTCCCACTTTTAGTAGACAACCTCCTAAACATACAGAAACATCATTAGTTTGGCAATTTTTTATTCAACTAAGAGAACAAAATAAGGCTAAGTGTAAATCTTGTGGGAAATTACTTGTTCATAGGTATACTGGAGATCGTAGCGGCACGAGTAGTTTAGTTAAGCATATAAAATTACACCCTAGCGATAAGGCTAGATATTTGCAATTGAAAGCGCAACAAGAGGGGAGGACAAGTATTGATTCTCAAGTTAACCCAAGTACTGGTTCAAATCTAGTTCAACCAGGAATAAACACTGTCACCGGAGGTATTTTATATTACGATCCAAATAAGGATCGTGAAGAATTAGCGAAAATGATTACTGTTATGTGTTTGCCTTATACTTTTGCTTCTAATCCTGCATGGATTCATTATATTAGAAGAGTATTTAATCCTACTTATAAAGGTTGGCCTCGAGCAACAGTTAAGGCCGATATTTATAAATTTAAGCATGAATATGAACAATATTTGCGCTATTTATTTACTCATATAAGTAATCGTATTTCTATTACAACTGATATTGGTAGAAGTGGAAATGACTGTGATTATTTAACTGTAACAAGTCATTGGATAGACGAAGACTGGACAATGCAAAAACGCATAATTGCATATAGAATAGTTAATTCACGGCACACGGGTAGGTTTATAGCTAACACTGTTTCAGATGTATGCAGATATTTTTGCTTTAGTGATAAAATAATGTCAATTTCTATGGATAATGCTTCTAGCAACACTAGTGCAATAGGCATGCTAACAAAAACACTTAATCCTGCATTTAGTAATATTTTCCATGTTAGATGTATTTGTCATATTTATCATTTAATTGTTGGTGATGGTATGTGAATATTAAACATAGAAATTGAAAAGGTGAAAATGGATCTTAATTGGCTATTTTATTCAAACCGTAGAAGTAGACTTAGAGAATATTTTAAAAAATGTGACGAATATGGCCTTAGAGAAAGAAAGGTTCCTAAACCTTGCCCGACTAGGTGGAATTACATGTACAAAAGTTTAGTAGTATCGTATGAATATACAAACCCAATTAATGCTACGTTTAATTCTCGGGTAGGTGGTGAGGATGATGATGAAATGCTAACTACCCGAGATTGGACTAATGTTAAAATTCTTTTAGATTTTTTAGAACATTTTCATGTGGCTACAAATGCTTTTTCTGGACAATATTATCCAACTATTTCTAACTATTTAGTTTATATTGCCGCACTTGTTAATTTGTTTGTTGATTTTAGCGAGGGATGGGACATTTATGAACTTGCAATAAATGAAATAAAAAAAAAGTTTAAAAAATATTTTTTTCCAATCCCTCCTATTTTTGGTGTAGCTGCTATGTTAAATCCAACTATGAAATTAGGAGGTCCTCACTTTTGGTATTCTACTCGATCTTTAAATCTATCAGAAGTAGAATTGCTACACTAGCTGATGCGAAAGCATCAATTAAAGTTAATGCTCAAACTGTTTATAATGCTTATAAACAGGCGTTAGAGCATGCTAGGCCAAATATTCCAACCCCTACTTCGTCTACATCACAATCGTCTAAAAGAGCTGCTGGCTTACCAGCTCTTAAATCGTGGACGGAGTTCAGGGGTACTCAAGGTGATAATTTAGATGAAATTTTCTATCTAACTGAGCTTCAAGTTTACTTGTCACAGGGACTATGCTCGCACTTAACCAATGAATACCCAAACAAGGTAAGTCCTAGTTTTGAAAATGCATTGTATTTGATGTTGTAAAAAATAATTTAGACTATTAGTAATTAGTTGCGGATAAATCTCTATGTTATGTTAAACATTAAGTAGTAATAATCTAATAACCACGTCAACTAATTTGGAACAATAGGTTAAATCTACGGAGTTAGTCTAGAAAATCTTGAACACTAACCGTGTATTTTATGATGACGTTGGACTAATGTACTATTTCCTTTGATATTTCAGTCTCTTTCAATGGCTAGTTTTATTGCATGGAATTAAAAAATAAAAATTATAATCTGGCTCTACGATATATTTCTTTAAGAATTATCGGTGAATGATAGCCATGCGTCAGCATTATTAGTTCAAAGCGTCATAAACACAACTATTATTAAAGTCATTAGCATATTAAATTGTAGCGGGGACAGTAAATATAGAATACTAACATAATTAGATCAATAAATAAGATGTAACCTAGTCAATGCTTCCTCCAAACCTTTTACTGTAAAATTTGTAAATCTTTTTATTTGGAGAAGATGTTACTCCTTCCTATCTGAATTCATTCTCATCGGGATGTAGTTAAAGTTAGCAAGTTAACACACAAATTAAATGATTATTAAAAGCAACTAGTGTTGGTAACATAAAATTTACAAATTACCAAGTGCTTCTCAAGCAATACATTCATAATATTAACATCACATACATACACACAGTCACCAAGATTCATCCCTACATACATTTCACTACAAATCAACCTCAAGATTAAAAAAAAACTACAAAAAAAATTCTCTGGCTATTTTAGCAGGCAGCTTAGCTCAAACTCGGATGTTTGAAATAATCACGAGTGGCTTTAAACCCATACTTAAACATTAATTCAACTTAACCCACCCCGCCCTACCTTACCTCGCTATAATAATCTAACGTAAATAATAATAATGGACAGTGTCACCTTCAAGCTATCGATTAAAATCGATCAAATATGAGAGCATGATGCACATATAGGTCTTCTTTACTTAATCTTGAGCTAGATTTACTAACATGAGGAAATGGTGGATGAAGTTGTTGCAGATGAAGTTCTAGGAGATGGTGATGCCTGTTTCAAAATGACTGGGGGTAATATTTTAGTTTTCCTACTTTCTTGCTCTTTGATTAATTCAACAGCAAATATTTCCAACTTATCCAAATTTGTATTTTCCACCAATTTCTTCCCTTGAAATAACACAGATTCCACATTCTTCTGCTTTAGCATTTCTTCAGATATGGCTACTGTCTTGCTCGTGGATTCGTGTTTTTTCCCAACAATTCCATTTCCCTGTATTCTAACATAGTTACTCTTTCTAAATTGTCCAAATGCCATTGATACGGCTTGATCTACCTGCATTTTGTATAGGGTTACAACATTAGTCTTATTCCAATAATTTGTGTACATAAAGTAAATATAATTTACTTTTTCTATCAGTTAATAAAGATGGAAAATTTATTGTTCGATTATTTAGTTAAGATTCCAAGTTAAAGTTCTTAATATATTAGTATATTGTTAGGTGCACTATTTAATCAAAATTAACTTGTGGACTATTTGATATGTACAACTTGTCATTTGTTGCCTCTGAGTATTAAATATGAGGTCCCATCCCCCAAAAAGGAAGAATTTTTAAAAATAAAACTCATTAAATCCAAAAGTACCAACTTCCATAATTACAAACTATTATAACGTAAGCAATTTTAAATATTATAAATTATTTAACTTTTTTTTCTTTGTTTAAAAATATTTAACGTATTTTGCATGAATAGAAAAGATAAGATTACCATGTCGGCAGCTCCATCTCCGGCAATCTTAACAAATGCCGCCGGCGATGACATCACATTTCCGGTGCCGGAATCTGATTCTCCATTACCCAAAGAAACCACTAACAAATCTTCAACTCCATTAGCAAAGGGAAACTCTTGTTTATTGTTAAGTACATGAGTGATAGCCGCAGCCGTTGGATTATTCATCGTAACCCCACCACCAACGGCTGTGATCTTCCTTCTTCCATCAACTGACTTCACTTTCACCGCACGATCAGCCACTGTGGCCTCACATACGTCCGCCAACTTAAAATCACAACCATACATCTCCAACGCATCAGCCCGCGAAAATAGAAACGGTGATCTCGTAGTTAGATCGTAGCAAGGGATTAAAACCGACTTAACCGTATCTTTTAAAGTTAAACCGCTGAATAATTTAACAAACACTTTCGCCGGCCGGAAAACACGCCGGAAAAATCCACGGTTAGAACACCGTGAAATTTTCCTATCACTCTCAAGAAGGAATTTAAGAGCTTCCTCTGCAGTGAACATCGGAACCCCATCTTTCCCACGCGTGAAGAGAAGGCCAGCGAGGACACCACCGGCGCCGGAGCCGGCAACAACATCGAAGAAATCGGCAATGTGGGTATTTTTCTTTCCGATTTTACAACGAAGGGTTGCTTCCAAATGGGCTAAAGATTTTGCTGCTAGAATGCCATTAGTGGAGCCACCGCCGTCAATTGAGAGAATTCTAATTTTTCCGGCGGCGACATTTTTTGAGGGAGTTAACATATTAGTACAGTTTTGTTTGCATGTAGGAGAAAGTGTTGGGTCATTGTAACCAAAGAGGAATTTGTTTTCAAGAATGGAGAATATTTCGTACGTGAGTTTGTCAACTTCCATTTTGTTGGAGTCGATCATTGAGATGGTAGAAATTGTAGCTGCTGCCATCTTTTGTGTTGTTTCTTCTTCTTTGGGAAGAAAATGAGAATCAATGGTTTTAGAAAGGAAAAGAGAAGAATGAAGATGATGAAAATAACAGGTAGACGAGCATATATATATATATAAAAGGGGATACGGAAAATTTTATTTTGTATCTTATATTACTGACACAAATTGTAAATGAGACTCATTTTTATTTCATAAATTTGTGAACGTAGATTTTTATGGACTAAAAATATAAAATTAGGATCCACAAATTTATGAAAAAAAAAAATAAAACATGGCAAAATAAAATTTCTTGTACATACAGACATGCAAGGGTAATTACACTTAAATAGAGGAATGAAACCGCAGGATTTTTTTTGTGGGATGCGGGTAGGGGGTAGGGGAAGGGGTTGAGGTTGGGGTTGGGGGCAGTTGGAACGCAAGCGTGAGGTTATTGACTTGAAAGAGACTCGTTATAGTCTTTAACTTATTATATTAGGTGAAATAATATTTTTTTTTCGAAATTTATAGTTTTAAACATTTAAGAAGTAAAAGTTTAGTAGGGTTCGTAACTTATATGTGATTATAAAAACTTTTTACTAAAATAAAATAAGTAAAAATAAAGTGTTTATGTTATGAAATAATATAAGAACAAGAACAATTGAGAGAAAAGTAGAGAGATGAGTATTCTTATTGATACTTTGAGATGGTTTACAATAGAATAGAACCCCTATATTTATAGGGAGGTGGTGACTTAGCCACCAAGTAGTAAACCCTAGAATCTCTCTAATTATAGACATTCACCTTAAAGAGAGTTCTATTTATAACACTCCCCCTTGAATGTCTATTCAACAATGTGCCTCGTTAAAACCTTAACTAAAACAAAACCCAATGGGAAAAAAGTTAAAGAAAAGGAAAAAGAGTACACATGTTTGAAATGCGCCTATTGGTTGCCTCGTTAAAAACCTCGCAAGGAAAACCCAGTTGGGACAAAACCTTGTAAGGGAAAAAGAGTGCAACGCGCATTAACTCCCACTGAAAAGAACATCAATTTATATCCTTGAGCATTTGCATTCCAATCTTGTGCACCATCTTGAAATCATCATTCTTGATAGATATGAACATCTTCATATAATGTCGTGGAATGACTCTTCAATATCTTCATAGATGTATTCTCAATGCCATCATGCTTATAGTTATAGCAAGATACATATGTACACAAATTGTACTTAGGATGTGGTACTTCAGGACCAAGAATTGTGTATGCTTTAAGCAACTTAAATCTTTCAAGTTAAGTCATATAAATCACATAATAGACTTTAGATGCATATCAAGTTTTCATGTCATGCTAAACAAATAAGATATCGAAAACTGATTATACATACCTTTGACTTTATACTTTCAAGTATTTGAACTATATGTCCAAACCTACATGTCTTTCATATGGAATCAATTCTGCTTGAATTGTATCTATTCCATTTATGATCACTTTGATCATTTGCTCATCTTCTTTTTTAAGAAATTCCTTTTGAAACCGATTTGTCTATACGCTTCAAGCGTATCCAAGACTTTGTCCTTCTAGGACTTAATATGAGCATTTGTAGTGAGAATATAGTTACTTTCTTTGGGTCAGCAAATGAGTATAGCATGCTTTGCAATATGTTGCAATTGAATTATCCATTTTATGAACTTCAGGTTCATATCATGATATTCGGGGATTTACATATACAAATGATAATTCATCCCATGTAACCTTTTCTCAAGTGTTTATCATGTCTCCCCCTCATGTTAGAAAAGCTAACTTGTTTCCTCAACTTTGGGAAATCATCTTTGTGCATTATCATGTCAATATACACAGCACATTAATAATAAGATGAAATTATTTGGTTCCTGACCCTGAACCACTCGTGAGGGGAGAGTATACTCTCGTATACAACGTATATCAAACTGATATATATAACTTTGTTCTCATAAGAAACAGTTTAGCTATTAAGTGGAGGCACTCAATAATTATTTTGCTAAACCAACTTTGATATAAACCAACTTATCAAGATGAACTATCTTGAGTAGAAAATCTGGAAATTATGCTCGAAGTTAGATTACTGAGCAATTTACCTCGCAAGCACCGGCCAGGCTGCGGGTTAATAACAATTGCGCATGTAACCATATCATAGATACATCATATGTGGTATACATGGCAGGTGAATGGGCCCATATTCACCTTTTATATTTCCAGAATTTATGGGCTTCAACCCGAACTCTTTAGTTGGTCAAGGCATAACAGTATACTCCCCAAGGCATAATAAAGCTGTCTTCTTGGCGTCTTCTTCATCCATCCAGATCTGGTGATAACCTACAAAGCAATCCACAAAGGATTTGAGTTCATGCTTGGCGTAGTTATCAATCATGATGTATGTTTGGTAGTGGGAAATTGTCCTTGGGACTTGCTCTATTTAAGTCTCTATAATAAACACATACTTGGACCTTCCCGTCTTTTTTGGAACTGGCACAATATTAGCTAACCATGTCGGGTACTCAACCACCCCGAGAACCTTGGATTTGATTTTCTTGGTAACTTCCTCCTTGGTTTTCAAACTTATGTCTGGTTTGAATTTTCTAAGTTTCTGTTTTACTGGCAGACACATGGTATTGGTAGGTAACTTGTGAGCTACTAGAGATGTGCTCAAACCGGTCATATCGTCATATGACCATGCGAAAATATCCTCATATTCCCTTAGATAACGGATGTACTCCTCTTTATCTATTGGCGACAAGTGAATGCTGATGCGAGTATCTTTGATGATCTCGTCATCTCCCAAATTTATTGTTTCTGTTTTGTCCAAGTTGGATTTAGGCTTGTTCTCAAAATTCTAAACTTCTCTAACAATTTCCTCGAGTATTTCATCGTCTTCGTCTGAGTCACTATTCTCATGTTGCATTACCTCATTACATATCACAATCACGGGTTCATTAGTAAAAGTAATAATAATACTGTAGAAGGGAAAATATAAAAAATAGTAATGAATAATGATAAATGATAGATGCGTTTGATGAAACAAAGAAAATTTTTCAAACAAAAGCTTGTCTTGGTGGATCGAGCATTTATTTAAATGAGAAATCTTAAAACGAAATTGTCGGAAGATTTAAACGCCTAGAACAACTATAAATTCTGCCAAGCTACCCAGGGACTCGGCGGGCTCGGGATGGTGTGTCGTCTAGTTTTTGAGAATAGCTCCCTTTGCCACAGTCTTAATGGTGAGGCATTCTTCCTCCTTAATTATAGCACTCCAGTTCCGTCCCTATGTGGAATTCTTTCTAGGACTTCATTAAAAAATGCAGTTTGCTCAAATTCTTCTACCATAGACTTTGTTGCGTCATCTCTTCTAAAACTTAGAAATATCTCGGCACCTGATAATGTTCTGACACCTTTTTCCCTAAGCTCAGTTTTTCTTGTTGGGGAGTAGGTGCCGGTTCCTATAATTACTATGTCGCGTGCTCCTTTCCTTTGCTATTAGAGACCATTGCATTCATCTCTCTTGCTACCAATTGATCCCCCCTTATCTGCTTGTTTTCTTTGGGCGTCAGAAACTTCAAAAATTGGTGATTCGTTGAGGGCACGACTTTCATCTGATAGCCATAGTCATCCCAGGATGATGTTATATCCCATATCACCATCTACTACTTCGAAAGGGTTGTTTTTATTACTCATTTAGCATTCACGAGTAATAAAATCTCTCCCTGGGTCGTCACACTCGTGAGGTTGAATACATCTAGGAGCTTTGTGGCTAGAATGATGCTTCTGACGAGTACAGCTTTCTCCAATACTCTCCATTGTATGATATTATCCAAACTTCATGGATCTACTAGAACACATTTAACCTTAAAATCTAACACATTTAAAGAAATTATCAATACATTGTTGTGTGGTAGCAATGATCTGTTTGTGTTCCCCTCTGTAAAATGATAACGTCTTCCCAAAGCCTTTTACTATGAGTTATTGACACTTTCGTCTTCTTTGCTGCTGAGAAAGTGACCCCGTTAATCTTGTTTCCTCTAAAGATCATATTAATTGTTTGGTGTGAGGGTTCTTCTCATGCTTTTAAAGGTTCCACGTTGTCTCTGTTACAACCATATTGTTCTTAGCTTGGTTGCTTAAGAATTCTGTAAGGTGACCATTGTTCAATAGTGTTGCCACTTCTTCCCAGAGGTGCCGACACTCCCTGTCTGGTGGCCATTTTTCCCATGCTATTCACACCATAAGTTGGGATCTCTGTGTCCGGGATCAAATCTCATTGGTCTCAAAAAAGTGCCTCCTTGAAGTTTCTCATGGATGACACTAATTCCTCTATACTGACGTTGAAGTTGTATTTTGATAACTTAGGGTAAGAAGGATCCCGTGACCCTGATGTTTCTTTATCGTACAATGATCTGTTGTTCCGACCACGATCGGTCCTTCTGTCATCAATGAACTTATTTTCTATCTAGAAGCCTCTGCCAAGGCCTTCCGTCCTCTCATAGGTCAAAAATCGACCCCTCAAAGTCCGTCTATTCATGTCGTAATCATCTTTAGATTTTTCTCTATTTTTATCCCGTCCTTTGATCAATGATGGAAAAACAACCTGTCCATCTTCGATCCTTATTTTTGACTCATATTAGTTGTGGACGTCCGCCCAAGTCATTTTTTGAAACTCAAGCAAGCTTTTCCTTCAACTTCCATGAGGCATCTGAACTTCTCGAATTCAGCTGCCCATTCATGAAGAAGCAATATTTTTTCCTTCTGGAATCTGGTAACAAGCTCTCGTAATAACTCAGACTCTCCTTTCCAATCCCTAATATACCGGCCTTTCAGGCCTGTACTTTTCTGGCCCTGGCATGGGCCTTGATGAAATAATCCGTGAGCATTTCAAAGGAATACATGGAATGCTTAAGTAACCGTGATTACCACGTCAAAGCTCCCCTCGTAAGAGTTTCTCTGAATTTCTTTTACAACACAGACAATGTCGTGGAGAGCTAGATCATTTCCCTTTACCGCCATCGTGTAGGTGGTAATATGTTCCTGAGGGTCTAAAGTTCCATCATACTTTGTAACTTCAAACATTTTAAACTGCTTCGAAATTAATTATGGTGCAGTACTCGACTTGTACGGCAATTAAGCATACTTCTTGGAGTCCAAACCCTTCAGTACTGGTGGCGTGCTCGGAAATTGATCCATGCGGGAGCTTAATTCCATTATAAACCCTAAAATTTCATTCTAGAAAGGATCGTTCTCGTTATTGAGACCGGATCCGCTGCCTCCAGACCTGTCGGAGCCAGCTTCACTCCTAAGAGTGTTGATGTTGACCCTATGCATTTTTTGGTTTGCAGGAACACTGAGAGGAAATGGATCTCGTCTTTTTGCATTATTCGAAGGCCCCGACAACGCATGTTTCAACTCACCATAACCATGTCTTGTCGCGTGAGATGGCCTAGAATGATCTCTTGTTGCTCTTGCAAGACCCTTCGCGTCGAAGAGATGCTCCTTATCAGTATCATCGAGAGTCGCCTTCCGAATATGTCAAGGATATTTCGTGCTATGCACCGATGTGGTGTTATTCCCCTTATTGTGGGTGTAGCTATCAAGTCCACCAGGTGAGGTTGATCTTCTCGAACCTCGGGGTTGTGCGTGTTGTTAACAATATTATCTATCATTTCATATATTTTTTATAAGACAAAATAATCAAAATATATTAGTAAAAAAGGTACAGATCAATTTAATTGCATGGTTGTCTAGGTCACATGGTTGGCGTCAAACGGTTTACCCATAAACGATACAGTTAAATTTTTACATGATTTCTAGACTAGTGAACTATTTTAATCCTGAAAATAATAAAATAAATAAAGAATTATGCAATACTTAGCTTTAAAATATAGACGAAACAACAGAAGTGACAGTCCCAAAAATAAAAAAAACAAGAAAGTGAAGTTGTATTAAGCTTTATATAGAATGTAGTATAGGTTTGCTAGGAAATTCGTATTACAATGATAACTAAGCTCACTGTTTATAGATGTGTCTAGAGAATGGGGTCCTAGGATTGTGCCTTCCTTTAATGTCAATTATGAGGGTCATTGATCAGGATGTAACAGTGGACATAAATGCCAAATTTCCTGTAACGGGCCGTTGCTCTTAATGCTGCGGAATATTCTTTATTTAATGTTACCGGGCGCAAAGCATTTAACACATTTTTATGAACATCATCCCATCCGGTGACATGCGGAATATCTGTATTCGGTTTTCAGCCATCCTCGTCATAGGTTCCACGTGTCTTTCCTTTAGATGACCACGTATCATAAAATATTTTGCCCTATACATTGATCATTACAATTTAGGGTCCATTTGTCATGTAAAGTAAAAAGTTCCTTTTTTTTCTGGATTTTTTTTTAAAAATATATATTTGTCCATGAAAAATTGTAAGTTTTTTGAGATTTTACGAATATGAGTTCTTCAAAAATTAAAAAGTGATCAAATTTAACAGAAAAAATGTTTTTTCCCACCAATAAAACTGTAATTTTTTCAAATAAAATACAAGTCTAAATATAGGCGCAGTTACATAAAATACATACGGCCTTTACTAATTACTTCAAGTACCGAAAACCAAATAAGATGCAAGTCTAAATATAGCGCAGTTGCATAAAATACATACGGTCTCTACTAATGACTTCAATTACCGAAAACCAAGAGAAAAGAAAGGGTAAAACTTACCTGTAAAGTAATGGTGTTTAATAAATAAATGACACATTGTATTTAATAAATAAATGACACATTTCGCTTTTGTTTAACTTCAATTATTAATATCTAATCATAGTTAAATGCCACGTGTTTTGTACATACAAAATACTTAATAATGATGTTATCTCTGCTATATTTTTGATACTGTTATGAAATAATATAAGAACAAGAACAATAAAGAGAAAAGTAGAGAGAGAAGTATTCTTATTGATACTTTGGGATGATTTACAATGGGAGAGAACCCCTTTATTTATAGAGAGATGATGACTTAGCCACCAAGTAGTAAACCCTAGAATCTCTCTAAATATGGACATTCACCTTAAATAGAATTCTATTTATAACACTCCCCCTTGAATGTCTATTCAATAATGTGCCTCGTTAAAACCTTAACTAAAACAAAACCCAATGGGAAAAAAAATTATAGAAAAGGAAAAAGAGTACACATGTTTGAATATGCGCCTATTGGTTGCCTCGTTAAAAACCTTGCAAGGAAAACCCATTGGAACAAAACCTTGTAAGGGAAAAAGAGTGCAACGCGCATTATCTCCCCCTGAAAGAGCATCAATTCATATCCTTGAGTTCTCGCATTCCGATCTTGTGCACCATCTTCAAAACGATCTTTTGTAGAGATTTGATAAATAAATCATCCATATTGATTTGAATTAATATTCCACACCTTGAAATTATCATTCTTGATAGATATGAACATCTTCATACAATGTCGTGGAATGACTCTTCAATATCTCCATAGAGGTATTCTCGATGCCATCATGCTTATAGTTATAGCAAGATACATATGTACACAAGTTGCACTTAGGATGTGGTACTTCAGGACCAAGAATTGTATATGCTTCAAGCAACTTCAATCATTGACTTTATACTTTCAAGTATTTGAACTGCATGTCCAAAATTACATGTCTTTCATATGGAATCAATTCTGCTTGAATTGTATCTCTCCCATTTAGCCAACATTTTTGTTTGTATTCGATAAACATAAGATCCTCATCGATATTTAGCGCTATCATAGATGTCGTCGACGAACATTTTATATCGGTTCCAGTAAATTTTCATAAAGACATAACATGGAGATCTCTTTATTCATATATTCAGGTACCTGAATCTCTCATGAGATTTTATGAAGTGTTATGTCATGTGATCTTCTAGATCACTTGCCTCCCCATTATGATCACTTTGATCATTTGCTCATCTTCTTTATTAAGAAGTTACTTTGAAACCGATTTGTCTATACGCTTTAAGCGTATCAAAGACTTTGTCCTTCTGGGACTTAATATGAGCATATGCAGTGAGAATATAGTTACTTTCTTTGGGTCAGTAAATGCGTATAGCATGCTTTGCAATATGTTGCAATTGAATTATCCTTTTATGAACTTCAGGTTCATATTATGATATTCGAGGATCTAGATAATTCATCCCATGTAACCTTTTCTCAAGTGTTTATCACGTCTCCCCCTCATGTTAGAAAAGCTAACTTGTTTCCTCAACTTTGAGAGTCCATCTTTGTGCATTATGGTGTTAATGAAAATATAAACCGCACATCAATAATAATAAGATGAAATTATTTGGTTCCTGACCCTGAACCACTTGTGAGGGGAGAATATAATATACTCTCGTATACAACGTATATCAAACTGATATATATATAACTTTGTTCTCATAAGAAACAGTTTAGCTATTAAGTGGAGGCACTCAATAATTATCTTGCTAAACCAACTATGATATAAACCAACTTATCAAGATGAACTATCTTGAATAGAAAATCTGGAAATTATGCTCGAGTTATATTACTGAGCAATTTACCTCGCAAGCACCGGCCAGGCTGCGGGTTAATAACAATCGCACATGTAACCATATCATAGATGCATCATATGTGGTATACATGGCAGGTGAATGGGCCTATATTCACCTTTGATATTTTCAGAATTTATGGGATTCAACCCGAACTCTTTAGTTGGTCAATCAATTAATGAGAACAAGTAATATAAGAGAATTCGTAAAGAACTTTCTAGTTCTTTAATATTTTACCCATGTGAATTCTCTATTACTGCACATCATACTTAAAATGAGATGGCTAACCCGAATGCCAACTGAATAAATTATCAATATTGATAAACTTCAAATTTACACCATGACATGTGCAATTATCAATAAACTTCAAGTTTATTATGGTATGGGTTTTTATACCTATAAATATCCACTTTATTGTGGCATTCTTTTGTTTGTGTAGTACAAACTGGAGAATAAAGCGGATAGCTTTTCATATACAAATTATCCCGCTACAAGTTGTAGTAATAGAAGATATCAAATCTTTCCTTTATTTATAGTCTCAATATAATCAATCGCTTTCGCATATACTTTGGAAACTGAATAAGTTTCTTTGAGACTTACTACCACATAATACCTTATTGGTAATCAATTGCATTTCTCCAACATAGTAATAATTGGCTCTTCTAGAGCTCTCAATTAATTTTGTACTACCACAGATTCATCAACATCCATGTGGTGAATATCTCTTTTAAAGAGAAAGTTATACCATTATGGTCATGGTCAAATTATATGCAAGATATGTTTCTTGCATTATCGTTGTCCTTTAATAGTCATATTTCCAAAATATTTTGGCGTACAATAGGTACGTGACCAACGATCATTCATGCCATAATAATGACATTATTTTCATATATCATCTCAGACCTCCTTCTAGGGTGAGTGTGGTATATTCAATACCAATTTCATGTTCATATTCTTCCAATAATGAATATGTATTCGTGAATCAGATGTTGTCACATTCACTGCGGGGATATGTGATTTTGTTATCCTTTTCAAATCTGTAAATGCGTCTGGCATTTGATTTGCTATTCTTTGCAAATGGATAATATTTGCACCTCTTTTTTACAAAAATAGAGGTATGTGGATCAAGATGAGATAATGATGCATTTTTCCACAAAATTTCCCGTTTGGTTTCACCAACTTCTCCCCCTAATTTTGGGAAAAGTGTCTCATCGAATTGACAGTCTGCAAATCGTGCAAATCCCCTGTCAATGTTTCGAGGTAGCGAATAATGGAGGGCGATTCAAAACCCAACATATATTCCTAACCTTCTTTGCAGACCCATTTTGGTGCAATATGGCGGTGCTACAGGCACATCTACTCAACATCTAAAAATTCTTAAATGGAATATATTAGGTTCATGACCCAAAACTAATTGCAACGGGGAATATTTGTGATAATTCGTCAGTCAGAGACGAACTAGCATTGCTGCATGCAAAATGGCGTGACCCCAAACCGAAGTGGGCAGCCTCGTTTTCATGAGTAAATGAGGTATTCAAGATTATACTCATGTATTGTCTCAATCTGATATCCATTTTGAATGATATCTTTAAAACTCAACAAGTTCCTTTTAGACTTGGAGGAGAACATTGCATTCTCTAAAATGTTGTTCCTTTAGGCAGAGTTATAGTTGCTCTTCCGGAGCCTTTAATCAATTTACTACTACCAGAAATTGTAGTAACATCTGCCTTACACATACTTAAATGAGAGTAATATTTCTTCTCTTTGAATATCGTATGTGTGGTACATGAATCAAAAGAGATATACGAACATGAGAATAAACAAATTTAATCCGTTGCTTCATAATTAAACAATATTTTCAAAATCTGCAGAGGTTATTCGAATAACTGAGTTGATAGTCGACTATCTTGGGAAGCAGTTATTAGGTTATTCGAATAACTAAACCTGATATTCGACTAACTAGCCTTGCGGAAAAATCCAGTTTTAATGCGAAATATTGGTTAGTCGAATAACTAATTAGTTATTCGACTAACTTAGTAAACAGTCATCAGGTTAGTCGACTAACTAAACTGGTTAGTCGACTAACTTAGCTTGCGAAAAATCCAGTTTTCAATACGAAATATTAGATAGTCGACTAACTTATTAGTTAATCGACTAACTTTACTGGGAAGTAAAAATGTCTTCGAAATTTAAGCATATTGAAACATTCTAAAGAGCTAATACTAACATTATATCATAAAGTAACTAATACGAGCTGATACTAATGACTACTAACTAATACAAATAAGTAAAATAAAATCAAACAATTCCATCTTCCTTCATCACAGATCCATCACCGATTAAGTGGTCTATTTTCCCCTCGGGTTGCTCAAAGAAGTCTGCCACATCCAAGTGGGTGATGTCAAAATTGTCGTCAGAGACAAAATTTGTTTCAGGGCCTTTACTCTTTAGAGATGCTTGATAAAGCTCAACCAAATGTCTTGGTACACGGCAAATTTTCGCTCAGTGCCCTTTTCCACCGCAACGATAACATATAGTTTCTGAACTATCTGCTTTTGGATTCTTATCATATCGTGCTTGTGGCAGAGTGACCAACTTCAAGTTGTCATAGCTCTCCTTTAAGCCATTCCACAAGATAGGTGGATCTTTGACTGTGATATATTCAATTTTCGAACCTTCATCAAGGTGATGGCGCAAGAAAATCAAGGCCTTAGCACAGTTTCAAACTTTCATTAAGGTGATGGCGCAAGAAAATCAAGGCCTTAGCACAATTTCAAACCTTCATCAAGGTGATGGCGCAAGAAAATCAAGGCCTTAGCACAGTTTCAAACTTTCATTAAGGTGATGGCGCAAGAAAATCAAGGCCTTAGCACAGTTTCAAACCTTCATCAAGGTGATGGTGCAAGAAAATCAAGGCCTTAGCATAGTCTTGGGTGGATGCATTATTTCTGTCTTTAATGGCGTCTCCAAGACCCATTGCATCCAAATGGATTTCAGCATCCAACACCCATGTCATATAGTTCTTGCCCGAAATTTCAAGGGCAACGAACTTTCTTTTCATAATGTCAGACATAAAACAAAATTACATCAAGAGCGTGTCCATACTTACGGGCTTTATTACAATTATCACATTCACTTCAGGGAATGGATCATAATCATCTGTATGTGCTATATACAATCTCATGTCAAATATTATTTTCATAAAGTGAAAGATTATTTTGAGAATCTTTATTATTCTCATTATCACAATGATGACGATTATAATTCCGTCTATTGCCACATCCACATCCATTGATACCTTCATGGTAATAATTTTGTCTTCTTTCAGACTTATCACATACTGCTACCACATTCTCTAAAGGGAATGGAGCAAATTCAATTGGACGGATTTTTTAATTCTTTGCCCACAATCATACATGAATTTGATCATGGCAAGGCATAGAAATTTTACCACTTCATGTGAGTGTAATTTCTTACAAACTCCATTAGAGTTATAATCAAACTTTGTTGTCTTTGTTTGTATATGAAATCAAATCGTAGAATTTCAAGAATTTGAAAGAGAAAAGTAAAATACTTACCTTAAATCCTGAATTTTAATCAGATTAAGGAAGAAATTGTTTGCGTAAACAGATTGGAAAAGATGCAATAATCCGGCATGGACCATTGGCGGATTGTCCGTCCCATCCATGCACAAGCCAGAAAATAGTTCATCGGGAAGCGGCAACAAATTCCGGCGACTTTGGTCGACTCCGGCGGCCAATTTGATGCCGAGAACGCGACATATTTTTCCGTATAGAAATTCTTGAAGAAGAAAGAAATCAAATTTAATTGGTTAGAGACTCGTGCTGATAACGTGTTATGAAATAATATAAGAACAAGAACAATAGAGAGAAAAGTAGAGAGAGGAGTATTCTTATTGATACTTTGGGATAATTTACAATGGGAGAGAACCCCTTTATTTATAGGGAGATGGTGACTTAGCCACCAAGTAGTAAACCCTAGAATCTCTCTAAATATGGACATTCACCTTAAATAGAATTCTATTTATAACAGATAAAGATTGACGGTGAATTCTTGTACATAATTGGTCGTTACTTTCTTCTAAAAGAAGGAAGGCATTTCAAAAGGTTCATTTGGATTCGCAGACGACAAATCAAGTTAGAGTAAATTACACCTTTCTCCCAGTTTAGACAAACCAAGTTTAATGACTGTTCAATAGTTTATTTAAGTATTTTCAATCAATTTGTTTTAGCAATATAAACCTTTTAACATTACAAAAAAAACACTTGCCTTTGTTGTAACTCATCAAAAGATTAAAACTCATCAAAAGATTAATACTCATGCGCTTCACAAAATTGCACATGTATTTGCTTAATCACAATCTTACTAATCTTGAAATTTTTTTCCTTTTTTTTAGGAATTATTTTTCCTTTTTTTAGGAATTATTATTTAAAAATGTATTTATCTATAAAATTTTGTAAGTTTTTGGAGATTTCTTAAAAATAAAATTTTCAAAACCAAAAAGTTGTTTTGACCACTTTTTTCGGAAAACTTCGGAAAGTTTTTCCCGGATAACCAAATTTTTATAATTTTTTCAAGTGAAATTCATGTTCAAGCATAATTGTAAATTTTATATAACATTTTTCAATTTAACTCCAACTATTACCTTTTCTATTAAAAACAATTACAATTTTTATGTTCAAATGCTTAAGAAAATACTTTAGTTTGTCTTTCATGGTTAACTTAACTCAATTGGGTAGTAAATTTTTGACCGTGCAGATAAGTTTTTACCTACACAAGAGTTACTCGCGTCTCAACTCAATGTACATTATCATTCAGCCAACTTCAAGACCATATTTTGTCAGAAAATTTGTGTCCATTGCAATAGTTATTGAAGTTACTATTTTATAACTGCAGCTAGGGAATAAGGTTCTACGATTAAGCCCCTCTTAAATGATATATATAGGGATCACTGATGAATGTCTAACATCAGATTATGAATGTAAAAAATCTCTATAACAGACAGCGTATTTAATATTAGAGAATATTCTTATTGAATGTTGCCGGATGGCATGCATTTGTTTGTCTTCATTAGCAATATTACCTTTGGGTCTTTTCGGTGCCAACCAGAGCTGCTGCCCCCAGTCTTAGTTTCCACTCATCTCACTTTTTGTTTGTCTTCGGTTTCACGTGTCGTTTATTATACGAGTATTAATTACGAACTGATTTTACAATATAAGGATAGTCTCCCTGCTTTTCGGTAGCACATCATTGTATTATCAGAATGTTGGTGAAGATACCTTTCTTGCCGGAAAATTTTCTAATCCCCTCTAAAAAGTTTCTGACGTTTAATTAGATGCACGCCTCTCCGTATTTAATGCCCTGAACACGCATCACTTCATGATTTAGAAATACTTTAGCCGGTTCTCGAGGTAATCATGGCCACAATTTTATCTGATTGTTCCTTTACTTATACGCCTCATTCTTCTTGTTTTACACTTCACAAATTTTCAGAATCTCTCAACTTCTTTGCACTCAACTCTCTCTTGCTGTCACCCTTCTTCAATCTTCTTCTTTAAAGAACTTCCGCTAGCTTCTGCTAACCATGGCCTCCTCCTCCAAGAACTCAAGCTCTATAAAAAGCAAAGAAAGCACCAATGGTGTTACCCTCTTACTGTGATCAGCATCATCCCCAGAAGGCTCAGTACAACCAAGGATTTTGAGAAGAAGTTTCCTTCTACTAACTTTCTCACATAGGTTGTTGGTGTGTAACTGTAACGACTCGGCCGGTGGTTCCAAGCGTTATAGCCCTATTTTCCTATTTTTTGCTTCTTTTGTATTCTGCAACTGTATTGTGACTTACCGGGTTAGTTGGTTCAGATATAGAGTAATTTTAGAATGATTTGAGACACTTACTCGCTTATTTGAAAGCTTAAGACGAGAAAAGTTGACAAAATATTGACTTATTTCTAAACGACATATGATTTGAATTTTGATGGTTCTATTGATCCGATAAGTGATTTTGGACTTAGGAGCGCGTCAAGGTTGTGTTGAAGGTCCATAGTAGGATTAGCCTTGAATTAGCGAAAGTTGGAATTTTGGCGAATTTGGTCGATAGTAAAATTTTGATATTAGGGTCGGATTGGATTTCTAGAAGTTGGACTAGATCTGTGGTGTCATTTATGACTTATGTAAGAAATTTGAGGTCAAAGAGACATTATTTGATAGGTTTTGACTTCATTCATAGATTTTGAAAATTTTAAAGTTCATTAGGCTTGAATCCATGTGTAACACTTGTTTTAATGTTTTTTGAAGTGATTTGAGAATTTGACTAAGTTTGTATCAGGTTATAGGACTGGTTGGCATGTTTGGTTGAGGTTCGAGGACCTCTAGGTGAATTCAGGTGGTTAACGGCTTGAGTTTGAGTTGAATAATGCAGTTGAAGCGCTGCTGCTTCTGGTGTAATTGCACTTGCGGAGTGGGCTGCAGGTGCAAGCCTGCGGAAGTGTGGTTTGGATCGCAAAAGCGACTAAGGAAGAGATGGGCAAAGTCTAGAGGTGAGAAGTCTTTCCCTCACCCGCGATGGTTGCAAAAGCAGGCAGTGGGGCGCATGTGCGAGTGTGATCTAATGTGCGCTGTGATTTCCGCACCTACGATGTGTGCAGATGCGGTATGTTGATTGAAGAAGTGGAGGAAGTGGTTTAAGTTATTTTCTTCAGAAGCAAAGGTTTCACCGCAGATGCGGATATGGAGCCGCAAGCAATGGTTTGCCATTTTAGTCTTATTTCAGTATTTTGGACTCAAACTTAGATGATTTTGAAGGAGATTTTTGAGGTAAGCTTCTTGTTTTAGTTTTTGATCATAAATCTTGTTTCCCCATTAATTTTCCCACCTAGATTGTGTGGTATTGAGGTGAAATTTGGGGGTTTGAGGCTAGGGATTTGTAAGTTAGGGATTTGGGTGACCATTTGATGTCGGATTTTGATAAATTTGGTATGGTTAGACTCGTGAGTGAATGGGCTTTCGAGTTTTTGACTTATGTTGGATTTCGAGATATGGGCCCAAAGGCCGGGTTTGAGCCAATTTTGGATTTTAGCTATAATTTACTACTTTTCTTGTGGAATTTATTCCTTTAGCTTTTATTGATTGTGTTGTACTACTTGTGACTAGATTCGAGATGTTTGAAGACTGATTTGAAATTCAAAGGCATTACAGAGTAGGATTTTGCTCGGCTTGAGGTAAGTAACATTTTGAAATTTGTTTTTGAAGGTTCGAAACCACGAATTATGTGTTTTGTGATTGGTGTTGAGGTAAAGCACATGCCAAATAATGGGTGTATGGGCGTGCACCGTGAAAATTGTGACCTAGTTAATTCCATTATGTTGTATAGTGATTCTATCTTGTTGATATTTACCTATTTTCACCACCTGCCTAATGTGCTGACGCTATCTCTTTGTTGGCCTTAGTGTGCTGCTTCTTTTGAAAACATTTCCTACCTTTTGGTTCTTTGATATTGTCTTTTACTTAGTCTGCCTTTTATTTGCATGTTTCAACTTTTGGCATGTAAATAAGATATAGATGGTTTAATTTCTGTTTTATTATAACCCAACTTTAGGTATATGCGGTTAGCGAGCTGCACTTTGTTGCTAAGACTATCTGCTGCAGATTGTTACCAGGAATGGACTTGCTGTGAATCAATTTGATTATGATTTATTTTTTAATGGTCCTATGAACAATCCATTAATTTCTCTTGGTGTTTGATGGATCAGGAACTCCATATACGCAAGTCTTACAAAGTGAGTGAATCTTTCCCTTTCAAATGGATAAACAAAAAGTGGAAAGAAGGTTTCCATGTCACATCCATGACCACTGCTGGCAGTCGCTGGGGCGTGGTCATGTCCCGAAATTCTGGATATTCAGAACAGGTGATTAGTTTTTACTCAGTCGTTAGTTCCATTTCTTACTTTCCTCAACAATAGTGGCTTAAAGCAAATAACCATGCAGGTTGTTGAGCTTGACTTCCTTTACCCAAGTGAAGGAATACATCGACGGTGGGAAAGTGGTTATAGAATTACTTCTATGGCTGCCACTGCCGATCAAGCAGCCTTCATATTGAGCGTACCAAGACGTAAAATGATTGATGAGACTCGAAACTTTACGGACATTTGCCTTCCCAAGTACTCATGTTAAGGTAACTACTCTTCTCCTTAATCCTGAATGTTACCTGTTTGCCGTTTTCCTTAAATCTAACAGTTTCAAGTTGTGATGGGAATTTACAAACTACTCATTGTGATCCAGTTTCTATGATGTTTCCTCGACTGGAACTGGAATTTAAGCTGTTTTTGTTGCTTGGTTATTGTCTACTAGTCGTGGGAGAAAATATCAAAGTAATGGTTAAAAAGTTGTTTTTGATAGAGAAATTATCGCATCAAAGTTTTAAAAATGAATTTGAATTCTAGAACGCTGTGAAAATTGAATGAAACAAATGTTTGTAATAATGAAGCTTCAGTTGACAGGAGTTGGCGGGATGCAATTTGCATATTTGTTATGCATGTACTCTTTTGAATCATTTCCCTTTGTAGTTTCAACATTGCATTCTCATTTTGCAGGAAAAATGGTATAAGAATCTTTACATTGCATCAATCTGCTATGGTCGAACGGTCTGCTGACATGGACTGCGAGTTGTCAAGTATTGTAGTCACGAGAGATGGAGGATGAATTCAGCTGGTCCTGTTGGGGATTGCCTTGTCAAGTCAGTCCTCATTTTTCTTCTTGTAAAAATCATTGTGTTGTACAACTGTACGGATGAGCTAGGGCCCTACAAGCTTGGGCTAGTAACACCAATTGCGTCGGCGACATAATATTTTAGTTTTGGCAATTAAGGCTAAGAAATGGTGGATTGCTTAACATATATGTTGGAAGGGTATATTTATTCCATAATCTATCCATTCTTGCTGCATGTTAGGCTTTTCTATGGGAGAAATCAAAAGAGATGTCCTGCCCTTGCTTCTCCCGCCCCCCGCCTCCCCGGCACCCCGACTTCTTTTAAACTTTTGAGTGCTGGTCCCCTGTAGTAAGGTGGCCAACTTCATTATTTCTAGTGAGCCAAAAAATGATCTTTTGACGTAACTGGTTATTTCTTACCTTTGGATGGTAACAAGTGTCCTGGAGCTATTCCTGTAATAGGATAACCTTTGGTCGAATTATTGCACTAAGGTGTTAGTGTGGGACAACCTGTTATTATAGTTTAGACACTTCTGTTTTGCCGCCATTTATGTTAATGCTCGCACTTAACCAATGAATACCCAAACAAGGTAAGTCCTAGTTTTGAAAATGCATTGTATTTGATGTTGTAAAAAATAATTTAGACTATTAGTAATTAGTTGCGGATAAATCTCTATGTTATGTTAAACATTAAGTAGTAATAATCTAATAACCACGTCAACTAATTTGGAACAATAGGTTAAATCTACGGAGTTAGTCTAGAAAATCTTGAACACTAACCGTGTATTTTATGATGACGTTGGACTAATGTACTATTTCCTTTGATATTTCAGTCTCTTTCAATGGCTAGTTTTATTGCATGGAATTAAAAAATAAAAATTATAATCTGGCTCTACGATATATTTCTTTAAGAATTATCGGTGAATGATAGCCATGCGTCAGCATTATTAGTTCAAAGCGTCATAAACACAACTATTATTAAAGTCATTAGCATATTAAATTGTAGCGGGGACAGTAAATATAGAATACTAACATAATTAGATCAATAAATAAGATGTAACCTAGTCAATGCTTCCTCCAAACCTTTTACTGTAAAATTTGTAAATCTTTTTATTTGGAGAAGATGTTACTCCTTCCTATCTGAATTCATTCTCATCGGGATGTAGTTAAAGTTAGCAAGTTAACACACAAATTAAATGATTATTAAAAGCAACTAGTGTTGGTAACATAAAATTTACAAATTACCAAGTGCTTCTCAAGCAATACATTCATAATATTAACATCACATACATACACACAGTCACCAAGATTCATCCCTACATACATTTCACTACAAATCAACCTCAAGATTAAAAAAAAACTACAAAAAAAATTCTCTGGCTATTTTAGCAGGCAGCTTAGCTCAAACTCGGATGTTTGAAATAATCACGAGTGGCTTTAAACCCATACTTAAACATTAATTCAACTTAACCCACCCCGCCCTACCTTACCTCGCTATAATAATCTAACGTAAATAATAATAATGGACAGTGTCACCTTCAAGCTATCGATTAAAATCGATCAAATATGAGAGCATGATGCACATATAGGTCTTCTTTACTTAATCTTGAGCTAGATTTACTAACATGAGGAAATGGTGGATGAAGTTGTTGCAGATGAAGTTCTAGGAGATGGTGATGCCTGTTTCAAAATGACTGGGGGTAATATTTTAGTTTTCCTACTTTCTTGCTCTTTGATTAATTCAACAGCAAATATTTCCAACTTATCCAAATTTGTATTTTCCACCAATTTCTTCCCTTGAAATAACACAGATTCCACATTCTTCTGCTTTAGCATTTCTTCAGATATGGCTACTGTCTTGCTCGTGGATTCGTGTTTTTTCCCAACAATTCCATTTCCCTGTATTCTAACATAGTTACTCTTTCTAAATTGTCCAAATGCCATTGATACGGCTTGATCTACCTGCATTTTGTATAGGGTTACAACATTAGTCTTATTCCAATAATTTGTGTACATAAAGTAAATATAATTTACTTTTTCTATCAGTTAATAAAGATGGAAAATTTATTGTTCGATTATTTAGTTAAGATTCCAAGTTAAAGTTCTTAATATATTAGTATATTGTTAGGTGCACTATTTAATCAAAATTAACTTGTGGACTATTTGATATGTACAACTTGTCATTTGTTGCCTCTGAGTATTAAATATGAGGTCCCATCCCCCAAAAAGGAAGAATTTTTAAAAATAAAACTCATTAAATCCAAAAGTACCAACTTCCATAATTACAAACTATTATAACGTAAGCAATTTTAAATATTATAAATTATTTAACTTTTTTTTCTTTGTTTAAAAATATTTAACGTATTTTGCATGAATAGAAAAGATAAGATTACCATGTCGGCAGCTCCATCTCCGGCAATCTTAACAAATGCCGCCGGCGATGACATCACATTTCCGGTGCCGGAATCTGATTCTCCATTACCCAAAGAAACCACTAACAAATCTTCAACTCCATTAGCAAAGGGAAACTCTTGTTTATTGTTAAGTACATGAGTGATAGCCGCAGCCGTTGGATTATTCATCGTAACCCCACCACCAACGGCTGTGATCTTCCTTCTTCCATCAACTGACTTCACTTTCACCGCACGATCAGCCACTGTGGCCTCACATACGTCCGCCAACTTAAAATCACAACCATACATCTCCAACGCATCAGCCCGCGAAAATAGAAACGGTGATCTCGTAGTTAGATCGTAGCAAGGGATTAAAACCGACTTAACCGTATCTTTTAAAGTTAAACCGCTGAATAATTTAACAAACACTTTCGCCGGCCGGAAAACACGCCGGAAAAATCCACGGTTAGAACACCGTGAAATTTTCCTATCACTCTCAAGAAGGAATTTAAGAGCTTCCTCTGCAGTGAACATCGGAACCCCATCTTTCCCACGCGTGAAGAGAAGGCCAGCGAGGACACCACCGGCGCCGGAGCCGGCAACAACATCGAAGAAATCGGCAATGTGGGTATTTTTCTTTCCGATTTTACAACGAAGGGTTGCTTCCAAATGGGCTAAAGATTTTGCTGCTAGAATGCCATTAGTGGAGCCACCGCCGTCAATTGAGAGAATTCTAATTTTTCCGGCGGCGACATTTTTTGAGGGAGTTAACATATTAGTACAGTTTTGTTTGCATGTAGGAGAAAGTGTTGGGTCATTGTAACCAAAGAGGAATTTGTTTTCAAGAATGGAGAATATTTCGTACGTGAGTTTGTCAACTTCCATTTTGTTGGAGTCGATCATTGAGATGGTAGAAATTGTAGCTGCTGCCATCTTTTGTGTTGTTTCTTCTTCTTTGGGAAGAAAATGAGAATCAATGGTTTTAGAAAGGAAAAGAGAAGAATGAAGATGATGAAAATAACAGGTAGACGAGCATATATATATATATAAAAGGGGATACGGAAAATTTTATTTTGTATCTTATATTACTGACACAAATTGTAAATGAGACTCATTTTTATTTCATAAATTTGTGAACGTAGATTTTTATGGACTAAAAATATAAAATTAGGATCCACAAATTTATGAAAAAAAAAATAAAACATGGCAAAATAAAATTTCTTGTACATACAGACATGCAAGGGTAATTACACTTAAATAGAGGAATGAAACCGCAGGATTTTTTTTGTGGGATGCGGGTAGGGGGTAGGGGAAGGGGTTGAGGTTGGGGTTGGGGGCAGTTGGAACGCAAGCGTGAGGTTATTGACTTGAAAGAGACTCGTTATAGTCTTTAACTTATTATATTAGGTGAAATAATATTTTTTTTTCGAAATTTATAGTTTTAAACATTTAAGAAGTAAAAGTTTAGTAGGGTTCGTAACTTATATGTGATTATAAAAACTTTTTACTAAAATAAAATAAGTAAAAATAAAGTGTTTATGTTATGAAATAATATAAGAACAAGAACAATTGAGAGAAAAGTAGAGAGATGAGTATTCTTATTGATACTTTGAGATGGTTTACAATAGAATAGAACCCCTATATTTATAGGGAGGTGGTGACTTAGCCACCAAGTAGTAAACCCTAGAATCTCTCTAATTATAGACATTCACCTTAAAGAGAGTTCTATTTATAACACTCCCCCTTGAATGTCTATTCAACAATGTGCCTCGTTAAAACCTTAACTAAAACAAAACCCAATGGGAAAAAAGTTAAAGAAAAGGAAAAAGAGTACACATGTTTGAAATGCGCCTATTGGTTGCCTCGTTAAAAACCTCGCAAGGAAAATCCAGTTGGGACAAAACCTTGTAAGGGAAAAAGAGTGCAACGCGCATTAACTCCCACTGAAAAGAACATCAATTTATATCCTTGAGCATTTGCATTCCAATCTTGTGCACCATCTTGAAATCATCATTCTTGATAGATATGAACATCTTCATATAATGTCGTGGAATGACTCTTCAATATCTTCATAGATGTATTCTCAATGCCATCATGCTTATAGTTATAGCAAGATACATATGTACACAAATTGTACTTAGGATGTGGTACTTCAGGACCAAGAATTGTGTATGCTTTAAGCAACTTAAATCTTTCAAGTTAAGTCATATAAATCACATAATAGACTTTAGATGCATATCAAGTTTTCATGTCATGCTAAACAAATAAGATATCGAAAACTGATTATACATACCTTTGACTTTATACTTTCAAGTATTTGAACTATATGTCCAAACCTACATGTCTTTCATATGGAATCAATTCTGCTTGAATTGTATCTATTCCATTTATGATCACTTTGATCATTTGCTCATCTTCTTTTTTAAGAAATTCCTTTTGAAACCGATTTGTCTATACGCTTCAAGCGTATCCAAGACTTTGTCCTTCTAGGACTTAATATGAGCATTTGTAGTGAGAATATAGTTACTTTCTTTGGGTCAGCAAATGAGTATAGCATGCTTTGCAATATGTTGCAATTGAATTATCCATTTTATGAACTTCAGGTTCATATCATGATATTCGGGGATTTACATATACAAATGATAATTCATCCCATGTAACCTTTTCTCAAGTGTTTATCATGTCTCCCCCTCATGTTAGAAAAGCTAACTTGTTTCCTCAACTTTGGGAAATCATCTTTGTGCATTATCATGTCAATATACACAGCACATTAATAATAAGATGAAATTATTTGGTTCCTGACCCTGAACCACTCGTGAGGGGAGAGTATACTCTCGTATACAACGTATATCAAACTGATATATATAACTTTGTTCTCATAAGAAACAGTTTAGCTATTAAGTGGAGGCACTCAATAATTATTTTGCTAAACCAACTTTGATATAAACCAACTTATCAAGATGAACTATCTTGAGTAGAAAATCTGGAAATTATGCTCGAAGTTAGATTACTGAGCAATTTACCTCGCAAGCACCGGCCAGGCTGCGGGTTAATAACAATTGCGCATGTAACCATATCATAGATACATCATATGTGGTATACATGGCAGGTGAATGGGCCCATATTCACCTTTTATATTTCCAGAATTTATGGGCTTCAACCCGAACTCTTTAGTTGGTCAATTCATTAATGAGAACAAGTGATACAAGAGAATTCGTAAAGAACTTTCTAGTTCTTTAATATTCACCCATGTGAATTTGCACATCATACTTAAAATGAGATGGCTAACACGAATGCCAACTGAATAAATTATCAATATTGGTAAACTTCAAATTTACACCATGACATGTGCACTTATCAATAAACTTCAGGTTTATTATGACATGGGTTTTTATACCAATAGATATCCACTTTATTGTGGCATTCCTTTGTTTGTGTAGTATAAACTGGAGAATAAAGCGGGTAGTTTTTCATATACAAATTATCCCGCTACAAGTTGTAGTGATAGAAGACATCAAATCTTTCCTTTATTTATAGTCTAAATATAATCAGCGCTTTCGCGTGTACTTTGGAAACTGAATAAGTTTCTTTGAGACTCGCTACAGCACAATACTCAATTGTGTTTCTCCAACATAGTAATAATTGGCTCTTCTAGAGCTCTTAATTAATTTTGTACTACCACAAATTCATCAACATCCATGTGGTGAATATCTTTCTTAAAGAGAAAGTTATACCATTATGGTCATGTCAAACTTATATGCAAGATAGGTTTCTTGCATTATCGTTGTCCTTTAATAGTCATATTTCCAAAATACTTTGGCGTAGAATAGGTACGTGACCAATGATCATTCATGCCATATATCATCTCAAACCTCCTTCTAGGGGTGAGTGTGGTATATTCTATACCAATTTCATGTTCATATTCTTCCAATAATGAATATGTATTCGTGAATCAGATGTTGTCACATTCACTGCGGGGATATGTGATTTTGTTATCCATTTCAAATCTGTAAATGCGTCTGGCATTCGATTTGCTATTCTTTGCAAATGGATAATATTTTGCGCCTCTTTTTCACAAATAGAGGTATGTGTATCAAGATGAGATAATGATGCATTTTTCACAAAATTTCCCGTTTGGTTTCACCAACTTCTCCCCCTAATTTTGGGAAAAGTGTCTCATCAAATTGACAGTCTGCAAATCGTGCAGTGTACAAATCCCCTGTCAATGTTTCGAGGTAGCGAATAATGGAGGACGATTCAAACTCAACATATATTCCTAACCTTCTTTGTGGACCCATTTTGGTGCGGGATGGCGGTGCTATAGGCACATATACTGCGCATACAAAGATTCTTAAATGGGATATATTAGGTTCATGACCCAAAACCAATTGCAACGGGGAATATTTGTGTCAATTCGTCAGTTAGAGACGAACTAGCATTGCTGCATGCAAAATGGCGTGACCCCAAGCCGAAGTGGGCAGCCTCGTTTTCATGAGTAAATGAGGTATTCAAGATTATACTCATGTATTGTCTCAATCTGATATCAATTTTGAATGATATCTTTAAAACTCAACAAGTTCCTTTTAGACTTGGAGGAGAACATTTTGACTGATATCATTAAAACTCAACAAGTTCTTCTTAGACTTGGAGGAGAACATTGCATTCTCTAAAATATCGTTCCTTTAGGCAGAGTTATAGTTGCTCTTCAAGAGCCTTCAATCAATTTAATTCCCATGGTTTGCCATACAAAAGAAAATATACGAACATGAGAATAAACAAATTCAATCCGTTTGTTTCATACTTAAACAATATTTTCGAAATCTGCTGAGGTTATTCGACTAACTAAATCAGATAGTCGATTATATGTTTTCCATAATCGATTACTTTGCAGTTTGAAAATTTCAATTTAAGCATTTTCTTAAAACAATCGATTGTTGAACATTCACAATCGATTGTTAAACATACACAATCGATTATTTGCTATTTTTAAAAAATTTAGATCACACTGTCTTAAGACAATCGATTGTTAAACATACACAATCGATTGTTGAACATACACAATCGATTGTTAAACATACACAATCGATTATTTGCTATTTTGAAAAACTTCAGATCACACTGTCTTAAGACAATCGATTGTTAAACATACACAATCGATTGTTGAACATTCACAATCAATTGTTAAACATACACAATTGATTATTTGCTATTTTGAAAAACTTCAGACCACACTGTCTTAAGACAATCGATTGTTAAACATACACAATCGATTGTTGAACATACACAATCGATTGTTTTGCAGTTTTAATGCGAAATATTAGATAATCGACTAACTGTTAGGTTTGTCGATTACCTCTACTGGAAAATAAAAATATTATTGAAATCTGAGCATATTGAAACATTCTAAAGAACTAATACTAACATTATATCATAAACTAACTAATACGAGCTGATACTAATGACTATTAGTTTATTCACTAACTATTACAAATAAGTGAAATAAAATCAAACAATTCCTTCTTCTTTCATTACAGATCCATCACCGATTAGGTGGTCTATTTTCCCCTCAGGGTGCTCAAAGAAGTCTGCCACATCCAGGTGGGTGATGTCAAAATTGTCATCAGAGACAAAATTTGTTTCAGGGCCTTTACTCTTTAGAGATGCTTGATAAAGCTCAACCAAATGTCTTGGTACACGGCAAATTTTCGCTCAGTGCCCTTTTCCACCGCAACGATAACATATAGTTTCTGAACTATCTGCTTTTAGATCCTTATCATATCGTGCTTGTGGCAGAGTGACCAACTTCAAGTTGTCATATCTCTCCTTTAAGCCATTCCACAAGATAGGTGGATCTTTGACTGTGATATATTCAATTTTCGAACCTTCATCAAGGTGATGGCGCAAGAAAATCAAGGCCTTAGCACAGTTTCAAACTTTTATTAAGGTGATGGCGCAAGAAAATCAAGGCCTTAGCACAATTTCAAACCTTCATCAAGGTGATGGCGCAAGAAAATCAAGGCCTTAGCACAGTTTCAAACCTTCATCAAGGCGATGGCGCAAGAAAATCAAGGCCTTAGCATAGTCTTGGGTGGATGCATTATTTCTGTCTTTAATGCCATCTCCAAGACCCATAGCATCTAAGTGGATCTCAGCATCCAACACGCATGCCATATAGTTCTTGCCCGAAATTTCAAGGGCAACGAACTTTCTTTTCATAATGACAGACATAAGACACAATTACATCAAGAGCATGTTCATACTTACAGGCTTTATTACAATTATCACATTCACTTTAGGGAATGGATCATAATGACGATTATAATTCCGTCTATTGCCACGTCCACATTCATTGATACCATCATGGTAATAATTTTGTCTTCTTTCAGACTTATCACATACTGCTACCACATTCTCTAAAGGGAATGGAGCAAATTTAATGGGACGGAATTTTAATTCTTTGCCCACAATCATACATGAATTTGATCATGGCAAGGCATAGAAATTTTACCACTTCATGTGAGTGTAATTTCTTACGAACTACATTAGAGTTATAATCAAACTTTGTTGTCTTTGTTTGTATATAAAATCAAATCGTAGAATTTCAAGAATTTGAAAGGGAAAAGTAAATTACATACCTTTAAGGTATACCAATAAATGTTGTGATATCAAATATACCTCTTGAGTTTCCATCCCGTTGCATTACTTTATGATGATACCATCTCTTCTATTTTTCCGTATAGAAATTAGAAAAAGGCGGCGATTGAGTTGAGAGAGCCGAATCGGCTATGAAGCAAAAACCCTACACAAACAAAAGTTAAAATAACCGAAAATTTCAATTGGTTTGAGACTCGTGCTGATAACGTGTTATGAAATAATATAAGAACAAGAACAATAGAGAGAAAAGTAGAGAGAGGAGTATTCTTATTGATACTTTGAGATGGTTTACAATAGAATAGAACCCCTATATTTATAGGGAGGTGGTGACTTAGCCACCAAGTAGTAAACTCTAGAATCTCTCTAATTATAGGCATTCACCTTAAATAGAGTTCTATTTATAACAAAATTGAATTATTTTTAATTGTAAAAATTTATTATTATTTTGGAACAAACTAATATAAAAAATATGTTATCTAAATTAAAATAGATCTAGGGAGTAAAGTAGCATACCTTTTTTTTACAGAGTATTTTAAATTCTTGTAAAAATTTAAATATCTTAACAGTTAGATTATTAACTCATTAACTTTTACAGTAGCATACCTTGATATAAACAGTTTTATGTATGATGATCTGATAGTGTAAAAATTATTTATATAATCAGTATATAAAGATTATAATTATTTTGTGTTCAAAATCAATTGATCATGATTAATCCGGATTCACATTTAGTGAAAGTCATTAAAAGAAAAAGTATTTTTAACCAACAACCTTTTCAATCTCAACGTCTGAACCCGAGACCAGGACAAGGTTTTTAACTTAAATTAATTGATTCAAAAATAAAGGCTTTAGATTCCCAATTTATTAAGATTGTGTCACTCTATCTTGTGCTTGTAGTCTAAGGTTTTAGAGTTAAGGTGGAGACAGTATGTAGAGAGTTTGGAGAAGTAAGTTTCTTGTATTGCTCACCAAAGTATACATAGAGTACAGAGAAATCAAAACCTATCAACTACAGGATTGTACAATAATGAAGGAAAATCAAAACCTACCAACAATAGGATTGTACAATTAATGAGAGAATATTCTACCAATAATAAAAAGATACACAAAAGATATTTACAATATTTCCTAATACGCCCCCTCAAGATGAAGGGCCGGAGGACACGCCAATCTTGGACATCAGCAGAAGAAGCCGAGGACGAGATAAGTGCTTGGCGAGAGCATCAACAAGCTGATCAGCAGAGGATATGTGAGCAACACGAAGGGACCCATTCTGGACCAATTGACGAACAAAGTGATAATCAATGGAGATGTGTTTCATGCGAGAATGAAACACAGGGTTGGCACAGAGATAAGTGGCGCCAATGTTGTCACTGTAAATGATAGGAGCAGCCGGAAGAGGGACATGAAGCTCGCGCAGCAGGAAATGAAGCCAACGTACTTCAGCGGCAGCAGAAGCAATGGCACGATACTCAGCCTCAGTAGATGATCGTGCAACGGAACGCTGCTTTTTGGAGCTCCATGAAATAGGATTTGGCCGTAAAAAAACAACATAGGCACTAGTTGAGGAGCGGTCATCACAGTTTCCACCCCAATCAGCATCAGAGAAACAATGCAGAGGTATAGCAGATGAAGGACGTAGCCAGACGCCAAAGTCACACGTCCCATTCAGATACCGGAATAGGCGCTTAACTGCACCCCAATGAGTGACAGTAGGAGCATGCATGAACTATGAGAGTTTATTCACAGCAAAGGAGATATCAGGACGAGTGAAGGAGAGATACTGGAGGCCCCCAAGGGCCTGTCGATAGGCGGATGCGTTGGCAGGGGCCGAGCCGTCAGCCAGATGAAGGCGAGTTGACACCGCTATTGGCGTCTGAACAGGATTTGACTCCAGCATATTATGACGAGTCAAAAGATCAACAACATATTTACGCTGAGAAAGAAAACACCCCTTGGAGCTGCGCAGAACTTCAACACCAAGAAAGTAGCTTAGATCACCCATGTCTTTAAGAGAAAACTGAGACCCAAGAGGGTCAATCACACGGTTCAAGAAAGCATAATCATTACCAGTCAATATGAGATCATCAACATACACCAAAAAATAGGCCGTAATACCAGAGTGCTGAAAGACGAAGAGCGAAGTGCCAGAGGTAGTGTTGACGAAACCCATGGTCAGAAGGCTTTGGCGGAGCGCACTGTACCATGCCCGGGGTGCCTGTTTGACACCATAAATAGCTTTCTGTAACTTACAGACATAAGATGGATAGGCTTTGTCAACAAAGCCCGGTGGTTGTGCCATATAAACATCCTCTGTAAGCCTCCCGTGGAGAAAGGCATTGTTCACATCCATTTGACGAAGAGGCCAACCTTGGATACAGCTATACTGAGAACCAAACGCACAGTTGCTGCTTAACAACCGGACTGGAAGTCTCCTGGAAATCCACACCTGGACGCTGATGAAAGCCCTTTGCAACTAGCCGGGCTTTGAACTTATCCACAGTGCCGTCAGGCTTGCGTTTGATGCGATAAACCCACTTGCAACCCACAACATTCTGCGAGGAATCAGGCTGGACAAGATCCCAAGTGCCATTCCGTAGCAGAGCATCAAACTCTGATGACATAGCAGCGCGCCAGCGCTCATCAGACATAGCACTGGACAGGGTCTGAGGTTCAGTAACAGCAGAAGAGGTGACAGCAGACATACCAAACTTCTTGTTGGGCATAAATATGTTATTTTTGCTGCGTGTCTGCATATGATGACCACCCTGAGAGGATGCAGGTGGCGGCATAATGGGTGTAGGGGCGGCAGGGGCCGCTGGCGGTGCTGGAAGGGGCGCTGATGGCGAGGGCGGTGGCGCCGGGAGTGCGTCCGGTGAAGGATCGCTAGTGGGAGCAACGGCAGGTACTGGTGGCGGCAGTGGAAGGACTTCTAGGGAGACCGGAATGGGTACAGGGGGAGACTCGGGGTTAGGCGTTTTGGAGAACGGGAAGACATCTTCATGGAAGGTGACATGACGCGAGACGAAGATTTTAGACGTTGAGGGATCAAAGCAGAGATAGGCGCTTTGAGTAGTAGAGTAGCCGAAGAGGACACAGGCACGAGATCTGGGTTCCATTTTCTGTGAGGTGTAGGGCCGAAGCCAAGGGAAGCATTGACAGCCGAAGACACGTAATTTGGCAAGGTTGGGGCGTTTCTGGAAGAGAGACTCAAAGGAGGAGCGCATCGAGAGATTGTCTTGGGAAGACGATTAATGAGGTAGACTGTTGTAGTAAAGGCATAAGTCCAGTAAATGAGAGGTATAGAGGCATGATGAAGGAGAGTGAGACCAGTATCGATAATATGACGGTGACGGCGTTCAGCATAGCCATTGTGCTGAGGAGTATGAGGAGGTGACGTAAGATGGGAGATGCCATGAGAGGCAAGAAAAGAGCGTAAAGCGAGAATTCACCCCCATTGTCAGTATACAGAGTAATGATTTTAGCAGAGAAATATTTCTCTACAATGGATTTAAAAATGGGGAAGGTTTGTGAGACATCAGATTTACGGCGTAAAGGAAAAAACCAAACATACTTAGAGAAATGATCAACAAAGATGACATAATATTTAAAACCTTCATTAGAAATAATCGGAGAGGTCCATACACCGGAGAAAATAAGCTCCAGGGGAGCAGTAGAAGACAGACTTGACTCAGAAAAAGGTAACTTATGACACTTATGAAGTTTGCAAGATACACATGCAAGATCAGACACATTACTGGACGCTATACTGCTAGACGATACTAAATGACGCAGGGTTTTAGCTGACGGGTGACCAAACCGAGAATGCCACAATGACGCAGAGAGCTTTTGTGCCGTGAGGGCAGATAGGAGACTGGGAGCCGCCGGCCAGTAGTAGGTGTTGCCCCTAAGTGGGCCGCGAACGAGCGTTGCCCACGTGCGACGATCCTTCACCTGAAAATCAGTATCAGAAAGACCAACGTTAACATTATTGTGACGACATAATTGGGCAACAGAGATCAAATTTTTACGCATATGTGGAACAAAGAGAGCCCCAGGTAATAAAAGAGAGGAATGACTGTTAAGTTGTCCAGTATGAGTAATTGTCAAACCTTCACCGTTACCAATAACCACATTGTCGAAGCCAGTGTAAGGACTGTGAAGAGACATGTTGGCAAGATCAGAGGTTATGTGATCAGAGGCACCAGAGTCCAGGATCCAATCGGATGCAGAGGGAATCGCCGGAGAGTGATGGGCTGTGTGAGAAGCTGGATAGGGCGGCGAAGCATAAGCTGGCCGCGGCAATGGTCCACCGTAAGGGGGCTGGTTGGCGCCGGAGACGGGATAGGATGGGCAGCAGCGCGCGGAGTGGCCAAATTCACTGCAGAGTTGGCACTTCCCATTGTACCCGCGAGATTGACCATTGCTGGAGTAACCACCGCGACCGGAGACTGACCCGCAGCTGATGCGGCCGCGCCCACGGCTACCGAATCGGTGACGGACTGGCTGTTGTCCGGCGACGAAGGAAGCCGACGGAGCCGAGTCGGATGTGACGGAGGTAGCCGGCACACGAGCAGTAATCTGAGCCTCCATGCTTAACAGCTTGTCATGTAATTCAGCAAAAGAGATGGGAGACTCACGGGCTTGGATGGCATGAGAGAGTTCCATATACGGGTCATCAAGACCATTTAGAACCTTTATGACAAGATCCTCAGAATCAACGGTAACACCCAGGAGAGATAATTCATCCACAATCACGCGAATATCGTGCATAAAGTCAGTAATAGATTTAGAATCTTTTACCGGATTGTGGAGCTGCTGTTTGAGAGCCAGGATACGACCACGAGAAGCGGTGCCGTATGTGCGCGCGAGGATGTCCCAGGCCTCTTTAGAGGTTTCCGCAGCGGCAATGAAGGAGATGATCGTCGGTGTGATCGACGAGATGATGGCACTGAGAATAAGGTTGTCCTGGCGAATCCAGTAATGATATGCTGGATTGGGGGAAGTCACGTCGTTGTCGACGACAGTGGCCGGTGGGCATGGCTTCGATCCGTCCAAGAAGTCGAGGAGACCGTAACCCGTAAGGAGGGTTCGAAATTGAAATTTCCACACCAGGTAATTAGTGGAGTCCAATTTGAGTGGGATTTGAGCCGATGCATTTATGGAAATCGGCTGGAGAGGCGCGGTTGACATCGTGGCGGCCATGAGCGCGAGGCAATGAGAGGAGGCGCTAAACGACGTCGATAAAAAGAGGGCTGCCGATTAGTGCAGCGGCGGTAGCGACGGGCTCCGATGAGAGGAGCTACGGCGGCGGCGGGTAGTATGTATTTAGGGTTTGTTTGGCGATAAGCCACTGGCGTATGATACCATGTAGAGAGTTTTGGAGAAGTAAGTTTCTTGTATTGCTCACCAAAGTATATATAGAGTACAGAGAAATCAAAACCTACCAACTATAGGATTGTACAATAATGACGGAAAATCAAAACCTACCAACTATAGGATTGTACAATTAATGAGAGAATATTCTACCAATAATAAAAAGATACACAAAAGATATTTATAATATTTCCCAATACAGTATGCATCCTTTAATTTATGGGTTTACACTAATAGTTTTTCAAGATCTTAATTATTTAGGATTACTTCAACTTGTTTTAATGTAAGCTTCAGACGTAAGTTTTAAGTCTACCAACAAGGGTTGTGGATGGCAAGATTTTCAATAAGCGAGTGAATACCCGGGAGCATTGATTGAATGGGGTCACGAAGTGTTATGTACTCATTCATTCTTAATCAGAAATCTCGAGTTCGAGTTTTTGGGTATAAAGTCGCCTTTATTAGGGACCACTTTATCTTTTAATATAGGATTTTCGGTCTGAACTTAGATTTAATTCGGCTCCAACATAAATACCAGACATCGAGAGAAAAGCAAAAAAAAAAAAAGGTTTATGCCCGAAGTGAGGATTGTATGTTATTAAAATTTCGATACTAATAGAAATGAAATGATGACATTGTTTTGGTAATAAAATTTTGGTGAAAAACGTAGTTATCAATGAAAAATCTGGAGGTAGGGACTTATAAAGATATCATGTGTCGCGGCCAGGTACACCTTAACTTCGTTCTTCTTCTTCTCCTCGTCAATATTTTACTCTCTTTTATGCACCCAAGTGGATTAGTGACTATCTAATAACGAGGGTTAAAAATTACACAATCTCATATTTAAAATTCAGCAAAGGCAAAAATATTTAATATTTTTTCCTAAGTTTTTATGAATAAAGTTGTTCAATATCTATACTGATAAGAAATAACAGGTATGAAAAAAAATTAGTCACGGGTAGCTGACCCGATCTCTACTTGAATATGTTAATCCTATTTATTACTACTAATAGTTTACTACCACTTCGTGTTTTTAGTATTATTTTTATTTGGTGTTCGATATTCGCATTCGGGTAGAAGCGGAGTTATGATTTAAAATTTATGATTCATGAATTTGCCTCGAAATTCATAATTCGTTTTAGTTACTGGATCGACAATTAAATATAAATGTTTAATAAATTTCTTAATAAAAATATAGTATTTAATTAAAAGTAATTTTGTTCGACCGAATCCGCACCTAATAGGCGAGCTCTGCCTCTGCAATCGGGCCTAATTAAATTTGGATTCGTGCTGAAAAGTAAAGGTAAAGTGTCTCTAACTAAGGCAATTTTATACCGAGGACTCAAATTCTCAAGAGCTCTAACTAACGATGAAGAAGTACTTATTGTAAGATATATGGACTTATATCTACATACATATGAACAATATATGGATAAATTATATGTTGTGTGCTATCTTTTGGTTTGGCCTAATTTTGTGGTCTTATGGACATTATGTTGAGGGGGTCAATGTGTTGTCATATAAAGTGTAGGACTAATGTGTAGATACCCAAAAGGGTAACCTTAGTTAATGATGGGCTAACTAAGGTTACATATATGTAACCATGGTTACATGCTTGTGACTCTTGAGTTATGTAACTCTTGTGACTCTTGGGTTATGTAACTCTTTTGTTATAAAGTGGGGGTTATGGTTCCCACATTATTGCAAGACAAACTCTTCTTCCTCCCATTGAATCAAGAGCAAAAACACCATTGTTGTCTTGCAAATAATTGTGGAAAATCATATACCATTTTGATCATTGTCATATTATTATTGTTGTGGGTCAATTCACATATTGTTTAAGCCTTGTGAAGTATTCTTGTGGTGTCATACATCTTCAAGAAATCTTGAAGAAAGGATCAAGGAGTTCACAAGGACATTTGGACAATCATCAAAGGAGGTTCAACAATTTCCACTCATGAATTCAGGTTAGCTTCCGCTCATGTAGTTTATTTCCGAATTGTTCAATATGAAGGTTATTGTCTTTAGTAGAAATCATAATCCTAACACTCATCACTTTATTACCCATCATATTCTCCATTTAGTATATATGCCTATGAGCTCGTTTTCCTTTTTTGTTGTCTTTTTTTTTTTCTGCAGTTACTTCTGCAGTTGCACCAGCTGCTAAGTAAGAATCTAACTAGCATATTTACATACATAAATAATCCATAATAAGTAGAACTGGTGATAAAAAAACTAAGAAATAATATTTTGCGATATCGCGTGAGTAAATTGCACTGACAGTACTATGTAAGTACATTTTACTTCACTGTTACTGTTAGTGAATATAAATTAAATCTACTCTAAACTAAATGAAAGGTCAAAGGCAGAAGTATGAGCTCGTAAATGCATGGATCTTTTCTCACCTACACAGATATATATATATGACCCTAGCAATAAATGATCATTGGTAAAGATATTCCTCAGCCCCGTTTATTGCATTTTCACACAAAAGTATATTACATTTCTTTCTTGTGGATATGATATATATATATATATATATATATATGTGTAGGGGTCCTCCACAAGTCACAGCTAAGAGTAAACTTACCAGCAGTTTGCCAAACAAATTTATGTACGGTAAAATAAGTAGGCTTATCATATGTCCTCTTCATGAAAAATCAACTAATGCATGACTCATGACTAAGGTTTGTGAGCCCAAAATATTTATAAATTGTTTTATCATCTATATATATATATGATTTCTCTTGATTTGCACTCCTTGTCACATCGTTTGGGTTTCTTGGTACTTCGAAAAAGTAAAAAGGGATTAAATGCCTTTGTGATGGAGAATTCTATTAGTACGTACGTAAATGCAAATAATACGTAATAATTTAAATTTTAATATTGTCAGCTTCTTTTCTAGTGTCAAATTAGTATTTCTGATACGTTATAATTAATTACGTGGATTTTAAAGAAACTCTGTTAAGTGTTGCAGGCATACTGACCCAAAATCTTTAAATTTAGAAGAGCATATATAGATATTTAATTACCAAGTGTCCATTGATGTCCCTGAACTGTAACAGTTGTTATCCATTACTCTCTTACCATAATAAACTCATTTGCAGTAGCAGTAGCAAGCTATTTGAGTGCCGGGCTCATGTGAATCCAACATTTTTCATGCGGAGTATAAATTTATATATTATAATTCATTAAAATTTAACTAAATAGTAGATATGGACACTTTTAAAACATAATGGATTGAATAAGAAAAATATCAAAGGTTGAAAGCACAGTGTTTAATTAAATCCGGGATTTACCTATGGTAACAGTGCATTTTACCCATAATGATGTTATCTCATTCTTTTTTTTTTGTTTCTCACTCAATATTTGGTACTCACATTTAGTTTTGATTATATCCGAATTCATGCAGGACATTCGGAATAGCGCAACCTGCTAAGGATTTTTCATCTCATTCACCCACTGGAATTTGCACTATAAGACTGTCAACGACTGTACTTACACATTATTAAAATAGTACACCAGGTAGGAATGGGTAGGGGACGACCTCAATGGCTCAGCTCCTCATGCCTTAGAGTCATCTATATTTTTGTATGCACATCACATGTGGTTTTCTAACGTTACGCTAATTAATATTTTCTCTCAGTAATAAATGTATTACTTCCTCCTAGGGTGGACATCCTAGGATATATATCATGTAAAAATTGATAATTCGAATTATTAATTATTTATTGGGTTATCGATATTAAATTATTGAGTTAACGGTTCGGCAAGATTAAATTTTTTTTATTGAGTTATCGATTCGGGCTTGGTTTAACAATTATGTTATTGGGTAAAACCAATAACCCAATAAGGGTTAACTAATTTATTAGTTTACTCTTAAATATATACATACTAGGGTTTCATAGTTCATAATTCACTCTTTGATTTCCCTACCGCCAAAACTCAGGCCGGTATAAGTCGCATTTCTCAACTTATTTCTTTCACTCTTCAGTCACATCTTCACTTCATTTCTCAGATCTATCAGATTCTTCGGTCGTATCTTCACTTCACTCATCAATCACATTGTAGTGTTGAACTATTAGTTGAAGTGTTAAACTGTGTTTTATTGTTGCAGATTTAGTTCTACTGTTAGCAGAACTATTAGTTATATATTTACCAGAACTATTTGATGAATTTTTTTTGTCTATAAAACAGTTGAAGGATAGTGACTCAACTTTTTACTTTTTCTTTTGACATTTACAAAAAAATCATCACAAACATGTGCATCGCGGCTGACACTTATGTTAGTTATTCATTTAGATCCCTTGTATTTGTAGAAAGTGTCGAAGTGAAATCTGATTGATATTCTATTTTTTCATTACTGACTATTATTGGGATTTTTGTTATATTTTTTGAGTTGAAGAATGAATCATAGAAACTTTGGCTAGTGTTTATTTTATTGGATGTTGCTGTAAATTTAAATTCTTGCAAAATAAAACAGTTATGAAAAGAGTTCTAGCAAAACAGTTTTTAAAATCTTATAAAACTGATTTAGCAAAACAGTTTTATACATTGCGAAACTGTATACATTGCGAAATTGTTTTAGTTGTTTTATCTTACCGGGTAAACCAATAATCAAATCGATAATGATCGGTAACCAATAAGCAATATCTTATCAATTTGGTTATTAGGTTATGATATTTATAAACCAATAACTGATAAGCAAAATCGATAATATTCATAATCGAACAGAACCAATCGATGACATCCAAACTTCCTCCGGTCCACTTTAATTGTTTTTGAATGTTTTTATACGTATTAAGGAATTCACTTTTTAGCATTAGTTAACAATGAAATTTACTACTCCCTCCATAATAAGTGACCAATTTGCTTTGGGTATATCCATTTAAGAGAATATTAAATTCTAGAAAAAATAATTAGTGTGATTAAACTACTATTTATTAAATGTTGCAGCATAGTTATAGTAGCACTTACTTCTTTTCTCAAATGTAAGGAGTAAATGATTTTTTCGGGGTACGTACATAAGGGTAATTTTGGAATAACAAATCGAATTTTTTCTTGATTATATAAATAGACACTTATTTTAGACCAAAATAAAAAAGCAAACTGATCACTTATTGTGGACCTGAGGAGTATATTAACCTTAATTTGTTCATTGAATATACTTTTTACGCCAACAGCAACTTTAAAGAAAATAAGTTAATTCTTTTTTGATATCTAAAAAGATTAAATATTATGAACCACAAAAAAATTATAAAATTAATTAAAGTGAACCGGAGGGAAAATTATTCTTTTATTGTTATTCTTACATGTATATTTAATAAAATAGTTAATTATTATTATTATTATTGTTTTACTGGAAAAAGAGGGAGTTAACTATAGTAATTCGTTTCACATAGAATATAGGTATAGCCAAACCGCACTGGAGATTTTTTTGTTTGTTTCTCCTTTTGTTTGGTATCCTTTTAATTTAGGACTCTTTATCCGACCAATTTTTTTTTACTTTGGAGTTTGGACGATATGTTTATTACGACAAAGATTTAAACGATAGAAAGGAGAAAAGTCAACATATTTCAATTTAGTGCGGTCAATAACTGTCATTTAATTTTAACTGGTTTGCCGTACCTGAAAGAATTTATTTTTACTCGTTAATCTACAGTTACTTGCATAAATCGATCTTTTAATTTATAGGTCATCAAATGACAAGACAAGTAACATGCATTAATGGAATATTTACATAAATAGTCGATTATATTTATTATTTTTACTTTTTCTAGCTATATAAATAAATTATATTTTGATTATACATATTATATATATATATATATATATATATATATATATATATATATATATATATATATATATAATATACTGATATTGGACATATTTTTATATATTTTAATATTACTTCACCCATGTTTTAACTCCTTTTTGGTGCTATACAAATATCCAACATGTTATTAGCTTTATGACTAATTAAGTTGTGTGTGATGATTTAAGATGTTTGAAATACAAAAATATAAAGAAAAGATACTCCAACTAGAGCAGAAGAGGGTGGATGCATGAGTTGCATCCAACCTTGGAAAGAAGGCTAGTTGGTTCACAACTAACACTCAATTTGGGAGAAGGCATCCACCTTAGCATCTGCACTTGGGCACAACAAGGTTAAGGGAACAGAGCCATGCGATGCTGAGAAGTTCAAGCTAGCATCAATTCCTGAAGCCGATTCGGAAGAGGAAAAGGAAAACTTTGGCCCACGACTTCTTTACGCAATATATAAGAAAAAAACATTTCTTTTAGGTCATGAACACACTTTTTGAAGGGAATTTGACAAAGCGAGAGAACAGAGCCGCATTGAAGGCCGGCTTCTATTTTTTCTCCCACCAAACTTAATAATTTTTATGTTTCTTTTTATGATTTGTTGTTTGATTACCATGTCTATGTGGAGCTAAACTTCATGTTCTAGGATTGTGGTTATTTTCATGACTATTGTTATTCAGATATTGATTTTGATTTCTTAGTTTGTTGTATTAGTTTATTTATTCAATCTTGCGCTTAATTATTTAATTTTAATCATCAATTGAATACTAGCTATGAATCTAGAATCGAACTCGAAAGTGAAAATTCTAGATTGCACATAGGATTGAGTAGAGAAAGTTCTTGAACCGGGCTATCGGGGAACAAATTCGTGATTAGGATAGACATATACCTAATTGCCTTGCTTGATTGATGTACAGAAATTATAAATGCGTTATCTTGCTAGTTCTAATTACATAGATATATAGGCGTTAGGTTAGCTTGAACAGACGAGTAAGAACTCGACAGATTCTTATGAGCAATATTAATCCTGTCAATCATAAGCTAGACGAATTATTTAGTCAATTCAATCGAAGAGTACAATAGGATTGTTAGATAGCCTAAAACCCTAGATCGTTTACATCACATTAATAACATAAAATATGCTCTTCTTTTGTTTAGAATTCATGATTTGTTTTTTCTTTTAATTAGATTAGAATCCTATACATTTAGGTTTAATTCATGTTTAGATAATTAGGATAATTTAATTTAATTAATAGTTAATTACAAGTCCTTGTGAGTTTAATATTTTATCTTATCACTTTATTATTAGACGATCATATATATTTGCATGTCCACTTGACAACAACAAATGCATAAATTATGTTGATAATATACCTCATGAAATTCAGAGTAAGTGTTAATAATGTCATCTATTGTGTAATTAGATATCCAAGAACTCTCACTTTAGCGAGGTCAATGTAAGTGTTTTTTATTAGTTATTTTATTTTATATACTCGTTAATAATTAAGAAAGTACGGAAGACATAATTGAACAGTTGTGACCCAGAGATTACTCATCATTAGTATAACATTATTTCAATTTGAATTGTGACCGTATTGACGATTTGATTATTCAAAGGACTTTTGGTTCAATCAAGTAACTTATGAGATCTGCGCTAAGTGTTAACATCACATCCATTACAGCCTTCAACTCTCACGTTATAAGGTAATTATAGAAATTACAAATAAATTTCTATGGTAAGTAATCCGTAACATATATTAGAAATGATAATTAACGTATTATATATAATCCTTTATATTGTCCTTATATATTATCTAATTCCTAATGTTAGTAAAGGATTAGGCATAGATCACCGACGGCCATTGAGTTTAATTCAGACAACAAATGCATTAAACAAAACATAAATAAAAAAGAGCCACACATTACTCTGAGAGCACATCAACAAGATTTTTCTGTGGGGACACCGCCAAATTATTAAGCAGTAGGTAGAGATGAGCTCAAACTCCATAATTAGAGGATTATACGACCAATAATAAAAAAAAAAAAACAGAAAAGAAAAAGAGGAGAGAACAAAATGGAGCAAATCGTACAACTAAAAATTACATCAACCACAAACCTTTGTCGGACCATTGCCTTCAAGGTGAAGTTTAATTTCTTTTTTTAACCAAAAAGATTTTAAGAAAAATCTTGATAAGGAAGCTAATCCAAGGTTTGATCGAAAACTAAATTCGCTTCCGACAATGAAACTTAATTTAAGGATAAATTTATCCCACATCTAATAACGCTTGTACCCAACTAGTTGGTATAATCATGTACCGCTGCCACTTTAATCATAAGAGGTGTTAGTTAATTAATAATCATTCTGGTTTTGGCCCAAAGGGATTGTAATGTTCACCATATTAAAATAGTCACTTTTGTTTAACACTAATGGATAAAAGGGAATAGTCTTCTTCCTACTCGTTGCTTATATACCTTTTTTTTTCTTCAAAATTTAGCTACATAGACCTGAGGTATTATTGATGCAATGTTATTATATTGATGTAATATTATTATATATTTTTGTAAGATGAATTAAATATATAAAGATGAATAAAGAACACCGTTGTGTAACTTGATGCTTAAGAATGAAGATTGACAAAAAATATTAGCGCTAAAGTACGGGTACTTATAATCAGCAGCGGATTCAAAATTTCAAGAGACTGGGTGTACTATAATATAAAAGTAGATCTAGAATTTATATTTGACTGGTTTAACTTTAGTCTCTTACCATGACTCGCTGCACTTTTAAATTACAGGTTCAAAATTAAATTCTTTTTAAAATTTTAGTAATTTACACACACACACACATATATATATATATATGTTATATATATACATACATATACACTTCATGCCGAAAACAAAACCGTTCAAAATGGAATTTGAACTGTCAATTTTACTTGTAGAGGTGCACTCAATAATAGTTGCACCATAATATTCTTTGAGTATGTGTTCACGTACATATATTCAAATAATTTTGAAGAAATATAATAACATTATTATACATAATTTAGGGAGAGGGGTATACCTCTACTTATAATGACCTCAAAGTATTATATATATATATATATATATATATATATATATATATATATATATATATATATATATATATATATATACATACATACATACATATATATATATATATACATACATATATATATATATACATATACATATACATGCATATACATATATATATATATATATATAAATATATACATACATATATATATATATACATATACATATTATATATATATATATACATACATATATATATATATATATATATATATATATATGTATGACGTATGACAATAATTAAATTTACAGTTAAACATTTATAGACATTAGGGAATTTCTTAGTACATATATAAAAAAGATGATACAAAATTCATGTGAACCAATAAATTCGCCCCTGCTTCGAAGAGATCAAGTCCTCATAGTAAATTGCTGTAAGTACTAGATAAGACATATAGTGCTCTCTATTCTATATCTAAATATCATAAAATTTTAATAGTAACATACCAAATTGGTAGGGGTCATATCCTACGTTTCTGATGCAAGGTAGTTTCATGATATATATTTCACATCATTTATTTATTTTTGTCTTTTACTATACTTGATAAGATGTACTAAAAAAATTATTATAGAAAAGAAGGGTCTGGTAAACTGAGTTTCCACTGCTGAACAAAATTTAATATCATAACGATTATTAAGATGCTCTGATCATGATACATATATGCGTTTTTTTAAAAAAAAAAAAAAAAACAAACTCAGCAGCTACTGATTTATCTTGATGTCCCCAAGTCCCAACAGACACACAGAAAGTAGGAAGAAAATGACGAGAAAACTCAACACTCCTGGGGTGTACATAATAATTTTTCTAAGCACAATTTATAGAAGAATTGAAATAGTAACTTTAGTTATCGTACTTTTAAACTATAAATAATTTTTATTTATTAGTTTTGTTGAGTATTAAGTTAGAAAAAAATATAATTTATGTTAAATGGTATTATTTTTTCTTACTTATTCATTTTTTCACAGTATTAATATTACGACTCAAAATTTATTAAAGGTCGTGATGGCACCAAACACATTGTCAGGTTAATCAACAATAAATAGTTAATTAAATTCTCTTTTTATATTTATGAAATCATAAAGTTTTCTTCAATTTCACCAGCAACAGATTGAACTTTACAAACAAAATAAAATGTTTACCAATTCATTATTGAATATCCTATCATCATCCCGGAACTCGGTGTCACAAGTGTATGGACAATTACTAAGAATAAAATATAATACAATAACTGGCTGGAATACAAATTGGACAGAAAAAAGTACAAATAGTCTGAAGTAGACTCTGCTGGCTGCGACTCTTAAGATGCAGCTCACCTAAGTCTCTGTATCAACCATTTTCAATCTAAAATACAACATCGAATGAGTTATTACATTTAACATGAGATTTAGTAAATTAACTTAGTAGAAATTCTTTTTTAAGTAAATTACAACTTCAAACGGTTTAAGAAAATTTAATTGAGTAACTAATTGAATTAAAAATATGATAGATTTTGAAATTTGAAGTGTGTGTGTGTGTGTGTATATATATATATATATATATATATATATATATATATATGGCGAGGTATTGAAAATACTATAAATTCCAACACAAAGGATCACAACAATAAATGAATCTACACAGTTAAAATACTTGAATTGATAATAAGAAATAAACACAAACAAAAAGCGACACCACCCTTGATGCTTAATCTCTCGTGCTTTTACTTTTGTTCTCATCATAAGAATCAATATTCGCTTTTATTCTTTTGTTGCTGCGACGTGCAACCTGATCCCAATTACATAATACTGATGCGGCGTACAACACGATTCAAAGCATGTAATGACGTTGCGGCGTATAATCCGATAAAATTATATAATATTGTTGCAGCGTGCAATCCGATCCAAATCATATAATGATGTTGCGGCATGTAATCCGGCCCCACCTGTCCACTCTTATTACTCCTTGTTGCAGCATGCAACCCGATCCCATATAATATTGTTGCAGCATGCAACCCGATCAAAGGAATATTGTTACAACATGCAACCCGATCGCAATATACAAATCAATACCAATCACAAAAGAATCCCGATAAGGGAATAGTAGAATTACAACAATATCTCGACAAGGGAACAATATCATAATCAATTTTTTCCGACACAAAAATAAGCATAGCTTTCTCATACGTTATCCAAATTCGATAATTCTTTTTCTTATGGCTCCTTAATTTCGATACGAATCTAATGATTTAATAAAAACTGAATTTGAATATCATTTTCTTAAGGTGGTATCATTTTTTCTTGAAGAAACCACGATGAAGCATCCAAAAACAAGCACTACATAGCCTAAACCTATCCGAAACTCACCCAAGAACTCGGGGATTCAAACCAAACATGCACGTAAGTCTAAATACATCATACAAACTTGCTCGTGAAATTAAATCATCAAAATAACATTGAAAAACTATGAATTTAACCTCAAAACTCATGATTTTCTAATGTTTCAACAGAACGTCCAAATCACGTCAGATCAATTCTGATTCTCAGCAAATTTCACAGATAGGGCTTATATATCATAACAAACTTGTACCATACTCCGGAATCAAAACACGTGCCAGATTCCAACGAGTTTAAATATTAATTTATTTTCTTTAAAAACCAACAAAAGAATTTTATTCAAAAATTACTTTTAAGGCTAAGGACATCGGAATTCAATTTTGGACATACGACCAAGTCCTATATTTTACCGTGGACCTATCGAAATCGTTAGAATACAGATCTGGGCCCGTTTACAAAAAATATTGATCTAAGTCAACTAAAAATTAAAGTTTTACTTTAGAAATTACTATATTTTTTAAATTTTCACATAAGAGATTTCCAATTTCACGCTCTGACAGCGCATGCAAAGTCCTTATACATAGTATGATGCTACTTGTGACCTGAAACTACCGAACTTGATGAAATTTCTCAAAACGACCAGTTGGTTCGTTACAGAATCATACTTATGATGCGGTCAAATATTAGTTTAAGTGATTTTTCCGCTCGTGAATCATACTTGCGATGCAGTCAAACATAAGTTAAGGAATTACCTAGCTCGCGGATCATATGTGTGACGCGGTTACACATAGATTTCTTAAGTTATTAAACTATTCCTCAATTCTTTTTAAATTACGAATTTCAAATGAAAACTTTTAAGTTCCCAACTTTTCCTCAATTTTGACTCCTTTCAAAACATTTAATAAGCTAATTCGATCTCGATTCTTCTCAAGACAAACAATAAAGATAAATCAACAATAATATCAACAAGGCATAATGTAAGCCTAAAACTACCCGGACGTAGGCATAGCGAGTAACTACGTACGGAATCTTGTCGCTTCGTACGTATTAGCTCCCACAAATAGAAGTACATAATAATTTAGTTCACCTATAGGGTAAATTCCCTCTTACAAGGTTACAAAGAAAAATTACCTCGCTATTGAAGTTCGATAACCGGCTCCCAAGCCCTTCAAACGACTCAAACCGATGCCCAACGCTCCAAAACTAGTCAATAATTATGCGAGCCCATTAATATATACTCAAATACCCATTATAATCCTATTTACAACAATTTCTAAATCCGCTTGAAAAGATGATAAAATCAACTTCAGGCCCACGTGCCCGAATTTCAAAAATTTTCGAAGATAAACTTATCCATAACACCACGAACTCAGATATACAATTTATTTCAAGTTCCATGTCAAATTTCGTGGTCAAAATCTAACAATATAAATTTCTTGGTTTTTATTAAAAACCCCAAATTTTCACTAATTTTCCATGTTAAAATCTAGATATAATCAAAGTAATTAACTTGCAATAGGTGGGAATCACTTGCCTTGACATAGATGATGAAGTTGGAGCTCAAACATCGCTCATATGTCGTCTCCCATGGTGGAAATGAGATGAAATGAGCCAAACCTATTTTTGCAAACTTATACACTTCCAGGCTACCTTTTTTCGCGTTCGCGGGTTTCCCATTGCTTTCGCGATGAATAAAATTTTGGAAAGTCATTCCAAACTCTTCTCAAACAGTCTCTAGAATAATGGTTATAGCTTTTTGTATTAAACTCCAAATGGCAAATGACTTAACTTTTGAAAACTAAAAACCATGATATAAAACTTTTATGTTTTAGTCATTTCCCAATTCCTTATAGATTTCAAGATATAAGCCGCCAAAGTCAGCGATGTGCTACACAAATTTCTTGTTCATCTTTCAGGATAGCCTATATTGTACCAGCTATACACAAATCCAAATTCTAAATGATTTACTTTTCTGAAAACTAGACACAAACAGATACAACTTTTATTTTTGGATCATCTCTTAATTTCCTTATAGATTATGAGATATGAGCCTCCGAAATCAAACCTATGCAACAGCGATTTCCTTCTCCGCGAAATTTGTGATCCAAATTGTTCTTCACTAATGCGAGAGGATTCTCGCGAACGCGAAGAACAACACCAGACACCGGCATCAGCTATTGCAAAATAGCCGGAAATGATCCGAAGCCATCCTGAAACACACCTAAGTCCCTCAAGGCCCCGTTCAATCACACAAACCGGTCCCATAATATAACACGGACATGCTCGAGGCCTCAAATTACATCAAACAATACCGAAATCATGAATCACACCCCAATTAAATATTAATGAACTTTAGAACTTCAAAATTCTTTATTCGATGTCGAAACCTATTAAATCACGTCCGATTGACGTCAAATTTTGGACGAATGTCATGCTCAACATTATGGACCAAGTCCAACTTTCTAGATTGGAATCTGACCCCGGTATCAAAAAGTCCACTTCTAGTCAAACTTCTCAAAAACCTTCAAATTTCTAACTTTCGCCAAATTACCCCAAAATGACCTACAGACCTCCAAATCCACTTCCGGACGCGCTCCCAATACTAGAATCACCATCCGGAGCTATTCCTAGACTCGAAATCCCAAATGTACATCGATAACATTGAAATGCACTCCAACCCAAATTTATGAAATTCTTCCAAAATGCCAACTGTCACAATATGTGCCGAAACACTCACGGGTCATCCAAAATCCGATTCGGACATACACCCATATCAAAAATCATCATACGAACCTATTGGAACCTTCAAATCCCGATTTCGAGGTCGTTTACTCAAAAATTAAACCTTCGTCAATCTTTTCAACTTAAAGCTTTTGAAATGAGAATTTTCTTTCCAAATCAACTCCGAACTTTCCCAAAATTTTAATTCCGACCATGCGTGCAAGTCATAATTCCTAAAGTAAATCAACTCATGGCCTCAAACTTCCAAACGACACGCTAGATCTCAAAATTACCGTTTGTCTCGTGATCACGCCCAACTATGTCTTATAATAAAGAAAAAGAGATTGTTGTAAATATAATCTGAGTATCCCAGAGTCGAATCCCACAGGGAATTAACCTACCAATTACTTATGTCAGACTCACTGAATTCTCCTAATCAACTTCCCAGATATTTTGAATAACACTTGATGATATTTCTACTAACTATAACTGAATAAAATTAAGTAAACTAAAAGCTAACTATGACTGAGTTGTAAATAAATAAGAGAAAGATATAAGGTTGCGATTTACCCTATTAATGAAATCCCTTCCTGTTATGTTTCGTATAGATTTGCCTAATTGTCTCTATCGTCATGAGCACTCTTACTAACATAAATCTCTCTCGAGTAATTACAATAATTTACTATATGCACTCTCCCGAGTTACGCTGGCTCGATTTTATTACAGCGCACTTAGATCGTACCCAAGATTTTGTTATCCCTAATCCTATTATTTTAACCCTCAGTTATTGATTCCTCATATACTTTGGGAGCGGTGTTGTTCAATAACTACCTAAATATGCACTCTCTTCCGAGTAATACATATTAAATAGACCTAGTGTTGATACCCAATTTTTTCCTACCTATTTTGTAGATGCTCAAACTATTCTCAAAATAGCATAGACATGCTTATATAAGCATCCCCAAAAGCTTTGGTATTTTTTCTTTATTCTTAAAGGTTTTAAAATCAATTTATTGTCTATTGTTATACTAGAAAATTCAATAATTATTCCCAAATTAGTATTTTATGGTGAATAATTTATTTCATTCTTATATTTACACTAAGATATAAATCAGGTAATTTTGCATATTATTTATTTATTTTTCTAGTATTTTTTAAGTTAAATTGCGTATGATTGCAATTATAGCCTATTTTACAATTAACATGCATTTTATAGTTATAAAATCACTTTTAGTATTTTTACATTAATAGTTATATGTTATTAATTAGTCCAGTACCTTTAATTTATTTTAAATCATTTTACTATTTTATAAAATAATAAAAAGGAGAAATTGGCTATTTAACAAACAACCCTTATTATTTCAATTCTAGCCAAATTGGCCACACCGCCTATCAGATTTTTTGAATGGCCCAACAACCTATTTAAACCAACCTAGCCCAATCCCTAATATGACACGGTCCACCCCCATTTTAATCTGAGACGTTGATCAAATGAGATCAACGACCCAGATTTAATTCCTTTAATTAAATTCAATTATGCCCCTTCCAAACCCCTAATTTTCACGAGACAATCTCTCTCTCTCTCTCTCTCTATATATATATATATATATATATATATATATATATATATATATATATATATATATATATATATATATCTTCCTCTCCCTTCTCTCTGGAACCTTCTGGTTCTCTCTTCTCCGGTGATCTCCACCGCCTCTCCGGCCACCTCCAATCTCACCCCATTCGACCATCATCCTCCATGAAACCCTAGCTCACTGATTACCTTTATTTTGATGCAACAGAAGCCCCACCATATGAATCAATCCCTAAAAGCTTCGCCTAGTTTGTTTCCGGCCATCTTCGACCACCTTCCTTCAACTCCAAGGCTCCGATGGGCCTCACCGTCCTATTCAATACCTCTAGGACCTTCGAGCTTATGGACCATGGTGATTGAGACCAAGGGTTCCTGGTTCTGCTACTTTCAAGTTCTGCGGTGTTATCTCAAGCGAAATCACACCCTATATGTCACGATCTATGAAGTTTCAACAGGTTCTCTCTACTTCTATTTGGGTTTCCCTTATTTGAAACCCCAGCTCTCTCCTGGATCTCTCAAAAATAGTGTTACTTCATGCTATTTTCATTTTTTCCTCTATGTTCTGCTTATTCTCAAGTTTATCCTGAAAGATCCTTTGCTTTGAATCATTTGTTAACTTAGGGTTCCTTGGATTTCTTTTACGCATGCTTCAACTGATTTCCTTTATGATTAAACCTTTTCTTGGTTTATTGTGACCGATTTCTATGCTCTTACTATTTTCTAGTTTGACTCTGCTAAAAAAAACCTAATTTCTAAACAATTTACTCAACTGATTATGGGTGTTAGCATGTTTCTTTGTCTTGATCATGTGTGTTAGCCTAATTTTCTTTGCCTTGTCTCTTTGTGTTAGCATGTTCCTTCGTTTGATTATGTGTGTTAGCACGATTTTCTTTACTTTGCTTCTACGTGTTAGCATGTTCCTTTGTTTGATTGTGTGTGTCAGCTTGATTTTCTGGATTCTTGTTAATGTTTTGTGGTCACCATGCCTTGAATGTGTCCTGCTGAGTCTTAACCTATGTTCACTATCTCTGGATGGTTGTATTTGTTTATATCTAGTCCCCTTATGTCTATATGGCTAATTTTTCTTGCTACTTTTGTTCATTCACCTCTATTTATATGTTGAGAATACATAATCATGAGTTTATATGATTGTTTTGCTTAATTGATTGGTAATTCAAAAACTTTCTTTCAAAATCCTAGCATTTTATTTGCCTGTTTTAAAATTGATTTTTGTTACCTTATTTGCTATAGTACTCTATTCTACTTGGCCTTTCCATAGTTGGATTTTCCTTAAACTTGGTCTTAATTGGCTACTATGTGCAATACTGAACCTTGACTCCTTCTTTATTTGATCCCACACTGATTTTTCCTACTTGCCTTATATGGTGCTGAATCTTTCGTTTGATTTTGATTCCCTTAATTAATGGGAGTACTTCCTTGATTCTTTAATTAATTGATTTTGAGTTCTTTAATTAATATATTTATGTGATTTTTACCTTAGTTTACCACCTACTTTCAACTATAAATACCGTAAGTCTTTACACAGAGCACATGACAGTTATCTGGACACACACACACTCTTAATCCTGCATTCTCTGGTGCTCTTTCTTTTGCTTTTGCTCTATTCTCTTGCTTATTATTAGCTGGCTGAAAGCCAAGGCTAATATAGTGTTACTGCTTTGTCTTTGCACCATGCTCTTGCTCTTATACTGGTATGTCCTAATTAATTTTCAAGTCTCATACCAATGTGTTTATTTGTTTTTGTTTATTATCTTTTTGATTTTCTTCTACTTATGCTTCTCCCATTCAATGTATAATTGATTTTTCGCTCTAATACGTCACCATGTCTTCTAATTTACATGCTAAGTCTGACTTTGTCTATTCCTTGCTATGCCTATGTTCTGTTATTATACATTAGCATGCCTAAACTTCACTACTTCTAGGCCCCTTGAATCCCTTGGTCCTGTGTAGTCACTCATTAAACTTGTATCCTCTTAAGCATTATGTGATCGACCTGTTCCACTTTCCCCATGATCCCTGTATGCAAGCATTATTCTGTTGTTTTCTTTTTAAAGCAAACCCCCTTATTTTTCGAAAATTCTTCTTCCTACACTTCACACTACTCTCAGGGGATAGGTTCTGCCCCCTTCATGTAAGCATTGCTTTGAGTACCCCTGAGTATTCACTGAAATTTGACACACAAGTTTGGTATTTCGCACTGCACCTATCATGCATTCTTCTATAATTTCTAGGTGCTAGCATTGGCCAGGGACCCAGTGGGATCCTAGGGAGCTTTGTCTTACCTAGACCATGGCAAAGGCTGTGAACTCGAAGGGGTTGAGGTTGGAAGATTGGACCTGATTGAAGGCTCCTAATAGAGTAGCTTCTTTTTTTTTGTTCTTGTTTACTGTAATTCAGATGATGCTGATTTGTAATAATTTGTAAAAAAATGATTGGGGTTGAATAGTGAATATGGGGAGGGTTATGCATGTTTAGTATAAATAATGGGTAGAAAACATGCTTATAAGATTTTATTTATTTATCTGCGCAATAGACAACTTGCATAGGACATGCATCTCATTCATTAGATATCCTGCCTTAGGTTCTTTACTTTCAGCCTATCATCATGCTCATCATGCATTCAGGATCAGTTAATAACCAGCAAATAATTAACAATAAGCCAAATAACTTGTCACTACTGCATTGACATATGAGAAATCATAATTTTTAGGAACTCTTATGTGCATTAGATGTCCTGCCCTTAGGACTTCTTACTCATTTGAATTGCAGTAAATAGTTCATGTTTATCTAATAATTTCATTAAAACATGGCTAAGTGGTTTGAAACGTTTTCTGCAAATGCCTTATCACGCATACCTTTTTTTTTAAAAAAAATATGCATGTCTACCTTTTAGAAAAAAAATCAGACAGTAGATAGCGATGCCTAGGCAAACTTTAGGCCCAATAAAAACTGATCAATTGTGTTTTTATTTAGTTTGAAACCGACCAACCGTTTGAAATTTTAACTACACCGTTCCTACATTTGCTTTGATTTAATGAAGCTCACTCAACTTTCTTTTTAAAACAAAACTCTACTGAAAAGAATTTTGAAATGATGCACCTACCTACTTTATTGAGTTTCTGATTTTTATTACTGGGCTAACCACTTCTGCCCAGAATCATGCTATGAATGTTACTACTTTTCTGTGAAGGTCCCTATCTTTGAGACTTTAGTTACGTATAAGACATGCTAAACTATATGCTTTCTTTGATTTAAGGAGGTTTACTTGATCCATATATGTTACTTGCTTTCCCAATACTTGCTGTATATGTTTTGAATGCCGCCTTAGAATTTTGTCCTTTGAAAAATCTCAAAATCCTCCACTCCCTCCCTTTTAGGATTAGTAATCCTATATGCCTCCGGGATTGAGAGGATTGGGACCGGTAATAGCATGCGATAGGTAACGATACCATTCCGAGCTTTAATACCTTAACAAGGTGGGAAGGATAGACATGGAGATGATTATCACGCAATAATACCATGCATTTGATTGGCTATCGGTGCTGTGTGAATGGTCCATGTATATTATAAACCTATGACCCCCCTTCCCTTTTTCTTGTCTATGTTTATTTTCAGATTTTGTTTAAATTTACTTCCTCACAATTTCCGCCCCTCCTTATAGTCTACTTTCAATCTACTTATTAGTTATGTGAGAACCTTCTTTATTTGAGCCATAATTGTTCATTTGTAAAGTCACAATATAACATGGCTGGGAACCACGCTAGTGGATCTTGGGGAGTTCCTAACACCTTTCCCCGAGATAATTTCTAGCCCTTACCCAAACTCTGGTTTCTTCAACTCAAAACCCTTCTTAGTATCCTAATGCACTTTAATCATTAGGTGGTGACTCTTTAAAATTCCAAAACCCAAATTCCCAAAAGGAATAGAGTTGTTCGCCGAAATGTCGCAAACCCGATTTTTCCTTAGAAAAGGAGGGCGGGGGGCATCGACAACATGGCGAGTCTGCTGGGAATATTTCTTTAGGCTTTTACCATTACATGTTGTTTGTGACTTTATTGATTTTTTATTGCTTTCCTTTAATGTCTTTATCTCTCTTCTACTTCGAAACTAACTTGGCTTTTGTTTTGTTTTCTTTCTTCTACCGCTTTCCTTCAATAATGTTGTAATTATAAGCAATTATTGTAATTATTGTTTTATGAACGTGCAAATATGTGGGAATTTGTTTCATTCTTGTAATTACATCTTCAACATCATATTCCACTCGTGCCAACTAAAATACCATAGCAACACTTATAATGAATGGTTGCACTCTTTCGATATTATCACCCCCTAAATTTGGTAAAGGCTTATTTACGGTAAAACCAGTCGATTAGCGATGCAGTCGACGGTTCCGTGCCTTTTCCTATGGAGTTATCCGCTTAAGGGTACCAATCTATTACCCCATAGAAACCTTATTCTATTTAATTATGCATGCATCACTATCAAACCTAGCCGAGTCAGTTATGGTGTCCATATAATGACTCTTTAAATAGCCATATCCAAAGCCCATCGGGTTTCCTTGGAACCCAAAAAAGACATTACCACGTTCTGTGCATTTATTTGAAGAACTAAATGCTGTTATGCTAATTATTGGTTTAAATAGTCGAGTCTGGTGGGGTGAGGGTCTAACACTTTGTTTTGCAGAAAATGAGGCACGAAGTCCCCAGATTCGGCATGGTAACCAACATTCACCCAAGGTTGCTAAGCTGGTGGGAAGACCTTCACTCCAGCAATTAGACTCTTACCCGCAAATATTTGGGGAATTTACCTTCATTTTGGAAATCTAGCCTGACGACAAAATCATAGAGGCTGCAACTGTATTCTGGGACAGTGGTAGATCGGTGTTTCGCTTAAGGGACCTGGAAATGGCCCCTTTGCTTGAAGAGATAGGAGGGTTAGCTGGTATTCCTTGGGAGACTCCGGGTTTTCTTATGCCAGAAAATTGCAAAGGTAGGGATTTTCTCAAGATGATAGGACTGAAGAAAAACCTAGGCTTGGCTTGTTTGAATGACTCTTACATTCCTTTCAATTATCTGTACGAGAGGTCTGATCATAGCATGTCCTACCGCACCTACCCAGACGAATTTTCTCTTACCCCATTGGGACATATTCATAGGAAAGTCTTCATCTTCATACTCTCCTTCTTGGGGATGATAGAATTCCCCATGAAGAAGGCTAGGATCCATACCACATGGTCACTAAGATTTTAATGGAAGGAATTGGCGGGCAGCTTTTTAGCAAAGTAGCTATGATCGTTGTAGAGATATATCGAGCCCTGGAGAATTGTCAACAAGGGGCTAAACACTTCGAGGGTTGTAACTTATTACTCTAACTCTGGCTCATGGAGTATCTCCAAAAGGGTGAATATCGGCAAGAGATTCTACAGAGAGACTGGGATGATCATATCGCCTTTCATAAGCCAAGATGATTGAATTATATGCCTAATATGTTTGCTCAACCAGAAGACGCTAGGGGGTGGGTAGAGTTGTTTGAGAATCTGAAAGAGGACCAGGTACAGTGGATGTTTGAATAGTTTCCTGCTGAAGAGTTCATTGTCCGTTCTCGGGACACACCATTTCTTATACTCATTGGTCTGAGAGGAACTTATTCCTATGTACCTCTCCGAGTCACGAGACAGGAAGGAAGAAAGCAGATTATACCAAGGGTCAACAAAATGAGTCACTTCAGGGCAGATTTCTAAGACAACGATAGCCCATACAAATGTCAAGCTCAACAAATATGACACTACAAAATAATCTTGGGAAAGGATTCCATAGAACCAGACAGGTACCATGCTGGTTAGACTCTATACTACCCAAGTTTGTTGGAAGACGACCACGGCAGGTTAGGACAACCCGGGTTTGTTTGAGGCCATAGAGTCATCGACGAAAGGGCTAAAATATAAGATAAGTACAATCAATTGCGCAAGGGGATTCAAGAATGTGAAAGCGAGCACCAGGGAATTCAAGAGGCCCATCAAAAGCTAATTGAAGAATGGAAAGATATGCCTGTCAGTGCCAAAAAAATGACTAGGGTATTTGGATCGAGGTTTGGTAGAGTTGGAAAGGAAGTTCATCCAAAGGATCAAAAACTGCCAGAATGCTGAGGGAAATGAAGGAGGACGCTTGGAAAGAACCTACTTGATGTTGGATTGCGTGAGCTGGTGAAGCTCTTTGACAAAGCTAAAGATGCCGAGTATCGGGAAGGTCCTTTTGGGACCAAGTAGTTAGGAGTCGTTTCTTTCACTTAAAATGTAATAAGGCCAATGGCCATTAGTGGCATTTTAATTTTGCCATTGTAGTGTCATTTGGGAATCATCTTATTTTTATCAATAAAATGTGGCATTTACTTTTTGTTTTATTCCCCTTCCCAAAAGGTTAGTCCGTTTCACTCTGGCATCATCATATTCTACGAGACCAAGGGCCATCTACCTCCTCCTTCTCCAAGTCCAATCAGAAACAGGAACAAAGGAAAAATGGAAGACTTGGGTAGCATTAGGAAGGAGAATTCAGTTGAAAGGGTAGAGACCTCCCAGGGTATGCAGGTCTCCAAGGAAAGTGCCTCCCAGCTTGAACAAAAGTTGTTGAAATTTCAGGAAGAACTAGACCAAGTCCGGAATTTGGCCAGCTTGTCATTTTCCCTCACTGCACTAGATGTCAGCTTCTCCAACCCTCAAAACTCCGTATCTCCACAAAACATCCCAAAACCACAAAATCAATCAGCTCCCCATCACCACTACAACGCATGCCATACTTCAAGTAACACCCCGTTACTTGTCCTCGAACCACTAACATCCACAAATGACCATTCCTAGCATCAAAACAACCCCATTTATGTGGAAACCATGCCACATCCCATTAATCCCATTTCAAACACACTTGAGTTTGATGGCAAAGACTCTCTTATCAAGAACCTGGCCGCAGAACTCAACAAACTTACTAGCCGAGTCTAGGGTGTCGAAAGAAACAAAGGTATCAAGGGGCCGAATTATGAGGACCTTTGCATCCAGCCAGATGTTGAACTCCCAGAGGGGTACAAACCTCCCAAGTTCGAAATGTTTGATGGAACAGGAGATCCCAGAGTCCATTTGAGGACATACTACGATAAGTTATTTGGAGTCGGGAGAGATGAAAAGATCCGCATGAAGCTCTTTATGAGAAGCCTAAAAGGGGATGCTCTATCTTATTACATTTGCCAAGACCCAAAGAACTGGACAAATTGGGTCGATGTGGCATCCCATTTCATGGAAACGTTCAGGTTGAATACCGAGAATGTACCATATGTATTTTACATACAGAATTTGAAGAAGAAAGCTACAAAAACTTTCCGCGAGTATGCTACTCGTTAGAGGTCAGAGAATTCTAAGGTCAAGGCGGCCTTAGAAGAAGAACAAATGAATAGGTTATTTCGTTCGAGCTCAAGACCCCCAATATTATGAGAGGCTGATGCTGATCGAGGGCCAGAAATTTTCTAACATCTTCAAGTTAGGGGGAGAATTGAAGAAGGTATTAAAAGTGGTATGGTCACTAACTTTGATGCAGTACGAGCCACCAACAAGGCTCTACAGTCTGGCGGCACATCCAATAAAAGGGATGTGAGTGTCACAATGGTTCCATAGAGGACAAAATCTTCAGTCAGATACCAAAGCTACCCATTACCTCCACTCACACATCAACCTATCCCAAGTTACCAAGCCACCCCACCTTCCTACCAAGCTCCACCGCCTACTTACCAATCATCTCTACCTCCCACATATCAGCCCACTTCCCTTAAACACTGCCAACCAGCACACATCTACTAAGCCTACAATACCCAACAAGCTGACTATTAATTACCTCGCCAAAATTTCCCTAGATCCCGACCAAACATCGACTGCAGACCTCCCAAATAGTACACTACCATTCCCGAACCAATCGACCAGGTATATGAAAGGCTTAAAGATGTTGGTTACATCACCCCTATACCTGCCATAACCCCATAAAATCCTTCCCAATGGGTCAACCCAAACAAAACTTGTGCATATCATTCAGGCATGAGAGGTCATACCATTGAGGAGTCCTGCCTGAAGGACAATATTCAGGCTTTGATTTACAATAAGATCATTGTGGCAAAGGATCCTGCTCCTAATGTCACAACAACCATCTGTCTGACCATAAGGGCGGGAGCATTCACATGATAGAGATAGAAGATGATTGGAACCCCGAGGGTCGATCGGGTTGATTACTGAAGGTGACAAGCCAAAGAAACCAATAGTCACACTTAACCCGATTGTTTTATAGATTCAGCCTTCTGAAGATACTGAAGTAAACATGTCCATATCACTCGATCTTGAAGCATCATCTCCTGCAAAGGCGCTAGAACCAATTGAGGTTGAGTTTGGGTCCCTAAAGGCACCATTTGAAGTTGCTATGTTACCTCCCAAAGTGAGGGTGCCCATTCCTGTAGCAATGTCAGCAATAACACCGTTCCATACATTGGCCATTTCTTGGGACTACACAGCCGAGGAAAGAAGGAAAGGAAAAACCAAATTTGGAGAAACAATTGCAGCACCGGGTATGACCCGAACTGGTAGGGTTTATACTCTGGAGTATTTAGCTGAATCGAGCAAGCAGACCTCTAGACGACTTGTTGAAACTGGGCCAGATGATATTTGGAGGAAGATACAAGCAAAAGAGTACTCAGTCATAGATCAAGTGAATAAAACATTGGCACAGATCTCCATCCCAGCTTTTTTGTAAAGCTCTGATGCACATAAAAATGCCTTGTTAAAGATACTACGTGAGGCGTACAAACCCAGCAACATAACTGGAGACGAAATGGCAAACATGGTAGGGAAAGTATTGGAGAGTCACAAAATTACCTTCACAAAGATGAGCTGCCACCTGAAGGGTTGAGCCACAATAAGGTGTTGCATATCACTGTGTAATGCGAAGATCAATTCATCACCAGGATTTTGATCGACGGAGGGTCCAGCCTCAATATTTGTCGGTTGGTAACTCTCCGAACATTGGGCAAGAGCTTGCATGACAAAGACGGGACCATCAATGTCAAAGCTTTCGATGTATCCCAAAATTCCACCATTGGGGAAATCAATATATGTCTGCAAATGTGACCAACCTGGTTCAACATTGACTTTCAAGTGATAAATATCCTGTCGTCCTATAATTTGTTGTTGGGACGGCATTGGATCCATGCCGTTGGAGCTGTAGCATCAACCCTACACCAAACGGTGAAATTTGAATGGAATCACTAAGAGGTAATTATTCATGGTGATGGTAGCAAGCCCATTTACAGTCGCCAGACCATCCCAACGATCGGAGGAATGAGAAAGATAGTTGGGGAAACTTACCATCACATTGAGCAAGTCAACACCGTGGACAAGGATAAATGGTGGGATAACAAGATTGAAAGTATACTGAATTGGTGTGGATACAAACCTGGCAAGGGACTTAGCAAGAATCTCCAAGGGATCTCCAAGCCGATCTAGCTAAAGAAACATGGTACCACTTTCGGCTTAGGATATGAGTACACCTAGAGAGAGTTTGACGAATGGTCTCCACCATGGAACAAACCTTATTATCCATTGGAGCATTCGATATGTCGCCTAGAGCAAACTTTTCAGCCAACCGAAGTCATTTATGGGTCAGAAGAAGAGGAAGCATTAGCAGCAATAAGGAACTTGTTCCTGGAGGATGATAATATGGTTGTGTCGTTTTTGAGAAGGAATGGGAGGAAGGCGCTTCCATACAAGCCGTGAGCCAAGGAGCACGCCTCAATAATTGTTCTATCAGAACCACTAGGGCTCGGAAGGCTTCGGGGTAGCAAAGCTGAACAAAGCACCATGCATCACCTTTTACTTTTTTCTAGTTGATTTTCTTTCCACATTTTAATTTCAAAATAAGAACTCCAATGTTCAAAACACATATGAAAATTTTCAAAGCATTTTATTTTGTTATAAATCTCCCTCTCATTACCTTTTTGCCGTTTATTTTATTTACACACCATTACTATTACTTATCTTGATGAACCGACGATTGTGACTAGCAACGAGGCAACGCGACAAATGGATATAGACTCAGAAGAGAATGATATACCAGAAGAGGTAGTTAAAAAAGTTGAGAACTTTGAGAATAGGCCTAAGTCTAACTTGGACGAAATTGAGGTTGTCAACTTGGGTGATATAGAGAATGTCAAGGAAACACGAGTTAGTGTTCATCTATCACCATCGAAAAAGGAAGAGTACATAGAGTTTCTAAGGGAATATGAGGACATATTGATATAACTTTTCTCTGCACATCTATTGTAGCTCACAAACTGCCAACGGATCTAGCATGTCCGCCGGTAAAATAGAAGCTTAGGAAGTTCAAACTTGACATGAGTTTGAAAATCAAGGAAGAGGTTACCAAGAAAGTCAAAGCCAAGGTTCTCGGGGTAGTAGAATATCCAACATGGTTAGCCAACATTCTGCCAATGCCAAAGAAGGATAGGAAGGTTAAGGTCTGTGTTGAACACCAGGATCTTAATCGGGCCAGTCCAAAAGATGACTTCCCCTTACCGAACACACACATTCTAATTGACAACTGTGCTAAGCATGAAATGCAATCATTCGTTGATTGTTTAGCTGGGTATCATCAGATATGGATGGATGAGGAAGACGCTGAGAAAATGACTTTTATTACACCATGGGGGATGTATTATTGCAAAATGATACCGTTTGAGTTGAAGAATGCAGGGGCCACCTACATGAGGGCCATGACTACTATTTTCCATGACCTGATACACATAGAGATCAAGGTATACATAGATGATGTCATCATCAAATCCAAGAAAGCCCCTGACCACATGGAGGATCTGAGGATGTTTTTCAACAGACTAAGAAGGTACAATCTAAAGCTGAATCATGCCAAGTAAGCATTTGGGGTTCCTACCGGAAAACTACTGAGGTTCATTGTGAGTCGTCGAGGAATAGAGCTAGATCCGTCAAAAGTTAAGGCCATTCAAGAATTCTCACTGCCAAAGAACAAAAAGGATGTGATGAGCTTCCTGGAAAGATTCAACTACATCAGCCGTATTGTAGATTAGTCCACTATCATTTGCGAACCTACCTTTAAGATTTTAAAGAAGGACGCCATTACCAAATGGACCGATGATTGTCAGAAAGCTTTTGATTGAATCAAGGAATACCTGTCAATGTTGCCAGTTTTATTTTCCCCCGAACCAAGTACACCCCTATTGCTCTATCTTGTGGCATTGGATGGAGAATTCAGTTGTATTTTGGGACAACATGATGAAACATGGAGAAAGGAGCAAGACATCTATTCCCTCGACAAAAAGTTCACTCCACATGAGGCCCGGTACTCTCTATTAGAATGCACCTGTTGTGCTCTGACTTGGATAGCTCAAAATTTGAGGCATTATTTCTGTGCCTATACCACCTACCTCATATCAAGAATGGATCCGCTAAAGAACATTTTTCAGAACCCCATGCCCACTAGAAAGCTAGCCAAGTGGCAAATCTTGCTAAGCGAGTTCGACATTGTTTACATATCTCAGAAGGCAATCAAAAGACAGGCCTTGGAAGATCACCTCACTGAGAAATTCCATAAATAGAGAATACGAGCCTCTGAAGACGTATTTTCCTGATGAAGAGGTATCTTTCATAGGAGAGGATATTGCAGAATCCTATGATGGTTGGAGGATGTTCTTCGATGTAGTAGCAAACTTTAAAGGAGTTGGTATAGGACTAGTCCTGGTGCCAAAAACTGGTCAGGATTATCCAGTGTCCGCAAAGCTCATATTCCTATGCACCAACAACATGGCCGAATATGAATCCTGCATCTTAGGGCTCAAGTTGGCCATTGACATGAACATTCAAGAGTGACTAGTAATTTGGGATTCTGACTTGCTCATACGGTAGGTCCAAGAAGAATGGGCAACCAAGAACTCCAAGATACTCCAGTATCTGCATCCTGTACAAGAGTTGAGGAAGAGGTTTACAAAGACAAAATTCCAGCATGTACCCAGAGTCGAGAATGAGTTCGCTGATGGGGTTGGCCACCTTATCATCTATGATTCAGCAGCCAGATGAGAACTTCCCTTATCCCATCCCAGTGAAAATTCATGATCAATTAGCTTACTGTGCTCAAATCGATGAAGATTCAGATGGAAAACATTGGTTCTATGATATCAACGAGTATCTGACAATAGGAGGATATCCAGAACTTGCAAATTCTACTAGGAAGCGCACACTTCGAAGGTTATCTAACAACTTCTTTAATGGTGGAGGAATCTTGTATAGGAGGATTCCCGATTTGGGATTACTGTGGTGTGTCGAAGCAAGTGAATCATCCAGGTCACTAGAAGAAGTACATGCAGGGACCTGCGGCCCACATATGATTGGTTTTGTCTTAGCAAAGAAGGTGCTCCGGGCAGGTTATTTTTGGATGACTATAGAAATGGACTGCATCCAGTATGTTCAAAAATGCCATCGCTGTCAGATACAGGCTGATATGATAAAGGTACCTCCAAATGAGCTTACTGCAACAAGCTCGCCATGGCCGTTTGTCGCTTGGGCAATAGATGTTAGTGGAACTATCGATCCTACCGCATCAAAGGGGCACAGGTTCATTCTAGTGGCAATTGATTATTTCACGAAATGGGTGGAAGCAACATCATATTAGGTAATGACTAAGAAAGTCGTGACAGACTTTGTCCACAACCGCATCGTTTGCTGGTTCGGCATCCATTATCAATCATTACTGATAATGGTTCCAATCTCAACAGTGGCTTGATGAAAGCCATGTGTGAAACATCAAAATCAAACACAAGAATTCTACAGCCTACAGACCTCAGATGAATGGAGCCGTAGAAGTGGCCAACAAGAACATCAAGAAGATACTGAGGAAGATGATAGAGAAGCACAAGCAGTGGAACGAGAAGCTATCATTTGCTCTATTGGGATACCGCACCACAGTTTGAACATCAACTGGTGGTGACTCCCTATATGTTGTTTATAGTACCGAGGCAGTCATCCTATCCGAGATAGAGATTCCCTCCCTGTGGATTATACATGAAGCAAAACTTAAAGATGCAGAATGGGTAAAGAGCCGCTATGAGCAGTTAGCCCTCATAGATGGGAAAAGAATGAATGCACATTGCCATGATCAATTGTATCAGAACAGGATGCCTAGAGCCTTCAACAAAAGAATCAAGCCAAGACAATTCGCAAAGGGGCAGCTGGTGCTGAAGAAAATTTTCCCGCATAAGGATGAGGCCAAAGGAAAGTTCTCTCCTAACTGGAATGGCCCTACATAGTTCACCGGGTCCTAACAGGAGGAGCCCTCATACTCGCTGAAATGGATGGAGAAGTCTGTCCAAGGCTAATTAATTCAAACGCAGTCAAATGTTATTATGTGTAATCATTATGATTTCTTTATGATGTAATTTGAACTACGCATGACCTGAATCCTGTTTAAGAGAGGATACATAGGCAGCCCTATGGGTTTGTTCACAATTCAATAAAAATTTTATTTCCCCGATATTGGAAACTAGGGCAGAGTTTTGAGGAGGACCCTCAAAATTCTGAAGTCAACTTTCAGCCATTTATCGCATGCAGCCGTCAGAAGCACCAGCCCAGTAAATTGGGGTAGAACTTTGAGGAGGACCCTGAAAATTCAGGAGCAAAAAGGGTTGCAATGTCATGAACCGCGTTGCAGTCGTCGGTTAAATGAAAAGAAAATCATTTTTTAAATTATGTATTTACATCTTTAAAAAATCATGCATGCTACTATCAAAACTACTTTGTGTAGCGACACTACCCCTAATGAAAGAAAGAGTCGAGCAGAACAAGAAAAGTCCACAGGAGGATGAACGAACCTTCCCCCCCTTTACAAAACTCACGATTTTTCTTCGGATGCAGGCACCCAAGGCATAAAATCATCATACACTATTACACACTCACACTTTTCAAGAATGTGACTCTCAGAGTCATTGCCTATTTTAAATTGGTATCCGTACGCGACATCCCTAGCAGCCACAATGACACAATCAATTAACGACTATCATCTATAATCTAAGAGATTTTGTTACTTTCCACCGGTATTTCTTGCATTGCATAAGGCTACCTTTTTGCCTTCTGAGACTATGCATTGTCTCCATCTGCATTTTCTTGCATTACATAAGGCTACTTTTCTGCCTTCCGAGGTTAAGCTCTACCTCTATTTTGCATTTTCTTACATTGCATAAGACTATGTTTCTGCCTTCCAAGGTTATGGTCTATCTCCATCCTGCATTTTCTTGCATTGCATAAGGCTACTTTTCTGCCTTTCGAGGTTAAGATTTTCCTCCATCCTGCATTTACTTACATTGCATAAGGATATTTTCCTGCCTTCTGAGGTTAAACTCTACCTATATGTTGCATTTCCTTGCATTGCATAAGGCTACTTTTCTGCCTTCCGAGCTTAAGCTTTACCTCCATCCTGCATTTCCATGCATTGTATAAGGCTACTTTTCTGCCTTTCGAGGATAAGCTCTACCTCCTTCCTGCATTTCCTTGCATTGCATAAGGCTACTTTTCTTCCTTTCGAGGTTAAGCTCTACCTCCATCCCGTATTTTTCTTGCATTGCATAGGGCTACCTTTCTGCCTTCCGAGACTAAGCATTGTCTCCGCCTACATGGCTGAAATATCGCCAACTTTATTTTAATCTCTATGTCGGCTGCAATATCACCAATTTCGTTTAATGCTGCAAGGCTGAAATATTGCCAACTTTATTTAAATCTCTATGTTAGCTGCAATATCGCCAATTTTGTTTAAATCCCGCATCGGCTGCAATATCACCAAATCCTGCATTTCATGGGCTGAAAGATCTCCAAATCGTTTGAAGGCATCATTTTTCGGAGGCACCATTTTCATTGCCTGAGAACGCCATGCCCTTGGTTCGGAGTCATCATTATGATGGCCCGAGAGCATCATTTCATAGCATGCGAATCCTTTGTTATACGCTTCATGGCCCAGGACGTCATAGTCCGAGGACGTCATCTTATCTGTTCGAATACAACATTCATGGTCCAATGGGAAACTGCATCATGTTTAAATTCATGCACGATATATGCTCGTATTTCTTATTTGCAAGTGCACCGGCTAGCGACAACAATCACAGCATGAGCGATCTCGCTCCGGTTCCTACAGCCCATCGGTCCTTGACCATCCTTCCGACCCGAATATTGTGTCTGTCATTCGAAGTCTCCATCGGCATGTTCTGCCGATATATTCCCCGAACTACATGTGTCCTGATTCCTGTAAGACCAGGGATATGTAGGCAGCTCAGGAGCCAGAGCGCGGTCAAAACCTTTTCAAATCTTTTCTTTCGGTCGAAAATGACCATCATATCTTTACCCGACAACTCTTTCATCCCTCTCGGATAAAGATGGGCAGCAGTTGATCCCCAAGTTTTCCACTACCTATTATTATATGCTTAATATATTCTCAAAATAGCATAGACATGCACATATAAGCATGCCCAAAGGTTTTGGTATTTTTTCTTTATTTTAAAAGGTTTTTAAATCAATTTATTGTTTATTTATACTAAAAAATCCAATAATTATTCCCAAATTAGAATTTTTTGGTGAATAATTTATTTCATTCCCATATTTACACTAATATATAATTGGGGTAATTTTTGAATATTTTTTATACATCTGTCTAGTATGTTTTAAGCTAAATTGCGTATGATTGCAATTATAGCCTATTTTATAATTAACATGCATTTCATAGTTATAAAATTTCTTTCATTATTTTTACACTAATATTTATATGTTCTTAATTAGTCTAGTACCTTTAATTTATTTTAAATCATTGTTTACTATTTTATAAAATAATAAGAGGGAAAATTGGCTATTTAAGAAAAACCCTCATTATTTCAATTCTAGCGAAATTAGCCACACCCCCTATCAGATTTTTTGAATGGCCCAATACCCCATTCAAACCAACCCAGCCCAATCCCTAATATTACCCGGTCCACCCAAATTTAATCTGAGCCGTTGATAAAATGAGATCAATGGCCCAGATTTAATTTCCTTAATTAAATTCAATTACCCCCCAGACCCCTTATTTTCATGAGACGATCTCTCTCTCTCTCTCTCTCTCTCTCTCTCCCTCTCTCTCTCTCTCTCTTTCTGGCACATCTCTTCCTCTCCCTTCTCTCTAGAACCTTCTGGTTTTCTCTTTTCCGGTGATCTCCACCGCCTCTCCGGCCACCTTCAATCTCACCCCATTCGACCATCAAACACCTTGAATTCCAAGCTCACTGATTCCCTCTATTTTGAGGCCCTAGAAGCCCCGTCATGTGAATCAATCCCTGAAAGCTTCGCCAAGTTTGTTTCCGGCCACCTCCCTTCAACCCCAAGGCTTTGATTGGCCTCTCATCGTCCTGTTCAACACCTCTAGGACCTTCGAGCTTAAGGACCATGGTGATTGAGACCTAGGGTTCCTAGTTCTGCTACTTGCGTTTTCTCCAGTGTGATTTCAGGTGAAATCACACCCTATATGTCACGATCTATGAAGTTTCGACAGGTTCTCTCAACTTCTATTAGGGTTTTCCTTTTTTGAAACCCTAGCTCTCTCCTGAATCTCTCAAAAATAGTGTTACTTTATGCTATTTTCATGTTTTCCTCTATATTCTACTTATACTCGAGTTTATTCTGAAATCCTTTGCTCTGAACCATTTTTTTACTTATGGGTTCCTTGGATTTCTTTTACGCATGCTTCAACTAATTTTCTTTATGATTAAGTCTTTTCTTTGTTTATTTTGACAGATTTCTATGCTCTTACTGTTTTATAGTTTGACTCAGCTAAAAAAACTAAATTTCTAAAAATGTTTACTTGACTGATTATGGGTGTTAGCATGTTTCTTTGCTTTGATCATGTTTGTTAGCATAATCTTCTTGGCCTTGTCTCTGTGTTAGCATGTTCCTTCATTTGATTATGTGTGTTAGCACGATTTTCTTGTGTGTTAGCACGATTTTCTTTACTTCACTTCTACGTGTTAGCATGTTCCTTCGTTTGATTGTGTGTGTCAGCTTGATTTTTTGGATTCACGTTAATGTTTTGTGGTAACCATGCCTTGAATGTTTCCTGCTGAGTCTTAACCTATGTTCACTATTTCTGGATGGTTGTGTTAGTTCATATCTAGTTCTCTTCTGTCTATATGGTTAATTTTGCTCGCTACTTTTGTTCATTCACCTCCATTTCTATGTTGAGAATATAGAACCATGACTTTACATGATTGATTCTGATTTTCCTTGATCTATTGGTAATTCAAAAACATTCTTTCAAAACCCTAACATTCTATTCGTCTGTTTTAAATTAATTGATTTTTGTTACCTTATTTTCTATAGTACTCTATTCTACTTGGCCTTTCCTAAATTGGATTTCCCCTGAACTTGGTCTTAATTGACTACAATGTGCAATACTAAACCTTGACTCCTTCCTTATTTTATCCCACACTGATTTTTCGTAGTTTCCACATATGGTGTTGAATCTTTCGTTTGATTTTGATTCCCTTAGTTAATGTTCCTTGATTCTTTAATGAATTGATTCTGAGGTCTTCAATTAATATATTTATGTGATTTTTACCTTATTTTACCACCTACTTTCAACTATAAATACCCTAAGTCTTTACACAGAACACACGACAGTCTTCTGAACACACACACACACTTTCAATCCTGAATTTTCTCTTGTGCTTTTTCTTTTGCTTTTGCCCTTTTATCTACTCTTTTTTATTATTAGGTGGCTCAAAGACAATGATAATATAGTGTTACTTCTTTGTCTTTGAACCCTACTCTTTCTCTTATAATGGTATATCCTAATTTATTTTCAAGTCTCACACCAATGTGTTTTTTTTCTTCAGTTCATTATCTTTGTGATTTTCTTCTACTTATGATTCTCCCATTCAATGTGTAATTGATTCTTCACTCAAATACGTTATCATGTCTTCTTATTTACATGTTAAGTCTGACTTTATCTGTTCTTTTCTATGCATATGTCCTGTTATTATACATTATCATGCCTAAACTTTACTACTTCTAGGCCCCCTTAATCCCTTGATCCTGTATAGTCATGTTCATTAAACTTGTATCCTCTTTGGCATTATGTGATATATTTGTTCCACTTTTCCATGACCCCTATATGCAACATTATTTTGCTGTTTTCTTTTTAAAGCAAACCCCCTTATTTTTCGAAAATTCTTCTTCTTGCACTTCACACTACTCTTATAGAATAGGTTCTGCACCTTTCGTGTGAGCATTTCTTTGAGTACCCTTGAGTACTCACTGAACTTTGACACACAAGGTTGGTATTCCGCACCGCACCTGTCCTATATTCTTCTAAAATGTCTAGGTGCTGCCGTTGGCCAGGGATCCAGTGGGCTCCTAGGGAGCTTTGCCGCACCTAGACCATGGAAAAGGCTGTGAACTCGAAGGGGTTGAGGTTGGAAGACTAGGCCTAATTTATGGCTCTTTATAGAGTAACTTCTTATTTTTGTTCTTATTTACTGTAATTCAGCTGATGTTGGTTTGTAATAATTTGTAAATAAATGATTGGGGTTGAATAGTGAATATGGGGAGGGTTATGCATATTTAGTATAAATAATGAGTATAAAATATGCATATAGGATTTTTATTTATTTATTTGCGCAATAGATAACTTGCATAGGACATGAATCTCATACATTAGAGATCTTGCTTTAGGTTTTTTACTTTCAATCTATCATCATGCTCATCATGCAATCATGATCAGTTAATAACAAGCAAATAATAACAACAAGCCAAATAACTTGTCATTACTGCATTGACATATTAGAAATCATGTTTTTTAGGAACTTTTATTGCATTAAATGTCCTGCCCTTTGGACTTCTTACTCGTTTGAATTGCAGTAATTAGTTCACGTTTGTCTAATAACTTCGTTAAAACATGGCTAAGTGGTTTGAAACGTTGTCTGTAAATGGCTTATCACGCATACCTTTTTTTTTTTAAAAAGAATATGCATGTCCGCCCTTTAGAAAAAATCGGACAGTGTATAACGACGTCTACGAAAAATTTAGGCCCGATAAGAACTGATCAATTGTGTTTTTGTTTAGTTTAAAACCAACCAAACTTTTGAAAATTCAACTTTGCTATTCCTACTCTTGTTTTGATTTTCTTAAGCTCACTCTGCTTTCTTTCTTATAAACAAAACTCTACTGAAAACGATTTTGAAATGATGCAAGTACCTACTTGAGCTTTTGATTTTTATAACTGGGCTACCCACCTCTGCCCAGAATCATGCTATTACTGTTAATACTACTTTTTTTATATAAAAAAACCAAGTTTTAACCGCTGTAAACGTCCCTATCTTTTGATACCTTAATTACGTGTAAGACATGCTAAATTATATGCTTTCTTTGATTTAAGGAGGCTTACTTGAGCCATATCTGTTACTTACTTTTCCAATATTTGTTGAATATATTTTGAATGCCGCCTTAGAATTTTGTCCTTTGAAAACTCTCAAAAGCCTCCACTTGCTCCCTTTTAGGACTAGTAATCCTATATGCTCCGGGATTGATAGGATTGGGATGGGTAATTTCATGCGATAGGTAATGATACCATTCCGTACTTTAATACTTTAACAGGTTGAGAAGGGTAGACATGGAGATGATGATCAAGAGATAACACCATGCATTTGATTGGCTATCGGTTTTGTGTGAATGATCTATGTATATTATAAACCTAGGACCCCCCTTCCCTTTTCATGTATATGTTTATTTTCAGATTTTGTTTAAATTTACTTCCTTAAAGTTTGTGCCCTCCTTATTGTCTACTTTCAATCTACTTACTAGTTATGGTGAGAACCTTCTTTATTTGATCCATAATTGTTTATTTGTAAAGTCACCAATATAACATGGCCGGGAACCACACTAGTGGATCTTGGGGCGTGCCTAACACCTTCTCCCAGAGATAATTTCTAGCCCTTACCCAAACTCTGGTTTTTTCAACTCAAACCCTTCTTATTGTACTAATGCACTTTAATCATTAGGTGGCAACTCTTCAAAATTCAAAAATCCAGCAAAAACATAGTTGAACAAATAGAGATTTATATTAACACAACAAAAAGGTCATCCCTTAATAGGTTTCGTCAAAACCTTAGACTGAATAGTTAGCTACTCATAGTTGTATTCATAATAACAACAAAAAAATTCATCAAGAATGATAAAAACAAAAGGATAAAAGGTAGAACTTGATACCGAATTATCCTCCTTGCCTCTTGCCTCTTCTTGCCTTGAACAAAACAATAAAAACCTTGATATCCTCTTTTTTGGGAGAGCTGGAACTCTTATAGGTTAAGTGGAATTGTTCCAAAACTTCCAAATTTAACCCTAAAATTTTCGCGTTTCAGAATGACTAGGGGGCCGCGCTTGAACCGTGCATGAGCTGTGCAAATGGCATTCTACACTGTCACTGATTCCTGGACTAGCACAGCCGCGCTTGTGACCACACTCTGGCCCCTAATCGACTTCAACACTGCCCCGTTTCTTCTGCTTTAGCATGGCCGCGGTAAAGCCGTGCTTGGCACACACTAGAGTGGATCAACTATTTATCTCTTCTTTTCTTTCTTGTTTCTCACGTACTCAACTCCAAGGGGCTTTCATTGATTTAATTTAGCTCCAAAAATTGTCCTATGTCCTCATAAGCATGGCTTTCTCCTGCGAAACATAAAATTCACACTTAGAGCCATTTTATCGTCATTTAACCTTCATAGAATAGTGAAACATAGTTGAGTAGGGGCATAAATAGTTGCCAAACTAAATGATCTAGCCTATTATCAACACCCATAGTTAAATCATTGCTAGTCCCCGAGCAATCCACCATAATCTACAAAGGTTCCTTCACTAAGCATTTCCCAAACGTATCACACCAAGAACATATCACCAAAGTTGCGTCTAGTAGTGTAACATCTTTTCCTGAAGTGTCAGTCTCACGTGCCGTGCAATATTGATACTTACTCAATTTACTCTATGCAGACGTCAAGACTTACCTTTCCTTCGTAATAAAAATTCTTCACATCATACAAGAGAGTAGTTCCATAAGTAATAATATTAAGAGCAATTAGGAACTCAGATAGACAAAATTCACTCACTCTCAAAAAGAACATTCATATGCCACAAGATGCACCATAGGCTTACCCATAATATACTACTCTACTAATCGAGCTCATTCAGTATAAAATCAATTATGACTTCATTTGGTTATAATGTAGGCTGAGGGACGGGTAGATCTATTTGGATATAGTGAGTAAACTCGCCAAGTACTTTTAATACAATCACTTTCGAATTCAGAACCATACTTATATTAGACCAGACATTCCACCACATTTCTACTATAATACCCCAAAATCTTTTAGATGCAATTGTATCAAGTCACCACTTATCAAGGACTACATTTACTTATTTTCTTTTCTCTTTTTTTTTTTAAAGTGCCACTATTCTTTGATTTTTCAAAACACTACACCTTTTTTCTCTATTTCATTGGTTCCACTAAAAAACCAAACAACCACCCCATACTTAAACTTTTTCATATTTCATAATCATTCAAGTTCTCATGTAAGGTAAATAGGTTCAAACAGATGGGCTGTTCAAACAATTGAGTAAGGTTTATAATGTGATTGCCAAAGAAACATACTTATAGGCTCAACGGGTTAACTACGATGCATCATATTTAGGTGGGTCTACTTTATATATCTGGCTTAACAAATAAATGTCTTTATCACTTCTAAAGCTACTATTTTGCTTTGCAAACACACAGGGCAAGTTCTAGAAATCAAATACAGAGCGTAGATTACAATACAACCCACACACATGGCACGTGACTCACCCTATATTGGCTTATCAAAACATTTTCGCTTGAGTACTCAAGTCAGTTACAAACATACAATTTAAGGCACTCTAACAAGAATATACAACTGAGACTAAGCATCACACTCTAGTGTCTACTATGTTCAAGTGTATTAATGCACGGATTCTCTTCCTATATCAGCTCATAGTCCATAAGTACCAAATAAAAAATAGAAATAAAATAAACGAACTATACCCAGTTCAAGAAAAACACTTGGAAAAGAACCGCGACTCAAAGAAAACTAGGGGGGAGTTACTACACTACCTAAAATAGAAAATCTTTTTGGTATTTTCTGTAGAGTTACTTCCCTCAAGAAAACTGTCTAGACGATCCTTCATTAAGAAGATTCCAACATATTTTTGATTTTTTTTAAAGGTCGACTAAGACACTCAAGAACCCTGCTGAATGAGATCCGTCATCGGGACAAGTCGAGTCACCTAATTCGACTGCTAATCAAAGCCGCAAAACAAAAGAAAACATAAAACAATCATGTTTTTACATATGTACCCATATAATGAAGTATCACCCACCCCACACTTAAAAAGAAGTCATATCCTCATGCATACAAAATAAAGAAATGTAAGGTAAAACAACTTCCCTGATGGATCAATCTTGATCGGAGACCGTCCCGGGTTCCAGATGACATGCATGACCCAGAGCTCGCAGCCAGCCTATTATTTTCATGTCAATTTAATCTGCTGGGTGGCCACCACATTAACATGCATACCCAAATTAGTGATCGAGATACGCAACCCTATAGTCTCCTACTTTAAGGCTGCTAACCGGGTAACCCGACCAACCCAGATGATCCTGCAGCTTTTGCAACCTGCTCATAGGCGGGCGACTCAGCTCTGACTTCTTTTGATTATCCTCTCTATCCTTAGATACATCAAAGTTATCACTATTATCACCACCAGGTGCCACAAGTTCCTTCCCAATAGTCACCTTATCAGCTCAAAACTTTGCCTCTGTCGGCACTTTTCCTTCACACTCAAATGTTTCGGCACCCGAGCTACCCGACAAAGACCAGTGACTAGGAAAGGGAAGAAGAAACCATACCTCTTCACGAAAAAAATTGTAAATATCTTCTCGTGAATAAGCTTGGCCATGTTGTGACCATTTATAAAGCACCAAATTTAATACAGCTCAAGGAGCATTCACTTCCGTGGATTTGGAGGACCGGAGCAGGTGGTTGTTGATGATATACAACACACACTTCCTTTAAAAGGTGAGTGCCGCTGAATGAAAATTATGCCCATATTTCATCCACACAATTTTCTACCAAGGTACGTATATGTTTCAAAAACTACCTGCCACTGGATGTATCTTCTACCATCGGCTTCATAATAGTCTTCCATCTCCGCCACAGGTGCGGGCAATCGATATATCCTCTGAATAGCCTCAATAGAGGAATCTACAACTTTCTTGCACACTGTTACTACACCATTAATGTTCTTTAATGTTGATATAGAACTCGTGCACAACCATCAAATTTCCATCATCCGGCTCTTTAAAGACAATTTCTAGCCCACGCCTGACCAACTTATTGTATATGTTAGGACAGCTATGATGGAGTGACCCTATATCCATGCCCCTTTCTGGTATTGGTTTCTTGGAGGCCTTAATAGAAAAACGGTCCTGAGCCACGACGGAGACAAACCTGTTACTATCAAAAGGACGAGCATGAGCTAAAACGCCCGCTTTTGAGGATGTAGCTTAACCAGTGGATGAGGTACCGGTGGTTCAACATTTCTTGGAGGGTGCCATAGTACATGGAAGAAGAATACCATTAGCACAACACAAATGACGTGACTCTATTGTGGATACGCTGACTTCACCTACACAACTGGTCATAATTACCATTGACATTCACTGTGGAATTTTTATAAACACTTTGTGGGAAGCATTCACTGGAACCCTCAATTTACCATGTTATAAACCAATGTTCATCACAATTCCCCCAATATTACCTGCCTAAGTTAAGATATGTATCTACACAAACACCACAATCCACAAGCAACTATGTATACACCACAACTTACTTCTAAGAGGAAAAAAAATGAAACACTACTACATAATCAAGAATTCAAAAGAAAACCTAACAAAAATTGGCAAAAGAAAAACCTTACCTGAAGTGGGAAAAGATTGTGAGAAGTGAAGAAGAAGAGTGGTGGGGATGGAATTGGCGTTGAACTTTTGGGGGATTTGGGCTAGGATTATTTGGGAATGGGAAATGGGCGTGTTTGGTGAAGAGATAGGGGACTTAGTCGTGGGAAGAGATTGGCAGTTTGATGTGTGATAGGAGAATAGGGGTGGTTAGGGTTGAGGTAAACAAATTAATACAATTGCAATACAATATAAGAAAAAAAGTGTTAACATATACAAAGTAACTGGCAGAATGGTACTAGCGCGGTCTGTGCGCGGCCGTGCTAGTAAAACAGAACACTTTGCCATATGTGCAGTCCAATCGCAGCCGCACTACTTGGAGAAACACTGAGGTAGAATACTTTGGCATATGCACGGTCTGAGTGCGGTTCATGTGCGCCTGCACTCCTGGGCCTCGAGATTTTTCAATTATTTGTACCTATTCCTTCAACTTTTGATGGACTTATCACTCGCCCAAGCTCACGTGCACCGGTTAGTTCTTACTAAAATTAAAAATAACAAATTCTAACTATATTAAAGTGACTACACATTGGGTTGCCTCCCAACCAGCGCCTTAGTCAATGTCATGACACGACAGTTAAAACAACTCAATAGGTTTCCTCCCATGCAGCTCCTGATTTGATGTCGCGACATGATGCAGATGAGTGCATTTAAGGCTCTCTCAACCCCTGAGGTTCGGTTAGATGGTCACTGACACTTCCTTGGTTTCATCCATGCCCAACTATTGTTTCAATATTTGCCCATTGACTCTAAATGTGTGGGAATCTTTTTGAGGAAATATCTATGGAACCTGAAGGGAGCACTTCGACCACTTGAAATGGTCCAGACCATCGTGACTTGAGTTTACCTGGAAATAGCCTTAATCTTGAGTCAAAAAGCAACACCATGTCTTCAAGATTGAAATTTTTCTCAACAATATTCTTGGCATGCAACCTCTTCATTCTCCTCTTATATAACCTTCTGCTATCTAAAGCGAGAAATGCTCACACAATTCTATGACTCTATTTATTCCCACAGCCTCATTGCCTAGATTTAGCTGTTTCATTGCCCATCAAGATTTATGTTCTAGTTCCACTGGCAAGTAACACCTTCCTGAACACCAACTTGTATAGGAAATAACAATTGGTTTTTTTAAAGCGGTTTTGTAGGCCCAAAGTGCATCATCTAGCTTTTTCACCCAATCAGTTCTTGTGGCATTCACAGTCATGGTCATCATACTCTTTATTTCTCTATTCGACATTTCAGCCTGTCCACTAGTCTGAAGATGATTTGGGTTGCCACCTTGTGGCACACCTTCTACCTTGCTAGAAATTTCTCGAAGGCTTGATTGCATAAGTGAGTGCCTCCATCACTAATAATAACTCTCGGGATCCCAAAGTGGGTGAATATATTCTTCTTTAAAAACTCCACCACCACCCTTACATCATTGGTGGGGAATGTTGCAGCTTCCACCAATTTGGACACATAATCTACAGCAATAACTATGTACTTATTGTAAAAAGAGCTAACGAATACACCTATGAAGCCTATCCCCCATAAACCGAACACTTCAACCTCTTGAATTGGGTTCATGGGAATCCCATGGCGATGGGAGATGTTCCCGATTTGTTGACATTAATCACAGCCCTTCACCCACTGATGTGTATCCTTAACACGTTTGGCCAGTAGAACCTGGCTTCTAGAACTTTTATTGAAGTCCTGGCTCCTCCAAATTATTTGCCATATGCCGATGCCTGACATGTCTAAAAAACAGAATATTGTTCTATCAAAAGGACACACCTTCAGATCATATCGTCAACAAAAATTCTAAACAGATAAGGTTCATCTCAGTAATACACGCGGCAGTTACGGTAAAACTTTTTCTTTTGCACAGAGAAAAGGTCATAGGGAACTATACCGCTTTCCAGGTAATTTTCAATGTCTAAATACCATGGCACTTCATCAAGGTTTATGGAAAGTACTTGCTCATCTGGAAAAGTTTCCAAAATATCCTCTATCTCAACCGAGTTATTCAGCTCCTTCTAGTCACGATAGATGATTACCGACCCGATTTTTTGTTCCCTTAAGGTCATGAATCTCCAGGGCAAACTCTTGCAGTAGCAGAACTAAACAAATCAGGTGCGGTTTGGACTCCTTCTTTTCAATCAAGTACCTGAGAGCAGCATGATCAGTATATACACTTACCTTAGAGCCAATCAAGTGTGATATGAACTTATTGAATGCGAACACCACTGGCAACATCTCTTTTTCAGTTACAATCTAGTTCAACTGGGTTCCAATCAATATTCTACTGGCATAATAAATTTGGTGCATTATCTTTTCTTTCTGTTGTCCTAGTACTGCCCCTACTGCATAGTCACTAGCGTCACACATAAGTTCGAATGGTTGCTCCCACTTAAAGGCAACAATGATGGGTGTTGTGACTAGCCTATTTTTCAACTCCTTGAATGCTACCCTGTAATCATCAAAAAATATGAAAGGGTGATTTTTTTCTAACAACTTACACAGAGGGTTGGCAGTTTTTGATAAATCTTCGGTAAACCTCCAATAGAAACCGGCATGCCCAAGGAGCTCCTGATTGCCTTGGCTGATGTGGGGATGGCATATTTGCTATCACATCAACTTTAGCATGATCCACCTCGATTCCCTTGTTTGATACTAGGTGTCCCAAGACTATACCCTCTTGACTCTTTTCTCAATTAAGTACAAGGTTAGTCTCGATACACCTTTTCAACACTCGGGTCAGGTTTGTACAACTGAGAAATCATCTATGAACACCTCTATTATGTCTTCAACCATTTCGGTGAGTAGGGCCATTGTGCACCTTTGGAATATGGCAGGTGCATTGCATAGTCCAAAAGGCATCCTTCAGAAGGAATAAATCCCATATGGACATGTAAATAAGGTCATCTCTATGTCCTCTGCTGCAATGGAGATTTGGTTGTACCCTGAGTACCCATCCAGAAAATAGAAGTTGGACAACCCTTCAAGTCTGTCAAGCATTTAATCAATGAAGGGATGTGGGAAGTGATCTTTTCGGGTGGCTAGATTCAATATCCTATAGTCAATACAAATTCTATAGCCTATGACGGTTTTTGTAGAAATCAGCTCATTGTTATCATTTTTTACCACCGTTATACCACCCTACTTAGGAACACGTTGCACCGGGCTAACCCAATTTCTGTCAGAGATGCGGAAAATGATTTCTGCATCTAACTACTTAATGATCTCCTTCTTTACCATTTTTTTCACGTTGGGGTTCAGCCTTCTTTGGTGCTCCCTGGAAGGTTTGTGCTCCTCTTCCAGCAGAATTTTATGCATACAATATGCCGGGCTGATTCCCTTAATTTCTGCCATGGTTCACCCAATGGCAGTCTTGCACTCCGTGAGTACCTGCAAAATCTGTTATGCCTGCATATCTAACAAACTAGATGAAATAATAACAGGTAATGTGATTTAGGTCCTGGAATGCATACTTGAGATGGGCGAGCAGTGGCTTCAACTCCAACTTTGGTGGTTCTTTTGTGGGTGGCTTGGCTGGAGGAGTTTCTCTTTTTTCTAAGTGCAGGGGCCCGAATTCTTGTAATCTCTCTCAAAAGCCTTTGTCCTAAAGAGCCAGCACCCATTCTGCCAATTCTTCCCTATTCACCTCATCTAAATTCATTAGACATGCAGCAAGAGGATCCCCAATAGTCAATGTCGCATCATCCTCTTCCACGATTACATACACGTCATCAATGAGAGAACAATTGGCAAATTCACTTGCTCGCTCATGGATTTTTGCATGTTGAATTTTATCTCTTTATCGTTCAACCTTATTTTGAGCTCCCTAATTTCAAAATCAACGAGGGCTCTCCCTGTGGCCAAGAACGGCCTTTCAAAAATTATCGGAATTTATTAATTAACTCTACAATCTAGAATCAAAAAATCTACAGGGAACCCAAATTTTCCTACCTGTATCAACACGTCATCCAAAATACTTGAGGGTGTTTTCACAATTCTGTCAGCCAGCTGCAACAACATAGACATGGGTATAACTCTTCCAATCCCCAACCTCTTATAGATCGCCAGGGGCATAAGAGTTATGTTAGGCCCCAAATCATAGAGTTCCTTGACAAAGGCAAAAGTTATTAATGGTGTAGGGAATTGTGAAACTCCCTACATCAGACAACTTTCCAGCAACTGGTCTAGTTACCACAACACTGCAGGCTGAGTTAGAGTCACTGTGGCCAAGTATTGGAAGTTAAATTTTCGAAAAATCAAGTTCTTCATCATTTTTGCATAACCAGGCACACCTACAAAGCATAAATCAATGGAATATTTACCTGAATTTGTTTCAACATCTCCAAGAATTTCTTGTATTGTTCATCTTTATGGTATTGGGCCTGCCTCTGTGGGAATGGTGCTGGAGATATCTTCTTCCCAGTGATTTGGGTTTTCTCTTTGTCAGACTCCACCTCAACTACCAATTCTTGGGCTGTCTTAGCTTTTGTATTAGCCTCAATCTATGTGTTGGGTTCTTACTGGGCAGACTGTACTGTCACCTCTGTTAGTTTTACTTAATCATCTAGCTCAATGGGCATCGGTAGAGGTGTCTCAACCTGTCTTCTTTCTCGAGCCGTCTCTTGCTCCAAGTATAGGTCTATCCAATTACGTAGATTCACTGCCATAAGCTTCTTTTGGCCTTGATCTTTTAGATTTACCTAAGTTTCTGCATGCAAAGTCTTATGAGGATTTTTATTCAAAGACATCAAGATCTAGATCATTTGCACTTAAATATTATTTATGGCCGACTTATGTGCATCTACTCTTTCACTTATTTTCGAATTTGACCTAATAACCTGCTACATCATTACCTCGAGTCTAGCAAAATCATCTTCCTGTCTCCCACCATGGTGCTGCTAAGGAGGATGATAACCCTGCTGCTGATTTTGGTTGTTGTACCCATGTGGCCTTTGGTAGGGTGTCGCATTATCGTGAGGTTGCATGGCTCCCATATTTCCATTGTTGTGTTGCGGCTAGGCTGGCCTATATAGCAGCTTCTATTTTCCCAAATTCTAACCACTATTTTCCCCAATTCTGACCACCCTATCTCTGCCCCCCTTAATTAGACACATAATTAATGTTCTCAAGGTAATGATAATGATCACTTTCTGCATTCCACTAGATACCAATTGGCTGACTAATGCAAGATGTGCATAAGCCCCCATTAGTTGTATCTACAATTTGCACTTGCTGCTTCTGCCTGACTCTTCCACCTTTTTGGTGAGTATTCTCATGTGTGTCATTAAGGTGGAAATATTTTCACCAAGAGTGTTGGCTAGATCTAAGGCCATTGAGTGAACTACTAGAGTGATAGGTGCATTCCTGGTTGTCCACGTCGAATTTTATGTCATCTTGTCAAGCAGGATATGGATTTCTCTTCATGCTTTGCTCAATAATGCTCCACCAATTGAAGCATAAACATTAGCGTTCACGCTATCTGTCAAACACATGTAAAACTGATTCCCCAACATCTGCTCGGGAATACCATGGTGCAGACATATAACCAACATCTCTTTGAATTGTTCCTATATTTCTTACAATGTTTCCATTGGTTTTTGTCTGAAGCTCAAAATTTTGATCAATTTGCTGAGAATTCTTGTTGGGTGGATGAAACTTATTCACAAATTTCTTGACTAACTCCTCCCAAGCCATGATGGAATTTTATAGGGAGTGAATTTAGCCAAGTCTGGGAAGCTCATGTCACTAAGAATGGAAACAACAACAACTTTATTTCTTCCTATGTTACGTTGGGCTGCCTTTGAGTTTTGCATATAGAAAAGTAATTCTTCAAGTGCTATTGAGGATCTTCAATGTATGATCCCGAAAATAGTCCCTTGTTTTGAATCAAGTGCAACATGTAATATGTGATTTGAAAAGATTCTTCCTGTATCTACTGGACTACTATCAATGTGGCCAAATGCTTTGTTACGAGTTGCGCCCAGTCATATAAAGGAGCATCTGGCACAAGAGGCGCCACTACATGCGCAGCTGGGTCTACGATGTTATCCCCATTGTTGTTTCTATTGATACTAGCTCTGACATGTCTGGTTCATTTTATTTCAATTGATTGTTGTTGTTCGTTTTTCTAGTTGGCCCGATTCAAGGCCTTGAAAAATTTCTCGGTATATGATGATACTTCAAACATTTCACTAGTTCTCGACGAGATTCTAGGCATGAACTTGTACAACTAAGTTAGCAAACGTTAAAATTTAAAAATTGACTACACTAAGAAATTTTGTATTTATTTCAACTATAATTGATAACACCATTAATTTTCTAGCAACGACGCCAAAACTTGATCACGCCCAACTATGCCGTATAAAAAAGAAAAAGTGGTTGTTATAAATATAATCCGAGTATTTAGCCCAGAGTCGAATCCCACTGGGAATTAACCTACCAATTACTTATGTCAGACTCACTGAATTCTCCTAATCAACTTCCCAGATATGTTGAATAACACTTGGTGATATTTGTACTAGCTGTAACTGATAAAATTAAGTAAACTAAAAGCTAACTGTGACTGAGCTGTAAATAAATAAGAGAAAGATTTAAGGTTGTGATTTCCCCTATTAATGAAATCCCTTCCTGTTATATTTCATATAGATTTGCCTAATCTTCTCTATCGATCATAAGCACTCTTGCAAACATAAATCTCTCCCAAGTAATTATGACAATTTACTAGATGCACTCTCATGAGCTACACTACCTGGATTTTATTACAGCTCACTTAGATCGCACTCATGGTTTCATTATCCATAATTTAATCTTTAAACCCTCAATTATTGATTCCTCATATACTTTGGGAGTGGTATTGTTCCAAAACTACCTAAATATGCACTTTCTTCCGAGTAATACATATTAAATAGGCACATCCAATTGAGAATCCTATCACTTAACTACAACAAGAACGTAGTTGAACAAAAAGAGATTAAAATGGGTAAACTATGTTAACACAACAAGAAGTTCATCCCACAACAGGTTCCATCAAAGCCATAAACTAAATAATTAGATACCAATAATTGTGTTCATAATAACAACAAAAAAATTCATCATTAATGATAAAAACAAAAGGAAGAAAAGATAGAACTCGATGCCAAATTATCTTCCTTGCCTCTTCTTGCCTTGAGCAAAACTATAAAAATCTTTATATCCTCTTTTAAGGAAAGTTGGACCTCTTATAGGTTAAGTGGAATTGCCCCCAAACTTCCAAGTTTACCCCTAAATTTTTTGCATTTCGGAGTGACTAGCGCGACTGCACTCGAACTGCGCATGCGCCACGCAAATAGCTTTCTACACTTTCGCTACTTCTTGTTCTAGCGCGGCCACACTCGTGACCGCGCTCGAGCCGTTCTAATAGACTTCAACACTGCCCCATTTCTTCTACTCTAACGTGGCAGCACTAAGGTCGCGCTTGGCCCATGCTAGAGTGGATCAACTAGTTATCTCTTCTTTTCTTTCTTCTATCACACGTACTCAACTCCTAGAGGCTTCTTTTGCTTTAATTTTGCTCCAAACAATATCCTATGTCCTCATAAGCATGACTTGCTCCTGAAAAACATAACATTCACACTTAGTGCCATTTTATCATCATTTTCTTCCTAGAATAGTAAACATAGTCGAGTTAGGGTATAAATAGTCACCAAACTATATGAATCTAGCCTATTATCAGATCGTTACAATATATATACATATATAGAGAGAGTAAAAGAATTCGACGAATCAGTAACGCGTGGCACTGCTACATTAATCATGCATAAACCCCTGCAGCACTCTATGCATTGATATAAGTTTTTAGTAGTTCATTTGATTGGCTATTTGATATTTTAACTGATTTGTATGAGTTTAATTTTCCTCACCTTACAATTTCATTGCTTTATTCCCACTTTTCTATTCCCCTCTCCTCCCTTCCATTTTCTTTTTATAAAAAGTTCATAATATTGGACAGTACTGATCGTTGTATTAACTAGCAACCAATCTTTCTAAGGAAGATTCAGTACTATATTTGTTGTATTAAATTATCATATCAGATAGCGAGAAAATCCCATAAGTAGAAAAGTTTGAATGATAAATATCAACATGAGGCAATACTTTTTATGATAAGTTTAATTTTTTTAAAGTTGTCCGCAGAAGCAAATCCAGGATGTGAATTCTATGAGTTCAACTTTTAAGATTTTTAGTATTGAAGTCATTATATCCTTAAAGTTATGGACTCATATCTACAATTTGTTGTGATTTTAATGAACTTTTGCATATAAATTTATACTCCGCGTAAAAAATTATAGGTTCAATTGCATTTGTTGGTATAGGGATGCATTCGCCCCTGATTGTCCGATATTAAAGATGAAAATACCACTATTCCTTGTTAATATTCATATAAGAGCATTCCAAACCTTAATGTCACAACCCATTTCCATAATAGGTGATGAGGGTACCCTACACCGTTGTCGGGAAAGACAACGCGGAATAATACTAAATAAGTTCTCATTTACTTTTACCCAAAATAGTTTCAACGATTACTTAAGTGGAAATAAAATAAGAAATGGTCAGTAAAGCCAAAAATAATTATACAATCCCAAATAATAGTCTACTAATCTGTGTGCAAAACCTGGTGTCACAAGCTGTGGGCAACTAGTAGAATATACAAAAGAATCAAGCTACCCTACTGTCCAAAATAGAATAGATAGATAAATACATAAGAAAGACTCCTCCATGCTGCTGAATGGCATGGGAAGAGAAGCAGCTCACGGTATAAGTCTCAAAATCCGCTCAGGGATGCGCCCTAGACTGATAGCCAGAGACACCTGCCTCAGGTCCTGTACAATTAAGTATAGAAGTGTAGTATGAGTATATAAGCAATATTTACCAAGAAAGTATCCCGTCTAATCTTGAAGAAGTAGAGACGAGATGTCGACTTGATACTTACTAGGGTCAAGTAGCATGAGAATTAATTTATACTAAGCATGGATAGCACAATTAATTAGCATTTTAAGGCAGGGGTAATATTTCTTTATCCATATAATATATTAAGTAGCCATTTACATCTGAAGGCATGTACGAAGTTCAGTCCATACAAAAATACTAAGTAAAACATGTTCAAGCAAAACCAAGGGACGTACGACCCGATCCAACAATAAAAGTAAATTTTGCACTGCCGAGGGTCGAACGACACGAACTATAGATGCATTTATTACCCCGCTCGCGAATCACACGTGCGACGCTGTCAAATATAAATAATGTATTCTTGAGGAGTAGTTATTTACAGGATTATTCAAATTCTCTTTTAAAAGGTCAAGCAAGGTAAGGTTCCTCTTACTAGTCATTTACCATAATCAACATGATTTATACAAATCCGAATTTATCATCGAGTTCCAATAATATCACATAGAGCATGTATTTGTGTCGTTGACTACCCAGACTTAACATAATAGTAGCTACGCACGGACTCTCATCACCGAGTGCACACGCGGCCCCCACATATAGTAACAATTAATTCAATTATTACACCTATGGGGACAATTCCCTCTTCCAAGGTTAGAAAGGAGACTCACCTCGCTCCAAGTATACTTCCGAATGCCAAGGATGAGCCCAAACTCTCAATTTGGAGATGAACGATCTAAAACTAGTTAAATGAGATAGGAACTAATTAATAAAAGCTCACAAGATTGTATTCTAGTTATTTAAGAAATTTCCCAGTCCTCAACACGAGTTTCTTAAAATTTGACCCTAGTCCCACGTGTCCGGATTCTGAAATTTTTCGAAAGAAGTTGTTCTCTATAACCTAAGGATCAATAATTTATGATTTATAATTCATTTTATAACAAATTTTGTGGTTAAAATTAACTTTTATTATAACTCTATGTTTTGCTCTTACCCTTGATTTTACCTAAGTTCGAGTGTTTAATCTATTACCAAGTATTAGCAGGAATAACTTATCTCAAGATAATAGGTGGAAATACTCTCTCAAAAGCTCTCAAAATCCCCATGAAGGAGTGAAAAGTTGTTAAAATTATTTAGAACCCGTATTAAATGACGCTCATTACTTCAACGGTTTCTGCTTATGTGGTTAGGGGACAGCATCTGCGGTCACGCTTTTGCGAAGAGGAGACCGTATCTATGAAATTGGTCTAAGAAGACTGGGACCGATTCTGCGGTCTTTGAGCCACTTCTGCGTCTTGGGAGCCGCTTCTGCGATAGGGGGAACGCTTCTGTGATAGGGGGACTGCTTCTATGGTCTCGCACCTGCAGTCAACCAACCGCAGGTGCGGTGATGATAGAAGCAGATGCTTCAACATTTCTTCAAAGTTTCCAACTTCACTCGAGCCTCGTCCAATTGACGCTCGGGGCTCTCAGACCCTGCCCTAACATCCCGATAAGTTTAAAATCATGAGACGGACCTACTCAAACCTTCGGAATGTCTGAAACAACGCTAAATCCAGAATCATCCCTTACAACCAAATGAATCAAATTTATGAACTTCAGTTCTTAATTTTCCTCTAGCGAGCCGAAACACACGTATACTACTCGGATTGACACCAAATTCTGCGGGCAAGTCTTAAATGTTATATTTGACCTGTACTTAAAGGTGGCTAACGGTTCAACCGGTCCAGGCCGGGTCAGATTTTGTTCGACCTGTCCAGGTTCCGGTCCGGGCCGGGCCGGGTTGAACAGTACCGAGTTTTTAAGGGGCCGGGTTGGTTCGGGTTAAAATTGAACCATACGGGTTACGGGTTGAAAGGGGCCGGGCCGGGCCGGGTTTAGTATATTTTCAATTTTTTTTTGAAATTAAGTATAACTATTAAGTTATAATTATATTAGTACTTTGTAATCATTGAATGAAATCATGAATACAAGTAAGATGGGAAAAATTTGCACTTATTGCAAGTGCTACTTTATTTCTCAATTTCAAATTAATAAGTAGAAAATAAAATGTTTACATTTTTTCTAACAAGTAAACTAGTGAAGTAGTAATTTCAAATGTTTTGCATCGCCTTAGCAAGTTCATCATATTCAATATGAAATGATTGACCTTCTTCTGGGGATAAATTCCGAAGGGTTTCCATGGGTTAATATATCTCCAATTTCTTCGTCTTCTGGGCTATCAACATCTTCCTTTCCTTGATTTCTTCGTTCCGATCTAATCCAATCTCTTAAACATACTAAAACTTCCAAAGCATTGCTTCCCAATGAGTGGCGGGTGTCTCCAAGTTGTTGTCTTGCTTGGCTAAATGCACTCTCCGATGCAACGGTAGAAATTGGCACATTCAGCACGTCACGAGCCATAGCGAAAAGAACAGGAAATTGCTTTGCATTTTCATGCCACCATCCCAATGGTGAAAAGTCCTTTGTGCGAGGCTCCTTTTGCTTCTGCAAGTAGAATTGAAGCTCATCAATATTCCTGCTACTAGTTTGAGTGTTAGAAAACGTAGAAAAAATATTAAAACTATCAAGGCCTTCATCATCCACATTAGAAGAACTGCTACATTGCATAGCGGGATTAATATTGTCAGAAGCACGAAAAGTATTATCACATTTATTTGCATAATAATTATATAGTTGTTGCAAATATTCATTTAGTTTGTTCATAGAATCATATAAAGTTGGGATTTCAGATTCTCCAATCTCCATATAAGTATATAAAGCATTCATTAATTGGTGACAATCAGACATTTTAATAGAAGGATTTAAAACTGCACCAATTAAGTAAACTGGAGGAATTGGAAAGAAATATTTTTTGAATTTTGCTTGCATATTTACAATAACATCCATATATTTTTCTTTCTTCTTAAATTCATATAGTAGCAAAGAAATTTCAGCTATATGTACTAAATCTGTAGTAACAGTTGGGTAATATGCGCCAGAAAACACAACAGTAGCAGTATAAAATTTATGTAAAAATTTAACAACATCATTAATGACATCCCAAGTATCACTTGTTAACATACGCCTAGGATCAGTACAATGTGCATTAGCAACTTCAGTTATAGGAAATCTATATTTGTAGCAACATTTTAAAAATATATATGTATAATTCCATCTAGTAACAACTTCATCTGGCATGAATCTAGGTGTAAGGTTATACTGCATACGCTTTATCTTAAATTCTTTTATTCTAGATTGTCTATTATTTCCCTGAATAACACCAACTACTCTTCTAACATGAGTAATCTCAACTGAAAATAAATCAAGGCCACTTTTAACAATTAAAGTATAAACATGACATGCACACATAACATGAAAAGTATCGTCAAGAGGTGGTTGCAAAAGCAATTTTAAAATTGAAACTGCAGCATTATTGTTTGAAGCATTATCAAAAGACATACACAAAACTTTTTGGTTTAGATTATAAAATTCAACAACGTCAACAATTGTACTACTTATAAACGTAGCAGTATGACTCTGATCTTCATCATATTTAAAAGCGATAATACGTTTTTGCATACAAGTATTATCATCTATCCAGTGACATGTAATTGTCAAATAATCATTTCCATTAACAGCATGACCAATATCAGAAGTTAGACATACTCTAGAAGGAAGGTGACTAAACAAATAACCTATGTATGTTTGATATTGTCCATGAAGTCTAAAGATATCTGCTCTACAAGTACTTCTAGGGATACCTTTAAATAAAGGATTGTAAATCCTTTGAATATACGTTATAAGATACGATGAAGAAGAAAAAGAAAAATGTAAACAACCCAAAGTAATCATTTTTGCTAGTTCCACCCGATCCCTCATTTTATCATATTTTAATAGACCTCCAGTAGCAGGGTTAATAGTTGTTTGACTTCCATCCCCATTAACTCCCCATTCTACAGGATGGATACCCGACATATGTCTAGTAAGTGTCCCAGTCCCCCCTAAATTACCTCCGGTCAAATGTTTAATAGTTTCATTACAAAGTTTGCACTTAACTCTATCAGTACCTTCTATTATTTCAAAAAATTTCCAAACCGGACTTCTTTTTTTACGAGTAGAAGTTCGAGCCGCTGGTGGTCTTCTACCCCTTGTAGCACTAGCAACTCCAACTCCAATACAACCAACATTTCCACTACTAGGTGTAGGTGGTATCTCTTCTTCTATTCCAATTTCATTATCTTCTATTCCATAATCTTCTTGTAATTGTTCATAATCAATCTCTACATCTTGCAAATTAGGCGATGATTCAGAAACATGTGTTATTGGGTCATTACTATTACTACCAGAAGCTACAGGATTACCTCTTTTTTTACTTCCACCCCTACCAATAACTTTTCTACACGCTCTTTTAGCATCATTAAACATATTGTAAAAATTAAAATATAAGCTAAAATCCAATATGCAATTAAAATATTAAGTAAGAGAAAGAGTTGGACGGAGTGCACCGAATTCGACAATAAATTGAGCACTTGATTACACAAATCCGGTGTTACCACGAACAAACGTCAAGCAAGTATTTCAATTTTGAACTTCAAGCTTCAAATTCCGAATGACAAATTGCGATAAATTAAATTCGGGAAAAGAGTAACAAATAAAATATGTAATCTTGCAAATTGAAGGGAAGAGATAGATTGATAATTTGAGAATTGAGATTGAGATAAGAATTTTGAGTGAAGAAATGAAGAAGAGATGAGGGGTATTTATAGATTTTAAGAAGGGTTAATATTGTAATTTAATAATTACAAAAAAAATGAAAAATAGCCATTTTTGCAAAGAAATCCGTTGGCCAACGGATCTGTAGCCGTTGCCAACGGACATGTGGGCCCCATCAATTCAAAATTAAAAAAAAATGTTACCGTTGAACCGGGCCGGTCCGGTCCGGGCTGTACCGGTTCACGATACTGTTCACCATACCAGGCCGGTGCGGTCCGGTTCCGAATAAAAAAATTTGTAACGGACCAACCCCCTATCCCCTTTGAACCCAGCCCAGCCCGGCCCCCCCTACCGGTCCGGTCCAGTCCCGGGTTGTAGTCGGTCCGGTCCGGGCCGGTCCCGGGTCAACCTGGCCCGGTTGACGGGTCTACCTGTACTGGGCTTCAGACCCAACATACAAGCCTAATACCAATGTGATAAATCATTAATTAGTTTCTTTGAATCCTTGGAATTCCAGTTTAATAATTTATTATAAAATTCATTACTCGGGCTAGGGATCTCGAAAATCGATTTCGGGCATACGCCCATGTGTTGGCTCAAAATATTGATCAAAGTCAAAATTGGCCTTTTAAGAACATCCTAAGGAATCAAATGGTCATATTTCAATTCAAAATTCTTCTAAATCCCGAACCAACCGTCCCTGCAAGTTGTAAATTAGCTAAAGCAAGCACGAGACATTTTATTTAAGGAACGAGGTTCTAAAAGTCAAAACAACCAGTCGAGTTGTTGCATTCTCTAGTGCTTAAATAAATATTCGTCCTTGAACAGACATAGAAAAGTACCTGAGTTGCTAAATAAACGTGGATATCTGCTCTGAATGTCTTCCTCAGACTCCCTAGTTGCAACATTGACTGGTTGTCCCCTCTACTGGGCCCTCACTGTATAAATCCTCTTGGACCTCCACTGGTGATCCTATCTATCAATAATGGCAACTGGCTCCTCCTCATAACCCAAACTCTCATCCAGCTGAATAGTATTGAAATCTAACACATGAGATAAGTCGGCATGATACTTCCGAAGCACCGATACATGCAAAACTGGATGAACTCCCAATAAGCTGGGGGAAAGCAAGCTCGTAAGCAACCTCTAACTCGTCTCATAACCTCAAATGGGCCAATAAACCTTGGGCTGAGCTTGCCCTTCTTCCCAAATCTCATAACACCCTTCATTGATGAGACTTTCAAGAGGACCTTCTCGCCAACCATAAATGATACATCATGCACCTTCTGATCCGCGTAACTCTTCTGTCTGGACTGAGCTATGCGAATCCTCTCTTGGATAAACCTTACCTTGTCGAAGGCATCCTATACCAAATCTGTACCATATAACTTGGCCTCACCATGCTCAAACCACCTGATAGGAGAACGATAATGTCGACCGTATAAAGCCTTGTACGGAGCCATCTCAATGCTAGACTAATAGCTATTGTTGTACGCAAACGCTTCCAAGTGCAAAAACTGATCCCACTGCCCTGTAAAGTCAATCACGCATGCTCTGATCATCTACCTGAAATCTAAACTATCCGCTCCGACTGACCATGGGTTTGAGGATGTAATGTTATGCTGAGCTCTACACGGGTCCCCAACTCACTTTGAACAGCTCTCCAGAAATGGGAAGTGAACTCAGGGCCTTTGTCTGATATGATTGAAATAGGCATACCATGCAACCGGACTATCTCTCAAATGTAAATTTGACATACCTCTCTACCGTATAAGTAGTTACCACTAGAATAAAGTGGGCCAACTTGGTTAATCTATCAACAATGACATACACTGAATCAAAATTCTGCAAACTCTATGGCAACCCAACTACGAAATCAATGGTAATGCGCTCCTACTTCAAATATGGTATAGCCATCTACTGAATTAGGCCACCCGGCCTCTGATGTTCATACTTGACCTGCTGGCAATTCAAACACCTAGCCACATACTCCACTATGTCTTTCTTTATCCTCCGTCACCAATAATGCTACCTCAAGTCATGATACATCTTCGTAGCTCCTGAATGAACAGAATACCGCGAACTGTGTGCCTCTTCTAGTATCCTCTCCCTCAGACCAGCAATGTTAGGAACATATAAACGACCCTGGAGTCATAAAATACCATCTTCGCCAATGGGAATGTTACAACCCATATCCACACGCATTAGTTCATGCCATACGTTAGTTAACATAAATTCAAGAAGGAATTATCCTTGAGATGCTAAGAAGTTAATCCTATTGATCTTAAGTGATACTAGGGTGTACAAGGGTGATTAACAAGTATTAGAAATTAAATGAATCAATTGTGTTGTAACTTGTATTTTCGGGTAAACCTATAGGTGATTAATACACTAAAGAGGTCATGTATTAAGGTATTTAAATAATATAATATCCATTTCATAGTCTTGAAGTCAAACGAGTTATAAAACAAATGTCGCCAAAAGTTGTCACAACTTAGGTTCAAAATTTTACTTAAACATTAGGTCTAATGTTTCTATGCTTTTTCTCCCAATTTAAAAGAAATTATGGGGTGATCTACCTACCAAATTAAATATCTAAGAGTCTAGCTTCAAATGCATTAAACCGTTTATCAGTACGACTTCATACTAGACAGATATAGCTATTTTTGTGAGACTGCGTAAGCTGCTAGGTGACAAGTAGGTGTGTCACCTACTAGTTAAAATGATAGCCCCAAAAAGGGAAATTTTGGGTAGGATATTGGGCCCATTAAAAGGTTTATCTTCTGCAATATAACCCTCAATATAACTCATAAATACTCAGATCAAAACCCCTGAAAACCTCCTCCCTAAAATCCTACACCAACCCTAATCGATTTTCCCTCTCTTTCAAGTTCTAATTGAGGGTAAAATCAAGAGTTTGAAGAACCAAGGGAAAGGGCTTAGTTATCCAACGAGTAAGGTAAGTTTACTATACTCCTTCATACATTTTTTCTTCTCTGAACTCATGGTAGTTCGTTCTATACATGTAAAAGCTCACGGGATGGTGATCGGAAGCCGTGAGATCGAGTTATTCACTTGTAGCTGACTGTTTTGTGGACTGTTCTGTCTTGCTATTGGGCTGCATGTTTTACTAATATTTTTTGAAGTTTTGGAGTTTGAAGGGTGTGGAGAAACACCATATATATGTAGGGTTGTGGGCTGATAGTTCTTCGTAACATTTATGGGTTGTTTGACACGACTACGATGGTCGTCGTATGTATGAAGTAATTAGATTGTACGTGGACTGTTTTGGGAGGCTCAATATGATTATTATTGATGTATTCTTAGGCTTTTTGGTGATTTATTTGAATGGTGTGAATTCATATATATAGGGGAGGTGCTAACCGTTTCACCATAAAATATGTTGTGATTGATACATAATAATTATGTCGCTTAAATGATAACGATAGTATCGTTTCTCTTATTGTAGACTAAGGAGTTGTGATAATTGCATATCTTGAGATTGGGGCAATATATACAAGGTATGTGAGGATATCCCGTTCCTTCTTTTGCACGACTCCGATTGTACATAACGTAATGAACGAGCTTCCAAAGATACTCTACTCTTAGAAGCTAGCAATAATTACATTGTTTCCTCTCTTATGGAACGATTGATGTGATGTAGCTTCTCTTATTCATATGTTATCAATGTTGTTGGTACTTCCTGATTCTTATAAGGTTCATAGTGAAGAGTTAGTCCTAATAATGTGTGTAAAGGATACCGACTATACGTCACTCCGAAAGGTCTGGAACGTATTTCCATGAGTCAAGCATACATTATATATATGTATCTATTTTACTCTACCGAGTCGTACTATAGTGGTCCGGGTACGACACCTATTGTGCAACCACTGATCAGTTGGGTTTTACCGAGCTCCACGTGGCCGGGTACGATTCTACCGAGCCTTATGATGGTCGAGTATGTTTTTATCGATCCTATTATGGTCGGGTACGATATGATGATGATGATGCCCACAGAGGCATATGTTTTAACAGTTTATGTATTTATACATATGTACCATGCATTTCATGTCAGTAGCCCTCAGAGGTAGTAAGATATTACAGGTTGTATATTCTCTATCCTTGCTTATATTACTAGTCGTATTTATGGTTCCCTGCCTTACATACTCAGTACTTTATTCATACTGACGTCCTTTTGTTTGTGGACGCTGCATGTCGTGCTGCAGGTCCTGGTAGACAGGCAAGTGCAGCCCCCCCACCACAGTAGGCTGTTCAGTTCAGTTGTTTGGCGAGATCCCTTCTTTGGACTTGCCGTGGTCTTGGTATGATTTTTTGTTATAGATATTATAGGTATGTCAGGGCCTTGTTCCGGCTATGTTGCATAACTTATGTTACTTTAGAGGCTCATAGACATGTGTTGACTCATGTATAGTTTGGTATGCCTTGTTCGCTGGGTTTTGTTGTATAGTCTTTCATGGTATCGTGGTAGCCCGTACCTTATATATTTTCTTGATTGTCTGGAAACCCCATTTTATGTATGTTAATGTCATCATCTTTTGTCATTAGTTGTCTGTGATCCATGGATACCATTAATATTGATCTCGTTGGCCCTAACAGATAATAAAGAAGGTTAGGTAAAATGTATATTGGTGCACGGCAAGTATGCCCGGGTGATAGTCATGGCCCTCCAGTTGGGTTCGTGACAAGAAATCTCCTTGGCACCTCCCTAATGTACTGTCTGTCACACCTCTTTTTTACACGGCTACCGGATGGACAAACGTATAAATGAGTTTTTCAAATTAAAGTGACAATATTCGAAGTGGAATTATTTATTTATATAGAGTCGCCACCTGGGATAGGCTTGGCTTTTGGTGTCCCAAGTCACCGGTTTATCTTGAATCCAAAATTGAGGAAAATTTTTGACTGCCCAAATGGAGTCTACGAACCAGAAATTCTTACTAAGGAATTCTGGTGACCCGAGGGAAGGTGTTAGGCATCCTCGGATCCCGTGGTAGTAGCACAGTCGCTTAATCTACTATAAATAGCCAAAAAATTCTGATTTTACACGTGTTCAATCTAAAAATGCAATTTTAATTACATATTACGCTTTTAATATTTTTTAAGGAAATTTGTGATGCCGCTAAAATATATTGGGAACCATGTCACATAAATGCGCACGTAGTTTTTGATATCATTTAACGTCATCGAGATTTGGATTTGGGTCATATAAATGTGTACCCGTAATTAAGAAGATGAAGTTATTAAAGATGCGCCTAAAGCATTTAACATGTGATTATCTTTGCGGGAACACCGTGAAACTCGTTAAACGGTGTATCCCGAATCTCTAAGCAGTTTACTATAATTAAAGGGCCACACGGTATATGATATTGCTTAGCGTGGCACACTCGTTTTATTTTTAACAAAGGACATTGCTAAAGCGAGCTACTATTTTTCTACACTTTATCTTTATAATAAGGGACACGCCTAAACTGAACAGTCTATCAGTAGAAGCATTGAATCATTATATTGGACCAGGTCAATTCCAAGCCGCTTCAGTCACTGATTTTGCAACTGGGCTCATTATTGATAGAGGCGAACCTAGGAAATGTATTTTTCTTCTGCCTCCTAACTGGGTTTTGGGCTTTCTCTTTAATCCTAGAAATGTAAATCAAACAGTGAATCGAGGATAAAAATAGCATTCCCTAGATCACGAAATTACAGCTCTTCTAAATCACTATTATTAATGCATGTTATCTTAGCATTTTAGCAAGCATGCCAAACGTTTAACAGGGCAGGAGTCTAGGTGAACCTCTGTATCTCAACCCTTATCCTGCCAATGCGAACTCAAATATGTATACACGTGATATCTTCACCATTAAAGTAGATATAAGGATTTGAACAATCTACCACTATTAGTACTACGATTTATCCTACTGATATGCGAAATAATTCAAATAAATAATCTAACTGGTTCAAATGATTCAGCACAGTCCAAGTGTTCAATTATTACAACCCCCTTTGTCTCAATTACAACAATATAATAATGACAAAATGATAAAAATATATGTTAGACTTTCTTCAAACTCGAATGTTCATTAAGTGCAGTCTCTATACATCAAGGGAGATTAGAGAAGTACCTAGAATTTGTGCAAAAGAACAATACTATGGGTCAGCACAGCTTATCCAGCATAACAGACACAAAATCCACGGTTCATGATTAATTGGTACACCCAGTAATATCAGCAGCTAACCCAGTAAAGATTAAAACCAAATCCAGACCAGTGGAAACCAAACAAAGGGTTTAAATGGTCCTTAATCTACCAGACAGGAGCTCATTAAGGTTTCCACACCACATAGAATCAACAATTTGATATAAAATATCTAAAACAATGACCTAATCAACTCAGATGGAATTCCAACGCCAATGCTGGAAACTCAGCTTTCAAAATATGAATTTTCAAGCAATTTTCAGCCTTTCTATGGCTAAACTTCTACTGCACAGCCAAAATTAGAGTCATTTTCAGGAGAAAAGCAGTCTAATAGGATAGTAAAACAACCACTTAACTTCAGGGAGTTTCGCACTCACGATTTATAGACATTTTTTAGAGATTTTTGGAGACTGTTGAGTTTTTAATACCTGGAATTTTCCTAAGGATTTCCAGATGGTGTTAAAACTTGTCAATGAAGGCACTAGGATGCTTTTTATAGCCAAAGCCTTAGGGCAACCCTTTTATTTGTGTTTTATTTACTAGTCCCTTTCCTATCTCTCAAAATTGTTCATTAGTCCCTTATTTTCTGGCTTGTGCCTCAAGTCTTGTTAGAAAGTTACAAGAAATTAGTTTTTGAACCTCCAACTAGAAGGTTCGAGGGGTCTGTTGCAAGATTCCCATATCAAAATACCCCTATTACCCTTGTCTTTTCCCTCAATTACTTAACCTAACCAATTACACCCTAATTATTATCCTATTGGCCAGGGTTTGACTATAGTTGTTAAGTTAAGAATTCTTATTCAGATATATCCAAACAAACAATCAAATAACTAATAACAATAATAAGAAAACACGAAAATTAAAATCAAACAATTGACCAAAAGGATTGATTAAACATGATTAAAAAGAAACAAAACCAAAGCCTATACTAGTATAAACAATCACTGAATTGAAAAAAAAAACATGCATCAAAAATAGAATTGTATCAAAAATCACAAAACAGGATTAACCACAAACCAAATTAAAACACACATTAAACTAAAAAAAAAGATAAAAAATCACGAGAACAGAGTTGACCATGAACAAAATCAAAACTAGGATAAAATCAAAACTCGTAAGAATAGGATCAGGCATAAAGAAATAATCAAAACAGGAAGAAAAACTTACGGACTTGTTCTTCATTTTGACTGACTCTTCAAGAATGATTTCCAGTTAATGTTATATGTCTATTTTATAAAAAATAAACACATAATGTTAATTGAAAATCATTCGAATGCTTTCAACTTCAAAACGCGTTAAAATTTCCAAACCCTAGACCTTAAATTCGTGGGTTTCCTCTTAGATTCGAAGGGTTCTAGTTCGAAATTCGGGATGGGGAGGTCAAGGAGGCTATAGGGTGTGACTTTGGGTTGAATTAGGAGAAGTTAGGCTTTTGGCCGGATCTCTGATTTAATATTCGAGAAGATGGGTGAGGATTTGACGGACGGGGTTTGGGGTTTTGGAAAGAGGAGAGCAGGGTCGTTCAGGGGTGTTTATTTGGAAGGGTTTGGAGGTGGCGCCGCCGTGGTTGGCGGCAGCGACGACCATTGGTTTGAATATTCGAGAAGATGGGTAAGGCTTTTGGGAATGGGGGTTGTGGCTTTGGAGAGAGGAGAGGAAGGCGGTTTAGGGTTGTATTTTTGGGATATTGGAGAGTCGCTGCCGGCGGAAGCGATTTCCGGCTGGCGGAAGATGGTGGCGTTGGGGTTATTGTATTAGGGGTGGTGTGGGAGACTAAAAGGGGGGGGGGGAGAATTCGGACACTCTTATTATAATTCCTTATCAGTTCCTGACCGTTGATCTGACAAACCTCGATGGCCTGGATTTTCAAATCCTAAACGACATCGTTTTTAAGGGGGTATGGATGGACCGGGTAATTCTACAGGTTTGGGCCAATTGAAATGGGTTTCAGGTGGATTTCGTTTGGGTTTTAAATGAACCAGCGCACTCAATTTTGATCCCAATCCTTTTCTTCCCTTTTTCCAATTTTTTTCTTTTCTTTTTATTTCAATTCTTCCTAATTTATTTTAATTCTATTATTTCAAAATTAAACTAAATGCTACATTAATTCTAAAACTAAATTAAACTAATCAAATGCCAAAAAATAGAGATTAGAAAATTCGAAACTACAAATTAACAATACCGAAATAAACTGTTTTTTGTGATTTTTGTATGTTTTGTAAGACTCCTAATAACTAACTAATCCCAAAACATGTAAAATTGAACCCTAAATTCAATGCATATTTTGTATGTTCATGTGAATTAAAATGCGTGGATAAGAATGCACACAATTAGCAGAAAATGTCACACAAATCAACAAAATTAAAAATAATGGAAAGAAATCATTCTGTTTGAAATTAATGGAGTAATTTATACATGACAAAAGTCACGTGCTCACAGTTGCCCCTCTTTCCTCGAAACACAAAAAGTTTTTGTGCAAAGATAAGTGATCAAATACGAGCGATTTTTTCCCGTTTGAATACTCTGTGTGAAGTGTTTCAAAAAAATGTCTGACCGAACCTTGCTTCAAATGTTGCCTACATATCCTTGGCTAGAAAGGAATCAAGTCAGTGTAGTTCTGGAGTGTTTGTAGCTGGGACTACCATGAGCTGTGATTTCACTACTGATGTTGCTGCCACTGCTTGCTGACCCCTTATTACACCAAAGGAAGATCAAAAGCTAAGCTAGCTAGGCCTATCAACTACGGGTTACAAGATTCCTATACATACATCTCTTGAATCATCACCTCGAGTCTTAGCTGATTTCGCTGTAGACCTCGATCTGAATCTTGACGCTCACAAGATGTTTGTGCTGGTTCCTTCTTTCAGCATTGGACTGGAGCAGGACATACGAGGCTTGTGACTTCAATCAAATTTTGATTTGTCCGCATCCTTGCCTGTTTCAGTATTTTGAATTCACTTCTTTTTGTTCTTTTCCTTTATTCTGGATTGAGTATTACGCTTTCGGTAAATGTCGACTCTTGTGCCTTGAGGTAAAACCTACTCGGACACCAAAACAAACAAACGTAACAGAATTTTATGCCCCAGTTTTCACTGGGAAAATTTCGTGAGTTATTTGAAACACAAATCTAAGCTATTCATTTATTGAAAACAACAAAAGTCAAGACCGTGTATCCTTTAGAAAGATTGCCAGGTTATGCTGAGAAGGAGAAGGGCTCCCTGCTGGGGATAAGATGAGGATCCACGGGTTATGCCGGTATGGGAATAAAGGGTCCCTGCTGGGGATTAAAGGAAAAATTCACGGATTATGCCGGGATGAAATGAAAAATGATTCCTGGGTTAAGCTAGAGGGTCCATGCATTATGCCGAGGTTTGAAGAAGAGAAGGCTCCTGGGTTATGCTAGGAGATCCGTTGGTTATGCCGGGAGTTGAAAGAGAAATTCTTGGGTTATGCCAGGGGAATCCGCGGGTCATGCCGGGATTGGAAAAAGAGAAGGCTCCTGGGTTATGCCAGGGGATCCGCGGGTTATGCCGGGATTTGAAAGAGAAAATTCCTAGGTTATGCTAGGGAAATCTGCTGGTTATGCCAGATTTGGAGAAAAAATCCTAGGTTATGCTAGGGAGATCTACGGGTTATGCCGGGATTTGAAAGAGATATTCCTGGGATATGCCTGGGGATCCGTGGGTTATGTCGGGATTTGAAAGAGAAATTCCTGGGTTATGCCAGGGGAATCCGCGGGTTATGCCAGGATTGTAAGAAAAACACCTAGGTTATGCTAGGGAAATCCACGAGCGGTATTGGAAGAAAAATCCTAGGTTATGCTAGGGAGATCTGCAGGTTATGCCAGGATTGGAAGAAAAATCCTTGGTTATGCTAGGAAAATCCATGGGTTATGCCGGGATTGGAAGAAAAATCCTAGGTTATGCTAGGGATTCCGAGGGTTATGCCGGGAAATAGGCTCTTGACTTTGAATTTCTTTTCTTTCTACTTTCCTGCTTTTTGAAACGTCAGCCGTCATGGTCAGCCGAAATTGGCTAAATATGCTCGCTGATACCGGATATCTCTTTTGGTTCTTGCCAGGAGAAAACCCGTGAGACCGGTCTTACCACATTCGCTTGTGGAATATTCAGGAAATCACTGTTAAGTCGAAAGGGAGTGGGGGAAACAACAAGAGCAAACATATGGTTTAGAGAAGAACCGTCCCTTTTGGAGAAAAGAAAAGGACTTATGTGGGGATGCGTGCCAACTTTAAATGGAATGACATGCTTCTTGGACTAGATGTCGGCCCAGATCCATTTATGCTTCTTGTGATCCATATTTTAATCTTTTAAAAACCATGGAAACTTGTTTGGGCTTGGATGGTGATATTCTTTCTTTTCGGCCAATGTCTCCCTTTGAGGGTTTTCACCAATAAGCCTCTCTCATTTCTCTTTTCCCGTCGCCCGATAGTGCTCTTTTATGAGTTTCACCAAACGAACTCTCTCATTTTTATTTTCTCTACTCACCGTCGCCTTATGGTGACCGAAGGTTTTCACCGATAAGACTCTCTCTCATTTTATTTCTCTCAATTTGAGTCGTTCCAAATCCCAAGAATGATGTTTGTCCCATCCCTGCTTTGGCCAATTGATCGGAAGGACTTTGTCTAGGCTCTTGGTTAAAGGAAATTGGATGTAAATTTACAACTTTGAAACCAGTCTTGCGGGTTTATAGCCGAACCATTACATCTCTGCCCTAGTTTTAATTTTTGGGGGAATTAGGGTTTTATTTTGTTATGATTGAACCTCAGGAAGAGGCATCCTACGTATCCTTTCGGAATCAAGTCAGATGTTGTTCAGGAAGTATTTCCTAAACTAATTTGTTTGTTGATTCTTTTATTTTCAATCATTCATTTTTTCTTTTTTTGTAATATTTTTTTCTCTTTTTTATTTTTTTTCTTCTTTTTTCTGATCATCCATTTTTTCTTCTTCTTCTTCTTTTTCAATATTTTGAATAGCAATTCTAGGTTACAAAGAGGGTAAAAAAAGAAATGTAATCGGCTCAAGAGGTTTGTGAAGGATTGGTAGTGTTTAGGGTAGCGGGAAATAAATCCTTCGTCATATCCACCGGCCAGAATCATTGCAATAGGAAGTTCAAACGTAGTACCTTTTTACTTTATCTGCGTTCACTGCTGGTCTCAGGCTCGTCTTCTTCAACGTCACCCAGGTACAATGCGCCTTTGGCAGCATCTCTCTAATAATGTATGGACCTTTCCAGTTTGGAGCAAAATTTCCTTTAGCTTCCTGATGGTGAGGGAGAATACGCCTCAATGCCAGCTGCCCGACTTTGAAATTCCTGGGGTGCACTTTCTTGTTGTAAGCGCGTACCATTCTTTGTTGTACAACTTCCCGTAACAAATCACAGCCATTTGTTTTTCATCAATTAATGATAACTGCTCCAACTGAGTCTTAACCCACTCGCTATTCTCAATTTCTATTTCGACAATTACCCGAAGTGAAGGGATTTCTACCTCTGTAGGTATGACGGCTTCAATCCCATAGACCAGTAAATATGGAGTTGCCCCTACCGATGTACGCACTGTGGTGCGATATCCCAATAATGCAAAAGGCAGCTTTTCATGCCAATTTCTTGTGCTTTGAATCATTTTTCTCAAGATATTCTTGATGTTCTTGTTAGCCGCTTTGACGGCACCATTGGCTTTGGGCAGGTAAAGAGTAGAGTTTCTATGTGTTATCCTGAATTGTTCACATATTTCTCCATCAGAAGACTATTCAGATTGGCTGCGTTGTCAGTAATGATGGTTGCAGGAATACCAAAGCGGCAAATGATGTTGGAACGCTCAAGTCTAACACGTCTTTCTTGGTGATGGACTTAAGTGTGATGGCTTCAACCCATTTTTTGAAGTGGTCAATAGCAACCAATATGAATCTATGTCCATTTGAGGCTTTTGGCTCAATCGGCCCAATGACATCCATGCCCCAGGCAGAGAATGGCCAGGGTGCTGACATAGGATGCAATTTGGTTGGCGATGCATGAACTAAATCACCGTACACCTGACATTGATGATATTTCTGAACGAAACTGAAATAATCTTTCTCCATGGTCATCCTGTAATACCCTGCCCGAAGTATTTTCTTTGCTAGTACATACCCATTCATATGAGGTCCACACACTCTTGCGTGTACTTCATGCATAATCCTCCCGGATTTGTAGGCGTCAACACATCTCAACAAGTTGAGATCTGGGGTCCTTCTGTATAAGGTACCACAACTCAAGAAGAAACTACTTGCGCTCCTTCGGATGGTTTTCTTTTGCTCCCCGGTAGCCTGCTCGGGATACTCTTGTGTTTTCAAATATTTCTTGATATCATAATACCAAGGCTTGGTGATGGATTCTGCCTCAATCACATTACAATACCCATGCCTTTCCTTGATTTGGATTTCCAAACGATCGACGTAGGCGTTTCCAGGGTAGGGCAACATGGAAGCCAGAGTTGCGAGCGCATCTGCTAACTGACTGTGACAACGAGGAATGTACCTGAATTGTACCAACTTGAATCGTCTACTGAGATCCTCCACATGATGTCGATAGGGGATGAGTTTGACGTCTCTTATTTCCCACTCTCTTTGGGCCTACCAGATAATCAAATCTGAATCTCCCATGATTAACAATTCCTCAACATCTTGGTCAATGGCCATATTCATGCCCATGATGCAAGCCTCGTATTCAACTGTATTGTTGGTGCAGAAAATTTGGGGTCTTGCTATAGCCGGGTAATGTTGACCAGTGGGTGAGTTTAAAATTTCCCCAATTCCTATGCCTTCGCATTTACTGCTCTATGGAAAAACATTTTCCAAGCAGAGATGTCTTCAAATTTTACCTGCACTGAATTTACTTCTTCATCAGGGAAATAGGTATTCAAAGGTTGATACTCATCATCAACTGGATTCTTGGCCAGATGATCTGCTAATGCCTGAGCCTTCATTGCAGTACGAGTGACATAAACTATGTCGAACTCGGTGAGCAGGATTTGCCATTTTTCCAATCGTCCTATGGGCATCAATTTTTGGAATATATACCTCAAAGAGTCCAGCGTGGTTATGAGGTAGGTGGTGTGGGCTTGCAAGTACTGCCTCAGCTTCTGGGCCACCCATGTCAAGGCATGAGAGATTCTTTCTAGAAGCGTGTATTTGGCCTCGTAACTGGTAAACTTTTTTCTCAAGTAATAGATGGCTTGCTCCTATTTTCCTGTGGCGTCATGCTGCCCGAAAATGTAACCAAAAGAGTTTTCCAGGACTTTCAAATAAAGAAACAATGGCCTTCCCGGTTCCAGTGGGATCAAGACTGGTGGGTTAGACAGGTAACTTTTGATTTTGTCGAAAGCCTCTTGACACTCGTTGGTCCTTTTACTTTCCGCGTCCTATTTTCAATAGCCTGAATATGGGCTCGCATGTAGAAGTCAACTGGGCGATGAATCAGCTGATGTAATTCAGTCTTCCCCTAGACTCATTACATCCTTCTTGGTTTTTGGAGGAGGTAGCTCCCGAATGGATTTTATCTTGGTTGGATCCAACTCAATACCTCTTCAGCTGACATGAATCCTAGAAGCTTGCCTGACGGGACCCCAAATGCACACTTGGTTTATTCAATTTCAAATCATACTTGCAAAGTCTTTCAAAGAACTTTCTTAAGTCCCGTACATGATCACCTTGAGTCTTAGACTTGATAATCACATCGTCCATATATACTTCTATCTCCTGATGCATCATGTCATGAAAAATGGCGGTCATAGCCCTTATATATGTTGCCCCGGCGTTCTTTAAATCGAAAGGCATAGCCCTGTAACAATAAGTTCCAAAAGTTATGGTAAACGCAGTTCTCTCAACATCTTCCTCATCCATCAACACTTGGTGGTATCCTGCATAGCAATCTACAAAGGACTGTATCTCGTGTTTGGCACAATTGTCAACAAGGATGTGGATGTTAGGTAAAGGGAAGTTGTCTTTGGGACTCACCTTGTTCAAATCTTTGTAGTCTACAAATACTCGGGTTTTCCCATCTTTCTTCGGTACCGGGACCACATTGGTCAACCATGTGGTGTATCGAACCACTCGGATTACTCCCGCCTCTAACTGTTTTGTGATCTTCTCTTTGATCTTATCTCTGATATCAAGTTTGAACTTTCTTTTCTTTGTTGGACTGGAGGGCATACGGGGTACGTGGGCAACTTATGAACCACAAAATCAACACTCAACCCAGGCATACCATCGTAAGACCAAGTAAACACATCTTTGAATTCAAAAAGAAGTAGAACCAGTGAGTCCCGGATTTTCTTATTCACATGGATGCTTATTTTAATTTCCCTGGTTTCGCCGGGACCACCCAAGTTAACTAGTTATGTATCATTTAAGTTTGGCTTAGGTTTATTTTCAAAATGTTTCAACTCTTGGTTAATTTCCCTAAAAGCCTCTTCTTCATCATACTCTGGTTCTTGATTCATTATTTCACAAATAGGCGGCATGTTCGGGTCGGGGCATGAAGTCCTTGAGCATGTCATATTATTTAAAGCCGCATTATTGGAACTGAAAGAAAAATGAAATAGAAGAAAAACAAAAATCAGAAAATAGAGGAGTGTAGACGATGAAATATTGATTTCATTTCTTTGAAATTGTAAGATAATAGAGTTTAGATTTGAAATTAAAGGAAAAAATACTAATGGAAAAACAACTGAGTTACACCCTAAAATAACTCGCGATGCAAGAAAAGATGGCAAGGAACGACAACCGAGCTTCCCGCCTGACTGGGAAATGCGTGGCCTTCCAATTTTGCAATTTAGCATCCGGTCCCATGTAGATCACCTCAGCATTGCTCGAGCCTTCTCCAAGCGGGACCATGGTGGCTTCATACAATAATTTCCTCATGGCCCCATATATCTCTTCAATTTCCTCTGTTGTGAAGGTCTCGTCTTCTTCTTCTTCCTCACTGTACTTTGGCTTGACAAATGTTTCGTACAAGTGGGGTAGGGGTTGAGGTAAAGCCCATCCATGACATTTTCTACAGTTAGCCCAAGTTATATCCTCTGGTGTTGGGTGGAAGCCTAGCCCAAAAAGCTTCTCTACAGTAGGCAAAGCGATTGGCTCAGTTATGCCTTGTAGAGAACTTCCAAGTCCCTTACCTAGTTTAAATCCTTGACGTATCATCTCTCTTGGTACCATGATTGAGGCATTGGAGAGGAAAGGCTGGGGAAATGGTTTTCCTTCTTCGTGTTGATCAGCTACCACGATTTCAAAAGTCTGGTAAACTATATGCTCACTTCCTTTTTTAGCTTTGAGGCAGGGGACGGAAGGATCACGATAAATTGACTGTTCATCTTCTCCATGGACCACGATTTCTTGGTTCTCATGTTCAAATTTCAGCATTTGGTGCAGAGTAGAAGGCGCAGCTCTTGTTGCGTGAATCCATGGTCTTCCTAGGAGATAGTTGTAGGATGTGTCCATATCTAAAACTTGGAATGTTAGCTCAAAGTTGAACGGACCAATGTTCAATACCAAGTCAATTTCTCCTATCGTGTCTCTTTTAGTTCCATCAAAAGCTCGGACACACACATTGTTGGGACGGATCCTCTCGGTTCCAATTTCCATTCTTTGTAATGTTGACAGTGGGCATATTTCCACCCCGGAACCTCCATCTATCATTACTCTTTTGACATAATAGCCTTCGCATTTGACGGTGAGATGCAAGTCTTTGTTGTGGGCATCCTCCTCTGGAGCAAATCATTCTTGCTGAATGTAACCTAATTAATAGCGAAGAATCTTTCCGCATTTTCTGCAGCTGTTCCATGGAGGTTTGAACCAGCACGTAAGCTTCATTTAAAGTTTTGGCTAACACTTTCTGGTGCTCTGGAGAATTCATCAGCAATGATAATAAAGATACTTTCTTGGGAGACTTCCGGAGCTGGTCCACTACCTCACAGTCCGGCATTTTCATCTTTTGAATGAAGGCCTCCGCCTCTTCAGCATTTACGGGCTTTTTGGGTGGGAATCGCCTTTTGGTAGCATTGTTCACCTCTTCCAGGTCCGAATATTTTTTTGCGGGTGGCCTTTTTGAGTTTCCCCGGTGATTTCTTGTCCTTTGTATGTTACTATTGTTTCTTGATAGTTCCATGGGACTGTAGAAGGGTATGTCATTGGCTTCTAAGGCGTGCGACCGATTACCACAAGCTTATTCAGCCTTGGCAGTTTAATCAGTCACCGTACCACATCTTGGGTACTTATATCATCTTGTTCAACACAAATCTTCTAGGGGGACTCAGAGTTGGTTGTTTTTCTTGACGACCCCGCGGGATGTAATTGATGGTTTCCTTGGCAGGTGCCGTCTCAATTTTAGCTTCAACCTTCTTCTCTTCTTCCGGGTGCTTGGCTTCACTCAATTCCTTTTCTTCAACCTTCTTGGGGGTAACCTTTGGTTTTCTTTCTGCATCAACAATGGCTATTATGGCTTTCAAAGCAGGGTCAAATTCTTTGTCCTCACAAATCATCCCGATGACTGCCTTTTGTTCTGAGCCGGTAATGGGTTATTAGTCACGTTCGGGATATCTTCATCTCTCAACACTATTTTCCTTTGTTCTATTAGATCCTCCACAGCTCGCTTTAGAGTCCAACAAATTTTGGTGTCGTTTCCTTCGGCCCCTAAATGATAAGCACAATGTACACCTCGTTGATAAGAAGGTGACTCAAGGTTCTGCATGTTGGGGGGCACGGGCCGCAAGAGACCCATCTGGACTAGATTTGGGAATAAGATTGAATAAGAATCCCCTTTCGTGTAAAGTTTTATCTTCTGGGAAGCTCCTTGGGACAGAAACTATTTTGGGCAGGGCGGGGATTATAGCGGTTTTGGGGAGTCTGATTTCTCGGAGGCTGGTTTCTGTTGACATGTTGTTTTGGTCAAGCGAATGGCTGGGCATTCATAATTGCATAAGGTTGGGGAGCATAATCTATTTCTTGATAGGGATAGTAGTGTTGATAGGTCCTATATAAGAATACGGGTCTGTATGCCATCAACAGTTCTTCCCCGAAGTATGCCATCAACAGTTCTTCCTTTTCACCTGCCCCACGCAATTGGTTGCAGTACTTTTTCAAATAAGCAATAGGGTCGCCATGACCATCATACTTTTCAAACTTCGGTGTTTTAAACCCCAGGGGAAGATGTACATGCGGAAACATGCACAGATCTATGTAGGAAATGCTCTTTTTCCCACTCAAGCCCTGCAAGTTCTTCAAGCTCTGCTCAAAGGCTTTTCATCCTTCGTGCTATCTCATCTTGTTCAGGTATCTTAGGAGTCATATCATGCGCCATTGTGAGCTCATATGCTGGTTGAGGGTAAGTGTATGCGGGGTATGAGGGAGGATCAGTTTGGTAATTAGGAGTTTGAAATGTCAAGGCCGTGGAATCAAACATGGGTCTCGGCACTGCGGGCTGTGTGGTGGCTGCGCATGAGGGAGCCGTAAAAATATTAGGAACTAAGCCAGAAGTGAACACCTGAGGACGGGCTTCAAAAGGTGCTCCAACAAAGTTGGCTGGTATGGTAGGTTGTCCCAAGAGGATGTTTGGGTGGCTAATGGGAATAGTGGAAGTACCCCCCAATCTTGGGAAGAGCTCAAGAAATCCCAGGATGGCGCTTGGAGGTTCATTTTCATTCGTCCAAGCGTCCCATATCTGTATGACTCTGAGTCGAACGATCCTATTTTCTTCAGCTCCCGCATATTCTGAGGCCGAGATCCCTCCGATTGGGCTATCCTCTGAGATGGGAACTGCTGGAAAAGTCATTTCGGATTATATTTCTATGCTTTCTTTTGATCTGGTAAAATATCAATGCGATGCTATTTTACCGCAAACCAACCACTATTTCCTAAATCCTGTGACTGGAAACTGGCATTAAACGATCGGTCAGGTTGAGATAGATAACAAATAGTAAATCACACATTGGGTGTGATGCACCTATATAGTTAGTGGGTGTCTATATGTTTGCAGTGGTCGCATGTGTCATCCCGGCATTTACTCCAAACTTCCTTTTGATTTCTACTCTTTGTTTCCTTGCTTTGGTTTCCTCTTTTAAGAATACAGTCGAATCCTATGAAGATTGCCTACGTATCATGCTCCGCATGAATCAAACCTAGCAAAGTTCATGAAAAGTGCGATAAAAACAACAAGATATTTTGGAATTTTCAATTCTTATAATGACAAAACTTTGGTTACCGAGACTAGCAAAGTTAAAGGCAACTAACAGGCGTGGACACAGTGAGACTTACAGACTAGAGCAATAATGTGTAAAAGAAAATACAGACTGACAGACTCTTTTAAGTAAAAACAACAATTTTCAAAAATCATGAATACATTAAGACTTCAACTGCTCCTGGAGCTCTCGGGGCATCATTCGGCCTTGCCGTAAGCTTGCGTGCTAAACTCCCCTGGAGATAGTGGAGGTCCTCCATCAATTGCCGTACAAAAGTCATGGCGGTGGCAAAGAACATGGATCTCTTCATATCCTCGCATGGTTGCACTTTGTGGTGATGTAATCTACGATTGCCCGTATCCTTTCCCTAATAACACCCTTTTCTTGCAATAAACGCCCAATTTGTTCGTCCCTTGTCTCTAGAGTTTGCTCTGCTACCTGATTCAGTTCCTAGAACTGCCGCAAATCAATTTCCAACCTTGTTATCATTGTATAACAATGTTCTCTCTCGGCTTTGAAGTCCCTGACTTGTTTAGCCACTCTATTCTCAGCCATGATGACTCTCCGCTTTAACCCAACAATCTCATCGTTATGCCCTTGTTTTAATTGCTCAAGGATGCGGGCTCGTTCCTCCGCACTTTTAGCCAATTGCTTCCAAACCCTAGATAGCTAACGTTTTGCCTTATTCAAGTCAAACCCATGCTCGGTTACTTTCCACCGCAACTTTTCTATGAGTTTTTCATCTTTTGTGCTCTTGGGGGGGGGGATTTTCTGGGGCTGCTTTCATTTTCTGGATTTGGGCTCGTAATGCTTTGTTTTCTTTAGTAAATCTCTTCTTTTTTCCCTTATCTGTTGCGGCTTGCAAACCATTTTCAAATTGCAGCTCTTTGACTTGCTTTTCCAATCTTCCTATATTGTACATGTATTCATTCCCCTTGGCTAGCCAATCGCACTGCTCTTGTGACGTTTCAACAAATTCTTGGAGATGTGGTCTTTTAGTCGGCCTTCCAGGCTCTATATCTTTTTTATACCAAGCAATGTATCCTGGTGCAACCTTGCCATTAGATATGTCACGTACTCAAGTACGTGTTGTCAAGTATTGACATTCACTCCATATTTGACGCACGACGGCTTCAGGGAATTGACCATTGGGGCTAATCTCAACCACATGGCGACTAATATCCTCGTCCCTAGGAATCATTTGGCATTTACCTAATTGCCTTAGTACTCTGTATGGCGCATAGGTCTGGATACTTCGGAGACCCATCAGAAGGAAATTAGGCCTGGTAGCTGGCATATACACAACTTCATCCACAGGGAGCCACCCGAATGTCCATTTTATCTGATTTGCAGTGACAACCCGGAGATGCGACACCCATTCTGTTACACTCTCAAGAAATCTAAACCCATCAACCCTATTTCAGAATTCTTCTATGCAGCTCTTTGTTGGTGACCCTAATTTATGAACTGAGGCCAGTGGCATAAATGCTCGATCATCCATATTGGTAACAACATGTTATATCATTCGAAGAAGTCTCCCCCCGCTTTACAGGCGGTGAGAGCGTGGAAAATTTCAGATAAGATCATAGAAGCGAGGGTTCTCTTGGCCTGATTTAGCAAAGCGCTGACGACCCCTGCTATCCTGATATCAATATTTCCATCCTTCCGCGGAAACACCACCAAACCCCAGAAGAAAACCATGAATGCAAAACATCAATGCTCCTCCCATTTGAGCTGATTTCCTTTGCTACAAATATGGTTTTCGGGTCTATTGAATCCCCATATATGCCCGTACCTCTGATATATAAACTGCGGGGTACAGAAAATGGCTGACAGGTCCGGATTGTGAACCTTCCTACTTATTTTTAAGGAGTCCAAGAACTTTTGCACGGCAAGGGCTCTTGGTGCGATCAGGTATTTATGTCTGAAAGGAATTGTGGGGATTCCAATATATCAAGTTATTTCCTCCAATGTCGGTGTGAGTTCAAAGTCCGAAAAGTGGAAGACATTGGGAGCTGAGTCCCAGAACGTGATTAATGCTTTTATGATATCTCCCCTAGGGTTAATTGTTAACAAGCTAGTAAGTCCTCCCAGATGCATGTTGACCCTGTTTTGCCCTTCTTCCCCCAGGACATTCCACCACAGGTGCAGCTCCAAGGGAATTTTGTTCATGAATATTATCGTGCTTATTCTACACAATTAATAAGGTGAATTACTATCTCAAAATTTGACTATTTGACTCCACAAATTGTTAAAGCCAGTATTTTGTCATTTATGATATGTATTTCCTAAAAATAAGGGTCGAGCTTTGCGAATACAGCCTTGCAGCACATCCAAATGAAGATTTTAAGGCTGTGCTCACTTGCCGGTCAAATAAGATTAAAAGGTGGCCATTTGTGCAGAATCAGCCTTCCGACGTCCCTTGCAGTAACATTCGGTTGTTTCTAGCAGTAACGGTATTACCCGATTTATTTAAGAAAATAATTAAAACTAGCAAATTGTTTTCCTTGTTTTGGTTATTTTTGCAAAAGGAAGGTTGGATCCGATGGGGTTGGCCTACGTATCTCGCTCCCGACGAGAATCAAGCCGGCACAGTTCGAGCAAAGCAATTTATCAAAACCTAAATATTATTGAAAAACCGCCTCTTTTCTTTTTCTCTTTTTTTTTGTTTTGCTGTTTTTTTCGAAAAATTCGGCAGCATTTCGGTGCTATTTGAGAATTGGTTTTACAAGTGGTCACCCTAACACTACTATTTTTTCTCAATTTTCTTTCCTTATTCACAAGCCGGTCAACATGCGAATCCAAAGAAAATAAATGCACAAGTCGCACGTAAAATGCATCAGGATGGTCTTTTATTTCAGGTCACCTATCCTAGACGGACCCAACCCCTTTGTTGAGTCACCTAAGTCGAATGCATGATTCAAATAAGCGTTTTTACTAGGGATCCGGCATGAAGTCAAGTTATTCTAAGTTAACAAACCTTGGTATAGGATCTAGACTGTGCACCCGAGCGGACAACTCGAGTCAAAGAGGGGGCTACGTACCGGGAACCAAAAGGCCATCCGGCTTAGTAACTTGTCCGGCCTCTTTCTCAACCAGTAAGTACATCCCCGGAGGTGAGAAGAGAAGAGTTTCGTAGCAGTTTATACAGTTCAGATAATATCAAAAAGGTAAAACATTTAGCACTTAGCACAGAACATGTAAGCAAATAAGAAGAAGCAAAATATAACACTTATCCTAAGCTCGAATTCTTGGACGCTGAACCAGAGATTCTGGGTTCCAACCATTTCCCCAGCAGAGTCGCCAGAGCTGTCACACCTCCTTTTTACATGGCTACCCCGAAGGACAAACGTACAAGGGAGTCTTTCCAATTAAAGTGACATTATTCGAAATGGGATTATTTATTTATTTAGGGTCGCCACCTGAGATAGGCTTGGCTTTTGGTGTCCCAAGTCAGCGGTTTGTCTTGAATCCCAAATCAAGGAAACTTTTCGACTGCCCAAATGGAGTCTGCAAAAGAGAAATTCTCAGTAAGGAATTTTGTTGACTCGAGGAAAGGTGTTAGGCACCCTCGGATCCCGTGGTTCTAGCATGGTCACTTAAACTATTATAAATGGCCAAAAAATTCTGATGTTACACATGTTCAATTTAAAAATGCAATTTTAATTACTTATACCGCGTTTAATAGTTTTTATGGAAATTTGTGATACCGCTAAAATATATCGTGAACCATGTCACATAAATGCGCACATAGTTTTTGATATCTTTCAACGTCATTGAGATTTGGATTTGAGTCATATAAATGCGCACCCATAATTAAGAAGATTAAATTATTAAAGATGCACCTAATGTATTTAATGCATGATTATCTTTGCTGGAACGCCGTGAAACTTGCTAAACAGCGTATCCTGAATCTCTAAGCATTTTACTATAATTAAAGGGCCAAACGATATATGATTTTGTTTAGCGTGGCACACTCGTTTTATTTTTAACAAAGGCCATTCCTAAAGCGAGCTACTACTTTTCTACACTTTATCTCTATAATAAGGGACACGCCTAAGCTAAACAGTCTATCACTAGAAGCATTGCATCATTATATTGGACCAGGTCAATTCCATGCCGATTCAGTCGCTGATTTTGCAACTGGGCTCATTTTTGATAGAGGCAAACCCAGGAAATGTATTTTTCCTGTGCCTCTTAACTGGGTTTTGGGCTTTCTCTTTGAGCCCAGAAATGTAAATCAAACAGTGAATCGAGGATAAAAATAGCATTCCCTACATCTTGAATTTACAGCTCTTCTAAATCACTATTATTGCCTGCTATCTTGGCATTTTAGAATGCATGCCAAATGTTTAATAGGGCAAGAGTCTAGGTGAACCTCTGTATCTCAACCCTTATCCTTTCAGTGCGCACCGAAATATGTATACACATGATATCTTCACCATTAAAGTAGATATAAGGATTTGAACAATCTACCACTATTAGTACTACGATTTTTCCTAGATATGTGAAAGAGTATAAATAAATGATCTAAATGGTTCAAAATGATTCAGAACAGTCCAAGTGTTCAATTATTACAACCCACTTTGTCTCAATTACAACAATATAATAATGACAAAGTTATAAAAAGATGCTAGACTTTCTTCAAACTCGAATGTTCATTAAGTGCAGCCTCAACATATCAAAGGAGATTAGAGAAGTACCTGGAATTTGTGCAAAAGAACAATATTATGGGTCAGCACAGCTTATCCAACATAACAGTTAAAAAATCCACAGTTCATGATTAATTGATATACCCAGTAATATCAGCAGCTATCCCAGGAAAGTTTAAAACCAAATTCAGACCAGTGGAAACCAAACAAAGGGTTTAAATGGACCTTAAACTACTATATAGGAGCCCATGAAGGTTCCGACACCACATAGAATCAGCAATTTCATTTAAAATATCTAAAACAATAACCTAATCAACTCAGATGGAATTCCGAAGCCAATGCTGGAAACTCAACTTTCAAAATATGTATTTTCAAGCTATTTTCAGCCTTTCTATGGCTAAACATCTACTGCACAGCCGGAATTAGAGTCATTTTCAGGAGAAAAGCAGTCTAATAGGATAGTAAAACAACCACTTAACTTCAGGGAATTTCGCACTCAGGATTTATAGACTTTTTTTAGAGTTTTTTGGAGACTGTTGAGTTTTTAATATCTGGAATATTCCTAAGGATTTTCAGATGGTGTCAAATCTTGTCAATGAAGGCACTACGATGCCTTTTTATAGCCAAAGCCTTAGGGAAACCCTTTTATTTGTGTTTTATTTACTAGTCCCTTTCCTATCTCTCTGAATTGTTCATTAGTCCTTTATTTTCTGGCTTGTGCCTCAAGTCTTATTAGAAAATTACTAGAAATTAGTTTTTGAACCTCCAACTAGAAGGTTTCAGGGGTTTGTTGCAAGATTCCCATATCCAAATACCCCTATTACCCTTGTCTTTTCCCTCAATTACTTAACCTAGCCAATTACACTCTAATTCTTATCCTATTGGCTAGGGTTTGACCATAGTTAAGTTAAAAATTATTATTCAGATATATCCAAACAAACAATCAAATAACTAACAACAACAATAAGAAAACACGAAAATTAGAATCAAACAATTGACTAAAAGGATTGATTAAACAGGATTAAAAAGAAATAAAACCGAAGCCTATACTAGTACAAATAATCACTGAATTAAAACAAAACATGCATCAAAAATAGAATGGCAAAAATCACAAAACAGGATTAACCACAAACCAAATTAAAACACACATTAAACTAAAAAAAAAGATCAAAAATCACTAGAACAGAGTTGACCGTGAACAAAATCAAAACAAGGATAAAATCAAAAATCGTAAGAATAGGATCAAGCATAAAGAAATAATCAAAACAAGAAGAAAAACTTAGTGACTTGTTCTTCATTTTGACTGACTCTTAAAGAGTGATTTTCCGTTAATGTTATATGTCTATTCTATCAAAAATAAATACATAATGTTAATCGAAAATCATTTGAATACTTGCAACTTTGAAACGGGTTAAAATTTCCAAACCCTGGACCTTAAATTCGTTGGTTTCCTCTTAGATTCGAAGGGTTCTAGTTTGAGATTCGGGATGGGGAGGTCAAGGAGGCTATAGGGTGTGACTTTGGGTTGCATTGGGAGAAGTTAGGATTTTGGCCAGATCTTGGATTTAATATTCGAGAAGATGGGTGAGGATATGAGGGACAGGGTGTTAGGATATATGCCCGTCACTAAAGGGGGGGTGAATAGTGCGGCACGAGAATATTGATAAATATTGCGGAATTAAAATTACAGGAGTAAAGTAAATGCAGTAATTAAAATAGTAAGGAAAGAACACACCCAATTAATACTGGTTCACCACAACGTGTGGTTAGTCCAGTCCCCGAGAGACTCTCTCGAGTTTCCACTAACTCCGTTAAGCTTACGGGTGCCTAACAAACCGTTACACTTGCTCGTAGATGTACACTCTACAAGACTTCAACTTGCTCGAGGATACCGCACCTCAAGACTTCACCTTGCTCGTGGATACCGCACCACAAGACTTCACACACTAAGATTGAGGGTACTTAGCAAACCCGACAATCAATGAGAAGATATGGTCTTCTCAAACACCTTTCTCTTTTTACAACAAGAACTCTCTAATAAGAGTAGATAAAGAGATACAATATTAGCTCTATGAACAACTCAAAGTTGTCTCTCAAATGGCTCAACAAAAGCTCTATAATGATGCACAAATGATATCAATATGTATATGAATAATGAGAGGTGTTGTGTGTTTCAATTCAGCTCAAAAGACCTCTATTTATAGGTGGTAGAAGTTGTATATCCGTTGCTTAATTGGCAATCAATTATGCTGATTTTATGCCAAGATAATCGATTATCAGATTTGGATAATCGATTATCAGCTTACCGTTACAAAATCGGAAGCTGATTTTATGCAGGATAATCGATTATTGTGATATGCATAATCGATTATTTTGTTACAGCGTTAAAAAACTTGGCAACGGATACAAGATAATCGATTATGCACTTCTGATAATCGATTATTTTGCTGTTTTGTAAATTTCGGTTTACACTGTCTTAACATAATCGATTATCAAAATAAACATAATCGATTATTTTTGTCCAGCTTTGAAAGACATGTTTAAAATTCATTTTGGCTAAAATGAAAAATTTTGTTTGAAGTATTTGAAATATAATTTGATAAAATGATTTTATGCATATTTATGATGACCTATGTTGAGCCAAAAGACGAGATAACTTTAAACGTTGCTCTTACATTTGTTCTACCTAACGACCTACGCCTTGGGTCTTCGGTCTTGAACTTTTGAGCTCGTCTTTGGCTTGTCTATGCAATTCCGTCATCAATATGCTTCTCGGCATTCAATCTTGATTGTTTGTCTTATAATAACATTGTTTGACACTTGACTTCATTGTTTGTCATTCATCAAAACCTATACCTGAAAATCATGCTAATACAACCAAAGCGCACATATCATGGATAGAATGATTTTCTACAATTTCCCCCTTTTTGATAATGACAAACAACTGGAGATATGCATATCGGATTCCCCCTAAATTCATGCTATATCTCAATATTCAATTCATGCAACAATTCCCCTTAATGATAATTCCCCCTCAAATAAGGCATAATATAACGTAGATTCATTCCCCCTTATTTGATGCATATCGCCTAATTTCTTCCCCCTTTTGGCATTAGCAAAAAGAGAGTATACAAAGGCTACTTTCCCCTTTCGACACTTCCCCCTTTTGGGTATATCAATTGTTAGTGTCAAATATAAGATAGGAAATATAATGAGGAATATATATTGACGATTAAGAATCATACCAACATGAAATAATACCAAATGTTAGTAAAAATATAACAACCATAAAGGTTATTTTTAGCGAATATACCAACTGTTATTCAAACTAGAGAGATATTCATCAAAACATCAATCATTATTTTTAACAAAAATAATTGATACCAATTGTTATTCAAGATAAAAGTTATCAAAACATGAATTAACAAAAATAATTAATATTAATTATTTAACACATATCAACTATTATGTTTTTATCAAAAATATGATAACTAACCGACATTCCCCCTCGATGCAATAAGGTTTCGTGCTTGGTGCATCTACTATGATATTGTAGTCTTCAAGCACACCTGCAAACGTACCTAAAAATAGGTTTTCGGTACCCAGGCACTTTTGGGTCCTTGGGGGTTAGGCAAATAATAATCATAGTCAAAAGATAAATCTCTATGTTTTGCAAAACATACGGGCGCAATGTATCCTACCCGGTTGCAATAATGACATATAACATTCGGGTTGTCCATATGTCTAGGTTGAGCCAAAAACGTTCTAGGTGATCTAAAGTCGTTATTCCTAGAAGCGTTGAAATTCCTAGAGTTATTTCTAGGTGGCCTAAAATGATTATTTCTAGGCTCATTAATAAAAATCCTAGAGTCGTTTCTAGGTGGTCTAAAATGATTAATTTTAGACTCATTAGTGAAGTTCCTAGAATTATTTCTAGGTGGTCCAACTTCATTTCTATCATCCTTTCTAATATTCTTCTTAATTGTTTTAGGATTATCAACACTACGTTTTTCTAGTGTGTTCCTAAGTTCTATGTTCTCTATTTTCAAAGACTTACAAGAAGAACAATTTGAACTTTGATCAATTGAAGAGGCTTCATTCATCTCCTTAATTTTATTTCTAAGATCAATATTGTCATTTTCCAAAAATTTATTTTTCTCTTCTAAAACTTTAATTTTAGCCTTGGCCTCTTTGGAGATTTTTGAAGACCTTTTCAATTCATCATATAATTCTTGAAAAGCTTCTTGTAATTCTTCAAAAGAATAAGAGTTAGAATTACTTACCTCTTCTTCCTCGTTGGCCATGAGGCATAATGCGGCAGCTTCATTGCCCGAGCTGTCCGAATCCCATGTCACGCGCCTTTGGTGTTTCTTCTTTTTCTTGTCCTTGGGTTTTGGACAATGTGACTCGGTGTGGCCGAGTTTTCCACACTTATGGCACGAAGGACTTGGTTCTTCCTTCTTTATTTCCTTTTTTATAAACTTATAAAACTTTTCGATCAAGGCATTGGAAATATTATCATCATCGCTATCCGAATCACTTACCTCTTCTCTTTTAGAGGATGAGGCTTTGAAGGCAATATTCGAATTTTTCTTGTTTCCAAAAGAAGGATTAAGAATCGTACTTTCATAAGTTTTGAGGTTACCTCGTAGTCCATCAATTGTGACGTCCGTGATTCCTATCGACTCTTGGATGGCATTGGCTTTGGATCGCCATTCGGGAGTGAGACTCCGCAAGATTTTTCGAACTAGATCTTTGTTCGAATATACTTTTCCGAGAGCATGGAGATCGTTGATGATCATTGAGAACCGTTCGAACATAATATCGATCTTTCATTCTCCCTCATTCGAAAGAGTTCATATTCATGTGTTAGAAAATCAACTTTAGATTCTCGGACTTGAGGCGTACCTTCATAAGTGATCTCGAGTTTATCCCACATCTCCTTGGCGGTTGTGCAACAAGAAATCTTCCGATAGTCATCCGGATTCACCGCACAATATAATAAGTTGACGGCCTTTGCGTTATTTTCAACTTTCTTAACGTCCTCGGCATCATATTCATCTTCCTCCTTTGGAACCGTGGTTTCCCCAACTTTCTTTGTTGGCATTTGTTCACCGTTCTTGATGATTTGCCACAAGCGAAAGTTATTTGATTGGATGAAGATTCTCATCCGCTCTTTCCAATATGTGTAATTTGTTCCGTCAAATAGATGAGGCCTATAGGTGGAGTGTCCTTCGCTCATCATTCCTGCGTTCAATATTCTCAACAAAAAAAATATATATCGTTCTCTCAACCGGTTAAGGCTTTCAGAGAGTTAGGCTCTGATACCAATTGTTAGGATTTATGCCCGTCACAAGAGGGGGGGTGAATAGTGCGGCACGAGAATATTGATAAATATTGCAGAATTAAAATTGCAGGAGTAAAGTAAATGCGGTAATTAAAATAGTAAGGAAATAACACATCGAATTTATACTGGTTCACCACAACGTGTGGTTAGTCCAGTCCCTGAGAGACTCTCTCGAGTTTCCACTAACTCCGTTAAGCTTACGGGTGCCTAACAAACCGTTACACTTGCTCGTAGATGTACACTCTACAAGACTTCAACTTGCTCGAGGATACCGCACCTCAAGACTTCACCTTGCTCGTGGATACCGCACCACAAGACTTCACACACTAAGATTGAGGGTACTTAGCAAACCCGACAATCAATGAGAAGATATGGTCTTCTCAAACACCTTTCTCTTTCTACAACAAGAACTCTCTAATAAGAGTAGATAAAGAGATACAATATTAGCTCTATGAACAACTCAAAGTTGTCTCTCAAATGGCTCAACAAAAGCTCTATAATGATGCACAAATGATATCAATATGTATATGAATAATGAGAGGTGTTGTGTGTTTCAATTCAGCTCAAAAGACCTCTATTTATAGGTGGTAGAAGTTGTATGTCCGTTGCTTAATTGGCAATCAATTATGCTGATTTTATGCCAAGATAATCGATTATCAGATTTGGATAATCGATTATCAGCTTATCGTTACAAAATCGGAAGCTGATTTTATGCAGGATAATCGATTATTGTGATATGCATAATCGATTATTTTGTTACAGCGTTCAAAAACTTGGCAACGGAGACAAGATAATCGATTATGCACTTCTGATAATCGATTATTTTGCTGTTTTGTAAATTCCGGTTTACACTGTCTTAACATAATCGATTATCAAAATAAACATAATCGATTATTTCTGTCCAGCTTTGAAAGACATGTTTAAAATTCATTTTGGCTAAAATGAAAAATTTTGTTTGAAGTATTTGAAATATAATTTGATAAAATGATTTTATGCATATTTATGATGACCTATGTTGAGCCAAAAGACGAGATAACTTTAAATGTTGCTCTTACATTTGTTCTACCTAACGACCTACGCCTTGGGTCTTCGGTCTTGAACTTTTGAGCTCGTCTTTGGCTTGTCTATGCAATTCCGTCATCAATATGCTTCTCGGCATTCAATCTTGATTGTTTGTCATATAATAACATTGTTTGACACTTGACTTCATTGTTTGTCATTCATCAAAACCTATACCTGAAAATCATGCTAATACAACCAAAGCGCACATATCATGGATAGAATGATTTCCTACACAGGGTTTTAGGGTTTTGGAAATAGGAGAGGAGGGTGGTTCAAGGGTGTTGATTTGGAAGGGTTTGGAGGTGGCGCCATGGGCGGCGCCAGTGGAGACCATTGGTTTGAATATTCGAGGAGATTGGTGAGGCTTTTGGGAATGGGGGTTGTAGATTTGGAGAGATGAGAAGAAGGCGGTTTAGGGTGTATTTTTGGGAGGTATTGGAGAGTCGCCGCCGGCGGAAGATGGTGGCGTTAGGGTTATTGTAATACGGGTGGTGTGGGAGACGAAAAGGGGGGGGCATTCGGACACTCTTATGTAACTCCTTATCAGTTCCTGACCATTGATCTGGCAAACCTCGACGGTCTGGATTTAAAAAACCTAAACAACGTCGTTTTGAAGGGGGTAAGGACTGGACCGGGTAATTCTACGGGTTTTGGCCAAGTGAAACAGGTTCCAGGTGGGTTTCGTTTTAATATTAAATGAACCAGCCTAGTCAATTTTGATCCCAATCCTTTTCTTCCCTTTTTTCAATTCTTTTCTTTTCATTTTATTTCAATTCTTCCTAATTTATTTTAATTCTTTTATTTCAAAATTAAACTAAATGCTACGTTAATTCTAAAAACTAAATTAAACTAATCAAATACCAAAAAAGAAAGATTAGCAAATTCGAAACTACAAATTAAACAATATCGAAATAAACTATTTTTTTGTGATTTTTGTATTTTTTTGAAAGACTCCTAATAACTAATTAATCCCAAAACATGTAAAATTAAACCCTAAATGCATATTTTGTATGTTCATGTGATTTAAGATACGTGGATAAGAATGCACATAATTAATAGAAAATGTCACACAAATCAACAAAATTAAAAATAATGGAAAGAAATCATTCTGTTTGAAATTATTGGAGTAATTTATACAGGACAAAAATCACGTGCTCACAGTCTTGCAGAGAACTACCAAATGTGGATCATCAAACTTTCGGGCCTTGATCTGCCCTAATAATGAACACTGAGCAACCACACACGCGAGAACTCGACTGGACTCTGAAATATCCAACCTCACAAGTCTGTTAGCCAAGGACTGAATGTCCAAGGATAGTGGCCTCTCGTGTGCTATTATTAATGGCAAGCTAACCAGACTCTCTACCTTCCTGCTTAAGGCATCCGTGACCACATTCGCCTTTCCCGGATGATAAAGAATGGTGATGTCATAATCCTTCAGTAACTCAAGCTACTTGCGCTGCCTCAAATTAAGATCCCAATGCTTGAACAAATGTTGTAAGCTGCGATGATCAGTGTAAACCTCACATAAAACCCCATATCGATTATGCATCCATACCTTAAGGGCATGAACAATCACTACCAACTCTAGATCGTGCACAGGATAATTTTTCTCATAAATCTTCACCTGGTGTGAAGCATAGGCAATAACTTACAAGCAACCAATAATGAAGACGGAGCAACCACACACGCCAGGACGCGACTGGGCTCTGAACTATCCAACCTCACAAGTCTGTTAGCCAACGACTGAATGTCCAAGGCTAGTGGCCTCTCCTCTGCTGGAATGAATGCCAAGCTACCCATACTCTCTGCCTTCCAGCTTAAGGCATCCGCAACCATATTTGCCTTGCCCAGATGATAAAAAATGGAGATGTCATAATCCGTCAGTAACTCAAGCCACCTGCGAGCCTCAAATTAAGATCCATCTACTTGAAAAAATGTTGTAAGCTACGATGATTAGTTTAAACCTCACATGACACCCAATACAAATAATGTCTCCATATCTTAAGGGCATGAATGATTGCGGCCAACTCTAGATCGTGCACAAGATAATTTTTCTCATGACTCTTTAGCTGGTGCAAAGCATAGACAATAACTCGCCCCCTGCATGAATACACACTCCAATCCAATGCCGCAAGCTTCACAATATACCATATACATCCTCAAATCGAAAGGCAACACAAGAGCTGGTGCTGTAGTCAAAGATTTCTTGAGCTTCTAAAAGTTCTGCTCACAATCATTAGACCAACGGAAAGGAGCACCCTTCTGGGTCAATCTAGTCAAAGGTGATGCAATAGATGTAAAGCCCTGCATGAATCGCTTGTAATAACTTTCTAGCCCCAGGAAACTCTTGATCTCGATAACTTAGTTAGGATGTGGCGAACTCTGAACTGCCTCAATCTTCTTGGAATCCACCTTAATACCCTCTCCTGACATAACAAGCCCTAAGAATGCCACTGAATCTAGCCAAAATTCACACTTGGAGAACTTATCGTATAGCTTCTGTTATTGCAAAGTCAAAAGAACTACTCTCAAATGGTGCTCGTGCTCCCCCACGCTACGGAAGTATATCAAGATGTCGTCAATGAAGACAATGACAAATGAATCAATATAAGGCCTAAATACCGTGTGCATCAAATCCACAGATGATGTTGGGGAATTAGTCAAACGAAAAAACATCACCAAAAACTCATAATGGCCATACTAGTCCAGATGGCAGTCTTTAGAATATTCGAGTCCTAAATTTTCAGCTGATGATACCCTGACCTTAAGTCTATCTTGGAGAACAGCGTCGCACCTGCAACTGGTTGAACAAATCATCTACAAGGCAATGGATACTTGTTCTTGATAGTGACTTTGTTCAACTGGTGGTAATCAATGTACATCCGCATTGTCCCATCCTCCTTCTTCACAAATAACACTGGTCCACCCCAAGGTGATACACTGGGTCTAACAAACCCCTTTGCTAACAACTCTTCAAGCTACTCATTCAACTCCTTCAACTCTGTAGGAGTCATGCAGTATGGTTGAACAAATATAAGCTAGGTACCTGGATCCAAATCAACATAAGAATCAATATCATAATCCAGTGGAATGACCGAAAGATCAGAAGGAAACACATCGGCGAACTCTCGAACCACTAGAACTGAATCAATCGTCAGAGACCGAGGTGGTGTCCCGAACATAAGCTAGATAAGACAAATATCCCTTCTCGACCATATGTAGAGCCTTCAAGAAAAAAATAACCCGACTAGATATATCAACTGTGGAACCATTCCACTCCAACCTCGGTAACCCTGACATCGCTAATGAAACGGTCTTGGAATGGAAATCTACAATTGAGTGATATGGAGACAACCAATCCATGTCCTGGATGACCTCAAAGTTGATCATGTCAAGTAACAAGAGATATTCTTTAGTCTCGAAACCAGGAATGTGACCATACAGGATTGGTAGATCCGATCCACAACCACAGAATCACCCATAGGAGTGGACACATGAACATGAGCGCCCAAATTCTCAGAAGAATAACCAGAAAATGAGAAAATAGAGATGATACATATGAATAAGTAGACCGTGGATCAAATAATACCGAAGCATCTCTACTAATGACGGGAATAATGCCTATGATGACGGCATTTGAGGCTAATGCATCTGGCCTGGCCGGAAGGGCATAGAGTTTGGCTGGAGCCTCTATCTGACTGAGCAATAGCTGGCTGACCTCTCCCTGCCTGGCCTCCACCTCTAGGATGGCCCATACCAGCCTCTTCCCCACATCTAGGTGGTAAGGTAGCCGGTGCTGAAATCATAGGTTGCTGACCCTACTACACTACCTTGCCCCAAAGTCTAGGACAGGTCCTTTTCATATGACTCGGATCTCCAAACTCATAGCACACACTCTCAGTACCATAGCCTGCTGCCTTGAAGTCTGAGCCTATTGACCTGAATACCTAGTGGAAGAACCCTGGATGGCTGGTGGACGATATAAACTCTCTGGCACGGCATTGAAGGAAGCATTGGAAGAATCCTGGTGACCAGAATACCTGCTGAGAAACCCTGAATAGCTGGTGGACGGTAAGAACTCTCTAGCATATCACTGAAATAAGGTCTTACTGGATCACCTCGGTGAGGGGGTGGTAGTGCTGAATATGGGGTTCTGCTGGGGTGGCCTCTCCTGAAGTGACCTCTACCGCTAGTTGGGACACCATTATACTCTCCCAAAAATCGGGATCTCCTATTTTGCTGCATTTACTCTCTACCCCTCTGGCGATACCCCTCAATCTTGCGAGAAATCTCTACCACTAGCTGGTACTCAATACCCATCTCCACCTCCCCGGCTATGCTAGCTCGAATACCGGGGTGTAACACCATAACAAATCTCCACACTCTCTCTGCATTAGTGGGAAGTATCATCAGTGCATGGCGAGAGAAGTCAAGGAACTCACCTCATAATCTGTCACAGACATCTAACCCTGCTTAAGATGCTCAAACGGATACCATAGCTCTTCCCTCTCATAGGGTGGGATATACCTATCCAAGAATAACTGGGTGAACTGACCCTAGGTGAGGGGAGGAGAACCTGCCAGCCTGTCAAGAACATAGGATTGCCACCACCTACGGGCCCTGCCTTCCAGCTGAAAAGTAGTGAAGTCGACTAAATGTGACTGGAATATCCTCGTGTTGTACAGTTTGTCCCTGTACCTATTAATGACATCCTAGGCATCCTCATGACGCTCACCCCCAAAGATAGGAGCGTGAAGTCTAGCCCATCTATCTAATAATTTCTTTGGGTCATCGTCTGCAGCTGGTCTGAACTGGGGCGCCACTGCAGCAACTAGCTGGGCCCCATCGGCGGGTAGAGAACCCGGAGTCTCATACACTATAGTTCTATGTCCCGGAGCTTGAGAAGTAGGGGTGTGTGCTCCCCCTTCTACTTGTTATGTAGATGGATCTACTGGAAATAAATCAGCCTGAGTTATAGAATTCATGAACCGCAACATACGGTGTATGACTCCTGGAATCCTAATGTTATCATAAAGTTCGCCGGGATAGGCTCAAATGTGGGTATCTCTCCCTACTCCATAGGGTCTGGAACATCAGCCGTACGTATTTTCACAATCTATGAGAGAATAAATAGGGAAATTTAGTATACCAACCACTGCACGATAAGAAATGAATAAAAATTCATTTTTCCCAACACCATATAGTCTCTCAATGATAAATACAAACGTCTCCGTATCGATTCGCAAAATTCTATTAGGTTTGTCTATGACTTGTGAGAACTATGTGAACCTAGTGCTCTGATACCATGTTGTCACGACCCATTTTCATATTAGGTCATAAGAGCGCCCAACACCATTGCCAGGCAAGCCAACACGGAATAATACTAAATAAGTTCTCATTTACTTTTACCCAAAATAGTTGCAATGGTTCCTTAAGTGGAAATAAAATTAGAAATGGTCAGTAAAGCCAAATATAATCGTATAATCCAAAAATAATAGTCTGCTAATGTGCGTTCCAAGACCTGTTATCACAAGTTGTGGGCAACTAGTAGCATATACAAAAGAATCACATTACCCTACTGTCTGAAATAGAATAGACAGCAAAATGCATAAGAAAGACTCCTCCAGGCTACTGAACGACATGAGAAAGGAAGCAACTCACTGTAGAAGTCTCGAAATCTGCTCATGGATGCGCCCCAGACTGATAGCCAAAGACACCTGCCTCATATCCTATAAAATTAAGTACAAAAGTGTAGTATGAGTACATAAACAATATATACCCAATAAATATCCTGTCTAATCTCGAAGAAGTAGAGATGAGAGGTTGACTTGATACTTACTAGGGTCAAGTAGCATGAGAATAAATTTATACTAAGCATGGATAGCACAATTAATTAGCATTTTAAGGCAAGGGATAACAGTTCTTTAGTCAGATGATATATTAAGTAGCCATTTACATCAGAAGGCATGTATGAAGTTCAGTCCACAGAAAAATACTTAGCAAAACATACGCAAGCGAAACCGAGGGACGTAAGGCCTGATCCAACCATAAAAGTAAATTGTGCACTACCGAGGGTCGAACAGTACGAACTGTAGATGCATCTATTAACCCGCTCGTAAATCACGCATGTGACACAGTCAAATGTAAATAAGCTTATCAACAAGCAGACAATAATGTATATTTGAGGAGTAGTTATTCACAGGATTATTCAAATTCTATTTTACAAGGTCAAGCAAGGTAAGGTTCCTCTTACTAGTCTCATTTACCATAATCAACATGATTATACAAATCTAAATTAATCATCGAGTTACAATCTTGATGCTAGTGACGATATCGATCGTGACCAGGTCCGAGACGACCCGAACTTAACATAATAGTAGCTACGCAAAGAATCTCATCACCTAGTGTGTACGTAGCCCCCGCATATAGTAACAATTAATTCAGTTATTACACCTATGGGGACAATTCCCTTTTACAAGGTTAGAAAGGAGACTCACCTCGCTCCAAGTATACTTCTGAATGCCAAGGATGAGCCCAAACTCTCAATTTGGAGCCGAACAATCCAAAACTAGTTAAATGAGATAGGAACTAGTCAATATAAGCTCACAAGATCGTATTCTAGCTATTTATGAAATTTCCCAATCCTCAACACGAGTTTCCTAAAATCTGCCCTAGGCCCACGTGCATAGATTCCAAATTTTTTCAAAAGAAGTTGTTCTCTATAATCTAAGGATCAATAATATATGATTTCCAATTCATTTCAAACAAATTTCGTGGTTAAAATATAACCTTAGGTTTTGCTCTAACTCCTTGATTTTACCTAAGTTCTAGTGTTTAATCTACCTAAGATACAAATATTAAACAAGAATTAGCGGGAATAACTTACCTCAAGATGCTAGGTGGAAATCCTCTCTCAAAAGCTCTCAAAATCGCCAATAGAGGAGTGAAAAGTGGTAAAAATGACTTAGAACCTATATTAAATGAAGCTCATTGCTTCAGCGATTTCTGCTTTTGCGGTCAGGAGACTACATCTGTGGTCCCGCTTTTGCGAAGATGAGACCGCATCTCCGAAAGTGGCCAAAGGGGTTGGGACCTCTTATGCGATCTTTGAGCCGCTTCTGCGGCTTGGGAGCTGCTTCTACGGTTCTTGGCCTGGCCTGCCTTGGTTGCTTCTGCGATTGGGGGACTGCTTTTGCGGTCAACCAACCGTAGGTGTGGTTATTACAGAAGCAGATACTTCAGCACTTCTCCAAAATTTCAAACTTCACTCGAGCCTCGTCTGATTGAAGCTCGGGGCTCTCGGGCCTCGCCCAAATATACTGACAAGTCTGAAAATCATGAGACGAACCTACTCGAACCTTTGAAATGCCCCAAACAATGCCAAATCCAAGAATCACCCCCTAAAACCAAATGAATCAAATTTATGAACTTCAAGTTCTTAATTTTCCTCTAACGCGCTACTCGGATTGACACCAAATTTTGTGCGCAAGTTTGAAATATTATATTTGACATGTACTGGACTTCGGAACCAACATACGAGCCTAATACCAACATGATAAATCGTTAATTAGTTTCTTTAATTCCTTGAAATTCCAGTTCAATAATTTCTAATAAAAATTAATTACTCTGGCTAGGGATCTCGGAATTTGATTTTGAGCATACGCCTAGGTTCCATTTTTTCTTACGGACCCTTCGGGGTCGTCAAATCACGAATCTAAGTTCGCTTGCTCAAAATTTTGACCAAAGTCAAACTTGGCCTTTTAAGAACATCCTAAGGAATCAAATGAGCATATTTCAAGCCAAACATCTTCTAAATCCTAAACTAATCGTCCCTGCAAGTCGTAAATTAGGTAAAACAAGCCCGAAAAGTTTTATTTAAGGGAACGAGGTTCTAAAAATCATAACAAATGGCCGAGTTGTTAAACTTAAGTATCCCATTTTGTAGGAAAAAATTAAAAAATAGCCAGATTTACAAGTGGTTATTCAAAAATAGCCACAGTTTCAAAAGTAATCGAAATTTAGTCACTTTTTATGTAAAGATAAATTTGAATGAAAATTCTATTCATGATCTGAGAAAATACTCCAATTTCCAGTATATTATACTGAAACTTTTTGCGTGTTGGAGTTCAAGCATAATATGCTGGAAATTCATACACAGGTGCCCCGATTTACAGTATATTATGCTGGAACTTTTTATGTTGCAACAAAATAGTGGCTATTTTTTAATGACTTTGCAAACACTGACTATTTTTAAATGACTATTCCTAAAAACTGGCTTGCCCGTACTATTTTTACTATTTTATAGTAGTATTAAACTTGGGCCTGAACAAAGTTGAGATGTAATCTTACAACAACGTATTTAAAAAGAAACTATTTACCAATAATTAATCATTGTAGTTATGCTATCAAAAATAACCAAAAAGTATCAATAATATATAACATTAAAAAAATATTGGCATAAAAAGATTTGTTTCAATCGATATTTTTACAATTCGTTGAAAATATATAGATGAAACAATATACAAAATTTCAGGAAATTTGAAGGTGAATTAGACTAGTTTGGAGTTAGAATTTATTATCAATGATATACAATAATAAAATAAAAAATTAAGCAATAAGGAATTTGTTTCAATGGATATGGTTGAAATTCGTTGAAAATATATAAATGAGGAAATATACAATATTTGAGCAAGATTAGAGGTTACACTGGTTTTGTATTAAAACCCGCAATTGAAATCGTGTATAAAAAATTCTTTTGTGACACATGCATCGCACACACATGTATACATGGATATATATGTTATATATGTTTGTTATACTTATGATACATATGTGATATACAAAATGAGATACATATATCATTTCTTTCCATATTACTCTTCTATTTTGATTTTTCAATTCAAACCACCTCAAAACTCCACCAAATCATCCCAAAGCTGAGATTTAAACACTTTAAGATGGAGCCAATCTATTTCAATAATACCCACCAAAGAAAGTAAAAAATTTGATATTTTTTTTGCTACAAATAACTAATTGGCTAATACTAATAATGTTTGACTAATATTGATAAAATTTTATGAATTGACCATTTTTTGTTATAATTTACTTGTGGGCAGACTTTTTTGGGCAGCTTACGTGTAGAGTTGCCGGCCATGGGGCGCCCCTATTTGGCCGCCCTCATTTAAACTGGACGCATTTTTGTATTTTTTTATTTTTAACTTGTATCCACTATTTAAACAACTTTAGTCCTTTTTCTCTTCTTCCTCCTCCTCCTCTTCCTCCTCCTCCTCCTCCTTCTTCTTCTTCTTCTTCAGTGATTTTATATATTGTTTGATAACATATTTTATGATAGTTTGTGATGTATTACAATGGTGAGCTATTGTGGCCCTTTATTTTTTACTACTTCTTAGGGGTTTTTTTCCTATTCTTAGCTGCAAAATATTTTCGCTAGATTTATTATTGTTTTGACAAATTGATGATTGAGGTTTGTTGTTGATAATATTTGGAGGTTATGTTTCAAATTTGAACTCTTTGACCTTATGCGTATGAAACCATTGGTTACACTTAGACCTATTTTGGTCTTAAAGTGCATCTGAAGTATAATTTTTTACTTCAAACTTATTGGTCTTAAGTGTAGGAAAAATCTTGTGCACTTCAGACCTTTTGGTCTTAAGTGCATCTAAGTGCACTTTTTTACTTTAGACTTATTAACCTTAAGTGCATGAAACATTTGGCCACACTTCAGACCTATTTGATCTTAAGTGCATCTAAAGTATAATATTTTTACTTCAGACTAACTTTTTAACTTCAGACCTGATACGTCTGAAGTTCGTAAAGTGGGTAGCCATGCAAATTTTGTACGGTAGATATAGGTTCAATTATGACCCTAAAATCGAGTATAAATGCAAAAGACTAACTTAAGACAACCTCTTAGCCCATTAATTTTAGGAATTTTTACCTCTTGTGGCAAAGGTTGATACCTTATTTATTTTAAATAAATACCCTTTTAAAAGATTATATTCCAGAGTCACCTTTTGATTTTTATAGAAAAATATCTAGTTATGGTCTCCTCCTACCCTTAATCCATAAAATACACTTTGTATTATTTTTCTCTCTCATTCTTTCACAATTTTCTTCATCCTCTCTCGCAACACCAATTTTTCTCTATGAACTCCTCTTCGTAACAATTCAGTTTTATAAATTCTTCCTCTTTATTCCAAGATTGCTCAAACCCGGTTGTTTATTCCTTCAAATACAGTGAACCATCAAAGCACTCGTTCTCTTCCGTGGCAAAAACAAACGGGGGTGTGCATTTTTGCACTCAAGGATGAAGACGAAACTTGCTCAGACGACTGAGTTAGAGATGGTGGAGAAAGAAAAGAAGCGACATCGTGGAGGTGGTGAAAACAAGTTTGGGAAATTGCTGAAAAAACTTCTTCTATTCAAGAGGTTCAAAATCTACTATTGACAAGACGATATTAGAGTTGTTTAACCAAAGAGTTTGGGGTTGAGCAACTTGAACATTCTGTTAATATATTTTCAATGTATCTCGGTGTATTCTATGTATTTCATTGTATTAGTTGTCTTCTTTTTTCTTTCTTTTTATTGTATTTCAATGTATCTCGCTGTATTCCATGTATTTCATTGTATTTACTGTCTCCCTGTATTTCATCAATGTATTCATATATTTTTTAATTAATATAATTTATTTATTTTATGTATTCAGATTTATAATTGCGTTTGTTGAGTTATATTAGGAGTCTATTGTGTTAATTGATTCACATTCCATTTCAAAATAGGTGAATAGACCATGAATTGCGCTATTTACGTTACTGTATTCACAAATACATATCGTGAATGCAATAATCCGTTTAGCTGTAATCCACTGTTTCACGCCGTGAATACACTCGAATACAATAATCTGTCTAATTGTAATTCTCTGTTTCATGCCGAGAAATCCTACTATATTCATTAATGCAGTAGCTTAAATACATCGAATACGCTCTAAAAAATCTAAAAACATAGCTATAAGAAGTAATATAGTAAATAATAGCTATAACCAGTCAATAACCACTGAGACATAATAGTTTCGAAAAGTTTCTCTCAATTTTAGTTGCAAGTTGTAGCCTACGAATATTATATTTGCTAAACATAAAAAAAGCCCAGAGCCAGCTCGCATCTTTTTTGTCTTTCCCTCTTGCTGCTTCTCAAACTCTTTGCTAAAATATTACGTATAGTTTGAGCTGAGTGTGATACTGTTTTCGGTTCATTTTAAGTAATTTTTTGACTTTTTTTTAATGGTCTATATATTTAATTTTTATTAGTTATTAAAAAGGTTTAATTTCTTTTTTTCTAAAGTTATGTTTGGGATAAAGAACCTAAGAGTAGTTTATTATATTTTAATAAGCAAATTAAGATTAATAATATAAAAAAATTTGTTAACTAACACTAAAATATAAATAACTTAATATGTGTGAAAAGAGCCAAAAATTACTTAAAGTGAACCGATGAAAATAATAAATAAGGTATCGTGAATATCTCAAAGGCACCGACCAATATGGAAAAGCAAGATTTAAGTCAACATAAGAATTATGTTTTATTATTATTTTTATAGAAAAATATTTATTGTTCCTTAAAGGAATAAGTTTTTTGTCGCCAAATTCTAAAATAAAAATTAAATGATTCATATTTTAAAGTCTACTTCTATTAATAGAGTGAAATTAAGTTAATGTTATAAATAAAAACTGTATAAAAAATAAATGAAAGATATAGAGAGAGTTTGATATGCTATTCAACTTCAAATCGATATACATAATAAACTGAAATCTCTTCTATTTATAGAAACAAGTGAGTTGTTGTATAAGCTGTTACTGCAAGCTGCTATGTAAGTTGCTTGTAAGGTGCTACGGCAAGCTGCTATATAAGCTTGTCATACCTCCTTTTTACTACACTCACCGGAGAGGGATATAAGGGAATTTTTTTCCAACTTAAAGTGACAATCGAAATGGGATTTATTTATTTAAAGATTAAGAGTCGTCACTTGAGAGATTTATGGTGTCCTAAACCACCGGTTCAAATCCCGAATCGAGAAAAAAGATTGACTTTGTATTACAGTATGAACCATAAATTCGTGTAAGAAATTCTATTAATCTAAGAGAAGGTGTTAGGCATTCCTGAGTTCCGTGGTTCTAGCATAGTCGCTCAACTGTTATAATTGGCATATCATCTTATTTTAAAACATGTTTTAGCCTATGTGCATTTTTAATCCTTTATAACTGCTTTTATTTAATTACTTTTAGAAAGATTTCAACGTCACATAAAACGCGTTTTGAACCACGTCATATAAATGCACCCGTAGTCAGCAACACATTTAATCTAACATTGTTGGGATTTGGATTTGGGTCACATAAATATGCACCCGAGTTTAGGAAAGCAATTTAAATTATGCGCCTAAAGCTACTGCACATTTCTAAATTTGTGAGGGCCATAGAAGTTCAAACTAATGGCACAGCTCGAATTCTAAGGGTTGAGATTAATCAAGTGAGGGCCATAAACTAGGTGATTGTATGACACACCTCAATTTTGTTAGAAAATATGCTTAACGCTAGAGGGGGCGTGAATAGCGTTATAATAAAATTTATCGTAAACTTGCGGAAATTAAAATTTGCAGGAAATAAATAAGTGTGTTAAATAAACAAAAAGGAAAGAACGCACCGATATATTCTGGTTCACCACAACACGTGGCTAGTCCAGTCCCCGAGAGACTCTCTCGAGATTTTCCACTAACTTGTTAAGCTTTCGGGTGCTCAATAAACCTTCGCAACTTAAGGACACAAGCCTTAACACCTTTGCTCGGAGATACAACACTCCAAGACTTCAACCAAGGAAACATAAGTTCCTTACAACAAGAGAATCACAATTCTCTTACAAGTGTATAAAACACTAAACACTCAAACACAATACTCCTTAATGAGTAGATATGAGTGAAAGAAGTAAGCTCTAGATCACAACAACTTTGGACAAGAATATGGCTCTCAAAAGCTTTATGAAATTGAATATAAAATGATAAACAAAAGTATGCAAGCTTATAGCAATGTAATGATCAGTTGTAGTATGTTGTTGTGTTTAAAACACTGAAATGAAGCTGTATTTATAGTTGAAAAACTTGGCATTACCGTTGCCTAATTGCCAATTAAGAGTTGCTGATTTTACTCACTGACAATCGATTGTCAAACCCCAACAATCGATTGTCTGCCAGTCAGATCAAAATTCAATCCCAGATTTTACGCTTGATAATCGATTACTTACAATCCATAATCGATTACTGGCAACGTTCAAAAAATCCTTTCCAGATTTTACCACAAACAATCGATTGTCCAGAATCAACAATCGATTACTCAGCAACGTTTAAAAAATCTTTTCCGGATTTTAATCAAAACAATCGATTATACAAAATAAATAATCGATTACCCAATAACGTTCAAAAAATCTTTTCCGGATTTCAATCAAAACAATCGATTATACAGAATCAATAATCGATTACCTGACGGTATTTGAAAACTTTATGACAACGGTCAGCTTCACAATCGATTGCACAAAGTCAACAATCGATTACTTATCAGTTTTTGAAAAACATTTTAGACACTGTCTCTTTGACAATCAATTGTCCAATGTAACAATCGATTATTTAATAAATATGAAAATCACTGGAAGACACTGTCTCAACATAATCGATTACCATTAGTTCATAATCGATTATTCTGAGTTTTGAAAAACTTTGATGGACACTGCCTCAGTTACAATCGATTGTCATTAGTTCACAATCGATTGTCATGCAGGTTTGAAAAACCTGATGCTCACTGTCTTACTCACAATCGATTGTCATTAGTTCACAATCGATTGTCATGCAGTCTTGGCTTAAAACAATCTATTATCATAAGTACATAATCGATTATCTTAGTCCAGATTTTTAAGGCATGTCTAAAAACTATTTTGACTACTGTAAATATGCATGATTTAAAATCATTTGACATTAAATTGAATATGCATGATTTTGGAAAATAGTTTTATGAGAGAAGCCATGTTACGAGTCAAGTTGTAGGATCAAGATCACAATTAAGAATGACTCAATTAAACTATAAAACTTTGTCTTGAGCTTGAATCTCGTTGTATATCAATTGTGCGCTTGTTTTTTGAACTTCGTCATATATCAATTTTCGCTTCGTTTGTCATTCATCAAAACCTATACAAAAGAACACACGTTTTAGTATATTGCATTAAGAACGTGTTTCCAACAATTTTCCCCTTTTTGATAATGGCAAACATTAAGCGGGATATGCAAGACAAGCAATTTATATTGACGATTCAAGACAAGTATATACATGCAACAAGTATGCAATTTGTTCCCCCTCAATTTGAGAATTCCCCCTCAATTTAAGCTTATAACTTGAGAGTGCATCATACCCGTTATCTTCCCCCTTTTGCCATTAGCAAAAATAATAATAAGATGCCAAAGATGAAATAAACCTTGTTTATTTATTGGAAAGAAGGTGTGATTATTTAAAGAGAGTATAATAGCTCAAACGATAGCATTACAATCGATTATTGATACGAGATAATCGATTATTAGATGAGGGAAACAGATTTTTCTGAAGAAGACTCGATTCTTGCGCATCATGCTTTATAATTCCCCCTACTTTTAGGGCGATACCTGCAAAAAAGAATTAGACGTCTCCGACGCTCAAGTTAGAAATCATGTAAAAAAAAATGCAATGCATGACTTAGATCAACGTGGAGTCAAGGGTCCCGAGTTCACTGCGAATTCGGAAGAGGGACTCTTTCTCTAAAGGCTTTGTAAAGATGTCTGCCAATTGGTTTTTGGTTTCAACAAATTCAATTTCGACATCGCCTTTGAGAACGTGATCTCTAATAAAATGATGTCTAATTTCAATGTGTTTCGTTCGCGAATGAAGAACGGGTTTCTTCATCAAGCATATGGCACTAGTATTATCACATCTAAGAGGGATATGATTAAGACTTAGGCCATAGTCCAAGAGTTGTTGTTTCATCCATAGGATTTGAGCGCAACAACTCCCCGCGGCTACATATTCAGCCTCGGTTGTGGACAACGCAACACTTACTTGTTTCTTGCTAAACCAAGAAACGAGAGAGCTACCGAGCAAATGGCAAGTGCCACTAGTGCTCTTGCGGTCCAATTTGCATCCAGCAAAATCGGAATCGGAATAGCCAACAAGTTGGCATGAAGAGCCTTTGGGGTACCATAGACCCACATTTGTAGTGCCAACAAGATACCTTAAAATCCGTTTTACCGCAGTAAGGTGAGACTCCTTCAGACACGATTGATAACGAGCGCACAAGCACATGTTAAACATGATGTCCGGACGACTAGCAGTAAGATAAAGAAGAGAGCCAATCATACCTCGATACTTTTTGGTGTCGACTTCCTTACCTTTCTCATCTTTGTCTAGATGATCGGATGTGCTCATGGGAGTTGCCATTTCTTTTGCATTGTTCATCTCAAATCGTTTCAGCAATTCTTTGCAATATTTGGTTTGACAAATGAATGTACCTTCTTTCATTTGCTTTACTTGTAATCCCAAAAAGAATGTCAACTCACCCATCATAGACATCTCAAATTCGCTTGTCATTAAATCGGAAAATTCCTTGCATAAAACATTGTTAGTAGCACCAAATATAATATCATCTACATATACTTGAACTAACAAAATATCATTGTTTTTATGCTTAACAAAGAGAGTTGTGTCAACTTTCCCCCTAATGAAATCATTTTCCAAAAGAAACTTACTCAATCTTTCATACCAAGCTCGGGGAGCTTGTTTTAAACCATAAAGAGCCTTTTTGAGTTTGAAAATATGATCGGGAGATTTAAAATCTTCAAAACCGGGGGGTTGTTCAACATAAACTTCTTCTTGAATAAAACCGTTTAGAAAAGCACTTTTCACATCCATTTGATATAAATTGAAATTCATAGAAGAGGCAAATGCAAGCAATAAGCGAATAGCTTCTAATCTAGCTACGGGAGCATATGTTTCCTCATAGTCAATACCCTCTTCTTGATTATAGCCTTTTGCTACAAGCCTAGCCTTGTTTCTAGTGATTATACCATTTTCATCTAGTTTATTGCGAAAAACCCATTTCGTACCAATTATGGTATGACCTTCGGGTCTTGGCACCAAATCCCAAACGTCATTGCATTCGAATTGGTTAAGCTCCTCTTGCATTGCCAAGGTCCAAAATTCATCCCCAATTGCTTCTGAGATGGTTTTGGGTTCAATTTGAGAAACAAAAGCAGTATGTCCTAAGGTATTTTTGAGAGAGTTTCGGGTACTTACCTTGTCTCCAACGTTGCCAATTACCTGTTCAAGAGGGTGACCTTTGATCGTCCTCCACTCATTTGGCACTTTTGTTTCTTTTTCCAATTGTGGCGCTTCTTCCGTTGGTTGTTCCTCAGTTTCATCTTTATTTTCCTTGGGTGGTTCCTCTTGTATTTTGTCTTTCAAGCTATCTAAGATACCTGCAAGATCAAAACCGGAATCCTTTCTCGCCAAGCGAGCATTATTTTCGGAAAACACAACATGAGGGGATTCCTCCACAATTTGGGTTCTTTTATTAAAGACCCTATATGCTTTACTACGTGAGGAATATCCAATGAAAATACCTTCATCCGACTTAGCATCAAATTTACCCAATTGGTCTTTGCCATTGTTATGAACAAAACATTTGCAACCAAAAACTCTAAAATGGGAAATATTTGGTTTTCTACGCTTAACGCTAGAGGGGGGGTGAATAGCGTTACAATAAAATTTATCGTAAACTTGCGAAAATTAAAATTTGCAGGAAATAAATAAGTGCGTTAAATAAACAAAAAGGAAAGAACGCACCGATATATTCTGGTTCACCACAACACGTGGCTAGTCCAGTCCCCGAGAGACTCTCTCGAGATTTTCCACTAATTTGTTAAGCTTACGGGTGCTCAACAAACCTTTACAATTTAAGGACACAAGCCTTAACACCTTTGCTCGGAGATACAACACTCCAAGACTTCAATCAAGGAAACACAAGTTCCTTACAACAAGAGAATCACAATTCTCTTACAAGTGTATAAAACACTAAACACTCGAACACAATACTCCTTAATGAGTAGATATGAGTGAAAGAAGTAAGCTCTAGATCACAACAACTTTGGACAAGAATATGGCTCTCAAAAGCTTTATGAAATTGAATATAAAATGATAAACAAAAGTATGCAAGCTTATAGCAATGTAATGATCAGTTGTAGTATGTTGTTGTGTTTAAAACACTGAAATGAAGCTGTATTTATAGTTGAAAAACTTGGCATTACCGTTGCCTAATTGCCAATTAAGAGTTGCTGATTTTACTCACTGACAATCGATTGTCAAACCCCAACAATCGATTGTCTGCCAGTCAGATCAAAATTCAATCCCAGAACTTACGCTTGATAATCGATTACTTACAACCCATAATCGATTACTGGCAACGTTCAAAAAATCCTTTCTAGATTTTACCACAAACAATCGATTGTCCAGAATCAACAATCGATTACTCAGCAACGTTCAAAAAATCTTTTCCGGATTTTAATCAAAACAATCGATTATACAAAATCAATAATCGATTACCCAATAACGTTCAAAAAATATTTTCCGGATTTCAATCAAAACAATCGATTATACAGAATCAGTAATCGATTACCTGACGGTATTTGAAAACTTTACGACAACGGTCAGCTTCACAATCGATTGCACAAAGTCAACAATCGATTACTTATCAGTTTTCGAAAAACATTTTAGACACTGTCTCTTTGACAATCAATTGTCCAATGTAACAATCGATTATTTAATAAATTTGAAAATCACTGGAAGACACTGTCTCAACATAATCGATTACCATTAGTTCATAATCGATTATTCTGAGTTTTGAAAAACTTTGATGGACACTGCCTCAGTTACAATCGATTGTCATTAGTTCACAATCGATTGTCATGCAGGTTTGAAAAACCTGATGCTCACTGTCTTACTCACAATCGATTATCATTAGTTCACAATCGATTGTCATGCAGTCTTGGCTTAAAACAATCGATTATCATAAGTACATAATCGATTATCTTAGTCCAGATTTTTAAGGCATGTCTAAAAACTATTTTGACTACTGTAAATATGCATGATTTAAAATCATTTGACATTAAATTGAATATGCATGATTTTGGAAAATAGTTTTATGAGAGAAGCCATGTTACGAGTCAAGTTGTAGGATCAAGATCACAATTAAGAATGACTCAATTAAACTATAAAACTTTGTCTTGAGCTTGAATCTCGTTGTATATCAATTGTGCGCTTGTTTCTTGAACTTCGTCATATATCAATTTTCGCTTCGTTTGTCATTCATCAAAATCTATACAAAAGAACACACGTTTTAGTATATTGCATTGAGAACGTGTTTCCAACAAATTTTATTAAAGGAAAAAGTATTCAACTAAGGATATTCATATTTAAAACTAAATCGACATTAAGTATTACAACTATATCACGAAAATTGTATTCGTAGTCACAATATTTCTTTGATTTTCTCATTTTTTTACTCTCCTTTCAGCTAACAATCCCTTTCTGTAGGGGTGTTCATCGGGCGGATTGGGCGGCTTTTACTCTTAGCGGTTTGGCTTAACGGTTATCGGCTTTTAAATATATTAATCCGTTAGCCACCCGATAAGATATCGGGCGGATTGGTATCGGGTTAGCTCTTATAGGGCGGTTAATGGGCGGTTTATCGGCCTAACATACATGTTCACTAGATATCTCTTATTCTCCTCGTCTTAGAAATAATGAATTGCCATAAAAAATAATATTTTAGAGGCAATATGATGTAGCTAATGAAACAATCGCCATCAGCATGTAAATTATAAAATAGATAAATTCACTACTAGTTCAGTATCGAGAAAAATAAAACAGAACTTATCTTCTGTTAGAGGCCACAGTACATGTGTACTCATAAGCTTCGGATATAACCAAAAAAATCTGTCGCGCAAATTTCCATTCAGCTCCCACAATGAACTTTTAAAAACTGAAGTGCTCTGGTAAATTCTACTCTCTACACTCCTCTTCTATAAATAACTATCGTTCTCCATTTTCCACAAGCAATCATCCAAAATGCACAAATTTATTTCATGGGGTGTCGTTCCTCTAGTCATAACCAACCTTTCAATTCTTCTTTTTCAATGACACACATAGAACCATATATGTATTAGACAACTCAATTCTATCACTAAATTATATATATATATATATATATATATATATATATATTTATATTCTTAACGGGTTAACGGATTAGCCGTTAAGAAAATTGAATAATCCATCCCCAAACCGATAAGCCGTTAATAAAAAAAATTCAATCCGTTCCCCATCCATTAAGTCATTAAGCCGTTACCAATAAGCCGTTAAGCTTCGGTTTGGATCGGTTTTCGGTTTCGGATCGGTTTTCGGTTTCGGATCGGTTTTGAACACCCCTACCTTTCTGACTTATTTCCTCATTATCAATTGCAACAACGGCAGTCTTAAGGCATTCAAACTAACAGGTGTAGGTAGACTCACTTCTTTTGAACTAGGACTCTCCCTTTCAACAATAGCTGAATTATCGATACATTCACATCGCTATTAACTAAAATTCAAGAGGTGGATGAAGTTAATATCTAACATGTTTGGTCCCTCCCTAACATGAATATCAACGCCACTTTAATGAAATTGATTCAAATCAATTATAAATTAACCCTATAAAAAATCACTGTGTCTTTGAACACTATTTCAAGAGTTGACAGCCTTTATGAAAAATACAAAAGAAGCAAATACTCGTTAAACTACACAGAACGAATAAAAGGGCAAATAAATAATAATCCATTATAAAAATAGAATGATGGAGCAATAAATCACATATTAAGCATGGCATTAAGCAAAATAGCGGAAGAGAGGAATAAATGGATCCTACTAAAACCCTTTCAACTATACCAGTAATGTATGAATATACACCTGGACACGAGCTTGACCGGAAAATCAAACACCTTGAATCGCGGCAGAACCTCCAACGAAAATGATTTCAATCATTTTCCTTGTTGCTTTTCCTGATTTTTGGCCTTTCTTATGTAGAGTCTAGGTTTAGGTTATTATTTTATGTATTTTGTCAATTAATTCTTAGATTTTTTTTATCTTAAGTTCTTAGGGTATTTTTATTTGTTTTTTGTTCCAAAGAAGAGTCTAAAAGGATCCCTAGGATTGGTATACTGGGTATTGAGTATTGGGCGAAGAAATTGGGCCAAAGATCAAAAGACTACAAAATCATAAAGACGGGATGAACCTACCCAGCATTAATTTCTCTTTTTAAAATTATACAATTATCATATAAAATATAAAACTAATTTTATGATTAAACTAACTATATTAAGATGTAAAACTATTTTTGTGTTTTCAAAATTATATAAAAATAAAGGTAAGGTATTACTTTTTTATTATTGTTATTTTTTTAAAAAAAATTATGAAAAATGCGTAAGCTAAAAATATTTTTGTAAATTTCCATTTTTATGACGAAAATAAAGGAAACAATTCAAAAACAGTTGAAATAGCTATATTAAGCCTAAAAAATATTTACACTCTAAAATATAAAAATCTTGGGTAGGGTCAAAATTCACATATTTACAAGCTGCTTATAAGCTCCTACTGCAAGTTGTTATGTAAGTTTCTTGTAAGCTGTTATCGTCCAACTATAGATAATTTTCGGAAAAAGTAATATTTATCCACAACGAAGTGCTGAAAGGATAAAATTCTCCAGGAGGCTTATTTTCAATAACGTACTAAATAGATAAATATATTTATGGCGGAGTCAAATATATGTAAGTTTCTTCACGAAGCTTATTTATAATAAAGTACTAATGGACACAATATAATATATTTATAACACTTCCCTTTGGATGTTCATTAAAAGATATTGTGCCTCATTAAAACCTTACTAGGAAAATTTCCATAAGAAAAAAATTAAGTGAAGGAAAAAGCATATACATATCGAATAATATGCATTGCTAGCCGCCTCATTAAAATTCTCATAAGGAAAACCCTATGGAAAAAACCTCAGTTAGGGAAAAAAGAGTACACCATGTATTTTACTCCCCCTGATGAAAACTTTGTTACAAATATTTGAATCTCCGCATTCCAATCTTATATACCATCTTCTCAAAAGTTGAAGCTGGTAAAGATTTAGTGAATAAATTTACTCGATTATCACTTGAACATATCTGATGTACATCGATGTTACCATTATTGATACCCAATGTTTTTCTCATATTTCAAAAATGTATACATTTACCTCAAAAATAGTATATTTGCATCATCATCTAGCTTATGAACCTATAAAATCATTTTTCATAATTTTTCATAATTTTGAAGGCTTTAAATTAGTTTCTTTTTGTATTTTTATTGTATAAATATCTAATAATTATACTTCAAATTATTTTTCGATAATTTAGTCATCCACACTCATAATTTACACCAACATGCATATTTTGAAATATTTTATTTTATTTCTCATAATAAAATTTGTATTTTTAGGCTAATTACATATTTTTGGGATAATAGCCTATATACATATAATTACATTATTTATGTGAAAAAATATTTTTATATTTTTATAATTTCAAGTTATTCTTTTTAATAATTTTAATGCACAAATAATATTTTATTTATATTCATTAGTAATTTTTGTAAATTATTTAGTATTTAAATAACAATCCAAATGTCACATATATTTGAACCTAAACTACCCAAACTTCCGCCCAATAACACCTAAGACCAATCTTGCCCCGTGTAAACTGACCCAGACACCTTAAACCACAATGTTTGATAAAAAACGTTCAACGACTCATAACCCTCAACCACTCTTCTCTTATAACCCGACTCGAAACCCTAGACATATTGTCTCTGTCCCGCCGCGCTCATATGCTCTCATCTCACCTTCCCTCTCTATCAAACCCTAGCCGTCATAACCCCTAAGCCTCTACGATTCCAGCTCAAACATGGAATCAATCCATGATTTACTTACCTATTTTGTATATTCTATCATTATACACATGATTCTGGCATCACTTAGTTCTTTTCCTATTTTTGGCAAGAACTACCTCTCAAGAACAGGCCGATTTTCACTTCGATTTTATGAAGATCCGGCGATCTTCCGTCTTTATATATGTTAAATTGAACAGTCATTGTATTTTGTGTCTGATTCAAGACGTCAATCTCAAACAGGGTTTAATATTTTCCTTTATTCTTTACTGACTTATGATTGATACTCTTCCCTTTCTTGTGTTAAACTGATATTTTCCTCATTTTAGCTTAACTCACCAGGTTTCCCTTATTTTAAATTTATCTCGCCTTAAAACGAACTCTAATTGATTTTCATATGATATTTTTCTTATTCTCTGTTGAACTTATTGTATTTTCTTATTTTGAGTACTACTTGATTCTTGCATATTACTTTTTATCCCTTGTTTAAATCACTGATTTTCCTCATTCTATGTGTTAAATGCCCTAAAATTGATTTTGAATGATTCTAGTATATCTTCCCTATTTGTGTTTGAAAATTTTGTTTCTATGTTTACTTGTTTGATTTCTACTATATAAACCCCTTACAGAAGAGATTTTAAGACCCGGACTCTGACTACTGTTTTCCACTACTCTCTCATTCACTTACTGTTACTTTCAAACTTGCTGAAACTATTGAATAACCTCCTCTGGTGCAAGCACTGCTTGGAGCCCATTCTCGAGGCTCTTGTGAACTCTGAAGCATCGGGGATTTAGGGTTTTTTCTTCTATGATCTGCACTCTTTTAATCTCGCTACTAGTTAGTATTTAAACTCTCATAATATTTAAATTCTTTGCTGCATATGTACATGAATTTTCATTCAACTGTGATGGTGTTCAACTTTCATGTCATTCTATGACACATGAGAATAGTCTACTACAATTTGCATTCTCTGATCTCTCATCTCTAGACCTTGTAGCATCTTACATGTTAATTTGGGCTCCAATTTTGTGGTTGTATGAGTTTATGAATATTGTGATTAACTAATGTTCTCATGACACCCGATCATGTTTGTATTATACTTTTTAATCCTAAGTTTGGTAAATTTAATCCTCTAAGTTCTAAATTGGTTGCATAACTTGGTTTTATTAGTCCAATGCCGTGCCTGTTAACTTTACAACCCTTGATTCTTTGTCTTTTGTCATATGTTACCCTGCTAATATGCTAGTTTATGTTCAGTATGGGATTATCTTGTAAGTTCGAAAATGCTTTTTCAAAACCTATTACATTAGTATTATTTTCACTAGTTGTTTCTTGTCAGGAGTTTAATTCTGGGGCTGGTTGAAAGCCAAATCCCTCCATCTAAGTCTCCTCTATCAACCTCTCTTGTGTGAGCACAACCCTGGGTTCTTGAAGCCCTAGGGAGCTATGGCGCACTAAGGTCCAAGGTTCTTTGTCACTTTTCCTAATTGCTCAACTATGAACCATTTCCACTTACTGGAAAAGACAATGAGCTTGTGTAAATGGTTGTCTTTCTAGGACTGTTGGTCATCTCTGGCTACTGGGTTTTGGCTATTCTGTGTGTAAATGAAGAACATTTTCGGGGTTTAATTGGATATGATTTCTGGGCTATTTTAAAACCTGTTGGATATGATGGGCTGGGTATTTAGCTGTGTATTTAGGCCTGTTATAGACATGTCTATTGCCATGTAATATTACTATTTTACCTGTTAATATGGGTATTAATAATACACTATATAAATAATTGGGCTGTTAGTGAAAGAGGAATGGGTAAAATTCTAAATATGACATGGGTAGATAACATGCCTATTGGACTTGACAATGTGTTTCCTATACGTGTTGTTCGATTACATGAGCCCTATAGAAATCATGATATTATGAGAAGCACACACACAACCCTACTTGTTAACTATGCAGGCACTATGTCTACTATTGCGTGGATATAGATCGCATATCTATAAGAAGTGAGCACTTTGCATGATTACTCAGTTATTCACTAGAAAACATGCCTAGAGGATATATAATATTTGCTTTTCCAAATTAGAAACCATGTCTATAGGAAATCACACAGTTCACTTAGCTTGCCTAATACCTGCACATTATTTAAAAGCATGATCTTTGACTAAATATTTTACCTGCTGTTATATCTACTTATGTTCGATTACTAGATATTATGCCAATAGGGAATGAATGCTAGTAACAGCCCTTTCAATCCGCACCATGCTCAATATATATCATGCCTATGATTTTAATTACTCAAATTTGCTATTGCATCATACTATCCGTCTAGAAAGCATGCCTATATGGGCTAAGTAAGTATAAAATCAGCTCAAACTGTCAACATTTAGAAAGCATACCTATAAGAGTTAAATATGTAAGAATCGGTCCCAATTGCCAATCTCTAGAAATCATGCCTATATGTCATCACTACTTACTTTCCAAATGTTGTTATTGCGGAGCATAAGCATTTTCAATAAGTTTTATTGTCCCTACTGCGTAAATCACCTAGAGATCATGTTTATAGGTTTCATAACCTCCCCCATAATATGTAAATTAGTTAACATGGGACAGCAACACTACGTATACGATATTGAATTAAGCAACACCCAGAATCCATGCATATATGACTTTAAGTCTCAAATTCTTAAACTATGTATTGCTTAAATTGCCCACATGCACTTGTTTTTTTTGTTTGTGGAGGCTAAATTGAGACCTTAATTGCCTTTACATGAGGTCCAACTTGTTTTTGTATGTCACTTAGTTTTATCATTTTTTAGCAGCCTAAGTAAAGTCTAGAACTACCAAAATAGATGTCCAAAGCCTTTTGGACCGTAGGCAATGAGACGAGTAGTGCCAGCAATGGGTATGGGTTATAATTGAACTTGTTCGCTTTAGGTAACAACTTAAAGATATTAATCGGGTAGTAGGAGATGATAGTCTGTGCCCGCTGAATAAAACGAGTAACAGCCTATCAGGAGGGAGTTACGAAGTATTATTTATATTGCACGGGTGATCCTTTAGACTAAAAAACTTAGGACCCCCTATTTTTCTTTCTTTTCCTATTAGAATCAAAATAGTTGTACCCTTTGTTAATAATCTATTTATAATAAACTTCTAAAAAAATTGTGCTCTCTGTTCATTTATTTGATCATATAGACTAATTCGTATTATTTGAGTTCGGTCTGAAACCATAGTTGCAGACCTCGAAGAGTACTAACACCTTTTCTTCAAGGTAATTTCGATCCCTTACCCGATCTTTGGTGATGCAAACTAGCCAAATAGAGTTATCTGTAAATAGGTACCCTAACGCACCTTAAACCTGTTACATATAGCACATTGATTGACTTCAACATGTTTAAAAATAATTCATACAAGTAATGTCTTAGGACATTCAACCTTAGGCATACCCCTTACGGGAGGTACAGGGAGTAAAGCTCTAGATCGAGATTGACTTCAAGTTGAAGCTTCTATTGTGGGACTAGTGGATATTTCGTCTAATTCTTCTTCCTCATTTTCTTCATCCTCATTTTTTTTCGTCCTCAATGAAAATATCATGGGCAAATTATCTTTATTAAGTTTTATGATCTGGTTGTTCTCTGAAATTAATATTATAACATGATGGGGTTGGGAAAATGAAGTTTCATCAATATGAGTCATTTCATATATATGTTTTCTAATTCAAGGAGAAGGATTAGGATTAAGATTAGAATCAGGATTATTACTACCATCGCCTCTACTACTTTTTTTAAATAGACCAAATACATTTTTAGGTGCCATAATTTAAATACCAAATTAAATTTAAAAAGTTAACACAAAAATTAAACATACAAGTGAAATACGAAAACAGAACTTGTAAAGTGAACACAAAAATTAAGCACTAAAATAATACGCAAAAAATATATATTAAAATTAGGAAATCGAATAAGTGCACTGTGATTAAATATTCAAACTTGAATAAATTGCGCCAAAAATTGCTCCAAATACTTGACGAATTAATTTAAAGCTTGAAAGGTTCTCCAATAATTTGCCCAAATACTTGAAACTTATCACTTGATTGTGAGATAATTGAGAGAATAAAATAGATAGAATATAAGAGATTTGTGGGGGGGGGGGGGGGGGGGAAGGGGAAGAAGGATGGAGGTATTTATAGTAAAAATAGAGCCAAAGTATAATTTAATAAACTTAAGGGTTATATTAAAAATTTTGGAGGGGGAGGGTAGGAGTGTTTTGGGGGTTAGGGGCCAAATATGGCCATTTTTTGCTGTTGGAAATAGCTATAGTTACAATTGAAGTCGTTGCCCAACAGCTATAGTTCAAAAAAATTAAAAAAAAACGCAGGACATACGAGATATGTGGAACGGGACGGGACAGATAGGACGAAATGGGACAGAACGGGATGGGATAAACAGGAAGAAATGACCATTCCGTTCCATTCAATGTACCGTTTAACTTGAGGCCATCCCGTTTAGAATTAAGTGGGCAGGGAAGGGACGGGACAGGACAAGACGAGACAGGGGACAGGACGGCCCATCCCATTGGACAGCCTTAGATATACCTAGAAGTTTCCAAAAAGAAGCAGATGCGCTCTACTGATATCGGGGTTGGTAGGAGGTACCTAGATCTGCACACAAAAAATGTGCAGAAGAGCAGTATGAGCACAACATAAAGGTACCCGGTAAGTGCCAAGCCTATCCTCAGTAGAGTAGTGACGAGGTCAGGTCTGGGTTCTACTGAAATATAATAATTAAGGCAGATGATATAGTTATAAAATAAATAGGCTGAGAATTTAACATTATGAAATTGCAGAAAAGTAACAACACATCACATAGGGGTAAACGGCAGGGGTGCTCCCGAGGTACCGTCCCATAGTCCCAAAAGTAAATACTCAACAGGGGAGCTCCTGAGGTACTGCCTAATAGTCCCAAAAGTAAATATGTAACAAAGAAGCTCTTCAGGTACCGCCTCGTAGTCCTAAAAGTAAATATACAACACGGGAGCTCCTGAGGTACCGCCTCGTAGTCCGAAAAGCAACTACACAGCTCGTAAACGATGGAACGATGAATTTTACAGCAAGAAAATCCTACCATTAGAGGCTAAGCACAAATCAAGAAAAAATAAGAATTTCAACTAAGCATGTTGCATAGATTTCAAATAAGAATTAAGACACGTAGATATGCGATATTATGCTAAATATGATAACACATGGTGGGATAATTTATTCAAGATATAAACATGTTGCTATTCAGTAAAAATCGAATTTTTAACAATTAGCCCTATGTACACACTCGTCACCTCGCATATACGACCCTCGCATATCACAAATTTTACAATAGTACCCAATTTCTAAGGGGATTTTCCCCACACAAGGTTAGGCAAATCACTTACCTTGAATCAAGCTCAATTAGTCAATAAGAATGCCCTTTCCTTGACATTCAAACTTCGAATTGCCAAAATCTAGCAAAAGAAAAAATTCATAGTATAAATACAACTATAAGAAACTAATCTAATTAATGGAATCAAGACTTCAATAAAAAATTAGAAAATTGCCTCAAAAGGTCGACTCGGGCCCACGTCTCGGAATCAAATAAAAGTCACAAAATTTGAACACCCATTCAACCACGAGTTCACCTATACCAAAATTACTCAAATCCGATACCAAAATCTCGATAAAAGCTTCAAAATTCGGCCTAAGAGCTTTTCCTTAATTTTCCCAATCTTTCATCCAAATCACAAATTAAATGATGAAATCAAAGGCACAACGATGTAAATTAACCAAAATTAGGTAAGAATCACTTACAGCAAACACCCACGGGAAAATCTCTCCAAAAATTGGCTAATTACGAGCTCTCAAGTCCAATTGGTGAAAAATAACATAACCCTCAATTTTGAACTCTTAAAGTTTGCCCAGGTATTTCCTTCTTCGCGAACGTGGAAGCTTCCTCGCGTTCGCGAAGCATATAAATGCTTTTGCCCAAAAACCTTCTATGCGGATGCGAGGGCCCACTCGTGACCATGGCGAACACTGCCCCCGGGCCTTCGCGAACGTGGAGATTCTCTTGCAAATGCGTAAGCTAAAAGCCTGAGGCCCCAATTGATCTATCCTCTATGCGAGCGCGAAGTACCTCACGCTAATATAGAGACCTCAGACTCCTCAACTACGTGAATGCGAAGGCAAAACTTCCAGCAACATTTACCTCCTCTACGTGAACGCGGGAGAACCATCGCGAACGTGTTGAAGGAAACCAGACACCATATCTTCTAAAGCTTCAGCCATCATCCAAGTCAATATTCTAATCCATTAACCATTTGAAATCTACCCGAGGCCCCCGGAACCTCAATCAAACCTACCAACAAGTCCTAAAACGTCATACGAACTTAGTCGAGTGCTCATATCATATCAAGCATTGCTAAAAACATGAATCACACCCTAATTCAAGATTAATGCACTTATAAAGTTCAAACACCTACAAACGATACCAATAACTATAAAATCACGTCCGATTGACCTTAATTTTTCACACAAGTCATGTCCGTTAGGTGGTGACTCTCTCTTTTAACACCTTCCTGAAAAGTGTTGTCACGTGTCGAAACCTGATTTTGCGAGAAAAAGTGGTGCGACGACCATTATTTTGGAGATCATGTGTGAAGAATAATGTGTTTTGTTCTATCTCATTTTATGAATCCTCCATTAAATTGGGATATACATACAACATTGTCTTCATATAATATTATGGGGGTTTTATCACATTCCAGCCCATATTTTTCTCGAATAAAATGAATAAATGGTCTCAAGCATACACATTCTTGACTTGCTTCGTTAATAGCTATTATCTCAGTATGATTTGAAGAAGTGGCAATAATATATTACTTTGTGGAGCGACATGATATGACAATACCTCCACATGTAAACACATACCCAATTTGAGATCGAGCTTTATGGGGATCAGATAAATAACCCACATCTGTATAATTAATACGATCTGCACCACCTTTGTTAGCACTAACGAGACACATAAGTGCACCAATTATATTGAGATAGAGTATTTCAGGACCAAGGAGTTCCTCATCCTCTTCTGAAGGTCGGAATAGATCCTTATTCACTTGAAGTGATCGAACACCTATTGGTGTATTTAATGTGTGCGCTTTGTCCATGTAAAAACATTTAAAGACCCTTTTGGTATAGAAAAATTGATGGATAAGGATCCCCTCTACTAAATATTTAATTTGCAGTTCAAGATAAAATTTTATTTTTTCAAGATCTTTCATCCCAAATCCTTTGTTAAGATATTCAATTGCCTTATGGATCTCTTCTAAAGTTCTAACAAGATTTGTGTCATCAACAAAAATTGCAATTATTACGAATTTTGATACCATTTTCTTCATAAAAATACATGGAAAAATAACATCATTTATGTAACCTTCTTTCAGCAAATATACATTGAGGTGGTTATATCACATGCGCCCAAATTGATTTAAATCGTACAAAGATATTTGTAATTTGATCGAATACATTTCTCGAGAGTTTGAATTATATGCTTCAAGTATTTTAAATCCTTCGGGGATATTCACATAAAATTTAATCAAATGAGTAATATACGTGTCACAACTCAAGTTTTACTCCGTAAGATGTCGAGACGATACCTAGTCTCTAAAACTAGATAAGCATAACAATTGCGGAATAACTTAAAATAATAACAGAAATAACGACTATACTTCATATATATACATACATATATATATACATATATATATATATATATATACATATATATATATACATATATATATATATACATATATATATATATATATATATATATATATATATGTAACTAAAAATGCCGCTCGACATATACAAGTAAACCTACAATTCGAGTATAGATAACTCTCAAAATCTGGTAGCCACAAGTCACAAGCTCGGAGGAATGTACTAATTGTCCCTATTCATCAACATCTAAGAAAATAATGAAGAAAGACAACATAAGGATAAACGGGGACTCTTAGGTCTGCGAATGTTGGCATATATACATTTGGCTATTCGACAGGTCGAGACGAGATGAGACTGACAAAATTAACGGACGGGACAAAATGAAACGGGATAAACGGGACAAAATGATAGGCCCATCCCATACCGCTAACAAACAGGATGAGACGGCTTACGCGGGTCTTAAACAGGCCTCTAAGTAGCCAATTATAAATTATCATACTAATATTTGTAATCTTTATTGTAACTTATCTAAAGTTTCTCTTAGATATTATTCTAGAATTTGCAATGTTAATTGATTGGCCATGAGTTCCATTTCGTCATTGCTCCTAGTGCTAAGTATCACATTGTATTCTTCTTCTTCTTCCATAGTGGTTAATTTTTCAAAACTAAGATTTCTTCATTCTGAATTAATCAAATCTCTGAATAATACGAAAATCTCTAGGTTGTCCTCCGCTAGTGAATGTCTATGATTATTTGAAATCTTGTCGTGCTAAAAGCACTCTCTTATGCTATGGATGATGCTCGAAGAGTCATGATATCTCAAGCCATTGAAAGTGTTGGAAAAGCCTTTCCACACTCCCTTCACCATGCCAAAATTTGTTCGTTTCCTTCTTTACCTTTAATATTTTTCAATCATTTATTAAGATAAGAATCAAGTTCATCATCAATAAAGGAATCAAAACATGTTATATCATCCATATCTTCCTATAGATGATATTGCACAAAGCAGGGATAACCCCCAGTCATCGAGTGGTTATTCTGCAGCAATTTTAGCCCAATAGGTTCTGGCTGATAGAGTTTGGTCGGATCTTAACTTATCTCCGCGGGCGAACGAGGAGCGAGAAAATAATTTCTCTCCTACTTATATAATCTTCAAGACGACTGGTAAACTTTAATTTTTCTTTCTGTTACGATGTGTTTTTTCTTGAATTGAATTTGTATTAACATTATATATTCCACTGAGGGTTCCTCTGTATACGAATTTTACAAGTTATGATCCCATGCCAAACTGGAATATGAATAGTTTGGCGTGTTGGATCAGGATGGTCCATCTGGGGAGTCATCACCAATAGCAAAATGTCCATCATAAAATGTCAACACAATATTACTTGTAAGTGAAATGATATAGCTATACGTAAAATATTTATCAATTTGAGTAGCTTATCATTTTTTTATTTGTGCAGTAAAAACGAGCAACTTGATGGTCCTGATCTCATTTAATTGCCCGTAGACGATGTATTTACTTAGGATTTGGCAGATGCGCAGAGTTAGGAAGATAATAGTGATTATGACAATAATGTCGATGAGTCTGAGATGAAACACCATTCCCTAACGAAGGTGGTGATAAGGAGGATATGATCATTAATGAGCTGCAGTCGCTCAATCTAAAAAATCCTATAGAAGTCTGTATCCCGCATGTGTTGGACTACACGGGGATAGAAATATTTGCCCCTCATAAAGTCCCACAAGTCATCCACTCTCCTGGCATGCAGAGGTTGGACCAGTAGCTCAGCTTCACATATGTAGGCGAACATATGATCATCTTGTAATGCTTATAGCTCATCGGAGACAAGTCTAGGATGCACAGGCACGTCCATATCGTCTACTGTAAAGTAAACAATATTAATTATGTGTTAGTTTTGTAAATTAAATAATATTTTAATTATTTAATTGGACATTGTATATATCTATGGGTTTCTAGCTAGATATTTGAGGCTCAGTAGCACCCAGCTATCCTGAATTCTTATGTGTGCCAATTTCAATATTTTTATAATTTTGTGTGTTTGTTTTTGTAAATTAAATAACTAATTTTTAATTATTAATTGGACAAAGTATATATCTATGGATTCTAGGCTCGATATTTGAGGCCCAATAGCACTGAGCTGTCTTGAATTCTTATGTGTTTCAATTTCAATATTTTTTAATTATCTAATTGGACAGAGTATATATCTATGGATTACAGGCTCGATATTTGAGGCCTAGTAGCCCCAATCTACATTGGATTCTTATGTGTGTCAATTTTAATATTTTTAGTATTTTGTATTTTTATTTTATAAATTAAATAACTAAATCTTTTAAATTATAATTGGACAGAGTTTGTGTTTGAACTATCAATATAATAAGTTTTAAACTGCAGGTATCCTACGCTAAAAGGCTCGATTTTATACTATACTAAAAGTCTCTACATTTCACTACGCTAAAAGGGCACTAGTCTTTAAGCAAATAAATAATCTAAACTAAATAAAAAATATATTTTAGCAACATAACATTCACGAAATTACATAAAACAATAAAAGAAATTTATGAATATTTTTATTAACAAAAAAATTATTTTTTAGTTTTAGTTTTTTTTTAATACACTAATATCTTACTTCGGATAAAAATAACATATTAGTTTAATCACAAACAAAACATAAAACAACATGGAAACACATTCAAGACAACAGATATGAATTATTATACGAGTTTTGACATAAACTAAATCAGAATACCTCGATTTATGTTTTTTGAAAAGTCGATAAATTCAAAATATGAGCCCGAAATGAGGAAACAACAACAATAGAAGGCTTAGGTAGGATTTACAAGCTACAATCTTATCTTTTTGTGTGACATGTGGGGTCACTCGAATTTTTTTTGGATACAAATAGGAGGGGGAGGGGGGGGGGTGGACCACAGTTTTGTTTTTAGTTGTTTCCCTAACCCTAACCAATGAATGATAGGTCGGCTTATGATAATTGAAAACTAATTCACTTTCAGTAATCAAAGCCATGTCAGGGGCCAGTGGGCACACCCCCAACTTCTTAAATTTGGGAATTATGCCGCACTAATGCTACGAGCTTCTAGAATCCAATGGAATCTTCGTAAAGACAATCATTACGAGTGTTACGATTCATTTGATTGGCAGGTCCAATCGAAGGGTTAAAATGGGGCTCGTCTAGTTTCTGTCACTGGAGAAGAAGGAGGATTTATTAATGAGAAGGTATAGCGCGGTATATAAATGCGCAGTATGACGCAATTATATAACGCGCTATACCTATCCGCCATATCATGTCAGCATAGCGTTGTTTATTCTTGCGCTATACATATATAACGCGATTTACACCGTGTTATACTTTAACGGCCAAAACATCATTAAAGTACGGTATAAAACAGCGCTATACATACAAATGTAGCTTTTTTAGCATTAAAAATGTATTTTGAGTCAAAATCAGTAATATTAGGTTCCGAATACGTAGAAAATGTATGTTTAGATCTACTCTTTCAAATGGAATCTCACTACTTAATGGTAGTGGAGTACTCCATTCGGTCCAAAATAAGTGATTTTTTAGCTGTTTTCACAGATATTAAAAAATTAACCTTTTAATATTAATTAGCTATGAAATTGATCATATTAATCTTTACTATCTTTTCACATAAATGCTCTTAATACATACTCCAATATTATTTACTTCAAGAACAATGTAGGAAAAAATAATTAATTCATTCTTGAAATTTAGAAAAATTATTTATTTTGAACCTAAAAATAAAGTAAAAAAATCAAATCGGAGGAAATAATTCTTTTACTTTTATTTAATGATGTGAAACAACAACAACTCTAAGGATTAGTCACACATTTACTTAGGGGTGTTCATCGGGCGGATTGGGCGGCTTTTTACTCTTAACGGTCTGGATTAACGGTTATCGGCTTTTAAATGTATTAATCCGTTAGCCACCCGATAAGATATCGGGCGGATTGGTATCGGGTTAGCTCTTATAGGGCGGTTATTGGGCGGCTTATCGGCCTAACATACATGTTTACTAGAATTTGATAGATCTCTTCAGGCAATTATAGATCAAACACCTATTCCAGTATACCTTCATATAAGCTAGCTTGTTAATGTCTTTTCAAGGTATTCATTTTATCCCTGAGGTAGTATAGCTTTGCCCTCCTCACTTTTTTCTTGTCTAGCACCTTCATCTCCTTTATATTGGCGAGTACCTGTAAATCATCTAGATCCCGAGATTAAAAATGCTTAGAAGTAGAAATAAACTTTTGTTAATCATTTTCAAGGGTTTTAGTTTTTTTATATTTAATATATATAAATAAAAATAATTATATATATATATATATATATATATATATATATATATATATATATATATATATATATATATATATATATATATATATATATATATATATATATATATATATATATATATGTATATATATATATATATATATATATATATATATATATATATATATATATATATATATATATATATTCTTAACAGGTTAACGGATTAGCCGTTAAGAAAATTGAATAATCCATCCCCAAACTGATAAGCCGTTAATAAAAAAAATTCAATCCGTTCTCCGTCCGTTAAGCCGTTAAGTCGTTACCAGTAAGCCGTTAAGCTTCGGTTTGGATCAGTTTTCGGTTTCGGATCGGTTTTGAACACCCCTACATTTACCGGCTCTTATTACTTTATTGACTGATTATTAAATCATAAAAGAATAAAGAAAAGACATGTTAAGTGCCGTCAAAAGAAAAATAAATTAAAACAAGAGCTGTTTGCCAAATGTAAATGGCCTACGTCAATAAACCATCAACTTGGCCTCCAAATTCCAAGAAGTTGCTTTGGTTTAAAAAGAGAAGACGAAATCAAAACCTAAAAGCAAAAATCAGAGAGAGATTTAGAGCAAAAGAGAGAAATTAAAAGCAATGGTTTTTAACAGTCCAGTGGTGGTGAGTGTAGCGAATTTATCTGCAGATTTTTGCCAATTTATAGCTTGCAATCCGGGAAGATTAAGCAGTTCTTTATCTCCTATTTTGTTACCCTTTTCAACAGCTTCATTGCTTCTCACTCTGTCTTTGGCTTGACTAATCTGGATCCGTGCTGTGTATGCCTATTAAAGGGGAAGAAGAATCCGAGTCGGACAGTTTTGCTAATAATTTCTGGAATAATGTTAATATGTACTGTGTCTGTAATAATGATCCTTTTACTAACGAACATGTCATTTTGATCGTCTTACTGTGAGTTTCTTGTAACTCCCTGTTGGTTATGGGGGAAAGATTTTCTTGACTGGTTATGATATCTAAATTGGTTAAAGATTTAATTTTTGGCTGCTTTTGTTAGTTAAATTATATGTTAATGGTTGTTGTAAATTTGACGAGAAGTTGTGTGAGTTTTTAGTCAAATTTGTCCTTTATTTTTAGGGGTACGTTTAATATTGTCCTTAATATATAATCGTGAGCACCTATTTCTTTTCAATGCCCCAATTCTTTATTTCCCTCCCATTCAAAGAATCCTAATTAGAAATTTCCTGTACATGCTCAAGAAATGTATTGCTGTGAAATTTTTCTTTAGCTTTATGTTGTTGATTGAAAACTTACCCTGTTCATGTTTTCTCATCTCGTTGATTCATGTTACTTTCTTCATAAAAGTAAAAGCTTGATCTTTTCATATCTATTAACCTTAATTAGCAATATGGTCGAAAGGGTGCGGTCCATAAGCTTTGTCTTTCTTAATCAAGGGACTTAATATTGTTGAGATTATTACACTTAAGCCTATTAAAATTTCTTTTTAAAAAAAGTATAGATCCCCAGAAAAAGATGTACACTTCAAAAAATTAGCCTTCAAGAATTCTTCATAGTTTTTACCTTTTTCTTGAAAGTTGAAACATTTCGTAGCTATTGTATTTTTTGGATCTTTTTCTTTCGATTTTCCTTCCCCAAATTTTTTTTTTCTTTTTTTGCAATTTATAACACAAAGAGTAAAAGATAGAATCTTTACTTGTTTCTCTTTTGCGTCGTTCAAGAATTAAACTAGTTTTTCAAAATTTTCATTATTTCCTACCAAAAGTGCGTAATCATGATTTATAAAGACTGTTTGAGGGGAGATAAAGGACAATTTTGACTAAATACTCGTAATTGTGTTGTTGCTATAATTTGTTGTGTAAGATTTGTTAACGTAAAAACTTTTTACACTGTCATTACTCAAAGCATAAACAACTTTATATGTGAAAGTAGTAGTGGTCCCGGGTAATCTGATCAAGGAATTTATTTTTCAGAAATTTTTCTAGGTCAAGAACAATTTTTGTCTCGTCATTTCAATTCTTGGTTAACATACCCTAGTTGAAGGAATACTTTGATCAACCTATACAGAATTATGAGTTCAAATTCGTAATTCTATCACCTCCATCTAATTTATGGATTCAGATGAACCCACCGCTTGTTTACTGGATACGCCCCTGAGCATATATGAGCAATACTATCACAGAACAAGACTGAAGAGCATGTAAAGCATACAAAAGCACCTAGAATGGCCTAAAACAATACATTATTGAAATAGCTGTGTATTATCTTAACCAAACTCCAGTGTTACATAACATATGAATTTACTACAAATTGCTAATTGAATAATCTGGGAATTACGTCCCGAATATATATATATATATATGTATATATATATATAGTATCGAATATTGAACTGTTAAAATGATTCATGAACTGATAAACATTCTTGAATATGCTCCAAGGAGCGTAATATTAACCCCTAACGTCTGTGATGTGTCTCTGATGTGTTTGTTGGCTGCTCAACCACGTGCTTCATTTTCTGCAGTTCCACATATATATAACAATTTTGTTAGATCAGTGAGTTGACAAGATTGCAGATGCCTATGATGAATCATAATTGATAATATCAGTGTATTTCAACCTATTGCGCCAAGTTGTGTACTCGATTTTTCAGGTTACTATATCAAACTTGTTATAAAAAGTTGGTTCCCCTGAACAAAAAGTTACTTTTAGGAAAATTTTCCTTATGATTAATCCATAAAGCTTAGACCAAAAAAAGAGAAGGCATCCTGCATTTACGGAGTATTCGGGGAAGGATTACGCTTCAAGGGGTGTGATACAGCCAACTCCAATCAAGAGTGAATTTAAAGTTAAACATATGAATTTACGGGGACCCACTAGCTTTTTGCTCGGACTCTGTTTATATATTAAAAAGTCCACTAAATATCTATAAATATTTGACTATATATCATGTTATTATTGTAAATATATATGAAGTCAATTTTAGAAAATCATAAGGCTCAAATCCTCAATAGGCTGACCCTAATACAAGTTCTTCCAATTACATTCTTGTTTTTGGCAAACCAGTAATATTGACTGTTATAATTGTTGATGTTTCATCAATAAGGTTCATACAAAAAGGATTCAAAGAAAATAATGGAAATTCAGTCAAACCTTGTCAACAGAAAATTGGAATTTAAGCTTGTGATTCTGCTTATTTTGTTTCTGTTTTTGGTGATTTCCTATGAAGATGCAAATGGTAACAGCAACAACCCCAAAGGAGCAAATAGCACCAATTCCAGTGAAGCTCCAGTTCCATAAGTTCAATCCACCATTGTTCTTTTCAATATCTGCTTCCATGTTTTCCCTTTTCTTGATCACAGTACTACTCTCTTTGTCTACGACCTCAGCTTTATCATCAAACGGCAAAGGACCTGAATCAATTTGAGACACACAAGTCTTGTTACTCAACTTGGGTGAGTCCAATTTCATGTTTTCATATTCCCTTTCCTTCATTTTCTTGAAGAAAACTTGAGACACTTAATCTTGTTCATTTTCCACTGTACTTGCTCCCTGTTGAGATACAACATACATAAGTAATTTGAGTATGCTTTCTTTAACAATTTAAACTTTCAGAGATGATCACATAATTTAATCATCCAAAGGTAAAAAAATATCAATTACATATTTGACCAATAGAAAAAGAATCATACCCACACGTAAGATGATTTTAGAATAAAAAGAATTTTTCTTGACTTTATCGCGAGATGACGACACAATTCAACACTCCTAAGTCTGGGGCTTTGATCTTTTCTAAAAATACTTAGATGGTAACATGTTTACCTCAATTGGAACCTTAGTGATAACTTCTTTAATAACCTCATCATCTTCTTGGATATTTTGTATACTTGGGTTCAGCTGATTTGGGAGTGGAACAATTAGTTGATTTGGCACTCTAGAGTGCTCTGTTGAGTCGACAAATTGAGAATCATATTTCCTAAAGGAAATATTTTTGCTTCCACAATCATGGATTTCAAGAAGTCCATTATTAGGAAGAATTTCCCACTCAGTTTCAAGATCCATTTTTCACTGAATGAAATTAGCAAGGAGTTGTTACTATTGAATTGGCTTAAATAGTTTGGAATTCCGTGGAGTTCTTATTCTTTTGGCAATTGAAAAGTCTTCTTTCTTGAGAGAAGGCACTCAACTCAATATGGAGGATGTCTTCTTGCTCTTTAGAGAGTGAATGTTGAATTTCTCCTCTTTAGTTATGATGGTGATTGAGTCATATAGGTGGAAGCTTATCACTCTTTGAAAAATCAATAGGATGGACCACATAAAAGGAGGCTTCTCTCAATTATTAATTGGACTAATTAATATATAGTCATTCTCATTAGTTCAATAATGTCATTTCGGATAAACTTGAACCATGATGTGAATTTACTATAGATTTTTGCGTCAAGTCAACTTGGCATACTTTAACTGTTTCATTCGATATTCACTACTTGCTTAGATTGAATTATCTAAGTTCTTATGATATTCGATCACTTTTCAATATCTACTAGTTCTTACTTAAATTTGAGTACCCTAATCTTTAATAATTTTCGCTCACTTCATTAATATTAGTTAAGCCATACCCTTTAGTATAGCGTTAGACTTCTCAAAGTCCTTTTATTTCTTCTCTCTTTTAGCTAAAGTGATTTACATCCACAGTGTAATTGTAAGTCCAATCTCTCTGTCCACCAAAAAAGAAGTGTATTTGGGTGCTAAGACACCTTTTTTATTTTATTTTATTAATATTATTATTATTATTATTATTATTATTATTATTGTTATAGTTATTTATTTGTAATGAAGCAAAATGTAAGAAGTATTTTTAGAATTCACATAATCTCTTTAATAAAGAGAAGGTAGAAAGGAAGGAGAAAAAAAAGAGGCAAAAGTGAAGTTACCACACTCTACAAGTCATTAGATACAATGAGTTGCAAAGGATGATTTAATATAACATACTATTATTCATTTAAGACTTCCATTTTCTTCCGCAGTTGATGCGAATGGTTTTTGCATTCCTATTTTTCTTCTATAGACTTCAAGAAATTATGTTAAATTAATTACTGAAACTCTAACTAAAAGATACACTTGCGACTTTCCATGAGTCTTATTTATATTAGGCGAACAAAACTAATGGTTATCTCATTATTACACATATTATTTTAATGTGCTTTAGTAGTTCCCATAATTATTTAGAGTATACTATATAGTTTTGAGGTTTTCCATAAAATAAAAATATAAAGCACTAATAACTCATATGTCAATTTTAATTTTTAAAAGTAAAGATGACTCTAATATATAGATATATGCAGAGGAGTAGAAAATATGTTCCACAATAATTGTTTAGAGTGATGGAAAAATAATATTTACTAAGAGTTTTGATATTAATTTAGATATGGAAAGAGATTTGTTTGACTACCAAAAAATAGATTAACCTTTAAAACTTTTTACACTATCTTTATTATTTAAATAGATACACTATCTTTATTATATTTAAAAATATAATTTTATTTTTTAATGATTAGGTTTTGAATCGAAAGAGTGTTGGTGGTTGAGCCTGGAGTTTCTACCTATAAAAATAATTTATATTTTACCGTTGGATAAAATAAATAAATTTATTTCTTTTTATAAAAAGGCTATTTTAGTGGTTCTTATGCTCTTTATGGGTGTATATGACTTTTGAAAAAATAAAAGAACAATACAGTAATTTGTTTATTACAAAATAAAGAAAAGCAACTTTGATGGGTAAAACTTATCAAGTTGAATGACCGTTGTGGGAATTAACTCCGTAAAAGAGTGTCAATGGACAATCCTCTCTCAATTACTATTTCTTTGTCTAACTTTCAACTTGTGCTTTTAGTCCTTAAAATATTGATAAACTATAATTTTTACTTGTAATATCTGATTAAGTGTATTTAACTTCTGATTAATTAAATGGAAAAATGTTCAAAATATCCCTAAACTATTAGAAAAGGTTTAAAAATATTCTTCATCCGTTTATTGGACTAAAAATATCCTTTAATCCACCTTTTCAGTTCACTAATGCCCTTTGATCGTTAGGACAATGCTGAATTAAAAATAATTGTTATTCTTTTTGTAAAAAATATTAAAAAATATTTTACAAAATACTTCTTTTTTTAAAACTAATGCACAAGCAGTCCACTAATTTAGTAAAGTATTTTTTTTCCAGTATTACAAAAAACAATTCAGTTTTTACAAAAAAATATTTTTTTCCATTTTTTCTAGTTTTTAAAGCATTTGTTTTGTAAAAAACATTTTTAATAAAATATTTTTTTTTTCAAAAAGTGAAAAAATATTTTCTTTCTTGAAAAAATATTTTTTCTCTAAAAAAACTAAAATAAAACAAAATCCTTTAAAAAAAATTTTAAAAAAATATTTTCCAAAAATAAAAATATTTTTTCTATTCTTACAAAAAAGTCAGTTTTTATTAAAATGCTTTAAAAATTGAAAAAAATGAAAATAAATATTTTTTTGCAAGAACTGAATTGCTTTTTTGTGAAATCGAAAAAAAAAGACTTTACTAAATTAGTACCATTGGTGCATTAGTTTAAAAAATGAAAAATATTTCGCAAATTTTTTTCGTTTACTATCATGACCTAAAATTTACTAAAGGTCATGATGGTGCCGGACACACTGTCAGGCAAGGTAACACCAAGAAAATTGATTAAATTCTCGTTTAAGGACTTATTGAAATTATTCCTTTTATACATTAAACAACAAGTAATGAAATTTACTAAAATGTGGTGATGCTTTTAACCAATTTAACATTGAACAATCTGGTAACCATCTCAGAACTCGGTATCACAAGTGTATGAGCCATCTCTAGGAAGCAATATAATACAACAACCATCCAGAATACAAATTGGACAGAAAATAAATAAAATAATGTGAAAGAGACTCTGTTGGTTGCGGATCATCTCGAGAAGTGCAGCTCACCTAAGTCTCTATATCAACTATGCTGCTATGCGCACTAGGAAACTAGAGATGCATATGCTAGTGCAACAAAAATGTACAGTAAGTGTAGTATGAGTACAAAAATAACTTGTACCCAATGAGTATCCTGTCTAATCTCAAAGAAGTAGAGACGAGAGGTCGAATTCGACACTACTAGTGGTCCAATGATAATATAGTAAAAGTGTGAGAAATTCATGGATTTGATAGAGCAAAATAAAACTCATAAAATCGGAAAGCAGGTAGACAACTTCTCAAATTATAAAGTATTTTTAAAGATTTTATTTTTATTATGTTTATCAATTTATTTATGGCCAGAAAAGGCAAATATCAACATTTAGAATTCTCAGGCAAGCAATACAAGCATATGCATGTCATTGCGAGGTCGTACTATCTGATCCAACAGAAGTAAAATATGCACTGCTGAGGGTCGAATGGCCCGAACCATAGATGCATCTATAACCCCCCAGCGAATCATATATGCAATGCAGTCAACATAAATAAGCAAACATCCCGCTCTCAAATCATATATGCGACACGGTCAACATAAATTAAAAAAATACCCTGCTTGCGAATCATTCATGTGACGCAGGTACACATAGAAATACATGCTCAAACAACCAATTAAGAATTTATCGAGGGGCGTTTATCCAATAAAACTCAATTCTCTTTTAGCAATTTAAGAAAAATAAAGATTAATACTCTTAGAAATTCATTCACATATTCGATAGAATTTAAGCAATTCATCTGTCAACAAGATTACAGATATTCCAAGTATCGCATGCTTTTGGGTCCTAGACTACCCGGACTTACATATAATAGTAGCTACGCACGGATCTCGTTGACTCGTGCATACGTAGCCCCCACAAATAGGAGCACATAACCAATTATTTCACCTATAAGGACAATTCCCTCTTACAAGGTTAGAAAGGAGACTGACCTTGCTCAGAAGCTTATATTCCTATTCAAGAAAGCGCTCAAATCTCCAATTTGGAGCCGAACAATCCTAAACTCTTTGATGATGATGGAATCCCTCCTCAAATGCTGTCAAAAATTGCCTAAAGCTAAGTGGGAAATTGTTAGGATTTATGCTCGTCACTAGGGGGGGAGTGAATAGTGCGGGACGAGAATATTGATAAATATTGCGGAATTAAAATTGCAGGAATAAAATAAATTCGGTAATTAAAATAGTAAGGAAAGAACACACCGAATTTATCCTGGTTCACCACAACTTGTGGTTAGTCCAGTCCCCGAGAGACTCTCTCGAGGTTCCACTAACTTCATTAAGCATACGGGTGCCTAACAAACCGTTACACTTGCTCGTAGATGTACACTCTACAAGACTTCAACTTGCTCAAGGATACCGCACCTCAAGACTTCACCTTGCTCGTGGATACCGCACCACAAGACTTCAACCACTAAGATTGAGGGTACTTAGCAAACCCGACAATCAATGAGAAGATATGATCTTCTCAAACGCCTTTCTCTTTTACAACAAGAACTCTCTAATAAGAGTAGATAAAGAGATACAAAATAAGCTCTATGAACAACTCAAAGTTGTCTCTCAAATGGCTCAACAAAAGCTCTATAATGATGCACAAATGATGATCAATATGTATATGAATAATAAGAGGTGTTGTGTGTTTCAATTCAGCTCAAAAGACCTCTATTTATAGGTGGAATAAGTAGTATGTCCGTTGCTTAATTGGCAATCAATTATGCTGATTTTATGCCAAGATAATCTATTATCAGATTTGGATAATCGATTATCAGCTTACCGTTACAAAATCTGGAAGCTGATTTTATGCAGGATAATCGATTATCAGATATGCATAATCGATTATTCTGTTACAGTGTTCAAACACTTAGCAACGGATACAAGATAATCGATTATGCACTTCTGATAATCGATTATTTTGCTGTTTTGTAAATTCCGGTTTACACTGTCTTGACATAATCGATTATCAACATAAGCATAATCGATTATTGCTGTCCAGCTTTGAAATACATGTTTAAAATTCATTTTGGCTGAAACGAGAATGTTTGAAATCATTTTGTTTGAAGTATTTGAAATATGATTTGACAAAATGATTTTATGCATATTCATGATGACCTATTGTTGAGCCAAAAGACGAGATAACTTTAAACGTTGCTCTTACATTTGTTCTACCTAACGACCTACTCCTTGGGTCTTCGGTCTTGAACTTTTGAGCTCGTCTTTGGCTTGTCTATGCAATTCCGTCATCAATATGCTTCTAGGTATTCAATCTTGATTGTTTGTCATATAATAACTTTGTTCAACACTTGACTTCATTGTTTGTCATTCATCGACTTCGTTGTTTGTCATTCATCAAAACCTATACCTGAAAATCATGCTAATACAACCAAAGCACACATATCATGGATAGAATGATTTTCTATAATTTCCCCCTTTTTGATAATGACAAACAATAGGAGATATGCATATCGGATTCCCCCTAAATTCATGCTATATCTCAGCATACAATTTATGCAAACAATTCCCCTTAATGATAATTCCCCCTCGAATAAGGCATACTATAACGTAGATACATTCCCCCTTATTTGATGCATATCGCCTAAACTCTTCCCCCTTTTGGCATTAGCAAAAAGAGAGTATACAAAGGCTATTATCCCCTTTCGACACTTTCCCCCTTTTGGGTATATCAAATGTTAGTGTCAAATATAAGATAGGAAATACAATGAGGAATATACATTGACGATATTTAAAAAATCATACCAACATGAAATAATACCAAATGTTAGTAAAAATATAACAGCCATATCAAAGGTTATTTTTAGCGAATATACCAACTGTTATTCAAACTAGATAGATATTCATCAAAACATCAATCATTATTTTTAACAAAAATAATTGATACCAATAGTTATTCAAGATAAAAGTTATCCAAATATGAATCAACAAAAGTAATTAATATTAATTATTAACAAGGATATATTAATTGTTAACACATATCAACTATTATATTTTATCAAAAATATGATAACGAACCGAAGTTCCCCCTCGATGCAATAAGGTTTCGTGCTTGGTGCATCTACTACGATATTGTAGTCTTCAAGCACACCTGCAAACGTACCTAAAAATAGGTTTTCGGTACCCAACTGCTTTTGGGTCCATGGGGGTTAGTCAAATAATAATCATAGCCAAATGATAAATCTCTATGTTTTGCAAAACATACGGGTGCTATGTGTCCTACCCGGTTGCAATAATGACATATAACATTCGGGTTGTGCATATGTCTTGGTTGAGCCAAAAACGTTCTAGGTGATTTAAAGTCGTTATTCCTAGACGTATTGCGATTCCTAGAGTTATTTCTAAGTGGTCTAAAATGATTCATTTTAGACTTATTAGTGAAGTTCCTAGAATTATTTCTAGGTGGTCTAACTTCATTTCTATCATCCTTTCTAATTTCTTCAATTGTTTTAGGATCATCAACACTACGTTTTTCTAGTGTGTTCCTAAGTTCTATGTTCTCTATTTTCAAAAACTTACAAGAAGAACAATTTGAACTTTGATCAATTGAAGAGGCTTCATTCATCTCCTTAATTTTATTTCTAAGATCAATATTGTCATTTTCCAAAAAATTATTTTTCTCTTCTAAAACTTTAATTTTAGCCTTGGCCTCTTTGGAGATTTTTGAAGTCTTTTTCAATTCACCATATAAGTCATGAAAAGCTTCTTGTAATTCTTCAAAAGAATAAAAGTTAGAATTACTTACCTCTTCTTCCTCGTTGGCCATGAGGCATAATGCGGCAGTTTCATCGCCCGAGCTGTCCGAATCCCATGTCACACGCCTTTGGTGTTTGTTCTTCTTCTTGTCCTTGGATTTTGGACAATGTGATTTGGTGTGGCCAAGTTTTCAACAATTTTGGCATGAAGGACTTGGTTCTTCCTTCTTTATTTCCTTTTTCATAAACTTATAAAGCTTTTCAATCAAGGCATTGGAAATATTATCATCATCGCTATTCGAATCACTTACCTCTTCTCTTTTAGAGGATGAGGCTTTGAAGGCAATATTCGAATTTTTCTTGTTTCCAAAAGAAGGATTAAGAATCGTACTTTCATAAGTTTTGAGGTTACCTCGCAGTCCATCAATTGTGACGTCTGTGATTCCTATCGACTCTTGGATGGCATTTGCTTTGGATCGCCATTCGGGAGTGAGACTCCGCAAGATTTTTCAAACTAGATCTTTGTTCGAATATACTTTTCCGAGCATGGAGATCGTTGATGATCATTGAGAACCGTTCATACATAATATCGATGCTTTCATTCTCCCTCATTCTAAAGAGTTCATATTCATGTGTTAGAAAATCAACTTTAGATTCTCCGACTTGAGGCGTACCTTCATAAGTGATCTCGAGTTTATCCCACATCTCCTTGGCGGTTGTGCAGAAAGAAATCTTCCGATAGTCATCCGGGTTTACCGCAAAATATAGCACGTTGATGGCTTTTCCATTTCTTTCAACCTTTTTGATGTCCTCAGCATCATATTCATTTTCCTCCTTTGGAACCATGATTTCCCCAACTTTCTTTATTGGCATTTGTTCACCGTTCTTGATGATTTTCTATAATCAAAAGTTATTTGATTGGATGAAGATTCTCATCCGCTCTTTGCAATATGTGTAATTTGTTCCGTCAAATAGTGGAGGCCTATAGGGGGAGTGTCCTTCGCTCATCATTCCTGCGTTCAATATTCTCAACAAAAAAATATATATCGTTCTCTCAACCGGTTAAGGCATTCAGAGAGTTAGGCTCTGATACCAATTGTTAGGATTTATGCCCGTCACTAGGGGGGAGTGAATAGTGCGGGACGAGAATATTGATAAATATTGCGGAATTAAAATTGCAGGAATAAAATAAATTCAGTAATTAAAATAGTAAGGAAAGAACACACCGAATTTATCCTTGTTCACCACAACTTGTGGTTAGTCCAGTCCCGAGAGACTCTCTCGAGATTCCACTAACTCCGTTAAGCTTACGGGTGCCTAAAATACCGTTACACTTGCTCGTAGATATACACTCTACAAGACTTCAACTTGCTCGAGGATACCGCACCTCAAGACTTCACCTTGCTCGTGGATACCGCACCACAAGACTTCAACCACTAAGATTGAGGGTACTTAGCAAACCCGACAATCAATGAGAAGATATGATCTTCTCAAACACCTTTCTCTTTTACAACAAGAACTCTCTAATAAGAGTAGATAAAGAGATACAAAATAAGCTCTATGAACAACTCAAAGTTGTCTCTCAAATGGTTCAACAAAAGCTCTATAATGATGCACAAATGATGATCAATATGTATATGAATAATGAGAGGTGTTGTGTGTTTCAATTCAGCTCAAAAGACCTCTATTTATAGGTGGAATAAGTAGTATGTCCGTTGCTTAATTGGCAATCAATTATGCTGATTTTATGCCAAGATAATCGATTATCAGATTTGGATAATCGATTATCAGCTTACCGTTACAAAATCTGGAAGCTGATTTTATGCAGGATAATCGATTATCAGATATGCATAATCGATTATTCTGTTACAGTGTTCAAACACTTAGCAACGGATACAAGATAATCGATTATGCACTTCTGATAATCGATTATTTTGCTGTTTTGTAAATTCCGGTTTACACTGTCTTGACATAATCGATTATCAACATGAGCATAATCAATTATTGCTGTCCAGCTTTGAAAGACATGTTTAAAATTCATTTTGGCTGAAACGAGAATGTTTGAAATCATTTTGTTTGAAGTATTTGAAATATGATTTGATAAAATGATTTTATGCATATTCATGATGACCTAATGTTGAGCCAAAAGACGAGATAACTTTAAACGTTGCTCTTACATTTGTTCTACCTAACGACCTACTCCTTGGGTCTTCGATCTTGAACTTTTGAGCTCGTCTTTGGCTTGTCTATGCAATTCCGTTATCAATATGCTTCTCGGTATTCAATCTTGATTGTTTGTCATATAATAACTTTGTTCGACACTTGACTTCATTGTTTGTCATTCATCGACTTCGTTATTTGTCATTCATCAAAACCTATACCTGAAAATCATGCTAATACAACCAAAGCACACATATCATGGATAGAATGATTTTCTACAATTTCCCCCTTTTTGATAATGACAAACAATAGGAGATATGCATATCGGATTCCCCCTAAATTCATGCTATATCTCAACATACAATTTATGCAAACAATTCCCCTTAATGATAATTCCCCCTCAAATAAGGCATAATATAACGTAGATACATTCCCCCTTATTTGATGCATATCGCCTAAACTCTTCCCCCTTTTGGCATTAGCAAAAAGAGAGTATACAAAGGCTATTATCCCCTTTCGACACTTTCCCCCTTTTGGGTATATCAAATGTTAGTGTCAAATATAAGATAGGAAATACAATGAGGAATATACATTGACGATATTTAAAAAATATTACCAACATGAAATAATACCAAATGTTAGTAAAAATATAACAGCCATATCAAAGGTTATTTTTAGCGAATATACCAACTGTTATTCAAACTAGATAGATATTCATCAAAACATCAATCATTATTTTTAACAAAAAATAATTGATACCAATAGTTATTCAAGATAAAAAGTAATCCAAATATGAATCAACAAAAGTAATTAATATCAATTATTAACAAGGATATATTAATTGTTAACACATATCAACTATTATGTTTTTATCAAAAATATGATAACGAACCGAAGTTCCCCCTCGATGCAATAAGGTTTCGTGCTTGGTGCATCTACTACGATATTGTAGTCTTCAAGCACACCAGCAAACGTACCTAAAAATAGGTTTTCGGTACCCAACTGCTTTTGGGTCCTTGGGGGTTAGTCAAATAATAATCATAGCCAAATGATAAATCTCTATGTTTTGCAAAACATACGGGTGCTATGTGTCCTACCCGGTTGCAATAATGACATATAACATTCGGGTTGTGCATATGTCTTGGTTGAGCCAAAAACGTTCTAGGTGATTTAAAGTCGTTATTCCTAGACGTATTGCGATTCCTAGAGTTATTTCTAGGTGGTCTAAAATAATTCATTTAGGCTTATTAGTGAAGTTCCTAGAATTATTTCTAGGTGGTCTAACTTCATTTCTATCATCCTTTCTAATTTCTTCAATTGTTTTAGGATCATCAACACTACGTTTTTCTAGTGTGTTCCTAAGTTCTATGTTCTCTATTTTCAAAGACTTACAAGAAGAACAATTTGAACTTTGATCAATTGAAGAGGCTTCATTCATCTCCTTAATTTTATTTCTAAGATCAATATTGTCATTTTCCAAAAAATTATTTTTCTCTTCTAAAACTTTAATTTTAGCCTTGGCCTCTTTGGAGATTTTTGAAGTCTTTTTCAATTCACCATATAAGTCATGAAAAGCTTCTTGTAATTCTTCAAAAGAATAAGAGTTAGAATTACTTACCTCTTCTTCCTCGTTGGCCATGAGGCATAATGCGGCAGTTTCATCGCCCGAGCTATCCGATTCCCATGTCACACGCCTTTGGTGTTTGTTCTTCTTCTTGTCCTTGGATTTAGGACAATGTTGATTTGGTGTGGCCAAGTTTTCCACAATTTTGGCATGAAGGACTTGGTTCTTCCTTATTTATTTCCTTTTTCATAAACTTATAAAACTTTTCAATCAAGGCATTGGAAATATTATCATCATCGCTATTCGAATCACTTACCTCTTCTCTTTTAGAGGATGAGGCTTTGAAGGCAATATTCGAATTTTTCTTGTTTCCAAAAGAAGGATTAAGAATCGTACTTTCATAAGTTATGAGGTTACCTCGCAGTCCATCAATTGTGACGTCTGTGATTCCTATCGACTCTTGGATGGCATTTGCTTTGGATCGCCATTCGGGAGTGAGACTCCGCAAGATTTTTCGAACTAGATCTTTGTTCGAATATACTTTTCTGAGAGCATGGAGATCGTTGATGATCATTGAGAACCGTTCGAACATAATATCGATGCTTTCATTCTCCCTCATTCTAAAGAGTTCATATTCATGTGTTAGAAAATCAACTGTAGATTCTCCGACTTGAGGCGTACCTTCATAAGTGATCTCGAGTTTATCCCACATCTCCTTGGCGGTTGTGCAGCAAGAAATCTTCCGATAGTCATCCGGGTTTACCGCACAATATAGCACGTTGATGGCTTTTGCATTTCTTTCAACCTTTTTGATGTCCTCGGCATCATATTCATTTTCCTCCTTTGGAACCATGATTTCTCCAACTTTCTTTGTTGGCATTTGTTCACCGTTCTTGATGATTTTCCATAATCGAAAGTTATTTGATTGGATGAAGATTCTCATCCGCTCTTTGCAATATGTGTAATTTGTTCCGTCAAATAGTGGAGGCCTATAGGGGGAGTGTCCTTCGCTCATCATTCCTGCGTTCAATATTCTCAACAAAAAAATATATATCGTTCTCTCAACCGGTTAAGGCATTCAGAGAGTTAGGCTCTGATACCAATTGTTAGGATTTATGCCCGTCACTAGAGGGGGGGGGGGGTGAATAGTGCGGGACTAGAATATTGATAAATATTGCAGAATTAAAATTGCAGGAATAAAATTAATTCAGTAATTAAAATAGTAAGGAAAGAACACACCGAATTTATCCTTGTTCACCACAACTTGTGGTTAGTCCAGTCCCGAGAGACTCTCTCGAGATTCCACTAACTCCGTTAAGCTTACGGGTGCCTAAAATACCGTTACACTTGCTCGTAGATATACACTCTACAAGACTTCAACTTGCTCGAGGATACCGCACCTCAAGACTTCACCTTGCTCGTGGATACCGCACCACAAGACTTCAACCACTAAGATTGAGGGTACTTAGCAAACCCGACAATCAATGAGAAGATATGATCTTCTCAAACACCTTTCTCTTTTACAACAAGAACTCTCTAATAAGAGTAGATAAAGAGATACAAAATAAGCTCTATGAACAACTCAAAGTTGTCTCTCAAATGGCTCAACAAAAGCTCTATAATGATGCACAAATGATGATCAATATGTATATGAATAATGAGAGGTGTTGTGTGTTTCAATTCAGCTCAAAAGACCTCTATTTATAGGTGGAATAAGTAGTATGTCCGTTGCTTAATTGGCAATCAATTATGCTGATTTTATGCCAAGATAATCGATTATCAGATTTGGATAATCGATTATCAGCTTACCGTTACAAAATCTGGAAGCTGATTTTATGCAGGATAATCGATTATCAGATATGCATAATCGATTATTCTGTTACAGTGTTCAAACACTTAGCAACGGATACAAGATAATCGATTATGCACTTCTGATAATCGATTATTTTGCTGTTTTGTAAATTCCGGTTTACACTGTCTTGACATAATCGATTATCAACATGAGCATAATCAATTATTGCTGTCCAGCTTTGAAAGACATGTTTAAAATTCATTTTGGCTGAAACGAGAATGTTTGAAATCATTTTGTTTGAAGTATTTGAAATATGATTTGATAAAATGATTTTATGCATATTCATGATGACCTAATGTTGAGCCAAAAGACGAGATAACTTTAAACGTTGCTCTTACATTTGTTCTACCTAACGACCTACTCCTTGGGTCTTCGATCTTGAACTTTTGAGCTCGTCTTTGGCTTGTCTATGCAATTCCGTTATCAATATGCTTCTCGGTATTCAATCTTGATTGTTTGTCATATAATAACTTTGTTCGACACTTGACTTCATTGTTTGTCATTCATCGACTTCGTTATTTGTCATTCATCAAAACCTATACCTGAAAATCATGCTAATACAACCAAAGCACACATATCATGGATAGAATGATTTTCTACAATTTCCCCCTTTTTGATAATGACAAACAATAGGAGATATGCATATCGGATTCCCCCTAAATTCATGCTATATCTCAACATACAATTTATGCAAACAATTCCCCTTAATGATAATTCCCCCTCAAATAAGGCATAATATAACGTAGATACATTCCCCCTTATTTGATGCATATCGCCTAAACTCTTCCCCCTTTTGGCATTAGCAAAAAGAGAGTATACAAAGGCTATTATCCCCTTTCGACACTTTCCCCCTTTTGGGTATATCAAATGTTAGTGTCAAATATAAGATAGGAAATACAATGAGGAATATACATTGACGATATTTAAAAAATATTACCAACATGAAATAATACCAAATGTTAGTAAAAATATAACAGCCATATCAAAGGTTATTTTTAGCGAATATACCAACTGTTATTCAAACTAGATAGATATTCATCAAAACATCAATCATTATTTTTAACAAAAAATAATTGATACCAATAGTTATTCAAGATAAAAAGTAATCCAAATATGAATCAACAAAAGTAATTAATATCAATTATTAACAAGGATATATTAATTGTTAACACATATCAACTATTATGTTTTTATCAAAAATATGATAACGAACCGAAGTTCCCCCTCGATGCAATAAGGTTTCGTGCTTGGTGCATCTACTACGATATTGTAGTCTTCAAGCACACCAGCAAACGTACCTAAAAATAGGTTTTCGGTACCCAACTGCTTTTGGGTCCTTGGGGGTTAGTCAAATAATAATCATAGCCAAATGATAAATCTCTATGTTTTGCAAAACATACGGGTGCTATGTGTCCTACCCGGTTGCAATAATGACATATAACATTCGGGTTGTGCATATGTCTTGGTTGAGCCAAAAACGTTCTAGGTGATTTAAAGTCGTTATTCCTAGACGTATTGCGATTCCTAGAGTTATTTCTAGGTGGTCTAAAATAATTCATTTAGGCTTATTAGTGAAGTTCCTAGAATTATTTCTAGGTGGTCTAACTTCATTTCTATCATCCTTTCTAATTTCTTCAATTGTTTTAGGATCATCAACACTACGTTTTTCTAGTGTGTTCCTAAGTTCTATGTTCTCTATTTTCAAAGACTTACAAGAAGAACAATTTGAACTTTGATCAATTGAAGAGGCTTCATTCATCTCCTTAATTTTATTTCTAAGATCAATATTGTCATTTTCCAAAAAATTATTTTTCTCTTCTAAAACTTTAATTTTAGCCTTGGCCTCTTTGGAGATTTTTGAAGTCTTTTTCAATTCACCATATAAGTCATGAAAAGCTTCTTGTAATTCTTCAAAAGAATAAGAGTTAGAATTACTTACCTCTTCTTCCTCGTTGGCCATGAGGCATAATGCGGCAGTTTCATCGCCCGAGCTATCCGATTCCCATGTCACACGCCTTTGGTGTTTGTTCTTCTTCTTGTCCTTGGATTTAGGACAATGTTGATTTGGTGTGGCCAAGTTTTCCACAATTTTGGCATGAAGGACTTGGTTCTTCCTTATTTATTTCCTTTTTCATAAACTTATAAAACTTTTCAATCAAGGCATTGGAAATATTATCATCATCGCTATTCGAATCACTTACCTCTTCTCTTTTAGAGGATGAGGCTTTGAAGGCAATATTCGAATTTTTCTTGTTTCCAAAAGAAGGATTAAGAATCGTACTTTCATAAGTTATGAGGTTACCTCGCAGTCCATCAATTGTGACGTCTGTGATTCCTATCGACTCTTGGATGGCATTTGCTTTGGATCGCCATTCGGGAGTGAGACTCCGCAAGATTTTTCGAACTAGATCTTTGTTCGAATATACTTTTCTGAGAGCATGGAGATCGTTGATGATCATTGAGAACCGTTCGAACATAATATCGATGCTTTCATTCTCCCTCATTCTAAAGAGTTCATATTCATGTGTTAGAAAATCAACTGTAGATTCTCCGACTTGAGGCGTACCTTCATAAGTGATCTCGAGTTTATCCCACATCTCCTTGGCGGTTGTGCAGCAAGAAATCTTCCGATAGTCATCCGGGTTTACCGCACAATATAGCACGTTGATGGCTTTTGCATTTCTTTCAACCTTTTTGATGTCCTCGGCATCATATTCATTTTCCTCCTTTGGAACCATGATTTCTCCAACTTTCTTTGTTGGCATTTGTTCACCGTTCTTGATGATTTTCCATAATCGAAAGTTATTTGATTGGATGAAGATTCTCATCCGCTCTTTGCAATATGTGTAATTTGTTCCGTCAAATAGTGGAGGCCTATAGGGGGAGTGTCCTTCGCTCATCATTCCTGCGTTCAATATTCTCAACAAAAAAATATATATCGTTCTCTCAACCGGTTAAGGCATTCAGAGAGTTAGGCTCTGATACCAATTGTTAGGATTTATGCCCGTCACTAGAGGGGGGGGGGTGAATAGTGCGGGACTAGAATATTGATAAATATTGCAGAATTAAAATTGCAGGAATAAAATTAATTCAGTAATTAAAATAGTAAGGAAAGAACACACCGAATTTATCCTTGTTCACCACAACTTGTGGTTAGTCCAGTCCCGAGAGACTCTCTCGAGATTCCACTAACTCCGTTAAGCTTACGGGTGCCTAAAATACCGTTACACTTGCTCGTAGATATACACTCTACAAGACTTCAACTTGCTCGAGGATACCGCACCTCAAGACTTCACCTTGCTCGTGGATACCGCACCACAAGACTTCAACCACTAAGATTGAGGGTACTTAGCAAACCCGACAATCAATGAGAAGATATGATCTTCTCAAACACCTTTCTCTTTTACAACAAGAACTCTCTAATAAGAGTAGATAAAGAGATACAAAATAAGCTCTATGAACAACTCAAAGTTGTCTCTCAAATGGCTCAACAAAAGCTCTATAATGATGCACAAATGATGATCAATATGTATATGAATAATGAGAGGTGTTGTGTGTTTCAATTCAGCTCAAAAGACCTCTATTTATAGGTGGAATAAGTAGTATGTCCGTTGCTTAATTGGCAATCAATTATGCTGATTTTATGCCAAGATAATCGATTATCAGATTTGGATAATCGATTATCAGCTTACCGTTACAAAATCTGGAAGCTGATTTTATGCAGGATAATCGATTATCAGATATGCATAATCGATTATTCTGTTACAGTGTTCAAACACTTAGCAACGGATACAAGATAATCGATTATGCACTTCTGATAATCGATTATTTTGCTGTTTTGTAAATTCCGGTTTACACTGTCTTGACATAATCGATTATCAACATGAGCATAATCAATTATTGCTGTCCAGCTTTGAAAGACATGTTTAAAATTCATTTTGGCTGAAACGAGAATGTTTGAAATCATTTTGTTTGAAGTATTTGAAATATGATTTGATAAAATGATTTTATGCATATTCATGATGACCTAATGTTGAGCCAAAAGACGAGATAACTTTAAACGTTGCTCTTACATTTGTTCTACCTAACGACCTACTCCTTGGGTCTTCGATCTTGAACTTTTGAGCTCGTCTTTGGCTTGTCTATGCAATTCCGTTATCAATATGCTTCTCGGTATTCAATCTTGATTGTTTGTCATATAATAACTTTGTTCGACACTTGACTTCATTGTTTGTCATTCATCGACTTCGTTATTTGTCATTCATCAAAACCTATACCTGAAAATCATGCTAATACAACCAAAGCACACATATCATGGATAGAATGATTTTCTACAATTTCCCCCTTTTTGATAATGACAAACAATAGGAGATATGCATATCGGATTCCCCCTAAATTCATGCTATATCTCAACATACAATTTATGCAAACAATTCCCCTTAATGATAATTCCCCCTCAAATAAGGCATAATATAACGTAGATACATTCCCCCTTATTTGATGCATATCGCCTAAACTCTTTCCCCTTTTGGCATTAGCAAAAAGAGAGTATACAAAGGCTATTATCCCCTTTCGACACTTTCCCCCTTTTGGGTATATCAAATGTTAGTGTCAAATATAAGATAGGAAATACAATGAGGAATATACATTGACGATATTTAAAAAATCATACCAACATGAAATAATACCAAATGTTAGTAAAAATATAACAGCCATATCAAAGGTTATTTTTAGCGAATATACCAACTGTTATTCAAACTAGATAGATATTCATCAAAACATCAATCATTATTTTTAACAAAAAATAATTGATACCAATAGTTATTCAAGATAAAAAGTAATCCAAATATGAATCAACAAAAGTAATTAATATCAATTATTAACAAGGATATATTAATTGTTAACACATATCAACTATTATGTTTTTATCAAAAATATGATAACGAACCGAAGTTCCCCCTCGATGCAATAAGGTTTCGTGCTTGGTGCATCTACTACGATATTGTAGTCTTCAAGCACACCAGCAAACGTACCTAAAAATAGGTTTTCGGTACCCAACTGCTTTTGGGTCCTTGGGGGTTAGTCAAATAATAATCATAGCCAAATGATAAATCTCTATGTTTTGCAAAACATACGGGTGCTATGTGTCCTACCCGGTTGCAATAATGACATATAACATTCGGGTTGTGCATATGTCTTGGTTGAGCCAAAAACGTTCTAGGTGATTTAAAGTCGTTATTCCTAGACGTATTGCGATTCCTAGAGTTATTTCTAGGTGGTCTAAAATAATTCATTTAGGCTTATTAGTGAAGTTCCTAGAATTATTTCTAGGTGGTCTAACTTCATTTCTATCATCCTTTCTAATTTCTTCAATTGTTTTAGGATCATCAACACTACGTTTTTCTAGTGTGTTCCTAAGTTCTATGTTCTCTATTTTCAAAGACTTACAAGAAGAACAATTTGAACTTTGATCAATTGAAGAGGCTTCATTCATCTCCTTAATTTTATTTCTAAGATCAATATTGTCATTTTCCAAAAAATTATTTTTCTCTTCTAAAACTTTAATTTTAGCCTTGGCCTCTTTGGAGATTTTTGAAGTCTTTTTCAATTCACCATATAAGTCATGAAAAGCTTCTTGTAATTCTTCAAAAGAATAAGAGTTAGAATTACTTACCTCTTCTTCCTCGTTGGCCATGAGGCATAATGCGGCAGTTTCATCGCCCGAGCTATCCGATTCCCATGTCACACGCCTTTGGTGTTTGTTCTTCTTCTTGTCCTTGGATTTAGGACAATGTTGATTTGGTGTGGCCAAGTTTTCCACAATTTTGGCATGAAGGACTTGGTTCTTCCTTATTTATTTCCTTTTTCATAAACTTATAAAACTTTTCAATCAAGGCATTGGAAATATTATCATCATCGCTATTCGAATCACTTACCTCTTCTCTTTTAGAGGATGAGGCTTTGAAGGCAATATTCGAATTTTTCTTGTTTCCAAAAGAAGGATTAAGAATCGTACTTTCATAAGTTATGAGGTTACCTCGCAGTCCATCAATTGTGACGTCTGTGATTCCTATCGACTCTTGGATGGCATTTGCTTTGGATCGCCATTCGGGAGTGAGACTCCGCAAGATTTTTCGAACTAGATCTTTGTTCGAATATACTTTTCTGAGAGCATGGAGATCGTTGATGATCATTGAGAACCGTTCGAACATAATATCGATGCTTTCATTCTCCCTCATTCTAAAGAGTTCATATTCATGTGTTAGAAAATCAACTTTAGATTCTCGGACTTGAGGCGTACCTTCATAAGTGATCTCGAGTTTATCCCACATCTCCTTGGCGGTTGTGCAGCAAGAAATCTTCCGATAGTCATCCGGGTTTACCGCACAATATAGCACGTTGATGGCTTTTGCATTTCTTTCAACCTTTTTGATGTCCTCGGCATCATATTCATTTTCCTCCTTTGGAACCATGATTTCTCCAACTTTCTTTGTTGGCATTTGTTCACCGTTCTTGATGATTTTCCATAATCGAAAGTTATTTGATTGGATGAAGATTCTCATCCGCTCTTTGCAATATGTGTAATTTGTTCCGTCAAATAGTGGAGGCCTATAGGGGGAGTGTCCTTCGCTCATCATTCCTGCGTTCAATATTCTCAACAAAAAAATATATATCGTTCTCTCAACCGGTTAAGGCATTCAGAGAGTTAGGCTCTGATACCAATTGTTAGGATTTATGCCCGTCACTAGGGGGGGGGGTGAATAGTGCGGGACTAGAATATTGATAAATATTGCAGAATTAAAATTGCAGGAATAAAATTAATTCAGTAATTAAAATAGTAAGGAAAGAACACACCGAATTTATCCTGGTTCACCACAACTTGTGGTTAGTCCAGTCCCCGAGAGACTCTCTCGAGATTCCACTAACTCCGTTAAGCTTACGGGTGCCTAACAAACCGTTACACTTGCTCGTAGATATACACTCTACAAGACTTCAACTTGCTCGAGGATACCGCACCTCAAGACTTCACCTTGCTCGTGGATACCGCACCACAAGACTTTAACCACTAAGCTTGAGGGTACTTAGCAAACCCGACAATCAATGAGAAGATATGATCTTCTCAAACACCTTTCTCTTTTACAACAAGAACTCTCTAATAAGAGTAGATAAAGAGATACAAAATAAGCTCTATGAACAACTCAAAGTTGTCTCTCAAATGGCTCAACATAAGCTCTATAATGATGCACAAATGATGATCAATATGTATATGAATAATGAGAGGTGTTGTGTGTTTCAATTCAGCTCAAAAGACCTCTATTTATAGGTGGAATAAGTAGTATGTCTGTTGCTTAGTTGGCAATTAATTATGCTGATTTTATGCCAAGATAATCGATTATCAGATTTAGATAATCGATTATCAGCTTACCGTTACAAAATCTGGAAGCTGATTTTATGCAGGATAATCGATTATCAGATATGCATAATCGATTATTCTGTTACAGTGTTCAAACACTTAGCAACGGATACAAGATAATCGATTATGCACTTCTGATAATCGATTATTTTGCTGTTTTGTAAATTCCGGTTTACACTGTCTTAACATAATCGATTATCAAAATGAGCGTAATCGATTATTGCTGTCCAGCTTTGCAAGACATGTTTAAAATTCATTTTGGCTGAAACGAGAATGTTTGAAGTATTTGAAATATGATTTGATAAAATGATTTTATGCATATTCATGATGACCTATTGTTGAGCCAAAAGACGAGATAACTTTAAACGTTGCTCTTACATTTGTTCTACCTAACGACCTACGCCTTGGGTCTTCGGTCTTGAACTTTTGAACTCGTCTTTGGCTTGTCTATGCAATTCCGTCATCAATATGCTTCTCGGTATTCAATCTTGATTGTTTGTCATATAATAACTTTGTTGACACTTGACTTCATTGTTTGTCATTCATCGACTTCGTTGTTTGTCATTCATCAAAACCTATACATGAAAATCATGCTAATACAACCAAAGCACACATATCATGGGTAGAATGATTTTCTACTGAGATGAGGAAAATAGGCTAAGTCTCAGAATAAAAAGCCACAGCACCAGACGCACAAGTCGCATTTGCGACTCTAGGTTCGCAACTGCGATGTTGCATTTGTGACAAAAGCACCACAAATGTGAAGCCCATCTTCCCGTAACATTGTTGCATTTGCGACAAAATTCTCGCAAATGCGAAGAGGATAGCATCGCAAAAATGAGAGCCCTCTCGTAAATGTGATCCCCCCTCAGCAGCCCCAGGTTCGCAAATGCGAGCTACCTCTCGCAAATTTCACATTTGCGACCAAAACACCGCAAATGTGATCATACCAGAACCAACTTTCCAATTCTTAGCAAATCACTCCGAAGTTCTTTTGAATCTCACCCGAGCCACCGATGCTCCAAATCAAACACGTACACAAGTCTAAAAATATAACACGGATTTGCTTGAAGCCTCAAATAACATCAAACAATGCTAAAATCATGAATCACAATCCAATTCAAGCTTAATGAATTTTAAGATTTCAATTCCACTTCCGATGTTTAAAATTGTCAAAGCACGTCCGATTGACCTCAAATTTTGCACATAAGTTATATTTGACAATACAGACCTACTCTAACTTTCAAAATGGAAATTCGACCCCAATATCAAAAAGACCATCTCAAAAACCTTCAAATTTCTATCTTTAGCCAAATGACTCCAAAACAACCTACGGACCTCAGAATTCACTTCCGACCGTGCTCTCACTACCAGAATCACCACATGGAGCTATTCCCAAGCTCGGAATCCCAAGAAGACATTGATAACACTGAAATGCACTACACGAGGTACTAGATCATGACTGCATGCCTTTGCTGAATTCTCACCATGTACCATATCATTCACGGGACAATAATAACATTCTCTGATCATAATAACCGACATTCCCCGAATCTAATGCTCATAATGCACCTCATGATAGATATAACTCTTGTTCCAACTCTCGCAATACTGCTACGATGGAAGAGATGTGTAGAAATTTATAACCAACTGACGAGTTAACAAATCATCGAGTCTATACTTCAAACAAGAACCATTACCTCATTCTGAACCCATAATGATCTTTACTCTTTAATTTACTTCATATAATCCAACTGTGATGATTCTAGATCCAATAACTTCGTCTCACCCAGTACAAACTGCTTAGGCAATAAACCACCTAGACATGATAAGAAGTCTCATATGATACCACAACATGCCAATGGACTACCAACTGAACGCGGCATAAAAGGAAAACGAACTCTGAAAAGGAAATCCAATCGCTCGCAAATCATACATGCGATGAGGGAACACAGCTAATACGAGTTTTTCCTTAGAAAATAGGAAACAAAACACATGAAAACGGATACGGGGAACTGTACTCAACATCACACTATTACAGCACGCAACCCGATCCAACCAGCTAACCCATGGCGGCGTGTCACCCGATTCACACAAAAAACTTTATATAAGGAGATGCACGCCGAGCTAGATTGCTCATTACAACGAAATATGGGATGTCGGTCACAAGCACGCTATGTGCATAATAATACCATCCCTGGGGAGGCATATAGAACTATAAGCTACAAAACTCAAGCACAACTGAGGTGCGATATACGATCTGAATCTCAAGAGCGATTCTACTCATATGACATCATCTCTACGCGCATAAGAATTCAAATCCATCTCACAACTCACACAGTGCAATATATTGTTACATGAAATAGCTTATGACAAAATAACACCCCGATTACTCTTCCATAAGGAGCGCATTGCTAAAATGAACACATCCGACATGATATAGAGCACATATTCACATATAAATCCATCTACAGACCTCCAGCTGATCCCAATCTCCCTAAACTAAGCTAACAACCTTTCAAAGGTCCATAATAACTCCTCTTTTCTGAAAACACACAAAAACAACTACCATAACCGGAGTAATCCTCCATAGTCCATAGCCCATGAAATCGAGTGCCCTCCAAGCATTAATTCTCAATTTAACGGCATCACCACAATCTTCCTACTTGGTTTAACTCTTCAATCAATCAAGTAACTACATGCCACACTTATACAACCTTCCCTTGGGGCACACTCCCACAGCCTTCCGTAATAGGTAACAGGTCTGTACATCAAAACCACTGCCCACTAAGACTGAATGCGATCAAGAATCCTTGACCAGGATGCAAAGTCTTTTTCATAAAATATCGATCTCAGGTGACGCTGAAGACAATACCTACTTATTTTAAACATCAAAACTCCTTTACTGCTCATTCGAGATCGTGACATCCTTGTCAACACCAAACTGCAACCTTGATCCTCACTTCAAATTCCATGAACTCACTACACCCATCATGCCAATATACGATATGACACGATTTTCGTCATAACTCCGAAACCACAAATAGACTAACAATTCACCATATAAAAACTTTTCACTTAACTAACTTTAGGAGAACCATAGCAATACTCATGTGAATTCTAATACTATAGAATTTGCAAATCTCTAAGTAGTGGTCTAAGCCACCATAGCCCTTCCAGGATCCGCTTACGCATAACAGACCATAATCGTAGAATACTTCTGATAACATCAATTATGGCGGCTAACAAGCCTCATATGTACAACCACAAATCACTTGCATAACTTGATCACGCTGAATGAACTGTTCACTACCACAAATATACAAATTCAACTATGGCTAGTCAATCTATCTTCTTCCAATTTATTCTGATTGCCTTAGAAATAATAATAACTCCATTCATCACATAACACACTCCATCTGCACTCATCCCAAGTGATCTTGAATCATTATACCACGTTGTCTCCAATCCCATGAACCATTTCATACCTCCCTTGTGTGTACCTTCACATTATGCCCATTCTAATAATCCTTCTACGAATCCGGTCTTTTCTCATTTTACTTCTCAAATGCTACACTGCAATTCGAAACATCATAGAAAATTTTGGGCCTTTTTTCATAAGTTGCTACAAAAGTTTGATTCTTAACCGTACTTGTAGGCTCGAAATCATTAGGCACCACACTTTAACTTTTGGCTTCTCTATGAGTGTTGTTGGGAGAAACCCGCTCTGAATTGGCCCCGAATATAATCCACTCCACAAATCTTCTAGTACATGAATACCCTCATGAGAAGCACCGGACATAATTACTTTCCTTGAAACCCGCATCCATACAAGGCATGAATCCCGAATCCTTCCCCAAGTATGAACATGAGCCAATAAGGCCAACTATCGCATACCTTTAACAATTCCTTTGCTTAAATTACCACTTATGTTCTTTTCTTGTAGCTGAAATAACCCATCAATATGCTAATAACTAGAAACCTCCAAGTAGTTAACCATGTAACCTAATCATAGGCAGTGAGACTCTCCCTCTTAGCTTGAAGCTACTATTACACAACTCTGGAATTCACCATGATTCCTTATCTCTTATTGACATAACCTTACGCAATTAACCGCAAAAATTCTCAGATTTTTTCTATAAACCCCCTTTTTATACTCTAATCATTAACCACATTCGAACTACCAATATTTTTGATGTATAACCAATTAAATTCTTCACAGAAGCCTCACCAATCATGCGATCACCGATCTGCTCACTGGAGATAACTCACCTGAGTTCGGGCTCATTCTCCAGCTGCACAAGTCTATTCACCCCTCGTGGGCATCAATTAAATGTGCCGCAAAATCCCTCCAATTCAAAGTTATGTTGTATCCTTCTTCATTTCAAGTAGCTCCTTTTTGTTATATCAAAGCTCTTGCCGCATAATAGTCCATACTTCCAATTAATCTATAGACCCCAATCACCAATCAGTAAAATTCCCAAATCATTCCAAACTCTCCTTAAGGTGCGTAGTCATCTTACCACCAAGCCCATATGCAACTCCGTCACTCTCCCACTTTGGTCAAACTCGCTTCTTTAATCAACTACTCGACCTTCACTTCTTATACCCGGCCTTCTGTAATTTTTAACCACCACCTGACACTTTCCGCATGTCCTTCCTCATCCTTTGTTGCTCAGTTGATGCCTTATATGAAATCTATGTTCGTAGCACTTAAACCTACAAATTGCTACTAACTTTAAACCTTTTCGGAGATCATCTTTCTCGAGTCGTCGACATTAGAAACACCGATTCAGTCCTAAACCGCCGCACCCCGCGATATCCAACAGTCGTTTGTCCAATATTATCTCACAATATCATACCCCAAGGGCGAATTGCAGAAGACCATAACACAGGCAAACTTAACACATACAATCGAGGACGACGACACTTCATCGTAGATAAAAGTTCTACCACGCTTGATATTAGCAAGTATCGTTACTCCATCACCCAAAATTTGGACATTCATAGGCCAATTGCTTTTCTTCTGCTGGAAGTGAAATCATATCTCTGAATCGTGAACTGCAGACTTCCTTTCAACTCATTCATTGCCCCAAATATAGACAAGTTTCCTACCATCAAGTCAATATTGTGTGATAACTAATCGCGAGCATCATAGCAAAATTTTCATAGCCTCCAAGCTCTTAGAAGCACAACTATCGAGCCGAAACGATAGAAAAAAAATCCTTTTGCAAGGCGACGACAATAGCTCACCCAACTATACCGGGAGAAACATCCCGTACCACATCTGTAGTACCAATACAATTCTTCAATTCCCGATTTATAACAAGTGGTCGCATCGCGTAAGATTGAGTAAGAAGGAAACAAGGGAATAAGCCTAAAGGAATCAAGTCGCGCGATGAGGAAATCAAGAAGGGAAGTGCTCCTAGCATCCCTGTAGCCTTTCGAAGATAAGTACAGACATCTCTGTACCGATCAGCGAGACTCTACTAGATTTGCCCATAACTTGTAAGACCTAGGGGAACCTAGTGCTCTGATACCATGTTGTCTCGACCCAAAATCCACTAAGGGCCACGATGGCGCCGAACACGATGTCAGGCAAGACAACACCAAGAAAATTGATTAACTTCTCATTTAAGGACTTATTGAAATCGTTCCTTTTATATATTAAAAAAGAAGTAATAAATTGCTGAATGAGGTGATGTGTTTATCCAATTTAATGTTGAACAATCCCGAAACCATCCCAGAACCTGGTGTCATAAATGCATGAACTATCTCTAGGAAGCAATGTAATACAACAACCATCCAGAATACAAATTGGACAGAAAATAAATAAAATATTCTGAAAGAGACTCTGCTAGCTGCGAATCGTCTCGAGAAGTGCAGCTCACCTAAGTCTCCATATCAACCATGCTGCTACGCCCACTATGCCACTAGAGATGCATGTGCCCGTGCAACAAAAAAGAACAGCAAGTTTAGTATGAGTACGAAAACAACGTGTACCCAATGTGTATCTCGTCTAATCTCGAAGAAATAGAGACAAGAGGTCGTCTTTGACATTTACTTGTAGTCCAAAGATAATATAGTAAAACTGTGAGAAATTCATGGATTTGATAGAGCAAAATTAAACTCACAAAGCCGGAAAGCAGGCAAACAACTTCTCAGATAATAAAGGATTTCCAGAGATTTTCTTTTCATTATTTTTATCAATTTATCTGTGGCCAGGAAAGGAAAATATCAACATTTTGAATTCTTAGGCAAAAATACAAGCATGCACATATCATGACGAGGTCGTACGACCCAATCCAACAGAAATATAAAATATCAATTGCCGAGGGTCGAACGGCCCAAACCATAGATACATCTACAACCCCGCTCGCAAATCATACATACGATGCGGTCAACACAAATAAGCAAACACCCTGCTCATGAATATTACATGCAATATGGTCAACATAAGTAAGCAAAGACTCTGCTCGTGCATCATTCATGCGACGCAAGTACACATAGAAATACATGCTCAAACAACCATTTAAGAATTTATCAGGGAGCGTTTATCCAAATAAAAGCCAATTCTCTTTTAGCGATTTAAGAAAAATGAAGTTTAAATTCTTTTAAAAATTCATTCACCAATTCAATTGGATTTAAGCAATTCATGTGTCAACAAGATTATAAATATTCCAAGTATCACATGCTTTTGGGTCCTAGACTACCCGGACATACACATAATAGTAGATACGCACAACTCTTGTCTCCTCGTGTGTAAGTAGCCCACACAAATAGGAGAACATAACCAATTATTTCACCTATGGGGATAATTCACTCATACAAGGATACAAAGGAGACTCACCTTGCTCCGAAGCCTATATTCCAGTTCAAAAACACGCTTAAATGTCCAATTCAAAGCTGAACGATCCAAAACTCTTTGATGATGATGGAATCCATCCTCAAATGCTCTCAAACATCGCCTAAGTCCAAGTGAAAAATGAGGGAAATGGGCTAAGTCTCGGAATAAAAAGCCACAAACCAAACACAGAAGTCGCATTTGCAACTCTAGGTTCACAATTGCGAGGTTGCATTTGCGACAAAAGCAGCGCAAATGCGAATCCCAGCTTCCCCTGACATGGTCACATTCGCGACAAAATTATTGCAAATGCGAAGAGGAAAGTATCGCAAAAGCAATGTCCCCTTCGGAAATGCGATCCCTCCCTCAGCAGCCCCAGGTTCGAAAATGCGAGCTCCCTCTCACAAATGCGATGTCGAATTTGCGACCAAAACACCACAAATGCGGTCATACCAGAACTAGTAGTCCAATTTCTTAGCAAATCACTCAGAAGCTATTCCAAATCTCAGTCGAGCACCGGGGGCTCCAAACCAAACACCCGCACAAGTCTAAAAACATAATACGGACTTGCTCGAAGCCTCAAATCATATCAAACAACGATAAAACCATGAATAACACTCCAATTCAAGCTTAATGAACTTTAAGATTTCAAATTTCCACTTCGGATCTTTAAAGTCATCAAATCACGTCCGATTGACCTTAAATTTTGCACACAAGTTATATTTGGCATTACGGACATACTCTAACTTCCAAAATCGAAATCTAACCCCCGATAAAAAAAATTCCACTTCCGGTCAAACTTCTCAAAACCTTTAAATTTCTATCTTTAGCCAAATGACTCCAAAACGACCTACAGACTTCGAAATTCACTTCCGATTGTGCTCCCAATACCAAAATCACCATACGGAGATATTCCCATACTAAAAATCCCAAACAGACATTGATAACACCAAAATGCACTTCAACCCAACCTTATGAGATTCTTCCAAAATGCTAACTTCCACAATAGGTACTGAAATGTTCCCGGGTCTTCCAAAACCCAATCTGGACATATGCCTAAGTCCAAAATCATCATATGAACCTGTTGGAACCTTCGACTCTTGATTCCAAGGTCATTACTCAAAAATCCAACCTTAGTTAATTCTTTCAACTTAAAGCTTCCAAAATAAGAATTCTCTTTTCAAATCAACTCCGAACTTCTCGAAATTTGACTCCGACGACGCGTACAAGTCATAATACCTAAAATGAAGCTGATCATGACCTCAAACTACTGAACGACGTGCTAGAGCATAAAATGACTGGTCGGAATGTTACATTTATAAAAATAAAAATAATTATTTTTAATTTAGCATTGACCTAATGGTCAAAGGGCATAAATGAATTAAAAAAGTGGATGGAGGGGAATTTTTAGCTAAATAGATGGATAAAGGGTATTTGTAAACCTTTTCCAATAGTTTAAGGGAATTTGGAACCCTTTTCTGTTAAGTAAAATATGTATTTTTGGTACCTTTGCTAGTGAACCTTCACCAATTAACTTATTGTTAATATTAAACATGTTTGACTAAAAAGCGTAACTTTCGGTTAAGACAGTTGTATTTATATAGTGATGGGCTAAACTTAGTTTATAATAATATCTCTAGATGTGAGTTTGAAAAATGTGGCTAACACTAAACAGACATGATCTGATGGAAAAGTAGGGACTAATGTGAACAAGAATCTTGATGAAAAGTAATGTTTGTATCTTTACAAGAGCGAGAGAATCTTTTATCAAAAGTCTGCTCTTATCAAATGAATGTATCATGTGATCTCGTCCAAGTCACACCTCTATTCGTGGTTATGAAGCGGTTGATGCAATAGTAATACCCAACAAAGTCTGGGTCGAATTCCACATGGAGCGTATAAACGGGATAAAGTAATATATATTTGGACTAAGCACGTGAAATATCTATATTGCAATTCCACAAATATAATTTTGTTTTACTTCTAAATTACGCTGTGGATTACAATTCTCGAGATATGAAACTAGGGAATATTATTTTTGGATGTTTTTAAAAAGGCCTAGGTCTATGTCCTTCGCCTAGGTAATGGCCTAACGAGTTGTAAATTTTAAAGCTTGTTTTGTTGGTCGGGGTGTATTATAGCTATCAACAGTAAAGTAATCACTCAATACCTCCCGGTAAGAAAGTGATTTTCCCAATTTGGCTTTCTGAAGTCCAAATGGGTATTGAACAAAATAGCTGATAAAATGCTCAAGTCAGATTTTACTATCTCTAGGTTCAACCCTATAATTGGGACATCAATCTCTTGATTTCATCCTAAATTCTTGTTAGCCAAGTTATCTTAGACTAAGTCTCTCTTTCTCAAGTAGTGACCAATTCAAATAGGCATGAACTAATATTTGTAATCATTAGGTACATAATTAAAAGTAAGAATAAGGCTAAATAATAAACACTCAACCATAAACAAGCCATAAATTAAACAACCACTAGGTTTACAACTAGGGTGGGTCACAACCATAATTAAAAATCTAGCAACTCACAATGGGTAAAGAATAAATAATAGAATAAAATATGATAAAACTCATATTGAAAGATTAGAAGACAAAATCCAATGTTAAATCACTAAAGCAAGAAAAAGTTGCCTAAAGCAGTAAAAAAAATGAGTACAGGAGTTTCAATGTTCAGAAACTTCACCTAATTTTGTGAAACTAGTCTATTTATACAAATCTGGAAATTTCAAACAAAATGGCCTTCCGGAGCTTCTGCGGCCGCACGATTTCATGTGCGGTATGCACTTTGCTTGAGTCTTGACAGAAGCTGGATTTGCGTCCGCACAATTCTCAGTATGGCTGCGTGGCTGACTTTTGCAGCCGCACAATAATTGTGTGGTCCACATATCCTTTAGGCCTGAGATGTTAGTTCTCTGAACTTCTACTCTTGGTTAGCTTCTGTGGTTGTACAATAATTGTGCGGTCCGCCCTTTATATTGAGACTCTAATGGACTTCCTTCACATTTTGCGGCCCGCACTTGGGCCTTTGTGCCTGATTTTTGTCCTTGAGTTCAGATCAGTTTTTTTGAGTTGAATTTCATCTTTATGGATCATTTCCTAACACTCCTACAACTAAGCATATTTCATCAATTTTTGGGATTACAATTAAATACTTTTGGACTGTAATGAGAGAAAAGGTGACAATAAGTAGTCAAAATCCCCACTTATCAACACCCTCAAACTTAAGCCTTTGTTTTTCCTCGAGCAATTAAAGTAATTCCCACCTCCACAAGTTAAAAGCTACTCCCTCTAGTCTAAGGTGCATCAATCACATGTCAATTGGGATCAACAATTACCCACAACACTTATGAATTATCAACAAGGCAATGATTTGAAGTTTTAAGCACAAATAATTCTAATATGACACTTGAGCATCAAGAATTGACTTTATTTATCAAGGAAGATCGCTCTTGCATATAGGTAATTATGGATCCCAAACTCCTCCTCCCCTATTATTCGTTAGCATGTATCACTTAAGAATGTAGAACTCAATTCAAGGATTTGTGAAAAATTTGATCATCTCTCTAACAACAATGTCACAAGTACGACTCTAAGTATCATATGCTTGTCCCTTATGTAAATCACCATTAATGTAAGTTCACTCGGTTTGAAATCACGTAAGGCTTTTTCGGATTAATGAAGGCTTTTTGGACTAAGGTTTGATATGTTTGAATAGAACATGTTTATCTTTCCTTAAGCACTCCCTTTTTTCTTTTTAGTTCATGTTTTGCTGACTCTTTGAGGCATTTTGTTTTTCCTTAGAGGAACTAGAGAGACTTAACATCACTCTTTCTTGGTCATGATATTTATTTTCTCCTTCTTTGATTCTCCATGCTTTGCATTTTTGCTTTTCTTTGAATCCCTTCATTTCTTTACTTTATTCAGTTGCTTTTTGCATTTTTCTTTTGTTCTTTCTTTATTTTTCCTTTTTCTTTCCTTTTCTTCATTTATTTTCTTTTTTTGTTCCTTGATAAAACTTTGAAACTCCTCGTCTCTCCACAAACTTATGTTTTAGCTAATTATTTTTCAAGAGTGTTAAAAAAAGCTCGGGTGCTGAGAGAGGGTCACTAAAAAATAAGTAAAGGCTTGTAATATGATTATCAAATGAGAAAAGTTTTAGGCTCAAATGGGTTTACTAGGGATAACAACATTGGTAGGACATAACAAAATTTCAAGCGAGTCAAGGAGAGCCTCCAATCACTTCTCAAGCCAAACAGAACTTAGAATTTTTCCTAGAAATACATTTGGGGCAAGTTCTAGACCATTCGCACAGGCACTTTGACTTGCAACAATATCTTATCTCTCACACATATGGATTGTTAAAGAGGATAGAGTCAAGGGTCCACAATAATCATATTCAAGATTCAATATCACTAGTGGTTTGATTAAACCACTCGATGATTACTTAAGTCAACACAAGGGTTAAAATTCACTAACTAGAGCTATTTCATTCCAAGAACTTGTTTCCAATCATAAGCCCATAGTTAAGTATGTTGGTACCAAGTGAAGCATGCTTTCCTCTTTTAGTTTGACTCAATTAGGTCCTCTTATTCATTATCACTACTTTCCTACCTAGAAATCAAAAACAGACTCAATCCTTTAAGAAGGTTGTGACACCATCCATCGTTGGGAAGAGTCACCGGTTAACACAAAAACCACCTTTAGGAAGAAATATGGAAATAAGAATATCGAAGGCTTATTGGTCACTTAAATATGAAAAGAAGCTACTAAATTAAAAAGAAGTTATTAAGGTAAAAAAAAAAGCTATTAAAGTAAATAAGAATATATTAGACTAAACATTGACTACTAAGGAAACAAAATAAAGAAGCTATAAAGTAGTCTACTGAAAGCATAAATGAACATACAAGATTAGAGAAGAAGAGGGTGTTTGGATTGGCTTATAAAAAGTAGCTTTTAAGCTAAATGCCAAAAGCCATAAGTTGGTAATACCTAAGTTTTGACTTTTGGCTTATTTTTGTACTTTTTATGCCTAAAAGTAAGTGCTTTTAAGCACTTTTATCATTGCCAAACGCCACACAAACTAAAAAAATGCTTAAAAGCTAATAAGCACTTAAAATAAGCCAATTCAAACACCCTCAAAGAAAGAAAATATACACATCAATAGAGAGAGAGAGAGACAAGAATATGTACATAATAAAAAGGAAAAGAAAATGTTATCAGTTATTATAAGGCGATGTCAAATGTCGTCAAATCAAATAAACTCCACTCCCTCCCCCACAAAAATAAGAATAAGCATTGTCGCCAATGCTTAACAAAATAATAACAAAGAAGGGAAAAAGTAGAGATGACTCCCTATATGTTCTCCGTGTCTATATCAGCATCACCACCCTCAGGATCCTCCAACTGTATCTCATCATCTTTTGCTCTTGGAGTGGCTAGGTCATCTATAGCACCATATCAGCAGTGTAGGCAGCACGGTCTTGTTCCTCAGACTAGCTAGCTGGTCTTGATGGTGTTGTTAGGTCTATTGGTGCTGCTGGAGCTATCTCTATCAGCAAGTCAACTAGAAGATTTCCAGTGGCTGCTATCTTGGTCACCTCTTGTCTCAATCTGTCAAATGACTTCTTCAAAACCTAGGATTTTCTCATTTCATTCACCTGCTTCCCAAGCTCTTCAATTTTCGTTCCATAAGCCATTAAGGTATCTATGATGGTCTTATAGTTCTATAGAATCTTCTTCAAAATCTCCTCCAATGTCGGAGGAATATGGGGAGCTGGGGTAGATGTCTGGGCTGCAACAACACTAGATGGGTCAGACATCGTTGCAATAACTATCTGTATCCAGTTGTTGAGACTCGCAAGTGTCTGGAAGACTCGCAGTGCCACAAGTGGATAAGTAGAAGATGAAGGAACTGAAGTTGGTGGCCCTGAAGATGGAGGTGGAGGTATGGCTGATATATCGCTAGAAGGCCCAGCTATTGTGGAAGGTATGGCTACTGAATCTGCAACTACCACCGACGGCTTATCAAATTGGCGTAGTCGTCTTATCCTTGTTCTTCGGATTCATTGGGTCCTTTTAAGAGTATCGTGTGAAGGGCTTCTTTGCCCCAGCCGTTGTGTTAAATGGCTTTGACTCCACCCACACATCCGTAAGATACTTCGTGATGGTGTTGGGATATGGGTAGGAGCTATCACACTGCCTACTAACCAGGGAAATATTGATTGACATAATGGAACCCACATTGATTGGGTACCTGACACTAATGGAAGCCACAAGAACTGCCCTCGGGATTGATACATTGTTCTTGTTCTAGCTTGGGTCTATTTTACTGCACACAAAGGTCTGCCACCTTTTTGCTTCAAAGTTGAGAGTGTTTACTTAATAGGAACCCTTCTTGTGATCCTTGGTGGTGGTGGTCCTGGAGCTGCCAAAATCTCTACTAACCACGGGCGAGTTGCATCATCCAATGAAAACGTCTCACAATATTGTACCGACCACACATCCTCAAGTCTCAAATATGTGTTCAGTGAGGTCTGATCAAATCTTACTTTTAGGTTTCTCACTTTATTCACCTTAGTCCCCTTCTTGATATGCACCACATTGGCGTAGAATTCCGGACTAAGTGCTCCTTGGCATCCACCACGCTTTGAGTGAAACATGTCCATTTTTTTTCTCTCCCTAAACTGTCTTGCCACATTCCAGTTGTATCTATCCAAATCTTTCAAAATAAAATGGCGCTTAAGTGTGAGCGATCTATGAGTCCACAACTCTCGAAACTTGTTGAAGTCATTCAGCCTCAAAAATCTGTCTTCCTAGACTTCTTTCTTCATCGACCTCTCAAGGCCCGCAACTCGAGTATCTACCCTCGACTATCATTTGTAATATCATCATCATTATCAACTGTAACTGGTGCGGGGGGGGGGGGGGGCATGTAAGGAAGAGGGTTCTGAACCCAGGCTGTCATCTTCTGAACCCTCAGAAGAGCTAGCTGAGTTGAAGGCTCATCTTTGAGTTGGAACCTCCCCCGGAGCTGCCTTTGCTGTGACTGTACATTGTATTGCTCTTGCACAAAATTGCCTTCTGATGCTTCTATGGATTGGACATATGAGCTAAATTCAGCAGTCTCCAGCGCTCTTTTGGCAGCTGTTTTCTTTGTTATTACCCTTTTCACAGACAGTGGTACCCTTGCCTCGACCTTGGAAGGGTTCACCCCTCCCTTTGATATATCACCTCGTCCCCGAGATCTAACCATTATTTGCAATACATAGCAACATGGATCAGTTAAAGTTCAAATTTAGAGTATTAGAAGTTGAAGATAAACAGTATGCATGATGGGGGAAATGTGGTGCGCACATTTTTTAGTGTGGCCGCAGATGGGTTTATGCGGACCACGCAATTTTGAAGTGCGGCCGCCATGATGATTCTGCGGTTTGCATAATTTCAAGTGCGACCACATAATTGAAATGCGGTCTACACAATTTTAAGCGCGGTCTCACAATGAAAGCTCAAAATGTCAACTCTTTGAAGATAGAGAATTGCTAGATCTGTGGCTGCACATACTTTTCTGCGGCCGCAGTTCAATTTCTATGGACTGCACAAATTCAAGTGCCCTACAAAATCAATTCATAACAACTGCCCTAGCCTATCAATCTGCATACCGCACAATTCCCTGCTTGGTCGCACAATTGAAAAACAAATCATGCATGACTTAGGGTTTCTAATTTTAAGAACAAATTGGACATGGTAATACCAATTAAACATGATAAACAGTTTACCCATCCCTAGATAGCAAGTATGAAGTTACCCAACACATATTATAGCTCACATGATGATGAACTTGACATTAGGCCTATAAAGTACTAATCTAATTTTGAACAAAATTAAGAAAATTGAAATTTTTTAAAGATGAATTGAACATACCGATAATGAAATGATGCTAAGGAAGAATCAAGATGATGAAATTAGTGTGAGCTGTGTGAACAGATGAGTATAGTGTGCTGGCCTATGTGTTAAGTTTTTAGTGTTCATAAAGTTTGAACAGTAGAGAGAAGGCTTCTATGTATACTTAACATGATTTGCCAAAGGTTCATAAGACGAGTACGGCTGCACAATTTCATGTGCGGTCTGCACTCTTTTACCTGAAGAATATTTTCCTTTTGAAATCTGCGGTCCGCACAATTCCTTGTGCAGCACACTTTTGCCATTTCTTTGACAGGAAAACTTTAGAGAGTGTGAAATTTTAGCTTCCCAGTTATGCGGTGTCGCGCCCATAACCTGGGCCTGGACTTAACACGGCACTCAATGCCTAACTACATGTGACCGAGCGAACCAACTGGCTAGCTGAATCAACATGTGATATCATAACCTAGTGAATGCGGAAGATAAACTAACACATGCTCATATACTGAAGATTTGGATGATATAAATCAAAGTGCAGAAATACTAATACAATTTTGAAACATCGTTGTAGCCAACATAGCTTAATATGAAAAGCCTGCGACTCTATCTAACTGTCACTCTAATTTATGAAGCCTCTAATAAAATACTAAAAACATTGTATGTCTGAAAATACTGAAGACTGTAAGGTAATGATAATGCCCCTGAAGAAATGGGGATCACCAAGTTGTTGGTACGAGAATCCTAGCGCTCTGAATGATCAACCTATTAATCATTACCTGCATTGTGAGATGCAAGCCCCGAGCAAAAGGGAAGTCAATACATTTAAATTCCACTGGTATGTAAAGCAACTGAAAGAAAGAATTAAAAATGCCGAAACTAAGCTGATAACTGAGAATTGATAATTGATAATTGATATGATAACTATTAAAACTAAAAAAGAAATGATAATTGATAACTGAACTGCTAACTGACAAATGACTGATAACTGATAACTGATAGCTGATAATTGATAATTGGTAATTAAGCTGAACAAAGGAAGTAAGGATATGAATACTCCCTCTTCTGAATGATGAACCACCCGTTTATCTGATTAAATAAACTATAGCCTCATGCCCAATATATATGTGCACAAACTGCGGCCTCAGGCCCCAAGATGCATAAAGCTTAAACTGCGGCCTCAAGCCTAAAGATTCATAAAGCTTGAACTGCGGCCTCAGGCCCAAATACAAGTGTTTAAAATTCAGCGATTTAAACTCCGGAACTGAGAATCATACTGTAGTACATGATAGTGAAATACTAAATCACACTTACATGATACTAGAATAAGGACTAGACTGAGACATGTATTCTTGAACTAATTATGAAAACTGAAACTTCAACTATTTATTGCACACTGAGTAATCTACTACGACTCGAGGGAATCAAACCCAAGTCCACATTGAATACGCATTGAGCTCATAACGTTCATAACGAAAGTCACGAACAAATTATGAAGCTAAAGAATAGAAGTTTTGCAACTATTAAAGGAACTAGGCTAAACTATAATTTTGAGGCAATTAGTAACGTCGAAAAAGAGACGTAGTATAGGGAGAATCATTAACATATTATCAATATAGAGAGTTAGCCTCACATACCTTAACTTCCTATTCTTGGCAGAATACAACATTCGTCAATCCTTTCAACTTTAATCTATATCAATACAAGTCAAAGGGATACCATATTAGTAATAACTCTCATATTTTTGTCACTTAAGAATCTTCTCAAACACAAGGTGAAATAAAACTTCATGGTCCTTATTAATGGTGTTTCTACACCCAACAAGCCATTTTCTTGATCCTAGATAAATTCTAAAATCTCAAATTTCTTATAATCAATGCCATTCTCCTTCACCCATAAGATAAACAATTCCCTTAACCAACAATCAACAATCAATACGCCAAAATCATAACCGTTCATGTTTTTCAATCAAACCCATCAAGACATATCTCATGAACTAGGGTCTATAATAATTAAACCAATATTAGAATCAATTAGAGGGTGAAGACATTACCTCTTTTAATTTCAATCCCCTTGAATTCAAGTTCTAAGGTTCATTCTCTCAACAATGATGTCCCAATAAAATATCTAATGATATGGAGGGTTTACCCATGTTAATAAGATGTTGGGAAATTAAGATTAACTTCTAATCACCATTAAAACTTACCATGGGTGGTGGAGGGACCCTTACAGAGTTAGGTTTTTAGGAGATTTCCTTTCTAAAGCAAGTTTTTATGTTTTGGGGCTGTGGGGATGAAATAGTAGGAACAATGCCTCATGACTGTGGTCGCGAACCGTGTGCGGTGGTTGCACACTATTCTGTAAAACGAGCATAATGTTTTGCACAGAGCTCTGTTTGGACCCCAAAATATATCGTTGGAAATATATTTCAAAGTACTACAACTTTCATACTTTGAGTTTTCCCAAATTCCTTACAAATTTTCACTAAACTCTGCTAGAAGATGGGCCTTCTGCAAATTTAATCAATTTTGTCGAATCTTATGCACCTCACTTTCCATCTTGATTATAATGCAACTATTTTCACCAATAATCATCCCTCTAGGACTTCATATGTCTAAAATATCAAATTAATACCCATTTAACATATCCACACCTATTCCAAATGTACAAAGTATTACATGCGGCCCGCACAAGAATTGTGCGGTCGCTGATCTCTTTCTGCAATGGTACTTAAAATTATGCCATCCGTACTTCTTCCATACTTAGCCAATTTTTTCTAAGTACAGTCCCTCCAAAGCACACTCATTCCTGTAACACACTTCAAAACCAGTTAGCACAAAACAAGACCTATTTAAAGAAGAAGGAAAAGAAAAGGACACATAGGTTCTCTCCCAAGAAGCGCCTTATTTAACGTCGTGGCGGGATGCAAATTACCATCATCACTTGAAATGAAGAACTGCCACGATGTGGATATCATAAACGTTTCCCAGATAATCCTTCACTCGGTGACCATTGACTCCAAATACCTCATCATTTTTATTCTTCAAGTCCAATGCACCAAAGGGTGTCACGCTCACAACCTCAAATGGGCTACTCTATTTGGACTTCAACTTTTTCGGAAACATCTGTAACCGAGAATTGAACAACAACACAATATCACCTTCTTTAAAGTCCTTGTTCCAAATATACTTGTCATATAGGTACTTCGTCTTCTCCTTGTAAAAGGACGAACTTGTGTATGCATGGTAATGGAACTCATCTAGCTCATTCAGTTGTGCCATCCTTAAGTTGGCGGCAACATCCAACTCAAGATTCAATTTCTTCAAAGACTACATGGCTTTGTGCTCAAGTTCTACTAGTAGATTACAAGGTTTACCGAACACCAACAAGTATGGAGACATTCCAATTTTTGTCTTGTAAGCCATCCTATAAGCCCATAAAGCATCATCAAGTTTCTTTGACCAATCCATCCGGTTGGCATTCACTCTTTTTGACAAAATACTCTTTATCGCCCGGTTGGAGACTTCTACTTGACCACTTGCTTGAGGGTGATAGGGGGGTCGTGACTTTATGAAGACACCATACTTGGAGAGTAAGGTATCAAAAGCTTTGTTGAAAAAATGCAAATCCCCAACACTTATGATAGCCCTTGGATTACCAAATCTTGTAAAGATATTCTTCTTCAAAAACAACACCACAGTTCTCGGTTCATTGTTGGGCAAAGCAACAGTCTCAACCCATATGGAAACATAATCAACCCCGTCCAAGATATAGGCGTTCCATATGAACTCACAAACGGACCCATGAAGTCAATACCTCACACATCGAAAATATCAATCTGCAAAATGGTGGTGAGATGCATTTCATTTTTCTTTGAGATTCCACCGGCCCTTTGACATTTATCACAATGCTTGATGAGATTACTTGCATCCTTGTAGAGAGTGAGACAATAGAAACCGCTACTTAACACTTTGGCGGTCGTTCTTGACCCACCATGGTGACCACCATAATGCGAAGAATGATAAGCCCCAAGAATTTCAACTTGCTCCTCCTCCAATAGACATCTTCTAATCACTCCATCCATACAAATCCAGAAAAGGTACGGTTCATCTCAATAGTAGCGTTGACAATCCCATTTGAGCTTCTTCTATTGGTTTGAAGAGGACTCAATAGGAATGATACCATTCACAAGATAATTTTCCAAATATGTGAATCAAGGAACCTCTTTCATTGAAATAGCCAAGAGTTGCTCATCGACGAAGGAGTCATTGATTTCAAGGTCATCATGCGTGATAGAATATGTATAACTCCACAAAACTATATGTAGACCGGTTTATCTATTGTTTCCACTGGTAGTGTTAATGAAACAGTAAGTAAATTGAATAGGGAACTTTTACGTGAAAAAATCCCTGCTCAAGGGGATAAAAAATAATGACCTACACTGGTAGGATTTCAACTTCACTATCAGCAACTTTAGCTTACAACCTATGCAATCTAGAAGTTAAACTCTTAATCCCTCACTAAGTTGTAATACACCTATTGCAAGCCACTTTGCATTACACCTATTACAAAGACTTCAACTCATGACTAACTCTAGTCACGACACAAACACTAAAGATTTATGGTTTACAAGGGGTTCCTAATTAAAGCTTCTAATAAGAAAAGTAGGAATTACAATGAAGAACAATTACAAAGGTACAACTCAACTAAGGAAATACAAGATACTTTGTGTAGAAACTAGTCCGTATTAATTTTGTACTTTTTTTATGCACTTGAGAATTGAATACTTGACAGATGAATGGGTTGAATGCTTAAATGAATTCTCAAGTGTTAAATTGATATTTTGTTGTAATACACTTGTTAATACAACTTAGATTACATAACTTGAATGATGTAATCACTTAGTTGGTCAAAGGGAAGTGTCTGTAGTACTGTGCTGCATTATTTGCGTGTACAGTGCAGATAGTCACTTTCCAGCTGTAGATACTTGGCTTCGTACTGCTCTCAGGTAAACACAAGGGGATCAGGTCCCTGTATTGATGCTTTATCTTTTGAAGTCATAGCAACTCACATTGGATCGAGTCCAGTGATTGAGTTGTGTACTAAGTGTGTGACGAGTCCCTTATCTGGTTGTTTGACCGTAAGTTTGTTAGATCATCAAAACATAAAGCTAAGGTACTGTAAACCCATTAATTTCCCACTTTTTGATGATGAAGAACTTAGAAATCGATAACATATTTGGAGCAAAATAAACAAGATGAAGTAATATGAACTTCACAAGTTCCCCATAACTCATTGTTTCAATTGTTATTGCACTTTATGGCATCATTAAAAATACACAAGCGAGCAATCAGCATAAAGAAGTCTAGCCTATCTAACTCATGCACATATGTGCACACCACATGATAGAAAAGACAAGTAGAGAAACATAAGCATTCTTAGAAAAAGAGGATAGTTTTCATTACTTTTATAACACATAAACCTTTGCTATTACATCAAAGGCAAATTTGGACTGTTATCAGTAGGAGATGTACAAGGAAATTCTATCCACACCACAAAAGAAAAACAAAAACAATAACCATAGAGTCATCAAAAACAAAAGTGATAACCTGGAAACTGGTCAGTGAAGGGTTAGCCTAGGGGACACTAGAAGGAGAGGGCTTACAATTTGTAGTAGGAGTGTTGAGAACGAGATCGATTTGAGCATTGGCCGACATTTGCTCTGCGAGCAGTTTCTACTTCAGGTTCTCAACCTGTTTCCTGAGATCAATATTTTCTTTGGTCAGACGAGAAACCTCTGCATTTGATCCTGGTTCTGTAAGGCCCCGTGAAATGTTTACTAAAAACCGAAATATCGTAGTGCCAAGTTATGATTATGTGATAGAAATTTATAAAATTCTTTGTGATTTGCAAGCTTGTCACAGTTCGAACCTTTTGGATTGATCTGTGCATTAAAAAGTTAAGGAACAATGTTCTTCAAAAAAGCGCATTTCTGTGGTCCATTATATGGTCGCATAATGGCAATGTGGACCGCATAGTCGCCACAGAGTGAGGTAGTTTGATGGTAAATTTTAAGGTCAACTATGCGGATGATTATGTGATCGCATAGTCAATATGCGGTCCGCATAGTCATTGCATTATCTCCTTGGAATTTTTGCGAGGGGAAGTTTTGCGGTGCATTATGAGACCGTAGAACAGATATGCGGACCGCAGTCATGTCGCATATCCGGGAAGTTTGTTTAGGTTTTGGAGGCTATTTTTGCGGCCCTTTTTGCGGGCCGCATGTCCATTATGCGATCGTAGATTTTGTCAGCGCTCCTATTTTCTAACTTTTAAAACCCGACCCTATCCTATTGAAAATACCCCATTAGACCCCTCTCATGCTATTACTGCAAATAGAGGGAGAGAGGGAGTTCTAGAGGGAGAAACTAACCAAGTCAGTACAATCCTTGCCCAAATCTTTGAAGACTTTAGTATAATTTACTAGGCCTTCTTCCTAAGAGGTAAGAACTTATGCCCTAATCTATGATTTAGAAATTTCTATTAGAATAAATGATTGACAAGTGGGTTCATGGGTATAAGGACTAATTATCTTGCATGCATGAGCAATGATAGGGTATGGGGAGATTGTGAGTTAAAAATATAGCAATTGAGGTGTAAGATGATGAAAATCTCTAATAAAAGGATCCTAAAATCACAATGCACACTTAGCACTTGATAATATACTCAAATGAGCTAGGATATTATTCATGTCTCTATTTTTTGGTTCATATTGTAATTCTCATAAAATATATTAAAGTTCCTAAGAGTTCCGAAATTTTGTAAGAATGTAAGGAAAGCTCTATTGAGGTATGAATGGATAAAACCCCATCTTCTTAGAAATTGAGCTCCTATGGTGACTATATAAATTTTGTAAGTCCAAATTTGATTGATGTAGTACTTGTTATTCCAAATGAATTGGGGTTGTTAAGAATACAACCTATCTGATAAAGTGCATAAATTTCAAGTCAAGTTTAAATTATGATTATTATGTCGAACTATGTGAAATCCCCTCTATGCTTACAACTCGAACTACTCCTTTATGTGCCCATTTTCTTAAATGGCAAGATTAATGTTGAAAGTGGAAATAATGTGAAACGTGAGTTATAATATTGCCTAAGTGCCTAGTGTGACGTGATAATTATGGCCTCAATTGCCAATGGACTAATATATGTAAATCCAAAAACTGAAGTAACATGATTAATGGAAAAGGGTAATGTCTTGGTAAGACAACTTAGCCGACTGTCCATGATCGGACACCATGATACATACATGGTGGTAATGTGATTGATATAGAACTCGGAAAGTGAGAACAGAAAAATGATTGAGGTACATGTCCCAAATGAGACAGCTTAGTCGATCGGGCTGTGATCGTATTTCGCTTAAGAAAGCGGTGTTAATGAGAATGATGATGTAATAGTATGAAGTGCCCCAACCCAAAGCTGTAGAAACTTCATGAAGCTATGTGAGCCCTTTTATTTGATCACATGGTGATTGTTTGAAGCTTTGTTAGTCCTTTACGATTTCTTTACTCTTTTATGGTTGTTCTTTCTAACAAGATGGTATTTAGTTATACATACTAGTACTATTCCATGGTACCAACGTCCCTTTTATCGGGAGCGCTACATTTTTTTTGAATAAATGTAAGTGGTTCTTTAGCGGACACTGCCAATCGTGGGTAGCGGGGCATCCTTCTCTCAGAAATCTTGGTGAGCTCCTCTTCTTCGAGGGGTTATGCATCAGGTCTTTTGTAATAAATTTCCATTTCTGAGGTATAGCTGGAGCCTTGTTAACGGTGTTATCATAATTGTTTTTTGTATCTTTAGAGGCTCCTTAGACATTTGTGTGGGCTATGTTCGGGAATGGGATGGGTCACTAGACTACATTGTAATTCTAAACTCTTGTTTCCTATAAATTTAGCTGCATAATGTTTTGGGAATATAACTATGGTTTTGAGGATGGTAACATAAAATGAACTAGTAATGCTTCATGTACGATCTTTCCTATTGTCTAATTAAACGAAAGCAAGGTTCCCTTAAGCATATTGAGTTGGGTAGAAAGTATTTATAAAGTCTTGCTCAGTTGGGTTTACTCAATTGAGTGTCGATTACGCCTCCTGAGGTTAGGGCGTGACGGGTTCCTCTTGAGCTTGCTGATTCTCCAAAAAGGAATTCCTTGCCTCCAAATTCCTAATCTCCTCAGTAACACTATTCTGGGCTTTGATAAGCTGTGAGATTGTCGAAATGCTTCCTACCCCTCCACATTTTTCAACACATTCTTCCAAAGTAGTTTGAGAGAAGGTTTATTTCTTGGTCCCCATCTTGGGCTATCCCAAAGACACATCAAAGAACTTGAAGACATGTGTAAGAGGAAATCCATAAAGAAGTCTTGGTTCCTATCTTTGAAAGCTGCCATCTTTTGCATATGCTCAATCATTATGGCTGACAGATTATCAGCTATGAACCCATCCAGTGCTTTCATTAAATACATATCAGACTTGGAAATGATGGGCCTTCTCTCAGCACGGGGTAGAAAGACATTATTTACCAACTCAAACAGGAGCTAATAAATAGGAAGCAAAGCTTTCTTATGCACCTATTCCCCCGCTGGAATGCGCCCTCCTTTATAATAACATGCCTAAAAGTTGAGCCACAGACATCCTTAACAGAAGATATACTATCGGCAGGAACCTTAAGTACGTCTCCAAACATAGCAGCATCCAGAACAGTGTCAACTCCATTTACCAGTGCACAGATATGGTCAAATTCAATAGTGAAGAGGCCAACATAAAAACTTTGGACCTCATCTTCATAGACCTTGGGCACATCCACTTTGAGCAGATAGCCACATTGTTGAAATTCAACTATTTCAAGTATTTGTCTTATGCTAGGTATCTTAGATATTTTGGGTTCGAATGTGTGACCCCACAAAACATTCTGGTACCTCAATCTTTCTTTATCTGACACACTTTCACGTTTCACTTTCTTCACAGAATAGGTTTCCCTCCCAGTTTACAACTCTCTTTTACCAGACTTCGCACTCCACTTACCCTTTACATTTGATTTCACTAGAATGTCCTCTTCAGATAATGACTCTTCAGCCACTACTTATTTCAACTTGTCACTACCTTTCACTGGCTTTGGACTTGGCATTGTAACACCTTCCTCTGAAGCATTGTTAGCAGATCGCTTCTTTTTCTGAGATATCTTTACTAAGGAACTTGGTTCCTCTGCAACTTCCTCATCCACTTCCATAACATGAATGTTCTTGTCACACACAACCTCTCCATTATTCACTAGCCTCTTTTTCTTCTTTTTCATACTCATTTTACTCTTCTGCAGGGCATACTTAAGAGCCTATTTTGCCTGCAACCTAGTAGTAAGTCGCTTAGGAGAGGGCTCAGGAGTGGCTATTGGCCTCCTTCAGGCAATGAACGCATGCAGTGCAACATTATCCTATTCTTATTCATCACTAGACCTTATAACAGGAGCCAAAAACTCCAAAGGATCAACATAAAAATGAGGAGAAGGAGTAGGGTCGAAATTGACCTTGGAAGAGGATTGTCACGATATAGATTTCTCACCCTCGGAACTTATGATGGTGCTTACTAATAAAAGCTAGGCAAGCCAATGGTGTGAATAATTGGTCTTTTCCCAATTTTAAATCTTTTAACAATTTGGAACAATAGCTTATAAACAACGCAATTTGTTTTAATCAATCAGAAGAAACAGTGAAACATTTGAATGAATATCCAACACATCATCTAAGCAAAATCCACATGAACTGGTGCCACGCTTCACAAACGGTCTAGAATTACTACAAGATAGAACTGAATGCCGGGACCTGCAGACGCCTGCAAAAATACCATGGAATCTCTTACTATACTGAAGGCAGCCACCCAAAGCTATGGTATGAAAGCTGCCACTCCGAGATCTGCACACAGTTCAGAGTGTATTATCAGCACAATTGAACCCGTGCCGGTAAGTGCCTGCTTAACCCTGGCGAAGTAGTGACGAGGCTAGGACCAGACTACCAAATAGACTAGTACAGTTAAATCATATACAATGGAAAAATAGAAAAATGAATGTACAGTTTAGAATGGGAGGGGGAAACATACTATGGGGGAATATCAAATGATAATAGGAGGACAGTAGGTAAATGCAAGGGACATATAACTCAATTATCAACAATAATCAGAAATCGAACAAGTGCACGACATCACCCTTCGTGATTTTACCCTCGTCCTCACCTTAAGAATAAATATAAACTACATGGTAGCACCTTTTGTGCTTTCACTCTCATCCTTACCATAAATTCAATATAATCGGCACAGAATAGTACATCGTGTGGCACGACATCAACCTTCGTGATTTATACTCTTCCTCACATAAATCATGCACGACATCACCCTTTGTACTTTACACTCTTCCTCACCCAAACAACAAACACAAATAATAAGGGCAAGGAAATAATTGAATCATAGTAAAATCCCAACAAGGGAACGATAGTAAAATCCTGGCAAAGGAACAATATTAAAAGCAACAACGTCCGGGAAGGGAAAAATACCATAATCCTCTTCTCGTTTTAACATTTATTTCACAATTCGTTTCACAATTTGAGCCAATGCTCTATAAGGTGCAATTGCCAATTATACTTCCACAAATCACTTTGCAACTTGAACTAACGCTCTTCAATGTGCAAATATCAATAGTATTTCCACAAACCTTACTCAACAATAGCAATCAACACATTAAGCATGGACAATACAAATGCAGTCACATTACTCATAACATAAGACTCACTGACATGCTTGACACTAACGTATAGATACTCGTCACCATGCCTATACATCATACTCAGCAATTAACACATAGCAAATAGGACACATATCCTAATCCCTCAAGCTAAGGTTAGACCAAACACTTACCTCGATACCACAAACATAATTCAAGCCTCAACTATAGCTTTACCTATTAAGTCCACCACCAACTCGCTCGTATCTAGCCACAAGTTACTTAATAATATTAATAAGTGATAAATGAATCAATTCTAATTCAAGGAAATAATTTTTCTAAATTTTTTCCTAAAAAGTAAAAAATCGACCCCAAGCATGCTTGGTCCAAACTTGAAATTCGAACCAAAACCTGATTACCCCTTCACCCACGAGCTCGGATATATAATTGGTTTTGGAAGCTGACCTCAATTTGAGATCTAAATCCCCAAATTTCAATATTCTTAGATTTTACCCAAAATTCCCAATTCCACCATGAAAACCTTAGATTCTAGGATGAAATCTTGTAAAAAAAAGGTAAGGAGTAAAGAAATGAGTTAGAAATCACTTACTAATATTTTGGAGAAGAAAGGTTGTTTGAAAAATTGCCTCTTATGTTTTTTGGGGTTTTGAAAAATGAAAAATAACTAAATTCCGTTTAAATATACCCATCTCAGACCCTCTGTGCGAACCGCACAAAAAGGAGTGTAGCCGCGGAGCTCACAATGTTGACTGCAGTGACATGCTTTAGTATTTTGGCCATAACTTTATCTGTAGATGTCTAATTTGTGATTTATTTCCTTTCTGGAAACTAGACACAAAGGGCTACTACTTTCATTTTTGAATCATCTCAAATTCCTTGTAGATCAAAAGAAATAGGCTTTCGAAATCGGACCAGTGAACCTGTGCAGACCGCACAAAATCGAGTGCGGCCACAAAGCTCCCCAATGCGGACAACACAAATCATTACGGACTACACTGTCGGGTTCAGAGATTTGCAACTTCTCTAAACCAACAACAACTATATTTAAACCTAAAACATCCCGGAACCTACCCGAGACCTTGGGACTTCAAACCAAATGTGCATAGCAATCACATCATCAAAATAACATGTAAACCATGAATTAAATCTCAAAACTCATCATTTTCATCAAGAACACTTAAAGTTCATAGCTCTTCCATCGAAAGTCCAACTCACGTCAAATAGACTTCATATTTTCACCAAATTTCATAGTTATCATTCAAATACTATAACAGGTTTGTATCGGGATCTGGAACTAAAATATGGGCCCGATAATAATGGTTTCAAACATTAATTCTTTTCTTTATTTCTTAGATAATTCAGCAAAACCATTTCTTTCAAAAATTGATTTCTAAGGCTTAGGACCTTGGAATTCATTTCCAGGCGTATGCCCAAGTCCTATGTTTTACTGCGGACCTCCTGAGATCGTCAGAATACGGATCTGGATCCGTTTGCTCAAAATGTTGACCGAAGTCAGCTAAAACCAAAATTTTAACTCTAGAAATTTCTATTTCTCATCTTTCCGCATAGAATGCTTTTCGGATATAGGTCCAAAACATGCACGCAAATCAAGGGAAGGTAAAAGGGATGTTTTTAGGCCTCGGAATAATGAATTTATTTCTAAAATAAGTGATGACCTTTTGGATCATCACAAGGATCCTTGACCAGTTTCCTCAGGAGAGGAGTTAGGTCCTTCAAGAAAGGTCCTAGTAGTTTCTTCTAGTGCAGGATATTCAAAGAGAACCACAATTCTTTCTCCCACCAATGATTGAGTCTCTTCCCCCTAAGACTCAGACATAGTAGGGGTGACGCCATACATTATTCCTTCTGCGGATATAGTCAAGATGCTTTCTTAAACCTTTTCTTAGGAGATTCCATAGGTGTAGCAAACTCCAAGATAAGATTACTTGAAGATTGATCAATACTAACCTCAGAACTTCTCTACCTGTGGAGTCTCACTATGTTCTCTATCTTTGTTTTATTTTGTAAGAATATCAGGCAATAGAGACAAGAAGCTATCGAGTTTGGGGGTTTCTAAGGTATCAAAACTTGAGGGGGAGAAGGGTCTGAGGGAGTGATGGGAGAAATAGAGGGTGAAAGAGATATAGGTTTAGGAGTGTCATCTACAGTAGTGGTGGAAAAGGGAATGGTAAGAGGTGTTTCACTAGAAATGGAAGAGTCGAGGGTTTTCTTTGTAGTTTTCTCGACTATGGTGGGGATGATTGGTTGATCTTCAGCCATGGTAGAGAAGAAGTTTGAAAGTTTTAGAGAGGGGTTGAAGAGAAGAAAATAGAGAGAGCAAGAGAGAGAGAGAGAGAGAGAGAGAGAGAGAGAGAGAGATGATCGTTCAAAATGATGAGAGGATTTTAATAGGAGAAGAGACAATTATGAGAGAGAGAGAGAGAAATCGGTTCTGAAAAGTCGTAGTTTTGAGGGGAGATGCAACATTTTAGAGGTAAGTGAAGACATTTGAATGATAAGACGTGACATACAGGTTCTAAAAAGGTTTATGACATGGCACTCAATTTTGTTTCCTTTTAAGATATGTATGAAAAAGAATAAGACTACAAACATATGGTATAAGAACCAGATTCTTGACTTGTCTTTCAAAAATAATCAATCCTCTTTTACCGTTCAGACAGTGCTCCTGCAGCTTCTATAGTTATCATGCGTGTCTACCTACAACCGTATTGAAGTGAGTTAGGCTTGGCCGGGAAACACTTTAGCTAATTTTACCTGAATGTTACTTTCATAGCCATATGGTAGGAATCAGGTTGTTGATTAGGCTTTATTAGCCTCAACTCCAACCTATTTCTCTCAAAATATTCTCTGCTTAGTGCTTTGGTGAAGATATCTGCAATTTGGTCTTCTGTACTACAAAACTTCATGTAGAAAAGCCCGTTCTTTACATTGTCTCTAAGAAAATGATGTCTCAGATCAATGTGCTTGGTTCTTTTATGATGAACCTGGTTCTTGGCCATGTTGAGTGCACTGGTGTTGTCACACAAAAGAGGCACACAATTAGTGTACAAACTAATATCTTCCAATTATTGTTTGATCCATAGGATCTGAGCACAGCAGGAAGTTGGAACAACATATTCTGCATCAATTGTTGAAAGAGAAACTGAATTTTTCTTCCTTATGCCCCATAAGATGAGGCATGATCTTAGAAAGTGAGCGATTCCAGATGTGCTTTTCCTGTCCACAAGATAACCTGCATAGTCAATATCAACATACCCAATAACATTAAAATTATCACCTGAAGGGTAGTACGGGACCAGATCTTGTGTTCCCTTAAGATATCTCAAAATTCTCTTGGGTGCCTTCAAATGAGATTTCTTAAGATTTGACTGAAACCTTGCACTTAGCACCACACTAAAGAAAGTATTTGGTCTACTGGCAGTGAGATAGAGAAGAGACCCGATAATTCCTCTATCCATTGTTTGATTTAAAGGAGATCCATATTCATCCATGTCCAATCGAGTAGCAATGGCAATGAGAGTGTCAATGACTTTTGATGCTTCCATATCAAACCTCTTCAGAATCTCCTTGATATATTTCTGATGACTAATAAATTTACCCTTTGTGGACTACTTCATTTGAAGATCCAAAAAGAAATTTAACTCACCTATCATGCTCATCTCAAACTCCCTTCCCATGAGTTCTGCAAATTCTTCACACAATGAATCAGTTGTTACCTCAAAAATGATATCATCAACATACACCAGAACAATGAGTAGGTTCCTCCCTCGTTTCTTCAGGAACAAAGTGTTGTCAATTTTTCCTCTTGTGAAATTATTTTCTAAGAGAAACTTTGACAGTCTTTCATGTCAATCATGAGGAGCCTACTTCAACCCATACAGTGCCTTGTCCAATTTGAACACATATTCAAGGTGTTTATGACACTCAAAACCTGGAGGTTGTTTTACATTAACTTCTTCCTTGAGGAAGCTATTCAGAAATGCACTTTTGACATTCATTTGGAACAAAGTGAATTCCATGAGTGTTGCAAAGGTAATGAGGATTCCGATAGCTTTCATGAGAGAAACCGAAGCAAAAGTCTCATCATAATCAATTACTTTCCCCTGATTGTAGCCTTGGACCACTAGCCTTGCCTTGTTCCTTGTAGTGTTTCCATGTTTATCAAATTTATTCCTGAATACGTACCTGGTTCATATGATGGTTTGATCTTAGGGTCTAGGTACCAGGTGCCATACATTGTTCCTTTCAAATTGATGCAACTCATCTAGCGTGGATGTGATCCAGTATGTATCTTTTGAGGCTTCCTTAATGTTTTTAGGATATATTTGGGAAAGAAAGGTTGATAAGGCAAGTGAATTTTTGGATTTGATCTAGTTTACACTCTTGAATCCAGAGGGGTAATTATGTCGTCAAGAGGATAGGAGCACTTGCGTTTCCATTTGGGAATTTGAGACTCATTTGTAGAGGAGTAGGGTAAATATGAATGGTTTCCTTGCATTCTTCTTTCAGCTACATGTGGGATACATTGAACTGCATCAACCACTCTTTCTTCAGCATTAGTGGTTGTAGTTGTGGTACCTGGTTCCTCTCCTATTGATAAGGAAGAGACTACATTGTCTTCACTTGGCTCCGCCACTTGACTCATCATGTCTGCCTTTCCGTTTGCCATATCAACGACTTCACCTGGAACTAGCAGAGACTCTCCATCTTGATCATCTTTGTTGCTGCTCTCACTGGAAAAGTAGGACTCATCAAATATTACATGTACACTCTCCTCTATGCACTGAGTATACCTTGTAAGCTTTACTTTGGGAAGAATATCCAAGAAGATTCCTCGATCACCCTTGGCATCAAAATTTACAATTCGATCCTTTCCATTGTTGAGAACATAACATTTGCACCTAAATGTTCTTAAGTGATTTAGCTTGGGTTTCTTTCCATTCAGCAACTTATAGGGACTTTTGTTCAAGAGATACCTGACCATGCACCTATTCACCAAGTAGTACGTAGTGTCAACAACATCAGCCCGGAAGTTCTTAGCAATCCCACTATCGATCAGCATTGTCCTTACCATTTATTCAAGGGTTCTGTTCTTCCTTCCCACAACTCCATTTTGTTGTGGAGTTTTAGGGGAAGAGAAGTTATGGGTATGCCATTCTTGTTGCAGAAATCATCAAACTTAGCATTATAAAATTCTATTCCATGATCTAATCTAATACATGCTACTTTTGATTCCATTTTCACTTAAATTTTCTTTACAAAGGCTATAAAAACTATAAAATTATCATCTTTTGTTTTAAGGAACATAGTCCAAGTGAATTGTGAGAAGTCATCCACTATCACAAAACTGTATCTTTTTCCTCCCCTTCTTTGCACTCTCATTGGACAATATAGATCCATATGAAGGAGATCAAGTGGTTTTGAGGTGCTGACATCCTTCTTTGGCTTAAATGATGATTTTACATGCCTTTCTCTAGCGCATGCATCACAAACTTTATGCTCTGCGAACTTTGACTTGGGCAGACTACGCACCAGATCCTTCTGAATTAACTTATTCAGTAGAGAGAACTTCGTATGCCACAGTATTCTGGGCCATATTTTAGCAGCATCATCAACCGCTTTCAAGTACCTCAGATCACCTCTTTGGAGGGAATCAAAATCATCAACGTAGATATTCTTGTATCTTTTGCCCATTAGTACCACTTCACTTGTTACTAGATTTGTAACTGTGCATATTTTTGACAAGAACTCCACTTTGTTTCCTTTATCACATATTTGAGAAACACTCAGAAGATTGTACTTAAGACCATTGACATAGTACACATTCTTAATTAATTAAATGAGTTATTTCCCAATTTTTCCAACTCCAAGAATGTACCCCGTTTTCTCATTGCCAAAGGATACACTCCGTCCTTGTAGGGTTTTTAGTGAAAGAAATTCCACGGTGTTCCAAGTCATGTGCTTTGAGAATACACTATCCATGAACCATTGTTGACTGCTTTCTTTCAACGTTCCATGCACAAGGAGATCACGAGTTAGATTTAGGAACCGAAACAAGTTTGGGCCCCTTGTAATAAATAACAGGATGAATAAGTTCTCCAGTCCATGCAGTCAACATATGTTTATATGGGTGGCATCTTATCTATTTTATTATTTACTCTCTCAGTAAAAGCTTTGGTTTTCTTAAGAGACTGAACCTGGCTTGGAAATTTTCTTTGAAATGCCCATTATTCCCACAGTGGGTACATAGATAATTTCCAAGTACAATAACATACTTGCTATGAAGGTTAGAAGGAGTTCTCTCCTTTTGAAACCCTATTCCCTACCTGTTTCCACCATTGTTAACATACATGGTAGTAATAGCATCTGAGACTAGGTCCACTTAAGAGACTTCTCAAGATCATTTTTTACTCTTTCCTTCTGCTTGAACTTGTCTATTTTTCTCAAGTTCAATACATAGACTATCTTTTACAGCATTTAACTCGTTTCAAGCCTAATATGTGTTTCACTAGCAACTTCTTTCCCTTTCTCAGAATTTTCAGGCATACATTCTGCTTTTAGTTTCTATATTCTTTCCTCAAATTTATAATCACAACAAAGAGGTAATATCTTTCTTGCTCTAAGACATCAACTTTTTCCACTAAGTCATTCTTTTCTTTACTGGACTTTTCAATGGTTTCTTTTAAGTCAACAACTACTACCATCAAATAGTCTCTTTTATGTTCTATGCTAGCAAATTTCTCAGTTACAACCTCCTGTTCATTTTCCAGAGTACCTATGGTTCCTTTCATATCAGCCACACAAACTACTAGGTCATCTCTAGTTTGTTCAACATCTCCTAACTCTATGGTTAAGGCATCCTTATCATCTACAAGACTATGATAGGCATCAATTAATATATTGGCTGATGACATGAGTTTCTTAGGAGAATAGGATTTCAGATTTCTCTGAACATCCCAAAAATTTACATTATCATTGTCATCATCTTTATCATTGTCCGACTGAGCCATCAAGGAAAATATTGAATCATATTCATTTGCTTCACTTTCAATGGCCATCATAGAACTATCACCTACATCATTTTCTTCTTCAGATTCACTGGAGGAATCTTCCCATGCTGCAAGAACTTACTTCACAACATTGTCAGCGACGTTCTTTCTTTTGAAGTGTTTGTCATGAACCAGGTTCCTCTTAGCTACTTTATCATGGTTGTACTTGAAGTGTTCTTGCTTCAGGAGAGGGCAATCTTTGATGAAACGCCCTGTCTTACCACATTTATGAAAGAGTTCATAATTCTTTGGTTTGTTGAAACTATCTCTCTTTGGTATGCCTCTATTCCTTTGGACCATCTTCTGAAATCTTATGGTTAAGTAAGCCATGTCACTATCCTCCCTACTTGAGTCATTGCTTTCATCTTTAAGTACCAGGTTCTTTTCCTTCGTTGGTTCTCTTCTTTCACTATCCTTCTTCTTCTTCACTTTATAGGTTTCCGGATTTTCACCTAGCTCATCTATAGTTAGAACTTGCGGATCCTTTGCTTTAGTAATGACAGTCAATTTACTCTCCTATGAACTCGGTAAGACATCGAGAATTTTCCTCACGAGCATGTTCCTAGGAATGATTTCCCCGAGCAAGTGTAGCTCATTATGATGGAAACGAATCTTGTGTACATGTGTTGAATGGATTCATCGTCCTTCATTTTGAAAAGCTCATACTCAGTGGTAAGCATATCACTCTTAGATTTCTTTACTTGAGTGGTTCCGCCGTGTGATGTTTGCAAAGCTTCCCATATTTCCTTGGTGGTTTGATAGGCTGAGATCCTTTTATATTCATCAGGTCCTATGCCACACACCAAATATTTCTTGGCACAAAAGTTTTTCTCTACAGTTTTCCTATCTGCATCATTGTTTCTTTCCTGGTTTTTGGCATCGTCACAGGAGGGTCTCCGACCTTCTTTGTTGGGACATAAGGACCATCACAAATAAAATCCCACAGCTCAGAATCTTCTTTCATGATGAAGTCATGCATTCTTGTCTACCACCACCCATAGTATTGCCCATTGAACCTGGGTGGTCTTTACGTAAACTGACCCTTTTCGTAATTTGGTGGAGCAGCCATGAAGATCCTTTCTAGGTGTTAACCTTGCAGGAAAAACATGCTCTAATACCAATTGATAGGATATATGAGTCCACAAAACTATATAGAGACAGGGTCCTCTATAGGTTTCTCCTGGTAGTGCTAATAAAGTAGTAAGTAAATGGAACAGGGAACTTTTACGTAGAAAAATCCCTGCTCAAGGAGATAAAAACTATGACCTACACTGGCAGGATTTCAAGTTCACTATGAGCAACTTTAGATTACAACCTATGCAATTTAGGAATTAAATACTTAATCCCTCACTAACTTGTAATATACCAATTAGAAGCTACTTTGCAATACACCTATTACAAAGACTTCAACTCATGACTAACTCTAGTCATGTCACAAATACTAAAGGTTTATGGTTTACAAAGTGTTCCTAATTAAAGCTTCTAGATAAGCAAAATAGGAATTACAATGAAGAACAATTACAAAGTTACAACTCACTAAGGGCATACAAGATACTTGGTGTAGAAATAGGTCCGTAGTAGTGTTGTACTTTGTTCTTGATGCACTTGAGAATTGAATGCTTGACGGATGAATGGTTTGCATGCTTTAATGAATTCTCAAGTGCTCAAGTGATGTTTTGTTGTAATACATTTGTTAATTGAACTTGGATGATATCACTTGAATGATGCAATCACTTGGTTGGTCAAAGGGGAGTGACTATAGTATTGTGCTACACTGTTTGCGTGCATAGTGCAGGCAGTCACTTTCCAATTGTAAACACTTGACTTCGTACTACTGTTAGGGAAATACAAGGGGATCAGGTTGTTGTGTTGATTCTTTATCTTCTGAAGTCATAGCAACTCACATTAGCTCGAGCTCGTTCATTGAGTTGTGTACCAAGTGTGTGATAGGCCCCTTATCTATTTCTTTGATAGTAAGTTTGTTAGATCATCAAAACATAAAGCTAAGTTATTTTAAACCCATCAATGCAGCCTCCCCTCCCCTTCCAAATAATACAAGTGGTCCGCCACTTATCAATAACCTCTTACAATAAAAGTACACATCTCATCAAACAAGCTTTATAATCTTCCTGCTCATGAGGTAACGAGTGCCTCAAGATCCGTATGAACAATCACTTTTGCATCAATCAAGAACGGGTCAAACTTTCCAATAGCAAATATAGTGATAAAGAGCTTTTTTTTGTAATAGTATAGTTGACTTGTGGGCTATTCATGGGCATAATAAACCGATGAAAGATCTTGTTGATACATTGTCGCAAAATAGCCCCCACCGCTACATCACTTGCATCGCACATAAGCTCAAAAGGGACACTTCAATTTAGAGCGGTGATGATGGGAGTAGTAGTCAACTTGAGCTTCAGCAACTCAAAGGCTCTCATGAAATCATGAAATAAAACTTGGCATCTTTCTCCAAAAGCTTGCACAACGGATTCATCACTTTATGGAAATCTTTGATGAAATGCTGATAAAATCCAGTGTGGCCTAAGAAACTCCGCACGCCTTTGACTCAAGTTGGACATAGAAGTTTAAAAATCACCTCAATCTTTTCCTTGTCGACTTCAATGCCATACTTTGATATCTTATCGGTAAGGAAAATTCCTTCCTCAACCATGAAATGACATTTCTCCTAATTTACCACCAAGTTTGTTTCTTCACATCTTGCCAGCACTTTGTCCAATTTTGCTAGACAATCATCAAAAGAATCTCCGGCCATTGAAATGTCATCCATGAAGACGTCAAGGAAATCCTCCACCATGTCTGTATATATACCCATCATACACATTTGAAAAGTCAACGGTGCATTGCACAACCTAAATGGTATTCGCGAGAATGCAAAAGTACCATAAGGATATGTAAAAGTAGTTGTCTCTTGATCCTCCGAAGCAATAAGAATTTGATTGTAGCTAGAATACCCATCAATAAAATAATGGAAAGCACAGCCGGCCAATCTATTAAGAATTTGATCTAGAAAGGGAAGTAGGAAATAATCATTTCTTGTGACTTTGTTGAGCTTGTGTTAGTCCATACACACTCTCCACCCGATCATTGTTCTTGTAGGAATCAACTCATTCTTGTCACTGGTGACCATTGTCATTCCCTCTTTCTTGGGTCACATTGAACCAGAAAAGTCCATGAACAATCGAGAATGAGGTACACAACCCTGGCATCCAACTACTTGATCTCCTACATTTTGACTACCTATTGCATGGCTTCATTGAGTGTCTTTTGATGTTCGATAGATGGTTTGGAACCTTCTTCCAAATTAATGTGTATGCAAAAAGTGTGTCTTATCCCTCAAATATTCACCAAAGTCCATCTGAAACACTTCTTCCTCTATTGTAGCACCACCAATATGGAATCTACCTGCACGTTAGTCAAAAGAGGAAATAATAAGTGGTAAAGTAAAAAAAGGGCCAATAAATTCATACCAAAGATGTGGAGGTAATGGCTAAAACTCCAATATGGCAGGCTCCTCAATTGAAGGCTTTGTTGGAGAGTGGTTCTATTCTCAAGATCCAAGGACAATTTTTGGGGCTCAGAAGTGAACCACCCTATTCCTTGCAAAGCATTCACACATTCCGCGTAACCCTCCACTTCTTAATAATCATAATTGAGTAAGACGGTCTCCAAAGTATCATCAACATTCATCACTTCACTTGTTTCATCAATAATCACATCGGTCACCAAATGCATGAAAGAGCACACCTCATTGCTATTGGGATGCCTCATAGACTTACACACATGGAAAACCACCTTCTCATCACCAACCCAAAAAGTAAGCTCTCCGGCTTCAACATTAACTAGAGCCTTCCCTATAGCAAGAAAAGGTCTTCCAAGAATATTCGGGAACTCATAGTCAACCTCATTATCAAGAATAACAAAATCCGCCGGGAGATTGAATTTATCAATATGAACCAACACATCATCAATGATACCCAACGGTCTCTTCATGGTACGATCCACCATTTGTAATCTCATGGACATGGGTCTTGGTTTCCTAATTCCCAAATTCTTGAAAGTTGAATAGGACATCAAATTAATACTTGTCCCAAGATCACAAAGAGCTTTAGAAAACTCGGCACTCCTAATGGTACAAGGGATAGTGAAAGCATTGGGATCTTCCAATTTAGGAGCCATGGAATGCACAATTACACTCACTTGATAAGTCATCTTTATAGTTTCACAATTCATCAACCTCTTCTTTGTTACCAAGTCCTTCATGAACTTTGCATAACCGGGTATTTTCTCCAAAGCCTCAACAAATGGCATGTTTATAGATAGACTTTTCATCATGTCAATGAACTTTTTGAATTGGATCTTGCCATTTTTCTTGGCAAACCTTTGAGGGTATGGAGGAGGAGGCCTAGGCATTGGTTGTTTAGCCTTTGGCACTACCGGTTCCGGTATGTCAACAATGTGCTCCCTAGAAGGGTTCACTTCCTCTTGAATCTCCTCCATATTGTTATCAATACCAATTCTCACTACATAATTTTCTTGCACCTCGCTGTTTGGGATCTCATCTTCTTGTACCACTTTCTCATCATCCACAAGTTTCTTCTGACTTGAGATGGTTGTCTCCCCACCTTTTCCACTCCTTGCAGTAATGGTCATGGAATGTCCGGTGTTTTTCCCACCCTTTGGGTTCACCATTGTGTCACTTTGTAGTTAGTTCCCTCTTAGGACGAGTGTTCAAACCTTGTGAGATTTTCCTTAATTGAAATTCAAAATTGCGAATTGAATTGTTATGAGCGGCTAGATAAGAATCAGAGTAGGCATTCTTCTCCATTATTTGTTTGAACATATTCGCAATTCATCCCGTCTCATTGTTCGAAGAACTTAGACCTTGGGAAGTATAAAGAGGCGGGTTGCTTGGTTTTTTATACATCAGGGGCCTTTGAAAGCCTGACCCCTAATTCTCTTGGTTATTGTTCCACCCTCCTAGGTTGTTCCCTCCCCAATATCCTTGACTATTGCCATTCCAATTGACTTGGTTATTTTGACTATTCCAAATTCCTTTATTGTTTTGATTGTTCCAATTCCCTTGGTTATTACCACCATTACAATTACCTTGATTGCTAGAATTCCAATTTTCTTGATTTTCTTGAAGTTGCCGTTGTTGTAGATTTGGGCCTTGAGAGTTGTTTATTTGCCTTGAAGTTGTTCACATATTATACTTCCTCCCCTTGTTCATTTTAAGATTCACTTTGATCAAACCCACGATCATCTTGCACAAAATTTTCCTCATGGTTTTGCACTTGTGGACCTTTTTGTATTCTCTTGTTTACCATTATACTAACTCCCTCAATTGCATTGACGTGCTTAGGACCTTGAATTTGTTGAAGTTGAGACTTGGCTAGTTTATTCATTGTGGTAGTCAACTCGGAAATTGCTTGCCCATGATCATGCAATTCTTTATGCAAGTGAATCATATTTGGATCACCTTGAGAAACATTTTCTCTACTTTGCCATGTCGATCAAGTATTCGCCATTTCATATGGAATCTCACAAACTTCTGCATACGGTATTGTCATGAAATTTCCATTGGCAAGTTGGTTGACCACGCATTGATTAGTAGAATTGGTCCCCATATAGAAATTTTATTGATTCATAGCTTCCGCCATGTCATTGTTTGGGCGCTCTTTAACCATAGTTCAACACCTCTCCCATATCCCATGCAATGTCTCATTGGGTTCATGTCTGAATACTGGAATCTCATCTCTAAGAGTAGCCATATGCCTAGGAGAAAATAACTTGAAAATAAATTTCCCCGCCAATTCATCCCATGTATGGGTAGAATAGTTTGGAAATCCTTCTAACCAATCCATGGCCTTCCCCCATAGAGAGAAAGGAAATAGCGTCAACTGTAATCCTCGGAGACGTTGGTCTGTTTAATCTCCCAGCAAGTGTCCACAAGCCCCTTCAAGTATTTGTATGCATTTTAATTCGGAGCCCCTGTGAAGAATCCCCGTTGCTTTAACAATGTGAGCATAACTTTTGCGATTTGAAGTTGCCCACCATAATATGAGGCGGGACTGTGGCACTTGCATATCCTTCATTTGGAAACCCAGATGTGGAGTCGCTCTTTGTGGAGGTGGGGGTAGAACGAGAACATTCTCTTGAGGGGGTCCGCCTCATTTATTTGCTTGAGGTTCAAGAGGAACCTCTTCAACTTGATCATCTTCCATGTCCACGTCCCGCATAGGCATGTCTCCAAGAGGATCATTTTTGTTGAGAGCCATTGTTTCATCAAACAGATTAGTAACACGAAAGGAAAAGAAGACAATTCACACACAATACCAAATATATAGCTAAACTCATTTTAGCTCCCCGACAACAGTGCCAAACATTGATCTCCTCCAAGTCAAACCTCTATTCGAGGTTATGAAATGGTCGATGCAATTGTAATACCCAATAGAGTTGGGGTTGAATTCCACATGGAGCTATATAAATGGGATAAAGTAGAATATATTTGGACTAATCACGTGAAATATCTAGATTGTACTTCCACAAATATTATTTTGTTTTACTTCTAAAATTACGCTAAGGATTACAATTCTAAAGATGTGAAACTAGGGAATGTAATTTTTGGATATTTTTCAAATAGTGTAAAAGGCCTAGGAATATGACCTCTAGCTGGGTGTTTGCGTAACGAGTCATAAATTTAAAGCTTGTTTTGTTGGTCGGATGTATTATAACTATCAACACTCAGGTACCCACTCAATACCTCTCGATAAGAGGGTGATTTTGACAAATTTGACTTTCTCAAGTCCAAATTGTATTGAACAAAATAGCTGATAAAATTCTCACGTCAAGTTTTACTATCTCTAGGTTTAACCCTTTTTGAGACTATCAATCTCTTGGTTTCATCCCAAAATTCTTGTTAGCTAAGTTTTCCTAGACTACATCTCTCTTTCTCAAGTAGTGACCAAGTCAAATGGGAATAAACTAATGTTTGCAACCATTATTTCTACAATTAAAAGCAAGAACGAGGCAAAATAATAAACACCCAACCATAAACAAGCCATAAGTTAAACGCCCATTAGGTTTACACACTAGGGTTAGGTCACAACCCTAGTTAAAAATCTAGCTACTCATAATGGTTAAGGAAGAAAATAGAGAATAAAGGATGATAAGACTCACATTTAAAGATTAAAAGACAAAAATAAAATGTTAAATCACCAAAACAAGATAATGTTGCCAAACATAAGTTTCAATGTTCACAAACTTCACCTAATTTCCTGAAACTAGTGTATTTATACAAAATTGGAAATTTTGGAGGTTCTGCGGCCACACAATTCCATGTGCAGTCTGAAATTTTCTTGATTCTTGACAGGAGATGGATCTACTCTTGCACAATTCTTGAATGCGTCCACATGTATCATGTTTTGCAATTTGCAAAATTCTTAGTGCGGCGATGTAGGGCCCTTTAACGGACCACACAATTCTAAGTGCGGCCGCTTGGCTAACTTCAACGGCCACACAATAATTGTGCGGTTCGCATTTCCTTTAGGCTTGAGAATTTAACTATCTAAACTTCTGCTCTTGGTTAGCTTCTACGGCCGCACAATAATTGTGCGGTCCGCACTTCACATTGAGACTCTAATGGTCTTCTTTCGCATTCTATGTTCGCAGATGGAAATCTGTGATCCGCACTTGGACCTGTGTGCCTTATTTTTGTCTTTGAGTTCAAATCACTTCTTTTTTGAGTTGGATTTCATCTTTGTTTCTCATTTCCCAATACTTCTACAATTAGGCATATTTCATCAATTTTCAGTATTACAATTAAAACACTCTTCGATTAAAATGAGAGCAAAAAGGGGCTAATAAGTAGTCTAAATGACCACTTATCAACATTCCCCCATTCAATATCCTTTTTCCTATTTGTATGATACATACCTCCCAACAAACCATAATATTACAAGTGCAGAGAATATCCCATAGAATATTCTCTTTAATATCGTATTCTAAAAACTAGTTGTTACAACTCTTTTTGTGGTACTCGACCTCGACCATAGTTGACAACTTGATCATGAGTCTTGTTGTTTCCTGGTCAACCTCGACTGACTCTTTCCACAATTTTACCTAGATCTAAGTACCTTGATACATATTTTGACCTATACAATTAGTCCATTTTCTTATTGAAACCGACCTCAGACGACCTTGATGAGCTAATTATGTTTGTTGTGGTCGAGAAGATTGGACGAGTGGGTCAGGTAGTAATGTTTGAGACAATCTAATAACACCACCTTTAATGATCTGCAACCTCTGGGTTACATCATTTCTACTCCAGAGTGATATCATCATATCAAGCGTCATTATGACGCATTTTCTCGATATTTTACATCGTTTCCCGTGCATTTGTCTGTAGGGCTTACCATTATGATACCAGTGTGAGTAGTGACAATTTAATCTCTTGGTTTTTATGTCCGAATTCTTATAAATAGGGATTTTGAGGCATTCATTGTTCTTTACGCATTTTTTGTATCGAATCTATATATCTCCTTCTCCTTACTCCATTATTGTGTTTCTTTCCTGATTCCAGTGATTCTAAATACTTTTATACCTTCTCCACTTAAGTTGATTTTAACCCTTCTTCATTTGAATATCCTTTCATCATTTAGAACTATGGCTAATGTGTCTTCTGGTCCCAGTGAGGAAAACTACCCGGTCCCCATGGGGGGAGTCTTTGTCGTCGTTGAGGATGAGGACTTCCCTGCGGTGGTGTAAGACCATGAAAAATTGCGCTAAGTAATCTAGGATTTCCTGGTGCCACGTAAGCTAATTATAATATTTTATGTGCTATTAACATGGTAGACATCAATTGGATTTGGTAAACAAGTGTATGAGTCATATATTAAGGCGGGGTCCAAGGAGAGGGCTAAGGTAAGCCAAATGGGAAAAGTTTCATGATAGGCTAAGATTCCAAAGGTACTTGCACTAGTCCATACTTTGAATGAGCATAAATAAATATTTTAAGGTTTTATGTGATTAATAATCTATCATATGAAAGATATTTGAGTCTAATTTGCAACGCTTTAAACCGTTCATCAATTTGACATTCCGACACAAAATTATGGTCAAAGTACCAAAGTCTGGAAAATGTGATCCTGTGTCAGATATGCGATCGCAAAAACCATTATTCAGTCTGCATACTCGATTTGTGATCGCAAATCTAGTCGCAAACTAGACCAGTGCAGCCTAATTTTGGGCATCGAGTTTTGCTACGCGTTTGTGGCCAGCATACCTATTTTGAGTCCATTATGCGATTGCAGACCCGCATTCGGAGGGTTAATCTTCCTATTTTTATAACTCGACCCCATTTTAATATATAGTCTTTGGGGCTTCATTTGGGATCATTTTTCTACAAATTTTAGTGAGAGTTGAGAGTATTTCAGAGAGAGAAGGAGGAAACCAGCATTCAATCATCCAATCTTGCATCAATCTTCAGGAATCAAAGAACCCAATCACAAGTTCTTCATCTAAGAGGCAAGATTCTTTACACTAGGATTTAATTTCGAGTTTGGGGTATAAGATGGGGTATTAAGGTATGATTCTTGTGTGTAATATTATTATCTACATATGCATGTACAAATTAGGTTTGTGGAAAGATGTTTGAACATAAATAAGTAAATATTGGGTTGGGGAATGAAGGAAACCTTGTGAAAGAGATTTGAAATCAAGATGCTCAACTAGTATTTGATAAAATGCTCAAATGAGCAAAAACCATGAATACCTTCCTAATTTATGTTTGATTTTGTTTTGTCTCAAAGTAGATTGGGATTGATAGAATTTCCGGAACGTCGTAGTAACCTAAGAAAAACATAAACAAGGTATGTATGGCTAAAACCCCGTCTTTTTAGAAATTGAGCTCCGTTGGTGCTTGTGTAAATGCGGTAAGATTAAAGTTTGGGTTCTTGTATTTACTGTTATTCCACATGAATTGGTGTTAGAACCTTATATGCGTGAAAGATGTGTCTCAATATGATCAATATGCTATTCTTGATAACTTGAAAAGGCGCAACGAATGTCAATCATGTATTGAAATGCTTAGACAATAAATTGAGGTTGAAGAATGTGAAGTATATGCTAAATCGCCTAGATTTCAAGTCAAGTTTAAATTGTGATTATTTTGCCGAATCATGAGAATTCCTCTCTATGCTTGTAAATTGACTTTCTCTAGTGTATGCCTATTACCATAAATTGTAAGTTTGTTGTTGAAAGTGAAAGTGGTGTGGAATGTGAGTTGTGAAATATGGCCTAGTGCCAAGTGTGATGTGATAATTTTGGCCCTAAGTGCCAATGAATTGATATTATCCATGTGAAATAAAGATTCAAATGTGATAATTAATGAGAAATGAACAACGCCTAGGTAAGGCGGCCAAGCCGATCGGGCCATAATCGGACATCGTGCCGCACACATGGTGGTAATATGCTATCATTGAATTCCGGAAAAAGGGAAATGAAATGATGATTGAGGATATGTCCCAAATGAAGCAACCTAGCCGGTCGTGTGGTGATCGTACTCCTCTCAAGATAGCAGTGGTATTGAGAAAAGTGATGAACATATGAAAGAAATGCCCCAAACTAAGTCATGGAAATTATGTGAAACATTATATGGTTCATTTATTTGATGATGAGGTGTTCAGTTAAAACCTTTGATTTACTCTTGTGATTTCCTTGTTCTTGCTTGATAGTTCTTTCTAGTAAAATGGTGTTTAAGAATTCTTTGTTCTTTTATGATAGTTCTTTCTATTAAGATGGTGTAGTTATACATACTAGTGATCTTAGATGGCACTAACATCCCTTTTGCTGGGGGCGCTACGTCTTTAAATGGATGTAGGTGTTTCTATAGCAGGCAGTGTTGGTTGTAGCTAGTGATGCATCATCCTTTCAGGTGACTTGGTGAGCCCCACTTCGTTTCGGGGTCCTATTTCATCTATTTATCATGTACTTTATATTTGAGGTATAGTCGGAGCCGTGTTTCCGGAAACATTACTCTTCAGTTGTGTTTAGAGGTTCCGTAGACAGGTTGTGGGTAGTGTCAGTTATTGGAATTAAAAACAAATAATAATGTTTGGAAAAGATATATAAAACTTGAATATCTTCAAAATTATGAACGAAGTTTCAAATGGAATTGAAATGGAAATCGTTAAAGACTTGTTTAAAGAATTTAATTAATGATGTATATTTCCTCTTCATTCAAAGATTAGGTAGTATGTATGAAACTTGTCAGGCTTGCTTTCGGGTTTACTCGATTGAGTACTGGTCGCGCTCCCTAGATTTTGGGGCATGACAAACTTGGTATCAGAGCATAAGGTTTTAAAGTGTCCTAGGATGTCTTGGAGTCGTGTCTAGTAGAGTCTTTCTTATCGGTGTGTAGTCGACCACATCTATAAGTTGGAGGCTATTCGAATATTTAGCAATATCACCCTTCTTTGATACTCCAGATCGTGCAATAGAACTCAAGATATGAGCTAATTACTATTCATGTCTTAATCTCAAGATGAGTAATTCATAATTTTGGAAGCGGAAAGGAGGTAATGCCCCCACCATTGAATATGAGGGAGATTGCCCAAGCATTTGTTTGGGGAATGTATCGACCCATGGAGGGATTGGTAGAATTTGTTACTTAGGGGAGTACCCTTGTTCCTATTAATGCCTCTACACCACCTGATCATGTAGTATACCAGCATGTTATCTCAGTCGGGCTTACTTGGTTGAGCGCCGGTCGCGCTCCCCGGATCTTGGGCGTCACAGGTGGTTGATATAATTCCTTGTGGCGGGAAGATCAGGTCTAATTTTCACAAAGGCGCCTGAGGCTAAGTCCGAAGTCTCCGAGTCGGCGATGAAGGAGGTTGATTTATTAGAGTTTAGGGCCAAATTTGATGTTCCCACTAGAATCAAGTTTGTCCCTATATAGTGGGATATTCTGGGTACTGTGCGTTCTACGGCTACCCTTTCCATGTCGGCTACACTCTCCCTCTCCCATTGGCAAAGGGGTTTTGCCATTTCTATGGTGTTTGCTTGGCTCATCTTTCATTGTACATCTACAAGCTCATTAGAATGCTTACCAAGTTTGTGGAATTGGACTAGGTTGAGATAACGGTTCGGAATTTGATGCATATCCTCGCCCCTAGTTTCTTTAGGGGATAATGTTACATTGTGGGAGTAAGTATCTGGTGGTGAAGATAGACGACAAGGCAAACGGTCAATTCTAGCACAAGTTTTTCTTCATCAGACTAAAGACGTGGTGACCAATACGGATGCTTTCCTAAGACTTGGAATTACACTTGCAAGTGTATAACATCTCTTAGTTGAGGCATTTTGATTTACTTTCTTAGACGTGGGTTTTGATCTTTTGCTCCTCTCTTATGTAGCAAGGACTATGCCCCCTCCTTCAGTCGGGGGTATTTTTTATTGGGTCGGCCGGATCCTCCCTCATATTGCAGGAATTCTTGAATGGCTGACTTTTTGAAGAAGTTCGAGCCTGCTTCCTCCCTAACCGTTGAGTTTCTTCGTTTTGGCCTCGTAGTCGCCACTCTCTTTATAGTTTACTTATGGCTGTAGTGACAATCTTTTTTTATTCTTTCCTTTCCAGCCGAGGATTAGCGAAGAGGCTAGAAGCTCCCTCTTTTGCGTTTTGTAAGAAGAAAAATGCCTCATCTTCGTAGTCTATCCCTCTACGGCCGCGGCTAGGCCTACTCACTCTTTTGTTTCTATTCCCTCTTTGACTGTGGCTAGGTCTGCTCGATCTTCGGCCCCATCTACCAATGATTCAACATTGATTTCTTCTCTGTCTACAAATATTTTGACATCGAAGCTTCCAACTTCCCCTTTATTCTACCTTGTAGACGAGGAGGAGAAATCACCACCAGGTGATGGGAATTTGGTACCCCGTAAGAGAAGGTTAGTGGATGTTGGTGATGGGGTTTTCTGGGCTGTAGATTCTATAAGGGATGTTTTACCTTCCACGTGATGGCAACAATAATACTTGAAGATGACTTCGAGCCGAAATCTAAGGTCTCGATATCGACTGAGGCCATAGAGGGTATTCTTCTGCAACGGCGGAGGCCGAAGGGCTGTTTGTAAGATTTTCTGATACTCTACGGCAAAATGAGCCATCGACCTCACGAACGATTGATGGTAGAGATAAAGGCATGGCCGAGAATGGCTATGAGACGGGCTCATATCTTGATGTTACAGAGCTGAAGAGGGATTTACTCAGCTCGAAGTGAGGCTGGAGGGGTCCACGCGGACCATCGCGATCCTCATGGATCGTGATTTGTTGAAAAATACAAAGAATGTGGTCCATGCCCTTGGCCCCCTTTGTTCTAACATGGAGGTGTAACCTTTGTGGAGCTGAATGACGCCACCTTATCAAGGAGCATAGAAAACCTCACTCTTAACGTAAATTTTTCAAGGCTTCTTTTTCTTGTTTGTTATATTCAAAATTTTGGTCTTCATCTTAGTGCATTGCCTTTGTCAGCACAGATCTTGTATTTGACTCTCTTTTCTTTTTGTGATTGAAGACCGTGATCTTGGAAATCAAAAGCGATCGAGGGGAAGAAATGCATAAGACTATCTTCACGAGGTTTCAGCGCAAATACTTCAAATACTATGGCAAGTATCGAGATATCTGTTAATTGTGAGCATGTGATTTTTACCTCGTTGAAATTATTCCTACAGAATTCTCAAACTTAGGATTTCTCTTTATTTATTTTTAGCATTTAATTGCGCATATTAGTGTGTGTTTTCATTGATGCATGCATGACAAGTCGTAAAAAATATAAATATTGCATAGGCATTTAGGATTTAATTTCACAAATTAATTGGTAGTTAAGGTTTATTTTGCAAAATATAAAATCAAAAAAAATTAAGTAGTTTATTGGTGCATTTTATTGTTAATCATCATTGCTTGGCATTTTTTGATTAATTTTCATTTTTTGCATTTTGAGTTTTGATTTAGTCTAATTATGAATTTTAAAAAAATTAAAAAAAATTAGTAAAAGAATTAAAAAACAAAAAAAAAATAGGTTTTAAATATTTAACCCAGGCTGGCCACAATTGGACCAAACCTGGGTTGCCCAAACCCTAAACCCGGTCAAATTACCCAAACCATCCCAATAACCCATCCAACGGTCTTGAGACCCTCCCGCAAATCAGAAATAAGTGTCCTATCTCTTGTGTATATTCATAGACCAAATTATGCCTTCCTCGTACAAACCTTCGTCATTGTAACACCACCCCTCCTCCAACGTAACACTGCCATCCACTACCCTAACGCCGCCGTCGGAAATCGCCTCACGGTGGCGGCCGACCACCAAATGGCCCCAAATTTGCACCACCGAATCCTCTCAAACTCCTTTTTCCCCTCCAACCGTTAGCTCCCCTCAAATACCTCTCCAGCTCGTCAAATATTCGACAAAATAGTCGCCGGCTTCGGTGGCACTAACCCCAAACTGACCCAAAGTAAAACCCATGAACCGCCTCGTTCTCTTCTTCCCAACAATCTAGATCTCATCCCTCGAATATTCACAGACCTCTTTGAATATCAAATAGAAAGTTGACCCGAACCCTAAACTCATCGGAACCCCTCAAAAATGGTTACTGGTGACCGTGTCACCTTCCCATTCACAACCCCATGACCGGCGACAGGCAAATGCAACTAGACATGACCTAAATGAGATCTGAAGCCCAAACCCTATCTCAAAACTAATCGACCCTAGCCTGATACCCTTTACCCCTCTCTAATAATAAGGTAAAGGCCTCAGAAGGCTAAAGGACTCTCTCAGAAGGGGTCGAAGAACCGTGAGATTAGAAGAGTTTAATTTTAGGGTTACAATGAAAAGAAAAGCTAAGTTTCCTTTGTTGTAATCGCTTTCAATGCTGTGATTTCGTGTGTTTTTCTGTTCTAATTGCTTTTATCTTCTTTGTTTTCATGTGTTTAAGTACATTAAATTTTTATTAGTTCATCTTCAAGATATCCTGAGTAGGTGTTTCCATCTAGAGTCATACGCTCATCCTTGTTTACTTTTGCTTTTGATCTTCTCTATTTTTCATTTGTTAAGTATACTATGTTTTCTACCTATTCATCTTTGAAAAACCCTAAGTAGGTATTTCCACCAAGAGTTGTATACTCGTCCTGGTTCTCTTTTCTAATTGCTTTTGATTTTCCTTATTTTTTCATTTGTTGAAATACATTAAGTTTTCATCTGCTCATCTTTGGAATGTCCTGGGTATTTGCTTCCTTGCTTGTTTTTGTTTATGTATGAATAACCTGTTTCTGAATGGTCTGCTTAACATTTGAAGTCATAATCTATTCTTGTTTATTTGTTTGAATTATTGTGCTAAGCTCAGAATTGGTCATATTTGTTTTAAAGTTTATTAGTGTCCTGTATTTCTGAAATTTGTGTTGTTTAGATTTGTATTGTTTCTGAGTAATTTACTGATATTTGCCTGAGTATATACGTTGCGTTGCTCAAATTTCGACCCTTGGTTGTTTGCTTCTGCATAATATAATACAATATGCAATTAAGTGATTGGCCATGAATAGCTTTTTCAGAATTTAATCCTAGCTGCTAATAATAATCTTGGTTTATAACCTGAAATAGTTAACTACGGTCAGCTTATGACCAAATAGATAGGAACCAGGGTTTAAAAACACTTAGGCTAGTAATTTAGAAAAGGGGACAGGGGTATTAGAGGTATTTGAACATGGGAATCTTGTAACAAACTCCTGGAACGTTCTAGTAAGGGGTCCAAGTTCAATTTCTACCTCAAAACTTGAGGCACAATTAGAAAATCAAGGATCATTTAGGCAAATCTGAAAAATGGGTAAAGAACTAAAAGGAAAACAAAAGATTTATGCTTCCCTAAGGCTTTGGATATAAAAGGAACGCCTGATTTTTTTCAAAGGGGGATGTTTTTTTTTTGGGACTTTTTCTAGGGCTAGAGGACAATTTTCATATATAGAAAAAAAATACACATTGAGATACACTTTCAGATAATATTCGGCTAAAATCCATTTCAAGTTTGTTCTTCTAGCTAAGTCTTCTTTAATAATCGAAGTGCTACTCATTATAAGTCGAAGATGGAATGATTGCATGTGCATTTTTGAGCGTTTAGAGAGATCCGTTTTCATTATTTGCCTCTTAAAACATCCTGAGTTCCTGGGTTTACTTGTTATTTTGGCTGTTGTTGCTTATTTGCCTTACGTTTGCTTTACTCATAGGGCTTCTTCTGCTGCAATTCCAGGTACCATTCTCACTCAAAATCTGGAAAGCATAGATGTACATGTTCAAGAACAATATTGATAATGAAGATGATCCCATTCTTTTTATGTCAATGTCATATTATAAATGTTATTAGTTTCAGTAGTATTTCTGGTATTGTAGTATGCATAAACGTGTAATAATGCTGGACTGTACTTGGACTACAACTTTAACTTGTTTAGATTTCAGTAGATTTAAAATAGGATAGTCCACAATTTACCCGGTATTCATGATCTATGTTGTAGTAGGGATTAGATAGTTGTATACATATATACTCGGAACGACGACTACATCAATCTCTTTCGTTAGATGCCATATTCGAAATCTGAGTCATAATTTATTAATTTGTTGATATAAAATCATTATCAGAATTCTTTTTATTAAAATGTCTTCAATATGTTTTGAAAATGATCAATTCCACAATGTCAACAATTGTTGTTGTGAGAATATGATTTTTACCTGGTCGAAACAAGCTCCTACAGGAATCTTAAAGTCTAGGATTTTCTATAAAATATTAGGATTTTAGTTTTTAGGATTTAATTGCATGCGCATGTTCATTACTGCATGTCCAGGATGGATTAAGATTTAATTGTTAAATAATTTTGTTTAGAAATTAAAATACGAAAAAAAAAAATATATATATATATATATATATATATATATATATATATATATATATATATATATATATATATATATATATATATATATATATATATATATAAATAGATGTATATATATATATATATATATATATATATATATATAAATATATATATTTCCGGCATTTAAAATTATTCTTGTTTAAATTCAACTTGGTGTAGCTTTATTTGTGATAATTAGGAAATTTTGGCTTTAAAATAAGGTTAGAAATTAATTTAAACAAAAATATATATATATATATATATATATATATATATATATATATATATATATATATATATATATATATACAATTGTCAAATATAGTAAGGAATCTCCAGAAGATCTAATAGTAGAAGAGAGTCATTTTTGGTTTAGAAATAACTAAACCGTTTTGAATAACTACTTGCTGAAATATTTTTAAATGTTTGAAATGTAATTCAATATTTTTAGAAAATACCAAAATATCATCTATGTAAACAATAATAAAATCTCTAAAAGGAATAAAAATATTATTCATAATCTTTTGAAATTCTGAAGGAGCATTTTTTTTATCCAAAAGGCATCACATTCCATTCAAATTGCCCTATTGGAACATTAAAAGCAGTTTTATATCTATCTTGTTCAGCAATCTGAATCTGCCAATATCCTGATTTTAGATCAAATTTAGAAAAAACAATAGCATCATGTAATCTATTCAATAAATCTTTTTTATTAGGAATAGGATACCTAATCCATTTCAAAACTTTATTAAGAGGCTTATAATTTATTACTAATCTTGGTACACCTCTTTCTTGTTCAGCATGCTTATTGACATAAAAAGCAGTACATGACCAAGCAGAACTAGATTGTCTAATTAACCTTTTCTATAATAAATTATCAATTTCATTTTTACACAAATCTAGGTAAGCAGAATTCATTTGACAAGGTCTTGCTTTAGTAGGAATATTATTTTCATCAAAACAATCTTCATAAGGTAAAGAAACAACATGTTTTTTTCTATCCCAAAAAGCATTAGGATGATCATCACAAATATTAGTAACAAATTGGTTTTTTAACAAATCAATTTTTTCTTGTAATTTTGGGTTTTTCAGCAAAACATCTATTTCTAATAAAGTAATTTCTTGTTTTATAAAATTGATTTGTTGATTTTTCAGAATCAATTTCTCAATAATCATGTTTATAGATTTCGTAAAAGGTTTAGTAATAAAATCTAACTGAAAATCTTTATCATTATAAGTCCCTATTATTTTAGTATGATCCCACCTTTTTAAAGGAAATATAGCATGCATGATTGGGACCCCTAAAATAATTGGACAAGAAATATCTTCCACAATCATAAAACTTTGAGGTAAACAAATACCATTGTTACATAAAAAAGCTTTCGGTAGTTTATAATTCAATTTCATTTGACTACCATTAGCAGATCTCAAACAATGAGTTGTTTTATGAAAATATCTCGAAGGTACAAGTCCTTCCTGAATACAATTTACATCTGCACCACTGTCAAATAAGGCAATGAATTCCTTTCTAAAATTGTAATCAATTTGTAAAATAATTTTAGTATAAAACTTTTGAGATGTAATAATACTCATTTTTTGTAAAAATTCAGTTTTATAGGATATTCGTTAAAAAAGAATTTTTTGTAATATCTATATTTTGGCTAGTGTTTTCTCCACTACCAGGTTTAGAAATTTCAGTTTCATTTGTTCTAGAAGTCTCAGCTTCATTCTTATTTGCCTGTAAATGTAAATCAAAAGTCCTATTATCTTCTAAGCTAGAAATTCTTCTATCATAGATTTTTGGCTGATTTTTTAAATAAACAATTTCTTCCTTTAGATTAAGGAGTTCTTGTTTTAAATCATAAACAGTAATTTCTTTTTTTGGAAAATTCCTTTGAGTTAAAATCCTTTTTAATTCAGCAGTCGAATAGTAATCAGGCTGTTTTAAACTAAAATTTGAAGAGGGAAAATTGGTATTACGCTCATCATTAGTCAAAACAATATCCAAAATTTATTTCTCAAATCTTTATCTTCTACTGTTTTTAAAATCTTTATTATCTTCTCATCGTTAATCATGTTCACATTCAGATCCTGAAAATTAGAAATTAAATCATACAAACTATCATCTTTCTTGCAAGCACAATCATCATTCGAAAAAAATCTGTCAGAATCAGAATATAAATCTTCATCATGTAAAACCCTTAGATTTTCATCAGAACTAGAACCAGTAGAAGAGGAATCAGATACATCAGAACTATAATCAGAATTTAGTAGAATCTTGCACAAAGAATCCTTAATTTTATCATCTAAAGCTAGACTCTTAATCTTTTCCTGAGTTTTACACTCACTTGCATAATGACCAAATTTACCACATTTATGACACTTAATCCTTTTTTTGTAATCTTTCTTACCCTTCTTTTTATAAAAATTCTTATCTTTCTTATCCCAATTTGTTTTATCACGGGATTTAAACAACTTTTTCTTATACTTACGCTTCCTATCATCTTTAGAACTAGAAATCTTCTTTTTTCTTTTTGAAGAACCAGGAATATCAAAAGTAAATTGATCACAAAATTCTCCTAATTGTTTTCTTTCATTTAGTCTATTCTTTTTTATATGATAATTCATCTTTATATCATTACAAACAGCTAAACCTTCCTGTGTACAAACACTAACAATTTTGCCATAAGTAAGAGAATCATAAGGAATCTTGTTGTTAGTACCACGTAAATGCTTTCTAACTCTTTCAGCAAAAATCGAAGGTAAACCATCAATAAATTTAGACTTTCAATGTTCATGACTACAATCATGCAATTCCATAACACGACTTAAAAATACATCTTTATACAATCTAAAATCAGATAATTGTCTACAACGTAAATTTTGTAATGTTGTTCTAATAGTCTCTGCCTCATCAATCCATCTACCACAAAAATGTTCTACCATGGTAGTAACTAAAGTATAAACAGCATTTTGTTGTATCTGAGAAGTACTAGCAGAATCAACAGTTTGGTAGGCTAATTGCCCTTCAATCTTATGAACACTAGTAGTATTCATAATTGTAATCTTTTGTTCTTGAGTTAAAAAATTATCCCACCAACCTTTTAATTGGCCCGTAAAACCGGCAACTATCATAGCCGCAATATCTCTGTCTTGATTCTTATTAATCTTACAAATAGTACTATACATCAACATTCTATAAACAGTAGTAAAAATCTGTTTATCATTAAAACCATCAATATTCCATTCATAAATTTCTTTGCTACTATAACTATTGTTAAAAATCTGGTCTCTTTTTTCATTTAAAACATCCATGGGGGTTGGCCTATTGTAATAATACATTCTTTGAATTGGCTTATCCGCCCATTTAGTATTAATTTTATTTAAAATATCTGGGGCATGTTGAGTAATAACATCTTCTAGTTTTGTAGATAAAACAGGTTGAGGCTGTAAATTTATTCCAGTAAGATTGGAGGAGAAATTAATATTTTTCAATTTTTCTTTCAAAAGTTGTTCAATTTCTTCAGAAGAATCAGTTTTAAAATTTTTTATTTCAGGAGGAGGCTGTAAAGTATTTTTAACAATTTTCAATTCTTGTTTTGGTTTATGAAAAGCTTCTATTTTTTCTTGTAAAATCTGTGTTTGTTTCAAGTAATTGTCTAAATTCTTATGCAATGCCATAACATGCTCTCCTAAAACATTCAAATAATAATTAGAATAATTCTGCTGTTTAAGAATCAAATTGACATGTTCACAAGTAACTACAGCAACTTTATTTTCAAATAATTTTGCAAAAGCAGTAAAATTAATAGTTTTACCATCTTTATTGATATCAAAAGACTGAGTTGGTGGTAAAGAAGAAATCATTATATTTTCGTTAGACAAATGATACTCATGTTCAATGACTGACAAATGATATCCCACATATTTAATCATAAACCAAGGGACAAATGGTAATGAAATATTATTTTTTTCTAAATCTTTATAAAAATCTTTAGAAAAATATTCGGTTTCATCTCCATTAAAAGCAGAGAAAAACCAATTTCTAAATTCTTCCCATTTTGGACTGTAAAATTCTAAAGAAATCTTTTTTCGTGCCAGAGAACCTGGACTAAAATCAATTTTTTTACTATCCATGTAAACCAGTTGGAAAATTCATATCGGAATCTGTAGGATCACTAAAACGATCTTCCCCTTTAGCAATATTGTTCTTATCTAAAACAATTGTATCAAAATTTGTTTCTCTAATCTGAGAAGTCGAAGCTCTTGATGGAATATCAACGATATAATCTACTGGTGAAATATAAGAAGATACAGATCTGGTTAATCTTGAAGAAGAATCTGTTAGTCTAGGGATGTCTTGAGTTTTAAAACTCAAAGTTACACTACCATCTTTACTTTGCCTGATATCAGAAATTTCATCACTAGTAATCTCACGAGGTACTGCAGCTTCTTCAATAATCCATTCACTAGGAAAGTTAATTTCTTCCCACTTAATTAATCTACGAGTAATAATTTTAGATTTAGAAAAATTATTTTCAAACAAAACAGTCTCATGATTTTGTTCAGAAATTTTACATCTAGGAGATAAAGTATAAAGAGGTCTATAAACAATTCTAGTACAAATACACATCACTTCTGTTCCAGGTAAATAATCATATCCATTAATCTTGATATTCAAAATTAATGATTGTAAAATATTCACATCAGTTAAGGCAATATTCAAATTTGGATAAGCATTAAAATATATTGCACCATAAGCCAAAGTTGATTGTATAGAACCAATCAAAGAATTTTTCCAATTTAAATTTCTTCCAACACGTAAAGCAGCAACAAAACTTTCAGGTAAGCCTTTTAATGTTAATGGCTTAAAAGCAACTTGAACTAAACCAATATGCAGATAACTAAAATCTTTAGATTTATAATAATCTATATCATTTTGAGATAATAAATTAAAAACTCCACTATCTTTATCCATCGTAAAACTTAATTCTGTAGTTTTCACAGTAGTTTTCCCAGCAAATTTTTCAAAAGTTCCCAATTTGTAAATTGTCTCTATATTAACCTTTGGAATTACCCAAGTATTTAATAAATCTTGTTGTACAGGAAAATCTATTTGTTCTTTAATCATATTTTTAATAAATTTTTGTTTATTAAACCAAGACATAAGAACTCAATAAAGTAAGTGTTAAATAATAACTTCCATAACCTTAGTAGATCTTCCATGGCTCTGATACCAAGTGTTGAGCAGGACCTTTTTAGGGCTGTAGGATCTTTTAGGAAGCTAGGATTTACTAAGTTTAATATATTTTATGCAAACCTATAAGAATAGATTACACTTTGAAATGATTTTAACATCCACAGGATCAGTAGAGATTTCTCATAATAATACTGGTGGTTCAAATAAATCATACTTTTTATTTTCAAAAATGATCATTAAAAGGATTATACTACCTGAAGAATGGGGATTAAGTACCTTGAAAGATTGCCAATATGTACATCCAGTACAGAAGATTTCGATTAACTACAACTATTGGGATTATGTGGATGCATTTTCTAAAACGTTATTCTATGAGAATGATGATCATAAACATTCATGGTTTATCAAGATATGTGCTCAGGTTTTTAGAAGCACTCAGATTCCAACATGGTTCATCAAATGGTGGTCCTTTTTCGGACCTTCTCAAGGAGTTCTACCATTACAATTCAAAGATTTATTTAATAAATGGGTTGAAATTTCTCCTAAGATTAATGAATTGGATAGAGAAGATAGACTTTATCCAAGGACACCTATTATGAATTTCTTTATGGAATTTTCTGTTCCCTGGATTTTTAAATGGACCATTGAAGTGGGAATTGATTCAGATGAGATGCCTTGTATGTATCGAAGATTTCATACGAAATTTTGGCCTAAATTGATTTCCAAAGGACCTGATGGAAAATTAGTCGGGCAAGAACTATTGGATACAATACAGATTGCAATTGTCAAATATAGTAAGGAATCTCCAGAAGATCCAATAGTAGAAGAGAGTCATTTTGCCAAGATTACTAAAAAGATTCAGATTAAGAGAGGTGGATTATTATCCAAAGAAGAATTGATTACAGCCTATATGGACCAAATAAAACAAGATATTCAGAGGCAAATTGTTGGTGATGACGTTTTAATGGGAGATAATTTTGAAGATTCTCAGAGTATTAACAGTGTAACTTCAGAAGATTTACCAGACCTGCTCAAAAAAGCAGAGGAAGAGATTTCAAAACTCAAAAAAGCCACATAGATTCTAGAAAAACTATTGTATTATGTAATTTTACTATACTCTTTTTGACTTTTGTGCACTTTACTATGTACAATATCTTCTATATAAGAAGGATAGATTTCATAAAAGAGAGCACGGTTAGTAGAACCCCTCTCTCTCTAAAAATGTTTGCTCTCACTTCTCTCTAAGATTTCTTCTTTGTAATTCAGTTGTAATAGAGTTGTGAATAAATAAAATCGAAAGTTCTGCAGAATCAGGTATTTCTATTTCTTTATTTGTGTTTTAAATATTGTTTATATTAAACTTTGTTTATATTTGCCCAATGATGGGCTAAGTTCTTAAGTGTTAAATAATAACTGATATAGCCTAAGGATTCTGAAAGGGTGATGACTCTAAAATAAGAGCTTTGCCTTGAAGGGGTTAAGGTTGTAGCATAGGTAGAGTTTAAACAATTTTATGCAAACTAAGCTTAAATCATGGCGTTGGTAAGCTCTAGAAGGGGTGTTCCCGACATGGTTAGTGATGGATTAAATCGGGTATAAACCTTGTGATTCCGTTGGTAAGTCCTGTATGGCAGGTTGTATCGCCTATGGATGTTCCCGGTTGGGTTTATAACGATTAATATATATATATATATATATATATATATATATATATGTATATATATATATGTGTATATATATGTGTGTGTATATATATACATATACATATATATATATATATATGTATATATATATATATATGTATACATATATATATATACATATATATATATATATGTGTGTGTGTGTATGCGTGTGTATATATATACACAACCGCTCAGGCTGGCCACAATTGGGGCAGACCTGAGTGGCCCAACCTGCTTCTCCCTTTCAAACAACACACTACCCAGCCGAAATGACCAGCCCTGATCCAGTCCACAGAGCATCGAACCAAATGACACCGTTTAAAAGCCCTATCATCACAGCCGTCAATCTTATCTCATCAAATGGCCATCAAACCCCCTCCCAAATAATATACATATGTCCAAACGTCTCTAATACAATTAGAGACCAAACCCTTTCTTCCTCGTACCATCTACCACCGACATAATACCACATCTCGACCACCTCAGAACCACCCTTGACTACCAGCATACCACCCTAACGCCGCCGCCGGAAATTGCCTCACGGCGGTGGCCGATAATCAAACCTCCCCAGATTTACACCACTAAACCGCCACAACCTCCTCTTTCCAACCCTATAATTATTTCCCGTCGAACATTCCCCCTATGTCTCAAATATTAAAAAAGAGGGTCGTCGGAACCACTGTCTCTGGCGACCTTGTTCCAAACCCTTCCATTTTTACACCATATAACCTCTAGGACCTCCCATTCCCTGTCATGCAGTCCATTCCCTTCGAACACCCCCCCCCTATCGACTCGAATATCCACAGAAAGGTCATCGGAATCCCCATCTTTGGCGACCCCAACTCCAAAGCCCTCCAAACTTACACCCTAAAGCACCTCAATCTCCTCTTTCCAACCATGTATGTCACCCCTCTCGAATCTACCCGAAACCCTTCGAATATCAATTCAAATCCTAACCCTAAAACTCAAAACCCGCCGGAAATGGCTCAAATTCCTTCTAGGCAATCCCTGACCCTTCCTTTCCCCAACCATATCACCCATGACTCCCAAACATCCTAAACCACTAAATAAATCCAAATATGAGACCACACTGAGGTCTCAGAACCATGAAAGCCTCTTTGAACTCTTAAAACCGGTTATACATCGTCCTAGGAGTGTTCGAAACCCCTGTGGAAGGGGTCAAGAGCTAATTGAAAGGGTTTAAATTGGACGTGCATAAGAAGCTAAGTACTTTGCCTCTTCTGTATATATTTACCTGATTATTTGGTCTCTTCTGTATATATTTTCCTAAGTAGTTTATCTTTTTCTATATTTCTATTAGCTCTTAGCTGTTTTCTTTTAAATAATTGTTTGTCCACAATCTCGCCTGAAGTAGGTCTAAATGGTCATATGCTATTGTTTTTCAATAATCTAAAATCCTTTCATCCTTGAGTAGTGTTGATATGTTACTAGCACTAGTCTCATGAGTCTGGAATGACTGGTTTTGTTTATTCTTTAGTAATGTGATTGTTAGGGCTCGATTGACCTACATCTTCTGATCATTATTTGTTTACTCCATGATTTCTGGTTTGTTTGGTCGTGCATGTTCCTAAGTATCTGATTTCAATAACGATTTTTAAGTTTAGACTGATTTGTTGGGTAGACCTTTAATTGCTAGTGATAGCCTTCACATTTCTAATTTAATTCCTGAGTTGAATGTTCATTTTCTATTGATGCTTCTCACTTTCAAGATCTTTGAGTGTTTAATTGGTTTATTCCTACAAGTTGAGAGTTGAGGGATGGTTTGCCTGTTCTAGGTATTTGATTCATAGCTTTTGATTTGGAATAGTTATCTTGTATAATGTTTGGTTATAGGAAAATCACATAAAGGCACCCATTTTAAAACCTTACTAGTTGTGGGCAATCTTGAACTTTAAGACAATCCTGTTGGTCCAAGACAAAATTTGACCCAACTTGAGCATAATTTACTTAACCAATGAACTGACTAAGGTTAAAACTTCAGGTGGGTAATTTAGGAAAGGACATAGGGGTATAAGGGGGACTTGAACTTTGAAAATCTGATAGTAATCCCGTAGAACCTTCTAGCAAGGGACTAAAACACAATTCATGCCTCAAACTTGAGGCAAAAGTCAGGAAATGAAGGACCATTTAGGAAAAATGCAATTTGAAGTAAGGACTAAAAGGAAAAACAAGAGAAAAGTGCCCTAAGGCTCCATTATAAAAGAAACCCCTGAGCACATTTTAAAAGGATCCGGAATCTTATCTTTGAGTTTAGAGCTAAAATACATACTAGTTTTTCTCCTATATCTGCAAAAAATACCATTAGTGCTATGGGAATCATTTTTCTGAAAATTTAATTCTCTAAAAACTCTGCTGAAGTCCTGGATGCATTGTGTGTTTGATTGTTGATTGCTTAGCTGACTCATTACCTGTACTCATAGGCTTGTTTTCTGCTGAATTATAGGTAACCCCCAATGTTCATTTGATATATATTGAAGCTCAAGTATGAAGTATTCTTAAATGTGAATAGTTGAATGCATTTGCTTATTCAAAACCCTCCCCCTGTCTTCCCCTTTATTCAGTTTGAATATAGCTGTAGAGTTAGGATATTCATCATGTTGTAATTAAATGTTAGACTGACTCATTTTGTAATAATTGGACTTTAGAGACTGATTTATTTGTAATAACTAGACATTCGAATTATTTTTAAGTAGGAACAATCAATAGTGCTGGTAGTTAATGTATGGATGTTCTAGATGATTATTTCATGTTGTTTAGAAATAAGGAAATCAGGAAATATTGGTTTAGAAATTATTAAATCCAGTCATTGCGTATGGTGTAGTTCACTCAAGTTTCAATATGTTAGCAGTGTTTTGTTTCAGATCTATAAGCTGTGAATCATAGTCATAATTGAATTTTGAAGAATTAGATTTATATACTCTGACTGACGAGTACATGAATCATTTGATTCAGATCTAATGTTAAAGTTTGATATATAAAAAAACGATTGTTAGTATTTTATTTGTGAGTGTGTAGATATTCTACTTTGTATATGATTTTGAACCAAAAATGGTTATTGAGAATTGGACTCATTTGTCCAAATCAACACTGTGCTCATTCGCAAAGGCCAGTAAGCACAAAAATATTGTAATCCAACATGTTGTGTGAGCTGAGTGATTAAAAACCCAAACAAGTCACAATGGTTACCAATCACAGCCTGAGCGATATGTGCTCCTGGGCTGGCCAAAACTTGATTTATTACGTGTGATTGGCCATGAATGAGGCTAAACGTATGCAATGTTTCCAAAGTACCCACTTTATACATAAAGTGATTAATGCATTTAGGCACCAACAAGAGTAGAGAATTTAGCATGTGTTAGAATATCCTTATAAAACAAAGTGAGCAGTGTTAATTCAAGCAAATACCATGTGATGGCTACTTAGCGCACATAGAAATAATAGGAAGTGTCGCTTAGAAAATTTCATGGCCTTCCCACGAATGCCAAAGACGTAGTTGCTATAAGCGCGTGTTTAATAAAATACCTTCCTAAAATCGGGTGCGCATTTATGTGACCCAAATCTCATTCTCAATGGAAGTAAAATATGTCTAAAATTGCGGGTGCATTTATATGACGCGATTCGCGACGTGTTTTAATGACATTGTAAATTTTCCTAAAAAAGATGTTAATAGCGGTTAATAATATAAAATTTCAGGAGTAACATGTATAGAAAATCATATTTCAGCCACTTATAATGATTTTAAGCGACCATGATAGAACCACGGGATCCGGGGGTGCCTAACACCTTCCCTCGAGTCAACAGTATTCCTTACTCAAGAATTTCTGGTTCGCAGACTCCAATTGGGTAGTCAAAATTTCCTCGATTTGGGATTTTAAATAAACCGGTGACTTGGGACACAAAAAGCCAAACTTATCCCAAGTGGCGAATCTTGAAATAAATAATTAATCTCATCTCGAATAATGTCACTTTAATTGGAAAAACTCCTATACACGTGTCACCTTTCGGGGTAACCACATGTAAGCGGAAAAAGGAGGTGTGATAGATCTGGCGACTCTACTAGGGAATAGAACCCAGAATCTCTGGTTCAGGGTTTAAGAATTCGAGCTTATAATATTTGTTATATTTGGCTTCTTCTGATTTGCTTACCTTTTCTGTGCTAAATGCCACATGTTTTACCGCTTTGATATTATCTGAACTGTATATATAAACTGTTACGAAACCCTTCACTTCTCACCTCTGGGGATGTGCTTACTGATTGAGACTCCCTATTCTGTTAGTGTCTTACCCTGAAATAAGAAAGAGGCCGTACAAGTTACAAAGTCGGACGATCTCGCGGGTCCCTGGTACGTAGCCCCCTCCTCGACTCAAGTTGTCCACTCGGGTACACAGTCTAGACCCTATACCAAGGTTCTCAACTTAGTATAACAAAACTTCATGCCGAATCCCTAGTAGGAACGTTTATTTGCATCATGCATATTGACCTAGGGGGCCCAACACAGGGGTTGGGTCCATCTAGGACATGTGCCCTAAAATAAAACACCACCCTGATGCATTTTTACGTGCTACTTGCGCATTTATTTGCCTTGGATTCGCATGTTGACCGGCCTTAAGCAAAGGAAATAAATGAGAGAAATAAGAAGTGTTAGGGTAGTCACTTTAAAAAACCAATGCTCAAATAGCTCCAAAATGCTGCCGGATTTTTCAAAACAAAAAAAAACACAAAAAACCACAAAAACAAAACAAAGGCACCAAATTTTGGAGTTTTTCAATAATGTCTGCGGGTTTTGATAAATTATTTTGGTTGGGTCCAACCCCTTTTTCAAAATTTCAAGAAATGTCCGAGTTTATTTTCTTACTTAGAAATGAGTCTGATGGTGCCATTACTGTGATAATTGCTGAATGTTGCTACAAGGGACGCTGGAAGGCTGATTTTGCACTAATGGCTACCTCTGAATTTTATTCTGACTGGTAAGCAAGCACAACCTTGAAAAACCTTCTCGTCGAAGTGTCGAAAGGTCGTATTTGCCAAGCCGGTCCTAGTTTTTTCAAATGAAAATGTCAGTTTTAATATTCTGAAAATACTAATTCACCCTAATAAATGTGCAGAATGAGCATGATAATGAACAAAATTCCTTTGGAGCTGCGACTATGGTGGAATGACCTCGGGGAAGTAGGACAGGAAAAGGTCAATGCATATCTGGGAGGCCTCACTGGTTTATTAAAATCAACCCTATGGGGGATATCATAAAGGCCTTAATCACTTTCTAGGACCCGACCCCCAACGTCTTCCACTTCTCAGATTTTTAGCTAACCCCGACTTTGGAGGAACTGACCAGATACATCGGGACCCATACAATCCCTTTGAGACATCAATGCTTGATAGCAGCCAGAGCCCTCGCTGTGCACAAATTTCTGGATGTTTTGAAAATTAGTAGAAAGATTCATACCCCTTACTTATCGGCTGGATTTTGCACCCTCCAGTTTATATACCAAAGTATGGCCACATCGGAGGATTCAACAACCCTGAAAACCTCATCAGTACAAAGGGAAATCGGATCAAATGGGAGGAGCATGATGCTTCGCGTTTATGGTGTCTTTTTGGGGTCTTTTAGTATTCCCACGAAAGGACGGAAACATCGACATACGGATTGCAGGGGTCATTAGTACTTTGATGACTCAGGCAAATACTCTTGCTCCGTGATCATATCTGATATCTTCTGAGCCTTTACCGTTTGTAAAGCAGGATGGGATTTCTTTGAACGCTGTAACTTGCTATTACAAATCTGGATGATTGAGCATCTATGTCACAGGCCTCGGTTCATGAATTATGGGCCGTCAACAAAAGGTTGCATAGAAGAAGTCGACCACGGGTTAAATGGGTCTAAATTACCAAAGGGTGTCGCAGAGTGGGTGTCATATCTCTGGGTTATTTCTGCAAATCAAATACAATGGACACGCAGTTGGCTCTCCATGGACGAAGTTGTATATATGCCCGCAACAGAACCGCATTTTCTCTTGATGGGCCTTAGAAGCATCCAGTGTCTCCGGGGTACCTTGCTTGGTCATAGCTTGAAAGCACTGGTCTAAAACAGAGAGTTATCATAGCTGAAAGCAAAGTGGCCAAGCAGGCCAAGGATTTCAAAGCTGAGAGAGAGCATTACTATGCGGTAATAGCAGGGTTGGAAAGAGATTTGCGGCAGTTTCAAAAGCTAAATCGGGTGTCTGAACGGACTTTAGAAGCACGGGACTAACAAATAGGGCGTCTGTTACAAGAAAAAAGGATTATAAGGGAGAAGGTGCGGGCAATTGCAGACTACATCACCACTAAATGCAACCACTGTGAGGACATGACCAAATCTATGTTTTTCGCCGCTGCTATGACATTTTTCCGACAAGTAATTGGAAGATCTCCACTATCCCCCAGGAAGTCTAGCGCGCGAACCCGCGGCAAGGCCGAATAATGCCACGCAGGCTCCAAAATCACTGGAAGAGTTAATGTACTGATAGATTTGCACTTTTTCTAAAAAACGAGTGTCTTTTGTCCTTTCGAGTTTGTAAGGGTATTAAGTCCTAGTCTGGTAGTTGCTTTTTGTTCTATGAGTCATTGTAATCAAAGTTTATATCTTTATCAAAATTGAAAATCTCAAACATATTTTGCTATGTACTTCACCTTTTATTTCTATGAACTACGCTCGGTCTGATTCATGCAAAGTCATGATATGTAGGCAATCTCTATAGGATTTGACCGTATTCTTTATATATATATATATATATAGAGAGAGAGAGAGAGAGAGAGAGAGAGAGAGAATAAAAACAACAAAAAGAGAGAGGAAATAAAAGGGAGGAAGCAAAGGGAAATTGGAATAAGTGTCGGGATGACACATGCGACTGTGGAAAGCAAATAGAAACCCATTATCTGCATAGATGCACCATGCTCAACGTGTAATTTCCCGTTTGTCATCTATCCCGAAACTAACTACGTTTTCTAGAATTATAGTCCAGGTGTTTAGAACAGTGGTTGGTTTTGCGGTAAACTGGCTTCATACGGATACTTCACTCGTTCAGAGGGAAATACAGAGATGTCAACTGAAATGGCTCTAGCCACCGTCCCTATTCCAGAAGATAGTCCAATCACTGGAGTACCGGCCTCTGAATCTGCAGCGGCCGACGAAAATAGGATCCTGCGGCTCCGGGTCATGGAAATGTGGGACGCATGGACCAACAGGAAGGAACCTCCCAACACCATCCCTAGATTTCCCAAGCTATTTCCATGGTCATGGTGTACCTCTACTATTCCTATCAGTCACTCGGGCATTCTCCTAGGGAAACCCACTATTTCCACCAATTTTGTTGGGGTGCCCTCTGAAACCCACCCTCCAATGTTTGCATCCAGGCCAGTTCCTAATATCTTTACGGCCCCTCCGTGCGCAGCTACTACATAGCCTGCAGTACCAAGGCCCGTGTTTGACCCTGCAGCCATTACATTCCAAACTCCTAACTACCAAAATGAGCCTCTCCCGTATCCAACATACAGCTACCCTCATCCCACATACGAACTTACCCCTGTGCCAGACAAAACTTCCAAAAGCACCCGAGCAGGATGAGATCACAAAGAGAATGAAGAGTCATGAGCAAAGCCTGATGATTATGCAAGGACTGAGCGGACAGAAAAGTGTAGCTATTCAGACCTGTGCATGTTCCCCCATGTACATCTTCCTTTGAGGTTTAATATGCCTACATTCAAGAAATACGATGTCCATGGCGATCCCATCGCCCATCTGCAAAAGTATTGTAATCAATTACGTGGAGCCGGCGGGAAGGAAGAACTCCTGATGGCGTACTTTGGGGAAAGTTTAGTGGGTATAGCATCTGAATGGTACATAGATCAAGACATTACCCGATGGCACATATGGGATGACCTTGCCCGGGACTTTGTAAGACAATTTCAGTACAATATCGATATCGCCCCGGATAGGAATTTCCGAGCCAATTTAAAGAAGAAACCTGTTGAAAGCATCAGAGAGTATGCTATTAAATGGCGAGAGCAAGCATCCACGGTGAAGCCTCATATGGATGAAACATAAATGGTCACCGTATTTCTGCAAGCACAAGAGGCAGACTATTTTCAAAACATGATGTCCGCAATGGGCAAACCATTCGCAGAAGCAATAAAGATTGGGAAAATGGTGGAGAATGGCCTCAAAACAGGGAGGATTCTGAGTCAATCTGCCATAAGAGCCACCTCCCAATCCATACAAGGAGGGGCGGGAGGAATCCCAAGGACAAGAAAAAAGAGGAAATATCCATGGCAGCCTCTAGCATGAGGAAACAGCATACTCACAGGCATGCATTCTCTGAAAGAGCACCTCAACATTACTATCCTTACCGAGACATGCACTATGTCCCTCAACCCTAGACATGCACTATGTCCCTCAACCGTACGCAGCTATGAACACTCAATCATTTCCCCGACCTCAACAGGAGAATAATAGAAATCAAGCTCCACGGAATCAACTTCCTTAGAATCATTACAACCCTCGCCCTCAAGAAAATAACTACCGTCCCAGGGAGCCACCCCGGATGCAGAACTTCTCCCCAATTGGAGAGTCCTACGCTAGCATGTTTCCTAAGCTAGTCCATATGGGACTCCTTCAGCTTATACCCCCAAATAGACAGAATCCTGAATCACCGTCTTACCAAAGGGGCATGCGTTATGCCTACCACTTTGGGGCTGAGGGACATGATACTGAAAATTGTTGGACCTTAAAACGAGCAGTAGAGGACTTGATTGATCAAAAGAAGATAGTTCTAAGAGATGACGAAGTCCCAAATGTAACTGATAACCCGTTACCAACTCACAACAACGTGCAGGTCATCGGAATGACATGCGAGGACAAAGAATTTGATCCCGCTCTGAAAGCCATCATAGCCATCACTGAGGCAGCTAGAAAACCGAAAGTCACCCCAACGAAGATGGAAGAAAAGAAAATAAATGAAGCTGAATGCCCTGGAGCAGAAAAGAAGGCTGAGGTTGAAGTTGAGACAACCATTATCAAAGAAACAATACTCTACATCCCACGGGGACGCAAAGAAAAGCAGCCCACTTTAAGCCCATCAAAAAGGTTCGAGCTGAACAAAACCATGTACATACCCAAGAAGGCCTATGTGGTACGGGGATCGATTAAGCCACTAGTGCTGAATGAGCCTGTGGTTATTGGTCGCGTGCCACATAAGCCCATGACCAACCTTTAGCCGTCCCTTAGAATTATCAGGAAACTATTGTAACATACAAGGGCAAAGAAGTCCTTGGAGAAGCCGAAAAGGGATGTTCCACCAAGAAACACTTAGACATGGAAGAGGTGAATGCCGCTACCAAACGGTGATTCCCGCCAAAGAGGCCAGTGAATGCTGAGGAAGCAAAAGCCTTTTTCCAGAAAATGAAAATGCCAGAGTACGAAGTGGTAGATCAACTGCGAAAATCCCCTAAGCAGATTTTTTTACTGTCACTCTTGATGAAATCTCCCAAACATCACATGTGTTGGCCAAGACATTAAATGAAGCTTATTTGCCAGCTGAGACCTCTGTAGAACATCTAGAGAAAATGGCAGAGAGATTTTTCGCTATCAATCAGATATCATTCAGTAAGAATGATCAACTTCTGAAGGGAGCTGCTCATAACAAGGCTTTGAATCTCACTGTCAAATGTGAGGGATATTATGTCAAGAGAGTGATGGTAGACGGAGGTTCCGAAGTAGACATATGTCCACTATCTACCTTACAGAGAATGGAGATCGGGACAGGGAGGATTCGTCCTAACAACGTATGTGTCCAAGCCTTCGACGGAATAAAAAGGATACCATAGGTGAAATCGATTTGGTGCTCACTATTGGTACAGTCGACTTCGAAGGGCCATTCCAAGTGTTGGATATGGACACCTCCTACAACTACCTCCTTGGAAGGCCCTGGATTTATGCAGCAGGGGTAGTGCCTGCAATTTTGCACCAAATGCTGAAATTTAAGTATGAAAATCAGTAGATTGTAGTTCATGGAGCGGACGAATAATCAATTTACTAGGATCCCTCTATTCCCTGTCCAGAATCCAAGGAAGGCAGTGAACACATAGTCGATTAGGCTTTTAAAGTCGTAGTAGTTAATCAGCATGAAGAGGGCAAGCCACTTCCTAAGCCTTTTCTGTCAAATGCCTCAATTATGGTAGCAAAGGAAATGACACGCCAAGGCTTCAAGCCAGGCAAGGGACTCGAAAGCTCCCTACAAGGCATAACCGAGCTAGTCACCTTGCCTGCCACAGAAAAGTTCTTTGGACTGGGATTTCATCCAACCTCAGAAGATATCACCTGGGCTAATCGCAGAAAGCGCCAAAGATGGGCCTTACTACGACCCCTGCCTCACTTGTACAAAACCTTTATAAAACCAAAATATAGTGAAAAGGAGGAAGAAGAAACCTTCACGATAGAAGAAATTGATGAGATCTCCAGGGCTATGAGAGAGTTGCTCTATGATGTAAACATGGTCCAACCGGGAGAAGAGTCAAGCGCCGTTGAAGTGCTGTATATGGGGCTAGATGTCAAACTTCAAAATTGGAAGGCCACAGCCTTTCCGGTCAGGTGGGAGACCCGGTAGTCTTGCCTTGCTACATCTTCCCACATCACGAGCTATTTCTGGGTGTAGCTCGGTTTTTTGTTTCCTTTTTAGCACTTTAAATCTCAAATTGTAAACCATGTTTATCTTTCAAGTTCAAAGAAACAAGATCAACATTTTTCATTTCTTGGCCTTTCTCTGATTTTTGTCTTTCTTTATTTTTCATCTTTTCTTTCAGTCCCAATAATGCGGCTTTAAATAAAATGACATGCTCGCGAACCTCTTGCCACGACCCAAACACGCTGCCTGTTTGTGAAATAATGAACCAGGAACCAAAATACAATGAAGAAGAGGCTTGTAGGGAAATCACTCGAGAATTGTAACACTAACAAACCTGAGTCTAACTTAAATGATACTAAACCGGTTAACGTGGGCGATCTCGATGAAATCAAAGAAACTAAAATAAGCATCCACGTAAATAAAGAGATACGGGATTCATAGGTTCATTTCATGTTGGAATTCAAAGACGTATTTGCGTGGTCCTATGACGACATGCCTGGTCTGAGTATGGACTTGGTGGTTCATAAGTTGCCTACATACCCCAGATGCCCTCCAGTACAACAAAAGCAAAGAAAGTTCAAGCCTGATGTCAGTGATAAAATCAAAGAGCAAATTACAAAATAGCTTGAAGTAGGGGTAATCCGGGTAGTGCAGAATACCACATGGCTGGCTAATGTGGTCCCAATGCCGAAGAAGGACGGGAAAACCCGAGTGTGTGTGGATTATAGAGATCTCAACAAGGCGACTCCCACGGATAACTTCCCTCTACCCAACATCCACATCCTTGTTGATTATTGTTCCAAGCATTAGATTCAATCCTTTGTAGACTGCTATCACCAAGTGCTGATGGATGAGAAAGATGCTGAGAAAACCGCCTTCACCACACCTTGGGGAACGTATTATTATATAGTTATGCCTTTTGGATTGAAAAACATCGGGGCAACATACATGAGGGCTATGACCACTATCTTCCACGACATGATGCATAGAGAAATGGAAGTATACGTGGATGACGTGATTATCAAGTCTAAAACTCAAGGCGATCATGTAAAGGATTTGAGGAAATTCTTCAAAGGCTCTGCAAATATAATTTGAAATTGAATCCGGCAAAATGCGCATTTGGAGTTTCGTCAGGCAAACTTCTGGGGTTCATCGTCAGTCGGAGAGGCATTAAATTAGATCCAACCAAGATCAAATCCATTCGGGAGCAGCCCCCGCAAAGGATAAAAAAGGATGTGATGAGTCTATCAGGAAGATTAAATTACATCAGCCGGTTCAACCCCAATTGACTTCAACATGTAAGCCAATATTCAAACTGCTGAAGTAGGATGCGGCAATTAAGTGGACGGTCGAGTGCCAGGAAGCTTTTGACAAAATCAAACAATACTTGTCCAATCCACCAGTTTTAGTTCCGCCAGAACCAGGAAGGCCGTTGTTTCTCTATCCGACGGTCTTGGAAGGCTTTTTCGCTTGTATTCTCGAGAAGCATGACACCACGGGAAAGAAAGAGCAGGCCATTTGTCATCTGGGCAAAAAGTTTAGCGGCTACGAGGCCAAGTACACATTGTTAGAGAGAACGTATTGCTCCTTAACATGGGTAGCTCAAAGGCTAAGGCACTATCTGCAAGCTCATACCACGTACCTCATAACCAGGCTGGACCCATTAAGGTACATATCTCAAAAACAAATGCCCATAGGGCGATTGGGTAAATGGCAGATCCTGCTTACCGAGTTCGACATCGTTTATGTCACTCGTACGGCAATGAAAGCTCAGGAACTGGCAGATCATCTGGAAGAAAACCCCGTTGATGACGAGTATCGGCCTTTAAACACATACTTCCCTGACGAAGAAGTGAACTCATTTGAAATAGCAGCTGAGGACACCCTCATCGGGAAAATGTTCTTCGACGGAGCGGCAAACGCAAAGGGCGTAGGGATCGGGGCAATCCTAATCTCACCTACAAGACAGCACTATCCAGCTATAGCCAGACTTCGGTTCTTTTGCACCAATAACACTGCTGAATATGAGGCATGCATTATGGGTATGAACATGGCTATTACCGAGATGTGGAAGAGTTGCTAATCATGGGGATTCCGATCTAATCATCCGAAAAGCTCAAGGAGAATAGGAGACAAGGGACATTAAGCTCCTCCCGTATAGACAGTATGTCAAAGACCTCAACAAACGGTTCAGGTCGGTACAGTTCACGTACATTCCCCGTTGCCACAATGAGTTAGCAGATGCACTTGCAACCTTAGCCTCAATGCTGCCATACCCTGGGAATGCCTATGTTGATCCATTACAAATCCAAATCAAAGAAAGACATGTGCATTGTAATACAACCGAAGCAGAGACTAGCCCGCAGCCTTGGTATTATGACATTTTGAGATTTCTAAAAACAAAGGAGTACCCTGAGCAAGCCACCGGAGAACAAAAGAAAACCATCCGACGGCATGCGAGCAATTTCTTCTTAAGTGGTGACACTTTGTAATAAAAGGACTCAAGATCTTAATTTGTTGAGATGTGTGGATGACAAAGAAGCTGGGAGAATTATTCACCAAGTACATACGGGCGTATGTGGGCCCCATATGAATGGCTATGTACTGGCAAAAAAGATACTCCAAGTTGGCTATTATTGGATGAACATGGAAAAAAAGATTGCTTCAGCTTTGTGCGAAAATGTCATCAATGCCAGGTGCACAGTGATCTGATTCATTCACCACCAAATGAGTTGCATCCTATGTCGACAGCCATCTGCTGCCTGGGATATGGACGCCATTGGGCCGATCGAGCCAAAAGCCTCGAATGGGCACAAATTTATATTGGTCGCCATTGATTATTTCACAAAATGGGTTGAGGCCATCACCCTCAAGTCTGTCACCAAGAAAGCAGTAGTAGATTTCGTGCATTCCAACATCATTTTCCGCATTGGGATGCCCGCTATCATCATTACTGACAATGCAGCTAATCTAAACAGTCGGCTGATGGGAGAGATATGTGAACAATTCAAAATAACACATAGAAACTCCACTCTCTACCGACCTAAAGCTAATGGTGCTGTCGAAGCAGAAACCAAGAACATCAAGAATATTTTGAGGAAAATGATTCAAAGCTCGAGGCAGTGGCATGAAAAGTTGCCTTTTCGTACTGATGGGATATCGTACCACAGTACGTACATCTATAGGAGCAACTCCCTATTTGCTGATCTATGGAACTGAGGCTGTAATTCCTGCCGAGGTGGAAATCCCTCCGCTTTGTCGAAGCAGAAATCGAAGATAGTGAATGGGTCAAAACCCGGTTAGAGCAATTGGCATTGATTGATGAGAAAGGAATGGCTGCGGTATGCCATGGGCAGTTGTACCAACAAAGAATGGCTCGCGCCTACAACAAGAAAGTGCGCCTTAGGAATTTTGAAGTCGGACAGCTGGTTTTGAGAAGGATACTTCCCCATCATCAGGAAGCCAAAGGAAAATTTGCTCCAAATTGGGAAGGCTCATACATCATCAGGAAGGTATTGCCTAGAAGAGCATTGTACTTGGGCGATGTTGAAGGAGAGGATCCCAAGGCAGCGGTAAACGCCAATGCCGTAAAAAGGTATTATTTTTAAATCCCCTGCAGCAATTGCCCCGGTGGATGGAAAGGACGAAGGCTTTATTGTCCCGCTATCTCCACCCACTTTGTAACCCAGAGAGAAAAGAAAAAGAAAATTCAAAGAAAAGAGAAAGAGAGATAAAGATGAAAATGCAAAAAAAAGAGAAAAAAAAACAAACAAAAAAAGAAAAGAAGAATACAAACAAAATAAGTTTAGGACCAAGTTTCATGAACTACGTCTGACTTGATTCCGAAAGGATACGTAGGCAGCCTCTCCCTGAGGTTCAGTCACAACAAAAAAAAACCCCATTTACCCAAGAAAAATAAAACTGGGGCAGAAATTTATCGGATCGGTTATGTCTGAATGATTACAAAGTTATAGATCCCCGGGGAAGAAAATACCATTTGTTGGGGTTCGGCACCAATCAAAGTTTTGAGAAAAATAAATGAGAGAGCCTTATCGGTGAAAACCTCTGGGTACCATAAGACGACGGTGAGAAGAGAAAAACAAAATGAGAGAGTCCGTTTAGCGAAAACTCGCAAAGAGCGCTATCGGGCGACAGTAGAAGAGAAATGAGAGAGGACGATTGGAGAAAAAACGCAAAGGGCGCCATCGGTCGAAAAGAGGAAATATTGCTGCACAGGTGTGAGTAAGTTTCTTTCGTGCTCGGAAAATGGAAATCAGAAAGCAAAAATGGATTTGGGCTGGGTATCCAGGCCAAGAAGCATGTCGTCGCCATTTAAAGCCAGCTCTTATTTCCAGATAAGTTCCCTCTTTTCTTTGGAAGTGCATACCTCTCTAAATTCATACTTCACTCCTTTCCACTTTAATTTCCTCACCATTCCTCAAAGAAATGTAGCAAGGCCGGCTTTGCGGTTTTCTACTTGCAAGAATTAGGGGAATGACCGACATCGTCAAGTACGCTTGGCCGATCCCGGTTGATCATGACAGTCAATGTCCTAAAATAAAGAAATAAAAGAAAGGAAATTCAAAGTCAAAAGGCATGAAGTTGAAGCAAAATTGGGGGGTTTTAAGCCGAACAGGGTGTTGATTCTTATCAAAAGTCCCAAAAGCAAATTCAAAAAAGGGACAAAACTCACAACCCAAGGCCCGAGAAACAAAGACCGATCTGAAATGAGAACCCCCTGGCCAATTAAGCGAGGACAGAAAGCCGAGGGTTCGCTTTTGAATACAAAGGAAGTCGAAATCAAGCGCCACAAGGCCAAAAAACCAATCACTGTTCAAACTAACAGTTTGTTGTGTTTCTGAACTAAAATAGATGCAGGCGCAACTTAGAAAAGCAAAAAGGAACATGGGGAAAAAACAACCAAAGGATAGGCAAAAGGGCCCAAGGTGGTCGTGCGTAAATTAAAAAAGGGAAGTTTTCTTTTCATTTTTCTGCAAACTCGTAAATGAGCATGATAGCACGAGATCCCAATCCCTAGTTCCCCTTTGCACACCTTGTGGATTTCCTAGGCATTACCTAAGGATTGCATTCTACCCCCTCCAGCATAAACCAAGGAAGCTTCCCTCCACATCCCCAGCATAACCTGAGGATTTTCTCCCTACACTTCCCACTCCCCAGCATAGTCTAGGAGATAACACTCCCCTACCCTTAGCACAATCAAAAGGTTGTTCATTTCCTCCTCTAGTCCAGCACAGTCAAAAGGATCTCTGAGGTCATCCACTTCCTTGCATATTCTCCCCTGACATAACTCAGGATCTTTTTTCATCCCGGCATAACCCGTGGATTCCCCTGATGTAACTCTGGATCTTCTTTCATCCCGGCATAACCCGTGGATTCCCCTAACATAACTCAGGATCTTCTTTCATACCGGCATAACCCGTGGATTCCCCTGACATAACTCAGGATCTCTATTCATACCGGCATAACCCGTGGATTCCCTGACATAACTCAGGATCTCCTTTCATCCCGGCACAATCCATGGATTCCTCTGGCATAACCTATTACTTCTCATCCAATCCCGGCATAACCCGCGGATCTCCCTATCATAACCTAGGAATGGTTTATTCATCCCGGCATAACCCGCGGACTCCCCTGGCGTAACCCAAGAATTTCTTCATAACTCATCCTTAGAAGGACTTTCATATCCCAGCATAACCCGCGGATCTTTGCTTTCCATCCCCACATAGACCTTTTCATTCTCATCCCGGCATAACCCGAGGATTCTCATCTTAGCCCCCAACAGGAACCATTTCTCCTCCCCAGCATAACCTGGAAATCTTTCCAAGGGATACACAATTCCGATTCTTATTGTTTTAATAAAGAGTAGCATTGATGTGTGTCACGAATAACTCACGAAATATTCCAGTGAAAACTTGGGCAGAAAATTTTGTTCGTTTGCTTGTTTTACTGTCTGAGCAGGTGTCACCTTAAGGCACAAAATTTGGCATAATTGAAAGCATGAGTGTCAATTCAGAACAGAAGAAAAAAAAAGATACAAAAGGTGAACTAAAAGTGATAAGACGGACAAAGACGCGGACTGCTCAAAATATAATCGAAGTCACAAGCTCAGCATATCCTGCTTTATTTCAAAATTGAAGACTGAGCCAGCAGCTGCAATTAACGAGCATCAACATTCAGATCGGAGTCTACCGCAAAATATAGCCGAGACTCAAGATCAAGCTTCAAGAGATTCATAGATAGGAATCTTGTAATTGTAGTTGATAGGTTTAGCTAGCTTAGTTTTGATTGTCTTTTGGTGTAATAAGGAGTTTAGCAAGCAGCAACAGCAGCCAATCACAGTCTCCCGATAGTCCCAGCTACCAAAACTTCTAGAACTACACTGACTTGGTTCATTTATTGCCAAGGATATGTAGGGAATCCTTTGAAGCAGGGTTCGGTCAGAAAATTTTCAAAATGCTTCACATGGAGTACTCAATCGGACGGAAATCGATCATAGTTACTCACTTGTCATTGCACAAAAACTCTTCGTGTTCCCGTGCAAAGAGGGGCATCTGTGAGCATATAATTTTTACCTACTCGAAACAAGCTCCTACAGGAATCTTAAAGTCTAGGATTTTCTTTAAAATATTAGGATTTTAATTTTTAGGATTTAAGTGCATGCGCATGTTTATTATTGCATGTCTAGGATCGATTAAGATTTAATTGTTAAATAATTTTGTCTACAAATTAAAATACAAAAAATATATATTTCCGGCATTTAAAATTATTCTTTTTTAAATCAACTTGGTGTAGTTTTATTTGTGATAATTAGGAAATTTTGGCTTTAAAATAAGGTTAGAAATTAATTTTAAAAAAAGAAAAAAAGACAATAATATATATATATATATATATATATATATATATATATATATATATATATATATATATATATATATTCGCTCAGGCTGGCCATAATTGGGCCAGACCTGAGTGGCCCAACCTGCTTCTCCCTTTCAAACAACGCACTACCCAGCCCAAATGACCAGCCCTGATCCAATCCACACAGCGCTGAACCAAACGACACCGTTTAAAAGCCCAATCATCACAGCCGTCAATCTCATCTCATCCAATGGCCATCAAACCCCCTCCCAAATAATATACATATGTCCAAATGTCTCTAATACAATTAGAGACCAAACCCTTTCTTTCTCGTACCATCTACCATCGACATAACACCACCCCTTGACCACCTCAAAACCACCCTTGACCACCAGCCTACCACCCTAACGCCGCCGCCGGAAATTGCCTCACGGCGGCGGCCGGTAACCAAATCGCCCCAGATTTACACCATTAAACCGTCACAACCTCCTCTTTCCCACCCTGTAATCATTTCTCGTCGAACATGTCCCATACGTCTCGAATATTCAAAAAAAGGGTCGTCAGAACCATCGTCTCTGGCGACCTTGTTCCAAACCCTTTCATCTTTATACCATAGAACCACTAGGACCTCCCCTTCCCTGTTATGCAGTCCATTCCCTTTAAACACCCCCCCCCCATCAGCTCGAATATCCACAGAAAGGTCATCGGAATCCCCATCTCCGGCGACCCCAACTCCAAAGCCTTCCAAACATACACCCCTAGAGCACCTCAACCTCCTCTTTCCAACCATGTATGTCACCCCTCTCGAATCCGCCTGAAACCCTTCGAATATCAATTCAAAGCCTAACCCTAAAACTCAAAACTTGCTAGAAATGGCTCAAATTTCTCCTAGGCAATCCCTGACCCTTCCTTTTCCCAACAATATCACCCATGACTCCCAAATATCCTCAAACACTGAATAAATCCAAATCTGAGACCACACTGAGGTCTCATAACCATGAAAGCCTCATTGAACTCTTAAAACTGGTTATGCATCGTCCTAGGGGTGTTCGAAACCCCTGTGGAAGGGGTCAAGAGCTAATTGAAAGGGTTTTAATTGGACATGCATAAGAAGCTAAGTACTTTTCCTCTTCTATATATATTTGCCTGATTATTTGGTCTCTTCTGTATATATTTGCCAAAGTAGTTTATCTTTTTCTATATTTCTATTAGCTCTTAGCTATTAGCTTTTAGCTATTAGCTCTTAGCTATTAGCTCTTAGATGTTTTTTTTAGATAATTGTTTGTCCACAATCTCGCCTGAAGTAGGTCTAAATGGTCATATGCTATTATTTTTCAATAATCTAAAATCATTTCATCTCTTGAGTAGTGTTGATATGTTACTAGCATTAGTCTCCTGATTCTGGAATGCCTGGTTTTGTTTATTCTCCAGTAATGTGATTTTTAGGGCTCGATTGACCTACATCTTCTGATCATTATTTGTTTATTCCATGATTTCTGGTTTGTTTGGTCGTGCATGTTCCTAAGTATTTGATTTCCATAATGATTTTGATTTTTAAGTTTAGACTGATTTGTTGGGTAGACCTTTAATTGCTAGTGATAGCCTTCACCCTTCTAATTTGATTCCTGAGTTGAATGTTCATTGTCTGTTGTATGCTTCTCACTTTCAAGATCTTTGAGTGTTTAATTGGTTTATTCCTTCAAGTTGAGTGTTGAGGGATGGTTTGCCTATTCTAGGTATTTTAATTCATAGCTTTTGATTTGGAATAGTTATCTTGCATAATGTTTGGTTATAGGAAAATCATATTAAGGAACCTATTTTAAAACCTGACTAGTTGTGGGTAATCTTGAACTTTAAGACAATATTGTTGGTCCAAGACCAAATTTGACTCAACTTGAGCATAACTGACTTAACCAATGAACTGACTAAGGTTAAAACTTCAGGTGGGTAATTTAGGAAAGGACATAGGGGTATAAGGGGGACTTGAACTTTGAAAATCTCATAGTAATCCCTTAGAACCTTCTATAAAGGGACTAAAACACAATTCATGCCTCAAACTTGAGGCACAAGTCAGGAAATGAAGGACCATTTAGGGAAAATGCAAATTTGAAGTAAGGACTAATAGGAAAAACAAGAGAAAAGTTGGTGCCCTAAGGCTCTATTATAAAAGAAACCCCTGAGCACATTTTAAAAGGATCTGGAATCTTATCTTTGAGTTTAGAGCTAAAATACATACTAGTTTTTCTCCTATATCTGCAAAAAATACCATTAGTGCTGTGGGAATCATTTTTCTTAAGATTTAATTCTCTAAAAAAACTCTGCTGAAGTCCTGGATGCACTGTGTGTTTGGTTGCTAATTGTTTAGCTGACTCATTACACGTACTTATAGGCTTGTTTTCTGCTGAATTATAGGTAACCCCCAATGTTCATTTGATATATATTGAAGCTCAAGTATGAAGTATTCTTAAATGTGAAGAGTTGAATGCATTTGCTTATTCAAAACCCTCCCCCTGTCTTCCCCTTTATTCAGTTTGAATATAGCTGTAGAGTTAGGATATTCATCATGTTGTAATTAAACGTAAGACTGACTCATTTTGTAATAATTGGACTTTAGAGACTGATTTATTTGTAATAACTGGACATTCAAAAAATTTTAAAGTAGGAACAATCAATAGTGCTGGTAGTTAATGTATGGCTGTTCTAGATGATTATTTCATGTTGTTTAGAAATAAGGAAATTAGGAAATATTGGCTTACAAATTATTAAAATCCAGTCATTGCGTATGGTGTAGTTCACTCCAGTTTCAATATGTTAGCAGTATTTTGTTTCAGATCAATAAGCCGTGAATCAAAGTCATAATTGAAATTTGAAGAATTAGATTCATATACTCTAACTGACGAGTATATGAATCATTTGATTCAGATCTAATGTTAAAGTTTGATATATAAAAAAATAATTGTTAGTATTTTCTTTGTGAGTGTGTAGATATTCAACTTTGTATATGGTTTTGAACCAAAAATGGTTATTGAGAATCTGACTCTTTTGTCCAAATCAACACTGGGCTCATTCGCGAAGCCCAGTAAGCACCAAAATATTGTAATCCAACATGTTGTTTGGGCTGAGTGATTAAAAGCCCAAACCAGTCGCAATAGTTACCAGTCACAGCCTGAGCGATATGTGCTCCTGGGCTGGCCCAAACTTGATCTATTACGCGTGATTGGCCATGAACGAGGCTAAGACGTATGCAATGTTTCCCAAGTACCCAGTTTATACATAAAGTGATTAATTCATTTAAGCACCAGCAAGAGTATTGAATTTAGCATGTGTTAGAATACCCTTATAAAACAAAGTGAGCAACATTAATTCAAGAAAATACCATGTGATGGCTCCTTTGCGCACATAGAAAGAATAGGAAGTGTCGTTTAGCAAATTTCACGGCCTTCCCACGAATGCCAAAGACGTAGTTGCTATAAGCGCACGATTAATAAAATACCTTCCTAAAATCGGGTGCTCATTTATGTGACCCAAATCCCATTCTCAATGGAAGTAAAATATGTCTAAAATTGCGGGTGCATTTATGTGACGCGATTTGCGCCGTGTTTTAACAACATTGTAAATTTTACTAAAAAAGATGTTAATAGCGGTTAATAATCTAAAATTGCAGGAGTAACAGGTATAACAAATCATATTTGAGCCACTTATAATGAGTTTAAGCGACCGTGCTAGAACCACGGGATCCGAGGGTGCCTAACACCTTCCCTCGGGTCAACATAATTCCTTACTCAAGAAATTTTGGTTCGCAGACTCCTATTGGGTAGTCAAAATTTTCTCGATTTGGGATTTTAAATAAATCGGTGACTTGGGACACCAAAAGCCAAACTTATCTGCGACTCTTGAAATAAATAATTAATCTCATCTCGAATAATGTCACTTTAATTGGAAAAACTCCTATACACATGTCACCTTTCGGGGTAACCACGTGTAAGCAGAAAAAGAAGGCGTGACAGTAGTAAAGCAAATCGAAAGGTTGTTATCATTCTCTATGATGGACTTGTAGTCCAACGTTTTTGGGCTCAAGTTGAAGGCCCAATTGTTGGTTGTAAAACATGAGGAAATGCAGTCCCTGGGCTTGCTATTAAATAAAGCCCAAGTTGCAAAACCAGCCATGAGGCTAAAAAAATAGATGTTGAATCTCTTTCCCGAATATACCACTCATATATGAAATAGCTAGGACGTATCTTATAAAGACGCGTATAATGGAAAACTATAGTCGTTTTAGGTTGCCTTTCTAAAATTAAGTGAGCTACTTAACAAAATTATGCACTATGTAGGCTCCTTAAATGTAATAAAAATGCATAGAAATTTGGAGGTGCTATTTAGCGAACTTCACGGCCTTCCACGAGTTTTCAAATGCGTAGTTTCTATAGGCGCGATGTTTTAATAAGATATCTTCCTAAATTTGGGTGCGCATTTATGCGACCGAAATCCAAGTCTCAACAATGTTAAAATGTGTCGAGAACCCGGGTGAATTTATGTGAAGTGGTTCGAGACGTGTTTTAATAACGTTGCAAATATTCCTAAAATGAATAAATCGGTTAATAATTTTAAAAAATTACATTATAGGATGAAGATGTATAAAAATTAGGAAATTATCCATTTATAGTAGTTTAAGCAATCGTGCTAGAACTACGGGATCGGAGGGTGCCTAACACCTTCCCTCGGGTCAACAGAATTCCTTACAGGATCTGGGGAGGTGACTGAAAGGAGGTTCTTGCCTGCTCGGTGAATCATTGGGGAATACTTTTGGCATTGCTTGAATATTTTCACGACATTTGCAACCTCTTTTTTTATCGCGGGCCAGTAATACTCTGCTCGTATAAGGCATCAGACCAATGCCTGGCTGCTGGAATGAGATCTATAATGGCCTTTATAGACCTTTTAAAGGACGCATCGCGTCTAATTTGGGCCCAAGCATTTCACCAGCGGGCCGCCGTATTTCTCTTGTACAGGTTGTTATGGATGATGTTATACCTGGCTGCTTGCATTCTCAGTTTCTTGGCCTTTTTTGTCACTTGGGAGTACGCCGTCCTACAAGTATATAATAATACGATTGCGCCAGTCTAAGTTAGGTTTATGTTTCTTACTCAATTTGGTCAATCAACGAGTTGAGAATGAGAACTACACTTCTGTCTCCAGTTGCAATGTTTATTGGTGGCTGTTGCTAGTTTGGTAAGGCCGTCCGCCTCGGCATTCTATCCTCGTGGAATTTGGTCGATTTGATTTTCATCGGACCCGAGTAGCAGCTTGCAGATTTTGGTCTGGTATCTTTATAACCTTGTTCTTTGATTTGGAAATTCCCCGTGACTTGGTTGACTATGAGTTGAGAATCGCAAAATAGTCTTAACCGTTTTCCCCATATTTGAGTACTAACCTTAACCATGCAATTACGGACTCATACTTGACTTTGTTGTTTGTCATATCCGAACACATTATGGATTAGCGAATCACTTTGTCGGTTGGGACTTTGATTAAGAGTCCCATTATGGATCTTAACGCGTTAGACGCACGTCAATGTACAGGACCCAGACGTCTTGTGCTTGGGGAGAAGCGTGGATGGCTTCTCTTTCAACATCGAGAATTATTTTTGCACTGAAGTCAGTGATGAAGTTAGCAAAAACTTGTGACTTTATCGTTGTTCACGGTTGATATGTGATATCATGCTTACTAAATTCGATGGCCTACTTGGCTAACCTACCCGATAGTTCAAGTTTATGCAAAATGCTTCTTAGGAGGGAAGTCGTGACGACCGATATAGGGTGGCATTGGAAATATGGTTTAAGCTTTTGTGAAGCTACGACTAAGTTCAGAGCCAATCTTTTGAGGTGAGGTATCTCGTCTTAGCATCGACTAGTGTTTTGCTGATGTAGTAGATAGGAGATTGTGCACCTTTATTTTCTCATACCACGACTACACTCATAGCTACTTTGGATAAAGCAAGGTAGACAAGATGACATTCCTCTGGCTTTGGTTTACAAATATGCTGTTAACTCCTTCAGGTCTTAGACGCACTCAAAAGTATATTGGAGGTCGTTCTCCTTCTTGAGTACACCGAAGAATCTGTGACATTTATATGATGATCGTGAAATAAATCTTGAAAGGGATGCAACACGGCCGTCAACCTCTGAACCTGTTTTTTTGGTTGACAGGTGTTCTGGTGTCACTTTGATTGTTCAGATTTTGATTAGGGTTGACCTCGATTCCTGTCTATGATACTAGGAAACCCAAAAAATTTCTCGAGTCCATGCCGAATGCACACTACTCGAGATTTTTCATTCTGTATTGTCTGTGTATGTCGAAGGTTTCTCTTAGGTGGTCGATGTGATCTTCTTTCCCCATGCCATCTATATAGACTTCCATCATTTTGCCGAGTTGGCCTTTGAACATACTCGTTTCTAACCTTTGATAAGTTTCCCCTGCATTTTACAGCTGAAGGGAATGACCCTGTAGCAGTACGTCCCCTGATGGGTAGTGAAATTTGTTTTCTACTAATCCTCTTCTTCCACGAGGATTTTATTATAGCCCAAGTAGGCATCCAGAAAGCTTATTAGTTCGTGCCCGGCGATTGTGTTGATGAGTTGGTCGATATGGGGTAATGGAAATGAATCTTTAGGGTATGCTTTGCTCAAATTTGTGAAATCTATGCACATGTACCATTTCTCATTCTTCATTTTCACCGTGACCATGTTGGCGGCCCATTGGGGTAATTTTACTCCCTGACTGAGCCATTTTCCAATAGCTATTCCACCTCTTTGCGTATTGTGTCATTGATCGTAGAGTTGAACTTAAGCCTGGCCTGCCTCTCTATGGGTGGAATAGCTCGATGTTTATCTTGTACGTGGTGATTTCCTTTGGGATACCTAGCATATCTACATGGCTGAAAGCAAACAAGTCATGTTAGTAGTTATGAATTAACAGAACTTACTCGGCTTCTGAAGTTTGTAGTCAATGTAAGTTTTCTTTCTGTGGTTATTGATGTATAATTAAACGGGGTCAAGGTCTTCTATGGTCAATTCCACAACTTCAACCATATCGGCATTTCTAATGACGTCCTCATTGTCTTCATGTATCGACCTCAACCATGTTGAATGTTATGCCTCATTTTCTTTGTCCTTCATTTGTTATGTGACAGTGTAGTCCAGGGTGATGTGGTAACATTACCGGGATATGCGTTCTTCTCCTCGTATGCTGAATATTCCCCGTAGAGTTGGGAATTTGATCACTTGGTATAAGCTAGAAGTGATAATTCTCATTGTGTGTATACATGGTCTCCCTATTATGGCGTTGTACTCCGTGTCTTGGTCCATGATGTGGAACGTGGTTTCCAAATTGGCGTCGCAAGCCAAGACAGGGAGTTTGATTTCTCCAGATGTCCGCTCAACTGCATTGTTAAAACCAGTAAGCATGATGCAACACTACAATATCTTATCGTCGAGTTTATTTCTGCAAGTACTCGAGGGGTGGATAATGCATGCACCGCTCCCATTGTCTATCATAATGCATCTCACATCGGTATCTAAAATGTATAAAGTGATACAAGGGCATCGTTCTGAGGGAAAACCAAAATGTTGGTATCTGACTTGTCTAATATGATACATTCTTCGAGATCATCATAGCTTTCATGGGTGATTGACCGTTTGAGTTCGTGGGTTATGGTGAACTTAACACTGTTGATGAAAGCATCGTTGCTGCTTTTGATGATCATATGGACGGTGCATATTGGAAGTTGGTTTTGGCGGTCCTTGATGTTGTTCACATCCTCTAGAAAAGTTGGTTATTCCCTGGTCGATCAACAATTCTTTGAGGTGTCCCTATTGTAGCATGTTTACTTCCTCTTGTCTTAGGGTGATGCAATCCTCGGTTTTGTGACTTCGCTTTTGGTGGAACTCGCAAACGGCGTCCGATTTTCTGGTACTCACTCATATTTTGTGGTTACTTCACCTTTGGTCCGAGCTTCTCCAAGGCGTAGACTATTTCTGTAGGTGACACACAAAAATTATGAGTTGATAATAAAGGGGGAATACCTCTTCGTTCTGGTGAGTCCTTGACCTTGATCTAGGTGGGCCATCTTTATGGCGGGAAGAGGACGTAATTGTCGTTCTGACATATGGTAGATGTCGTTCGATCTGGATTCTACCTATACTGACGTGAGCTGATGAGTTGGTCTGTTGAGGTCATTCTCATCTGCTTGAACCTCGACACAATACGTGCTGTGTATTTCATCCCAACTAGCTGGAGGGGGGAGGTACTTCATGAGTTGACTTAATAGTTTACTAGTCGCCCTCGACCTGTTCCTGCTCATCCCGTTCTGGAAGGCTGCGACTGTTATCCCTTCCGACACATTCGGTAGGGTCATCCTTACTCGATTGAAACGGGTGAGGTAGTCCCTTAGTCCCTCTCTCAGAGATTGTTTAATGGGAAATGTGTCGTTTACTCTTGCTTCGACTTTCTTGGACCCGACATGGACTGTTACAAACTTGTATGCCATATCTTTGAAAGTTTCAATGAAGCGTTCAGGTAGTTGTGACTATCATGTCAATGTTCCTCCCGTGAGGGTCTTATTGAATTTTTTCAATAAAATAAAGGATACTTGTTCCTTGGCAAGATCATTGCCTTTTATGGCGATGACGTAGTGAGTCACGTTGTCTTTTTAGGTCGGTTGTGCCATCATATATTTTTAGGTAGGCCGGAATTTCAAAGGTTTTTGGTTTGCATGTGAGGTGGCATTATCACTATATGGATGCTCGACAAACCGGTCGGCATCTCTCTTTGGAAAGAGCTTAGGCGTGCCCGGTATCTTATCAACCCTTTCTTGGTATTCTCTCATTTGGTCCTGGAGTGCTTTGTTCTCATTCTCTATTTCCTCCATCCTTTTCAGAAGGGTTGTGAGAGCGCCATCATCTGCACTATTAATGACATTGAGTAATACTTGTCATATGAGGAGGAGAGAATTGGTTGTGCTGCTCCTCCGTCGTTTGTATAACGCAAGTCCTCACGTTTTCTGTAGCTGTGTACCGAGCAGGCTTATGGAGGATGTTGGCTAGCATATCAGTTAGCTCTAGCCAAGCCTCAAGGAGCTTTTTTACAGGTGGTGGCATCTCATCTACCACGGATGTGGAGACTCCTTACCAAGAGATTTTGTGATGCTATAGTGCGGAAGGGGTGACCCACCTCGCCTAGGGAAGGCATTGCGCGTTACGCCTTCTTCCACAGCCTCAGAGCTCTCATTGATGACGTTCATGAGGTTGGTTGGGAGGTCACTTTTATTCTCGTTCCTTTCTTCTCTGTTACCTGCCATATTGGATCTGTGCATATAAAGAAAGGAGATCTTATTCTTGCTCTTTTTTACATTAGAGATCCATTTTAGTTATAGATCTGGAGGAAACTAAAAATTTAACTAGAAATCCCCACAGTCGGGACTAAATTATTTGACCTAAAAGCGTAACTTTCGATTAAGACAATTGTATTTATATAGGGATGCGTTAAACTTTGTTAATAATAATATATCTAGATGTGAGTTCCGAAAATATGGCTAACACTAAACAAATCTAATGAAAAAGTGGGAATAATGTGAAAGAATCTTGATGAAAAGGTTATATTTGTATCTTTACGAGAGAGACAATCTTTTATCACAAGTATGCTCTTATCAAATGAATGGAACATGCCCCCATTCATTATCTTTTTTCCTATTTATGTGGAACATTACCCCAACAAATTCTAATAATACAAGTGCAGAGAATATTCAATAAAATATTCTCTTTAATATTCTATTCTAAAAACTAGCCGTTACAGGTCTTTCTGGTGGTGCTCGGCCTCGATCATTATTGACACCTTGACCATAAGTCTTGTTTTTTCCTAGTCGACCTCGACTCACTCTTTCCTCGATATTACCTTGCCCTAAACATTCTGAGACAGATTTCGACCTACACAAAATCGTTTAGTTACTTATTCGTTATGTTAAATTTATGTTGTTACTTCATAATTTTAAGCGTATTATAGATTGAAAATTAATCTAAATCTAACATATTTACTATGTAGCTTGACCAAACACACATGTAATAAACTGAACGTTACATAGGTGGGGGGGAAACTGAAGGTTAAATATGCTTGGTCAATAGTACAACATTACAAGGACCAAATAGATATTTGTCAATAATAAAGGGATCAAAAGTGAAATTATCCCTATCGAAAAGAAATGGTTTCTGTGGTCGGTACGGGTAGACCCGATTGTATGCGTGACTCGTCAATCATTGGGGCCAACTCGATTCGTTTAAAGGGAGCCGCAATCAATATACAATCGTCTTCGTTTTCATTCTGGAAAACTTCTCTCTTATCGAACACGGGAAACCGGCGAGTATACATATAGAGTTGTGACCGGAGATTCGCCGGAACTAAATGGAAGTGACAGCTGAGAAGAGAGAATTGGAATTTGCAGCCCATAAAGAATCTGAGGATCGCGAACGCGTCGCCGTTGACCTCAAAGCCGGCTTGCATCCTCTGAAGGTTTCATTTTTCTCACTTTTTATTTTTATTTTTGTGCTATTTCCGCTAATATCTTGTATTTTATTTATTTTTATGTTCATTAAGTTCAAATCTACCCGCTTTTGTTCATAAGTTTTAGGTTTATCAAGTTTAAATTTGTATGCTTTAATTCATACTCGTTTTGTTAGGTTGTTTGATGCAATTTGTGGCTATTTCTCAAAAAAAAAAGTTTTTTAAAATTTATTTTTTTTAGGTTCATCAAGGTAAAAATCTTATGTGCTTTTGTTCATACTCGTTGTACTGTTAGGTTTTGATTCAATGGCGCTGAACTCTATAATGTGTCATATTGAATAAATTTATTTAGAGACTTCTTGAACTAGAGAGAACTAAATACACAACATAATCACTACTAGTAAGCCAGTTCCTGTTGGAGAAAGGAAATACAACATATGGTATAAACATTTGAATATGCCAGAGTCGTGCACAAATAAGTATATGAGCTTGGGTCAGGGTGATAATGATTGGACATAGCGTGTCTGAGAGAATCTGCATCGAACCTCACCTATAAACATCATATACTCCAAAATTATTGTAAATATTATAGTTTCAAGAATTGGAAGTGAGACATGAGAACGAGCGGGGGTGGATTTAGGGAGGTGGAAGGGGGTTACCCGAACCCCCTTCGCCTAAATATTACGCAGTATATGTAAGGCAAAATTTTTTTTTACCTCTATATATTATATTTTGAATCCCCTTAACACAACCCAAAAGCATAGCTTAGTGGTCAAGGAGGTTCAAAACTTTTATGAGGTCAATTGGTTCAATTCCCACTAGCCATAATTTTTTTTCATTTTTTCACTTTTTTCCCTTTTTGAACCCCTTTAGTGAAAATCCTGCCTCTGTTACAAAAGTACGAGGTAACAAACTTGAGGCATCAAGTGCCATACAAATGATGCTTACGTCCTGAAAGTCTGTAGCATAATCTTGTAGGATCTAGCAGAGGCTGCTCAATGGTAATGGAGGCCTAAAGCCAAGCCGTAATAAGAGGCCTTAAATTTGTTTAATAACTTTAGATGTTTATGTTGAAGTTTATTCTTTTTACCTTTTGGGATTCAATTTAATCTTGACGATGTAACCAACCCTTTTAATATTTGTTGAAACATTACTAACCTTTGATAGATTTTATTAAGTTTAATTTTGATTTTTTTTACATGACCGTCAACATAACTCACTATATAGCATTGCCTCCCAAAGTAACAATCATGTGGGAATTTGTATTTACAAAGATGATAAATAAATTAACTATAGCTTTTTACGATCTAATTAGCTTGAAACGTGCCTACAGAGATCTTGAAAATAAATATTTTACAAAGTTACAGTTGTAAATAAAATTTATTCAAGTTGGAGTAAGAAGATCTAGAAAGTAACTATAGATTTTATTGCCTTGTACTTTCATTGGAGATTTCTCAACCAACTATGAGTAAACAACATGAAATATAAAACCATGTTGACAAGGTAGCAAAAGGTGGTTAAAAGAATTTCTTATCACTATTTAATAATAAGTACAAAAAAATATTTGAATTGCATATAATAAAAGTAGCTTTTGGGACCTCTAATTTTGTGAGGCCTAAAGCTGCCGCTTTGGTGGCCTAGGGGTTAAGCCGCCTCTGGGATCCAATGATTCAAGAATCTCGCATTTCTTTCTCATTTGATCTATACCTACTACTATTTTTTAGACAATCAACATCCACATCGATGTTCAATTTTTTGTGATGTCCCTCCAAATTTCTGCGTTTCTTTTTCAGGAATGGCAAAGACCACATGCTCATAATTCTAAGTGCCAGTCAGGGCAGGAAGAGTTTAGAATTGCAGAAACGTCTAGGAGCATGTTTACATGATGACTGGCACATGATTGCTTCCCCTCTCTTTATAAAAATAAATGTGCTAGTGACATGTCTTATAACTCCATAAGCACAATTTGTTTTCTAGCCATGCTTACTTTTCATCTTTTTCTTTCTTTTCAATCTTTAATGAATTGTGCTTCTGGTACTCACTTTGCTTTATTGTCATGATCAGCACAAGTTTGTTTTCTGGTACACTCGCCGAACACCTGGGGTTCGAACTCAAACATCATACGAGGATAATATAAAGAAAATTGTTGATTTTAGCACTGTAAGTCAATTTATTTCTGGCCTTTTTTTTTTATTTGTTACTTGGACTGCCTTGTCACTGTATTTTATGTTCGTCATGCATAGGTTGAAGGTTTTTGGGTTTGCTACTGCCACTTGGCTCGTCCATCAACATTGCCAAGCCCAACTGATTTGCATCTTTTCAAGGAGGGTATTCGTCCATTATGGGAGGTAAGGTTTGGTGCTCATGCTAAATATTGCATTCCTTTGTTCTCAATTTCGTTAAAAGTCTTTAACTATGTATATCTCTTACCCAGGTTAACTTCCTGTGTATATTTGTTTATGAAGGATGCTGCTAACTGCAACGGTGGAAAGTGGATAATTCGTTTTAAAAAAGCTGTCTCAGGACGTTTTTGGGAGGACCTGGTAAGCCAGCTGTCTCAGTGATTCTTGGTTCTGTCAGATATCAACTTAACTAAACTTTATGCCTATCTCGTTTAATGCTGAAACAAAATCTTAAACTGAATTTACGGGTAGCCACAACAAAAGTAAGTTCGTAATCTTAAGCCATTGGAGATCTTTTTGATTGTTTAAAATAGAGGAAATTTCTAGTCCCTTTTATGCAAAGATTGTTGAGATGCACCTTCAGAAACAAGCTCACATAGATTTCCTGCCTTACACAAGCACGAGAAGCTAACAAGAGAGGGAATGAGGGATAGCATAATAAAAAGGACCCTTCATTTGCAACCATGAAAGAGGGGGTTTCGCAGGGAGGAGGGAAAGAGAGGGGGGTGGGGGTGGGGAGGGAAGGGGTAGTTGGAAAGGCCACTTCTGATCCATGTGAGGGGGGTTAAAAGAGAAGGGTCTACCATATCAAAAGAAAAAAAAGGAGTGAGGAGCAGTGCACTAGAAGCTGAAAGGACGAACATCGTTGAAACAAAACACCCTTTACGGCACCAGATTAGAGGATAATGATGTTAAGGCTAGTTAGAATCAATTAACTACTACTCAATGAATCAGTTTGGGTCGGCACTAAATTTGATAAATTTCAGTTGACAAGTTGAGCACTAATTTGGTATAACTCTTTTAATATGATTCGCCATGCTATTCTCATAATCATATTTGTTTCCAAGCTTTCAGATTGGGGGAATTATTATACTTTTATATCATTATTCCCTTTGGAGCATAAGAGGATGATATTAAGAACGCATTCATCACTAGAGCAAATCTTAATGTTGTAACAAATTTTCCCTTCATCCTCAAAAAAGTGAAATTGCAAAATGTGCATCAGCTGGATAAGGTCGATGTGATTTCAAATGTAAATTTTAGCAACTATAGATGGATGGAAAAGATAGCTAGACGCTCTTTTATGGTGTGGTGCCCCAGGCCAAGACTGTAGTGCAACACCTAGGCGACATCTCAAGGCCCGAGTCGAGTAGTAAGACACTCTTATGGAATCCCTCCTAAAGAATTGACTTAACATCATGTGGATGGATTGCCCACGTATAAGTGATTGAGTCCTGTTGTTGTGAATCATACTCATAACGTCAGGCTCACTGGTAAACCGGTAATGGTTGAATTCATTTGAACTTACAAAATTGTCATTGATTTCTTGTATAGGTTCTGGCTTTGGTAGGTGATCAACTCGATTATGGTGACAACATATGTGGTGCAGTTTTAAGCATCCGTTTCAACGAGGACATATTGAGTGTGTGGAATCGTAATGCATCAGATCAGCAGGTAAGCAAGCTATATCTAATCCTTATTCCACACCGAATTAGTTCCTTTTAAAGCCAAAAAATAAACATGCTCACATCATCTTGGTTTTTTCTAGGCTGTGATGGCATTGAGAGATGCAATCAAACGACACCTAAAGCTTCCTAATGGCTATGTCATGGAATACAAAGCCCATGATGCTTCCTTGCGTGATAACTCATCATACCGCAATACTTGGATAAGAGGATAAAAGTTGCTAGTTTCTTATTTCGCTATTAAATTTTCAACTTAGTTGTTTGGTTGGTATTTGGCCAAGTGGTAGTTGTGACAAAAATAGTTAATCATGTAATGCAATCCAACAACCATGGGGGAATCTCAGTTATCTGACCTGACTCTTTAATATCTATCACTTCTTAAAAGTGTATGCACTTAACTCTACTGACAAATGAGTTATTCCCAGTTTTATGTTACCAGTTACCACAAGCGTACGGTAGCAGTATTAGCTGTATATTGCTATTAGTGCTTATGGTTGAATATTTCGTATATTACTTGTGCACGGGCTTGAAAATAAGCCTTTAGTTGCTCATGCATGGTCCTCCATATCATGCGCTCGACAATTTCATTTCAGTTGTATCTGCTTGTGCCTTCATGTTAGCATGTCTGGGATTTAGCTTAATCTGTTTCTCCCACCTCCGTTCGCCAATCTCTTGCCAACTTTTAGAGATGGTGTTAAAGCTATTTACGTAGAGATGAGCCGATAGGCAAATCCAAGACCAGAAACATTGTTAACCTAGTTGTTGGCCAAGGCCAACGCTTTCCACTATCACGCATAAGTATTCACTAACAGTTATACACCTCTGCGAAGAGACGCCATGGAATTGGCAGAAACCTCTTGTATACATTGTGGAGGGCATCGCAGCTGTTTTTTTATGAGACTTCTTCCATGGTATTGGATCAACTTCACTCCTGTGTGAGTTTGCTTACATTGTCGGTCCCAAACTTGGATAAAGGAGAAAGGTTTTAGTAGGCTGCCTGGTAATATAATGCTAGCTAATTCATGATAACATAGTCATTGAGGATTTGTATAGTTGATTCTAACCTATTTGGGTTTGTTATCTCCTGAGGGACTGGATCCCAGCTATTCATCTCCCTCTAAATTACTCTTGTAGCACCCATTTATGATTAAGTCCATGCTAATAATATATTGGCTAATGGTCCTAATCACTCCCCTTCCTAGAAAAGAAAGTACAACTCAAATAGAAAACGTGGTGAATTATACTTATTTTATCTGTAGGTGCATCTCTGCAAAAATTAGTAAAACGCAACCAGCTGACTTAACACTATGATACGATCAATCATACTTTTAGTGCATGGTTTCGTTCTAGTTTCTGTTTTATTGACTTCCGGTGAGCTTCACTAAAGTTTAAAACCCGGCGATCATCTCCCAGTGATATCTAGGGAGAAGAGAGCCTCCAGATATCCTTGTATACTTAACTGCATAAGTTGTGTCAAGAAATCAGAAGGGCGCAGCGTAAGCATGGTGGGCCCATAACCCACGCGTCGCAGGATAGATTCTTTAAAAGATCTCATTCCTTTTGCCCAAAAACACACTCGAGTCATTCCTTCTCCTTTTATAGTACTTAATTTATTTATCTATACTGTGCCTAACTCTCGTAAGCCAAATTTTAATCTCAATTATTACTGTTCATACGCCACGTATAGTTAGTCATTCTCGTCTTTGTAATTTGCAGAAACCGAAACTTAAATAGTGCCAAAAATGGCACAAAATACGTTTCCACTATTAAAAAAAAAAAGTTACATAAAAATTCCTTATTTGGGGTTTAAAAATTCAATTTGTATCTATTTCAAAAAACTTAAATCGATGTCTTTCGATTTTGTTTATGTCGAAACTCGTAGAGCATATGCATATTTATTTTATTGAATGTATTTTCACGTTAATTTGTGTTATGTTTGTGTTTTAATTTGTATTATTTTTACACGGATTAGATTATTAGCCTTGGGACAAAAAATAGTTAATTATTAGTCTTGAATTATTTATTTAATTTGTTGTTCATATGTATGTTATGTTTGTTGTTTTTATATGTAATAATGTCTTTTAGCGTAGTAAAATATAGAGCCTTTTAGCGTTGTAAAATATAGAGCCTTTTAGCGTAGTAAAATATAGATCCTTTTAGCGTAGTAAAATATTGAGCCTTTTAGCTAAGTAAAATATAGAGCCTTTTAACGTAGTAAAATATAGAGCCTTTTAGCGTAGTAAAATATTGAGCCTTTTAGCGTAGTAAAATATTGAGCCTTTTAGCGTAGTAAAATATAGAGCCTTTTAGCATAGTAAAATATAGAGTCTTTTAGCATAGAGTCTCTGTAGTTTAAGTATGTACTAACTACAAACTTTATCCATTTACACTTTAAAAAATTAATTTAATTTGTAAAAATAAACTTACAAAACTAACAAATTAATATATGTCGTCAAACTAACTCAAATATTGAGCCCGGAACCCTTAGATAATTACTTGGTCCAATTAAATAATAAATTATTTAATTTATTTAACTAACAAAATTATAAAAATATTGAAATTGATACACATAATAATTAAGGATAAATTGGCACAATTTGGCCTCAAATATCGAGCATGGAACCCATAATTATTCAGTCCAATTAAAAAAATAATTATTTAATTTATTAAACTAATAAAATTCTAAAAATATTGAAATTGATATACATAATAATTAAGGATAACTTGGTGCTACTAGGCCTAAAATATCGAGCCTGGAACCCATATATAATTAGTCATTTCAATTATAAAAATAATTATTTAATTTATTAAACTAACAAAATTCTAAAAATATTGAAATTGGCACACATAACAATTAAGGATAGCTTGGTGCTACTGGGCCTCAAATATCAAGCATGGAACCCATAAATAATTACTCATTCCAATTATAAAAATAATTATTTAATTTATTAAACTAACAAAATTTTAAAAATATTGAAATTGACATACATAATAATTAAGGATAGCTTGGTGCTACTGAGCCTCAAATATCGAACCTGGAATCCATAGATAATTATTGAGTCCAATTAAATAATTATTTATTTAATTTATTATAACACAAATACACGATTAATATTGTTTAAATTATAATAGACGATATGGAATGGCCGCATGCGCATCCTGGACCAGCTGAGGATGAGATACTAGTATTACATGGCGATCATAGGTCCTCCTATGTATGGGAGGGACTTCTATTGGATCAGTCTCTACGCGTCAGGAGACCTGACGATTTATGGGATTTCTTGAGGGAACATCATTTCCATTCCCGCGTAGTCGAGCGCCTACGGGCTACAGGCTTCTTTACTATTTTTCGAATTGGGCGAATGCAGCTTGATTGGTCTCTTATCACAACCTTGGTAGAGCGGTGGCAACCGGTGACGCACATTTTTTACTTGCCCACTGGAGACGCCACCATCACGCTTGAGGATGTTTAGGTTTCGTATGGGTTATGTGTAGATGGACTGGCCATTGCACTGCCCCCGTACATGAGATCCATGACGCATACCCGGTATTTGGATTTGATGGGCCAGTAGACTGGTTACCGACCATAGGGTGAGGCTGTACGAAGAGGGGGCAGTCGAGTTTCTTTGTCCGCTATCAAAGAGCATATGGAGTTTTTGCGCCCAGACATTACCAGCGAGACAAAGGCTATCCATATTGAGCAGTACACGAGGTTGGCGCTGCTTCTGCTTTTTGGGGTGTCTTGTTCCCGAGCACTTCGGGAAGTCTAGTGAGTATTCGCTTTCTACATCATCTGTAGCAGCTCGATGATTTACCCCTGTACAGCTATGGTGCTGTTATTCTAGCTTACATGTATAGGAGTATGTGCCGGGCGAGCATGCTTTGCCCGGTGGACATATGTGGTTTTCTGCCCCTTCTACAAGTGACAACATTTTCGAATACTCTGTTCATTACTCTGAATTCTATATGGTCGAAATGACTCTTAAATTTTACCTCAACCTTTTATCTTAGGTTTAGGCCTAGCAGCGACTCATGCCGTTGCATCCACCTCTACCACCACTAGAGCAGGGTGAGGCTCCTTCGTTTCTTCCTCTAGCTACGAGGTGGGTTCTCCAACGTGGGAACTATCGAGGGACTGATGCTCATCATAATCTCCCCCTTGTCAGGGATGTGTTAGATATGCTGGTGGGCGGACAGGTAAATATGTACCTACACTTACTTGTTATAAATTGAGTTGTGTTGCGCATACTCACTTTTATGTTATTATTTAGTAGTTCATCTGGACGCCATACAATGACGAGTTGCTAGCTCAGTTGCCCGATTATTGCTTAGTCGCCGACTGCTTTTAGAGCACTTCCATCCCGATGATCTTCTTCAATGTGATTGAGTATCATGCCACAGAGCGTGTGCTTTGCCAGTTTCACCATCCCCAACCTATACCAGGGGAACCTTCATAGGTGCCTACACATTATCAGCGTGATGAACGTACCAGGGTAGATGATAGATTTATGGAATGGCTAGAGTAGCAGGTCCATATTTGGGACCAGCGAGGGTACCATATTCCGCCACCACCTTCACATATCCAGGAGGCGACTATTGAGCTGTATACGTCATGGTACCGCCGTCACACTCGACTGATGATCGGGAACCCCATTCATATACTTTGAAAGCGATATAGACCATATGTCAGGAGGCATGAGGCACTTGTATATTTTTATGGCTTATTAATATCTTATAATTGTGATATAGCGTTATTTAATTAATATTTTAAATGTTTCGTAGGCTATTGGGCATCACCTATTCTACCAGTTGGTACAAGAGATACAACAGCATGGAAATAGTTCTGCACTTGTTGAGTATGGCCGGTGGGTGCAAGAGCTGGCTCGTCGGATCCTATTTCAAGCGAGAGATGGCACGAGGTTGGATCACGAGGCTCAGTATGCGGTGCCAGAGGAGTACCATCAGGGTAGGGCTATCTTACGAGGCAGGGGTAGGGCACGAGGGAGGGGTGACCAATAAGGCAGGGTTTCCCCACGGGGTCGTGGGGGACGACGAGGAGGTGGTCCCCAGCAAGGGAGCGTTGAGGCACCTGTCGACCCACCTATTGAGGGACATGATGAGGATTTTTTAGATGATTAACCGGGTTATATCCCTCAGGTAGATGAGCCTTCCAGCAGCATGCCATCGTACAACCTTCAGCTATCTCTGACAGCATCGCAGGTCACCTCGTCAGATACATTGTTGATCACAGGTATATTCGACGGGGATGTAGACCAGTACTTTGCGGGCCCATCTACAATAGCTGAGGATCGGTCGATTGGGGACGTGGATGGCGAGCACAAGTTGAGTTATGCCTCATCCCCGACGGTTGATACAGATTTACCATAGGCGCAAGTATGTTTGTATTTCTGTAAAATTTCAATTTGTTTTCTTTTCCTTAATGATTTTCCATTAATTAATTCTTAATTTTCCTATAAAGGCTTCGCCCAGCCCATCACAGAGGCCACTCTATGCGCTGATGAGGAAACCATGGATGCATATATTCAGGAGGCCCATGAGACCACGGTGAGAAAATGTTTTCGACTTAACACGTACAATACTAATATATGTTTTCACATGCTAAACTTAGTACTTGTTTTGTAGGTAGCTGATGGCTCGACGACCTCTTCTACTGATCCTGCCCATTGTACTATCGATGGTGTTTCTCATCCTCACATAAAGAGATGAATTGATGATGATCATCCCGATAGTGTACCCGGGCGACATGGGATGTGAATCAGGCCAGCAGCAGCACTGATGCACCCAGGCTGCGTGACTAATTGATTTATTTATGTTTGTACTTCATGTAAATACTACATTATGTAAATAATGGCAACAACTATGTTTTAACAATAATTTTATTTTAATTGCGTTTGAACAATAATTTTACTTTAACAGTACAACACAAACACAAACATAGCAAACCTAACATAAGAACAAACAATAGAACTAATGAAAACACTTGACAAAGGAATCTTAAAGATACACTACTACGCTCAACACATATATGCCATTGTTTAGTCACGACCGCCTAGTATTCTCTGCTCCAACCACTCGCACTGGTCTTCCAACTTTTTTTCTCTTTTTTCACCTCCTTGAGTTTCACCTTCAACTCCGTAATTTCTTGCTTGGATTGGCGCTCTCTGTACCACTATCTCGTACCCTCATTATGAAGATGATACAACTTGTCTTTATTGTATTCCTGCTCACATGGTTCATCAATCCACACCTTAAAATTACATGTAGGTATGTCGGGTTGCCTATAAAACTTGTTCATACATGCCCAATAGCAGCATCCAGCTTCTTCCCAACAATCATACATCATGCTTTTGATTTCGCAGTCGTATCTTGGGCAATAAAGGGATTGTTGAGATATTTCTTAAAGAGAAACTTTGGTTTTATAGAAATATTTGCTATCGGTTATTGTTAAGCACATGAAATAACTAGAATGCGCCCATTATGTGTAAGCAAGATTTCACCTAAAACGTACTATTATACCACTCTTTATATACACATAAAACGTAGTATTATTCACGCTTTACATATTAAATTTCTCTGAAACGAAATAGGATTTTCACATGGTTTTCATCTTTTTAGAATGACAAGACAACTCAATAATACGTAGTATTATACCGCACTTTACATATTAAATTTTTCCGCAAGAAAACAACTTTTTCACATGGTTTTCAGCTTTTTCAGAATGACAACACAACTCAAAAAACCGTAGTATTATACAGCGTGAATTAATATATTACTGAATCTAATGAGTTAGACTTAAATTAAAGTAAAAAAGAAAAAGTTTACTAAGGTAACTGTTAGCTTTAAAATCGAAAAATGGAATTGATGCAATTCAATAGAATCTAAGAAATGATCAAATTCTAAAGTTATTTCTATTTTGATTTTATAAAAATTCAAGTTTCATTTTTGAATGAAGTTAGAGAATACAGCTCTTATTAGTTTAATAGTTACTTAAGAGTTACTCAATGAATCGGTTGAATTGGAATTGCGGGATGGATAGATGTTACAGATGATGAATCAATTTTTCCATCTTTTTGATATATATCAGGCATAGCATTCTCCGGATAATTCAAAATCGAAGCAATTGGATGTCCAACTCGGGCCTATATGACAAGACCGATCAATAGATCCGCCTTTGCGCTTTACATATAATTTTTTTTTAATTTTCAGATCGGTCTTCTTTAGTAACACCAATAAGTTGAATATTTGAACAATTATATGAAGAAAATACTACATTATGTAAATAATGGCAATTCTATTTTAACAAGATTTTTATTGTAAACGAAATTGAATAACAATTTTACTTTAACATGAAAACACAAACACAAACATAACAAACCTAAAGATACACATAACAAAAAACAAACAGTACAACTAATAAAAATACTTGACAAGGGAAACATAAAGATACACTACACGCTCAATATGTATAAGCCACTGTTTGGTCACGACCGGCTATTACTCTCTGCTCCAACCACTTGAGTTGGTCTTCCAGCTTTTTTTCTTCTTCCACCTTCTTGAGTTTCGCCCTCAACTCCTCAATTTCTTGGTTGGTTCGGTACTCTCTTTCCTATTGCCTTGTACACAAATTATGAAGATCATAAATTCTCTTTTTGTAGTATTTCTGCTCACATGGTTCATCCATCCATACCTCAAAATCACATGTAGGCTCGTCGGGTTGCCTATCAAACTTTTTAATACATGCCCAGTAGCGGCGTCCACCTTCTTCCCACCAATTGTGCAAACTGTATTTTTCTCCGCAATAGCTCCTTGGGACATAAAGGGGTTGTTGAGACATTTCTTAAAGAAAAACTTTGGTTTCATGGAAATATTTGTTATTGGTTATTGTTAAGCACAAAAAATAACTAGAATACATCTGTTATTTATAGGCAAGATTTCACATAAAATGTAGTATTATACCACGCTTTACATATTAGATTTCTCTGAAACGAAACAACTTTTTCACATGGCTTTCTGCTTTGTCAAAACGATAAGACAACTCAATAAAACGTAGTATTATACCACGCTTTACATATTAAATTTTTCAACAAGAAAAATAACTTTTTCACATGGTTTTCAGCTTTTCCAGAACGACAAGACAACTCAAAAAAAATGTAGTACCATACCGCGCTTTACATATTAAATTTATTTTTTAATATTAATTTTTTTTATGTTTTTCAAACACCAATAAGTTTAATATTTGAACAACTATATCAAAAGGTCATGTTAAAAAATAAGGTGTAACAAGATTATGGAACATAATTTTGTTTGATAGATATTGCAACATACACAAGTACATACACGTATTACGAAAACAAAAGACTAGGGTTATCCTTGATAGTTGGGTACATTTGACGAACTTGCACCAGGAGCTGGATTACCACCGCCACGCACACCACCTGAAGGACATTTACGATAATTGTGTCCTATTTGCGAGCATATGACACATTTACGCGCATAAACAGTGTCACTAATATCCATTTGGTTCCGTATGTGCGTTCTCTTTTGCACTTGAAGCTAGCACAAATAGCCCTTGTTACATACCATCTTAAAATGTTCCGGCAACCAATAATGCTCAGCCCATAATGGCTGCAACTGTCCATTATACGTGTCTACGTATGCAGCAACATTGTATTGCCTATCAATATAGTTGGTTGCCCCATAACCAACTTGTTGAAAGCACTTCAACGCATGTGCGCACGACATATGGTAGATGGTCCATTTTTCACATGAACCAAACCTTCTAGCTCCATTCACCATCTGTAGATTATTCCCACGGTGTCCGCGGATAGCGGTCTTAACATCAAAAAACACCCCGGTCATGATCATACTATAGAAATGAATGACAATGTGCTTACCTCCTGTACCTTTCAAATCTTCTCATGGGTATTGGCATAAATTGAACACCCTTGTCCATTAATGTCGATGCATCTCTATGACTTTCAACTAATCTCTCTGCACTCTGTTTGAATATCATGCAGACCATGGTAGTGATAGGAAATCCATGGCCAGACTTCAACAAGTCGTTGAATGACTCCGACACGTTTGTAGTGAGGGTTCCTCATCGTCTGCCGCCATCAGCATGCAATGTCCACAAGTGAAGCCCATGTCCCATCATCCAAGTATAAGCTCGTGGATCTATCTGCCGGATCGCTTCCATGCGCCTCGTGAATTTGCACTGCTGGTGCTCAGTTGCAGCCATCCACATTAAGTCATGCAAGGCCTTGTCAGGATATTTCTTTTCAAAATTGGTCTTCAAGTGCCTCACATAGTAACGCTGGTATGCGTATGGTTCCTGCCATTCAGGCAAGTGCCATACAGAACTTAAAACACCACCATGTCGATCAGATATTAGACAAATTCCTAAACGTTGTTTGATAATGTGCTACTTCAAGTGGTTCAAAAAAAGCATCCACGTCTCTTCGCATTCGTTGGCACAAATGGCAACATCTAGTGGAAATATTTATTTGTTGGCATCTACTGCAACTGCAATCAAAAGCTTAATATCATAATTTCTATAGACATGAGTACCGTCTATGGAAATTATAGGACAACAATGGACAAAACCATCAATTGCTGCTTTAAATGAACAGAACACATAGTTGAAAATATATTTGGGTCTGTCCGGACTCTGATCACGCCTCCATTCAACAACAGTCCCGGGGTTAAAGTGTTGCAGTGCGACCATGTACCTGGACAGAGCAAAAATAGTCTTATCCCAGTCTCCATAAAAAAAATTCAAAGGAACGTTTACGACCGAGATATGCCTTTTTTTATAGTACAACCATACCCTTGGTGGACGGCTGTAATATACTCTTTGATATTAAACCTAATGTACACTTCCAAATATGGAATCAAGACAAGAGAAATCAAGTCCATAACAAGGTTGAAGTGATTCTCATTGAATGTGTCTATTCCGCATCTGTGGGTGCTAACAAATTTACCCACTTTCCACAAACCTGATTTCTTCTTGCTGGTACGCAACATCCAGTGACAACCCATAAAATCTCTACAATATACAGCCTTGTATACCTCCATAGTTGACTCCCTTACCGTCATATCACGGCACTCACTTACACTGTAGATTTTTATAGCCCTAATTAGTCGAGCTTTATAAGGGAAATACATGCCATTTTCCAGCACCGCTGGTCTAGACTCATCCCACATTGCTAATCGAATTTCGTCATCATCCCTTGTGAGGGCATTCACGTCCGACATACTTGGCAAATTATCAAGGTAGGGAATATTTCGCTCATGAAATGGCACAAGGAACTCATTCACTCTTGGTCTAGCGGGAGGTGGAGGAGCATGCTCCCTCGTCAGCTCAGGTTCGCATCCACTTCCTCCCCATCATCATCCTCATCAGGGGAGGGTGTGTCATCTCCAGACTCATCCGCATTGTTGTCATAATCACTATCATCTTCATGACTCTACGCATCTGCTAAATCACGAGTCAGTACGTCGTCTATGGGTAGCTGTGTGAGGTCAGGAGCATCAAGTTGCTCGTTTTCACTGCAGAAAAGAATAAAATGATAAGCTACCCCGCTACATAAATACTTTACATATAGCTATATCACTTTACTTACAAGTCGTACTATCTTGACGTTTCATGACGGATATTTTCTTATTGGTGATGACTCCCGGATGGACCACCGTGGTCCAATTCGCCAGAACTACGCATATTCCAACTGGAGGGGGGGGGGGGGGGGTTATAACTTTTAAATTCATATCCTGATAGTATCCCCTATGTAAAATATGACGGTTAATACAAATCCAATTAAAACATAAAATAAACATTGCTAAAGCATAGAAAAATTAAAGTTTACCAGTCGTCTTGTGGATTATATAAAGTCGAAAAATTATTTTGTGGCTGCTCATTTTCTAGTGGTGACAATTTTAAATCAAGGCAAACTCTTTCATTAGCTAATTTGTCTGGCAAAAATTGCTCCAGAATAACCATCCGATGATTGGGGATTATTCATACTATGCACGCCCTCATTATTGGGAACATCTTCAACCTTCACGTACATTTCCAACAATTTTATTATAATAAATTCCCTGTATTCATCCGGAATCCGCAAAAAATCTCTAAGAGTTTCATCATCTTCGATGTTAAACTTAGAATAATAAGAAAACCTCTGCGGAGTCACTGAATACGTAAATCCATCGGTTACTTTAAGGTTAACCGAACGTTTCCTCGCATTTATTTTTTTTTATATATGAACGACACCAATTTATCGTACTTCTTTGTAAGCGGCAATTTAACATGACACCGTGGAGGTGAGCTATACCTCACAGAGTTATTCTCCAGCACAACCTCATCCCCCAATATAATGAAACCATTATTTTTGGCTCTTCAGATATTAAAAAAAAATAATTGATAAGAAGAAGAGAGAAGTATGAACGAAAGTATGATTGAATGGATTTTCATAAAATTCAAACACCTTTAAATAAGGCAAGTCCGAGCTTGGGCGCAGATTTTTTTTATGTAAAATGCAGTACCATACCACGTTTTATGTATTTTAATTATTTATATGTCAGACCACTTATTAGTGGGCCCAAAAATCATAGTAAAATACAGTATAATAATACGTTTCAGTGTAAAATGTAGTATTATACTGGGTTTTACACTAAAAAGAGAATATTCCCTGCAGATTTGCAGAAGTGGGCCCAAAAATTATAGGGAAACGCGGTACAATACTGCGTTTAAGTTAAATGTAGTATTGTAATGTGTTTTCCTAAAAAAATTAATTTTGTAATAAAATACAATGTAATACTACATTTAATTTTAACAATTAACTTTCCGTTAAAGTAAAACATAGTTATATCGTTATGTAACTTTTTTTTACGAAAGGTATTTTGTACCCTTTTTGACACTATATCAGTTTTCGACTCGTAATTTGCAACATACATTCTGGATTAAAAGAACATTTTTAATTGAAAAACGATTGCTTACACCAATATCAAGAACTGCTCCTATTTTGCTCAATCTCTGACTGCCAAAGCAAGAAACGGAGAAGGCTACTCTCTCTCTCTCTTTCTCATTTTCAGAGGGGAGAGTCTCAAAACGAAAATAAAATAAAATAAAATAGAGGAAGGCAAAAGATAATGGTAATTAGACTCTTTGAAACATTACCAATAATTTGAAAGGGGATGATCCCAAAGAGACTCATAAGGATCATAGACACTTTCCATATAATCTCGAACACCATTTACTGCATAAAGTGATGCTGATATCTGCCTTTCCACTTTCATAATGTCATATTCTGTTAACCCCATCTCAGCTGAAATCACATTCTTGGGAATATCCAACAATTCTTGTGCAAATTCAAAACCTTCTCCAAAACCCCATGATAACTCAGGCTGTAAAGATGAAATATAAGAACTTGAGAAAGATGAATATGCTGATGTGCCCATGGCAATATCAGGTATGTAGGTCTTATGAAACAGTTGACTTTCTTCTTTGATTTCTTGATCGAAATAAAGTTCTGTGTGTTATTCTCACTAGAAATTGAATCATCACAATTGCTAATCATTAGACTAGAACTACTGCTGATGTTCAAACTACTTTGAACAGAGTTACTACTTGTGGAAACAACAGTATAATCCAGGCATTTCTGTTTTGCAATTTTCTTGCTATGGAGAAGATTTCTAATTCTGGAAGCAAGAGGAGAATCTTGAGAAACACGAGTAACAAAGTTTGTTCGAGTGTTTGATCCGCGAAGAAGAACAGCAGCTTGATCGTAAGCATGAGCAGCTTCCTCAGCAGTTCCATAAGTTCCAAGCCACATCCTTATTTCCTTTGTTGTTTCTTTAATCTCAGCTACCCATTTTCCTGAATGCCTTTGCCTTACACCTACAAAGTTGTTACGGCTTTTGCTTCTTCTTTTCCCCTTTAATTTGGCTAGTTTGTTCTTTGAAATTGCTTCTGTTTGCTGTTGTTTTTGGAAGTTAATTTCCATTGTAACAAATTTTGAGCAATAGCGAATAGTGAAAGGAGAAGCAAGTAGTAGGATCTTTTATGTTCTTAGTATTAGTTGTAGTGGAGAAAGTTGTTTACATGTTTTTGTTGCTTTAATTGCGGGCTATATAGAATATGTGAAGACATGAGATACCTAATTGAAAACTTCTCCTCCTGTCTCATATTCCGTTATTTTATTTATTTATTTGGTATTTTTTCTGTTTCCCATCCGGTGTTCAGTGCCTGCAGTTAGGAGTGTACATGGACTGAATTGAATTGGATTTTATTAAAATCAAACCAAACCAACTATCGAGTTGAATTGGTTCGGGTTTGTCGGATTTTTCGAATTCTTTTGTTATGTGAATATTATTTTAATCTTACTTTGTTGAATTTTTTATAAGTAAATATATGTTTGGGAAAAATTAAAAAACTTGACAAACATATGATAGATTAAAATATTTTTATAGTAGAATTTTGTCAATAACACATGATAGTAATTTGTTTATTTGTCTGGCAATAACTTTTTGTTGATGTACACTTACAAGGTTAAAAGAATTTAATAATTAAACATAAAAATTAATATGATACCTAATTAATGATAAGTTCTATTTAATTTTAGATTATCGAATACCACTTCAACTCTGAAAAAGATATAAGAATTTAATAAATCTTAATATATGAACATGGAAGAACAAAGAAATTGACGCATTTCAGTAACACTTGATAAGAAAGTGATCATATAACTCATTATTTAAGGTTAATACAAATAGAGCACATCATATTCTATTAAATATTACATTTCATAAGAGAATCCCAAATATTTCTAGAATTTTTGTTAAAAAGAATTTTATGTAAAGTCTTAAAAGTATATATATAAATTAAATATTTATATGTCGGTTTAGTTCGGGTTCTTTTACTCAATACCAAACAAAATCAAACCAAACCTAGTCGGATTTTTTAATCGATTTGGTTTGACTTTTCGTTTGATGGGATTTTCCGGTTTGGTTTGTACACCCATGCCTGCAGTATTCGCTATTGGCTTCGGCTAATTGGGATTAATACATGTCAATTTGATGGATTCAATCAATTATCAGTTGAATCGAGAGATCGCATGTAAGTCGAAGACGAAGAAACAAGAAGTTGGAAATGAAACTTCAATATTCCATTAAACAAAATGATATCCAACTGTATACAACTAATCGATTAACAATTATTTATACTAACTAATATCCAACTCAGCTGTAGTTACTATTATGTATTTTAGTTAACCAACTATGATTAAGTAACAAACTAATTACCTCTAACTACTGCCATGTATCAGTACACTCCTCCCCCCTCAAGCTAGGTCTAATGAAAATGTTCTTTAGGCCTACGTTGGATAGCAAATGATCATGTTGAAAACCCCAACCCTTTTGTCAAGAGATCATCATGTTGATCCACATATGGAAAATACATAATCTCTACCAGCCCATGTTGCACTTTCTCATGAATAAAATGACATTATATATCAATATATTTAGTCCTTTCGTGAAAAACTAGATTTTCAGCAATTTGCATAACCCATTTACTGTCGCAATAGAGTGGAACTGGTAGAGTGAGAGAGACACCCAATTTAGTGAACGGACCAACTAATCGCACAATCTCTATCACTGTTGAGTCTAAGCTCTTATAGTAGGCTTATGTTGAGCTGCGAGGAATAGTGTTCTGCTTCTTGGATTTACAAGAGATAAGAGAATCAACAAGTGTAACCATATAGGAAATCACAGATCTCTTGGTGTTTGGGCAAGAGGCCCAATCAGCATCACAGTATGCTTACAACTTGGTAGAGCCCCTGAATGACATAAGAATCCCTTGACCTGGATTCTTCTTCAAGTACCTGATCACTCTTAATGCAACTTCCAAGTGTGAAGTCCTGGGAGCATGCATGAACTGGCTCAAACATTGCACTGCAAAAAAGATATTCGGCCTAGTAATTGTCAGGTATTGTAACCTACCAGTTAATCTCTAGTAGGCTCAAGGTTCTGCGAGCAAAGAATCATTGTCAACACCATACTGGTGATCAAATTAAGCTGTGGTCAGCTTTTGATTCACCTCAACAGGAGCCCCTACATGTTTTGCCCCTGCCAAACCAACATTAGAGATAAGTTCAAGGAAATGATGTAAAAAGATTCCTTCCATACTCCTTGAAAACTTAGCTCCCTCAAATTTTTATTTTGAAACTTTGATGAAGTATGTCTTTAGTGTCATGTATGAGTGCAACATCACATCCTGAGTAAGTTATCCACGTATACCAAAATAATGATTATTATCCCATTGAGACGTTTGGTGAACGAAGAATAATCAAGGTGACTTTTTTTTAAACCTGATTGAAGAGGAGCAGTAGTCAGCTTGATGTTCCACTAGCGTGAGGCCTGCTTAAGCCCATAAAAGGACTTGTGCACTGGACAAACTTGTGCTTTACCTGTTGAATGGGAGAAGTCTTGAGGCAAATACATATATACTTCTTCCTCCAAATCACTGCAATATGGTATTGTACACTTCCATTTAGTGTAAGACCCAACCTTTTGCAATTGCAATAGAAATCACAGATCTAACATTGACCATTTTTATCACAGGTGAAAGTGCTTCTTGATAATCTAAGCCATCTTTCTGACTATACCCCTTAGCCACTAATCGAGCCTTGAACCTTTCTATACTTCCATAATTTGTATTTTTGATCTTGTAGACTAATTTTCAACCGATTAACTTCTTGTCAAAAGGCAATATCACAACTTCCCAAGTATGATTGTCTTCTAAAGTATGAATATCCTACCTACATGGCCTCAACCCACCTTATATCCTTAGCTGCTTCATGATAAGATGTAGGTTTAATTTTTGTAGATACTTTAAAAGCATAAGTTTGGTATTTGACTGATAGACCACCATAATGCCGTCACAATCCAAATCCTAACGTGTCGTGATGGCGCCTAACGTGGGATTAGGCAAGCCAACAGTTACGAAAAACAACTCCAACACTTTTAACCAAATAGGTTCAAAACAATATATATAATAAAACGTTCCATAAATAGGGTAGAAATCAAAAACATAATGCGAAAACTCTCAAATCTCGGTGTCACAGACTACAAGAGTATCTAAATATCACAAGTCTGAAATACACTGACTATGATAGTCTAAACTAAATACAATAAAGGAAAGATAGGGAAGAAGGAAAAAAGGTCTGTGAAGTGTCGGGCGGCTACCTTGGAGTCTCCTGGGAGATCAACTATACGTGAAATCAACACCCACTGTGTCTGAAAATACCTGGATCAGCACATAAAGTGCACAGTGTAGCGTGAGTACAACCAACTCAGTAAGTAATAAGACTAAATAAGGAAATGAAAGTAATGACGAGCTATACAATTATAGTTCAATTGTAGTAATTTCAACATAGGAAAGTAGGCATGCTTTCAAGTTCAACAATTTAGGCCAAATCAATTCTCTCATGTCAAGTTCAAGTAAAACATAATATAACATCTTTCAGAAAACTTCTAGGTTGTGATATATGGCAGCTAAGTGCAACAAAAATGAAATCAAAGGCATCCTCTCAGAGCATCAGTCACTAAATCTTTCTCAATAGTCTAGCACTCGGCACCCGGCACTCGCCAGTCAACATGCATACTCAATAGGCATCTGCGCTTACTAGCGGTATGCATAGACTCTAGAGGGGATCTTTCAGCCCAAGCGCTATATCGGGGCGGCGTGCAGCTGATCCAATATATGTATCCATAAGGCTCATTGCAGCATGCAACCTGGCCCAAACATAAACAACCCTAAGGCTCGTTGCGGCGTTCAACTTGATCCATACATATACAACCTTAAGGGTCATTGCGGCGTACAACCCGATCCACACATGTACATATATCGCTCACAGCTCAGCACTCAGGACCTAACTCAGTCATCAAGCTTTCCAGTCTCTCGGGCTCTTAGAAATCATGAAAATCAGCCCAAACAGAAATAATGTAATGTATCAACAAGTAACAAGAAGAGACTAAGATATGATATGCAAGAAAACTGTGACTGAGTACAAGACAACAATTAGCAAATAATTCAACGACTACACGGCCTCTGTTGGTCCCTACAGTGCCAGTACAATCTAAACATGATTTCTAACGTGATTTTCAGTCTTTTCTATTACACATGAAGAACATATAGCTAACAACATATTATTCAACTTCATAGTTCTACGAAATGGACCAAGTCATAATTCCTACGATGCACGGCCGCACGTCTGTCACCTAGCATGTGCGTTACCTCTAAACCAATCACAAAACATATAACATAGAATTTTATGCCCTCATAACCACATTTAGAACTATTACTTACCTCAATCCGAGAAAATATCTACTCCAACACGCCTTTGCCTCACAATTCGGTCTCCGAGTCTCAAATCTAGCCAAAAACAATTTGATATAATCAACACGAGCTAAAGGAATCAATTATATAAGAAAATACTAAACTTTAAGTCAAACGTCAAAAAGTCACGGGCCGATGTCTCGGAATGGGATAAAAGTCACAAAATCCAAACACCCAATCGACCACGGGTCCACCCATACCAACATTATTCAAATTGGATATCAAAATCCCATTCAAAACCTCAAAATCTAGCCTAAGAACTCTTCTTCAATTTCCCCAATTTCCAACCTAATCACAAATTTAATGATAGAATCAAAGTTATAATCATGAGAATTAACCAAAACTAGAGAGTAATCACTAACCCTAAACACCCACGTAAAATCTCTTCAAATATCGCATTCTACCGAGCTCCCAAATCAATTTTATATTATGAAATCAATACCCTCATTTTTGAAACTTATATTCTTCCAAGGTGTGCTTTCTTCGCGAACGCGAAAGCATCCTCACGTTCGCGAATCACAAAAATGCTTCTGACAAAAATCCCTTCTATGTGAACATGTTCAATCACTTGAAACGTTATGCTTCGCTGGCCCCTTACTTTGCGAAAGCAACCTCCCTTCTGTGAACACGTAGACCAAATGCATGAGGTCCCAGCTGCCATCTCCCTCCTTCACAAACGCATTACCATTCTTGCATTCGCGATGCACTCTTTGTCCAAACCTTCGCGAACGTGGCCCCCTTTTCGTGAATGTGAAGAACAATTCTTTATCAGCCTCTAGATTCACTTCACGAACGCGAGACCATTCTCGCAGACGCATAATAAGAAACCAGTAACATCAAACACCAGTAGTCTTTAACCAACATGCCATGTCCAAAAATGATTGCCTAACCATCTGAAACTCACCCGGGGCTCCTGGACCTCAACCAAACCTAGCATCAAGTCTCAAAATATCACACGAACTTAGTTGAGCCCTTATATCATCTCAAACAACATAACAAATACGAATCACACATAGATTCAAGCCTAATGAACTTTGAAATTCGAATTTCCATAAATGACGTCGAAACCTATCAAATCATGTCCGATTGACCCCAAATTTTGCACAAAATTCACAAATGACACCATAGAGCTATTCTAAATTTTGAAATTGAAACTCTACCCCAATATCAAAAAGTATACTCCTGGTCAAACTTCTCAAAAATCCAACTTTCGCTATATCAAGCCTAATTCAACTAGAGGATCTTCAAATCACAGTTCGGATATGATACTAAGTCTAAAATCACCTAGTGGAGCTAACAAAACCATTAAAGCTCCATTTCGAAGTCATTTATATATAAGTCAGCATCCGGTCAACCATTTCAACTTAAGTTTTTCATTATGGACTAAGTGTCTCAATTCATTTTGAAATCCTTCCGGACACGAACTGACTAATCGGTAAGTCACATAATAGTTATAAAACACAGTAGGAGTAGTAAATGGGGAATAAGGCTACAGCTCTCAAACAATCGATCCGATTATTACAAATGCATGACATCACTAAGTGGATATAGGCAATGATGTGCTCAAATAGACCCTACTTGAGGTATAATGTATTCCTTGAGCCAAATGGTAAATATGATGGTCCTGCCAGACTTCCCCAAATCATACGCAAGAGACGTATCATTATGCACCAAAGCATGATCGTCAACAACTACTCTATGTGTCTCTGAAGAAGGAAGATCAACCTCTACACTACTGGGAATAGAAAATGAAGGATCACATAATGTATCAAGCATCTCATGCATATGTTAACTGTATATTGTATTACTAGTCGCCATTGGACCAATCCAAAGAGAACTATCACCCCTGCTACTAATTGGTGACAACATGCAATCAGTGTTGGCTACAGAAGTTGTCTCAGGGAATGCTTTGAAATCTTTAGTAACCTGTTGAAAAGGATACATATATTCATAAAAAACTACATCCCTTCTCACAAAGATTGACCTTTGTTCAATATTGCATAACTTGTATCCTTTTTGTATAGGAGCATATACCATAAAGACTGATTTCACTACTTGAGGATCAAACTTATCTCCCTTCACTACATTTGTGGCAAAACATAAATATCCTAGAACCCTTATATGAGATAGAGAAGCTTGTATGCCAAACAACACTTCAAATAGTGACTAATTATTTAAAATAGTGGAGGGTATCTTGTTGATGATGTATATTGTTGCTTCCACATATTTCTCCCCTACCCCCACACCCCCAAAATCGAATAGGCAAGTGATCCTAAAACCATATGGCCCTTGTTGTCTCCAGAATATACGTGTGCCTTCTTTCCACCACCATGTTCTATTGTATGGTGTGTGGACAAGAACTTTGATGCATAATGTCATGTGCTGGGAATAGTTCATTGCAATTATGATTAAAAAATTTTGTGTTATTATTAGACCTAAAGAATTTTATCATCTTGCCAAACTTTATTTTTACCATATTGATGAAGTGTTTGAGGACTGTAATTATATCAGATTTAAGATGCAATAGAAAACTCCAAGTTCACCTAGAACAATCATCTACAATTATGAGAAAGAACATCTTTCCATTATGAGTTAAGACTTTATCAGGCCCCCATACATCTATATGCAATAAATCAAAACAGTATACTACTTTACTAGTACTTATAAGAAATGGTATTCCAGCTTGCTTGCTAATGGACAAATATCACAATGGCTTATTCCAGTGCTGTTACTACTATTGAAGCTATGCAACTTCTTAAGGACTGAGACTGGATCATGCACTAGCCTCCTATGCCACAACTTGGCTTCATCTCTTACTATAGTGAATGACTTGATTGGATCCTTAATCTTCACTATTGATGATCAACAAATTATTTTTGACTTATCACAGCAAGTAGGGGGTGGCATTATTGAATCATACTCATCCCAAAGGTCCTTCAATTTATAGCAATATACAGACACAATAGACGTTCCTTGATCCAGTGTAAAAATCTTTCTATGAAGAAGATACATGTGTGAGACATTCACCTTATCAAAATGCTCATGCAAGTCAGCTTAGATTGCACATGCATTTGAGAGAAACAGAACACCACTTAACAAATCGCGGCTAACATTATGCATAATCTAGGATTTTGCTATAGCACTACAACGATCCCATAGGTTAGCACACTTATATCCATAACTACCGCGTGTAATTTCTCCATTAATAAATCCTAGTTTATGCAAGTCAACAGCGAAACCTCCATAGCTTGACTCCACAATGTGTAATTTTTCATTCCAATCAACTGAAAAGCCAATGACAATGGGTGTATCAGATGGATGCAAATAGAGAGGATAATTGTGATTAATCACAATCGAGCTTTGATCAATGACTTCATCAACCACCATTGAAGAAAATTAGGGTTTGAGCGAAAAAATAGTGGTTCGATGAATCTCTCGTCCTTTAACAAAATCCCCAGTGAAGAACCCTAGATTCAATCGATTATCAGCTCTGATACCATGTCAATTTGAGGAATTCAATCAATTATCAGTTGGATCGAGAGATTGTGTACGAGTCGAAGCTGAAAAGAAGAAGAAGCTGGAAATGAAACTTGACTATTCCATTGAACAAAATGAAATCTAACTATACACAACTAACGACTAACAACTATTTAATTATACTAACTAATATCTTACTCAATCATAATTATTATTATGTACCATAGTTAACCAACCATGATTAAATAACAGATTGATTACTTCAAAAAACTACCGTGTATCAGTGCACTCCTCAACAATACCACATAAGAGATTAAAGAGGGAAGCACCCTCTACAAATATTTCTTTCATTCTCAATATTGATATTGGAGACGGAGCTAGTATTTGTGACTTATGGGTTCAAAACTATAGTCTTATTAATTATTAATTTTTAATAATATATATATATTTAATAAATAAAACAAATACATATTTAGACCAAAATTACTAGTTCGGCTGAATCCCCACCGTCCGTTTCTGGTTAGAACATAAAATCTTTTATTAAGAACAGAAGAATTTTATTATCGCCGAAAACCTCGGTAGTTTTGTTTTCTCGTGTTTGTTTGTTGTGGTAGTTGATATTCTTTTTCTTTTCTATTCAAATGGAAAAGATACCCTTAATACTAAAAGATGGCTGCTAATACTTGTTCAAATTCGTGCGCGCTACTCTTATTTCATCACAGAGACAAGTCAACCTATCTCCTTTAAATAAATTCCAAGCTTCCTCAATCCTTTTTGCCCAAAACGCCAAATGTGCACTTTTTTTTCTGAAATCATAATCTATTCAAATTTGAAAATTCCATGATAAAGACAAGAAGGTTGCTAATCTGAAGAGTCGGAATTTATGAGAAGAGATTCGTCCACTCCCCACAGGAAGGTAAAAAAATAAGAAGACAATATAATGATCTAAATTCGTTAACCAAATAATTGCAGTCAACTTCAAACTAATCCACGGATTACAGAGAATATAAACTAACACGATTACACGGAAACCAAATTAACTACACAAATCCAGTTTGTATTGTTACAACCACTCAGTAAGGAAAATAAAAGGGTTTAACATTTTAGGTAATTACTCCTAGGTACTAGGGTCACGGAAAATTGGAAATGGCGCACTAACCTTAGAAAGTTTTGGGAGAATTCCAATTGTCTATTGCTCACAAAAGTATATATATAGCGTAGAGAGAGGTATCAAATCCTATCAACTATAAAACTGTAAATTTTAATCCTATCAACTATATGACTGTACATAAATCCTAATCCTATCAACTATAGGACTGTAAATCCTAATCCTATCAACTATAGGACTGTACATAAATCCTAATACGCCCCCTCAAGATGGAGGGCCGGAGAATACGCCAATCTTGGACACCAGCAGAAGAAGCTGTGGAAGTCGTAACCCGTAAGAAGAATTTCCACGCCAGGTAATTAGTGGAATCCAATTTCAGTGGGATCTGAGCCGATGCATTTATGGCAATCGGCTGGAGAAGATCGTTTGATGTCGTAGCGGCCATGAAGCGCGAGGCAAAGGATAGGAGGCGCTGATCGACGCCGAGAGAGAGAGCTGCCGATTAGTGCAGCTGCGGCGCAGCAAGACGCCGGAGAGAAGGCGCTGAGAGAGAGGGCTGCCGGTTAGTGCAGCGGTAGCGCGGCAAGACGCCGGAGAGAAGGCGCTGAGAGAGAGGGATGCCGGTTAGTGCAGCGGCCGCGCGGCAAGACGCCGGAGAAAAGGCGCTGAGAGAGAGGGCTGCCGGTTAGTGCAGCGGCGGCGCAGCAAGAGGCCGGAGAGGACCGTGAAGGTCGGCGGCTAATCTTCTTTGCGGGAGAGGGGCGACAAGACGCCGGAGAGGGACGCCGGAGAGGGCTGCCGATTAGTGCAGCGGCGGCGGAGAGGGTTTCGTTGGCGATAAGCCACTGGCGCTCTGATACCATGTAGAGAGTTTTGGGAGAATTCCAATTATCTATTGCTCACAAAAGTATATATATAGAGTATAGAGAGGTATCAAATCCTATCAACTATATAACTGTAAATCCTAATCCTATCAACTATATGACTGTACATAAATCCTAATCCTATCAACTATAGGACTGTACATAAATCCTAATACTAGCAAGTACGCTAAGGATAAGAATATTATAATTACTTATTGGTAGTTTAAATTAATAAAGAGATAATGACGGAACAGAATTGAAAAATGTTATCGTGCACTTAATTGGAATTCTCCTTTTAAGACATTCCAAGATTCCATCAATCCTTTTTGCCCAAAACGACAAATTCCCACTTTTGCTTGGCAATCATACTACTCCCTCCTTTTTCCGGTCTACAATAAGTGATAAATTTATCTTAGGTATACTCATTAATGAGATACTAAATTCTAGACAAAAATAGTTAATGTGACTAAATAATTCTGAATTATATGTTGCAGTATAATTTAATGTGAGTAAAATATGTTTTAGGGATACTTATATAAGGATAATTTCGGAAAAACAAATTGAATTTTTTCTTGATTATATAAATAGACACTTATTTTGGACCAAAAAAATTTTGATTACTTATTATGAAACGAGGGAATTATATTACGTTTTAAAAAGTTGATGATAAAGACACGTGCGATCTACTTCGCTTCTATTATCATATTTTCTGTTATTATTATTATTATTTAGTATTAGTACTACGTATTCCCTCTCCCCCCCACCCCCCTTCTTTTTTTCCCTCTCTTTCTAAGCTGAGGGTCTATTAGAAACAACATCTCTGTTTTCACAAGTTAAGGGTCAGATCTGTGTACACATTACCTTTCCCAGATTTCACTTGTAGGAATATATTAGGTTTGTTGGTGGTGGTTGTTGTGGATGGTAAAGACATGAATATTGCTAATAGCAAGACTAGACATTGACGATAAGTAGATGCCAATATGATTTCAAGCTTATGGTTTCAGGATAATCGTTTTAAGTTATATTAAATTCTAAATTAATAACTTAATAGATTTTTTAAGACAAATACAAAATTCAAATCAAAATTATTAGGTTTACCGAACTTGCTCTGCGCTCTAGCTCCGCCTAATCAATTCTTATGTTAACTCAGTTGGACTTAATAAAGGACTATATAATTTAGTCGGGGACGGATGTATTAATGCAAAGGCTGTCGATTCACGTTAACCTAGTAATTTTTGCATAAATTATGTATTAATACTAAAACAATTCATTAGAAGTATTAGAATATTTACCTAGGAACTTAATATGTTAATCCTGTTATTGTGTATACTAATTTAGAATTATGCTAAAAATTTATAAGTCTAAAATTTTGAATTCGCTTTTGAATTTAATTCATGTCTTTTCTCCTCGTGTGCTATAATCTAAGGTCAAAATAGGAGAAAAAGAAAGTCGCCAAGTATTATGGGTTCCTGCCACCGTTAACTTGAGTCTTTTTAGATAATTCATTTCAAGATGACGTTGAATTATAGAAAATTCATTTTTCTTTTTTTTTTTTTGGTGGGAGTGGAGGGTATCGGATTAGAATTAATTAATTATTAGCTTAAAAATCTACGAAGAGATAATGATGGAACACGCCGCTCTTGTTTCGTAAAATTCTCTTTTTGTTGCATTCAAAGATTCCATTAATTCTTTTGCCATAAACGCCAAATTTACAATTTTTGCTGGGATCATAATCAATTAGTATGATCTTAAAAGTGGGTGATAAAGACAAGAGGCTTTTTCTTTTTTAATAAAGACATAAAGTGATGGATATTATTAGACGAGGCTGTTTGTATATTGCTTGAGGTATTTTCGTAAAGAGATTTTTTGGAAATATTCATAAAATTTCAAAATACTACATTTTTGTTCACAAATTTCCTTTCAATAAATATTCGTGAAAGCTTTTGTAAAAATCATACAAACATATTATCCTTCAATTCCCCTCAGTTTGAGGACTATTTGGCATTTTATCTCAATATAATGAGTATTTCCTTTTTCTGTAGAAAATTGTTTGGCCAGGAAGGCATTTTAAAATTCAAGGACTAAAGTGGAATATTCTCTGAATTATACTTAAATCTTCTTTAGCTTATGATTATAATTTAAAAAAGAGAAGATTAAACATCCTTTTCAAGTGTTATCACTCCTAGATTTTTAATTTGGTTGACCCATAGTTGTACAAGATTAGTTGAACTGGAAAGATGCCCCTTTTCAAAATTGTACTGAATTGAAAATTCCTTTTATTTATTTATTTATTTATTTTATTCTTGGCATTTTTATTAGATTTAATCTTGTTTTTCGTTAGTTGTTAGGAGCCAATGGCTCCATGTTTAGTTCATACCTTTTCTTCCTCTTTCTCCTGATAATCCTTTCTAACAAAATGCCTTTTTAAATATGTATGTAACATGTAAACAATGCCTAGCATTTGAGATATTGCATTGAATTGAATTCTTTTAACATCAAATAGAATTCATTCTTTCCTTTATAAAACGTGCTTCAATAATGAAACATTTACTACATACTATGTACCCAAAAAAAATAACATAAAAGCTCACTTTTTCTTTTCTGCATACAACTTTTGTCTGTTTATTACTTCAAGAGTAAAGAATCACTTTTGTGGTCTTGTATCGTATTTTATTTTCTTTTGAAATGAATGCATTACTTTCACACTTTAGTCTTCTGCCAATATTTTTGTTCGAGTCCTTAATGTCATTTACTTTCTACACTTCAACCATTATTATACCTGTTTCCTTCATATATGAAATGTTTTTTATCCATTTACAATGTGATCACTTTTAAGTAAAACTTTCTGTTTATTTGAAACTATATGAAAATTAAAGATATATTTTCTTAAATACGTGTCAGAACAATGTCCATCTCCATAAATAAAAAAGAAAAATAACTTCCCACATATAACATATTTTACAAAATGACTTTCTTCTAGACTGCAACAATGCATATTTTAAGTTTTCACTAGATAACAACAAAAGACATACTCAAAGATCCATTGCATAGAATGGCGGAGGAAAGTTGATGAAAACAGATTCTCAGACTAGCATGCTGGGAAGTTAGGAACAGCCACGAAAAGAATCAATGAGAAGCAAAACATTTTGTGAGGGGAAAAAAGGATACCAATCATCACAATATTTTCCAGCATTAACTTGCAAGAGAGAAATACTCAACGCTACTGCACACTTAACACAGGTCCTGAAAACAATACCAAACATTTTTCTTAAAGGACTAAAACGATAGCTATCAGAGTATCAAGGTAATCAAAACCATCTCTAGAACAAATGAAACACTCAGCGCAACCTCCTGGCTTCCCTCTCAGACTCCAGAAGTGTGAGAACATCTCCCTCTCTGACTGGTCCCTTGACGTTTCTCATGATAAACCGGTTCTGGTCATCTAAGAACTTGACTCTCACCTGAGTCACCTGCCCTCTTGATCCTGTGCGGCCCATGACTTTCACCACAATAGCATGCTTGGTTGCAGATTCCATTCTGGAGATACAATATATATTTAAGAAATAAGTCGTGTGTGTGTGTTTGGGGGGGGGGGGGGGGGGTTGACAGAAAGGGTTCAACAGAAACTAGTAGCCTTCATGTTCAATAGAGAAAGTGTTCCTATATCTGTAACTGTTAAAGCATATGATGCTATAGCTAACAACCATTTTCCAGTTCAAATATGCAGACAACGGGCATTAAAGAATACCTAGACATCCAACCAGAGTAGCACAGCTTCTGTAATCACATGACCTCAACATGCTCCCAAATCAGAAGCATTCAACAAAAGTGTGATATAGGGTTCAGATTTTCGTAACACTATTACCTTACTAGTTCATTCCAAAACCAAAACACATTTCTATATTTCGAAACAATTGCTTCTCGTTTTACTCTTAACGAAAAGCTTTTATAGCAACACAAATGTTATAGCATGCTTAAGACCACAAGTTTCAAAAGTATTTAATTTTTTTCTTAAACTCCGTGTTGAGTCAAACTACATAGCAAAAATTGGAACAGAGGGACTTCTTGGTTTCATATGATTAGTTAGTTGGCATGTTATCACAAGCATATCTTGCTTTCAATCGACCTGCCCATTTTCAGCTATGTTACCGCCTACATGGAGCTGGTATTTGTGTGGATTCTTCATAATACACAAATATTGCTCATAGAAAAGTATGAAACGTATCCAATACAAGTTCATGTAACATGGTCTTCTATGGTTCACCAAAACTGAGGCATTTAGCCAAGCCAGACAGATCCACTAAAACGCAACAAAGACTTCCTTTAACATCCCATTAAAAATCAGCTTATTTTTTTATGACCGTGGTGTCCGAACCAACATATGCTCACCTCGACTAATTGCACCCGAGATACCCGCAACCTCCCGCTAGCAACAGGTACCAAGTATTGTCCACCAAAGCTTGGACAAATGGAAAGAAATTACCTAGTATTTTTTCCCAAGAGACTTCACGGTTCTCAACTCACTTCGTTAACCACTAGGCCACACCGTAGGGTGCAATAAAAATCAACTTACTTTCAATATCCTATTGCTTCATATCTTAGGAGGCATCACGCAGCAACAGTAGCCCACAATATCATATCTCTCAAACACCCATTGCAACAAGACAACATTTAATAATTTACGCATGGAGAACATAGGCAACCCGATTACAAATAAAGACTTTTCCCACGAGACTTCATGGTTCTCAACTCACTTCATTGACCACTAGGCCACATCGTAGGGTGCAATAAAAATCAACTTAGTTTCGATATCCTATTGCTTCATATCTTAGGAGGCGTCACGCAGCAACAGTAGCCCACAATATCATATCTATCAAACACCCATTGCAACAAAACAACATCTAATAATTTACGCATTGAGAACATAGGCAACCCGATTACAAATAAAGATTTCTCATGAACAAGTCCACTACAAGCGGACAGTAAGCATAATTTCTGTCAATCTAATGGCCCATCGGACAAGGATAAAGACCAACAACAGTTTAAACTTCCTAATCCACAAGTATAGAGGCAAATTTATAGCATCAAGGTGGAAAATGAAAATAGTCCTATGGAAAATCTGCTATTGCATAACTTAATAGAGGGTTTTATAATTACTATCAAGATTCTAAGGAAAGGTAAAAGTAGTAGACAATCCAAGTTAGAGCCATTATCACATCGATAGCAGACAAAATGAAAAACCAATTCGAACTTTAAGCAAACACAATAGTGCAATTAAACTAAAATTATTGTATTACGAAGAGAAACGTACGCTTTGATTCCCTCGGAGAAACAGAAGCTGATTTTGCTGGAGAGGAGGAGAGTTAGCGGCGGAGTGGTCGCAAGGCTTTGAGGGTGGATCCAGTTTCCCTTTGATTTTAATTTATACTTGATTTTAGGGATTCAATTTTAAAGGTTTTATCGTTGTTCTTCCGGCCCGCTAGAATAAATTGGGCTTGAGCCAACCCACGATTTTTTCCAAGAATTTGCGGAGGGACCTTCTGCGCGTGTCAGGTGTTTATTTTTGGGAAAAGTACATAAAAAGTACATAAATAGCTAAGTATTTTTTCTTATCTATACCATATACCAAATTTTTTTCCTAAAATATTCATAATTTGGTATTTACCCGTCTAATCCATAGTTTGACTACAAAATTTGTACCAAATCAAAAATAGATAGATTCTACCCTAAAAATGCACCAAATTTGTAGGAATCAGATTTAATGATGATTTTATCACCATTAATTTCGAAATTTAAAACGGAAGCAAATCCATTGAAGTGTAATTCTCTCCTTCTCCATATATTTTTCACAATTGATAGCCATTAAAACTCTGAAAGCTTTGAATTCAAATTTGAATTTGCAAAAATCATTATTTGTTTGGATTGGGTGTTGTTATAAATAATTCGAAATATGTTTAGGAGTTTATATCTCAAATTTGAAGGGTTTTGGTGAAGATTGTACTTGGTTTTGACTGAATTTCATTGAAACTCGTCGAAGAAGAAGAAAACATATTTTTCCAGAAATTGTAGTTAAATTGTAGAATGGTAGATAAAATGTAGATAAATTGTAGATAATTTGTGGATAAATTGTAGATTGGGAAGACTAAACTTCTGCAAGTCTTCTACAGTTATGTCGAAAATGCCAATTATGCTACAATTGAAATGGAAATTGGGGTATTAAAATTCAATGTATTCAGTTTGTAGATATCTTGTAGATAAAATTTCTACAAATAAAATAAAAATCATTTTATGTAATATATAAAGTTGTATTATTTTTAAGAGTATCTACAAAGTTACTACATTTATACTATAATTAAACTACAATCTTGTGTAAAAAAAATGTTGACAACAAAATTTTCTCTTCATCTACAAAATTTCTATATACAAACTACAAGAACTATAGTACGTACCTTTAATAAAATTGATAGTAAGAAATGTTTAATCGTGTGTTTAGAGAACTGAATACATTTCTTTCTTGGTTTTCCATAAAAAGGTTTGCTATATAGTGTACATAGCTAAAAATCCCTAAATAAAATGTGCATAGTGTATTTTCGTGTGACATGAATTATGAAGGAACATTATCCTAAAGCAACAAAAGCTAGCAACTCATAAAACTATAAGAGTAAACAGAGAACATATAAAAAAGTAAAAAAATTGTTTGGCCTTAATATAGTACGTAGTTAATATGCATGCATAAGGACATTATATTGATGAGCACCATAAACATAGAAGAGAGAAGAAAGTCTGGATATCTGGGACATGGCTGCCCTTAAGTAATCTGTCATCTTTACGGCAAATCTGAATAACCATGGACGTAATAAAACAGCCCATAACCCATATGCTCCTAAAATCATGCCTAGAATAAATGAAGCAATAATTATACCCTTAATTTGAATTATGGTATATAAATTGAAATTGGTATGCTTAAATGTAATAAACAAAAACCTTAAACATGAGAGGTAATAAGGTTTGGTATATGGTATACATAGGTAAAAATCCCAATAGCTAATTTAAACTCAAATTTACCAATGTCTAGCCCAAAATAAAATACTTATTAAAAGTAGCCTAAAATTAGAGATAATGCAAGAAAGGATTCTTCCATCCAAAAATCACGCTACAAATCTTCCTTGTTTTCTTGTTTTTCAAGCGTATTAATTTTATAGATCACAATATTCTCTCCCAAAAAATTCTACAAAGGAGCTCCAAATTTCATTCAAAGTCGATCAACTTCACTGTTGAAGCAACAATTTCTTTTCGTAATTTCTGTGTAGATACATCCTTAATGAAAGAACTACGAACTACAGTCAAAATCAATCAAGGAATTAGTGAGTTTTGATCTAATTTCAGCTACTTCAATGGCAAATTTACCAATTTTTTATTCAGTATGGTGGTCGATGGAATATTGGCAACAACTTTGTAGATTACAATGCAGATGCTGTAATAGTTACTCCAAATATAATTTTGAAGATTTTGTAGACGTGATTTCAAAAGAACTTATGATAGATGCTTTGTTAAATGTTATTGAAATCAAGTACATTGTTGTTGTACTTTCCATCTACTATTGTTGATGGCTGTGTGTATCACTATTTATCATTATATTTCATGTCACTCTATTTATTGATGAAAAGGTTCATATCATTGTCGTAGGTACTGCCTAGTTTGCATCAACAACAACTATGATTGGTATTCAAATCTTAGATCCTGAAAAAAACAAAACCCTTTTCAATGTCAGAAATTTCAACAAACTAAACTAATGCCCGCTGAAAGAAAAATCTTACGCACAATGTCAAGCTACTACAGAACTCATCGGCGGTCTTCTAGTTTACAAGTCTAAAGACATAATTAGAGACATGAACAAGTGGTATGGTCTTCAAATAATATATATACAATCATGGAGATCGAAAGAATATGCAGTTCAACTATTGAGAGGGAACCCAAGCGAATCATATGAAAAGCTAACAAGCTACTTTTATCTGCTAGTTCTTACGAATCATATGCCGGTGGTAAGTTTGAAAAAATTGAGAAAAACCTATTTCATGTATACTTTTGTTGCACTATATCCGTCTATAAAAGGATGGCAGTTTCGCAAACAAGTTGTTGTGGTAGATGAAACCTTCTTAAATTGACATACAAAGGAATATTATTGATAGTATCCACACAGGGTTCAACTGGTAAAAATAAGATATTTATATGATTCAATTTATTAGGTAATATCTGATCACTCGTATATGCCATAGTAAATTCAGAGAATAATGCTTTAAGGGAGTGGTTTTGTGCGAGGTTCAAGGATGCATTTGGGCAAGGAATGTGCATATTCTCGGACAGGCACGAAGGCATTGAAAATATAGTGGCAATATTGTATCCACAAGTACCTTACCGTGTCTGCCTATGGCATCTATGGAATAATGTAAAAAATTACTAGAAGAACCATTTGCAGCTCAAAGACATATTCTTTGCTATTGCCAAAGCATACACAATTGAGAGGTTTGATTACCACATGACAGAGGTGGAGAAAATTGACAAGAGGGCCAAAGATTACTTAATGAACATTGGATATGAAAGATGGTCCAGAGCACATTCCGCTGTCAACAGAACATTGACAATGACTTCAAATATTGCGTAGTCGATCAATACAGTGCTGAAGGCTGCTAGGGAACTCCTAGTACTGCCTTTGCTGGAATACATAAGGCAATTGATCGGACGAGGGGATGTTATAAACATAAAGAGTGCAATAGAGTCATTACTGATCTTGGGAAACAAATATGATACAATGCTGATGGATAATCTCGAATTGTTATATCGGATGAAGATATGACTAGAATCTATAGATACTTATGCATATAATATGCAATCATGCTAAATTCACGGATCGGTTATATTTTGAACCCTATATATGCTAAAGGCTGACCATTATATACCAAAGTATAAAATTAGTTTTGTCTTCAACATGATATACACCAAGATCATAAGCAGGATTGACTTTATTGACATGATTCTGGTAAATTTCATTCCTGGTAACATATATACACAAAATAGATATAGTTATTTGATATAAAATAATTCTATAAGTGCTAATATATTAAAATATAAAACTAAACAAAAGTCAGAAGTTGGAAACATACTTCTTTATGGACTTCCATTCTTTGACCCATGCAACAAATACATTCAACAAAGAGCTGTTAACACTAGTTCCGATTTTGCTTTGAAAAGGATGCTTAAAAACATAAATTTATTTTTTTCTTTCGCCGCAACAACACCAATACTAGAACCTGAATCAAATATAGTAATGAACAGAGACCGTGTAGCCTTTGTAGGACATCTCTTTCTTCATTCCATCTGTGGAAAAACTTCAGAATGTAATTCAGGTTGGCATAACACAATCTGAGATTCATGAACCTCTTTCTCATATTGTTCCTTCATCTCCCTGCCACCTCAAAAACACTTGCAGTCACACAAATAACGCCAGTCTGAGATTCAAAAACCTTTTATTTCTCAGATTCTTCCTCCGTCTCCCCTGCTACCTCATCTGCAATCTCACCAACAACGCCAACATGTGCTACATCTGGTGTGGAAGTTAATTTAGCAACGAACATGTTAACTTTCACACCAGAAGGTCCTTCCATGATATTGACACCTAACTTATCTGCTGCATCTATCATATATTGTTATAATGATGATCATTAGTATCTCTTTGAGAATATGAAACATCTCTGCCTTCGCTTCCACCGACCTATTTTTTCAAAAAAGAATCGAATTATCAAAAACAACAAAGAAAAGAAAAGAGAAAAGTGCGCACAACTAAGCAAACCTTACAACCATCTATTTCAACATCTTCATTACCATCAAACTCCATATTACTCACAAAATTATTATTGTTTTGACGACCACTAGTGTCTTCCTCTAGAAGTGCACCATATTTGTCTTCACTTGCACCAAGCTAATTTTTAAAAAAAGAATACAGTGAATTAACTAAAAAATAAAAGGAAATTCACAATAGAAATGTAACACATATCTTGGAATTTATCAACTCAAAAACTTCCTTGAATCAGAAACATATTCCATGAAAGAATTTAACTGCTTATGGAGCTACAAGATGAAACAAATAAGAAAGATAATAGCTTTGAATATATAATTTTAACAATATTTTCAACTACTGTAACTCACGGTCATAATCAACAGGTTGGATACCCGACGCCTTTTTTTGGTGGGACAGGCTCCTTAATTTATTTCGGAACTCGTGTGACAAAATCATCGCTATCGTAAATAGGAAGTTCTTCCCTGTTACATGATGTCAAATATTTCTGATAATCATTGTTAACTTCAACATGCAAAGTAAATCTCCTTAGCTTTCTATTATCTAAGAAATATTTTTAAACTCAAAAGTAACCAAAAGTGCTTCTGTCCTAGATGAATTAAAGATGAATAAAACTGTATATTTGATGTTTTACAATGAATAATAGTGTATTATTTATGTATATCCCATCAATACATGAAAGTTTGTACCTTATTCCTTGTGCTGTTGAAGAAACCAGTAGAGAAGTCCTCACCCGTTGCCATGTCTGTCATTTTCCAATTCAATATTGTGGTGTATGGTCTCTAATGCGAACAACAAACTTTTGATCAACTATAGAGCAACATTAATAGAACCACACCTGTAGTGCAAGAGGAAATCCTCTAATCCTATAATACTTAGATTTGCCTCTCAACCTGTCCCTCACCAACTTCATTAAAGCTTGAAACGTAATTTTAACCCAGGTAAAGGACACATACTCACCGTTCTCGACAAGGTGGAAAGCATATTTACTCATAAATGTCTTCTAAGTACAAGTGGACATTAGAAATGTGTTTATAAAATAAATGATTGCAATCTTAATTGCGTCTTCATCAGACTGTCATTTCTTCTTTTCAAAATAATTAGTTACATGTATTAATAACAAGTTACATATATTAACCAGTTACAAAGCCTGACATTAATTGAAATTATTTGGGCCCAAAATAACATTCGGTCCTTTTTATTAGATATTTTGTTTTAGGCTATTTTTGGTTGGAAAAGTTTATAGATTTACATTTTTGGTAATTTTTCCTTTGTTTTTTTGCCTCCACTCGATAATAATATATTGGTTATCAACCCCACCTGTAATTCAACATCTTATGATCGCCACAAATATTAGAATATTCTGATGATTCATCATAGCGGTGATCCCCAAAATTTGATTATATATTTTGACGCATCACCATAAGCAATATCACGCCGATTACCAAGATTTTTAACCAGAAATCATAACTATCCCCATAAGAATTTGGCGATAGTTAAGAACTCTTTGACCAAAAAGTGTAAACCTTTGATTAAATCAATTAATTTTATGTAACAAGGGGTTAAATCGAGTTAATGATAATATCTCTAAATTTTATAACTGGCTAATACATGTTACTGCAAGATAATATTAGTAATGGATTTAATGCAATATGCATTTAATTTTCTGAACAACTTTAACAATGATAAACAAATATTAAATAATAATTAATGACATTAACATAAATAAGGAGAAAGATTCACCCAATATTAAATGAGGTGGATAATATGCCTTTCTGACAAATATAAGTGACAGACAAATCCTAGAATATTAGAACTATTCTCAGATCTGGTGGAGAAGTAGGGAATAATGGAAGGAAGAATATTATCACAAAGGTAGTGTTTATGTCTTTTTCTAGAGGGAGTTTTCTTCTCAAAAAGTATTCTTATGAAATGTATATTACATACATTTTGCTTTATCTCTTTTTCTATTAATATGGAGCATGCCCCCAGTCAACCGCAAAGGTAAAAATACAGAGAATATTCAATATAATATTTTTCAAAGATCCTATAAAAAAACTAGCCGTTACTACTACTCTTGATGCTTGACCTCAACTGTTATTAACTGCTCAGCTAGAGCCCCATTGTTCACTATTCGACCTTGGCTACATTACGCTTTGTAATACTACTTCATGTTAAATATCTTGAAGGCAAATTTTGATCCATACAGTTAGTCTGTGGGCTTATTGAGGCCAACCCTGGACGACCTCGATGAGTGGACTCTATGACTTGTGGTTGGGAGGTTTAAGTGAGCAGGATGAGTAACAACGTTTCGGACGAGGTGAAAATTTGGCACTTTGTGAGTCATAACCTATCATTATGTCGATTAAGAGTGAAGTCGTGATATCATGCGTTATTATTACGCATTTCCCGTGCTTCTGCGATTTCAATACCTGTACTAGGTATTGACAACTTGCTTTCTCGATAATGATGCTTGGATTGTTAGGGATATGAAACCCTTAGCCTCACTCTTCGCATTCTCTACTATTTAAAGTTTTTCTCCGCCTTTCTTCTTTATTTAGAGTTCCTACTCCCCTTACTTTTACTCTTTTGCCCTTGTTTTTACCGATTTTTGTGACTTTTGTTACTCATGATTCATCTATGCTTATATCTTCTTCATACATAAACAAACAAAAATGATTAATGCATATTTTAGTTCTAGGAGGGCCACCGAACTTGCTCCCTTGGCAGTATGCATACCTCCCTATGATGATAGCATTTTCGTTTCCATTGAATATGGGAACCTTCATATGGTGGTGGAGATAATCCCTTGTAGTTACAAAGACAAATCTAATTTTTTGAAGGTTCCTAAAGACGACCGTAGGGTTTCAGAGTCATTGATGAAAGAGATACGCCTTGCTGAATTTAGTGGTAGATTCAGAATTCCTACTCGTATTGACCCTAGATCCAGCGAGGCACGATATGGTGCAAATACACCATCCTGGATACTGTGCTTTCTATGCATACCCTTTCCACGTCGGATACTCCTTTCCCATCCCCCCTAGATGAGTATTTCTGCCAGTACTACCACATCTCCCTGGCCCAACTTTCTCTATATATCTACAAACTTTTCTACATGCTTACAAACTATGCGGAACTAGCCGGGGTCGAGGTGACACTATGAAATTTAATGCACCTCTTTTCCCCCAGCTTCTTCGAGGGGGGGGGGTGATGTTGTATCTTTGCTACTAGGGTAGCAAATGTCTAGTAGTGAAGATGGATAACAAAGCAAGTTTCTAGTTTTGGCGCAATTACTTCTACGTCATGGTCGAGGATGTAATGGTCAATGTAAGTGGGTTCCATCTTCTCTCCTCTCTCAAACCTAACCCTAGACTTCGTCAATTGCCTTCTTCTCCGGCCATCTCCGGCTACCCCCTCTCAACCCCAAGCCTCCAATGGGTCTCTCATCACCTTACTCAATATCCCTAAGGACCTCAAGGGTCCTGGGCCATCTCGATTTGGACCTAGGTTTTTCGGTTCTATGTTCGAGGCTTCTCTGGTGTGATTTTGGCCAAAATCACACCATATGTATTACGATTTGTGAAGTTACAACAGGTTCTTTCAACTTCTATTTAGGTTCCCTTTGAAAACCCTAACTCTTTCCCGAATCTCTCATAACTGTGTTATTTTCTTTCTTTAAGCATGTTTTCTTCTATGATATGCTTATTCTCGAGCTTCTTCTAAACGATCATCTACTTTGAACCATTTTTACTTTCTTTGAAAAACTAGGGTTTTTCATAGTTCTTTTATGCATGTTTGAATCGGTTACTTTATTATTAAACCTTTTCTTGGTTTATTTTGACCGATTTTATAGTCCTACTACTTTTTAACTTGACTCTACTAAAAGCCCTAATTTCTAAAGATTTTCTTCGCTTTGGTTATGTGTTTTAGCCTACTTTTCTTTGCCTTGGCTCTGTGTGTTGGCATGATTCCTTTGCTTTGGTTATGTATGGTATTTTGATTTTATTTGCATTGGTTCTGTGTGCTAACATGACTTTATTTGCCTTAGTTCTGTGTGCTAGCCTGTTTACCTGATTCTTGTTAATGTCTCGTGGTTACCAGGCCTCGAATATATTCTGCTGAATCTTAGCCTACTTATACCACCTCTGAATGATTGTGTTTGCTCATTCTTGTTTTTTCTATCTATATAGCTGACTTTGTTTACTACTCTTGTTCATTCACCTCTATTTATATGTTGAAATACAGAACCATGACTTCCTATGATTGATTCTGATTTTCCTTAATTGTTGGTAATTGAAAGATCTTCTTTCAAAGCCCTAGAATTCTACTCGTCTATTTAAATTAACTGATTTCATTACCTTATCTGCTTTGGTACCTTGTTTTATTAAGATTTTCCTTAATTGGGTTTTTTCTGAGTATGGTCCTAATTGACTACTCTATGCCTACTGAATCTTGACTCCTTCCTTATTTAATCATGCACTAGTTTTTCTTCTTGTCTTATATGGTACTGAATCTTTCCTTTTGATCTTGATTCCCTTAACAAAAGGGAGTACTTCCTTAGTTCTCTAATGCATTGATTCTGAGTTCTTAAAGTAATATACTACTATGATTTTTACGTTATTTCATTACCTACTTTCAACTATAAATACCCTAAGTCCTTCACAAACAAAGAAGGAATACTTTTTGTTTTGAACTCACACTTACACTTAAACACTCTCTTGCTTTACTACTTGTACTGTGGCCTATTTAACCGGCTGAAAGCCAAGGCTACATTTTGAAGTCCTACTACTTTTCTTTACTTCATCTTGCTTCTTTAACTGGAATGTTCTAACTAAGCTTTCAGTATCAATAATAACATGGTTACTTTACATTCTTGTATTCTTGTCTACCTACTGCTTGTATCTAATTCAGTACCTTCATCAATGTAGTATGAATCCTAAATCCCTACCCCAATGTGTTTAATACTTATGGTTTGTTTGGGGCATGATAACATCGAATATTGTTGAGCATGACTCAAACTTGGTCCTCCTAGGATCATAACCTCCATGATGCCTTTATCTGTTGTGTGTTCTGGTTGATTTTTCAAGTAGAACATCACTCCTTATTGATGTGCATGCCTAGAATTAACTCATGCCTAAGTATATAGGCTCCTTGTAATGGATTCCCAATCCCGTGTCCCCTTTGGTGTGAAATTATCAACTCCTTGAAGTGTTAATGGCTGTTTCTATTACCCTTTCCCTCTCCTTTATTCCCTCGGCTTTTTGAAACTCACTTTTGCACATTCACTCTCCTCTTATATTTAGGCTCTTCCCCCTCATGTGAGCCTTGCCTTGGGACCTACGAGCTGCCTCTAAACTTGGACACATGAGGGCTAATATTTCCATACTGCACTTGTCCCTATTCTGGTAATGTAATTTGGATGTGAGCACTGCCTGGGATCCTATTGAGGACCTTAGGGAACTCTGACTTACTCATGTTTGTGAAAGGCTTTGAAGTAATGGCATCTTAAGGTAGTTTATTCCATAGCTGAGGGAGGAACTAAGAATCAGACCTCCTCTAGTTGTATTTTTATGAACATTTAGGGCCGGCTAGTGAAAAGGGTTGGGTATTTATGCATGTCAAGGATAGAAACCATGCCCATAGGGTATTTTTAATATTCAAACTGCATTTGGAAGCCATGTCTATAGGACTATTTAAAATTTCTGCATATTCAGACTGATTTTAGAAGCCACGCCTATAGGACTATTTTCAAAATTTCTGCATATTCAAACTGCATTTAGAAATAATGCATATAAGGTATTTTAATTCTGCACCTTAGATATCATGTCTCTAGAGATTTATTTTTCACGTTTAACTTCACTTCTAGATAACCTATTTATAGGGATTATCCAAATATTCTGGACGTTCAGATATCATGTTTTAGGGCCCAAGTGGTTATAATCCAGTAACGTGTTAAAATCAGTAATGTATAGAAATCATGCCTATAGGATTCTTAAATAAATCTGATTCGCTTCGTTCATAGTCAATGTTAGATATCATGCTCCTAGTGATTATAATCAGTAGAAGTAGATACTATCACCTGCAGAATCTGTAACCTGTCTAATTTAATTTTATCTATTTTGAATCCTTTTTAATGATCGACTTCCCTTACTAAATGAGGTTTAGCAAGCATATAGGATTTTGAACAATTCGTGTTGAGTTTTATTATTTCATCATTCTGAATTAAGTAGATATTATGCCTATAGGACCTCGCTTGAACACTTAGGCAAGCCTTAGGCAATATAAGTAAAACTGGACTCACCTCTGTTATTTGTTTTAGTATTACAATAAGTGGGTAAGCCCGATTCTGTTTCCTAAATGAGTCATGTAATAAGCCGAGGCTACTGCAATATAACAATCTCCTCTTCCCTCAAGTATTTTTCTAGAATCAAACCTTACTAATATGTTTAAGTCATGCTACTGGATTATTTTTGTTTTGAGGAGGTATACTTGAGCCTTATGTGTTTCCCCTTTAGTGTGCAATCTTTATATGTTTTGTATGTCGCCTTAGATTTTTTACCTTTGAAGCTTCAAATAAGCCTAATATCTCTCCCTTTGGATTAGTAGTCCTAAATGCCTCCCGGACTGATTGGAAACGGACGAGTAATAGCATGCAATAGTAATCAAGATCATCCGCGCTTTAATACCTTAAAGGGGTGGGAAGGGTAGATATAGATATGATGACCACGCGAAATGTCACGTGTAGCCCTTCATTGAGGAGTGATTACCGGACATAGTGTGGGGTGATCTATATTAAATATAAACCTAGGACCCCTTTCCTTTTATCTTTAAACTCTTTCTTTTTTAAAAAAAAAAAAGAAAACTCTTCTTTCAAATGTTCTTTCTTTTATGTGTTTAAAGCCCCCTAATGTTTGAGCCCATACATGTCTATTTGCTAACTTTACAATAACTGTCTGGCTTGGGAACCACACTAACGGATCCTGAGGGGTGCCTAACACCTTCTCCTTAGGATAATTTCAAGCCCTTACCCTATCTTTGGTTATTTAAATGGAACTTAGAGTTGAATCTCTATTGGTGTCCTAATGCACCTTAATCATTAGGTGGCGACTCTTCAAATTCAAACCCAATTCCCAAAAGTAACGATTTGTTCCTCCAAATGTCATAAACCCAATTTCGCAAGAAAAATAGGGTGCGATAGCACGACTCTGCTTGGGACTTTTAGGCTTTTACTATTTCAGACTATTATAGTGAATTTATACCTTTTTATGTGCAATTACTTGTTTAATTCCTTTAAGCATTCAATCCCTTTTCAATTGTGCAACTGACTTTTCTTTTGTTTCTTTCCTTTTCTATTTTCTTTTACTACTGCCTTAAATTGTGAAACGGTTATATTTACGATTTCTTTAAATGCAAGTACGTGACTACATGGTTTTAGTTATAGCATAATCATGCTCAACATTATATTCCACTCGTGTCAAACAGATCCCATAACAACATTTGTAATGAGTGGTTGCGCTCTTTCGATATTATCACCCCCTAAATTCAGAAAAAGCATATTTGCGGTAAACCAGTCGATCAACGGTGTAGTCGACGATTCCGTGCCTTTTCCCCTTGAGTTGTTTGCTCAAGGTTACCAGTCTAAAACCTCATAGAAATCTTTCTCTATTTTAGCTGTGCATGCATCATGGTCAAACCTAACCGAGTTAGTTATGTTGTCCGCACAATGACTCTTTAAGATGGCCTTGCCCAAAGTCTATTGGGTTTCCCTAAACCCTAATAGACGCCACCACGTTCTACGCATTTATTTGGAGAACTAGATGTTTCATGTCAATTGTTGATATTAAATAGTCGAGTCCTATGGGGGTAGGGCATAACCTTATTTGTCTTGCAGAAACATGAGGCACGAAGTCCCTAGATTCGGCATAGTCACTAACATTCACCCAGAACTACTAAGCTGGTGGAAAGATCTTCAGTCTAGTGATCAAACTCTTGTCAAGAAATATTTGGGATACCTACCTTCTCTCCACGAAATCCAACCCAACAACAAGATCATAGAAGCTGCTACCTTGTTCTAGGATTGAAAGAGGTCCATATTCCGCTTCAAAGACAATAAAATGACACCCTTACTATAAGAGATATGAGGATTGGCCGGTATAGCGTGGGAGACTCTAGGTTTGTTAATGCCTCAGAGCCACAAGGGCAGGGGTTTCCTCAAAATGATGGGTTTAAAGAAGAATCCAGAACTGACATGATTGAATAAATACTACATCCTATTTTATTATTTGTACGAGAGGTACGGCCACATCAAATCCTACCGTACCTATCCTGGCGAGTTTGCCATCACATTATTAGGGCATATTTATCGAAGGGTCTTTGTATTCATGTTTTGTTTCTTGGGATTGATCGTGTTTCCAATGAAGAAATTAAGAGCACACAAGACTGGCTACGGTATCTAAGACCTTAATAGAAGGAACTGGCGGGCAACCATTCAACATTATGCCCATGATCAATGTGGAAATGTGGCGAGCCCTAAAGAGGTGTCAACAGGGAGCCAAACATTTCGAAGGCTGCAATTTGGTACTTCAACTTTGGCTACTGGAGCACCTCCAAAAGGGTGAATACCAACAAGAGATTCAGCAAAGGGAGTGGAATGATCATATCACTTTCCATCATCCGATGCGTATGAATTACATGCCCAATATGTTCGCCCAACCGGAGAATGCCAGAGAATGGGTCGAGCTCTTCAAAAATCTGACTGAGGATCAAGTACAATGGATGTTTGAGTGGTTTCCGATTGAGGAGTTCATCGCCCGATCCAGGGATGCACCTTTTCTAATATTGGTCGGTCTGAGAGGAACATACCCTTACGTCTCTCTCCGAGTTATGAGGCAAGCTAGTAGGAAGCAAGGTGTACCCATGGTCGACAAGATGAGTCACTTCTGGGATGACTTCCAGGATGATGATAGTCATTACAAGTGACAAACTCAACATATCTGGCACTGCAAGATCATCATAGAAAGGGATACCCTCGAGCCAGATAGATACCATGCTGGTTGTGCTTCCTACTATTCAGGCTGGTTAGAGGATAAACATGATGGCCTAGGCCAGCCTAGGTTTGTTTGAGGTCACATGATCATAGATAAAAAAGCTGAGGCATAGGTCAAATACAACCAATTGTACAAGAGGATCCAGCAATGCAAAAGCGAGCACCGTGAGATACAAGAAGCCAATGAAAAATTAATTGAGGAATGGAAGGACATGGCTGTCAGTGCCAACAAACGACTGGGATACTTGGAGCGAGACATAGTGGAGTTGGAGAAGAAATTTCTCAAGAGGGTTGAGGGCTGCCAAAATGCTGAAGGAAACAAAGGCAGACATCTAGCAAGAGCCTACCTATTGTTGGGACTTCACGAGTTGGGAAAACTATTTTTTGGAGCCAGGGATGCCGAATCCGGGGAAGGTCCTTCTAGGACCAAATAGATAGGAGTTTTCTTCTTTTTTACAAATGTAATAAGGACAATGGCCATCAGTGACTTTTACTTCTTGCCTATTTATTGTCGATTTGGGATTCGTCTTATTTTCTATTAATAAAATGTGGCATTTAGCATTCTGAGTTCTCCAAATTAGTTTGTCGCTAGGCCTACCTCGGGCACATGAGGCTCCCAAATTAGGACACGCTTCCTATTCCTGCACTATGTGTTTAAATATTGCAACATCTTTTTATAATCCTCACTAATGCGTTACCATTTTTTTTGCTTTTGTTTATTATTTCACCTCCCGAAAGGTTAGTTCGTGCTCTCTAGCAACATCATCTTATTCTACGAGATCTAGGAGCCCTCCACCCACTCCTCCTCTTAGTACTGTAAAAAACAAGAACAAAGGGAACGAACAACACCAGAAAGAAGAACTCAACTGAATGGGTAGAGGTCACTCACGGTCATATTACTCAGGTTTCCAAAGAAAATGCATCCCAACTCGAACAAAAGATGATGGAAATCCAAAAACAACTTGATCAGGTTCGGAATCTAGAAAATCTATCATTTTCCCTCACTACTCTAGTATCAATTTCCCAAATGCTCAGAACCCTACACCTCTACAGAACATCCTAAAGCAACAAAACCATCCCCCTCTTCACCACCATTACAACACCTGCCATACCTCAAACAACACCCCACTGCTCATCCCAGAACTCCAGAGCTCCACAAATAACCATTGACACACCCACCATAATACCCCCATCTACGTGGAGACTATGCCACACCCCACCCAACCATCTCAAGTCCACTCAAGTATGATTATATAGACTTGCTCTTTTGAAAAAGCAAGCTGACATAAGGATTCTAGCTCGCGCCCACTTTGAGCAGATGGAGATTCTCGGATGGGGAAAACGGCACTCGATATCAATTAAACAAGACCAAGAACAAAGCCATACCATGCCCTTCGGAGAAAGTAATGATGATTGCCATGAATGTTTCCCTCGAGGACGTGTACAATAGGGTCTTTGCCGATTCATATCGACATGGTGCATCTCTTAGTAGAGGGGCGTGAATAGTGGAGACTTTGACCGATTCAGAAACCTGGCTGAAGAACTTAAGAAATTGACTAGCCGAATTCAAGGCGTTGAAGGAAATAAAGGAATTGAATGGTTGACTACGAAGATCTTTGCATACAGCCTGATGTTGAACTGCCCGAGGGGTACAAACCTCCTAAGTTTGAGATGTTCGATGGTAAAAGGGATCCAAGGGTCCATTTGAGAACGTACTGTAATAAGTTGGTTGGAATAGAAAGAGACGAGAAAATCTGCAAGTTTTTCATGAGGAGCTTGAAAGGAGATGCTTTGTCTTGGTGCATTAGTCAAGATCTAAAGAATTGGTCGAACTGGGTAAGCATGGAGTCCGACTTTATGGACAGGTTCAGGTTCAACATGGAGAATATATTGGATGTGTTCTATATTCAAAATCTAAAGAAGAAGCCCACAGAAACATTTTGCGAGTATGCTACTCGCTAGAGGTCCGAAGCTACTATGGTTAGACCTGCCTTAGAGGAAGAACAAATGAACAAATTCTTTGTCCGGGCTCAAGACCTACAGTATTATGAAAGGCTGATGATGATCGAGGGCCACAAATTTTATGACATTATCAAGTTGGGAGAAAGGATCGAAGAGGGCATCAAAAATGGTATAGTTACGAACTTTGAGGCCTTTCAACCTACACATAAGGCCTTATAGTCAGGTGGTATGTCTAAGAAAAGGGATGTATGAGCCGTAATGGTGGTACAGAGAAAGAAATCTTCCGTTAAATACCAAAACTGCCCAATGCCTCCACTTATATATCTTCATACTCCAAACTACCAAGCACTCTCACCCTCTTACCAAACTCCATCACCTACTTATCAATCACCTCAACCTCCACACATCAGCCTACTTCACCTAGATATTCCCAATCCTCACATGTTTACCAAGCCTACAATGCTCAACCATCCCGCTATCAATCCTCTCCTGCACGCCAAAACTTTCCTACACCTCAACCAAACTTTGACCGAAGGCCTCTGAAATTATATACAGCTTTCACACCTCCTTTTTAACACTATACCCCGGAAAAGGCATAGATAAGGGAATTTTCCAATTAAAGGACAATCAAAACAGGATTTATTTATTTAATGATTTCAGAGTCGCCACTTGGGATAATTTATGGTGTCCCAAGTCACCGGTTTAAAATCCTGAATCGAGGAAGGTTTGACTCTATAATACAGTCTACGAGACACAAATCTAGGTAAGGAATTCTGCTAATCCGGGGGAAGGTGTTAGGCATTCCCGAGTTCCGTTGTTCTAGCATGGTCGCTCAAGTGTTATATTCGGCTTAGTTATCTGATTTTAATACATTTTCAACCTATATGCATTTTGAATCTTTTAACCACTTTTATTGTTTCCGAAAAATTGCAACGCTATTAAAACATGTCACATAAATGCACCCGTGGTCTTCGACATAATTTAATATTGTTGGGATTTGGATTTGGGTCACATAAATGCACAACCAATTTTAGGAAGGTATATTTTTAACTAGAGCGCCTAAGGTAGTTGCGTGTTTTCAAATTTTCGAGGGCCACAGAAAATTCACTAAATAACACACCTCGAATTCTAAGGATTCAAAATCAATTGTTAAACTAAGCTTCGGGAGGCCATAAACTATTTATGTTACTAATATGATTCACCTTCACTAATTAAGGGAATTTGGTTATTTAATACCAAATGTACTTAAAGGTTCTATTTAAACTAACTCGGATGGCTTATATGAGGGAAAATGAATTCCTCGCATAAAAGGCTTGAGCCAACACAGGAAAATTGGTGGCCTAACAAAGGAATGACCCGGCTCTGATTTAAAGAATCCTTCCCAACTGGGCCTCAAAACGAGCCCAAATTCGAGGCATGCTGTTGTTGAGTTGAACTCAAAATCGAACCCTTAATGCGGATCCAACATCACTAAATCAAAAGGGTATTAAATTTAGCTCTAACCATTGAATTAATATATTGAGAAAGTGAATATAGGATTTTGACATTTCATCACCCTAAAGATATGCTATACATCTTTTGAAAACATTTTATTTAAAATGTTATCTAGGATTCGAATCTACTAATTAGTCAGCCTTATGCCACACTCAATATTCAAACGACTTAAATATACCATGCTCGTAAAACATGTGATTTCCTGATCGAATGACCATACCCAAAATTATGTAAATTTAGAACCCAAACCCAAAAACGAGGAGAAGATTCAAGACAATGTAATTATGCTTACAAAACTGCTTTGGCATACGTCAATAGACACGCATGCCAACATTCAATCCTTAAATATTAGAACCTAATAATTCTCAGCAGAGGACTTACAGATCTAGGACCCTAGAACACAACATTACACATAAAAATGAATAGTCACAATCCATTGTTTACTTGGTGATACAGGTGAAAAAACACTATACCAGGTCACCTTAACATGCCCAAATCCAAAAATAAAGGTCTTAATTAATATCTATAACTTGAAATATAATTACAAAACATGTAAATAGTAAAGGACAAAGGGAAATCAGCTTCAAATAGGATCTTCATTTAGCAACACTTAAACTCTTTTACATGTTCATAATCATTCCTCGATCATGACCTAAGGAAGTACCTGGAATTTGAAGAGCAAAGCAAAAATGAAGTATCAGCAAAGCAGTATCAGCAATCAATAGTGTTTTCAAGGCTGAAATCAGTCCAAACTTCATGCCGAGTTCCAACAGACTTATATCCAATTTTAAACCCAGATTTCAATTAAAAGGAATTTCTACTCAGCCTTAGCTCAAAATCAATTTTCAAAACTCAATTTAAACCATCCTAAAACACGTATGAATCAAATATTGTCTTAGAAATCCGAATTCATAGAAATTATAGCAAGAAACTCAATGGAACAGTAATTTTCTAGTTGTTTTTGTTTTTTTTATTTTTCTCTATTTTTGTTTACCTTTTTAGAACCCCTTTTAGCTTAAGTTTTCATGCCTTTTATAGGGTGAATACTAGGGTAATCTTCAGAGATTCATTTTTCCCTTTAGTCCCTTATTTTATGTATTGCTAGCCAATTTATATCTAAAATTTGCTAGCAAACCCCTACTAGAAGTTTTTGAAAACTATTGCCAAAGGTTCTTTGGATACTATCTATACTACTCTCCAACACCCTAAAAATTACATTGAGAACTAGGCCAATATGGGTCAAAATTTGACCCGTAGACTAAACCAAATTGGGTGGAATACTCTTTACCAATTGAATTAGAGCCAGCCCCAAAGCCCAATTGCAATTAACCAATTGAAAAGAGAATTACAGAACCAAATATCATAACATGATTTCAAGAGTAGTCCTAACTCAAACAATGATCAATTCATAGCTAGGCAAGAGATTAACTAAATTATTAAATCAATATAAACTAATTAACCTAAACTAAAATAAAACTAATCAGGGGTTTAATGAACATATTTTGGGGATGTAAAAAAACTACAAACGACTAGAATTAAGTACCACCTCCAAATTAATCTAAAGGAAGGGCTACTAAACTTAAACCTTTTCACAGAAGGAAAATTTAGTCGAGGCAAACGAAAAAGAAGAGAAGAGGGTGGAGAGATGAAAGAGAAAAAAGAAGAACTTACCCAGCGAGCTTGAAATCCATATTGAAGCTCTGGTTCGACCCAAAACTCTGCAAATAACTTGCATGCACGAATCCGTCCTAAGGCTCTTAGGGATCGATTTTAATTTGAAATTCGAGGAGCTATGAGGATGTTCGAAGGATTATGAGCGGGGATTTGTGATGAGGGAGAGACAGGGGTTCAATGGTGTGATTTTAGGGTCGAACGGAAGAGCGGCGCTGGATACAGTGGAGGAATTAATGCCATCTCCCTAAGGTTTGGGATTTGGGGGGTTTCTGTTAAGATTCAAAGAGAGATGAATGGTGGCATGGGTATGAGGGGAAGAAGGCGAAACTATGGTGCAAAAATTGTGGTCACCAGAGCAGCACCGCCGGCAGAATCGATTTTTAGTAGGCGGTGTGCAGTGGAGACGGTGGGTTTTCTCTGAGAGGTGTGGGGGATGAGAGACGGGGTGGGGGTGCGTTTGGACATATAAATACTTATGGACCCCTAATTCTAAACCGTTGGATCAAAGATCCTCGACGGCCAGAATTGATCAAACAAAACGACGTCGTTTGGGTCCAAGGGAGCCTGGACCGGGTTAGATGCGGGTTTGGGCTGGGTTCTGGTTGGGCTAAATGTTTTAATTTAAATTGGCCTAATTTATTTAACTCTTTTCTTTTCTCTTTGTTTTTTCATTTCTCTTAATTCCAAATTTTCTCTTTTTTTATTTTCAAAATTGGAAGTAAAATCGTAAATTAAATTATACGACCAAATTAGCTTACTCATTAATTCTAAATAATAACTATCATAAATTATTAAAAGCCAAATTAAAATAAAAATAAAAAACCTCAACAAATGCAAAAATAATTTTTTGGTAATTTTTTTCCACATTTATAAAACAACTAATTTTTTAATTAATCCTAAAATATAGAATTAAATCCTAAATGTAACCTATTATGTATTTTCGAAAAAATTAAAATGCACAAATAAAAATACAAATAATTAACAGAAAATGCCACAAAAATCCACAAGATCTCAAACACTAAAAGAAATTATTTTTTTTTGAATTTATGGGAGTAATTCGCATAGGGCAAAAATGACAAGCTCACGACTGCCCCTCTTTGCTTGGAATGAAGAGTTTTCGTGCAAAGATAAGTGAGCGGATACGAGTGATTTTTGCCCTTTTTGAATACTCCGTGGGAAGCATTTTTGAAAATCTTGACTGCACCCTGCTTCGGAGGTTGCCTACATATCCCCGGCTAATAAGGAATCAAGTCAGTATAGTTCAAGAGTTTTTGGTAGCTAGAATTACCATGAAGCTGTGGTCTCACTGTTGCTGCAGCAGCTTGCTAGATCCCTTATTACACCGAGCCAATATGAAAGGAAGCTAGACAAAGCCATGACCTATGGATTACAAAAGAACCAATCTATGTCTTCCAACTTGCTCTCGATCCATGTTTCCTTGTTAATTTGTATTTCTTCATGTGAAACTTCGTGCTGTCTGGTTGCTATGTTTCTCCTTACCAGGTGGATGCCAGCTTGCTGAACTCAAGTTGTGTTCTCTTGTTCTCCAGGTGGGTGCCTGATTACCAAGACTTGAATTGCATTCCCTTTTTCTCCAGGTGAGCGCCTGATTGCCAAAAACTTGAGCTGTATACCCTTGTTCTCCAAGTGGGCGCCTGATTGCAAAAAACTTGAAATGTATTCCCTTGTTCTCCATGTGAGCTTGATTGCCAAACTTCAATTGTATTCCCTTGTTCTCCAGGTTGGTGCCTGATTACCAAAACTTGAATTGTATTCCCTTGTTCTCCAGGTGGGTGCCTGATTACCAAAACTTGAATTGTATTCCCTTGTTCTCTAGGTGGGCACTTGATTGCCCAAACTTGAACTATATTCCCTTGTTCTCCGGGTGGGCGCCCGATTTCCAAAAACTTGAAATGTAGTCCCTCGTTCTCCAGGTGGGTGCCTGATTTCCAAAAACTTGAACTGTATTCCCTTATTCTCCAGGTGGGCACCTGATTTCCAAAACTTGAAATATTCCCTTATTCTCTTGGTGGGCGCCTGATTGCCGAAAACTTGAACTGTATTCCCTTGTTCTCCAGGTGAGCGCTTGATTGCCAAAACTTGAACTATATTCCCTTGTTCTCAAGGTGGGCACCTGATTTCAAAGAACTTGAACTGTATTTCCTTGTTCTCCAGGTGGGCGCCTGACTGCCAAACTTGAATTGTATTCCTTTGTTCTCCAGGTGGGTGCTTTATTACCAAAACTTGAATTCTATTCCATTGTTCTCCGGGTGGACGCCTGATTGCCAAAACTTGAACTGTGTTTCCATGTTCTCCAGGTGGGCACCTGATTGCCAAAAACTTGAATTGAATTCCCTTGTTGTCCAGGTGGGCGCCTGATTGTCAAAACTTGAATTGTATTCCCTTGTTCTCTAGGTGGGCGCCTGATTGCCAAAACTTGAACTGTATTCCCTTATTATCCAAGTGGGTGCCTGATTGCCAAAACTTGAAATGTATTCCCTTGTTCTCCAGGTGGGCGCTTGATTGACAACTTGTATTGTATTCCCTTGTTCTCCAGGTGGGCGCCTGATTACCAAAACTTAAATGTATTCCCTGTTATCCAGGTGGGCGCTTAATTGCCAATACCTTGAATTATATTCCCTTTTTATCTAGGTGGGTGCCTGATTACCAAAAAACTTGAATTGTATTCCCTTGTCCTCCAAGTGGGCGCCTGATTACCAAAACTTGAATTATATTCCCTTGTTCTCCAGGTAGGCACCTGATTTCAAGAAAAATAGACTAAACAAAGAAAATTTTCGGCCCCAGTTGGATGGCTGGGTACATATGTGAGTGTTAACTGAATTTTTTTACCAAATATTCTAAGAACTTGATAGCTAGATCGCATTATCCAGGAGGGTCCTGATAACTCATTAGTTACATGCCAATTTGAAAGATGAATATCTAGTAATCTAAGAAGACTATAAAGTCGTATCCCATTATCTAGGAGGGTCCTGGCAACTCTTAACTAACGACAAAATTTAAAATTAGGCTATGTCCTGCAAAGGTATTACTTCCACCATGTCTTGTTATCTAAGAAAATATTAAGGCTGCATCCCATTATCCAGGAGGGTCCTGAAAAATCACAATCAAATCTTATCATACTTTCCTATGACAGACCTTACGCAAATCTTGTTTTTAATCGAAAAACTGATTCCCATTATTCAGGAGGGTCGTGTCAATTCTTAATTAAAGCCAATTTTAAGTCTAATGGGGGACAGTAATTAAAGATAGATCCTATTATCCTGGAGGGTCCTGAAAACTTCTAAAATTACATCCCATTGTCCAGGAGGATCCGAAAAACTTTAAAATAAAATCCCATTATCCCGGAAGGTCTTGACAATTTTAATTTAAATCCCATTATCCAGGAGGGTCCTGACGACTCCTATGTAAACTCCTATCTCTTGTATTCATTGGGGAAATATTTATGCCAGATCATGTTATCCGTGGCCGTTTGAATTTTAAACTGTGTCCCATTTTCCAGGAGGTTCCTAACAACTCCTAGCTGAATCCTATTTCATCACAAAAACTCTTAAGTCCATTAATGCTCGTTTTCTATTCCCGATTATTTTGAGCTTTAACTAGGTCCTATTTTCCTAAAGGGTCCTAAAGTTCACAGTTATACCTACTGGGTGCTAGCTTCTCCCATGGAGGACTTCCCCGAGACATCCAAAATTTCCTGCCCCTGTTTCAATCAAAGCAAATCTTGTCAGTTTGAAATGTGGTGGTTAGCTTGTGGCATTCTTGCTGGAAATGGCATCCAGGCTGTCATGGTCTGTTGTGGCCAACTTTCCTGAATTGGCTATGAGCTGCCTGATTTGTTTAGCTGACCCCCTGAACCTTATGGCCTTAGATGAACTGAGCATTTTGTACCTTACCATTGTGCTACCTTCCTGACTCTCTTTCCAGATTCTTTGCATCTATCATTGACAGATCTTTCAATGACTCTTCATACCCCATTTTAACTTCTGCTTCCTTTGCTATGATTTAGCCGTAGTGTGTTTTGCCGTTTGGGAGCTGGTAGTAAGCTTGATATTTCTCTCCTGCTTGCTTAAACCAAACTAACCTTGAAAATATCTTAGAGGGGTGAATACCCGGAAGAAAATGAAATGCAATGACTCTGAGTTGTTTTTAGAACAAAAGAATTCAGAATTGCATGACTTTAAAGGGGGAAGAAAAGAGACTTATCTCGGGGGGGGGGGGGAAGCTGGTTCCTATGATCATGACATGATGCACTTCGACTTAGTCGACCTAGTCTGTCCAAACGATCCGCTTTAGTCACCATGCTTTATTGCTGTGACCTTCTTTAACCATATTTCTTTAACTAAACCCTGATCTTGCTCTTCCTGCGGTGTTCTGAATAGATTTTCACCAACAAACCTCTTTCAAATGTTCATTTCTTGACTTGCCTTCACCTTAAGTTGCCCATGAGGTTTTTCACCAATAAGACTCTCTCATTTTCATTTCTCCCAGCTCCCATCGCTTTACGGTTCGTGTGAGGGTTTTCACCAATAAGACTCTCTCATTTTGGTTTTCGCTCAACTCCTGTCACCTTACAGTGCCCGTGAGGGTTTTCACCAATAAAACTCTCTCATTTCCATCTTTTCTTGCTCGAACTAGAGTGTTGCCCTGGGTATGAATCATCTCTTCTTGCTTGACTTGGCATTTATTAAAGACTGATAACAAGGTCTTTACTTGGACCGTAATGTAGGCTTTTAGATAGGGTTAGAAAGAAAGGGTGTTAAGTCTCAAAACAATCCCAATGGGTTTATAATTACAACTTTCAGAATCAAAATTCGTGCAACGATTACAACTTCTGTCCCAGTTTCTTGCTTGGGGACTCTTGGATTTTATTTTAATGAGATCGAACCGTGAGGCTGCCTACGTATCCTTAAAAGGAATTAGGCCAAACGTAGTTCACGTCATAGGAATGACTCTATTGTTGTGTTTTTCTCCTCTTTTCTTTTTCTTCTCACTCTTTCTTTTTGTTTCTTCCCTTTTCTTTTGTTGCTTTTGCTGTTTTGTTGTTTGTTTTTTTTTTCTTTTTTTTTTCTTCTTCTTTTCTTCTCTTTTTCTTTTCCTCTTCTCTTTTTTTTTCTTTATTCATCTCTTACGCTTGCATTTGTAATTTTGGTACTGATTCCAAAAGAGGGGTATAAAATAAAATAATTAAAGCTCTCAAGGTTTAACAAGGGATAAAGTGTTTAGATAGCAGAATAAAACGCCTTTGTCATTCCAATTTCCAAAACATGCCAATTACAAAAAAATATGATTTAATCAAAGAAACGCATACATAGTATCTCTTAACTACATCGAAATTGATGGCCATTTTTATGCACTTGCCTTCCACATCTGCTAGATACAATGCCCCGTTGGACAACACTCTTGACACGATGAATGGCCCTTGCCAGTTTGGGGAAAACTTGCCTTTTGCCTCTGCCTGGTGAGGAAGGATGCACTTCAATACCAACTGGCCCACTTCAAACCTTCTTGGGCGCACCTTCTTGTTATATGATCTGGCCATTCTTTGTTGATACACTTAACCGTGACATATTGCTGCTAATCTCTTTTCATCAATCAAGCTCAATTGCTCCAGGCGGGTTTTGATCCACTCGTCATCATCGATTTCTGCCTCGGCGACTATCCGAAGAGACAGGATTTCAATTTCTGCTGGTATTATTACTTCTGTGCCATATGTCAACAAATACGGCATTGCCCCTACTGAGTTGCTGATAATGGTGCGATAGCCTAACTATGCGAAGGTAGCTTCTCATGCCATTGCCTGGACCCTTCCACCATTTTTCGAAGTATCTTCTTTATGTTGTTGTTGGCTACCTCAACTGCTCTATTCGCCTTGGGGCGAGAGGGTGGAATATTGATGTGTAATCTTAAACTACTGACATATCTCTTTTAACAAATGACTATTGAGATTTGCTCCATTGTCTGTGATGATTATCTTGGGGATTCTGAACCGACATATGGTATTTGAATGCACAAAGTCGACCACGACTTTCTTGGTTATTGACTTGAAAGTTTTAGCTTTGACCCACTTGGTGAAATAATAAATAGTCACCAGGATAAATCTGTGCCCATTGGCTGCTGCTGGTTCGATGGGCCCGATGACATCCATACCCCAGGCGATGAAGGGCCATGGTGTGGTCATCGTATGTAATTCATATGGCAAGGAGTGAATCAAATCTCCATACACCTGACATTGATGAAATTTGCGCACGAAACTAATACAATCTCGCTCCATGGTGAGCCAATAATAACCTACACGGAGAATCTTCTTTGCCAAAACATATCCATTCATGTGCGGTCTACAGACTCCGGAATGTACCTCGCTCATGATGGCCGTGGCCTGTGTAGCATCTATGCATCTTAACTACCCAAGATCTGGCGTTCTCTTGTGTAATACCCCTCCACTGAAGAAGAACCCGCTTGATAATCGATGAATGGTTCTTTTTTGATAACTTGTGGCTTGTCTTGGGTACACACCCATCCTGATATATTCTTTGATGTCGTGAAACCAAGGCTCACCATGAAGCTCCTCTTCCACCATATTACAGTAAGCATATTGATCATGGACTTGGATATGCAATAGGTCAAAATAAGACTTATCTAGATGATGTAATATTGATGCCAAAGTAGCCAAGGCATCAGCAACCTCGTTGTGGATTCTTGGAATATGCCTGAACTCTACTGACTGGAATCGCTGAAAAAGATCGTGCAGATATTGCCAGTATGGTATGTGCTTCAAATCTCGTGTTTCCCATTCCCCTTGAATCTAGTGTACCAGAAGGTCCGAGTCCCCCAAGACCAAGACTTCTTGGACACCCATATCTGCAGCTAACCTCAGACCCAAAATGCATGCCTCATATTCTGCCATATTATTAGTGCAATAGAAGCGGAGCTGAGCTGTAACGGGGTAGTGGTTCCCTGTTTCAGAAATAAGTACTGCTCATATCCAAATGCCTTTTATGTTGGTGGCCCCATCGAAGAATAGTTTCCATCCTGGCTTCTCATCTTGTTCTACTTCATCAATATGCATCACCTCTTCATCTTAGAAGTATGTCTTTAAAGGTTCGTATTCTTTGTCCACCAGGTTTTCGGCCAGATGATCAACTAGTGCCTGCGCTTTCATTGCAGTCCTAGTCACGTAGAAAATGAGAACTCGGCGAGCAGGATTTTCCACTTTGCAAGCCTCCACGTGGGTATAGGGTTCTAAAAGATGTACTTCAACGGGTCCATGCATGAGATGAGGTAAGTAGTATGTGACAACATGTAGTGTTTCAACTTCTGTGCAACCCAAGTTAGGGCACAACACGTCCTTTCAAGATGAGTATACTTAACCTCATAAGCTGTAAATTTCTTGCTAAGGTAGTATATGGCCTGATCCTTTCTCCCGGTAATATCGTGCTGACCCAACACACATCTAAATGAGTTGTCCAAGACTGTCAGATATAGGATCAAGGGCCTCCCTGGTTTCGGTGGGACCAATACCGGTGGGTTCGACAAGTATCCTTTTATTTTATCAAAAGCCTCCTGGTATTCCTCCATTCACTTGGCCGCAACATCCTTTTTGAATAGCATAAAGATATGCTCACAAGTTGTCGTGAGCTGACCAATAAATCTACTGATGTAATTCAGTCTCACCAACAGACTCATCACCTCAGTTTTGTTCCTCATAGACTGCAATTCTTGTATGGTTTGATATTTGATGGATCTAGCTCAATGCCTCGACGGATGACTATGAATCCTAGCAACTTCCTTGATGGCACACCAAATGCGCATATCGCAGGATTGAGCTTGAGATTGTACCTGCGGAGCCTTTGAAAGAATTTTCTCTGATCTCTGACGTGGTCGGACTGCTTCCTAGATTTCACAATACATTATCCACATAGACCTCAATTTCCTTATGTATCATATCGTGGAATATGGTTGACATTGCCCTTAAATAGGTTTCCCCAGCATTCTTCAGACTAAAGGGCATGACCCTATAGTAATATGTTCCCCACGACGTGATGAATGCTGTCTTCTCTGCATCCTCCTCATCCATCAAGATCTGGTGATAGCCGGTGTAACAATCTACGAAAGAACCAATCTCATGTTTTGCACAATTATCAATCAATATGTGGATGTTCGATAGTGGGAAGTTGTCCTTTGGACTTGCTTTATTGAGGTCACGATAATCGACGCATACCCTAGTTTTACCGTCCTTCTTTTGCACAAGCACAACATTGGCTAAACATGTGGGATATCGTGTGACTCGGATGACCTTTGCCTCAAATTTCTTGGTAACTTCCTCTTTGATCTTTTAGTATATGTTGGTTTTAAACTTCCTCAACCTTTGTTTGACAGGAGGGTAGGCCGGGTCAGTGGGAAATTTGTGAACCACCAAGTCAGTGCTCAACCCTGGCATATCGTAGTAGGACCATGCAATAACATCTTTGTATTCAAGAGTGGTTCAATTATTTCTTCCCTAAGTTGCGGCTCAAGATGGATACTTATATTAGTTTCTCAGATATTATCTGGGTCCCCTAGACTGACTGCTTCTGTATCATTCAAGTTCTGCTTGGGTTTTTCTTCAAAGTGGCTTAACTCTTTACTAATTTCCTCAAACTCCTTTTCCTCATCATATTCTGGTTCATCCTCATATTCTATCTCTTGAATTATTACTTCTAAATTAGACCAACTTTTAAGTCTGGGCCGAAGAGTCCTTATACATGTCATATCATTGGAGCCAACATAAAATTAACTGTACAATAAAGAAAAGAAAAGCGAAGAAAAATAAAACGATCAACACTGACAAAAGAGGAAATTGCATTTCTTTGAAATTGAAAGATAACAAGGTTTACAGATCCAAATAGATGGAACATAGACTCTGAATTACAACCCGGGAATAATCCAAAGAAATTGAAAGAAAAATTAAAGCAAACTACCAAAACTTCTTCCTGGTCGGGAGAGGAGTAGCTTCCCAATTATTGATCTTTGTATAAGGCCCAACAAATTGCACATCTGCGTTGCTAGAGCCCACTCTATATTCTACCACATTCATACCTTCAAACAACTTCTCGACCCTTTCAAGAAATTCCTTATCAGGATCAACCACAAAACTGGAACTTATCATTGTCGGGCGCTTCTTGGTTCCACGCTTCACAAACGGTTTGAAGAGATGCGGTATGGGCTTGGAGAAGACCCCTGCTTTCTACTTCATTCTTCTAGCCCTCTTTATTTCTACAACTATGGGCTTGAACCCCAAACCAAAGGTTTCTATGTTTGTGGGGAGAGATACTGCTCGTACGATATCCTGAAGTGACGCCCCAAACCCGTTCTTCAACATCTCAACAACCACCATGACTGTCGCAATGGATATCTTTGGCATTGGAACACACTCCCCCTCTGGAACTTTTCTCTCTAATTCATATCATGAACCTGATATACCCAGGGCCCCTTGTCATCATCCTCCTTGATGAGTGGCACAATAGCATCACTGTGAGCATACAGATGGTCCTCGCCGTGCATAACTATTTCTTGTCGATCCCATTCAAATTTCACCATTTGATTAAAAGTAGAGGGGAGTGCTCTAGCAGCATGGATCCAAGGTCGTCTCAACATCAGGTTGTAGGAAACTGCCACATCCAGCACTTGGAATTCCATGGTAAAATTGACCGATCCGATTTTCAGTTCGAGCACTATGTCACCGACTGAATCTTTTCCCCCTCCATCAAACCCTCACACACAAATTTTGTTCTTGTCGATTCTTGCATGTCCTACCTTCAACGTGTTCAACGTGGAAAGAGGTAAAATATTTACACTTGAACCGTTATCAACCAACACTCGAGTAACTACATAATCTTTGCACTTTACCGTGAGATAGAGTGCTCTATTATGCTCAGTGCCTTCTACGGGCAATTCATCATCGGAAAAAATGACTCTGTTCACCTCAAAATCTTGTTGGCTATCTTCTCCAAGTGATTGACCGTGATTTTATCAGGAATTTGGGCCTCGTTCAGGATATTCATCAACGTTGACGCTGCTTGTCCGAATGAATCAACAATGATAACAGTAAGATTTGAGTAGGCATCTTTCTCAGTTGTTCCACAATAGAATAATACTACATTTTCATTTTCTTCAAAAACTTTTCTGCTTCCTCTTCACTCACAATTTTCTTCACCAGCACAGAGTTATCCTTGGTCGGTTTTGGTTTTCTCAATTCCTCAAGGGCAAAGCACCTCCCCGATCGGGTTAATCGTGGGTCTAACAAACTCCTTCCTAGCCTCTTTCCCTTTGTATGTCACTATTACTCGATAATAATTCCAAGTTACGGCCTTGATACTGATCATTGGCAACTGAGTTATAGGTTTGACAATGACAGGCTCTGTGCGAGCGCCTTCCACGACAACTACACTCTTGCTTGCCACCCCTGGTACAACCACTTTTGTGTTTTCTTATCTCACCATCCTGTTTCTCGGGGATTCCTTCTTGACTACAGCGAAAGGCTCACTGCTTCGTCCACTTGACTTCAGCGTCAACATCTTGCTTGTTAAATTCTCAATCGTCTTCCGTTCACTGGCTAGGATCATCATGACAGTTTGTGAAGGCTTTTTGGGCTCTCCCTTTTTGTGCACTATCTCAATCATATTTGTCTCTTGATGAGCAGGCAATGGGTTTTGATAATATTGGGTGCTTCCGGAGCTTGCACCTTAATCCGATGTGAATCAATGAGTTCTTGAATATCACTCTTCAGATGCCAACATTTATCTGTGTCATGCCCCGGGGCACCAGAACAATACTTATAATTGACAGAATAGTCCAGATTTGTCGGAGGAGGATTTGGCAATTTTGCTTCAATCTGCCTCAACATATCTAACTGTCTCAACCTATGGAATAAGCTGGTATATGATTCTCTCAATGGAGTGAAAGTTTTCTTCTTTTGCATTCTCTCACTTTTTAAGCTTGGTTGGCCCGGAAAGCTGGTCTCGGAGGGTGTTAGTAGGCTCTTAGAGGTTAATAGTTATTATATGGAGCTCGGTAACTATTTTGTGGGGTTAGCACACGCCATTTTGCATGGTCGGGAGGTTGAGTATATATTTGTGCATGATGGACAGAAAACAGGGGGTCATGAGGTGGTAGTAGTGTTGTGGTGGGCTATATGGAGTGTGTGGATAGGTTTGATAATAAGGTCGGGGCTGGTTGTAATGGTATGGACCCTGGGGCCCAAACCAAGACCCTGAATCAATCGTCACTGCCTCCTCCTCCTTCTTTTTTATGATTACTCCCCCGGTCCCCCTTTGGATAGCCTGGGTGGTTTCTTTGATTGCTAAATAACTCAGAATCTTGTTAGATTTGAGTCCCTCCTCTACCATTCTCCCCATTTTTACTACCTCATTAAAGGATTTACCCACCGCCGATACCAGGTGACCAAAATATGTAGGCTCCAAAGCTCGCAAGAAGTAATCTACCATTTCACTTTCCTTCATTAGTGGATCGACCATTGCCGCCTTCTCCCTCCAACAGAGCCATACTCTCTGAAGCTCTCATTGTGATTCTTTTCTAGTTTCATCAAGGACAAATGATCTGGAATAATTTCAAGATTGGACTGAAAATGACAGGCGAATGCTCGTGCTAGATCGTCCCATGTGTACCACCAAGCATGATCCTGTCGGGTGTACCATTCCAATGCTGAACCACTCAAACTTTGACTGAAGTAGGCCATCAGTAATTCATCCTTCCCACTTTCCCCTCTCATCTTGCTGCAGAAACCCCTTAGGTGTGCCACCGGATCACCATGCCCGTCGTATAAGTCGAACTTGGGCATTTTAAATCCCGGCAGCAACTGTACATATGGGAACAAACAGAGGTCTTTGTATGCCACACTCACTTGGCCTCCCTACCCTCACATATATCTGAATGATTGCTCTAGACTTTTGACTTTCTTAAGAACCTCCTCTTGCTCAAAATTTTTGCTGGTTTATCAACCTCTGTCGGGGTTTCATACTGGGGAGTGTAAGAGTAAGATTCGTAGGCTTTGAAATTGGATTCTGGTGGGTAATACTAGTTATCATGATCTTGGAGCAAAGCTTCACTTGATTGTTTGTCGAGTGCGGAGGGAGGAGGTGCCACAACGATATGAGCAACTGGTGGAGGGGGTTGGGTAACAACTTTGGGTGGTGGAGTTGGGGCTGCCTGGGAAGTTGTACGCTGGTATTGTTTGTAGATGGGGAAGCTTGGGGGTGGATCAGTGGCAGGGTGGTCATGTGACTGGGCTAATGGTGGGATGGAGGTTGAGTTAGCAGGATAAGCTGGTGGTGGCTGCCCTCTTTCCCATGCCTGATACATTTCAGCCATCTCATGTTTCAACTTGTACATCTCTTCTTTCATTGCATTAAAATCCAACTCTTCCACCTCTTTCAAGGGATCAATGATACTTGCATCGGATTATTGATTGGCCATAGTCAGCTTGCTTTTGGACCGAGTGTTATAGGAGTGAGTTGCTAGAATGCCGCAAAGCTAATCACCTGTCTAGATTGGATAGAAAACACCAAAACTTATTAACAGTTAGGATTTAACAAATAGGTAGCCACATATTCAGGGATGAATGCACCTAAGCAGTTATCGGTTTCTATTAAGCACATGGATTGGCTGCTTGCGTCATCCCGGATTTTATCCTATGCCACTTTCCCTTTCTCTCTTGTTTTCTTTTCTTCTTCCTCTTTCTTTTGCTCAGCTCATTTTTTCCTGCCTTAATTTGTTTCATTATTCTCTCCCTTATTTTACCGTTGTTTCTCTTATGATTTTCTTTTCTTTTCCCTCTTTTCTTATTCTGGTTATGGTCGAATTCTATGGAGATTTCCTACGTATCATGACCCCACATGAATCAGACCGAGCATAGTTCTGGTAGAGAAGTGTAGAAAATATTTTGAAATTTTTAATTTTCATAAAGTAAAATACTTGATTAACACTACAAGCAGACTTTGAGAAAATAAATCAACAGATTCCGACGCAAACGAAACCAACAAACTCTGACGGAAAAATAAAAACAACTGACTTGATAACCTACTACAGACTTAGATAGAAGAAATCATGAATACATTAAGGCCTCTAATGCTCTTGGGGCTTGCGAGACATCGTTCGGTCTCGCTGCAGGCCTCTGTGCTACATCCCCTTGGAGGTGGTGGAGGTCTTCCATCACTTGATGAACGAATGTCATTGCGGTGGCAAAAAACATGGATCTTGTCATATCTTCGCAGTGGCTACACTTTATGGTGATGTAATCAGCGATCATCTGTACCCTCTCTCTTATAGCACCTTTTCTTGCAACAATCGCCCAATGTGCTAGGCCCTGGACTCCAAAGTTTGTTCGGCTACATGATTCAGCTCTTTAAATTGTTGCAAATCTCTCTCCAACCGTGCTATTGTTGTGTAACAATGCTCTCTCTCAACCTTGAAGTCTTTTTCTTGCTTAACCATTTAGTTTTCAACCATGATGACCATCTTCTTCATCCTCGCAACCTCGTTGTCATACCTTTCTTTCAGTTGTTCGATCATGCGCGCTCGTTCCTCCGTATTTTTGGCCAATTGTTTTCGGGCCCCGACTAACTCACCCTTTGCTTTGTTCAAGTCAAGACCATATTCTCCAAATTTCTGCCTTAGATTGTCTATGAGCTTTTCATCCTTCACACTTCTGGTGCGATTCTCTATGACTATTTTCATTCTCTGGATTTGAGCTCGCAAGGTTTCATTTTCTTTGGTTAGTCTTTTCTTTTCCCCCCTCGTCTTCTGTGACTTGCAAACCATTCTCGAATTGAAGGTCTTTGACTTTATTTTCCAATTTCCCTATTGTGGCCCTGTATTCATTTTCCCTGGCTAACCAATTCCATTATTGTTGTGACGCCTAAGCAAATTCTTGAAGATGTGGTCTTTTGGCCGATATTCCAAACTCCACTTCCTTTTTACACCAAGCCAGGTACCCTGGTGCAACCTCACCATTAGACAATTCTCGTACTCGAGTGTTCGCCGTCATGTTCTGACACTCGCTCCAAATCTGGCGAACTGCTGTGTCGTCAAACTGACCATTAGGACAAATTTCAACCACATGGTGACTAATGTCTTCATCCCTAGGAACCATTTGGCACCTCCCTAACTGTCTTAGCAGCCGGTATGGAGCATAAGGTTGGATGCTCCGGAGAACCATCAAAAGGAAATGAGGCCCGATGGCTGGCATATATATAATTTCATCAGTGGGGAGCCACCCGAACGTCCACTCTATTTTACTTGCACTTATGGTACAAAGATATGATACCACTTAATGACCCATAACTCATGATTGAGATCGATGTCACAGGTGTTCAACCATCCACATCTGTAACAACAAGTTGCATCCTTCAAAGAAATCTCCTCCGGCTTTACAGGCTGTGAGAGCACAGAAGATTTCAGATAATATCATGAGTGCGAGGGTGTGCTGACAACCCCCGCTATCCGTATATCAATATTCCTATCTTTTTGTGGAAATACCAAGAGGCACAAGAAGAATACCATAAATGCTAAACACCTGTGTTCTTCCCATTTGAGTCGGTTTCCCTTGCTAAAAATTTTATTTTCGGGTCGTTAAGCCCCCTATGTGCCCATACCTATGGTATATAAACTGTGGAGTACAAAAACCAGCTGACAGATCTGGATTGTGAACCCCCTGCTTATCTTTAGTGAATCCAAGAATTTGTGTACAACGACGGCCCTTGGCGCAATCAAATACTAGTGTCTTAGAGGAATCTTGGGCCCCCTATATATCCGGCTATTTCTTCCAAGGTTGGGGTGAATTCAAATTTTGGGAAATGAAATACGTTGTGAGCTGGGTCCATGAATATAACCGACGCCTTTATGAAATCCCCCCTAAGATTAAGTTTCAACAATCCGGTGAGTCCTCCCAAGTATGCATTGACCTTGTTTTCCCTGATTCACCTAGATCATTCTAGCACATATGCAACTCTAAAGGGATCTTGTTTATGCATGTTATTGGTAAATTTTGATTCATACTCATTTTACACATTTATTAGGCTGATTAATCAAAAATCATGATTTATTGGACTCAAAAACAAAGTTAATTTTTTTTTCAAATTTTCATTTAAAAATAAAATTCCGGCTTTGCAAATATGGCCTTTCAGCACTTCTGGGGGAAGGTTTTAAGGTGTGCTTGCTATCAGCCAAAATTTGGAAAATAATCCAGGACGGCTGTTCATACAAAAACAGCATTCCGGTGCCCTTTTGGGGACACTCGGCTAGTTTTGACAAGAACTGCCTTATTTATTTATCAGAAACATAATTTGGTTCTTTTCAGGCTATTTTTGCAAAAACAAAGTTGGGCCCGATGTGGGTTTGTTATGTATCTCACGCCCTGTGAGAATCAAATCGGCGTAGTTCGGGCAATTCTGACAGAATTAAAAACCAACTTCTTTTTTTTTTTTTTGTTTTTCAAAAACAAAATCATTTTCTTTGTTCTTTTCAAAATTTCGGCAGAATTTCAATATCGATTTTTGAAACAGATAATTACATCCCTCATCCCTCACACTGTTATTTCCTTTGTCAGATTCTCCTCCTTTTTTTTTTGCAAAAGCCGGTCATCATGCAAATCTGAAATGAATGCACAAGTAGCACGCAAGATGCATCAAGATGGTCTGTCATTTTAGGTGCACCTGTCATAGACGGATCCAACCCTTGTGTTGAGTCCCCTAAGTCAAATGCATGATGCAAATAAGCGTTCCTACTAGGGATCCGTCAAGTTATTCTAGGTTCAAAACCTAGGTATATGTTCTAGCCTGTGTACCCGAACAAACAATTCGAGTCGAGGAGGGAGCTACGTACCGGGAACCAAAAGGCCATCCGGCTTAGTAATTTGTCCGAGCGTCTTTCTTATTCCAAGGTATGACACTAATAGAATGGAGTGTCTCAACCAGCGAGCACATCCCTGAAGATGAGAAGAGAAGGGTTTCGCGGCAGTTTATATACAGTTCAAATAATATTAAAGCGGTAAAAGCAACACTTAGCACATTCGGCACAATCATGTAATAAAATCAGATATTAAACAAAGCCAAATGCAAAAATTATTCTAAGCTCGAATTCATGAACCCTGAACCAGATATTTTGGGTTCGGTCCTAGCAGAGTCGCCAGAGCTGTCACACCTCCCTTTTAACACTATACCCCAAGAAGGGCGTAGATAAGGGAGTTTTTCCAATTAAAGGACAATCGAAACGAGATTTATTTATTTAATGATTTCAGAGTTGCCACTTGGGATAATTTATGGTGTCCCAAGTCACCGGTTTAAAATCTTGAATCGAAGAAGGTTTGACTCTGTAATACAATCTGCGAGCTAGAAATCCAGGTAATGAATTATGTTAACCCGGGAGAAGGTATTAGGCATTCCCGAGTTCCGTAGTTCTAGCACGGTCTCTCAACTGTTATATTCGGCTTAGTTATCTGATTTTAATACATTTTGCACCTATATGCATTTTGAATCTTTTAACCGCTTTTATTGTTTTCGAAAAATTACAACGCTATTAAAATACGTCTTGAACCATGTCACACAAATGCACCAGTGGTCTTAGACATATTTTAATATTGTTGGAATTTGGATTTGGGTCACATAAATACGTACCCGAGTTTAGCAAGGTATATTTTTAACTAGCGTGCCTAAGGCAATTGCGTGTTTTCAAATTTGCGAGGGCCATGAAAAATTCGCTAAGTGGCACACCTCGAATTCTAAGGATTCAAAATCAATTATTAAACTAAGCTTCGGGAGGCCATAAGCTATTTGTTTTACTAATATGAATCACCTCTACTAACTAAGGGAATTTGGTTATCTAATACCAAATGTAATTAAAGGTCCTATTTAAACTAATCCAGATGGCTTATATGAGGGAAAACCAATTCATTACATAATAGGCTTGAGCCAACACAGGAAAATGGGTGGCCCAACAAAGGAATGGCCCAGCTCTGATTTAGAGAAGCCTTCCAAACTGTTCCTCAAAAGAGCCCAAATTCGAGGCATGCAGTTGTTGAGTTGAAACTCATCATCGAACCCTTAATGCAGATCCGACATCACTAAATCAAAAGGGGCTTAAATGTATCTCTAACCATTGAATTAATATATTGAAAAAAGTGAATACAGGATTTTGACATTTCATCACCCTAAAGATATGCTATACATCTTTTGATAACATTTTATTTAAAATGGCATCTGGGACTCGAATATGCTAATTAGTCAGCCTTATGCCACACTCAATATTCAAACGACTTAAATATACCATGCTCGTATAACATGTGATTTCCTGCTTGAATGACCATACCCAAAACTATGTAAATTCTGAACCCAAACCCAAAAACAAGGAGAAGACTCAAGAAATTTGGTCATGCTTACAAAACTGCTTTGGCATACATCAGTACACACGCAGGACAACATCCAATCCTTCAAAATTTGAACCTGAATAATTCTCAGCAGAAGACTAACAGAATCTAGGACCCCATAACACAATATTACACATAACCATGAATAATCACAGTCCATTGTTTACTTGGTGATACAGGTGCAAAAACACTACACCAAGTCACTTTCACATGCCCAGATCCAAAAATAAAGGCCTTAATTAATATCTATAACTTGAAATATAATTACAAAACATGTAAATAGTAAAAGATAAAGGGAAATCAACTTCAAATATGGTCTTCATTTAACAACACTTCAACTCTTTTACATGTTCACAATCATTCCTTAATCATGAGCTAAGGAAGTACCTTGAATTTGAAGAGCAAAACAAAAATGAGTAGCAGCAAAGCATTATCAGCAATCAACAGTGTTTACAAGGCTGTCATTAGTCCAAACTTCATGCCGAGTTCCAACAGACATATATCCAATTTCTAAACCCAGATTTCAATTAAAGGGAATTTCTACATAGTCTTAGCTTAAAATCAATTTTCAAAACTCAATTTAAACCTTCCTCAAGCACGTATGAATCAAAGATTATCTTAGAAATTCGAATTCTTAGAAATTGTAGCAAGACACTCAATGGAACATTAATTTTCTAGCTGTTTTTGTGTTTTCTGATTTTTCTCTATTTTTGTTCACCTTTTTTTAGAACCCCTTTTAGCTTAAGTTTCATGCCTTTTATAGGATAAATACTAGGGCAACCTTCAGATATTCATTTTGCCCTTTACTCCCTTATTTTATGACTTGCTAGCCAAGTTATATCTAAAATTTGCTAGCAAAACCCTACTAGAAGTTTCTGAAAACTATTACCAAAGATTCTTTGGTCATATTACCTATACTACCCTCACAAACCCTAAAAATTACTTTGAGAACCAGGCCAATATGGGTCAAAATTTGACCCATAAACTTAACCTAATTGGGTGGGCTGCTCTTTACCAACTGAATTAGAGCCAACCACAAAGCCCAATTGCAATTAACCAATTGAATAGAGCATTACAGACCCAAATATCATAACATGATTTCAAAAGTAGTCCTAACTCAAACAATGATCAATTCACAGCTAGGAAAGGGATTAAGTAAATTACTAAATCACTAAAAAATAATTAACCTAAACTAAAATAAAACTAATCAGGGGTTTAATGAACATGTTTTGGGGATTTGCAAAAATTACAAACAACCAGAATAAAGTACACCTCCAAATTATTTAAAGGAATGACTACTAAACCTAAACCTATTCACAGAAGGCAAAGTTAGTCGAGGAAAATGGAAAAGAAGAGAAAAAGGTCGAGAGATAAAGAGAAAAAAGAAGAACTTTCCAGCGAGCTTGAAATCCATATTGAAGCTCTAGTTCGACCAAAACTTCGCAAATGACTTGCATGTACGAATCCGTCTAAGGCTCTTAAGGCTCGATTTTTATTTTAAATTTGAGGAGCTAAAAGTATATCCGAAGGATTATGAGTAGGGCTTTGGGATGACGGAGAAATGTGGTTCAAAGGTGTGGTTTTAGGATCGAACGGAAGCGGTGTCGCCGGATACGGTGGAGGAATTAGTGGCATCGCCCTAAGGTTTTGGATTAGGGCGGTTTCTTGTGAGATTCGAGGGAGATGAATGGTGGCATGGGTATGAGGGGAAGAAGGTGAAGCTATGGTGTAAAAATGGTGGTCATTAAAGCAGCACCACCGGCGGAGACTATTTTCAGTAGGCGGTGTGCGGCGGAGACGGTGGAGTCTCTCTCAGAGGTATGGGGGAACAGAGACGGGGTGGGGGTGCGTTTGGAAATATAAATACTCATGGACCCCTAGATCTAAATCGTTGGATCAAAGATCCTCGATTGCCAGGATTGATCAAACAAAACGGCGTCGCTTGGGTCCAAAGGGGGGCCTGGACCAGGTCAGACGCAGGTTTAGGCTGGGTTCTAGTTGGGCTAAGTGTTTTAAATTAAATTAGCCCAGTTTATTTATATCTTTTCTTTTCTCTTTGTTTTTTCATTTATCTTAATTCCAAATTTTCTCCTTTTTTTATCTTCAAAGTTGGAAGTAAATTCCTGAATTAAATTATAAGACCACGTTAGCTTACTCATAAATTCTAAATAATAATTATCTTAAATTATTAAAGTCCAAATAAAAATAAAAATTAAAAAAACCTCAACAACTGCAAAAATAAATTTTTTTGTGATTTTTTCCCACCTTTCTAAAACAACTAATTTGTTAATTAATCCTAAAATGTAATTAAATCCTAAATGTAAATGCAACATATTCTGTATTTTTGCACCAATTAAAATGCACAAACAACAATTCAAAAAATTAACAGAAAATGCCAGAAAATTCACAAGATCGCAACATTAAAAAGAAATTATTTTATTTTTAATTTATGGGAATAATTCGTGTAGGAAAAAAATCACATGCTCACAACACCTATTGCTGAACCTATTGACCAGTTGTACGAAAGACAAAAAGCTACTGGTCATGTCACCCCTATCTCTGCTGCAACTCCTAAGAACCCTTCTCAGTGGGTTAATCCAAACAAATCCTGTGCATACCATTTCGGCATAAAAGGACACACCATTGACGAATGTTGTTCCTTGAAAGACAAGTTCCAGACTTTAATTGATAACAACATAATCGTGGTAAAAGAACCTGCTCCAAATGTCGGTAATAATCCTCTGCCAAACCATAAGTGTGGAGGTGTTCACATGATAGAAATAGAGGACGATTGGGATCCCGAGGGATTGATCGTTTGATCACAAAAGGTGATGACCCAAAGAAATCAATAGGTACTCTTAATCCAATCATGGTCCAAATTAAGCCCTCTGGGGACGCCAAGGTAAATATGTTCATGTCACTTGATTTTGAAGCACATCCTCTGAAAAGACACCAGCACCAATTGAGGTCAAATTTGTATCTCCAGTAAATGCACCTATACCAATCGAAGTTGCAGTTTTACTGACCAAGGTACATGCTCCGTTCAGAGTAAAGATTGTCATGCCGATCCTAGTGGCAATGTCGACCATGATGCCATTCCATACAAAGGCTATACCATGGTGCTATACAGCCGAAGCAAGAAGGAAAGGCAAGGTTCGGTTCAGAGAGGCTATTGTAACAAAGGGTATGATGATAATTGGTAGAGTTTATATCCTGGAGCATCTGGCTGAGTCGAGCAAGTAGGACTTTACTGGCCACCCATCATAGAGACCGGGTCGGATGATCTCTAGAGAAATATACAGACCAAGGAATACTCGGTCATCAACCAGCTGAACAATACACCGGCACAAATTTCCATCCTTGCTTTGCTACAAAATTCTGAGGCACACAAGAATGCCCTGTTGAGGGTGGTAAGTGAAGCATACGTGCCAAGAAATATCACCGGCAGTGAAAAGGCTAACATGGTAGGATAGATATTGGAAAGTCACAAGATCACTTTTCATGAAGGTGAGCTACCACCTGAAGGGTTGGGTTACAACAAGATATTACACATCACCATGTAGTGCGAAGACTATTTTATCACCAGAATCCTAATTGATGGAGGGTCCAGCCTCAACATTTGTCTCCTGGTAACACTCAGGACGTTGGGTAAGGGACTATACGAGATAAAGGATGGAGCCTTAAATGTGAAAGCCTTTGACGGTTCCCAAATGTCTACTTTTGGGGAAATTAGTCTGTGTTTACAAATGGGGCCAACTTGGTTCGATGTTGATTTCCAAGTGATAGACGTACCAATATCTTACAATCTGTTGTTAGCACGACCATAGATTCATGTTACTGGGGCCGTAGAGTCAACACTACATCAAGCGGTAAAGTTCGAGTGAAATCACCAGGAGGTAATCATTCACGGCGATGGTAGAAACCCTATATACAGTCACCAGACCATTCCAACAATTGGAGGCAGAAGAAATTTAGGTGGGCAGACCTATTGCCACATCGAGTGAGTCAATGCCGTTGACAAAGATAAATGGTGGGACAACAAGATCGAGAGTATATTGAACTGGAGTGGGTACTAACCTAGTAAGGGGTTTGGCAAGAACCTCCAAGGAATTACTAAGCCTATAAAACTCAAAAAACACAGCACCATTTTCGGTCTAGGATATGAATATACCTGGAAAGAATTCAACAACTGGTCGCCACCATGGTCCGATCCTTACTACCCACTGGAACAACCAATACCGCCTTTGGAGCAGACTTTTCAATAGGCCGACATTGTTTATAGAACAGATGAGGAGAAGTCACTTGCTGCACTGAAGAACTTGTTCTTAAAAGACGATGACATGGATTATTATGTTGTGTTCGAGAAGAAGGGGGAAGAAGGTCCTTCCATACAAGCCGAAAGTAGAGGAACATACCTCAATAAGTAGACCATCAGAACCACCAGAGCCTGGCAAGCTTCATGTTAGCAAGGCTGAACAAGGATCCTGCACTATATTTTATTTTGCTAGTTAATTTTTCCTTTCCTATTTTTGATTTCCCTAATAAGATCTTCAATGTTCAAAAAAGTTATGGAATTTATCAAAGCATTTCAATTTTTCTTATAAATCAACACTCTTATTATTTTCTCTCATTACTTTACTTATAAAGCATTAATATTACTTGTCTTGATGAACCAATGACCGTGACATGCAATGAGACAATGCTACAAACGGACATAGATTCAGAGGAAGATGACATACCAGAGGAGATTGTTAAAGAAGTTGAGAATTTTGAAAACAGACCAAAGTCTAACCTGGACGAGACTGGCATTGTTAACCTGGGAGATGCAGAAAACGTTAATAATTGCGCCAAGCATGAGTTGCAATCATTTGTGGATTGTTTCGCTGGTTATCATCAGGTATAGATAGGACGAAAAAGATGATGAGAAAATGGCTTTCATTACGCCGTGGGGAATGTACTGCTACAAGATGATGTCATGTGGTCTTTAGAATGCATGGGCCACCTACATGAGGGCCATGACTACCATTTTTAATGATATTACACAAGGAGATTGAGGCATACGTAGATGATGTTATTATCAAGTCCAAGAAGAACACTAATCATATGGAATATTTGAGGAAGTTTTCAATAGATTGCGAAGGTACAATCTGAATCTAAATACTCCAAAGTGTGCATTTGGGGTTCCTGCTGTAAAATTACTTGGGTTTATTGATGAGTCACCGGGGAATAGATCTAGATCCATCAAAAGTCAAGCTATTCAAGAATTGCCACCGCTAGATAACAAGAAGGATGTGACGAATTTCTTGGGAAGACTTAACTACATTAGCCGGTTCATAGCACAATCTACAGTTATATATAAGGCAATTTTTAAGATGTTAAAGAAGGATGCTGCCACTAAATGGACTGATGGCTGTCAGAAAGCTTTTGACATAATCATGGAATACCTATCAATGCCACCATTTTTGATCCCGCCCGAGCCGGGTAGACCCCTATTACTCTACATAGTAGTACTAGACGATGCCTTCGGCTGCGTCTTGGGGCAACATGACGAAACAGAGAGAAAGGAACATGCCATTTACTATCTCAACAAGAAGTTTACTCCATATGAAGCCTGATATTCTCTATTAGAGCGCACCTTCTTTACTCTGACTTAAGTGGCTCAGAAACTGAGGCATTACTTCTGTGCCTACACCATATATCTCATATCAAGTATGGATCCTTTTAAGTACATCTTTCAGGAGCCCATGCCTACTGGAAAGTTGGCCAAGTGGCGAATCCTGTTGAACGAATTTGTTATTGGCTATGTAACTCAGAAGGCAATCTAGGGACAAAGACTAGCAGATCACCTTGTGAAAAATCTCGTAGATGGAGAATACGAACCCTTTGAAAATGTATTTTCCTGAAGAAGAGGTATCATTCATAGAAGAAGACATTGCAGAACCCCATGCCGGTTGGAGAATGTTTTTCAATGGAACAACAAATTATAAAGGAGTTGGCATAGGAGCCGTGCTGGTATAAGAAACCGGTCAGCATTATCCGGTGTCTGCCAAACTCAGGTTCCCTGCACATATAATATATCCACATACGAAGCCTGTATCCTAGGGCTCAAGATGGCCATTGACATGACATTCAAGAATTATTGGTGATTACAGATTCAAATTTACTCATACATCAAGTTCGAGAAGAATGGGCAACAAAGAACTCCAAGATACTCCCTATCTTTATCATGTACAGGAATTGAGAAAGAGATTCATGAAGATAGAATTCCAGCATGTTCCCAGAATCAAGAATGAGTTCGTCGATGCATTGGCCACTGTATCATATATGTACGACATCCAGACAAAAAATTCATTGATCCCATTCCAGTAAAGATCCATGATCAGGTAGATTATTGTGCCCATGTTGAAGAATAGGCACACAGAAAGCCTTGGTTTCATGATATCAAGGAATATTTGGCAAAAGGCGACTACCCAGAACTTGCAAATCCTACTTAGAAATGCACACTCAGAGATTATCCAACAGTTTCTTTCATAACGGAGGACTCTTGTATTGGAGGACTCCTGATTTGGGATTATTAAGGTGTGTCGACGCAAAGGAAGCATCCATGCTACTAGAGGAAATTCATATTGGGTCCTGCGATCCACATATGAAATGTTTTGTCTTAGCCAAGAAGAGACTCCGGGCGGTTAATTTTGAGTGACTATGGAGACGGACTATATCCAGTATTTTTGAAAATTCCATCGCTCTCAGATACATGCAAACATGATAAAGGTACCTCCAATGAGCTTAATGCAACAAGCTCATCATGGCCGTTCACTGCTTGGGTAATGGATGTTATTGGACCAATCGAACCTGCCGCTTCAAATGAGCACAAGTTTATCCTAGTAGCAATCGACTATTTTACCAAATGAGTCGAAGTAGCATCTTACAGAGTATGACTAAGAAAGTTGTGGCAGACTTTGTCTGCGACTGCATCATTTGTCGGTTCAGGATTCCAGAATCAATCATTACTAATAATGGCTCCAACCTTACGAGTGTCTTGATGAAGGCCATGTGTGAAACCTTCAATATCAGACACAAGAATTCTACAGCTTAAAGGCCTCAGATAAATGGAGCCATAGAAGCCGCCAACAAGAACATCAAGTAGATATTGAGAAAGATGATAGAGAATCATAAGCAATGGCACACAAAGCTATCATTATCTCTAATAGGATATCACACTATAGTCTATACATCAATTGGGGAAACTCGTTATATGTTGGTTTATGGTACAGAAGTCGTCATTCTCGCCGAATTGGAAATTCCTTCCTTAAAAGTCATACTGGAAGTGAAGCTCGACATTGTAGAATGGGAAAAGAGTCGCTACGAGCAATTGGCTCTTATATATGGAAAGAGAATGAAAGCAGTTTGCATGGTCAACTTTACCAAAATAGAATGTCTAGAGCCTTCAACAAAAAGTCAAGCTGAGACAGTTCACACCGGGGTAGCTGGTGTTAAAGAAAATATTTTCACATCAAGATGAAGACAAAGGAAAGTTCTCTCCCAACTGGAAGGTTCCATACATAACTCACCGGGTTCTAACAGGAGGAGCCCTTATACTTGCAGAAATTGATAGAGAAGTTTGGCCGAAGCCAATTAACTCAGATGCAGTCAATGTACTACGTGTAATCTATATGCTTTCCTATACGATGTAATTGAACTACGCGTAACCTAATTACCATTTAAGAGGGGTTGCGTAGGCAGCCCTATGAGTTCGGTCACCATTCAATTAAATTTTCAGTTCCCCCTGCAATTGGAAATGGGGGGTTCCTTAAAATTCTGAAGTAATTTTAGCCAATCATTGCAAGCAACAGTCAGAAGCATCAACCCATTAAACTGGGGCAAATTTTGAGGAAGACCCTCAAAATTTCGTAGCGAGAGAGGTCGCAATGTTTTGAGCCACATCACAGTAGTTGGTTCATCTAAAAGTTGTTTGTTAATTGTATACTTATGTCATATTTTTACCAATTCATGCATGTTTACTATCGAAATTGCCTTGCTTAGCAATGCTACCCCAATGATACATACGGTATCACCAGATCAAAGCCGAATAGGTCAAACAGAGCCAACGGGGATACGAACTAACCTCCCCCCTACAAAAATCACAATTTTTCTTTGGATGTAGGTATTGGGATTACGAAAAAGCATCAGGCATCCTATATACTCACGAGACAAACACTATTCAAAAATACAATTCTCAAAACTATCGCACTTACAAACATTTTCTATCCACGTACGCCGAGGATATTCTGTGTATCATAATGTCCGCAGCAACCACAATACCATCATATGCTATCAGCTAAGAACACTCTATCACTATTTGCCCTTTTATTTCTTGCATACGGCTACCATTCTACCTTCCGAGACTAAACACTGTCTCCATCTACATTTCCTGCATTGCATAAGGTTACCATTATGCCTTTCGAGGTTAAACTCTACTTCTATCCACATTTGCATGGCTGAAAGATCGCAATGTTATCTACATTGCATGGTTGAAAGATTGACACATTATCTACATTGCGTGGTTGAAAGATCGACACATTATTTACATTTACATGGCTAAAGGATCACCACACTATTTACATTTGCATGGTTGAATGATCGCCACCTTATCTACATTTGCATGGCTGAAAGATTGCCACCTTTACATTTGCATGGTTAAAAGATCTCTACCTCTACATCTGCATGGCTGAAAGATCGCCACCTCTATATCTGCATGGCTGAAAGATCTCCACCTCTACATCCACATGGCTAAAAGATCGCTACTTCTACATCTGCATGGCTGAAAGATCGCCATCTTTACATCTGCATGGCTGAAAGATCGCCACCTCTACATTTGCATAGCTGAAAGATCGCCACTTTTACATTTGCACGGCTGAGAGATCGCCAAATCTACATTTTCAGGAGCTAAAATATCACCAAATTATCCAAAGGAATCATCATTCAGAGGCATCATATTTATAGCCCGAGAATACCATATCATGGCCTGAGGATCCCATTTTAATCTTTTGCATATCATTATTCAAAAGCATCATGGTTCAGAGGCATCATCCTCATAGTCGGAGAGCATCATTTCATGGCCCACAAATCCTTTATTATATGATTCATGGCCCAGGACATTATGGTCTAAGGACCAAATTCTAACCATTAGAAGACAATCCTCATGGTTCGACGGGAAATTGCATCATGTTTAAATTTACGCACAATATATGCTCATATTGCTTATTTGCAGGCAAACACGCGAGCAGTGACCATCTCGGCAGGAGATACACTGCCCTGATGCCCGCATCCACATCAAGCCTAACCATTCCAATAAGCTACTCACCCGACCAGCCCTAGATATTACGTCCGTTCTTGAAAAGTCTCCATCGGCATACTCCGCCGACAGATCCTGAACTACATATGACCTGATTCCTGTAAAACCAGGGATATGTAGGAATATTAGAAGCTAGAGCATGGCTTAAGCCTCTTTGAACCATTTCGTTTGGTCAAAATTGGTCTTCATATCTTTACCCGACAACTCTTTCATCCTTCCTGGATAAAGAGGGGCAGTTGTTGATACTCAATTTTTCCCTATATATTTTTTAATATGAAAAATACTTTCAAAATAGCATGTGCAGGCATACATAAGTATGTCTAAATATTTTACTATTTCTTTTAATTTTTAAAGATTTTAAAATTAATTTATTGCCCTATTTTATCCATAAAAACCTAATAATTATTCCCAAGATTTTTATTTTTCGGTGATTCATTTATTGAATTTTTATATTTATACTAAAGTGTGGCTAATATAATTTTTGCATATTTTTACAAAGTCATTTAATATTTTTAAAGTTAACTTGTATGTAATTACAATATTAGCCTTTTTTCAGGATTTATTACGTTTATAGTTGTAAAAATTAGGTTTGATATTTTTAAATAGTTAATTATGTGTTACAAATAATTTTTGGTACTTTTAATTTATTCTCAAAAATTAATTTATAATTTTTATAAATCAAATAGGGGAAAACTAGCTATTTAAGTTGTAGCCAAATTTGGATTTCAATTGTGGTAAAGATCAGACCAATTCCCAACCCAATTTTTATTTCCTATAACCAAATCACCTGACCTAGACCCTATACACGTCTACCCAACCCAGAAAACCTATTAGATCAGGACTGTTGATATAAAAGATTAATAACTAGAATTTGTTCTTACCATTTTAATTCATACGACCCCCCAACTCTAAGCCATTTTCCAAAGACACCGCCTTCAGATGCTCACATCTTCTCACCTATCTAAAACTTAACCCTAGACTCCGTCAATTCCCTCATTCTCCGGCCATCTCCCGCTACCCTCTTTCAACCCCAAGCCTCCAATGGGTCTCTCATTGCCTTGCTCAACATCCCTAAGGACCTTAAGGGTCCTAGGCTATGTAGATTTGCACCTAGGGTTTATGGTTCTGTGTTCGAGGCTTCTCTGGTGTGATTTTTATTTTGGGAAAAATCACACCATATGTGTTACGATTTATGAAGTTACAACATGTTCTTTCAATTTCTATTTGGGTTTCCTTTTGAAACCCTAACTCTTTCTTGAATCTCTCAGAACGGTGTTATTTTCATGCTTTAAGCATATTTTCTTCTATGACCTGCTTATTCTTGAGATTCTTCTAAAAGATTATCTACTTTTAACCGTTTTTACTTTCTTTTAAAATCTGGAGTTTCTCGGAGTTCTTTTAGCATGTTCAAACCGATTTCTTTATGATTAAACATTTTCCTTGTTTATTTTCACCGATTTTGTGCTTCTACTGATTTTTAACTTGACACTGTAAAAAGACTAATTTCTATAGATTTTCTTTGCTTTAGTTATGTGTGTTAGCCAGCTTTTCTTTGCCTTGGTTCTGTGTGTTGGCATGATTCCATCATTTTGGTTATATGTGTTAGCCTGATTTTCTTTGCCTTGGTTCTTTGTGTTAACATGATTTTCTTTCCCTTGGTTATGTGTGCTAGCCCGTTTACCTGATTTTTGTTAATGTCTCGTGGTGACCAAGACTTGAATATGTTCTAATTAATCTTAGCCTACTTATACCACCTCTAAATGATTGTGTTTGCTCATCTCTTGTTTCTTTCTGTCTATATGGCTGACGTTTTTTACTATTCTTGTTCATTCACCTCTATTTATATGTTAAAAATACAAAACCATGATTTCCCATGACTGATTCTGATTTTCCTTAATTTTTGATAATTGAAAGATTTTCTTTCAAAGCCCTAGAATTCTACGGGTCTGTTTAATTAACTGATTTCATTACATTATCTGCTATGGTACCTTGTTTTACTAAGCTTTTCCTTAATTGTGTTTTTTCTGAATTTGGTCCTAATTGACTACTCAATGCCTACTGAACCTTGACTCCTTCCTTATTTAATCATACACTGATTTTTCTTCTTGACTTATATAGTACTGGATCTTTCTGTTTGATCTTGATTCCCTTAACTTAAGGGAGTACTTCCTTGATTCTCTAATTTATTGATTCCGAGTTCTTAATATAATATACTGCTGTGATTTTTACCTTATTTCATTACCTACTTTCAACTATAAATACCCTAATTCCTTCACAAACAAAGCAGGAACACTTTTAGTTCAGAATCACACTTACACTCAAACACTCTCTTGCTTTACTACTTGCACTGTGGCCTATTTAGCCGGCTGAAAGCCAAGGCCATATTTCGAGGTACTACTACTTTTTGTTACTACATCTTGCTTCTTTAACTGGTATGTTCTAATTAAGCTTACATATCAACAACAACATGGTTACTTTATATTCTGGCATCCTTGTCTGCCTACTGCTTGTATCTAATTTAATACCTTCATCAATATAGTATGAATCCTAAATCCCTATCCCAATGTGTTTAATACTTATGGTTTTTTAGGGCATGACATCGTTGAATATTGCTAAGCATAACTCAAACTTGGTCCTTCTAGGATCATAACCTCCATGATGCCCTTATCTGTTGTGTGTTCAGGTTGATTTTTCAAGCAGGATAGCGCTCCCTATTGTTGTGCATTGCCTAGAATTAACTCATGCCTAAGTATATAGGCTCCTTGCAATGGATTCCCAATCCCATGCCTCCCTTAGTGTGGAATTATTAACTCCTTGAAGTGTTAATGGCTGCTTCCATTACTCATTCCTTCTCCTTGATTTCCCCAGCTTTTTTAAACTCAATATCTGCGTTTTCACTCTCCTCTTAGATTTAAGATCCGTCCCCATCATGTGAGCCTTGCCTTGGGACCCATGAGCTGCCTCTGAACTTGGACACATGAGAAATGGTATTTTCACACTGCATGTGTCCCTATTCAGGTAATGTAATTTGGGTGTGACCACTCTCGGGATCCTACTGAGGCCCTTAGGGAACTCTGGCACACTCAAATTTGTCAAAGGCTTTGAAGAAATGGCATCTTTAGGCAGTTTATTCCATAGCTCAGGGAGGAACCAAGGGTCAGACCTCCTCTAGTTGTATTTTGATGTAATTTATTATTCCTGGTTTGTAATAATGTTTAATGAACATTTGGCGCTGATTAGTGAAAAGGGTTGTATTTATGCATGTCAAGGGTAGAAACCATACCCATTAGGGATTTTTAATATTCAAACTGCATTTAGAAGCCATGCATAAAGGACTATTTTAAAATTTCTACATATTCATACTGCATTTAGAAGCCATGCCTATAGGACTATTTTTTAAATTTTTGTATATTTAAACTGCATTTAGAAACCATGCCTACAGGGTATGTTAATTATACACCTTAGACATCATGCCTATAGAGATTTATTCTACACGTTTAACTTCACTTCTAGATAACCTGTCTATAGGGATTATCAAAAAATTCTACAAGTTTAGATATCTTATTTTAGGGCCCAATGGTTATAATGCTTTAAAATCACTAACAAATAGAAATCATGCCTATAGGTATTCGTAAATAAATTTGATTCGCTTCGTTCACAATCAATGTTAGATATCATGCTCCTAGGGATTAAAATCAGCAATAGTAGATACTATCATCTGAAAAATCTGCAACCGGTCTAAATTAATTTTGTCCATTCTAAATCCTTTTTAATGATCTAATTCCCTTACTGAATGAGGTTTAGCAAGCATATAGGATTTCGAACAATTCGTGTTGGGTTTTATTATTTCATCATTCTGAATTAAGTAGATATTATGCCTATAGGACCTCTCCTTAATACTTAGGCAAGCATTAGGTAATGTAAGTATAACTGGACTCACCCGTGTTATTGGTTTTAGTGTTATAATCAGTGGGTACGCCCTATTCTGTTTCCTAACTGAGTCATGTAATAAGCCGGGCCTGCTGCAATACGATAATCTCCTCTTCCCTCAAGTATTTTTTTAGAATCAGACCTTACTCATTTGTTTAAGTCATGCTATTGGATTGTTTTTGTTTTGAGGAGGTATACTTGAGCCCTATGTGTTTATACGTTTCCACTTTAATGTGCAGTCCTTATATGTTTTGTATGTCGCCTCAGATTTTTTTCCTTTGAATCTTCAAATAAGCCTAATTTCCCTCCCTTTAGGATTAGTAGTCCTAAATTCCTACGAGACTGACAGGAACGAGACGGGTAATAGCATGCAATAGTAATCGAGACCAATTCGTGTTTTAATACCTTAACAGTGTGGGAAGGGTAGATTTGGATATGATGACCACGCAATAATGTCACATGTAGCCCCTCATTGAGGAGTGATTATCGGATATTGTGTAGGGCGATCTATATTAAATATAAACCTAGGACCCCTTTCCTTTTATTTGCAAACTCTTTCTTTCTTTTTTTTTTTAAAAAACTCTTCTTTCAAATGTTCTTTCTTTTATGTGTTTAAAGCCCCTAATGTATGAGACCATACATTTCTATTTGCTAATTTCACAATAACTGTCTGGTCGGGAATCACACTAGTGGATCTTGATCGGTGCCTAACACCTTCCCCTTAGAATAATTTCAAGCCCTTACCCTATCTCTGGTTATTCAAATGGAACTTAGAATTGAATCACTATTAGTGTCCTAATGCACCTTAATCATTAGGCAGCGTCTCTTGAAATGCAAACGCAGTTCCCAAAAGGAACGAGTTATCCCTCCAAATGTCATAAACCTGCTTTCGCGAGAAAAAGAGGGCGCGACAACAACAACAACAATCAACAACGACCCAGTGATATCCCACTAGCAGGGTCTGGGGAGGGTAGTATGTACGCAGACCTTACCCCTACCCAAAGGGGTAGAGATCATGCTTTCAAAAGACCCTCAGCTCGAACGAGGTCAAATATAATGTAGTTAATTCAATCAAGGTCAAATTTAATTTGTACTTAATTCAAAATGAGGTAGAATGTAATGTATCTAATTCAAGCAAGCTCGAATATAACTTTTGTTTAACAATGGATGTGGGTCATATGGGTGTTAATTTGAATGAGGTCGAATGTAACCAGTAGTTAATTCGAACGAGGTCAAATGTAATTTTATTTAATTGAAGCAGCGTTGCTTTGGCGAAAACATGGGTGAAAATGTATTTGTGATTTGTTTATATATATTAGAGAAATTTACATATTTTCTAGGCATTCTAGTCCCAATCTTAATGTCGGCTGGCATTCCATTCCTAGTCTATCTAGTCCCTTCATTAGCCGACCTGGAGAAGTACTGAGAGGTTGGGAAATGAACAAATTGATGTGTGTCCCTACCTTTTCGCACTTTAACTTAAAATGTCCTTATTGTCGCCTTAATAAAAACCTTCTCGAGAAAATCTAATTGTGCAAAACTCAAGTGAAGGAAAAAGAGTACGACTCGAAGAACATTTTCCTTAGAAGTTGAAGTACTTAAGTTGGATGACGTTCCAATTCTCTAGTAGTAGCTTTCCTTCCATTTTTTCTAGTTGGAATGACCCTTTGTTTGCCGTTGTCATGACATTTTATGGGCCGTCCCAATTTTTTCTTAGTTTGCCTTCCCGCAGGTTTGTGCTTGCATATGTTTTGGCTTTGAGCTCATAGTCTCTGACTTTGATCGGTCTAATCTTGGCCTTTTTGTTGTAATAGCATTCTATCTGCTGCTTTTAGGCGATCATCTCTATGTAGGCCATATATCTCTATTCTTCGTGTCATGACCAAGAATTCCCACCGTTAGGACCGTGATGGTGCCTAACATTTCACTTGCTAGCCAAGCCAACGATAGAGATCATTAAGCCAAATTCTTAAGATTTTCAGTGAGAGACATCCAATAAGCCAAAACCAGGTAAAAAGATAAGCGCAAAAATCCATAACAACTTTAATACTAGTACACAACTACCCAAAATTTTGTGTCACAATCCATGAAGTACTAAGATTTAGCTACAAGTAAGGTGTCTGAAAGAAATACAACTGTTTTTGATACAAATGAAATAGTAAAGGAAATGTATAGAAAGGTACACTAGGGCATGTAGATGCAAACATGACTACCTTGGGTCTCCAAGCAGATCAAGTAGAACCTAGACTTAGGTTCAACTCAGTCCGGTACCAAAATTTGTACAGAAAGTGCAGAGTGTAGTATCAGTACAACTGAACCCATGTACTAGTAAGTGTCGGGTCTAACCCCGGTGAAGTAGTGATGAGGCTAAAAAAGACACATTCATAAACATGTGAAATTAAACAATATACGAGCACAATAGAAACTAATAGAAGCTGAATAGATAATAACAGGAATGGAAACATGATGAGAGGTGTACAAGAAAAATAAAACTACAACAGTAAAGAAACCACAACAGACAATATGCTTTGAACTAATGAAAGTATTAAACACAGTAAAGATAAGTACGCGACATCACCCGTCGTGCTTTTACTCTCAACCTCACCATAATAATTAATAGAAACGGCACGACATCACCTTTTATGCATTAACTTCATCCTCACCATATAAATAAAAGAAATGGCATGACATCACCCTTCCTCCATTAACACTTACATATCATGGCACGATATCATCCTTCGTGCTTTAACACTCTCCCTTACCAAAACAATGAACATTAACAATAGAGTGATAGAAATATCAAGAACCAGTCTTACTTCAACATTTAGTTCTACAATTTCGACCTCAACGTTGAGTCAATACTCAATCAATACCAAATTATGTAAAACATGATAAGAGTTTCTCAATATAATGAATAGTTAGTCTAAGCATGAACAATGTGATCAAAGAATACAATAGTTACATGAATAAGACTCACTCGCATGCTATGACTCGACAACAACGAATAGGTGCTTGCCACCTTACCTATACATTGTATTTAACATCCAAACATGTAGCAAATAGGAAAATAATACCAAATCCTTCAAGCCAAGGTTATCCACGACACTTACCTCGCTCCCAGCGACTAAACTCATAGCTTAATCATAGATTTTCTCTTCATACAAGCCTCTGGACCAATAGAATCTAGCAATTTACCAACCAAATGATCAAATAAAACCTTACGATCTACCCACGAAGAATTCAATTTAGCCATTTTTGAAAAATTCAATAAAAGTCAACCCAGGCTTGCTTAATCCAGACTCGAATTTCGAACCAAATACCAATTACCCATTCACGCCCGAGCCCGAGTATATAATTAATTTTGGAATCTCACCTCAATTTGAGGTTTAAATCCCCAAATTTCAAAATACCTAGTTTCTACCCAAATCCCCCCCCCCCCCCAATTTCACCATGAAAACCTTAGATTTTTTGTTGAATATTATGAAAAAGTAGTGAAAGATTGAAAGATATTAGCTTAAGATCACTTACTAATGATTTGCGGAAGAAACATTCTTTGGAAAATCGCCTCTTGTGGTTTAGGTTTTGAAAATTTGGGAAATGAATCAAAAAACCCGTTTAAGTCATCTTTTTCAACTACAGGTATTACATTTGAGAACAATACTTTGCATTTAAAAATAAACACTATTTTTGCAACCACCATAAAAGGTTCGCAATTGGGAATCAACAATATTTATGCAATTGCCATAAAAGGATCGCAGTTGCGAAGGAACAACGTTTTGCAATTGCCTTAAAAGGTTTGCAATTGCGAATGAACAGTGTTTTCACAATTGGCATAAATGTCCGCAATTATGGATGAACAGTGTTGCACCAGAAAACAGCAAAACCCAAACTTCACCGTAATGATCCGAAACTACCCCAAAACTCATCCAGAACCTCCCGGATACAGACCATATATGAATTTAGATAAAAAACATGCTACGGACCTGCTCGTGCACTCAAAACACAGGAAAGATACTGTCTTAACCCAACATTGACCATGGTCAACTCCGAAATTTCTTAACTTTACTAGACTCAATCAAAGATCCACAAAATATACCCAAGCCCCGCGGGACTCCAAATCAAAAGTGTACACCAATCTAAAAATAACATACGAACTTGCTCGCACGATTAATTGCTAAAATAACACTTAGAACTACGAATTGAACACCAAATCAAATGAAATTTCCAAGAAAGCTTTGAAATCTCTATTTTTTACCACCGGACATTCGAATCACGTTAAACCGACTCCGTTTCCCAAATATTTCATAGATAAGTCAAAAATAATATATTGGACCTGTATCGAGCTCCAAAATCAAAATATGGACTCGATATCAACGAGATCAAACATCAATAATTTCTTAAAAACAAATAAACTTTCATACTTTCAATTTTCAATAAAACTTTATAACTTGGTCTAGGGACCTCCGAATCCAATTCCGGTCATACGCCTAGGTCTTGTGTTTTGATACAAACCCATCAGGACTGTCACAATACGAGTTTGGGTCTGTTTATCAAAAATGTTGACCGAAGTCAACTCAAATGAGGGTTTTAAGCAAAATTCCTTATTATTATCAACTTTCAACATAAAAGCTTTCCAAAATATGTCCGAACTATGCACACATATTGAGGAGGGATAAAATAAGGTTTTTAAGGCTCCAGAAGACAAACTTTGGTTTTAATTCATAAGATGATCTATCAGGTCATTACACTTCAGGTTCATCGAATTCTTGACTTCTAATTTCATCATTCCTATGACTGCTCTCATTGGAGTATCTCAAACTGGGATCTCCAACTACAACTAGTATTACCGCATCAGTAACATAGACTAATGAGTAGGGGTGTTATCCTATTCTCGTCTTTGGCATAATGTGGTTGGCCCAAAGTACTTCTGGTAATAGCTCTGGCCATAGTCCCTTGCCGTCCTTAAGCTTTTTCTTTATGATGTTCAGTATCAAGTTATTGGAGGATCCCATTTGCCCGTTGCCCGGCAGTGGTACAATATGGAGAGTATTCTTTTGATATGCCATTTAATAAAAGATTAGGCGACCATTTTTCCTGTAAACTGGGGTCTGTTGTCATAACTGATCTCTTTGGGGAGGATGAAGCGACAAACAATATTTTTCCATATGAAGGCGATAACTTCTTGTTAGCGTATCTGGGAAATTCTCTTATTTCTACCGATTTATAAAATAGTCATCTAAAACAAAAAAGAATCGTACGTTACCTCACGCCCAGGGAGGGGGCCGACGATATCCATCCCACATTTGATGAAAGGCCAAATAGAGGTGATCGAGTGGACGTGCTCGCTCTGTTGGTGGATCATTGGGGCGTATTTTTGGCGTTGCTGGCATTTTTTCACGAAGTCAGTGACCTCTTTTTCCATGGTGGGCCAATAGTAGCTTGCCCGTATGAAACATCTGACTAGAGCTCGATTGCCAGAATGAGCCCCTTAGTGGTCTTCTGCACTTCTTTTAGAACGTGCCGCATTTGATTGGGCCTAAGCATTTTTCTAGGGGGCGCCATACATCCTTTTGTATAGGTCGTTGTAGATAATAATGTACCAGGGCGCTTACATCTGAGAGCACGCCATCCTGCAAGTATGTAACAATACGGTGTTGCCAGTCCCAAGTTAGATTTATAGTCCTTACCTCGACTGATCAATCGATGAGTAGAGGAGGGTGACCACGTTTCCTTCTCTGGTTATGCTTTTAGTAGTTGCCGCTAATTTCATGAGGTTGTCTGCTTCGATGTTTTGTGCTCGAGGGATCTAGTCAAGCTGGCATTCATCAAATTTGGGCCAGTAGTTTACAGATCTCGGGGGAAGTGACTCAAAGGATGCGCGTGGGGCATAGAGATCGAGGATTCCCCCTCAAAACCTCTAGTTTCTGATTTGATAATCCGTGACGATCGGGCTTTGGAGGCTTGTCAGGGAGGAAGGAGCCCATGAAGAGAAAGATTTTTTCTGTCGTTATTTTGCTGTGATAGAAGATGTTACAGGTCTGGGTGGCTTGGATGTTCCGAATAAAAGCTCGTGCGAGGCTTCCTTGAGTCTTAAACTGACCAAAAGTTTTCAGCCCCTACTGCCAATCCCGGGTGCAAGTTTTCGAGTTCACCTGGAAATGGCTTAGAAAGAACATGCAAACTGTTCGAGCAGGTAAGAAAAATCTTTGAAGTTAGAGATGATGACTCTGTCATAGTGACTGATGGTCCGAATTCTTAGGTCCAAAAAAGCTCGATATGATCGTGTAGCTTTGTGAGGAAGTAAAAATTGTAAAGACTAAGGTCGAAGAATGGAAAATGAACATGGATAGCTTAGCCTCAGAAAGGAGACTGCCTTGGCCTAGCTAGCCTCGACTGAGATCTAGCTTCAAAATATGAAAACGAAGACCCTATCGTAATCCAAGAAAATAGAAGAGCTCCAGTTCAAGTTGGGTTCAGTAGATTCTGATTGGTTGAAACTGGTCACAGAGCTTGAAGTGGCCAAATCAGATGTCAAGACAACCAAAGATGATTTTGATGTTGTGGTTGTTATCTACAATGCTGATGCCGAGGCTGCTCTCGAGCAAAGAAAGTTATTAAGGTCGCTCACATTCTAGCAGAAAGGATCACCGAGCGCGCCAAGCTTCAATCTTGGAGGGTAACACTCGAGGATATCCACACTCAGGGTTCTGATCTTTCAACCGAGATTGAGAACGCCAAGAAGCTTGAAGTTGGATCTAAGAAATTAGCTTATCCTAGTGATGATGAATATAATAGCCTGAGCAAATCCGAATGTGCATAGGTCCCCGAGGATGGGGATGTCACTCCCGGAGATGACCAGGACACTTAGGCTATTAGTTTCTCTCTTTGTCGTGGTCTTTTTGGCCTTTTGTAAAGAACTTCCATCGGGCCATGTTGCCATTGTAAAAAGGGTCTTAATAAATATATAAAATTTTTCCCTATGCATCTGTTGTCTTTTTGTGTTTGTCAAAATGCCTTAGCATAATATCATGAAGTTATGTTTGAGGATCCAAGGTTTGGGAAAGTTAAGGGCCGATAATAAGTTGTCGACCTTTTCTAATCGATGGACCCCAAATGATAACTTGAACTTGAGTTTATGTAACCCTTAAGCTTAATGATCGAGTGATGACATGGTCGAACTAGGAATTAGGTTACCCTTAGTCTTTCTAGTCAAGTGAGAAGGTTCTCTCGAGCTTGAAGTGAAAGTAGCCCTTAGGCCTTTGTAAAACAATCATTTATATATATATATATATATATATATATATATATATATATATATATATATATATATATATATTCTTATTTCAAAGTTTACTCTATGTTTATCGTTCGTATTGACAAAGGCTTTAAAACCTTAACATAAATAAGGAACTATTCGAGAGTTCAAGCAATTGTAGAGCTCAAGCAATTGTTTACTCTTTAGAGTTTTCGAGGCTTGATATTATTCAAGCCTTTTATGATTTCATTGGGGGTAGCCCTTTAACCGGTTTATGAAAGAATTCTACGGCTTGTTTTGTTACGGAATTCGGACGTCTCTGAGCCGTGTTAATTTGGGCGTCGCCTCTTTAGTTCGATTTATCCCTTGGGTTTACTTTTCCGTTTTACGCTTGCCCGAAGTGTTAGTCACCAAGTGGGGTGGTTGTGGCGTATAAAAGTTGAGAGTTTCCTAAAAGGTCTTATGATCTCAAAGTAATAATTTGATTTCGTTTAGTTTTCGAACGGGACCCCCCGAGCATGGGATTAATTATTCGAACTCTTGTTATGATCGGCCCTTAAGCATGTTTACATAATAGATTGAGAGTATGAAATTGTGAAGTAGAAGAGCTTTTCTAAGTCATGAGATATTGGCAAGGAAAAATACTTCTCCTTATAGTTGATTATACATGCATACATGTTCTGTGCCAGGGCTCGAGCAAACTACGCAGGCGCATTTTTCTTGACTGTCTGGCCCTTACAAATATTCCTGTCGAGACCCTGTTGCCATGAAGTAATTTCCTCACAAAAAAGTTGGAACCCAGGGTAATTGCCCCCAATAGGCGAGGTTGATTGTACAGAAGCCTCAGATACTATTGAATTGTTCTAATTTAGCATGATCAATGGTTGACCCATTAAGAACCTCACCAAAGAACTCATTTGGAAAAAAAATTGGTCTAAGGAAAAAAGAGTGAGACACGTTCTTTCAGACCTAAAGACTTCGTGTCAAGGAGTCCATAGCCATTTCTAACCGTACACATGCAAGAGTTCATTTAAAATACGAATGAAAATGTAAGGGTCCGTACCTTAGCAGTAGTAACGTTTTAAGTGCGATACATTCCAATTGCTTGGGAATTGTTCGCCATTCATCATGTCAAGCTTGTAGGATTCTTTTTCTATGATTCCGAGAACTTGGTATGGTCCTGGACCTAGTTTCCCTTCATTCGTATTTTGGATGTTGAGGGTGACTTTTCTAAGAACCAAGTCCCCGATGTTAAAATGTCAAAGATTGGCTCTTCAATTGTAGTACCTTCCGACTCGCTATTTTTGGGCGGCTAATCGGACGAGGGCGCCTTCACGTTTTTCGTCCAACAATTCTAAGCTTGTATTTATAGCCTTGTTTTTTGAATCCTCTCTAGCATATTGAAATCTGATGCTAGGGTCTTTTGCTTTGATCGGGTTTAGGGCCTTGGCTCCATAAACTAATGAGAAAGGTGTTGGTCCGGTACTGTCTTTTGATGTTTTGTTGTATGCCCATAGAACTTCAGGCAATATCTCTCTCCACTTCCCTTTGTCATTGGTCAATCTCTTCTTAAGGTTCTAAATTATGGTTTTGTTGGTCGATTTGGCTGACAACAAATTGCTTTCCGTTATCATATACGATGTCGGAGGGCATCCGAATCGGCATATGATGTGGTCCTAAATGAAATCTATGACTTTCTTGAAAGCATGCGCTTCAACCCACATAGACCAATAATTAGTCATAAATAAAATAAACTGAGCTTTACCTGGGGGTGATGGAAGAGGGCCGACGATGTCCATTCCCCAACTCATGAATGGCCATGGGGATAAGACTGAATGGAGCTGCTCTCCAGGTGGATGAATTATCAGAGCATGTCTTCGACATTTATCACATTTTTACACAAACTCCTTTGAATCTTTTTCATATCAATCCAGTAATAGCCGGCTCTGATTACCTTTTAAACCAATGATTCGGCACCTGAGTTGTTTCTACAAGTGCTTTCATGAGCTTCCTGTAGGACGTAGTCAGTATCTCCCGCTCCCAAACATATTGCCGATGGTCCATCGAACATCCTTCTAAACAACGTTCCATCTTTCGACAAAGTGAATCGTGCTTCCTTTGTACGTAGAGCTCTCAACTTATTTGGGTCTGATGAAAGCTTCCCGTTCTTTATGTACTCTATGACATTTTCTCCAATCCCAAGTCAAACTCGTGGAGTTTATTTCAGTGTGGCCTTCTTCGATCACCGATCTCGTGAGTTGTATGACAGTCCTCGAGTTGAGTTTGTTATCTTCGATCGATGAACCCAGATTGGCAAGAGCATCGGCTTCATTGTTTTGTTCATGAGGTATATGTTGCAAGGTCCATTCCTTAAATCGATGTAGAATCATGTATAGTTTATCAAAGTATCTATTCATTTGAGCCTCTCGGACTTCAGAAGTCCTGTTAACTTGGTTTACCACGAGAAAGGAATCACACTTGACCTCTATGACCTCCGATCCCAAACTTTTAGGTAGTTAGATACCTACAATCATGGCCTGACCTCATTGTTAGTCAATTTTATAGCTCTGATAGACTGTCTAACTATATTACCCATGGGTTATTTTAGCAAAATGCATAGTACAGACCCTTTCACGTTTGAAAGAGGGTCCAAATCCCTAAAGATTTACCCGATTTCAGTAGTAGTTCTTTTTCAACCTCGGGTACAAGGGCCGGTGCAAAGTTGTGAGCACGTGATTTTTGCCCTACATAAAAATAACTCTTAAACATAGACCAAAATAATTTTTTTATTAATTTTTCATTATTTAGTTGCGTTTCATACATTTTTAATATTTTTAAAACCATAGAAAATGCCATAAAAAGTGTCGCATTTTTAATTTTATGCCACCTTATGTTCAATTCGCATTTAGGAATTAATTACATTGAGTTAATTGTATTATTAATAAAAAATTGCAAAAAAATGATCATTTTTATATAGTTAGGTAATTAGCTTAATTTTACAATATGAATCAATTTAGGAATTTAGTTTAGTTTTTTTTAATTAATTAAAACAAAAACGAAAAAAAAAAGAGGAAAGAAATTGAAAAAAAATTTCGAAATTGGGTCATATAATAAGTGGGTTCAATTTCAATACCCCTTCTCATTTAAACCCAACACAAATTAACCTCTACCCAACCCCAAACCGGATCGATCCAACCCAACCCAATAGCCAAATCCACCCTAACCTAAAACTCCAATACAGTACAGAGAAGACACACGGGAGGAGGCTGGAAATTGAAGAAGCTGCGCAGCTTTCGCTTCTTAACAAAAAAACGCACACCTATACAGACAAAAACAAAAAGCTGCGCCGGAAACACGAAAAGGCTCCCCTATCATCGTCTTCTTTGGACGAGAGAAACAAACGAGCCAAACATCTCCACCAAAAGATGAAGCCTTCAGTCATTTGGACACTCTAATCCAAAGCACCGATGAACACAAACACATCCCCTCCCTCTTGAACTTCATCTTCTCCAGATCATTAACAAAACACCCCTAAAAAACCTAGAGCCATCAGAGACACGAGGAGGATCATCCATCTTCACCTCAAAAAAAAAATCCTAAGCTCCACGAACAACCAACAAAGACCCTAAGATCTGGGAACAGCGGTCGATCTCTCACGCAAAAAACATCAGCCGTTTGGACCCAGGGAGATCCAATAACCAACGACTCTTCAGCTTCTTCTGGATCTGGACATGTAACGCACAGTTGAGACTCTTCTTCTCTATCTTCAACACATTCAAAAAAACCAGCTGAAACCTTATCCATGTAAAGCTCTAGTTCCGACCACTAGAAATCGTTTTTGTTTTGTTGGCTGAGCTTCATAGCTTTCCGGCCCTTGTGTTCCAAAATTGCCATAGAATTAATCTTAAGGTTCACTGAGACGTAGCTGGGTTGAGGTTCGCTCCAATTCAAGGTGGTCATTTCGAGGTTGTCCATTCGAGGTTTTTCTTTCGGGCAAATTCACGGTTCCATCGGGTTTGTCACTGTCCAAAATTTTCGGAGTTAGACATTTTCAGATCCGAAAATTACCTTAACAAGACATTTTCAGATTCGAAAATTACTTTGTGTTAAGGTTTAGTTCTATCCCTTCATTGCTCTTACTGTTTTTAATATTGGATATGATGGGTTCACGGGACATTTTGATGCTTTGTCATTTTATCATGCCTTAGATTCCGTTAATTTCCTTTGCCGATCAATACAGCTTTTACTTATATTGCTTCGCCATAATTTTGCTGTGTTATAATTGTTTTGCTGTAGTTTGAGTTAAATGTTCAACTATTGATTGAGTAGATTGAGACCGTGGGGTTAGGACTAAGGCAGCAAATAAAGGTTTGGGTTTGGTTTGCTGTATTGACCCATAAAATAACGAAATTGGTTTGAGCAAATTTGGGTTGATGGCTTTAACAAGAATTGAAAAATTGTTTCTGGTTGTTTAGTAGCTACATTGAATACGCTAGAATGGTTTAGATTAATCAAACCATCTTGGTTGTGATACTTGGCTTTTTTTATAAGCAGGAGTATTAAAGTTTTCCCTAGCTAAATAGGATTCTTTTCTTTAGAACTCGAGGTGCGCCATTTAGCAAATTTCCATGGCCCTCGCAAATTTCCAAGCGCATATTCATTTTAGGCGCGCTAGTTAAATAATTCACTTTCCTAAATACGGGTGCACATTTATGCAGTCCAGATCCAAATCTCAACGAAGTTGGAATGTGTCAAAATCCACGGGTGTATTTTTGTGACGTGGTTTGAGGCATGTTTTAATGACGTTGCAATTCTCTTTAAAATAATAATAAAAGCGGTTTAAAGTTAAAAAGAACATAAGTTAAAACATGTTCTAAAATCAGATAATTTAAGCCAAATATGACAGTTGAGTGACCGTGCTAGAACCACGGAATCCGAGAATCCTAACACCTTCTCCCGGGTTAACAGAATTCCTTACTCGAATTTCTGGTTCGCGGACTGTTAAACAGAGTAATTCTTTCCTCGATTCGGGATTCTAAACGGTTGCTTGGGACACCATAAATCTCCCAAGTGGCGACTCTGAAATTCTCTTAAATAATTGAATCCCGTGTCAATTGTCCTTTAATTGGAAAAACTCCCTTATCTACTCCCTTCGCCAGGGGTAGTGGCCAAAAGGAGGTGTGACAAAAGTCATCTACAAAGTTTACCAAATTTTGAGACTTGGTGGCGATTCAATGTCGATACTCAATATCGTACCCACTGATTTCAGTGGCCCATTTGTCCAATCGGCCCGAAAGCTCAAGTTTGTACAAAATGTTTCGAAGAGGATAAGTTGTCATGACACATATTGGATGACATTGGAAATATTGTTTTAGTTTCCTAGTGGCGCTTATTAAAGCAAGCACTAATTTTTCTACGTGCGGATATCTAGTTTCAGCCTCAACTAAGGGCCCACTAACTTAATAGACAGGAAATTGTGTACCTTGGTCTTCTCGGACCAGGATTCCACTTACCGTTATCTCCGAGACTGCAAGTGCAAGTAAAGTTGTTCATCCACTTTTGGGGTATCGAGCAACAACAGGCTCGATAAGTATCACTTTACTTCTCCTAAGGCCTGTTGGCATTCCGGGGTCTTTGCAAAGTTGCTCTTCTTCTTCAGTAGTGAGAAGAATATATGACTCTTATATGAGGATCTCGAAATGAATCTCCCTAGGGCGGCCATGTGCCCCATTAGCCTCTGCAAGGCCTTTACATTATTTACAACTATGATGTCCTCGATAGCTTTGATCTTATTGGGGTTGATATCAATCCACCGATCGGACACCATGAAGCTGAAAAATTTTCCCGAGCCAACCCTGAACGTGCACTTTTCTAGGTTGAGTTTCATATTGTACTTCCTCACTGTATCGAAAGTTTCTTGCAAATGCTTTAAATGGTCCTTTTCTTGCAGGGACAACTAGCATGTCATCAACATAAACGTCCATTGGTTTCCCTATTTGTTGTTTGAATATTCGATTACTAGGCGTTCATAGGTTGCGCTAGCATTTTTTTTCGTCCGAATAGCATTATATTATATCAGTAGGTGCCATACTTAGTGATAAACGAGGTCTTTTCCTAGTCCTCCAGGTTCATATGTATTTGGTTGTACCCGGAGTAGGCATCGAGAAAACTGAGAGTCGCATGGCCGGCCATGGCATCGATCATATGATCGATGTTAAGTAAAGTAAAAAAATCCTTGGGCATTTTTTATTTACGTCTTTAAAATCTGCGCACATTCTAAGTTTGTTTCCCTTCTTAGGGACTACCACTATGTTCTCTAACCATTTGGGATACTTTACTTCCCGAATGGATCTTATTTTGAGAAGTTTAGTTACTTCATCTTTGACAAAAGCGTGTTTGACCTCAGATTGAGGCCTCCTTTTTTGTTTTACCGGACGAAACTTTGGGTCCAAGCTTAGTTTATGAGCAGTGATCTCCGGTGGGATACTTGTCATATCGAGATGGGACCAGGAAAAACAATCCATATTAACTTTAAGAAATTGAATAAGTTTTTTCCTGAACTCGGGAGTCAGCCCCTGCCCAGTAATACCTTTCGATCGAGCAAATGTTTGATCAAAATGATTTGTTCCAGCTCCTCTACTGTAGATTTTGTGGTGTCAGACTCATCGGGGATTATGAAGAATCGAGGTATCATATAGTCATCATCCTCGTAAGTTCCATATTTCTCTGGTTAGGTCAAGGCTGTGACTGTGGTTGCTATTTGGCCTCAAGTTTTCCCTTCGAGTCTGATCCCTTTGCTGATGAAAGTGCTGATACCGGTATCACTTTATTGATTGAAAGTAATTCCTTAGCGGTGGGTTGTTCCCCGTACACTGTTTTTGCTCCTTCCGATGTTGGGAACTTCAGAACCTGATGAAGTGTCGAGGGTACTGCCCTTATGTTATGGATCCAAAGCCTTCCAAGCAGTACGTTGTACCTCATGCGACCCTCAATCGCATGAAACTTTGTTTCTTGGATGGTCCCGAACAAATTTACTAGCAAAATAATTTCACCTTTGGTGGTTTCACTTGCCATGTAGAAACCATTAAGTACTCGAGCGGCAGGCACATTTTGACTCGGAAGACAAGCTGCTCTACGACTATTGATCGAATAAGGTTGGTGAGCTACCTAGATCAATCAAAACACGTTTAACTTGAATTTTACTCATAATAGCAGATATTACCAATGCGTCATTGTAAGGTTGTTCGATCCCTTCCGCATCCACGTCATTGAAAGATGACGTATCTTTAGTAAGTAGTCTCGAGTTCGCTTTTCCGTTTTGATTGTCACCTTAGTGCACGTAAGTACCGGTACTTGAGGAATATCGACCACGCAACAATCATGTTAATCACATGTCATGGCTCCTCTTGCTCGTTCTGTCTATTTGAATCTCTATATTTGAAGTGATTGTTGGCCTGATCACTTAGAAATTCCCAAAGGCGCCCCTCGTTAAACAGTCGGGCTACTTCCTCTCTTAGTCGTCTACAATCTTCTATTTTATGACCATAGGTGCCATGATTATTGCATAATGATTGGGATTTATCTGGGCCGGATTGGTCTATGGTCGCGGCCATCTAGTATCCTTGATACGTCCGATGGTTGATGTATCTATACTGAAGTTATATTCCGACAACAGTGTAGCTTCTTTGGGCCGGGAATCCCTGTCAAAACTACTCTTGCTCATGAGTCCACGTGAATTTTGACTTCAATCATTTCTCTTCTCATTCCTTGCAAAGCTTCGCCCAGGCCTGCTTCCTTTACGGTCTACGTTGTACGGCTGATATCGATTTCTATTCGACCTTGGCTCTCGATAGATATCCCTCTTGATTCTATCCACGGGCCTATTGGGTTAAAAGGACCCGAAAGGAGTCCCCAGTTGATCATTCTCGACCATAATCTTTGACTTAGGGGTGTTCATCGGGCGGATTGGGCGGCTTTTTACTCTTAACGGTTTGGCTTAACGGTTATCGGCTTTTAAATGTATTAATCTGTTAGCCACCCCGATAAGATATCGGGCGGATTGGTATCGGGTTAGCTCTTATAGGGCGGTTATTGGGCAGCTTATCGGCCTAACATACATGTTTACTAGAATTTGATAGATCTCTTCAGGCAATTATAGATCAAACACCTATTCCAGTATACCTTCATATGAGCTAGCTTGTTAATGTCTTTTCAGGGCATTCATTTTATCCCTGAGGTAGTATAGCTTTGCCCTCCTCACTTTTTTCTTGTCCGGCACCTTCATCTCCTTTATGTTAGGCGAGTACCTGCAAATCATCTAGATCCCGAGATTAAAAATGCTTAGAAGTAAAAATAAACTTTTGTTAATCATTTTCAAGGGTTTTAGTTTTTTATATTTAATATATATAAATAAAAATAAATTATATATATATATATATATATATATATATATATATAATACATTTATATTCTTAACGGATTAAGGGATTAGCCGTTAAGAAAATTGAATAATCCATCCCCAAACTGATAAGCCGTTAATAAAAAAAATTCAATCTGTTCCTGTCCGTTAAGCTCTTAAGCCGTTACCAGTAAGCCGTTAAGCTTCGGTTTGGATCGGTTTTCGATTTCGGATCGCTTTTGAACACCCCTACTTTGACTGATATTGATTATGTACGACATCCCATGTGACAGCTGGCTCGATCATATTTTGCTTCAACTACTGTGAAGCTTTGGAACTCCGAGTGTTCAGACCTTGAGTGAAAGGTTGTAAAGCTTGAACAAACTAGTCATCGGTGGCCGGAGGAAAATCCATTCTCTTCATTTGGAACCGAGATTCGAATTTACTAAGCATATCGTTATCTTTATACCTTACCTTGAAAGGTCTGACTTCCTTGTTGCAACTTTAATGGCTTCGTTGTGCTCCTTTACAAAAGAATCTATAAGCATAGTAAACGAATCAATAGAATTAGGCAGTTATGATACCATATCATGGAAATCATGGAACCATTCGATATAATCTACCCGAATTTCTTCAGCAATATAGATTTAATTTCGTCATCTTTCAAGTCATTTCCTTTGATGGCGCTCATATACGAGGTGATGTGTTCATTTAGATCAGTCATCCCGTTATATATAGGAATCTCGGGCATATGGAACTTCTTGGGGATTATCTTCGGAGCTACACTCGATAGGAATCTCGGGAATCTAGTCCTTTCAATATTGGTGGTGCCGCCGGGATTCGGTTGACCCTGGAATTATAATTTTCCACATTCTTATCATTTTCCTCGATATTCTTTTTCCCTGTCTAGATTCGCTTCGACAGCTCTTCGAGCATTTTTAGATATTGCGATTTGTCTCATATTCCTTCTCATTCGATTTTCTCGAAGTCGATTCGATCATGTGCACAACTTCTTGGGACGGCTCGAGTTTGACCATGCTCAGCGTGTGGTTCTGATTTTGGAGCTGAGTTATTGCTACCTCCTGGGCCTACAACATTTCGAAGATTACTCGCAACTCGCAAGCTGATTCTGCCATCTTCACCGTCATGCACATCTGAGTAGCTAATCGGGTACCGCCACAAATGCAGCTTTCGGGACTAACGGACACATTTCCATTGATGGCTACGTGTGAGCTGACATCGATTGTGTCTGCAGCCAGAACTCCATCGAGGCCAGCAGGGGGTGCAATATTTCTTGGTGCAGTGTTCTCATTCTCGCCGTGTTGGTTGAGATTATTTTCAATGTGTTGAAGTGTTGACTGAGAGTTTGACATCTTTCAATCTGTACTCAAAGCCCCTTCAAAGAACAAGCGTAAAATAGTATGTGTTACAAAAGTTTGTACTAGATAATCACTATTATCCTTAGTCCCACGGTGGGCGCCAAATTGTCTACCCTTAAGATTAGGTAACAATTAAACTTATAAGTGGTTTTATGGATATGTGATTTCACTTGGCACAAACTGAGAAATATAAAAATTAGTGTTAGAAATTAATTGTAAAATAAAGCAAACCAATATAATGAGCAGTTATGGCCTTCGAGGTAGACAGCCTTCGAACCAACAAAATACTCTAACAAATGAGTATGGACTGAACAACTGAGCTTAAGAGAGAAAATGTAATGTATTGCTTTGTTATGTGTGAATATCCTATTTACAAAATAATTAGAACCCCCTTTGTATAGTAAAAGAATTTTAATTATGGTACAGTTCTGAATACAAAAAGAAATCTGATGATTGGCTAAATGTCCGGTCTTGACTCGATACGTGCCGGGATTTCCGCCACGATCCTTGCCCGATCACGGATATCTCGGCAGTCTGTTATTCGCTTTAGCTGGCTTCCTTCGATTTCGCTTGGTCTTCATCTCGCTTCGGTCTCGATAACAGTTGGTCTCGGTTTTGATCGATCATCGACTTATGAGCTTAGCAATTCATTTCCATGCCATGGTTCAATGCTATACAAGGTCGAGCCTTGGTCTGCCATCCCCATCTTTGACTAGCCATACAAAATTAGGGAAGCCCGATTCTGACCGTGTATAATAATCAAATTAAGATTAATACATATATAAAGGACTGTAGCCTCAGAATTATCAGTATTTTTCTCGGTTTGACTTGTGATATTTTCCAAAGTCTCGATTCTTTAAGGTAAATAAAGAACAAGCAATCAGTTGAACACAGAGCGTAAGGAGGAAGAGAGAAGAATCCTAACTGATAAGAATTTTGACTTCATTTGATCTTTTTTTCCTGCATATCTACAAAAGATTGGGAGTAAAGAATGAATATGTCAGACTTTACAAAAATCTGCATAGGAGTTTGTAAAGAATGATCAAGAAAACAGATGAAACTTTCCTACTTCATGAGAAAAAAAACAAAAAAATATTGTAAGAAAGATTTGATTTCACCTAACTACTGATCACAATATTTCTGCGTCTCTTCTACTAGTGGAGTTGATTGAAAGAATGCTGATGATTCAGAAACAGGACGTCTTTTGTTTTCAGTTGCTTCTCTAGAAAAGATAGTAGGAGTATGACGTCGAGCAGATTTAGGTGGAGTTGGAGATGTAGTTCTTGGAGACAAATACACCTCCTCCATAACGCGAAATTGGAGCTCTGTTGGATAGTCCCTCATGCATCCAATCCGAGGTCCAGCTCCCGTTGTCCATCTACAAGACAATTGATGGGCCAACTGGAATGACTTCGTTCTTCTATGTGTATTTATTCTCTTGATTATCTTTTCTGTGGGGATAGGTTCTTCATAATCTTCTTCATCTTCGTCATCAAATAAATTGTGCTTTGAAACTGATAGTTCTGTATCAGATAAATATTCTTCTGCGGTTTCATATCCATCTACTGGAGTATCCAAAGGCTGTGTGTCATCTTTTGATCCTCCCTGCTGGCCAGCCTTAGGGAACAACTCAAACATGTCTTGCCTTAGTGGTATTTGGACCGCAATTTGGGGTCTTAATCCTTGCGACCGCCTTGACAATGGAACTGAATTGTCTGCATCCTTGCAATACTTTGTAGTAGAATCAGCCTTCTCCTTGTGTGTGTGTTTGGTGGTGCACTCTTCATTGGCTTGGCTAAAATCTGGTGCAGATAAGCTGTTACGAAGGCCGAAACCACCTTCCTTTCTAATAAAGTGTGCTTCCTCCTCATCACTCGGAGATTTCTGTAAAATACGGAGTAAAGCTTAACAAGCTAAGCCACAACTAATTTAGCCACCCCAAGAGGTAACAAGATAAGTGTTGCAACTGATTTGTCCCAAAATAGTAACTTCATTCGATGTATCCTACCTGGAGATCACTGACGTCAATGTTATGTTGCTCAAGATATGATATAAATTCTTCAAAATTCTCCTTTGTGGGGAGATAATGTCCACTGTGCGGCCAGACAGCCTAGATCATTCAAAAAATTAGATTCATTAAAACAAGGTTTAAGAAAAAACTTGTCGCAGATTTGGCAAAATTATCATAATTCATTGAATCTGTACCTTTAGAATACCATCTTCTACCACTAATCTGCCTGCAGATAATGTGGCTCCTCCAGCTAAGAAACTTGAATGCTGAAAAGTGCCTTTTTGCTTCATTCCAATATACAAGTCCTTCGACACGCTTAGCACAAAGATCCACTTGGTATCTTCAGGACCTCCCTTCGTATCAAGAAGCCTCCCACTCTGTTTGTAAATGAATTTTCCACCCACAATTACAACTTCATATGCCTCTCTCTCTACCTGTAATTAGTCATAACTTGCAAGTTGCATTAAACATAATTTCCTGACATATATTCTCGCTTCATGCAGCTAAATAAATTATACTGATCTCCTTAGAAGTGCGAATACCTATTTTAAAATTTTTCGAAGGATGTCAAAGATTATCATGGCCAAGAGTCTACCGGATAGGGTTAAGGTCTGCATATACACTACCTTCCTCAGACGGAATCACACTGGTTTTTTTTGTTGTTGTTGATGTTGTCGTTATCGTTGTTGATGTCACAGATTAAATTTCCACATCATATGTGAACTAGCATTACCTACTACTATCTATTAGGCATAACGCTCTATTTGGATGCAATTTTCAAAACGAATACTAAAATCCCTTCGCAAAATCCTTGCACAAATATCATATACCAGCCTAGATTTGAAACCCTTTTCTGTCATGTTATAAACTCATAAAGAAATCGGATATCTTGCAAAAGAAGATAAAGCTCACCGGACCAAGATACTTGATGCATTGTTGATGAAGTTTTGATCTAGGGCACTTCTCAAGATTTACTTCTTTACCTTCACCTATGTCCAACCTGCAACATTCAAGGGGAAAACGTCTCATTTAGAGAAGCTGAAATTGATTTCAAGTTGTTTGTTTGAAATTCTTGCTGATCCAAGATAATCTCACCAATAGAAGAAAGGTTGTTTACTGTCAGCTTGGAGCCACTTGGCGTAATAAAATTGAAGATTGTGACCGTAACGATGTCTAGGATCAATCTGTTTTCACAATCATTACATCAATGAAAATCCGACATTATCAAATTTGTTATATAAACTTTGTGTAGAAAAGGGTACTCACTGCCTCAAGCCAATGCTGTAAAGCAAGCTTACATGCCTTTTCATCTTTGGACAAACCTTTACCAACCTACCAATGCATACAAAGTCCTAAATATCACAACTTAACCAAAAGAAAGAAAGATTCTGAAATCGTAAAATCAATCCATACCTTAGCAGCTCTAGTTAAAGCCCTTGACCAACGAGAAAACGCAGTTTCGGGTTTCTGAATGTCAAAGAATGATATAGAACTATGCTTGAGTTCAACAGAATCTAATACTTTCCACCTGTAAATTTCACTCAAAATTAGGAACAAAATGAATCTGCATTAAGGGAAAAAATTGCCCCTAATCATAAATATTTAAACTACTATACCATCTCTGCTCAACTAGAATAGCACAATCCGCTAGCCGTCTTCGAGTGCGAAAACTTTTGTACGTTTTCTGCAACTTTACTGCAGCCTCATCTCTTTGTTTCTCATATACTAATGGTAGCATGTTAGTAGTTTGGTCAGGCATACTATGTAAATTTTCAGAAACCTCTTCACTGCTCATGAGGCTGTCTGATCTATTCGACGTCTTATCACTCGCATCAAATGCAGGAGTCTTCAGTCCAATCTCGGCCTCCAATTCCCTCCTTTTATAGCTAAGAGTTCCTTCAAGTATCGACTTTCCAGAACTGAGAGACTTCTGCATTTTTGACTGCTGAGAATTTTGTTCATTGAAATTAATATGATGTAACATGGTCCTCGTACCATCATTTCCAAAACTCATTGTTCTCACTAAATAAGATTCGAACCGAGTATCTGAATCATCAAAATTGGCAAAGGGACATGAATATGTTATTCCCATCTCCCTGCCAAAATTTTGTAGGACTTACTAGCTTGATCGAAATTCCCACGTAAAGAAAACAACAATCTACAGAAGAATTAAAGATAAAGTTATCAGACATTACTTTCCTCAATACTTCTCAGGTGATGATAATGAGCACAAAAAAAAGTTATACGACTAACTCGATACACCTGTATACAGAAAAATGTACTCAATCATTTCTTGGTGGACCGAATTACCAGGTATGTATTTGTGGGAGGTTGCAGGTACGTGAATTAGCCCGATGATCACCGTTTAAAAAAAAAAGACTCAATCATTCAATATGAATGCCTCAATCTTGAAAGTATTTCCCCCAATAAAAATTTCATGGCAAGAAACTACAAGGTGCATCATGAAGCATTAACATCTTGAGACCCATGAAATAAGCATTATAAAACTTAAAAATCAAAGCTACGTACAGAATCAGAAATGCTGATGGACATCATGAGATGCAAAGACCAAATGATAAAAACAACAAAATGCATTGCTAAAAGATTGCCTGTAAAACAAAGAAAAAAGGGTACCAACTTTTTACCTTTAATTTTCCATAGGTATGAGAACAAAAAACTGTGTATAAATATAATACTTCACAATAAAACAAGAAAATATATTAAAAAAGGTAATACCTATGAAATTGATAAAATGTCCATCTTGGAAGGAAAAGTTAGAATCTTGAGAAGCAAGGGGAATGAATAAAACAAAGGTAAGAAACTCAGAAAGAGCAAGAATTTTGTTTGACTGAAGGATGTAGACCAATTTGAGAGAGAACGCAAAATGTGGGGCTTTTATAAAACAAAATAAAGGAGACACAATGGCCATTTGTTCTCTGTTTAAAGCATTCTTTTCTACTTCCCAATATTTCTAATTTGTATTCAGAAAACAAAAAAATGGGTAGTGATGTACGTTGACTGTCCTTTGCTATACAGTCCAACGATTAGACCATATTTGTACTCGTGAGATGAGCTTTATTATTGATGTCATCGAAAAATTGACTGAGGGTGACATCTGAATTACATCGTCATTCGCTGTAATTTCTAGTTTTGAAGGAGCAACTGCCACGACCCGGAATCTAAATCTCGGGATCGTAATAACATTTAACATTCACTTACAAGATAAGTCAACCTGAAATAATTAATTAATTAAATTTAACAGTTAAAAGTAAAAAAATGATATTCAACGAAAAATAAAAGTCAAGTTTAACACAGTGCTAATATAAATCACGTGATAATATCTACTCTCAAGAATCCCTAGTGATAAGTATGCGAGCAACTAGAATTCTACAAACAATGTCTGAAATAAATATAATTGTTTTAAAAGAAATAAACAGTAAAAGCGAAAAAAGAGGTCTTCAAGGTCTGGGGATGCCAGCAGATCTACCGTGAGTCTCCATATGAAATGATCCAAGCTGACACACCTCATGCACCACTGGAACCAATACCAGTACTTGTACAAGAAATGCAGAAGTGTAATATAAGTACAACCGACCCAATGTACTCCGTAATTGTCAAGCCCAACCTCGACGAGATAGTGACAATGCTATGACAAGACACCTACGTAAATAAACATGTATAAGTGATTAAGTGTATATAAAGCCCCAATAATAACAAATAATGATAACACACTAACTAGGAGGAGACATGCGAAAATGAGAATATATAATAAATACGATAGGTATGAAATCACAAAATAACCAAGTAAATCACCATAAAAAAATCGAAAATCAGTCAAATCAATGATGTGATAATGGCACGGTATCACCCTTCATGCTTTTATTCTCATCCTCACCATGCAGTAATATGAATATAATGTCACGACATCATCCTTCGTGCTTTTACTCTCGTTCTCACCATGTAATAATAATATGAATGAAATGACACGATATCGCGATTCGTGATTTTACTCTCATCCTCGCCATGTAATAATGATAATACGAATGAAATGATATGACATCACCCGTCGTGCTTTTACTCTTTTCCTCACTATGTAATAATAATAATATGCCGAATAATAAACAATATGGTGAATAATTTAACTTTAAATATGGTTCCATGTGTCACACCTCCTTTTTCGCTATACACCCCCGCAAAGGAGCGTAAAGGAGTTTTTCCACTTAAAAGACAATCGGAGCGGATTTGGTTATTAATTATTCAGAGTCGCAACTTGGGAGATTTATGGTATTCCAAGTCACCGATTTGAATCCCGAGCCGAGGAAGATTATGACTCTGTTACAGTCTGCGAACCAGAAATCCAGATAAGGAATTCTGTTAACCCGGGAGAAGGTGTTGGGCATTTCCGGGTTCCGTGATTCTAGCACGATCGCTTAACTGTTGTATTTGATTTTATCTGATTTTATTACATGCTAACTTATGTGCCTTTTATTTATAAACCGCTTTTACCATTATTTATATTAAAGGACTTGCGACGTCGTGAAAACGCGTCTCTGACCACATCGCCATCAAGGCACCCATGTTCGCCAACACATTTCGACTTCATCGAGATTTGGATTTGGGTTGCATCAATGTACACCCGAGTTTAGGGAAATAATTTAATTCAATCGCACTTAAAGGTTCTAGCGTAATATCGTTTGGTAAAGGCCGTTGAAATTTGCTAAACGGCCCCTCCGAATTCTAATCATTGTTAGTAATCAATTATTAAGGGCCCCACATTTATTCTTGTTCGGTGAGGCTCGTCTCCATTTTTGAACCAATTTTGATCATTATTTATTTTATAAAAATTATGACGTCGTGAAAATGTGTTTCTTACCCCGTCGCCATCAAGGAACCCGTGGTTATTAACACATTTCGACTTCGCTGAGATTTTGATTTGGGTTGCATCAATGCACACCCGAATTTAGGAAAGTAATTTAGTTAAAATGCGCCTAAAGATTCTATCGCAATATTATTTGGAGAAGGCCGTGAAATTTATGCTCAATGCCTAGTATCTTGTGGTGTCCCGATCCAAATGTGCATAAGGAATGTGTAAAATTCTTCGCGGCGAGCTTGCAAGCAGTGGTTCTGACCTTTTGTATTAATCTAAACTTTTAAAAGTCAAAGAATCAAGTTTTCCAGAAAAGTGTCATTTTGCGGTCCGGAATGCGGTTGCAAATGGAGTATGCGGACCGCATTCCTGCCGCATAATGATTCAGTGGTTGGGTTAAAATTGAGGCCTAGATGCGGTCCATTATGCGTCCGTAGAATTGATATGCGAATCACATTTTGCACTGTAAAGTGAGTCAATGGGTCTGTCAATTTAAGGTCAAAAATACGGTCCATTCTGCGATCACAAACTGTGTATGCGGATCGCATTTCCGCCGCATACCCAAACAATAGAAACAGGTTTTTGGAACACTTTTCGCAGTCCATTATGCGGACCACATTTCGTGTCTGCGATCGCAAACTCGATTCGGACTCCAAATTTTCTAAATTTTAAACCCGACCCCCTTTTTAATAAAACACCCCAACCCCTCTTTTAATCACTTTACGGAGCAAAATAAAAGAGAGGGAGGAGGATTCTTGAGAGAGTAAGTTATCATCTTCAAATTAATCCCTTAAAACGATACGTGTCGGGAAATTTCAAGTGAGTGTCTCCATCCCCATCCTTGCAGGTAAGATCCCTAAACCTTTACATTAAATTTCAAGTTTAATTGGGGGGGGGGGGGAGGGTCTCATGCATTGATTCTTGATAATAGAGGTTGAAATATTCATGCATGCCTTTTAGAACCTAAAATTTGGTAAGAGGGATTGGGTAGAAGTAAAGCATTTTTCAAATGAGGGTTGATAACCTAAATGTGTTCGAGTAGTGATTGTGAACTTTGATTCTAAGAAATATGTGTTAATTTGTACACTAGATCGACATCGCTAGACGGTTTGGTGAATTGAAAGTAGAAGTTAAAAGGGAATTCGGCTCCAAGAATGTATGACTAACTTTGACCTTGTAAAATCACATGTTTGGTGTACGAATATCTGGTATGTGATATCTATGTGGATTATTTTTGAAGTTCTTGTGATTGGAATGATTTAAGTGTTCGTGATTAAGTCTCCCGATGTAATGGTGTAAGTAGTTGGCAATAAACCTATTGTGTGAATGTGAATGTGTATTGTGGCAAGAGTCGAAAAACAAATGATGGAAAGAAATTGTAATTGATGCGATCGAAACAACTGAGGTAATAACATGTTTGGCATGTTGTGGCAATTAATGTGGTGACCTAAATTGCATATGAACTGTTGAATATGATGGAAATGGTATCGATGGTTGTGGAAATCCTTTGTGAAATATTGTGGTTGTCCTTGAGGATTGGTGTTGTTGTTCCATGTGAATTGTTGTTGTTGTTGTTGTTTTTGTTATTGTGTTGTTTGTGAATTGTGATTGTTTCGCCGGGATCAGGTTGCGAGACACAATACAAAGTAATAAGGTGTGGGTTGTGGTGACAAAGGTGGCCGAGGTAATAAGGGTGGCCGTAGTAATAAGGTGGAAAGTGATCGAAATCACTGCTGAATTAAAAATATGAAAAAGTTGTGAAATCATTGATGTGAAAATGCTGAAGGGGAAATGGAGAGTTTGTAACCTTGTTGAGCTTGATTGTTTCCTTTCATGTGTATTTGATTTTTGATTCCATTACCACTTGCTACTTGTGTATGGTTTGAGTTTACTTAGGGGAATGTTTGTTCATACATACCAATACAATTCAAATGTACTGACGTCCCTTTTGCCGGGGGCGCTACATATGTGTTATGATTGTAGGTGGATCCATAGCAGGTACTCCAGTCCAGTGGCTGTAGCTCCCCTTCACCTTCCGTCAGCTGCATTTATGAGCCCCTTTCCTCTCGAGGCCCTGCGTGGTTCGTGCCACTTATTATTTTGGATTCTTGTTCTGGTTTTTGGTGTAAGGCATAGCTGGATCCTAGTTACCGACAAGTATTATATCATCCTTTTGTATCCTTAGAGGCTCCGTGGACTGTAAATGTGGGTTGCAAACTTATGTAAATATGTATTTTGTATGTTGGGCGATGGAAGTTGTAGACCTCTTTAAATAACCATGTATGTTTGTAAAATGGTGTTTTAATTATAAAGGGCTAATTCCTTTAATTAATGAGCAATGAAATTAAGGGGTAACACGTGGGATAAGGAAAGGCAGCCAACGGCCGCTGGACTGGGGCTACCCGATTGGGTGCCGGTCGCGCTCCTAAGTTTTAGGACGTGAAAAATTTGGTATCAGAGCCTAAGGTTTTCAAAGAGTCCTAGGATGTCTCGGAGCCATGTCTAGTAGAGCATTTATTATCGGTGTGTTGCCGATGACATCTATTAGGAAACTACCCTCTTCTTTGTTGTTCTATATTGTGCGGTGAAGTGTAAAGTCAAAGTATTCATGCCTAACTCGTGCTCTGTTTCGAATTTTTCAATGATGGCACCAAAGAAGAGAGCTAGACTTGGCCTTGGGGCCAATGCCACCCGAGTGGGGCAATGAATCATGTACCTGATACCGTGGGCGAGAGTGACTCCCTGATCTTGAATCTACCTGAACCATCCATTCCAGATCAAAGTATTCCTATTCAAACTGCGGCAAAGGGTGCTATCATCCCTCCCGCCGATATTTCGTACTTTGATGCAGCTTGAGCTTCCGGTCCCGGGGTTTCTGTTGGGGACCTTAGAGGAGCCATCCATATGTTGACTCGGTTAGTGGCCGCTCAGGTCTAAAGATCTCATGATGGCCCTGCATTCTCCAGCGGACAAGTAGATTCCACCAGCTCCAAAGTCAACCAGTTTCTGCGGTTGTCACCTCCTAAGTTCTCAGGCACAGAACTAGAGACCGATTCGTATGATTTCCTTGATGAAATGTACAAGACCTTCTAGTAATTAAGGCTTCAGAGATGGAGGGAGTTAAGTTGGTTTCATACAGGTTGAGCGGAGCAGCGTATTCATGGTTCGAGATTTGGGAGGATTCTCGTGAGGAGGGAAGACCTACAGCTTGATGGGATGAGTTTGTAGATGCATTCATGGACCATTTCTTGCTAGCCGAGATAATGGCAGCCCGTGCCACCAAGTGTGAGGTCCTCAAGCAGGGCGGTATGAGTGTTTGGGAGTACCATATGGAGTTTGTGAGATTTTCCAAGTATGCTCCCCAGTTAGTGTCGACCATGGATGCTCGAGTTTGGGGATTCGTTCAGAGCCTTAGTCCCTTGGTGGTGAATAAGGTTGCTACATCGGCCTTACAACTCAGATATGAATTATGGGAGGATCGTGGATTTCACTCAAGCCATCGAGTCTATAAAGTTAAGGATATGGGCAGAAAGGGAGAGTAGGAGAAGGGTGATCAGCAGGTCATTCAGGGAGGCCAGTTCAGGGGAGAGGCCATCAAGGTCATCCCAGTCGCATGCTCAGTCCTCAGCAAGTGAACCACAATCTGTACACAGTTATTAGCGGAGCAACCACATGATACTAGGTTCAGATAGTAGGAGACCCCAGCAGTTCGGTCGTTCGGGAGGGAGATCACAGCAGTAGGGGAGGGCTCCATGCCCCAAGTGTGGGAGATTCCATACAGAGACTTGTTATTTAGTTATCCGAGTGTGTTTTAGTTGTGGAGTGGGAGGTCATATCTAGCGGGACTGTCGTGCGCCCAGTCAGGGCATGGGTGGGGGATTTGCTCAAACATCCGGATCTTCAACCGCCACATCATCTGTGCATCCTCCAGGCCCAGCAGGGCATGGTACAGTTAGGGGTGGAGCTCGTGGTAGAGGTGGACCCAGCCAGTTTTATTCATTGAGTGGTTGCCAGAGTGTATAGTCTTCTCTAGATGTTGTTACAGGTATCTTGTCCGTTCAGGCTATTGATTGTTATGCTCTTGTTGATCCCGCGTCATCCTTGTCTTATGTCACCTCATTCATTGGCTCAAGCTTTGGGATAGAACCCGAACAACTTCATGAGTCGCTCTTCGTATCGACTCCGATTGGTGATTCTATTACAGCCGTGCGAGTTTATAGGAATTATGTTGTCACGATATGTGGTCGTGCTACCACGGACAATCTTAATGAGCTTGGAATTGTGGATTTTGATGTGATTATAGGAATGGACTAGCTTTATTCTAGTTTAGCTAGACTTGACTGCCGAACGAGGGTCATGAGGCTCGAGTTCCCTAATGAGCCGGTTATTGAGTGGAAGGGGAATGGTGTGGTGCCAAAAGGGAGGTTTATTTCTTACCTTAAGGCTTCAAAAATTATTAAGAAGGGATGTATCTATCATTTGGTCCATGTGGCGGACCCCACTTCACAAGTGTCTAGCCCCAAGTCAATGCCAGTCGTGAATGAGTTTCTCGAAGTGTTTCTAAACGAGCTTCAGGGGATTCCGCCAGATAGGGAGATTGAGTTCGGGATTGATATATTGCCAAATACACAACACCGTATAGAATGGCTCTAGTAGAGTTATGGGAGCTAAAGGAGCAACTGAAGGATTTATTAGAAAAGGGATTCATTCAGCCTAGTGTTTCGCCGTGGGTGCCCCAATTCTTTTTGTTAGAAAGAAGGATGGGTCGCTTCGTATGTGTATTGATTATCGGCAGCTCAACAAAGTTACCATCAAGAATAAATATCCTTTGCCTGGATAGATGATTTGTTCGACCAATTGCTAGGTGCAAGGTTCTACTCCAAAATTGATCTACAGTCCGGGTATCACCAATTGAAGATCAGAGAACAGGATATTCGTAAGACCGCTTTCAGAACTCCCTATGGTCACTTTGAATTCTTGGTCATGTCTTTTGGGCTAACCAACGCCCCAACAGTTTTCATGGATCTTATGGATCGGGTCTTCAAGCCATTTCTAGATTCCTTCGTGATTACATTCATTGATGTCATCCTTGTTTATTCATGGAGCCGGGAGGATCATGCCGATCACCTACAGGTAGTTGTATGCCAAGTTTTTGAAATGTGAATTTTTGTTGGAGTTTGTTACCTTTATGGGTTATGTTGTTTCTAGTGAAGGGATTCGGGTAGACCCCCAAAAGATTGCAACAGTGAAATATTGGCCTAGACCTACGATCTCGATGGAGATTCGTAGCTTCTTGGGATTAGCAAGGTATTATCGAAGATTTGTGGAGGGATTCTCTACCCTCGCCTCCCCATTGATTAAGATGATGCAGAAAGTAGTGAAGTTCCAATGGTCCGACGCTTGTGAGAAAAGTTTCAGGAATTGAAGTCAAGGTTGACCTCGGCACTAATAATCACCTTTCCAGAAGTTACAAAAGGATTTGTGGTTTATTGCAATGCCTCCAAGGTTGGTTTGGGGTGTGCGTTGATCAACATGGGAAGGTTGTAGCGTATGCTTCAAGGCAGCTCAAGAATCACGAGAAGCATTATCTGACGCATGATTTGGAGCTTGCGGAGGTTGTGTTTGCACTAAAAATATGGTGGAGTTATCTTTATGGAGTCCATGTGGACGTGTTCTCGGACTACAAGAGTCTCCAATACTTGTACAAGCAGAAGGAGTTGAATTTAAGGCAGCGACGATGGTTAGAATTGCTCAAGGATTAGGACATGAATATTTTGTACCATCCAGGGAAGGGAAATGTGGTGGCCGACGTGCTTAGTCGAAAGTCTATGGGTAGTTTGACTCATTTAGGAGGTGATTAGAGGCCCTTGGCTCGGGAGGTTTATCAGTTGGCCAGTCTAAGGATTTGCATTTCGCCCTCAGACGAGGGAGATATTATGGTGCATAATAGAGCAGAGTCATCACTTGTAGGAGAAGTCAAGGAAAAGCAGTTTGTTGATCCAGCATTGGCACAAATGAAGGAAGCAGTTATGAATAACAGGACTTTGGCATTTTCACTCGCGGTGATGGTGTATTGCGATGTCATGGTAGGCTATGTGTTCCAGATATGGATAATATTTGGGAGCGGGTAATGGCGGAGGCTCATAACTCTAGGTATTCTGTGCACCCAGGCTCTACAAAAATGTATCATGATCTCAAGGAAATTTATTGGTAGAATAGTATGAAGAGGGGCGTGGTAGATTTTGTGTCGAAATGTTTGAATTATCAACAAGTAAAAGCTGAGCATTACCGGCCCGGTGGGTTGACTCAGCTTATGGGAATACCAAAGTGGAAATGGGAGATGATCAATATGGATTTCATGGTGGGGTTACCTCGCGCTCAGCACGAATTTGACTCAATTTGGGTAGTAGAGGATCGACACACCAAGTTAGCTCACTTCTTGCCAGTCAAGTCCTTTGATACTACATAACAATACACTCAGTTGTATATCAAGGAAATAATAAGGCTTCATGGCACTCCACTTTCTATCATCTCAGATCGAGGGGCCTAGTTCATAGCTAATATTTGGAAGAAATTTCAGCAAGGTTTGGGTATTCAAGTGAATCTCAGCATAGCTTTCCACCCACAAACTGATAGTGAGGTGGAGCGAACTACTCAGATGCTTGAGGATATGTTAGAGGCTTGTGTTTTGGATTTCAAAGGTAGTTGGGATGAAAACTTGACACTCATAGAGTTTGCTTAAAATAAAAACTTTCATGCCAGCATTGAGATGGCCCCATTTGAGGCATTATATGGAAGGAGGTGTAGGTCTCTTATTCGATGGTTTGAAGTAGGTGAAGCAGAATTGTTAGGGCCAGGCCTCGTGCACCAGGCTATGGAAAAAGTTAAAGTTATTCAGGAGAGGATGAGAACTGCTCAGATTTGCCAGAAATTCTATGCGGACGTTCGTTGAAGGGAATTGGAATTTCAAGTTGATGATTGGGTGTTCTTGAGGGTATCTCCTATGAAGGGAGTCATGCGGTTCGGAAAGAAAGGGAAGTTGAATCCTAGGTATGTCAGTCCATATAGGATTGCTCAAAGGATAGGGTAGGTGGCTTATAGGCTGGAATTGCCCCCCCCCCCCCAAATGTCATTAGTGCACCCGGTGTTCCATGTGTCCATGTTAAGGAAAGTGCTTGGAGATCCATCCACCATCGTGCCAGTTGAGCCTATTGAGGTCAATGAAGAGTTGTCGTACGAAGAAATCCCAGTTGCTATTCTTGATAGGCAAGTCCGTAAATTGAGAAATAAGGATGTTGCTTCTGTCAAAGTATTATGGCGAACTCGACGAGTTGAAGAAGCCACATAGGAAGCGGAAGATGAAATGAAAGAAAAATATCCCCATCTGTTTGAGCAAGTCTAGTAGTAATCATGCAAACTCTTATCCCTAAACAAATTGATATTGTGCCCAAACTGGTGCAAAGACATCCCATCTTTTCTTCCTAAATGCTTTACTACTGAAATTCCTCAAGTTGTATAAGAATTGTATATGTTGTGATTGTTTTAAGTCATGTGAACCTCTCCTTGGTAAATGAAAGTTTTATAAAGACTCTTGTGATAAGTAAACAACTAATGATAGTGATTGGTAATGAACTACTTGTATGCATGTAGTATGTTGAAGTGGTTAAAATATGTCGAACTCATTGAAATGGCTAATTTATGTGCAAATGGTAGCAAGTGATTGAATATGTGCCATTGTTAAGGAAATGAATTGTATTCCAGCTGTAGGGATGGTTGTAATTGTGTAATGGTGCTTGAGATTTTTTTTTCGGGGGCCCTCTGTCAGGTAGATATGTCTAAATTACAAAAGAAACTCTAACAAAATTTTTCTAAAAATTTGGAAGTTAGTGAAAAGTTTGGGAGTCTGCATAGCATGTTTTCAAAACTAACTGATTTTTCAAGGTCCTCATTCGAGGACAAATGACTTTAAGTGGAGGAGGATGTAAGGTCCCGTAAAAATTTGTGCTAAAAAACCTAGTAGCTTGTTGTGTCGTGATCCGAATGTGCGTTAGGAATGTGTAATGGTTCAGGCGCTTTGTATTAATCTAAGCTTTTAAAAATCAAAGAACCAAAGTTTCCAGAAAAGTGCCAATTTGCGGACCGGAATATGGTCGCAAATCCAGTATGCGGACCATATTCATGCCGCATACTGAGTCAGTGATTTGGTTAAAATTGAGGCCTAGATGCGGTCCATTATGCGACCGCATAACGGATCGCATTTTGCACCGCAAAGTGAGTCAATGAGTCAGTCAATTTGAGGTCAAATATGCGGTCCATTCTGCAACCGCAAACTGTGTATGCGGACCACATTTCCGCGTCATAAACAATCAGTGGAGATAGGTTTTTGGATGACTTTTCGTGGTCCATTATGCGGACCACATTTCGTGTATGTGATTGCAACGTGCGACCACAAACCCGACTCGGACTCCAAATTTTCTAAATTTTAACCCCGACCCCATTTTTAGTAAAATACCCCAACCCCTCTTTTAAATCACTTTACGGAGCAAAATAAGAGAGAGAGAGAGGAGGATTCTCGAGAGAGAAAGTCATCTCCTTCAAATTAATCCCTTAAAACGATCTGGGTCGGAAAATTTCAAGTGAGTGTCTTTATCCCCATCCTTGTAGGTATGATCCCTAAACGTTTTAATTAACTTTCAAGTTTATTTTTTTGAGGGGGGGGGGGGAGTCTTATGCATTTATTCTTGATAATATAGGTTGAAACATTCATGCATGTATTTTACAACCTAAAATTTTGTAAGAGGGGTTGGGTAGAAGTAAAGTATTGTTCAAAGGAGGGTTGATAACCTAAATGTGTTCGAGTAGTGATTGTGAACTTTGATTATAAGAAATGTGTTAATTTTTACACTAGATCAACGTTGCTAGATGGTTTGGTAAATTAAAGTAGAAGTTAAAAGGGAATTCGACTCCAGGTATGTATAGCTAACTTTGGCCTTGTAAAATCATCATGTTTTGTGTATGAATATCTGGTATGTGATATCTATGCGGATTATTTGTGAAATTATTGTAATTGGCATGATTTGAGTGTTCGTGGTTAAGTCTCCGATATAATGGTGTAAGTAATTGGCAATAAACCGTATGTGTGGTTATGAATGTGTTATGCTGTAAGAGTCGAAAAACAAATGACGGAAAGAAATTGTAATTTATGCGAACAAAACAACTGAGGTAATAACATGTTTGGCCTGTTGTGGGCAACTATTGTGGTGACCTAAATTGTATATAAAGTGTTGAATATGATGGAAGAGGTACTGATGGTTGTGGAAATCCTTTGTGAATTGTTATGGTTGTCCTTGAGGATTGATGTTGTTGTTCCTTGTGAATTGTTGTTGTTGTTGTGTTGTTTGTGAATTGTTATTATTTCGGTGGGATCGGGCTGCACGCCACAACACGAAGTATTACAGTGTGGTTTGTGGTGATAAGGGTGGCCGAGGCAATAAGGGTGGAAAGTGATCGAAATCACTACTGAATTGAAAATAATAAGTCATTAATCTGAAAATGTTGAAGGGGAAATGGAGAGTTTGTAACCTTGTTAAGCTTGATTGTGTCCTTTCATGTGTATTTGATTGTTGATTCCATTACCACTTGCTACTTGTGTATGATTCGAGCTTACTTAGGGCAAGGTTTGTTCATACATACCAGCACAATTCAAACGTACTGACGTCCCTTTTGTCGGGGGCGCTACATTTGTTATGATTGTAGGTGGATCCGTAGCAGGTACTTTAGTCCACTGGTCGTAGCTCCCCTTCACCTTCCGTCAGCTGCATTGGTGAGCCCCTTTCCTCCGGGGCCCTGCGTGGTTCATGCCACTTTTTATTTCGGAGTCGTGTTCTGGTTTTTAGTGTAACGTATAGCTGGAGCCTTATTACCAGCAAGTATTATATTATTCTTTTGTATCCTTAATGGCTCCGTGGATAGTAAACGTGGGTTGCAGACTTATGTAAATATATATTTTGTACGTTGGGCGATGTAAGTTGTAGACCTCTTTAAGTAACCATGTATGTTTGTAAAATGGAGTTTTAATTATAAAGGGCTAATTCCTTTGATTAATGAGCAATGAAATTACGGGGTAACAGGTGGGATAGGAAAGACAGCCAATGTCCGCTCGACTGGGGCCACACGATTGGGCGCCGGTCGCGCCCCTCAATTTTGGGGCGTGACAACATCATTGATTTCAGGAGTCCATTTCATGTATTTGGCTTCAATGCTAAATTAAAACATGTCTTCATAATCAAATTTATCTTTAAAGGTTAGGCCATGTGCTTGGCCCAATTAAATCGATGATGCTTTTTGTTGATTCACCTCCACTTGTGGGTCTAGTCTCGAGCCCAGTTTCTCTTTTTAGGATCTGGACATTATTTTGGGCTATTGCAAGCCTAGAATCTATCCCAATTGATTAATTGTTTAAGTATGCTACCACATACATGCTTGTATTGAGTAGGCTTTGGTTGAACCTTAATTTGGATTAAAATACGAACATCTTTAAATCTCTCTATTTATGTATAATTTCCTTCAAGAAAATAAAGTAAGGTGTGCCATCCTAGTTAAAATGTTTATGGCCCTCTTGTTAAGTGTTATAATTTAAACATTAAAAATGTCATTCGTAGCTTGCATTAGGCTCGACTTAGATTATTGTTGTAATTATGTATCAGCTTGCGTAACATTGCGAATTTTAAAAATAACTCGAGGTATGCGTTATGCAACTTCAACCAAACTTTTCTTAATAAAATAAACAGAGAGTTATTAATTGCGAACACGTTCACGTTTCATGATTTTTAACGTGCCAAAGGAAAAGAGTATACATACGCATAACTCAATTTTTAAATACGAATAATCAAATGATTAAAAGGGGTGAAAGATAAATGCACATAGGTCCTAAAAATGAATAGTTAAATAATTTAAGCCAAGTAGTAATCACTAAGCGAACGTGCTAGAACCACGGAATTCAGGAATGCCTAATACCTTCTCCTGGGTTAACAGAATTTTTGGTTCGTAGACCTTTAAAATATAAATAAAAACTTCCTCGATTTGGGATTTAAAATAAACCGGTAATTTAGGACACCATAAATTATCCCAAGTGGCGACTCCGATAAATTAATTAATCCCATTTCGATTAGTGTCCCTTTAGTTGGAAAAACTCTCATATATCCTACGAGTGAGTAAAAAGGAGGTGTAACAGCTCTGGAGACTCTGCTGGGGATCGAACCTAGAATCTTCGGTTCAGGATTTAAGAATTCGAGCTTGTTATATTGTTGTATTTTTGTGGCTTTATTTATTGTTGATATTATTGTATTTTTGTCGACCTATTGTGTTAATTTTCATTTATTTACCGCTTTGATATTACTTGAACTGTATTTAAATGTCTTCTTATGCCTCTCTTCTGAGTCTTCTAAAAAACGCTGCTCACATTTGTTTGGCTGATAACTAGGGACTATGATGCATTTTACACTCCTTCTTGCTTAAGTTATGATTAGAAATGTGTACAAAATAGTCCCAAAAGCTCAAAAGTTGTACTTGATTGCAGGGTTTGATCAACAAGGTGACAATGCGTCAAAAACCAGCTCAAAAAGGAGTGAAACATGTACAAGTACCAAGACCAAGACCAAGACCAAGCTCAGTCAAACAGGGCCAGTGCATCCACAAACCATTTTGTGTGGTCTGCAAAGATGAAGATTAGAGAGTATGCTTCTCAGTCAGCAGGGCAATGCGACTACAAAGGATTTTGTGCAGACCGTATTGACCTCATCGCGGCCACACTTGATTTTGTGCGGTCCACAAAGCTTAAGTTCAGAGAAGTGATATTTTAGAAGAACCTTGCCAATGCGGACCACAATCTATTTTGTGCGGCCCGCAATATAAGCCATCGTGGACTTGGTTCTTTTTGTACGGTCCCCGATAACCAACTTCAGAGCGCAGATTAGACAAGCCAAGAGCCTTAGTGCGGCTGCACTCCATTTTGTACGGTCCGCACTAGCCCCGCAAGGGTATTTTTTTCAAGAATTTGCAGCCTAGTATAAATAGTTTCATTTCCCATTTTTAGATTATTAGATAGATTTTGGGACACATCATCGGCACATACACGATCACAATCACAATTCGCCCGATATAATAACAGGCTCACAATCCGCCCAGCATGGTCATAGGCTTATAATCATAATTCGCCCGGCATAGTCACATGCTCATATCAACATGAAAGCCGCTAAAACAAGAACACATAGTCATGATTAATAAATATCAAGTTTCACACTCATGAGCTAGGATAAGTGGCGTGCTACGGTGTATGCTTTTGCAGGTGTACTACTGTAGCCCAAGTCAACAATTAATATCAAATGCATCAAGTAGATCATCGAAGCAACACAACAAATCATGTATGGTGTATGGAAAACACATGGAAAATCACACCATCACATGAAAATCACCAACACAATGTCCCCAAACCATCACATATCATCCTTGACATTAGCACCCTTATCTCTCTGATAGCCACCTGTATCACTCTTCCTGACAATATCATTAGCCAACTATATCGCTCTAATAGCCATGCGTATCACTCCGTACTAGCCACCCTTATCGTTCCGCCCGTACAATAACACAATATATACCCGTATCACTTTGTACATTCAACAATAGTGAGATGCCACCCATAACCCCGTATAACAACAACAATCAAATGTCACCCCTATACTCTACATAAAAATAACTAACCACACAATAATTCACATTTGATAACATCACAACAACACGACATATGAACTCGTATTACAAGTGACATAGGCCACAAGCTTTCAAATGATCCAACAATATTAATATTTCTATAACAAAAAAGGAGGTAATATAGTAGGTGTCTATCGTTTTTTCAAATTACTGGAACTGAATTAGAGTAAATAGTGCATACGTCAACACAATGTGTATAGAATCACCGTAACAACAAATGAATGGGAAATTAACTCTACAAGGAACAACACCCCCTTTATACACAACTTCAACTAAAATAGATCAATGACTTTTGATAACCTCAGTTCTAATAAATTATTTAATATTTATATGAAATGGCAAACTTCAGATTCTAGTGTATGAATAGGCTAACAACGAAAGAGATGTCACGAACTAGCACTACATCTAAATTCATGACAATAACCTGGCAACAAAAGGATATCATGTAACAACAACTTCAACAAAGAGTAACTCCACAATTAAATAAATCACATAATGATAAAAATCATAGAAACTTCAAATAAAGCATATAAGAGTAAACTCGAAAGAATTCCAAATAAGTACATGAAGTAAGCCTAAGAGTGTAAGCTAGTCAATTTTTCACATATAAGGCCAAGTACATATTCATTACCTCGCGTATACGGCTTTCACATGAAACAAATAGCAAAAACGACTCAAATCATAAGGGTAGTTTCCGCACAAGTTAGGCAAGATACTTATTCAACGAAGCTAAACCAATACTCTAAAATGACCTTCTCATGTGAAACAACCTTCGGACGACTCAAATCTAACCAAAATAACTTAATATCATAAATAAAAATCAAAGGGGACAGTTCTGAATAATAACGCTTCGATCCTTAATGAAAACCAAAAATTCAATCTCGGGCTGTATCTTTCCCGTCTCTTCTCAAGAAATAAGTGGGCTATGTCTTGGCAAAACATTATTATCTTTCTTTGATTCCAGATCAAAGATTAATTTCATCATTAATTTCTATCTACATTATATATCTATATTATATTAAGTAGATTGTAGATTTCGATGTATATCTATCAGATCGTGGCTTCATGCTCAATTTCATATGTGGCAATTCCGCCAAGATCTCTATGTTATTTGGGGGACGAATCCGTCCAAATTAGATTTTTTAGGAATGTATTGAGATAGAATTACCTCGAAACCCGACAAAATTAATAAAATCCAAACATCCATTCCGATACAAGTCCAACCATATCAAAATTATCCAATTCTGACATCAAATCAGTTTTCAAATCCTCATTTTATATGTTTAAAAGTTTATACCATAATTCTCATTTTCTCCCATTCAAATCACTAATTTAATATTAAAAATAAATATGGAATCACAAAATATAATCAAATATGAATAAAACATTTACCCAATGGAAAGTGTGAAATTCCCTTCAAAATCGTCTAAATCTGAGCTCCATAGCTCAAAATATCACTATAATATTTAAGGCTTCCAGCCATCCCTGAAAATTGTGGCCTACGATGCCAAAAACAATAGTATTTGATCAAAGGCAACACTTTACACCTTTAAGCTACGATTTTACGAGGTTGACCTAAAGAACCGTAACCTTTGAAGTATGGCCACGCTTGTCACACGTCGCCTTAGAAGCTATGCTTTAAGAGTGTGGCCAATGCAGTAAAAAACTACGCTTATATTTTCTTTTATAGCCACGCTTTTATAATGTAAATTTATATGTTTTAAGCATGGTCTTTGGTTCCTTCTAGACCACACTTTTTAAGCGTGTCTTCTAATCAATTAACCATCTATAATTGCATTATGCCTAGGAAGCTTATAATCAGTTAAGCATCTATTATTGCATTGTACTGTAGTTTTATAAATGTAGCATATGTTTCTAGCTTTATGCAATCTCAAAGTGGTGATGCCACAAAATATAAGAGATATTGTCGAGAGCTGGAGTCTTTCGAGAGTTGATAGGGCTATCAGGACCACCTGGAGGATGCTACCAGCTTGTATTTTTTGGTGCCTATGGACTAAAGCTACCCCGGATGTTTTCATGGAGTCTCAACTCCAATCCACTTGCTAAAAGCCAGATGTTTAGTTAATCTTTTTTATTAAACAAAATAGTTCTACGTTAATAATTCTACGATCTTTTTATATTTTTTGCGCTCTCTCACTCTAGGGTATCCTCTTTAACGTATATTTTTTTATTATTGGCTAGCTCCTAGGTCCTATCATAACATCTTCTAATAGGGTTACCATATCTATTTTTTGGTTATTGGCTGGCTCCCACATCCTATCAAAATCATCTCTGCTTGATGCTCTCAATGAAGCAACTATTTTATTAAAAAAATACAAGAAAACTATACAAACATATCCACTAATTAAATATTATTGAGTATCTTTAACAATATTTTAATAGTTTGCTACAATTACATTTTGGAAAACATTTTGCAGCCATAAATAACTATAAACTATGAACTCTTAGACTCAAAAGATAATTATTTTACATAAATATTTTAGCTAATTTGCACAATCAAATCGCCCAAAAGATCAATCACTAAATAAAACCTTTAAATATGAAGTCCCACCACAAAATTATCGAGCAAGCCAGAAAATCACATCAACCATGCTATTTGGTCAAACTCTAGATCAGTTTCACAAAATTCTCGCGCTATGATTCATGTAAAACGTGAAACAAAGTGATTGTACAACTGAAATTAAGTCAAAATAACCATCAAATTAAGAAGGAATTTAAAACTATTTTGAAATCATTAACTCACGCTAAATAATGCTCTACTTGTGAAACTTTTCGGTATAATTAGATCGAATGCAATTCTCAGTAAATGTATACATTGCAAAACCCGATTAAAGCTTTGACACCAAAATCAAATAAAAAGATAACTTATTTTTCAACTCAATAATATAAAACAAGGATAAAACCAAAAACTTTGATAGCCAAAAATTGTCACGACCCCAGTTCGCCCTTGGTAAACTGTCGTGAGGGCACCTAGTCTCTACGACCTGGTAAGCCTAACAAATGCAAAACATAACAAATCTTGCGGAAGGAATAATCAAAAACCAAAATAACTGAATGGAACAATAATGTTTAAGGTGCCGCTCGACGCATACAATAACAACTCTTGAAGCTAACAACAATTCTCAAAACTGAAATCTCATGAATGTAAAGCTAAGAAAATACATAAGTTGCTCTAACTCTAGAATGTCTAACAAAAAGAAAACTAGTGAAGGGCTATACTGTTACATAAAGATAGAAAGGGACTCCTCGGTCTGCGAAAGCGGCAAATATACCTCGAAGTCTCTACAGAAGCACCGCCTCGCCTAAAGGATGATAAGACGAAGTGAAAGTATTTAGATCTGCACAACAAAAATGTGCAAATGAGTAGCATAAGCACACCATAGCGCTGCCCAGTACGTATCAAGACTAACCTCGGTGGGGTAGTAATGAGGAACAATCAAGACACCTACTTGTCCAGTAAACTGTGCAAACATAAGAACACTGGGACATGATGTATATATAAAGAATACACGAAATGGTTAACAACACAAAAATTTCAATAACGGAAGAAAACCGCAAGAAACACGAAAATACCAAAATAATGACACAGAAGAGCAAGCAAAAACACAACCCAAGTCCTAGAGTCACAATAAAGTAAAGGTAAGAAATAACTCAGATCCTACGACAGTGTTCACGTTAGGTCTTATCCAACAATTTCCATAAAATATAAAATCTCGGACAAATTATAACTCACGAGTCCCGGTACCTAGAATATAACACCTGGTATCATGTGCCTTATCAACCTCATGGTCATACTGACAACTCACTTGTTAACCGGGGCCACTCTCACATATATAATAAGTAAACTAGGGTGTAAATATATATTGAGAAAAATCAAGAGGACTTCACATCCAATAGGAGTATTCAACTATGTGTATTCTTGTGCTAGAGCTCTAACAAAATCCATACCAACTAATAGACGTAAGGAGAAGAACAGACAGAACATACGATGTTTCATCACTACTCCCACGAGATAAAGCTCATATGGGTAAGCGTACCACAATCACAGTATTAAAAAAATAGGAATGCCCCTAGGCCATCACAAACACTCATAATCAATCCCTGACATAGCCCACTTTGTTCCGCCACGTGTGCAAATAATAACATAATAAGTGCCCGCATTGTTTTGCCACACGTGCATAAAAAATGTTCCCACCTTGTCTCACCACATGCGCAACCCACATATAAGCATATATACATATGCCGTCTTGTTACGCCACATGTGAAATATATCAATAGTAGCAATAGAACGGCAAAAACGTCATGCAATCCACGCGATTTTTGACCTATATGAATTACTCCCAAAAAGTTCTATCAAAATGATTTCGTTCATTATTTTTTAATTTTGTGGAATTTTGTGACATGTTCTATTAAATGTTTGCATTTATTTATGCATTTTAATTAATGAAAAATACAAAAAATATTTTGCATTTTGCATTTAGGATTCAACTCTACATTTTAGGATTAAATTAAAATTAGTAGTTTACTTTGCACCTTTTATTTTTAATTTTTAATTTTGGTATTTTTTCCTTTGATTTATTTTTTACTATTGATTGTGAGGTAATTAATTCAATTGGATAGGTTAATTTTAATTTTAATCTACGTTTTTATTTTAATATTGGGAAAAGAAAAAGGAATTGAAACAAAAAAGAAGGTTGAAGTGAAAATGGAATTGGGTTTTGAAACAAAATATGGGTCAAATTCAAATCATACCAGCCCAAAATCAAGTCCGCACCCCTCAAACCTGTCGCCCCAGCCCAAACCCATTTCCCCAGATGCGATCCAGTTTCCCCATCCCCAAACGACGTCGCTTTGTGTAGTCAAATCCGGGCCGTCGAGGATACTTGATTAACTGCCTGCATGGTCAGATAATCTAGAGTTTTTTTTGGGTTTTGATTAATGATTCTATCCTGTGTTGATTTTTGTTTTAAATTTTGTTTGATTGTTGATTTTTGTGTCTGGTTTCAATTAAACAATCTTACATAGGCGGGTTCTCTTTTTCTTTCTCTTTTTATTTGAATTCACTATTTTTTTTAGTTTTCTGATTAATTCCATTCTTTAGTTTAATTTTGTTGATAAAAAACTAGTTTCGTATTTTAGATTAGTTTAAGTTTTTGATTTTGTTCATATTGATGCTAAGTAGCAACCGGTGTTGCTAAGTGAATTAATTTGAATTGTGGAGTTTTAATTTAGGATTAAACTAGGCTTAGTTTAATTTGATTAATCAGGGATTGTTACTGTTTTTATATGCCATTTTGTTTTGAATTGCTTTAAATGATACATTTGGTCTTAAGATTCACATTAATTAGATTTAAATTAGGATTATTAGGTTACAGGTTACTAGTTCAATTTTATGAATTGTTTCGTTATAGCTGAATCTTTTTAGCCTTTGTTTGACTAACTATGGTAAGTTTTTGACCAAGTTAACAGGGTTGTGGGGGGGGTTAGTAAGTATAGGTTGGTAATTTCAGAATAAAATAAAATTGTAGTATAAGCTTTTTAGATAATAAGAATCTTGCAGTAACATGAATTAAAAACCTCAAGAACCTTCTAGTTGGGGTTCAAAATAGAGTTTCAGTAATTTTGTGTTAAGACTTGAGACACAAGTCAGTCTTTTAAGGACTTTTCAAGAAAAATTGAAATAAAAAGAGGGACTAGAGATGTAAAATAAGATCTGAAGGTAGCCCTAGTTTTTGGCTATAAAGGGCACACCCTTTGCCTTGTTTTAGAAGATTGGACACCCTGGAGAAATAAAAAAAATAAGAAATACTGAAATTTAGAATCAGTTATTTCCTTTTGAAAATCCAACAAAAATGTTGAAAGTTGTTTAAATTAGGTAAGGTTTCCTGTCAGTTCTCAAAATCATTTTGTCGATTTAGAATTTCTGGAAAAATTTCTGAAATTCAGCATTTTTAGAGGGAAATGGTTTAAGTTTGGCTTAAGGTTAGCTTTTTCAAATATGTCTAGTATTTTATTGGTTTTACTGAGCTGATCACTTTTTGATTGACCAAATCTTGGTTGTTTGCTACTGCTTACTGCTGATCTTCTCATTTCTCTCTTACTTCGTTTTCCCGGTATCCTTTTTATGCTATGAACACTGTCTATATGATGGCCATGTGACTTGAAGTGGAACTTGATAGAATACAAGCTTATTTGATTTAATGTTTCTTTGTTCTTTACTATTTTATGCTCTGTATTGGATCTGTAATACTAGGAGTCACATAAGCTATTATACACATATTTATAAGGCTGCGTTTGGGTCAGAAGTTGAATGTTTAGTTTCAATGTTGAATTACATGTTTGGAAATTGCATAAGCACATTTTGTGGATATTTGGGCATATAAGTACGATTAGATGATAACCTTTTGTTTGGGGTTAGTTTGATGCAAAGTGTCTGTGTATATATGACAAATGAGTTTGGTTATGGTTAGCAGGCATGAGTACTTGTTGGGCTACGTTTAATAATCTTTGTATTTGAAAGAAGTGGTTTATCAAGGCTTGTGTTTTGAGCCCAACATCTCCTTTGATTGTAGTTAGTCAATTCATGATTAACCATTTAAGGGTTAGAAGTAAATGTTAGTTCAATCTCACTTCTCCTTTAATTTGTTTAAGTCAGGTCGTAGCTAAACTGATTGGGCACAATTGCTGATTCTGTAATTTGGGGCCCAACATTTGCCCGATTGATAAGAAGCAAAGCTAGCCAATTCATCTTGGTGAACAGGTCGTTGGAAGGTCGATTTCCCTTAAACTCAGGCTCATCATTTTGAGCTCAACTCTACAATTAATCATGAATGGGATTTGGCCCCCTCTTATTAATATAATCAATATTCATGGCGTTTTTCCAGAATTTTAATTTCGTGATATAAGGTCTAATTAATATTCGTAGCAAGGCTATAGGGCCGTTTAAATGAGATTGTGGTTGCATATACGTTCGAGTAACATGATCATTGTCCTAAATTAACTCAGAGTACGCGCTCGAATAACTTCGCTCAATATTTTTATTAATAATAAAATTGGTTGCAAGCTTTTAATTATTTTGAGCTCATTAAAATCACATATAGCCTTTTAGTAATTTTGTAGGATAGATAAAAATAATATTTCGTAGAATATTCATTAAGGCCGTTTTAAAATACCAAGTGTGGTTGCGTATACGTTCGCGTAAAATAACTACATTTCTAAAAACAAAACCAGAGTATGCGTTCGCCCAACTTCGGCTCAAACACTCTTAATAATAATTAAGCGTTATCAATTGTGGGCACGTTAGCATGACATGATTTTTAACGCGCCAAACAGGCGGGTATATGTACGCATAACCCGTTTCAAGATAATTTCCTTAGATTAAAAGCAGTAAAAGGCATAAGAACATAAGTTCTAAATCGGTAATTAAACAATTTAGGCAAGTCAAGTAGGATCAAAGCGACCATGCTAGAACCACGGTACTCGGGAGTGCCTAACACCTTCTCTCGAGTTAACAGAATTCCTTACCTGGATTTCTGATTCGTGGACTATAATAACAGAGTCATTCTTTTCCTCGATTCGGGATTAAAACCGGTAACTTGGGACACCATAAATATCCCATGTGGCGACTCTGTTTTTTTCTTAAAAATAATAATCCCATTTTGATTGTCACTTATATTGGAAAAAACTTCCTTTATTATAACCTCTTTCAGGGGTGTAGTAAAGGAAAAAGGAGGTGTGATAACTTTGGTGACCCTGCTGGTGAAAATATATAGAACTTTTGTTCAGGATTCAAGAATTCGAGCTTGTTTTATGATTTTTACTTGGCTTATTTATTGTTGATATTATTGTATTTTGTAAACTTTATGCTAAATGCTATATATTTATCGTTTAATATTATTGAATTGCATATAACTGTCTTCTTACGCCACCCCTTTGAGTCTTCTTAAAATGGAGCATACGTTCGTGCAACCCTCTTTTCTGTAGAGATTATACCAAATAGAGTGAGGCTTGGCAAGCAACAAGGACGTGAAGACATTAGTGCTCCCAGTACGTCACCCCTCCTCGGCCCCAGTTGTCCGCTCGGGTAACCCATGTCTAGATGAAAACCCCAGGATTTAAACTTAGAAAAATACAGCCTCATGCCGGATCCCTAGTAGGAGCGCTTGTTTGCATCACGTGCATTTTGACTTAGGGGATTCAACATAGGGGTTGGGTCCGTCTAAGACAGGTGTACCCAAAATAACATACCATCATGACGCATCCAATGTGCTATGTAAACATTCAGTTTTTTTGTCTTGCATGCTGAATGGCTAAATAAGGAAATAAGAGTGAGGAAAATCCAAGAAAAACCAGAAAAAGGGGAAAAGAGAGAGAAAAAGACCAAGAGTGATGTAGGAAAGGAGCAAACCCGGTTCTAAAGAAAACCCAATGCTTGAAAATACCTCGAAATATGCCCCTTTTTTTAGAAAAATAAAAAAATATATATAAATAAAAGAGAGAAGAAGAGGGAAAAGAGCTTGTTCGCCAATAAAAAGAAAAACAAGTTCTATTTTCAAAAACAACTTGTTCTTTTTGCCAATAAAAAGTTTTTGTTTTAAAAAATAACTTGTTCTATTTTCCAATGAAAAAAAACGAGGGAGTTTTGTTTTCAAATATAGTTTATTCTATTTGCCAATGAAAAGAAAAAGAGTCTTGTGTTCAAAATTAGTTTGTTTATTTGCCTAGGAATTGAAAAAAAAAAAGAAGAAAAAAAGTCTTGCTTTCAAAAAAAAAAGCTTTATTTGACCGAACTACACGGGCCTGATTGCCATTGGATATGGGATATGTAGGCAACCTACATAAGTACGGCCTTATTTTGAAAAAAAAAAAGAAAAAAAAGAGAGAAATAACTCGATTCAGTGTCGGTAGTGTTTTAAACGGTTCTTACCGAGAATATTCTCCTGTTATCGAAGAGATATCTTTGTAAAAGAATGGACAAAGTTCAGAAGTGTCACAAAATAAGCCTCTTCAGCCTCAAAATTCATAATGGGAAAGGGCCGTATTTTCAAAGATAGCCATTTGGCTAAAATTGGCATGTCAAGGACGGAATCACAATTTTTCTTTTTTTTTTTAATTAGAAACTTATTTTCAAAAAAGGGGTCATCAGAGTCTACCCTAACCCTACCTTTCATAGGAATGAATTAATATTATCTGAGACCCACCAGAAGTGATCAGGGAGAAGGCTTGAGTATATTTGCGCATGTGGTGGAATGATTTGGATGAAGATGGTCAGAAATGGATAAGACAACAGTTGAGCGCTCTTATATACATTTAGGAGATCAAACCACGGGATGATCTGATCAACGCTATGATAACTTTCTGCGATCCCGCTCTTAATATTTTTCGCTTCTCAGATTTCGAGATTACCCCTACTTTGGAGGAGTTAGTCGGGTACATTGAGTTTGGAAGAGATATGAGAAAGCAACTACTTATATTTCCAAGGACCCCATCAGTGCACAAATTTTTTGACCTCCTGAATATCAGCAAACAGACAAGTAAAAACTGCATAAGCAACGGGTGTTGTGATTTCCATTTCTTATACTTCAGGTTTGGGCATTTTATGGTTTTGAGACAAATGAGAAGGGGTTGAGCAACAAACAAGATAAGGGTCTTTGGAAACTTCATCGCCTGTTCGTATTTATTGTGGCATTCTTGGGGGTAATGGTTTTTTCAAATGAGAAAGGTAAAGTGGATATTCGTACGGCTAGAATTGCACAAATCCTCACCGCCATGAAAAATCATAAACTTTTCCCGTTGGTACTGGCAGATATCTACCGTGCGCTAACTTTATGCAAAGCCGGGGCTCAATTCTTTGAATGTTGCAATATCCTCCTACAAATGAGGATGATCGAGCATCTCCGCCAACATCCCAAATTCCTGAGCTGTGGCCCGAGACCAAATAATTTCATCATCAGTTATGAAGAGAGGGTAAAGGATTACAGCATGCCAAAGGGGTCTATGGCATTGGTGTCTTATTTGAAAGCTCTCAAAGCAAGTCAAATTAAGTGGTTCATAGGATGGCTCCCGAAGACAGAAGCCATATACATGATTGCTGCTAAGGGCTACTTGAGGATAATGGGTGTGAAAAGATTTCAACCGTATGCCCCACCGAGGGTCTTGAGACAATTGGGACTATATCAAATTGTGCCCGAAGATGAAGATCTAAGTACTCAGGTTATAGAGTTGCACATGGAAGCTGCAGCCCCCGAAGCTTTAGTTCAACAGCCTCCATAAGCGTCGGAGACGGAAACTATTATTTTGAATATTTGAAGGGCTGCAGGGATGTTTGAGGGATTCTGGTTGAGGGAGTGGAACGGACAGGCTACGAGGTTCCTACAGTATAAGTTTGGGGTTATTTTGTGACCGTCCGCCGACGTGAAGCGATTTCCGGTGGTGGTTTCAGGGTGGTGGATGGCGGTGTTACAGTGGTTGATAGGTGGTGTTACAATGGTGTATATGTGTACGAGGAGGAAGATCGTTTGTCTCTCAGTATACACAGGCATTTGGACATATATAAGGGTTTGGGAAAGGAGTTCTAGGACCGTCAGATCATCACGGATGAACGTCTAAGATTGATTGCCCTAAAAACGACTTCGTTTTGGGGCGTCTCTTATATGGACTTGGGTAGAAACGGGTTTTGGGTTGCCCAGGCTTGGCCCAATTGTGGCCAGCCTGGTTTAAAACATTTTAATCCTATTTTTTGGTTTCATTTTCTTTCTTTTTACAAACTTCCTAATTTTATTATTTTAAAAATTCTATTTAGACTAAATTATACTAATAACTACTTAAACATAACAAATATGAAAATTAATAATAACATGCCAAAAAATAAAATGCCAAAATAAACTATTTAGTTTTGTGATTTTATATTTTGCAAATTTAAACCTTAACTACCAATTAATTTTAACAAAAATATATGAAATTAAATCCTAAATGCTTATGCAAGTTTTTTGTATTTTTATGACTTGTCATACATGCATCAATGAAAACACACGCTGATATGCGTAATTAAATCCTAAAAAAATAATAAAAAGGAAAAAAATCCTAAGTTTGAGAATTCTGTAGGAGTAATTTCAACGAAGCAAAAATGACGTGCCCACACACCCTCGTCCACCATGGCTTGCAAACCGTTCTTGAATTGAAGGTCTTTGACTTGCTTTTCCAGCTTTCCTATTATGACCCTGTACTCATTTTCCTTGGCCAACCAAGCCCATTGTTCTTGTGACGCCTCAACAGATTCTTGAAGATGGGGTCGTTTGGCCGGTGTTCCGAACTTAATTTCCCTTTTATACCAAGCAAGGTACCTTACTGAAACTTCACCTTTGGATTGATCATGCACACAGGTATTTTCCATCAAATACTGACCCTCGATCCAAATCTGGCGGACTGCTGCTTCATGAAACTGACCATCATGACCAATCTCGATTACTTGGGCACTAAGATCTTCATCTTTTGGCACTATCTGACATCTCCCCAATTGTCTCAAATCCCGGTATGGGGCATAAGGCTGGATACTCCTAAGCCGATCAAGAGGAAATTAGGCCCAGTAGGTGCATGTATATGATATCACCTACAAGAAGCCATCTAAACGTCCACTCTATTTGGTTTGCAGTGAGGGAACGGAGGTGTGATACCCATTTTGTAACCTTTTTTGGTAGGCTAACCCCATCAACCATGATATAAAATTTCTCTATGCAGTTTTTCTCTGTCGACCCATAACTCATGAATTGAGGGCGATGACATAGGTTTTCAATCATCCATATCTATAGCAACAAGTTGCATCCCTCAAAAAAGTCTCCTCCGGCTTTGCAAGCTGTGAGAGCACGAAATAATTTGGCTACTATCATGGGTTCTAGGGTGGTTTTGGCCTAAGCAAGCAAAGTGCTGACTACCCTAGCTATTTGTATGTCGATGTTCCCGTCTTTCCTAGGAAACACCAGAAGACCCAAGAATGCTACCATAAAAGAAAAACACTGACGCTCTTCCTTTTTCAAGCGATTCCCTTTGCTACAAAGTTTGTTTTCTGTATTGTTAAACCCTCTGATATGACCGTACCTCTGATATATAACACGTGGAGTGGAAAACCCAACTGCCAAATCCGGGTTATGGACTCCCTATTTATTTTATGGAATCTAGGAACTTGTGCACAACGACGACTCTTGGAGCAACCAGATACTTGTGTCTCAAAGGAACCTTAGCACTCCAAATATATCCAGCAATTTCTTCTAAAGTTGGGGTGAGTTCAAAATCTGAGAAATGAAACACCTTATGGGTCGGGTCCCAAAATATAACCAACGCCTTTATGATGTCTCCTCTAAGTTTAATCTTCAACAACCCGGTGAGACCTTCCAAATATTTATTGACCTTATCTTTCCCTAGTTTACCCAAATCATCCCACCATATATGCAGCTCCAAAGGGATTTTGTTAATGACTGTTATTGAAAAATTTTTACTCGTGCTCATTTTGTACGTTTATTAAGGTGATTAGGCAAAATCATTATTATTTGACTCAAAAAAAGGCTGACATTATTTATTTTACGAATTTGTATTTCAAAAATAAAATCTGACTTTGCAAATACGGCCTTTTAGCACTTCCAGGAGAAGATTTTAAGGTTGTGCTTGCTAACCAACCTGACAATTTGAAAAAGAGGTCAAACGCAGCTGTTCTTGCAAAAACAACCTTCCGGTGGCCTTTTAGGGACATTCGACTATTTTGACATGAATGACATCATCTTACTTGTTTACAACAAAGTGATAAACTTTTTGGTATAAACTTTTTGTTTTTTTTTGGGCTATTTTTGCAAAAGGAAAGTTGGGCCCCTAGGGGGTTGCCTACGTATCCCACATCTTGTGAGAATCAAACTTGCGTAGTTCGGCAAAACAAAAACCAACTTTTTTTTCTTTTTCTTATTCTTTTCTAAAAACACAAAAATTTCAACAGAGTTTCAGTATATTTTGGACATTGGTTTTCTCCAAAACAGACAACTATTTCACTCAGCACTCACATTTACTTTCCTTTTCTCAACTTTCCCTATAAGCCGATCAACATGCAAATCCGACGCAAATGAATGCACAGGTAGCAAGTAAGATGCATCAAGATGGTCTTTACGTTTCTACACCGGTCCTAGATAGACCCAACCCCTATGTTGAGTCTCCAGAATCAAATGCGCGTGATATAAACAAACGTTTCCACTAGGGATCAGACATAAGGTTGAGTTATTCTAGGTTCAAAACCTAGGCATATTGTTCTAGACCTGTGTATCAAAGCAGAAAACTCGAGTCGGGGAGAGGGCTACGTACTGGGAACCAAAAGGCCATCCGGCATAGTAACTAGTCTGAGCTTCTTTCGTATTTCAAGTTATGATGCTAACAGAATAGGGAGTATCGATCAGCGAGCACATCCCCGAAGATGAGAAGAGAAGGGTTTCGTATCAGTTTATAAATAGTTCAGATAATATCAAAGTGGTAAAAAGCAACACTTAGCACATTAGGCTCAAACATGTAACAATATCAGAAAATAAATAAAGCCAAATATAACAATTATTTTAAGCTTGAATTCTCTGAACAAAAGATTCTTAGTTCTTGTCCCCAGCGGAGTCGTCAGACATGTCACACCTCCTTTTTATCTACACCCCTGAGTAAGAGGGCATAAGGGAGTTTTTTCCAACTTTAAGTGACAATCGTAATGGGATTATTTTATAAAATTGTAGAGTTGCCACATGGAATAATTATGGTGTCCCAAGTCACCGATTCAAATCCCTAATCGAGGAAAATATTAACTCTTCATTAGAGTGTGCGAATCAAAAATCCGGGTAAGGAATTCCGTTAACCCGGGAGAAGGTGTTAGGCATTTCTGAGTTCTATGGTTTTAGCACGGTCGCTCAACTGTTATAAATTCCACATTATCTGATTTTAATACATGTTTTAGCCTATGGTTCAATTTTAACTTATAACCGCTTTTATTTAATTATTTTAAGGAATATTTCAACGTCGTCTAAAACATATCTTTGGACCACGTCACAAAAATGCACCCACGGTCTGCGACACTTTTTCTCTAACGTTGTTGAGATTTGGATTTGGGTCACATAAATGCGCACCCGAGTTTAGTAAGGTAAATTATTATAATAACGCGCCTAAAGCAACAAGACGTTTTAAACTTTGCGAGGGCCATAAAAAATTCAACTAAATGGCACACCTCAATTTCTAATGAATTAGAAATAATCAAGTGAGGACGTGCATTTTGAGACTTTATTTGGCATGGCGTGCCTCAGTTATCCTAATTAAGTTTATAAATCAACTCATGAAGGCCATAAATTGTGACTTAACTAATATCTCACCCCAAATTAACTAAAAGGGATTGCCAATTAAATAAGGCCTAAGAAAGTCGTGAACATTTATAAATTAAGTTGAATCTAAGTTATGAATCTAAAAGGTGCCTAAGACGAGAGATTGACTATACTTCATTTTCTCATAGCTCGGGCCTGACATGAGGCCCGATCACCAACTTCCTAACATACATGAGGGGGACGACTGAACTCATCATGAAGCCAAGAATGAGAACTTAATGAAAGGAGAATCTCGGCGAGCATGGTTCCACATTGGTACAAACCTTAACGCTATCTTAATTAAAATAGTAATACCTTAACCTACGGATTCCATTTTTGAAACAAATATTAACGTTCAAAACACACATACGAATTCCATTCAGAAATCAGTACACATACTAAAATGCCTAATTACCTTAATGAAGCCTTGGCACAAATTACACATTATTTCAGCAAAACAATATGCATTGGAATTCTAAGAAACCGGAGATAGACCTTAAGACCAAGCAAAAACAAAAAGGGATCAAATCTGATTATAAACCCAAGTTTCATTTTCAAACTTGAACCAACAGGCCCAGTGTAAATAACCTGAAATCAATAGGCCACACCTCAAGCTATACTTATGTGAACTTTTTTTTTTCCGGGTCCACTAGGCAAATGCCTAGGGTTAAATTTCATAACATAAATAAAAATATGATTACAACAAATAGGAGAAATAAAATAAGGCGAGTTACACCGACTATGTTACCCATATAACACAGTCGGCATAGACCTTACCTTAGCTATCCTATTGAGGCAAATAAAAGCCTCCTGGACTAGCAAGCATGTAAAAAGAAAGAACTCGGAAGAGCTAAAAATTGACTGATCATCACAGAGTTTATAACATACTCTGTGATGATATTACATAGAATGATACTAATGTGATGGTAGCATAAACAGAGGAAGCATGCATAAAGGTGCCATTTTTCCTCTTTTGTTGTGAAATTTTCGATTTGTATAAAGTTGTCTTCTTCCACGCAATTCTTCAAAAAGTCTTCAACTTCATGCTTTATTCTTCAGACGATTGGATTTTGGAGGAATTGTTTGAGCGACTTGTTTTTGTTTTGCATTTCTCATTGGGAGCTTTCTTATGTTTACGTCTTCACACGCCCTGCCGTCCCAACTTCTTTCCCTTTGAGGAGATTTCTTATTTCTTGCACTATGCATTGGTGACAAATCTCCTTTTATTGAAGCGTCTGCTAGGCGTTGGTTTAAAATATCCTCTTCTTCCCCTTCTTCATATATGTGTCTTCCTGAGAGAATTGGATTTGGCAGTTCTATCGCTTCCAAGAGTTTTCTTTCCTCGGACGAGATTACTGAAGCAGCTGTGACTAGCTGCCCCGCCTGCGACTTTGCATTCCTTTGCTGCTTCTGATTCTGACTAGTTGATGGCAGCGCATTTGCGATTCCATCACCCACTGATGCTTCGGCTAAGCTTAGTTGACGATTATTAGCTGTTTCATTCTTGTTGAACTTTGATGTCGCTACAGTTGTACTAACAGATTTTGCATTACTTCTTGGAACAAAAACTGGAGCATTATGGTTTAAGCAACTGTTTTGAGTTGGTGTTTGTTTCAAGATTGCACGACAGTTGTTATTTGCAATTTTCCTTTGAAATGTTCGCTTGACTGAATCATCGCTGTCCTCTCCACTATATTCAAGATCATCTTCTTCCAATGAATAACCAGCGAAACCTTCACACCAGCTCTCGTCATCATCGTAATCTCGTTGGTCTTTCCACGGTTTTTATTTAATGACTAGTTCCTTCCTCTTTGGCCATGTAGGATTGAATATGGTTGTAGAACTTTGAAGTTTAGACTGTAGTTGCCTATTTGTATCAGTAACATAAGATGTAATCTTTGCCTTTGTATTCTGTGAATTATTTTGACTGTCACCAAGCTGAAGATTTTCTCTCAAGAGTTTTCCTTCATCATCATTGACATTGGCAAGTGCGACAAATGAGTTTGAGATTGAGGGTAAAACTGGATTGTTTCCTGCGAGGTGAATTTTATTTTTGGTGCTTTGTTTATCTATATCATGTCAAGCTGTGTTCTGTATAAACTCATCGTTTGTACAGGTTGTTGTTATTTGAATCTCAGAAACATGATTGTCATCCCCAAATTTAGCTCGAACATCAGGACATTGCAACGGAGGCCTATGATCCAGTTCTGCTGGAATTGAAGCTGCATAATGTGATTCATTGTGTATCGACATGTTGGATCTGTTATTATCGGTTGCACTAGCAGATTTTTTGGTATCTTCAGAAAAGGCCAAATCGATGCTTTATTCAGTTCTAAACAACGTTGTTGTCCAGATTTTGTTGAAGCATCCAGTACATTTGTAACTATCGATTTTTCCTTTTGTTGGACTGACAAAACAGAATGAAGTGTACCAGATGTGACATTATCCGATGCCTCCAAATTTGTTCCAGTTGCTTGACCAACCATAGCAGTGTTTTGATTGACCTGCATTATCTGCTGCTGCTCGATCAGCTTCCGGTTGTTGCTCATCTTTTCTTTTTCAACACTGATAAGCAATGGAACAGTGTCTGGCAATTTACAAGACTGGACAGAGTCTTCCTTTGGCCTTGTATCACTGGACAGAAACTTTCTTTGGCCTGGGATTTCTGCAGTTGTATCACTTGTTGCAGAGGTATGCCTATTGCACTTGTGATGCTGCCCATCAACATCAGCCACATGCCCATCCTTTGCATTAGTAATAACATGATCTGTATAAGCCTGCATTGTAACATCAGTATCCATATTTGATTGTGCATAGCTTATATAATCAGGTGCATCTCTAGGAAAGTTGGGAGCTTTTTTATCCAATATTGAACACCTATCAGTCATATCAGCAGCCACTACATTCCTAGTCACTACAAGTTGATGTGCCTCATTACTATCAATCACAGTGGTTTGTGAAACCTTAGACATAACAGTCTGTTTTGTAACATTGAGAGATCCTTTATCCAGTTGTGAAGCCTCTTCCTTAGTCTCCATTTGATCTACTGCATCACTGCATCTATCATTCTCTCCAGCAACCCCAGCATTCCTAGACATAAAATGTTGAACTGCCTCAGCCCTATCAATCGCAGAAGGTTGTGAAACCTTAGACATATCAGATTGTTTTGTCACATCCTTTACAGTATCATTTTTTACTACTAGTTCTTTTCGACCAGCAACCTCCTTCAAGCCATCCTTTTCTTGTAGAACATTAACAACTTGTCCAGCTCTTTTATTATTTAAGAAATCCCTTGCATCACCTTGCAGTTTTTCGACAACATCCACTTCGATTCCAGGCAGATCACTTACCAGAATATCCTCTGCCACCACCTCTGTTCCAGCCTTTTCTTTTTTAATTCTACACGCCCAGTCATCTTGACCTTGGTGTTTGCAGTAGGCACAATACCTAGGAAGGTTGTCGTACACTATTTCTTGATGGAACTCGACAGATTTACCCGAAGCTGAATCTACAATCTGCAGCATGACCTTTTTAGGATGTTTATCCAATAAATCAAGTATAACCTTAACTCTTACCGCGCTAGGTCTCGTTCTATCCTGCGTCGCTTTATCAACAGAAAGAGGTTTTCCCACAGCTGAGGCTATCGAGATTAACGATATCTTAGCAAAGAAATTTTGTGGCAGGCCTGGAAGCGAGATCCATACGACTACCCTGGATGTCTGCTCCTTCGGATTGAATCCCAAAGACCATGGGAATGTTCTGAAGAAGTATTCGTTGCCTTTGGATATAAGATATCCAGTCGACTTTGAAAGGAAGTGAACATAATCATTGAAGAGATCAAATCTTATTAGCAGATGACGAAATTCTAATTGTCCAACGTTACAATGACCTTGAACATCGAATTGGGACGAAAATATTCTTCGCACTTCCGATATGTCTGGTCTGCCACAAGAGAATTTTAACACAACTGCCTGATGTAAACCTTCTTCCCTAATGAAGTTGTTCACGTCTTCCATCAAGAATTGAATAATTGGTTCACCATGATCAAATTTAACAGGACAAAGTTCAATTTTTGTCGGAGGATGCTGACTTGCTTGAAGTGTTGTTGCATATGATTGTTTTGAAGTGTCTTTGAATCAGCTTTTACGTGATTTTGGATTACCCCTCCCACAGCCAAAGGCTGGGGAGAGATCAATCCAGCCATGGCTGCCCAGCTCACAAAACAACTACACAATTCTATAGATTGAACAAGGACTCATTCATGTTCTGTCCAGCCGAGAATTGAAGATAATCTGAAAGATTTTCTTTGAGCTACAGTGATTGTATAATCAAATTAAGATCTTGAATAGATGGTTAAGTATTTGGATAAGAAAAAAAGTGAGGATTTATCGCAATGAGAAGGGGGTTACTTTGACACCACCTTTGCTCCCATCAACCGCCAAATTCCGAAAATATGACCAATGAATAGTGACAGAATCACTATTCACCCTTCTTCCTGATTAGATATAGAATTTTCGGAATCTACTTAAGTGAAATTGGATACATGATGCGTGGGAGAAAACTAGATCCAACATAAATAACCTGAACTAACAAACATCCAGCTCTCAAATGCACTCGAAACCAAATAAACTCACAGTCAAGTAAATGAATCCTTCAACTAATACCTATTAAGTTCATACATATATCTAAAATCTCATATTATTGAAGTCGAAGCATTCAAAACAGATCCCATATTAATCCTAAATACAAGTACAATGCTGATTACTTGATTAGTTATAGATGAGGAAGAAAAATAAAGATAGGCTGAAAAGAAGCTAGAAACATAATGCAACAAACTTTAAAGGACAAAATATAGTAAAGCTGCAAAGCAAGACTTCTTTCTTCAACAAAATTTATATTCTTACACAATAATCTTAAAAAATATCAATTTCATCCAAGGTTCAATGGAAATACCTAGGAAACAAAAGAAGCAAGAAGAAAATCCGGATTATGTAAAGCAGCAACAACAAATCAGCACTCAAATTTCAATGGAATAGTAACTGAATAATCCAGACATCCTCAAACCAATATCTTAGCTTCCTAGAATCAAACCATTTCCAAATCCAGAATTAGAAATTCTTTGAAATCTATAAATTCTGACTAATAATCGAAATTAAAGAGCAGACTTAGGACCAATTTAGATCAAAAGATTGCAGGAATTTCTTGTGTATTTTTAGGGTATCAATCCTTACCTTTTTTTAATAGAAGAAGGGTCTGTGTATAGCCCTCTTTTGGTGCCATGTGCTGCAGAAACAGAATGGGAATGAATTCCCTCACAAGGCAACTTTTTAAACAAAATTGGGACAACTGGCAGCTTGTTATTGGCTCTAGCAACTTGTGCTAGCAAAATAACGCTTGCTGGCCCTATTCTAGAAATTTCGATCACATAAACTTATTTGAAAAACCTTCTATATTTCCTACATTGATCAATAAGTTTTCATCTGTTCAACTAAGACCCTAGGAATGTTTACCAATTACAAGACCTAACAAACAAGATAAGGCCAATAGTTATGAACGAAACCAATCAAACAATACAAAGCACTTGGACTCTTGCAACAAGACAACAAAAGATTCAATTTCATGATAAACTTCAAAATCCAGTGTTAATGGCTAATGAAAAACTTGACTCCATGAGACGAATCAAAGAAAGATGAGTAGAATATCGAACATTTACTCCATTGAAACACAAGAACCTAAAATTCACATCATGTAATTAATGAAGGCAAAGAAACAGAAAATTAAGATCAAACAGAAATCATGCTAAACCTGACGTTTATAACTACAAAATAAACATAGGCAGGTATATAGTAACATCAATTGATTAAAACAAACAAAACATAACCAAACTCAGACAAATAATCCATTTGAAATTACCAGAAAAATTAGAAAAGAATAAAAACAAAAACAAATTAAGACAATATAACTAAAAACCAAAGAGGAAGGGGCGGGGTTCAGGATAACCAGAAAACCTAGTGACTGAGTTCAAAATTTGATCAAAGAGGCGGACAAGCAATGGCTGACCAAAACCTGGCTCTCAAAATTGAACCAAAACTCATGTTAATCAAGGGTTCCATATTGGAAATCTTGTTTGACACGAGTCTTGAGTCGTTTTGATTTTTGAAATTTGACGAAACAGCCTTGGAAGAATTGGGTTTTTCCAATTCTTGGATCTGAAATTCAACGCGCTGAGAAAATATTTTTGGGGATTTTGCTGATGGATTTGGGAAGATGAGAGTGCAGGGGTCACCTTGTATCAATTTGAGGCAGTTTGGAGGGATGAGGTTCTAGAGTCCGGTTCTTGGAACAAAGATTCGATCAAGATGGGAGAGATTCAAGGGGAGCCACTTTGGGGTTTAGAAAGAAGAAGGTGAGGAGAAAGTTTGGTGTTAATTTGTGGGGAGAGAAGAGGTGGCGCCACCACCTTAAGGCGGTGGAGAAAAGGAGCGGTAGGATAGGATTCATCCATGTGGTTTCTGAGATGAGGTAAGTGGAGGAAACGATGAAGAGGATGATGGGGATGAGGACAGTTTTATATTAATTGGTCCCCACTTCTCAACTGTCTGATCAAATAACATCGACGGTTGAGATCATAAATTGACAAAACATGGTCATTTAAATTGGGACGTGGGGAACCGGGTAATGGGGTGTTTCTGGACTGGGATAGGTGGGTCTTGGTTTGATGCAAGGGAAAATGTTTGAGCCTTGAATTACTTTGGCCCAAAATAGCCTTTTTCTCATTTCCTTCTTTCTTTTTCCAAAATTAAATTAAAAATCTAAAATTAATTCCTAGAACCTAATTAACCTAAAGAAATACTAATTAAACCTAAATGATAACTAATACAATTGATTCTAAAAAATAAACAAATTAAAAGAAAAACTACTCAAAATCAAAGTTGAAAGTAACATTGCAAATTAAACAATTTTGTGATTTTTGTTTTTATATAATAACTTAATTACTAATTAATTATTAACATGTAAAGTTAAATCCTAAATGCATATGAAACACTTTTTTTATTGATTAAATAAAATAAACATGCACAGACAAATGCACACATTGACAGAAAAATACCACAAAATTCCACAAAATTGCAAACAATGGGAACTATTATTTTTGTTTTGAATTTGTGAGAGTAATTCATGTAGGGAAAAAATCACGTGCTCACACTCTACTGTGGTTATTCCTTGTGAGCTAGTTTTACCGTCTCCTAGTGAACGAAAGTTCTTGAGTTGATTCACTTGTCGTGTTCTTGTATATATTGTCATTGTTGTTGTTGTACTTGTGGTGGTGATGCACGAGGTTTCTGCCATGTGGTTATTTATATCGTGATGCATGAGGTTTCTTCCATGTGGTTGTTGATATTGTGATGCACGAGGTTTCTACCATGCGGTTGTTGTTGTGGGATTTGTCACACCTCCTTTTTTCTTTCTGTTTTTCTTTTCTCTTCTTCTTTTTTCTTTGTTTTGTTATGTTTTCTTTCTTTCTCACTTTGTTTTCTTTTCTCTTTTCTCTTTTATTTTCTTTTTTTCTTTTCTTTTTCTTTTTTGTTTCTTTTTCATTCTTTTCATTCTTTCCTTTCGTTTCCTTTTACTCACTTCGCATCCTTGTGTTTTTGACTTTTGTTACCGATTTCGAAAGAGGGGTATGAAAGTAAATAATTAAATCTCAAAAGGGTTAGCAAAGGATAAAGTGTTTAGATAGCAAAACAAAATGTCTTCGTCATTCCAATCTTAAAATTATTCCAAGACAAGCAAGTACAATCAGACAAAGGAATCATACATAGTATCTCTTGACTGCATCAGAATTGAGAGCCATTTCTACACATTTTCCTTCCACATCTGTCAAATATAATGCCCCATTGGACAACACTCTAGTTACAACAAATGGTCCCTACTAGTTTGATGAACTTGCTTTTAGGATTTGTTCATGTTCGATCTGCCCCTGTTTCACATGGTTCGGGCTTCAAAAGATCTCAAAGGGTCAAAATCTATTATATTTCCCTCAAGTGTCTCTGTCATCTTCAGAATTGTTTTATTGCTTCAAGACCGAACTAAGTTTCATTGCTTCATGACTGAACTAACTTTTTAAGGCCAGGATGAGAATTACGCATGTATGTCACGTCACTAGAGCCAACAGGGGAAAGAATTGTAAAAAGAAATAAAACTAAACCAAATGACTAGAAATAAAGAAAAGTAATAAATGGCATTAGACAGATGGTGAAAGAGCTTGGACAACAAAATAAGTAAAATAGACTGCGGTTACAACCCTGGAACAAACCTAAACGACACTAAACGAGTTACTGCGAAAAACAAAACTAGGAAAAATAAAAGGATAGAAGGGTTTGAATCACAAGATAATATCCAGATTACAATCCTGAAAATAACCCGGATAACAGAAATGACAACAAAATAAACCACCAAAACTCCTTTCTGGCATACCAAGAAATGGAGCGTCTTTCCAATTACGAAGCACGACATATTAGCAGTCGGGTTCCTCATCAATGATACTAGAAACTTCACAAGTCTTCATCACATTGTTCTTAACAGATTGCTTTTGGGTCCCTTTCGTCGGCTCATTCTTAAGATCAAACTCTAACGATGCTAAAACCCTTACGGCATGTGTGCCTTTGAGGCTCCCAGAAGAATTCTCACGTTTCAACATGTGCGTCTCATTATGCACAGGCGATGGACTTTGGCTAGTGTCTGCTGCATCCAGATTTTGTACGACAATGTCACATGCATCAATAAGCTTTTGAATTTCTTTCTTTAGACTCCAACACTTCTCTGTGTCATGCCCCGGGGCATCTGAGCAATATGCGCATCATTGAGAAACATCAAACTTCTTTGACAAAGGGTTTGGCATTTTTATCTGAATCGGCTTCAACGTGTCCAATTGCTTCAACCTTTGGAACAAACAAGCATATGATACTCCGATAGGGGTGAAAGCCTTTTCTTTTTTCAGCAGCCTTTCATGCATACACGCTTTCTTGGGCCTAAAACCTGATCCAAGAGGTTTTTCAGTATACTCGTGGGGATGGATAGGCATTCTATGGAACTGGGTACGGGGAAAGTGATGTAAGATTTTGGGAAATCTGTGGAAAAGAATAACATTGGGGAGGATTATCTAGTACACAAGGATGAGGACGATGTCAAGGCTGAAAATGTTGATCGGGAAAGTCCATAGAATCATCTTTTCTATTTCTCTTTCATTCGCCAAAGCTTACTTGGATGTTCTGAATGTCTTTAGAACCACTCGTGATTTTTCCTGACTTGATTCCCTCTTCTACTTGCTCCCCCACTTTTAACACATCATTGAAAGGTTTTCCCAAGGCCGGGACCAAATGACTGAAGTAGGTGGGCTCCTGGGCTTGTAGGAAAAGCTCAACCATTTCTTTTTCACCAATCGGGGTACTGACTCGAGTAGCTTGCGCCCTTCATCTGAGCCCAAACTCCCTAAAGCTCTCCGCTAGATTACTTTTCCATTTTAGATAGGGAAGCACGGTCTGGGATAACACTGGATTTTCATTGAAAGTATCGAACAAAAGTTGAGCCATGTGACCCAATGTAGGCCAGTATACTGTCATCTTGTCGAGTATACCAATCCAAATCTGCCCCAGTCACGCTCTTACTGAAATATGCTATCAACAGGTCATATTTCTCTCCAACGAATCTCATTTCACAATAGACCCTCAAGTGGGTTACCGAATCTCCACGCCGATCATACAAGTTAAGTTTTGGCGCTTTGAACCCTATGGGTAGGCGAACACCAAGGGAAAGAAACAGTTCTTCGCAAGCCATGTTACCCTGGCCTACCATTCGTTGCTTGTTCTTTAAGGACTGTCTTATTCCTTCCATCCTCCTGGGTATCCCATCTTTCCCCTCTCTTCCTATGAAATTTTCATTTTCAACATGATACTCATCTCGTAGGCTCCGCTTGTGTGAGTTGGGAACCTTGTGGGCAACCTCTGAGGGACAGTATTGGATATCATGAGCTTTTAGTAGGTATTCATTGTTGGGGAGAATGGATGTGACAGGAGGGCGCTTTTGGGAAACGATAGTTGGAGGATGAATGTCGGAGCTACTAGGGTGGATGGGGAAATTGTAATAAGCGGGTATATCTAGAGAGTATGGAGGATCATTCGAAACCATGATCGGAGTTTGGAGAAGGGTAGCATCTAAGAAGCTAGGTAGTGGCAGGGGCGGTGCTGTCCCGATCATCCAAGCCTGGTACATTTCAGTCATTTGGTGTTTTAGTTTGTACATTTCCTCCTTCATAGCCTTAACGTCCAATTTCTCTACCTCTTTGGAGAAGTCAATGATGCTGGCATCGGTTTCCTGATTGGCCATGGTGTGCTTGCTCTTAGACCGAGTGTTCTAGGAATGGGTTGTCAAAATGCCGCAAGAACTAACCACCTGTCTGGACTAATTATCAACCACAACTTTGTTAGCGATTAGCGCATTAATATATAGGTAACCACACATTTAGGGAATGAATGCACCCAATGAGTTAACCGTTTCTAATATGCCTTTGCTTGGTTGCATGCGTCATCTCGGCTTTTCCTTTTTCTTTATTTGCAATGCCTCTTCTTTGCTTTATCCTCTCACTCCTCCCTCTTGTTTTTCCATTATTTGTTTCTTTCTTTCCCCTCTTTTCCTTTGCTTTTCTCTCCTACTCTCCCCCTCTTTGTATCTTTTCTCTATTCTTTTTCTTTTATTTTGTTATGGTCGAATTCTATGTAGATTGCCTATGTCTCATGACCCCGCATGAATCAGATCGAGCGTAGTTCTGGGGGATATGAAAAGAAATAAACAACAAAATATTTTTTGAAATTTTCAATAAAAACAAACAACTTGACTACAAAGATCAAGACTCAGAGACTCGAAATAAACTATTAAGCTTAGAAAAGATAAATTCAAAAGACATAACAGACGCCTAACACATCTGCCGACACAATTAACCAAGAATAGCAGCACCCTAGTGGTACTGATTTAAATCATCTAGGTTTTTGTCTTTGAAAGCTTGAGCACGAGGTTGTTTGGCGGGCCTCTCAGGTTCGGGTTCTGGCTCAGTGTTCACACAGGACTTCTTTTCAAACCAAGCATCATAGTACGGATCTACTTCTCTTTTTGCGACATCTGGTACCAGGGTGCCATTATTTAAATACCGGCAGCCATGTCTAACACCTCCTGGAACCTACTCGAAACACACCAGAACCCTCGACGCTCCAAAACAGACATACACACCACTTCAAAAACATCATAAGGACTAACTCTTGCAATCAAATTGCCAAAATAACATCCTATACATAGGATCAAGCCCCAAACTCATGATTTCTTGCAATTGTTTTTCATACGACATAAAATTCTTATTTCGGGTCAGAAACATGTCAAACGACGTTCGTTCTCAACCCAACTTTACAGAAAAATTCAATCATATATAAGACTTGTACCAGGCACCAAAACCAAAATATGGGCCCGATACCCCAGTCTTCTAATCAAATTTCATTTTCATTTCCTTTAAGTATTTCCAGAAGACAATTTCACATAAAAATTCATTTCTTGGACTTGGGACCTCGGAATTTGATTCCAAGCATACGCTGAAGTCCCATATTTTCTTATGGACCCTCCGGGATCGTTAAATCACGGTCTAGGTCTGTTTACCCAATACGTTGACCGAAGTCAAATTTGTTTAATTTTAACATCAAAATTTAGCATTTGTTTTCTCACAAAATCCATATCTAAGCTTTCCGGCTACGCGCCGTGACTGCACAACAAATTGAGGCAACCCGAGAGAAGGCTTTAAGGCCTCGGAACTACCAGACTGAAAATAAATAAGTGATGACCCCATCGGGTCATCAGATCCTCCACCACTAAAACAACCGTTCGTCCTCAAACGGACAAAAGAAGGAAGTACCTGAGTCGGGAAAAAACGATGAGGATAACAGCTCCACATATCATACTCTAAATCGCACACGGACATCAATAACACTGAAATGTACTTCAAGCCAACTTATGAAATTTCTGCTAAAATGCTAACTTCCACCGTAGGCGTCAAAATGCTCTCGGGTTATCCAAAACTTGAATCGGACATACGCCAAAGCTCGAAATCATCGTACAAACATGATGAAACCCTCAGATCCTGATTCCGACGTCGTTCATTCTAAAATCCAATCTTAGTTAATTCTTTCAACTTAATGCTTCCGAAATGAGAATTCTCTTCCCAATTCAACCTTGAGCTCCTCGAAATTCAATTCCAACCATGCGTATAAGTCCTAATACTTGAAATGAAGCTGCTCATTGCCTCAGACTGCCAAACGACGTGCTAGGTCTCAGAACGGCTGGTCGGGTCATTACATTTTCTCCCACTTAAACATATGTTCGCCATATCAATCACTACACGCTGTACCCAAACATGACCGCACAATTTTGCTGAATTCACACCTTGCATCATCTCAACCACCGGACCACAATAACATTTCCTGATCACTTAATCGAAATCCCACGAATCCGATTTCCTCATTGCACCTCATGACCTATATGGGTCTTTGCCATCACAGAAGAGATATGAAGAAATTCATAACCGACTAGCGAATCAGCAAATCGTTAGGTCTATACTCCTGACAAGAACCATCACCTCATTCTGAACCAAATAATGGTCTTAGCTCCATAATATACTTCATACCGTCAGATTGCACTGATCTTAAATCCAATGATGTCATCTTACCTAGTATGAACTGCTCAGGAAATAAGCCACCCCAAACATAATCAGAAGTCTCATGTGATGCCACCACGTGCCAATGGGCTACCAATTCAAACGTGTTATAAAAGGAAAACAAACTATTGAAGGGACTACCTAACTCACGCTCCAATATGAACTTCCTTAGAAAATAGGAAGAAGGCATACAAAAATAGCATATAAAAACTACACTCATCATCACACTATTGCGGCATGCAATCCGATCTTAATACCATACCCATGGAGGCGTGCCACCCGATCCATACATAACACTCATGTAAGGAGACGTACATCGAGCTACATTGCTCATCGTAATAAAATACCGACTTTCGGTCACAAGCACGCTAAGTGCAAAATACCATCCTTATGGGAACATATAGCGCTATAAGCTACAAAACTTAAGCACAACTGAGGCGCGGTATACAATCTGATTCGCAAAAGCCATTTTGCTCATAATACATCACTTTTACGCAGATCCTCAACACATAAGAAATTTATCAATCCGTCTAAGCACTCACACGGCGGAAAGTATCACTACACGAAATATATGACAACGAAACAACACACTAACTACTCCTCCATAAGGAGCGCATTACTGAAAAGACACGTTTGGCCTGATATAGAGCGTATATTCACATTTGAATCCATCCACCGGCCTCAAGCTGATTCTGGTCACACTGACTAAGCTAATAACATTTCCAAGGTCCATAATAGCTCTCCTTTCTTTCATAACGCATAAGACCAACCATCATAATCAGAGACTTTCTCCACAATCCACAACCTAACAGACTGAGTGCCCTCCATGCATGTATTATCAAAGCAACGATATTACCACAATCTTTATACTTGGTTTAACATCTTCAACCAATCGAGTGGCTACATTCCACACTTATACAACTGTCCCGTGGGCACACTCCCACAACCTTTGGCACCAGGTAACAAGTCTGCACCACTTCCCCACCGACCATTTGATGTCATAAAGCAAATTAAGAATCCACAAATTAATACACGAAGCCTCTTGCACAAGACACTAATCTCAGGTGACACTGAAGACCATACTAGCTTACTTTAAACATCCAAACTCCTTTCTGCTCCTCCGAGCTCGTGATATCCTCGTCAACACCAAACTGCAACCTTGATTCTCACTTCAAATTCCATACTATTCACCACACAAAACATGCCAATGTACAATAGAACACGATTTTATATAACTCCAGAACCACTAATGGACTAACACTTCATCATATAAAATCTCTTCTCTTAAATCATTTCAAGAGTATCATAGCAACACACAGGTGAATTCTCGTAGCCTTGGAACAATGCAAATCTCTAAGTACGGGTCTACCCCTACATAACCCTTCCGGGGTCCGCCTAAACGAAACAGGGCACAATAGTGGAATATCTCCGAATAATACTAATTACAGTGGCCAACAAGCCCCATATGCACTGCCACAAGTCACTTGCATAACTTGATCATGCTAAAGGAACTAATCACTACCACCGAGATGCCAATTCAACTATGGCTACCCAATCTATCTCCTTCCAATTTATCCTTGATTACCTTATAAATAATAATAACTCCATTCGACACATAACACCCCCCTTTCGTATTCATCCCGAGTGACCTTGAGTCACAAGACCATGTTGTCTCAAATCCCACGAACCATTTTGTAACTCCTAATTGCTACATCGCAAGACAAAAAATCATAGAACATTCTGTGCCTCTTTTGATAGGCTACTATCAAGCTCGATTCTTACCCGTACCTATAGGCTCGGAATAATTAGGCATCACATTTTTATTTTTTAAATTCACTAGGACCTTTGTTGGGAGCCAAACGCTCCTACTTGTCCCCAAATACAATCAACTCCAAGAGTCTTCTAACACATGGATGCCCTCTTAGTGAAGCACCTGACAGAATCATTTCCTTTGGAACGCCCATCTATACAAAGCACCAATCCTGAATTCTTTCTGAATTGGACATGAGCCAATAAGGCCAACCATAGCACACCTTTAACAATTCCTTTGCCTAATTTATGACTTATTGACATGAGCGCGTAAATATGCTAATAACCAGAAACCCCACAAGTAGTTAACCATACAACTCAATCATAGATAGTGGGATCTTCTACTTAGCTCGAAGCCACTATTACACAACTCTGGAGCTCACCTGGATTCTTAATCTCTTATCAACATAACCTTGCGCAGTTAACCTCCAACATTCTCAATATCTTACTATAGAACCCCCCTCCCCTCCCCTTTTATACTCTGAATCATCAACAACATTCGCACGACCAATCCCTTTGTTGTATAACCAATAGAATTCTTTGAAGAAGCCTCGCCAACCACGCGACCACTAACCTGCTCACAAGGATAACCTACATATAGGAATCATCCTCGACGTCTTCCCAATTCAAAGTTATTTTGCATCCTTCTTCATTTGAGTAGCTCGTCCCTGTTATATCAAGTCTCCTGCTGCATAATAGCCCATAGTTCAAATTAATTCGCAAGCCCAGATCACAAATCACTAAAATAACCAAATCACTCAAAATTCTCCCACTTGTCCTTCCTCATCCTTTGTTGTTCAGCTTCTGCCTTAAACAAAATCTATCTTCGTAGCACTTGTACTCACATTGCTACTAATTTTAAACCATTTTGAAAATCACCTTTTTCGAGTCTTCGACATTAGAAACACCGATTCAATCTTGAACCGCCATACCACGGGATCTTTGACAGTCGCTTCTTCAATACTATCTCACCAATTCCTCCTCCCAAAGCGAATTGTAGAAGATTATAACACTAGCAAACTTAGTACATTCAATAGGGACAACAATACTACATCATAGATAGAAATTCCACCACGCTCGAAATTACCAAGTCTCATTACTCCATCACCCCAAATTTGGACGTTCATAGGTTAATTGTGTCTCCTCTGCCGGAAGTGAGATATCATATCTCTGAATCGCGCACTGAGTAGAAATATCCCGTACCATATCTGTAGTAGCATTACGATTCTTTAATTCTCAATTTATATCAGGCGGTTCGCATCGTGTAAGATTGAGTAGGAAGGAAACAAGGGCATAAGTCACAAGGAATCAAGTCACACGATGAAGAAATCAGGAAGTGGAAATTTTCCTAACAGTTACATAGCCTCTCATAGATAAGTACAGACGTCTCCGTACCGGTCAGCGAGACTTTAATAAACCGGCATGTGTCCCAAGACTCCTATGAACCTAGAGCTCTGATACCAAATTGTCACGACCCGATTTCACCCACCATGAACATGTCATGATGGCACCTAGTTCCTACAACTAGATAAGCCTAACAATGCGAAAACTAATATAACTGGTGGAATCATTTAATTAAATTAAGCAAAAACTAGAACAAAAGCGATATAAAGTGCCACTTGGCATATATAACCCAAAAATAAATACGGAATTCTACAACTCAATCCCAAAATACGAAAACGCATAGGAAACACAAGTTAAAGGAAAATACTGTAAATGCTATAATTCTCCAGAATGTCTACATCAAAAGTATGATAGAATCTAAACACTACAAGTAGAATAAGGAAGGAAACTCTTCGGTCTGCGGACGTTGCATATATATCTCAAGTCTCTGCTAGATCTCTCTGCCTTGATGATATTGCATCTGAGATGAAGTACCTTAATCTGCACATGAAAAACATGCGTAGAAGAGGCATGAGTATACCACAACGATACTCAGTAAGTGTCAAGCCTAACCTCGGTTGGGTAGTGACGAGGAAGGTCAAGGCCCTACTAAGATAAATATAATATAAAAAGTTAAATAAAAATAGTATAGATAAAGTCTACAGCGAGAATCTAAACAGGATTAAATAAGGGAAACAACAATAGGAAATGGAACAAAACAATATAAGGAACACTACTTACAACAACGAAAAATAGTCGGGGATCTCTTAGTATTCTCACCACATACACTAGGGATCTCTTGGTATCCCGAGGATCTCTTAGTATCCTCATTATACTCACTAGGGATCTCTTGGTATCCCCAGGATCTCTTGGTATCCTCATTATATTCACTAGGAATCTCTTGCTATCCCGAGGATCTCTTGGTATCCTCATTATATTCACTAGGGATCTCTTGGTATCACGAGAATCTCTTGGTATCCTCATTATATTCACTAGAGATCTCTTGGTATCCCGATGATCTCTTGCTATCCTCATTATATTCACTAAGGATCTCTTGGTATCCTGAGGATCTCTTGCTATCCTCATTATATTCACTAGGGATCTCTTGGCATCCCGAGGATCTCTTGGTATCCTCATTATATTCACTAGGGATCTCTTGGCATCCCGAGGATCTCTTGGTATCCTCATTATACTCACTAGGGATTTCTTGGCATCCCGAGGATCTCTTGGTATCCTCAAATCTGACAAACTCATGTGTTAGGGATCTTTTGGTATCCCGCATCCTTAATCCAGAACATATCAAGTGCAGGGGGATCTCCTGAGAGGCCAACCCATAGTCCTAATTTAAATATGCAGGGGGATCTCCCGGGAATCTAACCCGTCGTCCCAAAGTAAATATGTAGGGGGATCTACCGGGAATCTAACCCATAGTCCTAAAGTAAATATGCCGGGGGATCCCTCGGGAATCTAACCCGTAGTCCCAAAGTAAAAATACAGGGGGATCTCCAGGGAATCTAACCCGTAGTCCCAAAGTAAATATGTAGGGGGATCTCCCGAGAATCTAACCTGTAGTCCCAAAGTAAATATGCGCAACCACAATTAGAGAATATTCCTAATGAAGTACAAAAATACAAGAAACGGATAGTTCTAGCCTAACATGTCTCACGTAGTGCAGTTAAGACAATTTAAGCATGTAGGCAAGCTAAATCAACAAAACATGTCTTTCTAATCTAACACAGGTTATAATTGCAAGTAAGGTAAGTAGGTACGAAAGAAACTCAGTCTCAGTATCTTAAGTAAAAATCGGATATTCAACTATTAGCTTAGGTACGCACTCGTCACCTCACGTACAAGGCACTCAATTACCAAATAACATATCTTAGGGGAATGGTCGCCTACACAAGGTTACACAAGCCACTTACCTCAATCGACTCCAAAAGTCAACTTGAAATCACTCTTTTTCCATGAGTATCCGACTCCAAATGGCCCAAATCTATTCATTTCAATTACATCTCGTAAATAACATCTCTAGCAACTAATTCTACTATTTAATTTAAAGCTAAGATGCAAAATTTAGATAAAATGACCCAAATACCCCTCAGGCCAACATGGTCAAAACCCGTGGCTCAAACTAAACTTCGGTTACACATTATCCCACGAATCTAATTATGTGGTTAGTTATGAAATCGGATCCCGAATTGAGGTCCAACCCCCAATTTTAGCAAAACCATAGGTCTTACCCAATATGCCCAAATATACCATTTAAAACTTCGATTTGATATTGAAATTATGTTAAAAGGTGTTAAGGAGTGAATGAAATGAGTTAGAAACTACTTACCAATTTTTTTGAAGAAGAAGTATTGCTTAGAAAATCGTCCCTTAGGTTTTTGGGTTTTTAAAAAGTGATAATTAACTGAAAAATCTCGTGTATATATACTCTCTGAACCTACAGCGCGGACTGCGTAAGGATGATCGCAGCCGCGCGGCTCACACCGCGGACCGCACTAAGGCGGCAGTGACTGTGCTGGTGGAGCTGAAAGTTGTAGGTCCTCTGAAGTTGGAAATGTGGACCGCGCAAAAGCGGATGTAGCCGCGCTAGAGGAACTGAATGATGCGGGTTCTCTGAAGCTGGAAGCACGAATCGTGCGAGGACAACTGCGGCCGCATGGCTCACGCCACGGACTGCGCGATCACGACCGTAGCCGCGCTGAAACCTGCAGCTTGCACCTAACATGCAATATCTGTTCTTTTAAGTCTAAGACCTCCTAGAACCTACTCGAAACTCACCCGAGCCCTCGGAGCTCCAAAACCAGACATACCACTTCAAAAAACATCATACAGACTAACTCGTGTGATCAAATTGCCAAAATAACATCATATACATCGGATCAAGCCTCAAAACTCATGATTTCTTCCAAATTTTATTTATAAGACATAAAATTCTTATTTCGGGTCCGAAACACGTCAAATGATGTCCGTTTCAACCCAACTTTACTGAAAATGCTTCAATCATATATAATACTTGTACCGGGCATCGAAACCAAAATACGGGACCGATACCCCAGTATTCTAATCAAATTTTCGTTTCCATTTTCTTTAAGTATTTCCAGAAGACAATTTCACATAAAAATTTATTTCTCGGAGTTGGGACCTCAGAATTTGATTACAGGCATACGCTCAAGTCTTATATTTTCCTACGGACCCTCCAGGATCGTCAAATCACGGTCCGGTTCCGATTACCCCAAACGTTGACTGTAGCCAAATTTGTTCAATTTTAATATCAAAATTTAGCTTTTTGTTCTCACAGAATCCATATCTAAGCTTTCTCGCTACGCGCCGGGACTGCACACGCAAATAGAGGTAACTCGAGAGAAGGCTTTAAGGCCTCGGAAGTACCGAACGGAAAATAAATAAGTGATGACCCGATCGGCTCGTCACAGAAGTCTGAGCCAATAACTCCCCTTCCATATGTAGGAAGACCTATGCTCGGTGTATAGCAGTAGTACCTCTAGGGTGGCTGGTCGGGGATACAAAAGCGAAACATCCATGACAACTATTGTAAATTAAACAAATTAGTTACATTATTTTTCTTTCCACTACATAAATATATTGCAATACCTTGAATATTAAATTTTATTTGATATTTTTACTATATTGTTAATTAGGATGATATATTTTCAATATTATAATTTTATATTCTGTACGTTACTCCAATATGTTAGTCTTATTATTTTATATTTTATTTTTATTATTTTATATATTTGTTAGTTATTGACATATTTTTTACTATGTAATATTTAATTATAAATATTCATATTTCGGTTTTAGACACAGTAATTGAGGACCATTAGCACCAATGTATCATGAGTTCTTATGTTCTTGATGAGAAATTTTTTTCGATTTTTCACTCAACATGTCTGTTATTTTATATGTTAATTTATTATTGTATATATTAGTTTATTATATAATATACTAGTTTTATTGTTTTATATATTTCTTTGTTTGTTTTTGACTAATTTTTTACTATACTAAAATAAATAAATAATTTCTGTAACTATACAAGATTTAATTACTGAATAGTTATATTTTGGTTCTGGACATAATATTTGAGGTCTAGCAGTACCAATGTATCTTGATTCTTATGTTCTTACATTTGTTGAATATAATGGAAGGTAATTTGTGTTTGAACTATCAGTTTTTTGACATATTTTTCGGAATAAAACATACTTAAATGATTAATTTCTATAACTACAAGGATAATATGCTAAAGGGCACTATGTTTTACTATGCTAAAATGTCACTACATTACAAATACGAGCACTACATTAGGCCACAAGACACCTCTATAGGAAATAAAAGTAAAAACTTTATCTAATTTACTAGTCTTTTAGCAAATTAATAATCTAAATTGGATAAAAATAATAAATCAATTTAATCACATAACAATCACGAAATTACATATACCACAATAAAAAGTAACTAATTAATATTTTTTTAACAACCGATAACAATTTCTCAATTTATAATTTTTTTAGCACACTAAAACTATAGTCGGATAAAAAATACCAAATTAGTTAAACCGCAAAATAGTTACAAAATAATATAGAGTACATAAAAAATAATTACTATGCATTTTCATACAAGTTTTAACAAAAACTAAGTTAAAATACCGCAATTTAAGATTTTTAGAAAGTCGAAGATTTTGTGATTTTGAGCCAAAAGAAGTAACAACGCCCGAGATACACTTAGCTAGCACGTGGGACCGAGAAACTTTACTTTTTATTGGATGGCTGGGCTTCACTCAAGCTTTTTGGTTTAAAAATGGAGGGAGGGGGAGCATTTATTTTATTAATTTGGGGGAGGGGTGTTGATTATGTTTTGGGAGAAGGGAAGGAGACGATATATTTATTTATATAGCGTCTTTTGTTAAGATGCTATATATATATATATATATATATATATATATATATATATATATATATATATATATATATATATATATATATATATAGCATCTTAACTGACATGGACGGATTTCCAGCCATGCCTTATGACCTCTTGGGTGTGCCCTGTGACGTCCTATCAAGCCTCACAATGCCTAGCACCAGGGGCAACCCCATGGTCTTGGCTGCGCCAAGTGATAAGCGTGCATGTGGCTATGTCGCCCCATCGATATTCCTACCTAGCGCTTAGCCGCAGGCAGATGCCAACAGCTTTGCACGCATACACAACGCCGCGCACACAGACCGTGATGCCAAAGACAATGTTGCTGACAGTGGACCTGTTTTTGCCTTGTAGAAAACTAAGTCCTTTTCATTGTAAATATAGACTAGTTTTATTTCATGCACTTCTATTGCTTAGTCAAGTCTAGTCTTGTAACTTTGGTTTAATTTTTTTAAGCACTATTAGAGGGATAAAGCAATAAAACTTTCTAAAAAGCAAATAATTTTCTATATTAGTGTCTCTCCCCTTCAACACCGCGTTGCCTTTCTTTAATAGCTTTCATTAATGCAATCATGTTTTTTTTCAATCTCAATTCTCATTTTTATTCTCCCAATTGCTCCTGACATTTGTTTTCCGTACGACAGTAACAATCTCGTCTAGCATACGGAGATGACTTCAGTTGGCAGATAGTAACTGCACTGATATCAGTTGCTTAGCCTTATGTCGCCTTTCCAAGGAATCTCAAGAAGGCGCCGCGTAAATGTTGGTATCAGAGCCTAGACTTGACATTGGACAAGGGAACATATTTCCATTACCACCATTTCTGACCATGGTGAATCATGGGGACCACATTGTGGCCCTCGGAGAGACGATTGAAATATTACGACCCATCGTGGATATGGCGCCTGAAAAAAGGACTAGCGTATTGCAAATGTTGAACGACCTGCACCGCAGAATGCTCCAGGCCGAAGTTGGCATAGAAAACATGAGTCGTGATTCTGAGGGAGACCGATGAATGGAAGCCATAGAGGTAACAGAATTTTTTGGAAAATTTGAAGGCATCCAACATGAGCGTGCCAAGGACTTAGCCTACAGGGCACAAGAGTCAGACAAGGTGACTGCCATGCAACAAACTATAGACGTCTTGACAGGCCAGCTCAATGTCGTCACTGCTGCTTTACAAGGCCTACTTCGAGAAGGCGGAAACCAAATCAGTGGTGATGTGAACCTTGCCCCCGCGACAAAAAATAACTGAAAATTCTTGAGCCAAAGCCATACAATGGAGCTAGGAATGCCAAGGAAGTGGAAAACATCACCTTAGACATCAAACAGTACTTCGATGCTGTTGATGGGCCTATAAGAAGCTAAGAAGGTAGGAACTTTTGCGACGTATCTTCACGCTGATGCTAAACTCCGGTGGCGGGTGAAGTACAAAGCCATGAGGGCCGGTGAAGATGCTCTCTAGACATAAGCAGAACTGAAGGCAGCCATATACCTACAATTCTTCCCCGAAAATGTTGAATATAATGCAAGGAGAAAGCTATGGGAGCTCCGCTAGACCAAATCAGCGTGGGACTACGTACGGTAATTCGCTGTGCTCATGCTAAACATACATGACATGGGGAACAAAGACAAGATCTTCACCTTCCTGGAAGGGTTGAAACCTTATGCCCGTATGGAGCTGCAAAGAAAAAAGGTTAGATACCCTACCCAAGCAGTTGAATGCCTTGGGGACTATCAAGTGGAAGCGTGAAAGGATTGGCCTCAATTGCCTGCCTTGGGGACTATCAAGTGGAAGCATGAAAGGATTGGCCTCAATTGCCTGCCCGAACGGGATACAAATGGGGCCAGCCTAGCAATAGTGCCCTAGCAGAAGTGGGGGAGATCGGAGTGCAACCTAATCTAAGGCTCCCTTCACAGGCAACAATAGTGCCATGTCAAACAACAATGACCGAAGGAGAAAGCCTCCTTCAGGTTGTCGTCATTGCGGCGGACTATATTGGAATAATGAATGCCCACATGCACTGATGAATGCACATCAAGCTTTTTATGATAGGATCGATGACGACTTGGATGATGCAGACTAGACCGAACTTGTAGGTGCCTTCAATGCAATTGTTGGCTTTACTTCTGAGGCATTAGCGGGGACCAATGCTGGTATTCGTAAGAAGAAGGACCCATGTCCAATCACCAAGAAAGGGAGAAAGAAGGCGGAAGAGGGGACTCCTCTTAAACAAGAGAGGACCTTGATGTTCGCCGAGATGAAGGTGAATGGCAAGCCTATTCGGGTGAAGATAGACACTAGTGCTGCCCACAACTACATAGCCTCGACTTAGGTGGAGCACCTTGGTCTAGTTGTGTGAAATGGTAGAGGTCGTGTCAAGGCTATAAATTCTCCTCCTCAGCAAGTGGGTGGAATAGCCAAAGAAGTACCATTGAAATTTGGCCCTTACGAAGGAAAATTCAACCTACGGGTGGTGATCATAGATGACTTCAAGTTGATAGCTGGGTTGGAATTCCTAAGGCAAACCAATACCATACCCGTACCATATGTAGACACGATACTGATGTTCGGAACAAACGGGGCCAAGCTCTGTATTATCTCGTGCATGCCCATGAAAATGACCGTTGAGAACATCTCGGCCTTGCAGTTGAAGAAAGGGGTCAAAAGACATAACCTACGTTCCTGGAAACCCTCTGCATTGAAGATATAGAACTCTCCTCGGGTCCCATTCCTGCACCTGTGAAGGCGCTACTACTAAGTTTGAAGGTGTCATGCCACAAGACATTCCAAAGCAACTCCCGCCTAGGCGCACTGTGGGCAGTGAAATTGAGTTGGTGCCGAGCACGAAGCCACCCACCCCGGCGCCTTACAAAATGTCACAACTTGAAATCACCTAGCTTCAGAGACAAGTGAAGGAAATTCTAGACACAGGATCATCATGCCCTCCAAGCCCCCATACGGGTCCTTTGTTCTATTCTAAAAGAAACATGATGGTAGCCTGTTACTCTATGTGGATTATCGTGCACTAAACAAAATTACCGTGAAAAGAAAGTACCATATTCTGCTAATGGAAGACTTGTTCGACAGACTGGGTGGTGCGACGATGTTCACAAGATAGACCTGAAGACAAGTTATTGGCAAGTTCAGATTGCAGAGGGTGATGAACACAAGACGACCTATGTGACAAGATATGGGTCATACGACTTTTTGGTCATGTCGTTCGTCTTGACTAATGCCCCAACTACATTTTGCATACTGATGAACCAAGTCTTCCGATAGTACATTGATGAATTTTTTGTGGTCTACTTAGATGAAATTATGGCATATAGCCAAACATTGTAAGAACACCTGGTGCACTTGCGGAAGGTCCTAGCTCGATTACGGGAGCATGAACTATATTCGAAGCTATCCAAGTGATTCTTTGCTCAAAAGCAAATTGACTTCCTCGGACATGTCATCGAGGAAGGGCGATCAAGATGGATGAACAGAAGATTCAGGCAATCAGAGATTGGCCACTGCCTAAGGATATCCACACCTTAAGGGCATGCCTTGGACTATGCAACTTTTACTGCCAATTTGTGAAAAATCACTCTCTCATCGCAACATCAATGACAGAACTCCTCAAGAAGGTCATGCCATGGGATTTGGGACCCAGGCGAGCAGAGGCCTTCAACGCATTGAAAACGTCTATGACTAGTAGCCCCATCTTGGACCTCCCTGATTTGGCCAAGCCATTCAAGGTACAAACAGATGCATCTAACTATGACTTCGACAGAGTCTTGATAAAACAAGGGCATTTTGTAGCGTATGAGAGTTAGAAGCTGAAGGATGCAGAGTAGCGCTATGCCTCCCATGAGAAAGAATTATTGGTTGTCATCCAACGTTGCGCCTTTAGAGGCACTATCTGTTGGGGACCCCGTTCGTGGTCAAGACAGACAACACAACCTTTAGTCATTTCATGACTCATCCGAAGTTGAATGGTCAACAGGCCAGGTGGCAGGAGCTCCTAGCTGAATTCCACTTTAACCTGGAGTACCGAAGTAGGAAGACCAATCATGTTGCTGATGCACTTAGTCAAAGAGCTGATCTAGCATCGGTGTGCCTATTTTCCACCCTAAGGGGGAGCGAAGTGTTGGAACATATGTATATGTTCATACTTATATGTTTTGATAATTGACAAACCAATTTAATGGAAAATAATATATGCCAAATAAATGTGAGTTATTATTGAATACACTTTAATTTATATTTTAACTAAAGTGCTATTCATTTTGTAGATATGCAAAAGGAGGATAAAGAATTGATATGCAAAACTACAATGAGCATAGATGAAGAAAAGGCTATGCAACGTTATTTGAGCGGACAAGAATTGGAGTCCAAGAAGTTCAAGACAAGATCGAGAGAAGCAATGAAAATAAATGAAGACCTTTTGTTGAGTCTTATTTATATTGTCTTTATTGTGATCTTGATCCGACCTTAAGTTTGAGTCTTGGCTTCTCTCATAAAATGATTTTACAATGCATATCATAAAAAGATTTTACAATATATGCATATCATAAATGATTTTACAATATATGCATATCATAAATGATTTTACAATATATGCATATCATAAATGATTATCATAAATGGTTTTACAATATATGCATATCATAAATATTTTTATTGCATTTAAAACAAATTGGTTTTAAATGTTATATAATAAATATTTTCAATACATTTAAAACAAAATGATTTTAAATGTTTTTATTGATTCGGAATGGTCATTACAATTGTTTTTCATGTTTAAGATATTTATAATATTTTATATCTTCAAACAAAGCTTTGGAAAACATTTTATAACTTATTTTCAATAAGTTAGTTGTTTTAAAATCGGACCATTTCCGCAGGGTCAGATAGTCGAATATCTGATATTGGATAGTCGACTATCCTGATGACCGTTGCCAAGATAGTCGAATATCCATATCAGATAGTCGACTATCCTTGTGACCGTTGCCAAGATAGTCGAATAACCATATCGGATAGTCGACTATCTAACAGATTTTCAGAATCTGTATTTTTGATCATAGCAACGGCTAGGAGTGATTTTGGAGCTACAAATACACCTCAAAATCACTCATTAAACACACAACTTCTGAACAAAACATTCATAAGCTTTCATACATTTCCAATACCATTTATTGATCATTTTTATCACATTTTGAAAGCCAAGGTCTTGAATTTATTGTTGTGTTCTTGAGCGTATTTGTTTACTCATATCCACTCTATTAAGAGAGTCTTGTTTAAGTGAGTGCTAAGTGTTTTATACACTTGAAGGGAAGTGTTAGTCCCTTGTGTTGTAAGAAGGAACTTGTGTTTCCTTTGGTTGAAGTCTTGGAGTGTTGTATCTCCGAGCAAAGGTTGTTGAGGCTTGTGTCCTCAGGTTGTAAAGGTTTGTTAGGCACCCGTAAGCTTAACAGTGAAGTCTTGGGGTGAGGTATCCTCAAGCAAGTGAAGTCTTGGGGTGAGGTATCCTCAAGCAAGTGAAGTCTTAAGGTGCCTTGAGCAACTGTAACGGTTTGTTAAGCACCCGTAAGCTTAACGAAGTTAGTGGAAATCTCGAGAGAGTCTCTCGGGGACTGGACTAGCCACGGGTTGTGGTGAACCAGGATATATCGGTGCGTTCGTTCTTATTTATTTACTTATCGCACTCATTTATTTCCTAAAATTTTTAAATTACGCAAGTTTACGCTATTTTTTTTATAACGCTATTCACCCCCCCCCCCCTCTAGCGTTAAGCGTATTATCTAACAATTGGTATCAGAGCCTAACTCTCTGAAAGACTTAACAGTTTGAGAGAATCCTTCTATGGCTTCTACTAGTAGTGCTTTTGCAGGAATAGGTGAAGGTCACGCTACCTTTTTGCCTCCAATATTTGATGGAAGCAATTACACACATTGGAAAGATCGGATGACAATCTTCATCAAATCAAACAACTTTCGTCTATGGCAAATCATCAAGTATGGTGAACAAATGACGAAACAAGTTGGAAAAGCCATGGTAAGTGAATACAATACCAAGGCTATCAATATGTTGTATAATTCCTTGAAACAGGAGGACTATCGGAAAGTTTCCCAATACAAAACTGCTAAAGAGATGTGGGATAAGCTTGAGGACACTTATGAAAATGCGCCTCAAGAAGCAGACAGTTCATGTGATGAACCAACTGCCAAATGCCTCATGGCCGACGAAGGAGAAGAGTTAAGTACATCTAACTCTCACTCTTTTGAAGAATTACAAAGTGCCTATGATGAATTGTATGGTGAATTTGTTGATGCTTCCAAAATGATAAAAGATTTGAAGAAAACACTTTCTTTACAAGAAACAGATTTTAAGAAAACACTCTCTTTACAAGAAAAAGATTTTGAAAAATTGACTAATGAAAATGGCGTTCTTAAAAATAAAATTGATGTTTTAGAAAAAGAAAATAATTTTTTGAAAAATAACTTTTTTGATCTTAGAAATAAGACTAAAGCAGTGAATGAATCTTCTTCAATTGATAAAAGTTCTATTTTTTCTTATCTTGTGATTCCTTGAAACTAGAAAACATAGAACTTAGGAACACACTAGAAAAACATAGTGTAGATGCTCCTAAAACTATTGAAGAGATCAAGAAGAAAAAGAAAAACAGAAGGTGTAAAAAGAATAAGAATCATGCTAGAAATCGTGATGCACCACCTAGAAATAATCCTAGGATTTTTAATGAGTCTAGAATTAATAATTTTAGACCACCTAGAAACGATTCTAGGAAGTATACAAATGAGCCTAGAAATAATGATTTTAGGCAACCTAGAAATAATTCTAGGAATGAGACTAGACCACCTAGAAACGATACTAGATTGTTCAATGAGTCTAGAATTAATAACTTTAGATCACCTAGAAACGATTCTAGAAAGTATGCAAATGAATCTAGAAATAATTACTCTAGACCGCCTAGAAATAACTCTAGGAATTTCAACGCTCCTAGGAATGATGATTTTAGATTACCTAGAACGTATTTGGCACAACCTAGGCATTTGCTCAACCCGAATGTTGTATGTCACTACTGCAACCGGGTAGGACACATAGCACCCACATGTTTTGCAAAACATAGGGATTTATCTTGTGGCTATAATTATAATTTGCCTAACCCCCAAGGACCCAAAAGTGTTTGGGTACCAAAAACCTATGTTGAGGTACTTTTGCAGGTGTGCTTGAAGACTACAATATTGTAGTAGATGCATCAAGCATGGAACCTCATTGCATCAAGGGGGATTTTCGGTTAGTTATCCTTTTCGATAAAAACCGAATTGTTGATATGTGCAAGCAACCGATGTTAACATATTTGTTGTTAATTTGGTTCTTGTATTGTTGAAATTCTTGATATGCTTAACCGTAATAGTTGATAATGTGCTAACAATTGTGATATCCGATGTTAACAATTAATATCAATTATCCTTGTTGATTCACATGTTGAAAATTTGGTGTTAAACAACAATTGATATCAATTATCAATTGATTGATCCATGGTTTGATAATTATTTTTGATATCAATTATTTTTATTAATTCATGTTTTACTAAAAATAACATTTTGTATCACTGTTGATAAAAATAACAATTGATACATCTGTTATGTTTCCAATAACAATTGATTTTAAATCATGCATATTTATTTTAGCCAAAATGATTTTTAAACATGCCTCTAAAATCTGGACTAAGATAGTCGATTATGTACTTATGATAATCGATTATGTTTAAGTCAGCTGCTTGACAATCGATTGTGAACTTATGACAATCGATTGTGTTAAGGCAGTGAGCATCAGATTTTTCAAATCTGCATGACAATCGATTGTGAATCTTATGACAATCGATTGTGATGAGGCAGTGTCCATCAAAGTTTTTCAAAGTCACAAAATAATCGATTGTGAACATATGACAATCGATCGTGTTGAGGCAGTGTCTTCCAGACTTTTTCAAAGTTATTATATAATCGATTGTGAGTTTATAACAATCGATTGTCAAGAGGCAGTGTCTAAATTGATTTTTCAAGACTGATATATAATCGATTGTCAACATTGCATAATCAGTTGTATAACTGACCCTTGCCAAAAAAATTTTCAAATACCGTCAGGTAATCGATTGTAGATTTGTAACAATCGATTGTTTTAATTAAAATCTGGAAAAGATTTTTTTGAACGTTGCCAATAATCGATTGTTGATCTTAGATAATCGATTGTTAAGCGTAAAATCTGGGAATGATTTTTGGAATGACTGGCAGACAATCAATTGTGGTAACTTGACAATCGATTGTCACAGAGCAAAATCAGCATTTCTTAATTGGCAATTAGGCAACTGTTGTGTATGTTTTTTTTAACAAATGGTTTTATCATTGTTTTATAACAATTGGTAGATCTATGTTTTGTTGGTATGTCTTGATAAATTTCTATAAATCCTCATACTGCATACTTCTCATAGTCTTTCTTTAATGTACTCTCTTCTTGTTAAATGCCAAAAAAAGAAGAGGTGTTTAGGCGATATGCTTCAAGTAAGGGGGAATGTCTTTACACTCTAGTTTGCCTTATTTGAGGGGGAACCTTTCATTAAGGAAAAATAGATTGCATGAAGTTTATTGATGATATTTCTTGTACTTTAAAAATAATTTTTATTGATGATATTAAGTTTGGATCAACAAAAAAATTTGTATGCAAGGAATTTTAAAATTCATGAGTAGCAAAAATTGAGATGTTAATGATGGACGAGCTTATTTTCAACTTGAGGTTGCAAGTGAAACAAATGAAAGAGGGAACTTTAATTTGTCAAACTCAATATTGCAATGAGTTGCTAAATCTATTTGAAATAAGCAACACCAAAGCAATGGCCTCTTCAATGAATTCATATGACCATCTTGACAGAAATGTGAAAGGTAAGGAGAACAATACCAAGAATTACAAAGGTATGATCGTTCCTTACTTTACCTTATTGCTAGTAGAATTGATATAATATTTAGCGTTTATTGATGTGCTAAGACATAAATCATGTTCAAAGGAGTCACGTCCTAGTGTGGTTAAACGTTGATCTAAATGCATACTTGTTTAGGTTGCATTTATATCTTGAATATTACTGACTTGAGTGTCGAAGACGCGTATTTTCTTTTGCAGGTATCGCCCTAAAGACAGGGGGAACCAAGATAAAGTTTTGATTCAAGTCAATATTATCTTTGCTTGGCTTGTGAATTTGGAAACAACATATTTGTTCTAATAAAATTATTTTCATAAAATTATGATATATATTTTTTTTACCAAAAATATAGTTTATTTTTTTAATAAACGAATTCCATAAAATGAAAATTATTTTTCCAATATTTTCTGCTTAAACGATTTTTTCAAAGTCGTCGAAGTTAATCGACTAACTAGAAGTTATTCGAATAACTTGATTATCCAGAAAATCAAGCTATTTCTCCAGATATTCGACTAACCAGAAGTTATTCGAGTATATTTGTTTCCAGATATTCGACTATCCCAGAAGATATTCGAATATCGTTCCCAGATAGTCGACTATCCAATAAGTTATTTGACTATCCTCAGTCAAATTTCAAAAATCTGACCGTTTTATAGCCGTTCCAATCAGTCCAAAAATCTGATTTTTGTCATTCAATGCTATGTTTTCTTGAACTCTATAAATAGGATTAGTGTGCACTCTTTGTTTCACACCAAAATCATTCTTGTTCAAGAAATTCTCTTCAAAAATTCTATTCCAAACTTCTTCCAAATGTTCTTCTTGCCTACAAATTTCAATGGCAAATAGAAGCTCTAAACGCTCTCGTGCCAGAAAGAATATCCCTTCTTCTTCAAATCCTCCTCCATCTCTACATTGTTATGATGATGGATCCGTTCTTTGGTTTGAACAAGAAAATGAGCTTCACCGATTTATTAGAAACTTTGAAAATCGAGATATTCTTCCACCTCGATTCACAACCGCAAGATATCTAGCGGATTCTAATCATTTCAATATACTTCTACAAAGTTCAATCCTTGACTTTGTTTATTTGAAGTATGATTTTATTCATCCTCTTTTGATTCAAGCCTTTTATTCGAATCTTAAGAAAGATGAAGATGTAGTTCTTTCTACCAAAGTAAATGGTATTCATATTCTTCTAAGTGAAGAAAATATTCAAGCTATCACAAATCTTCCTCGTGATGACCAAGACATCGACCAATATACCGGTGTCGAAGGAATACTCTATGATGAAAATGTCCTCTTCAACCTTATTGGAATTGGACAATTTGAATTCTCTCAAGAGCAAAAGAAAGCTCTTATTAAAGGAATTTTTCCGGAATTTCGTTTGATTCTCTATGTTGTCACTTGGATTCTTAAACCGAGAAAAAGCAATCACACGATAATTGGCCGTGAAGATGCAAAAATCATGCATGCTATTATTTCCAAAGCACGCATAAATTGGTGTAAATTTGTTCTACACATATGTTTGACTCAATAGGAAGTGACAAACCCCTTCCTTATGCATTACTTATAATGCATCTTCTTGAAGCATCTCAAGTCGACACCAATGTTGGAATCAAGAAAACTCGCACCAAACATTGAGAAATTCAAGAGACCTCTTTTCATGGCCATGACCAACCACATGATCAAATTCCAAATCCTCCTCCTCCAATTCAAGCTCGTCGTCCTCGTGCCCAACCGGATGTGTCTCAAGCCATCTTGGATCAACTTGCCTCTCTATCGACTTCAATTAATCGAATCGATAGTAATGTGTCTTGCACGGAAAGAAATGTGCGTAGGCTTAGTGACGAAATCCACGGATATTTTGACCATGTCAATTATTCGTATTCTCGCGTCTACTCCGCAAGTACTTCTAGCGATGACGATGATTTCGGCGACGATGAAAGTTCTTGACTTGTATCTTCATTATTTGTAGTTTCATTATTTGCAATGTACTTTCATTCATTGTAAAATATTTTCAATTACTCTTATTGTAATTTTCCTTCTTCATTAATGAAATTATCTTTTTGTTAATGTCAAAAGGGGGAAGATTAAGGGTATATGCATATTTATCTTTAATCATGCTTTTGGGAAGATTAAGGGTATATTATTTTCCATGCATTGGGAAAGATAAGGGTATATGCATACTTATTTATTTATATGCATATTTATTTGTTTTAAATATTATTGCATAAATTGAGGGGGAACTCAATAATAACTTGTCTTATATTTGGCATAGTCTTTTATAAAGGGTATATGCATATTCCCATGAAGATTTGCCATTATCAAAAAGGGGAAAATTGTTGGAACATATGTATATGTTCATACTTATATGTTTTGATAATTGACAAACCAATTTAATGGAAAATAATATATGCCAAATAAATGTGAGTTATTATTGAATACACTTTAATTTATATTTTAACTAAAGTGTTATTCATTTTGTAGATATGCAAAAGGAAGATAAAGAATTGATATGCAAAACTACAATGAGCATAGAGGAAGAAAAGGCTATGCAACGTTATTTGAGCGGACAAGAATTGGAGTCCAAGAAGTTCAAGACAAGATCGAGAGAAGCAATGAAAATAAATGAAGACCTTTTGTTGAGTCTTATTTATATTGTCTTTATTGTGATTTTGATCCGACTTTAAGTTTGAGTCTTGGCTTCTCTCATAAAATGATTTTATAATGCATATCATAAAATGATTTTACAATATATGCATATCATAAATGATTTTACAATATATGCATATCATAAATGATTATCATAAATGGTTTTACAATATATGCATATCATAAATATTTTTATTGCATTTAAAACAAATTGGTTTTAAATGTTATATAATAAATATTTTCAATACATTTAAAACAAAATGATTTTAAATGTTTTTATTGATTCGGAATGGTCATTACAATTGTTTTTCATGTTTAAGATATTTATAATATTTTATATCTTCAAACAAAGCTTTGGAAAACATTTTATAACTTATTTTCAATAAGTTAGTTGTTTTAAAATCGGACCATTTCCGCAGGGTCAGATAGTCGAATATCTGATATTGGATAGTCGACTATCTTGATGACCGTTGCCAAGATAGTCGAATATCCATATCAGATAGTCGACTATCCTTGTGACCATTGCCAAGATAGTCGAATAACCATATCGGATAGTCGACTATCTAACAGATTTTCAGAATCTGTATTTATGATCATAGCAACGGCTTGGAGTAATTTTGGAGCTATAAATACACCTCAAAATCACTCATTAAACACACAACTTCTGACCAAAACATTCATAAGCTTTCATAAATTTCCAATATCATTTATTGATCATTTTATCACATTTTGAAAGCCAAGGTCTTGAATTTATTGTTGTGTTCTTGAACGTATTTGTTTACTCATATCCACTCTATTAAGAGAGTCTTGTTTAAGTGAGTACTAAGTGTTTTATACACTTGAAGGGAAGTGTTAGTCCCTTATGTTGTAAGAAGGAACTTGTGTTTCCTTTGGTTGAAGTCTTGGAGTATTGTATCTCCGAGCAAAGGTTGTTGAGGCTTGTGTCCTCAGATTGTAAAGGTTTGTTAGGCACCCGTAAGCTTAACAGTGAAGTCTTGGGGTGAGGTATCCTCAAGCAAGTGAAGTCTTAAGGTGCCTTGAGCAACTGTAACGGTTTGTTAAGCACCCGTAAGCTTAACGAAGTTAGTGGAAATCTCGAGAGAGTCTCTCGGGGACTGGACTAGCCACGGGTTGTGGTGAACCAGGATATATCGGTGCGTTCGTTCTTATTTATTTACTTATCGCACTCATTTATTTCCTGCAATTTTTTAATTCCGCAAGTTTACGCTATTTTTTTTAACGCTATTCACCCCCCCTCTAGCGTTAAGCGTATTATCTAACACAAAGTAGACACCACCATCGAGGACAAGATACATGATTTACTCCTTAAGGATCCTGCTGCATAGTATTTGGTTGATTTGGTAGGACATTGCAAGACTCGCTAGTTCTACATGGAAGATGATTTCCTGAAAGAGAACCGACTTTATGTTCCAAAAGAAGGAGATCTGCAAAGAACTCTTCTGGCGGAATGTCACGATAATCTATGGGCCGGCCATCCTGGTGAAGAACACACCATGGCATTACTTTGCCATGCATATTATTGGCCTCAAATGGCTGGTGATATGGCTTAATGTGTGAAGACTTGTCTAGTATGCCAGAAAGACAAGTTGGACAGCTTGACACAAGCGGGACTCTTGGAACCACTAGCTGTCCCAAAGAGACCTTAGGATATCATTTCCCTGGATTTCATCACCGAATTGCCCAAGGTCGAAGATCTCACAACTATCTTGGTTGTGGTGGATAGATTTTCTAAGTAAGCTACCTTTATAGTAGCACTACAATATATATCAGCAGAAGATACATCTCAACTCTTCTTCTTTTATGTCGTCAAATATTGGGGCCTACCTAAAGACATTATTAGTAATCGCGACTCACACTTCCTAGCAACTTTTGGACCTAACTCTTTAAGTGCCTTAGGTCAAAATTGAGTCACAATTCAAGTTTTTATCCCCGATCTGATCGCCATATGGAGCGGTTCAATGGTATGTTGGAGGAATATCTCCGCCACTTTGTAAGCAGATTGCAGAAGAATTGGGTGAAGCTTTTGGATGCTGCTCAACTGTGTTTCAATTCATAAAAGAGCTACAGTACAAACAAAAACGCTTTTGAAATTGTTACCGGATAGCAACCGCTACTCCCACATACCGTGAATGCACCAAACATGTCTAAGTCTTCTCAGGCTGCTAGCTTCTCAAAATAATGGAAGCAAAATTTGGAGATAGTACAAAGCTATCTTGTCAAAGCTCAAAAGCGGATAAAGAGGCATGCTGATCAAAATTGTCGCTTTGCTTAATTCCAAGTAGGAGACAAAGTGATGGTCAAAATCCAAAAGCAGTACTTGTTCGGGGGGAGGGGGGAGGGGTCCATGACCTTCGACTATTGAAAAAATACATTGGACCCTTGTCCACTGAAAGGCACACTAGGAAAGTTGTATACTGCGTGGATACCCCTGCTTGGTAGAAATTCATCACGTCTTCCATGTTAACCTTCTGAAACCTTTTCGGGAAGACACGGAGGATCCTTCATGGTACCAACTCACAATACCTAGTATTCGAGGCCCTAATTCAACATGGAAAATGCGTGTTGAAGCTATCCTTGATAATAGAGTGATTCATGCCTCAAGGAATGATCTCCAAAAGTTCTTGGTGAAATGGCAGGGCTATGATGCAGAGGAGAATACTTGGGAGAGGGGAATGAACCTTAAAGCCTACAAGAGCCTAATTGATTATTATGTTGCAAGTAAGGCGCCGATGATGTCGCTAGTTCAGGTGGGGGAGAATGTCATGGACGGCTTTCCATCCATGCCCCATTACACCTTGAGTGCGCCACGTGGCGTCCTAGTAAGCCTCCTAACCCCTAGCGCCTCAGACGACCCCGTGGTCTTGGCTGCGTCAAATGACAAGTTCGCATGTACCTTTGTTGCCCCACCGATATCCCTCACTAGCGCCCAGCTGCAGGCACGCGTAGATAATGCCGCACGTGTAGACTGTGATGCCAAAGACAATGTTGCTGATAACGGACCCGTTATGCCTTGTAGAAAACTAAGTCCTTTTCATTATAAATATAGACTAGTTTTATTTCATGTACTTTCATTATGTTTCTTTAGCTTAGTCAAGTCTAATTTTGTAACTTTGGTTTATTTTTTTGAAGCACTATAAGGGGGATCAAGCAATCAAACTTTCTAGCAGACAAACAATTCTTTGTACTGGTATCTCTCCCCCTCGACACCGCATTGCCTTTCTGTAATAGCTTTCATTAATTCAATCAAGCGTTCATTCATTCTCAATTCTCCTTTATGTTCTCTCAATTGCTCTTGGCATTGGTCTTCCTGTACCACACTGTCAATCTCGTCTAGTGTACGGAGGGGACCTTAGTTGGCAGATAGTAACTGTAATGTCATCAGTTAGTTAGCCTTATATCGCCCTTCTTAGGAATCTCAGGAAGGCGCCGCTTAACATAACAAAAGATGCTATATTTTCCTACTTAAATTAATCCAAGTATAGCGTTTTTTGAAAAACACTATATATATTTTGGTCGCTAAGTTTTTCTTCACATATTTTTTTTAAGTCCAAAAAAAAATCATATTTTGGTTCCGATCTACAAAAATATATATTTAAAAAGATAACATAATATAATATAATAAATTTTTTAAAAAAAGAACAAACAAAGTGTAAAGAATTCCATTTGGTCCCTCACGCGAAGGGCACATGGAATGACTGACTCCTTCTCCTACTTACGATTATTCCTGGTAAGTATGAGTAGTTAATAGTAACATCCAGAAAGCTTTCTCTTCTTCCCCCAAACTTGTACTGCTTGATTACATTCACTGTAAACTCAACTCATGCATTAAACTATTTTTCTCCATCCATCTTTGAGTCCCTTTTTCGCTGGCGACGAATCGGAAAAACTGAATCAAATCTCAGCTATTAATGGCGGTTTCGGAGGAAGAGTCCTCGACTTCATCCTTTGCCGGTTGCAGCAGCAAGTCACGATCAGCTGCTTCTCGTGGCGCCTCTTATTTAGCTAAGACTGTTCTCAGAGGTAGTGTTGTTCTGCAAGTCGTTTATGGCCGTATCCGCTCTTCTACTTCATACGACGTCGTTCTTGGCAAGGTAGCTCATTTTTTTTTTTTTAAAACTTCATTTGCAGATTAGTTGTGTTAAATGTTAATTTCAACGTGTGATTATCTCTTTGAAATTATAGGAACGAAATTGGCCAGGACAGAGCAAAATTGATTTTAAAAAAGGACATATGGCTTAATGTAGACAAGGATTATCAATCCTTTATATTTAAAGTTTCTAAATATAATTCGAATGAATACTTATATATATATATCTGAAAGTATTTTATAATCGAATGAGGATGATCATTTCAAATTGGATGTTGGGCTTCCACTTTCCCTCCTAGATATATTTATCTTTTGGATATTAATATACCTGTAAGGCGCAGGCTAATCTCCCGTCTTTAAAGATGTATTAACTTAAAGAAAAAAATGATTACTATGTGATTGGGGGCGTAGTTGATTGATTTAATTTTATTTGAAATTAGATAAAGATCGTGAAATGTAAGCTTGTAAAATAACTAGACCAACAACTCAGTATAATCCCACTTAGTGGGGTCTGGAGAGGGTAGTGTGTACGCAGACCTTACCCCTACCCTTGGGTAGAGAGGCTGTTTCCAAATAGACCCCCGACATCCTTCCCTCCAAGAACTTCCCACCTTGCTCTTGGGGAGACTCGAACTCATAACCTCTCGGTTGGAAGTGGGGGTTGCTTACCATCAGAGAAACCCCTCTTGTCTGCTAGACCAAATTTAATAAATGGAGTCTGCTAGTGACATTATGAAATTGAACACATATGGCAGAAAGCATATGCATTGGGTACGTATGTTGTGCTCAAATTCTGCCGATCGATGCATAGCCCAATTTTTTGTTTATATGCACGTGTAACTATTTGGGCTGCCAGGTGCTCTTTCTGTAGTGTCCCCCCCTGTGTTCTATTTGAAGCAAGTGGGTTGCACCAATGGTCAATAACCGGGAAGTCTGCACCCTATTCCGTTTCATGAATCTTACAACCCCATTGTGAGCCTCTCTTCTCCTTTTGATGCTTGAAAGGGTTATGAGAGGAAAGTATCATGATTTAAATATTTATGTCAATTTGAATTCAACCATGATCAAGTTATTTTGTGGGATAATTAGAGGGAAGAAGTGGAGTGGCCGTATGTAGAAGGTTGTATTATCATTGTTCAGGAGTAAAAAATAGAGTTTGCTTTATCCAAAAAAAAAAAAAAGAAAAAAAAATAGAGTTTAAGTTTGTAGATTAAGTTTTTAAGGAATGTTGTAATAGTATGTGTGACTTTCTTCTTTTTACTTACATATTAAATCTCTAGAAGAAAGTTCTCTTTTTTATTTTCTTTTACATTATGTTTTATGGAACCTGGTGGTATGGGTCTGTCAATTTTCTATCATAGATTCATAGAGACCTACCTCAGACGGTTTTGGCAATCTCACTAAGCTCCTTTGGCTTTCAATAATGCCAAAAGCTTTCAATAATTTTGTCTCCTCTTGATGAAAATTTTGTTGGTCAAGTGTTTTGGTCCAAAAACAAAACTGCCCTACTCCCATTATGATTTTTTGCCTGTGACACCTATTAGAAATTGTCCGAAATATAGTACTATGTCAAACTTATTAGTACTAATAAAGCCTATCTACCTTTCTCCACCGACAACTTACTTCCTTTAGTAAGTTTTTTTTTGATGAAAGTATGGGGTTCCATTAGCAAAAGGCAACAAGAAGATTCAAAGTTACAAAAGTATTGAAATGCAGAAATAATAAGAATTGCAAATCCCTTTTCAATGTCAGTCTAAGATAAGAGAGCTAACAAAGTCCAGAAATTGGTCGGTGCTAATTACAGCAATTAACTTAGTCCATCAAAAAAGAGATCCACAAACACCAAATAATAGCACCAGCTAATGTGTGACTCTTTTATTCTGTGGTATGATCCAAATCTAGCCAAAAATGCAGAGGGACATATTCCAAAGGTCATTTGCCACTGGGCAGTGCAAAAACAGGTGATTGTCGGTTTCCACATCTTCCAAACATAGATAACACCTATTGACCAGGTGGAAACCTCTTCAATTGAGGTTGTTTTGTGTTAAGCAGGCGTCATTGAGGGCAAGGCAGTTATGGAAAATAACTTTAATAGGTAGTTTGGTCTTCCTCATTAGCCTCCCGGGCCATGCGTCATTCACCTGGTTCGAGGAACCAATCCGTCTGTAGTTTTCTTTTACTGTAAAGATGCCCTTATTCCCAACATATGGTATCTGGTTGGCTCACATTAATATTGTACTACTCCACTTTTGCTAGCATATCCATCATACCCAGTTGTTAGGTCTCTGACCCAAACCTCCATTGTAGTTTTGGCAGAATGACTTTATCCCACTTTATCAAATGAAACTTGTGGGTGTTGCTATTACCTTCTATCCAATTGCTTTAGCACCTTCCTTGGGATTTTGGGGGGGAGGGGAGGGGGGGAAGAGATGACGTATGTTGGTATGTTGTCAAGCACACTACTGATGAGAGTTAATTTGCCACCTATGGATGTATATTGAAGCTGCCAGGAAGTTATTCTCTTCGCAAATTTTTCAATAACCCATTCCATATCTCACAATTCTTGAATTGTAGCACCCAGTGGTTGACCCAAGTATGTGGTTGATAGAATCCACCAATACTGCAACCTATAGTGCCTACGAGCTCCTCTACATTAGGCATATGATTAATAGGGTAAATTATACTTTTCAACACATTGACATGTAACCCTGATAAAGCTTCAAAGAGGAGAAGTGTGAGGTTCAGGTATATAACTTGTGATTATATGCCTCACAAAAGATCAAAGTTTCATCAGCATATAGCGGGTGAGAAGTAGCGATCGAGTTCCCAATATTGGAGCCTACTCCGAATCCCTGAATCCACTGCATTTCTCTGGCCTTTTCCAGCATCGTGCTTAGTCCCTCCATGACTAGAATGAACAAGAATGAGGAGAGTGGGTCTCCTTACCTGATCCCTTTTTGCGAGAGAAGAAGCCCACTGGTTCTCTATTGACTAACACTCAGTACTTGACTGTTGAAACACGGAATCTGATCCATTTATCCATTTGTCTCCAAATCTGATCTTACTCAGTATAGAGATTAGATAGGACCAGTTCAGTTGGTCAGCAGCCTTCTCTCTGTCCAGCTTGCACATAATGCCAGGATCCCCAGTTTTAATCCGCCAATCTAAAGCCTCATTGGCTATAAGTGCTACATCAGTGATCTATTTATGTTCGATGTTCGATAAATGCATTCTGATGATTGGAGACAAGGTTACACTTTATCGATAACCTTCTTCAACCTTTCTGCTAGCAGCTTGGCCACAATCTTATAAACACTTCCAACAAGACGTAGTAATTAAATTAGACGAGCTCCCAGACTGCCTTATGCGTACTGAAATCCCTTTCCCACCAGGCACCACCACCCGACTCCAGTAGTAGGAAGAGAAATCTACAATATCAAGGTCAAATTGAGATCTGGTTTGCTGAATTTAACCTGACCTCACAGCACATTGAAGGTTTATGTTCTTGTAGAGCATACATGCACTGCGCGTTGAAGCAAATGCAAATTGAACTTTCTGTTGTTTAGGGAATTAGTACCAGTGGAAGGAGGTCTCATTCTTAATTGTCTGAATAACAGTGTACCGACCAAAAAATGACTTTAGCAGCATTGGAGAGTAAAAATGTGATATTCCCTATCAGCTAAGATCTGTTAATTGAATTATGGTCATATAAACTTTTATTTTCGCTCTTGGAGAATGAGGGGGAATGAAGATCATCTATAGGTTGAGCTTGCAATCGAAGCTTGAATTTAAGTGTGAGATTTATTCAGTCTATCAATAACAAAGCTGGAGTGGGTCTGTAGGGATTTGCCTTTCGTATCAGTTTTTGTTTGTGTTAGAAGTGTAAATATAGTAGAACTCTAATCCAAAGTGTATTAGGAGTAGGTTAGGTTATGTGTATTATATATAGGGCTCATTGTATCATGTTTAATATCAAGATATATATTTTTCTCCCGTGCTTTCTCACATGGTATCAAAGCCAGGCCCATCCCAATTATTGTTACCGATGTTGGGCCCCCATTTATGTTGTCCATGCTCCAGAGATCTGGGCGTGAGGGGGGTGTTGAGTTGTCCCACATCAGAGGGATTTGAGGTCCTTGGTCTCCTTATATGGCTTGGACAATCCTCACCTCATAAGCTAGCTTTTGGGGTTGAGTTAGGCCCAATGTCCATTCTTTTCATGGTATCAAAGCATTTTTACACGGTGACCTTGAGGATGAAGTTTATATGGAGCAACCACCTGGGTTTGTTGCTCAGGGGGAGTCTCGTGGCCTTGTATGTCGCTTGCGCCGGTCACTTTATGGTCTAAAGCAGTCGAGCCTGGTTTGGTAAGTTTAGCACTGCTATCCAGGACTTTGGCATGACTCGGAGTGAAGCTGATCACTTTGTATTCTATCGGCATTCTGGTTCACGTCTCTGTATTTATCTAGTGGTCTATGTTGACGACATCGTTATTACCGGCAATGACCAGGATGGTATTACTAACTTGAAGCAACATCTCTTTAATGAACTTTCAGACTAAGGATCTGGGCACACTAAAGTATTTTCTGGGTATTGAGGTCGCACAGTCTAGCTCAGGTATTGTGATCTCACAACGGAAGTATGCCTTAGATATTCTTGAGGAGACAGGAATGACAGGTCGTAAACTTGTTGACACTCCAATGGATCCGAATTCTAAACTTCTTCCAGGACAGGGGGAGCCTCTTAACGATCCTGAAAGATATAGGCGGATAGTTGGTAAACTAAATTATCTTACAGTGACAAGACCTGACATTTCCTTTCCTGTGAGTGTTGTGAGCCAGTTTATGGGTTCGCCATGTGATAGTCATTGGGATGCAGTTGTTCGCATTCTTCGGTATATAAAATCAACTCCAGGTAAAGGTTTATTGTTTGAGGATCGAGGCCATGAGCAGATTGTTGGATACTCTGATGCTGATTGGGCAGGATCGCCTTCTGACAGACGTTCTACTTCTGCATATTGTGTCTTAGTAGGAGGAAATTTGGTATCTTGGAAAAGCAAGAAACAGAATGTGGTTGCTCGGTCTAGTGCAGAAGCAGAATATCGAGCAATGGCTATGGCGACATGTGGGCTAGTTTGGGTCAAACAGTTGCTCAAAGAGCTGAAATTTGGTGATGTTAGTCAGATGGGACTTGTGTGTGATAATCAAGCTGCTCTTCATATTGCGTCAAATCCAGTGTTCCATGAGAGAACTAAGCACATTGAGATTGACTGTCACTTTATCAGAGAAAAGATACTATCGGGAGATATTGCTACAAAGTTTGTAAAGTCAAATGATCAGCTTGCAGACATTTTCACCAAGTCCCTCACTGGTCCTCGTATTAACTACATATGTAACAAGCTCGGTACATATGATTTATATGCACCAGCTTGAGGGGGAGTGTTAGAAGTGTAAATATAGTAGAACTCTAATCCAAAGTGTATTAGGAGTAGGTTAGGTTATGTGTATTATATATAGGGCTCATTGTATCATGTTTAATATCAAGATATATATTTTTCTCCCGTGCTTTCTCACAGTTTGCTTGCTAAAAGACCTTTTCTTGGAGGTGGGGGGATAGGTTGGAGGTTGAGGCAATGTATTTGATGGGAGATGTTCTTTTCTTGATGAAGTAAGAGATATTATCAAAAGCATCAAGAAAATTCAAAATGGAGCATTGTGTAGGCGCTAATACAAAAGAGAGTTTGCTAGCCCTATTACAGATAATCCTATGGTAAGGATAGGGAGCAAACATAATCCAAAAATGACTCAGGTGAGCTAAAGAGGGGAGAGATTACTCCAACTATCGAGCTACATAACAAAATTAAACAATTAGTCTTCAGGGAGTAAGCTGAGTTGATATTCCATCAAAACATCTTCTATTCCTTTTTATCCAAATTGTCCAAAAGATACATCCAGGAATCATTTTCCAGATATTCCTGATGGATTTATCAACTTTCCATAAGCTCCAGCTGCTGTAAGCATCTTTAATACTTTCTGGTGTCAACCGACCCCAAGCACTGAAATGAACATGTTTCAAATGTCTGAAGTTACTGAACAATGCAAAAAAAGGTGCCTGTTTGTTTCAAAATCTTGACGACACATGTAGCATCTGTTAACTGTGGGAATACTCCTTTTGCACAGATTCTATTGACTGAGGCAAGCTTCATTCAATGCAGTTCAACTGTGACAGATAACTTTAGGGGCTAGTTTGGTTTTCCGGATAAGCTTCCAAGGCCAATTGTCCACCATTTCATTCTGCTAGGGCTGTGTCAGTATCCCTCTTTCACTGTCTAGATTCCTTTAGCTCTTGTTCCCCAAATGAGTTTATCTGGAACCTGCTCATTGGCCATACATCTTCCTGATCCGTCTAAGAGGCTGAGTAGTTCACCCAATTCCCAATCCTGCACATTCCTTCTGAGAATTGGATTCCAAGTGTTGTATGCTCCGTTCTAAGAGATAGTAGTAGTCACTTCTGCTTGCTATTTGATAGATATTTGAGAAGTCATTTTGCAAAGTTGAGTCCCCTAGTCAATTATCTTCTCGAACTTGACATTTGCACCATTTCCTATCTGAAATCTGCTATTCTGGCAGAACTCTCCCCATAGTTTGATTATGTTTCTCCAAGGTCCAACGTCATGTGCTGGCTAGAGACTTTTGCGCGCCAGTTGCCTTGCATTCACCACTTTTTTTCAGGTTGCCTGATCTTTCTGTACATATCTCCACAGTCATTTCATGGGAGATGTTTTACTTGTTATTTTCATCCCTATCATCTGATCATGTTGATCTAACTTTCAGTATGTTACTTTTTGCCTGGTTTTCATCTCAAAATTATTGACAATCCATTAATAAGGCTCTCCTGTAGCAGACAACTGGAAAAAACATACAAACTCACACGGGAATATCATTTGTAGTTCAATTAATTGCACCATCATAGTTATATTAAACAATTCTATATTATAGAAGTTGTCATAATTTGTAGTCACCACCCAACCATTTTGCCCTCTGTTTGTATCTCTGAATCTTAAGATTTAGCTGTTGATGAATATGGCTTCTAGATTGGTACCCACATTGGATGCTTGTATCGAGTCCATGTAACGTGACAAGTAAAGATTAGATGCTTTAACCAATAGATGTTCTTGCTCAACCTTGTAGCTAACAATTTTGTTGCCCTTCCTTTAGATGCTTTAACCAATAGATATTCCCAGTCAACCTTGTAGCTAGTATTGGTTTTTGCTGCTTTTTTTTCTTTCCTATAAGGTAAATATTGGTTTTTTGGCATTTTTCATCCTTGATTTTTGGGTTTGTGGCGTTCGCATACTTATCAGTTTTTATAAGGTATATAACAACAACAACAACAACAACAACAACAACCCAGTATAATCCCACTTAGTGGGGTTTTGGGAGGGTAGTATGTACGCAGACTTTACCCCTACCCTTGGGTAGAGAGGCTGTTTCCAAATAGACCCGCGGCATCCTTCCCTCCAAGAACTTCCCACCTTGCTCTTGGGGAGACTCGAACTCACAACCTCTCGGTTAGAAGTGGGGGTTGCTTACCATCAGAGCAACCCCTCTTGTCTCTTATAAGGTATATAAAATTTTGTTAATTCGGAAACTCACGTATACAAGCAGTTAGCCAAAGAAATAGAGAGTCGACATAAAAGATGTGGTTATCTATAAATGACACCCAATATTCTATACAAAAAGGAGCCTTGTGGGTGCATAAAGGGGTCAACCAGGATTAATCTACTGTTTGCTTCCTTATATTTTATTAAAATATGTTTTTAGTAGCACTTGCATGTTCTCTTGATTTCTAGATGATTTATAGTATCCTATGCTTATATAGCACAGGTGTGCTGCGTGCGTAACTGCTTCTAATTGGATACTTTGCATATGGGCTTCAACATGTTGAATGTTAGCTACTCGGTTTACAGTTTTATTAGCAAGTTTCAGTATGTAATATGAAATGTATTTTGATGCAGGAAACATCTGTAGAGTTGGTGATTATAGATGAAGATGGTACTGTGCAATCTATCTGTGAGCAGCCTGTATTTGGCATAATAAAAGATATAGCTGTGCTTCCCTGGAATGAGAAGTTTCGTGCTGGAAGCCCGCAGGTGTCTTATATTGTTCCTGTCAACTTATCCTTTATTTCTAAGATTCTATACTCATGTCATTTTCCTTTTACTTCTTTTAATAGCTTTTGTGCAAGGATCTCCTCGTTGTTATTTCGGATTCAGGGAAGCTCTCAGTTCTCAGATTTTGCAATGAAATGCACAGGTTAATTGTTTCTTAACTGTATCTTTTTCCTTTTATTTTTGTTACACATAAAAGGAGCAGTGAATTCTTTTTAAAATCTTGATTTAGCCAAGACAGTCATCCTTTTCATTAAAGGCGTACCTTTGCATTGTTCACTTAGGTTTTTCGCAGTAACACATGTTCAACTTTCATCTCCTGGAAATCCGAGGCATCAAATTGGAAGGATGTTGGCTATTGATTCCAGGTAAGTTGTATTTCTGATGGACAAATGAAACTAATTAGATGGTTGGCAACAATTGAAACCAGTTACCTTTACCTACTACCTAAAGATTCTTAGATGTCCATGTCGGTAATTTCTCATTCTACCCTATGCAGTGGCTGTTTCATTGCTGCTAGTGCATATGAAGACAGATTGGCTCTTTTCTCCCGCTCTGCTTCAGCTGGCAGTGATATACTTGATAAGGTTAATATTTTTGCATACATTTCGTGCTAGATATGTATGCAACTTAACTGCTTGGATAGCTATGTTCTATTCTACTGATTTGCTTTAAATAATGATATTAGAGAATCTTTTGTCCCACTGACAATCAAGGGAAGATTGAGACTACTAGTGGTTTCACCAGTATCTGTGGTACCATATGGAGCATGTGCTTTATCTCAACAGATGTTCGTCAACCAAATAAGGAGCACAATCCTGTATTGGCCGTTCTTCTGAATAGGTAGGATGCACAAAGATGATTAATTTGTCAGATTCGCAATTATTAAACTGGCTTTGTGATGGAAAGTGGGCTCTCTTTTGTAGTTGTATATAACAAATCGCCATCTTCTAATTTCTGCTATGCTAGTATTGATATGATGTTTCAAATTTGGCCCTGCAGGAGGAGATCATATAGGACTGAGCTCATGTTGATAGAGTGGAACGTGAAGGAGCATTCACTCCACGTAATATATCAGTATTCTGAACCTGGACCACTAGCACATCATATTGTAGAAGTTCCTCATTCTTATGGAATCCTGTTAGTGTTTCGTGCTGGGGATGCTATTGTAATGGATTTTAGAGATCCTGACAACCCTTGTTTTCTTTATCGAATAAGTTTAAATTTTACACCACCTTCAGTTGAGGAGCAGAATTTTGTAGAAGAGTCTATTAGAATTCCGGATATTATTGACGAAGACGGTATGTATAGCGTTGCTGCATCTGCATTGCTTGAGCTTAGCGACTTGAATAAAAATGACCCAATGAACATTGATGATGACAACAATGTAAAACCGGGTTCAAATTTTGTCTGCTCATGGAGTTGGAATCCTGGAAATGAGCACGGTCCTAGGATGATATTTTGTGCTGATTCTGGAGAGCTTTTCCTGATTGATTTTTTATTTGATTCTGATGGCCTGAAAATATCTCTGTCTGATTGTCTTTACAAGACTCAACCAGCCAAGGCACTTTTGTGGGTGAGAGGTGGCTTTTTGGCAGTTATCATTGAGATGGGTGATGGGATGGTGTTAAAAGTTGAAGAGGGAAAACTTGTTTATAGAAGTCCAATCCAAAATATCGCACCAATATTGGATATGTCCGTTGTGGATTACCATGATGAGAAACATGATCAAATGTTTGCCTGCTGTGGGATGGCACCTGAAGGATCTTTACGAGTTGTACGCAGTGGCATCAGCGTACAGAAATTGTTGAAAACTGCTCCTATTTATCAGGGTATTACTGGAACTTGGACAGTGAAAATGAAAATGGCTGATTCTTATCATTCTTTCCTTGTACTATCATTTGTTGAAGAGACCAGGGTTCTATCTGTTGGTGTGAGCTTTTCTGATGTAACTGACTTCATGGGTTTCCAGCCGGATGTTTGCACGTTGGCTTGTGGTCTTGTGGGCGATGGTTTACTAGTGCAAATCCACCAGACTGCTGTGAGACTGTGTGTACCTACTATTGCTGCACATCCAGATGGTATTGATTTGTCATCACCAACTTTCACCTCATGGTCCCCTGATTATATGACAATAAGCCTTGGAGCTGTTGGGCCTAATTTGATAGTTGTTGCAACTTCCAGTCCATGCTTCTTATTTATTCTTGGCATCAGGACCTTATCAGCCCATCATAAAGAAATATACCAGATGAAACATGTGAGATTGCAAGATGAACTATCCTGCATTTCAATCCCCCGGCTTGATCAAAACCCTTTTATATCTAAAAGTAGTCATACAAATGGAGTTCCTTTGGATTCTCTTCCATCCGGACTGGACATTAGTAATACCTTCATTATTGGTACACATAAGCCTTCTGTAGAAGTTCTATCATTTACTTCTGATAAAGGCGTGAATGTTCTTGCCATTGGGTCTATAACCTTAACAAACACTCTTGGAACAACCATAAGTGGCTGCATTCCTCAAGATGTAAGACTTGTACTCGTTGATCGGCTTTATGTTCTTTCAGGATTAAGGAACGGTATGCTACTCAGATTTGAGTGGTCCTCTGCCTCAATAATTGCCTCACTTGAGTCGCCTGGCCTTCAAACTTTTGACAATTCTTGTATGGCTAGTTCCAGTGGTTCCTCAATTTTTGCATCTCAGAATTTTAGAACTCAACCTATGCAAGTGTCCAGTTTATTGGATAAGACGAAGGATTCTCCTGTTTATCTGCAATTAGTTGCAGTTCGTCGGATTGGCATCACTCCTGTTTTTCTGGTTCCACTGAATGAATCTCTTGATGCTGATGTGATCGCTCTAAGCGATAGGCCTTGGTTATTGCAAACTGCAAGGCATAGCCTCTCATATACTTCAATCTCTTTTCCACCTTCCACACATGTTACTCCAGTCTGTTCAACTGAATTTCCCAAGGGAATTATCTTTGTTGCTGAAAACAGTCTTCATTTGGTAAGAGAAAAGCCATATTAAGTTAACAGAGCTCAACATTGGTACATCGCCTCCCTAGTTGCACTTGTAGTTTACATATTATATGTTGGAAAAGCAAGCACAAGCCACATAGGATCTTCTCGGTGTTCTCATATCCGGTTGATGGCGGATATTCAATGGCACTTTATTTATGCCACTTCCGCTTGCATGACCTTCCCTCCTCATCTCCAATCCCCCCCCCCCCCCCCCCAACCCACACACACATCACACCCAAAAAAGAAGAAAATAATAGAGAGGTTGACTGTCTTTAGTTGTATATATCGATCTTGGTCTTTTTACACCTTTAATAGTCAGTCAAAGTGGCCATCTATTTTTTTGTTTCAGGTGGAGATGGTGCCTAGTAAACGGCTTAATGTGCAGAAATTTCATTTTGGCGGCACTCCTCGAAAGGTTCTATATCATAGTGACAGTAGGTTGTTGCTTGTATTACGGACTGATCTCAGTGATGATTTATGTTCATCTGATGTCTGTTGCGTAGATCCTCTCAGCGGATCGGTGTTGTCTTCCTTTAAGTTTGAGCCAGGGGAGATAGGAAAATGCATGGAGTTGGTAAAAGTTGGAAACGAACAAGTGCTTGTTGTTGGAACTAGTCTGTCTACTGGTCCAGCTATAATGCCTAGTGGTGAAGCTGAAAGGTTAGTGCCATCTGCCAAATGATTATAGCATTTTACTTCCATAAATCTACAAAGCATACATTGTTTTTTCTTATATTTTCTTTCCCAATAATCTATTTTATCCGGGTAGATCTTTGTTTGTCTGAAGTGTATGAATGAATTGCATGTTTTTGTGTTATTTTAATAAAGATACATTTTACAGCACAAAGGGCCGTCTAATAGTTCTTTGCATAGAGCAAATGCAAAACTCGGATAGTGGGTCAATTGCATTTTCTTCGAGGGCTGGATCGTCTTCTCAACGGACTTCACCTTTCCGTGAGATTGGTGGATATGCCGCTGAACAGCTGTCTAGTGGTAGTCTTTGTAGCAGTCCTGACGATAACAGCTGTGACGGGATTAAACTTGAGGAAAGTGAGGCATGGCACTTAAGATTAGGTTATTCAACCACCTGGCCTGGAATGGTGCTTGCAGTCAGCCCGTACCTAGATCGTTATTTCTTGGCCTCTGCGGGCAACTGTGTAAGTTGAAATAACTGTCATCTACTGACTTTCTCGCAAAGTTAGTGTTACTTCTTACTAAAATATATTTCATGCTTCCCGCAGTTTTATGTTTGTGGTTTTCCAAATGATAATGCTCAAAGAGTCAGACGCTTAGCAGTAGGGAGAACACGTTTCATGATCATGACTCTTACTGCACACTTCACTAGAATTGCTGTTGGTGATTGCCGTGATGGTGTCATCTTCTATTCATATCAAGAGGTAAGTAGCTAGAGTTGATTTTACTTTAAAAACTTCCCTTCTCCTTGCCTCTCTGCCATTATAGGGTAGGGGTAAGGCTGCGTACATACTGCCCCAGACCCCACGTATGGGATTAAGCTGGATTTTTTGTTGTTGTTGTTGTTGTTGTATGTTTTGTTTGGAATTGGTTGTTTGTATTTCATTATGGGGCTGGAAATTTGGAAATCCTCTTTTTAGGTTGTAGTTTGCATGGGACATGAAAATACTTGTGTCAGATATTACCACTTTTTTTTTTGGTAATTAAGGCTATTCATTAATCACCAATGAAGTAGCATTACAAAACCACAGTCGAGCTTCAACCCAGCTGACTGTCTGGGAACTAACATATAAACTATATCTACTATCCTAACTATCTAACACTACTATATTCGAAGGTGTTGTAATTGTTGTCTAACTCGTGGGTACCTCTAACATTACAATTATACACTATGTCTCTTAGTAGGGCAGTGTTACATCGAAATATTTTGTTGAAGGCTCTTGCATTCTTTTTCAGCCAGATAGCGTATGCGAATTCAGCTGTAACCATTTTGAAAGTGGCAGCTCGACCTGTTCGACCTTTGGCTTTGCTAATCAACCACTGCATTTTCTGGTTTCAATCAGAAATGGGTGGGTAGGTTTCCTGCAACCAGTTTATTGTTCTTTCCCATAAGTCCACAGTGATATGGCAGTTCATTAACAAGTGATCTCTTGTTTCCGGGTAAATTTGGCATAAGGTGCATTGTTGATCAATACTCATTCCCCAGCTGTGTAGTCTATCCTTTGTTGGGAGTCTATCCTGTAGGAATAGCCATAGGTTGAAAATTGCTTTTGGCCTTTCTTGGTTCTATATGATTAAATTCTTCCATGGGACTCTCGGCATTTCTTGCATCTGTGACTGGTACAATTGTCTAGTCGAAGCACTTCTGTTCCTCCCAATTCTGGATCCTTTGTAGAATATCTCTTGACTGGATGATCTTTCTCACCATCCAACTTGCTTGAGCTGGAATTGGACTGGATTCTATTGGTCTGTCTTTGATGTAATATATAGTGATCCACCTAATCCATAGCTTGTCCTTTTTATGAGCTAGGTCCCAGCAGGTCTTTGCAATGGCAGCTTTGTTCCAGAGCTTTAGGTTAGTTAGATTCATCCCACCAATTGATTTTGGAGTACACATTTTGTCCCAAGAGATGTATGCTTTCTTAGTTACAGTGTTCATCCCCGACCAAATGAAACTCCTACAAATGCCTTCAATCATTTTGAGTACTTTCACAGGCAATATAAACAGTTGTGCCCAGTAAGCTTGGACTCCAAAGATGACAGATTGCACTAGTTGTATCCTCCCAGAGTAAGACAGTGTTCTGGCAGTCCAGGATGTGATCTTGGCAGTGATTCTTTCCACTAACGGCTGCCATTGCAGCAGTGTGATTTTCTTGGTGGACAGTGGAACTCCCAGATACTTGAATGGCAATTGACCTTGTTCATAGCCCAGGTGGTCAAGGATCTGTTGCTGTATAGGCAGTGGTACCCCTCCAAAATAGACTGAGCTCTTGCTCAGATTGGCCTGCGGTCTTGAAGCTGCAGAGAACTGTAAGAAGCATTTGGATAGTGCCTTGACAGAGGTAAGGTCTCCTTTGGCAAACAGTAGCAAATAATCAGCAAAGCACATATGTGTAATGGCCAGTTTTTTGCATCTGGGGTGAAATTGGTATGCTGGATCATCTTTTAGTGAAGTGCATGATCTGTTTATATACTCCATGACCAAGGCAAATAGGAAGGGGGAGATGGGGTTCCCTTGTCGCAGTCCCCTGGCAGCAGCAAAGGGCACAGTAGGCTCTCCATTAACTAGCACAGAGAAACTCACTATTGAGATACATTCCATGATCCATTTGGTGAAGGTGCTGGGGAAGCCAATCTGCTCCATAACCTGCTGTAGGAATACCCATTCAACTGAGTCATACGCTTTCTGGAGGTCTATTTTTATCATACATCTGGGGGTACATGCTGTCTAGTATAGCTTTTGACAAGCTCATGTGCTAGGATGATGTTGTCCTGGATCTTTCTTCCTGGGATGAATCCTGCCTGAGCTTCACTGATAATACTTGCCATCACCTTCTGCAGCCTATTAGCCAGTATTTTTGAGATGATTTTGTATAGAACAGAACAGCAGGCAATAGGCCTATACTCTTTGACTGTAGATGGTTTTGACAGTTTAGGAATGAGGGTGATAGTTGCACAGTTTATTGGTTTGCACATCCTAGTTGAGGTGAAAAACTGCTTAATGGCAGTGGTGACTTGGTTACCAATGATGCCCTAGCTCCTTTTGAAGAAGACAGCATTGTATCCATCAATCCCTGGTGCTTTATCATCTCCAATAGCCTTGAGACTCTCTGCTATTTCTTTATTAGTAACTGCAGCACATAGCTCCTGTCTCTGTTGCTGTGTCAGTTTTGGCCCATTCAACATATACATTTGGTTTATAGCAGGCAGATTAGTTAGAAGTGCCCATCAGTGCCTTGTAGAATCCCATGATTTCCTCTTTGATATCTGCAGATGTAGTAAGTTTGGTGTCCATTGCATTGGTAAGTTCAGTAATCTGGTTGTGTTGGCTTCTTTCCTTCATTACTGCAGTGAAGTCCTTAGTGTTGGAGTCCCCTAGTTGTATCCATTTTGCTCTTGCCTTCTGTTGCAGAACACTTTCCTCAATAAGTGACCATTTTTTCAATTTTAGGACCAGCTCCTTCTCCTTCTGTTGTAGGTCATCAGTGTATGCTTGATGCATCTGGGCTTGTACTGTCTCCAGATCCTGTCGACACTGTTGTATTCTCTGTGAAATTGTCTTGAATTCTTTACTATTCAGGGCCTTCAAAGGGTTCTTCAATGCTTTGAGTTTATCCCATATTGCTCTCATTGTGTCTCCCTTTCCATCCTGCCACACTCTTGCCACAATCTGCTGGAAGTTCTCATGCTCAGCCCAAACATTAAAGAATTTGAAAGTCTTCTTCCCATGCCAGGGAGTTGAAGACAGTGTCAATACCATGGGGTTATGGTCTGAGATTAAGGGTAAATCGTAATCAGTAACCACCTGGTTCCATTTGATCATCCATTCATAGTTGCCAAAGACTCTATCTAGCCTGCTGCATACTCTGTCCACACCAGTTTGTTTGTTTGTCCACGTGTAATATTCACCTCTCCAAGGCAATAGTTGTATACATTTGTTAAACTCTAGAGTTTCTGGGAGCCTGACTGGCTTGCAAGATTGCCTATCTTTGTCACATAATACTGCATTGAAGTCCCCAGCAACAACCCACGGTTCCTGTATTCCTGCTGCCAGTGCTTGTAAGCTGCTCTATTAGGATCTTCTCTGTTCCAGCCCATTAAAACCATACACCACAGTGAGGAAACCATACACCACAGTGAGGAAACCTGTGAAATCCCCTGTTCTGCTGGAAACCCTGCTGTGAATCAACTGGCTTTCCTCCAGAACACTATTGACTGTAAAAACTTTTGGGTTCCATAGGATCCACACTCTACCCTTTTCCCCAGAGACATAGTTTGTTAAGACGCCCCAGCCTGGTGCTAGTAGGCTACCAATTCTACTAGCATGTATTTGTTTAACCTTAGTTTCTACTAATCCAACTAGGTTAATGTTGTTTTTTCTTATATATTCCCTAACCTCTTTCTGCTTGTACCTTTTATTTACACCCCTAATATTCTACACTAACCACTTCATTGATAAGATGTTGATGTTGATCCCCCTACCTCCCCTGGTGAGTCATCTTTACTACCAGAAACTGCTGCAAATCTGTTACTCACACTGATGGGGGACAGGGGTGGGAAATTGGTGATGTTGAGTGCTGGGCTCTGAGGTTGTTTCCCTTTGTCATTACCCTTATCAACCTTCTGGTTCTGGACTGTCCTGGCTTCATGAGGCGACCCATTAGATTCAGTATGCTGTGTAGGCTGCTTCTGTACTGGCATAACAGGGCCCTTGGTTCTCCATTCCTGGACTGCCTTTGGCTTCCACACTTGTGTAGTCTGTTTTGGAATTTGCTTTTGCTGCACTCCACAATTGTGTCCTATTGTTTGGCATTTCTCACAATAGGAAGGCTTCCACTCATACTCCACATCTTGAAGAAACTTCTTTCCATTTGGATCCATTACCCATATCTCTGTTGGTAGTTCTTTGGTGACAGTCACCTCAATGAGCATTCTGGCATAGGAGATCCGTGTCTGTTTTGTGGTTCATTCATCTGCAAAAATTGGCTTTCCTAATCCACTAGCAATTCTGCTAAGAGACCTCATCCCCCAGCAAGACATTGGTAATTTGGGAAACTTTACCCACAAGGGTACTTCTGTCGGGAACTCTTCTGAGAAATCAAAATAAGGTGTCCATTGTTTGAGTATCATAGGCCTATTGGCTATTGAGTAAGGACCAGCACACAAAATCTCTTTGGCATCAGCCACAGCCTTGAATTTCACAATGTAGTACCCTTCGTCATGATAGAACAGATATTACCACCTTGCGTTGGTAGGTTTGGAAATTTTTTTGCCTTACAAGCCATCTTCTCCTGTCTTGTGATCAGGATGCGAGAAAACTAGAGCAAGTTTACTGTGACCCTGTCCAGAGGTTAGTTGCTGATTGCACTCTTATGGATGTAGAAACAGCTGCTGTTTCAGATCGAAAGGGGAGTTTATCCATTTTATCATGTTTGAATCACTCAGAAGGTAAATTCAACTTGCAATATCTATGTAAACTCCAAATTCTAAAATACATCTGTAGGAAAAGAAAGATCAGGAACTCTGTTCATATATAATGCCTTATGATTACCTTTTCTGCTGTTTTCACTAGCTGAGATTCTTATGGCGTATCCTCATCATTTTCTTTCTCATACTTTTGTTCCTCCAATAACTATTTGTAATTTAAATCCTTTACTTGGTTTTTTGAAAATATGGTTTTGTTTTACAGATAAATCCAGTCCAGAATGCAATCTAGCTCTAATTTGTTCATTCTACATGGGTGAGATAGCTATGAGAGTTCAAAAGGTAATCATTTGGCTGGAGCCGTTCAGTTCTGGATGATGGGTTTAGACCATACTTGTCAAAGATGATAACTTTTACACCCTATACTGCACCTTCTAATGAACTCTCTTCTTATTTTGTCCTTATGAAATAGTACAACTGACGTAGACAACCATATATAATATTTGCCAGTGGAAAGCAGGTGCACTTTCCTATAGGAGATAATTGTTGGATGCCTTATGGTGTTTGTGGTCCAGAAAGTAGATACAATGCATACCATAGGATATATAGAAGGTGGCAAATCCAACACAGGCGTGAACCACGGAACTTGTGATAGACCAGAAAATTTGATTGTAGCTGATATTTCATATTTCAAGGGATCTGAAAAGACAAAACACCTTTTACTGCATTGCAAGGTCACGAACCACTGAACCAGTTATAGAATCTTCTATTTTAACATTTATGTATTCTCTTAGATGATGCCCAAGCTGAGAAAAAACAAAGTATGATGTTCAGTGGTGACATGGGTGAGTTTATGAGTATTTTTCCTCGGTTCTGATTTTGGTGCTTGAGGTAGATGGAGAGAACAAAATTCTTTTCAACTCTTTCCATCTATAGCAAATTATCTGATTTCATCAATTATCAGTTTTTCGCTTTACAAATTCTATTCCTTATTATATATTTAAGGTCTGCGTACACACTACCCTCCCCAGACCCCACTAAGTGGGATTATACTGGGTTGTTGTTGTTGTTGTGTTATATATTAATTTAACAGTATTCAACTGTAATTTCCAAAGAAAACTAATAATTCATAATTCTTATACTTCTTCTTAATCAATTATTTTAAATTGAATTTAATTTTTTACATATTTAAGCTTAGGTTAAAATAAAATCAGTACTCGAGCACCTTCACTTTTGTTGAAAAAAAAAACAATACTCCTATATTTAGTGATATTGGCTTCACTTGATTTTGTAAGAAGTCTTAAATGATTTGATGGAATGGGATATGAACTTTGATGAGTTGGGACAAAATGCTGCAGCATTATCACCTTGGCTTAATTTTAGTGGGGCAACCTCAATTTATTTGAAAATTATTATTTGTTGCAGGGGTCATTCTCTTATAAACTTCCAGCAGATGATGCACTTAAGGGCTGTCAATTTGCCAGCAATGTCGGTGACATATCACAAAATAGTATCATGGCTAGTACACTTTTAGGGAGCATAATTATTTTCATTCCTCTCACTAGGTATTTCACAATTATCCTGTCAAACTTACTGTTCATGTTACCTGAAAAATTTAGTTCATCTTCACCTTTGTAGGATATGCTTCGTCATTCTTCGACTCTTTGTGCCTTTTATTTCACTATTTACTTGCATTTCTTAGTCTGTTATTCTGGTGTCTGAGCTGCAAACTTAGGATATGATTATCATCTAATAACATTTGGATGGTTGCTTTTGCTCCTCGGTGACAATCAGCTTAGTCTCTTCATCAAGCTGTTAAATAATTAATATATGCATTGATAGCTGTCTCAGCATGTTGACTCTACTGGAGTATTAGAATGCCAGTTTTGGGACTTCTCGTGATTCGTGAGATTTAAACTGATTGAATTCAACTACTCTTTTGAATGGCTAGTGTCGGGTAACCTGAGTTAGATGTTCCTGCTTTATAGTTTGTTTTGGAGTTCTTAGTAAGTATTATCTGGTGATTTTTTTCTTTCCTACCCCACTCCTTGCTGTCCTGCAGAAATGGGAATGAAAACAGTGACTGGGAAATTGGAAAGCAAGTGGTCATAAGTAGTTTCTGGAGTGTATTTACACTCGGACATCCGATAAAATTGGAATGATAGAGAGAAGATTAGCATGACCCCTGCAGAAGGATGGCAAGCACAAATCAAGAAATGTTTCATGATTTAAATTGAAAATGTATATGATATTCAAAAAGCTTCCGGAGTTGATTTTCATGCATATGGTTGGGGTGCATCATATGGTTTGGTTCATACGGGTGGGGTAGTGTGCTGGGTGTCAGTCACATGGATTTGGGCCGTGACATTAAAATAGGAGATGGTAATTGGTACAAAAAGATAATTACTCCTACCATGGATCAAATGTTGAAGCATTTTAATTGAATGCCAAAATGTAGTGTTTCAACTTATTATCTATTTTCTCTGCATAGAAGTTATTGTTAAACTACCTCTGAAGAGATTTGCTTTCTCATAGGGAGGAATATGATCTCTTAGAAGCGGTACAGGCTAGGCTTGTCATCCATCCTTTGACTACTCCTATATTGGGAAATGACCATGCTGAATTTCGCTGTCGTGGGAGTCTGGTAAGAGATCTATTTTTCTTATTATAGATCTAAACTGTTTTGAAGTTCTTACTTTTTTTTAATTTTTTTAAAAGTTCTTATTTAATTCCGGCTTTTACAAGGTGAAATTTCTATCAAGCCTAATGATCTTTTATGGAAAAGAATTGTCATTAGATAAGACTATTATGTTAGATTGTGATGTCTCACACTCTTGTAAAAGAATTGTCATTAGACTTTGTCTATTTAAAGCTTTTGCTTTGTTCAAGTATAATTCTACAATTCGTATGCTGCTTATTGTGCTCATGTCAGAGGAGTGCAAATAGAATGTTCCAATAAGAATGTGAACAAGGACAACGGGATATATAGTGTGGTGGAAAGGACCATTCACCTCCTGCCATGTGGCTGGCGGTTCAAGCCACCTAGGGAAGAAGTGGGGAAGGGCCATTGTTAAATGTTGTCTCCTAAGGGATGGAGGGGTTACTGGAGTAGGATTTTCCATATCACACAAGGAAAAAATTGGAAATGCAGATAAAAGAAATCTGTGACTAGAGCCTTTCACTCTTGCTCTCTATAGTTCTCGTTTTCCTAGACAAGGTGTTTTAGGTTTGCATTGCAGAAACTAGAGGGCAATGTTTATGATTGATGCTTAAATATCTACCTGAAATTGTCACTCATTATTCTTTGTGCCGGTCTTTTGCTTTTTCCAATTATAGGCTAGGGAACCTAAAGCTCTGGATGGTGATATGCTTGCTCAGTTCCTGGAGCTTACTAGTATGCAACAAGAAGCTGTATTAGCATTGCCTCTTGGTGCACAAAACAGAATTACGTTCAATTCAAAGCAATCTCCTCCTCCAGTTACTGTCAATCAGGTTGTGCGGCTGCTAGAACGTGTTCATTATGCCCTGAACTGAATATATTCTGATGCTTTGAGAGCTGTAAACTTGGTCTTCCATTGACTGCCAATCAAGTGGCCTTACAGCCTTCCTCCAGATAATTCCCTGTGCCAAGGCCATCTGTTCATATTCTTGGAAGCAAGGTGATCTGCGATTGACACATGATTGTTGAAGCTGGATCAAATATCGTGCACAGGCCAGGCTATTCTGCTTTGTTTTGGATTTGGAGTTTTGGGGGGGGGGGGGGGTGGGCAGAAATAGTTTTGCAGGGTTGTGCTCCTGGGTGCCTCTTCCGTGATCATTGTCCATGCACAGTTTTGTATGGCAATCTTTTAGTTTACGTGAGATGCCTTTGCTTCCAGACAGGAACATGGGGTGTTTTATGTATAATATGTGTCCAAGTAGGTCAGTTTATTGTAAATATATCTTACAGCACAGAATCCTTGTTGATAACTTTTTTGTTATTCACAGGCCTTATTGCGCAAAAGTTTGACATTTGCCTCTTTTATTCTTTTAACCTTGCTGCTACTGTTTTTGTATTGATCTCTGGAAGCAGCAGATGGTTGTACTTCACGTTGGCATGATGTTGCCAGTTTAGATTTCTAACCTTTTTACTGGTTGAAATGCTAGATCCCCGTGTAGAACAGAGTATTGAAATCAGAATGCCAAGTGATTTCTTTCTATTTGTATAGGCGTTGCTGAGCACTCACTACTTATGTTAGTAGGAGGTAGCAAGAATGCTCTGTAAAATAGTTGAACCGTGCGAGGGAAGAAACAGACACCTTGATTTAATTGCTCTACTTCATGTTGGGGTGGTCCTGACCCCTTTTGTTAGTGATAAACTGAAAACAGGAGTTGCAAGAGTAGAATGGAATTGAATGCAAGGCTTTTACGTGCCTAAAGAAATAAATGAATTAAAAAAGGCTGACAAGTTCAAATTGCATTGCGTGGCAGAAAAGTTGGGTAGCTATCAAGACCATGCTGTGAACATCTCCTCTCCTGTACTGACATAGAGACTAGACCATTTCAAGAAATTATGGTCCTTTTCGTAGTAGTTCAAACCATTTTCATGAAAATAGAAATGTACATATTTAAGAAAGTGTACTCTCAACATATTCCATTGCTTTCCTCTTCACAGGCTCAATTCTCTTTGCTAGGACCGAAAAAGAGGCCAGGTGTCACGCGGTAGCTAAATTAAACTTTCAACGACGATAGATCAGACAATAAAAGAGAAATTTATCAAAAGATACACAAATATTTAACGTGGTTTGGTCACCTGGCCTAAGTCAACAGCGAAGATGAGCAATCCACTATAATAAAAAGAAAGTACAAAATATCGAGAGAACAACCTCTCGAAGAGGTAAATACAAGTGACATAGTAATACTTCTCCCGTAAGGTTCTCCCTCTAAACAAGACTCTCAAGCCCCCTATGGCTACATTGTGGATGCTACTAAATGAGAAGGAAGGATCCTCAATTTATAAAAGTCCAAATCTTTTTCTATAAAAAAGGGATTAGCCAAATATGAGATATTTGTAATTTCCTTCTATAAGAAAGAAAATCCAATTAAGGTAAACATGCTGCCCTTTCCTTCTAGAGATAGGAAGTCCAAATCTGGTAAGAAAATTTGGACAGCACCTAATAATTCTCCCATATGGCCTGAATTTTCAGACAAAATAAACTTGATCCACCTTATTCACATAGCCTTCAACAGAGTCGCATCCCCAAATATCCACCACGAAGTTCGTCTCTACGTGCGTAGCACACCGGTCAAATTTCTCAGACAAAAATCACGATTATCGTCAAATATGTTATTGCTAACTGAAACTTCTAAGATGAACCTGTCTTGAACCTCGCTCTGATACCACTTGTTAGGACCGAAAAAAAGCAGGTGTCATGCGGAAGCTAGCAAAGTAAACCTTGAACAACGATAAATCACACAATAAAAGAGAAATGCACCAAAAGAGACACAAACATATAACGTGGTTCGACCAATTGACTTACATCCACGATAAAGATGAGCAATCCACTACAATAAAAAGAGAATACAAACTATCGAAAGAACAACCTCACGAAGAGACAAACACAAGTGACACACTAATACTTGTCCCATAAAGTTCTCCCCTTAAACACTACTCTCAAGCCCCTTATGGCTATATTGTGGATGCTCCTGAATGAGAAGAATAATCCTCAATTTATAGAACTCCAAACATTTTTCTACAAGAAAAGAAACTAGCAAAATATGGGAGATTTGTAATTTTCTTCTATAAGAAGGGAAACCTAATTAAGGTAAACATGTTTCCCTTTCCTTCAACAAACAGGAAAACTAAATATGATAAGAAAATTATTGCAAACACATAATATTTCTCCCCCCTGGCCTGAATTTTCTAAGAAAACAAATTTGATCCACCTTCTTCAGATAGCCTCTTGTTCTATCTCTCCCCCGGTCTTCTGTAACCAAGATATCTGTTTTTGAGGACGAACCCTGAGATTTTATCCTTATTTCTTCGTTCAACACACCATTCTTGGCATATTCCATGGTCACCTTACCTCCAGGAGCTGAACTTGTCAAAGAAACACAAAGAGTTTCCCAAGAGTCTGGTAGAGTATTAAGAATCCAAAGTCCTTGTATCTCAATATCCAAATTAACTCCCATTCCAGATAGCTGATTAAGGACGCCCTGAAAATTATTTATGTGATCAGGGATAGAGCTGTCTTACTTGTATTTAAAGGTCATCAATTGCTTTAGTAGAAACAACTTGTTGTTCTCAGTTTTTGAAGTATAAAGAGTCTCTAGCTTTTCCCATAGTAATCTCGCATGTGTCTCGTTCATAATATGGTTGCGAACATTATCTTTAACTCATTGTCGTATATATCTACATACTTGTTGGTGCACGAAATTCCAGTCTTCATTAGATATACCCTCGGGTTTATGAGCTGCAAAAACGGGTAGATGCATCTTCTTCACGAACAACAAATCTCTCATCTTGCTTCTCCAAATATTATAATTTCTCCTATTTAAATATATTATCTTGCTTATATTTGCCTCCATTCCGTAACAACCCGGAGAAATAACCAAGGCTCTAATACCACTCGTTATGACCGAAAAAAGTCATGTGTCATGCAGAAGCTAGTAAAGCAAACCTTCAACGATGATAAATCAGATAACAAAAGAAAAATCTACAAAAAGACACATAAACATTTAATGTGGTTCGGTCACCTGACTCACGTCCACGGCGGAGATGAGCAATCCGCTATAGTAAAAAGAGAGTACAAAATATCGAGAGAACGACCTCATGAAGAGGCAAACACAAATGACACACTAACACATGTCCCATAAAGTTCTCCCCCCTAAACAAGACTCTTAAGCCCCATATATGGATGCTACTGAATGAGCAGGAAGGATCCTTAATTTATAAAAATCCAAATATTTTCTACAAAAAAAAAAAAGACTAGCCAAATATGAGAGATTTGTAATTTTCTTCTACAAGAAGAAAACCCAATTAAAGTAAACATATTGCCCTTTCCTTCCAGAAATAAGAAATCCAAATATGATAAAAAAATTAGCACAACACCTAACGCTCTTCTTATATTCGAGATACTTGTTAAAAAGGAACGGCAGTCAAGAGATCAAAAGCTACGTACTAGTTAAGAAAAACAAAAGGATACCTAACAACATTTTAAAACAAAAGATATGGCAGAAGAGTACTTACTATTTAGGAGTTTTCTGAAATACAATGAAGTGCATTCACCTTCATCTTGCAGGAGTGCCCCAACTTCTTCATCAACCAAATCGTATTACTGGATCTTTTCATACATTCAGCTTCTCAAACTCTTCCCGGGTATTTATTCTTCTCAAAGCCCTTCAAGATGAAATCAATACAGAATTAACATGTTCAGAAATATATTCTGCAAAAGTAAAACCGAAACAGATATAGAAGAATTAAAATGTACTGAGCCCAAATAAAACTGGAATTTATTCCGTAAAGTTGTTGGACTAATTCCTTCAAGAATAGAACGAAACTATTTTGTAATACCGATAATAGAAACTACAGAACTTCAACAGACGACAATAAATAATTATTTCTTATAGCTACAATTCAGTTGTTATGGTTGTGTATTCATTGTATTTGCACTGCTGTATTTATGAATACAGTAACAAAAAGCACCTAAAATCAGGTAGTCCAACTATTCACGCATGTATTCAAATGTATTCGCGCCACGTTTTCACGAATACAATAACGCCAATCACCTTAAAAATAAGTATGTCCAACTGTCTAATAGCGGAAATAATATCAATTAGCATGATACATTCCTAATATAACTCAAAAAAATTAAATTTAACTTGCCTCATTATCAACCCAATTAATTAGGATGATTTTTCAGTTGTATATAACTTTTGTATTTATTGTGTTTCAATGTTTTTTTTACTGTAGCATTCATTAAATTCAATGTTTGTATTTACTGTATTCGCTATTTTATGTTCAGTGTATTCAAATGTATTTGTATTAACAATAGTTTAATTATTCCTAATACATGTCATTAATGTTGTATTCAGTTTATCTCACTGGTTGTATTCACTATATTTCTATTTGTGTTTAGTGTATTTTGTTGTATTTCACTTTGTTTTAAAATTAAATATATTCACTGTTTATATTCTGTTCTATTCTAATATTTGTATAAGTGTATTTCAATATTTATATCCTGTATTCATGCATAATGTATGTACAATATGTTAGATGTATGGACTTATATCTACATACATATGAACAATATATGGATTAATTATATGTTATGTGCTATCTTTTGGTTTGGCCTAAATTGGTGGTCTTATGGACATTGTTAAGGGGGCCAATATATTGTCATATAAAGTGTAGGACTAATGTGTAGATACCCAAAATAGTAAACTTGGTTAATGATGGGCTAACTAAGGTTACATACATGTAACCAAGGTTACATTCTTGTGACCTTTGAGTTTCATAACTCACATGTTAAATAAGGGGGGTTATGGTTCCCACAAGAATGCAAGACACATTCTCTTCTTCCTCCCATTGAAACTAGAGAGCATTTTTGGTCTTGCATATCAAGTGGAAAACCAATCCTCATTTTTGTCTTGGATATCAAGCAAAAGGGAAAACTTCAAGACAATCTTCAAGAAGGATTAAGGATCTTCCACTTATGGATTCAGGTACGCTTCCGCTTATGTTGCTATTCCAAATAATTTGATATGAAGGCTATAGTGTTTATGTGGATATATAATCCAATAATTGGTATCAGAGCCTCTTTCATATTTGGATTATTTGGAAGTTCATGAAATCCATGTTATATATAAAGCTTCATGTTAAAATTAAGATAGAATTTTGATTATGAAATTCTAGTACCATGATATAGCATGGATTCATGAATGATATGTTCATGATAAACTTTAGTATGTTGAGATCTTGTTATCTTTATGAAATATTGAAATTTGCATAATTTTGATTGATGAACAACATGATTCCTTGTTTAAGTTTCTTGTTGAAAGCAACATTAAGTTGTTGGACAGAATAGTAAGATAATCGATTATCTTATCCAGATAATCGACTATCTTGATAAGTTCACCAAAATTTTGCAAAACAGTAGCATACAATAATCGATTATTTTTTCGAAATATCGATTATTGCATTTTGTTCACCAAAAAATTTTTTTTTTTTGCAAAACAGAAGCATAGGATAATCGATTATTCTCCTGGAATAATCGATTATCTGGAATTTCCAACAAAAATTGGAAATTCCAGAGAGCCAAGTTTTTCAGCAAAATTTGAGATTCCAGAAGGCCCAGATAATCGATTATCAGGCTCAGATAATCGATTATCTGGCAATAAATTGCAGAAACGTTTTATTTTCTGGCAGTTTAATGAGGACATAATGTAAGAAACGTTTTTCATAATTAAAGAAACATTTTAAGTATTAAGTTTTCAGATTTTAATTGTACGTTAATAATATGTCAATTAATATTGTTTTTTAATTATTAATGTTTTGTACATTAATATTCAGTTTTAAGATTAATTGTTTTTTAGTTCATCATGTTTCAGATTTTGTATTGTCTAATTAAGATTAAAACAATTAATATTCAGATTTTACATGTCAAAACATGTAAATTTTCAGTCAAGATTCAATATATGGCTTAAAGAACTAATTAGTTTAGCATCTAATATTTTAAATTAGTCAATTGAAACATTATGTTACCAAAGTAACCTCTTTTGTGTAGATTGATTGATTTTGAAGTATAAGATGACTGTGTGTGTTAGTCTTCCATGCGTTTAACACCGACCCAAAGGAAGGTTGTTATTTGGCAGGAATTCGAACATGCTTGTGGTGATAAATATGTGACAATTATTCGGTTTTCCATGTGAATATTAAGTCGGCCCAAAGGAAGGCTTGATATTTGACAGGAGTTTATTGTCAATATTTGATTACTACACCAAGAGTACCATTTACAAGTTGATTTTCTGTCCAAAGACTAAAATCAATGTTGGGCTAGGTATCTTGTAATGGGATTTGCCTATTTTGAATCTGTAAACTAAAGTTAAAGTTCAAGTAATTGTAAGCATGTATTAAGTTATCCTTGTTCTATTTTCAGTGAATTCTTCAGCTGCTTCAATATCTGCAAACATTAATAGCATCCCTGTGCTTAACGGCACAAACTTTAAGGAATGGAAAGAGAATATTATGATAGTTCTCGGTTGCATGGATCTAGACCTTGCACTTCGGATTGAGCAACCTGCTTCTCTTGAGGATACATCTTCTTCTGATGAAAAGAAGGAGATGGAGAAGTGGGAACGCTCAAATCGCATGAGTCTAATAATCATGAAACGTGCAATTCCAGAATCATTCAGGGGCACTATGAATGATGAAAATAATGCCAAAGTTTTCCTTGAAAACCTTGAAAAGTGTTTTGCACAAAACGAAAAGGCGGAAACAAGTACTCTTTTGAGTAAACTTGTTTCCATGAGGTATAAAGGCAAGGGAAACATAAGGGAGTACATTTTGGAAATGTCTCATCTTGCTTCGAAGCTTATGTCACTCAAATTGGAATTACCTGAGGAACTGCTTGTGTACTTAGTTTTGATCTCTCTTCCTGCACACTTTAATCAGTTTAAGGTCAGTTACAACTGCCTGAAGGAGAAATGGACTCTTAATGAGCTCATTTCACATTGTGTGCAAGAGGAGGAAAGGATAAAGCAAGATAAGACTGAAAGTGCTCATTTGGCATCCTCTTCTAAAGATAATAAGAAGAGGAAAGGTAAGGAAATTGCGGTTGCAAGGCCCCAGAAGAAGCAAAATAAGGAACCTAAGGTTGAAACTACAGAATCAGGTTGCTTCTTCTGTAAGGGGACTAATCACATGAAGAAAGATTGTACCAAGTACCACGCTTGGCGTGCGAAAAAAGGTACATCCCTTTCTCTTGTTTTTTCTGAAGTTAGTTTAATTTCGGTACCTAAGGATACTTGGTGGGTAGATTCTGCTGCTACTACTCACATAAGTATATCTATGCAGGGTTGCCTGAACTGCCGAAAACCAAATGATGGTGAAAGATACATCTATGTGGGTGACGGCAAGAAGGTGCAAGTTGAGGCTATTGGAAAATTTAGGCTGTTGTTTAAGATTGGTTTTTATTTAGATTTGAATGAGACTTTTGTTGTACCGTCTTTTAGACGGAATTTAATTTCTGTTCCCAAATTGGACATATCCGGTTATTCATGTTCATTTGGTGACAATAAAGTTAGTCTCTTTCATAATTCAAATCTTATCGGTACTAGTCTTTTATCAACATATGATAGCCTATATTTGGTTGATATAATAACCTCACATAATGAAACTTTGCATACAAGTTCAAGTGGTACCAAAAGAAAATTAACTAATGAGAATTCGTTATCACTCTGGCACAAACGTTTGGGTCACATATCCATTCAAAGAATTCAGAAACTTGTGTCAGATGGAATTCTTGATTCTCTTGATTCCTCAAATTCGGATATTTGTGTTGAGTGTATCAAGGGAAAACAAACAAACAAGACGAGATTAGGTGCTAAGAGAGATACAGATGTCTTAGAATTGATACATACGGATATTTGTGGGCCATTCCCTACACCTTGTAGGAATGGTCAACAATACTTTATCACATTCATAGACGATTACTCTCGTTATGGGTACCTATATCTTATTCATGAAAAGTCCCAATCCATAGACGTATTCAAATCATATTAGGCCGAAGTTGAAAATCAACTAAGCAAAAGGATTAAATCCATTAGATCTGACCGTGGTGGTGAATACTATGGTAGATATGATGGTTCAGGTGAACAACGTCTAGGGCCATTTGCTAAATTCCTAGATGAGTGTGGGATCGTCCCTCAGTATACTATGCTAGGCAGTCCTACTATGAATGGTGTAGCTGAGAGACGAAATCGGACCCTTAAGGATGTGGTAAGAAGTATGATTTGTCGTACTACTTTGCCAGACTCACTCTGGGGAGAAGCATTGAAAAACGCAACATATATTCTTAATAGAGTTCCAATTAAAGCTACAATCAAAACCCCATATGAACTTTGGACTGGAAATAAACCCAGTATTAAGCACTTACACATTTGGGGTTGTCCAGTTGAGGCAAGGCCTTATAGGCCGAATGAAAAGAAACTGGATGCTAAAACGGTTAGTAACTATTTTGTTGGATACTCTGAAAGATCCAGGGGGTATAAGTTTTATGATCCCACTTCTAGAACTATTTTTGAGACGGGTAATGCTCGGTTTTTTGAGGATATTGAGTTTGGGGGGTGGAGAGATAAAGTTGTTAGAGATTTTGTCTTTGAGGAAGAACATGTCTCTTTCCCTCAAGTTGTTGCTCTTGGTCAGGGTGTTCTCATTCCTGACACGGATCACACAACTCTAGTTCAAGACAATCTTGAAAATCTCCCCAATCAAGTTCCTGATATTACTAATGAAAATCAAACTCAACAACCTCAAGAAACTGAAGTGCCATTATGGAGTTCCACTAGAGAGAGGAGAAATGCAATTCCGGATGATTATGTTGTATTTCTCCAAGAACAAGAAAGTGACATTGGACTTGAGGGAGATGATCCAATCAACTTCCGTCAAGTCTTTAAAGGTTCTAACTCTCAAAAGTGGATTGATGCCATGAATGATGAGATGAAGTCTATGAGCGATAACGGCGTTTGGGAGCTTGTTACATTGCCGTAAGGTATTAAACCAATTGGTTGTAAATGGATATTTAAAACCAAGAGGGATTCAGGGGGAAATGTCGTTAAGTATAAAGCTCGCCTTGTCGCAAAAGGCTACACTCAAAAGGAAGGCATTGATTATAAAGAGACTTTCTCTCCAGTTTCATCGAAAGACTGGCACTAGTAGCACATTTTGATCTTGAACTTCATCAGATGGATGTTAAGACAGCGATTCTCAATGGTGACATTGAGGAAACAATTTATATGGTGCAACCTGAAAACTTTGTTTCGGAAGAATCAAAGAAAAGGGTTTGCAAATTAAAGAAATCCATCTATGGGCTCAAGCAGGCTTCCCGTCAATGGTATTATAAGTTTCATGAAGTCATTACATCTTTTGGTTTTGAACCGAATATTGCTGATGACTGTATATACCATAAGTTCAGTGGGAGTAAATATATTTTTCTGGTTTTATATGTCGATGACATACTGCTTGCCTGTAACGATATAGCATTATTGCATGAAACTAAGAAATTTCTTTCAAAGAAATTTGAAATGAAAGATCTTGGTGATGCCTCTTTTGTATTAGGAATTCAGATACAACGAGATCGCTCCAAAGGTGTTCTCGGTCTGTCACAAAAGGGCTATATCGATAAGATTCTTAAAAGATTTGGCATGCAGGATTGTAAACCAGGCAACACCCCTGTTGCTAAGGGAGACAAGTTTAGTCTCAAACAGTGCCCAAATAATAATTTTGAAACTTCGGAAATGGAGAAGACACCTTATGCTTCGGCTGTAGGTAGTCTGATGTATGCTCAGGTATGTACACGACCTGATATAACATACATTGTTGGGATGCTGGGCAGATATCTAAGCAATCCGGGAATGGACAATTGGAAGGCAGCCAAAAGGGTCATGAGGTACTTACAGAGAACAAAGGATTACATGCTCACATATCGGAAATCGGACCAGCTTGAGATCATCGGGTACACCGATTCCGATTTTGCTGGATGTCAGGATAGTCTGAAGTCTACATCAGGCTATATTTACATGCTTGCTGGCGGTGCTATCTCTTGGAGAAGCGTCAAGGAAACTTTTACGGCCACTTCCACCATGGAAGCGGAATTCATGGCATGTTATGAAGCATCCAATGAGGCATTATCGCTGCGGAATTTTGTTAGTGGACTGCGCATAGTTGACAGCATTAAAAAGCCACTTAGGCTATTATGCGACAACAGATCAGCAGTCCTTTATGCTAACAATAACAGTAGTTTGACGAAAGTAAAACATATGGACGTCAAATTTCGGGTTGTTACAGAAAGAGTAATGTAACATATAATGCTAAGGTTTGTACATATGTATGAGTATCTCGTCCAAGTGGGAGATTGTTAGATATATGGACTTATATCTACATACATATGAACAATATATGGATTAGTTATATGTTATGTGCTATCTTTTGGTTTGGCCTAAATTGGTGGTCTTATGGACATTGTTAAGGGGGCCAATATATTTTCATATAAAGTGTAGGACTAATGTGTAGATACCCAAAAGAGTAACCTTAGTTAATGATGGGCTAACTAAGGTTACATACATGTAACCAAGGTTCCATTCTTGTGACCTTTGAGTTTCATAACTCATATGTTAAATAGGGGGGTTATGGTTCCCACAAGAATGCAAGACACATTCTCTTCTTCCTCCCATTGAAACTAGAGAGCATTTTTGGTCTTGCATATCAAGTGGAAAACCAATCCTCATTTTTGTCTTGGATATCAAGCAAAAGGGAAAACTTCAAGAAGGATTAAGGATCTTCCACTTATGGATTCAGGTACGCTTCCGCTTATGTTGTTATTCCAAATAATTTGATATTAAGGCTATAGTGTCCATGTGGATATATAATCCAACACAATATGCATATACATGTGTATTTAGCTATATTAAAAAAATACAAATATTCAAAATACATAAATACAGGAAAAAAATATATTTATATAAAAATACAAAGTGTTTGAGTGAATTATACAGAATACAATGTATTTGTATCATTTTATGTGACTAAATAGTAAAGAAAGGAAGAAAGTACGTCGGAGATGGCGTTTTCCGATCAAGAAGAGAAGAGTGTTCATCGGATCCGTATAACTAAGAGTTTATCATTGCTCCTTTCCATTCGAAAAATTCACTCCTTTCTGTTTCTTGGCTGCCTTCTACTCTATTCTAATGTCTCATTGGCCATCAATACGAGGGCTTGTATCTTGAGTCGCTCGAAGAGGGAGGGAGAGAGAGAGAGAGAGAGAGAGAGAGAGAGAGTGAGAGAGAGAGAGAGAGATTCTTCTTTCTCGTCGGTCATCAATACTAGGGCTTGAGTTGCTCCAAGAGAGAGAAAGGAAAAAAATATGAGAGAGAATCTTGTGTTAATTGAAAGAAAGAGAGAAAAAATATAAATAGCATATTTCATACTTCAATGTAGCATATACCATATACCTAGTTTGCTATAAAATATAAAAGGTAGCTATAGAATATAATATTTTAAAATATTTTTGATTTATAATAAATAGGGTATACCTTTGCTAAAGGAGGTAAAATTTTCAAAGTTTTCAATGGGTCCATTACAAGTTTCTACGCTTGGCTCGCCTTTTTTAGACGTTTCTCCTTTGGTAGAGAAGTTAGTCAGCACATAGCACCTGGATGGGAGATAATTAATAACGACAATGCTGCAATAAATGGTAGAATATGGGTTTTATGGGATTCCCACTACTATATAGTGAAGTTGATTAAAGCAGAAGCACAGGTTGTTCATTGTACTGTCACAAATACTAGGAATGATGAAGAATATGCAGTCTTTATAATATGGGTATAATACAGTTAAAAAAAAAGGCAGCTATGAGATGATCTTAAAGAAATAGATCAAATGACAATCATTCCTTGGATAATTGAGGGAGACTTTAATATTGTCTGCAATTACAAGATAAGAAGCATGGGGATCCAGTTACAAAAGCAAAAACTCAAGACTTCAGCAATTGTATTCAAGAGTTAAAGTTGAATAAACTGAAATAGGACAGAATATGGAGCAGAATAGATATGGTCTTTGGGAACTATGAATGGATAAGGCAATTGGGGGCATGTAGCAATTGTGTATGAGATACCATTTATATCCGATCATGTTCCTATGTGTCTCACAATTAATGAGATTCAACAACAACAACAACAACAACCCAGTATAATCCCACTTAGTGGGTCTGGGGAGGGTAGTGTGTACGCAGACCTTACCCCTACCCTAGGGTAGAGAGGCTATTTCCAAATAGACCCCCAGTATCCTTCACTCCAAGAACTTCTCACCTTTCTCTTGGGGAGACTCGAACTTACAGCCTCTCGGTTGGAAGTGGGGGTTGCTTACTATCAGAGCAACCCCTCTTGTCTAATTAATGAGATTCAAAGAAACAGAAAAATCCCTTTCAAATTTTTTAATGTTTGGGCTGATCATGAGAGATTTCTGTACGAAGTATAACATATATGGAACTAGAAGTTTCATAGGTCGAAAATGCAGAATGTATGGATAGAACCCAAAATATTGAGGATAATATTGAAGAAACTTAATATTGAAGAATTCAAGTTTATTAAAAAAAAGATAAAACTGGGAAGAATTGAGCGGAACATGTGCAAAAAACTATAGATGCTGATAGATATTATGATATGTTAATAAAAGCGAAGGAGTTGATACAGAATTTAGAGAAATGGAGTATGATTGAAGAAGGAGATTTGAAACAAAAAGCTAGGGCAAAAGAGATTCCATTGGGTGACTTTAATACTAGATATTTCTCTATTGTAATGACAGAAAGGAGCCAAAGAAAGCAAATTGTAAAGTTGCAAGCTATTAGTGGCAATAAGATAACTGATAGAAAGTATCCAAAGGGAGATAGTTAAATTCTATAAGTCATTGATGGAACTACTTTCCAGACACTTCCTGCTATAGATAAAATGGTTATGTGTAATGGAGCTAAACTCACCCAATATCAAAGAATTGAGTTATGCACAAATGTGACTACAGAAGAAATCTATGAAGGGTTGGGCTATATAGGTGATGCTAAAGTACCTGGTGTGGATGGCTACAATGCATTTTTCTTCAAGAAAGCTTGACCTATTGTTAAGGATGAAGTCATGGTTGTTATGGATTTCTTCAAGTCTGGAAGCTGTATAGAGCCATAAACTGTACAACTATGACTTTGTGCCTAAGGTGTCTAAGCCTAAAACTGTTAAAGAATTCAGACCTATAGCCTGTTGCACCATCCTGTATAAATTAATATCCAAGGTCCTAGCAGCAATGATGCAAGGTGTTATTGGTACAGTTATCAATGAAACTCAAGTAGGATTCATACCTGGAAGGAAGATAGCACATAATATCATATTGACACATGAACTGATGAAGGCTTATACTAGGAAAAAGTTATCTCCTAGATGTATGATTAAGATAGATCTTCAAAAAACATATGATTCTGTGGAGTGGAATTACATGAAATAAGTGATGAAGGAACTATGATTTCCCCAGCTATTCATATACTGGGTTATGGAGTGTGTCCAGACAGTTAACTACTCAATTGTAGTAAATAGTGAGCCAATAAAAACTTTTAATGCTGCAAAAGGACTGAGACAGGAGACCTATGTCACCATACTTATTTTCCATTGCAATGGAGTACCTACGTAGGAATCTGGATAGTTTGAAGGAGGAGAAAGAGTTCAGATATCACCCTAGGTATGCAAAACTTGGGATCTCACCTAAATTTTGCATATGACTTGCTACTATTTGCTAGAGGTGATTTGAAGACAGTGAAAGCAATCCAACAGAAGTTCAATCAGTTCACCCGAGTCTCAGGTCTATAAGCAAATCTTATTAAAAGAGAAGCTTATTTTGGAGGTGTTCCTGTAGCAGAAAAACAGCAAATCCTGCAGATGCTGGAACTTGCAAATGGTGAACTACCTTAGGATTTTCCTCATCCGCAAAGAAAATGAGTTTAATACAATGGAAACCTCTTATTTATATAATGATTAAGAGGATCTCTGACTACTAAGACTTTATCATATGCAGGGAGAGTCCAATTAGTCTAAAGTGTACTGTTTGGGATTCAAGCTTTTTGGGCACAACTGTTTATCCTGCCAACAAAGGTGATTAAATTGGTAGAGGGGATATGCATGTCTATGTCTAGTCTAGGGAAAATGAGATCACAAAGAAGGCTTTGCTAGCTTGGGATAGAGTTTTTTTACCCAAGGCAGGAAGTGGACTTAATATAGTTAATCTAAAACTGTGGAACAAGGCAATTATTGCCAAAACCTGCTGGGATCTAGCTCATAAACAAGACAACTTGTGGATCCGTTGGATTCATACTTACTATATCAAGAATCAAAAAATAAGTAAAATGTCAATACCTCAACAAGCATGTTGGATGCTAAGAAAAGTAATTGAGGCACATAGTGTACTGGAAACTGGGTACTTTTTACCAAACCTGAAAAAAACATGATCAGACAAATATACCTTCATTTGTTTGGTGAATACAAAAGGATGGAATAGAAGTCATTGATGTTTCACAATGCAGCAGGACTAAAGGCAAAATTTATAATGTGACTCATGGTACAAGGAAGATTAATGACATCCGACAGGCTAGCAAACTAAAAGATTAATGTTAATACAAAATGGGCAATGTGTAGAAAAAAAGTGGAAACAAGAGATCATTTGTTTGGGCAGTGTGAATATATTACTCAAGAATGGAGTAAAATGTGTAGCTGGCTTGTTAGGCAATTTTTGGGAGTTGGCAGTTGGCAGCAGTTCCTATAATGGTCAATTTCTGAAGCTAAAGGGAAAACTCAACACACATAGGTGTTTAGAATGATATATGTGGAAGTAGATTACCACATATGAATAGACAGAAATAGACGTATCTTTGAGAAGCAAAACAGAACATGGGGTAGATTTCAATGGAAATAGCCTATATAGTTAGTGTTAGAGTCACTTCTAGAAATAAATCTTTTGTGTATAGCCTATGTTTCTAGGTAGTATAGTAAGATGAGTATAGACAAAACTAGCATGTTGTGTTAGCTATACTATAGTTTTGTAATAGCTACTTGGTGATTAATACAATTTAGTTACCAAAAAAAAAAAAAGACACTAGTAATATTTCATTCACTAAAAGTCAAAACTCAAAACAAACTATGCAAGAGAATGTCCATGTTGCTCACCGGATATCCTACACATCATCTTCATCAAATACATCTGAATTCGCTTGTGAGAATGCTGTGTTAATATCTTCACTCTTTATCTACCTCCACAATTAGTATGCAATATTAATTAGTTAAACATTAAGAATAATTATATTTTTAAAACTTATTAAAGTTTTAAGACTTTGATATTTTAATATGATGAGTTTGATAAACTTTAAGTTTGGATACTCTTATTGATGTGTTTTGTGTTGTATAACTTTTATATTTTATATATTTCAAATACATATTTTATAAGGCTCACGGGCCGTCCCAGCCCAACCTCAGTCGAGCCTCTTGTATCGGGCTTAAAAGCTTCATTTTCAAATGTGATCCAAAAATTCTAGTTCAGTTCTACTAATTACAAGTTGGGTTGGACTGACCTAATGAACCAAGCTCATATTGACGGCTCTAGCTCTAGATTGTATGTCTCTAGCAAGAAATAATAGTGATAAAATTACTTTCTCAAAATTATTTTACTGTAACTTTTAGCTAAGAAAATAAACATTAAACGAATATCCACTTTGATTTGATAGTCAATTGTCTTTTGAATGGATTCCTGAATTATAGGCTCTGATTATAAGATCCATGCACATAATTGTACTTTTTTCTCCAACTTACCAAATAAAAAGTAATTTTAGGCGTTTAAGCTATATCTGTACATGCTAAAACATGCTCCGATATTTGTACAGCGCACATAATCCGGTCCAATGCTCTGATATTTGTACAGCGCACATAATCCGGCCCAATGCTCTATAAAACATAAAGTCCGACTTTTCTGTAATAATATTTTTTTCGAAATTAATTTTTATGTTATATTATATAATATAATAACACTTCGCTATAACATTAAAAAGTATTCGGAACAATAAGACTGTTATAGAAAAATTTGACTGTATTACGAAATTTTCTTTAAATATAAATATTTATATCAAACCAATAAATATATTAATTTATTTCTTTTGTGATTTTATCACTTAACAGTACCAAGGGGAATTGCTTCCTGCCTTTATCCACATTGACTTTTCCTCAATGCAATACCTTATCCATACGTTTCTACTACCAAAACATAAGGCACAAAATGGTTTCTTATCGAAAGATATTTCCTTCTACCCTAACGTTATGAGTTTGACAGTTTTATCTTTATAGTTGCTCCAAATAATGTGGGGCAACCACTTTATTCAGTTTCTTTCCTTAAGTCATCAATGCATACTAAATAATTCATCTGCTCAACTCCAATCAGATGTCCATCTAAAATATCCAACAATCAACGCTTTATTTTTCCATGGCTTCAATCTCATGTAGTCATTCATTCCACAGCAAAAACACTAGTCCTATTATTCAAGAATGTCACACAAAGTGCACTATTCCAAGATCATTTTCCATCTTAATATCTTGTCAAAATCGTGAATCAAGTGATATCAAAAATGCGAAAGAAGAGAAGCAAATCAATAAGGAAAACAAAAAGGGTGTATTGCCACAGCTTATATTTGATGTGGGGAAATTGGGAACTGGTTTGAAGGATAATTTGAGTCCTAAGCATAAGGGTGATTGGAAGGATTTGACATTAATGAGCTTATCGTTTGCAGTGTATGTGTACATATCTCAGAAGATTGTTTGTGCTTATTGTGCATGGACGTCCTTTGTCGAACAAACTTGGTAGGTCAAATCAGCGGCGGATTAGAATTTTAAATCAGTGGGTTCAGTTCTCTATATATACCTTTTTTCTTTATTTCTTTTAACATAGTAGTATATATTTAAGGGTCTAAATTCGATTGAATCTACTGCGTCTACTCTAGATTCGCCACTGGGTCAATCCGACATTCATGGTCTTTCCACAATTTCATCTTCTCTGTGAAAAGCAAAAGAAAAATTCTTCATTTTTCTTGTTTATAACATAAGAAAAAAGCGTCGGGGTAATGTCTGCTTACACACTACCCTCCCGAGACTCTACTAAGTGGGATTATACTGGGTTGTTATTGTTGTTGTTGTTGTATAACATAAGAATAAACATTTGTTTAGGGAGAATCTTTTGCTTCATATAATATATGCCCACATATTAGTTGAATAACACTTTGTTTGGATGGTTGTTACTTATTGTTTCATATTGTGTTGTGTTGTATTGTATCTATTGTTTCGAGGAATATAATGATTGAATAGATCGTGTTGTTTTCTATAGTTACATAATGTTAGCATCAACAATTTAAAGAATAAACCTACAAAAAAAGTAAGGTACAATGTAGAGCTATCATAAAAAAGTAGGACAAATGATAAAATATAATTATTAGAATATAAGTAAAGACAAAATTGAAAAAATAAATAAGATAGCGACGTAATAACACCAAATCGGCCGTTACAAAAAATGAGAATTTTCATTGTTAAATAACGATTAATTTAACGATCAAAATTAATATTACATTTAAATTAGCAATATAATATAATATAACACAATACAATATAATAAATAACAACTATCCAAACATGCTGTAAGAGAGCAAAATGACAAAAGAAGGAAAGTTACTGCAGTAGTTTCTTTCACACCAAGGACGGATTCACCCCCTTAGACAGGGCTAGTATGACATCCGTTGAGATGATAAATTCTTTATACGCTTATGTTGAAAATTTTTAAATTAGATTAAATATTTGATTCGTTCAACCGCAGCCGTAAACTACTAAATAAAGGTGTCATAACGGATAGACTTTTTAAAAGTTTTCTCAGTGTAAAATTTAAGTTGCAATTTATCTCGAATTTTGTCCGACTTTTTCTTTTCTTTGTGCTTTCTTTTTTCAATCATTTTCCTTTTTGGCTATCTCCTCATTTTCTATTTGTTGTTTTATTAATTTTTTTTAATTTTTTCGTTTCTTTATTCTATTATTTTATATGTGATCTCTAGCAAAAACACTTAAAAAAAACTCCAAAACCTTAAAATTATGTAAAATAAGCATTCCTCTTAATTTTAAATTTATGAGTGTTTTTTCTTTCAAATATGAAAAACTTGTCTTAACAGGAATTTTGGATAGAGATCAATTTTCCATCTTTTTTTATTATAGCATAACAATTTGTGTTATTCTTTAGTTAATAAATATAATTTAAATCTCTTTGCCATTAAATTATGATATTTTGTAAGCATTGTTTAAAAAAATATGAGATTTGTGATTTTGATTTGTGAAAATTTGTAGTTTATTTAATTCTATTCTTATATGATATAAATTATCTATTCAAGATATTTTTATTAAAATAAAATTCCCTTTTGATTGATGAAATTCCGTTATTTAAGATGTATCTTACTTGTATAAATTTATTTTTTATATACAGAAAAAGATGTAACTTCCTATTGAAAGTGTTGATTTTACTTGTGTTGTTATAATAAAGGTGTAATTTCTTATTTAAATGCAAATTATGTTTGTTTTTTTATATTTGAGATGTGATTTTTATATTTGCAAGTAAAAAATACATTTTATGTAGAACCAAATAAACTCAAAAAAATGAATAAATATTCCTACCAAATTTCGTTTAAGTCATCACAAGATATACAAATACAAAATATACATTAAAGGAAATTATGGCACCCGTCACCTTCATCCTTATCACACTACTTATATTTTTCATATATACACTTTATTTTCTGGTTTCCAAATGAGAGATTCTTGTACATAAGAACTTGTTTCAGTTGTGACCTTCTCATTTATTCGGAAGTAGTGGTGCTTCGCTTATTTGGAGACCAAAAGCAAAACGAAGCACCTTATTTTCAAACCAATAGATATGAACATACAACATTTTTCCAGACTTATTTTCGAAAACTAAACTAAAAACCAACATGGACTTCATTGTGTTTTAAGGTCGAATTTCCTCCCTCTCTTTCTATTTCAAAACCCAATTCCTCAACTCAGAAATCTCAAGGTCTATATTTTGACTTAGCACGGCTTCATTGTTCTTCGTCAGAAGTCCTAAGTACTTGATATTTTACTCTAGGAGTAATTACTACTGGTTATTCAACTTTACTTTATCATACCAAAGTTTTTAAATTAATTTCTATAACAAAAAAATTCGTTTGTTATCTATGTATCAAGAAAGTTACTAACCTATTTGTATTGGTCTAAATTTGATAACTTGGGTAACTGTAGATAAACAGGATCGAGGATGAGGTCGACCACGACGTAATAGCAGGAAGCCGTCCTCAGAAGGACTATTGTCAAGGACGAGCAACTGGAGTAAATAAATAACGGTAGGATAAGTTTAGAAATGGACACAAGGAATATTTTCTCTGGATATTCCTTATTTTTGTACCTTTTGGGGTTTTTTGGAAATATCCCTTATAAATAAGAAGAGATAGAGAACAAAAGGAGCATCTTCACTTTTTGAAAAACGCACATTGTAAATGATTGACTAAAGGAAATATACAAAAGTTGTCTTGTTCACTGATTAGCTCATTCAAGCACATGTTGTTTAATCTTTGTTCACAAGATCCAAAGATTCCTTATCCATCCTCACTTCTTATCTTTCCATGTGATGTGAGGTGGAGGAACCATCCAAACCATATAATAATTAAGTGATAGATTCGTCCTGATTACATTTATTGCCGTTATTTACATTTATTACTTGTTCACATCACAATATTATTGGCAATCATTTAATATAAATCCGTTATTTAATGCTCTTAAACACTTTTCATCTTTCCTATGTCCTATGATATTTGATCTAGAATTTATTATATTTAACTAACATTCAACATTAATTAGTTTATCAAAAGGCTTAACACTTTTGGGTCAAACAATTTGGCGATGTCTGTGGGAAGTTTTTAGTTAAAGTTTTAGTTTCTTCTAGATCATAAAGAAGAACAACCATCTTTTTTTCATTTGCACAAACTAACAACAGCAGAAAAATGAGATGAAAGACAGAAAATAATAGTGGGCGTCACTACCAAAATCTTAAACACCATCAACGAGGATAACAGGAAAGATAATGATAATGTGACGCGGAGTGCTACACCCAGGCGGAGTGACTCACCTCCCCCTTATGGAAGTGTAACCGCTTCGCGCAAAAGAGGAGCTTCCACGTCCACGCTTGAGGAAGCGCCACCAACAGTAAAAAAAAAATACTGGAGGAGTGGCTGACAAACACTCTAAATAATATACTCGACAAACCCATTAAAAGGGCAAATAGAAATGCTGGGCAAGCAGATACCACAACGATCACCGCCGAACAATCTGCTCCCCCAATATGTAACACTCACACTACTGTTGATGCATGTAATTGATGTGCTTGCAGCCATTCTAAAGAAAATGGATGAAATAGAAAACTAGAATAAAACACTCCGTGATCAGATGAGGGAACATCAAGAAAGGTCGATAAGATACCGGGCGTCCCAAAATTTCTACCAAAATGGGATGTCGGCCGATTCATCGAACAACTATTGCGCCCCTTTTTCTCATGAAAGCGGGCTTTGCACGTGACAACTCTTTAATGAGGGTGTTAAAAGAGAGAGTCACCACCTAACAGATTAAGATGCGTTAGGACACCTATTTGCAGATAACTCTGTCTAACCAGTTTGCGTCGCCAAACATTGGGTAAGGACTCGAAATTACCTCGAAGAGAAGGTGTTAGGCACTCTTTAATATCCACAACTGCTGGTCCCGACCGAACTAAATTATATGAATTTGTCTATGTGATCAAAGCTAAGAAATAAAGAATTACTAAACTTGAACAATCGATTGAAAGACAAGGTGGGAGAGGGGTTCTAAGTTTTTTAGCCTAAAGGTTCACCCCGTGAAACATAAATAATACTTTACAACTCCCTCGAATAATAAGAGTAACACCTCATCTCGAGACTTACAGACTATCATCTCCTGCTATCCAATTAATATCTATAAGTTGTTTATCGTAAGCGCACTAGTTAATTCTAAGTCGCATCCTATGCGTGCACTACCTGTCCCATGCCTATGGTCAAGGAGGCATTTCGACCACTATTTCAAGTGGTTCTAGACATTAAACTAGGTTTCTCAGAATGTCAAAATATAGGTGACATACAAAATACATTGGACTTTCACTTATAAACAAGTAAGGGCTCAAGTTAGCCTCCGCAATTAGACAACAAATCCACGCCAAACTGGTTAACATTGATAGATTTTTTTTTTATTAATTGCAGAATCCTATAGGCGGGATCTTTATGTGGTAGCGAACGAATGATAATATATTTACGCACTTAAATCCAGTCTTTTAATACGATTACCAGGACTTTACCTACTAGCATGATGTCTAGGTGTTTCATGCGATAATAAATAGTGGAAATCACAGAAACTTATCCAAAATTATTTGTTTTAATCTTATAGGCATGTTTTCTAGTGAGGGTAATGACACAATGTTTGAAACCTAATGAACAAACAGGAAGAAGTGATAATGAGGTTGAATCAAACCTATATACATACTTTCTACAATTTGATCCAATTTTGATCATATAGACATGATTCTATGATTTGTGAACATAACGGTATGTAAACGAGGTTTTTGCACACATATCAAATCACCTATTTCCAATAGGGATAGTCTCTAGCAAGCAAAACATAACATAATTGAACCAAGTACTGAACCTATAGGCAGGGTTTCTCGTATATGATGACTAAACATGGAAAAATACCTATAGCCATTATTTTTAATATACCACATTTAGTAACACATTATTCGACCTATAGGCATGATTACTTCCCAACTTGTAGCAAATACATGCTAGAACCCCTTCCCAATTTCACTAACACCCCAAAATTATTATTACCGACCAGAATTTAATGTAATAAATTGCAAACTAAGTTTAATTATAGGGAGCCCACAGCAGGCCAAAATACACCTGAACAGACCAAGACTTCAACTCGCAACAACTCCAGAATTAATGTTCATAGATACAAAATAACATTGTTCACTGATTCACCCATATATCGAGGAAGAGCCCAAGCCCCTCATGTGTCAGAGTTCCCAAGGGATTCAAGAACCCAGAGCAGTGCTCACACTAGAGAGATTGATCAGAAATAGTTCAGGGAAAAGACTAGGGACCAGGTCCTAGTGCGTTAGAGTTCACAAGGGTCTCACATGAACCATGAGCAGTGCTCACATTAGGGAAGCTAAAGGACATAATCTAAATAGTCTTGGCTTTCAGTCGGCTAAGAATAATAATTCAGAAGGACCAAATAGTAAAGGAATAGAATAGAGTGAAGGGATTTCACTGAAGGACAAAATTCAAATTGAGCATATACACACGAATAACAGACATGCTTGAACATAGGAAGACTTAGTCATGTTTTCAAGAAATGAAGTCAATCACAAGTCACAAAAATAAATTTACAGTGATAGAGAGAATCCAGTTTATGCTAAGTGCAAAAACTAGTGTCATAAGAAGAAACCAATTAGCAACATATCATTACATGTTAGGAACTAATTAGTGTAGTTACTAGATGTGTCAAAATCTGATAAAAAAAGATCAAACATGCCACATTATATTAGATTCAACAAACAGACTTGTAATTCTATTAATGCATACATCTATACATAGTTAACTGGCCATAAAAGGAGATTTGAGAACGTGTTCAAAGAGCAGAATTATAATAGAATTAAACTTAAAGAGATATCTATCAGTGACATATGGTTAAGCAGAATCGAACTAACAACCTCACAATAGATTTAAGCATGTCTCAGATGTAATAGAATTTAGGATATCATAGTTTACTTGAAATAACATATAAATAAAATGGTAACAATCATGGAAACTCACTAGTTAAGATGAAGCAAGGAAGAAAGAATTCAACAGTATGGTAAATATCACCAAACAAGAGCAAGAACTTGGAAATTTCTGGCCTTGGCTTTCAGTCGGCCATAAATCAAAATGTAGAACAAGATTATTCAAGAGTGGAAGTACACAACCTTAGTTTTGTGTTTTAAAACATTTTTCAAGATTAATCAAATGGGAGTATGGAGGGGTTTAAATAATGTAAGAATTAAATACATAAACATGGAATCAATTAGTCAACATTAGAACAAAATATTAAAATCAGTAAGAAAGGAAAATTTCAAAACCTTAAATTTTGGGGTAAAATACACAAATCGGCAAAAAATAAAGGCAAAAGAATCACATATTGCACAAGATGAACATAGACAGGAATATTATTCAAAAACATCATAGAATCAAACCAGATTTGGTTTGATTAAAAGGATCTGAAACCCTAGTTTAGGGTAAGTAAAAAAGTTTGACTCAAACAGATAGATTTACGCTTAATAAGGTGAATAATGGCGAGATAATACTCAAAATCAAAGCTCGAATTAGTTTTTATTCAAATAAAAGAAGATTCGTAAACCCTAACCTTAAGGTTAAGTATGAATCAACAAGATACGAACAAATCGGACTCACACGGTGCAAAATAAGCATGTGTAGACTCAATATCGTCTAGATTCAAGAGATGAAAGTCAAATAGGATAGAACCAGAGTATGAGTACTTTCCATGTTTAGGAAAGTATTAGGTAATACCGTAGAGAATCACCCAATAATGGAAACATATCGAAGTGGTAAGTAATTGGGAAGAAAATCCCATTAGAAACAGGATTAGAAGATGATTTTGGTGAAGCGATGGGCTAGGGTTCTGCAATAAGGAGAGTAGAGAGGCATTGGGTTTGGGGGAATGTGGATAAGGTTTGGGAGATGAGTGATATAAGGAAATAGGGAGAACACTTGTGAGCCATTGATCATTTTGATCATTGACTAGGATTTAAGTAGAGATTGGGTCGGATTTAATAAAATGGGTATGAGACTGGGCAAATGGTGTTGGGACAAGAGTATTGGGCTGGTGTATTGGGTAGTTTTAGGTCCGAATTTAGGCTAGATTTTAAATACCCAATTCTAACAAATAAATAATTTAGAAAATAATAAAAATATTATTTGTATATAAAAATGATTAAAAAAATTATTTAACATTATAAAAATATAAAAAGGTTTTTTTTGCATAAATATAAGTGCATATGGGCTATTATTGCAAAATGTGAAATTTAGCCTTAACAATGAAAATGTAATTATAAACAAATATCCTAAAAATAATTAAACCTAATATGGGTATAAATGACGAGTTTAATTGATTAAATCATCATAAAAATATTTTTGAGGATAATTATTGAATATTTATATAATAAAATACAACAATAAATTGATTTAAAGCTTTTAAAAATCATTAATAATTATGAAAAATACTTGTGTATGCTCGTAAATCAAGTGATGATACTTATGTACTATATATATATATATATATATATATATATATATATATATATATATATATATATATATATATATATATATATATATATATATATATATATATATATATATATATATATACATACATATATTCTTACCCAGGAAGGATGAAAGAGTTGTTGGGTAAAGAAATGATGACCGATTTTGACCAAATCAGGTATTTTGAAAATAGAGGCCGAATTTTTGTTTTTGAGTTGCCTACATATATCTAGTTTTAAAAGAATCAAGCCATGCGTAGTTCTGGATCCAATGGTGAACGAAATCAATGACGTTGTTGTAGGGATGGTCGTGTGTTTCGGAAAGGGTATTTTTGTGTAGAATAGTATCAGATAAAATTATACGAAGTCATGAATGTGAATTTGAGATGATATGAATGTATCATAGGGAAAATATCTTAGCATAAAAGCGAGTAATTGATGGGAGTCAGTTACGTCGAAATAATGGCAAGGTGTGAATGATATGAGCGGAAACCGGAGCGAAGGTTGCTCCCATTTGAACGGTTAATTTCCTGGATTATCTGAAAAAAATTAAAACACGATGCGTGCGCGAACATTCTCTTGGGACCATGAAGATTGTCTTCGGACGGTGATGATGGTGTGCTTAGACCATGACATTCTGGGCCATGAATCATGAGATAAAGGATTCTCAGGCCATGAAATGATGTTCTCTGGATGTGAGAATGGTGCCTCTGTACCATGACGCCTTTGAATAAGGATATGCATTATTGAGAGATCCTCAGGCCATGACATGATGTCTTCCGGCTATGAGGATGATGCCTTCGGACTATGGCTCCTTCAGAAGATTTGGCTATGCTTTAGCCCATGATATGCAAAGACATGATGCATGTGAGGATGATGCCTTTGGACTATGAAGCCTTCGGAAGCTTTGGCTATGCTATAGCCCATGATATGCAAAGACATGATGCTTTAGATGAATCAAGACAGAGCTTAATCTTGTGTAAGGTCGGGGGCAAATCTTAGCCCCGAGAGAAGAGAATAATGCAAGCTTTTAAATATCATAGAATTTGTGGTTATACAAGGAGAGACAATGCTTAGTCTCATGTTGGGAAGGAAGATCTTAGCCTTATGAATTTGAGGAGGCATGGCTTAGCATCATACAAGATTAGAGACAATGCTTAGTCTCATGCAATGGGAAGGCAGGGCTTATTCTAAAGCAGTTGAAAAGGTAGGGCTTTGCCTCATGTATGATTGGAGATAATGCTTAGTCTCGTATAATGGGAAGGTAGAGCTTAGCCTTATGTAGTTGAGGAGGAAGGGCTTAGTCCCATGGAGGATTAGAGACTGCTTATTCTCATACACGGGGAAGGCAGAGCTTAGCCTTCTACAGTTGAGAAGGCAGGGCTTAGCCTCATGCAAGTTGGAGACAATGGGAAGACAGAGCTTAGCTTTATGCAGTTGAGGACCTCATGCAATATTAGAAACAATGCTTAGTCTCATGAAAGGGGAAGGCAAAGCTCAGCTTTATGCAATTGAGGAGGCATGGCCGAGCCTCATGCAAGATTAAAGACAATGCTTAGTCTCATGCAAGGGAAGACAATGCTAAACCTTATGTGATAGAGAGGCAATACTTAGCCTCATGAAAATGGGAGATAAATAGAAAAGTAAAGTATTTCCTAGCTGAAGATGTTCATGATAGATAATTCATTATCTTGAAGGCTGCATTTTGATATATCTACAAGTATCACTGTCTTGTTGTACCTTCATTCAAACAAAGATTTGTGAGTTTTGTGGGGGGGGGGGGGGGGGAATTCGGTTCGTGACGTTGTCTAATTTCTTTGCTTTGCCTTGCTCCTGAGGTCCTATTTAAGCTGCCTTGAGTAATATCTAACTGCCATAGAGATAAAGTTTTCGAAAAATATACATGCACTTGATAAATAAAACTATTTGAAAACATAGTGGTATGTAATATCAAGTAAATTATATGGAATACGACACCTAGAGATATTGCGACTTCTTTGCACTAGAATTTTGAGGGTCCTTAAAATTATGCCTCAGTTTAATAATCGATTCTTCGATAATTCCGCATATGACAAGCTTTGCTTGATTTAAGTTGGAATTTTGGGGGTCCTCCTCATAGTTATTCCCTAGTTTCTTAGTCGATTCTTTGATTGTCTTACATATGATGACTTCGGCTGGGCTTGCTCCAGAATTTTGAAGGTCCTCCTCAAAATTTTGGTCTAGTTTTTAGTTGTGGGGAAAAAGAAAATTTATTGAGATGTGATCGAACCCACAAGACTGCCTACATATCCCCTGTTAAACGGGAGTCAGGTCAATCATAGCTCAATTATATCAGATAAAGAAAAGTAAGCAATTTAAATATAGTATCTCTTGACTACGTCTGAATTGATAAGCTTTAGCCAAACTTTTCTGTCCATTTCTACAAGTATGAGTTCTCCTTCTATTCGACCACTGTGATAACCTTAGCTTTGATATGCTTGGTGACTTCCTCTTTAATTTTCAGGCTCATATAAGGATTGAACTTTCTGAGTTTTTTCTTTACAGTCGGACACATCGGGTTGGTAGGTAGTTTATGAGCCATTGTAGATGTGCTCAAACTAGTGATATCATCATAAGACTGTGAAAAAATACCTTCGTATTCTTTCAGGAAACGGGTGTACTCTTCTTTCTCTGATGGTGACAAATGAATGCTTCTGTGAGTTTCTTTGACTGTTTCAGAATATCGTAAATTGATTATCTTGATTTCATCCAAATTTGACTTAGGCTTATTCTCAAAATTTTCCAGCTCCTAACAATTTCCTCAGGGATTATATAATCTTCTTCTATTTCCTTCAAATCACTATCCTTATGTTGCGTTGTCTTATCACATGTCATAGTCATCGGTTCATTAGGAAAAGTAATAATAATATTGTAAAGAGAAAAATTTAAAGGATAATAATAAATACTAAAATGGCAATGCATTAGTTAAATCTTGAAAACATTAAAACAAGTATGGATCGATGACTCGAGAAATTATTTCGAAAGAAACTGTATCTAAAACAAAATATTGAAAATATATTGCTTAAATTGCTTAAAAATAGATCATGATAATTGCTAGGCTGCCCAGGAACTCGATAGGCCCAGGATGGTGTATCAGTCCAATTCTTGAGAGCATCTCCTTTCTCCATGGTTCGAATATTAAGGTCTTTCTACTCCTCTTCCTCAACTATTGCATTGTCTTCTATGTCCTCATCGTCCAAAAACAGATTCCTTAGGACATCTAAAGCCTCATCTTCTTCCGATCCCCACATCAAATCAGCTTGTTAAAATGTCTGGCATAAATGTGGTATTGGCTGTTCGAGAGGGTAATAGGGACCATGCCATGGCTGTGACCAATCATCGTACTCCTGTCAGGTGTATACATACCAAGCCCAAACTTTGTACCGTGGTGCTTTAACTGTATTGGTTTGGTAATCCTTTTTACATTCTTACCGAGACCCTTGTTAGATTCATACCCTGTCTATGCCAATATACTTTCTATTTTACTGCTCCACCATTGGTCCTTTTCAATTGCATTCACATGCTCGAGTGATGGTTTATTTCTCCATCCGACTTCCTTCTATTTTCGATAATCGAAACAGTTTGATTGGTGGAAACATGAATACCTTTGTTTCCATGATTAATTACTTCCTGATGATTCCATTTGAACTTCACAGCCTGGTGTAGTGTAGAAGCTACGGCTCCATAAGTATGCATCTAAGGTCATCCCAACAATATATTATATGTGGAGTATATATCTAATACTTGAAAATCAACATCAAACCAGGTCGAGCCATGTGCAAACATAGGTTGATTTCCCCTATCGTGGCCCTTTGGGACCCATCGAATGCTTTCACATTCATAGTTCTTTCTTGTATCTCATGCAAACTTTTACCTAACCTCTTTCAAGTAGTAAACTAACAAACATTGAGGCTTGAACCCCCATCTATTAGGACTCTGGATATGAATTTGTCCCCAAACTGTATTGTGATGTACAACGCCCTGTTATGACTCAATCCTCTAGTGGCAATTTGTTTTCGTGAAAGGTGATCTCTTGGATTTCAGACACTTGCCCAACCATGTTGGCCATCTCTCCATTAGTGATGTTGTTGGGTACGTAAGCTTCATTTAACACTTTCATTAATGCATTCCTATACGTCTCACAATTTTTTAGTAGTGATAGAATGAGTATCTGAGCAGGGGTTTGGTTCAGATGATCAACCACAAAATATTCTCTTACTTGCACCTTTCTCCAAAGATCATCCGGTCCGGTTTCAATGATATGCTGCATAAGAGAGGTTTTTTTACTTGGTCCTCCCAAATGCTGGGGTATGTAAACCCTGCTCTTGGTCATGCCTTGTGCGACACCTATTTCTTCCATTTTACCTTTTCCTTTCCTTCTCACCTCTGCAGCATAGTCCCACGGTATAGCTTTGGAATTAAATGACGGTGTAGGTGCTAATGTTATAGTGAAAGGCATGGTTACTTCCACCTCAAAAAACAGAATTGGTGCGGTTGAGGGTGTTGTTGTTTTAACGTCAAACGGAATTGGCATGGCTATTTCAACCTCAATTGGTCACGGAATTTGCACTATAATAGGTGTGAGAGTGATAGAGGTACTTTGGGTTCATCCCTTTTACAAATGAGTCCAGCTGATTTTTCTGGATCACATTCTTCATCAATTTCGATAACATTTACCCCCTATTGATACCCGATTTTCCCATAATATTTTGAAACTATACTTTGGCATCAATTAGTATTTTATACAATTTCTGTATTTTTAAAAAGTTTAATTAATTTATCCCAACATTTATTTTATTAGACAAATCACTAATTGCAGCAAAAATAGTTTTACAATATTTTTATGGCTTAATTTTATTATTTGCATTTGTACCAAGTTTCAATTATTGCACAAAGCCTTATTTGTGTTTTTAGAATGCAAATGTAATCAATTTGAAAATATAGCCTATACATGCATTATTATATTATTTTATTGGAGAATAAATTATTATATTTTTATAATATAAGTAATTATTTTAAAGTATTTTCAGTCACAAAAACCAATTTTTACAGATTAATGGTTATTCTTGTAAATTGTTTTATCAATTAAAGATGTATTTAACAAATAGAAATTTTCTATCCTAGACCCAACCCTATTAACTAGCCCAATTTTAATCCGAAATATACCCGGCCCAAACGCAGCATCTACCCGACCCATTTCTTGCCAAATCCTGGCCATTGATTATTTTGATCAACAGTCTAGATTCCCCATTCTTAAAATAAACCAACGCATACCCCCAATCCCTAATCATTCTAATAACCTCCCCCGTCGTCACCTAATCCCCTATTTTCTCAAATACTCTCAAGTCTAGACCCTAATATACTCTCACCGGCACTCTAACTGGTATGCTTCTGATTAAGTTTCAGAATCCAAACCTATGTGTTTAATTACTGTCTTAGTTCATAAATCTGGAGTTCATTCTTGCTTTTGTTTACTGCTTACCTAGCATGCCAAATACTTCCTTATTCAAATATGTAATTAGCATGACCCCTGTCCTATTAGGTTATTCACTATCTTATTTAACATGTTTTGCATATGTAACTAGCCTGTCAGACTGAGTACTATTTATCTAGCATGTCTATACTTTACTTCTATGTAATTAGCATGCTTATTCTTGTTAATACTTCCTTAGCATTTTCATTTAAGTCCTTGCATGTTTTGCCTTACTCTTGCTGAGTTATCCAATCTCCTTAGGGTGACTCTAGTTTGTTGTTTATATATCCAATCTTTGCTTCATGTTTCAATGACTTGCATTCTGTCTAACCTATTAGTTCTGTAGAACCCCTTGAGAACTCTATGCCCCCTGTTATTTATGTGCTACATTAAGGTGTATTCTATGTGTTCCCAACCTCTCTTTGCTTGTATGGAAACTGCTTGTCAAAGTACTTATCAAAGCTGCTTGTTTATGGTTAATGTTCTGATTGTTAATTATTTTCTAATGTTGTTTTTATCAATAAAATTTTTAATGGTTTTTCAGAAACTCCTTGATAGTTTTTAGTGGTTCCCAACTATTTGATTACTAAGTCCTGCCACTCTAGCATGTGTACTGCTTAGAGACCCTTGAGGTCTCTCTATACTGTAGCATATCAGTGTTGGGACTTCCACATTTCACATGAATCATTTCTTATTTTAGAAAGGTCTAGGTGTGAGCACTGCCCGAGAACCTTGAAGTCCTTAGGGAACTCTCACACACCTAAACATGAAACCGGCTATGGAACTCTAGGCACTTGAGACCAGTGAAGGCTTCGTACACCAGGATTGCTTTGGGCGTGCATCAGGCTCCCTATAGCTTAACTTCTATTCTAATTATGTAATTTATATTCAATTCTTGGTTTGTAATTAATAATCGTAAACAAATATTGAGGTGGCTAGTGAAAAGGGAGGGTAGCTGTATACTATGGGTAAAAGTTGGTAGATAACTTGCCTACATAGTTTATTTTTATTTACAGGTGCTGTGTTAGACAATCTGCCTATAGGATTTCTTGGTTGAAATGAATTATACCTTCTCCATTTCATATAATTAGATACCATCCAATAGTGTGTAAAGTAACCGAGGCTCAGTTTCCATTACAACATGTATTCTAATTCATCCCCTTAGAAATCATGCCTATATGATTTAAAATCATCTTTTATAAAAATCATGCCTATAGGGATTCCACTTTGGTCAAATAAATTCTTCTTGCTTCACCTTATGTTTAATTAGAAACCATGCCTATAGGATCTTAAACCAGTTTAGTTAGATCTAAAATCAGTTTATTTCACACCTGTAGGTACTGAATCAGTTTAATTAACTAACCTACTCGTTTCTTCAACAACATGTTAATCAATATCACTAGAAAGCATGCCTAATAGGATTCAAATTACCCGTTTAAGATTCTTTACCGCTGCATTCTTGATCAATGATTCGATACCATGCTCATAGGACATTACTATTATACGCATAGGCAAGCCTATAGGGCGATTAACAATCCTATAAACTGTAAAAGTATGCCTTGTATTTGTAACTACTCATGTTCAACAAGTTTAAAATCAATAGGCAAACTAGGTCTTTGACACTTTGGTCCTAACTCAATACTGCATATTCACTAGTCACCTAGATATCCTGTTCTAGCGTTCCTCTTATATATCTAAGAACTATTGTTTGAGACGTGCACTTGTTCTGTTTGCAGAGGTAAAATCTGAGACTTTAATTATTCTCTCTATAGTGCAGTCCTAATTGTTTTGGTTGACGCCTAGACTTTTCTCCTTTAGGAACCTTAGGATGGTCTATAACTACCTAATAGAGGTCCTAAATACCTCTAGAGCCACAAGGAAGAGACATGCAGTGCATGAATAGGATATCTTTCAAGGTTCCTAGAACGCTTTAGGCTACGACCAAGGGGAGAGAATTGGCTAGTAAGGATATGATGACTACACTCTAATGTCATGTGTAACTCCTCATTGAAGAGTGACTACACTCTAATGTCATATGTGGGTATGATCCTGTAGGCTAAATAACCTAGGACCCGTTTTCCCAGTTCCTATGTGTTTTAAATGAACTTCCTTTTATTTACATATGTGCAAGTTGTTCAAACCTCTCTCTTGCTCCCATTACCTAAATCATACCTCTGTTTAGGATGTAAAAGTTGCTCTTATTTGGAAGTATCTGTTGAAATTGTTTACTTGCTAGAAGACTAATTCACATAGCTTAAGTTCGGCCGGAACCTCCGTTGTGGACTGCGAGGGGTGCCTAACACCTACCCCTCAAAGTTATTTCGAGCCCTTACCCTAATTTCTGGTGATGCAAACTAGTTACACGAGTTAACCACTGTTGCTGCCCTAACTCACCATAATCCGTTAGGTGGAGACTCTTCAAATAACAAAATTCCAAAAGGAAACGAGTTGTTCCTAATGAATGTCAAAACCCGGACTTCCCTACGAAGGAAAAATAGGGGGCAACAACATAGCGACTCTACTTGGGATATTGTAGGCTCTTACTATAATGAACTTACTTTTGTGAATTGGTACAAGCATGCTTGATCCCGTACCCTTTCCCTTATTTGAATTTTGTCACATCTCCTTTTAAACACTACAACCCCGGCGAAAGGGGGTGGATAAGGTAGTTTTTCCAATTAAAGGATAATCGAAACAAGACTTATTTATCTAGAGATTTCAGAGTTTCCAATTGGGATAATTAATGGTGTCCCAAGCAACTGATTTAAATCCCGAATCGAGGAATGTTTGACTCTATATATAGTCTGTGAGCCGAAAATCCGGGTAAGGAGCTCTGTTTACCTGGGAGAAGGTGTTAGGCATTCCCGAGTTCCGTGGTTCTAGCAAGGTCGCTCAACTATTATACTTGGCTCAATTATCTGATTTTAATGCATTTTTGTACCCATGTGAAAATTTTAACTTCTAACCTCTTTTATTTAATCTTTAAGAAGATTGCAACGTCGTTATAACACATTTTGAATCATGTCATATAAATGCACCCGTAGCCCGCAATACATCTTACCTAGTATTGAGATTTGGATTTGGGTCACATAAATGCGAACCCGTATTTAGGAATGTACATTATTTAACTAGTGCGCCTAAAATGAATACGCGTTTGCAATTTGCGAGGGCTATGGAAGTTTAGTTAAGCGCCATGCCTCGAATTCTAAGGATCAATACAAAATTAACTAAATGATGGCATTGCAATTGTTCAATATTGTTTAGCATTGGCATAGCTTGAGCATAATTATAAGAGGGGATTAAACTAAAGTTTTTAAAGCCGTAAGTCTTTGTATTTGATAAACTCTTTTAATTAGTGGTCGAGGGATCCAAATAGAATTAGCTACATTCCTCTTTTAACTTCCCTTCAGGATTTTGGCCTAAACTAACCATTGGCCCGAAAGGAACTGTGTAAGGATTTCTATATTAATGACGGGGAGGTGAAGTGGGCCCAAATGCCATCCCAAAAAGAAGCTGAAGAATCTGTAGTCTCCTATTACGAAGCCTCGAGATTGAAACCCCATGGCTACAAATCGATGCGCAAGCCAATAACAATCAGATGAACTTAACCATCTTAAAGAAAACACAACTAATAATACAACTCATAATTAAACTACTATCCTAGATTCATGATACTCTAATTTTCCAAAATTGGTATTAAGGGAACTTTGACCATTACTTAGTACCCTAACTTCATGAATGAAACCTTTTCGATGACCTACTAACATTCAATATCATACCCTAATACGTTTGAAACATGATAAACTATTAAAAATCGACAATACCATCAACTAAGTAGCTATTTAACAGTTCTAACATTGCATATTAAAGAAAGCAATTAAAGACGTCTCTAACAGTCCTTAGTTCAGTTACAAAATAGTGATATAGCTGGTCTATCTAAAGGCAAGCCACATCATATTGCATCAGATTGTCAAATATACAAATTTTATGAAGAACATTGTAAATAAACTACAAAATCTAGTCAATACTTCAAGCTCTTCATTCATTTCTTCCCTTCACTTCACAATCAGGGAGTTACAGAATTTCATGCCTGGTTATAGCAATAAATAGAGAAGTTATGAGCTTAAGTAATACCAGTAAATCAACAGCAAGACTCAACATCATCAGTTATAATGTTCAGCAGACAAAATTTCCCAGAAAAGGCTGAAGAAGACCAACTTAAAACCGAAACTTGAACCAACAATGTATCAGTAAAAGCAACATAGATATGAAAATATTGGAAAACAGCCTCCCTTGAACAATGACCACATCAATTTCAAACCCCAAATCTCCAACACCCCAATCTCAATTCATTTCTAAATCAAATCCATTGGACTACACATTCAGGAAATGACCATTTGAAAAATCACATAATGAATTTCCAATGAAACAATAATTTTACTCCAATTTTCAGCTATGTTTTTCAGAATATTGTTTTCTATCCCCCTCAATCTGCCTTCTAAAGCAAGAAGAGTTGCCTTTATAGGCAAGCACACTAGGGCGCCCTTATGGTGTTAAAATTGTATTTTAGTCCCTCATTTTTTAACTTGGGGGCCAAGTTTTTACATCAAAATTGACAGGAAGCCCCTACTAGAGGCTTCCTATTTCAGTTGCCCTAAATCAAATTCCCAAACTGCCCTTACTTCCAAACGGATTAAGTATGACATTTTTTAAAAACCATGCAGAAAATTCAAGCTGTGGGATTACCTAATTAACCAACCTAACACTAAATTACTGGACCTAGTTTAAAACCCATAAATTACACATAGAAGTGATTCAACAGAAGAGATCAATAAAATCCGAACAGATTAAACGAAGAAAATTCAATAAACACAAATTGATTGTTGGACTCATGTCTTTTCAAATAAGACTGACACAACTTGACTATTATGCTCGAGATATAATTTAAATTTTGGAATTTATTTATGAAATCCAACAAAGACCTACTACAACTCAACTATACTCATGAATTAAAAGAAATGGAATTCAAGCAAGACTCAATAACTTGACTAAAATCAGAAATTCAATTCCAAACAAAGAAGACTGAAAATCAATCAAACTTGTAAACCTTCGACCCAATAGAATTTGACATGAAAGCCCAAACTAACAAAAACGACTAATACCATTTAAATAAACCAAACTAAAGACTTAATCTAAACCCTGAAATTAAGCACTAACAACCAAATATACAGAAATGAGATGAAAAAGAATGAAATTAAAAAGTAAACAGAAACCTTAGATTAAAAATATGATTGAACCCTGGAAATCTTCATGCATCACTCTAGAAACCCTAGATTCAAAATTTGAGGAGTTGCAGGGACAGTCAAGGGAAACTGGTTGTGATTTAGAGGTGAAGGAGATGAGGAGACTGTAGGGTATGGTTTTTGTATGGTTTGTAGTGGTAGGGTTTGGCTGAGGTTTTTTTGATTCAATATACGAGATGATCGGATAGATTCGAGGGAGACTACAAGGGTGTGGATGATGAGGAGGAGCTCTAGGAGGTCATTTGGTGTTAATTTGGGACCGGTTGGGTGGCAGCGCCGCCGTGCACGACAGAGGAGCCGTATTTAAAACTGACATTCGACGGGATGGGTTGGGATTTGAGGGAAGGGGGTTACAAATTTGGGTAGAGGAGGATAAGAGGAATCAGGGGTGTTAATTTGGTGGCGATTGGGGTTCCGCCGCCGGCGGTGGCGATTTCCGGACGGCGGCACATGGCGGAGGGATGTGGCATTAGGGTTTCAGAGGGTGAGGTTGGAGGCATGATACAAGGTTATTATTTTTTTCGGGGGGGGGGGGGTCGTTTGGACGCATTTATATCAAACGATCCAGACTTCTCAACCATTCGATTAAATAATACGAACTGCCGTGATTGGTTGGCTTCGAAACGATGTCGTTTGGTTGGGGCGGGCACTGGATCGAGTTTGTGGGATTTTTATTTAGACTGCATTTTACTTTAAAAATGACCCAACTTGGGTCCTCTTTTTATTTAATTGATTTTCAGATTTTCTTGCACTTGTTTTTTCATTTTTCTTTTCATTTTTCATTGTCAAAATTTTTTATAAATCCATATTAATTATGAATCCCAAATTAACCTATAAAAATCCTAATTACTCCTACATAATTATTATCACAAATAATTAAAACAAGATTAAGAGAAAAATTACAAAAAAGAAAATCAAACCTAAACTTAAAAGTGCAAATTAAGCCATATTTTTTATTTTTCGTTTCTATAAAATGACTAAATCATTGAATAATTCTTAAAATGTTAAATTAGCTCCTAAATGCACATGCAACATATTTTTTGTATTTCCGCTAATTAAAATGCACAAACAAAATGCAAACAACGAAGGATTCCAAAAAATTCACAACATTGCAAACAAATAAAAGAAATGATTTTGTTTGAATTTATAGGAGTAATTCATGTAGGGCAAAAATAACATGCTCACAACTGCTCCTCTTTGCTCGGAAACAGGAAGCATTTTCGTGCAAAGACAAGTGAGCGGACATGAGCGATCTTTGGCCGCATGAACACTCCGTGAGAAGCACTTTTGAAAGGTTTGACCGCACCTTGCTTCAGAGGTTGCCTACATATCCTCGACTAAAGAGGAATCGGGTCAGTTTAGTTCAGGAGCATTTGGTAGCTGGGACTACCGAAGTTGTGATCTCACTGTTGTTGTTGTTGTTGTTGTTGTTGTTGTTGTTGTTGTTGCTGCTGCTACTACTTGTTGTAACCCCTTATTACACCACGTAAAAACAAAAAGAAGCTAGACCAAGCTATGAACTATGGATTAAAAATGAACCTATCTATGTCTTCAAACTTGCTCTTGATATTTGTTGCTTTGTTGCCTTGTGTAACTTCTTGTTGTTTTGCTGTACTTCTTTCTGTGAAACTTTTTTTGCCCTGTTGCTATGTTTCTCTTTCTCCATGTTGATGCTTGATTTTTGGATTTGAATTGTATTCCCTTGTTCTCCAGGTGGGCGCTTGATTACCAACTTTGAAACTTTAAATGTATTCCCTTGTTCTCCAGGAGGGCACGTGATTACAAAAACTTGAAATGTATTCCCCTGTTCTCTAGGTGGGTGCCTGATTACAAAAAAAATTGAATTGTATTCCCTAGTTCTCCATGAGGGCACCTGATTACCAGAACTTGAAAACTTGAAAAGTATTCCCTTATTCTCCAGGTGGGCGTCTGACTACAAAAATTTGAAATCTTAAAAGTATTCCCTTATTCTCCAGGTGGGCGCTTGATAACCAGAACTTGAAAACTTGAAAAGTATTCCATTATTCTCCAGGCGGGCGCCTGATTACCAAAACTTGAAAACCTGAAAAGTATTCCCTTGTTATCCAGGTGGCCGCCTCATTACCAAAAGTTAAAATTTGAAAAGTATTCCCTTGTTCTTCAGGTGGCCACCTGATTACCAAAACTTAAAATTTGAAAAGTATTCCCTTGGTATCCAGGTGGGTGTTTAATTACCAAAACTTGAAACTTGAAAAGTATTCCCTTGTTCTCCAGGTGGGCGCCTGATTATCACTACTTGAAAACTTGAAACGTATTTCCTTGTTTTCCAGGTGGACGCCTGATTACCAAAAGTTAAAATTTGAAAAGTATTCCCTTGTTCTTCAGATGGCCACCTGATTACCAAAACTTATAATTTGAAAAGTATTCCCTTGTTCTCCAGGTGGGTGCCTAATTACCAAAACTTGAAACTTGAAAAGTATTCCCTTGTTCTCCAGGTGGGCGCCTGATTACCACTACTTGAAAACTTTAAACGTATTTCCTTGTTCTCCAGGTGGACGCCTGATTACCAAAACTTGAAAACATGAAAAGTATTCCCTTATTCTCTAGGTGCCTGATTACCAAAACTTGGAAACTTGAAAAGTATTCCCTTGTTCTCCAGGTGGGAGCCTGATTACCAAAACTTGAATCTTGAAAAGCTTTCCCTTATTTTCCAGGTGGGCGACTGATTACCAAAACTTGAAACTTGAAAAGTATACCCTTGTTCTCCAGGTGGGCGCCTGATTACCAGAACTTGAAAACTTGAGAAGTATTTCCTTGTTCTCCAGGTGGGCCCGTGATTACCAGAACTTGAAAAATTTAAAAGTATTCCCTTGTTCTCCAGGTGGGCTTATGATAACCTAAACTTGAAACTTGAAAAATATTCCATTGTTCTCCACGTGGGAGGCTGATTACGGAAACTTCCAAACTTGAAAAGTATTCCCTTGTTCTCCAAGTGGGCGCCTATTTACCAAAACTTGAAATTTGAAATGAAATTGCTGCCTTTAAACCTGATTACAAAAAACAAACAAAACAAAAGCAATTTTTTTCTGCCTCAGCTTGGTGTTGGGAGCGTTTGTGAGTGTTAATCAAACCCCATTATCAAAGATCTCTAATATTTGGAAGCTAAATCCCATTATCCAGTAGGGTCCATAAAACTCTTAACTAATGACAACCTTTAAGATCAGGATATGTTTTTTAAAGGTATTAGTTTCCCCTATGCCTTGCCATGAGTTCCATCTGCTGGGGATCTACTGGGGACCGGTAATTAAAGCTACATCCCATTATCCAAGAGGGTCCTGAGAACTCTTAATTAGATGACAAATGTGTCTTCTGGGGATTAGCAGTCAGAGCTACATCCCTTTGTTTAGTAAAGGTCCTAAAAGCTTCTACAATTAAATCTCATTATCCCGGTGGGTCCTGACAACTCTTAGTTATATGACACAATGTGTCTGTTGGGGATTAGTATTTAAAGCTACATCCCATTATCAGGAGGGTCCTGAAAGCTTCTACAATTAAATCCCATTATCTAGGCTGGTCCTGAAAACTCTTAACTAAATCCTGTTTCAATCATGTAAACCATTTTATGCTCTTGCTATTCATGATTATATCCTACCTTTAAATAAGTCCCATTCTCCAGGAGGGTCCTGAAAATTCCAAATTAAATGCAAATTCTAGCTCTCAGTTGTCTCTGTTGGGGTTTTCTAGTTAAAGTTACATCCCATTGTTTAGGAGGATCCTAACGACTCTGGGTAGATATTTGTACCAGATTATGTTCCCTATTGAAATTTAAACTGCGTCCCATTTTCCAATAATGTCCTGAGGTTCAGAGTCATACCTGCCATGTGTTTGCCTTCCCCTGTTGAGGACTTCCCCGGGATCTTCTAGAATTTTCTACCCCTATTTCAATCAAAGAAAATCTTGTTAGTTTTAAAAGTAGTGGTTAGCTTGCGACATTCTTGCTGAGAATGGCCTCCCTATTGTCATGTTCTGTTGTGTTTAATTTACCGCACTGATGATGAGCTGCTTGAGTTGCTCGACCGACCCCTGAACCCTATGACTTTACCCTACTCTCGTGTCATTGTGTTGCACTCTTGACCTTTTTCCAGAATCCTTACATCCTTCCTGAAATTACTGAGTCGGTTTATTAACGAAACTTTCACTGATCTTTCCCCTTGTTGTTTCAACTTTTGCTGCCTTTGTCACGTTTTGACCGGTATGTACTTTTCCATATTGGAGCTGGTAATAAGCTTTGAAATTTTTCTCCTACCTGCTTAATCAAAATGACTTTGGAGACATCTTAGAAGAACAGAAACATTAAAGGAAATGAAATTGCAATGACTCTGAATTGTTTGGTGTTAGAATAAAATAATTCCAAGTTTGGCGACTATTGAGGGGAAAAAAAGAAACTTATCTGTGGAGGAACAAGTGGTTTCCATGATCATGACATGCACTTTGACTTAGTTGACCCAGCCTGCCTAAATGATCGGCCTTTTGCTGTATGCTTTGTTGTTGCTACCTTCTTTAGACCCAAACCCTTTACCCAAAACCTTACTTTGCTTAACTTATGGTGTCCTGGACAGATATCCACCAACAACCTTTTTCGAGTCGCTTGTTTCTTGCCTTGCCTTCGCCTTATGGTGCCCGTGATGGTTTTCACCAATAAGACTCTCTCATTTTCTTTTTTCTCAACTCCTGTTGCCTTACGGTGCCCGAGAAGGTTTTCACCAATAAGACTCTCTTATTTTCTTTTTCTTGCTTGAACTAGAGTATTGCCTTGGGGTATGAATCACCTCTTCTTGCTTGACTCGGCATTTCTTAAAGACTGATCAGAAGGTATTTCTTTGTACCGTAATGCAGACTTTTGGATAAGGTTAGAAGAAAAAGGGGTGTTAAAGGCTCAAAATAATTCAAATGGGTTCAAAATTAGACCTTTCGGAATCAAATTTCTTACAATAACTACCATTTCTGCCCCAGTTTCTTGCTTGGGGACCTTTGAGTTTTTATTTGAATATGGCTGAGCCGTGAGGCTGTCTACGTATCCTCTAAAAAGTAATTAGGTCAAATGTAGTTCATGCTGATTCCTTGTTTGTGGTATTCTCTTTTCTTCTTTTCCTTATTCTGTTTCTTCATTTTTCTTTTGTTGTTTCGTGGGTTTTTCCTTTCTCTCTTTTTCTTTTTTTCCTTTTTCTTTTTGTTTTCTTCTTCTCTTTTGCTTTTCTTTTTTTTGTTTCTTTCTTATTTCTTCTCTTTTCTCTTTTTCTTTCTTTTCATTCATTCGTTGCTTTTTCTTTCACTAACTTTTACACTTGCATTTTTAACTTTTCTTACTAATTCCGAAAGAAGGGTATGAAAGAAAATAATTAAAGCTCAAAAGGGTTAGCAAATGATAGAGTGTTTAGATAGCTGAATAAAATTCATTCGTCATTTCGTTCTCTAAAACATGCCAAGTACAAAAAAACATGCCAAGTATGGACAATGATTTGAACAAAGAAAATCATACATAGTATCTTTTAACTGCATCTGAATTGATGGCTATTTCTACACACTTGCCTTCCACATCTGTTAGATACAACGCCTCGTTAGACAATACTCTTGACACGACGAACGACACTTGCCAATTTGGGGCGAACTTTCCCTTTACCTCTGCTTGATGAGGGAGGATGCATTTCAATACCAATTGACCCACTTCAAACCTTCTTGGACGGACTTTCTTGTTATATGCTTTAGCCATCCTCCGTTGTTACAACTGGCCGTGACATACTGCTGCCAGTCTTTTCTCATCAATCAAACTAAATTGTTTTAGACGAGTTTTGACCCATTTCTCATCTTCAATTTCTTCCCCGATGATAATTCAAAGGGATCAGATTTCAATTTCAGCTGGATTACTGCTGCTGCGCAATATACTGACAAATATGGAGTTACCCCCCACTGAGGTGAGAATAGTAGTGCGATATCGTAATAGTGCGAAGGGTAGCTTCTCATGTCATTGCCTAGACCCTTCCACCATTTTCCGAAGTATCTTCTTTATATTCTTATTGGCTGCCTCAACTGCTCCATTTTCCTTGGGGCGGTATGGGGTGGAATTGTGATGTAATCTTAAACTGCTGACATACCTCTTTCATCAAATAACTATTGAGATTTGCTCCATTATCAGTGATGAGTGTCTTCGGGATTGAAAACCAATAGATGATACTCGAATGTACGAAGTCGACTACGGCTTTCTTGGTCACTGCCTTGAAGTTATTACTTCAACCCACTTGGTAAGATAATCAATAGCAACCATTATGAACCTGTGTCCGTTAGAAGCTGCTGGCTCGATGGGTCTGATGACATCCATGCCCCTGGAAAGGAAGGGCCATGGAACAGATCTTTTATGCATTCAGATAGTGGTGAGTGAATCAAGTCTCCATTCACTTGACATTGATGATATTTGCACACGAAAATGATATAATCTTGCTCCGTGGTGAGTCAATAATACTCTATCCGGAGAATCTTCTGCAACAAAACATATCTGTTCATGTGCAGTCCGCAGACTCCAGAATGTACCTTATTCATAATGGCTGTGGCCTGCCTAGCCTCTATGCACCTTAGCAATGCAAGATCCGGCTTTCTTTTGTATAGCACCCCTCCACCGAGGAAAAACCTGCTTGATAGACGACAGATTGTTCTCTTATGGTCACTTGTGGCATGTACTGGGTACACATCCATCCTGATATATTCTTTGATGTCGTGAAACCAAGGCTCACCGTCAAGCTCTTCCTCCACTACGTTACAGTAAGCATAATTTTCATGGACTTGGATATACAATGGATCAACATAGGCCTTATCTGGATGATGTAACATTGATGCCAAGGTGGCCAAAGCATCAACAACCTAATTGTGAATTCTTGGGATATGCATGAACTCTATTGACAGGAATCGTTGACAAAGGTCGTGCAAGTATTGGCGGTACGATATGAGCTTCAAGTCTCGTATTTCCCACTTCCGTTGAATATGGTGTACCAGAAGGTCCGAGTCTGCCAAGACCAAGACTTCATGGACACCCATGTCCGCAGCTAATCTTAAACCCAAAATACATGCCTCATATTCAGCCATGTTGTTGGTGCAATAGAAGAGAATCTGAGCTTTAAGGGGTAACAATGCCCTAACTCAGAAATGAGTACTGCTCCTATCCCAACGCCCTGCATGTTGGCAGCCCCATCGAAAAATCAATTCAATCTTTTCTTCTCGCCCTATTCCATTTCATCAATATGCATTACCTCATCGTATGGGAAGTATGTCTTTAAAGGTTCATATTATTCATCTACTGGATTCTCGACCAAAGGATCAGCCAATGCATGCGCATTCATTGTGGTCCTAGTCATGTAGACAATGTCGAACTCGGTGAGCAAGATTTGCCATTTTGCAAGCATCCTTGTAGGCATAGGCTTCTGGAAGATGTTTTTCAACAGGTCCAAGCATGAGATGAGGTAAGTGGTATATGATGACAAGTAATGTTTCAACTTCTAGGCTACCCAAGTTAGGGCACAAGATGTCCTTTCAAGATGAGTATACTTAACCTTGTAAGCTGTAAATTTCTTGCTGAAGTAATACATGGCTTGTTCTTTCCTCCCGGTGACATCGTGCTGAACCAGCACACATCCGAATGAGTTGTTAAAGACTGTTAGATATAGGATCAAGGACCTTTCTAGTTCTGGTGGGACCATACTAGTCTTTTCGAGAAGTATTCTTTATCTTTATCAAAAGCCTCTTATCACTCTCCCGTCCATTTAACCGCAACATCCTTTTTCAATAGCTTAAAGATGGGCTCGCAGGTTGTTGTGAGTTGAGCAATGAATCAACTGATGTAGTTCAATCTCCCCAACAGACTCATCACCTCTGTTTTGTTCCTCTGAGGTGGCGATTCTTGTATGGATTTGATCTTTGATGGATCTAGTTCAATGCCTTGGCTGCTGAATACGAACTCTAGAGACTTCCTTGAGGGGACCCGAAATGTGCGTTTTGCCAGATTGAGTTTGATATTATACTTGCGGAGCCTCTAGAAGAATTTCCTAAGGTCTTTTACATTGTTGGATTGCTTCCTGGATTTCACAATTACATCATCCACATAGACCTCAATCTCCATATGTATCATATCGTGGAAGATGGTTGTCATTCGCCTTATATAGGTTGCCCCAACATTCTTCAGGCTGAATGGCATGACCCTGTAGCAATTAGGTTCCCCATGGCATGATGAATGATGTCTTCTCTGCATCCTCCTCATCCATCATAATCCGCTGGTAGCCTGGGTAACAATCTACGAAGGACCCAATCTCATGCTTTGCACAATTGTCAATCAATATATGGATATTTGGCAGTGGGAAGTTGTCTTTTGGACTTGGTTTGTTAAGGTCACGATAGTCGGGTATAAAGGAATCAGGTCAATGTAGTTCTGGAGTGTTTGGTAGCTGGGACTACCATGAGTTGTGACTTTACTGCTGATGCTGCTGTTACTGCTTGCTGACCTCCTTATTACACCTCGTGAAAATTAAAAAGAAGATTAGACTAAGCTATAAGCTACATATTACAAAGAAAAGCCTATCTATATCTTCAATGTCGCTCTTGATCCTTGTTGCTTTGTTGCCTCGTATTTCTTCCTGCGAACTCCTTGTGTCCTTGTTGGCTGCTTGCTTTTTCTTCCTTCATGTTTGATGCCAAATTGTTGGACTTTACATGTATTCTCTTGTTTTCTAGGTGGGTGCCTGATTACAAAACTCGAAGCTTGAAAACATTCCCTTGTTATACAGGTTGGCGCCTGATCGCCAAGGCTCACATCTTTGAATAACATCCCTTTATTCTACAGGTGGGCACCTGACTGCCATGACTTGACATTTGAAAAATATTCCCTTATTCTACAGGTGGGTGCCTGGTTACCAAACTTGAATTTTGAAAAATATTCCCTTGTTCTACAGGTGGCACTTGATTGCCAAACTTGAATTTTGAAAATTATTCCCTTGTTCTACAAGTGGGCGCCTGATTGCCAAACTTTAAATATTGAAAAAAATATTCCCTTATTCTCCAGGTGGGCACTTGATTGCGAAAACTTAAATTTTGAAAAGATTCCCTTGTTCTCCAGGTGGGCGCCTTATTACCATACCAATTCTCGCGACCTGAAAAATGTTCCCTGAGACTGCTGCTAGTTCTCTTAATCACAACAAAACAAACAAAACACAAAAATTCTTCCTGCCCCAGTTTGATGCTGGGCGGATCCGTGAGTGTTAATCAAATCTCCTTACCAAATATCTCTTAATCTAAGCTAATTCCCATTATCCATGAGGGTCTTCACAATTCTTAACTGATGACAACTTTAAGACTATGTGATATTTCTCAAAAGGTATTATTTTCCACTATGTCTTGTTATGAATTATATCTGCTGGGGTCTGCTGGTGACTGGTGATTAAAACTACTTCTCATTATCTAGGCGGGGCCTGGAAACTCTTAATTTGATGATAAAATGTGTCTACCGGGGGTTAGTATTCAGGGCTACGTCCCATTATCCAGGGGGCTCTGACAACTCTTGTTGACTCTTGTTGGGGAAGTATCTAAGCTAAGTCCCATTTTTCAGGAGGGTCATGACAACTCTTAACTGGATCTTATTTCAACATGCAAGTCATTTTATGCTATTTGTTATCCATGATTACTCCTGACCTTAACATAAGTCCCATTTTCCAGGGGGGTCCTGAGGGTTCCAATTTAAATGCCAATTCCAATTTCTGGTTGTTTCTGCTAGTGATTATTGTCTAGAAGGGTTTCTGTGACTCTTACTGAGGGAGGTGTTTGTGCCTGTCCATTTTACCCGTACCTGTCTGAGTTTCCAACTGCGTTCTATCTAAAATTCTACACTTCTCTTAACTCTCAATTGTTTCTATTGGGGTTTGCTAGTTAATGTTTGTCCCCTTGTGCTCATTACCGGGGGGGGGGGGGGTGTTTATGACTGACCATTCCCCTTTTGAGTTCTAGTTGAGTCCCACTTCCAGGTGGGCCCTGAGATCTTGATCGTACCTGCCGTGTGCCTGCCTTCTCCTATGGAAGGCCTCTATTAGGCTCTTCTGGAGTTTTCTGCCCCTGTGTCAATCAAAGAAAACTTTCAGTTCGAAAAGTAGTGGTTGACTCGCGTTATTCTTATTGAAAGCATCCTCCCCATTGTCGTGTTCCGTTGTGTTCCATTTCCCGTATTGATGATGAATTGCTTGAACTACTCAGCCGACCCCTCGGTATCTCTAAGCCTTATTCTCCCCCCCCATCATTGTGCTACAATTCTAATCCTTTCCAGAATTCTATATGTCCTTCCCCGATGAATGACGATTTTGATATATCATACTTTGATCAACCCTCCAAAACTTGCAGCTTCACTTTGTTGTTCATATCCGCGTTACCTTTCCACTCCTTTGCCGAAATCCTTGCACCATTTCTTGGAATCAACACTTCTGTCCATGATGTTGTTTTGGCCTTTGCCTTTTGTGCCTTTATTTTGCTCCCTAATTTGTGTTGCACTTCCGACCCTTTTACCAGAATTCTTTTATGACTCTTCCCGACGATTGACGAGTTGATATATCTTGATGGGTGAACTCTTATGGCTATTTCCATCTTTGTGTTGCGCTTTTGATAGGAGCCTTGTACCCCTTTCTGATGATTGCTGAGTTAGTGTGTTTATGCTTGGCTGATCCTCTGACCCTTCTGGGTTTGTTTTCTTTCTCATCATGGTGTTACATTTCCAAGCCTTTGCTAAAATCTTTACCCTTTCTTGGGATTACCTGGCCCATTTATGATGCTTGACTGACCCTCGATCTTTGTGGTTTTACTTTGCATCCCCGTCTTGCGTGGTGTTCTTATACTTTGACGACTTTTATCTCTTCCCTCAATTACAGTTTTTTTGTAAATCCTTCCTCTTGGTATTCCACATTTGTTATCTTTGTTACGCCTTTGGGCGTCACGCGCTTTATCCCTTTGGGGAATTGATAATCGGGTTTGAAATTCCTTTCGTTTGCTTAAACAAAAGACTTTAGAGGTTCGAAAGAGAAATGAAATGCAATGATATTTGGACGGTGTTTAGGGTAAAGAATTCCAGACTCATAGACTGTTGAACACAAAAGAAAGAAAACTTATCTGAAGAGGAACAAGTGGTTTTCATGATCATGACATGCACTTCAGTCTAGTAGACCCAATCCGTTTCGATGACCGACCTTCTGTTGCCTTGCTTTCGTTGTTGTCACCTTTCTATCCTGATTCATTAAACAAATCCCTAGCTTGGCCTGCCTTACAATTTTCATCTACCGACAGCCCCTTTCTGAGTTATGCTTTTTGCCTCACCTTCACCTCACGGTGCCCATGAGGGTTTTCACCCATGAGACTCTCTTATTTTGTTTTTCTCAACTCGCATCGCCTTATGGTTCTCACACAAGTTTTCACCAATAAGACTCTCTCATTTTTGTTTCTGTTTCTCTAGTTGCCTTAAGGTGCCCGTGAGGGTTTTCACCGATAAGACTCTTTCGTTTTATCATCTCTCTTGCTTGGCTCAGAGTGCTGCCTCTGACACGAATCACCTCTATTTTTATCAACTTGGCATCTTTTAATGAATGATCAGAAGGTCTGTCTTTGGATCGTATTGTGGGCTTTTGGATAGGGTTAGAAAGAAAAGATATCAATGGCTCAAAGCAATTCAAATGAGTTCAAAATTACACCTTTCGGAATCAAATTCTTACAACCACAACTTTTGCCCTAGTTTCTTGCTTGGGGACTCTTGCATTTTTATTTTGATGAGACCGAACCGTGAAGCTGCCTATGTATTCTTTAAAAGGAATCAGGTTACACGTAGTTCATACCGATTTCTTGTTTTTGCTGTTGTTTTTATTTTTTCCTTTTCTTTTCTTTGTTTTGTTTTTGTTTCTTTTTATTCCTTTTCTCTTTTCTCTTTTCTTTTCCTTGTTTCTCTTTTCTTTTTCTTTTGTCTTATTCATTCCTCTTCTTTGTTTTGTTGTTGTCTCTTTACTTTTGTTACCGATTCCGAAATAAGGGTATGAAAGAAAATAATTAAAGCTCAAAAGGGTTAGCAATGGATAAAGTGTTTAGATAGCCAAATAAAATGCCTTTATCATTCCAATTTTCAAAATATACCACGTACAAATAAGTGCTAAGTATAGACAATGATTCTAACAAAGAAAATCATACATAATATCTTTTGACTGCATCTGAATTGATATCCATTTCTACACATTTTCCTTCCACATCTGTTTGATACAATGCCCCATTGGAACACACTCTTGACACAACAAATGGTCCTTACCAATTTGGAGCAAACTTGCCCTTTGCCTCGGCCTGGTGAGGGCGGATGCGTTTCAATACTAATTGACCCACTTCAAACTTTCTTGGATGCACTTTCTTGTTATATGCTCTGGCCTTCCTCTGTTGATACAACTGGCCGTGACATACCACTGCCAACCTTTTCTCATCAATCAGACTCAGCTGCTCCAATCGAGCTTTGACGGATTCTTCTTCGTCGATTCCTGCTTCAGCCACGATCCTAAGGGAAGGGATTTCAATTTCAGCCGGGATTACATCTTCTGTGGCATACGCCAACAAGTATGGGGTCTACCCTGTGGAGGTGCGAACGGTAGTGCGATAACCTAACAATGCAAAGGGTAACCTCTCATGCCACTGCCTGGACCCTTCCGCCATTTTATGAAGTATCTTCATTATGTTCTTATTGGCCACCTCAACCACTCCGTTCGCCTTGGGGCGGTACGGGGTAGGATTTCGATGTGTGATCTTGAACTACTGACGTACTTCTCTCATTAAGTGACTGTTGAGATTTGCCCCATTGTCAGTGATGGGAGTCTTTGGAATTCCGAACCGACAAATGATACTTGTGTGCACAAAGTTGACCACAGATTTCTTGGTCATTGCCTTAAAGGTTTTGGGTTCAATCCATTTGGTGAAATAGTCAATAGCAACCAAGATAAATCTGTGTCCGTTAGAAGCTGCTGGCTCAATGGGTCCGATGACATCCATGGCCCAAGCAACAAAAGGCCATGGTGCAGAAATCGTATGCAATTCAAACGGCGGAGAGTGAATTAAGTCTCCGTGCACCTGACATTGGTGGCATTTGTGTACAAAGATGATGCAGTCCCGCTCCATGGTAAGCCAATAATATCTTACCTGGAGAATCTTCTTTGCCAAAACATATCCGCTTATGTGTGGCCCGCAGATGCCAGCATGCACCTCATTCATGATGGTTGTTGCCTGCCCAACATCTACGCATCTTAGCAAACCAAGATCTAGTTTTCTTTTGTATAATATTCCTCTGCTGAAGAAAAACCCACTTCACAAACGACGGATTATTCTCTTCTGGTCACTCGTGGCTTGTACCGGGTACACACCTCTCCTGATTCTGGAACCAAGGCTCTCCGTCAATTTCTTTTTCCACCATGTTGCAATAAGCATGCTGATCGTGGACCCGGATATGTATCGGGTCAACATAAGACTTGTCCGGATGATGTAACATTGACGTTAAAGTAGCCAGGGCATCTGCAACCTCATTGTGAGTTCTGGGGATGTGATTGAAATCTATTGAAAAGAATCGTTGGCAGAGATCATGTAAGAATTGCCGGTATGGTATGAGTTTTAAATCTCTTGTCTCCCACTTCCCTTGAATCTGCTATACCAGAAGGTCTGAGTCTCCCAAGACCAAGATTTCCTGGACACCCATGTTTGCTGGTAATCGCAAACCCAAAATGCATGCTTCATATTCTTCCATATTGTTGGCGCAATTTAAGCGTAGTTAAGCTGTTACTGGGTACTGATGACCTTCTTCAGAAATGAGCACCGCTCCTATCCCAACGCCTTTCATGTTGGCAGCCCCATCGAAGAACAATTTCCATACCGTTCCGCTTCATCGATGTGCATCACTTCCTTATCGCAGAAGTATGTGTTCATGGGCTCATATTCTCCATCTATCGAATTCTTATCTTAATGATCTGCCAATGCTTTTGCTTTTATGGCGGTCCTAGTCACATATATATTGTCAAACTCAGTGAGCAAGATTTGCCATTTCGCGAGCCTTCATGTGGGTATAGGTTTCTGGAAAATGTATTTCAATGGTTCCAGACGAGAGATGAGATAAGTGGTTTATGATGATAAGTAATGCTTTAACTTCTGGGCTACCCATGTCAAGGCGCAGCATGTCCTTTCAAGATGAGTATACTTAACTTCGGAAGCTGTAAATTTCTTGCTGAGGTAGTATACGACATGCTCTTTTCTGCCGGTAACATCGTGCTGACCCAACACGCACCCAAATAAGTTGTCTAAGACTGTCAAATATAAGATAAAAGGTCTTCCTGGTTCCGGCGGGACCAATACCGACAGGTTCGACAAATACTTCTTTATCTTGTAAAGCCTCCTGGCACTCTCCTATCCATTTCACTGCATCATCCTTTTTCAACAACTTAAAGATGGGTTCGCAGATGGTTGTGAGCTGAGCAATGAACCGACTGATGTAATTAAATCTTCCCAATAGACTGATCATTTCTCTTTTGTTCCTTGGCGATGGTAATTCCTGTATAGCTTTGATATTTGATGGATCTAGCTCAACACCTCAGTGGCTGACTATGAACCCTAACAATTTTCCCGAGGGGACCCCAAATACGCATTTCGCCAGGTTGAGTTTGAGGTCATACATGCGGAGCCTTTGGAAGAAGTTTCTCAGATCTTTGACATGATCAGATTTCCTTCTGGACTTGACTATCATATCGTCCACATAGACCTCAATTTCCTCATGCATCATATTGTGAAAAATGGTTTTCATAGCCCTCATGTATGTTGCCCCGGTATTTTTCAAACCAAAAGGCATGAATCTATAAAAATATGTCCCCCGTGGTGTGATGAACGCTGTTTTCTCCTCATCTTCTTAAACTATTAAGATCAGGTGATCTCATGCTTCGCACAATTGTCAATCAATATGTGGATGTTTGACAGTGGGAATTTGTCTTTTGGGTATGCTTTTGAGGTAATGGTAATCAACACACACCCTGGTTTTACCGTCCTTCTTTGGTACATGCACAACATTAGCTAACCAAGTGGGGTATCGTGTGACTCAGATGACTTTTTCCTCAAACTGCTTGGTCACTTCCTCTTTAATTTTCACTCTCACATCAGTCTTGAACTTTCTCAACTTTTGCTTGACAGGCGGGCAGACTGGGTCAGTGGGTAACTTGTGGACAACCAAGTCAGTGCTCAATACGGGCATGTCGTCGTAGGACCATGCAAAGACAAATTTGTACTCAAGCAACACTTCAATTATTTCTTTCCTAAGTTGTGGCTCCTGATGGACACTTATTTTTATTTTTTTGACATTATCCGGACTTCCTAAATTGACTGCCTCTGTGTTACTCAGGTTTGGTTTGGGTTTCTCTTCGAATTGGGTCAACTCTTTACTAATCTCATCCCATGCCCCCTCCTCATCATACCCTGGTTCATCCTCACGTTCTATTTCCTGAATTATTATTTTTGAATTAGGCCTATTTACTGGGCCAAGGAGTCCTTATGCATGTCAGATCACTGGAACCAATATAAAAATAATTGTACAAAAGAGAAAATAAAGAAAAGTAAATAGAAATGGAAACTATTAGTATTGCTGGAAGGGAAATTGCATTTCATTAGAATCAAAGATAACAGAGTTTACACATCCAAATGGACGAAAATAATAACTGAATTAACAACTCTGACGCTAATCCAAACTAGAATGAAAGGAAAATCTAAGCGACGACCACGACTCGCTCCGAGTGGGAAAAGGAGTGGCTTCCCGGTTAATGCTTTCTGCGCATGCTCCTACAAATTTCATATCCGCCCTGCTTGATCCTTCTCCTGCCTCGACCATATTCACGTCATTTAGCAGTCTTTCTAACCCCTTATCACTATATCTGTCTGCATCGATTAACGGGAAAAAAAGCTTTGGTCCGGGGCCATTGCTAGTGCTGGGCTTGACGAATGATCTGGATAGCCTTGGGAGAGCCCAAGCCTTCTGCCTTAGCTTCCTGGTTCGCCTTATGTCTGCGGCTGTAGGCTTGAACACTAGGCCGAAAATGTCCAGGATTTTGGGGAGGGACACTGGTTGCACAATGACTTGCAGAGAAGCCCCAAACCCCTTGCCGGGTGTAAAACCATTTTTCAACATTTTGGAAGCCACCATGACGGACGTGGTTGCTATCTTTGGGGTTGTGAAAACCTTACCTTTCTGGGATTTTCTCAACTCAAATAGTATCAAGACCTGGTTGACCCATGGCCCTTTGCTGTCCTCAGTTCAATGAAAGGTACGATTGCGTCAGCTGAAGTGCACTGATATCTTCACTGTGCACCACAATCTCTTGCTAGCCCTATTCAAATTTTACCATATGATGCAGAGTAGATGGTACTGCTTTGGCTGCATGAATCCAGGGCCTACCCAACAAAAGGTTATAAGAGATTGCTACATCCAGCATTTGGAATTCCATAATGAACTCAACAGGCCCTATTGTCACTTCCAACACTATATCCTCTACAGTGTCTTTACCTCCACCATCGAAACCTCGAACAAAGATGTTATTCTTGCGGACCCTTTTATTTTCCACCTTCAGCTTGGTCAATATGGACAGTGGAAAAATATTTTCACTTGAGTCGTTATCGACAAAAACTAGAGTAACCACAACATCTTCACATTTCACAGCCAGATAAAGAGCCCAGATGCGCACACTGCCCTCCATGGGCAATTCATCATTAGAGAATGTGACCCAATTTACCTCAAATATCTTGTTTGCAATCTTTTCCAAATGATTCACCGTTATCTTATCTGGGACATGAGCTTCATTCAAAATCTTCATCAACTCCCGGCGGTGTTTATCTGAGTGGATTATTAAGGATAACAAAGAAATCTGAGCTGGTGTCTTCCTTAACTGCTCTATGATGGAGTAGTCATGTGTTTTCATTTTCTTCAAGAATTCTTCCACCTATTCTTCTGACACAACTTTCTTCACTAGTTCTAGGTTATCTTTAAAGATTCTTCCCTTTCTCAATTCTTCCGGGGCAAAGTACCTTCCTGATCGAGTTAAACCTCGTGCCTGACACACTTCCTCCCTAACTTCTTTTCCCTTGTACGTCGCTATTTCTTGCTCATATCTCCAGGGAATGGCTTTGCTGTTGATGATTGGTGGCTGGTTCACTGGATTTACAATAACTGGCTCTATGCGAAAACCTTCCACAACCACGACAGGTTCTTTAGCTGCCCTTTCTACTGTTACTTTTGCCTGTTCCTGCTTTGGCGCAACTGCGTATGCTGAGCTCCCCTGAACTATGACAGGTTTACTGTCTTTTTCTCTTGCCCCGGATACTAGCTTCTCACTGCTTGCGCTCTCAGTTGGCTAAAACTCACTGTCTTTGATCATCATTACCATTTGTGAGGGCCTTTTGGACTCTCCCCTTTTTTGCATAATCTTAATCATGTTGGTTTCCTGATGGGCCGGCAGCGGGTTTTGGTTGATATTGGGCACCTCTGGGGATCAATTCGGTGGGAGTAAATACGTTCCTGGATGGTGTTCTTTAAATGCCAACATTTTCAGTGACATGCCGTGGTGTACTCGAACAGTATTCACAGCTGACAGAATAATCTAGATTCTTCGGGTGACGATTTTGCAATTTTGCTTCAATTGGTCAAGACATATCCAGTTGCCGCTGCCTGTGGAATAAGCTAGTGTAGGATTCTCCCAGAGGGGTAAAAGTCTTCTTCTTCTGCACCGTTTCATTTCTTAGGATCGGATTGGCTCAGAAGGCGGGCTTCAGGGGTTATTGGTTCGCTATTAGAGGTGGGTAATGATTTTGTGGAGTTGGGTAGGTATTTTGTGAGGGTGGCGCACGCCATTGTGCGTGAGCGGGAGGCTGGGTATATGCTTGCACGTGATGGACATAGAAGCAAGGTTCTGGTGGTGGATAGTAATGTTATGGTGGGCCGTATGGAGTATGTGGGTATGTTTGATGGTGAGGACAGGGCTGGGCATAATGAGATGGCGCTCGAGGTCTGAACCAAGTTCCCGACTCCACTGTCGCTACTTTCTCTTTCTTCTTCTTCCCGAAGGTTCCCCAGCTCCACCCTGGATGGCCTGAGTAGTTGCCTTAATTGCAGAGTAGCTCATGATTTTATTGGATTTGAGGCCTTCCTCGACCATACTTCCCATCTTGACCACTTCGTTGAAGGATTTCCCCACTGCTGACACCAAATTTCAAAAATAGTTAGGTTCCAAAGCCTGTAGAAAATAATCAACCATCTCACTCCCCTTAATGGGAGGATCAACTCTATAAGCTTGTTCCTTCCACCGAAAACCATACTCCCTGAAAATCTCATTGTGTTTCTTCTCCAGCTTTGTTAGAGATATACAATCCGGGACAATCTCAAGATTATATTGAAAGTGGCAGGCAAACACTTGCGCCAGGTCATCCCAAGTATACCACCGATTGTGATCCTGCCGAGCATACAACTCCAGAACCGACCCACTTAAACTCTGGTGAAAGTACGCCATAAATAATTCATCTTTTCCCCCTGCTCCCCTCATTTTTCTGCAAAACCCCCTTAGATGCGCGACCGAATCGATATGCCCATCATATAAGTCAAATTTAGGCATCTTGAACCTGGAGGCAACTGCACGTCCGCCAAAAAAAAAAAAAGATCCTTGAATGCCATGCTCACTTATCCACCTAATCCCCGTATGTCCCTGAATGATTATTCCAGACTCCAGACCTTTCTAAGCATCTCTTCCTGCTCAGGAGTTTTGATCGGTTTTTCAACTCCCGTCGGGATTTCGGGACGGGGAGCGTAAGAATAAGGCTTATGGGTCTTGTAAGTAGGTTCTGGTGGATAGTATGGAGGGTCATAAGCCTGAAGTTGGGGTTCGCTTGATGATGTATGAAGTGCAGGAGGTGGGGGTGCCACATAGGTAGGAGCAATTGGCGGAGGAGGGTGAGGAGTGACGTTAGGTAGTACAACTGGTGCTGGTTGAGAGGTCGTACCCTGATGTTGTGAATGGATAGGAAAGCTTGAGGGTGGATCAGTGGTGGATAGGTTAGGTGCTTGGGCCAGTGGCAGGATAAAGGTTGAATTAGCCGGTTAAGTCGGGGGGTGGCTGTCCTCTTGCCCATGCCTGGTACATCTCAGCCATTTGGTGCTTTAGCTTATACATTTCCTCCTTTATAGCAGTAATGTCCAATTCCTCTGCTTCCTTCGATGGGTCAATAATTGTGACATCACTTTCCTAATTGTCCATGACTTCCTTGCTCTTAGGCCGCGTATTGTAGGAGTGGGTTGCCAGAATGCCGCAAGTACCAATCACCTGTTTAATCTGAAAGTGGAATGAAACCAGAAATCGTTAATGGTTAGGTTCTGACACATAAGCAGCCACATATTAGGTATGAATGCACCTAAATAACAGTCGGTCACTACATGCTTAGTTGCTTGCATCATCTCGGCTTTTATTTCTTCATTTGCGAAGCCCCTTTGTTTTAGCCTTATTCTCTCCCTCTTTTCTATGTCATTCACTTTTTCTCTTATTTTATTCAATTGCGCTCGAATCCTATGTAGATTGCCTACGTATCATGACCCCGCATGAATCAGATTGAGCGTAGTTCTTGCAAATAAAAAAGCGAAGCATAAAATATTTCGGAAATTTCCATTCTCATAATAACAAACTTCAGTTACAAGGACTCGAAAGGCTGATAGGTTAAGCAAGAAACCAACAAGCTTTGATAAACATGAACTACAGACTCGAAGAACAACGAACTATACATAAAAGAAAAATACAGACTCCAGGTTTAACTGATGGATTTTCTAGTATATTTTTGACAAAAGGAAATGCAATATTCATGAATACATTAATGCTTTAATTTCCCCTGGGCCCCGCGAGGCATCATTCGGCCTTGCCGCAGGCTTGCGTGCTAAACTCCCTTGGAGGTGGTGGAGGTCTTCCATCACTTGCAGAACAAAGGTCATGGCGGTTGTAAAGAAAATGGATCTTGTCATATCCTCGCAATGGTTGCACTTTGTGGTGATATAGTCCGCGATCGCCCTGCACTCTTTCACTAATAACACCCTCTTGCAACAATCGCCCAATTTGCTCGGCCTTATCCTCTAGAGTTCGCTCGGCTGCCTGACTCAGTTCTTGGAATTGCCGCAAACCCATTTCCAACCTTGCTATCGCTGCATAACAATATTCTCTCTCGGCTTTCAAGTCCCCGACTTGCTTGGCCACTCTGCTCTCAGACATGATAATCGTTAACCCAACAACCTCATCGTCATGCCTCTCTTTTAATTGCTCAATGATGCGGGCTCGTTCCTCCACATTTTTAGCTAATTTTTTCCAAACAATGGATAGCTCACCTTCTGCTTTATTCAAATCGAACCCATACTCGGTCACATTTCACCTTAAATTGTCTATGAGTTTTTCATCCTTCGCGATCCTGGGGGGAATTTTCGCGGCTGTTTTCATATTCTGGATTTGGGCTTGCAATGCTTCGTTCTCTTTGGTTAATCTTTTCTTTTCCCCCTCATCTGCAGCGGCTTGCAAACCACTTTCAGATTGGAGCTCGTTGGCCTGTTTTTTTAATTTTCCTATGGTGTCCCTGTACTCATTTTCCTTGGCTAACCAGTCCCATTGTTCCTGTGACGTTTCGATGAATTCCTATAGATGAGGAGTTTTGGGTGATCTCTCATACTCAATTTCTCTCATATACCAAGCAAGGTATCCTGGTGACACTTTACCTCTAGTCCGATCCTGTATGCAAGTATTTGCGGTTAGGTATTGGCATTCATTCCAAATCTTGCAGACCGTTGCTTCAGGGAACTGACCATCAGGCCCAATTTCGGCTATCCGGATACTGAGATCTTCATCTTTTGGCACTATCTGGCATCTTTCGAGTTGTCTCAAGACCCGATGCGGGGCATAAGGCTGGATACTCCTAATACCCATCAAGAGGAAATGAGGTTATGTTGCCGGCATGTACACGATCTCATCCACTGACCACCATCCTAGTGTCCATACTATTTGACTGGCAGTGAGGGACTGAAAGTAAGAAGTCCATCTTGCTACACCTTCGAGTAAGCTGAGCCTTTCAATTCTCGTGTAAAACTCCTCTATACAAGTTTTCTCTGTGGCCCACAACTCATGAATTGAGGACAACCTCTGCTATCTTTATGTCAATGTTCCCATCCTTACTTGGAAACACCAGAAGCCCTAGAAAATCCACCATAAAAGCAAAACGTCTGTGTTCTTCCCACTTGACATGGTTTCCCTTGCTGCAGATTTTATTTTCTGGATTATTCGACCCCCATATGTAACAATATCTAGTATACAAGAATGAAAAGGTGTGAAACCCTGCCTCCAAGTTCGAATCATGTACCACACTACTTATTTTCAAAGTATCTAAGAATATATGCACCGCTACCACTCTTGGAGTAACAAAATATTTGTGTATCAAAGGAAGCTCAGCATTTACAATGTATCCCGCTATTTCTTCCAATGTTGGGGTAAGTTCAAAGTCTGAGAAGTGGAACACATTGTGCGCCGGGGCCCAGCACGTGACCAATGCTCTTACAATGTCTCCTTGGGGTACAATCTTCAATAACCCGGGGAGGCCCCCTAAATAATTCTTTATCTCATCTTGCCCTTCTCTACCTAGATCATTCCACCACAATCGCAGCTCCAAAGGGATTCAGCTTACAACTGAAAAAGGTCCGGTTTGAATTGTGCTCATCCTGCGCATTTAATAAGGTAAATTAGTGACTTATGATTTTATTCTTGTTTGAATACAAAATCAAAAGTTCTTTTCTATGAAATTTATTTTCTAAAACCAAAAGGCCACTTTTGCGAATACGACTTTTAGCACTTCCGGAGGAAGTTTTCATGGCTGTGCCCGCTAACCGGCCAGAAATACAATAAAGACCCAAAGGTGGCCGTTTGTGCAAAATTAGTCTTCCGGTGTTCCTTTTGGGAACATTTGGCTATTTTTGACAATAACAGCGTCACCTGATTTATTTAGAACGGCAAATGAAAATTTGAAAATTATTTTGGCTATTTTTGCATAAGGGAGGTTGGACCCGATGGAGGTTGCTTACGTATCCCACACTTGGTGAGAATCAAACTGGCGTAGTTCGGGAAAAACAATCTCTCAAAACCAAAAACTTTGTTGAAAAGCCCATTTTTCTTTTGTTTTACCCTTTCCCCTCTTTTTCAAAAATCTGGCAGGATTTCGACGCTACTTGAGCAATTGTTTAACAAGACAAATGATTAATCTCAGTCAGCACCAGTACCACTTATTTTCTTAAGTCTCTTTCGTTATTCACAAGCCGGTCAACATGCAAATCCAAGACAACTAAATGCACAAGTAGCACGAAATATGCATCAGGATGGCCTTTACATTTCAGGTCACCTGTCCTGGACAGACCCAACCCCTGTGTTGAGTCCCCTAATTCAAATGCACGTGATTCAAACAAACGTTCCAACTAGCGATCCGGCATGAGGTTTTGTTATGCTAAGTTCAGTACCTTGGTATTTGTTCTAGACTGTGTACCTGAGCGGACAACTCGAGTCGAGGAGGGGGATACGTACCGGGGACCTCTTTCGAGCCTCTTTCTTATTTTATGGTATGACACTAACAGAATAGGGAGTCTCAACTAGTAAGAACATCCCAATAGGTGAGAAGAGAAGGGTTTTGTAGCAGTTTATATGTACAGTTCAGATAATATCAAAGCGGTAAAAAGCATCATTTTGCACATTAAGCCAACATGTAAAATAATCGGATAATAAACAAAGCCAAACACGACGACTATTCTAAGCTCGAATTCATGAACCCAGAACTAGAGATTCTGGGTTCGGTCCCCGGCAGAGTCGCCAGAGCTGTCACACCTTCTTTTGGGCTACTACAACGCATCGAAGGGCGTAGATAAGGGAGTTTTTCCAATTAAAGGACAATCGAAACGAGATTCAACGACTTAAGAGATTTAAGAGTCGCCACTTGGGAGGTTTATGGTGTCCCAAGTCACCGTTTAGAATCCTGAATCGAGGAAAGAATGACTCTGTTTAACAGTCCGCGAACTGGAAATTCGAGTAAGGAATTCTGTTAACCCGGGAGAAGGTGTTAGGCATTCCCGAGTTCCGTGGTTCTAGCATGGTTGCTCAACTATTATATCTGGCTTTAATTATCTGATTTTTATACAATTATGAGCCAATGTTCATTTTGAATCTTTAACCGCTTTTATTATTATTATTCTTTTTAAGGAGAATTGCAACATCGTTAAAATGTGTCTCGAACCACGTCACATAAATGCACCCGTGATTTTTGCCATATTTCAACTTCGATGAGATTTTTTATTTGGGTCACATAAATGTGCACCCATACTTAGGAAGATAAAATTATTCGAGACGCGCCAAAAAGTGACTAACGAGTTATTATCTTTGCGGGAAAGCTGTGGAATTTGCTAAACGGCGTGTCCCGAATCTCTAAGGATTTTAGTGTAAATATTTCATGAGGGCCACACAATTTTGGATTCCGTTTGGCGTGACACACCTCGTTTTTATTTTAAAAGGTCAATCCTAGAGTCGACTAATATTTTCTATTGGGCATGTCTTAAATATTTTGATGAATTCTCATTTTTAAAACCTGCTTCCCTACTCAAAGCCCATATATATCGCCAGTTAAATTGCCAAGAGGGAGGTATAGTCAATTTTCAACCTACTGGGATGTTGGACCTAAGTTGCAGCATTCATAAATGGCAGTTATAAACAACTGGACCAAGTCATTATTTAAACTCAATAATATATGCCATTCAAAATTGACAAGAACGAAAATCACCAGAGGGACTTTAATCCAAGAACATTGTGAGAACCTAATTCCAGACACAATTGGCCCTTAGAGTTCATTATTTAAAGTATAGACATGACATATTAAATTCTAATTAGTAAGTTAAAAAAATGCAACATCCTATACTTCCAATTATACAGGCCCGATTAATGTCCATTGTACATTCAAAATACTCCAAAACAGATCAACATATATATAAAATATGCAATCCATGCGAATACATGACTTTGGACAGCTGAACACTCAAGTTATAGGCAAACTTCAATGCTCAGTTGCACATACTAAGTTCCTTGGCCTTTAGCCATTAGAGATAGAGAAAATACCAGGAATGAAATCAAAATATGAAGAATAGAGGACATCACTGAGCAACAGAGAAATCAACAGGAAAAATGAACAACCATACAGCTAGGAAGCCAGTTCAATAGCCTAGATTTACACCCAAAACCAAATTTGAACCAACAAAGCCTTTAATTGACCCCAAACAACTTGCAGTCAGACCCAGGAACTCCAGGAACAATTAAAAACCAAGTAAATGATGCAAGTCTCAGAACAAACAAAAATAGACCCTGAAAACAGCTGGACTTCCAATGGAATAGGGTATTTTCGAGTTCCTATTGATTTGTAAAGCTCTAATGCCAAGGTTTTGAAGGAAACAACTCTTAGATATTAATACAAGACCATTTTGACTTTTTCTTTTAATTAGGTTATAACTTGTAGAAATTGAAGGATTACTCTCTGACTATTGCTGGGAATTTTCAGGGATTTTTAGACTCTCCAACCTCTCCTTTTGAATGATTTGGGGTCCCTTTTTATAGACAAAAGCTAGGGCAACCCTTTTTTTTCATTTTAACTAGTAGTCCCTCTTTTAGTTTCCAGACTTTACCTACTTGGTCCTTTACTTTTTAACTTGTTCCCCAAGTTACGGCACTAAAACTACTGCTTTTAGACTAAAATCCCCTTTTAGAAGGGTCTAAAAGATTCTAGCATTGTCTTATATTTATAGACTACCTATACTACCCTTATTTTGATACTAAAATTACGAAAGCCAGGTTAACAACTCTATATTACCCCTATTTTATTCTAAAAATTACAAAAATTAAGTGAAAATCCTATATTACCCTTTTGCTGCTGAAATTAATGTTTTACTAATCTTGTAACTAATCACTAACAGCTAATACTAAATCCTATAGTTAACTACTAATTGCTATGGCCAATCCCCAATGTCATTGAACTATTAATTAGGAATAACTGCCAATCAACCTCCGAAATCAAATACAATTGAATCAAAATATCAAATCAAATACTAAAATTAATAGAAGAACATGGAAGGCTACAACTATTATACTGTTAACAAAATTTGAATCAAGTCAGGATCAAAACTGGGAGCTACTATGCTGGCCAAAAACAGTTAAAAACTAAAAACAAGCAGAACAAAACATAACCAATCTCCTAATTATATGTAAACTGTTAATCAAGACTCAAACCATTGAAATTAAAAGAAAAACCTAGAGGTTGTTATGCTGGATTACAACTAAAAGCAAACCAAAACAATCGTGACCAATTCCTAATTGCATGCGAACCATTAATCAGCACTCAAACTCATAAATCAAGAATACTATTGAAATTGCAAGAAAAAAAATATGGAAGGTATTATGCTAAGAGCAACCAAAACATAGTGTCTAACTGGAATTCACAACTAAGTTTAAACCACACGAGTCGTTCACATAATACAAAAACAAAATAGAAGAAAAAAGAAAGGCAAATTACTGATTTTTCTTCAATTAAACTTGGTTGAAATCAATTTGAGCCTCCAGGTAGAGTCACAGGTTTGTTTTTGGGCCAAACAAAACGTGTGACTCCGTTCGAAACTCAAACAGTCTTCTATGGGTTGAACTCAAAATTAGGTCAGGATGGTTCTGAAATTGGAGGGTTCTAGGAGTTACTTGAAAGGAAGTAGGTGTGTGTTTGGGTAGAGGATGGCCATAGGGGTAGGTGGTGATGGTCTGGAAGGCATTGGAGGTTGATCACCTCCGTGCACGGGGAAACATCCCATTTCTAATGGATATTCGAAGGGTTGGGGCTATGTTCGAAGGTGACTGATGATGGGGTTGGAAAGAGGGGAGTGAGAAGGAGTGTGTGGTATTGTTTTTGGAGCGGTTGGACACCGGGTGCCGCCGTGGACGACGGAGCTGCCCTGCTTCGAACGGTTATTCGACGAGTTCTATGGGGTTTCGAGGGGTGATATTAGGGGGATTGGGAAGAGTAGAAGACAGGGAATATAGGGTGTAAATTTGGGGCGATTTGGAGTTACGCCGGCGGCGGTGGCGATTTTCGGCCGGCGACGGACGGTGGAGAGGTGATGGTTTGATGACGGCGTTACATCGGTGGTTATTTTGGTATGAGGAAGATTGGAAATGTCTCTAGGGTTATGAGTATTGTTCAGACATTTTTATTAAAGATGTGAGAGCAAATCTGGACCGTGGGATGAGGGGTGATGGACGGCTAAGATCAAATGGACATAAAACGACTCGTTTTGGGCACCTGGGGTTTTTGGACCGGGCAAGGGGTTGGGTTTGGGTATGTTTGAGTGGGGTTTGGCTACTTGGGCTGGAAAATGTGGCCCAAATTATGGGTCTCTTATTAGGGAGACCCAGTTTATATAGAATCAATTATCCTTCTCTTTTTGTATATTTTGTTTCATTATATATTTTTTCGGATATTATAATAATAAAACTAAAGTATCCAAAATATATTTTATTATGAAATAAACTAAATAAACTCCTAAGTCCTATATTTTAACGAAAATTAATCAATTTTGTCATTTTCCCTTCATTTTCAATATTAACTAATTAATAACCAAAAAAAATGTTAAATTCAAATCCTATGCAAACATGCTATTTTTTTATTTATTATATTAATTAAAACGTGCAACATGCTAATAAACACAAATTATGCAATTAATTCCTAAAATTCAAACAAACACAAACTCACGCAAAATAAATCCTAAAAGTTCAAATAATAAAAGAAAAATGCAAAAAAAAACACAAAGTCACACAATTGATTCCTAAAAATTCAAATAATAACAGAAAAATCCTAATTAAATGGATGTATAGGAACATTTCATGTGAGGCAGAAATCACATGCTCACAACTACCCCTGATACAACCACTTTTGCATTCTCATGTTTCACCATCCCGTCTTTTGGGGATTCCTTCTTGACTATAGCAACAGGCTCACTACTTGCTGCGCTCAACTTGAGCATCGACATCTTACTTGTCAAATTCTCACCCATCTTCTGTTCACTGGCTCGGATCATCATGGCAGTTTGCAAAGGCTTTTTGGGATCTCTCTCTTTGTGCACTATCTCGGTCATATTTGTCTCTTGATGAGCAGGCATCAGGTTTTGATTAATGTTTGGTGCTTTCAAAGCTTGCACCTCAATTCAATAGGAATCAATGAGTTATTGAATAGCACACTTTAGATGCCAACATTTTCGCGTGCCATGCCCTGGGGCCCTGGAACAATACTCACGGTTGACAGAATAATCTAGATTTCTTAGGGGAGGGTTTGACAATTTTGCTTCGATCGGCCTCAACATGTCTAGCTGCCTCAACCTGTAAACTGGTATATGATTCTCCCAATGGATTAAAAGTTTTCTTCTTCTGCATCTCTCAGTTTTTAAAGCTTTGTTGGCCGAGAAAGTTGGTCTCGGGGGTTGTTGGTAGGCTCTTGAAGGGTAGTGTTTCGGGGAACTCGGTAATTATTTTGTGGAGTTAGCACAAGCCATTGTGCATGGGCAGGAGATTGGGTATATATTTGTGCATAATGGACTGAGAAACGGGTGTTCGGAGATAGATAGTAATGTTATGTTGGGCCATATGAAGTGTGTGGATAGATTGGGTGGTGAGGACGTGGTTGGCTGTAATGGGATGGAACCTGGGGCCCGAACCAAGTCCCTGAGTCAATGGTTGCTACCTTCTCCCTCTCCTTCTTTCCCATTATTCCTTCGGTCCCGCTTTGGATAGACTGGGTGGTTTCTTTGATTTCAGAGTAACTCATGATCTTGTTGGATTTGAGTCCTTCCTCAACCATACTTTCCATTTTCATTACCTCATTGAAGAATTTACCTACCACTGATACCAGATAACAAAAATATGTAGGCTCCAAAGCTTGCAATAAATAATCTACCATTTCACTTTTCTTCATTCGGGGGTCGACCTTCGCTGCCTGTTTCGTCCAACGGAAGCCGTATTCTTTGAAGCTTTCATTGTGCTTCTTTTCCAATTATGTAGAAGACATATGGTCCGGGATAATTTCAAGATTCTATTGAAAGTGACAAGTGAATGCTTGTGCTAGATCATCCCAAGTGTACCACCGAGCACGATCCTGCCGGATGTACCAATTCCAACGCCGACCCATTTAAACTTTGACTGAAGCATGCCATTAGCAATTCATCCTTTCCTCCTGCTCCTCTCATTCTGCTACAAAAACCCTTTAGATATGCGAGTGGATCACCGTGTACATCTTTGAAAGCCACAATCACCTGGCCACCTAACCCTCGCATATGTCTAAATGATTGTTCTAAGCTTATGATCTTCCTGATCACCTCCTCTTGCTAGGAACACTTGACTAGGTTTTCAGCCACCACAGGGACTTCAAAACGGGGAGCATAGGAGTAAGGTTCATTGGATTTGTAGGCGGGTTCGGGATGGAGAGGTGATACTGGTTGTCATGAGCTTGGAGGAAAGGTTTGCTAGATAATCTGTGGAGTGTGCGGGGAGGAGGTGCCACATAAAAGGGAGCAACTGGCGGAGGGGGGGTGAGGAACAACTTTGGGTGGTGGAGTTGGGGGTGCTTGAGAAGTCGTACCCTAGTATTGTGGGTAGAAGGGGAAAATTTGGGGTGGATCAGTTGTAGGATGGTCATGTGACTGGGCTAGCGGTGGGATGAAGTTGGGATTAACAGGATAAGTTGGTGGTGGCTGCCTTCATACCCATGCCTGATACATCTCAGCCATCTGATGTTTCAATTTGTACATTTCATCTTTCATTGCATTAACGTCCAACTCCTCTACCTCTTTCGATGAATCAATGATACTGGCATATCAGTTTCTTCATTGGCATTAATCAGCTTGCTTTTGGATAGAGTGTTGTGGGACTGTGTTGCAGAATGCCGCAAAAAAAACTAACCACTTGTCTGGAATAGGAAAGACAACACCAATACTTATTAGTGGTTAGGTTTCAGCACATAGGTAGCCACATGTTCGGGAATGGATGCACCTAAGTAGTTATCCATTTCTATTATGCACATGAAGTGATCGCTTGTGTTATCCCGGCTTTTATTCTATGCCACCTTTTTTATCTCTCTTTTTTTCCTCTTTCCTTCTTCCATCTCCTACTCAATTTGTTTCACCTACACCTTTCATTTCATTATTTCTCCTTTATTTTACCACCTTTTCTTTATATTGGTTATGGTCGAATCCTATGGAGATTGCCTACGTATTATGACCGCACATGAATCAGACCGAGCGTAGTTTTGGCGAATAAATACAAAATATATTTTAAAGATCTTTCTTCAATTTTCATAAAGTAAAGCAGTCGGTTACAACTTACTGAAGGAAATTAACAAACTCCAAACTCAAAAAAAACAACAGACTCTAACTTAAAATGAAAATAACTGACTTGACAACCTATTATAAACTTTAAATAAAATAAAATGCAGACTCTCAAATGGACCAATAGATTTGAAAATGATGAATACATTAAAGCCTCTAATGCTCCTAGGGCCCGTTGGACAACATTTCTCGCCGCAGGCTTGCGTGCTAAATCCCCTTAGAGGTGGTTGAGGTCTTCCATTACTTGACGAACAAAGGTCATGGCGGTGGCGAAGAACATAGATCTTGTCATATCTTTACAGTGGCTACACTTTATGGTGATATAATCAGCGATCATCCGTACTCTCTCTTGTAGCACCCTTTTCTTGTAACAATCGCCCGATTTGCTGGGCCCTCGCCTCCAAAGTTTATTCGGCTACATGATTCAGTTCTTGAAATTGTTGTAAATCTCTTTCCAACCGTGCTATTGCTGTGTAACAATGCTCCCTTTCAGCCTTGAAGTTCGTATCGTTCTTAACCATTTTTTTCAACCATGATGACCCTCCTTTTCAATCCAGCAACCTCGTTGTCATACCTTTTTATTAGTTGTTTAGTCATGCGTTCGTTCCTTTTTATTTTTTGCCAATTATTTCCGAGCCTTGGATAGCCCACCCTCTGGTTTGTTCAAGTCAAAACCATATTCTCCTACTTTTAGGCTCAAATTGTATATGAGCTTTTCATCTTTATACTTCTAGCGTGATTCTCCGCGGCTATTTTTATTTTTTGAATTTGGGCTCGCAAAGCTTCATTTTCTTTGCCTAGTCCTTTCTTTTCCCCCTCGTCTACCGCATCTTCCAAACCATTTTTGAATTGAAGGTCTTTGACTTGCCTTTTCAATTTCCCTATCGTGGACCTATATTTATTTTCCTTGGCTAACCAATTCCATTGTTCTTGTGACGCCTTAGCAAATTGCTGTAGATATAGCCTCTTAGCCAGCCATTCGAACTCTATTTTTTTTATACCAAGCAAGGTACCCTGGTGCAACCTCACCGTTAGATAAGTCACATACTCGAGTTTCCGCTGTCAAGTACTGACATTCGCTCCAAATATGACGGACTGTTGCTTCGGGAAACTGACTATTGGGACCAATCTTGACCACATGGTGACTAATGTCCTCATCCTTGGGGATCATCTGGCATCTCCCTAACTGTTTTAGCACTCTATATGGAGAATACGGTTTGATACTCCGGAGATCCATTTGAAGGAAATAAGGTTCGGTGGCTGGCATATATATAACTTCATCAATGAGGAGCTACCCGAACGTCCACTCTATTTGACATGTGCTTATTACACGGAGATATGATACCCATTATGTAACTCTTTTAGGTAACCTAGAGACATCAACTCTGGTATCAAATTCCTCTATGCGGCTCCTTCCTGGTGACCCATAACTCATGAATTGAGGTTGGCTACACAGGTGTTCAACCATCTACATCTGTAACAACAAATTGCATCCTTCGAAGATGTGTCCCCCAGCTTTACAGGATGTGAAGACACAAAAAAATTTCAGATAAAGCATGGGTGCGAGGGTGCTCTTTGCTTGAGTGAGCAAAGTGTTGACAACCCCTACTATCCGTATGTCAATATTTGCGTCCTTCCGCAGAAACACCAAAAGGCCTAAGAAGAATACCATAAATGCTAAACACTTGTGTTCCTCTCATTTGAGCTGGTTTCCCTTGCTACAAATTTTGTTTTCTGGGTTATTAAACCCCCAATATATGCCCCTATCATTGGTATATAAACTTTGGAGTACTAAATCCAGCTAACATATCTGGATTGTGAACCCCTCTACTTATTTTCAATGAGTCTAGGAATTTGTGCACAACGACATCCCTTTGTGCAATCAAATACTGATGTCATAGAGGAATTTTGGGAACTCTGATAAATCCAGTTATTTCTTCCAGGGTCAGAGTGAATCCAAAGTCCATGAAATGAAATACGTTGTTGGCGGGGGTCCCAGAATGTAGCCAATGCTTTTATGATGTATCCTCTAGGATTAATTTTCAACAACCCGATAAGTCCTCCCAAGTACGTGTTGACCCTGTTTAACCCAAATTCACATAGATCATTCCACCACATGTGTACCTCCAATGGGATCTTGTTCATGACTGAGATTGGCAAATTTTGATTTGTGCTAATTCTGCACATTTATTAGGGTGATTAAGCAAAAATTATGATTTATTGGACTCAAAACAAAATTTAATTTTTTCTCCAAATTTTTATTTCAAAAATAAAATCCCGGCCTTGTAAATATGGCCTTTCAGCACTTCCAAGGGAAGATTTCAAGGTTGTTCCTACTACTGGCCAACATTTGAAAAATAATCCAAGGTGGCTGTTCTTGCAAAAATAGCCTTCCGGCGTCCTTTTAGGGACACTCGGCTAATTTTGGTTAAATTGCTTTATTTGTTAATCACAAGCAAGATCTTGTTATTTTTTGGCTATTTTCATAAAAAAGAAGTTGGGCCTGATGGGGGTTTCCTACGTATCTCACACCCTGTGAGAATCAAACTGGCGTAGTTCGGGCAGAATTAAAAGCCAACTTTTACTTTTCCTTTTCTTTTTTTTGTTTTTGTTTTTGAAAAATAGAAATACTTTTCTTGAAAATAGACTTCTCTTTTTTTGGGGGGTTTTTATTGACTTTTTTCATTGTTTTGTCATAATTTTGGCAGTATTTTAGTATCAGTTTGTAACCCGGGTAAATTCCTCTCACCCCTCACACTGTCAGATTTTCCTTTCTCCTTTTTTCTTCTCTTTTTTCTTCTTTTTTTTCTTCTTGTAACAAAGCGATTGGCATGAAAATCCGGAATAAATGCACAAATAGCACACAAAATGCATCAGGATGGTCCATTATTTTGGGTTCAACTATCCTAGACTTGCCCAACCCCTGTGTTGAGTCCCTTAAGTCAAATGCATGATGTAAATAAGAGATTCTACTAGGGCTCCGGCATGTGGTTAAGTTATTCTAGGTTAAAAACCTTGGTATAAGGTCTAGATTGTGTACCTGAGTGGACAACTCGAGTCGAGGAGGGGCTACGTACTGGGAACCAAAAGGCCCTTTGTAACTTGTCCGAGCCTCTTTTTTATTTGAAGCTATGACACTAAAAGAATAAGGAGTCTCGACCAGCGAGCACATCCTCGAAGATAAGAAGAGAAGGATTTCGCGACAATTTATATATAGTCCAAAAAATATAAAAGCGGTAAAACAGCATTTAACACATTGGGTACAATTATGCAATAAAATCAGATAATAATAAAGCTAAATACAACAATTATTTAAAGCTCGAATTCTTGAACACTGAACAAAAGATTCTGGGTTTGGCCTAGCATAGTCGCCAGAGCTGTCACACATCCTTTTAAACACTACAACCCCAATGAAAGAGGGTGGATAATGGAGTTTCTCCAATTAAAGGAAAATCGAAACAAGATTCATTTATTTAGAGATTTCAGAGTCGCCACTTGGGATAATTAGAGATTTCACAAGCCAGCGGTTTAAATCCCGAATCGAGGAAATTTTGACTCTGTATATAGTCTACGAGCCAGAAATCTGGGTAGGAAATTCTGTTAACCCGGGAGAAGGTGTTAGGCATTCCCGAGTTCCGTGGTTCTAGCACGGTCACTCAACTCTTATACTTGGATTAATTATCCGATTTTAATGCATTTTTGTACCCATGAGAAAATATTAACTTCTAACCGCTTTTATTTAGTTTTTAAGAAGATTGCAACGTCGTTAAAATGCATTTTGAACGACATCACATAAATGCACCCGCAGCCCGTAACACATTCTACCTAACGTTGAGATTTGGATTTGAGTCACTTAAATGTGCACCCGTATTTAGGAAAGTACACTATTTAACTACCGAGCTTAAAATGAATACGCGTTTGCAATTTACGAGGGATGTGGAATTTTAGTTATGCGGCACACCTCAAATTCTAAGGATCAATAAAAAATTACCTAAATGAGGGCATTGCAATTGTTCAATTTTGTTTAGCATTGGCATAACTTGATCATAGTTATAATAGGAGATTAAACTAAAATTTATAAAGCCGTAAGTATTTGTATTTGATAAACTCTCTTAATTAGTGGTCGAGGGATCCAAATACAATTAGCTAGATTACTCTTTTAAATTCCCTTTAGGATTTTGGGCCTAAACTAAACATTGGCCCAAAAGGAATAGTGCAAAGACTTCTATATTAACGAAGGGGAGGGGAAGTGGGCCCAAATTCCAGCCCAAAAAGAGGCTGAAGAATCTGTAGCCTCATATTACGAAGCCCTGGGATTGAATCCCCATGGCTACAAATCGATGCACAAGCCAATAACAACAAGATAAATCGAACCACTTAAAGAAAACACAACTAAAAATACAACTCATAATTAAACTACTATCCTGGATTCATGATACTCTAAATTTCCAAAATTGGTTTTAGGGGAACTTCGACCATTACTTAGTACCCTAACTTCATGAATGAAACCTTTTTGATGACCAACTTACATTCAATATCATACCCTAATACGTTTGAAACATGATAAACTGTGAATAACCCACAATATCATACAATTAATTCATGCAAAATACCACATCAACTAAGTACCTATTTAACAATTCTAAAAGTGCATATTAAATAAAAAATTACTGAAGTCTCTAACAGTCCTTAGTTCGGTTACAAAACAATGATATAGATAGTCTATCTAAAGGCAAGCCACATCATGTTGCATCAGATTGTCAAATATACAAATTTTATGAAGAATATTGTAAATAAACTACAAAATCTAGTACAACACTTCAAGCCTTCATTTCATTTCTTTCCTTCACTTCATAATCAGGGATTTACAGAATTGCATACCTGGTTATTGCAATAAATAGAGAAGCTATGAGCTTAGGTAATAGCAGTAAATCAACAGCAAGACTCAACAATAGTAGTTATAATATTCAACAGACAAAATTTCCCAGAAAAGACTGAAGAAGATCAACCTAAACCCAAACTTGAACAAGCAATATATCAGTAAAATCAACATGGATATGAAAATACTAGAAAACATCCTCCCTTGAACAATGCATCAATTTCAAACCCCAAACCTCCAACACCCCAATCTCAATTCATTTCTAAATCAAATCCATTGGTCTATACTTTCAGGAATTGGCCTTTTGAAAAATCACATAATGAATTTTCAATAAAACAGTAATTTTACTCAAATTTTTAGCTGTATTTTTTAGATTTTTTTTCTATCCTCCTCAATCTACCTTCTAAAGAAAGAAGATAGGCAAGCAAACTAGGGCGCCCTTACAGTGTTAAAATTGTATTTTAGTCCCTCATTTTTTAACTTGGATGCCAAGATTTTACATCAAACTTGATAGGAAGACTCTACTAGAGGCTTCCTATTTCAGTTTCCCTTAATTAAATACCCAAACTACCATTATTTCCATACAGATCAAGTATGGAATTTTTTAATAACCATGCAGAAAATTCAAACTGTAGGATTACCTAATTAACCAACCTAATACTAAATTACTGGACCTAGTTTAAAACCGAAGAATTACACGTAAAAGTCATTCAACAGAAGAGATGCATACAATCCGGACCGATTAACACAAATTGATTGTTGAACTTAGGTCTTTTCAAATAAGACTGACACCACTTGACTATTATGCTCGAGACCTAATTTAAATTCCAGAATTTAATCATGAAATCCAACAAAGACCTACTACTACTAAACTATACTCAGGAATTAAAAGAATTGGAATTCAATCAAGACTCAGTAACTTGACAAAAATCATAAATTCAATTCCAAACAAAGAAGACTGAAAATCAATTAAACTTGCTAATCTTCGACCCAACATAATTTGACATGAAAGCGCAAACTAACAAAAAAGACTAATACCATTTAATTAAACCAAACTACAGACTTAACCTAAACCTTGGAATTAAGCACTAACAACCAAATATACAGAAATGAGATGAAGAAGAATGAAATTTAAAAGTAAACAGAAAAATTAGCTTAAAAATTTATGTTGAACACTGGAAATCTTCATGCACCACTTTGGAAACCCTAGATTCAAATTTTGAGGAGTTTCATGGACAGTCGAGGGAGACTGGTTGTGATTCAAAGGTCAGGGAGGTGAGGAGAGTGTAGGGTGTGGTTTTTTGGTGTTTTGGTGGTGGTAGGGTTTGGCCGAGGTTTTTTTATTCAATATTTGAGATGATCAGCCTAGATTTGAGGGAAACTACATGGGTGTTGATGATGATAAGGTCTAGGAGGTCATTTGGTGTTAATTTGAGATCCGGTTGGGTGGTAGCGCCGCCGTGCACGGCGAAGGAGCCGTATTTCAAACTGATATTCAACGGGATGTGGTGGTATTCGAGAGTAGTGGGTTATAGATTTGGGTACATGAGGCTAAGAGGAATCAGGGGGTGTCAATTTGGTGGCGATGTACGACCGGTGGTGCATGGCGGAGGGAGGTAGCGCTATGGTTTCTAAGGGTGAGGTTAGAGATAGAGTACGAGGTTATTTTGGGGGGGGGGGGTTGTTTGGACACAATTATATCAAACGATCCAGGCTTCTCAACTGTTCGACTAAACAAAACAAACGGCCCTGATTGATTGGCTTCGAAACAACATCTTTTGGTTGGTGCAGGGGACTGGACCGGATTTGGGTGTGGGGTGGACCGGGTTTTGGGTTGCATTTTACATTAAAAATGGCCAAACTTGGGTCCTCTTTTTATTTAATTGATTTTCAGATTTTCTTTCACTAGTTTTTTCATTTTTATTTTCATTTTTCATTGTCAAAAATTTCTAAAAATATAAATACCAAATTAATCTATAAAAATCAAAATTACTCGTACATAATTATTATCAAAAACAATTAAAATAAGATTAAGAGAAAAATTAGAAAAACAAATATCAAACTTAAACTTTAAAGTTCAAATTAAGCCATATTTTTTATTGTTCGTTTCTATGAAATGACTAAATTACTGAATAATTCTTAAAATGTGAAATTAATTCCTAAATGTATATGCAACATATTTTATGTATTTTCACTAATCAAAATGCACAAACAAAATGCAAACAACGAAGGATGCCACAAAAATTCACAATATTGCAAACCAATAAAAGAAATGATGTTATTTATATTTATAGGAGCAATTCATTGTAGGGAAAAAATCACATGCTCACAAATTTAACTGTCTATTTTCAAGCATTTATGATTTTTTTTCATAAACTGACTTGTCTCTTTATTTTCTTTTTCTGTAACTTCCTTTCAATTTTTTAAATATTGTATTTATTATTTTTCCTATGTACAAATACCCAAAAACATGCTATTTATTGTTGCATAAATCATGGTCCACATCATATTCCACTCATGCGTATGAAATCTTATAGCAACACTTGATGAGTGGTTGTGCTCTTCCAATTTATTACCCTTAAATTTGGAAAGTCTTATTTCCAGTAGAACTACTCGATCATCGGTGGAATAGACGGTTTCGTTCCCTTCCCCCTCAAGTTGTCTGCTTGAGTGTAGCAGTCTAGAACCCCATGGTAACCTTACTCTGATCATAATTGTGCATGCATCATGGTTGTCAATTTCAACAAAAAGTTGGAATATCTGGAGCGAGGATTAGTGGAGCTGGAGGGTAAAGTCATAAAAAGGATTGAGGATTGCAAAAATGCTGAAGGAAGTAAAGGAGGACATTTGGCCAGAGCCTACCCGCTGCTGGGTCTGTGTGAACTGGGGAACCTATATGATGGAGTCAGGAAGTTGAATTTGGGGAAGGTCCTTCTGAGACCGTGTAGGCTAGATTTAGTTTCTTTCTTAAATGTAATAACGCCAAGTTCCAATAGTGATTTACTTTTCTATTATCATAGTATCATTTTTGGATATGTCTATTTTCATATTATTAAATGAGGCATTTACTCGCATCTAATGTTCTCCAAATCTTTGTCGCTAGGCCTACCTCGGGCATAATGAAGCCCCCAAATTAGGACACAAATTTACATTCTCGTAATATGTGTCTAAATACTTCAAACATTTCAGAACCCTTACTGACTTGTTTACGTTGTTGTTTTCCTTGTATTCTTTATTCCTATCCCCTAAGTTTGGTTTGCTCATGTTGGCATCATCAGCTTATCATCACCATACCTAAAGGTCCTCCCCATCCTTCTCTTCTAAGTGATCCTAAAAACAAAAGAAAAGCTAGAAACATGCAGTGCAACAATTTAAGAGGAGGAGGAGGAGGATGAAGGCCTCACTATTCAGACTAAGGAGAAAGGAGTTGTTCTTAGAAACTGGATCGCCACACCATCCCGGGCCCGTGGAGTCCTTGGGTAGCTTGGCAGATTTTATTTCTATAACCATTCTAGGCAATAAGATTTTCAGTAACTTTTTTTTTTTTATGAATATTGCTTCTATTAATATCAACAAATATACAATGGAGTGTTCTTTTGTGGTAGTATAGACTAACTACCACATCCTAATCCTTTGACCTTGCTATACAATCATTTACTGCTATCAAGCTATATTATTACATATCATCTATAAAACTAACCACACTAAGGATAATAATTGAGTTGTCGCAGTCCTTTTAACCAAGTCTTGCATCTTCTACCTCTTGCATGAATAAGGATTGCAATTTCTCTGCACAATTTGTTGTCATCAAAAGGTTGTTTCTGAAATCGTATTGCATTTCTCCCTCTCCAAATCAATGAAACAGTAGTAGCAAATGCAGTAGCAATTACAGCTTTTTTGAACTGTTTGCTCCTTGCATTGCTACATATCCATGTTAATTCAGATTTCCAGCAAACAGGCCTTCTATGATATCCCAGCCAATGACAAATCTTGCTCCAAATTCTGTTTGTGACTGAGCAATCAAAAAACAAATGTTCAAAATCTTCAATGTGATGGTTACAAAACACACATGCTGCATCCACCTGAATCCCAAATTGGAGGAGTCTATCAACAGTTGGTAATCTACCATGTGCAGCCATCCATATAGTAAATAAGTGTCGAGGCAAAACATTTGGGGTAGCCATCAAGTTCCTCCAGTCCATCTTAGGAAAATCTGGCAACAGAGAAAGGTAGAGAATATGGATTTGGAATTTTCCAGCCTTACATACCTGTTGCAACATGGATATGAGATCACCTTGTAGACTGTGAGTGTTCATAATTTGAGTTCTACAGTCAATGATCTTCCTAGAGATCCAAGAAGCATTCTTTGGACTTGCCATTGTTTCAATGTCATCATTTTTTATGTAATAAAAATGAATCCATTTAATCCAAAGACAATCCTTCTTCCTAGCAAGGTCCCAAAGCAATTTAGAAACAGCTGCTTTATTCCAGGTCTGGATGTCAATGATGTTTAGCCCTCCAGCAGTAACAGGTCGACACACTTTGTCCCACGCTATCAGTGATCTCTTGGACACTATTCCATTGCCTGTCCATAAAAAGGACCTGCAAATAGCTTCAATTGATTTCACCACCTTCTTTGGCAATATAAAGATCTGAGACCAATATGTTTGAACTCCAAATAGTACTGACTTTATAAGTTGACATCTACCAGCATAGGATAAAAATTTTGCAGACCAACAGGTAATTTTTTCAGTGATTTTCTCAATCAAAGGTAAGTATTGATGTATGTTCAGCTTCTTTGACTGTAATGGAATGCCCAGATATTTGAAAGGGAGATGCCCTTCATTGAATCCCATGTCTTCAAGAATATCTGCCTTCTCAGCAAGAGATATACCAGCAAAATATATGGCATTCTTAGCTTTGTTAGATGAGAGTCCAGAAGCCACAGAAAAGGAGGAGAAAGCAGCTTGAAGAAGCTGAATAGAAGTAGGATCAGCCCTACAAAATAATAATAAATCATCTGCAAAACAGATGTGAGAACAGTTGAGTTTTCTGCATCTAGGGTGAAAATTAAAGTCACCATTTTTATGAAGTAGGTTGAGGTTCCTGTTGAGATATTCCATAGCAATAACAAATAGGTAAGGAGACATAGGATCTCCTTGCCTAATACCTCTTTTAGCTAAGAATGGCTTAGTGAGACCTCCATTAATCACTAAGGAATAAGTGACTGATGAAACACAAGCCATAATCCAGTCCACAAACTTTGCAGGAAATCCAAGATCCACCAGCATCTGCCTGAGAAATCTCCATTCAATTGTATCATATGCCTTCCTCAAGTCAACCTTAAGCACACACCTAGGTGATATACCTTTCCTTCCATACCCTTTAAACAATTCATGACTGAGTAGTATATTATCAAAAATACTTCTACCTTCTATGAATGCTGACTGTCCCTTTCCAATGATGTGATCAATTACAGCTTTAATTCTTCTAGTGAGAACTTTAGAAACAATCTTGTATAAGGTGGTGCAGCAAGCAATAGGCCTGAAATCCTTAACAGTTTGAGGAGTTTTCACCTTTGGGACAAGAGCAATAGCAGTGGTATTTATCATGTGTGGCATGTGACAAGTAGTAAAGAACTCCTTAACAGCAGCATAGACATCCATTTTGACAGTTTCCCAGTTTTTAGTGAAGAACTCCACAGGGAAGCCATCAACCCCTGGAGCCTTATCATTTGGCATTTCCTTCACAGCTTCATTAATTTCCTCCATAGTCACTTCTCTAATAAGGGTTTTCTGTTGTTCAAAAGTGAGGCAGACTCCTTCTTTGACAACAGTAGAATTTAAACAAGGAAGCTCACTAGGACTATCCCCCATCAATGACTGAAATACTTCAATAAATTCTTTCTCAATAGCCAAAGGATCAGTAAGTTTGATACCTGTTTCTGTATATATAGAAGTGATGTTGCTTTGACTGGATCTAATCTTCCATTGAGCATGGAAGTACTTGGTATTAGAATCCCCACAAGCTATCCAGTTTGCCTTTGATTTTTGTCTCAGAACCTGTTCCTCAACATTACTCCATTTTTCTATGCTAAGGAGAGCTTCCTTTTCTGCACTGTACAAGTGGGTTGAAGCAGGGTCCCTCATAATCTGACTTTGGATAATGTCTAATTGTTCCCTAGCACAAGTTAGCTTTTGCTGATAGGAAGCCATATGTCCATTTAAGTCCTTCAACTGTTGCTTCATATTCTTAAGCTTTTGCCAGATGAGTTGCAGTGATGATCCTTGTCCTCCTTGTTTCCATACCTGCTGTAGAATGTCACCAAATTTAGGATCCTCCATAACATTGTGGTAAAGTCTGAAAGGTTTGGGATGAAGCAGTCTTTGCCTTCCAAACTTTATAAAAATAGGAGTATGATCAGAAATAGAATGATTCAAGAAGTCAGCTTCTACATGGCTAAATTGCTGCAGCCACTGAAAGTTCCCAATTGCCCAGTCTATCTTACTATAGACCTGTTTGTTTGTCCAAGAGTATCTCCAGCCTTTTGACCTGATAGGAGTAAGTTGAAGATCATAAAGCAGTTCCTTGAAGTCCTTAACCTCTGCATCTGTTACAGGGGAGCCAATCCTGTCCTCAGATGTTAGAACAGCATTAAAATCTCCACTAATTAACCATGCTTCCTGTCCAGAAATAGGAATTCCCCTGATATCATTCCAAAGCTGCTTCCTTAATGCTATTGTGTTGTATGCATAAATGATACTCAATTGATACTTAACTGCTGAGGCTGAGTCTTCAACACTGCAGTGAATAAGCTGATCTGTGGTTCCCAAAATATGAAGCTGTAAATGTGCTTTCCAAAGTAACCAAATCCTACCATTGGTTGCCATATGATAGTTGCAATGATACTTCCACCCTTTAGCAATCTTATTTATTATATTATGAGCTTTAGGTTCCTTTACCCTGGTTTCAATGCAGCCTAATACATCCACCTTATTCTTCAACAGAAAGTTTTTTAATTCTTTCTGCTTATGGGCTTTATTAAGCCCTCTAATATTCCAAGTGACCAATATCATGAGAAACTAGACTTCCCTAAGGAAGGTCCAGGATCCTGCATTTTTCCTCTTCTCCCTTCATCTAACATCAATTGTGCTATCTCACCAGTTACCTCCTGCATTATGCTCACAGAAGCTACAATCTCAGGCCTTCCATATGTAACCATATCTTCAACACTAGCAGTCATGTCAGTGCCAATAGAGACCCTTGATATGTCTCTATTTTGGTCAGCATTAGCAGGATTAGGAATGACAGTATTTCCTACTTCATCCAATGGAATCTGATTCATTGGAAGAGAGGGATTTACTGTTACATTGCCTTCAGCATTTTCAACAGAGGTATTGGCTTCAATGTTTCCTTTAGGGATCCATTTTTGCCTTGGCTTTTTGGTCCTCTCCTTGTTCCTATCCAGGTTTGCCTTTACTTCCTGCTCATGATTTCCATCTGTATGACTATTGTACCAACAGTCCATAGCATTATGTCCAAACTTCAAACAATGATTGCAAAATTCAGGTTTCCAATCATATTCAACATCCTGTATTTTCACACCAAATGGAGTCTCTAACTCAATTTCCTCAGGGAGAGGAAATGCTGCATCAACTTCCACCAGCACTCTTGCAAATGATATCTTCTCAAATTGAGCTGTTACTTTATCAGTGAATAGAGGCCTACCAATAGTACTTGCTAGCTTGCTGAGGATCTCAGGGGACCAATATCCAAGAGGCAACCCAGGGAATCTCACCCATATAGGGATTGTGCTAAGGATACCATTCTGCATTGAAAAGTCAATATCCCAAGGCTTAAGTATCATCGGTTTGTTTCTGAAGGAATATGGACCAAATTGGAGCACCTGATTCATATCCTCTACAGATTTAAACCTAAAAATGCAATAGCCATCTCTGTGCATTAAGATTTGTGGCTTAGTTACAAAATTCCAAACATGCAATGCAAAATTATCCATGGCCTTTTCATTTGGATTATCTCCGATAATATAACCAATAAGTGAATTGCTCCAGTACTCAGCTTGTGGTCTCAAATTGATGGAACAGTGCGATTGATGCGCACGTTAGCATGTTGCTTTTTCCGTCAAAATGGCGCGTCGCCGGCGGCAGATAATCCCACCTCCTACACAGATCGTCACACCAGCTCAAGGGACTGCGAAGGAACTTGAGCCTTTGACATTTGGAAGCTTTTTGCCTGAAAAGTTTCAACCCAAATCTCCTGTGCATGCAGAGGAAAATGTGAGTTCTAAGGCTCAATTGAAGGAGACTGTGGAAGATTGTGATAATCAAGCTATAAGGAAACTTCAATTTTCAGTAACTTTGTTTTAAAGACTTGCTTGTTTCAAAATAAATGCTCGATTCATCCAGCCATACTTGTCTGGAAGTTTTTTAGTTTTAATCAAATGCATTGCTCTTTAGTATTCATTAATATTTTGTACACTTTTTCTTTCTACAACATTATTATTTTTCCTGATGAACCAGTGATTGTGACATGTAATGAGGCAACGCAATATGGGGATAGTGCCGGATGAAGAAGAAGAAACACCTAAGGAAGGTGTTAGGGAGGTTGAAATCTTTGAGAATAAGTCTAAGTCCAATCTGGATGAGAACGAAGCAGTAAAATTGGGGGACGCCGAGACCGTCAAGGATACTCAGCATTCACTTAACACCAACAAAGAAGGAAGATTACATCCGCTTCTTAAATGAGTATGAGGACATTTCGCATGGTCATATGCCGACATGACCAGTTTAAGCACATCCATAGAGGCTCACAAGTTGCATACTAATCCCATGTGTCTGCCAGTGAAGCGTAAACTTGGAAAGTTCAAACCAGATATGAGCCTAAAAATCAAGGAGGAAGTTACTAAGTAGATCAAAGACAAAGTTCTCAGCGTAGTTGTGTACCCAGCCTGGTTGGCTAACATTTTGCTAATATGAACGAAAGATGGGAAAGCCAATATATATGTTGACTATCTAGATTTAAACAGAGCAAGTCCTATGGAATATTTCCCACTACTAAACATACATATCCTGATTGATAAATGCGCCAAGCATGAACTCCAATCCTTTGTAGATTGTCTCATGGGTTATCACCAGATCAAGATAGACGAAGAAGACACAGACAAACCAGCTTTTATCATACCTTGGGGAGGGGTGTATACTGTTACGAAATGATTCCATTTGGTCTAAAGAATGTTGGGGCTACCTGCATAAGAGCGATGACAACTATCTTCCATGATATGATACACAAGGAAATAAATATGTATGTGGACGACGTCATTATCAAATCCAAGAGGGCTGCAGAGTACATAGCAGAATTGAAAAAGTTCTTTGACAGATTAAGGAGGTACAATTTGAAGTTGAACCCTGCAAAGTGTGCATTCGAGGTTCCCCAGGAAAGTTATTGGGATTCATTGTCAGCCGTCGAGGGATCGAGCTAGATCCATCAAAATTCAAGGCTATTCAGGAGTTACCGCTGTCCCTAGGAGCAAAAGAGACGTGATGAGTTTCCGAGGATGTCTCAACTATATCAGTCATTTCATAGCACAGTCCACAACCATATGAGAACCCATCTTCAAGATGTTGAGGAAAGATGTCGAAACAAGCTGGACAGAGGATTATCAGAAAGATTTTGACAAGATCAAGGAGTACCTGTCCACACCACCAATTCAAGTCCTGACAGAACCAGCCTGCCCTTTGCTACTGTATCTATCTGTATTGGATGGAGCCCTTGGATGTGTTCTAAGACATTATGATAAGATAGGGAGGAAGGAGAAAGCCATATACTACTTTAGTTAGAAGATCACACCTTACGAATCACGATACTCTCTGTTGGAACACACTTGATACGCTTTGACCTGGACAAACAAGAATTTGAGGCATTACTTTTGTGCCTATATCACGTACCTCATATCTAAGAAATACCATATTAAATACATATTTCAGAAACGCATGCCAACTAGGAAGCTAGCCAAGTGGCAGATACTGTTGGGTGAGTTCGATATCATCTACGCAACTCAAACGCCAGTTAAAAGGCAAGCATTAGCAGATCCTCTTGCTGAAAACTCGGTGGGAGGAGAATATGAACCCTTGAAAACGTATTTTTCTGATGAAGAGGCATCATTCGTTGAAGAGGACATCACCGAAATATACGATGGTTGGAGGATGTTCTTTGATGAAGCTGCAAATTTCAAATGAGTAGGCTTTAGAGAATTTTTGGTATCATAAATGGGCCAACATTATCCGATATCTGCTAAAAACATATTTCCATGGACCAACAACATAGCGGAGTATGAGACTTGTATACTAGGACTCAACATGGCAATTGACATTAATATTTAGGAGATGCTAGTAATTGATGATTCTGATTTGCTTGTGCACTAGTTACAAAGAGAATGGGCCACCATGAATCCAAGATATTTCTATATCTTCACCATCTGCAACAACTGAGAAAGAGGTTTGAAAAGATAGAGTTTTGTCACGTACCCAGAATTCAGAATGAGTTTGCCGATGCATTGGCCACCTGGTCATCTATGATACAATATCTGAACAAGAATTTCATTGATCCCATCCCAGCCAGAATCCATAATCAACTGACTTATTGTGCACCCGCTAAGGAAGAGACAGATGGAAAGCATTGGTTCCATGACATCAAGGAGTATTCGGAGAAAGGAGAATATCCGAAACATATAAACCACACTAAGAATGCACACTCCGGAGAGTGTCCCATCATTTCTTCCAAAACGAGGGAAACTTGTACAGAAGAACTCTTGATTTGGGATTACTAAGATGTGTTGATGCAAAAGAAGCTTCTAAGCTACTTGCGGAGATACATGCCGAGACCTGCATCCCGCAAATGAATGGTTTTATCTTGGCCAAGAAAATACTTAGGGCAATTACTTTTGGATGACCACGGAGGCAGATTGCATCCAGTATGCCCATAAATTCTACCAATGTCAAATGCACACTGATATGTTAAAAGTACCACCAAATAATCTCAATGGAACAAGCTCACGTTGGCCATTCGCCCCTAGGTAATGGATGTCATTTGTCTGATTCAGCCCACTGCTTCAAACAGACATATGTTTATTCTGGTAGCAACTGATTACTTCACAAAATGGGTAGAGGCTGAATCTTACAAAGCTGTAACGAAGAAATTCGTCCCAAACTTTGTCAAATATCGTATTGTTTGCCTATTCGGAGTCCCCGAGTCCGTTGTTACTGATAATGCTGCGAATCTCAACAATCATATGATGAAGGCCATGTGTGAAACTTTCTAAATCAATCAAAAGAATTCCAAAGCCTATAGACCTTAGATCAATGGAGCCGTAGAAGCCGCCAACAAAATATCAAGAAGATGCTAAAGAATATCGTAGAAAACCACAAACAATGGCACGAGAAGCTACCCTTTGATTTGTTTTATCAATTAAACATGTATTTAACCAATAGCTCTTTTCTATCATGGACCCAACCCAATTAACTAGCCCAAGTTTAACCAAAATATACCCAACCCAACCCAACATCTACCCAACCCACTTCTTGCCAAATCCTGACCGTTGATCATTTTGATCAACGGCCCAGATTCGCTCTTCCTAAAATAAACCAACTTATACCCCCCAAACCATAATCATTCGATTTGATTAAGATCTTCCTATGTCTATGGATTTCTAAGCCTGCTTCTTCACCTCTGTGTTGTTCTTGTAGAAACCCTAATTTTTACCCTTTTAACTTCTCAGATCTATACAATGTCTGAGATGGATCGGACCTATTTCGCATGAGTTTTACAAGAACCTTCTAATTTTTTATAGATTTTCCATTTTTAAAGCTAGGGTTTCCTGAAAAATTCTTTTTCCAAAATGTTTGATAATTTTGAGTGTTCAACCTTCAATTTATTTTGTGTTTTAACCGACTTTGTAAGGTTTTCTCTAACCTTAACTCGTTTATGCTAAAAACCATAATTTTTTGACATTTTGTTTGGATTATGAGTTTGTCTGCGTTACTTGTGCACCGATTTTGTTCTATGCTGTGGTTCCTATGATTTTTCTTTAGCTTAATTCGATGTCTTGTGATTTTCTCTATTTATATCCTAATATTCCTCTACTAAGGTTCTTGGTTCGACTCCTCACTGATTCTATGTGTCCATATTAATCTTTTGCCTATTCATGGTAAACATATATTTGTCTCATAAAATCAGTGTTGATTTAAATTTTGATTTACCAATGTGTTTCGTTAAGGCCTATGTGTTGAGTCTGGATTATTACTTTCTTGCCTTATTTCAGTTGTCCACGATACTTGCTGATTCTTTATATGATTCTTTCCTTAATTAAACCCTTGACTAGTGCTCTCTGAAGTTCTTTATTTTTGGTTTGATTTGAACTCTTTTCTTTAACAAGACCTTTGATTCTTACTTCTTTACTCTGTTTATTGAACCACCTGCCTTTATTAATTCCTACTATTACTGTTGGTTGATTTTCCTTAATTAAAGGAGAAAGCTATATTGAATCTTTGTGTGATTGATTCTGAAGATCCTTAATTGCTGATTGATGATTACTTTACCTAATTTACTCTACTCTTGAGCTACAATATAAACTATATTATTTTAACTTCTTAGACACGAGCACTAGTTTGTAAAACCACCACTCTACACTATAAAAAATCTCTCTGCTCTCTCTTTCCAACTTGTGTTCTCCGTTAGTCCAATCGGCTTCAAGCCATGGCTTGAAATTGTACCACACTTGAAAAATATCTTATTTTTTCTTTCTATAACCGGTATGCTTCTGATTAAGCTTTAGAATACCAACGTATGTGTTTAATTACTATCTTCGTTCATCAATCTGGTGTTCATTCCTGATTTTGTTTACTGCTTACCTAGTATTCCTATATTGCCTTATTCAAATATGTAATTAGCATGACCCCCACCCTACTGGGTTGTTCCCTATCTTGTTTAACTTGTTTTGCATATGTAACTTGCCTGTTTGACTGACTACTGTTTATCTATCATGCTTAATTTTTCCATATGTGCATTAGCATGCCGATTCTTGTTGATACTTGCCTAGCATGTTCATTTAAGTCCTTGCATGTTCTGCCTTACTCCTGCCGAGTTATCCAATCTCCTTAGGGTGACTCTAGTTTGTTGTTTATATGTTCTTAATATGTGTCTGCTGTGATCTTTGCTTCATGTTTCAATGACCTCCACTCTATCTAACCTGTTAGTTCTACAGAACCCCTTTAGAAATCTATTCCTCCTGTTATTTATGTTCTCTATTGAGGTGTATTTTATGTGTTCCAAACCCATCTTTCCTTGTATTAAAAGGTTTTGTCAAAGTACTTTAAAATTGCTTGTTTGTGGTTTATGTTTTGATTGTATTTTTGTCAAGTTATTTTTTTCACTAAAATCAGTACTAGTTTCATAAACTCTTTTTCCTCCTAAGACTTCTTATGCTGCTTACCAAACTCTTTCAAATCATTATGCACTCCCATTTACTCTTAGATTACTAAGTCCTGCCCCTCTGGTATGAGTACTGCTTAGAGACCCTTGAGGTCTCTCTAAAACTGTGACATATTGGGGCTGGAACTTCCACACTGCACATGAATCATTACTTATTTGAGAAATGTCTGGGTGTGAGCACTTGTCGGGATTCTTGAGGTCCTTAGGGAACTCTGACAGACCTAGACATGAAACTAACTATGAAACTTTAGGCACTTGAGACCAGTGAAAGCTTGGTACACCAGGATTTCTTTGGCCCTACTTCAGGCTTCTTATAGCTTAACTTTTATTCTATTTATGTAATTTATATTCACGTCTTGATCTGAAATAATTGATTGTAAACAAATATTGGTGTGACTAGTGAAATGGGAAGATAATTGTGTATTATGGGTAAAAGTTGGGTAGATAACATGCCTTTATGGTTTATTTTGATTTACATATGATGTGTTAGATAGTCTTCCTATAGGATTTATTGGTTGAAATGAATTTTACCTGCTCCTTTTAATATAATTTGATACCATACCTATAGTGTATAAAGTAACTGAGGCTCATTTTCCATTACAACATATAGTCAAATTCATCTCCTTAGAAATCATGCATATATGATTTAAAATCAGCTTTAATAGAAATCATACCTATAGGATCTAAAACCAATTTAATTAGATCTAAAATCAGTTCAACTCACACCTGTAGGTTCTTAATGAGTTTAATTAACTAACCTACTTGTTTCTTCAACAACATGTTAATAAATATCACTACAAAGCATGCCTATAGGATTCAAATTGCTTGTTTAAAATTGTTTATTGTTTTACTGTATTCTTGATCAATGATAGATACCATGCTCATAGGACATCACTATTATGCGTCTAGGCAAGCCTATAGGGCGATTAAAAATCATGCAAACCGTAAAACCACGCCTTATATTTGTAACTTCTCGTGTTCAATAGGTCTAAAATCAGCAGTAACACTTGTTCTTTTACACTTTGATCATAAATCAATACTGCATATTCACTACTCACCTAGATATCATGTTCTAGGTTTCTCTTAAATATCTAAAAGCTGTTATTTGAGACGTGCACTTACTTGTTCTATTCACAGAGATAATACTGTGATCCTTTAATTTTTCTCTATTTAGTACAGTTCTAATTGTTTTTGTTGACACCTATACTTTTTCCCTTAAGGTACCTTAGGATGGTATATAACTACCTAAATTAGAGGTCCTAGATACCTCCTGGGCCACAAGGAAGGTACGGGTAGTGAACGCATGGGATATCTTTCAAGGTTTCTAGAACGCTTTAGGCTATAACCAATGGGAGAGAATTGGGAAGTAAGGATGTGATGACTACGCACTAATCTCATGTGTAGCCCCACATTGAGGAGTGATGATCGGGAATTGTGTGGGTATGATTCTGTAGGCTAACCAGCCTAGGACCCCTCTTTCCCTATTCCTATGTGTTTTATATGAACTTCCTTTTCTTTACTTATGTGCAAGTTGTTCAAATCTCTCTCTTTCTCCCATTAAATCAACCAAACCCGTGTTTTAGGATGTAAAACATGCTTTTATTTTCAAATATCTGTTGAAACTTACTTGCTAAAAGACTAATTCACATAGTATAAGTTCGGCCTGGACCCACCGTTGTGGACCGCGAGGGGTGACTAACACCTTCCCCTCAAGGTTATTTCGAGTCCTTACCCTAATCTCTGGTGATGCAAACCAGTTACATGAGTTAACCGATCTAGGTGCCCTAATGCACTATAATTCATTAGGTGGCGCCTCTTTAAATAACCAAATCCCAAAAGGAAACGAGTTGTTCTCAATGGATGTCAAAACCCGGACTTCCCCGCGATGGAAAAATATATCGCTGAACCCCCTCGCCCTTGTGATCCGAGAGGGGGTTGTTACATACATTTGGTGCAGCCTCTTTTGCTTGTATAACTTTGCTATCAATCAATATCTGGATTTTATACTTCAAAGTTCAACATTTTATCATTGGTGTGTCCATTCATGCCTGAGTGATAGGCACATGTCTTGTTTGCATTAACCAACTGGGAAGAGTTTTCCATAATAACAGCATAATAAGGGTGATATAACCGAATACCTTCAGTCTTTCATTAAGTTAATCAATGGGTTTAGCAATAGGAGTGTAATATCTGGGTAGTCTACGGTCAAATCTATGTTTAAGTTTCTTAGTTTTGGCGGGCAGGGGGTGGTGAGTGGTAATATGTAGGTTGAGTTTAGCAATAGGAATGTACTATCTGGGTGGTCTACGGTCAAAATTTGGTTTAAGTTTCTTAGTTTTGGCGGGCAAGAGGTGGTGAGTGGTAATATGCAGATTTTGTTTTTTAAGTATGGTAGATGGTGGCGGGTTGCTGGTATCTGGGTGGTGCTGGTTGATATGTGGGTGGAGGTGTTTGGTATGTGAGAGGAGATTTTGGCCTTTGAGCTACCATCACGACCCCAAATTCCTTTTTCTTAGATATGCCTCCTGACTGCAAGTCTTTGTTTGTAGCTTGGAGTGCCTCAAAGTTTGTCGCCATTCTGCTTTTTATTCCCTCTTCTATCCTTTATCCAAATTTGATGATGTTAGAAAATTTATGGTTTTCAATAACTCTCAACCTCCCATAGTTTTGCGGATCTTGGGCCCGAATGAAGAATCTGTTCATTACTTTTCCTCTAATGCCGACTATATATCTGGTGCATTCTCTATGTTGAATAAGAACCGATCCATAAAATCTGACGCCATGCTTACCAAGTTAACCTACTTCTTTTGGATTTTGGCTGATATACCAAGATAGGGTGTGTCCAGTGAGGCTCCTCAAAATAACTTCAAGCGAATACTTTCATCTTTACCAACTTTGAGCTTGTCTTAGTATGTCCTTAGATGCACCTTTAAGTCACCTGTTCCATCAAATATTTTAAATTTGGGAGATCTGTAACCCTCCTATAGTTCTACGTCCAGCTAAATACACAAATCTTCATAGTTCAAACCTTCGATGCCTTTACCACCTTCCACGCATTGGACTCGACTTGGGAGCTTCTTAAGTTCCCCCGCCATATTCTTGATGAGTAGGTCCTTCCCGACAGACTCTGGTATGTATATGGTTTGTTGAGGATGTGGGGTATAATTTCCACATATATAGGGTTGCTTTGATAGACTCTAAGAATTTGGGTATCGTGGTGGTCGTTGGATTAATTTTGGGGATCGAGAAAAGGCTGGATGCATTATGAGGAGCATGATAGGTAGTGGTTTGTGGATACTGGGTAGGCTGATAATGATGTTATGGAGGAATCGGTACTGGTGGCGGATTGGGATTTTGAGGCTGTGTGGCATATTGGTGAGGTGCAGGAGAATTTTGTGGATGCTGGTTTGGTGCATTTTGGAAGATGCTGGGTTTTTGGTGTTTTGTTGGTTGATATTAGGTACGTTCAGGGTAAGGGAGAGGTTTTCCAAGTTCTGGACCTCTCAAGCTCCCCTTGTTACTCTAGTATCTTTTGTTCCTGTCGTAAAACCAAATCATTTTGTGCCGAAGTGCTTCATCCATCTGAAGTTTCGACATTCTCTTCATGTGTATCATTGGCTCTCCTGATATTTCTTATATCATCCATTTTGGCCTTTCCTTTGCTTTTAGGATCATTCAGAGTAGGATGAGGTGGAGGACCTCTTGATCTGGTATGATATATGCTGATAATTCCAGTATACATGAACAAATCTTAGGGGATGGGAACGAACAAATAAAGAAAAGAAAAACAAAGGTAAACAAGTTAGTGAGGAGTATTAGACGGTTGTTTGCGGTATTTAAACACATATTACGGAATTATAAATTCCCGTCCTAATTGGAGAAAATTGATGCTAATAACTGCGTCATTCCATTAATATGATAAATAAACCAAAACGACAATAATAATAAAGTCACTAATGGCATATGCTTTGTTACAACCAAAACCTAAAATGAGTCTAGAAAGAAAGTAAAACACAATTCCTAATCTACTTGGTCCCAGAGTGACCTTCTTCATACTTGGCCTTCTTGGTTCGATCAATTAAGCTCCCCAGGTCGCGCATGTGTAGCAGTTGATACGCCCTTTCTAGGAGACCTCCTTCATTTCCACCCATGTTTTCACAGCATGAAACTTTGTTTCTCATCTACCCTTCAAGCTCCATCAATCCTGTTCTAAATATTCCAACCTCTTTGTTGATTTAGTAGAAATTTCTGTCTATCCATTGATTGCTTCCGTGTTTGCTTTGTGCTGGTCCAAATGTGTGGCCTCAAATTCAAAAATACTTTTTCCTAATCTCCTATATTTGACGTAGGCTTCGACAACTTCGTTTATGAACCTATTTCCCAAATCAACCCCTAGCTTGACTTCTCCTACTATGTTGTCGACCAACCATGATGGGTAGAAACATACATGGCCAGCATTGTATCGATATGGCTTGATTGTATCCTTTTCCACCATAGCCTTTAGATGCCACATATGTTGTGACTCATACGTGAATGTAATGGTATCACTTTGGAAATCTACTTTGTAGTGAACCATCTTAGAGACTCCGGGTATGACTTGTTTCCTCCTTTCTTGCCTCACGACTCCGATAGGAGCATAAGGATAAATACCCCATAATCCAATTAGCACTAGATAAGGAATATCTCTTTACCCGACGAGAAACTCACTAGAAAGAAACAATTCAAACATCCAATGGACCTTGTTCTCGGTCAAATTTCTAAAGAAGTGTACCCATCCCTCGGCATTTCCTGGTTGTGAAAACTTGTCCATGATAAAAGTCATCCTTTTTGGGTGGTGAAAATCTATATGGTCATTCCACGGTCGTCGTCGAATTCTTGCCAGTACATTCCCTTTGAAGATATTCCAACAACCATACTAGTAATAGGAAATTACAACCCTCAAAATTCCTATATCCTTTCTTCCATTGGTCCAAATCTCTATATATCTCTGCTTGTATTATTACGATAATAGTGTAGGTTTGTCCCTTATTTCCTTCCATTAGGGCCTTCGTAACCATTTCTAAATGAGTGTGAATTATTTCTCCTTGAATTGGGAATACCAGCATCCCCAGCAAACAGACAATGGACACAAAAACCCAACTATGGGTCCAACCCAATAAAGTAATGGCAAACTTATCCTGGTAAAGGGGGTAGGATTTGTTGTGTCCACAACGTTCGTAAAGGAAGCCGAAGGGTATATAAGACTTCTTCAGGCAGACTAACTCATCATTCTTTCTAAAACCTATCATTTTCAGAAACCTACGAGAAGTACGATTCTCATATGCCAATAAACGGGTCTATCCTAGGGAAGTCTAGCAAATCCCCTTATTTCCTCTAGTATGGGAGTCATTTCTATGTCACTAAAATGAAAATTAACCCTCTTTTCATTTTGTAACGACACAACCCGTCGTCCTATGAGTTATTGCCCCATTTTAACCATTTTATGCTTCTTTATGTTTCATTATCCGTATCGTATGTGATCGAGTTGGTTTGGAGTGGTTTTGATAAGAAGTGAGACACTTAGTCTCTTTTAAGAATGCTTAAGTTGGAAAAGTAAACCGGACATTGACTTATGAGTTAGAGGGATCGTATGTAAATTCTAATGATTCAGTTAGCTTTGAGGGATGATTTGTGACTTAGGAGTGTGATCAAAAGTGGTTTTGGAGGTCCGGAGTAGAATTAGGCTTGAATAGACGAAGTTAGTATTTTGGCTATTTCTGGTTGGTAGGTGAGATTTTGATCCGAGGGTCGGAATAAAATTCCGAGAGTTGCGGTAGCGTTCTTATGTGATTTGGGATGTACGCATAAAATTTCAAGTCACTCAGAGGTGATTTGGTTGGGTTTTTAATCAAATGCGTATTTCGAAAGTTTTTGAAGAACTTAGGCTTGAATTTGATGTAATTTTATGGTTTTGGTGTTGTTTGAGGTTTTTTAATTATTTGAACAAGTTTAAATGATATTTTAGGGTGTGTTGGTACTTTTGGTTGAGATCCCCGGGGCCTCGGGGTGATTTCGGGTGGCTAAACGGGAGGTTTTGGACTTTGAGTTATTGCAGAATTGCAGCAGCTGTGCAGGGGTATTTTGATCATCGCAATCGCAAGCCTGGGGCCACGATCGCATAGATGAATTTGGCAGGCTGGAGTTTTGTTCTATGCTTTCACGATAGGGGGTTCGCGATCACAGAAGGTGAATTCTTGGTACTTCACGTTCGCAGTGAGAGATCCGCGATCGCATAAGAGGACTTGGGTACCCAGCATATTTGTCCATCGCGTTTGCATAATCTGGACCGCGTTCACGTAAGTTGAAAAGTCAAGGCATCACGTTTGAATCAGGAGGGTCGCGTTCTCATAGAACATTTTTTTGAGTCTTTGGAAATTGTTCTTCACGATCGCAGTCCTGTGGCCGCGATTGCATTGAATAAAATTAGAGCTTGGCAGAATAGTTTTTAAAACATTTCCTCCGCAAGCTAAGTCATATTTTCCTCCATTGTTGGGCATTTATGAGCTATTTAGGAGAAATTGAAGAGGGTTTCGATGATTATTGATTTGAGGTAAGTTCTATGAACCCAAAAACGTGATTATTATGTGAAATTAACCTAGAAATTCATGGAAACTTAGCTAAAATTTGAAGAACTAGGGCTTGGGATTTTGAGATTTTAAATTGGGATTATAAGGGTCATTTGATGTCGGATTTGAGAGTTCTTGATACGTATGGACTCGTGGAGAGATAAGAACTCGTTGATGTGAAAATTTCTTAGTTTAGAGAAATGGGCCCGGGGCTCGGGATTTGCTAATTTCGGAACTTTTGATATTTTTCGATTGTTTTCGCTTGGGTTTATTTGCCTTTCTTTGTGGTTTTGGTCAAATTCGACGTGCGAGGAGGTTGATTTGAGAGGCAAAGGCATAGCGAGCTAGAGTTTTGGCCAGCCTGAGGTGAGTAATGAATGTAAATGATGTCATGAGGGTTTGAAACCCCGGAATTTCATATTGTAGTTGTATATTAAGGTGAGACACGCGCTTGATGATGAGTGTGGTGTCATTTGCTATTGGGGATTGTGAATTGGTCTGTACCAAGTGATGTTTTTACGCGTATTTGATTGAAGCTTATTTAATCTTATCATTATTTGGATTAACTGTCATGTTTGAGCATCATGCCAACAACTTGAACCCTACGGGGAGTTTTTTATCGCTATATCCTAACTGCATGAATTTACTACTTGAACTCAGTCGTACCGTTTTCTAATAGTTTACAACTCAACCATCTTTACTCAGATTTTCAAAACTAAAAGATATATTACATCATGTTTTAGGCTGAGAACTGCTACTTTATTACTCCCTATGGGCTATGTGATCTTGGACTGAGATGGGATTGGGCTGCGCATTGCAACAGTATTATATTGATATTGACATGAGGCCAAGGGCCTAGTTGATGCCACGAGATGGCTTCATTTTGCATTTGGGATGTAAGGGGACTCTCCCAGAGTTTGCACACCCCCATTTAGCGCCGTCGATGATAAATAAATGGATTGGACTGCACGTCGCAGCGGGTACTGTAGGGTATCGTTCTATGAGTTGCATTCCTTTATTTGGCAGTAATTTATTTGTGTATATGTTGTAGTATTTCCATATTTCGTTTGCATTGGTTATCACTTCCATATTACCCATTTATAAACTGTTGATGTATAGGTTACTTTGGGTTTTCTATGATTTCTTATTCTCAGCCATTATTTATGTTTATTACTTACTAGGTCGGAGTACTCACATTACTCCCTGCTTTTTGTGTGCAGATCCAGGTGCATCTGAGGATGAGTGAGCATTTTTTGTTGAGTAGCACATATCTGGGAGCATCGAGGTAGCTGAATCGTGTCTACAACCCAAATTTCTCCCTTCTATCTTTGTTTTTATTTTGTATTCCCTAGATGGACATGTATTAGGTTGATAAACCTGTATTAGAGGCTCAGATTTATGACACCGGATCCTTATGATCTACATTATAGATGTAATGTTTGAGATTCCGCATGTTTAACTCCTATTTCAGACTGCTAAAATGTTAATTTGGTAAGTTAATTATGTTAGCTAATAATGAACTACATAATCAATTAGGTTAAGGTGGTAACTTGGTCGGGCTTGCCTATCAGTGTGTTAGGCACCATCAAGGCCGGGGTTGGGGTCGTGATTATCCAAGCCTAGGTTACTTGGTCTCGCAAGTCATGAGCCGGTTCAATAGAGTCTCGCGGAGCGGTACGGAGACGTTTATAGTTATCTTCGAGAGGCTGCAAAACCTTAAGGAAAAACTTGATATTCTTGAGATTCTTGTTGTGCGACTTTGTTCATCCGATAACTAAATTCCTATTATTCTATGCTCTCGCAGATGGAAAGGACTCACCCTACCGGACAAGGTGGATGACCACTAGTGCCACCCACTGAGGCCACTGGTGGCCTTGGATGCGGTCGTGGTCATGGCAGAGTAGCGAGGGAAACACGTGTTGATCCACCAGCTGCCCCAGTTCCGGATCAAGCTCCAGCAGCACCAGTTGTGGGACCAACTGTGCCCATTGTGATGCCGGGTCTTCAGGAGACCTTGGCAAAGATCTTATCAGTTTGCATTGGCCTGGCTCAGGCAGTTTCAGCCACTACTGTAGCAACTACTTCACAAGTCGGGGGAGGCAATCAGACCCCCACTGCTTGCACACCTGAGCAGGTAGTGTAGGGATTACAGACGCCGGAAGCACCTCCAGTTCAACTAGTTGCACTAGTTCAGGACTTTGTAGTTCCAGCTATACCAGAAGATGAGCAATGTCGTCTTGAGATATTTGGTAAGCTCAAGCCTCTGACATTCAGTGGTGCTGAGGGCGAGGATGCCCAAGGTTTTCTTGACAAATGTCAACACATGCTCCGTACAGCAGGGATTCTTGAGTTGAGTAGTGTGGCATTTACCACCTTTCAGTTCACACGGGCTGCTTTTACTTGGTGGGAGGATTTTGAGAGATGTAGGTCTGTTGGTGCAACACCCCTTACTTGGAAGCAGTCCTCTGCTCTATTCTCGGAGAAGTATGTACCGCAGTCCCGCATAGAGGATCTGCATAGACAGTTCTTGTGGTTGACATAGAGGGATATGATCATGACCCAGTACGAGATGAGGTTTTCGCAGTTGGCCCATCATGCTATTAGGATGATTCTGGCAGATCGTGAGAGGATCAACAGATTTATGGATGGCTTTAACTACTATCTCTATAGTCTGATGATCAGAGAGAGAGTATTGGGGCTATGTTCAAGGAGGTGGTCCATATCGCCTGTGAGATTGAGACGGTTTGCCGTAAGGAGCAAGAGGAGAGGGAGGCCAAGAGGCCTCAAGGATCAGGCAGTTTCAGTGGTGCTCAGTCTAAGGGCCAGTTCTAACGTGGTGGAGGTCGTTCATTCAATCATGCCCAGTCGACCCGTCTAGAGTACAAAGGGGCATCTTCAGGCCGTGGTCATTAGGGGTTCCAGCGGGGCCAGTCTTTATTTAGTGCTCTTCCAGCTCTGAGTTCATCTCATGTCCTATCAGCTCAGGGTTTGTCTACGCTAAGCGCATCTGCTAGTCACTCTGGTGCGAGGGGCTCCCTTTAGCCCCTATCTCTGGCACCGGGTAGTTGTCTTGAGTGCGGAGAGTTTAGGCATATGAGGAGGTAGTGTCCTCGATTCATGGTGATAAGTCTTTGTAGAAGGATCAACCCTCGACTTCTGCTTCAGCTACTTCACCACCCCTCAGCCAGCTAGAGGTGGGGGGTCAGGCAGCCAGGGGTCTCCCAAGAGGGGGAGGCTGTTCAGGCGGTGGCCAGGCTCATTTTAAGCTCTGTCGGGCAGGTCAGATGCAATTGCTTTAGATACTTTCATTACAAGTATTGCCTCAGTTTGTCACAGAGATGCCTCCATATTATTTGACCCTGGTTCCACATATTCTTATGTGTCTTCATATTTTTCTCGCCATTTGGGTACGACCCGAGTGCTTCGTACTTTGCCTGTTAATATGTCTACCCTGGTGGGCGACACCATTATTATAGACCATATTATGACTATTAGGGGTCTGTAGACCTGAGTTGATCTATTGCTATTGAGCATGGTGGACTTTGATGTGATCTTAGGCATGGATTTTCTATCTCCCTGTCGTGCTATTCTAGACTGTAATGCTAAGACAATGACTTTGGCTATGCAGGGTGTACCGCGGATCGAGTGGCATAGTGTGACTGATTATGTTCCCAGTAGAGTTATTTCTTTTTTGAAGGCCTAGCATATGGTTGGGAAGGGTTGTCTGTCATATTTAGCCTTTGTACGGGATGTTAGAGTTGAGATTCCTAAAATTGATTATGTTCTAGCGTGAGGGATTTTCCTGATGTTTTCCAGCAGACCTGCCAAGCATGCCACCGAACAGGGATATTGATTTTGGTATTGATCTGGTGCCAGGCACTCAACCCATTTCTATTTCGCCATATCGTACGCACCAACAAAGTTGAAATAATTGAAGGAGAAGCTTTAGGAACTTCTATTTAAGGGTTCATTCGCCCTAGTGTGTCACCATGGGCTGCATCGGTTCTGTTTGTAAAGAAGAAAGATGGAACAATGAAAATGTACATTGACTAGAGGCAATTAAACAAAGTAACCATCAAGAACAAGTATCCCCTGCTTTGCATAGATGATTTATTTGACAACTCCAGGGAGAGACGGTGTTTTCCAAGATTCATCTCCGTTCAGGCTATAACCAGTTGAAGATCATGGATTCCAATATTCCTAAGACTGCATTTAGGACTATATATGGTCACTATAAATTGTCATGTCTTTCGGGCTGACCAATTCCCCAGCAACGTTCATGCATCTAATGGACAGTGTATTTCAGCCATATCTGCATTAATTCGTTATTGTATTTAATGATGATACACTAGTGTGCTCGCATAGTCATAAGGAGTATGCAAAGAATTTGCGAGTGGTATAGTAGAGATTGAGGGAGGAGAGGCTTTGTGAAAAGTTGTCGAAGTGTGAGTTTTGGCTCGGGTCAGTGGCTTTCTTGGGGCACGTGGTGTCCAATGAGGATAAAGAATATAGAGGCAGTTCAGAGTTGTCCTAGACCGTCCTCAGCCACAGAGATTTGTAGTTTCCTTGGCTGACAGGTTATTATCACCGGTTTGTTTAGGGGTTCTCTTCTACTGCATCGCCCTTAACCAGGTTGACTCAAACTGGGTTTTCATTTATGTGGTCAGACGAGTGTGAGGAAATCTTTCAGATACTCAGGATAGCTCTGACCAAAGCTCCAAGATTGGTTCTGCCATTAGCTTCCGGTTCATATACCATGTATTGTGATGCTTCAAGAGTTGGGATTGGTTATGTATTGATGAAGAAGGATATAGTTATTGCTTATGCTTCTCGTCAGTTAGAGCCCCACGAGAAGAACTACCCTGTTCATGATTCGGAGTTAGTTGCAATAGTTCATGCGTTGAAGATTTGGAGGCACTACTTGTATGGCATATCTTGTGAGGTATTCACTTATCACCGCATCCTTCAGCATTTGTTCAAGAAAAAGGATCTTAATTTGAGGCAGTGGAGGTGGCTAGAGTTGCTTGAGGATTATGATATCACTATTCTGTATCATCCCGGGAAGGCCAATGTAGTGGCTGACGCTTTGAGATGGAAGACATTGAGTATAGGGAGCTTGGCATACATTCCAGTTGGGGAGAGGGCATCTGCAGTTGATGTTCAGGCCTTGGAAAATCAGTTGGTGAAATCAAACATTTTGGAGCCCATCCGTGTGTTAGCCTATGTGATTTCTCAGTATTCCTTATATGATCTCATCAGAGAGCGTTAGAATGATGATCTGCATTTGCTTGTCCTTAAGGACAGAGTTCATAACAGAGATGCTAGAGATGTGACCATTGGTGACGATGAAGTGTTGAGGATGTAGGGCCAGATTTGCGTACCCAATGTAGATGGGCTTCGAGAGTTGATACTGGAGGAGGACCATAGCTCGGGGTATTCCATTCATCCGGGTACAGCAAAGATGTATCAGGATCTTAGATAGCACTATTGATGGAAAAGAATGAAGAAAGATATTGTGGGATTTGTAGCCCGGTTTCTCAATTTTCAGCAGGTGAAATATGAGCATCACCGGGTAGCTTGCTTCAGTAGATGGATATTCCTATATGGAAGTGGGAGAGGATTACTATTGACTTCGTTGTCAGACCACATCAGACTTTAAAGAAATTTTATGCTATTTGGGTGATTATTGATCAGCACACCAAGTTTGCGCACTTCATCCCTGTGTGTACCACTTATTCTTCAGAGTGTTTGGGCAAGGATTTATATCCGGGAGGTTTTTTGGTTGCATGGTGTTCCGGTTTTCATCATCTCAGATAGAGGTACTCCGTTTACTTTGTAGTTTTGGAGAGCCGTGCAGAGAGAGTTGGGTACTCGGTTGGAGTTGAGTACAACGTTTCATACTCAGACATACGGACAGTCTGAGCATACCATTCAAATATTTGAGGACATGTTGCTTGCTTATGTCCTGTATTTTGGAGGTTCGCGGGATGGGTTTTTGCCACTTACAGAGTTTTCCTACAACAATAGCTATCAGTCCAGCATTCAGATGGTACCGTATGAGGCCTTGTATGGGAGACTATGTAGATCTCCAGTTGGTTAGTTCGAGCCCGGTAAGGCTAGGTTAATGGGGACAGATTTGGTTCAGGATGCCCTAGAGAAGGTGAAGGTGATTCAGGATAGACTTCGTACAGCGCAGTCACGTCAGAAGAGTTATGCGGTTTGGAAGGTTCGAGATGTGTTCTACATGGTTGGTGAGAAGGTTTTGCTGAAGGTCTTGCCCATGAATTGTGTTATGAAATTTGGAAAGAAAGGGAAGTTGAGCCTGCAGTTCATTGGACCTTTTGGGATACATAGAAGGATGGGGGAGGTGGCTTATATGCTTGTTTTGCGACCCAGATTTCGAGTGTACATCCGGTATTCCATGTTTCTATGGTCCAGAAGAATGTTGGGACCTGTCTCTTCTCTTAGACTTTAGCGCGGTTCAGTTGGATGATGATTTGACCTATGATGTCGCCAGTGGCTATTTGGGGTCGTCAGGCTTGAAAGATGAGATCAAAAGACATTGCTTCAGTGAAGGTGCAGTGGAGAGGTCGGCCCTTGGAGGAGGCTACCCAGGATACCGAGCAGGAGATGTGGAGAAAATATCCTCGCCTATTTTAGGCTTCAGGTATGTTTCTTGACCCGCTCGAGGGTGAGCATTTATTTAAGTTGGGGAGGATGTGATGACCCGACCCATCATCTCGAGAGTTACCGCCCTATTTTCCCCATTTTTTGGATTCTTTATGTTTTTGTATCTAATGTGATCAAGTTGGTTTTGAGTGGTTCTGATATGAAACGAGACACTTAGTTTCTTTTAAGAATGCTTAAGTTAGAAAAGTCAACCTGACATTGACTTATGAGGTAGAGGGCTCGGATGAGTATTCCGATAGTTTGGTTAGCCTCGGGGTATGATTTTTGACTTGGGAGTGGGATCAGTAGTCGTTTTGGAGGTCGGAGTAGAATTAGGCTTGAATTGGCGAAGTTAGTATTTTGACGATTTCCAGTTACTGGGTGAGATTTTTATATGAGGGTCAGAATGAAATTTCGAGAGTTGTTGTAGTGTTGTTATGTGATTTGGGATGTGCGTGTAAACGTTTAGGTCATTCGGAGGTGATTTGTTTGGGTTTTTTATCAAATGCGTGTTTCGGAAGTTTTTGAAGAACTTAGGCATGAATTTTATGCAATTTGATGGTTTTGGTGTTGTTTGTGGTGTTTTGACGATTGGAAAAAATCTGAATGATGTTGTAAGTGTATTGGTACTTTTGGTTGAGGTCTCAGGGGCCTTAGAGTGATTTCGGGTAGCTACACGGGAGGTTTTGGACTTTGAGTTATTGCAGAAACTGAAGCAACTGTGCAGGGGTATTTTGGTCATCGCGATCGCGAGCCTGGGGCCACTATCGCATAGAAGTATTTTGGTAGGCTGGAGTTCTGTTCTATGATTTTGCAATAGGGAGTCGGCGATCGCAAAAGGTGTTCTTCGCGTTCACAGTAAGAAGTCCGTGATCGCGTAAGAGGACTTGGGGACCCAGCATATTTGTCCACCGCGTTCGTATAATTTGGACCGTGTTCGCGTAAGTCGAAAAGTCAAGGCATCACGTTCGCATCAGGAGGGTCGCGTTCGCATAAAATAATTTTTTGAGGCTTGGTAAATTGCTCTTCACGATCACGTGCCTGGGACCGCAATCGCATTGAATAAAATCAGAACTGGGCGGAATAGTTTTTAAAACATTTCCTCCGTGAGCTAAGTCATATTTTCCTCCATTGTTGGGCATTTTGAGAGCTATTTGGGAGAAATTTAAGAGGGTTTTGAAGAGGATTGATTGGAGGCAAGTTCTATGAACCCAAAAGTGTGATTATTATGTGAAATTAACCTAGACATTCAAGAAAACATAGCTAAAATTTGAAGAACTAGGGCTTGAGATTTTGAGATTTTAAATTGGGATTGAAAGGTCATTTGCGGTCGGATTTGAGAGTCCTTGATATGTATGGACTCATGGCGAGATAAGGAACCCGTTGATGTGAAAATTTTAGAGTTTCGAAAAGTGGGCACGGGATTCGGGTATTGCTAATTTTGGGATTTTTTATATTTTTTGATTGTTTTTTCGCTTGGGTTTTGTTCCCTTAGCCTATCATGACGTATTCGTTGTGGTTTTGGTCAGTTTCGACGTGTGAGGAGGTCGATTTGAGAGGCAAGGGCATAGCGAGCTAGAGTTTTGGCCGGCTTGAGTTAGTGATAAATGTAAATGATGTCCTAAAGGTTTGAAACCCCATAATTTCACATCGTAGTGCTATATTAAGGTGAGACACACGCTTGATGATGAGCGCTGGGTCATTTTCTATTGGGGATTGTGACTTGGTTCGTCCTCAGTGATGTTTTTACCGCGTATTTGACTGAAGCTTATTTAATCTCATCATTATTTGGATTAGCTGTCATGTTTGGGATTCATGCCAATTACTTGAACCCTACGGGGAGTTTTTATCGATATATCCATACTGTACGGATTTAATACTTGAACTGAGTCATACTATTTTCCACTATTTTACAACTCAACCATCTTTACTCAGATTTTTGAAACTAAAAGATATATTAAATGATGTTTTGGGCTAAGAACTACTATTTTCTTTTTATGGGAAATGTGATTCTGGACTGAGTATAGGATCGATCTCCGCGCTGCAGCGGTATTATATTGATATTGATATGAGTCCAAAGGCCTAGTTGATGCCACGAGATGGCTTGATTTTGCGCTTGGGCCGTAAGGGGCCCCTCCCGGAATTTGCACACCCCAGTGAGCGCCGTCGATGATAAATAAATAGATCGGGTTGCACGCCGCAGTAGGTACTGTAGGGTACAGTTCTATGTGTTGAATTCCTTTATTTGGCTGTCATTTATTTGTGTGCTATTGTAGTATTTCCATATTTTGTTTGCATTTTTTATCACTTCCACATTACGCGTTTCAAAACTCCTTACGTATAGGTTACTTTGGATTTTCTATGATTTATTACTCTCGACCATTATTTACGTTTATTACTTATTGGGTCGGAGTACTCACCTTACTCCCTGCACCTTATGTGCAGATCCAGGTGCATATGAGGTTGAGTGAGGATTTTCCATTGAGCAGCACATATCCAGGAGCGTCGAGGTAGCTGCATTGCGTCTGCAGTCCTGATGTCTCCCTTATATCCTTGTTTTTATTTTGTATTCCCTATATGGACATGTATTAGGTTGATAAACCAGTATTAGTCTCAGACTTGTGACACCGGATCCTTATGGGCTACATTGTAGAAGTATTGCTTGAGATTTCGCATGTTTAACTCCTATTTCAAACTGCTAAAATGTTGATTTGGTAATTTAATTATGTTTGCTAATAATGAACTGTAAAATAAATTGGGTTAAGGTTGTAAATTGGTCGGTCTTGCCTAGCAGTGTGTTGGGAGCCATCACGACTGGGTTGGGGTCGTGAGACATCCCAAAATATATTAGCGGCCTCGATCTGTATATTTTTGCTGAATGACTAGCAAAGAAGGTAAATTCCCAAGAACTCTTTTCACGTGGTTTTTGTAACTTGGTGCAAGATTTTCCCACTATTCCAGTAGCAAAGGTGGGATATACCGAACCGTGTCGAACCTGGGGACCTCATGCCTTATTTCTGCAAAACAAATAAAAATAGCCCTTGCCCACTCTAGATTCAGCTATTTTCACATTAATGATCAACATATTTGCATATTTTCTCCAAATGATGCACATATCGTGAAATTGTCCATTGGGATTATGAAAATCCTAGCAGACTTTAGACAAGGTTTGTCTTAGTGAGTTATCACGCAGACAGCGTTCTAACTCATACTAGGTTTAGACAAGATTCATGCAAAATTGATTTTATAGTGGGGTTTCTATGAGAGTCTAGACGGGTACCTCAAGTGGACAACTTGAGAGGGAAAGGCATGAAACTATTAATTGAACCACTAATCTACTAGTTTTACCGCAAATAAGCCTTTCCAAAATTTAAAGGGTGGTATTAGAAAGAGCGCGGACACCCATTAAGTGCTGCTATAGTATTAATACACACGAGTGAGATATGATGTGGATTATACTTTATGCAAAGATAAAATAACACGTAGTCAAGTATTTTTGCATGTTTTAAAGCGATAAATATAGTATTGAATAAACGTAAAGACATGAAAGAAAGAAAAACTAGGAAGAAGTTAGTTCACATGATGAAACAATTCTAATAAAGTAAATAAAGGGGTAACGGTTGGGAATAGACGTGATACAAAAAAATTAAAAGTTTGGAGCAAGTGAACATGATCAGGAAATAAAGGGGTAACGCATATTGTAATCAAATTAAATGAAGAATTGCATATGAGTTCACACAAAAGGGAAATAGGGGAGAGGATGTGCATGTGGCAATGAAGAGGGAAAATGGGAGCTGGAGATTCAGGTAACAGCAAAATAACTAAGACATGCTTATCAGGGAAGAATAATTCACAAATATCAAGTTCATTTATGGTACGAGCCTAAAACTATCCCCAGCAAAGTCGCCATGCTGTCCTGCCCCTTTTTCTCGCGAAAGCGGGGCTTCGACATGTGACAACTCTTTTAAAGTGGGTATTAAAAGGGAGAGCCACCACCTAACTGATTAAGGTGCTCTAGGGCACCTATTTGCAGATAACTTTGTATAACCAGTTTGCATCACCAAAGATTGGGTAAGGGCTAAAAATTACCGCGAAGATAAAATGTTACTCTTCAAGGTCTATAATTGTTGGTCCCGGCTGAACTCAATTATTATGAATTAGTATATGTGATCAAAGCTAAGAAACAAAGAATTACTAAACTTGAGTAATCGATTGAAAGACAAGGCGGGAGGGGGTCCTAAGTTTCTTAGCCTAAGGGATCACCCCGTGAAAGGTAAATAATACTTAGTAAATCCCTTGAGATAGGGTGTTACTCATATTATTCAGCGAGAACAGACTATTATCTCCTGCTACCCAATTACTATCCTTAAGTTGTTCACTTGAAGTGCATTAGTCAATTCTAAGGCCTGTCTTATGCGTGCATTAACCATCCCATGCCTATGGTCCATGAGGCATTTGGACCTCTATTTCTGGATGCTTCTAGACTTTAACTTAGGTTGCTCAGAATTTCAAAATGTAGGCGACATACAAAACACATTGGACTTTCACTTATAAGCAAGTAAGGGCTCAAGTTGACCTCCGCAATAAGACAACAAATTCATGCCAAACTGGTTTACATTGATAGATTTTTTATTAATTGCATAATCCTATATGTAGGATCTTTACGTAGTACCAAACGAATGAGCAGATATTTATGCACTTAAAGCCACTGTCTTAATACGATTACCAGGACCAATATAAATTTGCCTACAGATTTTAACATAATGAGATTAAACATACTAGCATGTTGTCTAGGCTTTTCATGCAATAATAAATAGTGGAATTTACAGAAACATATCTAGAATTATCATTTTTAATCTTATAGACATGTTCTCTAGTGAGGGTAACATCATAGTATTTGGTAACTCATGAGCAAACGAGCAGAAGTGATAATTTGATTGATTCAAACCTATAGGCATGCCTTCTACAATTTGATCCAGTTTTTGATACTATAGACATGATTTATATAATTTATGATGGAATGGTATGTAAACGAGGTTTTTGCACACATATCAAATCACCTATTTCCTATAGGCATGGTCTCCAGCAATAAAAATAGAACATAATTTAACCAAACATTGAACATATAGGTAGGCTGCCTGTATATGATGACTAAACATGACAAAATACCTATAGCCATGATTTTTATCATACCACATTTAACAACACATTATTGGGACCTATTCAACCCAAATTGTTGCAAATACAAGATAGAACCCTTTTCCAATTTCATAAACATATCAAAATTAGTATTAAAAATAATTATTACAAACTAGAATTTAATGCAATAAACTACAGAATAATTATGAGGAGCCTATATCAGGTGCAAGTACAATTGGACAGGCCAGGCATTCAACACACAACAGATCCAAAATTCATGTTTATATATAAGAAATAAATAGTTAGCGAGTAATTCACCCACATATCAAGGCAGAGCCAAAGTCCCTAGTATGTGAGAGTTCTTTTGGGCTTCAAGAACCCAGGGCAGTGCTCACACTAGAGAGATTAATCAGAAATAGTTCAGGGAGACGACTAGGGACTAGGCCCTAGTGCGTGAAAGTCTACAGGGGTCTCACGTGAACCTGAGAAGTGGACATACTAGGGAGGCCAAAAGAAAGAACATAGGTTCAATGCTTTCAGCCGGCTAAGAATACAATTCAAAAAGACTAGATAGTAAGGGAATAGAATGGAGTTAAGGGATTTCACTGAAGGGAAGAATCTAAGTTGAGCATATACACACAAATAATAGACATGCTTGAACTTAGGGAGACTTTGTCAGGTTTTCATGAAATGAAGTCAATCACAGGTCACAAAAATTGATTTATAGTGATAAGGGAGATCCCGATTGGGCTAAGTGTAGAAACTAGTATCATAAGAAGAAACCAATTAGCAACAGATCATGACATGTTAGGAACTAATTAGGGATGTTACTAAAGGTGTCAAAATATGATGAAAAATATCAAATAGACCATATTATATCAGATACAACAAATAGACTTGTAATTCTATTAATGCATACATCTATACGTAATTAACTGGCCCACAAAAGGAGATATGAGAACATGTTAAAAAAGCAGAATTATAACAGAATTAAACTTAAAGAGATAGCTATCAGTGGCATATGGTTAAGTAGAATCAAACTAACAAACTTATAGTAGATTTAAGCATGTCTGGTATGTTATAACATTTAGGATAGCATAGTTTAATTGTTATAACACAAATGAAAAGGCAGATAATCAAAATGAAATAATAACATGCATGGTAAGTCACCAGTTAAGATGAAGAGTGGAAGAAGGAATTCAATAGTATGGAAATTTCTAGCCTTGGCTTTCAGTCGGCGAGGAATCAAAATACAGAACAAGATTATTCCAGAGTGGAAGCACACAACCTTAGTTTTGCGTTCTTAAGAATTTTTCGAACATAATCAAATGAGAGTAGGAAGGGGTTTAAATAGTGTAGGAAATAAACACATAAATTTGGAAACAATTAGTCAAATACTAGAAAGACCAGCATTTAAATCAGTACGGAAGGAAAATTTTAATACCCTAATTTTTGGGTAAAATACACAAATCGGTAGAAAATAAAAGCAAAAGAATAACATATTGTACAAGAGGAACATAGATAGGAATTTTACTAAAAAATATCACAGAATCGAACCATATTATATTCGATTAAAAGGATCTGAAACCCTAATATAGGGTAGGTATAAAAATCAATAGATTTACACATAATAGGGTGAATTATGGCGAGATAATATTAAACATCAAATCTTGAACAAAATTATATTCAAATCAATGAAGATTTGTAAACCCTAACCTTAGGGCTAAGAATAACTTAGCAATATACGAGGCAATTTGGACTCACACGGTGCAAAATAAGCATGTACGGACTCAATATCTTCCAAATTCAAGAATCGAAAGTTAAATAGGACAGAATCAGAGTAAGAGTACTTTCCATGTTTAGGAAAGTACTAGGTAATACCGTAGATAATCACCCAATAATGGAAACATATCGAAATGGTAAGTAAATGGGAAGAAAATCCCATTAGGAACGAGATTAGGAGATGATATTGGTGAAGTGATGGGCTAGGGTTCTTCAAAGGAGGAGAGTAGAGAGGCGGAGGGTTTGGGAGAATGGAGTTAGGGTTTAGGAGATGGGTGATATAAGGAAATGGGAAAAACTCTTTTGATCCATAGATCATTTGGATCAATGGCTGGGATTTAAGCAGAGATTGTGTTGGGTTTAATAAAATGGGTAAGGGACTTGGCTATACCAAAACATAAGAAAGGATACAAGGAATTGTATATTGGGAGTCAGGCATACAATAAATCAAATAAAGAAAGTAAGATACAACAAGAAGAGATGATGAAGATATTTGTCCTCATGAAAAACTGCAGGGGCAGTAATGTAGCAAAGTTGACTGAAGCCTCAATACACATGAGGCAAAGCAGGACGTACTACTGGTCAGTAGCACCACAAATAGAGCTTGGCAAGCATTTCCCGGCACACTTGACTGGAGCATCAACATGCAACACAATTGAGGCAAAGCTGGGCATTCGATTGATCATTAGCAGCACATACAGAACTAGACAACCCAATTTCTATTATCATCGCAAAGTCAACAAACATGATGGAGCAAAATTATCCCCAGGCACAAGGGAATACAATACACACATGTAGAAGGCCATAGCAGATACCGGGACACAGATGATCAAATGAGAACATGGTGTATCAATGTGATGATTCAACCACGGAAGTCAACAAGAAAGCATGGGCAGAGAATACTTGACAAAGCTGGAACGAAAATGAGCTTCAAAGAGGCTAGTTGGGCAATTGATATTATCTATGACCGATACAAGAGGGATCAAACTGGTATAATGTATAATGATAGGAATTAATACATTATTGAAGTGTAAATATGGGCCAGTACAAAACTACATGGGTACAGTGGCAAGAATGTTAGAAATAGGGCTACATGTGCAATTTAATTGTGGCTATTGTTGCAAGCTATACATGTTGACTTGCGCTGCTATGCAATGGAAATGTGTGAACTTAGTTGGGCCAATTTATTTGGGCTAGTTGTGCTCACAATTGGACTATGCCTTTAAGGAATTCGGATCTTTTATTTTCAATGGGCTAGTTTTATTATGCAATTTTAGTAGAGAGTTTGTGATATAAATTTTGCGTAATCTACTCAATTTTGATAATAGGATGCATGTAATATACATAGATTATTAGTTACATATTATAGAACATTATGACACTTTGTATTTGTTTTTATATAAATAAAAACTAGCCCTAGGATACGCCTAGTGGATTGCCAAACAAAAATGCTGGTCGGCCAAAGATATTTGGTTGGTGTATTGGGTAGTTTTAGGTAAGAAATTGGGTATGAATTTTGTGTAGATTTTAAGTACCCATTTGAACAAATAAATAATTTTTAAAAGTAATAAATAAATATAACAGGTTATTGTTTGCATAAATATAAGTACATATGGGCTATTATTGCAAAATACGCAATTTAGCCTTAAAATATAAATATAATTACAACAAATGTACTAAAAAATTGAGAATCTAATATGTGTATAAATGATGAGTTTAGATGATTAAATCATCACAAAAATAATTTGGAGTATAATTATTGGATATTTATAAAATAAAATACAGAAATAAATTGATTTAAAGACTTCAAAAATTATGGAAAATTATGAAAAATACTTGGGTATGCTTGTAAATCAAATGATGATGCATATGCACTATTTTGAAAGTCAAAGTATGTGTATGTGTGTGTATGTATGTATGTATGTATATATATTCAAAAATATGAGGAAAATATCGTGTATCGACAACAACCATACAACGAGGAGCCAGCCCCGCATGCCTTACCCAAGACCTTTAATATTCCACCATATTTGAATATATACGACGACACCACAGACCCCAAAGATCACATCATTCCTTACGTCACAACAGTAAAAGGCAATGACATTTTAAAGGAGCAGGTATAATCAGTGTTACTGAAGAAGTTCGGGGATACCCTAACCGAAAGCGAGGGGGTGGGGCTTAACCCGGTACTCAAAATTACCAGCATGTTCAATAAGAACGTTCGAAAAAATGGCCGACAAATTTGTTACCGCCCATGATGGAGCTAAAAAGGGAGAGGCCAGGGTGAATGATATACTCGTCATTGACCAATCGCCTGGTGAGGGGCTCAGAGACTTACTCGCTCTATTTAACAGGGTAAGAATGAGCTTACCAAATGTATCAGAGGGGATGGCGGTGGCAGCTTTGCGAAATGTGTTGAATAGGAATGGGTCGAGAGAAACCAGAAAGTTATTAAGCAGGCTCATGAAATACCCTCCCACTACTTGGGAAGAAATATACAATGCCTACTATGCATAGGTGAGTGTAGATGAGGATGACCTTAACGGTCCAACCCAATAGTTAAAACTAGTCCAATCTGACTAGAGGATGGACCGTCGTAATGGCGATCGAAGAGATCAATCAGGTCCATGCCTCAACTGAGACATGCATCAACCATATATCAGAACAACCATCCCACCATCTCATCGACATGCGGAAGGACAGTCTAGGCCACCTACATGGACTTAGAGTAACAAATGAGGTATGCCTCCACTATTATCTACTGACAATTTTTATGTTTCCCCTTCAGAAATAGTTGACGCACTATAGAAGCTTGGCACAAAGGTGAAGAGGCCACATAAAATAAAGTATGACCCAAGCACCCGAAAGTCGAATGTCCTATGTGAATTTCACTAGGAGTAGGTCAGAAAACCGACGACTGCATAGCCTAGTGCAAGAAGTAGTGAACATGCTTCACCAAGGACACGTGAGTGGTCTGATGAGCGACCGAGGATGAACCAACATTGGCCAAGGATGAGAACAACACCAAGGCCCTCCAAATCCACCTTCTCTCGCCCAAACATTCAAAATTATCATTAGTGGGGGAAATGAAGCAGCAATCAACCACGTGAAGTTCACCACCATACAAAAACTAAAGCAATCGATCACCCACGAACGATATAATGGCCTTAAAGATAATATCATCTTCATAAGTCAGATACCCATGATTTGACTTTCCTCGCTTTGATGCTCTTGTTATTACTTTACATATTTCAGCTACTGATGTAAAAAGAATGATGGTAGACGAAGAAGCAACACATGTATTATCCATCTTCAAGTTCTCATACAAATGAGACTTGAGAACAAAATTTTACCATGTTACGCAACACTAATAGGTTTTCACAATGCAGTTAAGTGAACCTCAATGGAGATAACGCTACTTGTTATTGACGGGGTCATTACCCTAGAAACAATGTTCCATGTCATGAACCAGAAAATGACTTATAATACCATCATAGGAAAACCGTGGATACATGTCATAAGGACCGTCTTGTCTAATCTGTATCAAGTAATTAAGTTCCATACTCTATGGGGTATATTCAAAATTTGAGGTGAACAATGCATAGCCCAAGAATGATATTTCATTGCTCAAGATTGTACATACACTTAAAAGTAAAGGAAGTTGATCCATAAGTGTACCAATTACCAAAGTCGGAGGCAAAACTCGATGCACATAAAACATCATCAAAGACCCAAAGTCGTGAAAGCCGCAGGATCAACGGTAAAGGACCTCGATCCCGTCAACAACAAAAAGGCTTTCATCAGCCATAAACTCTCATAACTACTTAAATTCCATAATTTTTTAATTAACAATACCGATTTGTTTTCTTTATCTCATAAAGATATGCCAAGTATCCTGGAAGACGTTTCAACACACAAATTGAATGTCGATCCACTCTACCCCCTTGTACGGCAAGTAAGAAGAAAGTTCAACTCTGCAATCAATGAGGTCGTCAATGGTGAGGTGGATAAGCTACTCACTAACGATTCCATCTGAAAATTAAAATACCCCCAATGGTCGTCAACATAGTCATTGTGAAAAAGGAAAGTAGAAAGTGGTGGATGTGCATGGATTTCACAGGAACTAAACAAGTCCTGCAAAAAAAAAACTCTTTTTTGTTGCCTCATATCGATCACATCATTGACATAACAGCAGAGCACGAGTTGCTAAGCTTATCGGATGCCTACTCAGGTTACAACCAAATCCACATGGAGGAGGAGGACCAGGAAAAAACTACTTTCATCACCCACTAAGGAACATAATATTACAAGATGTTAGTCACCAAAATGTTTAAGGACTAAGTCGGCAAGAAAATAAAAGTTTATATATACAACATCTTTGTAAAATCAAAAAGGAAGGAGGACCACATCGACCACCTGAGAGAGGCCTTTGGTATACTAAGGTAATACGACATGAAGATAAACCTCGAAACATACGCCTTTGGCATATGTTCGGGCAAGTTTCTCAACTTTCTGGTATCATAAAGAGGCATCAAGGTCAACCCCAACCAAATCAAAGCTATTAAGGAACTACCAGAAGTATTAATCTACAAAAAATGGATACAAAGACTGACAGGTCGTATAGCGCCCTGTCGAGATTTATCTCACGATTATCCGATAGGTGCCACAAATTCTTAACGTGCTTAATAAGAATAACGGGATCCAGTGGAATTAAGACACATCGAGGCCTTAAGAGAACTAAAGGCATACTTATCCTCGCCCTCACTACTAACAAAAGAAGAACTCGAGGAATGCCTCCTAATATACTTGGTCGTATTAGAGGTCACAGTAAGTGAAGTACTTGTCTGTGAAAAGAAAGGTACACAATCTCCAATTTATGACATCAGCAAAACCCTGGTGGACGCTAAAACAAGGTATCCTAACCTCAAAAATTTGGTGTTTGCACTGGTTGTTACTTCACGAAAGCTTACAACCTACTTTCAATGCCACCCATATTGGTGGTGAGAACTTTCCCCTTAAGGAGCATATTCTATAAAACTGAACTATCAGGGAGATTGGCCAAGTGGGCCATAGAAATAAGTGTGCACCAGGCTATGGGTTATATACATAGGATCTGGATTGGGGCTCATACTCGAGGTCCCAATAGGTGAAGTCATCCGCCAATCCATATGGTGCCCCGATATGACTAACAATAAGGCCAAGTATAAGGTCGTAATTACAGGACTAAAGCTAGCTATCACATATGGAGAACAACGAGTTGTCCTCTATGTGACTCAAAACTCGCCGTCAACCAAGTCATAGGGACTTTACAAATCAAAGAGAAGAGGCTACAAAAGTAACAGGCAAAAATTCACAAATTGTAACCAGAATTCGATGAATGGCGACTCAACCAGATACCTCGAGCACAAAATATCAACGCAGACGACCTTGCCAAGTTACCAACGGCCACTAAAAACATTACAAAGGAAAACGTGGTCACTTTTCTCCACTCATCAATAGACCAACTTGAGGTTTACTTTGTAAATTTAACATGGACTAGTGTAACCGTATTATAACATATTTTCAAGAGGGAGTACTCCCATCAGACAAAAAGGAAGCCAAAAAGCTTTGAATGCAGGCAACCAAGTATAGCATCATAAACCTATACAAAAAAACATTTGGAGTCCCCTTGGTAAGATGCCTAGGGAAAAACCAAACAAGACGCGTCCTTGAGGAGGTATACAAAGTCTACTATGATGTACATAAGACAATCAAGTGTTCGACATGTGCCTTATTTGGGCAGGTTATTATTGGTCAACAATAAAGAAGAAAGCTACCGACTACGTCAAAAAGTGCAAGCAGTGCAAGAAATATGCTCCTATGATACACCAAGCAGGCGAGCACCTCCACTCAGTTACATCGTCGTGGTCGTTAATCAAATTGGGGTGGATATTTTCAAACCTCTTCTAGCAGGGCAAGGTAATATACGATTTGTTTTTGTTTTAACTGACTATTTTTCCAAGTGGGTAGAAGTAGGTGCGTTCGCATGAATACATGAACAAGAATTAGAGAAACATCATATGCCACTTAGGAATATCTAATGAAATCACATGTGACAACACACCACAATTCACCGAAAAAAGACCGTTGAATTCTTTGAAAAATGGAACATCAAGCGAATACACTCCACGCCATATCCCCCTGTCGGTAACAGCCAGGCCTAATCCTTCAACAAAAGAATACTAGATATATTTAAGAAAAAAGCTTGAGGACACTAGGGGACTATGTTTGGAATTACTACCAGAAGTACTCTGGGCATACCGTACCATGCCAAAAACAAGCACAGGAGAAATCCTATATTTACTAGTCTACGATACTAATGCCATGATACCGGTCGAGATTGGGAAATCTTGTCTGAGATACTCCAATGAAAGAGGACCAAGCAATAACGAGAATAGGAAAAAATATCTCAATGAAGTAGAGGATCGAAGAGACATGACTTAAATAAGAATGATAGCCTAAAACAACAAGCTAAATAGTAATAAAACAAAAAAGCCAAAGTACAAAGTCGGAGACTATGTACTCATGGCCAAAACACAGGCGAGCAAAGATTAAAGAGAAGGTAAACTAAGATTCATGTGGGAAGGGCCATAAAAAATCATGGCATTAGCAACAGATCATTCCAACTAGAAATAATGGAGGGAAAGCTACTACAAAACAATTAGAGCGTTCCAGATCTCAAATACTTCAACTTCTGAAATGGACGTCCTCCAAGTCATACTCTTTTTCCCTTGCATGGGTTTTATCTCAATTATGTTTTCTTGGGAGGTTTTTAATGAGGCAACGAAGGGGACGCCACGAAGTTCTGCATTGCCCCCTTGCCGACTACCTCTCTAGGCTAAACAATGAATTGACTAGGTACACTGGAAATTCTCCAATATATGTATGGAAAAAAAGAAAAAATGTAATATTCTCCAATGAACGAAATAAAGCAACATCTTTGCACTCTACCAAGTCACTTTACGTTTTACATTCGACGTTGCTCGAATTGTTTTACGTTCGACCTCGCTCAAATTATCTTGCATTCAACCTCGTTTGAACTATCATACATTCGACCTTGCTCGAATTATATTACATTGACGTCGCTCAAATTATCTTATATTTGACCTTGCTAGAATTATCTTACATTAGACTTGCACGAATTATCGTACATTCAACCTCGCTCGAATTATCTTACATTCGACCTCGCATAAATTATTTTTACATGCGACCTCGCTAGAATTGTTTTACATTCCACATCGCTCGAATTCTTTTACATTCGACCTTGCCCAAAATGTTCTATGTTTGACCTTGCTCAAATTATTCTACGTTAAACCTCACTCGATTTAATTCATATTAAACTTCATATCAGTCTAAGATCGACTTGACCAATATCAAACGTATATGAATAATCAAAAAGTCAGGTGCTTCGCGTAGCAAAAGAAAAGAGAAGAAAGGATAACGTAAATCAAGAAATATATAACTAAAAGGAATTGTTGCATTTCAACTATCGAATTACAAAACTTTTTACAAAAGGCTCGAAGATGCCCTCACAAAAATAGCATAGCAAAACAAAAACTAAGTACAACATCTTCACGCCACATCATCCCCATCGGCGTACTCATCGTCGTACTAAGGATTAGAAGCAAGCCTATTTGTGGCGTCATCATCCTCATCGCTACCACGTGTGCCAGGGTCAAACCACAAGCTTCACGGGCTACACATTTCTTGATCGTGACATCCTCAAAATCTACTTTGGAAGCTATCCTGGGAGCCTTTAATGATTTTTACACGTCAAATTAAGCCTCGACATGAACCCATATCTCATACATATCCCGCAGCACACCAGGATTAGTAGAAGTATGAGATATGGATAGCTGTGACTGTCGATGCACCTACTCGGCCTCAAGACAACGACCTGCTCATTTAACCGAGACAAATCCTTCTCCAAACCCTAGATATTCTTTTCTAACCTCACCACCTTAAGTGTCAATCTATTTGCTTTATTAGACCGCTTAGACCTACAAACGGCGGAGGGTATCTTTTAGGGTTGTTGCTTTAGCCATAACGGCCATTCTGCCTTTCTCGGTATGACTCAAATCTTTGACCTTGGCACTCAGCTCACTTTTTAGATCAACAATCCTTGCCTCCCTCTGCCCAAGTTCAACCGTTAAAGATGCTACCTACATTTGAAGGTCAACATTCTCAGTTATCACCCCCTTTCTCACCTCGAGCTCGTCCTTTTGGCCTTCAGAATTGCCTCAAGATCGCTATACCTATCGATGTCCCTCGTTAGCTCACAATTCCACTCTCCCAGCTTTTCGTCTTTCTGCGCCAGCTCATTATCTTTCTGTTTATCCCATCACGACTAAATTTCATCATCCTGGTTAAGGAAGTCGGCCAGCATTCGGTGCTTAGTATGATACTCCTTGTACTTGGAGGTCCTCTTCTTAAAAATGGTCATCCTCCGCTCCTCCTAAAGGTCACGATCGATGATAAGAGACTGATATGCAAAAGAGGAGTTAATGCGAAACAAATCATGATATTAGAAAACAAAACAAACAACACATTTACTCCTAGAGCCATGCCGGATATTCCTAATAAAAGATCAGCATCGTTCATTTCCTGAAGCGTATCGTTCTCAAAAGCCATGCATAGGGGAGCAAAAGCTGATACCGCCCATCTTGAGTTGGCCAAGGGGTCGTAGTCCACGGGGATAACTATGTTCTGGTTAGGACCATACGTCCTTATCTCCATACGGGTATTCCTCTTCAGAAAGGCATGTACATTCCCAAGGTTGATATCCGAGCCAGAGTCGTAGTACACTATAGGGACCGGCCTACTTTCACCAGCCGCTGAGGATGCGCCATCTTCCATGGCCTATGGAAGCTCTTCGCTACCATGAACCACCTCAACCCTGGAGGGCCTCATTTCTATAACGCCATCTTCCGTGAAAATAGTCTCTACATCTGGTGCAAGCACAGACTCCACTTCCAAATCAATGACCTTTTCTAGATCTATGTTAGTAACGACAGCCTTCTCGGTTTCCACCCTTTACCTTTTCCTTGATGGTGACTCCTACCCATGATGTGGATTGTCTAGGAGATAATATATGGGCTGCGAAGAGATCTCATCCCACACGACAATATTTTCAGGGTCAGAGTCCCTCATCGGTAGAACTTGAGTTTGATTTCCTCGAGCGGACTCAGCCAAGGCAAATTGCATCCCAGCCGATGCGATAGCCTAGAGAAATGCAGGAATTGGAGCCTGCTTCTTGGAAACTCACCAACCTAGTGCCAAAAGAAGGTCGCATTAGAAAGTAGCAGTAAAAAACAATAAGCTGAAGTTGAAGTGACACTTACTAGATGGGATTTTGGGTCTATAATGCTTGTGAAAGGATATCCACTCACAAATTCCCGTGACGTAAGGCAACACACGAGCCACCCAATCTTCAATATCAAATATAGAAGAGGGTGCATGCCTCTCATGTGAAAAATAGGGAAGCTACAAGTGAGCCAAAAATGAAAGAATGAAAGAAAATAACGTGCATATGGTGGGATACTTAAGATTACACTTCCAATGCTCGGGAAACCCAGTTAGGTCCACTGCTAGGTGCTCGGTGTTGATGAAGAAGTAATTGAACCAGAACTTCTGATTCATTTTATCGTCCATCCCAACCACAAATACTCTAGTCCCGCGATTAAAAATAAATGCAGTAGGTGGTGAACGTCGACCTCACAGCCAGCCAACTTCACATACTTTGTCAGTATCAAGAAATTTTTATATAAGTAATGGGAGAGTTGCTTTAGGCAGACATCGTAAAATCAGCAAAAGTCCTCTACAAGTGTAAGTAGAGAAAGAGTATAACCAATCAAGAATAGATATACATAGAAAGAACAATATCCAAGTCGATGAACTTTCACAATGTCGCTTCTGGCTGAAATAATTTTGACATGGGAGGAATGCAATATCTTGACAAGAGGTCAGCTATGCGAGGCGATCCCGTCTCAGAGAGCTTCTAGGTAGGAGCAGGAGCAGGTTCCTTTAGGAAGCCATGTCAAACCAAAGGATTCTTGGGACTATCTCCTTCGTGGTGGGGAAGCTTACCTCCTCTTCAACTATGAATTCCTTACCATCAGAAGGAAGGGCCACTGATAATGGAGTTGCACCGTAAATCTCATCGTGAATATAGGGGGGTGTTTGACATACCTCGGTAATGAGATGTATGCAGCACAGACTGAAGAAGGAGATAACAACTAGGTAATAAATAAGGGACTAAAAATTTAAAACTTGTGAGAAATCAAATACTAAAATTGGAGAAGATGATCGGAGAAGAATAGTACTCATGCAAAGTGAAAAATGGTGAAAATCTCCAAAAAATCAAATCCTCCGCCTATTTATAGGTTTGGATGGCGCAAAAATTGGAGCAAAGGATCGTCAATGGCATCAAAATCGAAGCAATAGATGCGCATATGTTGCTTTTTGAAGACGTGTAATGATGACATGCGTGGCCATGACATCAGACCATGTTGGTCGCACCAACCATAGCCTTGTTGGCTACACTAATTTCTCAACCTCGGCCGATTTGATTTAATCAACATGACTAAATATTTTCAAAACGGATGCAAAATGAGTTTGCTTATTGAGGGCTAGCAATACCACGACATTAACAAGTGAATGGACTACCTGTATTGGTCTAAATTTGGCAACTTAGTAACGGTAGATAAACAAGATCAAGGACGGGATCGACCACAACGTAATAGCAGGCAGCCCTCCTCAGAAGGACTAACTTGAGTAAAGAAATAACGGTGGGATAGGTTTAGAAATAGAAACGAGGAATATTCCCTCTGGATATTTCTTATTTTCTACTTTTAGGGTTTCTTGAAAATATCCCTTATAAATCGGAAGAGATAAAGAACAAAAGGAGGATCTTTTCTTTTTGAGAAAAACATATTGTAAAAGGTAGACTAAAAGGAATATATAAAAGTTGTCTTGTTCACTAATTATCTCATTCAAGCACATGTTTTTTAATCTTTGTCTAGGAGATCCAAAGATTACTTATCCATCCTCCCTTCTTATCTTTCCACTTGTTGTCAGGTGGAAGAACTATCAAAACTTGGGTGATAGTTTCTTCTTTACTACGTTTATTGCCATTATTTACATTTATTTATCGTTATTCGCATAATATTTATTAGCAATCATTGAAAATAAATTTGCTATTTAATGATCTTAAGCGATGTTTATCTTGTCGATGTCCAACAATATTTGATCTAGAATTTATTATATTTAACTACGATTCACCATTTATTTCTTCATTAGTTAGTTTAACAAAAGGCTTAACAACTTTTGGTCAAATCATATTATTTATAACAAAACATCATCCCAATTTCAAAAATATTATAGAAAAGTCTCATTTGTTTCTCACGTCAGCTTTGTGATTCTTAGATAAAATTGAATATTTTTTCTTACAAAAAAAAATTTATTTAGTGATGTTTGTTATTGTTGAGATATTTATTTTAGTGTTCAAGTAATTAGTTAGGGTTAGTTAATGTCGCTTCTCGAGTTAGTTAATTCATTGTTATAATTAGTTATTGCCAGCTATACAAATGCATGTTTATATATACTCTATTAGGTATCTGAAGAATCTCAGAGCTTCTTTTCATCATTTCCATGTTCCTCTTCTTCTCTATTTCCTCGTTTAACTCTAGAGGCTTCTTCATCTGATATGGCTGAGCTCAATTTCTCTACTTTCAGAAACGATCTTTACATGGTATTAGAACGAGGTTAATCTCGTATATCGTCTTTATATCTTTCTTCTTGCTACATCTCCTTTGTTGTTGGTTTTATCAAATTTTTTAGTTTAGCCCTAATTTAATTTTTCATCTCATTTACTTATTGTCAAAATCTATAATAGCTGAGAATGGAAAATCCTTCTGTTTTCTCCCTCAATTATATTTCTTATGTCTTTCACTGATCAAGACAATTCAACTGGAATGGAAACTACTGCCAATGTCACTCCGACGGGCACGAGATCTGATCCTAGTGATCTTCTGTACCTCTAGCCTTATGATAATTGTAAACATGTACTTTTTGAACCACACATTTGAATTACATTTAATAGTCATAGTATTTTCAGGATATTTATTTGAGTTTATTTCTATAGAATTCTACTTTATTATTAATTTTAATTCTATTTTTAAGGCATTTGTATTGTTTAGGTTATAAATATTTTATAGTGATACACTATTTTGATTTTATCATGACTTTAACGTATTTTTCTCTATTCTTATTTTAATATGATATTTAAAAAATACCAAAAAATAATTTTATATTTTATATAGTTTAGTTTAATTAAGTAGATTGATCTTTATATTATATAATGTATTTTTAGAAAAGAACTTAAGTAAAGCTTGGGTATTATTTTAGCCCAAAAGAGGCCCAAAATCTGGGCAGCTCAATCCCATAACCCCTTCAAACCCGTCCCAGACCTGTCCAAACCCACTAACCTGCCCCAATACCCATCAAACTTGACCCATGCTTCCTTTAATCTCAGCCTTCCATTCCACCAGATCCAACGAACCCAATTAATCCCCACATTCTTATAAAACCTAATTATAACACAAAAAAAACCCTAGAGACCAAACCAAAGGGCGCCCTCTCAACCTCACGCTGCTGCCGCTTGCCTACCAGCCGGAATTGGGCGATTCCACTCACCCGAGTCCCATGGTCCCCCTCCCCTCATCTCTCACATCCACATCATCAAAATCTCAACAAACTCTGACATCACGGAATATTCTCGTTCCGTCTCGCAATTTTCTTTCATCTTTTGGACGAATTTTGGAAAGAACGGGAGCAGTAGGATTTGAATTACTAAAATTCTATCCTTCTATTTTATCCGAAATTTGTTGAAAAAGAGCAAAAGATCAGGAAATTTTTGGATTTTTTTGGCTTGGAGAGCTAGCATGGAAGTTTAGGGAGCTTCTATATCTTTGGAGCTCGTTTTCAAACCAAAGGAAATTTTGGGACAGAAATTTCGAATTGAGAAGAAATTAGGGTTCTTTCTTTGATCCGGAGTTTTTTTGACTTTCCAATTTTCTTTCTTTCAAAATTCAAAAAAAGGAGTTTGTGTTTCTTTCAAGTTTTGTTTCTAACTCAGAAAATCAGAAACATATAAAAGATCTTAATTCTTTTTTTCCTGGATTTGGCTTCAAATGTGGAATTCGATTAAAGTTTGACTTCGAGGTTTGCATCTGGTTTGAGATTCGAGGTGCTGTCCGAGGTTTAACGTCAGTGATTCTTGGTCCAATTTAGCCACTGTACTTGCTCGATTCCATTTCATTGTTATATTTCTTTGTCTGAACATTCAAGGTCGAATTTATTGAAAATTTTCAGTTCAGGTTCGTTTCTAATTCTTTTACTTTTATTTTGGCGTCAATTCAAAGTATTATAAGAGCCTAGTTAGATTGCAATATGTTTAAGAGTCCATTTAGCCGTTAATGGTTTGGAGTTGATATTATGTCCTACTTTGATATATATTATGTTTCTGTTTTGAAATTAAGTTCGCTTTATTTGGAATAAATATTCTACTCTACTTTGATATACATCATGTTTCTGTTTTGAAGTTAAACTCGCTGTTAACTTTGTTCGATCTTTTAAAGTTCCTAAAATCTGTCTGTTCATATGGCCTATGGATAAACAATACACTTCCTTAGCAGTTTGAAACAATGTTTTATATGTTTGGTTAAAATTATGTGTGAAACAAAATGTATATTCAAGTCGCTTTGCTTAAAACTATTTGCTGAAGATGTCCTCAGTTTCTCGCTGCCTTTGTTGGCTCTGTTTAACGTCGCCTCTATTTCTATTTTATTAGTTGGTCAGTGATGGTATTTAACCATCTTTATTATTCAAAGATGGGTCGCGGTTTTCCCTAAAAGGAGCCTCAACCTGGCTATAAATTCCCTGTTGCATCTGCAGGTGCTAATAATTCAATACTTGAACTTGTGAGTTGTTTCCCCACGCATTCAGTTTGGTCGCGCACTTTGTAAGATCGAGTAGGGTGTGTTTTTTAGCAGATTGTGGTGTTAAGTAGTTGTTATTCGATTGTTGATCACGCTCAGTTTCTTGTGTTGCAAACTATCAACAATTTTCATGTGTTTCTTTGAGATGTGATGGATAAGAAATGCCTAGGATTGAACTACTTTGTTTCAATGAACTTTGAATAGACTTTGTCATTCTGATTGTTTGTTTGAATGTTTAGTACTCCTGTAGAATCATCTATATACTTTAATGAATTGAGCTGAAGCATGTAAAGTGTGAGAGGAGAAGTTAGTGATCTATCAAGAACTCCAGCTTCTAGCTTGTCAATAATTAAGGAGTCCCATTTTCCTTGAGTGACTATTGAACCTTGAATAGATGAATTACTTTCTGAATTTTGTGAATGGGTCTTCTCTAACCGAGAGCAAGGTGGGAAATTCTTGGAGGGAAGTATGTCGGGGGTCTATTTGGAAACAGCCTCTCTATCCAAGGATAGGGTTAAGGTCTGCATACATACTACCCTACCCAGACCCCACTAAGTAGGATTATACTGGGTTGTTGTTGTTGTTGTTGGTCTTTTCTAGATGTGCCTGTTGATGTGTGTCTGAAATTCTAACGCCCTCGAAAATGCGTTGGAGAAGAATTTAGTATATGAGAAGGAGAATTGTAGCATGTTTGCATAGTGAGCATGATTAGGATCTATTTTGAGCAGTTTGGTTCTTTCGGGAATTTTTTATGATGGGAAATGATGTGAGTTTTATCATATTGCTAATTCATCTACTTTGTTTTGGTTTTCTCTTAACCATCACGTCTGTACATGTGTTTATAGGAACCATGCTTTTGGATAATTTTGTGCTAGACATGCACATGAGCAACAAAATTTTTAATATATTGTGGGGAAGGGGAAGGTAAAAGCCAAAGCCCATTTAGCAATTAATTTGTTCTATGCTTTAGGTATCAGGTTCGGCCTAGTAAAAATGAAAAGTTAAAACAAATCATGAGCATGAATTGAATTTTTCTTTTATTTAGTCCTTTTATTTAGTTCCTTTTATTTTTCTTTATTGATGACATTATTTGATAGGAGCATGTTTAGGCCGACCACATTTGGGTAGGCAAGCCTTAGGATTTGATCTTGAGGCGAAAGACTGTTCCCTTAGATAAATTTATCCGAGGAATGCCCAAAGAATTTGTATATATTTTATTCCGGGGTATGCCTCGAAGTATTTGTATTTGGGGCGAATAGTAGAACTCGTAGTATTTTTATTTTTATTTTTCTTTTATTAGGCGGGAATGACCTCGAGCCTCTTGTGTGTTTGTTTTTTCTTTTCTGTGTTTGTTTTTATCTCAATATGAATATTTTAAAAGCCAACTAGATCAAGTAAACAACCATACTAGTTACGAGGCTTTGGGAGTGCATAACACCTTCTCCCCGAGTCAAATGAATCCCCTTACCCGAATCTCTCGTGTTGACTTAGTTTTGAAGTCCAAAGTATTTTAAAAGGAAAATCATTTTGAAAACGGTGACCTAGCACACCGAAACCAATGTCAGGTAGCTACTCTATACTTTAGGTATCAGGTTCGGCCTAGTAAAAATGTAAAGTTAAAACAAATCATGAGCATGAATTGAATTTTTCTTTTATTTAGTCATTTTATTTAGTTCCTTTTATTTTTCTTTATTGATGATATTATTTGATAGGAGCATGTTTAGGCCGATCACATTTGGGTAGGCAAGCCTTAGGATTTCTGTTGGTCTCGAGGCGAAAGACTGTTTCCTTAGATAAATTTATCCGAGGAATGCCCAAAGAATTTGTATATATTTTATTCCGGGATATGCCTCGAAGTATTTGTATTTGGGGCGAATAGTAGAACTCGTAGTATTTTTATTTTTATTTTTCTTTTATTAGGCGGGAATGACCTCGAGCCTCTTGTGTGTTTGTTTTTTCTTTTCTGTGTGTGTTTTTATCTCAATATGAATATTTTAAAAGCCAACTAAATTAAGTAAACAACCATACTAGTTACGAGGCATAGGGAGTGCATAGCACCTTCTTCCCGAGTCAAATGAACCCCCTTACCCGAATCTCTAGTGTAGACTTAGTTTTGAAGTCCAAAGTATTCCAAAAGGATAATCATTTTGAAAACCGTGACCTAGGACACCGAAACCAATGTCAGGTAGCTACTCTGAGTTATTTACTTTTGAACACAATTTTGTCACTTTTTAATTGAAAACCCTTTTGAGCTTCAAAAGTCACTTCTATTATTTTAAGAGAGTTAGTGAAGTTGATTAAAAAGTGGGCATGACAGCTCGAGCGTCTCTGCTGGGGAGTTGTAGGTTCGAGCTGGTACTTGATCTTTTTGGCTTTTAGGATATTTAGTTGAGGTGTTTGTTTTATTTATTTGCTTTTTTCATTTGCTTTGTTTGTCTTATTTCCTTATTTTTTGGTAAGTTGTTTATCATTTTTCTTAATGTGTTACTGCTTTATAAATTGTCATCATTTGCATAAACCCGACTCTTCTTTTTGCAACAACTCTTCCGGAGTAAGTTTGAGTATACATGACCTTTTTGTGAGTCACCCATGTCTTTAGGGGGCTGGCGTGGGAGCGTGGAGGGGGCGGACAGCTAGAGCAACCGCCATCGATCACGAGCCGCCCCGAATTGCCTTGTCTAGTGAACCCAAACTGTAGGTCAGCCTTTAGGTCATGCTTATGTGCATCATATCATTTAAACTTAGTAGGGTTCGGTCCTAGACACCGTGTCTTATTATAGGAGGCATATCCAAATTATGTCAAAATGGCTTATGGCCCAAAAAGACATTGAATCCTCTCTTTTTGCTACATGCTACATTCTTTAAGGGTAAAAGGAGCATTTGGCGGACCAAGAATATTTGAGAGTGAAATATAAAAATGAAGCAAGCCGGGGCCACTCGCTTTTTTCTTTCATAGTTTTTCAAAAATAAAAAAAATTGAGAAAAAGAAAATCAAACAAGATGTTACCTTTTACATCATTTTTCAAAAGAGACAAAAAAATTAGTTTTTCAAAATTAGTTTCGTTTTTTTATAATAAAACTTTCTCTGATATTTGATCTTCCCGAATTACGCATACCTTATTCTTGTCTCTCGGGGCAGGATACCTAGGCAACTCACATAGGGTTTGGTCTTCATAGTGAGTTTCTGGTTCTTGGATTCGCGGAGTCTTAGCCAAACCTTGCATGTCTAGCCGCCTTTGGCCACATCGGTCGTTCTTGCAAAATGGGGCCATTTTTGACCCGTATCTTAGGATCTTGAGTGAAAAACTAGGTGTCATATTACTTTACGGTCTGTCATTTTCGAGCTTGCATCTTTAGCTACTTTTGGCCATATCGGTCGTTTTTACAAAATGGGTCATTTCTGCAAATCAATTTCGGGCTATGATCTGGGAGTTTGGATCCGTATTAGCTTTAGTGAGGTATTTCCGTGTCTTTCAGATCACCATTTTTGAGCTTGCACTTTAGCCACTTTCGGCCCTTGAGTCCATTGTGCAAAAATAGCCCTACCGTCCCTTAGGAAATGTTGTGGTATCACATAATGTCTTGAGTGATTAACCATGTTTCCCCCATTCAGGTATGGATTCACTTACCAATTTAGAGTATCAATGGTGGTCAAAGTTCCTAGAAGACTATTAAAATGGTTGAACATGTTCACATGGTCCCAAGGGAGGTGCTATGGAGGTGCTTGGAGGCGAAGAGCGTGCCGGAAGCCTATATCAGAGTAATCAAGGACATGTACAATGGAGCTAAGACTAGGGTTAGGACGGTGGATGGCGAATCAGACCATTTTCCTGTGGTTATGGGGCTCCATCAAGGATCGGCGGTGAGCCCCCTCTTGTTTGCCTTAGTGATAGATGCTCTAACCCGACATATTCAAGGGGATGTGCCTTGTTGTATGCTTTTTGCTGATGATATAGTATTGATAGACGAGACGAGGGTCGGTGTTAGTGAGAGGTTAGAGGTATGGAGACAGACTCTCGAGTCTAAAGGTTTCAAAATAAGCAGATCTAAGACAGAATACCTGGAGTGCAAGTTTGGCGCCGAGCCGAGCGAGGTAGGCAGGGACGTGATGATTGGTTCTCAGGCCATCGCCAAGAGGGACAGTGTCCGATATCTTGGGTCTGTGATTCAGGGAGACGGAGAGATTGACGGGGACGTCACCCATCGTATAGGAGCAGGGTGGTCAAAGTGGAGGCTTGCATCAGGGGTCCTGTGTGACAAGAAAATTCCACACAAACTCAAGGGGAAATTCTATAGAGCCGTGGTTAGACCTGCGATGTTGTATGGGGCAGAGTGCTGGCCCGTGAAGAACTCTCATGTTCAGAGAATGAAGGTCGCGGAGATGAGGATGCTTGGTGGATGTGCGGGCACACCAGGCTAGATAAGATTAAGAATGAAGTTATTCGATAGAAGGCAGGGGTGGCCCCGGTGGATGAGAAGATGCGAGAAGCGAGGCTGAGGTGGTTCGGGCATGTACGGAGGAGGGGTCCCGATGCCCCGGTGAGGAGCTGCGAGCGGCTGGAGATTGTTGGCGTTCGGCGAGGCAGAGAGAGGCCTAAGAAGCATTGGGGAGAGGTGATTAGGCAGGACATGACTAGGATGCAGGTTTCCGAGAACATGACCCGTGATAGGAGAGTCTGGAGGTCTAGAATCAGGGTTGTAGGTTAGGGGCTCCTAGAGTTCTTCGTACGCCTCATCCGGGGTTGGGTGTGGGTCAGCAGGGTTACCCATAGATGATTTGTGTTTTAGCTTATGTCCCCCCTATGGTTGTTAGTTATGGTAGTTATTGTATGATATTATTGCATGCGATTGTATTTATGTTTCTTATGTTTAGATAATTATTTACGCTATTTCTGCGGGAGTTACTAATGCTCTATTGTTTTTGTTTTTGTCTTTGTTTTAGTTTTACTGCTGTTTTTCCTTTTATCCTATGCGCCGAGGGTCGTTTGGAAACAGCCTCTCTGCCCTTTCGGGTAGGGGTAAGGCTCGTCTATATATTACCCTCCCCAGACCCCACCTGGTGGCAGTATACTGGGTAGTTGTTGTTGTTGTTGTTGTTCACATTACATGAGCAACGTGATCTGATAGGTAAATTAGGGACTCATATTTCTTTGATGGACATCACGCCCCGTTCCGACCTTGTAGAAGAAATGTTGACATTTTGGGACCACAGGGAATGGTATTAAAATTTGGGGATTTCGAGATGACACCCATCTTAGCTAAGATAGCCGGGTTAACTAGCTTACAACCTAGACAAGGATTTGATTTACTCAAGGACTCATTCAAGAAACAAGTTCCTTAAGATCATAGAGATGGATTTAGAAAATCACATGGGATGTCTAGATCAATCTTCGGTACCTTTGGACTTTTTATTCGAGAGGTTTTCTCATCCTACTAGGTATGAGACCTTTGTAGATGAATTTTCCATATCATATGATTCTTGGAAGAAGTGGAGTCATATGGTCTTCACTATTGTACTGTTGGGTATCCTGTTATTTGTTTTTGGAGGGTGGAGATATTAGAACGCGTATGGGGTCAATAGCCTTTGCACTTTTTCATGATACAGTTAGTAGTAAGGTCACCTTGGTTCTGACAATTTTGGCAGATATTTATCATGCTTTGACCAGGATTGGAGAAGGTGGGAGATTCTTTGAAGGAACCAACTTGTTGTTGCAGCTGTGGATGATGGAACAATTACTTCCCGCCACCATGTTTGAGAAATGTGTGATTGACCGTTGTTTGAGAGATCGAGTGAAGTGCATCGAGCATAGGATGACGTTCGATAAGCTTGCATTACCACTCAGAGTTTAGGCTTGGGTTGATTACTTTGGATCCTTGACTGAAGAGAAGATTTTGTTGTCATACCTTTGGATTGATTTGGATGCGATCTTAGCAAGATCTCGCCTGCAAGAACTTCTAGGTACTTATTGGATTTTGGTGTACTAGACCATATACCCCTGCTAGAGTAATACGTTAGTTCGGGAGGCGGCAAGAAGTCCCCTACATTCCTAATTCTCATGACTTCATTAGGGAATTTGACATTATGCCTCACAGGCAGGTCAACATCTGGACCTATTGGCATCATGCGATGCAGATGGGTAGGAACATTTTAGCAGCCGACCCACATTAAATGAAAACCCCAAATAGATTTTTATTTTTAGTTTATTTTCCATCACTATTCCAGAACTTTGCTTGGTCTAATTCATTTGGGACATGATACTTAGGAAACCTACATATCGTTTGATCAAAATCATTTTAATGATGTGTGATAAGAGATGCTAAAAAATAAAGAGAAGCAACGATTGAAATAATGCAAATTGGGATGATGTCATATGACCCTGCGATCCTCAAAGCCATTCTAGAACTTCTAATTGTTGTTAGGTGCATTGCATGTAATGTGGTATTATCATATGATAAAAGCCCTAACGCTAATATTGTGCGTTGTTGTCCTCTGTTATCTTTATTTAACTTCAGGAAGGTGGTTAGTTTTTTGGCATCCTGGCAAACCATCCATACAACACCCAGTCAAAGTGTTAAAACAGTCATGGCTAGAAAAGAAACATACACAGGAGTTGTAGACCCACCATGGGAGATTGGTGAGTCGGAACCGGAACTGTAAGAGGAGGTCCGGAGGTTGAAGCATCAGATGGAGGAAATGTATCAAGAATGGATTAAGGAATACCCTCCACCCTCATTCCCTACCAACTACACAGAAGATCTTGCCTCCATTCCAACACTTTCCCAAACCCAAATGCCTAATACCGTTGATTTACCCGTTACCACAACTACCTTGGCATTTCAGCCCAAACTTTTCATGCTCCACAAAACAACCTTGTACCCTACTCCGACATTTGCTCCTATTTGTGTACCCCCTCCCTCACAAGCTACCCTCTAATGATCTTCTAGTGAGTCCGCATTCCCAGCTCCAGATACGAAATATTACGCCCCAGAACTCACATTCATAGTCCCAGATCCTTACTCCTACACTCCCTACTTTGAGCCTCATGTTGAAACTGACAACCCCCCAAGAACACAATGCAAGAGGAGATGTTCAGGAAGGTAAAGAGTCTAGAACAATTACTGAGAAATATGCAAGGGTTGGGAAACCAAGTGAGTGTGGCCTATAAGGATTTGTTTTTGTTCCCCGATTTCTAACTGCCTCCCGGGTTCAAGATGCACAAGTTTGACTTGTATGACGTACATGGGGATCTTGTAGCTCATATAAGGGGTTATTATAGTAAAATGAGAGGCGTCAGGTGAAAAGAAAAATTACTGATGGCATACTTCAGCCAGAGTTCGAGTGGGGCAGTTTTAGAATAGTACACCTGCTAGGGGCACTTTCAGTACAATATAGACTTTATCCTAGACCGCCTATCTTTGACCAAGGTGGAAAAGAAACCCATTGAAAATTTTAGAGGATATGGATTCCGATGGAGGGAGAAATCTACACGAGTAAATCCTCCGATGGAAGAAGACGATATGGTTGAATACTTTCTTCAAGCCCTAGAGCCTACTTACTATGGCCATTTGATTTTAGCAATTGGTAAGTCTTCAATGATGTGGTAAAGTTGGAGGAATGGTGGAAGAGGGGCTCAAGTCAAGCGAGATCATGAGCTAATCCACCATAAAAGCAACCATCAAGGAAATCCAGATTGGTATACGAAGTTTGCTAGGCAAGAAAAAGAAGGACGATACAGCAAGGGTTGTCTCTGGACCATGGCATGGCCAAAGGGGTTCTCCTTATTAGTACACCCATCCTTGACTCCGAACTCAAACCTACGATTGAGCTCCAAATGATCCACCCCTAAATTACTTCCCCGCAAAACCGCCAATACTCCCCCAGGCCACCCCAATACCATGTTCACCACGCCCAGTTATACAGTTAACCTCCTTCTGACCCATAATTGCATTCCCCAACTGTTGATACCCAATTTTTCCCTAAATATTTTTTATATGCAAAATAATTTCAAAATTGTGTGTGTGTGTGTGTGTGTGTGTGTGTGTGTATATATATATATATATATAAGCACATCCAAGTATATTATTATTTTTTCAGTTTTTAAATCGATTTATTCCCCTATTTTAGAAACACAAAAACAAATAATTGTTCCTCAAATTATCATTTTGGTGATTAATTTATGTTATTCTTATATTTATGTCAATATATGGCTAAGGTGACTTTTGCACATTTTTATAAATTGATTTGGTATTTTAAGCTAAAATTGCACTAAATTGTAGTTTTAGCCTATTTTAAGATTTAATAGCGTTTATAATTATAAAAATTATTCCAGTATTTTTAAATTTAACATTTATATATTATTAATTAGTTTAGAACCTTGAATTTATTTTTAGAAATTATTTCTAAAATTTAAAAAGGGGAAAAATGGCTATTTAGAGGATAGCCTTATTTTTTAATTATAGCCCAAAATGACCACCCCAGTAACCCTATTTCAAATCCTAAAATACCTGATCAAAATGTAACATAACTCGACCCTTGACCTATTTATCCAACCTGCCCGGTCTCTCTTGATCCATGCCGTCGATCAATTGTGAATAACGGCCACGATAACCCCTTGCCTTTTTTAATTTACCAAATCCCAACCCTAATTATTTTTCCCTCAGAGACGCTACCTTGAAACCCCTCTTCTCTCTCATATTACCTCGAACCCTCCTTATCCCTAGCCGCCTTTAATCTCCTTCACCTCGAAACCCACCGGAAACCGTGGCTTCTCCGGCCATGGTAGTCTCACACTCACCTCCTGTTACTCCTATATACTCGATGGTTGAAGATTCAAGGCCAAACCTTGAAGATCTTCATCCAAACCTTTGCCGGCTCAAGATTTCACGGCGATCACCAGCCTTGCTCCGGCATATCCTAGTTTTCTAGGCCTAATTCTAGTTTCTCCGACTCCGATCGGTGACCTTCTTCAAAACCTTTCTCATTTTTAGGGTTCCTATAGAACCCTTTGAGGTTTGCTCGGATCTTTCCGGACTCTTTGTGTATTTATGCTCTATTTGACTTCTCAAGCACTTTTCCTAGATTTGTTTTCAAAAATTACTTTCAGAAAATAGCTTCTTGTCGATCTAGGGTCTTTGAAATATTCAAATGTTTCTATGATTCTTTCTTTATCTTTTATGTGTATTTGTCTCTATTGTGTTCTTGTATCATGTTCATATGTGCTTCTTTTGCTATGTTTCCTATATTGTGGTCTCTTATGACCCTACTGTGTTCTTGTGTCCCTCTGCTGTGTTTTCTATATCCCGTTATTTTAGTATGCTCTTATGTTTTTCTTTTATCATGTTCTTATATGTTTATCCTACTATGCTTATCTACTGTACATTCCTGATAAGTTTTAAGTTTCTTGATTTGTCTCCTACTGAGCCCTGTTTTGGTCTGTTTTAAGTATGTTTTTATACTATTCGTATCAATATTACCATTATGTTTTTTGTGAATCCTTCTGCTGTCCTTTTTTTTTGAAACTTCTGAATATTATTTTTGTGTGATGTCCTGTCCTCTCACCCTTGCTTTATGGTTTTCTTAAACTAAAGTTTTATTTTGAAACCCTTAACTCTTTGAGACTAAATTTTAGTCTCTAAATTGAGTTTACACCTTGTTTTCATACAATGCGAACCTTTTGCTAAACTTTTTTACAAGGGAAGTACAAGTCCTTCATGTTTAACATGTTTGTATGTTTTTATATGTGATGAATCTATCTCCAAAAAGGGTTTCAAACTTGTGATTGATTTAGAATTCCTTTTATAAGACTCTAATTGATTTGTTTGTTGATTTTCCTTAAGTTAAAAAATCTTTCCCATCTTTCTGACTTGGTTCATTCATACAAAATCTCAGGCTTCAAAATTTCTAGCTGTTAATTGATTTTCTTTCCTTAAATTGTGCAACTGCATGTTTCAGAGATTTTGTCCTTAAATAGCCTTTGTATTTTCCCCTGATTATTGTTTTGCACAAAGTGTTTATTTAAATTCTTTCCTTGAATGGTTTTACTCGTTTGATTTTGAATCCCTTAATTAAAGGGAGTCATATGGTATTGATTTATAATTTGTCTTCAATTTTTTTCTTACCTTATTTTCTCATGACTTTTCACACTATAAATACATGACTCTTTTCTTTCACACTAGATATGATTTTAATCATCCACTACTACAATTCAAACTTCTTCTAAACTCTTACTCTGAATAAGGAAACTTTCTTGTCTGCACTCTGATTTTCACAAGGCCACTTATTTTCCTATTTGTTTTCATGAGACTGGTATGTCCTAATTCAAATTTAATTTCCAGCATCACCCCATTGTGTTTACTTACAGTCTTTATATCCATGTCTACTTTACTGTTTATGTAGAGTTTAACATTTAACTTAGTATGTCTATACCGCCTATTTCTACTGTGGATCTTTGCTCTATTTCCTATTACCCCTATGTGTTTGTGAGTGGTGACTTAGGGCATGGAAACATGTTTTGTTGGCCATGAACTGAGTTTTGAACCAATGAGATCTTATCCTCTAAATACGCTAGAGGGTGTACCAGCATATCCCATTGCTAGGTCTGCTCATCAGCCTGCTTTTCTTGTGTTCTTGCAAATTCCCCACTCCCCTATTCCCCTGTGTGCACTGATTTTAAGTTATTCCCCTTGTCCTTTTCTCCTTTTAGAATTTCAATTCTACACTTGCACTCTCCCTCTTAGTTCCTAGGTTCCGCCTCCTGTTATCTTTGCCTTGGGACCTTGAGTTCCCTATGAAATTGTCACTTGAGGGCTAGCCCCTTCCGCACTACACTATGTCTTGACCCTGTAAGGCATTTGGGTGTGAGCACTACCTAGAGTCCATATAAGGCTCTTAGGGAACTCTGACACATCCAAATGAGAGAAAGGCTTTGAAATATTAACTTTTAGAGTTGGTTTACTTCATAAATCATAGGGGAAGTCTAAAGCAGAATTTTCTTGGTTGTAACTTTCAAATTTCTGATGTATTTTCTAATTTATTTTTCTTTGGACTGTAGTAACTTTGTATTACTATTGGGATGGCTAGTGAAAAGGGAAGGGAATAAATGCGTCCAAAGGGTAAATAACTTGCCTATTGGAATTTCCGATTATAGTATGTCATATAGATATCCTGCCTATAAGGACTTCTGATTTCAACATATCATGTAGATAACTTGACTATATGAAATTCTAATTTCAGCATATCATATGAATTTTCGATTTCTGCCTATCATATAGATACCACGCCCATATGAATTTCATGAATTCTGCGTTCATATATCCTGTCTATAGGAGTTTCTTTCTGAATTTATGCATAATACCATGTGTTATAGAATTCCGCACTCGCACACAAATACCATATCTATAAGAACTTCTGCATCTTCATTTAGATAATATTCCTATAGGAACTTTCTGATTCTTGCATACTCATCAATCATTAAGAAAAATGTATTTATAGGCCTTAATAACTATGCAATCAGATATCTCGTTCGTAATAGAAAATGGAACACCTAGATAGCATGTTGTAGGATTTCTCCATTTCTCTACGTCTATAGCAGTGATTAAAGTTAACAAACATATAGAAAGCATGTCTATAGAGGTCCTAATTAAAATTCGAATAGCCTCGCTGGTTTGTAAGTTTAAAACTATCAGTAGTACTGCATTATCTATTGCACAACTTGTACTCCTTTTGTTAAAACTGGCAACCCTTTCTTAAAATAATATGCAATTAGTCCATACTCTTATTCTTAGAATCTGTAGATATCATGCCTATGGGTTTCGTCTATCATTTAGCCAAGCCTTAGGGTAACTTATAAACTTAATCAGTTCTTTTTATTTTTTAACTACAACCAGAAGGCATACCTGACTCAGGCTTCCTATTTGAATATGTAGCAGGTTAGTCATCTTCAGATCGTTAAATTTTACTTAGACCTCAAACAATACGTGTATACATGCTAAACTATATGCCTTCTCTGCTTTTAAGGGAGCTTTGTCTGGGCCTTATTATTTGTTTATATGCTCTCCCCCTAAATTTTCTTGATATATGTTTTGTTTGTTGCCTTAGTATTTTAACCTTTTGAAATCACAAATAATCCCATGTCCCCTCCCTTTAGGATTAGTAATCCCAAATACCTGCAGGATTGATAGTATCGGGGTGGGTAATAGCACGAAATAGGTAAACGAGACCATTCTGCGCATTAACACCTTAACGGGTGGGGAATGATATATATGGATATGATGGCTGGTGCGCTAATATCACGTGTAGCCCCTCTCTAAGGAGTGATTGCATCGACGTGATCCACATTATTATTAAACCTAGGACCTCCTTTCTTTTCTCTTTATTTCTTGAAACCTTTTCAAATGTTTCTTCTAAGTCAACTCTCTCCTATGCCTTCCGACTTCTTTTATTTCCCACCTTTTATGTGAAAATCTCCTTTTATGTGATATTCTTATTTGCTTATGTGTTATTTGTTTTTAAGTCACAACATAAGCTTGGCCAGGAACTACACTAGTGGATCCTGAGGGTTGCCTAACACCTTCCACTCGGAATAATTTCAAGCCCTTACCCAATCTCTAGTTATTCAACAAAGACCTTCTTAGTGTCCTAATGCTCTTAAATCATTAGGTGGCGACCCTTACATTCCCTTAAACCCAATTTCCGAAAGGGAACGAGTTGTCTTCCTAAATGTCAAAAACCCAATTTCGCAATAAAAAAGGGGCGTGACAACATGGTGTTTTCGCTGGGGATTCTTTTGGGCTTTTACCATTTCAAGCTATCACGTGACTTTACATTTTTCTATATGCCTTTATTTGTTTAATCTTTTAAGCTTTTTGTTCCTTCCCCTGCTGTGGAACTTACTTGTCTTTTATTTGTTTCGCTTATTTTTTACTACTTTTCTTTACTGCATTCCTTCATTACTGATTTAAAATTATTGTAATTATTGTAATTATTATTCTTATGAACGTGTAAGTACGTGGAAACTTCTTTTAAATATTGCAACTGCATATTTTCAACATCATATTGCACTCGTGCCAAACAAAATGCTATAGCAACACTTATAATTAGTGGTTGCACCATTCTAATATTGTCACCCCTAAATCCGACAAAGGCATATTTGTGGAACCAGTTGGTCAACGGTGTAGCCGATGATTCCTCGCCTTTCCCTCTTGATTTATCCGCTCAAGGGTACCAGTCTAGTACTCTATAGAAACCTTACTCTGTGTAGTTATGCATGCATCATGGTCAAACCTAGCTAAGTCAGTTATGTTTTCCACATGATGACTCTTTAAGACAACCTTGTCCAAAGTCCATTGGGTTTCCCCAAAACTCAAACGGACACTACTACATTTGTGCATTTATTTGGACAACCGAATGTTTCTATGCCAATTATTGATATTTAGTAGTCGAGTCTGGTGTATGTAAGGGCTTAACCCTTTGTTTTGTAGAAACACGAGGCACGAGGTCCCCAGATTTGGCATGGTCACCAATATCCACCCCAAACTGCTAAGCTGGTGAAAGGATTTTCACTCTAGTGATCAGACGCTCGTCAAGAAATATTTAGGGAACCTACCATCTCTCTTGGAAGCTCAACCAACAACAAAATCATAGAAGCTGCTACTCTATTCTAATATTGTGATAGGTATGTGTTATGATTTGGAGACATTAAGATGACACCCTTTCTCGAGGAAGTAGGAAGACTAGCTGTTATACCATGAGAAACTCTAGGTTTATTAATGCCACTAAACTGCAAAGGCTGAGGTTTTCTTAAAATGACAGGTCTAAAGAAGAATCCAGACTTGACATGCTAGAATAAGTCGTACATACCCTTTGACTACTTGTGCGAGAGGTACGGCCACAACAAATCTTACCATTCTTACCTTGAGGAGTTCGCCCTTACATCATTAGGGCATATTCACCGAAGGGCATTTGTCTTCGTGTTCTATTTCTTGGGGATGAGAAGAAGAGGTGATCCATACCAGGCTAGCTATGGTCACCAAAACTCTAATGGAAGAAATAGACGGACAACCATTCAGTCTCGTACCAATGATCATTGAAGAAACATACCGAGGCTTAGAAAATGGCCAACAAGGAGCCAAACACTTCGAGGGTTGTAATCTGCTACTTCAACTTTAGCTCGTGGAACATCTCCAAAAGGGTGAGTACCGACAAGAAATCCATCAATGGGATTGGGATGATCATATCTCTTTTCATCACCCAACGCAGATGAATTACATGCCCAACATGTTTGCCCAGTCGGAGAATGCTAGAGAACGGGTCGAACTCTTTGAACCCGACAGATACCATGCGGGTTGTGACCCCTATTATTCAGGTTCGTTGGAGTATAGTCATGATGATCTGGATCAACCCGGGTTTGTTTGAGGTAATTGAATCATATATGAAAAGGCCGAGGCTCATATCAAGTACAACCATCTGTGCAAGAGAATTCGAGAATGGAAAAGCAGGCACCCTGAGATACAGGAAGCCAATCAAAAACTAATTAAAGAATGGAAGGACATGGCCGTCAGTGCCAACAAATGTCTGGTCTATTTGGATCGAGGTATAGTTGAGTTGGAAAAGAAGTTGTTGAAGAGGGTCGAGGACTGTCGGATTGCTGAAGGAAATAAAGGCGGACACCTGGCCAGAGCCTACTTGCTGCTGAGACTGCATGATATAGGGAAGCTGTTTGATGGAGCCGCTAATGCCGAATCTAGCGAAGTCCCTCTAGGACCAAATAGATAGGAATTTCCGCTTTATTAAATGTAATAACGCCGACGACCATTAGTAATTTTTCTATGTAGTGTCGTTTTGGGATTCATCTACTTTTTATCGAAGAAATGATACATTTAGCATTCAATGTTCTCCAAATCAACTTGTCGCTAGGACTACCTCGGGCACAATGGGGCCCCCAAAATTAAGACACGCTCTATATTTTAGCACTACCTGTTTAAATATTGCAACATTTTTCTAATGATCATCACTGACTTGTTACCTTTTGTTTTTATTTTTTATTTTTTATTGGTTCCCTTCCCCAAAGGTTAGCCGTGGATTCTGGCGACATCATCAAATTTTACGAGATCCAGGGGCCCTCTACCTACTTCTCTTACTAGTCCTATCAGACACAAAACAAAAGGAAGATGGAAGATTTGAGAAAGTCAACTGAACAGGTAGAGGTCACTCATGGTGCTCTAGTTCCCAAGGAAAATGTATCCCAACTGAAACAAAAGTTGTTGAAGTTTCAAGAAAAACTTGATCAAGTTTGGAATTTGGCAAGTCTGTCATTTTCCCTCACCACTCCAGAGGTTACTTTCCCAACTACTCAGAATTTTGTACGTCCATAAAACATCCCGAAGCAACAAAATCACCCGCTCCTTGACACTAATGCAATACTTGCCATGCCTCCAATAACACCCCATCCATCATACCAGATCTCCAGAACTCTACAAATGACCACTGCCACATCCAACACAATATCCTTATCTATGTGGAAATTCAGCTACACTCCATCCAACCCATCTACAGCACACCCGAGTCTGATGATAAGAACTCACTCATCAGGAACCTGGCTGTAGAACTCAAGAATTAACTAGTCGAGTTCAGGGTATCGAAGGAAGTAAAGAGATTAAAGGATTAAACTACGAAGATCTTTGTATACAACCGGATGTCGAACTGCCCGAGGAGTGCAAACCTCATAAGTTCGAGATGTTTGATGGTAGAGGAGATCCAAGAGTTCACCAAAGAACATACTACGACAAGCTGGTTGGAGCAGGGAAGGACGAAAGGATTCGCATGAAGCTCTTCATGAGAAGTCTGAAAGGAGACAATCTGTCTTGGTAAATTATCCAAGACCCAAAGAAATGGTCAAATTGGATGGGTATGGCATCAAATTTCAGGGACTGGTTTAGGTTCAATACAGAAAATGCACCAGATGTGTCTACATTCAAAACCTAAAAAAGAATCCCACGAAATCATTCCGCGAGTATGACATTCGCTGGAGGTCAGAAGCTGCTAAAGTCAGGCCTTCTATAGAGGAAGAACAAATAAACAAGTTTTTCGTCATGGCTCAGGATCTCAAATAATATGAATGACTGATGTTGATTGAAGGCCAGAAATTTTTCGATATCATAAAAGTAGGTGAAAGGATCAAGAAAGGCATTAAAAGTGGTATAGTCACGAACTTTGAAGCTTTGCAAGCCACCAACAAGGCTTTACAGATTGGTGGTACATCCAAGAAAAGGGACGTAGGTACTGTGATGGTTGCACAGAGAACCAATTCCCTTGTCAAGTACCAAACCTACCCAATGCCTCCACTCACATATTAGCCTACGCACATCCAATTCCTACATACCAACCCACTTCAACCAAATACTACTAACCAATACATGTTTACCAAGCCTACAATGCTCAACCGCCTCACTATCAGTTACTTCTACCATGTCAAAACTTCCCTAGACCTCGACCAAATTTCGATCGCAGACCTCCCTAACAGTATACTGCCATTGCTGAACCAATTAACCAGCTATACGAAAGACTCCAAGATATTGGTTATGTCAATCCTATCCCTACCATAACTCTAGAAAACCCTTCCCAATGGGTCAATCAAAATAAATCCCGTGCATACCATTCCGACATGAAAGGACATACCATTCATGAATGGCGCTGTCTAATGGATAAGATTCAGACTTTGACTGACAATAAAGATCATTATAGCAAAGGAACCTTCTTTGAATGTCCACAATAACTCTCTGCCAGACCACAAGGGTGGAGGTGTTCATATGTTCGAGATAGAGGATGATTGGGACCCTAAGGGATCAATTGGTTTGATCACATAAGGCGATGATCCCAAGAAGCCAATAGTAATCGGTAATCCGATTGTGGTACAGATTCAGCCTTCTGAAGATGACAAGGTAAACATGTCCATTCCACTCGATTTTGAAGCACCATCCTCTGACAAGATGCCAATGTCGATTGAGTTTGAGTTTATGTCACCAGCAGACACACCCACACCATTTGAAGTTACAGTATTACCGCCTAAGGGGCCCGCTCCATTTGGAGTCAAGATAACCACACCAATTCTGGTGTAAATGTCAACAATAACACCATTTTACACTAGTGCCATACATTGGGACTACACAACCGAACCTAGAAGAAAGGGGAAAGTTAAGTTCGGGGAAGCCATTGCGGTACATGGTATGACAAGAACCAGCAGGGTTTATACCCTAGAGTATTTGGCTGAGTCAAGAAAGCAGGCCCCTAACTGGAAAACCATCACTGAAACTGGGCAAGATGATCTCTGGAGAAAGATACAAGCCAAGGAGTACTCAGTCGTTGATCAGCTCAACAAAACACCAGCACAGATTTCTATCTTAGATTTGCTACAAAATTCCGATACACACAAGAATACCTTATTAAATGTTTTAAGTGAGGCATATGTACCAATCGACATCACCAGATGAGAGATGGTGAACATGGTATGGCATGTATTGGAGAGTCACAAGATCACGTTTCATGAAGATGAGCTGCCACCAGAAGGATTAAGTCACAACAACGCGTTTCACATTACCGTGCAATGCGAAGATTTATCATCATGATCTTGATTGATAGAGTGTCCAGCCTCAACATTTGTCCCTTGGTAACACTCAGGATATTAGGAAAGGGGCTACATGAGATCAAGGACAGGGCCATCAACATCAAATATTTCGACGGATCCCAAAGGTCCACTATTTGAGAAATTAGCTTGTGTTTGCAAATGGGGCCTACTTGGTTCGATGTTGATTTTTCAAGTGATAGATGTGCGGGCATATTACAATCTTTTTTTGGGATGACCATGAATTCATGTCTCTAGGGACGTAGCGTCAACACTACATCAAGCAATGAAGTTTGAATGAAACCACCAAGAGGTGATCATTCATAGCGACGGTAGCAATACTATATACAGTTGCTAGACCATTCTAGCAATTGAAGGAAGAAGAAGGATAGTCAGAGAAACTTACCACCACATCAAACGAGTCAATGCCATTGACAAAGAAAAATAGTGGTATAACAAGATTGAAAGCATATTGAAGTGGAGCGGCTATGAATCTGGCAAGGGACTTGGGAAAAACCTCCAAGGAATTGCTAAACCCATCAAGCAAAAGAAACATGGCACCACTTTCAGATTGGTATATGAGTATACCTGGGAGGAATTCAACCACTGGTCACCACCATGGCGTGGTCTTTACTATCCTTTGGAGTAGCCAATACCCCATTTGAAGCAGACTTTCCAGCCATTTGTGGTGGTCTACGGATCAGAAGAAGAGAAAGCACTAGCATCAAGGATGAATTTGTTCCTAGAAGACGATAACATGGACTGTTGTGCCATTTTCGAGGAGGAAGGGGAGGAAGGCCCTTCCATACAGGTTGTGAGTAGAGGAGCATGCCTCAACAATTAGACTATCAGAACCACCACAGCCCGGCGAGCCTTGTGGTAGAAAGGCTGAGCAAGCATCATGCACTATTTTACCTTTTTTTACTAGTTGACTTTTATTTTGCATTTTAGTTTTCGGAAGAAAGAGCTCCAATGTTCAGAAATAGTTATGGAATTTATCAAAGCGTTTCAGTTTTATTATAAATCTTACTCTTATTATTTTCTCTCATTACTTTACTCATACAACATTACTATAACTTATCTTGATGAACCAATGACTATGACATGCAACGAGACAATGAAACAAATGGACATAGGCTTCGAGAAAGATGATATACCAGAAGAGATTATTAAGGAAGTTGAGAATTTTGAGAATAGATTGAAATTGTTAACTTGTGAGATGCAGAAAACATCAAAGAAACACGAGTCAGCGTTCACTTATCACCGTCAGAGAAGGAAAAATACACAGAATTCATGAGCGAGGACATATTATTCTGGTCGTACGACGACATGACTAGTCTGATTACATCTATTGTGGCACATAAACTACCAACCAATCCAACATGTCCACCAGTAAAATAGAAGCTCAGAAAATTCAAGCCTATCATGAGTTTACAAATCAAGGAATAAGTCACTAAGCAAGTCAAATCTAAAGTCCTCAAGATAGTTGAATATCCGACGTGGTTAGCCAACATTGTGCCAATGCCAAAGAAAGACGGGAATGTTAGAGTTTGTGTCGACTACCGAGATCTCAATCGGGCCAGTCTAAAGGATGACTTCCCCTTGCCAAACATACACATCCTGATTGACAACTGTGCTAAGCATGAGTTGCAGTAATTTGTAGATTTTTTCGCTGGTTATCATCAGATCTGGATGGATGAACAATACATTGAGGAAAATAATAGAAAAGCATAAATAATGGCACAAAATTTTATCATTCGCTCTATTAGGGTATCGCACGATAGCCCGTACATCAACCATGGCAACCCTATATATGTTGGTTTATGTTATAGAAGCAGTTATTCCTGTCAAAGTAGAGATTCCTTACGTGAGGATCATACAAGAAGCTGAGCTCGATGACGCAGAATGGGTAAAGAGTCGTTATGAGCAACTAGATCATATAGATGGAAAAAGATTGAACACGATTTGCCACGGTCAGCTTTATCAGAAAAGAATGTCTTGAGCCTGCAACAAAAGATTCAAGCCACAACGGTTCACACAGGGGCAGCTGGTTTTGAAGTAAATTTTCCCGCATCAAGATGAAGCCAAAGGGAAATTCTCTCCAAACTGGCAGAGTCCGTATATAGTTCATTGGGTTCTGACAAGGGGAGCCCTCACACTTGCAGAAATGGATGGAGAAGTTTGGCCAAATCTAATCAACTCAGATACCATCAAGCATTACTATGTGTAATCTTTATGTTTTCGCACCTGATGTAATCTGAACTACGTCTAACCTAATTCTTATTTAAGAGGGGATATGTAGGAAGCCCTTTTGGTTCGGTCACAGTTCAATAAAATTTTCATTTTTCCCCGCAATTGGAAACTGGGGAAGAATTTTGAGGAGGACCCTCAATATCTGAAGTAACTTCAGCCGATCATCGCAAACAACCGTCAGAAGTAGCAACCCAGTAAGGTAGGGTAGAATTGTGAGGAGGACCCTAAATATTTTAAAGCGAGAGAGGTTGAGATATCCTGAACCACGTCACAAACATAGGTTCATCCAAAACTATTTAAAAATATACACTAATATCATATTTTTATTAAACAAATGCATACATATTTATTATTGAAATTGCCTTATTCAATAATGCTACCCCGATGATACATACAGTGTCATCAAATCAAAGCCAGAGAGGGAAAGCAAAGTCAGTAAGGACATGAACTAACCTTTCCCCTCTACAAAGCTCATGATTTTTCTTTAGATGCAAGAACCAAAGTCATAAAGTAACATATTATGCAGAACAACACTCTCAGAACCATCGCACCTATTCGCATTCTCTATCCAATATCCCCAACAGCCACGATATCACAATCAGCTATCAGCTATTAGCTAAGAAAGTTTTCTATTCTCCTTTTATTTCTTGCATAAGGCTACCATTATTCATTCCGAGGTTAAGCTCTACCTCCATCTGCATTTCTTGCAGTGCATAAGGCTACCATTCTTCCTTTCGAGGTTAAGCTCTACCTCCATCTGCATTTTCTGCATTGCATAAGGCTACCATTCTGCCTTCCGAGGTTAAGCCACATTTTTTTCACTTGCATTCGAAAAAATATTGCCACATCATTTACATTTTGAATTAGCTTAAATATCGCTATCTCATTGCATGTTTGAAATATTGATGCTTTGTTTTTCACTTGCATTGCCTAAAAGATCGCCACCTCATTGCATTGACTGAAAGATCGCCACCTCATTTACATCATGCATTGCTGAAATATTGCCACTTCGTTATATTGGCTGAAAGATCACTACCTCATTTACATCTTGCATCGGCTAAAATATCCCCACTTATTACATTTTTCATTGGCTGAAAGATCGCCACTTTCTGCATATCATAGGCTGAAAGATTGCCAAATTGTCCAAAGGTGTCACTATTCGATGGCACCATCTTCATAGACCGAGAACCTATGCCATGGCCTGAGGGCCCATTTTATATCTTGCATATCATTATTCAAAGACATCATCGCTCAGAGGCATCATCCTCATAGCCCTAGAGCATCATCTCATGGCCGGCGAATCCTTTATTATATGCTTCATGGCCCAGGACATCATGGTCTAAGGACGTCTTGCTAACCGTCCAAAGATAGCGTTCATGGTCCAACGGGAAATTGCATTACGTTTAAATTTATGCACACTATATTCTTATACTGTTTATTTGCACGTAAATAGACGAGCGACGACCGTCTCAACAGGAGCGATCCCGCTCCCATTCACGCATCTCTATTTAGACTTTGATCATCCATCCCGACCTAAATGTTACGTCTGTTCTTGGAAAACCTCCATCTGCATACTCCGCCGACGGATCCCGGACCTTATACGACTTGATTTCTGTAAGACCAAGGATATTTAGGTATCTCAAGAACCAAAGCAGGACAACCTTTTCAAACCACTTTGCCCGATCAAAAACTAGCTATCATGTCTTTACCGGACAACTCTTTCATCCTTCCTGGGTAAAGAGGAGCGGCTGTTGATACTAAAATTTTCCCTGTATAATTTTTATATGCAAAATACTTTCACAATAGAATATATATATATATATATATATATATATATATATATATATATATGTACACACACACACACATATATATACATATATAAGCATTTCCAAGTATTTTATTATTTTTTTATAATTTTTAAAAAATTTAAACCGATTTATTGCCTTTTGTAGCAATACAAAAACCAATAAGTGTTCCTCAAATAATTATTATTGTGATTTATTTATTTATTCTTATATTATTCCAATATATAACTAAGGTAATTTTTGCAAATTTTTGTAAATTGATATGGTATTTTTAAGCTAAATTGCACTAAATTGCAATTTTAGCCTATTTTAAGATTTAATAGCGTCTATAAATACAAATTTTATTCATGTATTTTTATTAATGTTTATATATTATTACTTTAATTATCGTATTTAATTTATTTTCAAAAATCACTTTTATTATTATTAAAAATAAAAAGGTGAAAAGTGGCTATTTAAAGGATAGCCTCATTTTATTTCAATTATAGCCCAAATTTACCACCCCAGTAACCCAATTTTAAATCCTAAAATACCCGGTCTAAAAGTAATATAACCCGACCCTTGAACCATTTATCCAACCCGCCCGGTCTCTCTTTTGATCCACGTCGTCGATCAATTGTGATCAACGACCATGACGACCCCTCACCTTGTTTAATTTACCAAACCCAACCCTAATTCATTTTCCTTCAGAGATGTTTCCTTGAAACCTCTCCTCGCTCTCAAATCCTCTCGAACCCTCCTTAACCCTAGCCGCCTTTAATCGCCTCCACCTCAAAACCCATCGAAAACTATGGCTTCCATGGTAGTCTTATACTCACCTCATATTACTCCTATATGCCCGATGCTTGAAGATTCAAGGCCAGACCTCAAAGGTCTTCATCCAGACGTTTACCATCTCGAGATTTCACGGCCATCGTCGGCCTTGCTCCGGCATATCTGGTCTTCTGAGCCTGATTATAGCTTCTCCGACTTTGATCGGTGACCTTCTTCAGAACCTTTCTCATTTTTAGGGTTCCTCTGAAACCCTTCAAGTTTTCCTGCGATCTTTCTAGTTTCGTTGTGTATCTATGCTCTATTTGAGTTTTTAAATGCTTTTCCTAGCTTTGCTTTCAAAAAACTACTTTTAAAAAACCGCTACTCTTTTATCTAGGGTTTCTGAAATGCTCAAATGTTTCTATGATTTTTCTTTGTCGTTTATGTATATTTGTCTCTACTGTGTTCTTGTATCATGTTCTTATATGCTTCTCTGTGTTATGTTTCCTATATTGTGGTCTTTTATGACCCTATTGCGTTCTTGTTTCCCTCTACCGTGTTTTCTATATCCTATTCTGTTACTATGTTCTTATATTTTCCTTTTATCATGATCGTATATGTTTATTCTACTATGCTTTTCTACTGTACTATCCTGCTAAATTTTAAGTTTCTTGAGTCGTCTCCTACTAAGCCCTGTTTAGGTCTCTTTTAAGCATGCTTTTCTATTATTCGTATCAGTATTACCATTATGGTTTTTGTGAATCCCTCTGCTATAATTGCATGTTACTTTGCTACCATATTCTTCATAAGTTTTGTGTTGAAAAAGCCTATCTTTTTTTAAAAAAACTTATGGATATGATTTTTGTGCGATGGCCTACCCTCTCACCCTTGCTTTATGGTTTGCATAAACTAGGGTTTCATTTTGAAACCCCTAACTCTGTCAGACTAACTCTGAGTCTCTAAATTGAGTTTACACCTTGTTTTCATACGATGCGAACCTTTTGCTAAACTCTTTTACAAGGGCAGGACAAGTCCTTCATGTTTAACATGTTTGTATGATTTGAGATGTGATGAATCTTTCTTCAAAAAGGATTTCAAACTTGTGATTGATTCAGAATTCATTTGATAAGACTCTAATTGATTTGTTTGCTGCTTTTCCTTAAGTTACAAAAATCTTTCTCATCTTTCTGACTTGGTTCATTCATAGAAAATCTCTGGCTTCAGAATTCATGGCTGTTAATTGATTTTCTTCCTTTAGATTGTGCAACCGTTTGTTTTAGAGATATTGTCCCTGAATAGACTTTGTATATTTTCCCCTAATTTACTACTTTGCACAAAGTGTTTATTTAAGTCATTTCCTTAAATGGGTTTACCCATTTGATTTTGAATCCCTTAATTAAAGGTAGTCTTATGTAATTGATTTATAATTACTCTTCAATTATTTTCCTACCTTATTTTCTCATGACTTTCACACTATAAATACATGACTCTTTTTTTACACTACACACGATATTAATCATCCACTACTAATATTCACACTTCTTCTGAACTCTTACTCTCACATAAGAAAACTTTTTTGTCTGCACTCTGACTGTCACAAAGCCACTGCTTTTCCTGTTCGTTTTCTTGAGACTGGTATGTCCTAATTCTAAGTCCAGCATAACCATAAAATTTTTATTTACAGTCTTTATACTGATGTCTACTTTACTATTTATGAAGAGGTCAACATTTAACTTAGTATGTCTATACTGCCCATTTCTATTGTGGATCTTTGATCCCTATCACATTACCCCTATGTGTTTGTGAGTTGTAACTTAGGGCATGGCTACATGAATTGTTGTCCATGAACTCAGTTTTAAACCAATGAGGTTCTAACCTCTAAACAAGCTGGAGGGCATTACAACATATCACATTCCTTGGTATGCCCATCAGCCTGCTTTTCTTGTGTTCTTGCAAATTTCCCACTCCCCTATCCCCCTATGTACACTGATTTTAAGTTATTCCCCTTGTCCTTATCTCCTTTAGGAATTTCACTGCTGCACTTGCACTCTCCCTCTTAGTTCTTAGGTTCTTCCCCCCTCTTGTGCGCCTTGCCTTGGGACCTTAAGTTCCCTCTGAACTTGGAGACTTGAGGGTTGGCCCCTTCCACACTGCACTATGTCTTGAACCTGTAATACATTTGGGTGTGAGCACTGCGCGGAGTCCATATAAGGCTTTTAGGAAACTCTGACACATCCAAATGAGAGAAAGGCTTTGAAACATTGATCTTTGGAGTTGGTTTACTTCATAAATCAGACAGGAAGTCTAAATTACGCTTTCCTTGGGTGTAACTTTAAAATTTCTGATGTATTTTCTTTACTTTATTTTTCTTTGGACTATAATAACTTCGTATAAATATTGGGGATGGCTGGTGAAAAGGAAAGGGAATAACTATATGCAAATGGTACATAACTTGCCAATAGAAATTTCTGATTATAGTATATCACATAGATATCGTACCTGAAGGAATTTATGATTTCAGCACATCATAGGAATTTCTTATTATTGTAGATCATATGGATACCATGCCCATAGTAATTTCATGAATTCTACGTTCATGTAAATATCCTACCTATAGGAGTTTATGACTATAGGACCTTTCTAATTCTTGCATACTCATTACCCATTAGGCCAAAATGTGTTATAGGCCTTAATAACCATGCAATTAGATATCTCATTCATAATAAAAAATGCAACACCTAGATAGCATATTGTAGGATTTCTACATTTCTCTACGTCTATAATAGTGTTTGTAGTTTAACAAACATATAAAAAGCATGCCTATAGGGGTTTTAATTCAAATCTTAATAGCCTCACTCGTTTGTAAGTTTAAAATTACCAGTAGTAATGCATTGTCGATTGCAGAACTTGTACTCTTTCGGTTAAAACTAGCAACCTTTTCTTAAATTAACATGCAATAAGTCCATACTCTTATTACTGAAATTTATAGATAACATGCCTATAGTTTTCGTCTATCTTTTAAGCAAGCCTTAGGGTAACTTATAAACTTAATCAGTTTTTATTTTAACTACAACTAGCAGGCAGGCGTGACTCAGGCTTCCTACTTGAATTATGTACCTGGCCAGTCCGCTTCAAATCTTTAAATTTTAATTAGACCTCAAACAGTACGTGTAAGACATGTTAAACTATATGCCTTCTCCAATTTTAAAGAAGGTTTGTCTGAGCCTTATTATCTCTTCATATGCTTTCCCCCTAAATTGGCTATTTATATATTTTGTTTGTCGCCTTAGTATTTTAACCTTTTGAAACTACAAATAAGCCCATGTACCCTCCCTTTAGGATTAGTAATCCCAAATGCATTTGGGATTGATAGGACAGGGATGGGTAATATCATGCAATAGGTATACGAGACTATTCCGCACTTTAATAATTTAACGTGGTGGGTAAGGGTAGATATGGATATGATGAACGGTTCCACGTGTAGCCCCTCTCTGAGGAGTGATTACCAGGTATTGCATTGACGTGATGCATATTTTTATTAAACCTCGAACCCCCTTCTTTTGCTCTTTGTTTCTTTAAACCTTTTAAAATGTTTCTTCCAAGTCAACTCTCTCTTATGCCTTCCGACTTCGTTTATTTCTCACCTTTTATGTGCAAATATCCTCTTATGTGATATTCATATTTTCTTATGTTTTATTTGTATCTAGGTCACAACTATAGCTTGGCCAGGAACCACACTAGTAGATCCTGAGGGGTGCCTAATACCTTCCCATCGGGATAATTTCAAGACCTTTCCCAATCTGTGGTTATTCAACTTCAATTCTCTTAAACTCAATTCTTAAAAGGGAACGAGTTATCTTTCCAAATGTCAAAAACTCGATTTTGCGAGAAAAAGGGGGTGCGATACGAGTCCCACAGAATACCTACCCAGCTGCAAAAAATGCCTACCCCCCTCTACAAATCGACCGAAACCCTGCCGGTCCAAGTTTCCAGCCCACGCTAGTATTCAAAAATAAAAGGCTGCAACGGAAGAAAATTTTTACCCTTCTTGGGGAATCTTATGCTAGTCTATTCCATAGATTGAGGTAGATGGATATGTTGAGGCCAACCGAGTCAAAATTTCCAAACCCTCCTCCAAAGAATCTATATTGCTCTATCAACTGTGCATATTGCTCTACTGATCCGGGGCACGATACAAAAAAGTGTTGACATCTCAAAAATGCTATCCAAGAACTCATCGACACGAATTAGATTGTGCTTGAAACTTTTGAAGCGCTCAACATCAATGAGAACCCGCTACCCATGATGAAACACATATGATTGAAATAGTTCACAAGGATGGGGAGCCCAAGAAGTCTTTTAAGTCTGTCATGATTTTTCGGGCCAGTAAAAGTAATTGGGTTAAAGCTCCAAATTCTACGAAAGCAAAGCCCTTGACAGTTCAAGAGGAGACAGAAAAGCCGAGCTCACTCAATTCAAAACCACCGGTATTGGTCCTGAAACGAATTTCAAAAGGTATTGGGGCAAGTCTGGAAAGTATAAAAGTGGCAGTGCCAGGGATTCCATGTAAGACTGTCATAGTTATGAAAGGGGATCCTATTTCCCCTATCATCATCAAACCAGTGACCTATCTGCCAGTGGTTGATACCAAGGCTATTCCGTGTAATTACAAACAAGTAATAGTGCCATACAAATGAAAAGAAATAAAGGAAAAACTTAATGAAGCTGCAGGATGGACTCATTCTTGGAGATATTTCACCCCAGAAGAATTAAGGAAAGTCAATACATTCAAGGATAGACAAATGCACTAAAGAAATCGGTCACCGAAGAAGAGGATGAGGAGTTCCTAAAAAAGAGAAAAGTGCAGGATTATTCCATTATGGAGTAGTTAAGGAAAACTCCAGCTCAGATTTCTCTTTTGTCTTTGCTGATACATTCAGATGAACATCGCAAGGTCTTGATGAAGATTTTGAATGAGGCACATGTTCCTGATAAGATTATGGTGAATCACTTGGAAAAGATAGCTGGAAATATCTTCAAAGTAAATAGGATCACTTTATCAGATGATGAACTTCCTATAGAGGGTACAGAACACAATCAAGCTCATTATCTCACGGAGAAGTGCAAAGATTCTGTTGTCTTAAGGGTTTTGGTAAACAATAGCTCTAGCGAGAATATTTTTCGCCAGTCTACTTCGCGAAAATTGAAGATCGCAACGAAATAATCCACGTGAACAGTGTGTGTTTTGATGCTTTGATAGGGGAGGTAAAGACTTTATTGGGGATATAATGCTCGAATTATCGATAGGGCTAGTTGAGTTTACCATGGAATTCCAAGTGCTAGATATGGTTGTCTCCTACAATCTGTTGTTGCGCAGGCCCTTGATACATACTGCTAAGGTAGACCCGTGTTATCTGCACCAAATGGTGAAGTTGGAATGGGATAGGCAGGAAATAGTTGTGGACGGTGATACGGACTTATCAACTTGTAATGACACAATTGTTCCATTTATTGAAGCTCAAAATGATAAGGGACCTTGGTTCTATCAAACTTTTAAAATAGTATCTCTTGAGAAGATTCCTAAAGGAAAATACCTTCCAGGTCCTAAGCTATCCTCCGCGTCTGTCATGGTTGCAAATGAAAGGTTGAAGAATGGTTTTGTGCTGGGCAAGGATCTGGGATCATCTTTGTAGGGTATTGTGCATCCAGTACACCCCAGTGGGAATCCTGGTATATTTGGTTTGGGATTCACGCCCATAGAGAAGGATGTGAAAAGGGTTAAAACTAGAAATAGAAGGTATGGTCACTTCCCAAGCCTGTCCCGCACATCTCTAAGTCTTTTTTCAAGCTATGGATCAAAAAACCTCCAACCGCGTCGGTGCCAAAACCTGTGGTTGATGTTGATGAAGAGCTGATAAAGAGGTTCCAGAGTCTGTTCAATGAGGTCAATTTGGTAGAAGTTTATAAAGGTTCTAGTAAAGCGGATGTGCAGCTCGTTGGGCCAAACGTGAAGCTAAGCAATTGGGAAGCTACTCCTATCCCCACCAGGAAGGAGTTTTGGTAGTCTTCTTTATTGTTCTTTTTGTTATCCGGGTTATTCCAAGGTTGTAATGCAGATTTTTAGTTTTCGCTTGTTTTGATGTTCAAACCCTTCTATCCCTTTATATTTGATGAAATGAAATTTCCTGTGTTTCGTTATTCCTAATAGTGTTTATTTTGATTTTTACCTTTCTTTGGTACAGTTCTTTTATATTGGTTGCAATGACATGACATGCACGAAGAATTTTCAGGTGAGTCTTAAAAGCCAGTCTAATTCTGAAATAATAATCCAAGAAGTAGAGTATAATGATGAAACAGAATATGACGAAGAAGAAGCATTTGAGGAAATCAGTAAATAGCTAAAACACTTTAAAGAAAAATCAAATCCTAATTTGAATGAAATTGAAGCAATTAATTTAGGGTACCAGGGTAATATTAGGGAAACCAAGATAAGTGTGCATCTAGAACCGAAAGTTAAAGAGGAAATAATCAAAATATTGTTTGAGTACAAAGATGTCTTTGCTTGGTCATATGACGATATGCTAGCTTGAGCGCTGATCAGGTAGTTCATAAATTACTAACTGATCCATCATTCCCTCCAGTCAAGTAAAAGTTGCAACAGTTCAAGACTGATATGAGTGTGAAGATCAAAGAAGAGATCATAAAGCAGCTTACTGCAAAGGTCATTCGGGTCACTCGATATGTCACTTGGTTAGCCAATGTTGTGCCAATACCAAAGAAGGATGGCAAGACCAGGGTATGTATTAATTATGCTGATCTTAACAAAGTAAGCCCAAAGGATGATTTTCCATTGCGAAACATTCACATTCTAATCGATAATTGATCCAAGCATGAGATCGGTCTTTTGTGGATTCATATGCGTATATAATCAGATCTTGATAGATGAGGAGGATGCAGAAAAGACAGCGTTCATCACGCCATGGGAAATATATTGCTACCAGGTAATGCCATTTGGTCTGAAGAATGTTGTGGCAGCTTACGTGAGGGCGATGACCACCATATTACATGACATGATACACAAGGAAATTGAGGTTTATGCAGACGATGTGATCATAAAGTCAAAGAAGCAGTATGACCATGTTAAGGACTTGAGAAAGTTTTTCCAAAGGCTTCGCAGGTACAGCTTCAAACTCAATCCACATAAATGTGCATTTGGTGTCCCGTAGAGGAAATTGTTGGGATTCGTGGTTAGTAGATATGTCATTGAGTTAGATCCATCAAAGATAAAAGCCATCCAATAGTTATCGCCGCCAAAGAACAAAACAGAGATGATGAGTTTGCTTGGAAGGTTATATTATATCAACAACTTCATTGCTCAGCTCACGACAACCTGTGAACCCATCTCTAAGCTACTGAAGAAGAATGCTATAGTCATATTGACAAATGAGTGTCAAGAAGCATTTGATAAAATTAAGAGGTACCTGTCAAACCCACCTATGTTGGTAGCACCAGAGCCTGGAAGAACTTTAATTCTCTATTTGACAGTTTTGAATGATTCTTTTGGCTGTGTATTAGGTCCACATGATATAATGGGAGAGAAAGAGCAAGCAATATACTATCTCAATAAGAAATTCACTGCCTATGAGGTTAAGTACACTCTGATTGAGAGGATATTTTGCGCCCTGACTCGGGTGGCACAAAAGTTGAAGTATTATCTTTTATCCTACACTACTTACCCGATTTCTCGCATGGATCCTCTAAATAATATCTTTCAAAAGCCTATGCCCATGAGAAGACTTGCAAAATGGCAAATTTTACTTACAGAGTTTGACATCATTTGTGTGACTCGGACCGCGATGAAAGCCCAGGCCTTGGCCGACCAATTTGTCGAGAATCCGGTGGATGAAGAATATGTGCCACTAAAGACTTATTTTCCTGATGAAGAAGTGATGCATGTTGGCGAGGTGGACCATGATGCAAAGCCAGGTTGGAAACTCTTCATTGATGGATTTGATAATATGAAAGGTGTCAAAATAGGGATTGTACTCGTATCAAAAACAGGGCAACACTACCCTGTGACAGCCTAGCTTCGATTTTATTGCACCAACAACATGGTTGAGTACGAAGCATGCATTCTAGGTTTGAGGTTAGATGTAGACTTGGGAGCTCGGTAAATACTGGTGTTGGGAGATTCAGGTTTGTTGGTTCATCATATTCAAGGATAATGGGAGACTCGGTACTTGAAGCTTATAAGGTATCGATAGTGTTTGCATGATCTTTATCAACGATTCAAGTCGGTAAAATTTAGACATATTCCTAGGATTCACAATGATATTGTCGATGTTTTGGCTACTCTGTTGTCAATGTTAAATCATCCAAACAAGGCATATGTCGACCTCGTGCATATACAAGTTCATGATCAACATGCTTATTATAATGTTGTTGAAGAGGAAATAGATGGCGAACCTTGGTTCCATGATGTCAAGGAATACATCAAGTCGGGGATATATCCAGTACATGTTACAAGTGATAAAAAGAGAACCATTCGACGTTTGGCTAGTGGATTTTTCTTAAGTGGAGGAATCTTTTACAAGAGGGCTCAAGATTTAGGACTGCTGAGGTGCATAGATGCTAAAGAAGATTCAACTATCATGGCCGAAGTGCATTCTAGAGTTTGAGGGCCGCATATGAATGGGTATGTGTTGGTAAAGAGGATATTTCAAGAAGGTTATTATTTGCTCACCATGGGATGAGATTGTATTAGCTTTGTTCGCAAATGTCATCAATTCCAGATACACGGTGACTTGATTCATTCTCCCCGATCTGAATTACATAGAATGTATGCACCTTGGCCCTCTGTTGCTTGGGGCATAGATGTCATTGGACCAAATGAGCCAGCAACATCGAACGAGCATAGGTTTATGCTGGTGGCCATTGATTACTTTACTAAGTTGGTCGAAGCTACAACTTCTAAGTATGTGACTAAGAAGGCGGTGGTGGATTTTGCTTATGCAAATACCATTTGTCGGTTCGGAATTCCTAAGGTGATCATCACAGACAATGCTGCAAATCTCAACAGTCATTTGATGGAAGAGGTATGCCAACAGCTCAAGATCATGCATCGGACTCCACTCCGTATCACCCCAAGGCAAATGGAGTTGTTAAGGCTACTAACAAGAACATAAAGAATATACTTCGTAAGATGGTTCAAGGTTCTACACGGTGGAACAAAAAGTTGTCTTTTGCCTTACGGGGTTGTCTCACTACTGTTCACACTTCATTGGGTCAAACTCCTTATCTGCTGGTATATGGAACTGAGGCAGTTATACCTACGGAAGTTGAAATTCCATACCTTCGGATCATTGTAGAAACTGAAATTGATGACAATGAATGGGTCAAAACCCAGCAGAGTTGTTGAGTTTTATTGATGAGAAAAGATTGGTTGCAGTATGTCATGAGAAATTATATCAAAAAGGAATGGCAAGAGTATACAACAAAAATGTGTGTCCTCGAAAATACGAAGTGGTCCAGATGGTAATGAAAGGTATCCTTCTTCATCATATGGAAGCTAAAGGTAAGTTCGCCCCAAGCTGGCAGGGGCCATTCATTGTGACAAGAGTGTTGCCAAATGGTGCTTTGTATTTAGCAGACATAGAAGGAAAATGTGTAGATATATCTATCATTTCAGATGCACTCAAAAGGTACTATGTATGAGTTCTTTTCTCATTGTCAGTCGCATTTTGTACTTGGTATGTTAAAAGTTGCAATCACGAAGGAATTTAGTTCTACTACCCAAATACTTTTATCTTTAGTTATCCACTTTGAACCTTATTTATTTTTTTTCATACCCCTCTTTTGGAATTAGTAGCAGAATTAGAGAATGAAAAAAATAACAAAAAATGAAAAAAAAGATGGAAAAATAAAAGAAAAAGAGAAATAAAGAAGAAAAAAGGAAAAAAGCGAAAAGAAGAATAAAAAGAAAAGAAACAAAAACAAAAAACTTTCTTTTGAACTACGTTCGACTTGATTCCTTTTAGTGATACATAGGCAGCCTTACGCGGTTCGATCCCATCAAACAAAATCCAAAATTCCCCAAACCTAAAGAAACCTGGGTAGAAGTTTTGGTTTTACAAAAGATCTGATTCAAAAAATTACAATTTTGAACCCCTTTCATCTTAAATTATTTTGAGCCTTCATGCCACCTTGCCTTTCTAACCCCATCCAAAAGCCTACATTATGGTCCAAATAAAGACCTTTCGATCTATTTTCGAAGATGCCAAGTCAAGCGAGATAGAATCATGGGTAGCACTTTGTTCATGGGCACAAGAGAGAAAATTTAAAATGACAGCCTTATTGGTGAAAACCCTCACGGGCACCGTAAGGCGATGGTTAGGTGAGATAAAATTTAAAATGAGAGATTTTTAATGGTGAAAAACCTCGCAGGCACCGTAAGGCGATGGTGAGTTGAGAGATGAACAAATGAGAGAAGCTTGTTGGTGAAAACCTTTCGGGGAAGTACAAGTTGAATGAGGCTCATGATTTTAAAGAGAAAATGGATCAGCAAAAGCTCGATTTTTGAAGTATCAAGACATGACATGAATTGAAATATGATTGGCTGGACGGATTAGGTTAACCAATCTAAAATGCATGTCTGGATAATTGGACCTAGCCATTTCACTCAGATAAGTCTTCTAATTCCCCTTCTTCTTCACATAGTCATCTGAGTTCACACTTTTCATTGGTTCCTTTTGCCAAAAATCATTTTACTTTTACCTTTGAGTCTATCTTTATGAGTCCCTTTCGAGTTGGCCCTTGTTGAACAAGCAGGAAAGGATTCGAAAGCCTACTTCCAACTTCTAAATTGAACAAAGCAGAGTTCCTCTAGGCACATCACAATTGACATGATTTAGAATAAGCGTATGGTGATAACTGAGGATTAGGCAATCAAGTGAATCTTGAATTTTTGAGAAAATACAAGGATTCAACAACTTTTAGAATGAAAACACAATGCAACAAGTGAGTGTAAGAGATTCATGTCATTTAGAGGTTTGTGGTTCACTTCCAATCCAAAGGTCAAACAACTCCTTGCTGGCCCGAAGCAACAAATCATAATAAAGCATGGTAGTGGCAGAAGCAGATACTCAACAATGATGCCACAAACTAACCACCACGTTTTCAAACTAACAAAATTATATTTGTTTGAAATAGGAGAAAGAAATTTGATAATCCACAAGAACCCTCCCATGAAGAAGGCATGGATAAGGGGCAAGAAATTTTGTTTAGAATCCTCCAAGAAGAGAGCATGGCTCAGGTAAGTTCATTATCGGCTTTGTAGAACCCTCCTGGATAATGGGACTTATTTTCAAGTTTTCAAGCCCTCCTGGATAATAGGATTTAGTTTTAAGTTTTCAGGACCCTCCTGGATAATAGGATTTAATTTTAAGTTTTCAGAGCCCTTCTAATAATAGCATTTAGTTTTCATCTTTTCAGGACCATTTTGGATAATGGGATTAAGTTTTAAATTTTTCAAAACCCTCCTGGATAATAGGATTTAGTTCTAAAAATTTTCAGGGCCCTCCTGTATAATGGGATTTAATTTAAAATTATTATGGTCCTCATGGATAATGGAATTTGATTTATAAATTTCAAGGTCTTCCTGGATAATGAGATCTAATTTAAATAAGTTCTTAGGACACTCCTGGATAATGAGACCTAGTTAAATTTTCAAGACCTTCATAAACAACAAGATTTAGTGTAAGCTCTACATTTAGGAAGTATAATTTAGCGTTAAAGTTGTCACTCTTAAGATGAGATTTAGTTTGAAGTTTTCAGGTCCTTCAAAGATAATTGGATTTAGCTTTTAAATTCTATGGGCTCTTTTAGGTAAAACTATTCGACTAACACTCACAAATGTGCCCAAATAACAAAGTGGCAGGAAAATTCTTTCGTTTCGTCTATTTTATTGTAATGGCAGGCGCCTACCTGGAGAACAAGAGAATACAATTCAAGTTTTGGCAATCAGGTGCCCACCTGGATAACAAGGGAATACAAGTCTTGGCAATCAGGTGCCCACCTGGATAACAAGGGAATACAATTCAAGTTATGGAAATCAGGCACCCACCTAGATAACAAAGGAATACAATTCAAGTCTTGGCAATCAGGCGCCCACCTAAATAACGAGGGAATACAATTCAAGTTTCGAAAATCAGGCACCCACCTGAATAACAATGGCGTAAACTTCAAGTTTTTGGAAATCATACACCCACCTAGATAATAAGGGAATACAATATAAGTCATGCCAATCAGGCGACCACCTAGATAACAAGGTAATACAATTCATCTTTTCGAAATCAGGTGCCTACCTGGATAACAAGGGAATACAACTCATGTCTTTGCAATCAGGCGCCCACCTAGAGAACAAAGGAAATACAGTTCAATTTTTGGCAACCAGGCGTCCACCTGGATAACAAGGGAATACAATTCATGTTTCTGGCAATCAGGCACCCACCTAGATAACAAGGGAATACAATTCAAGTTTTGGAGATCAAGTACCCACCTGGATAACAAGGGAATATAATTCGAGTTTTGACCATCATGCACCCACCTGGAAAATAAAGGAATTTCATGTTTTGGCAATCATGCGTCCACCTGTAAAACAAAAGAATTAAATTCAAGTCTTGGAAATCAGGAGGCCACCTGGATAACAACGGAATTCATTTAAGAGTTACTTCCAATTCGCAAATTCAAGGAGCACCAGGTGCCCGCCTGAATCCATTTTTAGTTTCATGTTGCAAATGAAGTAGTGACTCGAAGAATATTCAAGACAAGAAGTAGATAGGATCCTTTATTTTTCTTTTACTTTTGCTGTAATTTTTCCTTTTATTTTCGATGTAATGGAAGGAATCGCGGACCGAAACCTCGATGGCACTTCACTCGGCTCTCCACCTCGGTATACTCCATCGCTATTCTCACTCCGAACTACACATGGCTTAATTCCTTTATAGCTAAGGATATGTAGGCAACTCAAATATCAGGGCTCAGTCACATTCCCTTTTCTATTGGTTCTTGTCTTTCTAAATAAGGGTTGGGTCAGAAAACATGTCTTGTTATTCTTTATCTGAAAACACTTCGTGTTTCCCACGAAAGAGGGGCAGCTGTAGACATGTAATTTTTGATCCACCTATTAGAATTATCTTTAATTGTCATAGTATTTTTAGGATATTTATTTGAGTTTATTTCTATAGAATTCTCTTTATAATTAATTTTAGTTATATTTTTAAGGCACAAAAAATTTAAAAATGCAAAAATAGTTTCATGTTTTGTATCTCATTTCTATTTAGTTTAGGTTATAAATATTTTATTATTTTAATTTTACCATGATTTTACTTATTTTTCTCTATTCTTATTTTAATATGATATTTAAAAAAATACCAAAACATAATTTCATATTTTATATAGTTTAAATTAATTAAGTAGATTGATCTTTTTATTATATAGTATATATTTTAAAAAAGACTTACGTAAAGTTTGGGTATTATTTTAGCCCAAAAGAGGTCCAAAATCTGGGCAGCCCAATCCTATAACCCTTCAAACTCGCCCCAAACATGTCCAAACCAAGTAACCCGCCCTAATACCCATCAAACTTGACACATGGTTCCTTTAATCTCAGCCTTCCGTTCCGCTAGATCAAATGAACTCAATTAATCCGCACACTCATATAAAACCTAATTATAACACCTAAAAAAACCCTAGAGACCAAACCAAATGGCGCCCCCTCAATCTCATACTGCTGTCGCATGCTACTACCCTAATGTCACTAGAATCGGGATAGTCCACTCACCTGAGTCCCATGGTCCCCCCCCCATCTCTCACATTCACGCCATCAAAATTTTGACAAACTCTAACAACAAAAAATATTATTGTTCCCTCTCACGATTTTCTTTCATCCTTTGGACGTAATTTGGAATGAATAGGAATCGTAGGATTTGAATTGTTAAAATCCTATCCTTTCATTTTTTCCAAAATTAGTTGAAAAACAGCAAATATTCAGGAATTTTTTAGATTGGTTGGCTTGGAGAGCAAGCATGGATGTTTCTGGAGCTTCTATATATTTAGAGCTCGTTTTCAAACCAAAGAAAATTTTGAGGCAGAAATTTTGGATTGGAAAAAAGTTAGGGTTCTTTCTTTGATTGGGAGTTTTTTGGACTTTCCAGTTTTCTTTCTTTTAAAACAAAAGAAAAATGATTTTCTTTCAAATTTTTTTTTCTAACTCAGAAAATTAGAAACATATAAAAGATCTAAATTCATTTTTTTCTGGATTTTGGCTTCAAATGTGGAATTCAATAAATGTTTGGGTTCGAGGTTTGCAGCTGGTTTGAGATTCGATGTGTTGTATGAGGTTTAAAGTCGTAATTCTTGGTCTAGTCTAGCCACTGTACTTGTTCGATTCCATTACATTGCTAGATTTCTTTGTCTGAACATTCAAGGTTGAAGTCATTGAAAACTTTCAGTTTAGGTTCGTTTCCGATTCTTTTATTTTCATTTTAGTGTCAATTAAAAGTATGATAAGAGCCTAGTTAGTTTGCAATTTGTTTAAGAGTTCGTTTAGCCGCGACTGGTTCGGAGTTTATATTCTATCCTACTTTGATATATATCATGTTTCTGTTTTGAAATTAAGTTAGCTTGGTTTGGAATTCATATTCTATTCTACTTTGATATACATCATATTTCTATTTTAAAGTTAATCTCGCTGTTAACTAAGCTCGATCTTTTAAAGTTGGTAAAATTTGTTTATTCGTGTGGCTTATGGATCAACGATGCACTCCCTTGGCAGTTTGAGACAATGTTTTATATGTTTGGTTGATATTGAGTGTGAAACGAAATGTATATTCTTGTCGCCTATGTTGGCTCCATTTAATATCGCCTTTGTTTCTGTTTTATTAGTTGGTCAGTGATGGCATATAACTATCTTCATCATTTAAAGATGGGTCGCGATTTTCCCCAAAAGGGGCCTCAACCTGGCTATAACTTCTCTGTTGCATCTGCGGGTGCTAATAATTCAATACTTGAATTGGTGAGTTGTTTCCCCGCGCATTCAGTTTGGTCGTGCGCTTAGTATGATCCAGTAGGGTGTGTTTTGGAGCAGATTGTGGTGTTAAGTAGCTTTTATTCGGATGTTGATCACGCTCGATTTCTTTTGTTGCAAACTATGAACAGTTTTCGTGTGTTTCTTTGGGATGTGATGGATAAGAAATTTCTAGGATTGAACTACTTTATTTCAAAGAAGTTTGAACAGAATTTTGAGAATGCCCCGAAGAAATTGTATATATTTTATTCTGGGGTATGTCCCGAAGTATTTGTATTTTGGGGCCGAGAGTAGAACTCGTCGTATTTTTATTTTTATTTTATGAGGCGAACGACCTCGAGTCTCTTGTGTGTTTGTTTTTTCTTTTTTGTGTTCATTTTTATCCCATTCTTAATATTTTAAAACCGACTAGATCTAGTATGCAACCGTACTAATTACGAGGCTTAAGGATTGCATAACACCTTCTCCCCGAGTCAAATGAACCTCCTTTCTCAAATATCTTGTGTAGACTTAGTTTTGGAGTACAAAGTGTTTTAAAAGGAAAATTATGTTTAAAACGGTGACCTAGCACACCGAATCCAATGTCAAATGGCAACTCTAAGTTATTTTCTTTTGAACACAATTTTGTCACTTTTTAATTGAAAACACTTTTGAGCTTAAAAATCACTTTTATTATTTTAAGAGGGTTAGTGAAGTTGGTTAAAAAATGGGTGTGCCAATAATCCAGGAGCTATGCTAGTTTCAACTGCATTTGACGGAATAGGATACGGATCTTGGACGAGAAGTGTGTTGAGAGGTTTATCTGTGAAGAATAAGTTAGGTTTCATAAGTGGAGAGTGTATAAAACTAGAACCTTTGTCACTGCAATTTCAACAATTGGAATGTTGTGATAATATGGTGACATCTTGGATACTAAACTCACTTTCTAAAGAAATGGCAGATAGTGTAATATATGCAAATGATATTGTTGAGCTTTGGAAGGAATTAGAGGATTGCTACGAACAAACTAATAGAGGTAGGCTGTATAAATTCAGAAAGAGATTAATGACCTCTCTCAAGGTAGTCTTGACATTACTACCTATTACACTAAGTTGAAGAAACTCTGGAAAAAACTTACCACATTGAATAAGAGGAAGCATTGTAATTGTATCTGTATTGTGGGGTAGAAGTGAGTATATACAAGACTGAACAAGATATGAGACTAATACAATTTCTTATGTGACTCAATGAAATATACATAGCAGTTCGAGGAAGTATACTTATGATGAATCCATTACCAAATCTAGCACTAGCTTTTTTACTAATAGTTTGGGTTGAAAAACAAAGAGAGATTATGCCAACTAACCATTTAACTGTTGATTCAACTTCACTGAATGTGAGTGCATCAGGATAGAGTTCCTTTAAGACAAACTTCCCAATAGATAACAATTATCATGGAATTTCTATAGGTAAATTCATATGTGATTACTACAAAAGACCAGGACACAGTAAAGATAGGTGTTACAAACTACATGGTTATCCACAGAATAACACAACCTCTACTCAGAACTTTACCCCTAGAAAATTCTCAAATAACCACATCTATGGTCAAGGTCCTAGTTATAACAATAGAGGGAAAAGAGTAGTTGCAAGTGTGCAAGGAGTTACAGATGAAAATACAGTTGGGAAGGAAATTTAGTGCAAGGCACAAGATGATGGAAGGAATGTGAACCTCACTGAGGAACAATATGGCCAGCTTGTAAGCTTACTTCAACAATTTCATGGGAGGAATAGAGATGCTGGGAAATCATTAGGAAGCTCATACACATCTAGTATCAATGATGGAAACTTTGTAGGTATGATAGTGTGCACCTTTTCCATTGATTTTGGTAAATTTTCATACAAATTCTTTGAGTCCAAGACTGACATTGATACTAGATTCAGGGGCCTCCAATCATATGACCTTTAATAAATCTCTAATTTCTAATATCCAACTTCTACATTATCCGCTTTTGGTAATCTTACCCAATGGATACAAAGTTAAAGTGTCTGAAATTGGTGATGTAGTTCTTACATCGAAAATAGTATTATAGAAAGTTCATTTTATTCCCTCTTTTACGTTTAATGTGGTGTCTGTCTATTGGTTGACCAAACATCTCAAAGGGATGTCATCACTCACTGACAATACTTGTCATTTTAGGCCCCTTTCAGTGAAGAGGTCTCTGGAGATTGGTAAAGTGAGGAATATCTTGTACTTGCTTTGCTCTAAGCGTTTGAGAGATAATAACTCTTCTGTGAACCTTAATCATTCATGTGATGTAAATAGTTCTTCCTTGAATAATCTTCAGTGTCATCCACCTTCATTTGTAAATAAGTCATCTCTTAATTAAATGGAGAATATTCCTACTTCAACTGGTAGTACTTCTACTTTGAATGATGGTATGTCTAAAGCGGTTTCATGCGTTTCCAACAATGTAAATATATTGTGGCATAATAGACTTGGACATGTATCATTTGGAAATATGAGACACATCTCCACAATAGCTGATGATATTTCTAAAAAACAACCATTCATATGCATAATTTATCTCATGGCCAAACAAACAAGATTTTCCTTTGCTTAGAAAGTCGGTACTTCCTCCAACATCTTTAAATTTTTGTATGTGGACTTATGGGGATCATATCATGAACATACGCATGATAAACACATGTACTTTATCACTATAGTAGATGACCACAGTACAACTAGGACTCAACTACTAGCCTGCAAGAGTAATACTTTACAGACAATCAAGGCATTCATTTCCCTAATTGAAAATCAATTCAAAACAAAAGTACAATCCATTAGGTCTGATAATGGATTGGAATTTAAGAACCTAGAAACAAATACTTTCTTTCATTCGAAAAGAATTGTACACCAAAGAAATTGTCCTTATATACCATAACAAAAAAGAGTGGTAGAGAGGAAAAACAAATATCTTTTTGAGACATCTAGAGCATTACTTTTCCAATCCAAATTTCCTTTAAAGTACTGGGGGTAATGTGTCCGGACAAAAAAATACATTATAAATAGACTACCTACTTTATATCTCAAAAACAAATCTCGCTTTGAATTATTATATGGCAAGAAGCCATATTACACACAGATGAGAAGCTTTGGTTGTATAAAGACCCGGTCGGTTGTTTTAAGATTTAACGCCCTCATCCCCTATTAACTTCTTTTCTCATATTTTTTTCTGCTATTGTGAGTTGCCGGTATTATTTATTTAGAGTTTCAAAGAGTTTTGGGACACTTAGTTATTAAATGAGAGCTTAAGTCTTAGAATATGGACAATAGTCAGAATAGTCTGAAGACGGCCTCATAATAGAATTCTGTTAGTTCTATTAGCTCAGTTGGGTGATTTCGAGCTTAGGGGCATGTTCCGATTGTATTTGGAGGTCCGTAGCTAATTTAGGCTTGAAATACTAAAACTTAAAATTTTGATATTTCTGGTTTAATAGTGAAATTTTGATATCGTGATCAAAATGGAATTTCGGAAGTTGGAGTAGCTCTGCAGTGTTGAATTGACGTATGTGCAAAATTTCAAGCCTTTTAGACGAGGTTTGATAGACTTTTTCGTTGAATGTATAATTTTAGAGTTTATGAAGTTCTTAGGCTTCAATCTGATGTTCATTGATGATTTGATGTTGTTTTAGGTGATTTGAAGATTTGTATAAGTTTGGGCAGTGGTATTAGACTTGTTGGTGCTTTTGATTAAGGTCTCGCCTCAGGGTGATTTCGGATGGTTGACGGAAAGATTTGAAATTTGGAGTTGCAGCTGAAGTTTATGGTTGTTGTCATAACCGCATCTGCGGTTGAGGGGCCATAGGTACGCCTCTCGCAGATGCGGAATCAAGCAGCAGAAGCGACCCTAGGTAGAAGAGATGAAACTGTAGAAGCAGGAATTGTACCGTACCTACGGGACTACAGATGCGGATTTTAGGTCGCAAGTGTGGAAAAGGGGATTTAAGTGGAAACGCAGAAGCGGTTCCCTTGACCGGAGAGGCGGTCTCGCAAATGCGGAAATTCGACTGCAGATGTGGATTTTCTGGGCAAAAACTAAGAATTTTGAGGGTTTAGTTTCAAAAGTTAGAAAGCTAACTTGGAGCTCGGGAGAGGGCAATTTTTGGAAGATTTTGAAGAGGAAATCAGTGGGTAAAGATTCCTAATCCCTCTCTAGTTGTATTCAAACAATCTAATCTTAGTTTAGTAATTTAATTTCGGATTTGGGATGAAAATAATGGAAAATTTTGGAGAAAATTCTTAGACCTAAATTTCAAGATTCAATTATGGATTTGACAATTTGATTTGGATAATTTTGTTATGGTTAGACTCTTGAGAGTGAGAATTCTGAATATGTAAACTTTAGCCAATTTTGAGACTTGGGTGCGAGGGGGCGTTTTTGTTATTTTAACTAATTTCGCATATTAGCTTGGAATTTATTTGTAGAATCAGTTACTTGAAGTGTCATTACATTATGCAATTGAATTGAATTGACTTAGGCCATTTAGAGTCGAGTACTTATTGCAAGAGCATGGTTTTGGGTTAATTTGTAGCCGGTTAAGGGTAAGTAGCTCATCTAAGCTTGTGTTGGGGAACTCTCCCTTAGGATTCGGTATTGTTGATATTTTAAATGCCTTGTACGTGAGGTGATGAGAGCGTACTTGTGTTAATTGCTCGAAATCCATTTTCATTAAGTAACTAAAGTTGTATTTCCTTTCCTGTTTATACTACTTGCAATTTAATCTTACTGTTAGCTTAGCAAAGCATGTCTATTGACTTTATTGCTTATTTGCTCAAATTGCCTTATTTGGATTATGTGATGCATGCTAGGTTAGACATACCTGTTTTACCTTGGTATGGAATTTGCATTGAACTGTGTCACACATTCTTTTTACACACTACAACCCCGGCGAAGGGTGTAATCAAGGGAGTTTTTCCAATTAAAGGACAATTGAAACAGGATTTATTTTGTTTAGATATTTCAGAGTCGCTAGTTAGGATAATTAATGGTGTCCCAAGTCACCATTTAAATCCCGAATCGAGAAAAGGTTGACTCTGTTATACAGCCTGCGAGCCAGAAATCCAGGTAAGGAATTATGTTAACTCGGGAGAAGGAATTAGGCATTCCGTAGTTCTAGTACGGTCGCTCAACTGTTATATTCAGCTTAATTATCTGATTTCAATATATTTTTATACCTATGTGCCAATTTTAACTTTCAATAACGCTTTTATTTAAATTTAAGAAGATTGCAACGTTGTTAGAACACGTTTTAAACCACGTCACATAAATACACCCCCGATCCTTGACATGTTTCAACATCTTTGGGATTTGGATTTGGGTCGCATAAATGCACACCCGTATTTAGGAAGGTAACTTACTTAATTAACGCGCTTAAGGCAATCTCGTATTTTCAAATTTGTGAGGGCCATGAAACTAGACTACCAGCCTTGTTGAACATTTTCTTCAGAACTTCGGGCCCAGATTGGTCTTTGGCCCAAATGATGTGCGGGACTTCTGTATTAATGCGAAAAAAGCTGCTGGGCTCCAACACAAGCCCAACAAAGGCCGAAGATACGTAGCTTGCTATTTGAAGCCCCAATATCGAACCTCAGTAAAAGAAAACATATACGCAAGTCAATCAGCGCTTCAAACACTATTATTATCACCGATCAACGGGCTTGTGCAATCATCAATTATTGCAAAATGTGACATGCAACACATTAAACTTATATCCGTAATTGATTGACCTTGTATTTAGTATCAAACTCATAGGCTTTCAAACTTGATTTCAAATATACAGTTGTGTTTGCAGCCCTTTAAAAAAAACTTATGATTAAACAAGGACACCACTAAGCTAAAACACCCCTTAAATCAATAAATAGAACCCCAAGCTTAGGTGCAAGGGGATATGAATATGCAACGTGTAAAACCAAGCCCAGCATAGGCTTGATAGCCCAGGTATGTCCAAGCTAAAAATCAGAAAATCAGACTCAAAATTGAGTCCAGACCCAGGAATTTCATAATCCCACCTCACTCACATGTTCAATGTTAACTGTAAAAATTTAGCAACATAATCTTTTAACTTAACAGCATATCACAGATCTAGAACTAACTGATATATCTATCAATATATCAGTACATGAACCATTCACATAGAAACTACTATCTCTAACACTAGCCTAATTACAGTTCCAATTTAAAGCTCAAAGCCTTTAAAAATAAATCCACACTAAACATGTTGAGAAAAGCAACTGATACTACGAGCTATGAAATAAACTAAGCAGAGAAAACATTTGGCAGCAGAAAAACAATATCTCCGTTCCTTTTTCAATAAAATCACCCATGAACTATTTCTACATGCTTAGATCAAGGATAAGGACCTGGAATTATAAGAAAACAAAGCATAAAATGAAGTATCAATAGAGCAGTGTCAGCAACCAACAGCAAAACCAATGACAAATAGCAAGCCGAATAGCTCACAGACCTAGGAATGATATATAACCAACTCCAAACAATAAATGTCAAATAATCACGACCCAGCCAGACTTAAAGCAAGCTTTGATGACAAAGTTAAAATCATCTCCCACTCGGATGAATTAAAATAGTTTCAGAAGATTAGAAGGAATAAAAAAATCACTAAACATTAATGAAACCGTAAAAGTTTTGTTTTGTGCTTTTTTTTGTGAAATTTTTCTCTCACTCTCTTAGGTATTGTTTTTTTTGAGTCTTTTTCACTGAACTTATAACTTTTAAGCTCTAAAAGAATCCCTCCAAATCTTCAGAATCCTCCCTTAAAACATTCGACTCCCCTTTTCTAATGCAAACAAGAATGCCTTATAGGCAAGTCATTAGGTCATCTTTCAGCTTTTGATTTCAATTAAGTCCCTCATTTTTTAGCTTGTCGGCCAAGTTTTAAACATCAAAATTGATAGAAAGCCCTACTAGAGGCTTCTATTATTGTTATGCAAAGATTCTCTAAGGTGGTTTACCTATACTACCCCCTTAGCTATCCCTGAATTACCTTGAAAATTAGTCTAGACGTAACAATCAATCTAGGCTCAAAAACAATAGTGCTCTTTTGAATTGGGTCGCAAATGACTCAAAGGGCCCTAGCTAATTTGAAATCAGTCTTTTCTGATCCAATCCCTACCAAAGCCAACTGGCAAAAAGGAGGTACTAAATCTGACCATTCAACACTTGGAAGAAAACAACAAATCATTAACAGCAAAATTAGAGGAAACTAATAAATTCATGCTCTTTCATTTTACTAATTAGCAAGATGAAAGAAGCATCGAACAATAATGAACCTACCAAAATGATTGAATTGATTTAGCGAATAAAACCACAACCAAAGGGACTCAAAGGCTTAGATGGTTCAATTCAAAAGGCCAAGAAAATGGTCTGGTTCTTTCTCAGGTGCCCTAACCTACTCAGAATACCCACAGAAAGGGTGAGGAAGAAGATGATTTAGCAGAAATCAAAATAAATGAGTAAGACTTACTCAATCTGGCTCAGCCATAATTGCCTATAACTTCATGCATGAAATGTGTTGGCTTTGGATTTTATATTTCAGCCGCTACAGGTGTGTACGCAAGATTATAAGTGATGATTTGATATGGGTGATAGTCAAGGATCACTTGGTATCAATTTTGGATCGATTGGTGGCGGCCCACCGTACACGGTGGAGGAGCCCGATTTTCTAGCTAATATTTGAGATATTCTGGTAGGATTCAAAGGATGGAGATGGTGGATTTGGGTAGAGGAAATCAAGGAGAATCAACTATATTAATTGGGGTGATTTGGATTTCCGCCGCCGCCATAGGCGATTTCCGGCCGACGGCCGATGGCGGTGGGCGGTGAAGACATGGTTTCTATTGGGTTCAGGCGTGAGAAGGGTTAAAGACAGGGGGTTTTGGGGAGCCGAGGGGGGTGTTTGGACATATATATATTACGGACAGGCCAATTCTCAGCCGTTGGATCAGATCAACCTCGACGGCTAAGATGTGGTCACCCAAAATGGCGACGTTTCAATTTATTAGGGGCTGGCTAAGATGTGGTCACCCAAAATGGCGACGTTTCAATTTATTCGGGGCTGGACCAGGATAAGGGGTATTGGACGGGTCTGGGATGGGTATGTTTGGGCTTGAAATTGAATTGGCCCAATTCTTGTTCCTCTTCTTTATTTAATTTTAATATTTCATTTTTCATCTTTTTTTCATTTTTTTTAAAATAAAAACTAATATCCTAAATTAAATTATAAATTCCAAATTAACATATAAAAGTGATAATTAATCTTATAGAATTATTATCACAAATAACTAAAACAAAAATTAAAAGAAAAATCACCTAAAAATCAAAATTAAAATTAAAGTGCAAATTAAATTATTTTTGATTTTCTCTTTTTATAAAATGACTAATGATTAATAATTCTTGAAAAATGATCAAATCAACTTCTAAATGAGCATGCAAAATTTTTTTGTATTTTTTCACTAATTAAAATGCACAATCAAAATGCAAAAAACTAACGGAAAATGCCACAAAAATCCACAATATTGCACATAAATAAAAGAAATTATTTTGTTTGAATTTATATGAGTAATTTATGTAGAGCAAAAATCATAGGATCACAAACTGAATATTCTTTGTGTTGCTACTATGTGTTTACTTCGAAACTACGGGACACTTTCCCGGTAGATCCCCTTACATGTTTACTTTGGGCATACGGATTTTATTTCGGTAGATCCCCCTGTATATTCATCTTGAAACTACAGGACTGCACTCGGTAGATTCCCCCAGTACTGGGTATTTTTATTTGGGGACTATAGATCGGGATTCTAGTAGATCCATGTTGCACTATAAGTTGGAATACGGGATGACACCCGGGAGATTTACTGAATATTTACATTTTGGGTTATGGGATGGTATCCTGGTAGATCCCCGATTTGCTGGATATTCACATTTGGGGGCTATAGGACGCTATCATGGTAGACCTCTAGTTTGCTGGATATTTACATTTTGGGGCTACATGACGGTATCCTAGTAGGTCCCCGGTTGTTATCTCTGTGTTGAGCTGTATTCCTTTTTGTGATTATTTTGTCTCTGTTGTAGCTATTGTTTTTCTTTTAATTATCTGTTACTTCTTGATGTTGCACTTAATTATACTTTATTTTTCTGTACTATTATATTTTGTATTTCATTTGACCTCAGTAGGGCCTTGACTATGCTCGTTACTACCCGACCGAGGTTAGTCTTGTCACTTGTTGAGTACCGTTGTGATGTATTCATGTCCTATCTTGCGCATGTTTTTCATGTGTAGATCCAAGTACTTCCACCCAGTCATATCACCCTTGAGACGAGGAGTTTTGGAAAGACTTCGAGGTATATCTATCGCGTACACAGACTAATGAGTCATTATCTACCCTCCATACTAGTTTAGCCCTTCTGTATTTTCCTTGTCGATAGACATTTCTAGATTTAGAGCTTTTATGTATCTCTTAGCTTATGATTCATGGGGTTCTGGATTTCTGGAGTGTTAGGTTGAGGTTTTTTTACTATTATATTCCAGGCCGCATTTTATATACTGTTTTATTTTGTTATCTCAGTTTTTAATTATGTTCATTCTGAAATTGTTTCTTTTTCGCATTTCATAGGCTTACCTAGTCGTAGAGACTAGGTGCTGTCACGATAGTTCATGGAGAGTGAATTGGGGTCGTAACAAGTTGGTATCAAAGCTCTAGGTGCATACGAATCACAAGCCGGTTTACTAGAGTCTTGTAGATCGGCAAGGAGATGTTTGTACTTATCTACGAAAGGCTATGTAACTGTTAGTAAAATTCCACTTCATTTGATTTCCATGTTGTGCAAGATTTTTATGCTGAGCTTTTGTCTTCTATTCTCTCACATATGGTAAGGACACGTGCTATCCGAGATGACCAGGCACCCGTGCCCCCTCCTGTACCCGTCAGAGGCCGGGGCCGAGTAAAGCCTGAGGATGCGCACGTGGTGCAGCTAGAGCACTCATGCGAGCTGCCACCGAGGAGCCGCCAACAGTTCCAATTGGAGACTAGGAACTTTATATGCCTACTTGTACTACCATTCCAGCACTTCAAGAGACTCTGGCACAGTACATGAGCATGTACACCGCTTTGGCTCAAGTATGGTTGCTTCCCCTTGCTACAGCTGCATCCCAGGCTGGAGTAGGAGCATAGACTCCCACCAACCACACCACTGACCATCGATTACATGTTGATCAGGTTATTACGATTATTATTGTATAGCCTATAGCTCCAAATCAGCCCGAGGATAGGGCAGCGACTTAGGAGAATGATTAGCGGAGGCTTGAGAGGTTCAAAAAGTACAAACCTCCTATTTTTAGTGGTCTAGCATTAGATGATTCTTTGGGATTTCGAGATTAGTGCTATAGTATTTTCTGTACCATGGGTATATTAAGGTTGAGCAAGGTTTCCTCCACTACGTTCTATCTTCAAGGAGCCGCCTATGAGTGGTGGCATATTTGTGAGTTAGACAGTCCGTTCGAGGTAGGTTCCCTGACTTGGACTCAATTTTCAGATGTGTTCCTAAAAGAGTATGTTCCATAGAGTGTCAAGGACACATAGAGCGCAGAGTTTGAGTGTTTGTGCTGGGGTACTATGACTATCTCAGAGTATGCTGTCCGTTTCATCGGCTTGCTAGACATGCACCAGCCTTTGTTTCTACTATTTGTGAGAGAGTTCATGAGAGAGTTCGCCAAGTTATTGAGGGTCTTATTCCCAGCATCACGTCTAGCATGGCTCGCGAGTTGGAGATGGATATTCTTTATCAGCAGGTGGTGAGCACTTCTAGGAGGATTGAGGGTATGCATACTAGGATAGAGAGAAGAGGGAGGCCAAGAGGTCTCAAGAGTCGGGCCATTATTTTGGTGCACATGGCCCAATTGTAGGTCATCATGGTAGGGGTTATATGTGTTGCGCTATTCGTTCAGCTCTTCCAAGAGCTAGTGATGTTGCAGCTCCTCCTAGGCCTCAAGAGCCTTATTATGCACCTTCGGTATCTAGTGCGCCTCCTGCACGGGGTGTTTCAGTGGTCATTCTAGTAGACCTTGCTCGAGCCAGTCGCAGTCACCACGTCCTCCCAAAGCATGTTTTGGCTATGGTTACACACGCCATATGGTGAGGGATTTCCCCAGACTTAGAAGGGGAGCACCTCCCCAAACTTCTCCGCCACAACGTGCCCCAACAGAGTTGTCAGTTATGGTTAGACCTCCAGTTGCTACCCCAACTGCTCAGCCAGCTAGAGGTGGATGTCGGGGAGGTAGAGGTTTCCCTGGAGGGGGAGACAAGACCAAATACTATGCCATTCCTGCTTGTATCGAGGTGGTTGCCTCTGATTCTGTCATCATAGGTATTGTTATTTTCATAGGGATGCGACGGTTCTATTCGATCCAGGCTCTATATATTCTTATGTGTCTTCTTATTTTACTTCGCATTTGGGTGTATCTCAAGATTTTTTGAGTTCCCCTATTTATGTTTCCACTCCTATGGGAGATTTTCTTGTTGTGGACCACATTTTTCAGTAGTGTTTGGTTGCTCTTAGTGATTTTGAGACCAGAGCCAATTTATTGTTTCTCAACATGGTAGATTTTAATATTATCTTGGGCGTGGACTGGTTGTCACCCCATTATACTATTCTGATTGTCACGCCAAAATCATGATGCTGGCTATTCTAGGTATACCGCGTGTCGAGTAGATGGGTGTTTTTAGATCACACTCCCAGTAGAGTTATTTCTTTCCTGAAGGCTTAGCAAATGGTTAAGAAAGGGTGTGATGTGGCTTATATGAGAGATGTTAGTGTTGATACCATTACAATTAATTTAGTTCTAATAGTATGAGATTTTTCTAATATGTTTCCAGCTGACCTTCCAGGCATGCCGCCCGATAGAGATATTGATATTGGAATTGATCTCTTACCATACACACAACCCATTTTTATTCCATCATATTGTATGGATCATCTTAAGTTGAAGGAGTTGAAGGATTAGTTATAGGAATTGTTTGATAAGGGCTTTATTTGTCCCGGGGTATCAACTTGGGGTGCTCATATCTTGTTTGTCAAGAAGAAGGATGGTTCTATGCATATGTAGATTGATCATCGCCAGTTGAACAAAGTTATAGGGAAGAATCGTTATCCTTTGTCTTGTATTGATGATATGTTTGACCAGCTACATGGTGCACGAGTGTTCTCTAAGATAGACTTGCATTTAAGCTACAATAAGTTGAAGCTTCAGGAGCCAGATATCCCAAAGATGCCTTCAGGACTCGGTATGGTCATTACGAGTTCCCTGTTATGTCATTGGGCTGACAATTGCCCCAACAGCCTTTATGCATGTGATAAACAGTGTGTTTCATCCATATCTTGACTCATTCGTCATTGTCTGTATTGATGATATTCTGGTATATTCTCGAAGTTGGGAAGATCATGAGCAGCACTTGAAGACTGTGCTTCAGTTTTTGGGAGAGAAGAAGTTATATGCTAAGTTCTCAAAATGTGTGTTTTGGTTGGATTTCGTGGCATTCTTGGGTCACGTAGTTTCTAGCGAGGGGATAAAGGTAGATCCGAAGAAATTGGAAGCAGTGCAGAGTTGTCCCTAGACCATCCTCAGCAACAGAGATATGTAGTTTTCTTGGCTTCGTGGATTATTACTGTCGATTTGTTGAGGGGTTTTCATCCATTGTGGCACCTATGACCAAGTTGACCTAGAAGGGTGCTCTATTCCAATAAACGAAAGAGTGTGAGGCAAGCTTTCAAAAGCTCAAGGAAGCTTTGACCATAACCTTAGTTTTGATATTGCGTAGAGGTTCGGGGTTTTATATTTTCTACTGTGATGCCTCTAGAATTGGCCCTGGAGTGGTATTGATATGGTAAATTAGGATGATTGCCTACGGATCCAAACAATCGAAGGTACATGATCCTGTCCATGATCTTGAGTTAGCTGCGATTGTTCACGCCTTGAAGATCTGGTGTCATTATTTATACAGTGTGCCTTGTGAGATTTATACTGATCACCAGAGTTTGCAGCATCTGTTCAAGCAGAGGGATCTTAATTAGCATAACAGGAGATGGCTAGAGCTGCGGAAGGACTATGATATCGCTATCTTGTATCACCTGGGCAAGGACAATATGGTGGTCGATGCTTTGAGCCGACAGACAGAGAGTTTTGGGGGTTTAGCTTATTTACTAGCCACTGAGTGGCCCATGGAGATGGATGCTCAGGCCTTAGCCAGCTAGTTACTGAGATTGGATCTTTCATACCTCAATCGGGTTCTAGCTTGCGTAGTCTTTCAATCTCCCTTGTTTGATCGTATCTGGGAGCGTCAGTTTAATGACCCTCATTTGGTTGTCCTCAAGGAAAAGGTTTTGCATGGCAATGCTAGAGATGTGACTATTGGAGATGACATGGTATTGAGGATGCATGGTTGCGTTTGTGTATCCAATGTTGATGGCCTTCGGGAGTTGATTCTAGAGAGGCCCATAGTTTTTGATATTCCATTCATCTGGGTATCATGAAGATGTACCAGTATTTGACGAAGCACTATTGATGGAGGCAAATAAAGAAAGAAATAGTTAGGTTTGTAGCTTGGAGCCTCAATTGTCAGCAGGTGAAGTCTGAGCACTCGAGGTTCTGTGGATTTCTTGAGTTGATAGAGATTCCGGAGTGGAAGTAGAAGAGGATCACCATGGACTTCGTAATTAGACTCCCATAGACTTTGAGGAAGTTCGATACAATTTGGGTGATTGTGGATCGGCTAACCAAGTCCGCACATTTCATTCCTGTATGTATACCTATTCTTCGGAGCAGCTGGTAGAGATTTATATCCAGGAGATTGTCCATCTGTATGGTATTCTTGTTTCCATCATATCAGATAGAGGTACTTAATTCACATCGAGATTCTGGAGGGCCGTTCAGCATGAGTTAGGTACTCATGTGGAGTTGAGTATAGCATTTCACTCTCAGATGGACGGATAGTTTGAGCACACTATTCAGATTCTTGATAATATACTTCATGCATGTGTGATTGAGTTTGGAGGGTCTTGGGATCAATTCTTTCCATTGGAAGAGTTTTCCCACAACAACAGCAATCAGTCTAGCATTTAGATGGCGCCATATGAGGCTTTATATGGTAGGTAGTGTAGATCCCGGGTTGGTTGGTTTGTGCTAGGTGAGGCTAGATTATTGGGAACAGACTTGGTTCAGGATGCCATAGAGAAGGATAAGGTGATTCAGGATAGACTCCGTAAAGCCCAGTCGAGACAGAAGCGTTACACGGACCAGAAGGTTCGTGATGTTTCCTATATGGTTGGAGAGAGAGTTCTACTTCGGGTTTCACCTATGAAGGGCGTTACGAGATTTAGAAAGAAAGGGAAGTTGAGTCCCAGGTTTATTGACCTTTTGAGATATTGAGATATGCTGGGGATGTTGTTTATGAGCTTGCCTTACCTCCCATCTTGGTAGGTGTTCGTTCGTTATTTCATGTTTCGATGCTCCACAGGTATCACGATGATCCGTCGCACGTGTTAGATTTTAGTTCAGTCCACTTGGACAAGAATCTATCTTATGTTGAGGAGTTAGTGAAAATAATGGATAGGCAGGTTTCAAAGCTGGGGTCAAAGAACATTGCATCACTAAAGGTTCAATGGCATGGTTTGTATATCAAGGAGGTGACCTAGGAGATTGAGCAGGATCTGTGCAACTGTTACCCTCATCTTTTTACTACTTCAGTTATGCCTCTATGCTCGTTCAAGGGTGAACGGATATTTAAGTGTTGGAGGATCTAACGATCCGGCCTGTCATTTTAAGAATTAACGTCCCGATCCCCTATTCATTGCTTTTTGCGTGTTTGTTTCTGCTATTACCAGCAAATTATTGATGATCCAGAGAGTATTAGGACACTTAGTTCCTGAATAAGAGCTTATGTTTATAGTTTGGACCATAGCTGGAAGCGTGTCAAGAATGTAGAATGGAATTATGTTTGTTCTGTTTCCTCCGTTGGGTGATTTCGGGCTTAGGGGCACGTTCAGATTGTATTTTGGAGGTCCGTAGCTAATTTAGGCTTGAAATGCCAAAAGTTGAATTTTTTGAGTTTTCGATTTGATAGTGAGATTTTGATATCAGGGTCGGAATGGAATTCCGGAAGTTGGAGAAGCTTTGTAGTGTTGAATGTGACGTGTGTGCAAAATTTCAAGTCATTCGGACGAGGCTGATAGAACTTTTTATTGAAAGGGTAATTTGAGAGTTTTTGAAGTTCTTAGGCTTGAGTCTAGTGCTAACTGGTTTATTGGATGTTGTTTGAGGTATTTTGAAGATTCCTATAATTTTGGACAGTAATTTTTTTGTGCTTTTAGTTGAGGTCCCGCCAGCCTCTGGTGATTTCGGATAGTTGAAGAAAAGATTTAGAATTTGGAGTTGCAACTGAAGTTAAATGGCTGCTATCATAACCGCATCTACAGTTGAAATGACGCAGGTGCAAATCTCGCAGAGCGTAATCAAGCCACAGAATCGGCCAAGAGGAAGAAGAGTTGAAACCACAGAAGTGGAAAGTGTACTGCACTTGTGGGTCCACAAATGCGGAATACGGGTCGCGGGTACGATGAAGGGGATTTAAGTAGAAACCGCAGAAGCAATTCCCTTGACCGCAGAAGCAGTCTCGCAGATGTGGAAATTGGACTGCAGATGCGGATTTGCTGGGCAGAAAATAAGAATATTGAGGGTTTAGTTTCAAAAGTTAGAAAATTAATTTGGAGCTCGGGAGAGGGCGATTTTGGGAGGACTTTGAAGAGAAAATTAGTAGGTAGTTCAGTTACATTAGGGCTTTATACAACTCTACCTTGGTGATTAAGTTCCGCTTTAGTTGGTGTGAAATGAGCAGATTCTGGGATAGGAGGTCTTGGGGGGGCAAGACATGACCGCGACTTAAGAAAAAAGTACCCTTGAAAAGACTAAAGGAACGGGGGAATGACTACCTGTAATAAAGCACAGGCTAATACGAGCTGACCAGAAGAAGCAAGGCTTAGATTACCAGATCCTGGACACAATCTTCCTAGAGATGGATGATTCCTAATACCTTCGTAATTGTATTTCTATAATCTAATCTTGGTTTTGTCATTTAATTTTGAATTTGGGATGAAAATTAGGGAAACATTTGGAGAAAGTTCTTAGACCTAAATTTCGAGTTTCGATTGGGGATTTGACATTTCATTTGGATAATATTTGTGCGATTAGACTCGTGAGAGTGTGGGGATTTTTAATAGGTAATGTTTACCCAATTCCAAGACGTGGGTTTGCTGGGCGTTTGGGTTATTTTACGTAATTTCGTGTATAAGCTTAGAATTTATTTGTAGAATTAGTTACTTGAAGTGTTTTTTACATTATGCAATAGAATTAATAGATTTGGGTCGAGTCAAGTACTCATGGCGAGAGTGTAGTTTCAGGATGATTTTGAGCTAGTACAAGGTAAGTGGCTTGTCTAACATTGTGGGGGGGGGGGGGGGGGGAACACCCCCTTGTACGTGAGGTGACGAATCTGTACTTGTGCTCACTGCTGAAATATTCATTTTCATTAAGTAACTAAAGTTGTGTTTCCTTTCCTGTTTATACTACTCGCAATTTAAGCTTGTTGTTAGCTTAGGGAAGCATGTCTAATTGACTTTATTGCTTAGTTGCTTAAACTGTCTTATTTGGATAATGTGTTGCATGCTAGGTTAGAAATACCTATCTTACCTTGGTATGGAATTTGGATTGAACTAAATATTCTTTGTGTTGCTGCTTTGTTTTTACTTTGGCACTACGGGACGATGTCCAAGTAGATCCCCCTACATATTTACTTTGGGACTACTAATTGTTTTCCGGTACATCCCCCTTCACATTTATCTCAGAACTACAGGACTGCACCTAGTAGATTCGTTGATACTGGGTATTTGCATTTAAGGACAATGGATCAGGATTCGGGTAGATCCCCGGCACACAATGAGTTGGACTATGGGAAAACACCCGGGATATCCGTTGAATATTTACATTTATGGGCTATTGGATGGCATCCTGGTAGATACATTTGGGGGCTACAAGGTGGTGTCCTGGTAGATCCCCGGTTTGCTGGATATTTACATTTAGGGGCTACAAGACGGTATCCTGGTAGATCCCCGATTGTTATCTCTGCATTGAGTTGTCTTTCTTTCCGTGATTATTTTGTCTCTGTTATAGCTATTGTTGTTCTTTTTATCCTGTGTTAAATTCTTGTTGTTGCACTTAATTATACAGACTTATTCTATGCTGTTATACCTTGTATTTCGTTTGACCTCATAGGGCCCTGACTTTTCTCATCATTACTCGACCGAAGATAGGCTTGGCACTTACTAAGCACTGTTGTGGTGTACCCATGCCCTTTTGTGCTTGTTTTTCATGTACAGATCCAGGTACTTCCACCCAGTCTCATCACCCTTGAGACGAGGCGCTTTTATAAAGACTTCGAGGTATATATGTCGTGTTCGTAGACCGAGGAGTCCCTTTTTATTCTATGTACTAGTTAAGCCCTTCTGTACTTTCCTTATTGATAGACATTTCTGGAGTTAGAGCTTTTATACATCTTTTAGCTTGGGATTCATGGGGTTCCAGATTTTGGGAGTGTTTGGTTGAGGTTCTTGTACTGTTATATGCCAGACGTTATCCTAAATACTGTTTAATTTTACTTATCTCAATTCTTAGTTATATTCCTTCCGCAATTGTTTCTTTTCCTCATTTGATAGGCTTGACTAGTCGTAGAGACTAGGTTCCATCAAGATAGTTCACAGAGGGTGAACATGGGTCATGGCAAGTTGGTATCAGAGCTGTAAGTTCATAGGAGTCATGAACCACAAGCCAATTTATTAGAGTCTCGCAGATCGATATGGAGACATCTGCACTTATCTGCGAGAGGCTATGTAACTGTTAGGAAAATTTCACTTCATTTGATTTCTTTGTCGTGCGAGATTTTGATATCATAATTCTAAACTTCTGTTTTCTATTTTTTACAGATGGTGAAGACACGTGCTACCCGAGATGATCAGGCACCCATACCCCATACTACAACCGTTAGGGCCGGGGTAAAGGCTGATAATGCGCATGCGGTGCAGCCAGAGCACCTATGCAAGCTACAATTCATTTAGTCCCAGTAGTACAGAATGTTTCTCATATGTTTCGAACTAACCTTTCGGGCATGCTGCTCAATAGAGATATTGATTTTGGCATTGATCTATTGCCGAGCACTCAACCCATTTCTTTTCCCCCATATTGTATGGCTCCTTCTGAATTGAAGGAGTTGAAGTATCAGTTACAGGAATTGCTTGATAAGGGTTTTGAAAGGCCTAGTTTATCACTTTAGAGTACTCCTATCTTGTTTGTGAAGAAAAATGATGGTTCTATGCGTATGTGCATTGATTATTGCCAGTTGAACAAATTACAGTGAAATATTGTTACCCTTTGCCTCGTATTGATGATTTGTCTTACCAGCTACAGGGTGCACGAGTGTTCTCTAAGATTGACTTGCATTTAGGCTACCATCAGTTGAAGATTCGGGAGCCAGATATCCTGAAGATTACCTTAAGGAATCGATATGGTCATGACGAGTTCCTTCCTATGTCATTTGGGCTGACCAATGTGGTGGCCGATGATTGTAGCCACCAGATAGAGAATTTGGGGAGTTTGGCTTATTTACCAGTAGTAGAGAGGCCAATGGCGATGAATGTTCAGGCCTTAGCCATCCAGTTTCTAAAATTGGTTCTTTCATGGCCAAGTCATGTTCTAGCTTGCGTGGTCTTTTGGTCTCCCTTGTTTGATCATATCTTGGAGCGTCAGCTTGATGACCCTCATTTTCTTGTCCTCAAGGACAAGATTTTTCATGGACATCTAGAGATGTGTCTATTGGTGATGATAGTGTATTGAGGATGCAGGGTCGAGTTTGTGTACCCAATACTGATGGACTCCGAGAGTTGATTATAAGGGAGGCCCATAGTTTGCAGTATTCCATTCATCCGGGTGCCACAAGGATAAACAAGGATTTGAGGCATCATTATTGGTGGAGGCGGATGAAGAAAGATATAGTTGGGTTTGTTGCTTGGTGCCTCAATTGTCAGTAGGTGAAGTATGAGCACCAGAAACCGTGTGGATTGCTTCAGCAGATAGAGATTGTGGAGTGAAAGTGGGAAAGGATCACCTTTGACTTCGTAATTGGAAATTCTCAATTTTTTCGAATTACTGTCATCCTTGCTATCTCTCGCCACTAAATCTTACTAGTGGTGAAGTAAAATCTCCTCAGCAGGTTTTTCTCAAATTGTTGTTTCCTATCTCTTTGTTCTTCTTCAAACCCTATCTTGTAAAAATTCTTTTTTGATTTTTGATTTATCGTTGTTGTTGTTAAATGAAAAAGTAAACATCATCCAACGAAATATTTTTAGTATTATTGTGAAAAGGCTCTTCCCCAACAATATACGATCATAAGGAAAGAACCAAAAAGAATCCCCTACTATACTATATACTCAATCATTTTGCCTTTATCTCAGTTGGCAACATAAGACTGTAACTTTCTTATTGGAAACGTTCTTGATACAAATATACTGTTTGTGCTTGAAGTGAACGATTTCTTTTGTGCAATTGTTTCATTCTCACAACCACAGTATCTGTGAAGCTTCAACATCAAAATTTACAGGAAAGCAAAGGTAGAGGAAGAAATCTTAATTTTTTAGGGGCAACTTCTTTACTTTAAACACTCTTCATTTCGAATTAGAATGGATTTTTGGCTTTAAGGGTAATTTGTAAAAGATATTGATTTTCATTTCTAGGTTTTTTGCTACCCTATTCTCTTGGTTCCATGGTGTTTGTGTATTTTGAAGGTATCATTTTGGGAGGTACACGGACACAAGTGGTAAAGTAGCAGCTATACTTCAGGTTTCGCAGCATCGAGAGTATACCAAGTCGGGAGTTCCAGGTTCTATTCATGGGAATTGATACCTCTCACCTCTTGTTTCTCTATCCTTGTGTTAATTACTCCATTAGCATAGTATTTCATAAAAGTCTAGTCAGTTTAGTGGGTTTGTAGTAACTATTTCCTCCCTTTGTTTCTTTGTGTGGTATTCTTTCTCCATTTCATTTTTAGACCTTCGTAGGTATAGCGACTATGGTTTGCAATGGCAGAGAAGGGCCATGTCCTTGGGGAGTTCAGATAGTAGGGACCAGGGTAAGGTAAGGGTTGGGGGGTGGGATGGGGCCCAAAGGGGGTAAAGGGAACAAGGTAGCCTGTAGGTTGAGAGTTGGATTGTAGAATATAGGGATGTTGACGGGGAAGTCTATAGAGCTGGCGAAGATTCTCCAGAAGAGGAGGGTCAATATAGCATGTGTGCGGGAGACTAGGTCGGTAGGATCGAAGGCAAGAAATGTAGACGGGTATAAATTGTAGTTCTTCGGATTCGTGTTCTTCGGATTCGTGAAGGGTAAGAACGGAGTGAGCATTTTGGTGGATAGGGAGCTCAAAGAGTCGATGGTATAGGTAAGACATGTGAATGACAGATTGATGGCGATAAAGGTAGTAGTTGGAGGGACCACTCTGAATGTCATTAGTGCTTACCGCACTACAAACGAGATTGGACGAGGAGGTAAGAAAGTGCTTTTGGGAGGCGTTGGATGAGGTGGTGCGATTTATTCAGCCAACGGAAAAGATATTCATATGAGAGGATTTCAATGGTCATATTGGGTCGTCTGCTGGTGGCTATGGTGAGGTGCTTGGTGGTTTCGGCTTTGGTGATAAGAAGGGGGGTGATACCTCACTGTTGGATTTCACTAGAGCCTTTGAGTTGGTGATTCTGAACTCTCCGAAGAGGGAGGAACATTTGATTACTTTCCGGAGTATGGCGGATAAGACTCAAATTGACTATCTCCTCCTTAAGAGGTGTGATAGGGGGTTGTACGAGGATTGCAAGGTGATCCCGAGTGAGAACCTTGCAACTGAACCGAGGCTCCTAGTGATGGACATCGGTATTTTAATGAAGAGGAAGAAGAGGCTTGTCCAGCTTCTGTCAAGGATCAGGTGGTGAGCTTTGTCTAAGGATAATGCACAAGATATAGAGGGGCGGCTGACAAACATGGGTTCCTAGAAGAGTGGTGGCTACTCTAGCGCTATGTGGACGGCAACAACAGACAGTATAAGGGAGGCTGTAAGAGAGGCGTTAGGAGTTTTGAAAGGCTATTATGGCGGGTATCAAGGAGACTGGTGGTGGAATGACATAGTCCAAGGCAATGTACAATCCAGGAAAGCGGCGTACATTAAGTTAATAGAGATCACCGACAAGGATCAAATGAGAGCGAATTGAGAAAGAGATAAGAAGGCTAGGAAGGAGGAGAAAGTAGCGATCGCAGAGGCTAAGACTACTGCTTTTGTTCGATTTTATGAGGAACTAGGGGACAAAGTTGGGGATAGAAAGTTATTCAATTGGCCAAAGCGAGAGAGAAGAAGGCTCGCGATCTGGATCAAGTGAGGTGTATCAAAGCGAGGATGGTCGAGTATTGATGGAAGAGGTCCAGATTAGGCAGTCATACTTTCATAAACTTCTGAATAAAGAGGGGGAAGGAAACATCGTGTTAGGGTAATGGGGGAACTCTGAGAGTCACCGAGACTTTAGGTATTGTAGGCGCATTAAGGTTGATGAGATCGTGGGTGGGATGGGTAAGATGAGCCGGGGAAAAGTGACCGGACCTGACAAGATTCTAGTAGAGTTTTGGAGATATCCGGGTAGGGTAGGCTTGGAGTCGCTAACTAGGCTTTTCAATGTTGTCGTCAAGAAAAGAGGATGTCTGATGAGTGGAGGTGGAGTAAAATAGTTCTAGGGTACAAAAACAAAGGAGATATCCATAATTGTAACAACTAGAGGGGTATCAAGTTACTATGTTATACCATGAAATTCTGGGAGAGGGTGGTGGTAATGAGGATAAGGAGGGTAGTTTTGATATCAGAAAACCAGTTCAATTTCATGCCGGGCCGTTCTACTATGGAAGTTATCCTTCTTATTAGCAGGTTGGTGTAACTATACAGGGGTAGGAAGAGGGATTTGCATATGGTATTTATTGACCTAGAGAAGGCATATGAAAAAGTCCTTAGGGATATCCTTTGGAGGTGTCTGGAGGTGAAATGTGTGTCTGTGGCTTATATAAAGGCGATAAAGGATATGTATGATGGAGCTATGACTCAAGTAAGGACTGTATGAGGTGACTCAAAGCCTTTTCCGGTTGTTATGGGATTATGCCAAGGATTTACGCTCAACCCATTCTTATTTGCTCTGGCAATAAATGCATTGACAAACCATATCCAGAGAGATATGCCATGGTGTATGCTATTCACTGATGATATAGTTCTGATTGACGAGAACCAAGGCGGCGTTAATAGGAGACTGGAGGTACAGAGGAAAACCCTAGAGTCCAAAGGTTTCAAGTTGAGTAGCACTAAGATAGAATATGTAAAATGTAAGTTCAACAACCTGACGAGGGAAGTACATGGGGAAGTTAGGCTTGACTCACATGTCATCCCCAAGAGAGAAAGTTTTATGTACTTAGGGTCAATTATCCATGGAGATGGGGAGATTGATATGGATGTCACGCACCATATAGGTGTGTGGTGGATGAAATGAAGGTTAGCGTCTGGAGTCCTATTGCACTTAATTATACTCTTTTATTCTATATTGTTATACCTTGTATTTCATTTGACCTCAGTGAGGCCGTAATTTTTCTCGTCACAATCCGACCGAGGTCAGGCTGGGCATTTACTAAGTGCCATTGTGGTGTATTGATGCCTTTTCTTTGCATATTTTTCCTATGCAGGTCTAGGTACATCCATACCCAGTCTTATCACCCTTGAGGCGAGGTACTTTTGTAAAGAATTTGCGGTATATCTGTCGCGTTCGCAGACCGAGAAATTCCTTTTTATCATCTGCACTAGTTTAATCCTTATGTATTTTCCTTATTGATAAATATTTCTAGACTTAGAGCTTTTACGTATCTATTAGCTTGTGATTCATGGGGTTCTGGATTTTGGGAGTGTTAGGTTGAGGTTCTTGTACTGTTATATGCTAGGAGGCATCTTAAATATTGTTTCATTTTGTTATCTTAGTTTTTAATTATGTTCCTTCCGCAATTATTTTTTATCTGCATTTGATAGGCTTACCTAGTCGTAGAGGCTAGGTGCCGTCACGATTATTCACGGAGAACAAACTGTGGTTGTGAAAGGTTGCATGTGCTTTCCTACAACACCCAAGGTCCACTTAAACTACTTTGAACCAAGATCTGGCCCAGAAGCATTTCTTTGCTATCCTTTTGGTGTCAAAGGTTATAAAGTCCTGGATCTACCAACCAAGAAAATACACATCACCAGAGATGTTATCTTTCATGAGTCTACCTTTCCTTTTGGAATTCATTTTAAGACCAAATCTGGTTCATTTCGTACATACTTTGATGTTGTCCCTTCAAATGAACCTGCTAGTCATAATGATATCATAAAAATGTACACTGATGATTCCTTATTTGATGTCTCCTACATGAATTCACCTAGTTTAGATGATCTAGTACCTACTCCACCTCATTCACCCTCTTTTCTCCATTTCCAACTTCTCCTCCTAGCACCTCTGCACTATCTCCACCACATTCACCTGCACTCATTGATTCTTCACTAGTATATCATCCTCCCACACTTCTGAGAAGATCACAGAGGGAATACAAAACTCCTATTTATCTAATAAGTTTATGTCCACATAATCAACAACACTGATAAACACTCTTTTTCTCTTAGTACTTTATTTTCTAAATACCACCACATAGCCCTTGAATCAATTAATCCTAATAGTCAGGATTTGATAAATAATATTTGCAATGTTAGTGAACCATCTTCTTTTCAGGAAGCTGTTGTCAACCCTACTTGGAAAGCAGCCATGATTAAAGAATTTGAGGCACTTTATGCTAACAATACCTGAAATTTAGTACCTCTTCTATCTAATAAGAAAGCAATAGGCTGTAGATGGGTCTACAAAATAAAACACAAGTGTGATGGTAAAATGGAGAGGTATAAGGCCAGGCTAGTTGTGAAAGGCTATACTCAACAAAAAGGTGTAGATTTCACAGAAACATTTTTTCTTGGGGTGAAAATGACCATAGTGAGAACTTTGATTGCAATAGCAGTAAAGAATGGTTGAGAAATGTTCCAATTGGATGTCAACTATGCTTTTCTCCATGGGAATTTAAATGAAGATATGTATATGCATATCCCACCAGGCCTCATGGTGGAGGATAAGTCACTAGTTTGCAAGATCTTAGAGAGCCTCACTTAAAGGCTGCTTACCATCTGTTGAGGTATCTTAAGGGTGATCCTACATTAGGAGTCCTTATGTCCAAATCTGAAGATTGAACTGTTAGAGCCTTCTATGATTCGGATTGGGCCTCCTGTCCAGACATAAAAAGATCGGTAAGTAGGTACATTGTTTTGCTGGAAATAGTCCATGAAACAGGAAGTTATTTCTTTATCTTCAGTAGAGGCAGAGTACATGTCACTTAGAAAGGTAGTTGAGTTGGTGATATGGTGTGGCTAAGCACACTTTTGGATGAACTGAGAGTTCCCTCTATACACCCCATTCTAGTGTTTGTAATAGTTTTTAGCCTTGCACATAGCTAAAAAGTTTGTGTTCCACGAACACACCAAACACATCGAGGTTTTACTGCTATTATGTGCGAAAATAGCTGCAAGAGGGTCTTATTTTATTGCATCACGTCACAACTGATCAACAACTTGCGGGTATTCTTACCAAGGCTTTAACAGATGTCAAACATTTAGGTGTTTTAACCAAGTTGGTAGTGTTTTCACCACCTCCAACGAGAGGAGGGGGGGTTATTGAGAATTTATTGTATTGTTCAAGTAATTAGTTAGATTTAGTTAATGTCACTATCAGAGTTAGTTAATACATTGTTAGAATTAGTTGTTGCTAGCTGTACAAATACATGTGTATATATACTCTATGAGGTATCAGAAAAAGCATCGAGCTTCTTTTCATCATTTACATGTTCCTCTTCTTCTCAATTTTCCTCTTTCAACTCTAGAAGCTTCTTCATCCGCCATGGCAGATATGGCTAGAGCAATTTGGCAGATATGGCTAGGCTCAATTGCTCTGCTTTCCGCAACGATCTTCACAGTGATATTTAGGTAAAACTAAATAGCTTCTTCTTTACAATAAATATAGTGCAATAAAGTAAAAGTTAAGTAATTATTCATGAAATTAACCCTTTTAATTTATTCATAGCTCTAACTGCAAAACATGTTTCGGCTGCATAACATTAGAGGATAAACTTGAATCCTACTACAAGCTGGAGATGAAAATGTTTTAACCCTACAAACAACCTTTGAGATGAAAAGGCCTTTGGGCTACAACGAATTTTATCGTACACACTTCGCACAAGATAACACTATTACGCAATAGCTTATGTGATATACTCCCTTTATTATAAATGAGAAAATCAGAGAATATTGTACTCGTCGATATTGAGTTATTAGAAAGTCTAGGAAAATTTTATCGTACACTCTTCGCACAAGATACAAAAGTTTAGCAGATTTTTTAAATTTATGTCCAAATACACATCGAATTTTAAATATTTCAATTTTTGTTCTTCGAATCCTGCCAAACAAAATGAAAAGGTAGACATACATTTTGTTATAGAAATATTAGCCCAGACTAGATTATTTTACTCGTAGAAACATAATACATGACTCATCGACACCATTATTAGACGGTAAGGCGTGATGGTTAATGGATGTGATTTGACTCATGCTCAGCAAATTTGGCCTACTCATTTAAATATCGGAAAAGGGTCAGAACAGCTACAAAAAATTATTTAATAAAATCAATAAGTAAGGATCAAACTCCGACGAATTTTGTTTCATATTTTCATTAAATAATAAATAATACTTCAAATTAATTTGTAACTTCTATTTTTAACTTTTTTATTTTTGAACTTCTAAATTTAAATTTTACAATAATTACAAAAAAATAAGAAAGAGCGCATCACATGCTTTGCATTATTTTTGTAAGTTCATTCATGTCAACATGAGGTTCTTGGCTTCCGGCATGGCTTGAGACGGAACCATAAACCATTATATCTCCAATTTGTTGGTCCTCTAGTTCATCTGCTTCTTCAGGCCCTTGATTTCTCCGTTCTAATCTTATTCAATCTCTGAAGCACATCGAAACTTCCAAAGCATTACTACCCAATGAATAGCGAGTATCTCCTTGTTTTTTCCTTGCTTGGCTAAATGCACTCTCTAATGCAACTGTTGGAATCGGCACATTTAACACGTCTCGAGCCATACCTGAAATAACATGAAACTGATTTTATTTGGTCCTCCACCAACCCAGCGGTAGAAATTTCTTTATGTGGGCTTATATTGCCTTTTGCAAGCAGAATTGGAGTTCATCAATACTCCCACTGCTGGTTTATTGATGTTCTCCTAGTGTAGACCAACTTAAATAAACTTCAGCACTATCATTAACCTCAAAATCATCGAATGCAGATGTAAAAACTGAATTTGAAGGAATATTTACATCTGCAGTAGAAGAAGCATCAACAAAATTAAAATAATAATTATATATATAAAATTTGTAAATATTTGTGTAGATGAAAAATACAAGTTTCAACATCAGGGGTTTCGATCAATTGGTCTATATAAACATATAAAGTAGTGATTAACTGGCGACAAGTAGCTAGTTTGATAGAAGGGTTTAAAATAGCACAAATTAGGTAAATAAGTGGGAATAGGATAAATGTATTTCTTAAATTTATATAGCATAGATTCAACAACGGATTCATATCCTTTTTTCTTCTTGAAATTCTGGAGTAAAAGAGAAATGCAACTATATATACTAAACCATTTGCAATAGTAGGATAATAAGCTTCAAAAAATTCAAGTGTAGCTACACAAAAATTTTGTAAAAACTTTACAACAACTTCAATGACATCCCAAGTATTAGATGTTAACAAACGTTTAGGATCGGTACAATGAGAATTAGTAACGGGTTGAGATCCGGTAAAAGCCTATTAGTGCTTTACTGGACTAACCGGGTTCCGAGGCACCGGTTAGCAAAAATGGCATGCGTCCGTCCGGCTAAACCCCTAACCCTAACCAACCCATCCCACCCCCTTAGAGGACTGGGCTGATCCGGACGGAACCGGAGTGAACTGGGTTATCAATGGGCTGGCCCATCCTATTTAGCAAGTTTAATTTAAACACGTCAATATAGCATGGGCTAATCAGTGTTCAAACTTATAATTAAGAATTAATTGTCCTTTGTAAAGTATTTAAAAATATAATTACAAGTTAATGCAGAGATAAAATCTGAATAGAAGTTACCCTAGATGAAACACGAGAAAAATTTAGCATAATATGCTAGATTATGAAACTCATGTATATAAAATTGTGCTTGATTTCAAACTACAGAAACACCTTATATGTAAATTTTAGCAGTCCAACATATTATGCTGGAGTTTTCATACATGATAGTTTGAACTCCTAATATATTATGTTGGAATTTCATATATAAAAAGTTCAAACTCCAATATATTTTGCTGATCTTGTTTTAGATTTAAACTTATGGTATGTTTGTTCATATTTTATTACATCATGAAAAATTGGCCATATTTTGATTAATTTAGAAACAGTAGCTAACTTTCAATTAGCATTTATAAATCAAGCTAGTATTGAATTTCACCCTTTAAACACCCTGCATTTTGACAAATTCTTTCAGAACAGTAACAGGTTTTAACGACGGCCCACTTGGAACACACTTATCTTACACTAATTCTGTTTAGACAGTAATTTTGATATCTAAATTTATGAAGAAAATGAATTAGTTGATCTTAAGTACGAATTCATCAGTCTCTTTTTGTTTGTGAATGTTTATTTGTGGCAAGTAGAAAGTACAAAACAACAATATGCTGCAAATGAAAACCGTACCAATTACCAAATTTAAACTTTGCCAATGAAAAATTGCAGGGAACAGATAACGGGACACTGTGCATACCATTTTACAGTTGATGACGACATCTCGACTTGCACAGATTGGATACAAATTCAAACTACATTAGATTTGGCATTAGAAATAAAAAGTACGAGTTTATCTATTGGTAGACTTCTGTTTAATTAAGATAAAAAGACAAAAACAATATTATCAACATAGATTAGGATACAATAATATTTTATTGCAATTCTAAAATCTTCTGATAGTTACTCTAGTCTCTAGAAATGAAGCTGAAAAGAAAAAAAAAAGTAAATTCTTTTTATAAGTAGATCAAAAGTTTTTTTAATTAAATTATCTGGTATTTCTTAAACATATTTTTATCATTTTCTTACCTAAATTATTTGGTGTTGTTAAAAATAAACTATGCTCATTTTTTAATTAAAATTCTCATAATTTATCTTAAGGACAATTTGCAGTCGTACCCTATAATTATGCCACCTTTTAACTTATACCCAATTTTTAAAAATTATTGATTTCGTAACCAACTAACAAAAATTCGCAATAATATGACTATTATATCCCTTCCAAAACATATAAATGATGCATCAAGCATACCCAGATTCAAATTCCAGAGCCATATCTCCTTTAACACTTCGTCTCTCAGGAGATCGTGTATCGCAAACCGGGTTTAAACCAGATTCAAATTCCAAATTGAAAACTATAAAATACATTGTAAGTATTCAAATTCATCTAATTTTGATTAATTGAAGTTGATTGACGAACTTCACTGATATGCTGAATTTGCATTCTAAATCTATTTGAGTTTTCAATTCTAACATTCTAAAACGACAAATATGCTAAAATTTTTGGTTTATTTGCTAAACAAGCTGAAGTTATTTAGTTCATATCTAAAAATCCAGCAAAACGAGTTATATGAGTGTTATTAATATTTATTTACTAAACAAGCTGAAGTTATTTAGTTCATATTTAAAAAATTCAGCAAAACGAGCTGAAATTTTCCTCCTACACTAGTTAAATATTAAACATAAATTCAAATTTCATATTGTAAAAAAAACTTAAGCATTAGTTGCTGAAGATTTTTACATAATCTTTAAAAACTTCAGCAATATGAGCTGAAGTTTTCTTCCTACACTGGGTAAACAAAACATAAATTTAAATTACATATTGCACAAAAAATTTCAGCATATGTGCTGAAGTTTTTAAGTAAGTATTTAAAAATTTCAGCAAGAAGAGCTGAAGTTTTACTCCTACACTAGGTAAAAAAAATAAAACATAAATAAAAATTATATATTGCACAAAAAACTACAGTATATGTGATGAATGCTTTCCGTTAATCTTTAAATACTTAAGAAAGAAGAGCTGAGGTTAATTATTTCTTTTGCTATTTTTCGATTTTGAATAGAATTAACAAGCGTATCAAGCTTTTTGTTGATTTCTTTCATCTCCCTGTCGTACTTGTCTATGAGCTTATCTAGTTTCACCTCAAAGGCCTCTATAATGTCTTGCTCGATTTCTTCCATTATGTGCCTTATGACAACATCTATTTTTTTCGTTTTTGTATTTTATGTCTGCTAAAATATATGTGTTTGAGTGAATAAACTGACAAATTATAGTGTGCTTTTATAGGGAAAAAAACTAATGCATGGTATATGAAAAGGCAAAGAGGAATTTTAAATGTTTATCTAAAAAAGCGTGCATGAATGTGATAGGAATATAATTATTGCACTTACACATACCTCCAACGTAATATAATTATTACTTTAATTGTGTTTGTTATGTTTACTATCGTATACTGTAAAATTAATGCTGAAGCATGCTCAAGATTGTTGAATTCATTTTTTAAAACTTCAACCCTATGTGATGTAGCTATTTAGATTATTTTTAAAAACTTTAGCACTTGATAAGCTGAAGTTTTTCTCTTGGACTCGATAGTTTTTGTCGTAAAATTTTTTCAAATAACTTCAGCTCAATGTGTTGAAGTTATATAATTCATTTCTAAAAACTTCAGCACATTATAAGCTGAAGTTTTTGTCCTGGACTCGATAATATTTTTCGTAAACCTTTTTCAAATAACTTACGCAGAAACTGCTGAAGTTATTTAGTGTATTTAGTGATGAGCTGAAGTTTTAATCCTACATTTGACACTTTTGTTATGACTCTTAACCTAAACTAAAGTCTGCAGGATGAGTCCGTTTTTTGTGTTGTTATAAATTTCAATGGAAGGTGGACTCCTAATTTCAAATACTTGGATCATGATACAAAACTTGTTCTACTTACTAAGCAGATATCATTCAATACTTTCCTGAAAAAAATTAGTGAAATAGAAAATATTAATTCAACCAAATATGTACTAAAAGTATGGTTTGATATCAAAATAAATACAAGCGAAGGAATACTTGTAACTTCAGATGAAGAACTCACTACCTGTATACATTTGCTTACAACTGATTCAGCCTACAAAAATTGTCATTTCGTCATCGAAAAAATACAACCTTTAGAATCTGCAGCATTCTAATAATCTCTTGCATATGCGATAGATTCAGAACTTTTTGTTGATTATCAACATGAAGTAGGACAACCAATAATGAAAGTAGACAACGAGCAACAATTTTCTAACGTCACAGCTACTTCAGAATATATAACACAGCAATAATAATCCCCTCCTCCAATAAATTCATACCAGTTTGTCGATGACCAAGAAGAAGAAGGACAACTAAAAATGCAAATTGACAACTAACACATAATCCAAGAAAGTTTTTTGATACCTTTTGCAATAATAAGCAACAACGAAGATGAAGTAAACATGGAACTTATACTGATAACATCAGATAAAATTGATGAAATTGCTGAAACTTCTTGTGTTTCTCAGAAATCAAGAAAAAGAGTGAGGAGAAATCTAAAAGAATCTCCACCATGTAAAATACTTAGGAATGATGCATTGCCTGAGGAAGTAAGAGTTAGATCAATTTTTGAGAACAAACAAAACATGACTTAATTTTTATGCAGCTTGGAAATAAACCAAAAAGTTGAATTCACTGCTGTTAGATCATGATTAAAGATATACGAGCTAAAATGCATCGTGGACAAATGTGGTTGGAATGACGTGCTACAATAATTCCAAACTATTCAGGGTGATAAATATCATAACATCCATGAATGCTCGGTTGATATAAGAAAATCGGATCAGAAGCATGCTACATAAAATTTAAAGTGAACAAATTATAGAACATGTTCGAAAAGATAGAGGTTAAACTAGCCTTTGTAGAAAAAGAAATTTGGAAATAACACTGATTATCACAAGGCATTGCGTGCTATTCAAAAAGATGTTGCTTGCATAATGGGAATACCTGAAGAGAACTACCAGATTCTTCTTTCATACCTACACATGATGGTGTGCAAAAACCCAGGAACGTACACAAGCATAAAAAGATATGGGCATAATAGGTAAGCAAAACAATACTAACCATCAGCCTCAAGTTTCAAATGTTCCTATTTGAAAATTTTCACACCTTGTTATTTATGATTTTTGTGTTTCACTGTACAGATTTACTTACATGTTCTTTGCTCCTACGGCATCAGTAGCTGGTTGCTCCTACTATTGACCCGTTATTGCAGTAGATGCAATGTTTTTAAAGTCCAAATATCGTGGTGTTCTATTTGTTGGTGTATCAAAATATGCAAAAAATCAAATCTTTCCTCCATGTTTTGGTGTAGAGGAATCAGAAAACAATGAGGCATACATTTGGTTCTTTGGAAATGAGAAAATCAATTCAAGCCCGTCGTGAATTGGGTTTCTTGTCAAATAGAAACCAATCGATTGCAAATGGGATTAGAAAAGTTCTTCCTGAAGCTCACCATGGTATCTGCCTCTATCACTTTGAGAAAAATTTAAAGCAAAGACATACAAAAGCCACGGTAATAAATCTTTTTCAAAGTGTTGTAAAGTCATATAAATGTGAAGATTTTAATTAGTTAATGTCCCAAGTCAAAGAAAACATAAAATTACATAATGGAAGAACCTTCAGAGAGATGGTCTCGATAGAGATTCCACGACGACGTTACGATATTCCAACAACAAACATGGTAGAATCAATGAATTCTATTTTACTAAAAGGGAGAGAAATGTCTATTTTAAGAATTTTAGATTTCATCCAAGAAAAGTTGGGAGAGTGGTTTTACGAACGGAGAAAAATGGCAACTGAAACTTTCCACAAAGTATCAATATGGGCAGAAGAAGAGTTCACATTGTACTGAAATTCTTTGGTGTATTTCCAAAACTTCATCTCTTGATAAGCTGAAGTTTTTGTGTTCGATTCAATAGTTTTTTTTTCGTACAACTTTTTCAAACAAAATGCAAAAAAGATAAGTATCAAGTTAAAAAAATACCAAAACAAGCTAAAGTTTTTGACGTAAACCTTTTTCCAAAAAAATTCTGTCACGACCCCAATTCGCGCTCCGTGAACTGTTGTGATGCCACCTAGTCTCTACGACTAGGTAAGCCTAACATTGAGGAAAATAAACAAAACTTGCAAAAAAATAATTAGAATCCAGACTAATAGAATGTAACAGTAATTAAAATGCCACCTGGCATATACAATACAACTTCTCGAACTAACACTTCCCAAAACATGGAAACCCATGAATCACAAGCTAAGAAATACTACATAGCTATAACTCCAGAATGTCCAACAAGAATAGAAAATACATAAGGGCTAAATACTAATGAAGGAATAGATCTACGGACGCGACAGATATATCTCGAAGTCACTAGCGCAGTCGCCTCGCCTCAGGATCGATAAGACTGAGTAAAAGTACCTGGATCTGCACATGAAAAACATGCGCAGAAAGGGCATGAGTACAGCACAGTGGTACTTAGTAAGTGCCAAGCCTAACCTCGGTTGAGTAGTGACGAGGAAGGATAGGGCCCTACTAAGGTTACACATGATAATAAGCTTCAACTATACGAAATAAACAATATAAATGAGAACGAAAATGAAATAAGATAGATTATACCATGCAGTAATAATTATACCAAAAAAAAGAGTAAAACCGAAAATCATAACGACTCAATACCATTAATAACATGAAGATCTCCCAGGATACCGTCCGATAGTCCCTTTCATCAACTGTCTAGTGGATCTCCCGGGATACTATCGCGTAGTCCATCATATGTATATATCTCTGAAGGATCTACTAGGATACAGTCTCGTAGTCCATCTATCAATGCGCAGGGATCTACCAGAACCCCGGTCTGTAGTCCCTATTGTAAATATGCAGGGGGAATCTATCGGGAATCGAACTTGTAGTCCCAAAGTAAATGTGCAGGGGCATCTATCGGGAATCTAACCCGCAGCCCCAAAGTAAATATAGGGGGATCTATCGGGAATCGAACCCACCGCCTCAAAGTAAATATGCCGGGGGAACTATCGGGAATTGAACCCGCAGTCTCAAAGTAAACAAACAAGGAGGGAGCTACCAGAATCCCACATCCGTAGTCCCAATGTAAATACACTGCAATGACAAGGAGATGTTCAAAAATGAAATTTCATACCAAGGAAACAAGTAATTCTAGCCTAACATGCTTCACGTAATGAAACCAGGGAAATTTAGCAAATAGGCAATTTTTAAATCAACTAAACATGCTTTTCTAACTAAGAATATGCTAAAATTTTGCAAGTATATAATAAAGCAGGTAGGAAAGGAACTCAGTTTTAGATACATAAAGCAAAATCACATTTTCAATAATTAGTTCAAGTACGCACTCGTCATCTCACATACGAGGATTCAATTACCAAATATCATATCCTATGGGGAAGGTCTCGCATAGAAGGTTAGAAAAGCCACTTACCTTGAACCGGCTCAAAATCAACTAGAAACTATGCTTTTGCCACGAGTATGTGACTACAAATAGCCCAAATCTATTCAATTCAATTGCATGTTATCAATAACTCCTCAAATAACTGATTCTATAATTAAATTCTAAGCTAATACGCAAAATTATATAAAATAACCAAAATTCCCCTCATTCCCACGTCTCGAAATTGAGTAAAATTCTCATTTCCAGAATCCTTAGATCCTCACGAGTCTAACCGTATAAAAAATATCCAATTCCGATATCATTTTGTCCTTCAAATTATTATTTTATATTTTTGAAATATTACTTAATTTTTCTTCCCAAATTCCATCCCGAATCACGAATTAAATGATGAAATTCAATGATAGATTCATGTACTCTAGCCTAATCTGAGTTAGTATCACGTACCCCCGATGAATTTCTTGAAAAACCTTCGAAAAATCGCCAAATCCGACCTCTCTAGGTCAAAATATCAAATAAAACCCAAAACCTCATATTTATAGACCACCCCCATATTTTCATCTCTGTGGAATGCACAAAACTGATCACAATCCGCACCAAACTAGTGCGGTCCGCACAAAAAACAACTGCGGCCGCACATATCTTGACTGCACTGACATACTTCAGTATTTTGGCCATAACATTCACTGCGAATGCCCAAATTATAATTTCTTTAGCTTTCTGGAAAGGAGACATGAAGGGCTACAACTTTTGTTTTTGAATCATCTAAAATTTTCTTGTAGATCAAAAGATAGGAGCTCCTGAAGTAGGACCAGTGAAATGTTCTTCACCGCGGCTGCACATCATTTTTAGTGGTCCACACAACACCTACCACTGGTGCACTTCATTTTGTGCAGGCCGCTCGGGTGAGTTGCGAGGCCTGCAACCCTTCTGGACTTTCTCCAACTATGATTTTTGGCCTAATATATCCCGGAACCTACCCGGAACTCGCCTGAATCCCCGGAACTTCAAACCAATTGTACCAACACACCCCTTCACATTGTTTGAACTTGTTCCAATCACCAAAACACATCAAACAACACCAAATCCCTCCAAATACATCGATTCAAGTCTAAGTTTCTAAAATCTCCTGAATTTCACTTTTGGTCAAAAAGTCCATCAAACTTCGCCCGAATGACCCGAAACCTTGCACGTACATCCCAAATGACATAACAGAACTATTGAAACTCTCGGAATCCAATTCTGACCCTCTGATCAAAATCTCGCTATTGAACCAGAAACTTCCAAAATTCAACCTTTAGCATTTCAAGCCTAAATTAGCTACGGATCTCCAAAACACATTCCGATCGCGCTCCTAAAAACAAAATCACCAAACAAAGCTAATAGAACCATCGGATTTCCATTCCGATGCCGTCTTCACACTGTTAAGACTATGGTCAATTTTCCAACACAAAAGCTCTCATTTAGGGACTAAGTGTTCCAAAACCCTCCGAAACTTAGAACCGAACATTTCGGCAAATCAAAATAGCAGAACTAAACTCGAGGAAAACAATTAATAGGGAATCGGGGCATTAATTCTTAAGATGACCGGCCAGGTCGTCACATCCTCCTACACTTAAACATTTGTTCGTCCTCGAATGAGCATAGAAACATTCATAAAGTAGTGAAAAGATGAGGGTAACGATTACACATATCTTGCTTGGTCTCCCAGGTAGCCTCCTCGACCGGCTGACCCTACCACTACCAGTTTACCGAAGCAATGTTCCTTGACCTCAGCTTTCTAACCAGCCTGCCCAATATTACCACTAGCTTCTCAACATAGGATAGATCCTTGCCTAGTTGGACTGAACTAAAATCCAACACGTGCGACACACCGCCATGATATCTCAGGAGCATCATAACATGATATACCGTGTGAACTCCTGCCAAACTGGGAGGTAAGGCAATTTCAAAAGCAACTTTCCCAACACGTCTCAATATCTCAAAAGGGCTAATAAACCTCAGATTCAACTTTTCCTTCTTCCCAAATCATATAGCGCCTTTCATAGGCGAAACCCGAAGCAAAACTCGTTCTCTAACCATATAGGAAACATCACAAACCTTCTGGCCTGCATAGCTCTTCTGTCTGGATTGGGCTATACAGAGTCTATCCTGAATCACTTTAACCTTCTCCAAGGCATCCCAAAGCAGTTTATGCCCAGTAGTCTAGCTTCACCTGGCTCAAACTAACCCACCAGAGATCAACACCGCCTACCATATAAAGCTCGATACCATGCCATCTGAATTCTGGACTAGCTATTGTTGTGTCCAGACTCCGCCAACTGCTCTGAAAAATATGTAGTATACACAAGAATAATATGAGCAAACTTGGGCATCCGATCGACAATCACCCAAATAGCATCAAACCTTCTCAAAGTCCGTGGGAGCCAAAGTACAAAGTCCATGGTGATCTACTCCCGCTTCCACTCCAGAATCTCTATCTGTTGAAGCGATCCACCCGGTCTCTAGTGCAAATTAAGATCCTTTTGCCTAAACAGATTCTGAACTCATGTGATCAGTATAAATATTACAAGGCACCTACAAATAGTGATGCCAAACCTTCAAGGCGTGAACAATAGCAGCTAACTCAAGGTTGTGGACATGATTATTCTTCCCCTGTAGCTTCAATTGTCTGGACGCGTAGGCAATCACTCTACCATCCTACATTAATACTGTTCCAAGGCCAATCCTTGAGGCATCACAAGACAATATAAGACCACGAACCTATTGGCAACATAAAAACTGGGAATGTAGTCAAAGCTGTCTTGAGCTTCTGAAAGCTCGCCTCACACTCTTCTGTCCACTGGAACGGAGCACCCTTGTGGATCAATCTGGCCATAGGGGATGCAATCGATGAAAACCCCTCCACAAAATGACGATATTAATCTTCCATTCAATCTACGGATCTCTGTAGCCGAGGATAGTCTGAGCCAACTCTGCACATCCTCTATTTTCTTCGAATCCACCTGAATACCATCACTCGACATCACGAGGCCTAACAATGCCACTGAATCCAACCGAGAGTCACATTTCAAGAACATAGCATAAAACTTCTTCTCTCTCAGAGTCTAAAGCACAATCCTCAGATGTTGCTCATAATCTTCCCGACAATGACAAATGTGTTAAGATATGGCTGGAATACACTGTGCATCAAATGCATAAAGGCTTCTAGGGCATTGGTTAGCTTAAATGACATAACAAGGATCTTGTAATGACCATACTGAGTCCTGAAAGTAGTCTTCGGGATATATAGCTCCCGAATCTTCAATCGATGGTAACCTGAGTGCAAGTTAACCTTAGTAAACATTTGTGCGCCTTGAAGCTGGTCAAACAGATCATCAGTACAGGGCAAAAGATAACGGTCCTTCACTGTAACCATTTTGCAACTGGTGATAATTAATACACATATGCATAGAACCATCTTTTTTCTTCAAACACAAGGCAGGTTCACCCCAAGGTGATGCACTAGGCCGAATAAAACCCTAATCAAGAAAATTCTTGTAGCTGATCCTTCAACATAGCTGAAGGTCTCACCTCATCCGTAGTCCATAACCTTAGGCATGACCCAAAATTCAACATCTGACATTCGTCATACGACTCGAATTCTATATCATCATGCTCATTTGTCTTATTTCAACACACTTCAACTCATAATAGCGCTTAGATACTTCAAACACTTTCTTGGATGTTACATTTTCCCCCACTCAGGGTCATTAGTCCTCAAATACACAACATAAGGTATCTCTTTCTTTGCACATCTTAGTATCCCAAAACATTTCCAACTCCCAAATTTTAAAATAATTTTGGTAGAGTCTCCCTTGTTATTGGGACTATCCACCTGTTAGAGTAACACCAAAACAACTCCTAACAACACATCTACAACTCAATAAATCACCACAATGTACATATCAATAATGCTAAGCTCTACATTCTAAGTAAGACATTTTCATAATGATATTTGGATATGAAACATATCATATGTATTCCCATAACCACGTCTCTGGCCATAATAGTTGTTCATAACTCATAACATTGCCAATTAGCCATATGTTAACAAAACATCTCATTTCAAACCTCCACTTTACTCACAACAAGGCATAGAGGCCTCATAATTTCTTACCCGAATGAACGAGTCACATTTATCGCCACCTAGGCACCCATCTCATAGTAAAACTCAGCGTTTACAACACAAAAATGGCTGAATATAAATTGAAAATGTAAAAGAATTGTCAAATAAGCCTAACAGGAGTGACTACATATTAAAATATAGTACATTTTTTTCATAAAGGAGAATTTTAAACACATAAACTTTTCACCACCAGGACCTCGTCCTTATATAACATCCACCGCAGCTTGTAGCCCCGTTTAAAATATTTCATATTATATAAAAATGTAATGATCTCGTCCTCAAATCTGAATCACAAGTATTTGCATATTGTGCCAACTGAAATTTCTCATTTCCTTTCCTTTTTTTCTTTTAAAATAATTTCGTTAAACAAAATCACAACATATAGTAAACCCTCATACCTATAGGGCATATAATTCACAATTGAATTTAATTATCCTGAAATCCATCAACTCATTGTAGTAAGTAATAGAAAGTCACTTTTAGCCTCATAACTATTCTTAGTGACCAACACATAATGATAGAAATAGCTATCTCCATATAATAACCCAATGTGAGTATTCACATAAGTAGATTTCAGGATTATGAAGCTCACTCATAAGTAGAGCATATTAAGAGGACTTTCCTCGATACTCAAAACCAAATCGATTGAATGAAATTGTCACTTTATAATCATATCGAGATCTTACTTGTAATAACACATCTGGTGTAGCGACATTGTCCATACCATAGCAACTATGTCAATGGGTCAGCCCCCACCTCTTAAGCGTCATCTACTCGCTTGTTCTCCGTCTCAAACTTGTAGGTTATGTAGATTAGGTACTATAATGGAGTGTGTGGACTGAGTGTTCTGATGAAATAGATTAATCCCAAGTCTGGTACAATATCTCCTGATGATCCTAGCATCACCATATTTATAACACCCATCTGCAGTTCGGCTGCTCATACCGAGTCTGTAACAACAACAACAACAACAACTACCCAGTATAGTCCCACAAAGTGGGGTCTGGGGAGGGTAATATGTAGACGGGCCTTACCCCTACCCGAAAGGGCAGAGAGGCTATTTCCAGTCGACCCTCGGCTAGGTGAAGTAAAGGAACAACAAAAACAAAGTGATTAATAGAATAATTATTATGGTAATCATATACCAGTAGTGCATTAAAAGACAACTGTGCCAAGTGAGTGCCCTGATAAACTGGAGCACCATGAGTATTCTGAAATTGTTTCCATGTCCCTACATCATCCCATACATGTCTCTACTTTTACTCATACACAAGTTTCAGAGGATATTTTGGATACTACAGAAATACATCTCAGGCCAAGACTGATATGACACATAACCCCGTAATTTGATCATTGATAGTGGAATCCTTTCACTTGGAGTAAAGCCGTATGATACTTTCTGATAATCCACAATACTAACCTTTATCACTCGTACGACACAATAATAAAACACCTCAAGCCATTCGTTTGGCACATGTCATCCTTGTGACAGTTAAACCCACTTCCTACAGTATCTCCGCTACTAGTTCCACTCTTTGCTAAATAGAAATATCATATGAACAACATAGTCTCTATTACCACCAACTATCTTCAAATCTACATCCACCTCGTGACTTTACCACTATCACGACGATTATGCAATTAAGTGAACCTTCTTAAGACCGTACTACTGAACCAGATGTCAGAACTTATTGCATCCTTATGTGCACAATTGAATGGTCTCTCAATATTACTGCATTATCAATATGGATTACACACCGTAACAATGGTTGAGAAAATTCTTGGCTCCCTTATTATCCTTCCATAGCATCACGAACCATTGGCGCATAATTGATACCAAGTGCGCAATTTGAATAAACGAGTGAATGCAAAAAGAACACATAATATAGGCTTACAACTGAATAAATTTTGCACGATAAGGAATGAAATGAAGTGGAATTTTCCTAATGGTTACATAGCCTCTGGTAGATAAGTACAGACGTCTCCGTACCAATTAGCGATACTTTAATAAACCGGCTTGTGATTTATGACTTCTATGAACCTAGGGCTCTAATACCAACTTGTCACGACCTCAGTTCGCCCTCTGTGAATTGTCATGATGGCGCATAGTCTCTACGACTAGGTAAGCCTAACAATACGGAAAATAAACAAAACTTGCAAAAAAAATAATTAGAATCCAAACTAATAAAATGAAACAGTAATTAAAGTGCCACATGGCATATACAATACAACTTCTTGAACTAACAATTCTCAAAACATGGAACCCATGAATCACATGCTAAGAAATACTACATAGCTCTAACTTTGGAATGTCCAACAAGAATAGAAAATACATAAGGGATAAAGACTAATGCAGGAATAGAAAGAGACTCCTCAATCTACGGACGCCACAAATATACCTCGAAGTCACTAGGGCAATCGCCTCGCCTCAGGATTGATAAAACTGAGTAGAAGTACCTAGATCTGCACATGAAAAACATGCGCAGAAAGGGTATCAGTACACCACAGTGTTACTTAGTAAGTGCCAAGCCTAACCTCGGTTGAGAAGTGACAAGGAAGGATAGGTCCCTACTAAGGTTAAACATAATAATAAACTTCAACTATATGAAATAAACAATATAAATGAGAACGACAATGAAATAAGATAGGTTATACCATGCAGCAACAATTAATAAAAGAGTAAAACCGAAAATCAAAACAGCTCAATACCAATAGTAACATGAAGATCTCCCAGGATACCATCGGATAGTCCCTTTCATCAACTGTCTAGTGGATCTCTCGGGATACTGTCCTGTAGTCCATCATATGCATATATCTCTGTAAGATCTCCCAGGATACTGTCCCGTAGTCCATCTATCAATGCGCGGGGATCTACGGAAACCCGGTCCGTAGTCCCAAATGTAAATATGCAGGGGGGATCTATTGGGGATCTAACCCGTAGTCCCAAAGTAAATTTGCAGGGGCATCTATCGAGAATCTAACCCGCAGCCCCAAAGTAAATATGTTTGGGGATCTATTAGGAATCGAACTTGTTTTCAAAAAGTAAATATGCAGGGGGATCTATCAGGAATAAAACCCACTGCCCCAAGTAAAAATGCAGGGGGATCTATCGGGAATCGAACACACTGCCCCAAAGTAAATATTCAGGGGGATCTATCGGGAATTGAACTCGCATTCTTAAAGTAAACAAACAAGGGGGAAGCTACCAGAATCCCACATCCGTATTCCCAATGTAGATACACAGCAACGACAAAGAGATGTTCGAAAATGAAATTTTATACCAAGGAAACAAGTATTTCTAGCCTAACATGCTTCATGTAATAAAACCAGGGCAATTTAGCAAATAGGCAATTTTTAAATCAACTAAACATGCTTTTCTAACTAACAACAGGCTAAAATTTTGCAACTATATAATAAAGCATGTAAGAAAGGAACTCAGTTATAGATACGTAAAGCAAAATTGGGTTTCCAGCAATTAGCTCAAGTACGCTCTCGTCACCTCACGTATATGACATTCAGTTAGCAAATATCATATCCTAAGGGTAAGGTCCCCACACAAGGTTATACAAGCAACTTACCTCGAACCGGCTCAAAATCAACGAGAAACCACACTTTTACCACGAGTATCCAACTCCAAATGACCTGAATCTATTCAATTCAATTGCATGTTGTAAATAACTCCTCAGGTAATTGATTCTAAAATTAAATTCTAAGCTAATATGCAAAATTATGTAGAATGACCAAAATTTCCCTCGTGCCCATGTCTTAAAATCGAGTAAATGTTTTATTTTACAAAATCCTCAAATCCTCACAAGTCTAACCAAATATAAATTATCCGATTCTGATATCATTTGGTCCTTCAAATCATCATTTTATATTATTGAAATATTACACAATTTTCTTCCCAAATTACGAATAAAATGATGAATTCAATGATAGATTCACGTACTCTAGCCAAATCTGAGATAGAATCACTTACCCCGATGAATTTCTTGAAAAACCTTCGAAAAATCGCCTAAATCAGAGATCTCTAGGTCAAAATATCAAATAAAACCCAAAACCTCATATTTGTAAACCACCCCCAGAATTTCACCTCTTTGGACCACACAAAAACTACCGCGGTCCGCATAAAAACAACTGTGGCCGCACAAGTTTTGACTGTAGTGACAGGCTTTGAAAGTTTGGCCATAACTTTCGCTACAGAATTTCAAATTAATACACAAAGGGCTACAACTTTTGTTTTTGAATCGTCTCAAAATTCTTTGTAGATCAAAAGATAAGAGATCCCGAAATAGAACCACTAAAATGTTCTTCACCACGGCCACACACCATTTTATGCGGTCCACACAGCACCTACCGCAGATGCACTTCATTTTATGCGAACCACGTTAGTAAGTTCCGAGGCCTGCAACCCTTCTATACCTTCTACAGCTATGATTTTTTGCCTAAAACATCCCGAAATCTACCAAGAACTCGCTCGAATCCATGGGACTTCAAACAAATTGTACCAACACACCCCTTGACATCGTTCGAACTTGTTCCAATCACCAAAATACCTCAAATAACACCAAATCCCTCCAAATACATCAGATTCAAGCCTAAGTCTCTAAAATCTTCTGAATATCAATTTTGGTCAAAAAGTCCATCAAACCTTTCCCAAATGACTTGAAACTTTGCAGGTACATCCCAAATGACATAACGAAACTACTGAAACTCTCAGAATCACATTCCGACCCTCGGATCAAAATCTTGCTATTGAACCGGAAACTTTCAAAAATTCAACATTTTGAATTTCAAGCCTAAATTAGCTACGGATCTCTAAAACACATTCCAATCATGCTTCTAACCCCAAAATCACCTAATGAAGTTAACAAAATCATTAGATTTCCATTCCGAGACCATCTTCACCCTTTTACGACTATGGTCCATTTTCTAACACGTAAGTTCTCATTTAGGGACTAAGTGTTCTAAAACTCTCTGAAACTTAGAACCAAACATTCTGATAAATCAAAGTAGCAGAATTAAACTCGGGAAAATAAATTAATAGGGGATCAGGGCATTAATTCTTAGGACGACCGACCGATTCGTCACAACTTCAGCCTAACGTGCTGAAGTTTTTTAGTATATTCCTAAAATCTTTAGCTCTTGATAAGTTGAAGTTTTTGTGCTATATTCAATAGTTCTTGTTGTACAGTTTTTTCAAAAAAACATCAGCCGAATGTGCTGATGTTCGTTTGTGTATTTCTAAAAACTTTAGCTCTTGATAAGCTAATGTTTTTTTCCTACAGTCAACACTTTTGTTATGACATTTATCAAAAACTTTAGCTTAAAAAGCATAAGTCATTTACTTTATGCTTAAGTTTTTCCAACAAAAATGTACTTAAAATTCATGATAAAAGACACAACATATTTGTATGAACATAAGTGAAATAAAAAATACTTAATCTATATTCACAAAATACAGATTTGTAACCAATCCTCTGATCAAAATATTCACACACATTCTCTTCAAAATCTTCATAATCATGTCCTTGTAATTCTTCTGAAGCTTCATTGCTGCTATATTTTTTCCTTTTTCCATGGGCCCAAATATTAGCAACCATTTCTATCCTGAATGTCAATGTCTGACTTTGATCAAACTTGAAGACATCTTCTTTATTCAACCACATATCTACTAACTTAGGAGAAAATATATTACAATCAGCACTACAAAAAGAACATTAAAAATAGTTAACATAAGGGCACAAAATAATAAACATAAGATGCATGGTAAAATATATGCGAAACACGTACTTGTTAGTCCACTGCGGTGAGTTCATCCACTTAATTTGAAATTTTTCCACAGGACTATCCCCATAAAGTTTATTGTATGCCCCAAATTCCAAACATTTGAGACGGTGTGGTATCAACCAGGCATAAGTTCTAACATGTTCAACAATATGCTCATATGTTACACTTCCCATGGAATAATACACATATATAATTTTATCGTTGAAGTCCAGAATTCGAAAAACGTAGTGCATAGATGTCCGGCGCGTCATTGGCTTAAGTCGAAATAGAAAGAATAGTTTTCTGGTAGACATCCATGAGATACCACTGGAAAGGTCGAGGCCTTTTACGTAGTTGGCCACCTTTTCATTCCTTGATTCTTCCTTAAACCAACTCAAGTCCGTATGTGACTGAATAACTGCTTCTTCTTTTTCTTCTTCTTGATCATGTTGTTTGGATATCCTCTTTCTCTTTGATTTGCTCTTTTTTTGTCCTCCATTCTCTATTGCTTCCTTTTTCTAATTTTCTACATATGTTCTTATGAAGAATGAATACCATCCAACTTAGTTATATACTGATCAAATATAAAATATGTTACTGCACATCTTGATTTTGGATAAGCTGGAAGTTGATAGCAATATTTTTTTGAAAGTAATATATGGCCACATCCATATGTTGCAAATGAACAACAACAAATGATAACATGTGCAAAAACTACAAACAACATGATAAAAACTTAAGCATATTCAGTTTGAAGTGTTAGAAAATAATCAAAAAAACTTCAGCATATTTGATTTAAAAGTTTTGGAAAAAACTAGAGAATGCATGTCAAAAACTTTAGTAGGTTAGGTTGAAATTTTAGCAAATAAGCTAAACAAGTTCAACATTTTATTATGAATAAAGCTTAAGTTTTCCAAATTACAGTACAAAAACATTAAAATAAAAAATAAGGTTAAGTTTTGGGAAATACAGTTGAAAACTAATTCAAAGAACAAACTTAATAACTTACTTCATCCACAAGACCAGAGTTAGTATCCATAAGCTCGGTAAAGAATAATTTTGGAATATCAATTCCAGCAATTGAAATTGATTGGAATCATATTTACTGGCATCCAACTTCAACCACTTTGTAAATCTTTGCATCAATCCACTTTCTTGATTTACATAATGGAAGGGACACCTTTGTGTATTCTTTCCTACTTTCCAATCTTTCCCCTTTTTCTTTTGTTTATGAACTATGTAAGGAGATCTCAACCAAATACTCAACATACGAATCCTTTTCCCTTTTTTATATGCTTTACCTTTTGCTTGCTCTTCCTGCTGTTTCGTCATAACTAACTGCTGTAGTTCAGCAGCGGGAAGAGAAACAATAGCCATCATGACAGATGCTTGATCAACTCCCTACTGTTCACGACGTTCTTGTCTCTCTTCACGGACAACAACAACAACATAATTACCTTCGAAATCTGTCTCTTGTGTACTACCAAGTTAAAATGAACATAAATTAAAGTTGGGGATATCACTGGTGTCACACATAGGAGAACTGGAAAGCTTCCTTCTCTTAAGGTTTGGAAGAAGTTGTGATGCATCAGCTGAGATCTACAAAAGCAAGAAAAATATAAAAATAAATAAAACTTAAACAAAGCATACATTAGGCAAAAAAATATCTTGTAATCAAATTGCAGAAAATAACTACCTGGTCTAAGTGTTGAGACACATATGGTATTTGAATTCCAACAGGTCCACTCCCTTTACCTTGAGATATGCTTGTATCTACATGCAAAAAAAACTAAATAATAGCTGCATGAGCTCACAAAATTTGTTTTGAGCTGCCTCAAGTCTTTTTGAAAAATAATTCAAAAACATAAAAAAGAATGTAAATATGCAAAATTTAAAACGGTAACAAATAAACTTCGATCAAATGCAATAAGTTCATGATTTATAGAATACCTTAATGTTTGTCTTTTGTTATAGTTTCCCCAGGTTGTATGCCTTTCTCGATATCAGCATTTTCAACTTCATTCCATTGTGAAACAATGTCGAGGAGCGTTGGAGTATTCTGTGGAAGGTTTTGCTCAACTCTACTTTCATTCAATTCAACTTCATCAGAGACTTTTTGAGTTGTATCAATTGAAGCACAACGAATTTCAACTTCCACTGCATATTCATAAAGAGGGGGAATTGATCAACTAGTCTTACTATATATATAACATGGAAAAAATTATACCTGTAGTGAAAATTTCACTACAGGACATTATCAAAAAGATCAGTTAAAACTTTAATCTCTAAGAAGGCTGAAGTTCGACAGCTACAAAATAAAATCTTCAGCTAAATTTTTGTTTCATGTTTTGTGTTTTTTATTATATATTCTTATGAACTATTATAAACTTCATACTTTAAACTTGTAGTATCAATTTCCTGACCTAAAATTCCCTTGCAAATGGCTAGTGCTCCATCAAACAAATTGCCATTTCCAATATCGCTTTCCAAAGAACAACTCGGTGCATGTTTTTCATTACCAACAACTTTATCATATGCACCTTATTGTCGAACATGTTCATTGCATTCACCAGCCACTTCCTTACATGTAACCTTATTATCTGCGAATTTATGTGATAGATCATGAGCAGCATGTTCTTCAACTTGATTAGCTGCATATTTCTTGCTTCCAACATTCTCAATTGCTGATTGTTGTTCATCATTCCCATCTCTGCTCGATCTGTTAGTACTGGAATGTTCCTCTTCAACTTGTTCGGCAACATGTTGATTGCCTTCAAAAGTTGCTTCCTCATGTGTAGCATTTAATTTACGACTTTATCTGAGACATCATCAACAGCATTAATATCCGATGGATGTTCGAAAGATTCGTTCATGCCATCATCCAGTTCATTTGATTTGTTGACAATCTTAAACAACTGTTCAAACTTCTCATCATAATATTCCTAGAAAACAAATTGCTAACAATAATTAATCTGAATAACATCAGCAAAAATAAAAAGACTTCTCTATAATTTAGCTTACCTTCACTTTTACAAAAACCACATCAACAATAGCAGATTGCTCATCCTTTTTAAACTTGTCGAAAAGTTCGTTCACGATCCTCCTTCTTTACTTTTATGCATGCTTTTGAACCTCCGTCGTTAACCTCCAGAATAGACATCAACAAAAATTCACATATAGAAGAAAACTTCAGCTCAAAAACATGTTGTACTTTTACAAAAATAAAACCAAAAAACTTTAGATCAAAACTTACAAAACATATTGTATCAAGTAATTCATTGTCATCAAAGTCAGATGTAGAATGGCTAGAACGACTCTAGGTACGAGATGATTCGCCAATAAAAAGAGTTCGATTTGCTTCTTTTAATCGACTCCGACTACATGGTGATTCACCAATAATAGGAGTTTGATTCGCTTCTTTTGATCGACTCAAAATACGTGGTGATTCGCCAGTTGAAGGAACCGATTGGCTACCTTTGAACGAATCCGACTGCATGGTAATTGTTCAATTAAAGGCATTGAATTCAATTTCTCTTCTGTAGGAATTATATCCAATACCATAAAGTTTCAATATCTCTGTTTAATACAACAAAGTATATTATGAGGAGAAAAATACTACTACATAAACATATTAACACAAAGACAAAAAATGTAACTTACTTCATGAGTACTGAACATATCAAAAAGTTCATTAATTTTAGCTCTCCCACACATACATAATGTAACATCCTGGGAACCTGAGGGGTATCAAGGTACTCACTCTCTCTTATATACTTCTCTCGAACATCTGGCAAACACTCATAGATTCAAGCACATAACGGATATGGAAATCCACCATGTTTATACTCAGTTGAATGTAATTTATTCTGCTTGTCCAATGCATGTTTTAGAGAATAAATAAGCTATTCATAAGCCACATTACCTCAAGTATATTCGGCAAAAACCTTATCATCTTCAACAATAGTTGTATACTCCTCCATCACTGATCACTCAGTAGTTTTCCCAAACAAAATAAACTCTACAACAAAAATTTCCATAAGCTTAACAACATCATCATCACTCTCGCATATGTGTACATGATTCAGGGCATTCTTTGGAATTTCATTGCGATTCATAAAACTTCGAATATCCTTCAAAGTCACACCCTTGGACATACCAAAGTAGCGCTTCAGAATATTGCTCTCTCGATTAGTCGGTTTTTCAACATTATGTGTTGTGATCCGCAAAACACACATAATGTAGAAGTCTTCAAGGGTGAAGGAAACATCATGACCAAAAATCTTGAAACTAATGGAGTCACGATCATTGGTGAATATTCGAGAAAGACAAAGATAATGAAGCAACTTCATGCTGCATTGGAAATTCTCCATTGCCATAATGTATCAAAATGTACTATTATTAAACTTATCCCGTTGTGCCGGAGTCAAGAAAGTTTCAATTAATTTCTTCAAATCATGGTTGCCCTTCCAGTAAACCTTAGAGTTAAACTAATCTCAAAACCCAAAATATCTTTGTCCTTGTCTTGTAGGTGGAGGAGCAGAGACATAAGGACCTGGGGGTATTTTGGGTTGTCTAGGTGCTTTATGTGCTTTGCCTACTTTAGCTACATTAGGATCTTTATGTGCTTTAGGAGTCATCTGTTCAAAAAAAGTAAAAGATACAAAAAATAACATCAGGACATTATCAAAAAGATTAGTTAAAACTTCTATACCTAAGAAGGCTGAAGTTCGACAGTTACAAAGACAAATACTTCAGCTCTAGAGCTGAAGCTCAAAAGTTATAAAACAAAAACTTCAGTTCTAAAGCTGAAGTTCGACAGTTACAAAAACAAAAACTTCAGCTCCTAAAGCTGGACATCACCAGTTACAAACACAAAAACTTCAGCTCCTAAAGCTGGACTTCACTAGTTACAAACACAAAACATTCAGTTACAAAAACAAAACACAAATTCAAATCCAAAAATAATTACAAAATATGGAAAAAAATCAACTCTTATCTAAGGTATCCTTGAACTACTATAAACTTCACAATTTAATAGTATCATCTATTTAACTCACAAAATTTCCAAAATTTGGACGTCTAATCACTGAAGAATTTATAGAATTTTCATCAACAACATAAAAAATCGTTCAAAAAAGTTATAAGCACAATCGTAAAAGTAAAATTAATGCACTTGTTAAACTAAAACCTAGGAAACTATTTATCATAAATACATGACTATCAAAACAAAAACCACAAATTAAATCATAAAATAAAACTCAAAATTTTAATGCAATATACCTGTGATTAAATCGTAATGTGCTAACAACAGTGACTAGCAGTTAAATAAGCAAAACAACGACGAAAACCGTTTGATTTCGGGGAAGAACAAACTAAAAATGAAATAACGGAAGAGAGAGACAAAGATAGTAGAGGACTAGCAACTTGGAGAGAAAGTAGTCCTTTAATAAAGAAGGAAAAAATAGTCTTTTTAAGAGGCTTTTAACAAAAAAATGAGTAGGGGTGCAAACTAGAAGACAAAGCGACTACAGGTTAAAAAGGGATTCCCTATGCAATTTTTACGATAAAATATGTGAGATAACTAGCAAAAAAGGCACGTAATAGATGAAAATATCCATCAAAATGGCCCTACCTGGCTTTGTAAAAATAGCTAATTAAGCTTAGTCTTTTTTAGTTTTTTTTTCTTTTTTTATTTTCCTTATATTCTACGCTTTCTTCTTCATTTTAATCTTTCTTCTTTATTTTTTTTACCCTTCTCCATTTGTCAATTTTTATTCTCTTTGAAAATATATTTTTTTCTCTAGTTTCGTCTGAATTTATTTATTTTCTTTTTTATTTTTAATCTTCTTTTATTTTTTGCCTATATTATTAAAAGGACACGTATTTAAATTTTCTTATTAAATTATGGACATAGTAAAGAATGGAGTTTCTGGCTATTCAATTTCTTGTTTGTGAAATCTTGTATTGAATAACTTTATCTGTAATATAAGATGATTTTTTAGAAATGCAACTCGATAAGCTTTCATTTGATTTTTTTTCCATGCAAAGTAAATATAAATAAGTACTTATTTTACTGGAATCTAGCATATAGCACAAACACAATTAAAATTAGAAATAACACATTGCATTATCGACTTGGCCAAAATGCCCAGAATTAAATCCTAGCTTAGAGGAATATAGTTTAAGGACTCTTGGGGATATCAGATAGTTTAGATAGAAAATTCACAAAAAAAAAAGTAGTTTAAGGGATTTTAGGATATTAAATAACCATGTGTAATGCCACATTGTACATTTTTTCATTAATTAAGAACATGTATCAATACCTCTAATAATTCAACTAGTGATCCTAAGAGAGATTTTGGGGACACGAGAAAATTATATTTAGGTAAAAAAATTGACAAACATTATAAATAAAATTTTATTTATGGTGAATGTATAAATTTAGTGTCACGATCCCAACCCCAGTCATGATGGCGCCAAACACATTGCTAGGCAAACCCGACCAATTACCAATCACAACCCCTCTCTCATAGAGTTCATTACAAATTAACAGAGTTTTAAATGCCAATTAACATAAATAAAAGTTTGCAGCAGTAAATAAGATGTGCGGAAAACATAACGATATCTCTACACTAGCCCATCGATCTGTATCACAAGTCACGAGCCTCTATTACAAGATTTCAACAATTAAATACAGTGATAGTCGAAGATACAAAGGCAAAAGATAGAGGGACAAATCGGGTCTTCGGACGCCATGCAGCTACCTCGATGACTCCGGTGGATGACTAAGAGAAACTTCCACTATGCCTGTGGAACACCTGAATCTGCACACAAGGTTCAGGAAGTAATGTGATTACTCCGACTCAGTGAGCAATTAATATAAATAATGACTGAAAGCATGAAAACATGTAATGGCACAACATAATTCTTTATCAAGCAAAAAAATCTCTTATGCAGTTAACCAGCGAAGAAGTCGAATGATATATCTCCTAATCAGGTAAGGTAGGTAGTTTAACAGGTAATAACAAGTAGGAATCCGCCCCTTGGGCTCATTTTCATCACTTAGCACTCAATCTCAGCACTCGACTCAGATACTCCCATAGTAATAAAAATCAGACAAGCCTCTGCGACGTGCAGCCCGATCCGTACATCGTTCCAGCGTACAGTCCGATCCATATAGGTTGTCGACTGAGCTCACTGGGGGTGTGCAGACTCCGGAAGGGCTCCTATAGCCCAAGCGCTATATTGATGTGGCGCGCAGCCGATCCACATAAACATTTGCTGTGGTGTGCAACTGATCCATATAAGTACTTGTTGCGGCGTGCAGCCAGATGCATAACATGTATAACATCCTCACTATTCGATTGTCAACCCCTCTAAGTCATTATCGTTACAGCCTCACAAGCACAATAATATAAGGTAGGGATCTCAGCCTACATGTTTCTTTCATTTAGGATTCGCATTTCTAAAACAGGTTTATACTGTTTAAACAATTAGAAACATGACTGAGGATATGAGTTTTAACAAATAAGGTAAGTACAATCAGTCAAAATTCCCCTAAGGGTTCTATAGGTCGGTACAAGGCCCCAAACATGGTAACTAGCCCTAGTCATAATGATAACAAGTAAGTCTCAGTCAAATAGATAGTAAAATTCATCAACCGGGATGGACCAAGTCACAATCCCCAATGGTGCTCTACCCCATGCTCGCTATCCAGCATACAAGTCACCTTAATATAGCACTACAATGTGCAAATCCGGGATTTTAAACACTCAGGACATCATTTAACCTCATTATTCACCTCAAACCGGCTAAAACTCTAACTCGCTATGCCCTTTCCTCTAAAATTGGCTTTCTCGCACTTCAAATCTGACAAAAACCAAAACGAATACGTAACAATATGCCAAAGAAACAATACCCAATCGAAAATAATCAAAAAATATCAAAAATACCAAAATTAGCAAAACCTGAGCCCTGGGCCGACTTCTCAAAACTCAAAATTTTCAAATGAATGGGTTCCTTATCTCGCCGTGAATCTATGCATATAAAGAACACCAAAATCGGAGTCCAAATGACCCCTCAAATTCCAATTTAAAATCACAAAATCCAAGCCCTAGTTTTTCCATTTTTGGCTAAATTTCCGTGAATTTCTAGGTTAATTCCACAAATAAATCATGTGTTTAGTTCATGAAACTCACCTCCAATAAATCCTCTTATAATCCCTCTTCGATTTCTCCTAAATGACTCTCAAAATGCTCAACAATGATGGAAAAATGACTTAGGCTCGCGGATGAAATATTTAAAAGCCTTTCTGCCATGCTGCTGATTTCTTCTATGCTAACGCGAGGGCTCTCTCACGTTCTCAATGCACAAGAATCTCCTAGACCAAAATAACCCTTCGCGAATGCGGTCCCCCACCCGCGAACGCAAAGCTTTCACTGCCTCAACTACGCGAACGCGTCCCCTTGGCCGTGAATGCGATGAACAAATCGAACGGAACCTCAGATCCTTTTATGTGAACGCGCATAACTCCCCGAGAACACGAAGCACAAAGAACTCACACTACGCAATTGCAAAACCTCAAGAGTGAACACGAAGAAGAAAAACCTGGCCTACCTAAATCCTTCAATGCGATCGCTACCCCAGGCTCGCAATCGCGAAGGCCAAAACATACCTGCAATTTTTCTGCAATTTCCTTAAGTCTCAAAACTTCCTAAGACATCATTCAAACTTGTTCCAATTATTAAAAAACCTTAAACAACACAAAAACCGTCAAATTATATCAAATTCAAGCCTAAGTTTTTCTAAAACTTCCGAAACACGCATTTGATAAAAAATCCAACAAAATAACCTCCGAATAACCTGAACTTTTACACACACATACCAAATCACATAACAAATCTACAACAACTCTCGAAATTCTATTCCAACCCTCGGATTTTATCTGTCAACCAGAAATCTCAAAAATGCTAACTTCGCCAATTCAAGCCTAATTCTACACCGGACCTCCAAAGCCATTTTCGGTAACACTCCAAAGTCACAAATAATCCTCCGATGCTAACCGAACCATCGGAATTCACATACGAGTCCTCTAACTCATAAGTCAATGTCTGGTTGACCTTTCCAACTTAAGCATTCTTAAAAGAGACTAAGTGTCTCATTTCTTATCAAAACCACTCCAAAACAACTTGATCACTTAAGATACAGATATTGAAGCATAAGGAAGTAGAAATGGGAAAAACGGGGCGGTAACTCATGAAACAATGACTCGGGTCATCATATTAAGGGAGAATCTAGGGTTAATTACTTGGTGGCTAAGTCGCCTTCTCCCTATAAATAATGGATTCTATTCCATTGTAATTCATCCCAAAAATCAAAAAGAATTATCTCTCACAACTTTTCTCTACAATACTCTTCTTCTTCTTTTATCGTTCGATAGCACAATATCATCATGAGACTCTAAGAAATTGGGTTGAAACTTTGGAATTGAGCATAAGGATGATCAATTGTTCCATGAACTTCCTTCATGATTAAATTCTGGGTTTAAGGTATGTATTTTACCATATTTTTCTCTTTTATTCAATAATTTGATTTCATAATACAAGCAAAGTCAATAAGTTTTGATTATAACTATAATGGAGTTACTAAAAGAATTATAACCACTAAAAGTGATAAAATTTTTATGTCTTGCTATGATCAAAGTCATGTATGATCATGAGCACAAGAAGTGAAAACACGTGCCATTGAGTTTGCTCCATTCTCATTCCCTTGAGAGAATGTGATAGCAATATGTGATAATTCTAAAAGTAGATAAAGTTATTACTGTGAAGGTATCAATGGATGTGGACATGGAAACAGAGGAAATTATAATCGTCGTTATTGTCATAATGAGAATAATAAGGATTCTCAAAATAATCCTTCACTATGTGAAAGTAATATTTATCATCGATTTGAGATGAGATATTGCAAAGCACATATAAATGGTTATGGTCCATTAATAATTTGAATGTGACAATATGTGATTTATGAGTACATATTCATTCTTGGAAGAATATAAACATGATAGTGGTAATGAATATACCACACTCACCTCTAGAAGGAGGTTTAAGATGATATAAGAAAATAATATCATTATTACGATATGAATGGTCATTGCTCACATACTTATTGTACGCCAAAATATTTTGGAAATGTGATTATTGAAGGATAATAATAATGCAAGAAACATATCTTGCATATAATTTTGACCATAACCATAATGGTATAACCTTCTCTTTAAAAGAGATATTCATTACATGGATGTTGATGAATCTGTGGTAGTTCAAAATTAATTGAGAGCTCTAGAAAAGACAATTATTACTATTTTGAAAAATCACAATTGATTACCAATAAGGTATTTTGTGTTGTAGTAGTATAGAAACTTATTCAGTTTCTAAAGTATACGCAAAAGCGGTTGTTGATGCTCCATTTTTCTCGCGAAATTGGGTTTATGACATTTGGGAGGGCAAATCGTTCCATTTGGGAATTGGGTTTGCATTTGAAGAGTCGCCACCTAATGATTAGGGTGCATTAGGACACCAATGGAGTTCGATTTGGATAACCAGAGATAGGGTAAGGGATTGAGATTATTCTAAGGGGAAGGTGTTAGGCACCCCTTAGAATCCACTAATGTGGTTCCCGACCGTGTTACAATTGTGACTTCATATAATCAAGTAAGCAATTAGGGTTCAAGTAGAGGGACTTGCATATGACATTTCAAATAAGTTGGAAATTTTGAAGATAAGTAGAGAAGGCAGAAATTAAAAAAAACTTGAATAGTTTTACAAGAAGAGATGAAAGAAAATAAAGGGAGAGGAGGTCCTAGGTTTATAGTTAATATGCATCGCGTCAATGCAGTAACTAGTAATCACTCCTCAGAAGAGAGGCTACATGAAATATTAGTGCATCTGTCATCATCTCCATATTCTACCATTCCTATCCCGTAAAGGTTATTTAAACGCGTCGATTGGTCACGTAAGCTTATTGCGTGCTATTACCCGTCCCATCTTATAAGTCCGAGAGGGCATTTAGGACCACTATTCCTACAAGGTAAGGACTAGGTTGAACCCTTAGGCTTAAAGGAAAAAAATGCTAGGTGACATACATAACAAGTTGGACTGCACATAAAGGGAACACACAGAGGTAAATAAAAGCTCACAGATCCCTCCCCAAGTAAAACATGTAATCATCACGTGTCAAACACATTTAAGGTCTCAAAGATAGGAGTTTTAAAGAAAAGGAATGCGTGACAGCAGTTGAATATGTAAAAGATAAGGGAACCATTAAAACACGGTTTGAAAAGGGTAGAGACAATAGTTTAACTAGACTAGTATCGAAATAGCACGATTCTGAGCAGAAAAGGTAACGCAGTAGTTAAAAAAACATAATAGGACCAGAATCAGAAAATTAGTGAGAGTATGTAGATATGCGATTTCAAAACTTGTTTCCAGATAGAGATAAATTTTCAGTAAAACATAGTGAACTTCAAAGTGTAAAAAAAAAGGGTTAACTTTTAGAGAGTAAAAAAATAGAGTGAACTTCAGAGAGTCAAAACAAGAATGGGAGTGAATGAGTTCAAATTAAAGAGGCTGGTTAGTTAAAACTTGACAAAACATGGTTAATCGATTCTCGTTAGGCCTAAAGTTTGCCTAGGAGTCTTATGCATTGACTAATTATCTTAGAGGGTGAACATGGATATTTGATTTCCTGTTTTAAAAGATACAGTCCAAACCTGTATCATTAGAATAACATACGAATGAGGTGTTTATGATTAATACTCATGCAAAATAAAAACCTAAGTAACAAGATGTCTAATGCACAAAGAAGTTCCTAAACATTGTCTCTAAACGCTAATGAGAACGCAGCAGCAGTCTAATAACATTTATTGGCTTGTTATTAACTGATCATGGTTGCGAAATGAGCACAATAACAGGTTGAAAGTAAAGAACCTAAAACAAGATCTCTAATGTATGAGATGCATGTCCTATACAGGATATCTATGGCGCAAATATGTTAATAAAATCCTATAAACATGTTTTCTACCCATTACTTAAACTAAGCATGCATAACCCCCACCCAATTTCACTTTAACCCCAATCATTCGTTTACAAACTATTACAAACCAAGGATAGTCGAATTACAGTAATAAAAAATAAAAATAAAAAGTTATTTTATAGGGAGCCTTCAGTCAGGCCCAATCTTCCAACCTCACTCCTTTCGAGTTTCACAGCATTTGCCATAGTCTGGGTGCGGCAAAACTCCCTAAGGCCCCATTGGGTCCCTGGCCAATACCATCACCCAAACACTTACCAACATGTTGAACAAGTGCAGCGTGAAATTACCAGCCTTATGCATCAAAGTTCAGTAAGTCTTTAGAGGTACCCAAAGAATGCTTACACGAAGGGGTAGAACCTAATATCTAAGAGTAGTGAGAGTGCGTGATATAGTTTTAAAGAAATTGAGTTGAGAGAAACAGTTTGAAAATGATCCATATAGAATCAATTCTTGAAAGAAAGCAGTAGAAGAGTGTGACAGTTTTGTAAGAAGGTGAGTAGGACAATCTCATAACTAGAATATCTTACATAGTTCAGACAAGCAAAAACAAATAGGGGAAAGGGAAAATGGGACAAGTAGTTCATGTGTAAGAGCATAGTTGCACATACATAGACATCAGAGAAGGCATTTAAGGGCTTACATAGCCACAACACATTTTATCCCAAAATATTCATGGAAGAGGTTAAAGATTACTTGGTAGCTAGAGAGGGTCATGAATACATGCTAATAATGTTCTGGGGTTAGGGAGTATGAAAGAACTACATTAAACAAGTAAGAGAAGCAGTAGACATGCTGAACTAATGGAAGGGTAATCACATCAATGAACTAGTAAAGAGGCACTCTAATTGCAAGGTAAATAGCAGAACCATAAATAGAAGCATAAAAGAAATAAGAGAAAGTGCAATATGCATAAAAACATGTCGTTTTGGAAGCTGTAAATCAAATAGAAGACATACCAGTCAAGAGTGAGATAATAGAGCAAAAGTGTACAGGGAAGTAGAGCAGTAGTATGCAGACCAAGAGATAAGCAATGTATAAAGCAATAAAATAGTAGAGTAACAAATTATTTAGTCTTGGCTTTCAGCCGACTAGGTAACTAGTAGTCAATAAGAGAAGCGAGAGAGAATGTGCAAGAAAGAAAGAGAGAACAGTAAGTATGCTTGTGTGTGTAGAGAGAGTTTAGAACATTGTAATTGTTCGCGTCATGCAAAAGAAAGAGTAGAGTATTTATTGTTTTGAAAACAAGTAGACAATAGGGTAAAAAGTACTGAGTTAACATAATTATGGAAACAATACCAATTAGAATCAATCATAGGACCAAACTCCTTTTAATTAGGGAGTCATGATTCGAATGTGTACAAGTTATATCAGATAAGGAAAGAATTACTTAGACTACTGAATCTTTCATAATAGGAGCAGTAAAGCATGTAACATGTAATAGGAGCCAAATACATGACAATTCAAAAAAAGCATATACTGAATTTTGATAGTATGTTTATGCGCATAAATATGGCAAAAATATAAATTAACTCTGAAAATTATACAATGAATCAAGGATGAGACTAAAATCACAAGGTATTAGTTCTAAGTATGGAAAGCATCTCACAAATAAGGAAGTGATTCAAAATCTGTGAAAAACATATACAAAATCAGGGATTCGAAGAGATGCACAGAATCAATAGAATATTTGGTAAACAGTGAATAATTAGACCTATTAAACACAATAGGCATGAAAATCAAAGAAACCTAAGCAAGAAATCACAGAAACAGTAGAAGGTTGGAACCCTAACAACAAGATTAAAGCATAGAACTCGGACAATAACCCAGAAGATCATACAAACACAAACATATAGTACTCAAAAAAAAGAAAATAAAGTGATTTCGGAAAGGGGTTCAGAAACTCTTGTTTTTTTTAGAAAAAAAAATGAACAAAATCTTTAAAATTTGGGCAATCCTAAAGATCTAGTAGAGAGTAGTGTAAAACATAACGGTGTGAGTTAAAATCGTTAAAAAGTATAGAGATTTAAGAGATTTGGGTAGGGATTAGGGTTTCATATGAAACCAGTGAGAAGTAAGAGAAATGTAGTTGTGAAACTCAGTAATAATGGACTTAATGGCACCATCGGACCAAAACCCATCGAAGTAAGGCTGGAGGCAGACCAGGCAAAGCTTTCAGTGACCATCTCATGTAGTGGAGGCTCCTGGGGAATCAAGGATAGAGGGAATCGGCGAGATAAGATTTAACGGCGGCTCGTGGTCGAAGGAGGAAAGGCTGGAGGTGGCCGGAGAGATGGTAAAGGCCATCGGAAAAGAACCAGTAGGTTCTAGAGAGAAGGAGGAGAGGAAGAGACCAAGTAGAGAGAGAGAACAGTCTCGAAGAAATGAGGGGTCAGGGGGGAATATTTAGAATTTAATTAAGGAAATGAAATCTGGGCCGTCGATCTTATTTGATCAATTGCTCAGCTTAATTCAGAGCTAGGCCGGGTTATTTAGAAATTGGGCTGGGCGGATTTGGATTGGGCATTGGGTCAAGTGGGTTAATTAAATATCTGATGGGGTGGGTTATAATTGATGCTAAAATCACAATAAGAATAGACTAGGTATTAAATAACCAATTTCTCCCCTTTGTTTTATATAAAATAGTAAAATTATTTTAAAAAAAACAAATTTAGAGAATTAAACTAATTAATAAGGTATAAGTATTATTCTAAAAATACTGAAAATGATTTTATAAAATGTAAAATGTTATTAATATTAAAATAGGCTATAATTGCAATTATGTACAATTTATCTTTAAAAAATGCCAAACAAAATTTGTAAGAATATGACAAAATCATATTAATTATATCTTGGTGTAAATATGAGAATGGACATAAATTATTCACCAAATTAATAATCTTGAAATAATTATTGGATTTTGTACTGCTAAAATAGACAATAAAATGATTTTGAATATCTTAAAAAATTAGGAAAAATACTAAAACTCTTGGGCATGCTTATATATGCATACACATAATACTTTAGAAGTATTTTGAGTATAAAATATACAGGAAAAAATTGGGCATCAACAATGGTTGATTATATTGAGACTATAAATAAAGAAAAGATTTAATATCTTCTATTACTACAACTTGTAGCGGGGTAATATGTATATAAAAAGTTACCCACTTTATTCTCCATTTTATACTACACAAACAAAACAATAGTATAGTAAAGCGGAAGTTTATTGATATAAAAACTCATATCATAATAAATTTGGAGTTTATTGATAATTGCACACGTTATGGTGTAAATCTGAAGTTTATCAATATCGATAATTTTATTCCATTGGCATAACTGGTTTAGCCATATCAATTTAAGGATAATGTGCAAAAATAATAGAGAATTCACATGAGTAAAATATTAAAGAACTAGAATGTTTTTTACGAATTCTCTTATTTCTTGTTCCCATTAATTAATAGATCATTAAAAATTAGGATTGAATTCTATAAATTGTAGAAATATCAAAGGTGAACATAGGCCCATTCACCCGCCATATACACTACGTAAGATGCATCTATGAGATGGTTACATGTGCAATTATTATTAACCGGCAACATAGTGTTTGTGAGGTAACTTGCTTAATAATTTAATTTAAGCAAATATTTTCCACATTTTTGATTCAAGAAGTTCATCTTGATAAGTTGGTTTACATCATAGTTTATTTAGCAAAAGTATTTATTAAGTGCCTTCACTTAATAGCTAAACTATTTCTTATGAGAACACAGTTATCTATATCAGTTTGATATGGATTATATACGAAAGTATTTTTCCCCTTCACATTTGTTAAAGGTCAGGAACCAAATAATTTCATCGTATTATTATTAATGTGCAGTGCATATTTTGATTGCACCATAACACACAAAGATGGATTCTTAAAATTGAGGAAAGCAAGTTAGTTTTTCTAACATGAGAGGGAGATATGATAAATAGTTGATTAAACGTTACATAGAATGAATTATCATTTGTACATTTAGATCCTAGAATAAGATAATATGAACTTGAAGTTCATAAAAGGATAATTCATTTGCAATATATTGTAAAGCATGCCAGACGCATTTGCTGACCCAAAGAAAGTAACTATATTCTCACTGCAAATGCTCCTATTAGAATAAGTCCTACAAGGACAAAGTCTATGCTACCTTTAAAGCATTGAGACAAATTAGTTTCAAATAAACTTCTTGATAAAGAAGATGAGCAAATGATCAAAATGATCATAAAAAAGAGGAAAGTGATCTAGAAAATCACATGATATAACACTTTATAAAATCTCATGAGAGATATAGGTACCTGAATATATAAATGAAGAGATATCTATGTTATGTCTATTCAAAAATAAAGAGGTTGGAACTGATATATAATGCTTGTGGACGATATCTATAATAGCTCTAAGTATATATAAAGATCCTACGCCTGGAGAAAAAATTTCGAATAGAGTTCGCTTCATATGAAAGACATGTAGTTTTGACCATATAGTTCAAACACTTAAAAGTATAAAGTCAATAGTATGTGCAATGAGATTTCGATATATTATATGTCTAGCATGACATGAAAACTTGATATGCATCTAAAGCTCTTTAGATGGCTTATATTACTTAACTTATATGACAATCCATGAAGGATTTTGTCACGATCGAAAATCTACTAAGGGTCGTGATGGCGTCGGATACCATTGTCAGACAAGCAAACCAAATACATAATTAGTTTCCAATTTTAGCATTTGCTAAAATAATTTTTCGTTTATACATCAAATAACAAATACTGAACTTTACAAACATAACCATGAAGCCTTTAACAAACTTAATATTGGGGAATCCTATAACCATCTAACAACTCGGTGTCACAAATGCATGAGCATCTACTAAGAAGAAAATAAAATGCAACAACCATCCGGAATACAATATTGGACATAAAGTAAATACAAATAACTGAAAGAGACTCTGCTAGTTGCGGGTTGCCTCGAGAAGTGCAGCTCACCGAAGTCCCCGTATCAACCATGGTGCTATGCCCAGTAGGCCACTAGAGATACATATGCATGTGCAACAGAAATGCATAGAAGTGTAGTGTGAGTACGAAAATAACGTGTACTCAGTGAGTATCATGTCTAATCTCAAAGAAGTAGAGGCGAGATGGTCGACTTAGACACTTACCAGTGGTATAATAGTGATATACTATTAATGCGAATGACCAAGGATTTATTAAAAATGAAAGTAATTTCAAGTAAGTCATGAACAGGTGAAAGTTCCTTTTTCTATTAAAAGTCTTCAGATTCATAAACCAATAGTTTCCAATTATCTCAACTCGGGGAGAGCAAATATCAAACTCAAATAATCTCAAGGCAAGCAATACAAGCATGCCCAAATCATGTCGAGTTCGCAGCCCGATCCAACAGATTATAAATTGTGCACTGCCGAGGGTCAAACGACGCAAACTATAGACGCATCTATTTAATTTGCCGAGGTGTTCGGCTCGTTCCAAAAATAAACACACACACAAACAATCAATCAAGAAGTCCATACGGAGCAATCATACAAGGAGAGAAAATCCTTTTTTAACCATTTAAGAAAAATGAATTTTTATCTATTTAGAAATTTATTTACTAATTCGATATGATTTAAGCAATTCAAGTTGTTAATAAGTTCACAAATAATCCAAGTATAGAATGTTTTTGGGTCATAAACTACCTTAAAAATAGCATAATAGTAGCTACTCACGGACTCTCGTTAGCTCACACGTACTTAGCCCCCACAAATAGGAGCAAATAACCAATTATTTCACCTATGGGGACAATTTCCTCTTACAAGGCTAGAAAGGAGACTCACCTTGCTCTGAAGATCCATAACCGGCATTTCACGCCCTTCTAAAGACTCAAATTGACGCACGATGCTCGGAAACTAGCCAATAATTATGAAACATCATTAATATATGCTCAATTACTCACTACAATCAAATTTGTAGATATTCCTAACCCGGATCGAAAAGTTGACAAATTTTTCCTTGGGGACCACGTGCCCGAAATTCAAAATTTTTCGAAGATAAAGTTTACCCATGAAATCACGAACTCAAATATATGATTTTCTCCTGGTTCCATACCCAAAATCGTGGTCATAATCCAATAATACTAATTTTCTAGGTTTTCCTCATATCCTCAAATTTCTACCAATTTACTTGCTAAATCCATACATAATTAATATACTTAACTAAAGATAGGTGGGAATAGCTTACCTTGCCGTTGATAATGAAAACCCTCTCTTGAAACTCTCAAAAATCGCCCAAGTAAAGAAAATATGAGAGAAAATGACCAAATCTTAATTTTAAAACAACCCACTGTCTCCAGCACTTTCCGTACCAGCAGTCTCTTGACCGTTTTTGCAGTTCCGCGGGTGCGGTTCAAATACCGCTTTTATGGTTCTGACCAGCCTGCCCTTTTCTTCTTTTGCGTCTTCTCCACCACAGATGCGGTCCAACATCTACGACAAAATGAGTGCATCTATGATCCCAGCTCTGCTCCACCAATACCGCATATGCAACTCTTCTGGTCGCATTTGCGGCTCTGCACCTGCAGCCAATTCTCGCATGTGCGGTTATGATAGCAACCAGCAACTTCAGCCTTCCAAAAAAATCCATTTTTGACGCGTTAACAACCCAGAATGCACCCGAGAACCCTGGGACCCCAAACAATCATACCAACCAGTCCCAAAACACATTACAGACTTGCTCGAGGCCTCAAATCATATCAAACAATGCTAAAATCTCGAACTAATCCAAACTTTATGAACTTTAGAACTTTAAACTTCCACTCTCGATGTATAAACCTATCAAATTATGTCAGATTGACCCCAGATTTTGCACACAAGTCATATTTGACATTACGGACCTACTCCAACTTCCGGAATCGAAATTCGCCCCCTATATCAAAAAGTCAAGTTCCGGTCAAACTCTTCAAAAACCTTCAACTTCTATTTTAGCCAAATGACTCAAAAATGACCTCGGACCTCCAAATTCACTTCTGATCGCGCTCCCAACTCCAGAATCACCATGCAGAGCTATTCCTCGAGTTGAAATCCCAAACGGGCATCGATAACACTGAAATGCACTTCAAGCCAAACTTATGAATTTTTTCCAAAATGTTAACTTCCACAATAGGCGCCAAAACACTCCCGGGTCATCCAAAACCCGATTCGGGTATATACCCAAGTCCAAAATCGTCATACGAACCTGCAGGAACCTTCAGTTCCCGATTCCGGGGTCTTTTACTCAAAAATCCAATCTTAGCTAATTCTTTCAACTTAAAGCTTTCGAAATGAGAATTTTCTTTCCAAATCAAGTCCGAACTTCTCAAAGTTCAATTCCGACCACGCGTACAAGTCATAATACCTTAAATGAAATTGTTCATGGCCTCAAACCATTGAATGACGTGCTAGAGCTCAAAACGAACTGTCGGGTCGTTACATTCTCTCCCACTTAAACATACTTTCGTTCTTGAACGTGCTAAGAATTGTAGTGGATGGCTCCGAAATCACTATTTTACAAATTGTGCACTTACCCGTGCTACTACAACCTAGTTGAGCACATTAGCTCTATCAATTCTAAGATATCCCCTTTTATTCAAGAAAATAAGCTTAGAGCCCCATTCTAACATCCTGAATTCTCTTCCAGGCCTGCTTCCAATATCTAAACACCATATCAATAACTATACGCAACACCAAAACATGACTGCATACTTTAGCTGAATTCACACCTTGCACCACTTTACTCACCAACCACAATGACATTCTCTAATCAAATAAACCAAAATTCCACGAATCTGATGCTCGCATTGCACCTCATGACCTACTTAGGTCTTGCTCTAACTCTTCCAATACCACCATAAAGGAAGAGATGTGTAGAAATCCATAACCCACTGCCGAATTAACAAATCACTGGGTCTATACCCCTGACAAAAACCCTCACCTCATTTTGAACCAAATAATGGTCTTAGATCCTTAATATACTTCATATAATTAGATTGCACCGATCCTAAATCTAAGGATCTCATCTCACGCAGTATGAACTACTCCAGTAATAAGCCACTCCGAACATGATCAAAAGTCTCATATGATGCCACAATGTGCCAATAATCTATGAACTCAAACATGACTAAAGGAAAACAACTCTGGAAGGTACTACCTATCTCGTGTTGAAACACGTCCTCAAGTCGATATAACTAAACGTGTGTTCATCCTTGTAGGTTTTGATAAATGACAAACCAACGCGCATGGAATATCGACATATGCCAAAGATCAAGCACATGAGAAATAACGAGCAAGATCAAGAAAATCAACAAAGTTATTGTTGAGTCGTTATATATTTATGCTCTTGATCCGACAATTGATTTAAGACTTGGCTTCTCTCGTAAAATTATTTTTAAACAAATCATGCATCGTTGTGTTAAAACAAAATGATTTGCATTTTAGTCAAAATGGTTTTTAAACATGTCTTTTAAATCTGGACCTATATAATCGATTATATGAACCATACAATCAATTATATTAAGACCGCCAAAACTGGATTTTTCAAAAACAACGAAACAATCGATTATATACTTTTAACAATCGATTATATTGAGACAGTGTGTCCCAGATTTTAAAAGACAGCTAAACAATCGATTATCCACTTCCAAGTAATCGATTATTTTAAAACAGTATGCACCAGATTTTTCAAAGTACAAAAATAATCGATTATGTCCTTACAGGTAATCGATTATGTTGAGGCAGTGTGCATCAGATTTTTCAAAGTAAGAAAATAATTGATTATGTGTTTTCAAGCTCGATTATGTTAAGACCGTTGCTAACGATTTTTGAATCACCGAAAAACAATCGATTATGTAGATTCTTATATTCGATTATATGAGCATAAAATCGGTGATTGATTTTTTAACGTTACCAACTAATCGATTATTAAGTCAAACATAATCAATTATTTAGCATGAAATCTGCATATCATTTTTGACTGATCTTAAATAATCGATTATATCGAATCGCATAATCGATTATATGAGCACAATTTCAGCAATCACTAATTGGCAATTAAGCAACGGTCATAGTGATTTTGAACACTATAAATACACCTCAAAATCACTTGTTTCTGCACAACAACTGATCATTATCATTGCTTAAAGCTTACACACTCTTGCTTATCATTTTATATTCATTTCATTACATTTGAGAGCCAAAATCCTTGTATAAGTTGTTGTGATCTTGAGCCTATTATTTTTACTCATACCCACTCTATTAAGAGAGTTTTGTTTTGAGTGCTTAGTGTTTGTAAACACTTGAAGGGAAGTTGAAATCCCTTGTTGTAAGAAGGAAAGGTCAATTCCTTGTTGTGAAGTCTTGAGGTGTGGTATCCTCGAGCGGACTGAGGTCTTGTAGAGGGTATATCTACTAGCACTTGTAACGGTTTGTTAGGCACCCGTAAGCTTAACAAAGTTAGTGGAAAACTCGAGAGAGTCTCTCGGGGACTGGACTAACCACACGTTGTGGTGAACCAGGATAAAATTGGTTTGTTCTCTCCTTGCTATTTTTATTTCCGCATTCACTTTATTCTTTCAAGATTAAATTCCGCAAATTTACATAGAATTTCATTTAAACGCTATTCACCCCTCCCCCTTCTAGCGTTAAGCGTATATTCTAACAATTGGTATCAGAGCCTAACTCTCAGTAAGACTTAACCGTTTGAGAGAATCTTTCCATGGCTTCTACTCGTAGTGCTTATGCAGGAATAGGTGAAGGTTCATGCACCACAAGGCCACCACTTTTTGATGTCACCTAGTACACTTATTGGAAGGAGAGAATGAGGATTTTCATCCAATCCAAAGACTTCCAATTGTGGAAAATTATCAAAAATGGAGAACAACAACCCACCAAAAAGGTTAGTGAAGAACTCGTCCCAAAATCGGAAGAGGAATATGACGCGGACGATATTAGAAAAGTGGAGAACAATGCAAAGGCAATCAATATAATGTATTGTGCAGTGAACCCCGACAACTATAGAAAAATATCATGCTGCACCACTGCCAAGCAAATGTGGGACAAACTAGAAATCACCTACGAAGGTACGGAATAGGTAAGGGAAGCTAAAATTGATTTCCTAACCCACGAATATGAATTATTTCGTATGAAGGAAAACGAGAAGATAGACGAGATGTTCGAACGATTTTCAAAAATCGCTAATGATCTCCACGCCCTCAAAAAGACGTTTACGGATAAGGAGCTTGTCCGGAAAATTCTACGAAGCCTCACTCCGGAATGGCGGTCCAAAGCCGATGCAATCCAAGAATGAATCGGCATCACAAACGTCACCATCGACGGATTGCGAGGTAATCTCAAAACTTACGAATCCACTATTCTTAACTCTCCTTTGGATGATCAAAGGAAAAGGAAGATTGCGCTCAAAGCATCAACAACTCAACCTCAACACAATGAGGAGTCAAGCGACGAAGATGTCGAGCTTGGACTAGTAATCAAGAGATTTCAAAAATTCATGCGGAAGGAGTACAAAGGAAAGCGTCAAGGAGGACAATTAAAATGCTATGGATGTGGAGAAGCCGGACACATCAAATCAAATTGTCCTAATAGCAAAGGCGAAAAGAAATCCACAAAGAAACAACGAGCCTACATCTCTTGGGGAGGTGACTCCGGGGATAAATCAAGCGATGGCGAAAAAGAGGAAAACGCCAACCTATGTCTCATGGCACATGAAGAAAACAAAGAAGAGGTATGTGAAAATTCTTCCAAGAAATTCTTTTCTCTTGATGAAATGCAAAATGCTTTTGATGAACTATACGGTGAATTTATAGGAGCTTCTAAAACCATAAAAGATTTAAAGAAACAATTATCTTCAAAAGAAAAGTATTTTGAGAAATTTACTCTTGAAAATGAGAAGATAAATGAACTAAAGAAACAATTATCTTTGAAAGAAAATGAGTTTGAAAAATTGACTCTTGAAAATGAGAAACTAAAACACGAAAATAAATTTTATGGAAAAAGAAGCTCCGATAAGCCGGAAAGTTCAAATAAAGATTGTATTTCTTGTAAAGCTTTAAAAGATAAGGTAGAAAGTCTTAAAGGTACCTTAAATAAGTTCAATTCCTCTCACAAAAACCTAAATAATGTTCTTGTTAATTTAAAGTCTACAAAACATGGCATAGGTTTTAAAAATGAGCCTAAAGTAAAAGTTGAGACCATCCCCCAACAACCTAAGGCTCAACCTAGGCAGAATAACATAAATGCTAGAAATAACAATCCTAGAACCAATATGCATCCTAGAAGAAATGTTGATCATTTTAGAACATCTCGAAATGGCTTTCAAAGATCGCAACCTAGACATACTCAACCTAGAAACAACTACCCTAGGACCACTACAAACACTAGAAGAAATTTTGAGCAATTTAGAGCACCTAGAAGAGACCTTCGAAATTTCAATGCTCCAAATAGAGTAAATGAATTTAAACTCTCTAATTACTATCAACCTAGAAGAATGCATAATCCAAATGTGATTTGCCACTATTGTAATCGAATAGGACATATAGCCCCTGCATGCTTCACTAGACATAGACATTTCACGGCTAGTCAATCACAACACTATTTTACACCTAACGCACAAGGACCCAAAATGGCTTGGGTACCAAAAACTCATTAATCTATTTTGTAGGTGTGTTTGAAGGAGTCAAGTGTACTTTGGTACCTTGATAGTGGATGCTCAAAACATATGACCGGAGACGCATCCAAATTCCTTCAACTAACACCCAAGGAAGGAGGAAGTGTTGTTTTTGGAGACAATAACAAAGGAAAAATTATCGGCATCGGCTCGGTCGGTAAGGATGAATCTTCTTCCATTAAGCATATCTTGCTAGTTAAAGGTCTCAAACATAACCTCTTGAGCATAAGTCAATTATGTGACAAGGGAAATCTTGTATTGTTTGATTCCGAAGAATGCCTAGTTTTCCGTCGTAGTGATTTGAAAATTATTCTCCGTGGTATTAGAATTGATAACATTTATATGGTCGATCTTGAAAATTCGTCATCAAGCTATATGAATTGCCTTATAAGTAAAGAAGATGACATGTGGTTATGGCATCGTAGAGTAGCTCACGTAAACATCAATCTATTAAACAAATTAGTCTCACAAGATTTAGTGATGGGTCTTCCGAAGATAAAATTTGAAAAAGACTCTACTTGCGATTCATGTCAAAAGGGAAAACAAACAAAAGCCTCGTTTAAATCCAAAAATGTTGTATCTACCACTAGACCCTTTCAACTCCTGCACATGGATCTCTTCGGTCAATCTAGAATTAAAAGTTATGGTGGAAATCTTTATGCTTTCGTTATTGTTGATGATTATTCTAGATTTACATGGACACTATTTCTCGCTCATAAAAGTAATGCATTTCAAGCTTTTAAAAGTTTTCTTAAACGTGTGCAAAATGAAAAGAATACAACCGTCACTTCCATAAGAATTGATCATGGGGGAGAGTTCGATCATAATCTCTTCGCGAATTTTTGTGACGAACTCGGTATTGAACATACCTTTTCGGCTCCACGTACACCACAACAAAATGGAGTGGTTGAACGCAAAAATCGATGTCTCGAAGAGATGGCTAGAACCATGCTCGATGAGGCCGATATTCCCAAATCTTTTTGGGCGGATGCCGTGAGTACCGCAAGCTATATTCTAAATAGAGCTATTACTAGACCGATACTCTTGAAAACCCCCTATGAACTCTACAAGGGAAGGAAGCCTAACCTATCCCATCTTAGAGTCTTTGGTTGTAAATGATATATTCACAACAATGGAAAAGACAACCTAGGAAAATTTGATGCCAAATCGGATGAAGGAATTTTTCTTGGCTATTCATCACGTAGCAAAGCATATAGAGCTTTCAATCATAGAACCAAAATTGTTGAGGAATCTCCTCATATAGCATTTTGTGAAAATGATACTCGCTTGGCGAGAAAGGATTCTTGTGTTGATCTTGCAGATTGTTTAAACAAATTAAATCTTCAAGACAAAGTGCAAAAGGAAAATCCAAAGGAAACCCAAGACGAAACCTTGGAACAACCAACGGAGGAAGCACCATCACAAGAGGTAGATTCTGTAATGCCTAAGGTCTGGAGGACATCTAGAGATCATCCTCTCGATAAGGTAATTGGCGACATTGAACAAGGGGTAAGTACTCGTAACCTTCTTAAAGACACCGTAGGTCATATGGCATTTGTTTCTCAAATTGAACCTTCTACCATTTCCGAAGCAATTGGGGATGAACATTGGACCTTGGCAATGCAAGAGGAGCTTAACCAATTCAAACGTAGTGATGTTTGGGAATTGGTGCCAAGACCCGATAATCATACCATAATTGGTACGAAATGGGTTTTTCGTAATAAATTAGACGAAAATGGAATAATCACTAGAAACAAAGCTAGGCTAGTTGCTAAGGGTTACAACCAAGAAGAAGGAATAGATTATGAAGAAACGTATGCACCCGTAGCACGCTTAGAAGCAATTTGTCTATTACTTGCCTTTTCTTCATCAATGAATTTTAAATTGTATCAAATGGATGTTAAGAGTGCCTTCCTTAACGGATTTATTCAAGAGGAAGTATATGGTGAGCAACCCCCCGGGTTCGAAGACTTTAAATCTCCGGATTATGTCTCAAGCTCAAGAAAGCACTCTATGGTCTAAAACAAGCTCCACGAGCTTGGTATGAACGCTTGAGCAAATTCCTTTTGGAAAATGAATTTAATAGAGGAAAAGTCGATACTACGCTTTTTATCAAAAGGAAAGGCAATGATATTCTAATTGTTCAAATTTATGTTGATGATATTATCTTTGGTGCAACTAATGAGTCTTTATGCAAGGAGTTTTCAAAACTCATGACTAGCGAATTTGAGATGTCTATGATGGGCGAACTTAATTTCTTCTTGGGGTTACAAGTCAAACAAATGAAGGAAGGAATCTTCGTTTGTCAATCAAAATATTGCAAGGAATTACTAAATCGCTTTGAAATGAGCAACGCCAAAGCGATGGCTACCCCAATGAGTACATCCGACCATCTCGACAAGGACGAAAAAGGTAAGGAAGTCGACACCAAAAAGTACCGAGGTATGATCGGCTCTCTTCTTTATTTAACTGCTAGTAGGCCGGACATCATGTTTAGCGTGTGCTTATGCGCTCGATATCAATCATGTCCTAAGGAGTCGCACCTAACTGCGGTAAAACGGAAAATGAAATATCTCGTTGGAACCATAAATGTGGGACTATGGTATCCCAAAGGTTCTTCATGCCAACTTGTTGGCTACTCCGATTCCGATTTTGCGGGTTGCAAATTGGACCGCAAGAGCACTAGTGGCACTTGCCATTTGCTCGGTAGCTCTCTAGTTTCTTGGTTTAGCAAGAAACAGGTAAGTGTTGTGTTGTCCACAACCGAGGCAGAATATGTAGCCGCGGGGAGCTGTTGCGCTAAAATCCTTTGGATGAAACAGCAACTCTTGGACTATGGCCTTAGTATCGATCATATCCCTCTTCGATGTGATAATACTAGCGCCATTAGCTTGACGAAGAACCCTGTTCTTCATTCAAGAACGAAACACATAGAAATTAGACATCATTTTATAAGAGATCACGTTCTCAAGGGCGATGTCGAAATTGAATTTAATGAAACCAAATATCAACTAGCCGACCTCTTCACAAAGCCCTTAGAGAAAGAGTCCTTTTTCCGTATTCGTAGTGAACTCGGAATTCTTGACTCCACGATGATCTAATTCATGCATTGCATTTTTTTTTTTAATAATTACTGACTTGAGCGTCGGAGGCGCCTAATTCTTTTTTGCAGGTATCGCCCCAAAGATAGGGGGAATTTTCAGTCACTGATGAAATATAATCGATTATTCATACACTATAATCGATTATCTAACGCATCGATTTTGCAGGAATTTGGGCATCATGCAAAATAATCGATTATTTGAAACTGGCTAATCGATTATTGAATGTTAAGTTTTGCAGGTGTTAAGTAAACAATCGATTATTAAAAACTGGCTAATCGATTATTACATTACCGTCTCGTATGTTTTGTAGGTGTTTAGTAAATAATCGATTATGGGACACTAGCTAATCGATTAGTATGTTACCGTCTCGGATGTTCGTAACTCACTGCCTACCATATAATTGATTATTTCAAAATCAACAATCGATTATTTCCTGTGTCCGCAAAACTCTGAGCTCACTGTCAACCAAAAATCGATTATTCCCAAATCCATAATTGATTATCTCCCAGATTCCGAAAAACGCTAAAGTCTCTGTCACGCAATAATCGATTCTCATATCTCCACAATCGATTATCCAACGGTCAGCTTTCAAATTTCTTTTCCGTTTTTTGACCGTTTGAGTCTTCAATTTTAAAGCTTTTTTCACCTTAAATGCTGTCCCATCCTCCTCCTACACAAATACAACGTCCTCAAGCTCCCACTCTTCAAAGCATTTCGGACCAACTTGCTTCCTTGTCCACCTCAGTGTATCGTATTGATCAAAACGTCACTCGTTTGACCACTGAGCTTCATGGGTACTTCGATCATGTCAACTATCCATATGCCCAAACTATACGAAGGAGTTTCGGATGCCGAGACGGATGTCAATGAAGAATAAATTATTTTTCTTATTATGTGTCATTTGATTAATCTATTGTCTATTTTTCGTGCCTTCTTATGTATGCTTATTATCGTTTAATGAAAAGTTCATTATTTTTTGCTAATGGCAAAAGGGGGAAGAATAAGGGCTATGCATACTAATAATATTGGCATAAATTAAGGGGGAATTCATAAATTGAGGGGGAATTCATTCACTTGTCTTCAATTGTCGTTATCTAATATGCATATCCCGATATTGGTTTGCCATTATCAAAAAGGGGGAAATTGTTGAAACACGTCCTCAAGTCGATATAACTAAACGTGTGTTCATCCTTGTAGGTTTTTGATAAATGACAAACTAACGCGCATGGAATATCGACATATGCCAAAGATCAAGCACATGAGAAATAACGAGCAAGATCAAGAAAATCAACAAATTTATAGTTGAGTCGTTTTATATTTATGCTCTTGATCCGACAATTGATTTAAGACTTGGCTTCTCTCGTAAAATCATTTTTAAAAAAATCATGCATCGTTGTGTTAAAACAAAATGATTTGCATTTTAGTCAAAATGGTTTTTAAACATGTCTTTTAAATCTGGACCTATATAATCGATTATATGAACCATACAATCGATTATATTAAGACCGCCAAAACTGGATTTTTCAAAAACAACGAAACAATCGATTATATACTTTTAACAATCGATTATATTGAGATAATGTGTCCCAGATTTTAAAAGACAGCTAAACAATCGATTATCCACTTCCAAGTAATCGATTATTTTAAAACAGTATGCACCAGATTTTTCGAAGTACAAAAATAATCGATTATGTCCTTACAGGTAATCGATTATGTTGAGGCAGTGTGCATCAGATTTTTCAAAGTAAGAAAATAATCGATTATGTGTTTTCAAGCTCGATTATGTTAAGACCGTTGCCAACGATTTTTGAATCACCGAAAAACAATCGATTATGTAGATTCTTATAATCGATTATATGAGCGTAAAATCGGTGATTGATTTTTTAACGTTACCAACTAATCGATTATTAAGTCAAACAGAATCGATTATTTAGCGTGAAATCTGCATATCATTTTTGACTGATCTTAAATAATCGATTATATAGAATCGCATAATCGATTATATAAGCACAATTTCAGCAATCACTAATTGGCAATTAAGCAACGGTCATAGTGATTTTGAACACTATAAATACACCTCAAAATCACTTGTTTCTGCACAACAACTGATCATTATCATTGCATAAAGCTTACACACTCTTGCTTATCATTTTATATTCATTTCATTACATTTGAGAGCCAAAATCCTTGTATAAGTTGTTGTGATCTTGAGCCTATTATTTTTACTCATACCCACTCTATTAAGAGAGTTTTGTTTTGAGTGCTTAGTGTTTGTAAACACTTGAAGGGAAGTTGAAATCCCTTGTTGTAAGAAGGAAAGGTCAATTCCTTGTTGTGAAGTCTTGAGGTGTGGTATCCTCGAGCGGATTGAAGTCTTGTAGAGGGTATATCTACGAGCACTTGTAACGGTTTGTTAGGCACCCGTAAGCTTAACAAAGTTAGTGGAAAAATCGAGAGAGTCTCTCGGGGGCTGGACTAACCACACGTTGTGGTGAACCAGGATAAAATTGGTTTGTTCTCTCCTTGCTATTTTTATTTCCGCATTCACTTTATTCTTGCAAGATTAAATTCCGCAAATTTACATAGAATTTCATTTAAACGCTATTCACCCCCCCCCCCCTCTAGCGTTAAGCGTATATTCTAACAACTCATGCACTAAAAAAAAACCCCACGCACTAATTTGACTTTCCTTAGAAAATGGGAAGCAAGGCATACACAAAAATAGCACATAGATAAACTATACTCTACATCACACTATTGCGGCGTGCAATCCGATCTGAATAACATACCCATGGCAGCGTGCCATACGATCCATACATAAAATTCACATAAGGAGATATAGATCGAGCTAAATTGTTCACTACAACAAAATATCGAATATCGGTCACAAGCACAATAAGTGCATAATATCATCCATGGGGGAACATATAGTGCCAAAAGCTACAAAACTCAAGCACAACTAAGGTGCAATATGCGATCTACATCTCAAAAGCCATCCTGCTGATATAACCTCACCTCTATGCGGAACTTCAACACATAAGATATTCACCAAGCCGTCTCGTAACTCATATGGCGCAATATATCATTAGATGAAAAGGCTGACGATGAAATAGCACCCCGACTACTCTTCCATAAGGAGCACATTGTTAAAATGAACACATCTGGCCTGATGTAGAACCCATACTCACATTTAATTCCATCCACCAACCTCAAGTCGATCCTGATCGTACCAAACTAGGCCAATAACATTTCAAAGGTCCATACTAACTACCTTTTTCTCCCATAACACATAAGAACAACCATTATAACCAGAATAATCATCCATAGTCCACAACTCAGTAAGTCATGTGCCTTCCAGGCATCAATTCTCAATTTAGCAATACCAGCACAATCTTCATACTTGGTTTAACTCTTTCAATAAATCAAGTGAATACCTGCCACACTTATACAACATTCACGTGGGGTACGCTCCTACAACTTTCTGTAACAGGTAATAGGTCAAAAACATCCAAACCACCAGCCGTACTAACGCTGAAGAGCGATCAAGAATCCTTAACTAGGATGCAAAGCCTTTTTCATAAGACAATAATCTCAGGTGGCGCTGAAGACAATACCAACATAATTTAAACATCGAAACTTCTTTCCAGCTCATCCAAGCTCGTGACATCCTTGTTGATTTCAAGCTGCAACCTTGATTTTCACTTCAAATTCCATACTACTCACTGCACCCAACATGCCAATATACCATAGAAAATGTTTTTCATCATAGCTTTAGAACCACTATTAGATTAACACTTCACCATATAAAACTTTCCACTTAATTCACTGCAGGAGAATCATAGAAACACGCAGGTGAATTCTTATAATCGTAGAATATACCGATCTCTAGGTAGTGATGGAAGCCACAATAGCCCTTTCGGGACCAACCCCCACATAACAGGCCACAACAGTAGAATGCTTTCTGATTAACACCAATTACGGCGGCTGACAAGCCTCACATGCACCGTCACAAATCACTTGCATAACTTGATCACGCTGAAGGAACTGATCACTACCAGCAATATGCCAATTCGAGTGTGGCTAACCAATCTATCTCCTTCTAATTTATCCTTGATTGCCATAGAAACAATAATAAATCCATTCAACACTTAACAGACTCCGTCCGCACTTATCCCGAGTGACCTTGAACCACGAGACCATGCTGTCTCAAATCCCACAAACCATTTCATACCTCCCAATTGCTACACTGCAAGTCAAAATATCATAGAACATTCTGGGCCCTTCTCATACGCTGCTACCAAGCTTGATTCTTAACCGTACCTATAAGTTTGAAATCATTAGGCACCACACATTACCTCTTTAAATCCACTATGACCATTGCTGAGAGTCGCCCGCTCTGACTTTGCCCGAATTTAATCAACTCCATGATTCTTTTAGCACAAGCATACTCTCATGATAGAGCACCCGACAGAATCACTTCCCTTGAAACCCATACTTATACGAGGCATAATTCCTAAATCCTTCCCAAAGTCTGGACAGCAGCCAACAAGTCCAACCATAGCACACCTTTAACAATCCCTCAACTCAAATTACCACTTGTGTATTTTTCCCGTAGCTGAGATATCCCATCAATATGCTAATAACCAGAAACCTCACAAGTAGTTAATCATGCATCCCAATCATAGGAAGTGGGACTCTTCCACTTGGCTTGAAGCCACTACTACACAACTCTAAAATTCACTAGGATTCTTAATCTCTTATTGACATAACTTTGCACAATCAACCACCAAAACTCTCAAAATCTTCCTGTAAAACTCCCCTTTTTATACTCTAAATCTTCAACCACGTTCGCATGACTGACCTCTTTGCTGTAAAACCAATAGAATTCTTCACAGAAGCCTTCCCAACCATGTGATCGGTAACCTACTCACAGGGAATAACCTTCCTGTAGAAATCACTTCCGACATCTTCAACTGCTCCTGCACAGGGTACAATCACTACGACATCAATAACTCATCCTAAGTCCGAGCTCACGCGCTAGCTGTACAAGCCCATTAACAATTCGTGGATATCAATTAAATGTGCAGCAACATCCTTCCAACTCAAAGTTATGTTGTATCCTTCTTCGTTTCGAGCAGATCCTTCTCATTATATCAAGCCTTCTACCATACAATGGTCATGCTTCAAGTTAACTCTGTAGGCCCCAACAATTAATTTCTAAAATTCTAAAATCATTCCAAACTCTCCTTAAGGTGCGTAGTCATCCTACCACAATGCCCTTATGCAACTCCACCACTCTCCCAGTTTGGTGAAACTCATCCTATTAATCAACTGACCTTTGCTTCTTATACATGGCCTTCAAGAAATTTTAGCCACCGCCTGACATCACCCACATGTCCTTCGTCATCCTTTGCTGCTCAGTTGTTGCCTTAAATAAATCCATATTTGTAGCATTTGAACCAATGAATCGCTACTAACTTTAAACCTTTCCAAAGATCATCTTTCTCGAGCCGTCAACATTAGGAACACTAATTCAGTCCTGCACCACCGCACCCTATGATATCTTATAGTAACTTTTTCAATACTGACCTGTATTAACCTGCTCTAAAAGTGAATTGTAGAAAATCATAACACCGGCAGACTTAGAACATGCAATCGAGGACGTCAACACTATATCATAGCTGAAAACTCCACCACGCTCGAAAATACCAAGTCGTGTTACCCCATCAACCTGAATCTGAACATTCTTAGCTCGATTGCCTTTCCCCTGCCAAGAATAACATATAAAATCTCTAGATCACGCACTGGGTAAACCTCCTTTCAAGTCATTCACTGCCCCGATATGTAGGCAACATCAAACCATCATATCAATACTGCGGAACAATCATTCATAAGCATCATGGCAACTTGCGCCTAGCCTTAGAGCCCTCAAAAGGACCGTTACTGGGCTGAAACAATAGAATATCCTTTCAGAAAGCGACGATAATAATCTGATCAACTATACGGGGAGAAACATCTCGCACCACATCTGTAGTACCATTACGATTTTTCAATTCTCGATTTATAACAACCACTTTGTGTCGCATAAGATTGAGTAAGAAAGAAATAAAGGCATAAGCCTCAAAGGAGTCTAATAGCACAATATGAAATCAAGAAGAGAAGTACTCCTAATAGTCTTGTAGCCTCACAAAGATAAGTACAATCGTCGCCACACTGATCCGCGAGACTCTAGTAGACTTGTCCATGATTCATGAGACCGAACGAAACCTAGTGCCCTAATACCATGTTGTCATGACCCAAAATCCTCTAAGGATTATGATGGAGTCGAACACTACTGTCAGGCAAGCCAACCAAAAATACTTAATTAGTTTCCAATTTTAGTGTTTGCTGAAGTCATTTTCCTTTATACAATAAAAAACAAATACTGAACTTTACAAAAATAAACATGAAGCGTTTAACAAACTTAATATTGGACAATGCAATAACCATCCCAGAAGTCCCCGTATCAACCATGCTATTATGCCCAGTAGGCCACTAGAGATACATATGCATGTGCAAAAAAATGCGCATAAGTGTAGTACTGAGTACGAAAACAACATTTACTCAATGAGTATCCCGTCTAATTTTGAAGAAGTAAAGACAAGATGGTTGACTTCGACACTTACTAGTGGTCCAATAATAATATATGATTAATCCAAATAATCAAGGATTTATTTAAAATGATACTAATTTCAAGTAAGTCATGAACGGGTAAAAGTTCCTTTTTATCTTAAAGGTCTCGGATTCATAATCCAATAGTTTCCAGCTATCTCAAGTCGGGGGGAGAAAATATCAATCTCAAATAATCTCAAGGCAAACAATACAAGCATGTGCAACTCATGCCGAGGTCGTATTGCTCGATCTAACAGAAAATAAATTGTGCACTGCCTAGGGTCAAATGTCATGATCCATAGATGGAACTATTTAATCTGGCGAGGCATTCGACCCATTTCAAAAATAAAGACACACAGGAAGCCAATGAAGAAGTCCACAATGAGAAATTATACAAGGAAAGCAAATCTTCTTTTAACCATTTAAGAAAAATGAAGTTTTATCTGTTTAGAAATTCATTTACTAATTTGATGTGATTTAAGCAATTCAAGCTGTCAATAAGTTCATAAATAATCCAAGTATAGCATGTTTTTGGGTCCTAAGCTACGCGGACAATAGCATAATACTAGCTACACACGGACTCTCATCACCTCACATGTACATATCCCCCACAAATAGGAGCATATAACCAATTATTTCACCTATGGGGACAACTCCTTCTTACAAGGTTAGAAAGGAGACTTACCTTGCTTCGAAGATCCATAACCGGCATTCCACACCCTTTTGAAGACTCAAATAGATGCACAAAGCTCTGAAACTAGCCAATAATTATGAAAACCCATTAATACATGCTCAATTACTCACTACAATCCAATTTATAGAAATTCCTCACCCTGAGAGAAAATTTGATAAAATTGCCCTCGGGACCACGAGCCCGAAATCCAAAATTTTTCAAAGATAAAGTTTACCCATGAACTCACGAACTCAAATATATGATTTTCTCCTAGTTCCACACTCAAAATCGTGGTCATAATCGAAGAATACCAATTTTCTAGGTTTTCCTCAAGCCCTCAAATTTCTACCAATTTACATGCTAAAACCCATACATAATCAATATATTTAACTCAAGATAGGTGGGAATAGCTTACCTTGGCGTTGATGATGAAAACCCCCTCTTGAAACTCTCCAAAATTGCCCAAGCCAAGAAAATATGAGAGAAAATGTCCAAATCCTGATTTTAAAACAACCTACTACCTCCAGCACTTCTCGCACCTTCAGTCTCTTGACCATTTCTACGGTTCTTCAGGTGCAGTTCAAATACTACTTCTGTGGTCCCCACCAGGCTGCCCTTTTCTGCTTCTGCGTCTTCTCGACCGCAGGTGCGGTTTCGTATCTGCGGCAAACAAACTACACCTGCGGTCCCAGCTCTCCTTTGCCAATGCCGCATGTATAGATCTTCTGGCTGCTTCTGTGGCTCCGCACCTGCGGCACAATTGTCTCAGGTATGGTTATGACAGCAACCAGCAATTTTAGCCTTCCAAAAATTCCATTTTGATCTGTTAACCACATGGAACCCTCCCGAGGCCCCTGAGACCCCAACCAATCATACCAACCAGTCCCGAAACATATACGGACTTTCTCGAGGCCTCAAATCATATCAAACAATGCTGAAATCTCGAATCGACCTCCAAGCCAAGTTTTATGAACTTAAGAACTTAAAATTTCCACTCTTGATGTTTAAACCTATCAAATTACATCCAATTGACCCCAGATTTTGCACACAAGTCACATTAGACATTACGGACCTACTCCAACTTTCGGAATCGAAATCCTCCCCTGATATCAAAAAGCCAACTTTTGGTCAAAGTCTTCAAAAACCTTCAACTTCTATCTTTAACCAAATGTTCCAAAATGAACTATGGACCTCCGATTTCACTTCCGATCTCGCTTCCAACTCCATAATCACAATAATGAGCTATTCCTAAACTTGGAATCCCAAACGAACATTGATAACACTGAAATGCACTTCAAGCCAAACTAATGAAACTTCTTCCAAAATGCTAACTTCCACAATAGGCGCCAAAATGCTCCCGAGTCATCCAAAACTCGATCCGAGCATACGTCCAAGTTCGAATCATCATACAAACTGTGTGGAACCTTCAGTTCCCGATTTCGAAGTCGTTTACTCAAAAATTCAATTTTAGCTAATTTTTTCAACTTAAATCTTTTGAAATGAGAATTTTCTTTCCAAATCAACTCTGTACTTCCCAAAGTTCAATTTCGACCACGCGTACAAGTCATGATACCTGAAATGAAGCTGCTCATGGACTTAAACCGCTAAACGACGTGCTAGATCTCAAAACGACCGGTCGGGTCTTTACAGATTTAACTAGCTTGAAGCATATACAATTCTTGATCTTGAAGTACCACATCCTCAATGCAATTTATGCGCAAATGTATCTTGCTATGACTATAAGCGTTATAATGTGATAGCGAGGATACCTTTATGAAGATATTGAAGAGCCATTCAATGATATTTGTGAAGACATTATATATCTATCACAACTGATGATTTCAAGGTACAAAATATTCATTCAAGTTAATATGGCTGATTTATTTATCAAATATCTACCAACAATCTCAATAAGATGGTGCACACGATTGGAATATGAAGGCTCAAGGATGTGAATTGATGCTCTCATCAGGGGGTGTTAATGCGCGTTGGACTCTCTTTTTCCTTACACGGTTTTGTCCCACTGGATTTTCCTTACAAGGTTCTTAACGAGGGAACCAAAAGGCACATTTCTAAACATGTGTACACTTTTTCCTTTCCAGAATTTTTTTCCAATTGGGTTTTATTTTAGTAAGGTTTTATTGAGGAACATTATCTATCGAATAGACATTGAAGGGGGAGTATTATAAATAGAATTTTATTTATGGTGAATGTTTATATTTAGAGAGTTTCTTGGATTTATTACTTGGGGGCTAAGTCACCATCTCCCTATAAATAGAGGATTCTATTCTATTGTAAATCATTCCAAAAATTAATAAGAATTCTCTCTTACTACTATCCTCTGCAATAATTTTCTTCTTTTTTTATTGTTTCATAACAATAAAAGTATCCATAGTTTAGGGGGATTTTAACATATTCACGCTTATTTAAAATATCAACACACTCATCAGATAAATGGATTAATATCATTACCCATAATTGTTATTTGACTTAAGTTATCTTTTATCTTTCTTAATTTTTTTTTGAATATTTTTAGAAACATTATGTACATTATTTATTGAAACAAAGAGAAGATTCTAAAATTCAAACGAAAACATTCTTGATTTCAGAAAGCGACATAATTGAATTATGTCTGTTTGGCCAAAATAACTAATAAAAAGAATCGTGGTGAGTACTGTATACGTCGAAATCGGGGAGGCACCTCAAAAGCATGCCTCAAAGGCCCAAGACTACGATCGAGCTTCCTCCCTTGAGGGTCGTAGACGCTCAACCTCGGGGTAGCACATACCAGTGGGTATGTTGAAAATGGGGGGTTCCCAATACACATGGCTAAGGCTGAAAAAGTCTAGTAAGAGAGCCCAAAAATGAATCAAAGCATTGACTAGCCGTACTATCCCCATATCTTGGTAGTTAATGCTTTTTGTACTATGCCAGGATTCCCCTCATATATAAAGGGGGTCCTTGCCATTTTATAAAGATCGGTTGCTCCATATAGAAATAAACAAGAACATTATCTCTATTCTCTAACACATTCTCTTGATATTATTGCTTTCATTTATTGTCTTCATTATTGTTCTTCAATTATTACTTATCATTGGCCAAAAAGATCCACCTTCGACTTCGGGGCAGCATGTACCAACGGTTATGGTGATAGTGGGGGTTCCCAAGATGCATGGCTAGGACTAACAAAGTCTAGTGAGTTAGTCCAAAAACGATTCAAGGCATTTATTAGCCGTTCTATCCCCATATATTTGTAATTAATATTTTTTGTACTATGCTAGGATTATATAAAGGGGTACTTTCCATTTTGTAAAGATCGATTACTCCATATAAAAATAAACAAGAACATTATCCCTAATCTCTAACACATTCTCTTTATATTATTGCTTCCATAAAGAGCCACCCTTGATTTTATTGTAACTGTTAATCATACGTCAATCGCACTCGACAGATCCCAGCTGAGCACCAGAATCGACCTCGAGGCCCCGAATCGACTAGTTTGAGGCCCCTATTACTAACCCGTCGGTTTGGTTATCACCTTGTTCACAAACTCTTCTCTTGTTTTTAAGTCTTTCACATAGCATCAACTGCTTAACAACTAGCATAAAAATAGATCACGTATTTTTAGAGTCCTATAATCGAATTTAATTGGTATTACCATGTTTATGGTAAATAGTTTGGCACCCATCATGTGGCTAAAAATAATAGTGATTATTTTGTATTTGGTTTCATTACACAATGCAAGTTATCTTTCACACTCTTTTCTTGTCCAAGATCTTTGTTTTCAGGTGAAAATGTCTTATTCGGTAAACAACAATCTCGAGAACACAGAGAGAATGATGCGGTGGTTCTAGGTGTTGGTGTGCCACCACGAAACCTTGAGAACAGACCAGGGCCAATTCTAGTGGATAAAGTCTTGAGCGACGCACAACAGGTCGCTATAAGCCTCTACACCAATAGGAGTGTGCACCAAGGAGACCAACAAGAAGCCAAAAAAACCCCGACTAGTAAAGAACGTAAGGTTAGCCTTCACATTTTTTTGAAATGATGCAGGCACAATAGTTGGCTATTGCTCAGCTTCAAAGTCACCAGAAAACTCATAGCACGGTAGCACCAGGGATGGCTCCCCCAGTCGAGCAGGTACTAGAGAGATCAAAAAATAACGGGTTGATAGCCGATCTCGCCATCGTAAAGATGCTCGAGGACCTCATAATAAGGATTGAATCGGGTGAAAAAATATTAGAAGCCAACGATAAGAAGGTCAAGATTTACAACTCCGGGGTCAACCAAATTCCAGGAGCAACCTCGATCTTGAAAGGTGTGCACTCAAAGATGTTCCTATAGAGGCCATTCACACACAAGAAGCGGCCCTGAAGTCTATTCAAAGGAAGTTTAAAATGCCATACCTTCCAAAATATAATGGAACCTCGGACCCCAATGAGCATGTTACATCTTACATTTGTGCAGCGAAGGGCAACAGCCTGAAAGATGACGAGATAGAATTTGTCTTACTAAAGAAGTTAGGGGAAATGCTCTCTAAAGGGGCAATAATATGATATCACAACCTGGTCCCATACTCGATAGATTCATTAGCCATGCTGGAGGATTCTTTCATTAAGGCATATGCTAGTGCCATCAAGGTATCAACAAGGAAATCCGACGTCTTCAAGATTAAACAGAGAGGGAATGAGATGCTATGAGAATTCGTATCTCGCTTTTAAATGGAACAAATTGAACTGCCACCAGTCTCCGATGACTAGGCAGTGCAGACCTTCACTCAAGGACTGAATGAACGAAGCTCGGTGGCTTCAAAACAGCTGAAATAGAATCTAGTTGAATATCCCGTTGTGACATGGTCGGACGTTCACAATCAATATCAATCTAAAATCAAGGTCGAGGACGACCAACTTGGAGCCCTCTCTGGCTCAGTATACCTAAGCAGGCTTCTGGCAAAGGAGCTAAAACCAAGCAAACAAAGGTACCAGCCATACACCAAAGATAGAATAAACGCCCCAAGGCACAACATACCCCACAACGATTGAAAGATGGACCGAGGCAAGAATACACGAGGACTCGTCAATAGATCTGGGTTTGACAGGACTATAGGGCCAACGGAAGTACCTCTCTTTATGCAGTATAATTTAAACGTTGACGTATCAGATATCATGTTCGCCATCAATAATATGAGAGAAGCCAGGTGGCCCAGACATGTACAATCAGATCCTTTGCTAAGGAACCATAATTTAGTGTGTGAATTTCACAACACACACAGCCACTCGACCGAGGAATTCCACAAGTTTCGAGAAGAAGTCGCCAGACTACTCAATAAAGGTCATCTCCGAGAATTCTTAAGTGACCAGGCCAAAAATCAGTCCTAGGAGAGAGAGGCAGCCAAGAAGAATGAAACGAATGAGCCACAACATGTCATCCACATGATCCTGGGAGGCATTGATTCCCCGCATGAGCCCATAATGAGAAGAACAAAAATATCTATCATCAGAGAAAAATGAACTCAAGGCTACATAAACGAGGATGCTCTCACATTCAGTAGCCCATACATTGAGACCTTGTGTCGGCCTCACAACGATGCATTGGTTATATCTTTCTTTGTAAATACATTTCAAATTAAATGTGTACTTATGGATCTAGGTAGCTCGGCCAACATAGTCAAGTAGAGGGTAATATAGTAGCTTGGACTGCTTGATCAAATCGTGCTCGCCACTCAACTCCTCGATGGATTCAACATGGAAAGTGAAACAACTAAAGAATAAATCACCCTCCCGATCAACGTGGTTGGCACAACCCAAAAATGCTAAACTCCAGGTCATCGAATGAGACATTAGGTGAAATTACTTGTTCGAGACACTGTGGATACACTGCATGACAGCAGTACCATCCACCCTCCACCAAATGATGAAATTCCTCACAAAAGATGGGATTAAAATCGTCTACAGGGAACAACATGCAGTGAGAGAAATATTTGCAGTGCACGATGTAATGCCTACACCAATACCTCCACCCCAGAAAAAGCCAAAGGTTATCAAACACTAAGCTAGTAATAGCAAACTACATCTTTGGTTGAGCTCGGTTAAACAAAGCAGAGGACCATACAGCGTCCTCATCACAAGTGACTGAAACACATCAGGAGCATCAGGGCTCGAAACATCGCCGACACATACTGAGCTTTATGCAGACGCCCGACTGAGGCAGTTCAAACGCTGACCCAGCTCTAAGACCCTAAGGTTTTAAAGCTTTTGTTGCACTCTATTCCTTCAACCGGGTTTTTATCCCAAAAAGGGTTTTACCGGTAAGGTTTTTAACGAGGCAACATCCATATGCTACCTAAGGAATATTCAACAAGTACTCAAGGCTTCTTGCATTCAACCTCGAATACTGGGGGGCAGACCCCCTGGAAGGCCATCTACTTGGAGAAGCCAAGAAATGCCGAATAGGGTCTCAATAGGAAAATAATGTACCGGGCCAAATGGTCGAACGAACCATGCCGGCATAGGATAGCAGGGCTCCGACGGTGAAAACATGCATACTTTTACCAAGTAATCAAAGAATACTTTTCATCCATGCATTTTATGCTCCAAAAGAAACTCAACATTTTCACAAACAACGACTCCTTTCCCAAAGACGTCTCGAGCACTCGAGGATTGGCGTCATTAATTCATCACCTAAACAACCTTCCCATAGGAACTCCAAACTCATAAGCCCTCAAAGAGGCAACATCAAAATCAAAAAACATCTCCAAAGACGAAAAGTGTCCCGAACACTCGGGGACTAGCATCAACAAAATAAAAAAATGCAACCCCTGGGTCGAAGCGACTAACTCGTAAGCCCTTAATAAGGAAACAATAGATGAAAAATAAATCCAAAGCCAAAAACATACCGAACACTCCGGGACTGGCATAAAAAATCAAGGTTACATGATCTCCAGGTAAGAAACACAAAAACCATAAGCCCTTGATGAGGCTATACCAAGTTCGCAAATAATGGCTTCGACCCAAGAAACCCCTGATGACTCGGGGACTGTCGTCGATCGCTATCTCTATTAGCTTATCAAAAAGTCGTGGCCATAAGACCACATGAAGGTAGAATTATTCTCGTAAGACCTATTTAAGGAAACAACGATAAATATAAGACCTCAAGCAAGGTGTGGACCATATTTGTACCAAGTATCCAAAACTGTAAGACCTTAAAGGCATGTAAAACTTGTAAGACCTAACTAAAGGCATAAACCTGATCCCAAAGCTTCGGCTATATATCAAACTTGTAAGAACCTTAAAAAGGCATACCCTTGATATAGACGTTGAAACTACTTCACTCAGGACTAAAAATGGCTCCGGCCAAGCACAAATGAATACGGTCACAAGGCTATACCAGCCCAACTAACGCCGACTCGAGACCGTCCAACCATCGCTACAAAATCAGAGGCCTTCATATACTTCCAATATACTTCGAAAAGAACCGGTTAAAAAGGGATACCCTCGATATAGGCAAAAGAGCTTCGACCATGTCAGCTCGTAAACACTGGCTTCGAGCTGCTCAACCTCTAAGCCAAACCTCCCGAGGTGCTTGATCATCACCATATAATGACTTGTAATCGAGTTTTTTTTATTGAACCGTCGAAGAGTCACGAAAACATTATTTCAAAAGTCCTTAATAAGTGAAAAATAAATCCTACAAAAGGTTGCATCGACGTAACATATAAGAGCCTCTATCGCCAGCCCACATAAAAGGTCTCATTGACACAAGGCGTAAGATCCATTGTTGCTAGGCCACATCAAAGGTCGTACCGAAACAATGCATAAGAGCCCAAGGTCCAGCTTGAAATTATAAAACTTGAGAGTAAAATAAGCTCAAGTTGAAACCCGATTTGGAGCATGAACCTAAAAAAGTTAACTAAGTATGGCTAAGAGAAAAAGCATAAGAGCTCAAACGCCAGCTTACACTAAAAGGTCATATCGACCAGAAGCATAAGAGCCACTTTTGTCAGCCTAAAATATGACACCTTGAGGGTCAAATGAGCTCAATTCGATACCCGACTGAGAGATTGAACCCAAAATAGTTTATCAAAACATGCGTAAAAGAAAAATAATAAGAGCGCAAATGTCGGCTTATGTTAAAGGCTCCCACCGGCCAAGTGCATAAGAGCCAACGGGCCAGCCCAATGAGCTTCAATACCATACTACGAATCTAAGGGTTCCTTCTAACTCAAAGACCAGTTCATCTGGATAAATTCAAGAAAGAAATAGATACATAAGAAATAAAACCGCAAGGATTTCTCTTGTACACATTTACGAAAAAAAACAAGCTCCACCTACAAAAGTGAAAATTCTATATACAGCATCAGAAAGTAAAATTTACGTCCATCCTGAGGGCTTTTGCCCGTCAGCCTCATTTTCACTATCTTCAATGTCAAACAGACATGACCGAGCACTACGCTCGTCCACCCTCGCTCACGTCAACTCTTCCGAGAGGGAAAATCCTCTAGCACAGATCTCCTCAAGAATTTTTCTCTGATACTTACAAAGAGCATACTTTTTGATCCTGTCTTTGCAATAAAGGGTCCTTCCCAGCTTAGCTTGAGCATCGGCTATGTCTTTCCAATAAACTACCACCTTCTTGTCAGCCTTAGTTGGGCTCATTACGGCTTCATCCCGGGCATCAATAACCTCGGCCTTAACTTTCAAAAGCTCAAGCTCGAGCTTCGCAATCATTTTCGTTTGCACCAAGGCATTGCCACGAGCTAAGGAAATTTGGGCCTCAAAGGCGGAAGCTTTAGCCAGAGAACCCTTCCCCTTTGAAGCCTGAACCACCGTCTCAGATTTTAGCTCATCATGCTCGCATGTGGCTCGGCAAGTTTCATGCCAAAGATGCTCCAAGGCCTCCATCATTTTTTTCAACTGAGATAAATGAAACATTAGCCTTAGGAGTTAAAAGGAGGAACACACTCTCACTCGGGACAAAAAACTACTTACTCCTTCAAGCCTCAGAGCTTTCCGCAGCCTGTCCTCACGACGAAGCAGCTCGGACTTAAGTATGTCGAAAGCCTGCAAACGAAAACTCAATGAGAAAGGGAAGGCGCAAAGCTCAAAAGGGATGTGCCGAAACTCACCACAAAGTGAAGTCGCTGGGCTTCCTCAAAGGCCGAACGCACATCTCCTAAGCTAGCTCCCTCAGCTTATAAAGAGTCAAGTCTGGTCGAAGCACGGTTTCTCGGTATATGTTACCCCAGGTCTCGATTACCCCTCGAAGCACTTTCGACAAAAAAAGAGGATGATAGCAAAAGAGAAACCATCTTTCCAAATTCAGTAACCACGTGCGCGGCAGGCACAGACAATTCCTCCACTCCAGGGCCTAGGTATAGTGTTGCCACGCTTTGAGCGTCGTCGCCCTGCAAAGGCCTTTCTCGCTTACTGTTATCATCCTTTAGCCTAGAAGTTAGCTGTCGCACCCCAAAATCGAGGGAGCACAACACGCACTCAACTGAGTAAACCCGATTAAGCAAGCCTAACAGGTTTCATACATACAACCAAATCTTTGAATAAAGATGAAATATACATCATTAATCAAATTCTATAAACAAGTCTTTAATGATATCCATTTCAATTCGTTAGCAACTTTGTTCATAATTTAGAAGCTATACAAGTTTTATACATATTTTCCAAACATCGTTATTTCTATTTAATTCCAATACCTGACACTACCCACAACCTGTCTACGGAGCCTCTAAACAAAACTAAAGAGTAATGTAATATTAAAATTGCCGGTAAAAAGGCTCCGGCTATACCTCAAATAAAAAGTACATGATAAATAGATAAAATAGGACCCCGAACGAAGTGGGGAGCACCACGTCAGCTGAAAGGATTATGCAGCACTACCTGCGACCAACACTGTCTGCGATAGAAAGACCTACATCCATTCAAAGACGTAGCGCCCCCAGCAAAAGGGGCAATAGTGCCATTGAATAGCACTAGTATGCATAACTAAACATCATCTCAACGTAAAGAACTATCATAAAAAAAAAAATTTAAACACCATTTTACTAGAAAGAACTATTAAGCAAGAACAAGGAAATCACAAGAGTAAATCAAAGGTTTTAACCGGACACCCTATCATCAAATAAATGAACCATATAATCTTTCAAATAATTTCCATGACATAGTTTGGGGAATTTCTTTCATATGTTTATCACTGTCCTCAATACCACTACTATCTTGAGCGTAGTCCGATCACGACTCGATCGGCTATGTTGCCTCATTTTAGGCATATATCTCAATCACCATTTCATTTCCCCCTTTTCAAGAATTCAATGTTAGTACATTACCACCATGTGTGTGGCATGGTTTCCGATCACAACTCGATCTGCTAGGCCACCTTAGCTAGGCGTTGTTCCTTTCTCATTAATAATCTCATTTGTGTCTTTATTTCACATAGCTCATATTAATTCATTTGCACTTAGGGACACAATTATCGCATCATACATGGCACTAGGCCATATTTCACAACCCACATTCCACATCACTTTCAGTTTCAACAACAAACTTACAATTTAAGTTAATAGGCATACACAAGAGAAATTCAAGTTACAAGCATAGAGAGGAATTCGCATGATTCGGCACAATAATCACAATTTAAGCTTGACTTGAAATCTAGGCGATTTAACATATACTTCACATTCTTCAATCTCAATTTATTGTCTAAGCATTTCAATACATGATTCACATTCCTTGCACCTTTTCAAGTTATCAAGAATAGCATATTGATCATATTGAGACACATCTTTCACGCATATAAGGTCGCAACACCAACTCATGTGGAATAACAATCAATACAAGAACCCAAACTTTAATCATACCGCATTTACACAAGCACCAACGAAGCTCAATTTCTAAAAAGACGGGATTTTGGCCATACATAGCTTGTTTAAGCTTTACTTAAGTTACTACGACGTTCCACAAATTCTAGCAATTCCAATCTACTTTGAGACAAAACAAAGAACTTAAATTAGGAAGGTAAAAATTGAACATAAATTAGGAAGGTACTCATGGTTTTAGTTCATTTGAGCATTTTATCAAATAGTATTGAGCATCTTGATTTCAAATCTCTTTCACAAGGTTTCCTTCATTCCCCAACCTAATATTTACTTATTTATGTTCAATAATCTTTCCATAAATCTAATTTGTACATGAATATTTATAATAGTATTACACCCAAGAATCATACCTCGATACCCCATCATATACCCCAAACTCAAAATTAAAGCCCAATGTATAGAATCTTACCTCTTAGATGAAGAACTTGTGATTGGGTTATTTGATTCTTGAAGATTGATAGAAGATTGGATGATTGAATGTTGGGTTCCTACTTCTCTCTCCAAAATTCTCTCAACTCTCTCTAAAATCAGTAGAAAATGATCCCAAATGAAGCCCAAAGACTATGCATTAAAATGGGGTCGAGTTATAAAAATAGGAAGATTAATCCTCCGAATGCGGGTTTGCGGTCACATAATGAACCGCAGAATGGGTATGCTGGCCGCATAACGCATCGAAAAACTCGAAGCCCAAAACATGGTTGCAGTGGTCCAGTTTTCAACCAGATTTGCGATATCAAGTATGTGGACCGCATAATGGTTTTTGCAATCGCATATCTGACACATGATTGCATTTTTTCAGCCCTTGGTAATTTGACCATAACTTTGTGTAGGAATGTCCAAATGACGAACGGTTTGAAGAGTTGGAAACTAGAATCAAAGAACTTTAATTTTAGAGTTTATTCATCACATAATACTTTATACATATTCAGATATTCTCGTTCAAAGTGAGGACTTATGCAAACTCATTTGGAATCTTAGTCTATTATGAAGTTTTCCCGTTCGACTTAGGCTTAGGACTTTCCTTAGGGCCCCAAATTACTTACCATAGACTCGTATACTTATTTACCAAGTTCAATTGATGCCCACCATTTTAATAGCACACAAAATTACTTAACGAAATTTTTTGAGGCCTTACATTTTCCCCTCTTAGGAGCATTTGTCATCGAATGAGGAGTAGAGTCCACCGTAAATGATTAACACAATATATCTCTTTTCTCACCTACCTCAAGTCCCTAAATATTAGCTAACTCCCAAATTTTTCAGAAATTTTGGCAGAGGCTCCTTTGTAACTAGGACTATCCACCTACCAGGGAACTACCAAAACCATCATAAAAACTCATCCACAACTAGACAAAGCACCAAAATGTATATATCAATAACACGAACGTTACCATTTCAAGCTCTTCATTATCATTTTGATACAAGAACATGGACCGCACATTTTAAATCGTAGCACCTATAAGGTACCTTTCAAATAAATACCAACTTCTATACATTCAAGAGAAAATACCTTATTTCCACAATACTCCCGGCCTGTAATGTGGACTCTTATACTTATAGGATTTTCCATAACACATTCACAGGAACAACCCCAACCTACAAAATTATCTAACAAGGATGGCAGCTAGATACCTCGCATAAGTTAACTATCCATTATCATTCTTCTTCAATAATTTACTCCAAGGTGATACACAAATGATACCCACCTACCTTCTTAGACTTAGACATATGAAAACACAAATTCATGACGAACAACTATGGGGAAACATCACATCTAATGCCATCTAATGGGAAATGCGCTTACGTACCATTCATCATCAATCACATAACAACTACATGGGAAAATTTTGAGAATAACCGGTTCACCTTCCTGAATTCTAAATCTCCATGCAATCACCCAAACTAAACTCATGGTGACCTTCACGGTTACTCTAAGATGTGTTATCATAAACTGGCCATAAAACTACCTATCATATATATGTGATCACGCGGGAATGATCCCTATTTAACATGTTTGGACCTTCAATACCTAATAAATTTAATCCAATGAAGAAAACAGAGTTCAAGATTGGGCTGGGTTATCCAGTAATTCATTAATGCGCTGAGCAGAGTACTTTATGAGGTTATAAACTAAGGGACATGAAAATTACTACTAACAATGCTGACATGGTAATCACTGTGACGACATCAATTATTAGACAAATGAGGCATAGGGGTAAGTAGTACATTGGCAATAGGAATCATAAAGGAGGAATATTCAAGTACATGACCTAGTCATCTCCTGGAGTATAGGGAAAATCCGGTCATCGAGAATGAGAATGCTCTAGCACCTTCAATGTGATATGGGTTTCAAAACACATAAAGTTGAATTACACTCTTAACGTTAACTAACACAAGTAATCTATGCCACGCCCATGAGTATGAAAAGAGGTTGAACACTTATGGGATTATCATGTTTCAAACAGTTTAACCCTTCCTGATAATTGACCCTATATGAGAGAAGTAAAGATACGATGACGGGTCTTCCAAATCAATATGCTCATGATATGTGCAAAAATCTGAGGGCATCTAATCTGAACCTTTCACGAGTAAAACCACATAGCTAGGACATCTAATTATTGGGACGAAATCATGTATTGGTTAGAGGCGTTCTAATGGTTAACATGGTTCTCCGGAGAGAAAGACAAATGTTAGCAAAACTCCCCTCACATGACAATAATATAGTCAATTATTATAGAGGTTGAGTGAGCAGAAGGCCACCTAACCCATCCAATCCGACCCATTTAAGACTTTTAAAAAGGGTACACACTTTTCTTTTAAATCATAGCGACTTAATCTTGAACTTTAAGGAAAATCATTACTTTTGAAACCCAAGAGACAAGTCCTCGTAGTCCTAGAAAATCGTCAACAATGGCAAGAAAGTACTTAAAACCATTACGGGTTGGTATAAAACAAGGCCTTAAATTGCCCATACGGATAAGTTTGAAATAATGAGACGTCTTAATGCAGGTAAATAGTTGTTAGAAGAACATCTACAAGGAATACCAGCAATATTTATTTATTCTAATAAAAGGAATATGTCCCCATCCTTAATGCTATAAAACATCTTCTTTGATGCCATAAAACATAAATAAATTTTACAATGAGAGTTATCAGATGAAATAGATAGTATGGTAGCAAAACTAATGAGCACCATTTGGAACAAACAAGCTTAGACTAAGTTGAAGACATTAGAAGTCTATAGTAAAGGGAAATTTTCCTACTGTCAAAGCGCTTGTAGAGTACATAAAAGTGGGGTTAATTAAATCAAATCATATGGTTAGATAACTAGTCGATACGTTGAGATAATATTATATTGAAGATTACGGGTAAACGACACATGATGCAAGACAAATGGAAAGAAAAGTGAGAGAGCCTTATGGAAGTAACTTTTACATTGTAACTACTAGGAATGGTGGTAATATAAAGAGATTACGAGAAGCTACATTTTTTAAAGAATATCTCTGTATGTAGTCACGTGATATATAGCTCCAGAATTCAAAATAAAATTATGTTTAGCAACTCTACTTCATAAGGAAGCACTGCAGCACACTTCTACACAACCAACTATTACTAGCCAAATTGAGTTATGCTATAAGACTTGATTGAGAGAGAAGCTTCAGCATACAAATATGTTACTTGGTCTATTGTTCCTTGGTCAACCCAAAACTACAAGGCAAGAGCTAGACCGGTAAGAAGATCATTGTACAAGCACATGTGTTGACTATCCATTATCGAAAGGAGATCATTCAATCTCAGCAATTTCGGCATGCTATAAACCCTTGATGAACTTGAAATGATGTGGGAACCCAATGAGATAGTATAAAATGATAATTGAAGGTTTGCAGATATTCATAATGAGTTCTACATGGATTTTGACTTGAGAAATACCTAGATACTAATGAAAGACAGAGAGACAAGAGAAATAGACATTGTGCTATAATAACCCCTAAAGGTGTGCTTGGCCTTGACAGAGAGCCTAGTAGGGGTCTTTACGAGAAAGGAAGTGTTACAATGACACATAGAAGGATATGTTCTCTCATGGTTATCGAGTGTTGGGAAACTAACACAATGAACACTAACTAAAGAACACAATTAACACATGTTGTGGAGGTGTAAAGAGAAAATAAACATTTATTATAAGTTGGGCATACTTTTGCTATATTAAATCCCAACTACAATACACGACCACATCACGAGCAACCACAATACTAGGACAAAGCGAGCTACTTACTACGGGATGTCCCAAATGGAAATGAAAGTTATACTAATATGGTGACACAAGATCTTCCTATGACGGGGATGTGAGGATCTCAATTTCGGATGGACTTTATGCACACGGTGACCATTTCAATTGACATGCGCTCATATGATAGGTGTTAAAGTATGCTCTTATGTTACTAGACAGTAAGAAGATTTCATGATGACACAGGCAAAAGAGTAGATTGGCTGTTCAAACCGTATAACCCATGCACAAAACTGAGTAAAAGAGTGACTCGATAAGGATCACAACACTGGGATTATTTACATGGAACTCGACACCATATAGGTAAACTTTACGACGGTGCATGCATAGGCACAAGTTGGCATATGTTGTCCATTTCACTAAAATATCCAGTAAGAAATTCATTAAGTATAGCCATTGTTAAAAATTTATGAAAAGCAAGTCAGAAGTATTAATCCTAGAGTCATAGCTCCATTCATGGACACAATTATAGAACTTAATTCAACAAGAATGTAAATAAAAGGATTTGCAATAGAGTGGATTCACGAATAATGCGTCTCGTTCAAAGAGTCAATACATGCAATGTTTTGTTATTCAATACCTTGTTAAGTCCATGTTTATGAGAATTCTTCAATATGGATGTACATATTCAACGAGTAGAAGTTTTGATTTGACTCACTTAATGAATTTAGGTTGGTAGGGCAATAGCTTAACTACTCCTCGACTCCACATCCCTACGTACGTAGGTAACATACTGGTATACTACATGATCAGGTGGTATAGAGGCATTAATAGGAACAAGGGTACTCCCCTAAGTAAAAAATTCTACCAATCCCTCCATGGGTCGATACATTCCCTAACAAACGCTTGGTCAATCTCCCTCATATTCAATGGTGGGGGCATTACCTCCTTTCCGCTTCAAAAATTATGAATTACTCATCTTGAGATTAAGACATAGAATAGGAATTAGCTCATATCTTGAGTTCTACTGCACGATCTGGAGTATCAAAGAAGTGTGATATTGCTAAATATTCGAATAGCCTCCAACTTATAGATGTGGTCGACTACACACCGATAAGAAAGACTCTACTATACACTACTCCGAGACATCCTAGGACACTTTAAAACCATAGGCTCTGATACCAAGTTTAGCATGCCACAAAATCTGGGGAGCGCGATCGGTACTCAACCAAGTAAACCCGACTAAGCAAGCCTGACAAATTTCATACATACTACCCAATCTTTGAATAAAGAGAAATAATTATTATTAGTCAAATTCAATAAACTAGTCTTTAATGATTTCCATTTCAATTCCATTAGCAACTTCGTTCATAATTTTGAAAATATACAAGTTTTATACATCTTTTGCAAACATCATTATTTCTATTTATTTCCAATACCTGACACTACCAAAAACCTATCAATGGAGCTTCTAAATACAACTGAAGATTAATGTAATATAAAAATGCCAGTAATAAGGCTATGGCTATACTCAAATACTAAGTACATGATAAACAGATGAAATAGGACCCCGAAACAAAATGGGGCTCACCAAGTCAACTGAAAGGATGATGCGGCACTAGCTGTGACCAACACTGACTGCTATAGAAGTACCTACATCCATTTAAAGACGTAGCACCCCCGGCAAAAGAAATGCAGTGCCATTAAATAGAACTAGTATGTATAACTAAACATCATTTCAATAGAAAGAACTATCATAAAGAACAAAGAAATCTTAAACACCATTTTACTAGAAAAAATATCAAGCAAGAACAAGGAAATCACAAGAGTAATTCAAAGGTTTTAACCAGACACCTCATCAACAAATAAATTAACCATATAATCTTTCACATAATTTCCATGATTTAGTTTGGGGAATTTCTTTCATATGTCCATCACTGTCCTCAATACCACCGCTATCTTGAGCAGATTCCAATCGCGACACGCTCGGCTAGGTTGCCTCATTCGAGTCATATATCTCAATTAGCATTTCATTTTTCATTTTTCCAGAATTAAATGTTAACGCATTACTATTATGTGTGCGGCATGGTGTATGATCACAGCCCGATCGGCTAGGCCACCTTATCTAGGTGTTGTTCCTTTCTCATTAATCATCTCATTTGAGTCTTTGTTTCAAATAGATCACATCAATTTATTGGCACTTAGGACCACAATTATCACATCATACTTGGCACTAGGCCATATTTCACAAATCACATTCCACATCACTTTCACTTTCAACAACAAACTTACAATTTAAGTTAATAGGCATACACAAGAGAAGTCAAGTTACAAGCATAGAGAGGAATTCTCATGATTCGGCACAATAATCACAATTTAGACTTGACCTGGAATCTAGGCGATTTAACATATACTTCACATTCTTCAATCTCAATTTATTGTTTAAGCATTACAATACATGATTCACATTCCTTGCACCTTTTGAAGTTATCAAGTATAACATATTGATCATATTGAGACACATCTTTCACGCATATAAGGTTGCAACACCAAATCATGTGGAATAACAATCAATATAAGACCCCAACTTTTAATCTTACTGCATTTACACAAGCACCAACGGAGCTCAATTTCTAAAAGACGGAGTTTTAGCCATACATACCTTGTTTAAGCTTTTCTTAAGTTACTACGAAGTTCCAAAAATTATTGCAATCCCAATATACTTTGAGGCAAAAAAAAATTGAACATAAATTAGGATGGTACTCATGGTTTTAGTTCATTTGAGCATTTCATTAAATACTAGTTGAGCATCTAGATTTCAAATCTCTTTCACAAGGTTTCCTTCATTCCCCAATCCAATCTTTACTTATGTATGTTCAACAGTCTATCCACAAACCTAATTTGTATATGCATGTGTACATAATAGTATTGCACGCAAGAATCATACATCAATACCCCATCTTATACCCCAAACTCGAAATTAAAGCCTAATGTATAGAATCTTACCTCTTAGATGAAGAACTTGTGATTGGGTTTTTTGATTCTTGAAGATTGATACAAGATTGGATGATTGAATGTTGGGTTTCTACTTCTCTCTCCAAATGCTCTCAACTCTCTCTAAAATTAGTAGAAAAATGACCCGGAATGAAGCCCCAAAGACTATATATTAAAATGGAGCCGGGTTATAAAAATAAGAAGATTAACCCTTCGAATGCGGGTCTGCGGTCGCATAATGTACCGCAGAATGGGTATGCTGGCCGCAAATACATCACAAAATTTGATGCCCAAAACTAGCTACACTGGTCTAGTTTGCGACCAGATTTGCGATCACAAATCAAGTATGCGGCCCGCATAATAGTTTTTGCGATCGCATATCTGACACAGAATTGCATTTTTTCAGTCTTTGGTAATTTGACCATAACTTTGTGTAGGAATGTCCAAATGACGAACAATTTGAAGCGTTGGAAGCTACACTCAAAAACCTTTCATTTGATAGGTTGTTAATCATATAAAACCTTATTGTGCTCGTTCAAATTGAGGATTTGTGCAAATTCATTTGGAATCTTAGCCTATTATGAAGTTTTCCCATTCGACTTAGGATTACGTATTTCCTTGGCCCCAAATTAGTTATCATAAGACTTGTACACTTATATACCAAGTCCAATTGATTTATAGCACACAAAATATTATAATTAGCCTACGTGACACCATGAAATCCTAATTTACTTAGCGAAATTATATAGGGCCTTACACTAGCAGTCCTTCCCCCTCTTCAAGGAAACATGGCCTCATCTCGGAAGGCTTCCCGATGCCTACAATAGCAGGATTAGTACGTAGAAAGAGAAAGTGTCTTTTCTAAAGGAAAAAAGGGAAACGAAAAAATTGCACAACACGTACCATGATGTTTTTCTTCCCATCTGACCCCAAACAAAGATCACCAATTACGATCGGCGCAAGTCGAGTGGGTAGCCAACTTCCGAACCCAATCCGGCAGATCATGAATGTAACCCAATATCAATAAAATTGTTGTAGAAAAAAAGAAGATGGCACGTGTACGAAGCCAGCCTTCGCTATAAACAATACTAAGAAGGCACGGGTATACCACTTACGTGTATAATTCCATTTCTCAGGAAATGATGTAAACTCCATAGGAACAATCTCAATGGTCCGTACTCGGACAAATCGACTCATTCATTCCAAACCTCCATCTTCCTCATTATCAACGACGAAGGGCGTGGTCGACCGACATCGTAAGGTTAGCAGACCTTGATGGTGAAAAGGCTGGTACAATCTGATAAGATGACTGCGCATAAGTTCAAGCCTTGCCTTCTCCGCAAAGAATCTCATCATCAACACTATTCGCCAAAATGACGAGTGAATATGCGCCAAGGTAACCTGATACTTTAAACTGAAGTCGAGCACAACCCTATCAAGGGGGCCCATGGGTGAAAGGATACGAATAAACATTCAAAAACCCATTGGCACAGTATGCCATGCCCTCATTCGGGGAAGGTATCTGTAACACTACCTTTTTCGCCCCATCCGTAGTCTTTTTTTCACTAATCCAAGGTGTTTCTCTCCTATCGAGGAAGTAAACTTCAAGGTATGCTCCCATTGATCTTGAACATCGGGGTACTTCTCCGACGATAAGTCCCCTATCGAAGCAACATGCCCCAAGTAAGGCCCGCCTAACATCAGTGGCGCTCCACCGACAAAGCGAGAATCGGAGGTGGAACTCTCTCCTGCCTACCAAACGGATCTTGATGTAGCAGTCATGAATGTGGTGAAATTAGAGAACTGAAGTCGGAATTAGGGAAAGAGCGTAAATGATGAAATAATAAAAGTCCTAACACAGGAAAGAAGGGTAACTGCTCAAAATGATGGAATCTCCAAAAGAAGAACAACCCTATATATGGAAAAAATGGCGACGATCCACCTACCTCAGAGGCCGATTAAAAATATTGACTGATATCACTTCATGAAGATGAGGTGGGATCGCCTCGGTCGCTTTGCAGCCTCGTCATACATTAGACGGCGCCATGTGATGTTTTAGGGTGGAAATTCCCCGTACCACTAGCAAGTCCCAAGGTAGTACCCGACCTCGAGGATCTCCATTAGAAAGAAGATAGGATTTAGGAATCCATTGGCATCATCGCCAGTCCCAAGATGGTACCTGATCTCGAGGTCCTCCATCAAAAAGAAGTTAGGTTCCAGGAAGCCATTGGCATCATCACCTGTCCCGAGATAGTACCCTATCTCGAAGTCCTCCATCAAAAAGAAGTTAGGCTCTAGGAATCCATTAGCATCATTGCTAGTCCCGAGATGGTACCTGATCTCGAGGTTCTCCATCAAATAGAAGTTAGGCTCTAGGAAGCCATTAGCATCATCGCCAGTCTTGAGATAGTACCCGATCTCGAGATCCTCCATCAAAAAAGAAGTTAGGCTCCAGGAAGCTATTGGCACCATCGCTGGTCCCGAGATGGTACCCGATCTCGAGGACCTCTCTTAAGGGCCATCGATATTATTGCAAGAATAGTATAGGCCTGAGGATTTAAATCCGGGTACACACTCATCCAAAATCTATCTAAAATGCCATAAAAGCTATCTACAGTAAATTCAAAACAAGTTCCTAGATGGCTCGAGTATGAGAAAACCACCGCTCGGACAGTACCCTAGAAAGCCTAATGGCTGTCTCAATTCTTGAGCTTCCGCACGAATTCCCTTCGAAGATTATCGCAGGGTCTACAGAGTAAGTCTCGCTCTGAGAAACTGCAAAGGGTTCCGTGGGGAGCCACTTTAATCAATGAAAGTCCAGAAAAAATACTCACACCTGGGGTCGATATTGGAACCAACTGGTAGAGTCATACGTTCAGAATCACCACTAATGCAGATAAAACGAAACATAGCATAAATCAAAGACAAAATTGAGGAGCATCTTTATATTCATATGCTCATGATTACAAAAGCCCAGAAGGTGTTCGTACATATAATTACAAAATCCCACAAGGGATCCTTACACAGAAACAAAGAAGAAATAAGGTACATATATGATGAAAGCCTAGAGCCTAGCCTACTCTCAAGGGAGCATCCTCAGTGGCAGTATCTTCGAGCACCATTTTCTCGGGAGTCTTGTTTCGGTCTTCCACACTGATATCCCTAAGGGAAAAGATGAAGAAGAGGAAAGTGAAAGAAGTAGAAAGAGGATGAAAAAGCGCCATAGCTCGCCAAAGAGCAAAAGCTTTCACCAGGCCGAAAAGGTTAGGACTTGATAGAAAACTCGTTGAGCGTTGGCTTTACTTGCACGGCTATCATGAGTCCACTCCTTGGACATCATGTTGTGCTAGCTACTTGCCAAAGGCATCACTAAACCTTACAGGAAGCAAAAGGGATGAGGTGACACCAGGTCGAGGTAGGAGAGTAAACAGCGATGTATAGTTTGAACGCGCTCTTGAGCAACGGTGTAGAGTCCAAACGTCCTCCTATGTCGGAAGAAGTCCGCCCTCCTAATCATCACCTTGAGCTAACGGCGACAACAGTGACAAGAATAACAACAACAACAACAATAACTACAAGACAGTATAATCTCGCTCGACAAGGGGAAGCCTAGGCAGAAGACCATGGCATGGGTAACGAGAACACTGCCAAGTAACCTTAAGGCCGTGGACCCTAAACATGGTGGGTAGCAATAGATGGGGATATTGAGAAGAAAAGGATGGAAAGATGTTGAAATGCACTTGGATAAAAAGATGGTTCCAGAAGGGGCCCATTTATAAGGGGTGATAGTATAACCAACAACGCCATCAATACCTTTGAAAGATGGATCGGCATGCGCAACTAATGCATTATTGAAAACCGAATCGACGGTGGTATTATCGCTTTGAAAAATGAGAATCAGGAGCCCACTGAATGATGCTGAAAAGACAAGTCCATGGAATGCCTGAGTTATCACGAAGGCTAACGTCATCAGTATGACATCATCATAGGATGTTCGAAGAGATGGATGTCAAAATCATTTCTTATCGCTCCTCTCTGAGAAACACGGGGACTATCTCTATACAGCAAAATCAGAAGATCCAATTTCTCGTTATCGAGGAACCTCAAATGCATGCCTCAAAGGCCCAAGACTACGGTCAAGCTTCCTCCCTCGATGGTCGTCGATGCTTGACCTCAAGGCAGCACGTACCAGCGGCTATGGTAAAAATGGGGGGTTCCCAATACACATAGCTAGGGCTAACAAAGTCTAGTGAGAGAGCCCAAAAATGAATCAAGGCATTGACTAGCCGTACTATCCCCATATCTTTGTAGTTAATGCGTTTTGTATTATTCCAGGATTCCCCTCATATATAAAGGGGGTCCTTGCCATTTTATAAAAATAGGTTACTCCATACAGAAATAAACAAGAACATTTTCTCTATTCTCTAACACATTCTTTTGATATTATTGCTTTCATTTATTGTCTTTATTATTGTTCTTCAATTATTACTTATCATTGGCCAAAAAGAGCCACCTTTGATTTTACTATAACTGTTAGTTGTATGTCAATCGCCCTCGACAACTCCAAGCCTAGCATCAGAATCAACCTTGAGGCCCCCGAATCGACCAGCTCGAGGCCCCGATTGCTAACCCATCTGTCTGGTTATAACTTTGTTCCCAAACTCTTTTCTCGTTTTTAAGTCATTTACATAGCATCAACTATTTAACAACTACCATAAAATATAGGGAAAATGGTCAGAACTGCCCCTAACGTATTGACTCCAGGTTAAAAATGCCCTCCGTTAACCTATTTTGAAGAAAATGCCCCTACCGTTAAAAATGTGGCATATTTGTGCCCCTAAGTCTAACAATTGACTGTACTTATATTTAAAACGGTAGGGGCGTTTTTAAAAAAATAGGTTAATGGTAGGGGTATTTTTAAACTGGAGTCAATATGTTAGGGGCACAAATATGCCAGAATGTTAACGGTATGGGCATTTTTTTCAAAATAGGTTAACGAAGGGCATTTTTAAACTGGCGTCAATACGTTAGGGGCAGTTCTGACCCTTTTCCGTAAAATATATCACGTATTTTTAGAGTTCCATAATCAAATTCAATTATTATTACCATTTTTGCGGTAAACAAGTACTTACATAAGCTACTATCCAGAAATATATTTTCAAAAACTTCATTTGAGAGAAAGTACATTTAAAAATAAATAAGATTTTTAAAAGTTTAGCCACAGAAATAAATGAGATTTTAAAAGTTTAGCCAGAAGCTCCAACTCATGCTGTTCTGCCAGTTGGAAAGTGGTAGTACTGTAGTTTTTTGTGACTGCAAATATTATTAAAGAGAAAAACAAAAAATTTACCTCGTTTACAAATAAATTAGAAGTTCAGAACATACACGCACATTACTACTAACGTAAATAACCGGCTAGCAATAAGAAGACGTTTTTGAACTGTAAATTAGTTACTAATACTTATATTATAAAAAAGTAAAAAACTGATTACATCACATTTGGTTAGGGTGTGATTCCCTTTATGCATCAAACTGCCATTTCCTTTTCCTTTCTATAGGAACAGCTCAATGGCGGAGATTACAATCAAAAGTGCAACATCACAAGTTTGAACTTTCAATAAGATAATCGATTCACCTTTCTTAAGTGGATAAAGGAAGTTACATACAAAAGAAAATTGTACAGCTACTAGTTACTTTTGCTCCAATATTTTATACTCCAACATAGTTTTACGTAAAAAGACTACTATGCTTAAAAGCAGCCGAGCTACTATGTCTACTTTTGCTTCATCGCAAGGGGAATAATTGCGAAAAAGAAAAGGGAAAATTACGTAGTTACATACTTACAAATAACATTATACAAAATTTCAAATCTCCACACAGCATCCAGATTGCACAAATCCTGAAAACTCCTCTGGAACATCAATTTTCACCAATTTACTATTTTGCCCTTCTTTCTTGCTGTTTTCCACGAAGAAAAATCCATGCGGGGCTCCTTGATAGGCCGACCCGGTTACCATGGTCCGATTACCAAGGTCAACACCACAAGCTCCGACTTTAACGTTCGGGTCGGATTCAGCCCAGCAAGTCAAATTTCCATTTTTGCCCACCCCTACACATGCTCTAGGGCATTGACTCGACCCCCAAGCATTCTCAACTCGCCTCCACTCACCTGTACTGAGTTCATATAACTCAGCGCTATTCTTGAACCGCCCTTGACTTTCGGTATCATATCCGCTTACGACCCAGAAATCCAACCCGATTATCACACCTTCGCACTCGTCACGCTCCTCATTCATCTGAGGCAACTCATTCCACTCGTTGCTGCCGATATCAAAAACCCACGCGGAGCTCAGCGCGTTCTTGCTCTCGTCGTGACCGCCGGCGATGAAAACCCGTCCTCCGGCAGCTCCCATCGCGAAAAACGACCGACTCTCCGGCATATCCTTGCACTGGGTCCACCTCCGAGTCATGAAATCGTAGACAAAAACATCCTTAATCGGATCCCAGCTCACCGGATTCCACCCGCCCATGACAATAAGCTTGCCTTCCGTTGTCGCAATTTGACAGAACATCGGTAATCCATCAGGATACTTTGGAATCGGGTCAACCCGATCCCAAATACCAGTTACCGAGTCGAACACCGAGATAGCGTACCTCGGTTGACCTACAGGTTTAGACTCGGATTGAACAGGAAGTGCTTGTACTAAACAAGCGGCTTTATGAGTAAAACCAGTTTGTTTACGATGGTAATAAAATTCCTTGCTTTGAAGAAGCCTACACCATCTTCTACAAACACGAGAAGCAACTCGGTGAGTTGAATAGTGTAATCGGGTCAAGCACTCAAGGGCAATTTCCTCGGGTAAACCCGGGAGTAACTCAGTAGTGAACTCATCTTGGTTCATTTTCGTTGTTGTTTATTTCTACAAGTGTTTTCTTTTTTTTGCTTAGAATGAAATAGAAGAAGATAAAGTGATGCAGAATTTTGGGGGTTTTACGTGGATATTTATAGTAAGAGAAGATGAGTGTGAGAAAATGACGGTCACATGATATTTTAGGGTTGAGGCTCTAAGATTATTCCACGTGGCGTCCTCTGATTAGGCAACTTAATACCGACGTAATTTTAAAATGTGGGCTTCATCATAATACATCGAAGAGATTCTTTTTCTTTTTCGTTTTTTAAATAGATGGAAATTTGGATTTTCCTTGCTTTTTCTCTTTTTGTTTTATGACTTAACTGAAAATAAAGTATTGATTCTTGTACTTAAGTAAGCATACAATGAATTAATACATCCAATACATTATATTATGTTACCACGTAAGGTCGAAACATAAGGTCAGCGCTTTAAAAGATGAACTTAGTGGGTGTTTGGGTCAGATTTTAAACTAATCAAAGTAGCTTATACACATTGGGGGTAAGAAAAGGGCTGATAGACACATGAACGACATATGATCAGTTTTAATATTTTTATCGAAACATTTAATTACTTATGTATTTTCTATACTTAATACTTAGAGAAATTTACAGAAACCATTATGTTTTAGTGATTATTGGTTAATTGTAGCTATCATCTACTATATTACTTCCTATAGTTATATTTTTAAAATTTTTAGAGGTTATTTGATGTATTTAAGCTATTGTGTTTACGAATACAACAACATTTCTCGGCATGAAACAGGGGATTACAGCTAGACAGATTATTGTATTCGACTGTATTTTACTGTATTCATGGCATGAAACAAGGAATTACAACTATACAGATTATTGTATTCGATTATATTCACGATTTATATATTTATGAATATAGTAACGTAAATAGCGCATTTCATGGTCTATTCAGCTATTTCTAAACGAAAGTCATATTTAACAAAAAATTTTTATATATCCAGTTCTTCAATTGCTTATTATTAATTTCAGCACTTTTAATCCAACGCTGACGACATCGTATAAAGAGGTTTGAAGCAGCTTCATCAGAGACGTGTTATATGATATAATTTCTTTTTTAGCATATTCAAAAGATTTTAAAATTTAACTTTAAACTTTAAATTTTATTGTTAATGAAATAGTTATAGTTATACAAATATTTAAATTCTTTGTTTGGTGCAGTCCATCTTTTGGTTAAAGACGAATAATGGCAACCCCTAAATGGACAGCAAAAGTATCAGTATTCATTAGGCAAACAGTTCACCTTTCTTACATTGCTTCTAAAATAATGTGTAGAATAACAATTAAAATACTATTTATTAAAAATGACTTACAGGTGCTATAAATCAAATCGTTTAGTGTCATAATTGTGCTTTATTTTAAATCTGACGTTCCGACGTAGATTATTGAATAAAGCAATACAATTGCATTATCTAGCTAAGAAATTCTCTTTATTAAAGTAACTTGTGATATTTCCTAAAAGGTGTTGGTGATTTAAATATATAAACGTTCAGTTATATATGTCTTGATTTTTCTGGATAGTTTGATTATGAAATATTAATAAATACATTTGTTGAATACATTTAAATAGGAAACGAGACATTAACGACATAACTAAAAAGAAAATGACTAACAAGATTAGACAACCAATCAATATAAATTTTGGAAAGTCCCACTTCAGATTAGGTTATGAAACATATAGTGTGGTGACAAGTGTGCTCAATATTCCTAGGATCTAAATTTAGGTAGCACGGTTAACAATAGTTAATTAGAGATGGTGATTTTATTTATTTTCCACATTGTTCAATTATAACATATGACGATGTGACTCATAGTTCCTTTTAGACAATATCTTCTCTAAGGATTGCCTTCAAACTGTAATTTTGAACATCCAAGTGTAATTTTTTACCAAACGTAAGGCGCAATGTGGTTCATTCCATTTTTCTTATCAGAAAATTATATTTTATATAATGTTTAAACAAATATTTTATATATATATATATATATATATATATATATATATATATATATATTAAATATTGAATGTCCCTGACTTGTTCATGCGTTTGATTTTCTATATTTTGAATCTCCCAAGTAAAAATTCTAATTTCATTATTAGTTTAGAATTACTTTGTTCATTGATTCGCACCATCTGTTGAGTTGTCCTACATCAGAGGGATTTGAGGTCCTTGGTCTCCTTATATGGGTTGGGCAATCCTTACCTCATAAGCTAGCTTTTGGGGTTGAGTTAGGCCCAATGTCCATTCTTATCATGGTATCAGAGCCAGGGCCATCCCAATTATTGTTACTGATGTTGGGCCCCCATTTATGTTGTCCACGCTCCAGAGATCTGGGCGTGATGGGGGTGTTGAGTTGTCCCACATCGGAGGAATTTAAGGTCCATGGTCTCCTTATATGGCTTGGGCAATCCTCACCTCATAAACTAGCTTTTGGGGTCGAGTTAGGCCCAAGGTCCATTCTTTTCACCATCATGTCAGTCGTTTCTTTTTTTTCTTTTTTTTTAAGTATAACGACAATGATGCCAATGAAATAATGGCTACAACTCCTTTACTTTCCCCATGGTGGCACGTCAATAAACAAAATTAAAAGAGCATTTACGCTAAGAAGGTTTTTAGGGAAATTAAACAAAAAGCGAATCATTCTTTAATAGGTTAAAACCTAACATATATAATAATTAGGATTTTTTTTTTGTGCAAAACAAAATTGTATTTTCACCATTTTTGTATTCTTAAAATGACCACAAGATATTTTTTTTAATTTTTTTTTAGCTTAATTGACAATTTGTAGTGATCTCAAAAAAATATACAATGAATCCTAATGTAGTAGTATGGACTTCTACTACTCATTCCTATCCTTCTAGTTACAACTGGTTCCTAACTATTCATATCATATACATAGCAATTCTAGTAGCTAATTCTCAACCAACTAAGGAAATGTATTGAGATTTTGCAAGTTATCCTTCCACTTCTTTCGATTCCTATTCGTTGTATGTAATAGCAGTGTTACTTCCTTGCAACATTGATCTTCATCAAAAGTCTTATTCTCAAATCTGATCAAATTTCTGTTCCTCCATAGTAATGCAACAGTGGTCACAAATGCAGTTGCAGTGACCTCTTTCTTCCAGCTTTTACTCTTAGCATTGTTACAGATCCATTTCAGTTCAGTCTCCCAGCATACTGTAGTTCTAGCATGTCCCAACCATAGACAAATTCTCCTCCAAACACTACTGGTAATGACACATTCAAAGAACAAATGTTTAAACTCTTCCTCATGTCTTTTGCAGAATGCACACAGAGATGGAATTTGAATGCCCATGATCTGCAGTCTCTCAATGGTAGGTAACTTCTGATGAGCAGCTAACCAGACAGTAAATCTATGTCTTGGTAGTGCAGATGATACAAGCATTACATTCCTCCATAGGAACTTAGGAAATATAGGCAGAAGTGCAGTATAGAGTCTATGAATTAGGAACTTTCCCAACTTACAAACAGATTGAAGTCTGTTGAATAAACTGCCTTGCAACTGAGCATTTTCCAACATCAAAGTCCTGCTAGCCAATATCTTCTTAATTACCCAAAATGAGTTTGATGGTAGAGCCACAGACTCAATGGATCTATGCTTGATGTAATAGGTATGCACCCACTTCACCCAAAGGCAGTCCTTCTTCCTTGTCAAATCCCATAGCAATTTAGCTATGGCTGCTTTATTCCACACTTCCATTCTCACAATGTTAAGGCCACCAGAGGAAATAGGTTGACATACCTTATCCCAAGCTACAAGTGCTCTTCTGGATAAGGATGATTTGCCTGTCCATAGATAAGATCTGCAAACTGCCTCTATAGCCTTCAATACTTTCTTAAGGATTACAAACACCTGTGCCCAATAAGTCTGCATACCAAAGATCACAGCCTTAATCAGTTGAGTTTTGCCAGCATATGACAAAAGCTTTGCAGACCAACAAGTAATTCTTGTTGTGATCTTTTCAATGAGAGGCAAATAATGCTGAATGGATAGCTTCTTGGAATCCAGCTTCTTGGAATCCAGAGGAACTCCAAGATATCTAAAAGGAAGTTGTCCTTCAGTAAAGCCAAGAGCAGCAATAATCATCTCTCTAGTATCCTGAGGAATTCCTGCTAAATATATAGCACTCTTGCCAACATTTGCCTGAAGTCCAGAAGCACTTGAGAATTTGAGGAAAGTGCTGTGCAAGATTTGAATAGACATCATATCAGCTCTACAGAACATGAACAAATCATCAGCAAAACAGACATGAGAAATATTAAGCTTCCTGCATCTAGGGTGGAAGTTGAAATTTCCATCCTTATGCAGTTGTTGCAGAAGTCTATTCAAATACTCCATGGCTAGAACAAATAGATAAGGAGACATAGGATCTCTTTGCCTAATACCCCTCTTAGCATTGAATGGTTTAGTAAGACCACCATTCATTACTAGAGAGTATGAGGCAGTAGAAACACAAGCCATAATCCAATCAGTAAATTTAGCAGGGAATCCCAAAGTAATGAGAATCTGCTTCAGAAATCCCCACTCCAAAGTATCATAAGCCTTCCTTAGATCCACTTTAAGAACACATCTAGGTGAAACTCCTTTCCTAGAGTATCCTTTAAAGTTTCATGACTGAGAAGGATGTTATCCATAATACTCCTGCCTTCTATAAAAGCAGATTGTGCAGGTCCAACCAAGTCTCCAATTACTCTCTTCATTCTACTGGTTATAACTTTGGATATGATCTTATATAATGTAGTACAACAAGCAATTGGCCTGTAATCCTTCACTGTAGTAGGAGCTTTTACCTTAGGAACAAGAGCTATTGCAGTTGTATTGATCATATGAGGAACTTTACAGGTTTCAAAAAACTCCTTAGCAGCAGAAAAAATATCCTCTTGAACTATCTTCCAGTTCTTTGTAAAGAACTCAATGGGAAATCCATCAACTCCAGGAGCTTTATCCTTGGGCATCTCATTAACTGCTGAACTGATTTCCTCCATTGTAACTGGACAAATAAGAATTCTTTGTTGTTCAAGTGTTAGACATCTGCCACTTCTCATAATATTAGTATCCACACAGGGGAGTTCAATAACAGATTCTCCCATTAGAGATTGGAAACCCTTTAGGAACTCCTTTTCTACAGCAGTAGGCTCAGTCTATTTGATACCTGTGTCAGTATGAATAGAAGTAATATTGTTTTGACCTGTCCTGATCCTCCATTGTGCATGAAAGTACTTGGTATTTGCATCTCCACATTCAATCCAAGTAGCTTATGATTTTTGTCTCATTACCTGCTCTTCAATTTTGCTCCACTTGTCAAGTTCTTCAAGTAATCCCCTTTCTTCAGTAATCAACTCCTGTGAAAGACAGTTTGCCTGCATTTGGAACTGTAAAATATCAAGCCTCTCTCTTGTCTGGATTATCTGCTGCTTGTATTTGGCTAAGTAGTCATTTAACCCCTTAAGCTGCTGCTTAACTGCCTTCAATTTACTCCAAATCTGCTGCATATGAGTGCCAGGATAAACCTTCTCCCAGACTTGTTTCACAATTTCATGAAACTGCTCATGTTCCATTACATTGCTATATAGTATGAAAGGTTTAGGGTGTAATGGCCTATATATACCAAATTTAACTAGGATTGGGGAGTGATCTGAAATCAATGGATTCATGTAGTCAGCCTCCAAGTGTCCAAACTGCTGTAACCATTGAAAATTGCCAAATGCCCAGTCTATCTTGCTATACACTCTAGAATCAACATCTTGCTTGTTTGTCCAAGTGAAGTGCCATCCAGTTGCTCTTAAAGCTGTAAGTTGTAACTCATCTATTGTACTTTTGAAATCCCTTACTTCAGCTTCAGTTACAGGAGAACCAATTCTATCATCAGAGCTTAATACACAATTAAAATCACCACTTATAAGCCATGCATCTTGCTAAGGAATAGAAATTGTTCTGAGATCCCTCCATAACTGTGCTCTAAGAACTGCAGTGTTGTAAGCATAGATAATAGTGAAGTGGAATCTTACTAGACTTCTAGTATCCTCCACTAGACAATGAATGAACTGGTCAAAAAGAGACACCCCTTGAATCTGAATATGAGGTTTCCATAAAAGCCATATCCTCCCATTAACAACTTTTGCATATGTTGCATTGCCACATTCAGTCCTTTGCAATTTTGTCAAATATTTTCTTGGCTTTATGCTCTTTTATTCTTGTTTCCAGTATACCAATTACATCAACTTTATTATCATTAAGGAATTGCTTCAATTCCTTCTGCTTTGGGGACTGGTTAAGTCCCCTAATGTTCCATGTGACTACAATCATGGATCAATATTTGGCAAACTATAAGAAGGCCCAGGATCAAATAGTTGCCCTCTTCTTCCCATTACTTCCATGATTCCTTTTCCTCTAGTACCCATACTAGTCATCTGCACGCTACTGGTAGTAATCATAGTGTTTGTTTCACTTAGTTGATTTTCAGGATTCACTTGCTCATACAGCTGCACATTAGCTTGATCATCTAACTTGCTTGAAGCCTGATCGGTCTGCACTACTAACACTGGTGGATTACCAGCTTCCTCAGACTGCTTTTGGATTCCATCAGTTGCTACATCTTCTTTACTATCCATTCCTTCTTCTTTTGCTTCCCCTGCTGCATGTGTTTAATTTCCCCTTTCCTTATGTCTTTTTGCTCCTTCACATGATTGTCTGAATTCCCAGAGGAATACCAACACTCAATTGTGTCATGACCAAACTTAAGGCAGTGATTGCAAAAAGTAGGCTTCCAGTCATATTCAACAGACTGGATTTTAGAACCATAAGGTGTATCAATTTCTAGTTCATCAGGAAGCTGATATGCAGCATCAACTTCTACAAGAATTCTAGCAAATGAGATTTTGTCATAATGAGCAGTATACTTATCAGTATACAATGGTTTCCCAATCGCACTTGCCAACTTACTCAACACCTCTGTAGACCAATACCCTACAGGTAGACCTGGAAATCGAATCCAAATAGGTATAGTGCTAAGCACACTAGCCTGAAAATTGAAATTAATTTCCCAAGGCCTTAGAACCATTGGCTTGCTTCTAAAGATATATGAACCGGATTGCATGACTGTATCTCTATCTTCAGCACTGTTGAATCTAAAAATACAATAACCTTCAGCATGCATAAGGATTTGAGGCTTAGTAACAAAATTCCAAATATGACTAACAAAGTTTACCATATTTTGTTCACTAGGTCTATCTCCAATTACAAATCCAATCAGTGCATTCTTCCAATACTCCATTTGTGGTTGTAAATCTTCTTCACAGATCTGCACTACCTTTTTACCATCTCTCAAAGTAGGAGGAACAAATGATAAAGGCTTACCCATTTGCACATCTCTGTTGCCTCTGACTACTTCCGCCATTGTAGGTTTTGGATTCTCTGTCTCAACAGCTTCAACAATATCTGGTACTGCACTCTTTGGTTCCATAACTGCTGAAAATTGCAATCTCCTTGGTGTTGTATCATTCATTTCTTCAATTCCTTGCAATCTTGCAATCGATTCTCAACTTCTTCTGCATGCAATTGATCCTTCGATTGGTACTTCAGAGGTAGAAAATTTCCAAATGTTAGAGGTTCAAGTGTAGTTGTGATGCCATGTTCAGGTGTAACGAGCTTAGGAGGGATTGCATGGACAATCGAAGCAGCATTCCTTCTCTTCCGAGCCATTTCCGGCGACAATTTCTCCTTGCTAATGTGCGCCGGCGATAGCACTGTTCTATTGAAGCGCTAACGTGCGCCGAGAGCATCCCATTTTACCCTGTGTTCCCTCACCACAAGATATTTTAATATCACACTAAAGCTCACTAAACTTAAAAGAAACAACTGTTCCGGAATTTTTTTAAAGATAATACTTCCTTTATTGAATTTATGTAATGATATTTAACTGGACATGAAATTTAAGAGTAGATTTTTAGCACAAAAGAGAAGTACCTTAAGAAGTTGCGTTAAACAGGTTATAACATTTTTGTAATATTAAGAGTATGTAATTAAAAATTAAAAATTTTCAAATAAATTGTTTTAAAAAGAGTCCTATAAAACGAAACAGGAGGAGTTTGATTTTGTGATGACTACTAATTGGAAACCATTATGAATATGAATTGTGACGCAAAGGAGGACACATGCAAATTAGGGTGAGGTTCAGCTCATATTAGCATAATCTAAATGTATCTAGAAGAATATAATCAGACAATAGGGAAAGAATCTTGCCAATACAAATACAAATACAAAAGAAAAAAGGAAGAAAGACAGTACCTAGAAAAAGATAGAACAAAGCACAATTGACTGGCCATTTGGAAAAAGGATAAAAGGTGGGGCTCTTATTGAAAATGATAGGCCCTCTATATTCGACAAGATATTAGAAGTGGTGCGATGGAGATAGCGGCAGATTCATAGACACATATAAGTGATTGAGCATCTACTTTCGATCCGATATAATAAATTTATATATGTAATTATAAAAATATTTAAATAAATATTAAATAAGCATTTATAAATAAACTTCCTTTTTTTCTTTCGGATTTCGTATAGACAAATATTCATAACTTTAAAATTTTGAATATGTCATTAGATAAAGACGTGAGAAATTTCGAATTTAGCATAGAATTTTATATAATTATTCTGATTAATTGGAATTTCAATGTAAGTATCAAATAAAAAACAAAAAATGAAAACTTCATAAGCAATCTCAATGCTGCCACGTGGAAGATAAACTTTATGATCATCGTAACTTAAATGCATATTTCTTAGTCAGCTTCTCTGTGTCCACAAACGAATGTATGACCCACATGGGTCCGCATTGTCTTTAGTAAAAAATAAAAATAAATATATCCATGATTGGGTTCACAGTTTGTTTCCTCGATTTTTCTCGAAGGTGACTTGACAAATTAATAGTCTCGTTTAATCATGTCATTATAATACGGATAGGGTTTCCATGTTCAGTGATTGTTTATCTATTTAGGCAAACAACGAACTTATCCGCCTGGAGAAAATCGACCGACATTAGTTGATAATTAGTTAAAATGGATCAAAAACTGATCGATTGCTCGGTAATCGCAAGGTCGATGGAGTCAACCGATCAATCGATTTTAATCGGTATTTTCTGATAGACTTATGTCAGTTAATTAATTTCAAAAAATAAAATAATTGTCAGAAAATTGATTGAAATCGCTTGGCATTTCTAATCATATAATTAAGAAATGTACCATCTGAAAATCGAACAGAGGTTTATACTGTAGAAAGGTATTATTCTGCCATTAGACTTTTAGTGTTCTTTGTTTTAAGGTTGTCTATTATTTCATTTATATTCTTCATTGTATTTTCGCGCAAAAATAACCGATTAATATCGGTCGATTTTATTAAAAAATAAAATTACCAAACGAAATAAACAACCGATTTCGGTTAGTTTTTTGAATATTAATTTCCTTTATTTTAAATAACAAAGCGATCAAAGTTGGTCGGTTTCTTGAAAAATAAATTTTACTAGAAGCAAAAGTAGTTTTCCTTATTTTTGTGCACAAAAAAACCGGCCAAAATTGGTTAATATTGTTAAAAAATAAAAAAAGCAAAAAATTCGATTAATTTTCTGATCGATTTTTTGACCAATCGAAGTTAGTCGGATTTAGCTGAATTTCTAATAGTGTCATTCAGTAAATAATACTATTAAAAGTGATGGAGGAAAATATCCTTTTATTTTAATCCTAGTTATTTCGAATTTAAGCTCTAAAAAATAATAAGAAACATTTTAATCCGACATAATATAATGAATACGATTTTTATTGTTTTTAGAAAAAGAAGAAGCAATCAGGGAATGGTTTCCTGTCTTCATGTTCTCGATCTGTGATAAGAGGCCCACTATACAAGTTAAATCTATGACTTCCTGCACGTCTTTTCTTTTATTTGTTTATACGTAAACTGATGTACCTATGAAGCAAGTAAGTAAACATATAGATTTTGATATGAAACACTTGGCAGCAAAATATTTACAAGGCAGAATACGATCTCCAATTCTTAAATTTGCTCTACATAAATACTTTTTCTTATCGTGGACTCATAGTTCCAATAAATATATGTCATAAAATAGTAATTTCTAACAATACCATATTGGGAGATTGTAAAACAATTATTTGTTACTGAATTTGCAAATGTACAAACTCTTGATGTATACTGTATTCGTAAAATAATTCTGGAAAATATAAACTAACAAAAATAAAAAATAGAAACAAAATTCTTTTTCTAAGTAAATGTATATTGCATTCCAAAGCTAACAAATCAAGTACATGATAAATGTTGACCATCTATTCCAATATTCTATATAACTATAGTACATAGCCAATCAAGATTAAAATCTATAGATAATGGTTTAATGTTCGTAGCACATTTCTCCACTTGTGAATTGAATCGCCTCTCGCGTGGATATGGATTACTAACTCCTTACACACTTTATCTGTCCGTCAGTGTCCACCTTGGAATCTCATTCTGTTTCGCTCGCGCCAAATAAGTGCAACCATGGTTCCAAACAGACAGGCAGTGATTCCAGCTATACCATTTTTCCGTTTCGCCTGCTTGTTAATCCATTCACATTCCGATTCCCATTTGGAGATGGGTCTTTTATGGCCCAACCAGATTAATAACCGATTCCACAATTCCTTAGTCTTACAATATTCAAAGTATAAATGATCGAAAGTTTCGCGACACACTCCGCAGAACACACATTCTTGCGGGACCAGATTGTTATATTCCTGTATTATGTCCACAGTAGCTAATCTTCTATGCAACGCCAGCCATAGAGTAAATTTATACCTGGGGTGGAGTTGCGCCTGCAGTATGATGGCTCTCCATTGGGCTTTGCGATATTGAGGGAGTTGATGATTATATAACTTCTTTATACTAAACTCATTCCCATTTTGAAGTTACAGGAGTCGACTATCCAAGTTCCCCTGAAAGGGTTGTGATGCCAAGTATTAGTTCTCTCGATTCAAAGATTTTCCTAATTGCCCAGGTAGCGGCTTTGGGCACAGGGACATCCGCAATGCATTTGTTTTTGATGTAATAAGCATACACCCATTTTATCCATAGACTGTCCTTTTTCTTGGTCAATGGCCAGAGATGTTTGACGACCGCAGCCTTATTCCAGTTGACCAATTTTAGTATATTCAGTTTTAATTCAACCATAAAGAGAAAAATTTGAAGATAGTTAATTTTCTGTTGCACAAATAGAAAACTGATAATTGGATTTAATATTAATATTTAATTTAATACCTTTTTATTAAACAAAATATATATTTAATAATATTTCTGTTAATATTTACTACTAACAAAAAAAATTTCGTCTAAAAATTGATCAATCAATCGTTTGAATAAATTTGAAGCCAAAGCCAAAGCAAAAGCCAAAGTCGAAGTCGAGTAGCTACGACGATGACAACGACGACGTCACGATACTTACCTTTTTCTTAACTCTTTATTAGCTAGAAGAAGAACAATTACTTACATTATCATCAAAAACTTTTTCCTCTTCCCATATGAGATAATCAAGGAGGAAAATTCAAATATTTTTCAAATATTTTATTTTTCCCTCCATCTCTTATTCACCCCATTTAAGCATTAATAGCTTTAAAACCCAATATTGATTACATTACTTTAATAAACCTTCTGGAAGCATTGCCTGAATTCTTTTATTATAATAATTGACTTACTCAACTATCATCTCTTTTTTCAAAAGAATAAAATGGTATCTTGCCGATGCTTGGATTATCTTAAATTATTTGAATGTGCTGTTTGGAGGAACGCACTTATTATTACAAATTTACAACTATATCTTAAAATTATTTGTCGCTTTTCTCTTGAACTTTCAGGGCCCATTGTCTGGCCAAAGCAAATTTTTTTTTGTTTTTTTTGGGAGGGGAGGGGTAGGGGAAGGGGGGAAATCTAAAGCATCCTAGATTACAATTAGACAAGCAATTTGTTTGAAACTGTAGGTTTTGGATAAGCACTACACAACTTGCATTGAGAAGAAGTTCAACTTGCACATATATAGAAACACTTAGGTCAATTTCCTAAAATTGAGCTACTATATATTAGTTTCAGTGTGCAAACAACAATAATTTGTTCAAAGTTCCTGTTGTTCCTATTAGTAATGTGGATTCAGACTTCAAATATTATAGTTATGAGTTGGAAGAGTTGGTTTTGAAATGTTTATCTAACTTCATTTATACCCACTTTTCACGTATTATATAAACTTAATTCTGGGAACCCCCCCTTTTTTTGTGTTTCCTCCAAAAGATTATATCATTCATAAAGAATTAAAGAAAGAAAAAGTTCCGTGTTATGAAATCTCCTATTTAAGGTGAATGTCTATAATTAGAGAGATTCTAGAGTTTTATTCTTGGTAGTTAAATCATCCCCCTCCCTATAAATAAAGGGGTCTTCTACCATTGTAAACGATCCCTAACAATCTCTAAGTATCAATAAGAATACTTCTCTCTCTCTATTCTCTCTGTTGCTCTTGTTCTTGCATTATTGTTCTTGTCTTTATATTATTTCATAACACGTTATCAGCACGAGTCTCTAACCAATTGAAATTTTCGATTGTCTTAACTTTTGTTTGTCTAAGGTTTTGCTTCAAAGAAAGAATGAAGAAAGAAGGAAAAGAAAAAAAAAAGAGGAAACGGAAAAGAAGAACAGAACGTTGAAAAGAAAGAAAAAGAAGCAAAAGAAGAAAGAAACGAAAAACAAAGGAAAAAAAAAAGGAAACAGAAAAGGAAGAAAACAGAAATAGAAAACGTGAAAGAAAGATTGGAAACAGAAATTCGAGATTTCGATCTCGGTTCCGTGTTCTTGATTCTAAAAGGCACGAGACTCTACCGTCTCAAGAATCTTCTTGAAAAAATTAAGGTAAGTATTTTACTTTTCTCTTTCAAATTCTTGGAATTCTATAATTTGATTTTATATACAAACATAGACAACAAAGTTTGATTATAACTCTAATGGAGTGTGTAAGAAATTATAACCACATGAAGTGGTTAAATCTCTATGTCTTGCCATGATTAAATTCATGTATGATTGTGGGCAAAGAATTAAAAATCCGTCCCATTGAATTTGCTCCATTCCCTTTAGAGAATGTGGAAGCAGTATATGATAAGTCTGAAAGAAGACAAAATTATTACCATGAAGGTATCAATGAATGTGGACGTGGCAAAGAATTCCGTCCAATTGAATTTGCTCCATTCCCTTTAGAGAATGTGGTAGCAGTATGTGATAAGTCTGAAAGAAGACAAAATTATTACCGTAAAGGTATCAATGGATATGGATGTGGCAATAGACGAAATTATAATCGTCATTATTGTGATAATGAGAATAATAAAGATTCTCAAAATAATCTTTCACTTTATGAAAGTAATATTTGACATGAGATTGTGTAAAGCACATGATTATGATCCATTCCCTGAAGTGAATGTGATAATTGTAATAGAGCCCGTAAGTATGAACACGCTCTTGATGTAAATTTGTTTTATGTCTGACATTATGAAAAGAAAGTTCGTTGCCCTTGAAATTTCGGGCAAGAACTATATGACATGGGCGTTGGATGCTGAAATCCACTTAGATGCTATGGGTCTTGGAGACGCCATTAAAAACAGAAATAATGCATCCACCCAAAACTATGCTAAGGCCTTGATTTTCTTGCGCCATCACCTTGATGAAGGTTTGAAACTATGCTAAGGCCTTGATTTTCTTGCGCCATCACCTTGATGACGGTTTGAAAATTGAATATATCACAGTCAAAGATCCACCTATCTTGTGAGATGGCTTAAAGAAGAGATATGACAACCTGAAGTTGGTCACTCTGCCACAAGCACGATACGATAAGAATCCAAAAGCAAATAGTTTATAAACTATACATTATCGTTGCGGTGGAAACGGGCACTGGTCAAAGGCTTGCCGTATACCATGACATTTGGTTGACCTTTATCAAGCATCTCGAAAGAGTAAATGCCCTGAAACGAATTTTGTCTCTGACGACAACTTTGACATCACCCACTTGGATGTGGCAGACTTCTTTGAGCAACCCAAGGGGAAGATAGACCACCTAATCGGTGATGGATCCGTGATGAAAGAAGATGGAGCTGTTTGATTTTATTTTACTTGTTTGTATTAGTTAATGAATAAACTAATAGCCATTAGTATTAGCTCGTATTAGTTAGTTCATGATATAATGTTAGTATTAGTTCTTTAGAATGTATCAATATGCTCAAATATCAATAATATTTTTACTTTCCAGTAGAGGTAATCGACTAACCTGAAAAACTAGTCGGTTATCTCATATTTCGCATAAAAACTGCAAAACAATCAATTGTCAATGATCAACAATCGATTGTCTTTAAAACAGTGATCTGGAATTTTTCAAAAACAGTCAACAATCGATTGTCTATGTTTAACAATCGATTGTCTTAAAACAGTGATCTGGAATTTTTCAAAAATCATCCACAATCGATTGTCTATGTCTAACAATCGATTGTCGTTAGACAGTGTAATCTGGAATTTTTCAAAGATCATCCACAATCGATTGTCTATGTCTAACAATCGATTGTCGTTAGACAGTGTAATCTGGAATTTTTCAAAAATCATCCACAATCGATTGTCTATGTCTAACAATCGATTGTCGTTAGGCAGTGTAATCTGGAATTTTTCAAAAATCATCCACAATCGATTGTCTATGTCTAACAATCGATTGTCGTTAGACAGTGTGATCCGGAATTTTTCAAAATTAATCAACAATCAATTGTCAATGTTAAACAACCGATTGTGTGTGAAAAATGCTTAAACTGAAAATTTTCAAGCTGCATAGTAATCGATTATGGAAAACATATAATCGACTATCTGATTTATTTAGTCAACTGACATCAGCAGATTTTGAAAATATTATGTGACACAAACGAATTGAACTTGTTTATTCTTATGTTCGTGTATTTCTTTTGTATGTCAAACCATGGGAATTAAATTGATTGAATGCTCCTGAAGAGCAACTGTAACTCTGCCCAAAGGCACGATGTTTATCATAGAGAATGCAATATTCTCCTCCAAGTCTAAGAAGAACTTGTTGAGTTTTAATGATATCAATCGCAATGTTCTCCTCCAAGTCTAAAAGGAACTTGTTGAATTTTAAAGGTATCATTCAAAATAGATATCATATTGAGACAATAGATGAGAATAATCTTGAATTCTTCATGAAAACGAGGCTGCCCATTTCGGTTTGGGTTCACGCCATTTTGCATGCAGCAATACTAGTTCGTCGGCTGCCCACTTCGGTTTGGGGTCACACGCCATTTTGCATGCAGCAATACTAGTTCGTCGGCTGCCCACTTCGGTTTGGGGACACGTCATTTTGCATACAGCAATACTAGTTCGTCTCTGACTGACGAATTGACACAAATATTCCCTGTTGCAATTGGTTTTGGGTCATGGACCCAATATATCCCATTTAAGAATCTTTGGATGCGCAGTATATGTGCCTGTAGCACCGCCATCCCGCACCAAAATGGGTCTGCAAAGAAGGTTAGGAATATATGTTGAGGTTGAATCGCCCTCCATTATTCGCTACCTCGAAACATTGACAGGAGATTTGTTCACTGCACGATTTGCAGACTGTCAATTTATTGAGACACTTTTCCCAAAATTAGGGGGAGAAGTTGGTGAAACCAAACGGGAAATTTTGTGGAAAAAATGCATCATTATCTCATCTTTATCCACATACCTCTATTTGTGAAAGAGGCACAAAAGATTATCCATTTGCAAAGAATAGCAAATCAAATGCCTGACGCATTTATAGATTTGAAAAGGATAACAAAATCACATATCCCCGAAGTGAATGTGACAACAACTGATTCACGAATACATATTCATTATTGGAAGAATATGAACATGAAATTGGTATTAAATATACCACACTCACCCCTAGAAGGAGGTTTGAGATGATATATGGCATGAATGATAGTTGGGCACGTACTTATTGTACGCCAAAGTATTTTGGAAATATGACTATTAAAGGATAATGATAATGCAAGAAACATATCTTGCATATAAGTTTGACATGACCATAATGGTATAACTTTCTCTTTAAGAAAGATATTCACCACATGGATGTTGATGAATCCGTGGTAGTACAAAATTAATTGAGAGCTTTAGAAGAGCCAATTATTACTATGTTGGAGAAACACAATTGAGTATTGTGCTGTAGTAAGTCTCAAAGAAACTTATTCAGTTTCCAAAGTACACGCGAAAGCGATTGATTATATTGAGACTATAGATAAAGGAAGGCTTTGATATCTCCTATTACTACAACTTGTAGCGGGGTAATTTGCATATGAAAAGCTACCCGCTTTGTTCACCAGTTTGTACTACAAAAACGAAAGAATGCCACAATAAAGTGGATATCTATTGGTATAAAACCCATGTCATAATAAACCTGAAGTTTATTGATAAGTGCACATGTCATGGTGTAAATTTGAAGTTTACCAATATTGATAATTTATTCAGTTGGCATTCGTGTTAGCATCTCATTTTAAGTATGATGTGCAAATTCACATAGGTGAATATTAAAGAACTAGAAAGTTCTTTACGAATTCTCTTGTATCACTTGTTCTCATTAATAAACTGACCAACTAAAGAGTTCGGGTTGAAGCCCATAAATTCTGGAAATATCAAAGGTGAATATGGGCCCATTCACCTGCCATGTATACCACATATGATGCATCTATGATATGGTTACATGCGCAATTGTTAACCCGCAGCCTGGCCGGTGCTTGCGAGGTAAATTGCTCAGTAATCTAACTTCGAGCATAATTTCCAGATTTTCTACTCAAGATAGTTCATCTTGATAAGTTGGTTTATATCAAAGTTGGTTTAGCAAGATAATTATTGAGTGCTTCCACTTAATAGCTAAACTGTTTCTTATGAAAACAAAGTTATATATATCAGTTTGATATACGTTGTATACGAGAGTATATTATATTCTCCCCTCACAAGTGGTTCAGGGTCAGGAACCAAATAATTTCATCTTATTATTAATGTGCCGTATATATTTACATGATAATGCACAAAGATGATTTCCCAAAGTTGAGGAAACAAGTTAGCTTTTCTAACATCAGGGGGAGACATGATAAACACTTGAGAAAAGGTTACATGGATGAATTATCATTTGTATATGTATATCCCCGAATATCATGATATGAACCTGAAGTTCATAAAAGGGATAATTCAATTGCAACATATTGCAAAGCATGCTATACGCATTTGCTGACCCAAAGAAAGTAACTAAATGGAAGAGATACAATTCAAGAAGAATTGATTCCATATGAAAGACATGTAGTTTTGAACCTATAGTTCAAATGCTTGAAAGTATAAAGTCAAAGGTATGTATAATCAGTTTTCGATATCTTATTTGTCTAGCATGACATGGAAAACTTGATATGCATCTAAAGTATATTATATGGCTTACATGACTTAACTTGAAAGATTTAAGTTGCTTGAAGCATATGCAATTCTTGGTCCTGAAGTACCACATCCTAAGTACAATTTGTGTACATATGTATCTTGCTATAACTATAAGCATGATGGCATTGAGAATGCATCTATGGAGATATTGAAGAGCCATTTCACGACATTATATGAAGATGTTCATATCTATCAAGAATGATGATTTCAAGGTGCGGAATATTTATTCAAGTCAATATGGTTGATTTGTCAAACGTCTACCAAAGATCGTTTTGAAGATGATGCACAAGATTGGAATGCAAATGCTCAAGGATATAAATTGATGTTCTTATTAGGGGGAGTTAATGCGCGTTGCACTCTTTTTCCCTTACAAGGTTTTGTCCCACTGGGTTTTCCTTGCGAGGTTTTTAACGAGGCAACCAATAGGCGCATATTCAAACATGTGTACTCTTTTTCCTTTCTTTAACCAGGTCCAGAGTATGGTGAATTTGTCATTTTCCCTCACCACTCCAGATGTCAACTTCCTAAATGCTCAGAGCCCCGCACCTCCAAAAAATATCTCAAAGTTTCAAAACCATCCCACTCTTCACCACCATTACAATACTTGCCACTCTTCCAACAACACTCCACTGCTCATCCCCGAACCCTTGAACTCAACAAATGACCACTTCCACAACACCCTCATATATGTGGGGACCATGCCACACTCCATACCCGAGTCTAATGATAAAAGCTCGCTCATTAAGAACCCACCAAAAGAACTCAGGAAATTAATGCTGAATTTAGGGCGTCGGAGGAAGTAAGGGAATCGACGGTTTAAACATTGAAGATCTCTACATACAACTGGATGTCAACTTGCCTGACGGGTACAAAACTCCTAAGTTCGAGATGTTTGATGGTACAAGGGATCCAAGAGTTCATTTGAGAACGTACTTCAACAAGCTGGTCGGAGTACGGAAGGACGGGAGGATCTGCATGAAGCTTTTCATGAGGAGTCTGAAAAGAGATGCTCTGTCTTGGTACATTAGCCAAAACCCGAAGAAAAAGTTGAACTGGGTGAGTATGGCATTCGACTTTATGGACTGTTTTAGATTCAATATAGAAAAAGCACCGGATTTGTTCTACATTCAGAACCTAAAGAAGAAGCCCACGGAAACATTTTGCGAGCATGCTACTCGCTGGAGATCAAAATATGCTAAGGTCAGACCTGCTTTAGAGGAGGAACAGATAAACAAGTTTTTCGTTGGGCTCAGGACCTGGAATGCTATGAAAGGCTGATTGATATTGATTGAAAATCGTAAATTCTCCGATATCATCAAGCTAGGTGAAAGGATCGAAGAAGACATCAAAAGTGGTATGGTTACAAACTTTGAAGCCTTGCAAGCTACCACTAAGGCCTTACAGCCTGGTGGTACATCCAAAAAAAAGGGACGTAAGTGCTATAATGGTTGCACAGAGAACTAAGTCCTCTATCAAATACAAACCTATCCAATGCCTTCACTCTCATATCAGCCTACCCCAAACTACCAAGAACCCTCACCCTCTTACCAAAATCTACCACTCACTTATCAATCACCTCCTACATATCAGCGTACTTTACCCAAATACTCCCAACTTGCACTTGTCTATCAAGCTTACAATGCTCAATCATCCCACTATCAATCACCTCTTGCACGCCAAAACTTTCCTACACCTCGACAAAATTTTGACCGCAGACCTCCTAAACACTATACCGCCATTGTTGAACCCATTGACCAACTGTATGAAAGTCTCAAAGATGCGGATTATGTCACCCTTATCTCTGCTATAACACCTGGAAACCCTTCACAATGGGCCAGTCCGAATAAATCATATCATTCCGGCATGAAAGGATATACCATTGATGAATGCCGCTCTTTGAAGGATAAGATCCATACTTCATCGATAATAAGATTATTGTGGTCAAGGAACTTTCTCCAAATATCCAAAATAACCCTCTATCAGACCACAAGGTTGAGGCGTTCACTAATAAAAATAGAGGATGATTGGCACCCCAAGGGATTAATCGGTTTGATCATAGAAAGTGACGATTCAAAAAAGCGAATAGTCATCCATAATCCAATTGTGGTCCAGATTCAGCCCTCTGGGGATGTCGAGGTAAATATGTCCATGCCACTTGAGTTTGAAACACCATCCTCTGCCAAAACCCCAGCGCCAATTGAGGTCAAATTTATGTCACCAACAAATGCACCACACCCTTTGAAGTTGCAATTTTACCGCCTAAGGTGCATGCTCTAGTCAGAGTAAAGGTAGCCACACCAGTTCCAGTAGCAATGTCGGCCGTAACACCATTCCATAGAAAGGCCATACAATGGGACTATACAGCTAAAGCAAGGAGGAAAGTCAAGGGTAGGTTCAAGGAAACTGTTGTCGCACAATGTATGACAAGAACCGGTAGGGTGTATACCCTGGAACACCTGGCTGAGTTAAGCAGGCAGACCTCTGGTCAGCCAACCATCATTGAAATTGGGCCCAAGGATCTTTGGAGAAAGATACAAACCAAGGAATAGTCAGTCATTGATCAGCTGAATAAAACATTGGCATAAATGTCTATCCTGGCTTTGCTACAAAATTCCGATGCACACAAGAATGCCTTATTAAAGGTGCTGAATGAGGCATATATGCCAAGCAATATCATCGATGGAGAAATGGAAAATACGGAAGGGAAGGTATTAGAAAGTCACATGATCACTTGTCATGAAGATGAGTTTCCACCAGAAGGGTTGAGTCTTAACAAGGCATTGTATATCACTATGCAATGCGAAGATTATTTTTATCACACGAATCCTGATTGATAGAGGGTCCAGCCTCAAAATTTGTCCATTGGTAACACTCAGGACATTGGGAAAGGGGATGCATGAGATCAAGGATAGGGCCATCAATGTCAAATCTTTTGACGGTTCCCAAAGGTCTACCATTGGGGAAATTAGCCCGTGTTTGCAAATGGGGCCTACTTGGTTCGATGTTGATTTTCAAGTGATAGATGTGCCGAAATCTTACAATTTGTTGTTGGGATGACCATGGATTCATGCCACTGAGGCAATAGCATCAACACTGCTTCAGGCAGTAATGTTTGAGTGTAATCACCAAGAGGTGATTATTCGCGGTGACAGTAGCAATCCCATATACAGTCGCAAGACCACCCCAGCAATCAGAGGCAGAAGAAAGATAGGTGGGGAAACCTATCATCACATTGAGCAAGTCAACTCCATTCACAAGGAAAAATGGTGGGACAATAATATTGAAAGCATATTGAACTGGAGCGGATATGAACCTAGCAAGGGTTTTGGCAAAAATCTCCAAGGAATCGCCTAGCCTATCATACTAAAGAAACATGGCACCACCTTTGGTCTAGGGTACGAGTATACCCGGGAGGAATTAAACAACTGGTCGCCACCATGGCATGATCCTTACTATCCATTGGAGCAGACAATACCACGCTTGGTGCAATCTTTCCAACCAGCCGATGTTATCTATGGGTTAGAAGAAGAAGAAGCACTGGCAGTGGAAAGGAATTTGTTCCTAGAATCATTTTTTATGAGGAAGGGGAGGAAGGCCCTTCCATACATGCAGTAAGCAGAGGAGCATGCCTCAACAACTAGACCACTAGAACCACCAGAGCCCGAAAAGCCTTGGGTAGCAAGGCTGAACAAGCATCATGCACTATCTTTTATTTTACTACTTGACATTTCTTTTGCATTTTAAAATTTTGCAATAAGATCTTCAATGTTCAAAATAGTTATGGAGCTTATCAAAATATTTTGATTTTCCTTATGTATCTCACTGTTATTATTTTCTCTCATTACTTTACTTAACAACATTTTTATTACTTATCTTGATGAACTAACGACGGTGACATGCAACGAGACAGCGCAACAAATAGACATAGATTTAGAGAAAGATGATATACTAGAAGAGATTGTTAAAGAAGTCGAGAATTTTGAGAATAGACGTAAGTCCAACCTGGACGAGACTGAGATTGTTAACCTGGGAGATGTAGAAAAAGTCCAAGAAACGCAAGCCAACGTTCATTTGTCACCATTGCAAAAGGAAGAGTACATGGAATTTTTTAGGGAATATGAGGAAATATTCGCCTGGTCGTATGATGATATGAATGGTCTAGGTATATCTATTGTGGCCCACAAACTGCCAACTGATCCAACATGTCCACCGGTTAAAAAAAAGTTAGAAAGTTCAAGCCTGATATGAGTCTAAAAATCAGGGAAGAAGTCACTAAGCAAGTTAAAGCCAAAGTTCTGAAGGTAGTGGAATATCCAACATAGTTAGCTAACATTGTGCCACTGCCAAAGAAGGATGGGAAGTTCAAGGTCTGTGTCGACTATTGGGATCTCAATCGGGCCAGTCAGAAAGACGACTTCCATTTACATGAGGGTCATGACTACCATTTTTCATGATATGATACACAATGAGATTGAAGTATATGTAGATGATGTCATCATCAAGTCCAATAAAGCCACTGATCACATAGATGATTTGAGGAAGTTCTTCAACAGACTGAGAATGTACAACATGAAATTGAATCCCGCGAAATATGCGTTTAGGGGTTCCTGCCAGAAAACTACTTGGGCTTATTATGAGTCACAGAGGGATAGGGCTGGATCTATCCAAGGTCAAAGATATTCAAGAGTTCCCACCACCAAAGAACAAGAAGGATGTAATGAGTTTCTTGGGGAGACTTAACTACATTAGTCGGTTCATAGCACAATCCACTGTCATAGATGAGCCGATCTTTAATATGTTAAAGAAGGACACCGCTACCAAATGGACTGATGACTGTCAAAATCTTTCGACCGAATCACAAAGTACCTGTCAACACCACCAGTCTTGGTCCTGCCCGAGCCAGGTAGACCTCTATTACTCTACCTTACGGTACTAGACGAAGTTTTCCGTTGCGTCCTGGGGAAACACTTTGAAACATGGAGAATGGTGCAGGCCATTAATTACCTTACAAGAAGTTTACCTTGTACTATCATGGTACTCTCTGTTAGAATGCACTTGCCGTTCTTTGACTTGGGTAACCCAGAAGTTGAGGCACTACTTATGTGCCTATACCACATATCTTATATCAAAGATGGATCCTTTGAACTATATCTTCCAGAAGCCCATGCCCACTGGCAAGCTAGCCAAGTGGAAAATCCTGTTACGTGAATTTGACATTGTCTACGTGACCTAGAAGGCAATTAAAGGACAAGCACGAGCAGATCACCTTGTCAAAAATCCCGTGGATGGAGAATACGAACCCCTCAAAATGTATTTTGTTGACGAAGAGGTATCATTCATAGGAGAAGATATTGTAGAATCCTATGATGGTTGGAGAATGTTCTTCGATGGAGTAGCAAATTTTAAAGGAGTTGGCATAGGAGTAGTCCTAGTATCTGAAATCGGTCAGCACTATCCGGTATCTGCCAATATCAGATTTCCTTGCACCAACAATATGGCCGAGTATGAGGCCTGCATACTAGGGCTCAAGATGGCCTTTGAGATGAACATTCAAGAGTTTCTTGTAATTGGGGATCCGACTTGCTTATACATCAAGTCCAAGAAGAATGGGTGAACAAGAACTCCAAGATGCTCCCATATCTTCATTGTGTACAAGAATTGAGAAAGAGGTTCACAAAGATAGCATTCTAGCATGTTCCCAGAGTCCATAATGAGTTCGCCGATTCATTGGCTACCCTATCATACATGATGCAGAATCCAGAAAAGAACTTCATTGATCCCATTTCGGTGGAGATCCATGATCAGCCAGCTTCCTGTGCTCATGTTGAAGAAGGAGTAGACGGAAAGCCATGGTTTCATGATATCAAGGAGTATTTGGCGAAAGTAGAATTACCAAATCTCGCAAATCATACTCAAAAACATAACCTCCAGAGGTTGTCCAATAATTTCTTTTGTAGCGGGGGAATCTTGTATAGGAGGACTCCTGATTTGGGATTGCTAAGGTGTATTGACGCAAAAGTAACATCCAGACTACTAGAGAAGATTCACACTGGGACCCGCGGTCCACATATGAATGGTTTTCTTTTAGCAAAGAAGATACTCCAGGATGGTTATTTCTTGATAAGTATGGAGACAGACTGCATATAATATGTTCGGAAGTGCCACCACTTCCAAGTACATGCAGACATGATCAAGGTACCCCTTAATGAGCTTACTGCAACAAGCTCACCGTGGACGTTCGCCTCTTGGAGAATGGATGTTATTGGACCAATTGAGCATGCCGCCTCTAACGGGCACATGTTTATCCTAGTAGTAGTTAACTATTTTACCAAATGGGTCGAAGCAGCATCTTACAGAGACTAAGAAAGTCGTGTCAAGCTTTGTCCGCGACCGCATGGTTTGTCGAGTCGGGATTCTGGAGTTTATCATCACCGATAACAACTCGAATCTAAACAGTGACCTGATGAAAGCTATGTGTGAAAACTTCAAGATCAAACATAAGAATTCTACAGCATACAGATCTCAGATGAACGTGGCCATCGAAGTTGCCAACAAAAATATCAAGAAGATACTAAGGAAAATGATAGAAAAGCATAAGCATTGGCATGAGAAGTTATCATTTGATTTACTGGGATATCACACCATCGCACGCACATCAACTGGGGCAACCCCCTATATGCTGGTTTATGCTACAGAAGCAGTCGCTGAAGTAGAAATTCCTTCCCTAAGGATCATACAAGAAGCTGAGCTTAATGATAGAATGGGTAAAATGTCGTTATGAGAAATTAGCCCTTATAGATGGGAAAAGAATGAATGCAGTTTTCCATGGTCAACTTTATCATAACAGAATGTCCAAAGCCTTCAACAAAAGAGTCAGGCCAAGACAGTTCACACCTAGGCAGTTGGTGTTAAAGAAAATTTTTCCGCATAAAGATGAAGCGAAAAGGAAGTTCTCTCCCAACTGGCAGGGTCCACACATAGTTCATAGGGTTCTGACAGGATGAGCCCTCATACTTGCACAAATGCACGAAGAAGTTTGGCCAAAACCGATCAATTTAGATGCAGTCAAGTGATACTTTGTGAAATCTTTATGCTTTCATATATGATGTAATTGAACTATGCTTGACCTGACTCCCATTTAAGAAAGGATAAGTAGGCAGCCCTATGGGCTCGGTCACAAGTCAATAAAATTTTCATTCCCCCTTAATTGGAAACTGGGGCAGAATTTTGAGGAGGAATCTCAAAATTTGAAAGTAATTTGCTAGTAATCGCGAATAGCCATCAGAAGCATCAACCAAGTAATATGGGGTAGAATTTTGAGGATGACCCTCAAAATTCTATAGCAAGAAAGGTCATAATGTCTTGAACCACGTCGTAGTCATTGGTTCATTCAAAGAAAACTTTTCCCAACTATGTATTTTTGTTATATTTTTACTTAATCATGCATGTTTGTTACCAAAATTGCTTTGCTTAGCAATCCTACCCCAACGATACGTATAGTATCATCAGATCAGAATCAAACATATCAAGCAGAACTAGCAAGGATACGAACTAATGTCCCCTCTACAATACATATGATGTTTCTTTAGATGCAGGCACTCGAGTTGTAAAATAATCAAATATACTCATGAGACAAACATTGTTCAGGAATACAACTCTCAGAACCGTAGGACATACTCACATCTGCTATCTACACGCAATGTTTCTAGCAGACACAGTATCCCCAGTATTTGAAATTGCAATCCGCTATCAGCTAAGAAAATTCTATTATCATATGCCCTTTTTACTTCGTGCATAAGGCTACCATTCTCCCTTCCGAGGTTAAGCTCTACCTACATCTGCATTTTGCATTGCATAAGGCTACTATTCTGCCTTCTGAGGTTAAGCTCTACCTCTAATTGTATTTTGCATTGCATAAGGCTACGATTCTGCCTTCCGAGGTTAAGCCTTGCCTCTACCTGCATTTATAAGACTACCATTCTTCCTTCCGAGGTTAAGCCCTGCCTCTACCTGCATTTTGCATTGCAGAAGGCTACCATTCTGCCTTTCGACACTAAACACAGTCTACATATGTATTTTCTTCATTGCATAAGGCTACCATTTTGCCTTCCGGGACTAAACACTGGCTCCATCTGCACATTACATGGCTGAATGATTGCCACTTCATTTAATGAATTTCATCGGCTGAAAGATTGCCACTTTATTTTCGCTTGCATGGCTGAAAGATCTCCATTTCATTTATTGCATTTCATTGACTGAAATATTGCCACTTTTTTTACGCTTTCATCGGCTGAAATATCACCATTTAATTTACGATTGCATGGCTGAAAGGTCGCCACCTCATTTACATTTGCATGGAAGAAAGATCGCTACCTTATTTACATTCTGCATGGTTGAAAGACCGACACCTATTTACATTTTGTATGACTGAAGGATCACCACCTATTGCATTTTATCAGCTGAAATGTCGCCACTTCATTTACATTTGCATGGCAAAAAGATCGCATTTGCATGGCTGAAAGATCGCCACTTCATTTAACTTGCATGGCTGAAAGATCGCCATTTTATTTACACTTGCATAGTTGAAAGATCGCCACTTTATTTACTCTTGCATGGTTGAATGATCGCCACTTCACTTACTCCATCTGCACATTGCATGGCTGAAAGATCACCACTTCATTTAATGCATTTCGTCGGCTGAAAGATTGCCACTTTATTTTTGCTTGCATGGCTGAAAGATCGCCACTTCATTATTGCATTTCATCGATTGAAATATTGCCACTCTATTTACGCTTTCATCGGCTGAAGTATCACCATTTTATTTATGATTGCATGGCTGAAAAGTCTCCACCTCATTTACATTTACATGGAAGAAAGATCACTACCTTATTTATATTCTGCATGGTTGAAAGGCTGCCACCTATTTACATTTTGTATGGATGAAAGATCACCACCTACTGCATTTTATCGGCTGAAATTTTGCCACTTCATTTACATTTGCATGGCTAAAAGATCACCACCTTATTTACATTTGCATGGCTGAATGATCGCCACTTCATTTACATATGCATGGCTGAAAGATCGCCACTTTATTTACCCTTGCATAGTTGAAAAATCGCCACTTTATTTACGCTTGCATGGATGAATGATCGCCACTTCATTTACTCCATATGCACATTGCATGACTGAAAGATCGCCACTTCATTTAATGCATTTCATTGGCTGAAAGATTGCCACTTAATTTACGCTTGCATGGCTGAAAGATCGCCACTTCATTTATTGCATTTTATCGACTGAAATATTGCCACTTTATTTACTCTTTCATCAGCTGAAATATCACCATTTTATTTATGACATGGTTGAAAGGTCGCCACCTCATTTACATTTGCATGGAATAAAGATCACTACCTTATTTACATTCTGCATGGTTGAAAGACCACCACGTATTTACATTTCGTATGGCTGAAAGATCACAATCTATTGCATTTTATCGGCTGAAATGTCACCACTTCATTTACATTTGCATGGCTGAAAGATCGCACCTTATTTACATTTGCCGCCACCTTATTTACATTTGCATGGCTGAAAGATCTCCACTTTATTTACACTTGCATAGCTGAAAGATCGCCACTTTATTTACACTTGCACTGTTGAAAGATCGCCACTTTATTTACGTTTTCATGGCTGAATGATCGCCACTTCATTTATTGCATTTCATCGGCTGAAATATCGCCACTTTATTTACGCATGCATGGCTGAAATATCACCACCTCATTTACATTTGTGTGACTGAAAGATCACCACCTTATTTTCATTATGTATGGTTGAAAGATCACCACCTATTTACATTCTGTTTGGTTGAAAGATCGCCACCTACTACATCTTATTGGCTGAAAGATCGTCAATTTATTTACGCTTGCATGGCTGAAAGATTGCCACTTTATTTACGCTTGCATGACTGAAAGATCGTCACTTTATATGCACTTGCATGGCTGAAAGATCGCCACTTATTACATTTCATGAACTGAAAGATCGCCACCTATTGCATTTCATGAGCTCAAAGATCGCCAAATTATCCGAGGGCGCCATTTTTCGGAGGCACCACATTCATAGCTCGACAACACCATATCATGGCCTGATGAACACTTTTAATCTTTTGCATATGATTATTTAAGGACATCATAGTTTGGAGGCATAATTCTCATAGCCCGAGAGAAACATTTCATAGATGGCAAATCCTTTATTATACACTTTATGGCCTAGGACATCATGGTCTAAGGACATCATCCTAACCGTCCAAAGACAACATTCATGGTCTGACGGAAACTTGCATCATGTTTAAATTTATGCACAATATATGTGTGTATTGCACATTTGCAGTTAAATCAACAAGCAACGGCCATCTTAGTAGGAGTGATCTCGCTCCAGTTCTCGCAACCCTATTAGACCTTAACCTTTCATCCCAACCTGAACATTGCGTGCGTTCTTGAAAGGTCTCCATCGGCATACTCCGCCGACGGATCCCAAACTACATATGGCCTGATAGATCAAGGATATGTAGGTAGCGCAGAAACTAGAACACGACTAAACCTCTTCAAGCCGTTTCATCCGGTCAAAATCAGCCATCATATCTTTACCCGACAACTCTTTCATCCTTCCCGGGTAAAGAGGGGCAGCTGTTGATACCCAATTTTTTCTGTATTTTTGAATATGCAAAATACCTTTAAAATATTATATATAATTATATCCCAATGTTGCATTAGTTTTTCTTATTTCTTTGAAGATTTTTAAATCAATTTTCTACCATATTTTATTAAGAAAACCCTAATAATTGTCACCAAAATTATTATTTTTGGCGATTCATTCTCATTTTTATATTAAAATATAACTAATGTATTTTTTTATATATATTTTTATGAATTAATTTAGTATTTTTTAAGAATAAAATTGGATAATTACAATATTAGCAATTTATAGGTTTAAATTCATCTCATATTTATAAAACGAGATCTTATATTTCTAAATTCCTAATTATATTAAAAATAATTTTAGTACTTTCAATTTTCTTTCAACAATTTATTTATTTATTTTTATAAATTAAATGGGAAAAATGGCTAATTAAAATATAGCCAAATTGGCTTTCAAATGTAGCCCAAATTCGAGCCTAGTTTTCCTGCCCAATTTTAATTAAAATCCGACCCATACCCTCTTTACCCATGCCCAAACACAGAATCCCACCTACCCGTCTCATCCTGGCCATTGATCTCTAAGATCAATGGCCCCTATTTCCCCATACCATTTTTAAACAAATGAACCCCCAAACCCCTCTCATTCCCCACTCAACCGACTCTCTCTCTATCTTTCTATCTCTAGTTCTCTCTAGGATCTTCCCCTTGCCCCTCCACTCTGATGAGTCTCATCCATCTTCTCCGGCCATCTCCTGGCCTGAATCTATGGTGGTCTCACCACCTATCAAGTTCCCATGGTGCATACACTCTTATTTGTTGAGGTTTCATGGTCCGACCACAAAGAAGTTTCACCCATACCCCGTTGGTTCAAGTTTATGGCCATCTCCGGACTTGCTCCGGCACGCCATGTCAAGTTTGGAGCCTGGCTTCGACCCCTCCTACTTAGATCAACAACCATCCAAGTCTTTCTCACCGTCTTAGTTCCTTTGAAACCCTAGCTTTTGAGGTTTTTCTATTTTTCTTTGGATCTATTCTAGATCTATGTTTCCTCAAAAATATTTAAATGATTTCTTGATTTTCTTTCAAAAACTGTGCTTTCAAAACCGTTATTTTTCTGATCTAGGGTTTTCTTTTCGAGTTACTAAGATGTCCTATGATTTTCTCTCTTACAAGTTTCTTCTATTATGTTCTTCTTATGTTTTTGTTACCATGTTCTTTGTGTGATTCTTCTACCGTGTTTTTAATAAGTCTCTTCTACCATGTTGTTTGTATGTTTCTCATGTTGTGTTCTTATCATTTTTCTTCTACTATGTTTCTTATTAGCTTCTTCTACCGTGTTTTTAATAAGTCTCTTCTACCATGTTGTTTGTATGTTTCTCATGTTGTGTTCTGATCATTTTTCTTCTACTATGTTTCTTGTTAGCTTCTTCTACCATGTTTCTTTGAGTTCTTTTTTTGTGTCTCGCATGCTTCTCTTTTACTATGCTTCTTATGAGTTTCTGCTACTGAAAGAACATGTTAAAGGTTTAGTTCCTTTCTGAAACCATTGAACTAGTTTCGATTAGTAGAAACTATATTTTTTCTTTGATTGCTTGTCCACTTATCTCCGCTCTCGAGATGGTGGAAACCCTAGAAGTTGGGGGTTCTTCCAAGTTTGAGACCATTGGCTATGTGATTTGCTTGAACTGATTTTATTTCAAAAACCTCAACTCTTTTAGACCTATTTCAGATTTCTGAACTGTGTTTTGAAGTCTTTTCTGATTCTCTACTAAACTGTTCTAAGGTCCTTATACTGGACCCTTTTGTATGTTATTTGTCTTCTACATTGCTAACATATGTGACTACTATGATGTTGTAGTTTATTAGCTACTAATTTTTGAAATGACATGACTTAGCATGATTGTGTGCTATTTATATGTGCTGAACGTTCCTCTAAAAGAGCTTTCAAACTTTTGATTAATTTTCTGTATAGGTTTGATTGATTTCTTTCCTTGTTTTCTTATTTCCCTGTGAGTTATTTTAAGTTAAAAAAACTTTTCTTAGTTTTTCTGACCTGGTTCATTCATGGACCTGTGATAACAAATCTCAGATCCTTAATTTACTGGCTATTAATTGATTTCTCTTACCTTATTTATGTAACCGTGTATTTTAAAGTTTTCCCCTAAAGTAATCTCTTATGTATCTACCCTTAATTACCTACTTTGTTCAAGATGTTTATTTGATTTCTTTCCTTAAATAGTTTTTACCGTTTGAGTTTGAATTCCTTAATTAAAGAAAGTCTTGTATTGATTGATTTTCTTGGATACCCCAGTTCCTAATTATTTTCTTACTGTCTTTCTGCCTGTTTTTCACACTATAAATACACGATTCTTTCATTAGCACAAGGACATCCCTCATCATAGTCTTTCTTAAAATAATCTCACAGGCAATAGTATTCTCTTTTATTTTCTTGCATTGTGGCCTGTTTACAAGACCTACTGCCTGTCTTTATTGTGTTTCTTTAAAACTGGTATGTGTTGATTTAAGTTTCAGCACCACAACAATGTGTTTATTGCTTTTGTATCCCTGTTTGTTGCTTATGTGTAGTTCAACACTCATTCGAGCATGCTGATTTCTTTCTACCTGTTTACTGTTAATCGCATTACCTACCCATCCCCTATGTGTTAAGTTATGGTTTGAGATATGGAAATACTACAAGTTACTATCCATGGATCAAACAAGATCATTTGGCATCCTAGCTTATAATAGTGTGAGTTTCTGGCAGACTTACAGGTGTGCTAGCACTCCCCATTGCTAGGCATGCCTAAAGTATGTCTTTGCTTAGGCAACAGACTTTATAATCTCCCTATTCCCTTGGACACCCTTATGTGTGCTTATTTGTAACTAGTTCCCTCTCTTTTTCTCTTATTAGCATCTTGTTCTGCACTCTCACACTTTCTTAGTCTTAAGTTCTGTCCCCCCCCCTCTTGTGAGCCTTGCCTTGGGACCCTTTGAGTTCCCTCTGAACTTGGACACTTGAGGGCTGGCCTTTCCATACTGCACTTGTCCCAACATGATAAGTCATTTGGGTGTGAACATTTCTTGGAGTTCATTTGAGACTCTTAGGGAACTTTGACACACTCAAATAGGAGAAAGGCTTTGGATCATGATCTCATTGAGTTAGTTTACCTTATATTTCAGACATGAAGTCTGAATCTGGCTCTCCTTGGTTGTACTTTTATTTATTTGATGTATTTTTACTTTTTTCTGGGATATAATAATTTGTAATAAACTCGTGGGGATGGTTAGTGAAAATGGTGGGTGATTAAGTATACAAAAAAGGTAGATACCATGCCTATAGGTACTCTACATATGCATATAGATCATCATGCATATAGGTCATTATGAGTTCTGAAACTCTCAAATCGAAATCATGCCAATAGGTCTTTCTGAATTTTGCAACTCACATTTAGAAATCATGCCTATAAGTCATTCTGAATTCTACACGCATATAGAAATCATGCCTATAAGTGTTTGCAAATTTGCATATGTTGACTTATATTGCTTTTGAATTTTGTACATCCTAACTTTATATAGATGTCATGCTCATAGGACTTAAGCGTTTAATTGCATCTAGATACCATGTCTTAAAACCAGTTCAGCACCTAGATATCATGTCTATAAGGCCTTTTGCATTTTATACCATGAAAGGCTTAAAATCAATTACACGTAGAAAGAATGTCCATAGGAGATACTAATCGAATCTGAATCGCTTCATTCACGTACAGAGCTAAAAACAATAATAACAGATATCATCAGTATTAGAGCCTATAACTTTTGTTAAAGTCTTTTTTCTTTTAATAATCTGACTTCCTCTCTTTACCAGCATGTACTTTGTTTATTTATTATTTCATGACTTCCTAAATTCAATATATATCATGCCTATAGGATCCTTGTTCGACACTTAAGCAAGCCTTATGATAAAAGTTATAAACTGAATCTGTTCCGTTAACTACAACCAGCATGCAGGCTTGATTCGGGCTTCTTATCTGAATTATATAATAAATCATTCTGCCTCAACCTTTAAGTTCTTTCACGTTTATTATTAACTCAGACGCTAAATAGTATGTGCAAGTCATACTAAATTAGGTGCTTCTTTGTTTAAAATAGGTATATTTGAGCCCTTGTTGCTTGTTATGTGCTTTCCCCCAATTTGTATACATGTTCTTGTGTATCGGCTTAGAATTTTGCCTTTGAAACTACAAATAATACGATACCCCTTCCCCTTATGATTAGTAGTCCAAAATGCCTCTGGGACTGATAGGATTGGGGTGGGTAATAACATGCAATAAGAAAACAAGACCATTCCGCGCTTTAATACCTTAACATGTTGGGAAGAGTAGATATGGATATGATGACTACGCGATAATGTCACGCATATCTCTCATTGAGGAGTGATTACCTGGAATTGTGTGGGGTGATCCATATTATTAATAAACTTAGGACCCCTTTTTTCTTTGTTCTTATCTCTTTCAAAGAATTTCAAACTCTTCATTTTAAGAAAAAATAAGCCCTTTTTTAGCTCTTTCAAAATTTATTCCTATGTGAAAACCCCCTCTTATTTGAAGAATTATTTGTTTACGTGTTGTTTGCACCTAAGTTCACAACAATAGTCTGGCCGAGTACCACACTAGTGGATTCTGAGGGGTGCCTAACACCTTTCCTTTAGAATAATTTCAAGCCCTTACCCAATCTCTGGTTGTTCAAATCAAATTATTTTGGTGTCCTAATGCACCCTAATCATTAGGTGGCGACTCTTCAATTTAAACCTGAATTCCCAAAACGGAACAAGTTGTCTTCCCAAATGTCATAAACCCTATTTTGCTTTAGTAAAAGGGGGCGCAACACGAGGTTAGTCTTGATACATACTGGGCACTACCATGGTGTGATCGTGCTACACTTCTATACATTTTTTTGTACAGATCTGGTATTTGATCGGTAGTAGCTGTGCGGGTCATTGCAGTGGAGACTCAAGGTAAACCTGCAACAATGTTCACAGGCCTCGGAGTTACCTTCATTTGTATTTATTTTCATTTATTTCTTTTATTTCAAAGCAGTGATGTATTTATTTTGTATACCTACTCTTAGAAAGACTTGTGACTTATACCACCGGATTTTTGGATTGTAAATTTTTAAGAGTTATTTAGATTAAAATTAGCAAGTATGAATGTTATCTTAGTTAATATTAGGCATACCTAGTTTAGAGACTAGGTGCCATCACGACTCTTTTGGAGGGATCTTTGGGTCGTGACAAGTTGGTTTAAGAGCTCTAGGTTCATGGGTGCTATTAGTCATAAGCAGGTTTAGTATAGTCTTGGGGATCGATACGAAGACGTTCGTACTTATCTTTGAGAGGCTACAGAGCAGTTAGGAAATTCCACTTCTTTCATTGCTGGCTATCATTTGTGAAGAGTGTGCATTTTTTGAAAGGACCCTGAGTTTTGGTTTGTAGTGCGTGGCTGGTAGCAGGGTGATTAATGGGTTTTCCGGCTTTTGAGGTTCATATTTTGTTACGAGGTCAGAAACTCTATATGAATACTTCATCAAAATGATAGGGTGTAAGTGATATATCAGCCATTTGATTGCATAGTGGAGCTAGAGTATGGAAATTTTGGTATTCCTGAGGTTTTTAGGCTAGATGCCCTCATATGTGAATTATTTTCTATTTACGAATTGTGGAGAAATACTGAGGATGAGCTAGTTAATAGCATACATGATTTATAGGTCGCTGTGGATTTTTGAAAATGATATTTATGTATTTGTAGGTAATTAAGATTTGGTTGTAGGCTATTTGGGGGATCAACGAGAATATTTATGTCGTGTCAGAGCAATTATGTGTGTCTCTATGAGAATGTCATTTTGGCGATGTGATTAGGTAGGAGGCATATTATATGTGCCCTAGCCCAGGATATGTGCTACTCTTGTATGCTGTGTTAGGAAGTGATTTTCCCTGCATGTAGTAATCCTGTTAAAGCCTTATGGCGATGCAGGCAAGATAACTCTCGTGATTTTAATTTTCTTATTACACCTTAGTCGTGCTTGCTTCTTGATGTTTTATCACTTTCATTTATTTTCCAACTGTTTTATTTGTGTACTTTGTTATACTAGATATCAGTATTCATATGTTTAGTGAGCTCGAGAATTTTGGCTTGCTGAGTATATGGGAGCGGGCTACACGCCGCAGCGAATGTTATGTAGGGTACCTTATCATTGTGTTTATTTGGTGTTCTGTTTCCCCTCTGTGGGACGGTTTGATGAAAGACTATACTTTTGTTGTCACACATGTTGTACTTGTTAGATAATTGTTACACTTGTCTTTGCCTTATTTGTGTTGCACAATTTAGCTATTGTTGGTTTTGTGTACGAACTGTATAGTGTGAGAATTTGCGTATTTCCATGATGAGTCATCAGTTGGGCTGCTTGTATTAGTCGAGATGTGGTTCTTAGACCTGATAGTGGTACTATGGTATTGGGGGTGAGAAGTGTTTGGAAGTATGTGGGTATCTCTGCTAAGATTTGGATAATGGCCTTGGCGGGCGAGAGGGTTTCTTGACTTGTTGACTTCATAGGCGGCTATTAGTTACCGCATGTTTATTTATTATGAACAATGACTTGGAGGTCCGTAATAAGGACATATTCAATGTGCGTTGTGTCTGGCATCCGGGATGTTATTTGAGTAGCTATGGTGGTCAGAGGATTATTTCTTTGAGCTTTGAGTTGTGTGGAGCAGCATATGATTGTATTTTGGATTTGAATTTGGCTCGATTCCACTTTCTAAGGCTCATTCAATGTGATGATGTGGAATTTAGATCCGATGATGAATTTCAAATGTTGAGGTTTGAGTTCTGTTCTAAAGATATGGGCTAAGGAGAAGATGGGATCTTCAGTTAAGTTGTATTGTCAGTTTTGCTTAGGTTGGTTCATGGAGAATCACCCTTGGGTGTATGTATGGTGAGCTCATGCAGTTGCTCAATGGTTTTGGGACGACTTTGGGCACATTCCAGGATGAACGTATGGTTAAGTGAAGAAGGATGTAACAACCCGACTAGTCGCTTTGAGCAATTGCATCCAGTTCGGCATTTTGAGGTCTTGAACAACTTCATAATATGTGTATTGACTTGCGTGCATGGTTGAATTCAGTTAACAGATGATTCAAAGTCAAATTAGAAGAAGGAAACTAGTTTTGGAAGTTAAAACGGTGAGAATTTGACCGGAATTGAACTTTTGTGTAAACGGCCTCAAAATGGTTCATGGATGATCTCAATAGTTTCATATGGTGATTTTGGACTTAGGAGCGCATCCGAATTCGGATTTGGAGGTTCGTAGGGTAAATTGAGTCACTCCGAAGAAAGTTGGAAAAGTTGAAGTTTAGAGAAAGGAGAAGTTTGACCCATAGTTGACTTTTGCGATATTAGGTAAGAATGTGATTTCGAGAGTCGGAACAACTCCGTTATGTCATTTTGGACTTGTATGCAAAATTTGGCATCCTTTCGGGTTGAATTGACAGGTTTTGTCAATTAGAAGGTTTGAAAGTTCCTAAGTTCGATTCTTGGTGTGGTTCGATGTTTCAACATTGTTTGATATTATTTGAGACCTAGAGAGAGTCCGTCTTAGGCTACATGAGTTGTTTGTATGTTTGGACGAGTCCCGAGAGCCTCGGGTGTGTTCCAGGTGGGCTACGAGTCATTTTTTCCTTATTTTTTAACTGTTGTTTTCTGCTTCTGGTATCCGCTTTTATGATCGCAAATATCCTTTCATGTTTGCGAAGCTTTTTTTTTACCACTTGGAAATTCTTCTTTGCGTTCACATAACACTCCTCGCGTTCGCGAAGCTCTACTTCATCATTCATCACGTCCGCGTCCTTTCCTTTGTGTTTGTGTAATGTTACTTGGGAAGGTGAGTTGTTTTTTCTTTGCGTTCGCGTTCAACCTCTTGGGTTCACAAAGGTCTGCCTTCCCCTTCTTCGCATGCGCAGACCCTCCATCGCGTTCGCATCGGGACATTTTGGCAGGCTCCTTCTTCTCTTCTTCGCGAACGCGAGCCCTTCTTCGCATTCGCGTTGCTTTAATTTTCTGGGCGGAATATAATTTTTCCAAATCGAGGGTTAGGCCATTTTAAACATTTTTGGAGTTCTAGAGCTCGGTTTTGGGTTATTCCTTATGGGTTTTTCAAGCAAAACGATTGGGTATGTGTTCTTAACTTAGAATTGATTATATTCCATGAATTTGTCTTCATTTTTGTCATTTAATTTGTGGTTTTACTTGAGGAAAAAGTTGGTTTTTGAAGGAATTTCCTAAAAATAAAAATCGTTATTTGAGGAGCCAAATGGTTTTGGGATTTATTAAATTTTGTATGGTTGAACTCATATTTGAATGGACATTCGGATTTTGTAAAATTTGCCGGGTTCCGAGGCGCGAGCCTGGGGGTCAACTTTTGGACCAATTTTTGGATTTTTTTTAAATATTAAGACTTTATGGTCCGGAATAGTTTCTTATGTGTTTTGTTTGTGCTTTTGAGTTAATTTGGTTAGATTTGAGCCGTCCGGAGATCTTTTCATCCAAAAGTGCATTTTAGAGTATCGGTTTGTTGTCTTTGAGGTAAGTATCTTGCCTAACCTTGTGTGGGGACTTCCCTTAGGATTGAGACTTCTTTGCTAATTGTAGTCTGTGCATGCGAGGTGATGAGTTTGTGCTCCGATTTATTTGTGAGAATTTTACCTCTAGGGTTCTTAGGTTCTTATGTGAAAGTACCCCATTATGATTGGGTTTCCTAATTGCTTAACTTGCCTCTATATGCTCCATATGACGTTGTTAGCTTTTCTTTAGTTCTCACATGTTACATTGACCCTTAATTGTCTTTATTCAAGTAATTGCCTTCCTTATTGTTTGATACTTCTTTATTGTGAGTTCCTCTATGACTTCGTGTGAATATGTTACATGTCCAATTGTTATGGTTACCAGTGTAGTTATCACATGCTTATTATGTCTTGTTGTTTTGTTGAGGTTATCGTGCTTCTTGATTTTTTCGTAACCCTTATTATGTACTAGTTGATTCCCTTGCCAGAACATTATTACTTATGATATTATTTCCCGTGCCGAGATATTGTTGTTATACTATTGTTCCCCTTCCGGGATGTTATTATTTATGTTATTGCCTCGCTTGCCGGGATTCTTTATGATTGACGATTATTTGTAAATGGGAGCGGGTTGCACGCCTGCAACGAGATATGTAAAATGGGAACGAGTTTTACATCTGCATTGAGATATATGAAATGGGATCGGGTTGTACGCCGGCAACGAGATACATGAAATATGATCGGGTTACACGCCTGCAACGAGATATATGAAGAGGGATCGGGTTGCATGCTTGCAATGAGATATATGAAATAGGATGGGTTGCACGCCTGCAAGGTAATATGTGAAATAGGAGCGGGTTGCACGCCCGCAATGAGAAATGTGAAATGGGATCGGGTTGCACGCTTGCAACATGATATGAAATGAAAGTGAAATTCTATATTTGTTTTCCTTATCCTTGTTAGTAATTGGATTTTGGTGTCGTGCACTTCTGTTTGCTATGTTTATTTGTTGTTACCAATTCAAGTATTTTAACTATTCAGATTCCTTTCCCTCTTTGATCCTTTATGAAGGAACCCCATCATGTTTTCAATACTTTGCCGTATTTATATGCATATTTTTCAATACTTCACATTTCATTAATTGTTTCATCTTCAATTCATTTAATTACTCAATTAAATATCCCGAAACCGTCTAAGGTTGTATTTTACTTAAACATAGAATTTATACTAAGATAATTTATTAATCTTCTTGTTAAACTTAATATTTCATTCGATGTTATACCTTATTTGAAAATGGTACTTCCGTTGTTTAAAAGATTTTTAAAAATAACTTCATCTTTTCTTGCTAAGTTCCTAATTGGTTTAGAAGCTGTACTCTACTTATGTTATGTAAATCAGACTCCTTGAATATCTTAGTTGTATTGATTATAGACCCTATGAGCTTAGTAACATGAGAATGTTGATGTGTAAAGTGAAATAGAAATATATAGGCACAAGGTGCCGAGTGTGCTAAAAGTTTGGTAATTGAGGTTATGATATGACACATCTAGATTGAGATGGCTGGAAATTTGTGCATCAGAAATAATATGATTTATTGAGCTGGCATCACCTTGCTTGTTTGAATACATTTTTTTTACTTTTCTGTGTTCTAGCTATGTTGGTGTTAATTTATCTGGTTATCTTCGTTTCCACCCGTATTTCTCTTTATTATTTCTACTGATTGTGTTTTATTCTTTCCATGTTGTTGATATTACTATGTCATTTTATGATTGATAGTTTATTGTCAAATCCTAGTCAATTTATTTGACCAGTAGGTATATGGACTGTTTCTCGTCACTACCCCCACCGAGGTTAGTCTTGATACTTAGTGGGAACCGCTGTGGTATGTTCATACTACACTTCTGTACATTTTTGTATACAAATCCAGGTATTTGATCGGTTAGCTGTGCGGATCATTGCGGTGAAAACTCAAGGTAAACCTTCTACAGTGTTCGCAGGCCTCAGATTCACCTTTATTTGTATTTATTTGTATTTTTTCCTTTTATTTTGGAGCAGTGATATATTTATTTTGTATAATTACTCTTAAAAAGGCTTGTAACTTGTACCGCCGGTTTTGAAAATTGTATATTGTTAAGAGTTATTTAGATTAAAATGAGCAAATATGCATGTTATCTCAATTAATGATAGACTTACCTAGTTTAGAGATAAGGTGTAATCATGACTCCTTTGGAGGAATTTTTGGATCGTGACACAAGACTTTAGGCACAACAGCAGTATCAAATATAACAATGAAAGGCTAAGGTTGCACAACTCAGAAACTAAGCCAGCACACACCCAAGTTTTTATCATCTCTGTACTTTCATCAGCAACAACTTCACATGCAGTCAACTGCCATTTATGTAGAGCTTCCACATGGAAATAATAGGGGGTCCCGACCTAGGTACTCAACATAATAAAGCCACCAGTTTTGATCAGTAGAAGCTCACATGCTGCAACAACAATCCAAGAAATCCATAAGCCACCTGCATATCCTGCAATTTCCAAGATTTCTTGGATGACGGCAGTAGGAAAATTCTCACTGTTTACTGTCATAGGTTCTAGGCATAATCAACTTTTATGGGCTCCTTCTTGGATCCTTTTTGTTTACTTTCTTCAACTAGACTTTCTTTGGTCTCACTATCAAAGCAAAGTTGAAGAATATTTGGACCATAATCAATTTTTTGTCATATTCCAAAGAAAGTGTCTACTCTTTAGGAGATGTAGATCTAATTGTATATGGAAGATGAACTTCCAACTCATTGGTGTAGTAGAGTTAGGATCGTTTGTGCATTTTTGTATAGTTGACCTAGGTTTCCTTCACCATACCCAGTATTCTATCAATGTTGGATAGGCAACTGGAGTTTCTCTATAGGTCTAACTTCATATAGAATTTTAGGTCCATTGGGTCATTAGTTTTGGATAATGAAGTGTACATCCAACCTGTGGGAGGTAAGGTGTATGTCCCCCCTGCACTGTTATAATTTATTTTATATTTATGAAATGGTGAAATATATATTTTACCCATCAAACTTACACCAAAATTTCTATTACACACCTGTTGACCACGGGTGTCATTTTACACACCAAATCTTTTAAAAATGAGTTAATTACATACTACTTTTGACCAGCCTCTTTAATATTCAATGGCGTTGGTTACACACACTTTTTTAAATTTAAAAATCAACGATTCTTTAATTAAAATAGCTAACCCGACCCTTTTCTTAAAGCAGACCCATGAAAGACCCGAATCGGTTACATAAAACAACTATGCAAGCAGATTAACAAGCAGAAACCCAATTTCAAACTCCTATGCTTCATCCCTAACCTATGAAGCTAATCTGACGAGCACACATCTGCTTATTACCGTTTCTTCTTCAGTTTTTTCAGGTTAGTATTCACATTCTAAGGGTGTTCATCCATTTTGATTTAGATGGGTGGGTCGAAATAGTTAGGGTTTATTTGGGTACTTTGTCAGGAGTATTTTAGGGTTTCAGATATCTTTATGGGAATCTCTTGTCATTGTCTACTAGAACCTTTGTCTTTTGAGCTTGTTTTGTCTTTTTCTTTATTTATTTTGTTATATATTTCTTTATGTCCATTTTTGATTTCTTTATTCTTTGTTTGCATGTAAAATTGAAACCTGTTGTCTGTTTCTTTCTAGGGACAATGTCTTTTAAAATTATTACTTTAAAGTGGTATCACAAGGTGAGTTAATTATTGGTCCTTTTAGTAGATATGTGGGGGGCAGTCAAACCTTGACTATAGACGTGGATGTTGATATGCTTTCCTTCTTTGAGCTTATGAATTACACTAGGGCTATGTGCCTAACTAACATGGCTGAGCTGTATACAACAAGAGGGGATGCCCCAACAACATGCCTCCCCCTATTAGAAACACGCCTGGCAGACAAAAAATAAATAGGAAAAGAGAAGAAACTGAGCATCCAAAATCTGGGAAGCTTTCAAGAAGAGATATGGAGATGACTTGTTCCCTTTATGGTCTGTGTGGACACAAAAAAAGGGGATGCCCCAGCAAAAAGTCTGCAGCTGGAACTGCTTCTGCTGGAAATGCTACTACTGGAACTGATAATGCTGGAACTGCTACCGTTGGAACTGCTTTTGCTGTATCTGCCACTACTGGAAATGGTAGGGAAAGAGGAAGAGCAAGAGGAACATGAAGAGGGGTTGGAAAAGGAAGAGGCACTGGTTATGGGTAGTTTCAAGCAAGAAATGCATTCACTTCCTTTACAGTAAGTTAACTAACTAAATGTATAATTAGTGCATCTTCCTTCTATTGAATGTAATGTTGTAACTAACTACACTTTACTTTGGCGGAGTGGAGGACAAAATTCAAGGGTCATTAGCACCGGAACTAAGAGATCCGCAACTTCAACAGAGGAATGTGCTCACTAACCAAGAAGTGCAGGCTTGAGGTGGATAGGCAAAAAAGCCATAAGCAAATGCAGCATCACAAAACAAGCTTAGTCAAGCTAGTTCATCATCTCAACCAACGAAGAAACAGAAAAAAAAATGAAGACTTTGTTTGTTACTTAAGCTTTATGTTTTGTTAAGTAAATCTATGGATAACAATGTGCTATGTTTTGTAAAGTGTTGCTATGGACAACCAAGTAAAGTGCTATATTTTGTGAAGTGTTGCTATGGTTAACCAAGTACAATTTTTTAAAGTGTTGCTAATCAGATTTGGTGTCTACTAATAAACATCTATTTTGTGGAAATGAAGTATATTTAGGTCTTCTGTTCTTTTTTTACTGCTTTTCTTTGGTAATCAAAAATCTGAATTTCTCGTATTTAGTTCCCAAATCTAAATAGAGATACAATACAATTTTCAAGAACTGGACCTCTTCAACCACCTAAATATATAGGAATATAACACGAGCTTTAATACAAATACATGAAGACCCAATACATAGGAATATCATTACACTAATGCAAGACTAAGAAATATGGGGTGACCCTCATAGACAACAATTTCAATGAGCCAAATACATGAAGACTCGATACATGGGAATATTAGTACACAATATATCAGTGTTGAGAACTACCAAATACAATGGCCTTAATGAAGATTAATCCTTAAATCAGAAAAAGAAAAGCCTCCTCTAGTTCCTCTGTTTTTTTGTGTTCCTGCAAAATGCCTTCAAGATTCTTCTTCTTAAGCAAAATCACCGACTTCAAGTTCATGAGTCGGGGGGTCAAACCATGCGAAATATTTACAACCACATTTCTTATCTTTCTGCAAATCATTAAATAATTTGAGAAGAAGCTTATAAAATCTCGAAATCGATTATAATGCAATATCTAAGGTTACCTCGTAATTTTTACAGCCATAGAATCTACGGCCAGGTTTGTCGTTGCTCCATGAAATTACTAGTTCAGCAACATCTCCACATCGAGAAAATGGACCCGAAATCTCCATTCAATAAGAACTCTAATACGAGAATTGATAGAAGAATAATAATGTATTGCACTTTAATTGACCAAATATAACCAACTTCTTAAATATTAGATGTGAAAGGTGAATATGGGATTGAAATATTCAGAAATTGGTTTGCCTCCTTTTAATATGAAGAAGATGAAAATGGTGGGTTTTAAAAAGAGGGAGATGAAGAATTAGGCGTTAGGGTTAATAAAATGGGTCCAATTTCAGTAATTAGCCGTTGTAATTTGTCAGTTGAGGTAGAAAATTACTATTCACGCGCTCGATTATTCGTGTTTCATACGTCCAATTGGCTGGTCAAAAGTAGTGTGTAATGACACACTTTTGAAAGGTTTGGTGTATGAAATGACACCTGTGGTCAACATGTGTGTAACATGGATTTGGGTGTAAGTTTGATGGGTAAAATATGTATTTCGTCTATGAAAATTAACCCTAGGCACAAGTCCTAGTGGACTTTGAAAAAAAAAACGAGCTCAATAGGTGGTTTTGGACCAAAATATTTACAAACACTAATAATATACATGTCTTTCCAAAATAAATTTGGGAAATATATTTTAAAAACGGATGTCCAAATACATTTTTATCTTCAAACCAAACTTTACCAAAATCAAAATTTTCAAAATAAAATTAAAAATCTATGGTCAAACGCTGTGACGACGAAGCATAAGTCTGTTTAATATCTTCCGTCAGACAATTATACATTATTTACATATATCAAACACGTAGTATTACATTTTATAATATATTAAAAAGTGTTATAAATACACTTCTATTTAAGGTGAATGTCTTTAATTAGAGAGATTCTAGAGTTCTATTCTTGGTAGATAAATCATCCTCCTCCCTATAAATAGAGGTGCCCTCTACCATTGTAAATCACTCCTAACATTCTCTAAGTATCAATAAGAAGAACTCTCTCTACTCTTCTCTCTATTGCTCTTGTTCTTGCATTATTGTTCTTGTCTTTTATATTATTTCATAACACGTTATCAGCACGAGACTCTACCGTATCAAGAACCATTCTCGAAAAATCTAAGGTATTTCCCTCTTCCTAATTTAATTTTCGATTATGTCTAACATTACGAAAAGAAAGTTCGTTGCCCTTGAAATTTCGGGCAAGAACTATATGACATGGGTGTTGGATGCTGAAATCCACTTAGATGCTATGGGTCTCGGAGACACCATCAAAGATAGAGAAAAAGCATCCACCCAAGAATGTGCGAAGGCCTTGATTTTCTTGCGCCATCACCTTGATGAAGGTTTGAAGATTGAATATCTCACCGTCAAGGATCCACTCATCTTGTGAAACGGCTTAAAGGAGAGATATGACAACCTGAAGTTGGTCACTCTGCCACAAGCACGATATGATTGGGCTCATCTGAGGCTCCAGGACTTTAAGTCCGTTTCTGAATATAATTCTGCAATGTTCAGAATTACTTCTAATTTGAAGCTATGCGGGGATAATATCTCCGATTATGATATGCTCGAGAAAACGTTTACAACGTTTCATGCCTCCAATATGGTACTGCAACAACAGTACAGAGAGAAAGGCTTTACAAAGTACTCTGAACTGATTTCTCTTCTACTAGTGGCTGAGCAAAATAATGACCTGCTCATGAGAAATCACGAAAATCGACCCACTGGGTCTACACCACTGCCTGAAGCAGATAAGGTGCACTCTCATTATGCCAAACATGAAAAGGACCATGGTCATGGTCGTAAACGGGGTCATAGCCAGGGACGTAGACAAGGAAGAAATTCCAATGAAGTCCGTCAACCCCCAAGGAGAGATAACCGCCGAAAGCAGAAACGGGGTCATGAAGATCCTAAGGCAAATGGTTCAGAAACTATATGTTATTGTTGCGGTGGGAAAGGGCACTGGTCAAAGACTTGCCGTATACCAAGACACTTGGTTGACCTTTATCAAGCATCTCGAAAGAGAAAAGGCCCTGAAACAAATTTTGTCTATGACGACAATGAGGACATCACCCACCTGGATGTGGCAGACTTCTTTGAGCAATCCGAGGGGAAAATAGACCACCTAATCGGCGATGGGTCCGTGATGAAAGAAGATGGAGTTATTTGATTTTATTCTACTTATTTGTATTAGTTAGTGAATAAACTAATAGTCATTAGTATTAGCTCGTATTAGTTAGTTCATGATGCAATGTTAGCAGTAGTTCTTTAGAATATCTTCAATATGCTCAAATATCAATAAAATTTTTATTTTCCAGTAGAGGTAATCGACTAGCCTGAAAAACTAGTCGATTATCTACTTTTTTCGCATTAAAGCTGAAAAATAATTGATCAACAATCGATTGTCTTTGTCTAACAATCGATTGTCGTTGAGACAGTGTAATCTGGAATTTTTCAAAAATCATCCGCAATCGATTGTCTTTGTCTAACAATCGATTGTCGTTAAGACAGTGTAATCTGGAATTTTTCAAAAATCATCCACAATCGATTGTCTTAAAACAGTGTGTTCTGGAATTTTTCAAAATAGCCAACAATCGATTGTCTATACTTAACAATCGGTTGTCCTAAAACAGTGTGCTCTGGAATTTTTCAAAATAGCCAACAATCGATTGTCTATACTTAACAATCGATTGTCTTAAAACAGTGTGCTCTGGAATTTTTCAAAATAGCCAACAATCGATTGTCTATGCATAACAATCGATTGTCTTAAGACAGTGTGATCTGAAGTTTTTCAAAATAGCAAATAATCGATTGTGTGTGTTTAACAATCGATTGTCAATGTTCAACAATCGATTGTTTGTGTTTAACAATCGATTGTTTGAAGAAAATGTTTAAACTGAAATTTTCAAACTGCAAAGTAATCAATTATGGATAACATATCTGATTTTGTTAGTCAACTGTTAGCAGCAGATTTTGAAAATATTATGTGACACAAACGAATTGAACTTGTTTATTCTTATGTTCGTGTATCTCTTTTGTATGTCAAACTATGGGATAGCAAATATGGATATCTCACAAAGCGAACTTGGATCAAAGTCCAACTGTAAAAGTATTTGCCTAGTTGATTCATGTACTACACATACAATACTCAAAGAAAGGAAATATTTCTCTCAACTAAATATGTGTAAGGCAAACGTTACTACAATCTCTGGAAGTAGTAAATTGATTGAAGGCTCCGGAAGAGCAATTGTAACTCTGCCCAAAGGCACGACGTTAATCATAGAGAATGCAATGTTCTCCTCCAAGTCTAAGAGAAACTTGTTGAGTTTTAAAGATGTACGCCGGAATGGCTATCATATTGAGACAATAGATGAAGATAATCTTGAATATCTAGTCATCACAAAGAATGTCTCCGGCCAAAAGAGGGTTATTGAGAAATTCCCGTCTTTATCTTGTGGCCTGTATTGGACAAGAATTAGTGCAATTGAGGCACATTCAACAGTAAACCAAAGGGTTACTGATTCCAATACCTTTGTACTTTGGCATGATCGATTGGGACACCCAGGATCGGTCATGATGAGACGGATTATAGAAAGCTCATATGGGCATCCGTTAAAGAATTTCAAAATTCTTTCGAATAATGAATATCCTTGCACTTCGCGTTATCAAGGCAAGTTGATTATCAGGCCATCACCAACAAAGGTTGGGACTGAGTCACCCACGTTTCTGGAACGTATACAAGGGGACATTTGTGGACCTATTCACCCACCTAGTGGGTCGTTTAGGTATTTCATGGTCTTGATAGACGCATCCTGTAGATGGTCTCATGTGTGCCTGTTGTCATCACGCAACCTTGCGTTTGCGAAATTAATGGCACAAATAATTCGTCTACGAGCACAATTTCCAGATAATCCAATCAAGTCCATTAGACTGGATAATGCTGCTGAGTTTACATCCCAAGCATTTAATGATTATTGCTTATCAGTCGGCATAAAAGTTGAACATTCTGTAGCTCATGTTCACACTGAAAACGGTCTTGCAGAATCGTTAATTAAACGCCTGCAGTTGATTGCAAGGCCATTACTTATGAGAACGAGGCTGCCCACTTCGGTATGGGGTCACGCCATCTTACATGCAGCAATGCTAATTCGTCTCAGACCGACGAATTACCACAAGTATTCCCCGTTGCAATTGGTTTTGGGTCATGAACCCAATATATCCCATTTAAGAATTTTTGGATGCGCAGTATATGTGCCTATAGCACCGCCATCCCGCACCAAAATGGGTCCGCAAAGAAGGTTAGGAATATATGTTGGGTTTGAATCGCCCTCCATCATTCGCTACCTCGAAACATTGACAGGCGACTTGTTTACTGCACGATTTGCAGACTGTCGATTTGATGAGACACTTTTCCCAAAATTAGGGGGAGAAGTTGGTGAAACCAAACGGGAAATTTTGTGGAAAAATGCATCATTATCTCATCTTGATCCACATACCTCTATTTGTGAAAGAGGTGTACAAAAGATTATCCATTTGCAAAGAATAGCAAATCAAATGCCTGACGCATTTACGGACTTGAAGAGGATAACGAAATCCCACATTCCCGCAGAAAATGTTCCAATCCGTATTGATGTCCCTGTTGGACAATCATCTAGTGTCATAACCAATGAGTCGAATGCACGCCTGAAGCGTGGCAGACCATTAGGTTCCAAAGATCGAAATCCTAGAAAGAGGAAAAAGAACGATCAAAATGACACCACGAAAGAATCTCATGATTTAACAAATTCTGAGATTCATGAAGAATCCATTGAGCCCGAGACTCTGGAAAATACGGAACTATCCCTAAATCCAATTAATATTGAGGCAAATATTAATCGAGTGGATATTGTGGTGGATAATGCCTTTGCTTATAATGTAGCATCTAGCATTATGCAAGAATGTGAGGATCTCGAACCTCAATCTGTTGAAGAATGTCGAAAAAGACAGGATTGGCCAAAGTGGCAAGAAGCAATTCAATCAGAATTGAATTCGCTGGCAAAACGTGAAGTTTTTGGCCCTATAGTTGAAACACCTAATGGTGTTAAGCCTGTCGGCTATAAATGGGTCTTTGTACGCAAAAGAAATGAGAAAAACGAGGTACAAAGATATAAGGCACGCCTTCTTGCACAAGGTTTTTCTCAAAGGCCTGGTGTCGATTATGAAGAGACATATTCGCCGGTAATGGATGCGATAACCTTTCGTTATCTCATAAGTTTTGCTGTCCATGAAAAGCTTGCCATGCACTTAATGGATGTGGTTACTGCCTATCTTTATGGCTCACTTGATAATGAGATATACATGAAAATTCCCGATGGACTCAAGATGCCAAACGGGCATAATTCGAAATCTCGGGAAATGTTCTCAATTAAATTGCAAAGATCCTTGTATGGTCTAAAGCAATCTGGACGAATGTGGTATAATCGTCTTAGTGAGTACTTGTTAAAAGAAGGCTATATAAATGACGCCATTTGCCCGTGTGTTTTTATAAAGAAAACAACATCGGAATTTGTTGTACTTGCTGTATATGTCGATGATATAAACCTTATTGGAACTCCTATAGAACTCCAAAAGGCAATTGATTATCTAAAGGATGAATTCGAGATGAAAGATCTCGGAAAGACTAAACTATGTCTTGGTTTGCAAATTGAATATTTGGCAAACGGAATTTTTGTTCATCAATCTACCTATACAGAAAAGGTACTGAAACGGTTTTACATGGATGAAGCACATCCTTTAAGTACACCGATGGTTGTTCGATCACTTGATGTGAATAAAGATCCATTCCGACCACAAGAAAGGAATGAAGAGCTACTTGGTCCTGAAGTACCATATCTTAGAGCAATTGGCGCACTAATGTATCTTGCAAATACTACAAGACCTGACATATCCTTTTCAGTTAATGTCTTAGCAAGATTTAGCTCGGCTCCCACGAGGAGACACTGGAATGGGATCAAACACATATTGCGGTACCTAAAGGGAACTACCGATATGGGCTTATTTTATGGCAAGAATTGCAGCCCGGATCTTGTTGGTTATGCTGATGCTGGATATTTGTCCGACCCACACAAGGCTCGATCTCAAACGGGTTATGTGTTTACCTGTCGGGAAACCGCCATATCTTGGCGATCGACTAAGCAATCAATTGTGGCTACTTCATCTAATCATGCCGAGATAATTGCTATTCATGAAGCAAGTCGGGAGTGTGTGTGGTTAAGGTCGATAATACATCATATCCAAGACAAATGTGGTTTGAAGTGTGATAAACTACCCACAACTTTGTATGAAGACAATGCAGCATGTATAGCTCAATTGAAGGGAGGATTCATAAAAGGAGATAGAACGAAGCATATTTCACCAAAGTTATTCTTCACACATGATCTTCAAAAGAATGGTGATATCAATGTTCAACAGATTCGTTCAAGCGAAATATGGCTGATTTGTTCACAAAATCTCTACCAAAGTCAACCTTCAAGAAGCTAGTTCACAAGATCGGGATGCGAAGACTTAAGGACATAAATTGATGTTCTTATCAGGGGGAGTTTAAGGCGCGTTGCACTCTTTTTCCCTTACAAGGTTTTGTCCCACCGGGTTTTCCTTGCAAGGTTTTTAACGAGGCAACCAATAGGCGCATATTCAAACATGTGTACTCTTTTTCCTTACTTTAATTTTTCCCATTGGGTTTTGTTTTAAGGTTTTAACGAGGCACATCATTGAATAGACATTCAAGGGGGAGTGTTATAAATACACTTCTATTTAAGGTGAATGTCTTTAATTAGAGAGATTCTAGAGTTCTATTCTTGGTAGATAAATCATCCTCCTCCCTATAAATAGAGGTGCCCTCTACCATTGTAAATCACTCCTAACATTCTCTAAGTATCAATAAGAAGAACTCTCTCTACTCTTCTCTCTATTGCTCTTGTTCTTGCATTATTGTTCTTGTCTTTTATATTATTTCATAACAAAAAGTATATCTTTAACAGATTTTCTGGCTCCGCTTTCAGTTTGGATCTTGATCTTCTCATAAGTCATATCCATAGTGGATAATAGGTACGGACAATTCTAGCCAAACAATAAATGATTAAGTAGCACAAACACAAATAAAAAAAAAAGGAAAATAGAAAATAGAAAAGATGCAAACGCCGCGTCCCAACAGAAGAATGATATCTTGTAGCTAGAGGCCTGAAATTATTCGCTTGTATTTAAAAAGGAGAGTTTTCCCTATTTAAATATATTAAAATTATGGCACTATTCTCATAATATCTTTGATTCTTTAATTTTCATCCGAACGGTCTCCATCTTCTTAGCTGCTTTCACACCCTCAAATATTAATGAAGATTGACGACTATACTACTTTTACAAAAAAATTGAAAATCTATCCTTTGGAGAAAAAAAAAGCGTAAATTGAAAGGGTCACTGTCTAAACTTTTATAAGTCAGACAATGAAAGAAATACCACGTTATATATTTTCTTTCTTGTTATCGTTACTATTAATTAGTGTCATTGAGTATTAAGTACTCCAAATTCTTAGTCAAATAACTATTTTTGCATCTATTGTCATTGGAATAGAGGATAAGGGGTCAGTAATTTGGTTTGAATATATCATGAAGTGCACCTCAAATTAGACTGTTGTGTATCTGTCATTTTCGTTTCATTTAAATCCCTTTTCATCTTTGTCCCAAATCTTTTGCGTGTGCCACCTTATTCGTCTAATGTGTGACAAACACACAAACGCAAATAATTCTATTTTCGTCCTTTTCATTTTAAGGACATCAAAACAACGAAGATTCACCCTCTTCGAAAAAATAAGGAAGAATGGATGAGGATCGAGACAGGGGCGGATCTAAGATTTGAGTCTTTTGGATTTCTATCGTAAGTTAATATGCAATAATACGTTGGTTCACAGTTAGATATTTATAAATATTTATTGAAATTTTTAATATAAATACAGAATTTACGCAAGAGCTAATAGGTTCCCGAGAACCCGTATTCCATGCTTTAGGTCCGCCTCGGGATCGAGATAAAAATGTCAGCCTCTCCTGTAAAATACGGCACACTTGAGTATTTTGGTTTGGTAAAAATATATTTTGTTAAATTAATATTTGGATAAAATTAGGAAAAGTTAATTATGATCATAACTCCCCACAAACTCACTTTGATGGAAAGTGGGGGAAGTTAATTATGGTTATAACTCCCCACCAACTCACTTTGATGGAAAGTGGGAACTAAACTGATGGTCCCTCTCTCTGCCTAATAAAAGGAAGAATAGCCTACTCCATCTATTCTATTCTGAACATAGAAAAGGAAAAGAGAGAGAGAAATACTGATTTTCTTAAGAACATCAACTCTGAAGAAGACATCCTGGATTCAGGTATGTTTTCTTGATTGAAGTTATTGTATTTCTATTTTATATGAAAATCATATAGTTCTGCGGTTCTGAATAATTGAAAGGATTTACATAGATTATTATAAATCACAATCTAGAATTAAGAAAATCCTAACATGCAGTATCAAGAGCACACGTTTAGGAACCAATGATTATTCGCTAAAATTAACGTTTCCTTAATTTTGTGAATCCTAATTGTGTATTCTAGGAACTTCACAATTACTGTCAATAGTAATAACGAAGAAGATATAAATTGACTTTTATGTGTTGATGACCAATAGTATATTTGATTTCATGATCTCGTTCGCTTTGTGGATTCGACAAGTAAAAGATTTGCTTTAAATACTTGACTTCATAATTAGTAAGTAAACGTGAAATTGTGAAAACAAAATTCATCACGCTATTTAGACACAGTAGAATACTTATGAATTTATTGGATTCGCCGATGTGGATTCAATGATAAAATCTAAACTTAAGAATTATATTTGGAAGAATACTGTTTCAAAATTTCGTTGGAATTATAAACATGAGGTTCGTTAATCACCAAAGTGATCGAATCATTCTGAATAATCAATTCCAAAATAATAATTTGTTATACCCAATTACCCATAAGTTTTGATATATATAAACGACATGATGGATATTTTTTGTGGATAAATTGAAGTTCTTGATTATAAGACATATATGGATCGCCCAAAGGTTGATTGTTTGTTCTTATAATTACTGAACATTAGATCGATAATTTAAATGTATCGTTAGTTTTATTTATTTATCCAAAGATAGTAAATACTACTAACTTGTACGTCAAAATTATCGAATTATGTAAACTTTATTTTAAGCATCATTATGCTAAAAAATATATATTTTGTGTTATGCCCAAAGGTGGACATCAATATACATTTAAGAGTAAAACATAAACCATTCTGAATTTAACGACTTATTTAATTTTAACTCAAAGAATTAATGAATGGGCATATTTTATTTGTAGCACTTGCTCTTCATTCGCACTCCGCTTCTGTTACGACCTTTAACGGACTCAACTTCTCAAATTTTGGTGCAAACAGATAAAATTCCATCTTGGAGTTTTAGATCATGATGTTGAACTTTATACTGAGAGGCCAATATCTATTACTGAAACTAGTAGTACTGAAGAAAGGTCCTATTTTAAGCACTGGAACCGGTCTTACAGATAAAGCCTAATGTTTATACGAATAAATATTGCGGGCAACATTAAGACTACTCTTCCCAAAACTCAAAGTGCGAAAGAACTTTTGAAACTTGTGGAAGAATGCTCTCAAACTGCTGATAAGTCTCTTGCTGGGACACTAATGGGCACTTTAACCACCATAAAATTTGATGGTTCGCGTATCATGCATGAGCATGTCATTAAAATGTCAAATATAGCAGCAAGACTTAAGACTAGGGGAAAGGAAGTGGATGAGAATTTCCTTGTTCAATTCATTATTAACTCATTACCATCTGAATATGGCCCTTTCCAATTGAACTACAACATCATGAAAGACAAATGAAACGTGCATGAACTGCACGGTATGCTAGTTCAAGAGGAAACATGGCTGAAGAATAAAGGAACCCACTCCATTAATCTTGTAGGCTATCAAGGATCTGGAAAGAAAGGAAAGAAACATGGAAAAGTTAAGTAGAGGAAACATAATGTCAATGAATCCTATTCTCAAGTACATAAGAAGGAACACAAGAATGATAAGTGTTGTTTCTATGGAAACCTGGACACTTTCAGAAAGATTTCCTAAAACGTAAGGCATGGTTCGAGAAGAAAGGTAAGCCTTGTGCTATTAGGTGTCTCAAATAAAATTTAATTGAAGTTCCTTATAATACTTGGTGGATTGACTCTGGCTCTACTGTTCATGTTTCTCATACGATGCAGGGATTCCTTACAACAGAAATCATAAATCAGAATGAAAGAATTGTGTACATGGGGAATAGAGTCAAGGCTCTAGTTGAAGCTGTCGGGGTTTATTGTTTAATCGTAGATAGTGGGCGTCACTTAGACTTATTTGAAACTTTTTATGTACCTTCTCTTTCAAGAAATTTAATTTCCTTGTCTAAGTTAGATAAAGTTGGATATTTTTTAAATTCTGGCAATGGATGTTTCAGTTTGTTTAAGCATAATCATCTTATTGCTTATGGTATTATTTCTGATAATTTCTACAAATTGAACCTTGATAATCTGTTTGCCGCCACCCTCCTAACTCTGTATCATAATATTGGAACCAAACGTAGTTTGGTGAATAAACATTCAGCTTACTTGTGGCATAAACATTTAGGTCGCATATCCAAAGAAAGACTTGAAAGGCTGGTTAAGAATGCAATACTTCCAAATTTATATTTTACAGACATTAATATTTGTGTGGATTGTACTAAAGGAAAACAAACAAAACACACGAAGAAAAGAGCCGCAAGAAGCACTCATCTTCTTGAAATTATACACACTGATATATATGGTCCTTTTGCTGTCACTTCTTTCAGTAAGGAAAGATATTTTACCACCTTTATTGATGACTTTTCACGTTATGTATATGTCTATTTGTTGCATGAAAAATCTCAAGCAGTGAGTTCCTTAGAGGTATTTATTAATGAGGTTGAAAGACAACTATATAGAAAGGTGAAAATAATCAAGTCAGACAGAGATGGTGAGTATTATGGAAGATATGATGAAACTGAACAACACCCTGGTCCATTTGCTAATTTCCTTGAAAAGCGTGGCATATGTGCTCAATACTCAATGCCTGGCACTCCACAATAAAATGGTGTGGCTGAAAGGTGTAATCGTACATTAATAGACATGGTTAGGAGTATGTTGAGTAATTCATCTTTACCAATCTCATTGTGGATGTATGCATTAAGGATTGTCGTATACTTCCTAAATAGGGTTCCTAGTAAAGCAGTCCCAAAGACTCCGTTTGAACTTTGGACTGGTATGAAACCTAGTTTGAGGGACTTGCATATTTGGGGTTGCCCGGCAGCAATAAGAATTTATAATCCACTCGAAGAGAAACTGGATTCAAGAACAATCAGTGGTTTCTTCATTGGTTACCCACAAAAATCAAAAGGGGATAGATTTTACTGTCCAAATCATAGTACAAGAATAGTTGAAACTAGAAATGTTAGGTTTATTGAGAATGGTGAAAATAGCTGGAGTGAGGAACCACGTAATGTGGAAATTAAAGAAGTCAATGCAAGTTCCCCTACCCTTCACTTCTTCTAAACTTGTTGTTCCTGAAGTTGTTGTACAACCTAACAACCATCAAGAACAACAAATAAATGATCCTACTACTAATAGTGAAATTGCAGTTAATGAACCTACAGTAAATGAACCACAAGAAGTAGCATTAAGAAGATCTCAAAGACAAAAGATATCTGCTATTTCAAATGATTATTTAGTTTATCTATATGAGTTAAAAATTAACTTTGCAATTGCTAATGATCCAATTTTATTTTCACAATTCATTGACAGTAATAATTCTGATAAATGGTTAGATGCTATGAAAGATGAGTTGAAGTCTATGGAATAGAATAAAGTTTGGGACCTTCTTAAATTACTGAAAGGTTGCAAAAGAGTCGGGTGTAAATGGGTCTTTAAGACCAAATGCGACTCGAATGGCAACATTGAATGTTACAAGGCCATACTTGTTGCCAAAAGTTTCACTCAGGAAGATGGCATTGACTATAAAGAGACATTTACCGGTCTCTAGAAATGATTCACTCATAATTATAATGGCTTTATTAACTCATTATGATTTAGAGCTACATCAAATGAATGTAAAAATTGCCTTTTTAAATAGAAATTTAGAGGAAGAGGTTTATATGGATCAACCAGAGGGGTTTGCCATTAAAGGAAAGGAACACAAGGTGTGTAAACTTAAGAAATTAATATACGGACTTAAACAAGCTTCCCGACAGTGGTATCTTAAACTTAATGAAACTGTTGTCACCTTTGAATTTAAAGAAAACACTGTTGATCGGTGTATATATCTGAAGGCCAGTGAGAGTAAGTTTATTATGTTAGTCTTGTATGTTCATGACATCTTGCTTGCTACTAGTGATCTTGATATGATGCATGACACCACAAAATTCCTTTCTGATAACTTTGAGATGAAAGATATAGGAAAAACGTCCTATATGATCGGGATAGAAACATTCTGAAATAGATCACTAGGATTATTGGGATTATCTCAGAAAGCCTATATTAATAAAGTTTTAGAAAGATTTAGAATGGAAAAATGCTCATCAAGTCCCGTTCCAATTCAGAAAGGGGATAAATTCAGTCTCAATCAATGTCCAAAGACTGAATTTGAATGTATGCAAATGAAAGATATTCCTTATGCATCTATAGTTTGGAGCTTAATGAATGCCCAGACATGTACACGACCAGACATCAGTCTTGTTGTTGGAATTTTGGAAAGATATCAAAGTAATCCAGGGATGGACCAGTGGAAGGCTGGAAAGAAAGGGTTGCCTTACTTGCAAGGAACGAAAGGTTTATGCTCACTTACAGAAGATCTGATCATCTTGACGTGATTGGATATTCATATTCAGATTCTGCTGGTTGTATGGATACAAAAAAATTTACATTTAGTTATTTATTCCTGTTAGCTGGAGGAGCAATATCATGGAAGAGTACGAAGCAGTTTGTCATAGCTGCGTCTACTTTGGAAGCTGAATTTGTGGCATGCTTTGAGGCTACCGTTCAGGCAAATTGGCTGCAGAACTTTATTTCAGGACTTTGATTAGTTGACAATATTGCCAGGATGCTGAAAATTTATTGTGATAATCCCGTAGCAGTCTTTTTCTTTAAGAACGACAAATATCCAAAGGGTGCTAAGCATATGAAAGTGAAATACTTTGTTGTCAAAGAAGAAGTCCAGAAACATAAAGTGTCAATTGAACATATTAACACTAAACTTGTGATTGCCGATCCTTTGACGAAAGGATTACCACCCAAAATATTTGTTGAACATGTTGAAAGAATGATCATTCTTAATAGCAATGTATGAATTTATCTAAAGTCTTTATTATATTTATGAAATTGACACTTTGAGCTCATTTAAACATATGTTTTTGGTATTTTATACATGTTTTCTCTTGTATACATAATATTGAGAATAACGATGACAGGTTCAGGCTTAGATAAAGATATTCTAAGCATTAACCTTGGACCAATAAAATATTACCTTTACATGTTGTATTGGGTAATGGACTGATATTATAGTACATGGAAGGGACTATATCGAGCAAGTGGTTTACAACCGCCATGACTCATATAAGTTTACTTATTCAATAACAACAAGTGATGTGTTTAATAAATGAGTAACATTTTAGTGTTCACATAATGATTGAGATATTTATTAAATCATTAAGTGAGTAACATTACGTGCACCAAGTGGAAGAATGTAAAATATGGCGCACGTGAGTATTTTGGTTTGGTATAAATATATTTTTTTAAATTAATATTTGGATAAAATTAGGGGAAGTTAATTATAGTTATAACTCCCCACTAACTCACTTTGATGGAAAGTGGAGGAAGTTAATTATGGTTATAACTCCCCAATAACTTACTTTGATGGAAAGTGGGAATTAACTGATGGTCTCTCTCTGCCTATTAAAAGGAAGAATAGCGTACTCCATCTAGATTTTCTTAAGAATAGCAACTCTGAAAAAGACTTTCGCTCAATTTAATTAAAAAAAATACAATATGGATTCATATAAATTTTCTTAATTGAAGTTATTGTATTTCTATTTTATGTGAAAATCATATAATTCCACGGTTCTGAGTAATTAAAAGAATTTATATAAATTATTTATAAATCACAATTTACAAAGAAGATAGGGTTCTAGAGGGAATTAGTGTCAATCTCACACTTCGGAAGATAACTATGAATTTCTATTAACTGATATTTTTCTTTCAAATTATAGTGTAAAAATAATTGAAAGTGAAGAAAACAAATTCCTCTTCTAACTAACTGGTCAACTCAACGAAACAGGTCGAATTGAAATATGGATCACATCGTTATTATCGATATGTGAATGATATTTTTTCTCTCATAACATAAGTAGTTTAGCCAACAACGGGCGCCGCTGCCATTTTGGTGAAGTCTATTGATTTGTATTAGATGTGTGACTGAACAACAAGTCTATTCAATGGTCCCATACATTGCATAGGATTATCTTGTAATTTAATTAAATAGCGTCCAATTAAAGTTATGTCCTACCAAGCTGTACCTATTTCATTTTAGGTACCAAAGATGGGTCACAAACATTATGGTCTACGCCCTCCCTATCCCAACAAATACAAGAATATTAATTTGAATTTTATGAGTTGGAGTTCATAAATTTAATATAACCATTCAAAAATTTAGAATTTGTGTTTGTATATATATATATATATATATATATATATATATATATATATATATATATATATATATGAAATTTAAACTAAAATTATTGAATTTGAATGAATATATAACATATACTCTATCCATCCCTGGATGCACACATTCATGTATGTCTTTATAACTTTCAATACCAGGCTGTATTTATTGGATGTCTTATCCAGCTCAACACGATTTGAGCAACGCATGCACCATCGCTTTTAGATATGCCAATTATCAGCAGCAAAATTTGACGCACTAATTCTTTAAAAATATAATAATTATGATACATATCAAGAGAATATAAATTCAATATTTTCTAACATATCTAATTTTGTATTAACATAAAACTATTCGCTCATACTTAAACTTGTTGTAATTATAATATATGCAAACCGTGCAAAGTTTGAACTTTAACGTATAAATTTTTGCATAGAATATCTCAATGTGATTCTAGCTAATTAGATGTTAATGATCTAAATATTTAGGAATCACTAATTAGAATTGAAAAACTGTATATCTTCCTGATGCATAGAAAATTTTAAGCCACTTGCAAATTTCCATATGAGAAACATACATCAAATTGTCCAAGTTATTTTGCATTTTACTACATTCAAAAGGTAAACCTTATTGGTAATTACGTGGACCCAGCTTCACTCTCATGCTTGTAAAAATAATATGTTTTTTACTTCCCCCTTATGCTTAGTTCTTTAATTTACCTCTTTCAAAACTTTTAAAGAAAGAGAACGTTCTAAACAAGGGGAATATATAAAAGAATAAAATAAATTAATACTAAACTAATTCAAAAAAGATAAAAGAAAAAAAACAATTAACTACTAAGGGAGTAGTAGTAAGGTAACAAAAAGGAGTAGTAAGTATCGTGAATTAAGAAAAAGTAACCCAAAAAAGAAAGAAAGTGAAAGTTCTCCACAAGGCGAAGTTTGAAAAAGAATAAAATAAAATAATACTAAACTAATTCAAAAAAGATAAAAGGAAAAAAATAAACCAATTAGCTACCAAGTATTATAAAACTATTAGTAAATGTAAATGTCCATTACTTTCACTAGTTTTATCTATAACATAAATAATCTTCTATTACTAATCACTATAATGATTGTAACCTCCACGTCTCCATAACCCCTCCCTCCTCATGATTTTCCCACATGATCTTTGTTAATGCTACGTTTAACACAATCCTTGTGTAACCTTCCATGTAATATATAAATATAGGCATGAAATATGATATGGGACACGCTTGGACACTTGACCAAATAAAAAAGTTATCTTTTTTTCTCTTATTCTATTACTTATCTTCTTATTTTATACTATTATTTTAAGCTACATTTCTTAACACGTTATCAGCACGAAGTCTTTAACCTCAAAGTTAAACTCTCATTTTCTCCAAATTAAGTTCCCATTCTTTATTCGCAAGGTATATACTTTTAACTAATCATGTTCATACTTTATTTAGTTTCCATAATATTCTTGTACACTCAAATATCTGTATTTTGAAACGATGATTGGTTATACTAACCGGTCCTACTTTTGCATCTTTACTGTTTTTGTTTCCGAATGATATAAAAATTTCTTACTTAATAAAATAGATACAACAAGCTTTATACTAAAAACTTGTCAGAGATAATGAGAGGTTCTTATAAGCCTAACTAGGCTATTAGGATATTATTTGCGTAGAAACTATTTATTATACGTTTTTTTTGGAATTGTTAATCATATAGTTTATATAGATTACATTTTTAAAATTAAGTCAAATTATTTTTTTATGGTATTATCCTAATGATTTCTAAATTAATTATCTTCTTTGATAGTTTTTACTATATCGGATTTGTTAAAGTTTGAGTTTGTGGCACTTGACATTTCTAGAAAGAATTACCTATCATGAATTCTCGATGTCATGATTCACCTAGCCGCTAAAGGTGTTGGTGACGCCATTACTCAAGGTAATGAAGCATAAAGCTAGGACAAAGCGAATGCCATAATTTTCCTTCGTTATCATCTTGATGAAGGTTTTGAAGGTTGAATATTTGCACTGAAAGGTCCACTTGAATTGTGGACTGGCATGAAGAAAAGATATAATCACTTGAAGCTTATGGTATTGCCAAGGGCTCGATATAAGTTGATGCACTTACGGTTGCAGGATTTTAAGACCATAAGTGAGTATAACTATGTTTTATTTCGAATAACGTCCCAATTAAAATTACGTGGAAATGTTATGAATGATGAGGATTTGTTGGAAATGATTCTAACGACTTATCATGCCTCAAATATGGTATTACAATAGTAATGCCGTGAAAGGATTTTTAGAAAGTATTTTGAAAGGATTTTTAGAAAGTATTTTGAATTAATCTCACGTCTTCTGGTGGCTGAGCAACATAATACCCCTTTGATTAAAAATTATGAAGTTCGTCCCGCAACACCAGATCCAATTTGTGAAGCGTATATCGTAGCGAGACGTGATAAGTTGAAAAAAGACAGAATAATTATCATGGATATATAAATTTACGTGATAATGACAATGGCAAAAGTTGAGATAATAATCGTTATCGTGGTGGTCATGTCAAACAAGAGAACAATATAGGTTCTCAAAACAATCCTTCAAGAGACAAACTAGTAACTGCCACCGCTATGACATGAAATCATTAAAAAATTAAATATCGTGCACCTGAGCATTTTTTTCAAGCTTTGTCAAAACTCCATCAAAAGAAAGGTAAATAATATTGGAGTATCTTCTGCAAATGTAATAGTGGAGTCTTACTTGACCTTTAAAAATTTTTTTGAGGCAGGACCTCCAAACAAAAATGATGATAATGCCGAGCCAATCTTGCTTTGAATAATGATGATTTTGAAGGCCTCGATGATCTTACTCATTTGAAAGTTGAAGACTTCTTTGGCGATCAAAACAAAAATTTGATAATTTTACTAGGGAGTACAATTACATAATTTTTTTTATTTTCAGTATTTTTTTTATCTCGTTAAGTTACTTTATTCTTAAGTAGTACCTAAGTGTGGTTAGTTTTATCATAATTCTTATGGTGCATTTTTATTGAAGAAAATGAAAAATTTCAGTCTTAAATTGGATCCAAGATGAGTAATGAAGATTTATGATTTTTGATAGAGCTACAACTCACACAATATTAAGAGAAAAGAAAATTTTCTCTTATTTGGTTATGAAAAAGACCTATGGTAATACAATGTTTGGTAAAACAAAATTAATTAAGGCCTCTAGAAGAACGAACAAATTACTACCTGGAGGAACGATATTGATTATTAATAATGCATTGTATCGTAGTAAGTTTGAAAGAAACTAGTTCAGTTTCAAAGCTATTCACCAAAATGGCTACCATATCGTGACCTAAGAAAATGTTGAATAACTTTATATTATTACAATAAAAGCAGAAAAAATTACATGCATGAAATATTACCAACATTTTCTTTTCGGCTGTATCACACAAACATTGGTATGGTTGTATCAGATGCCATAGTCGATAAAAGATTTACTACTTCTAATAATTTTATCATTTAACATGACCGATTAGGAATACCCAGTTCTAACAAGATGCGCATAATAATAGTAAATCCAAATAAGCACACATTGAAGAACAAGAAGATTTTTAAATTTATGCAATTATGTTGTGCTGCATGTTCTCAAGGAAAATTTCTTATTAAACCATTAGTAGCTAAAGTTAGAAATGAATCCCCTGCGTTTCTGGGACATATACAAGGTGATATATGTGGGCCTATATGTTGTTACCCAATTTTTACCTGTATTTTTTAAATATGCAAAGTACCTTCACAATAGCTCATATATGCATATATAAGTATATCCCAAGGTTTCATTTTTTTTCTTAATTTTTCAAAGATTTTTAAAATAATTTATCGCCATATTTTATCAAGAAAAACCCAATAACTATCCCCAAAATTATTATTTTCGTGATTCAATTATTGGATTCTCATATTTATGCTACAATACAGTTAAGACATTTTTAAATATTATTACAAATTTATTTAGAATTTTTAAGAATAAAGTTGCATAATTGCAATATTAGCTATTTTTTAGTTTAAATTTGTCTCATGTTTATAAAATGAGATCATATATTTTTAAATTTTTAATTATATATTATAAATTATTTTGATGCTTTCAATTTGTTTTCAGAAATTTATTTACTATTTTCTATAAATTACATGGAAACAAAGGGCTATTTAACTTGTAGCCAATTTTGGCTTTCAAATTTAGCCTAAACCAACTAGACCCCAAACCAATTGAAGAACCCATCAGATCTAGGCCCAAACCCAAACCATGCCGGACCAATCTACCCTATTCAATTTGGACCGTTGATTATTTAGATCAACGGTCCCTATTCCACCTTCCTAAATTAAACCAAATGACCCCCCAAACCCCCTTATTCCTCACTCAACCGACTTTCATCTCTCTCTTTATCTCTGGTTCTCTGTAGACCCTTAACCTTTCCCCTCCACTCAGATGAACTTCACTTGCCTTCTTCGGCCACCTCCTTGCCTGAATCCATGGTGGTCTCACTGCCTACCGACCTTCTATGGCTCCTACACGTTTAGTTACTAATTTTCAAGGCCTGACCATGAAGAAGCTTGGGCAAGACCTTGTTTGATTCAAGTTCTACAGATATCTCTAGCCTTGCTCTGGCAAGCCATGGCTGTTTGAGCCTGACCTCGACTCTTACTGCTTATATCAATGACTATCCAAGCCTTTCTCACCATATGGATTCCTCTGAAACCCTAGCTTTTGAGGTTCTTTTTATTTCTTTAGATCTGTTCTAGAACCGTGTTTCCCTAAGCTTTTAAATGATTTCTTGAGATTTATTTCAAAAAGAAATGCTTTCAAAACCTTTATTCTCTTTCGATTTAAGTTTTTTGAGTTATTTAGATGTTTCTCTGATTTTCTTTTCTCTTGTTTTTTTCTTTTACTATGTTTCTTCTACTGTGTTTCTTTTTGTGTTTCTTCTGCCGTGTTTCTTTATATGGTTCTTCTACTGTGTTTCTTTATACGTTTCTTCTATTGTGTTCATACTTGTTCTTCTACTGAGTTTCCTATATGTGTATTCTAATATGTTCATATGAGTTCTTCTACTGTGTTTTACATGTTGTTCTTTCACTATGTTTCTCATGAGTTTTGCTACTGAGAGAGCATGTTAAAGGTCTTAGTTCCTTTCTGAGACCTCTGAACTCGTTTCATTAGTATCTTTTTCCTTGATTACTTGTCCTTTCATATCTGCATTCGATTGATGGCAAGAACCCTAGTTTGGGGAATCATTCAAGTTTTAAGACCATTGGCTGTGTGATTTATTTGATCATTACCTCTGAACTTGTTTGATTTCAAAAGAAATAACCTAACCTCTTTGAACCTATTTCGAGTTTCTGAAATCTACTACTTGATTAGGTTTTAAAAGCTTTGTTTTGACCATTGTTTCTTTACATGGTTCAGATTCCCTGCTAAAATTTTCTAGGGTCCTTATACTGGATCTTTTGTGTGCCATTTGATACAATCACTCTTCCACATTGCTGAGTTACCGAGACCGACCTATGTGACTATCATGTTCCTATAGTCTACTACTTACTGATTTTGCAATCGTATGACATTTTTATATGTGATGAACCTCCCTTTAAAATGTCTTTCAATTTTTGATTAATTTGGGGCTTCCATCCTAAAGCCTAATTGATTTCTTTCCTTATTTGCTAATTTCCCTGTTACTTGGTTTGAGTCGAAAACTTTCCTTAGCTTTTCTGACTTGGTTCATTCATGGACCAGTAATTACAAACCTCTAACTCTTTGATTTACTATGTACTAATAGATTTTTACCTTATTTTGTTTTAACCGTGTATTTCAAAAGTCTTCCCCTAAATAAATTCCTATGTATTTTTCCCTAATTGCCTACTTTGCACAAGATGCTTGTTTGATTGCTTTCCTTAGTTAAATAAGTCTTATGTTGATTAATTTTAATTGATACCCAGTTCCATAATTATTTTTCTTACCTTTTTGTCCACCTATTTTCAAAATATAAGTACCTGGCTCTTCCACTGAAAAAACATAAGAACACTTTTAGTTTTTCTACACACCAACACTCATCGTCTTCTGAACTTATACTGATACTAAAAAGAATTTTCTCTTGTTACTTATACTGTGGCCTGTTTACAAGTCTTGTTGCCTGCTTTTCTCTATTTGCTTTTTTTAAACCGGTATGTCCTAAATTATGGTTTTCAGCACCATAACAATGTGTTTGTTTACTACATTTGTAGGCATGTCTACTTACTACTTCTGTATAGTTCAAAACTTACACTAGCATGCTGAAGTTTCTTTTGCCTATTTAACTATGAATCAAAAACCCCTACCCCTTATGTGTTGATGCTATGGTTTGAGGCAATGCAATACGACAAATTATTGTCCATGAATCAAACTTGATGCCATGGGATCCTAGCCTTTAATAGTATGTGTTCTGGTCGGCTTATAGGTATGCTAGCACTCTCCATTGCTAGGCATGCCTAAAGTTTGGCCATGCCTAAGCAATATGCTCTTTACAATCTGCCTACTCCCCTGAACCCCTTATGTTTGCTTATTTGTAGCTGTTTCCCTCTCCTTTTCTCTTTAGCATTATGTTCATTACTTGCACACTTTCTTAGTCTTTAGGTTCTTCTCCCCTCTTGTGGGCCTTTTCTTGGGACCTCTTTGAACTCCCTGTGAACTTGGACACTTGAGGGCTGTATTGTACATTTGGGTGTGAGTATTGCCCGGAGTCCCATTGAGTCTCTTAGGGAACTTTGACACAGTCAAATGGGAGAAAAGCTTTGGATCATGATCTCTTGGAGTTGGTTTACCTCATATTTCAAATATGAAGTCTGAATCAGTCTCTCCTAGGTTGTACTTTTATTTATAATATTCCTTCTGATGTATTTTACTTTATTTTGGGATGTAATAATTTATAATAAAACTCTGGGGATGGTTAGTGAAAAAGGGTGGGTAACTATGTATGCAAAGGGTAAATACCATGTCTATTGGTATTTCTAAATTCTGCATATGCAATTCTCATATAGAAATCATGCCTATATGCATTTTTAAATTATTCATGCATATAGAAATCATGCCTATAAGTCCTTCAGAATTCTGTACATCCATTTTCATATAGAAATCATGAGCATAGGTATTAATATATTCAAATAGAAATCATGCCTACAGGATTGTCCGAATCTGCACATCCAATTACACCTAGAAACCATGCACATAGGTCTTTGCAAAATTCAACATCTAGATATCGTGTTCATATGTCTTAAGCAAATTCTACATCTAGATGTCATGTTCATAGGTTTGAAACGAGTCTTCTGCATTTTTATACCATGTATACAAGGTTCGAAATCAACAACGCGTAGAAAGCATGCCTATATGAACTCCTAATCGAATTTTGAGCTACTTCATTCACGTATGGAGCTAAAATTTGTAATAATAGGTACTATCAGTTGCAGAACTTATAATCTTCATTAAAACTTGCCTTTTTTTAAAAATCCAATTGCCCTCCTTTAGTGAGTTTAACCATTATGTTTCAGACCTTGTCATTTTATTGTTTTCTAAATTTATAAGATATCGTGCCTATAGGATCCTTGTCCAACACTTAGGCAAGCCTTAGGTAAAATTATTAATTAAATCTGTTCCATTAACTACAACCATCAGGCATTCTTGATTTGGGCTTATTATCTGAATTATGTAATAAATCAGTCCGCTCTAAACTTTAAGCTCTTTAATGTTTAGTATTTAATTAGACCCTAAACAGTATGTGTAATCCATGCTAATAACATGCTTCTTTGTTTAAAGGGGGTATATATGAGCCTTTGCTTGTTATGTGCTTTCCCCAACTTGCAATATGTGTTTTGTATATCGCCTTAGAGTTTTTACCTTTGAAACTACAAATATGCCAAATATATCTCCCCTTACGGATTGGTAGTCTTAAATGCCTTCGGGACTGGTAAGATTGGGATGGGTAATGACATGCAATAAGTAAACGAGACCATTCCGCGCTTTAATACCTTACGGGGTGGGAAGGGGTAGATATAGATATGATGACCACACGTTAATGTCATGTGTAGCCCCGAATTGAGGGGCAATTACTGGGAATTGTGTGGGGTGATCCATATGGTTAATAAACATAGGACCCCCTTTCCCTTATTTCTTTGTTTTTTTTTAAAATTTCAAACTCTTTCTTTTAAGAAAAATCAGCTTTTTTTTAACTCCTTTTCTATTTGTAAACCAATATGTGACAATCCCCTCTTATTTGAAGCTTTATTTGCCTACATGTTATTTGCACCTAAATTCACAACAATAGTCTGGCCGGGAACCACACTAGTGGATTCTGAGAGGTGCCTAACACCTTCCGCTTAGAATAATTTCAAGCTCTTACCCAATCTCTGGTTACTCAAATAAAAAATCTCTTGGTGTCTTAATGCACCCAAATCATTAGGTGGCGACTCTTCAAATCAAACCCAATTCCCAGAAAGGATGAGTTGTCCTCCCAAATGTAATAAACTCGATTTCGCGAGAAAAAGGAGGCACGACAGCATCGCGACTCCGCTGGGGTTCTTAGGCATTTACCATTTCAGACCTTTATTGTGAAGGTATGATTTTTTACGCATATTTGTTTTTTTTCTTTTAAGTATTCAATTTTCTTTTCGATTGCAAAACTGACTTGTCTCCTTTTTTCTTTTCTAAAACTGACTTGTCTCCTATTTTCTTTTAAATTTTATGCTTCTTTACTGCTTTCCTTTACTACATCTTTGCATTGTGAAGCTGTTGTATTTACTGCTTTATTAACATGCAAATACATGACTACATGCCTTTATTTGTTGCGTAATCATGCTTAACTTCATACTCCACTCGTGCCAAACAATCTTGTAGCATCGCTTATAATGAGTGGTTGCGCTCTTCCGATATTATCACCCCTAAATTTGAAAAAGGCATATTTGCGATAAAACCAATCGATTAACGGTGTAGGTTTCGGCTTCGTGCCTTTCCTCATTGAGTTGTCTGCTCAAGGGTACTGGTCTAAAACCCCATAGAAACCTTACTCTGTTTAAATTGTGCATCGATCATTGTCAAACCTAGCAGAGTCAGTTTTGTTGTCCGCATAATAACTCGATAAGATAGCCTTGTCCAAAGTCCACTGAGTTTCCCCAAGCCCAAACGGACACTGCCACGTTCTGTGCATTTATTCAGAGAACTAAATACTTTATGCTAATTGTTGATATTAAATAGTCGAGCCCGGTGGGGGTAAGGGCCTACCCCTTTTGTTATGCAGAAATATGAAGCACGAGGTCCCCAGTTTTGGTATGATTAGTACGCCCCCCTCTTGTTAGACTGATGGAGGAGTCTTTTATGAAATGACCAAACTAATTAATGGATAGAGAGGGCCTCCAAAGCTAGCGAAAAGCTTGAATATCTAGAATACCGTCTGCTGGAATTGGAAGGAAATGTGAGGAAGAGATCCACCGATTGCCAGAACACTGAAGGAATCGAAGGAGAACTCCCGGCGAAGGCATATTTAATGGTGAACCTATGCAAACTAGAGGTTTTTTTGATCAACGAGAGCATTTAATCTGGGACAAAATAGATAGGAGCTTTCTTCTTTTATGAAATGTAATAAGGACAATGAAAACTAGCAAATTTTATTTCCTATTATTTAGTGCCGATTTGGAATTCATCTACTTTTTATCAATAAAATAAGGAATTTAGCATTTCAAGTTCTCCAAATAAACTTGTCTCTAGGCCTACCTCGGGTGCAAAGAGGTCTCCAAATTAGGACACGTTTTACATTCCTGCACCATGCATTTAAATAATGTAACATGTTTTTATAATCCTCACTAACTTGTTACCTTTTTTTTTTTTTACTTTTTTAAATTTATTTCCCTCCCCAAAGGTTAGTTCGTGAACTCTGGCAATATCATCCTATTTCACGAGATCCAGGGGCCCTACACCTACTCCTCCTCTTAGTCTTGTCATACATAAGAACAAAGGGATGATGGAAGATTTGAACAAAGCCAGAAAGGAGAACTCAACTGAACGGGTAGAGGTCACTCATGGTCATGGTACTTTGGTTCCCAAGGAAAATGCATCCCAACTGGAACAAAACTTGCTGAAATTTCAAGAAGAACTTGACCAAGTTCAGAATCTAACAAATATGTCATTTTTCCTCACCAATCCAGATGTTAATTTCTCAAATGCTCAGAATCCTGTACCTCCACAAAATATCCCTAAGCAACAAAACCATCCCACTCCTCATAACCAATGCAACACCTGCCATTCCTCAAATAACACTCCACTTCTCATCCTAGAACTCTAGAACTCCACAAATGACCACTGCCAAACCAAACATAACACCCCTATCTATGTGGAGACTGTACCGTACTCCACCCAACCTATTTCAAGCAAACCCGAGTCCGATGATAAGGACTTGCTCATCTAATGCCTGGCAGATGAACTTAGAAGGTTGAGTAGCAGAATTCAAGGCGTTGAAGTTAGTAAGGTAATTGAAGGGATAAACTATAAAGATCTATGCATACAGCCCGATGTCGAACTGCCGGAAAGGTACGAACCTCCTATGTTTGAAATATTTGATGGTATAGGAGATCCAAAGGTCCATTTGAGAACACACTGTTACAAATCGGTTAGAGTAGGAAAAGACGAGAAAATCCGCATGAAGATTTTCAAGAGGAGCTTGAAGGGAGATGCTTTATCGTGGTACATTGGACAAGATCCAAAGAAGTGGTCAAACTGGGTAAGCATCACGTCTGATTTTATGGATAGATTCAGGTTCAACACGGAGAAAGCACCTGATGTGTTATATATCCAAAATCTAAAGAAGAAGCCCACAAAAACCTTCCGCGAGTATGCTACTCGCTGGAAGTTTGAAGTTGCTATGGTTAGGCCCACCTTAGAAGAAGAACAAATGAACAAATTCTTCATCCAAGCCCAAGACCCACAATATTATGAGAGGTTGATGATGATCGAGGGCCACAAATTTTCTAACATTATCAAGCTAGGAGAAATGATTGAAAAGGGCATCAAAAGCGGTATGGTTACGAATTTCGAGGCCTTGCAAGCTACAAACAAGGCCTTACTGTCAGGCAGTGTATCCAAGAAAAGGGACGTAGGATCCTTAATGGTGGAACAGAGAACCAAATATCTCATCAAATACCAAACATATCCAATGCCTCCACTCATATATCAGCCTACCCAAAATACCAAGTACCCTCTTCCTGTTACCAAACTCTACCACTCACCTGTCAATCCTCTCCTACATATCAGCCCACTTATCCCGAATATTCCTACCCAACATATTTTTACCAAGCTACAACACACAATAATCCCACTATCATTCCCCTTATCCAACCAAAACTTCCCTTGATCTCGTCCAAACTCTGACCGAAGACCCCGAAAATAGTATACAGCTATTGCTGAACCTATCGAATAGTTGTATGAAAGACTCAAAACTGATGGTAACGTCACCCCTATCCCTGCTGCTCATGAGAACCCTTCTCAGTGTGTTACAATAAATAAGTCTTGTGCATACCATTCCGACATAAAAGGGCTGACCATTGATGAATGCCACTCTCTCAAAGATAAGATCTAGACTCTGATTCATAGCAAGATTGTTGTGGCAATGGAACCTACTCCAAATTTACGCAATAACCCTCTGCTATATCACAAGGGTGGAGGCGTTCACATGGTTGAAATAGAGGATGATTAAGACCTTAAGGGATCGATCACTTTGATCACCGAAGGTGAAAATCCAAAGAAGCCAATAGTCACCCTTAATCCGATCATAGTCTAGATTTAGCCCTCTAGGTTCGTCAAGGTTAATATGTCTATGACGCATAAGTTTGAAGCACCAGGCTCTGGAAAGATGCCATCACCGATTGAGGTAGAATTCATTTCGCCAGCAAATGCGCATACAGCCTTTGAAGTTGTAGTTTTACCGCCCAAGGTGCATGCTCCATTCGAAGTAAAGATAGCCACACCGATTCCAATGGAAATGTTGGCCATAACACCATTCCATATAAATTCCATACCTTAGGACTACACAGCCAAGGGAAAAAGAAAAGGGAGGAAGGTCATGTTTGGAGAAGCTGTTGCGGCATAGGATATGACGAGAACTGAGAGGTTTATATCCAGAACATTTTGCTATATAAAGCAAGAAGGCCTCTAGTTGGCCAACCCTCATTGAAACTGGGCCCGATGATCTCTGGAGAAAGATACAAACCAAAGAATACTTGGTCATTGATCAGCCGAACAAAACACTAACGCAAATTTCCATCCTTGCTTTACGACAGAATTGCGATGCACATAAGAATGCCCTGTTATGGGTGCTGAGTGAGGCATATGTACCAAGCAACATCATCGGAAGAGAGATGGAAAACATGGTCGGGCAATTATTGGAAAGTCACAAGATCACTTTTCATAAAGATGAGCTGCCACCAGAAGGGTTAAGTCACAATGAGGCATTGCACATCACCGTACAATGTGAAGATTATTTCATTACCAGAATCATGATTGATGGAGGGTCCAACCTCAATATTTGTCCGTTGGTAACATTCAGGACATTAGGAAAGGGACTGCATGAGATCAAGGATCGGACTATCAATGTCAAAGCTTTCGACGGTTCCCAAAGGTCCACCATTGGGAAAAATAGCATGTGTTTGCAAATGGGTCCTACTTGGTTTGATGTCGATTTTCAAGTGATAGACGTGCTGGATTATTACAATCTGTTGTTGGGATGACCATGGATTCATGCCGCTGGGGCCGTAGCATCAACGCCACATCAGGTAGTGAAGTTTGAGTGGAATCACCAAGAGGTGATCATTCACGGTGATGGTAGCAATCCCGTATACAGTCGCCAGACCATCCCATCAACAAGAGGCAGAAGAAGATAGGCGGGAGACTTATCACCATATCGAGCGAGTTAAAGCCGTTGATAAGGAAAAATGGTGGGATAACAAAATATAAAGCATATTGAAATGGAGCGGATACGAACCTGGAAAGGGACTTGGAAAGAATCTCCAATGAATCACTAAGCCTATCAAATTAAAGAAACATGGCACCACCTTCAGTCAGGGATATGCATATACCTGGGAGGAATTTAACAACTAGTCACTATCATGGCGTGGTTCTTACTACCCATTGGAGCATCAGATACCACGCTTGGAACAGACTTGCAATCGACCAAAGTTATCTATAGGTCAGAAGAAGAGGAAGCACCGGCAGCGGTGTCGAATTGGTTCCTAGAAGACTATAATATGGATTGTTGTGTCATTTTTGAGGAGGATGGGGAGGATGGCCCTTCCATATAAGCTGTAAGCAGAGGAGCATGCCTCATGACTAGATCATCAGAACCACCAGAGCCCGGTGAGCCTCGGGGTAGCAAGGCTGAACAAACATCATGCACTATCTTTTATTTTTACTAGTTATTTTTGGCAATCCACTAGGCAGATGCCTATGGTTAGTTTTCATTAATAAAAAGAAATTGAAAATTACAACAAATAGGAAAAATAAAATAAGGGGGAACTAGCACCGGCATTGTTACCCATATAATAACAACCGGCGTAAACCTTACCTTATTAATCCTATTGAGGCCAATAAAAGCCTCAAGATCTAACAAGCAGTTCAAAAGAAGTAAGTAGCAAGAACTAAGAAAAGTATGATCCTCACAGAATTTATAACATGATCTGTGATGATATTACATAGAGTAATACTAATGAGATGGAAAAATAAAAAGTTGAAGAAATCATGTTGTTGCTCTCTTTTCTCCAATTTTGTGAAAAAATCAATTTGTAGAATGATGTCTTTGACAACACTTTTCCTCGATATGGCTTCAAAATTCATGCTTTGTTCCTCGATCTATTGGATTTTGTAAGAATCGTTTGACTAACCTGTTTTTGTTTTGCATTTCTCATTGGGGGTCTCCTTGTGATTGCATCTTCAAAGGTTCTGCCGTCCCAACTTCTATCCCTTTCCCGAGACTTCTTACTTATTTTACTATGCGTTTGTGACAAATCACCTTTTCTTGACGCATCTGCTCGGCGTTGCGTTAAGATATCGTCGTCCTCCCCTTCTTCATATATATGTCTTCTTGCACTCCCATCCCGAAGTTGACTGTCCAGTAGAGTGATTTCTGGAGCTGTTGATACTAGCTAGTGCTGTCCCGACTGAGAAAATGTTACTGTTTTGTTATCGGCATAAGGAAAATTAGTCATTGCATCCGACATTTTCCTCTCCTCCAAAATATTGATTGATCTTATAGGTACAATCTGATTCTAGGCAGATATCGGAAGTGTTGTTTCTTTTCGATCAGCAGCTGATGTTCCGCCTGATTTTGTAGTATTTCTTGGAACAAAAACTGGAGCGTTATGGTTCAAATTGTTGTTTGTGTTTGCTGCAGGTTGCACATTTGCAGGACAATTAACTGTCACTGATTTCCTTTGAAATTTTGGCTTGAACTGGGCGTCAATGTCCTATCCTGCACTGTCATCATCATACTCTTTGTCGTCTTCTGAAGATGAATAACCAGCAAGTCCTTCTCCCCAGTCCTCCTCATCGTCATAATCTCGTTAATCTTTCCACAGTTTTGATTTAATGGCCATGTCCCTCATCTTAGCTTGAATTACTGGTTTGTTATTTCCAGTCGATGTTGATGTATTTTCATAATCTTTGCTAATTGTCTCCAGAAGTGTACTTGAGGGAGGTATGGTTGGAGAAATATGATCCTTGGCCATATGCAAGTTCTGTCCAGTCAATGTTCCATCCTCAATATTGACATTGGTAAGTGCAGAAAATGCATTTGAGATTGTATGTATCACTGGACTCTTATCAGAGATTTGCATTTTGTTTTTGGTTTTTGGAGTTGTTTTTCTGTTGGATATCGATGACCAGTTGCTTGCAGTATGTTGAGCAGCTTTAATTATTTGTTGAGTAGCGTCAGTAGACTCTAAATCCAACCCACGTTGAGATAAGGCTTCATTAGAAACTGCATCTGCTGTATCTGACAAAGAGATCTCACTGCCTTGTTTATACATATTAGGCTGATGAGAGATATCTTGACGAATTGTGTTCTGCTCAACCTCATCGTCTGTATGACTTGCTGATATTTGAATTAATTGACTCACAGTATCATGATTATCATTCCCAGATATAACTTGAACAGCAGAACATTGCAAAGGAAGTGTATAATCCAGTTCTGAAAAAACAGTAACTGGAGCATGTGATTCATTATGCAACGAGCTGTTGGTACTGTTATTACCCTTTGCAGTAGCATCTTTTTTGGTATGCTCAGAATTAACCAAAGCTGGTGGTTTATGCAGTTCCTTATAATGTTGTTGTCTAGGATTTTTTGAAGCATCAAGTACATTTGTAGCTGTCGACTTCTCCCCTGGTTAAATTGACAAAACAATATGATCTGTGATAGATGTGACATTATCCGAGGCCTCCAACTTAGTTGTATTGTCTTGACCAACCAGTGTATTGTTTTATTGTTTGTAATTTGCATTTTCTGCTGTTGCTCGATCAGCTTGTCTTCATTGCTTTTTGCATTATCATTTTCTAGCACAGTAGATGGATCTGTATGTTCCAACTTTGATACCATCTTATTATTTTTAACATTAATAGGCAAAATCGATGGAACAGTAGCATGCTTTTTACAAAACTGGGCAGAATCACTCTTTGGCCTTTGAATAGCTTCTGCAGCTGTAACATTTGTAGCAGAAACATTTTTTTGAGCATCTATCTGCTACACATTGTACCTGTGATGCTGTCCATCAAGATCAACCAGCTGCCCAACCTGTGCGCTAGCAGTAAAATGATCTGCAACAGTCTGCATTGCCCCAAGATTAGCCACATATGTGTGTGCATCAATGGTAGAAACAGGTACATCTCTAAAAGGCTTATGAGGTCCTTTATCCAAATTCAAAATGTCCTCCATAGTCTCCACTGGAACTACTGCATGTGGTGCATTTGATACACCAGCAACCAAATCACTCTTGCGATACCATCTTTTTCCTTTAAATCCTTAGCAATTTGTCCAGCTCTTTTGTCATTTAGATAGTCCCTTGCATCCCCTTGTAATTTTTGAACATCATCCACCTCGTTATCATGCAGATCACTGACCAAATTATCCTCCGCCACCACCTATGCTCCAACTTTATCTTTTTTAATTCTACAGTGCTTCTCATCGTGACCTTGGTGTTTGCAATAAGTACAATACTTATGAAGGTTGTCGTACACTATTTATTGATGAAAGTCGACATATTTACCAAAAACTTTATCTAAAATCTACAGCATGAGATTTTTAGGATGTTTATCCAAAATATCAACTATAACATTAACTCTTGCCGCGCTAGGTCTCGTTCTATCTTGCGTCGCCTTGTCCATAGAAAGAGGCTTTCCCATAGCTGAGGCTATAGACATTAACGACCTCTTAGCAAAGCAGTATGGTGGCAGACCTAGTAGAGAAATCCACATGACTGCCATCGACGTTTCCTCCTTCGGATTGAATCCGAAAGTCCATGGGAATGTTCTGAAGAAATATTCGTCGCCTTTGGAATTAAGATATCCCGTCGACTTTGAAAGGAATTGAACATAATCATTGAAGAGATCAAACCTGATTAACAAGTGACGAAATTCCAACTGTCCAATGTTACATTGACCTTGAACATCGAATTGCGACGAGAATATTTTTCGCACTTCCGATAGATCAGGTCTTCCATAAGAAAATTTTATATCCACTGCCTGATGCAATCCTTCTTCCTTAATAAAGTTAACCTCTTCCATTGTGAATTGTATCAGCGGTTCACCATGATCGAAGATAACTGGACACAACTCTATTTTTGACGGAGCAGAATGTTTTGCTTGTAATGTTGTAGCATACGATTGCTTTGAAATATCTTTTGATCTGTTTTAATGTGGTTTTGAATTACCTCTCCCATATCCAAAGGCTGGGGAGAGATCAACGCAGCCATGGCTGCCAATGTCACTAAACGACGAGAAAATCCTAGAGATAGAACTTGGTCTCATCCATTGTTCTATAATTCCGAGAAGAACAGAAATTGTTGAAATATCTGAAAAAATTCCTCGAGCTACAGTGTTTTGTATAGTAAAATTAAGATCTTGAAGAAATGGTTATGGATTTGGATAAGAAAACAACTAGGGATTGTTTACAATAAGAAGGGGGTTATTTTGACACCACGTTTGCTATCATCCACCGCCAGATTTCCGGAAATATGCCCGATGAATAGTGAAGGAATCACTAATCACTGTTCACTTTCCTTTTGCATTTTAAATTTCGCAATAAGATCTTAAATGTTCAAAATAGTTATGGAATTTATCAAAGCATTTAGATTTTCCTTATAAATCAATATTCTTAATATTTTCTCTCATTGCTTTTCTTATGCAACATTACTATAACTTATCTTGATGAACCAATAACTGTGATATACAATGAGACAACACAACAAACAGACATAGACCTAGAGGAAAATGACATAGTGGAAGAGATTACAAAGGATGTTGAGAATTTTGAAACAGACCGAAGTCCAACCTGGATGAGACTGAGATTGTTAACTTGGGATATGTATAAAATGTCAAAAAAATACGAATTAGTGTTCATTTATCGCTGTTAGAAAAGGAAGAGACACCAAATTTCAAATAAAATATGAGAACATATTCACCTGGTCATACGATGATATGAGTTGTCTGGGTACATCTATTGCGGCACACAAACTGGAAACTGATCCGACTTGTCCACCAGTAAAGCAGAAGCTTAGAAAGTTCAAGCATGATATGAGTTTGAAAATCAAGGAAGAAGTCACAAAGCAGGTCAAAGACAATGTTCTCAAGGTGGTGGAATACCCAACATGGTTAGCTAACATTGTGCCAGCTCCAAAGAAAGACGGGAAGGTCAGAGTCTATGTCGACTACCCGGATCTCAACCGAGCCAGTACGAAAGACGAGTTACCTTTGCTGAACATACACATCCTGATTGACAATAGCGCCAAGCATGAATTGCAATCATTTGTGGATTGTTACATTGGTTATCATCAGATCTGAATGGATGAAGAAGATGCTGATAAAATGGCTTTCATTACGCCGTAGGGAATGTATTGCTACAAGATGATGCCGTTTTGGTTAAAGAACACCGGGGCCACCTACATGAGGGCTATGACCACAATTCTTCATGATATGATACACAAGGCGATTGAGGCATACGTAGATGACATTATCATCAAGTTCAAGAAGGCTACTGATCACATGGAATATTTGAGGAAGTTCATTAACTAGCTACGAAGGTTCAACCTTAAATTAAATCCTACAAAATGTGCATTTGGGGTTCCTACCAGAAAACTACTTGGGTTTATTATCAGTCACCGAGGGATAGAGATGGATTCATCAAAGGTCAAAGCTATTCAAGAATTGCCACCGCCAAAGAACAAGAAGGACGTGATGAGTTTCTTGGGAAGGCTTAACTATACCAGCCGGTTCATAGCACAGTCCATGGTTCTCTATGAGCGAATCTTAAAGATGTTGAAGCAGAATGCCACCACCAAGTGGAGTGACGAATGCCAAAAGCTTTCGACAGGATCAAGGAATACCTATCAACGCCACCAGTCTTGGTCCCGCCTGAGCATGGTAGACCTTTGCTGCTCCACATCACAGTGTTGGTGCCTTGAGTTGCTTCCTTGGGCAGCATGATGAAATGGGGCGGAAAGAATAAGCCATTTACTATCTCAGCAAGAAGTTCACTCCGTACGACGCCTGATGTTCCCTGTTAGAACGCACCTATTGTGCTTTGACTCGAGTAGCCCAGAAGATGAGACATTACTTCTATGCCTATAACACATATCTCATATTATGGATGGACCTTTTGAAGTGCATTTTTCAAAAGCCCATACCCATCGACAAGTTAGCCATGTGGAAAATACTATTGAGCAAATTTGTCATTGTCTACGTAACTCAGAAGGCAATCAAGGGATAGACACTAGGAGAGCACCTTGCCGAAAATCCCGTGGATGGAGAATATGAACCCCTGAAGATGTATTTTCCTAATAAAGAGGTATCATTCATAGGAGTAGACATCTGGAATCCTATGATGGCTAGAGAATATTTTTCGACGGAGCAGCAAATTTCAAAGGAGTTAGCATAGGAGCATTCCTAGTATAAAAAATTGGTCAACATTATCCGGTGTCATCTAAGCTCAGGTTCCCATGTACTAAAAACATAGCGGAGTACGAAGCCTACATTTTAGGGCTCAAGATGGCCATCGACATGGACATTCAAGAGCTGCTAGTAATCGAGATTCAGACCTATTCATACATCAGGTCCGAGAAGAATGGGCAACTGAGAACTTTAAGATACTCCCGTATCTGCATTACATACAAGAGCTGAGAAAAAGGATTCACAAAGGCAGAATTCAAACATGTTCCCTGTATCCAGAATGAATTCACCAATGCGTTGACTACCTTGTCATCCATGATACAACATCCATATAGAAACTTCATTGATCCTATTCCAGTAAAGATCTATGATCACCCAGCTTTTTGTGCCCGTGTTGAAGAAGAAGTAGATGGAAAGCCTTGGTTTTATGATATCAGGGAATATTTGACAAAAGAAGAATAACTAGGACTTGCAAATACTCTTTAGAAACGCACCCTTCAGAGGTTGTCCAATAATTTCTTCCACAGCGAAGAAATCCAATATAGGAGAACTCCGGATTTGGGATTACAAAGGTGTGTTGACGCAAGTGAAGCATCTAAACTGCTAGAAGAAATCGTTTTGTCTTAGCCAAGAAGATACTCCCGGTTGGTTACTTTTGGAAGACTATAGAAACAGACTGTATCTAGTATGTCCGGAAATGCCACCGTTGTCGAATACATGCGGACATGATTAAGGAACAATAAGCTCACCATGGCCGTTCACTGCTCGGGGAATGGATGTTATTGGATCAATTGAGCTGGCCACTTTCAACGAGCATAGATTTATCCTAGTGGCAATCGACTATTTCACCAAGTGGGTCGAGGCAGCATCGTGCAAAGTAGTAACCAAGAAAGTCGTGGAATAAATTTTCCACGACCACATTATTTGTCGGTTCGGGATTCTAGAGTCAATAATTATTGATAATGGCTCCAACCTCAACAGTGACTTGATGAAAGCTATGTGTGAAACCTTCAAGTTCAAACACAAGAACTCTACAACCTACAAGTCTGAAATTAAAAAAACCGTGGAAGCTGCCCGTAAGAACATTGAGAAAATATTGAGGAAGATGATAGAGAAGCATAAGCAGTGGCACAAGAAGCTAATATTTTCTTTATTGGGGGTATCACACCACAGCTCGCAAATCAACTGGGGAAACCCCCTATTTGTTGGTGTGTCATTCCTGCTAAGGTAGAAGATCTTTCTTTAAAGATTATACAAGACGCTGAGCTCGACGACGTAGAATGGATGAGGAGTCGTTATGAGAAATTAGCTCTTATCGATGGAAATAGAATGAATACAGTTTTCCATGGTCAGCTTTATCAGAACAGAATTTCTAGTGCCTTCAACAAGAGAGTCAAGCCGAAGCAGTTCACACATAGGCAATTGGTGTTAAAGAAAATCTTCCCGCAACAAGATAAAGCCAAAGGGAAATTGTCTCCCAGCTGGAAAGGTCCGTACATGGTTCACTGAATTTTTATACGAGGAGCCCTTATACTTGCAAAAATGGACGGAGAAGTTTGGTCAAAACCAATCTATTCAAATGCATTCAAGCGTTACTATGTGTAATCTTCATATTTTTCCTATATGATGTAATTTGAACTACGTCTGACTTGATTCCCGTTTAAGAGGGAATACTCGGTCACAATTCAATATAATTTTCATTTTCCCCATAATTGGAATCTGGGGAAGAATAAAAATTCAACAACTGGACACTTAAAATTCTAATGTAATTTCAACAAATAATCACAAGTAGTCGTCAGAAGCATCAACCCATTTAACTGGGGCAGAAATTTGATAAAGACCCTCAAAATTCCATAACAAGAGAGTTTGCAATGTCTTGAGCCATGTCATAATCATTGGTTCATCTAAAATTTATTTTTTAAATATATACTTATGTCATATTTTTATAAACGCAGGCAAGTTTATTATCAAAATCATTTTGTTCATCAACGCTACCCCAATGATACATACCGTATCACCAGATTAAAGCCCAACAGGTCAAGCAAGGCCAGAAGGGATATTTACTACCCTCCCCTCTTTAAAACTCACGATTTTTCTTTGGATGACGACACTTGGATTGTGAAAAAATATATTATACTAACACCTACATGACGAACATTGGTCGTGAGTACAACTCTCAGGATTGTTGCACTTATCGGTATTGGCCATCCAAACACGCCAGTGATATTCCCTATATCACAATATCTCTAGCGATCCCAATATGATAACTTACTATCAGCTAAGAAACTTTGTTACTATTTTCCACTTCATTTTTATTTCTGCATTGCATAAGGCTATCATTTTGCCTTCCCAGACTAAACACTGTCTCCATCTGCATTGTCTACATTTCATAAGGCTACCATTATGCCATTCGATACTAAACACTGTCTCCATCTGCATTTTATGCATTGCATAAGGCTATCATTTGCCTTCCGAGACGAAACATTGTCTCCATTTGTATTTTTTGCATTGCGTAAGGTTACCATTTTGCCTTCCGAGACTAATCACTGTCTCCATCTGCATTTTCTGCATTGCATAAGGCTACAATTTGGGCTTCCGAGACTAAATATTATCTTCATCTGCATTTTCGGCATTGCATAAGGTTACCATTCTGCCTTCCATGACTAAACATTGTCTCCATCTGCATTTTTTGCATTGCATAGTGCTACCATTCTACCTTCTGAGACGAAACACTGTCTCCATCCGCTTTTTCTACATTGCATAAGACTACCATTCTGCCTTCTAAGACTAAACGCTGTCTCCATATGCATTTTCTGTATTGCATAAGGCTATAATTCTGCCTTCCAAGACTAAACACTGTCTCCGTTTGCATCTACATGGGTGAAAGATTACCGCTTTATATTACATTCTGCATGGCTAAAATATCGCCACTTCTTTTATATACTGCATGGCTGAAAGATCACCACATTATGTTACATTTTCATGGCTGAAATATCGCCACTTCCTTTATATTTGCATGGCTGAAATATCGCCAATTCCTTTATATTTTAATTTTACATTCTGTATAGATGAAAGATCGCCACTTTATTTACACTTGCATGACTGAAAGATTACCGCTTTATTTTACATTTGCATGGCTGAAATATCGCGACTTCATTTAAACTTGCATGGATGAAAGATCACAGCTTCATTTTATATCATGCATGGCTGAAAGATCGTTGCTTTATTTATGCTTGCATGGATGAAAGATCGCCCAATATTGCATCTCATAGGCTTATAGATCGCCACCTTCTACATCTCATGGGCTGAAAGATCGCCAACTTATCTGAGGGCGTAATTGTTCGGAGGCACAATTACATAGCCCGAGAACACCATGTCATGGCCTGAAAATCCCTTTGCTCTTTTGCATATCATTATCTTAAGGCGTCATGGTTCGGAGGCATCATTCTCAAAGCTTGAGAACATCATTTCATAGCCTGTGAATCCTTTATCATACACTTTGTGGCCAAAGACGTCATGGTCTGAGGATGTCATCCTAACCGTCCAAAGACAGCATTCACGATCCGACGGAAACTTTCATCATGTTTAAATTTATGCACAATATATGCCTGTATTTACTTTGGAGGTAAACCAGCGAGCAACATCCATCTCGGGAGGAGTGATTACGCTCCAGTTCACCGCAACCCTATTCAGAATATCGCATCCGTGCTTGAAAAGTCGCCATCGGCATAATGTGCCGACGAATCCTACACTACATATGGCCAGATTCCGGTAAGACCAGGGATATGTAGGCAGCTCACAAGCCAGAGCACGGCCAAACCTCCTCAAACCATTTCGTTCGGTCAAAATTGGCCATCATATTTTTACCCGACAACTCTTTCATTCTTCCCAGGTAAAGATGGGCCTATATGTTGATACCCAATTTTTTTCTATATTTTTAAATATGCAAAGCACCTTCAAAATAGGTTACATATGAATATATAAGTATATACCGAAGTCTTATGATTTTTTCTTAATATTTCAAAGATTTATAAATCAATTTATTGCCCTATTTTATTAAGAAAAAAACAATAAATGTCCCCAAAATTATCATTTTTGGTGATTCATTTATTGGATTTTTATATTTATACTAAACTATAGTTAAATTATAATTTTTTTCATATTTTTACAAATTTATTTTGCATTTCTAAGGATGAACATAATTGCAACTTTAGACATTTTTACGTTTAAATTTTCTCATATTTATTAAAAGGGATCTTACATTTTTAAATTGTTAATTATATATTATAAATCTTTTTAATGCTTTCAAATTATTTTTGAAATTTATTTATTATTTTCTATAAATTAAATGGAGAAAAAGGGCTATTTAAATTATAGCCAAATTTGGATTTCGAATTTAGCGTAAATCAACTAGACCCCAACAAATTAAAAACCCACCAGACCTTGACGCGAACCTAAACACTGCCCGACCCATCAACCCTATTCAATATGGACCGTTGATCATTTAAATCAACGGTCCCCATTCCCCATTCCTAAATTAAAACAAACGACCCCCTAAATCCCCTCATTTCTTACTAAACCGACTCTCATCTCTCTCTCTCTCTCTCTCTCTCTCTCTCTCTCTCTCTATCTATCTCTAGTTCTCTCTAGAACCTTCCCCTTTCCCCTCCACTCAGATGAACTTCACTCGCCTTCTTCGGCCACCTCCTTGCTTGAATCCCTGGTGGTCTTACTGCCTACCGGCCTTCTATGCTCCTACACGCTTGGTTACTAATTTTCAAGGCCTGGCCACGAAGAAGCTTGGCTAAGACCTTGTTTGGTTCTAGTTCTACAGATATCTCCAGCCTTGCTCCGGCAAGCCATGCTGTTCGAGCCTGACCTCGACTCCTCCTGCTTAGATCAATGACTATCCAAGCCTTTCTCACCATCTGAGTTCCTCTGAAACCCTAACTTTTGATGTTCTTCTAATTTCTTTAGATATGTTCTAGATGTGTGTTCTACCTTATCTTTTAAATGGTTTCTAGAGATATCTTTCAAAAAAGAAATGCTTTCAAAACCTATATTCTTTTTTGATTTAAGGTTTTTGAGTTATTTAGATGTTTCTCTGAGTTTCTTTTCTCTTGTTTGTTTCTTCTACTGTGTTTCTTTGTGTGTTTCTTCTACCGTATTTCTTTATATGTTTCTTCTACTGTGTTTCTTTATATGTTTATTCTATTGTGTTCTTACGTGTTCTTCTACTGTATTTTCTATATGTTTCTTTTACTATGTTCTTATGAGTTCTATTACTATGTTGCTCATGAGTTTTGATACTCAAAGAGCATGTTTATGGTCTCTGTTCCTTTCTGAGACCTCTGAACTCGTTTCGTTAGTATCTTTTTCCTTTATTACTTGTCCTTTCATCTCTGCATTCGATTGATGGCAAGATCCCTAGTTTGGGGACTCATTCGAGTTTTGAGACTATTGACTGTGTGATTTTTTTGATCTTTACCTCAGAACTTTTTTGATTTAAAAAAGAAAAACCTAACCTCTTTGAACCTATTTCGAGTTTCTGGAATCTACTACTTGATTATGCTTCAAAAGCTTTGTTTTGACCTTTGTTTTTATACATGGTCCAGATTCCCTGCTAAACTTTTCTAAGTTCCTTCTACTGGACCCTTTGTATGCCATTTGATACTATCTCTCTTCCACGTTGATGAGTTACTGAGACTAACCTATGTGACTATCATGTTCTTATAGTTTAGTGCTTAATGATTTTGCAATTGTATGATGTTTTTATGTCCTAAATTTAGCCTAGCATACTTGTGTGCTCTATATATGTGCTGAACCTCCCTCTAAAATGGATTTCCATTTTTGATTAATTTCGGGCTTCCTTCGTGAAAGACTAATTGATTTCTTTCCTTGTTTACTAATTTCACTATTACTTAGTTTGAGTAGAAAACTTTCCTTAGCTCTTCTAACTTGGTTCATTCATGGACCAGTAATTACAAACCTCTCGCTTCTTGATTTACTATGTATTAATATATTCTTGCCTTATTTTGTGTTAACTGTGTATTTCAAATGTCTTCACCTAAATAAACTGCAATGTATTTGCCCCTAATTCCCTACTTTGCACAATATGCTTGTTTGATTTCTTTCTTTAGTTAAAGAAGTCTTATGCTGATTGATTTTAATTGATACCCAGTTTCATAATTATTTTTCTTACCTTCTTTTCCGCATGTTTTCACAATATAAATACCATACTCTTTCATTGACAAAACATACGAACACTCTTAGTTTTTCTACACACCAACACTCATAGTCTTTTTGAACTTATCATCATACTCAAAAGAATTTTCTCTTTTTACTTGTATTGTGGCCTGTTTACAAGTTTTTCTGCATACTTTTCTCTATTTTCTTCTTTGAAACTAGTACTTCTATGGTCTGGGGCATGACAATACTGCAAATTATGGTCCATGAATCAAACTAGCTTACTTGGGATCCTAGCCTCTAATAGTATGTGTTCTGGAAGGCTAATAGGTATGCTAGCACTCTCCATTTTTGGGCATGACTAAAGTTTTGCCTTGCCTAATAAATATGCTGTTTACAATCTCCCTTATTCCCCTGAAACCCTTTTCTCTGCTTATTTGTGGCTATTTCTCTCTCCTTTTCCCTTTATCATTCTGTTCTTCACTTGCACACTTTCTTAGTCTTTAAGTTCTTCCACCCCCTCTTATGAGCCTCGCCTTGGGACCCCTTTGAGCATTTCCCAGAGTCTCATTGAGACTCTTAGGGAACTTTGACACACTCAAATGTGAGAAAGGCTTTATATCTTGATCTCTTGGCATTGGTTTGCCTCATATTTCAGACATGAAGTATAAATCATGCTTTCCTTGGTTATTCTTTTATTTATAGTTTTTCCTTCCGATATATTTTACTTATTCCGGTCTGTAATAATTTGTAATAAAACTCTTGGAGATGGTTAGTGAAAAGGGGTGGGTAACTATGTATGTAAAGGGTAGATACTATGTCTATAGGTATATCTGAATTTTGCATATCCAGTTCTAATATATAAATCATGCATATAGTTATTTTTAAAATCTGCATGTATATAGAAATCATGCCTATAAGTCCTAATTCCGTACATCCATTTTCATATATAAATCATGAGCATAGGACTACTATATTTATATCGAAATCATGCATACAGGATTGTCCAAACCTACACATCCAATTACACCTAGAAACCATGCACATAGGTCTTAACAAAATTCAGCATCTAGATATCATGTTCCTATGTCGTAAGCAAATTCTGCATCTAGTTATCATGTTCATAAGTTTGAAACGAGTATTCTGCATATACCATGTCTACAAGGTCCAAAATCAACAATGCGTAGAAAGAATGCCTATAGGAACGCCTAATCGAATTTGAGCTGCTTCATTCACGTACGGTGCTTTAATCAGAAATAGTGGGTACTATCTGTTAAAAATCTTATAACATTCATTAAAACTTGCCTCTCTTTTAACAATCTAATTACCCTCCGTTAGCGAGTTTTACTTTTACGTTTCAGAACTTGTTATTTCATTGCTTTCTAAATTCAGTAGATATCATGCCTATAGGATCCTTTTCAAACACTTAGACTTTCTGAATTCAGTAGATATCATGCCTATAGGATCCTCGTCCAACACTGAGGCAAGCCTTAGGGTAAAGTTATAAATTGAAACTGTTCCATTAACTACAACTAGCAGGCATGCATGATTTGGTTTTCTTATCTGAATTATGTAATAAATCAGTCCTCCCTAACCTTTAAGCTCTTTAATGGTTAGTATCTAGTTAGACCCTAAATACTATTTGTAAGTCATGCTAATTGCGTGCTTCTTTGTTTAATGCGGGTATATACGAGCCTTTGCATGTTATGTGCTTTCCCCAACTTGTAATATGTGTTTTGTATGTCGCCTTAGAGTTTTTACCTTTGAAACTACAAATAAGCTTACTATCTCTCCCCTTTAGGATTAGTAGTCCTAAATGCCTCTGTGACTGATAGGATTGAGAGGGGTAATAGCATGCAATAAGTAAATGAGACCATTCCGCACTTTAATACCTTTGGGGGTGAGAAGAGGTAGATATAGATATGATGACCACGCGATAATGTCACATGTTGCCCCTAATTGAGGAGTGATTACTAGGCATTGTGTGGGGTGGTCCTTATTGTTAATAAACCTAGGAAGCCCTTTCCCTTATTTCTTTTAAAATTTCAAACTCTTTCTTTTAAGAAAAATCAGCTTTCTTTTGTCTCTTTCAACCTTTATATATTTGTAAACAAGTATGTGAAAATCCGTCTTATTTGAAGCTTTTTTTGCCAACATGTTATTTGGACCTAAATTCACAAGAATAGTCTTACTGGGAACGACACTAGTGGATTCTAAGGGGTTCCTAACACCTTCTCCTTAGAATAATTTCAAGCCCTTACCCAATCTCTGGTTACTCAAATCAAACACTCTAGGTGTCCTAATCCACCCTAATCATTAGGTGGCGACTCTTCAAGTCAAATCGAATTCCCGAAAGGGATCAGTTGTCCTCCCTAATGTCATAAACCAGATTTTGTGATAAAAAGGGGGCACAACACTATACACCCTCCATGTGAACCATTATAGTATTTTATAATCTTGATAGACGCATCTACATGATATTCATATGCGTGCTTATTGTTAACTCGCAATATGACATTTGCGAGATTGTTGGCCGAAATAATAAAGTTAAAGGCACAATTTTTAGATTATGCAGTTAACACAATTTGTCTTGATATTGTTGTTTACATCTCAGGTCTTTACTGATTATTGCATGGATTATGGAAGAAAAGCTGAGTATCCGGTTGTCATGTTCATACTCAAAATGGTCTCTTGGAATAATTGATTGAACGCCTCCAATTAATAGCTATATCATTGCTAATGTGCACAAAGCTTCCCCTTTCAGTGTGCGGACATGCTATTTTTTATGCAACAATACTTGTGCGCATGAGGCCAAACAACTATCATGAAGTGTCCCTATTAGAGTTGTTTTGGTCAGGGAGCAGGCGGTGTACTAGGAAAAGAGCCAAGAGGCCGACTTCCCTCCAACTCAAGCGGACGAAATGGAGACGAGGGTTGAGACATCCCGAGAAACTGCTTCTGTATTAAAAGAAACGGATGATGTGATAGACATCATGGAGATACGCTCCTACACCGAGTCCATGCATGAGGAGGCCAAGCCGGCCAAGACAAATCAAGTAAAGTTGCACAAGGTGCAGAAGACCCTTTCCACTCCTTCTTCGAAGGCATGGATATGTCTATATTGGAATATTTCTTCGGGCTGTGCCACCTAGAGATACCGAAGAAGAAGTCCCTTCGGGCGCGAATGGGCTGAGCACAAGCCCAAGATTATGAAACATTTTTGTGTGCCGAGTGCGGACCTCGAGTGCAAGAGGATGGTTGTTGTCATAGTCCTAGAGGATGCCTGTGAGCATGCGATTTTTTGCCCTTTATGAATCATTCCCATAAATTCAAAACAAAATAATTTCATTTGTTTATTAGTAATTTTTGATTTTTCGTGGCATTTATGTTAATTGATGGCAGTTTGTTTGAGCATTTTAATTCATAAAAAATACAAAAAAATATTTTACATCTGCATTAAGGGTTTAATTTTATGCTTTAGGATTAATTAGAAAATTACTTGTTTCATAAAATGAAAAATCAAAAAATATATATTTTAAGTTATATTTTTAATTTCTGATCTTGATTTTGAGTGGTGTTTCTTTTAAATTTGTTTTGTGATAATTATCATACGTATTTTAGGGTTAATTGAGTTTTAGGAATTAATTTAGGTGTATTTATAGTTTTAAATTCAAAGAAATTGGGATAAGAAAATTAAAAAGAGGAAAATAAAAGGGATTAATAAGGAGAAAAAGGAAAATAGGTCAGTCTGTTTTGCGCCCTTATTCACAAAATCTGGCCAAAATTGGCCCAACCCACCTCAAAAAAGCTGGTACAATACCATTTAATTGAAACGGCAACGTTTTGAGCCCTGAGATCTGATCCGTCAAGGTTAAATGATCCAACGGCTCAGAAGTTGGGGTCCATAAGTATAAAATTGTCGGAACGACCCCTCCTCCCAATCCATTGTCTCTCTCTCACCCCACTTTCATCAGAGATGACCCCCATCGGCTCCGCCTAGACCACCATCGGAAATCGTCCCAAAGCGGCGTCGATCATCCAATAGCCACCAACTTACACCATAGCACCTCCTCATCCCCCCATTCCGGATCCAAACTCAGTTTCCTCCAAAACCTCGCCAAACTGGTCAAATATCCAAATCAGAGGTCGCCGCCTCCACCTCCAAACCCTTCCTAATTAACACCCCTGAACCACCTTACCCTCCTCTTTCCAAACCCCCAAACCCCGTCCCCTGAACCTTTTCCCATCTTCACGAATATCAAATCGAGTTTATGGATGAAACCGAATCCTACAAATCTCACCAATGTAATCGCACCATGTGATCTTCCCACTTTCCTCGTTCCTAATCCATCACTAGTGGCCTTCGAATCACGCCCAAGTTGCTCGAATTTTAAATCAAAAAGGCGGTTGAACCCTAGAAGTTCAAATCGCCCGATTTCTGTCCAAGCTTTTGAGTCTAGTCTTGGATTTGAGCCTCGAGATATTGCTTTCATTGTTCTTTGTGAAGAACAAATGGTTAATATTGTTTCGGGCACGAATCGAAATCCCATTTCGTTCAACCTTTCATCAGTAAGTTTTCTTTTCTTTTCCTTTTTGATTAATTGCCTGCATGATTAGATAATTTAGAGTTTTGATTAATGATTCTGTCCTGTGTCAATTCTTGCTTTAAATTTTGTTCTGATTATTGATTTTTGTGTCTGGTTTTAATTTATCAATCCATGCATAGGTGATTCTTCTTATTTTCCTTCAGGATTTGAAGTCCCTCATTGTTAAAAAATAGTTTAAACTTCTTTCTGTTAATTCGTTCGTCATTGTAATGTTCTAGTCTTGTAGTTTTATTATTCGATTACTTTAGCTTGATATTTCTGCGTGTGGTTGAATCTTCTTTGCTTGCTAGTGTTTAACTTTTTTTAGTGATTATGTTCATTATCTTAGACTGATAACATTAGTTTTAAATTCGGAATTCATTAGTTAATTTAGATTCAAGAGTTTTGTTTAGATTTTCCTGAATAATTTACAGAATGTGTTAGTTTAACTATAGTTAGTTAACCAGAGTTTGTAGACCAGGGTAAAAAAGGTGAATTTAGTTAGTAATTTTCTGAAGCAAAAAGGGTAATATGGGTAATTCAGCATAAGAAATCCAATAGTAACTGAAAATGGAACTCCATACGACCTTCTAGATGGAGTTTTAATGTGAAACTCAACAAATAGGTGTAGTAACATGGATACAAGCCAAGAATTTAGGGACCCCTAAGCTAAAATGAAAACTTAAGAGGGGACTAGAGGGTAAATAAATGGTCTGCAGGGCTGCCCTATAGTGGAGCCTATATAAGGTAGCATTCTTGCCTTTCAAAAAAAAGGTTTTAGTAGCTAAAATTCCTGAAAAATACACCACAAAGAAGATTAAAGAGCTAAAAAACACTGAAGATTCTAGGCGGCTAAATCACCCAAAACACTGTTTCATTGCCTCTGCTTTGATTTTTTTTTACATCTGAAGCATTTGTTTTTTGTTTCACGTAAAGCTAACACATTATTTGAATCTAGCTTTAAATTTTGGGATTTGTATTATTGGTGCAAGTCACTGTTTCATTGGTATTTAAGTTTATTTCATTGGTCATTTGGTTGAATCTGGGACTTTGCGTGCTGCTGCCAAGTTCTATTTGGTTTGGTCTACTGTTGTTGTAGCTTGCTTACTATAATCACCTCTTTCCTTTTTATAATATCCTGGTACGTTCTGCATCTCCATTGATGTAGCTTTCAAACTGGAAATAAGATAAAGTTGTGCCTGTTTTCTTATGCAAATCTATAAACATGTAGTTCCTCATAGTTCAATTAGTTTTATTAAATAGCTAAGTCCTTGGTGTAACTAATTTGGACTAGTGGACTTTTTATTAGAACTATATGAATATCTTGCAAATTATGTAGTTTAGTATAGTTAGTTGTATCCTTGATTATCACGTTAACCATCGAGCCTTCACTACTCAAGTACAAAATTTTCTTCTTTCCTTGCTAAGAACCTTAACCCGAGGGTAATGGTCCCTAGTATTCGAGGTCAAGCTTTAGAGGGATCAAATACTGTTGATGCACCCATTGGCTCCGGTTTGACACTGGCATTCAAACCTAAGTTAGCACGATTTACTCTGCCCAAAAATCCTTTTTGAGATAAAACCAGTTCAAGGGAAAAGGAGTGCAACGCGTGATTTTAAACCTAGAAGCCACATTCATCATTGTCCGTTGCCTGAAAGTGTTAGTTCAATTCATGATATTATTAAAGAGCCATTGAAATACTACCTTTGTATTAGTATTACTTTAAGTGTGCCATGTTCCAGTTGTTTGGTAGTTTCACACTATTTCCTACTTCGATTTTTTATGAGCCTTTGCTTGTAATTTCTATGACTCGGCATGGACCTTCCCAATTCGGTCCCAACTTCCCCTCGTTTGGGTTCCGAGTGTGTAATGTCTCTTTGGTCAATGTTAAATCCTCAACCCGGAAGTGTAAGAGGTTGGCTTTTCAGTTGTAATCTAATTTGATACGTTGTTTTTGGGCAGCCAACTGGGCTTGGGAAGCTTCACACCTTTCATCCAATATTTCCAGGCTCGTGATCATGGCCTTACCATCCGAAGCTTTGGTCGCGTATTTGAACCAAAGGTTTGATTATCCCACTTTAACTGGTATAAGTGCTTCGACACCGTAGATCAATGAAAATAGTGTCACCCTGGTACTAGACTTCGAGGTCGTATGGTATGTCCACGGGACTTCGGGCAAGATTTCTTTCCATCTCTCTTTAGTGTAGCTCAACCTTTTTTGAAGTATGGTCTTGCTCGTAGATTCTTCCTGTCCATTTCCACTCGGGTGGTAAGGTATTGATAGTATCTTCTTAATTTTGTCTTTTTGAAGAACATATTAATTTTGCTGCCGATGAATTGTTTCCCATATTAGCAAGATTTTGGATGGTATGCCGAATCGATATATTATATGGTCCTACGTAAAGTAAATGACTTTTTTTCCCACACTTTCTCGAACGCTTGAGCTTCAATCCATTTGGAAAAATAATCAATCATGAATAATATGAATTGTGCTTGGTCGGGTGCCCACGGCATAAGACCGACTGTCGATTCCCTATTTCATAAATGGAAATGGGAAAAGAAGCGAATAGAGTAGCTCTTCTGCTTGATGGATAATTGGTGTGTGTCTATGGCATTCATTGTATTTTCATACAAAACCCTTTGCGTCCTTGTCCATTTCGGTCCATAAATCACCAGTGCGAATTAATTTCCTTAGTAACAATTTGCCCCCGAATGGTTCCTGAGGGTGTCTTCATGAACTTCTCTCAAGGCATATTCAGTATCTCATGGGCCCTAAACATATGGCTAGCGGGCCGTTGAATGTTCTTTTGAACAAAGTCCCTTCGGCCAGGCTAAATCTAGCAGCATTCGTGCGCAGAGAAATCGAATCTTTAGGGTCCTAGGGTAATTTCCAATCTTCACATAATCAATGACTTGTTTCCCCAATCCCATGTTAAACTTTTTGAGTTTACTTCATCGTGGACTTAATCTATCATCGATTTCAAGAGCTATACTACTTTTCTTGAGCTGAACTCATCGGTATCGATTATTGACCCTAGATTAGCCAGAGCATCGGCCTTACAGTTTTTGTCTCGGGGCATGTGCTGCAGGGTCCATTCCCTGAAAAAATGCAACTTTAATTGTTATTTTGTCCAAGAACATCCGCATTCGTCCCCCTTTCAGTTCGAACATTCAGTTTACTGGATTTACTATGAGGAAGGAGTCGTACTTGGTTTTGATCACCTGGGCCCCAAGGCTTTTAGTTAATCAAGTCCTTGAATCATGGCCTCATACTCGGCCTCATTATTAGTCAATTTCACGGTTCTAAAAGATTGCCTAGTTATACTCCCCGTAGGTGGTTTAAATACAATTCTAAGTCTGAACCCCTTTGTTTTCTAACCACCATCTGTAAAAAGGGTCAAGATTCCCAATGAAATCTCCAAGGTTAACAGTAATTCCCTTTTGACTCAGATATTAAGGTCGGTGTAAAGTCGGCCAAAATTTGTGATTCGATGGCGGCCGAGGTCGATACTCGATACAATACTCGCTTATTTTGACGACCCAAATAGCCAATCCTCCTAAGTGATTGGGCTTTTGCATGATGTTCCTCAATGAGTAAGATGTTACGACACATGTAGTGCGATATTGAAAGTATGATTTTAATTTTCAGGAGGATATTAGCAAAGCAGGTGCCAATTATTCCAAGAGAGGGTACCTTATTTCGATCTCGCCTAGAGTTCTATTGACATAAGAAATAGGAAAGAATATACCTTTATCTTCACAAACTAAGACTCCACTTATTTTTACCTTGGATACCACCAAGTAAAGGTCAACTGCTCGTCCGCTTTTTGAGTGTGGAGCAAGGGCGGACTTGATAAGTACCATTTGTGTTATTCCAAAGCTTTTTGACACTGTGGAGTCCAGGAGACGTTATTCTTCTTCAATGTCAAGAAGAACCGGTGGCTTTTATCCAAGGTTCTCGATATGAATCGGCCTATGGCAGCTACGTGACCTATTAGCCTTTGAACGACCTTAACATTATTCACCATGATGATGTCTTCTATGGCTTTGATTTTGTTGGAATTGATCTTTATTCTCCTATTTGATTCCATGAACCCAAGAAATTTTCCTAATCCGACCCCGAATGCGCACTACTATGGGTTTAACTTCTTTTTGTGTTTCTTCAATATGTCTAAGGTTTCCTACAAATGTTTCAAATGGTCCTCTGCTCGCAGGTATTTCACTAACATATAATCAATATAAACTTCCATTGACTTTGCAATATGTTCTTTGAACATCCGATTTACTAGGTGTTGATAGGTAGCACCGACGTTCTTTAATATGAAGGGCATTACAATGTACAATAAGTGCAAAATTTTGTGATTAAAGAAGTCTTTTTCTGATCATCCAGGTACATCCGAATTTGGTTTTACACTGAATTGACATCAAGAAAGCTAAGTATCTCGATCCTGGCCGTTGCGTTGATAATGTGATCAATGTTAGGCAAGGAAAAGAGTTCTTAGGGCAATCATTGTTCAAGTCCTTGTAATCTATACACATTCTTAGCTTATTTCCTTTTTATGATTTATACTTTAATACCACAAAGGGGCGGGGTTTGATTTGTATGGTGTCCAATTTTCGTTTAACCTATTTATAGAAGGACCTTGTTCTCTTATGTGTTGCAACTACTACTGTGGCGGAATAATAAGTACATGAATTAAAGAACACAAAGATTTTACGTGGAACACACCTGGCTCAAAAGGTAAAAAAACCACGACCCACTTTAAAGTAGGATTTCCCCAAACTCTCCACTAAAATCACTGACCCAAAAACTGCATTTATAAAAATTCTTTTGCAAACCTAGGATTATCTCTAATCCCGTTGTAGCACAAAACCTTTAACTTTTGTGAAAACGTCAAGTTAACTCTAACTCGAAAAATCTTAGTACCTAATATAATTGCTTCTAGATAAAGCTAAAAGGCACAATATGAAAACACCTATTACAATTGAACTACAATAAAAGATAGCCCCTTGGAACTGGTTCTTCTGTCTAGTTCAAGTAGCTTCAGGTTTGCACGCTTGAATCACAAACAAATTACTTGCAATATTGCCTTGCTATTTTGCTCTCAATTCACGTTTAACTTCTGGTTATGTGTGTTTCCTGTAAAGTACAACAACATTGATATTTATGGAGTTAGTAAATAGAGATTGACTAAAATTCTGATGCCACTATGCCTTGGTGGAAGAGTTCTAGTTGATCTCAACCTCTACCTCTATCCTTCTCTTAAACCATATTTTCTTTGAGTAAGGAGTCTTTACCCCTATCTAATAAGAAACCTTTTCGTTCAGGGTTAGGAGATATCACTTTTGGCATGTTAGGTTTATCTCCTTCACGTGGATCTCACATGGTTGAGTTGACCATATCTATGCTTCACTAAAATGAACCTGGTCCATGTTTGAGTTCCTTTATCAATCTTTAAAACTCTCCTTTACTTGGGCCAACACTATTTTTACGCACTACTACTATGTTAGCTAACTAGTCCGGGTACTTAACCTCCAGAATGGTCTCTATTTTTAGGAGTTTAGATATGTCGTCTATGATAAATGCATACTAGGTGGAAGTTACCTCTGGAGTATGCGCCAGGGGTCCTATGACTATATCGGAGTATGACGTCTAGTTCAGTGATTTGTCAAGGCATGCACCAACCTTGGATGCTACTATTAAAGAGAAAGTACGTCAGTTTATTAAGGGTCTCAACCCTGGTATCATGTTGGAAGGTATGTGGGCCAGAGAGAGAGAGAGAGAGAGAGAGAGAGAGAGAGAGAGAGAGAGAGAGAGAGGAGGGAGGCCAAGAGGCCTTGAAATTATGGCACATACAGTGGTGCCCATGCCCCAGTTTTAGCCCATCATGATAGCGGCTTCGTGAGCTTCCTTATTCATTCAGCACTTCTAGCCTTCAACTGTATTCTTACCACTCCTAGGACTCAGGTTCCTCATTATACACCATTATTTTCTAGTACAGCTCTTACACGGGGTGCTTTAAGTGGCTATTCCAATAAAACATGCCTAAGCCAGCCACATTAGTCACCTTCTCAGAGATCTTGTTTTGAGTGTGGTGACACTCGTCATATAGTGAGGGATTGCCCCAAACTTAGTTGTTCTTGGTATTTTTAAGATCAGAGCTGATCCATTGTTGCTTAATGTAGTAGACTTTGATATTATTTTGGGCACGGTCACCCCATCATGCCATTATCGATTGCCACGCCAAGACTATGATGCTAGCTATACCAAGGTTACCATGGATAGAGTGGATGGTGCTTTAGATTATGTTCCTAATAGGGGTATCTCATTTCAATTGGCTCAACGTATGGTTGAGAAGGGGTGTAATTATTATCTAGCATTCGTGAGGGATTTCAGTGTTGATACTCCTGTCGTTGAGTAATTTCTGGTAGTGAGGGATTACCCCAAAGTTTTTCCAGCGGATCTTTCAGAAACTCAGCCCATTTATATTACTCCTTATTGTATGGCCGTAGTAGAGTTAAAAGAATTAAAGGAGCAGTTCAAAGTGTTGCTTGATAAGGTCTTCATTCGGCCTAGTGTGTCTTCTGGGGGGTGCTCTAATCTTATTTGTAAAGAAGAAGGATGGTCTAAGGCATATGTATATTGATTATTGCCAGTTGAACAAGGTCATAGTGAAGAACATGTATCCATTGCCACACATTTCTAACCTTATTGACCAACTAGAGGGTGCTAGAGTATTCTTAAAGATTGACTTGCGTTTAGGCTATACTCAGTTAAAGATTTGGGAGCCAAATATGCCAAATATCGCCTTCAGAACTCGGTATGGTCATTACGAGTTCCTTGTGATGTCATTTGCGCCGACCAATACCCCAACAATATTCATGCTCTTGATGAACAATGTATTTCAGCCCTATCTTGACTCATTCATCACGTTTAATAATGACATTCTGGTGTACTCCCAGAGCCTGGAAGATCATGGGCAAGCACTTGAGGTATCTTGCTCTAGACCTTTAGAGAAAATAAGTTATATGTAAAATTTTCAAAGTGTTAGTTCTGACTTGTTTCGGTAGCATTCTTGGACTATGTAGTGTCGAGTGAGGGGATCAAGGTAGACCAGAAGAAGATTGAAGCAGTGAAGAGTAATCCCATACAATCTTTAGCTATGGAGATCTGAAGTTTTCTGGGTTTGGCAGGGAATTACCATCGATGTGTAGAGAGTTTCTCATCTATTGCAACACCTATAACCCGATTAACCCAGAAGGGTGCTCCATTCAGGTGGACTGAGTATTGTGAGGAGAGTTTCAAATGCTCAAGACTAGTTTAACTACAACCCTATTGTTGGTGTTGCCTATAAGTTCAGGATCTTATACTGTGTATTGTAAGGCATCACATATTAGTCTTGGCATGGTCTTGATGCAAGACGGTAGGGTGATTGCCTACTCCATCTAGACAGCTGAAGGTACATGAGAAAAATTATCTTGTCCACAACATTGAGTTAGCAACTGTTGTCCATGGCAGCACTATTTGTACGCTGTCCTTTGTGAGGTCTATACCAACCACCGGAGTCTGTGGCATCTGTTCAAATAGAATGATCTTACCTTCTGTTAGCGAAGGTGGCTAGAGTTACTCAAGGACTATGATATCACCATGTTGTATCATCCTAGAAACGAGAATGTGGTGATCGATTCCTTGAGCCACATGGCAGAGAGCTTGGGCAGTTTAGCATAGCTACCGGTTGAAGAGAGTCTTTTAGCATTGGATATTCAAGCCTTGGCCAACCAATTTGTTAGATTGGATATTTTAGAGCCGAGGCGAGTTTCGGCTTGTAAGGTTTCTCGGTCTTCTCTATATGATCGTATCAGAGAGTGTCAGTATGATGAACCCCATATACTTATCCTCAAGGACACAGTTTAGCATGGCGATGTCAAGGAATTATTGGAGAGGACGGTGTAGTACGGATGCAGGGCAGGCCATGTGTTCCCAATGTAGTTAGTTTGCATTAGTTGATTATCGAGGAGGCTCACAGCTCGTGATACTCCATTCATTTGGGTTCCTCGATGATGTATCAGGACTTGAGTCATGATTATTGGTGGACCATAATGAAGGACATAATTGAGTGTGTTGCTTGGTGCTTATGTTGTCAGCAGGTGAAGTATGAGCATCAATGACCAGGTGGATTCAGAAGCTAGAGATTCTAGAGTGAAAATGGGAGCAGATTACTATAGATTTTGTTGTTGGGATCGCACACACTTATAAGAAGTTCGTTGCAGTATGGGTGATGGTGGATAGGCTGACCAAGTTGGCTCCTTTTTTTCAGTGGTCACTAGTTATTCCTCAAAGCAGCTGGCTAAGGTTTCTATTTGCGAAATTTCAGGCTTTAAGGCACGCCGGTATCCATCGTCTTTGATCGTTTTACACAGTTTACATCATGATATTGGAGAGCCTTACAACATGAGTTAGGCATGCAAGTTTAGTTGATCATAACATTTCACCATCAGACAGACGGACAGTCCAAGCGCACTATTCAGATATTGGAATATATGGTATGTGCATGTGTGATAGAGTTTGGGTGTTTTTTATATTAGTTCTTTCCACTTGTGGAGTTTGACTACAACAACAACAACCAGTCAAGCATTCAGATGGCTCAGTACGAGGCTTTGCATGGTAGACGATGTCAGTCTCTGGTGGGTTGGTTTGATCGAGCTGAGGTTAGACTGTTGGGTATAGATTGGTTCAGGATTCTGTGGAAATGTTAAATTGATTCAAGAATGACTTTGTACTGCCCAATCCAGACAGAAGGGTTATGCAAATTTGAAGGTTAGCGACATTGCATTCATGGTTATGGAGCAGGTCTTACTATGGGTTTTGCCTTTGAAGGGTATTATGAGGTTCGGGACGAAAGTATATTTGGGCCCTAGGTATATCAAAGAATTTTAGATACTTGAGAGGATTGGAGAGGTGACCTATAGGCTTTCACTACAACCCAGTCTAGCAATAGTTCATCCAGTATTCAATATTTCTATGCTACGGAAGTATCATGTCGATCCCTCTTAAGTGATAGACTTATGTTCAGTCAAGTTGGCCAAAGATTTATCTTATGTTGGGGAGTTAGTGGTTAGTTTGGACAGGCCTTTGAAAGCTGAGATATTAGAACATTGCTTAAGTGAAAGTTCAGTGGAGAGGTCAACTAGTCGAGGAGGCGACTTGGAGACTGAGCATGATACGCGTAGCTGTTATCTTCATCTTTTCACCACTTCATGTATGCCTCTATACTCGTTCGAGGGCCATCGATTGATTTAATAAGGGAAGGATTTAACGACCCAACCGGTTATTTTGAGTATTTTTGCCCCAATCCATGAAACTATTCTTCCTTTGTTATATTGTGATTACATAAATTTTCGGTGTGTTTAGTTTTGGTTTCGAATGAGTTGTAGAGTGAAATGGGACACATAATCTCAAAGTTGGAGGTTTAAGTCGTTGGAGTTGACCGTAGTTTGACATATGTGAAGATGACTCTATAATGGAGTTTTGATGCTTCAATAGCTCCATGTGGTGATTTTTGTCTTAGGAGTGTGTCTGGATGTTAACTTGAAGATCCGTAGATTGTTTCGACGTGAATTAGCAAAAGCTGGAAAGTTTGATTGGGACTTGACTTTATTTATATCGGGGTAGAATCCTAATTCTTGAAGTTGGAATAGGTCTGTATTGTCATTTATGGCTTGTGCAAAATTTAATGTCAATCGGAGTTGTTTTGGTATGAATTGGCATTAGTTTCAGAATTCTGAAGTTCGTAATTGCATAGGCTTGAATTTTGGTTGTCGTTCGTAGAATTTATGTTGTTTGGTGTGATTTTTGGCCTCGAGTAGTTTGTTATGTGTTTTGGAATTAGTTGACATATCCTGACGAGGTTCCGAGCGCCCGAGGTGTGATTTAGATAATACTTGGGACAAAATTAGACTTGTAGAATTGTTGAAGATTTGCAACGTCTGGTGTTATTGCAAATACGGTTGGATTGGCTGCAGGTACGTGTTGGACAATACGCTTTACGCTAGAGGGGGGGGGGTGAATAGCGTTTTAAAATTATTAAGCGTTTTAGTGCGGAATTTAAAAACTTTGCAGAAATTAAAACAAGTGCAGTAGAATAAACTTACACAATGATGTATCCTGGTTGGCCACAAACGTGGTTAGTCCAGTCCCCGAGAGACTCTCTCGAGATTTCCACTAAACTTGTCAAGCTTACGGGTGCTTAACAAACCGTTACAGCTGAGGACACAAGCCTCACCTAGGTGCTCGGGGATCACAATCCCAAAGACTTCAATTGCTCGGGGATACCAATCCCAAAGACTTCAATTGCTCGGGGATAACAATCCCAAAGACTTCAACTGCTCGGGGATAACAATCCCAAAGACTTCAACTGCTCGGGGATAACAATCCCAAAGACTTCAACCGCTTGGGGATAACAATCCCAAAGACTTCAACCGCTCGGGGATAACAATCCCAAAGACTTCAGCTGCTCGGGGATAACAATCCCAAAGACTTCAACCGCTCGGGGATAACAATCCCAAAGACTTCAACCGAGGAATCACAAGTTCCTCAACAAACGAGAATCGCAATTCTCTTACAAACACAAAACACACTCACTTTACAAAGTACTCCTTAATGAGTAGATATGAGTAGAAATAGTACGCTCAAGATCACAACAACTTAGCTCAATAGAATGGCTCTTCAAAAAGCTTTATGGATGAATGGAAAATGATGATCAATGTAAGAAAGCTTTTAGCAATGAAAATACTCAAATTGTATATGTTGTTGTTGTGAAAACACTGAGTTGAAGCTGTATTTATAGGTGAGAAACTCAGTCTTACCGTTGCCTAATTGCCAATTAAGGATTGCTGAAATTACTCAGTGACAATCGATTGTCAAGACTAAACAATCGATTGTTTGCCTATCAGATCAAAAATTCAATCCCAGATTTTACGTCAACAATCGATTACTTCAAATCACTAATCGATTATTTATAACGTTAAGAAATCCTTTCCAATTTTTTGGCATAAAACATCGATTGTCCGGAAATCAACAATCGATTATTTTAACAACGTTCAGAAAATCTTTTCCAGATTTTACGCAAAACATCGATTGTTAAATATCAACAATCGATTACCTGAAGGTAATTGAAAATATATGACAACGGTCAGCTTCAACAATCGATTATCAAATGGAATAATCGATTATTAATTAATTTCAAAACTCTCTGTCTCATATATAATCGATTATCAAATGGAATAATCGATTATTAATTAATTTCAAAACTCTCTGTCTCATATATAATCGATTATCAAAAGCCACAATCGATTAACATTTTATTTAAAATCACTGGGAGACATTTTTCTCATTCTAATCGATTACCATTAGTTCATAATCGATTTTTATGAGTTTTGAAAACTTTGCCTCAGTTAACAATCGATTATCATAAGTACACAATCGATTGTTATGCAGTTTGCATAAACCTGATGTTTAACTGACTTACTCACAATCGATTATCATTAGTTCACAATCGATTGTCATGCAGTCTTGGCTTAGAGATACTCGATTATCATAAGTACATAATCGATTATCTTAGCCCAGATTTTTGAGGCATGCTTGGAAAACATTTTAACAAATGTAAATATGCATAGTTTAAAATCATTTGACACTTAATTTAAATATGCATGATTTTGGAAAAATAATTTTAGTAGAGAAGCCATGTTATGAGCCAAGTTGAGGAATCAAGATCACAATTAATATTGACTCAATTATAACATTTCTAAACTTTGTCTTGAGCTTCTTGTAATGCATCCATTTTGTGCTTGTCCTTGAGCACTGCTATATATCGCTTTTTGCTTTGTTTGACATTCATCAAAACCTACAAAAGAACACACGTTTAGTATATTGCATTTGAAACGTGTTTCCAACAATTTCCCCCTTTTTGATAATGGCAAACATAAGCGGGATATATGCAATAATTATTTTGATAATCCAAGACAAGTGTAAAGTATGCAATTTGATGTTCCCCCTCAATTCATGTTCCCCCTCACTTTAAGCATGAATCAAGTTGAGAGTGATATAGCATACTTCTTGATATCCCGTTTCTTCCCCCTTTTGCCATTAGCAAAAATATATACAAGGGAAGAATAAAAAAATATGAAATAAACACAAGTTTATTTATTGGAAAATAGCATTACATGGGTGGAGCCAAACACAATAAAACGAACAACAACTAACCAACAAAACAACAATTTCACATCATCAACAACAACAATTTCATCATTCATCACCCCCATCCCCTTCATCATCATTGGGAGGCACTTGATATGGCACCACCTGAGCATAGGCATAATGCACGTGATCAAAGTAACCATGGACCTCACGGGTTAATTGAGTAATTTGGTCAGAGATAGTCCGGAGGGTAGGCTCCTGAGGAGGATGAGCACGACGGGCTTGTCGATTTTGAGGAGGAGCGGGAGCATGATCACCATCATGATGAAAGGAAGACTCCGAAATTTCCCAGATTTTGGTGCTCTTTTTGAGAGGACCATTAGCAATATTGACCCCGGAAGCTTCAAGAAATTTCATTATTAAGAGGGCATAGGGGAGAGGTATGTCATCTCTGGTGGCATTGAACATATGAGATTGAATAAGCTTGCACCAATTGATTTTAACACCGGTGACAATGGCATGAAGAAATTTGGCATCCTCTTGGGAAATGGTGGTGTGATTGAGTTTACGGGGTTTGAGAACACGAGTGATGAAATAGAGAATGAAACGATAGTTCGGGTCCATACCCTTTATGGTGGGACGACGGGAAGAAGACTCATCATAGGCGACTCCGGCTTGGCGGAAGAGATTAGCTTCATCAATCATGTCCCCGGCATTATTTATGTACTGGTAGATGTCTTCACCATCATGCGGAATGCCGGCAATGAGGTGGAGGTTATCTTCAGAAATTAGAATGGAAATGCCGTTAACATTGGTAACGAGTTCACCCTCATCATCTTTGTGAAGGTTGGAGTAAAAAGCTTCAACCAAAGTAATGTTGTAGTAGGGGTGAGTAAGGAGTAGGAAATTGAAAAGTTGGCATTCTCTTAGCATATTCGCGGCTGGAATGAATGGTGCAACAAGAGCGTTTGTTGAAAAGCGAGGAGGGAGAATAAGGCGTTTCTCAAATTTGGTTAGGAAACGGGTGAGCTCTTCATCGGATTCAAAGAATAGAACCGATCCATCTTGATATGGATGGCGAGAAGAAGAAGCACCTTGTTTGGAACGAGCACGTTTGGAGTTGCGGCTTGACATTTTTGAAGAAGATGTGCTAGGATTTTTCAAAGATAACAAGATAATTTGATGCTTGGGAGGCTTGAGTGAGTATACAAGAGCATATGTGTAGCCTATATATAGAGAAGGAATGAATCTTACACCTATTGGAAAAGATTTGAAGAGATTTGAAGTCTGAAACGGTAAAAATAAATTCACTGACCGTTCCATAATCGATTGTTTGAATAGAATAATCGATTATCATTAATGAAAAAGATCTGACAAATCGATTACACGCCAGAACGGTAAAAAAATTTGAAAAAGATAGTCGATTGTCAAACTTGGTAATCGATTGTTTTTCATATTTATGACCTGACAGGAATCGATTGTAGAGCCAAAACGGTAACATAAGTTTAAAACAGATAATCGATTGTCAATATATAGTAATCGATTGTTTCACTCACAGAGAGTTTGGATTTTGGCAAATAATCGATTGGCAGAACAAATAATCGATTGTTTGGAAGGGGGATGCTAAAAAAGATGATACTTAATTCTATCAAGCAATGTAAACATTCAATAAGATTTAAAAAAAATTGAATCAATTAATAATCGATTATTGATACTGATAATCGATTGTAAGCATAAATAATCGATTATGATCGATTTTTCCTGTATCAGGACAATTTATACTTTCCTCTTACCTTTTGGGGGATACCTGCAAAATAGAATTAAACATCTCCGACGCTCAAGTCAGTAATCTATTAATGAAATAATAACTTTGAAACTAGTGTAGTGGGGTGAAGAACGTGAACTCTTAAGAATTTTGTCCTAGGATGTTCTTAAGAGGGTTTAGGGTACTTACCTTCCCTTCGACTTTGCCAATTACCTGATTTTGAACATCTTCCGTTCATTTTGGTCTTTTGGCTCATTCTTCAATTTAAGAAGCTTCTTCCACAATTTTGCCTTTGTCTTCCTTGTATTTTGTCTTTTAAAAATTTCGAAAATACTTCCGATTTTAAAAAAAACTAACTCGACTTTTCCGTCTCTTCCTCCTTCTTTGTGCTTTAATTGAAGGAATTTTGAATTCGTCTCCCGTCAAGTGTTTGGAGCATCTACTACACTTGATTCCTTCAAGCACACCTGCAAAACAAATCAATGCTCTTTTGGTACCCATGCCATTTTGGGTCCTTGAGGGTTATGCATACTATAATGATATGTTTGAGTAGCATGTTTATGTCTAGTAAAGCATGCGGGAGCAATATGACCAATTCGTCTACAATAATGACATGTCACATTTGGATTATGCATGCGTCTAGGCTCATAGTAGCTAGAATAATGCACATTGTTTACTCTATTTTCATTTCTCCTAATTTGAGCACCATGAATATTTCGGGATCTTCTAGCATGATCACTGTTGTGCCTAAAGTATGCATCATGTCTATGGTGACGATTGCTAGGCGGAAGGTCATGTCTAGATCTCCTAATATTTTGTCTAGCATGCATGTTTGTTTTAGGAAAGACATTTTTGTTATTAATCCTAGATTGAGCTCTAGGTGGTTGGGTTTTTGCATCAACCTCTTCTTCATTTATGAAGCCTATTCCATGCTTGGTTGATTTCAAGTTATCAAGCACCATATTCAAGTTTTTATGAGAGGAGTTGAATTTATCTAGTGTGCCTTTTAATCTACCTACTTCATTCTTAAGGTCTACACAAGAAGCACAATTTTTTGTAGAACTTTCGGGCTTGTCAGAACTTCTTTTCCCATAAAACTTGTTTTGTTCTAGTAGCTTCTCATTTTCCAAAACCAATTTTTCTAATTCTTTTTCTTTTAATGAAAACTGTTTTTGAAAATCTTGTTCTTTTAGAGAAGCACTTTCTCTTAAGCTAGTGACGGTTTTTGTAACTTTGAGAAATTCAGCATACAATTCATCAAAGGCATTTCTCATGTCATCAAGAGTATAAAAATTTTGAGAAGAGATTTGACTTACCTCACTTTGATTTTCTTCCTGTGCCATGAGGCAGAGATTTGCCGCTTCTTCATTTTCTTCTTCACTGGATTCGTCTCCGGAATCTCCTCCCCAAGATATGTATGCTCGTTGCTTCTTGAAGGGTTTCTTCTCCTTTTTAAGATTTGGGCAGTTTGTTTTGATATGCCCTGTTTCACCACATTCATAACATTTAACTTGCTCACCTTGCTTTTTCCCTTTGCGGTCATATTCTTTTCGCATGAATTTTTGGAACTTTTTGATGATGAGTCCAAATTCGCTATCTCCATCCTCTTCAATTGGTGATTGACTTGTGCTCGCCTTTAGAGCAATCTTTTGCCTTCTTTGTTCATCAATAACAGGGTTAAGAATAGTGGATTCATAAGTCTTAAGATTACCTCTAAGAGCGTCTATGGTGACGTTCGTGATTCCAATTGACTCTTGAATCGCATCGGCCTTTGATCGCCATGCCGGTGTTAGACTCCTAAGGATTTTTCGAACTAGTTCTCTGTCTGTGAACGTCTTCTTGAGCGCGTGGAGATCATTCACTATTGATGAGAACCGTTCAAACATCTCGTCTACCTTTTCGCCTTCCTTCATATGGAACAATTCGTAAGCATGAGTTAAGAAATCAATTTTAGCTTCTCTTACCTGGTCAGTCCCTTCGTAAGTGACCTCAAGCTTGTCCCACATTTCTTTCGCTGTTTTGCAGCAGGAGATTTTCCTGTAATCATTAGCATTAACAGCACAAAGTAATAAATTAATAGCTTTAAAGTTATTTTGGACCATTCGATTATCCTCGGCGTTGAATTCCTCTTCTGATTTTGGCACCCATTCTCCTTCCACCTGTTTGACAGGAACCTCATTTCCTTTGGTGTACACCTTCCACAAGTAAGGGCTGTTTGATCTGATGAATATCTGCATCCTTTCTTTCCAATATGAATAATTTGTCCCGTTAAACAAAGGAGGTCTTGTGGGGCATTGTCCTTCATCAATACCTGCAAAAGAGTCTAGAGTAGAAGCCATGGAAAGATTCTCTCAAACGGTTAAGTCTTTCAGAGAGTATGGCTCTGATACCAATTGTTGGACAATACACTTTACGCTAGAGGGGGGGGGGGGTGAATAGCGTTTTAAAATTATTAAGCGTTTTAGTGCGGAATTTAAAAACTTTGCAGAAATTAAAACAAGTGCAGTAGAATAAACTTACACAATGATGTATCCTGGTTGGCCACAAACGTGGTTAGTCCAGTCCCCGAGAGACTCTCTCGAGATTTCCACTAAACTTGTCAAGCTTACGGGTGCTTAACAAACCGTTACAGCTGAGGACACAAGCCTCACCTAGGTGCTCGGGGATCACAATCCCAAAGACTTCAATTGCTCGGGGATACCAATCCCAAAGACTTCAATTGCTCGGTGATAACAATCCCAAAGACTTCAACTGCTCGGGGATAACAATCCCAAAGACTTCAACTGCTCGGGGATAACAATCCCAAAGACTTCAGCTGCTCGGGGATAACAATCCCAAAGACTTCAACCGCTCGGGGATAACAATCCCAAAGACTTCAACCGAGGAATCACAAGTTCCTCAACAAACGAGAATCGCAATTCTCTTACAAACACAAAACACACTCACTTTACAAAGTACTCCTTAATGAGTAGATATGAGTAGAAATAGTACGCTCAAGATCACAACAACTTAGCTCAATAGAATGGCTCTTCAAAAAGCTTTATGGATGAATGGAAAATGATGATCAATGTAAGAAAGCTTTTAGCAATGAAAATACTCAAATTGTATATGTTGTTGTTGTGAAAACACTGAGTTGAAGCTGTATTTATAGGTGAGAAACTCAGTCTTACCGTTGCCTAATTGCCAATTAAGGATTGCTGAAATTACTCAGTGACAATCGATTGTCAAGACTAAACAATCGATTGTTTGCCTATCAGATCAAAAATTCAATCCCAGATTTTACGTCAACAATCGATTACTTCAAATCACTAATCGATTATTTATAACGTTAAGAAATCCTTTCCAATTTTTTGGCATAAAACATCGATTGTCCGGAAATCAACAATCGATTATTTTAACAACGTTCAGAAAATCTTTTCCAGATTTTACGCAAAACATCGATTGTTAAATATCAACAATCGATTACCTGAAGGTAATTGAAAATATATGACAACGGTCAGCTTCAACAATCGATTATCAAATGGAATAATCGATTATTAATTAATTTCAAAACTCTCTGTCTCATATATAATCGATTATCAAATGGAATAATCGATTATTAATTAATTTCAAAACTCTCTGTCTCATATATAATCGATTATCAAAAGCCACAATCGATTAACATTTTATTTAAAATCACTGGGAGACATTTTTCTCATTCTAATCGATTACCATTAGTTCATAATCGATTTTTATGAGTTTTGAAAACTTTGCCTCAGTTAACAATCGATTATCATAAGTACACAATCGATTGTTATGCAGTTTGCATAAACCTGATGTTTAACTGACTTACTCACAATCGATTATCATTAGTTCACAATCGATTGTCATGCAGTCTTGGCTTAGAGATACTCGATTATCATAAGTACATAATCGATTATCTTAGCCCAGATTTTTGAGGCATGCTTGGAAAACATTTTAACAAATGTAAATATGCATAGTTTAAAATCATTTGACACTTAATTTAAATATGCATGATTTTGGAAAAATAATTTTAGTAGAGAAGCCATGTTATGAGCCAAGTTGAGGAATCAAGATCACAATTAATATTGACTCAATTATAACATTTCTAAACTTTGTCTTGAGCTTCTTGTAATGCATCCATTTTGTGCTTGTCCTTGAGCACTGCTATATATCGCTTTTTGCTTTGTTTGACATTCATCAAAACCTACAAAAGAACACACGTTTAGTATATTGCATTTGAAACGTGTTTCCAACAGTACGGGCTCACAAAAGCGAGAAAAGATCCGCAAAAGCAATTTTGCTTCTACGAATGAGAGAAGCACACGTGCGACATATTTTTTGCATATGAGTGCATGCGCAAATGTGACCTTTGTCTTGGAGAAGCTGAGAGCAAGGATTAAGTCATGGCCCCACTGGCGATGGAAATTCTGCTGGTGCGGAGCCGAAGATGCGGCAGTTGGGCTGTATGTGCGAAATACCTTGGGAGAAAAGGGAAAATTCTGAGGTTTTGATTCATAATCCATTTTTGGAATTAGGGAGTTCGGTGCGAGGGGTTTTCTCAAGGGTTTTTCAGAGAGATCTTCGGGTAAAGAATTCTAACTCGTTTTCGGTTAATTTACATAAATCTTTTGATAATTTCTTCGTTTAATTAATGTTTGGAGTAGGAAATTGTGGGTAAATGGTAGAAACTCCTTAGGATAAATTTTGTGCATTTGAAAGGCGAATCGAGGTCGGATTTGAACAATTCTTGTATGGATAGACACGATATCGGATGAAAGTTCAAGCTTTGGAATTTTGATCGGGTTCCAAGATGTAGGCCCGAGTTAACTTTTTTCGTTGATTTTCCAATTCTTTGCAAAGATTGTAATGTCATTGTTTGAATTAGTTTCATATAGTTATATTTATAATATGAATTTTTTTGCTAGATTCGAGTCATTCGGAGTTGGAAAATTGATGGGAATGCCTTCTAGTTGATTGAATTAGCATGGTTTGAGGTATGTGGATTTCCTAACATTATGTGGGGAAATTTCCCCTTAGGTTTGGTGTTATTTGTGATCATTGTAATTTGTAAGAGCCATGTACGCAAGGTGATGAGTGTGTACATAGGCTAAATGTCAAATTCACTGGTTCTTAGCTATGTAAATTCCTTTCATGCCTTAATTGAGTTACCTTAACATGTCGTAGTCATCATTTGTAGTCTAATTTCACATGTCTAATTGATTTATCTCTTGCTAGCTAACTGCTCTATACGTTTAATTGATATTTTTGTTTCCTTACTCTTTAATTATTATTTAGCAATTGAATTCTTTACTTGAAATTGCTATTTCTTCGGATATGTTGTTGTTGAAATTGGTATTGAGTTGTAAAGGTCGTGATTCCTATTGAGGCAAAGTGCTAAGTTGTTAAATATCATTCTATTGAGTTATTTTTCCAGTTGTTATTGTTGAGACTTTATGTACATTGTGGTTGAGCCTCGACTCCTTATGAAATCCTATTATTGTTTGGTTTCTCTAGCAAGTTGTGATATTGGGCACTTGAGGTGCAAATTTTGGTACGCTGTGATATTGATAAGAATGCAAAGGTGTAAGGTTTGGGTGCTCAAACGCATGCAATGAGATAAGGTGGGCTCTATATGTGTGGGTGGTAGGGGAACTATTAGAAGCAAAGTGGTGTGATAAGGTGGGATAAAACTCAATGTTGTCCAAACTCACACCGTAAATATAGGTAGTGAGGCGGTCGAAGCAATAGTGAAACCCAACGCAAGTCGGGATCGAATCCACAAAGAGTTAGAGTTGGGATTAGCTATATATTTTGTATAATTGTATGATCTGCCTCAAATTACACTTCCATGTTCTTGTTTGTTATTTCTATTTCTACTCTAAGCTATTTACTGCAATTAAATCTAGAAGATAATATTTTCGGTTTTGGATATCTTTCAAATGAGAAAAGATCTAGGGTCGTACTTCCACCTAGGTGGTTATCTACCAGGTTGTAAATTCTATGGCAAGTTTGATTACTCGGGGTTGTAATATAGCAATCACGAGAATTTACCCAATATATACCTCTCAGTAGTTTAAGTGATTTAAGCCAATTTAGGTTTCTCAAGCCCAAATGGGTATTCCACCAAACAAATGATGTATGCTCAAGTCGGGCCTTACTATCTGTAGATTTGACTCTTTAATTGGGGCTATCAATTTCTTGAGTTAACCCTAGTTTCTTGTTAGCCACGTTTTCCTAGACTTATTCCCTCTTTCTCAAGTAGAGACTAAGTCAATTAGGCATGAATCAATTTTGCAACCATTAATTCTTGAATTCAAGCAAGAACTAGGCCAAATATCACTAACTCAATCACAAACAAGCCTCAAATCAAAAACCCATTAAGTTCACACACTAGGATTGGTCCACAACCTTAGATAGAAATTTATCTACTCATGAAAAATAAATAACAAAAGAAGAAATTAAGCCCATATCAACCTGGTTCAAATTTACCATTCTGGGCACTACGCCTTTTTTGCACACCCATTCCGGGTGGGATAATCTCTTCCTCTTTCTCCGCTAGGGGAGGAATTCTACCGATATTATCAGGTCTGCTCGGCCGAGCTCTTCTTGTACATATACAAGCTTTTTTCTAATATTGACAAAGTACTGTGAGCTGGCCAAATGTGGGGTATATATTTGTCCCCTGTTTTACCTCTTCGCACTGAACTTCCTCAGAGGTATGATGTTTCACCTTCGCCTTCATGGGGCCAAGTGATTGGATGTGAAGAAAGATGACAAGGACAACTGTCGTTTCAATTTCCACTTCTTATACGTTAAAATTGAGGATGTGGCGGCGAACCCGAGCAGATTCCCCCAATTGTTGATCTTTGCTCGTAAGTACTTCTTACAAACACTTTCTGATCCCGTTTTGTTTTGTTTTGTCACAGAACTAACTGATCTTCTTCTCATTCTATGAAGCCGAAAGAGAGCCTCCAACATTTGTCACTGTCATTCGAGATTGGGTGAGTCATATTTCTTTGTACGGTGGGGGTTTATGAGTTTTCTTTATTCAACAAGAAGTTTGGTCGTAGGCCTTGTATGCCTGGTGAGTTTTTGATTTGGTCCTTCGTTGATTCTACGTTAACACAGTTCCTTTGTTTTTACTTTAAACGGAATTTCTTTGGTATCCTGTCGGAGGCCTTCAACAAAGAAGAAGGCTCCTACCCCTACCTTTTGCCAGTCGAGTTCTTTTACAGGGTTATTTCTTTCTTCGACCATAGGCAAAACGTACTCAAACTGTGGATCCTTCCTCGACCACGGCCTCATGCAGACCTAACCGCCAAAGAATGGATCCATTGGCAGGGATTGCTTCTCCCCTATGCTGCACTTAGTGAACAAGTCTTTGCTAAGTGATTAGGAAGTACCTCCATTGATAAAGAAGCGGAGGATAGAGTTTGGAGGCGAGACGATGGGAATAGAAGATCTAATAGTAGGTGATCCAAACCAGACCACGACTGTGTCTGAAGGAGATGTGTCTTTGGACAATGATATTATGTCCCCTTCAAAAAGTTTGGAAACTAAAAACTTGCCTGACGCTGTTGAGGAAAGGGAAGAACGAGCTGACGAGGTTGAGCTCATTCCATTGAGCGATTCGTCACTGTCGGCATACGCCGGTTGTCCCTTTTATGCCAAATTGAGGGGAAAGAGCATTGCCATAGATGGTTACAAATCTGGTTCTAAATGTGAGCATGTGATTTTTTCCCTATATGAATTACTCTCAGAAGTTCAAAACAAAATAAATTCTTTTATTTATTTTCCATTTTGTGGATTTTTGTGGTATTTTTCGTTAATTGTTTGCATTTTATCTGTACATTTTAATTAGTGAAAAAAAAACACAAAAAAGTGATGCCTGTGCATTTAGGAGGTAATTTTGCATTTTGAGAATTGTTTAGTAATTAAGTTGTTTTAAAGAAAGGACAATCAAAAAAATAGTCAATTTGCACCCGTTAATTTTAGTTTTTGATTTTCGCATATTTTTTCTTTAATGATGTTAATTATTTAGGATTAGTTCGTATTTTAATGAGTTATCTTGGTTTTTAATTTAATTTGGGATTTTTAGTTTTAATTTTATAAAAAAAAGAGAAAAAAAGAATCTGGAATCATTAAAAAAATAAAATTTGGGTTTCTTTAATAATACACCCAAATTGGGCCAAATTTGTAAAATTTGCAGCCCAAATGCACCAAGAACCCCGCCCCAAACCCGGTCCAGCAACCTTAATAAACCAAACGACGTCGTTTGGATTAAATCAGTCTCAATCGTCGAGAATACTTGATCCACCGGCTGTGAACTGGGGATCCAATAATATTAATATGTACTAACGCCCCTACCCCCCAAACCCATCTCACCACTATCCCAATAACCCTAATGACCGTCCACGTCGTCTCTACCGTTCAGTGCCATGAACCGCTAGCCAGAAATCGCCTCTGCCAGCGGCGAAGCTCCGACGGCCGCCAATTTAACACTACCGCTTCACCTCCCTCTCCTCTTTCCAAATAAATCATCCTTTTCCCTCAAAGCCTAGCCAAACGTCTTGAATATCGTCTGAAAGTTATAACTCCACGGCGGCGCCGCTTCCTTTTAGCCCCAAAATCATACCATATATTCACAATGCTCCTCTGTCCCCAAAAAGCCAACCTGTGTCTTTCAAATCCCAGTAGCTCATCTCGAATATTAAATCAAAGATGCCATGACGGAACCTAATTGCTCTAAATGGCCTCAAACAAGTACAAGGCCACCCCTGTACCATCCTCTTCCCAAATTCATCAACAAAATCCACACTTCCGGTGAGTCTTGAACCCCGCTTCATCTTCGTTAGTTTTTGATGAAATATTAATTTTATTGTTTTTCTTTCTTTTTCCTTCCGTTTCTTCTTTCTAATTTCTCTTGTTTGCTTATAGTGATTTGTTCATCTAAGTTTAACTAGATATTTGTTGTAGGAATTTGCATGTGTTTAAACAGTCATGAAATTAGCTTTTTGATTTTGTTTATATCTCATTATCCAGTTTATTTTCCATGTTTCGTTGTGTGGAAGGTTTAGTTATTATGTTGATGATTTTTACCTTTTATTGCATGATACTGTTTAGTTGCCAGTTTTTCTTTTGACTATGGTCAGTGGCGGATCTAGGAATTCAAGTTTGTGGGTGCTGAATTTTTTTTGTTAATAAAATTAATGATTGCTTTTGTAAATTTTTATACGTTTTCTCAAATTTTCTATGTAACTATACATACTCTGCGTCTAGGTTAATGGGTGTTCGAGCACCCAAATTCAAAGAGTAGATCCGCCACTGACTATGGTTTATTCAAGGGTTTTAATTTAGGGATTTTTATTCAGGATTTAATTTTGGTTTAAAAGGGAGTTGTTCAATTCAGGGGTTTTATTTGGTTTTAAAATATTTCAACCACTTGTTTGAATCCTGAAGCCTAGGTTGGTCGTGAAAGCCCAATTGAAAGGGTCAATCCAAGAGGTTGAAGGCCCACAATTGATTTTTCCTTAGGTCAAATTGATCCATACTGGTAGTTTAGGTTAATTTTCAGGAATGGTAGCGTAGTATAGGTATATCACTTAAGGAATCTTTTGTAATAGCAGTAAGAAGCTTCTAATATGGGGTTTTCTACTTCAAATATATAACTTGGCAAGAAGGCTATAAAAACAAGGACTTGAATGAAATGAATAACCTAAGGGATACCCTACTTGCCTTGCCTATAAAGGCATTTATTCTTGTTTTTTAAGGCAAGAAAAAAAGGATCTTGAAATCAGAAGTATGAAAGAAGAAGAGAGGCATCCTGAAATAAGAAGATTGGAAAAAATGAGTTAAAAACATAGAAAAATTCAACGAAAAAAAACTACAGTTCCATTGAATATTCTCTTTTCTGAATTGATTTCTGAAATTTTCAAGGTTAAAACATATATTTCGATTTAGTTTTAAGAGCTAATATGAAGTGATACTGAGTTTTGAAATGTTTTTTTTGTTCAATTTTGTTGAGAGTCGTTATTCCTTTAGGGTTTCAAGTTGATTTCCTGGTTGTAGTTACTGGATCTTGGTGTTAGTTGTTTATGGGTTGATTTCACATAGTGGACTGTTAAATACGAAGCTCGTTTATGCTACTGCTTTGGCTAAACTACTAACTTTCAGTTCTTCTGTGGTTTTTATTCTTATTCCAGGTATTTTTCTAGTCTTTGAGTAATGTTTGAACACGGAAATGAAGTTTAGTTGAAATGAAACTGTAGTTTTGCCGAAGCTGTGTAATTTGGATTAGCTTGATGCTTGGAATCATAGATCTGGTTTATGGATGCTGAAGATTAGATATACTTTTGTTTTTAGTCGTGATGACTATTTGAATTCGTTGAAACTGTTATATATGTACTTCTGTGCATTTTCTGAACTTTATTTTGGACATGTCTATTTTGAAACTAGTTGAAATATATAGCAACCGTAGGGATCAAATGATTACTTGTTTTGGAAATTGAAAATCAAGATGCTATGAATGTTGTTTTTCTCCGTGGGTGTTAATTATTACAGTTATTATTCAGGTTCGATTTCCTTTTATAAAGTCGTTCTAGGCTGTTACTTTGTCAAATAAATGGTATATTATGACTGTTGCTTTGTCATAATAAATCTGATTAAAATTCATGTGTTAAATGTTTTGGATCATATCCTAAATTTTTCGACTCGATCTCACACTTATGTGTTAATGTTAATTGTGTTTGCATTGTTGCGTTTTGCGTGTGGACCAGTTGGATCACAAGAATCGGGCCAAGTGTTGGCCCAGTTGCAATCACTATCCTTCAGAAATAACACCGTTGGACTGGGTTTCACCTAGAGCCTAGTATTTTCACATATTAACCCTGAAACAATGGCTATTCGAGGCATTATCAGCAGAGCCCATGGTCCGTTTGTACTGGGCTAGTTCTTTTTGTTAAAATAATTAATTCTTTCTCAAGTGAGTTGTTAGCTAGTTTGAGTAAAATTTTAATCACATTCAACTCTAACAAATTAAGCACTTAATTAGATTGGAAGCGAGCCATGTTAGATAATACAAAATAGTCTTTGTCCTTTAAAAATTTAGTTTGAATACACTTTTAAAACAGAATCGGGTGTGCTGTGCCAAACAAAAATCACAATTGCACGGCTATTGCTTTAATCTTATTTAAAATTAAGGTATGCCATTAGCGAATTTTCATGGACCTCACAAATCAAAAATTTGCAATTGCCTTAGGCGTGTTAGTTAATCAATTTACCTTCCTAAATACGGGTGCGCCTTTATGTGAACCAAATCCAAATCGAAACGTTAGGTAAAATGTGTTGCGTGCTACGAGTTCATTTATGTGACGTGGTTCAAGCTGAGTTTTAACAACGTTGGAATCTTCTTAAAATTAAATAAAAGAGGTTTTTAAAAGTGTAAAATTGGCACATAGGTAGAAAATGTATTAAAATCAAGCCGAATATAGCATTTGAGCGATCATGCTAGAACCACGGAAATCGGGAATGCCTAACACCTTCTGTTGGGTTAACTAAATTCCTTACCTGGATTTTTGGCTCGGAAACTGTATTACAGAGTCAAACCTTCTCGATTCAGGATTTTAAACCGGTTTCTTGGGACACCATTAGTTATCCCATGTGGTGACTCTGAAATCTCAAAATAAATATATATTGTCCTTAAATTGGAAAAACTCCCTTTCTTATGCCCTTCCGGGGGTGTAGTGTGTAAAAAGAAGGTGTGACAACTCTTGTAACTCTGCTAGGATCGAATCCAGAATCTCTGTTCAGGGATCAGAATTCGAGCTTAAAATAATTGTTGTATTTGGATTTTGTTTAAATTTTATTACATAATTGTTCCAATGTGCTAAATGTTGCTTTTTGCCGCTTTAATATTATTTGAAATATATATAAACTGATGCGAAACCTTTCTCTTCTCATCTTTGGCAATGTTATCACTGGTCGAGACTCCCTATTCTGTTAGTGTCATACCTTGAAATAAGAAAGAGGCTCGGACAAGTTACAAAGCTGGATGGTCTTTTGGTTCCCGATACGTAGCCCCCTTCTCAACTCGAGTTGTCCGTTCGGGTACACAGTCTAGAACACATACCCAGGTTTTGAGCATAGAATAACTTGACCTCATACCGGATCTCTAGTAGGAATGTTTATTTTCATCATGCATTTGACTTAGGGGATTCAACTCAGGGGTTGGGTCCTCTAGGACAGGTGCACCTAAAATAATGGACCATCTTGATGCATCTTGCGTGATACTTGTGCATTTATTCCGGATTTGCATACCGACCGGCTTTTGATAAAAAGGAAGAAAAAGAAAAAGGAACGAAGAGGGGAATTTGACAAATAACAACAGCGTGTGGGATGAGGAAGGAATTTACCTTTTTCAAATACCGATACTGAAATACTGCCATAATTTTGAAAAAAATGGAGTTCGTTTTTGAAAAATATATATAAAAAAGGGATTTTACTTAAAAAAAAAGAACATAAAAAAGGAAAAAGAAACTGGTTTTAATTCTGTCAAAATTTTTCGAATTACGCCAGTTTGATTCTTAAAGGGCGTGAGATACATAGGCAACCCCTATCCCAACTTTATTTTTGCAAAAATAGCCTCAAAAAATAAAATTTTGTTTGTGAGAAATAAATAAGGCAGGTATTGTTATAATTAGCCGAGTTTCCCTAAAAGGGCGCCGGAAAGCTGTTTTGTAAGAAAAACCGCCCTGGATTATTTTTCAAGTTTCGGCCAATAGCAACCATAGCCGTAAAACCTTCCCCCACAAAGTGACAAAAGGTCGTATTTGCAAAGCCAGGATTTTATTTTTGTTGAAACACGTTCTCAAGGCACTAAACTAAACGTGTGTTCATGTTTGTAGGTTTTGATAAATGACAAACGACGCGCAATTGACATATGACGAGGTCCAAGCACAAGCGCGCAATTGACACATAACGAGGTTCAAGCACAAGACGAACAAAGATCAAGTTTAAGCAAAGAAACAAAGTTATACATGAGTCGTTCTTAATTGTGATCTTGATCCGACAATTGACTCAAGACTTGGCTTCTCTCGTAAAATCATTTTTATCAAATCATGCATATTTAACTTAAAGCAAAATGATTTTCAAACATTTTATTTTAGCCAAAATGATTTTTAAACATGCCTCTCAAATCTGGAAAAAGATAATCGATTATGTACTTTATGATAATCGATTATGTTAAGACAATGTACACCAGATTTACAAAGCTGAACAATAATCGATTATGTACCTTATGATAATCGATTATGTTAAGGCAGTGTAGATTAGATTTTTCAAAGCTACAAGATAATCGATTATGTACCTTATGATATAGATTATGTTGAGGCAGTGTCCATTAGATTTTTCAAAGCTGTAAGATAATCGATTATGCACCTTATGATAATCGATTATTATGAGGCAGTGTCTATCAGATTTTTCAAGACTGTAAAATAATCGATTATGTACATTATGATAATCGATTATGTTAAGACAGTGTAGTCCGAAGTTTTCAAAACATCAAAAATAATCGATTATCCTTATAGCATAATCGATTATGTAAATGACCGTTGCCAAAGTATTTTTAAACTCTGAAAGATAATCGATTAACACAATCTGATAATCGATTATGCTAAGTAAAAATCTGAATATGATTTTTTGAACGTTGTCAGGTAATCGATTATAAGATTTGGATAATCGATTATTTTGCTTAAAATCTGGGAATGATTTTTGAACGATTGGAAGATAATCGATTATGCAAATCAGATAATCGATTATCTCAGCACAAAATCCGCAATTCATGATTGGCAATTAAGCAACGGTTTTGGATGTTTTGTACACTATAAATACAACTCAAAATTAGTCTTCTAAGCACAACAACTGATCACATTCTTGCTAAGGCTTACATACTCTCATATCAATCATTTTCTATTCATTTCATAAGTTTTTGAGAGCCAAACTCTTGACGAAAGTTGTTGTGTTCTTGAGCGTATTTATTTTTACTCATATCTACTCATAAAGAGAGTCTTGTCTTGAGTGGTAAGTTTTTGTATACACTTGAAGGGAAGTGTTAATCCCTTGTGTTTGTAACAAGGAACGTTTTCATTCCTTCTGTTGAAGTCTTGAAGTGTGGTATCTTCGAGCAAAGGTTGTTGAGGCTTGTGTGACTCAAGTTCTCAGTTTGTACCGGTTTGTTAAGCACCCGTAAACTTAATGAAGTTAGTGGAATCTCGAGGGAGTCTCTCGGGGACTGGACTAGCCACAAGTTGTGGTGAACCAGGATAAATTCGGTGCGTTCTTTCCTTGTTATTTATTTTCCGCACTTATTTCAATCCTGCAATTTTTAATTCCGCAAGTTTACATTGTTTTTTATCATAACGCTATTCACCCCCCCCCTAGCGTTAAGCGTATATTCTAACAATTGGTATCAGAGCCCAACTCTCTGAAAGACTTAATCGTTTGAGAGAAACAATCTATGGCTTCTACTCGTGACTTTAATGCAGGAATAGGTGAAGGACAATGCTCCACCAGACCACCACTATTCGATGGCAGAAACTATACGTACTGGAAGGAGAGGATGAGAATATTCATCCAATCGAATAATTTTCATCTATGGAAGGTTATAACGAAGGGAGAACAAATTCCAACCAAAAAGGTTGAAAATGAATGGGTTCCAAAATCCGAAGATGAATACGATGCGGATGATATCCGAAAAGTGCAGAACAACGCTAGAGCCATCAACTTATTGTATTGTGCTGTAAATGCTGATGATTACAGAAAAATATCATGTTGCACAACGGCTAAGCAAATGTGGGATAAGCTGGAAATCACGTACGAAGGAACGGACCACGTAAGAGAAGCTAAAATTTATTTTCTAACCCATGCATATGAACTGTTTCACATGAAGGAAAGCGAGAGGATCGATGACATGTTCGAACGATTTTCAAAAATCGTCAATGACCTACATGCTCTTAAGAAGACCTTCACGGATACGGAACTTGTCTGAAAAATTCTCCGAAGTCTCACTCCGGAATGGCGCTCCAAGGCCGACTCGATTCAAGAGTCTATCGGCATTTCAAATGTCACCATCGACGGACTAAGAGGTAATCTTAAAACCTATGAATCTACTATACATAACCCTCCTTTTAATGATCAAAGGAAACAAAGAATCGCCCTCAAGGCAAGCACGGCTCAACTCAAAATGATGAGGACTCAAACAACGGAGATAACGAGTTCGGACTCGTTATTAAGAGGTTTCAAAAGTTCATGCGAAAAGAGTATGAACGAAAAGGCAAACAACAAGGAGATCAAGTAAAGTGCTATGGATGCGGAGAAATCGGGCACATTAAATCAAATTGCCCAAATGTCAAAAAGGAGAAGAAACCCTTCAAGAAACAACGAGCATACATATCTTGGGGAGGCGACTCCGGAGACGAATCAAGAGATGATGAAGAAGACGAAACCGCAAATCTATGTCTCATGGCACACGAAGACAATCAAGAAGAGGTATGTCAAATTTCTTCTAAAAATTTCTTTTCTCTTGAGGAATTGCAAAATGCTTTTGATGAATTGTATAGTGAATTCATTAGAGCTTCCGAAACTGTTAGAGACGTAAAGAAAAATTCTTCTTTGAAAGAAAAAGATTTTGAAAAACAACTCTCTTTGAAAGAAAAGGATTTGGAAAAATTAATTTTGGAAAATGAGAAGTTGAAAGAAGAAAACAAATTTTTCGGCAAGAGAAGCGCCGACAAACCCGAGAGTTCTAGTAAAAATTGTATTTCTTGCACGCATCTAAAAGATGAAGTAGAAAGACTTAAGGGCACCCTAGATAAGTTCAATTCTTCTCATATAAATAGTGATGTTCTTGTCAAATTGAAATCGACCAAACATGGCATAGGTTTCAAAAACGAGCCTAAAGAAAAAGTTGAAGCCATCCCCCAACAACCTAAGGCTCAACCTAGGATAAATAAAATAAACGTTCAACCTATATATAACAATCCTAGAACCAACATGCATGCTAGACCAAACACTAGAAGAAACGTTGAACAATTTAGAACACCTAGAAATGGCTTTCAACAGTCGCAACCTAGACACACTCGACCTAGAAATAATTATTCTAGAAACGCTGCATATCCTAGAACAAACAGTAGGAGAAATGATTTTCAAGAATTGCGCAATAGCCATATTGTCAAAAATAGAGCAAACGATTTTCGTACCTCCAACTACTACCAACCTAGAAGAATGCATAATCCTAATGTCATTTGTCATTATTGTAGTGGAATAGGACATATTGCTCCTGCTTGTTTTACTAGACACAGACACTTCACCGCATGTCAACCACACCACCACGTTACACCTAACTCACAAGGACCCAAAACAGCTTGGGTACCAAAAACTCATTAATTTGTCTTGTAGGTGTGTTTGAAGGGATCAAGTGTACTTTGGTACCTTGATAGTGGATGCTCCAAACATATGACCGGTGACGCATCAAAATTCCTTCAACTAAAACACAAGGAAGGAGGAAACGTTATTTTTGGAGATAATAACAAAGGTAAATCGGCATTGGATCGGTCGGTAAGGATGAATCTTCTTCCATTAAGAATATATTGCTAGTTAAAGGTCTAAAACATAATCTCTTGAGCATAAGTCAATTATGTGACAAGGGAAATCTTGCTTTATTTGATTCGGAAGAATGCTTAGTTTTTCGTCGTAGTAATTTTAAAAATTATTCTTCGTGGTATTGGAATGATAACATCTATATGGTTGATCTCGAAAATTCTTCATCAAAGTATGTGAATTGTCTTATGAGTAAAGAAGATGATATGTGGTTATGGCATCGTAGAGTAGCTCATATCAACATGCATCTTTTAAACAAATTGGTTTCACAAAATTTAGTTATTGGTCTTCCAAATTTGAAATTTTAAAATGACACTATTTGTGATTCTTGTCAAAAAGGGAAACAAACAAAAGCATCTTTTAAATCGAAAAATATTGTTTCAACTACTAGACTTTGCAACTTCTTCACATGGATCTTTTTGGACCTTCTCGCATTGAAAGTCTTGGTAGAAATCGCTATGCTTTTGTTATTGTTGATGATTATTCTAGATTCATATGGACACTATTTCTTGCTCACAAAAGTGAGGCCTTTCATAATTTTAAAAGTTTTCTTAAACGTGTTCAAAATGAAAAGAACACAACCGTCACTTCCATAAGAAGTGATCATGGGGGAGAGTTCGATCACAATCTCTTCGCTGACTTTTGTGACGAACTCGGTATTGAGCACACCTTCTCTGCTCCACGTACACCACAACAAAATGGAGTGGTGGAACAGAAAAATAGGTGTCTCGAAGAGATGGCTAGAACCATGCTCGATGAGGCTAAGATTCCCAAACAATTTTGGGCGGATGCCGTGAGTACCGCATGCTACGTTTTGAACAGAGTAGTCATTAGACCAATACTCATGAAAACTCCCTATGAACTCTACAAGGGAAGGAAACCTAACGTATCCCATCTTAGAGTCTTCGGTTGTAAATGCTTTATTCATAACAACGGAAAAGATAACTTGGGAAAATTTGATGCCAAATCGGATGAAGGAATTTTTCTTGGTTATTCATCACGTAGCAAAGCATATAGAGTATTCAATAATAGAACCGAAACTGTTGAGGAATCTACTCATATTGTGTTTTTCGAAAATAATGCTCGCTTGGCGAGAAAGGATTCTGGTTTTGATCTTGCAGGTATTTTAAACACAATAAAACCTCAAGACAATGTACAAGAGGAAAATCCAAAGGAAATTCAAGATGAAATCTTGGAACAATCATCGGAGGAAGCGCCACCACTGAAGAAAGAAACGAAACTGCCTAACGCGTGGAGGACAATTAAAGACCATCCTCTCGACAAGGTAATTGGCGACATTGAACAAAAGGTAAGTACTCGAAACACTCTTAAGAACACCTTAGGACACACTTCTTAAGAGATCGCGTTCTCAATTGGCCGACATCTTCTCAAAGCCTTTAGAGAAAGAGTCATTTTTCCGAATTCGTAGTGAACTCGTGATTCTTGACTCCACGTTGATCTAAGTCATGCATTGCATTTTTCCTTTCACATAATTACTAACTTGAGCGTCGGAGGCGCCTAATTCTCTTTTGCAGGTATCGCCCTAAAGGCAGGGGGAATTATAAGGCGATGGTGTAGAATAATCGATTTTTCTATAGTCGATAATCGATTATCATTCCTTTATGTCTCATGCTTACTATGCCGGAAAATCGATTAGCAAGTATCACTAATCGATTATTTACGTTTTATGTTTATTATGCCGGAAAATTAACATAATCGATTAGGCTACACTACAATCGATTATCTAACAGTTTTTGCTTTGCAGTTTTTTGGATGGTAGATATAAAAATCAATTATCAAATTACATAATCGATTTTGTTGACATTTTTTTTTTGGTGTTAATTGTGACAATAGTCGATTATTTAAAACTGTATAATCGATTACCGTCTCGGCTATTCATCACTGCACTTCCTAAAATAATCGATTATCTCAAAGGTATAATCGATTATTTCCCGAGTCAGAAAATCACTGTGCACACTGTGTCAGAATAATCGATTACCATAATTCAATAATCGATTATCCTCAGTCAGTATTTCAAAATTGTTACCGTTTCTGACCGTTCTACCTCTTAAATTTCTGCAGATTTCTTCACATCAATGCAATGCCATCCTTCTCATTATAAATAGGTGCTATATGCCTTCAATTTCTTCACTCAAACATCAATCTTATCTCCCAAATACTCAAAAGTCTCTCAAACATCCTTCAAAGGTTATTACTACTTATTCAAAATGTCGGGCAGAAACTCCAAACGTGCTCGTGCCGGCAAAAATGTTGCCTCCTCTTCCGCCACTCGTCCACCAGTTTATTGTTATAAAGATGGCTCCTACTTATGATTCAACAGTGAAGAACAACTTATGCGCTTCGCTGAAAAGTTTGAAAATCGAGGAATCCTCCCACCTCGATTTTCCACTAATCGATTCCTAAATCAAAGCGCCCCTCCATCCACAGCAAATATACTCCTAGAAAGCCAACTCCTTGAATTCCTATACCTTCACACCCCTTACATTCACCCTTCCCTAATTCAGGCCTTCTATTCAAATCTCAAGAAAGACGAAGATGGTGAACTCTTCTCGACCGTCAATGGAATTCACATCCCTGTATCTGAGGCAAATATTCAAGCCATCACTAAATTTCCGCGCAATGGGGAAGACACTTTACTCTATACTAGGGAAGAAGGTGCTCTGTTTGATGAACAACTTCTTTTTACCCAAATTGGCATCGGTGAATTTTGTCCAACTCCAGATCATCGTCGTCCCACCATCACAAACATGCTCCCAGAATACCATCTAATTTTCTATTTCATCACCCGCGTTCTAAAACCGCGAAAATTCAATCATACAACTATATCTCATGAGGATTCAAAACTCATGCATGCCATCATCACCGGAGCTCGCATCAATTGGTGCAAGTTCGTCAAGACTCATAAGTTTGATGCAGTTGGGGAAGATAAGCCTCTCCCCTATGCTTTTGTCGTTAGGACCCTTCTTGTTGCATCCGGTGTCAACACTTCCGTCGGCCCTCACAAAAAGGCGACAGAACATTGGGAAATACAAGAATCTTCATTTCCCAATATCGGTGAGCATCCACCTCCTCCTCCAACTCAGCGACGTCGTCCTCCGGCCCCGTCCGATGTATCCCTCCACACTATTTTTGAGCAAATTGCGTCCCTGTCCACATCCATGAATCGCATCGATATAAATGTCACTCGTCTCTCCCACGAACTTCATGGATACTTTGACCATGTCAATTATCCATATGCCCAACTTGTCCTTCGGGAAGATGTACCGGATGCCGAGCCGGAAATTAATAATGATAATGAATAATTTCTTTCCGTGTTTTTCTAGCTTACTATCTTCTATTGTCCCTTTTATGTAATTGTACTGTTGGTTAATCAATAAACAAGTTATTTACTTATTTTTTTGCTAATGTCAAAAGGGGGAAGAATAAGGGCTATGAACTTAATATTTATTGGCATAAATTGAGGGAGAATTCATATGTTGAGGGGGAACTAATTGCATATCTATATACCTGTCTTGGATCGTCATTATGAATTATCTAATATGCATATCCCGATATTGGTTTGCCATTATCAAAAAGGGAGAAATTGTTGAAACACGTTCTCAAGGCACTAAACTAAACGTGTGTTCATATTTGTAGGTTTTGATAAATGACAAACGACGCGCAATTGACATATGACGAGGTCCAAGCACAAGCGCGCGATTGACACATAACGATGTTCAAGCACAAGACGAACAAAGATCAAGTTTAAGCAAAGAAACAAAGTTATACATGAGTCGTTCTTTAATTGTGATCTTGATCCGACAATTGACTCAAGACTTGGCTTCTCTCGTAAAATCATTTTTATCAAATCATGCATATTTAACTTAAAGCAAAATGATTTTCAAACATTTTATTTTAGCCAAAATGATTTTTAAACATGCCTCTCAAATCTGGACAAAGATAATCGATTATGTACTTTATGATAATCGATTATGTTAAGACAATGTACACCAGATTTACAAAGCTGAACAATAATCGATTATGTACCTTATGATAATCGATTATGTTAAGGCAGTGTATATTAGATTTTTCAAAGCTACAAGATAATCGATTATGTACCTTATGATAATCGATTATGTTGAGGCAGTGTCCATCAGATTTTTCAAAGCTGTAAGATAATTGATTATGCACCTTATGATAATCGATTATGTTGAGGCAGTGACTATCAGATTTTTCAAGACTGTAAAATAATCGATTATGTACATTATGATAATCGATTATGTTAAGACAGTCTAGTCCGAAGTTTTCAAAACATCAAAGATAATCGATTATCCTTATAGCATAATCGATTATGTAAATGACCGTTGCCAAAGTATTTTTAAACTCTGAAAGATAATCGATTATACACAATCTGATAATCGATTATGCTAAGTAAAAATCTGAATATGATTTTTTGAACGTTGTCAGGTAATCGATTATACGATTTGGATACTCGATTATTCTGCTTAAAATCTGGGAATGATTTTTGAACGATTGGAAGATAATCGATTATGCAAATCAGATAATCGATTATCTCAGCACAAAATCAGCAATTCATGATTGGCAATTAAGCAACGGTTTTGGATGTTTTGTACACTATAAATACAACTTAAAATCAGTCTTCTAAGCACAACAACTGATCACATTCTTGCTATGGCTTACATACTCTCATATCAATCATTTTCTATTTATTTCATAAGTTTTTGAGAGCCAAACACTTGACGAAAGTTGTTGTGTTCTTGAGCGTATTTATTTTACTCATATCTACTCTTAAAGAGAGTCTTGTCTTGAGTGCTAAGTGTTTGTATACACTTGAAGGGAAGTGTTAATCCCTTGTGTTTGTAACAAGGAACATTTTCATTCCTTCTGTTGAAGTCTTGAAGTGTGGTATCTTCGAGCAAAGGTTGTTGAGGCTTGTGTGACTCAAGTTCTCAGTTTGTAACGGTTTGTTAAGCACCCGTAAGCTTAACGAATTTAGTGGAATCTCGAGAGAGTCTCTCGGGGACTGGACTAGCCACAAGTTGTGGTGAACCAGGATAAATTCGGTGCGTTCTTTCCTTGTTATTTATTTTCCGCACTTATTTCAATCCTGCAATTTTTAATTCCGCAAGTTTACATTGTTTTTTATCATAATGCTATTCACCCCCCCTCTAGCGTTAAGCGTATATTCTAACAATTTTGAAATGAAAACTTGAAAAAATTAATTTTGTTTTTGAGTCCAATAAATCATGATCTTTGCTTAATCACCATAACAAATGTGCGGAATGAGCACCAATCAAAATTTGCCAGTAACAGTCATGAACAACATCCCTTTGGAGTTGCACATGTGGTGGAATGATCTAGGTAAATCTGGGCAAAATAAGGTCAATGCGCACTTGGGAGAACTCACTAGGTTGTGAAAAATTAATCCTAGAGTGGATATCATAAAGGCGTTTGTATCATTTAGGGACCCGACCCACAACATATTTCATTTCCCAGACTTCAAACTCATCCCAACCCTAGAAGAAATAGCCGGATATATTGGGGCCCCAAAATTCCTCTGAGACACCAGTATTTGATTGCGCCAACGGCTGTCGTTGCACACAAATTCTTAGATTCACTGAAGATAAGCAGGGGGGGTTCACAATCGAGATCCGTCAGCCGGTTTTTGTACTCCACAGTTTATATACCATAGGTATGGGCACATGGGGGCGGGGGTTTGACGACTCGAAAAAAAGAATTTGTGGCAAGGGAAACCGACTCAAATGTAAGAACACCATTGTTTTGCATTGATGGTATTCTTCTTGTACCTCTTCGTGTTTCCACGAAAAGACGGGAATATTGATATGCGGATAGCAATGGTTGTAGGCACCTTGCTCACTCAGGCCAAGAGCACCCTCGCACCCATGATATTATCTGAAATCTTTAGATCCCTCACAGCCTGTAAAGCCGGAAAAGATTTCTTCGAAGTATGCAATTTGTTGTTACAGATGTTGATGGTCGAACACTTATGCAATCAGCCCCAATATATGAGTTATGGGTCATCAGAAAAGAGCTGTATAAAGAAATTTTATACCAGGGTTGATGGAATCAGATTATAAGAGGGGGTCACAGAATGGGTATCATATCTCCGTACCAATAGAGTGGGTGTTTGGGTGGCTCTCCATTGATGAAATTATATATAAGCCAGTCACCGGGTCTCATTTCCTTTTGATCAGTCTCCGAAGCATCCAACCTTATGCTCCGTACTGGGTTCTGAGACAGTTAGGGAGGTGCTAAATCATTCCCAGGGATGAATTCATTAGTCTCCATGTAGTCGAGACTGGTTCCAATAGTCAGTTTCATGAGGCAGCAGTCCGCAAGATTAGGAGCGAATGTCAATTCTTGACGGCGGACACTCGAGTACGAGACTTGTCTAAAGACGAATTTGCACCAGGGTACCTGGCTTGGTATAAAACAGAAGTGGAGTTCGGAAGATCGGGCAAAAGACCACATCTTCAGGAATTTGGTGAGGCGTCACAAGAACAATAGAATTGGTTGGCCAAGCAAAACGAATATAGGGCCACAATAGGGATATTAAAAAAGCAAGTCAAAGACCTTCAATTTGAGAATGGTTTGCAAGCTGTGGCAAGTGAGGGGGAAAGAAAAGACTAGCAAAAAGAAAATGAAGCTTTGCGAGCCCAAATTCAAAAAATGAAAATAGCGGCAGAAAATCCTGCCTGAAGTGCGAATGATGAAAAACTAATAGATAATCAGAGGCGGAAAGTAGGAGAATATGGGTTTGACTTGAATAAAGCAGAGGGTGAGCTAGCCAGAACTCGAAAACAATTGACCAAAAATGTAGAGGAATGAGCACACATGATTGAATAATTGAAAGGAAGATATGACACTAAGGTTGCAGGGTTGAAGAAAAGTTATAATGGTTGAAAACAAAATGGTTAAGCAAGAAAAAGATTTTAAGGCCAAAAGAGAGCATTGTTTCACAGCAATAGCACAGTTAGAGAGAGATTTACAACAATTTCAAGAACTGAATCGTGTATTCGAACAAACAGATTGGGCAGTTGTTGCAAGAAAATGGTGTTATAATAGAGAGGGTATGGATGATCGCTAATTACATCACCGTAAAGTGTAGCCACTGTTAAGATATGACAAGATCCATCTTTTTCACTCAAGTTTGTTAGTCCATTTGTGAAGTTTGTATTTTCTTCTATTTTGAGTATGTAGTACGTTATCAAGTAAGTTGTTTTCATTTTTCTGTCAAAGTCTGTTGGTCGTTTGAGTTAGAGTCTGTTGATTTCTTTTATAAAAGTATGTTAGCAATTGTAATCATGTGTTTTATTTTATGAAGATTAAAAAATTGTCCAAAATATTGATCAACCAAAATGACGCTCGGTCTAATTCATATAGGGTCATGATACGTAGGCAATATTTATAAGATTCAACCATAACAAAAATAAGGAAAAGAAAGAGTGGAAAAAAAAAGAAATAAAAAAGGAAGAAAAACCATTAGAGAAACAACGGTAAAATAATAGAGAGAATACTCAAACAAAAGAAGGTAGGCAAAAACTAGCCGAGCTGGAAAATGGTAAGAAGAAAAAGAAACAAGAGAGAAAATATAAAAGCCGGGATGACGCAAGTGGCCAATCCATGTGAATAATAGATACCGGTAACTGCATAGGTGAATTCATCCCTGAATATGTGGTTACCTATATGTTAAATCCTAACCGCTAACAAGTTTTGGCGTTATCTATTCCAGTTCAGACATGCAGTTAGTTTTTGCAGCATTCTGGCAACCCAATCCTATAACATTCTGTCCAAGAGCAAGATGACTATGTCCAGCAAAGAAACTGACGCAAGCATCATTGACCCCCTCAAAAGAGGTAGAAGAGTTGGATGTTAACACATTGAAAGAAGAGATGTACAAACTGAAGCATCAGATGGCTGAAATGTATCAAGCATGGGTAAGAGGACAACCACCACCAGCCTATCCTGCCAATCCGACCTTCATCCGACCATTAGCCCATTCATATGACCACCCTGCTGCTGATCTACCCCCAAGCTTCCCTATCTACCAATAATACCAAGGTACAACTTCCCAAGAACCCCCAGCTCCACGACCCAAAGCTGTTCCCCATCCTTCTTCACCAATTGCACCTATCTATGTGGCACCTTCTCTCTCTCCACTCCACAGATCATCCAGTGAATCTTTGATCCAAGCACATGACAATCAGTATTACTTACACAAAACCCACTTTCAAAGCCCACGAACCCAACTTTTATGCTCCCAATTTTGAAATCCCTGTTGAAGCGGAAAAACAAGTCAATAATTCTGAGCAAGAGGAGGTGCTCAGGAAAGTCAAAAGGCTAGAGCAATCAATCAGAGATATGCAACGTTAAGAGGCCAAGTGAGTGTGACATAAAAATACCTTTGTTTGTTCCCAGATGTACAATTTCCTTCGGCCATTAAGATGCCTAAGTTTGACTTATACGACGAATATGGTTATCCAGTGGCATATCTAAGGGGTTTCTGCAGCAAGATGAGAGGGGCAGGCGGAAATGATGAATTAATGATGGCATACTTTAGTCAAAGTATAAGCGGTTCAGCGTTGGAATGGTACACCCGATAGGATCATGCTCGGTGGTACTCATATCACGATCTAGCCCAAGAATTGGTCTGTCATTTTCAATACAATCTTAAAATTATTCCGAATCGCTTGTCTTTGAAAAAACTGGAAAAGAAGCACAATAAGAGCTTCAGAGAGTATGGGTTCCATTGGAGGTAGCATGCAGCAAGGGTTGACCCATCAACGGAGGAAAAAAATGGTAGATTACTTCTTGCAAGCGTTGGAGCCTACATATTTTGGTCCCCTAGTATCAATAGTGAGCAAATCATTTAATGAGGTCGTGAAAATATGGAGTATGGTAGAAGAGGGACTCAAATCTCACAAGATTATGAGCTATTCAGCAATAAAGGCAACCACACAGGCTATCCAAAGCGGGAGTGGGGGAGCAATTGGAAAGAAGAAGAAGGAAGAGGTAGCGACAATTGACTTAGGGACTTGGTTCGGGCACCGGGGTTCATCCTATTACAACCAGCACCGGCCTCACTATCAAACCTATCCACACACTCCATATAGCCTAACAGAACACTACTACCCACCCCTTGACCCCTATTTCTCTATCCATTATGCACAAACATATACTCAACCTCCGGCCCACGCACAATGGCGTATGCAATACCCATAAAATTATTGTCCAGCTCCACAAAATAACTATCCAACATGAGCCTACGAACAACCCCCGAGACTAGCTTTCCGAGCCAACAAAGTTAAAAAAACTGAGAGAATGCAGAAGAAGAAAACTTTCACTCCATTGGGAGTGTCATACCAGCTTATTCCGGAGATTGAGACAGTTAGATATGTCGAGGCCGATTGAAGCAAAATTGTCAAATCCTCTTCCGAGAAAACAGAACTATTCTGTCAGTTGTGAGTATTTTTCTGGTGCTCTGGGGCATGATAAAGAGAAATTGTGGCATTTGAAGTGTTCTATTGAAGAACTCATCGATTCACATCGGATTGAGGTGCAAGCTCTGAAAGCACCCAATATTAATCAAAACTCGCTGCCCGCTCATCAAGGGACAAATATGATTGAGATATTGCACAAAGAGGGGGAGTCCAAAAGCCTTCGCAAACTGTCATGATGATCCGAGCCAGTGAAGGGAAGATGGATAAGAATTTAATAAGCAAGATGTTGGAATTGAATTTGAGTGGAGCAAGCAGTGAGCCTTTCGTTGTAATCAAGAAAGAATCCCGAAAAACGGGATGGTGAAACAAGAAAATGAAAAAGTTGTTGTTCGGAGGGCGACAAGTAAGCCCATTGTTGTTGTGGGTGGAGCTATCACAGAGCCTGTCATTATCAAACATGTAACTCAGCTACAAATGATCAGCAGCAAAGCTGTACCTTGGAATTATGACCGAGTAACAGTGACTTATAAAGGGAAAGAGGTTAGGGAAGAAGTTTGCGAGACCCACTGATTGACCCGATTGGGAGTTGCTTTGCCCCCGAGGAATTGAGAAAACCAAAAGAGAACAAGGATAACTCAGTGCTGGTAAAGAAAACACTGACTGAAGAAGAAATAGAAGAGTTTCTGAAGAAGATGAAAATACAACATTATTCTATTGTGGAGCAACTAAGGAAGACGCCTGCTCAAATCTCGCTGTTATCATTGTTGATACATTCGTCCGTCGAGCAATGATGAAGATCGGGAACAAGGTCCACGTTTCTTATAAAATCATAGTCAATCACTTGGAGAATATAGCCAATAAGAATTTTAGGTGAACAATGTCACATTTCCGATTATGAATAGCTCGTAGAAGGAACCGAGAATAATAGAGCACTCTACCTCACAAAAAAAGTGCGAAGATTCTGTTGTCACTCGAGTGTTGGTTGATAATGGTTCAAGCGCAAATTTGTACCCTCTTTCCACGTTGAACAAGTTGAAGGTGGATGATGAAAGAATTCACAAGAACAACATTTGTGTGTGAGGGTTTGATGGCGGCGGAAAACATTCGGTTTGTGACATACTTCTCAAACTGACAATCGAACCAGTTTATATTACCATGGAATTCCAAGTGCTGGATGTTGCTGTCTCTTACAACCTTGTGTTGGGACGACCTTGGACCCATGCTGCTAGAGCAGTCCCCTCAACTTTGCATCAAATTGTGAAATTTGAATGGGATCGACAAGAAATAGTTGTGCATGGCAAGGACCATCTGTAGGCTTACAGTGATGCTATTGTGACACTCATCGAGGTGGACGATGACAAGGGGCCTTGGGTATATCAAGTTCATGAAATGGTGTCAGTAAGAAAAGTGCCAGAGGGAGAGTATGTTCCAACGCCAAAGTTAGCTACTGCATCAGTCATGGTGGTTGTTGAGATGTTGAAGAATGGGTTTGTTCCATTAAAGGGATTAGGGGCGTCACTTCAAGGTATCATACAACCGATGTCTCTCCCCAAAACCATAGAAACCTTCGGTTTGGGATTAAAGCCCACAATTACAGACATAAAGAGAGCCAAAAAGATGAGAAAGAAAGCATGGGTCCTTCCCAAGCCTGTGCCGCATCTCTTCAGATCATTTGTTAGGCCCGGCACCCAGAAGCGCCCGACAACTACAAGTTCCAATGTTGTCGGTGATCCTGATAAGGAATTGCTTGAAAGGTTTGAGAAGTTGTTCCAAGATGCGAATGTGGTAGAGTCTGGAGAGGGCTCTAGCAAGGAGATGTGCTATTTGTTGGGCCTTGTGCAAAGATCAACAATTGGGAAGCTACTCTTCTACCGACCAGGAAGGAGTTTTGGTAGTTTGCTTTTATTTTTCTTTCAATTTCTCTAGATTATTCTAGGGTTGTAATTTAGGGTTTATGTTCCATCCGTTTGGATGTTAAACCTTGTTATCTTTTAATTTCAATGAAATGCAATTTTCCTTTTTGTTAGTGTTGATTGTTTTTATTTTCCTTTGCTTTTTTTCCCTTATTGTACAGTTACTTTTATGCTGGCTCCAACGATATGACATGCATAAGGACTCGTTGGCCCAGCCTTGAAAGCTGGTCTAATGAAGAAGTAATAATTCAAGAGATATAATATGAGGATGAACAAGAATATGACGAGGAAATGGCATTTGAGGAAATTAGTAAAGAGTTAAGCCACTTTAAGGATAAACCCAAGCCAAACCTGTGAGATACAGAAGCTGTCAATCTTGGGGACCTGATAACATCAGAGAAACTAAAATAAGTGTCCTTCTTAAGCAGTAGCTCAGGGAAGAAATAATAAAAGCACTTCTTGAATACAAAGATGTTTTTGAATAGTCTTGCGACGATATGCCAGGGTTGAGCACTGACTTAGTGGTTGACAAATAACATACTGATTGAGCCTGCCCTCCTGTCAAACAAAAGTGGAGGAAATTTAAAACTGATATGAGCGTAAAGATCAAAGAGGAAGTTACCAAACAGTTCGAGGCAAAAGTCATCCGAGTTATATGATATCCCACCTGGTTAGCCAATGTCGTGCCTGTGCCAAAGAAGGACGGTAAAACTAGGGTGTGCATCGATTATCGTGATCTCAACAAAGCAAGTCCAAAGGACAGCTTCCCACTACTGAACATCCACATATTGATTGATAATTGTGCAAAACATGAGATTGGTTCTTTCGTAGATTGTTGCGCAGGCTACAACCGGATTTTGATGGAGGATGAGGACGCAGAGAAGACACCATTCATCATCCCATGAGGAACATATTGTTAAAGGATCATGCCCTCCGGTCTGAAGAATAATGGAGAAACGTATACACTTGAAATGACAACCATATTCCATGATATGATATATAAGTACATTGAGGTCTATGTGGATGTTGTAATTGTGAAATACAGGAAGCAATCCAACCATGTCAAAGACCTGAGAAAGTTATTCCAGAGGCTCCGCGGTAATCTCAAGCTCAATCTTGTGAAATGTACATTTTGTGTGCCATTGGGGAAATTGCTAGGATTCATAGTCAGCTCCCGAGGCATTGAGCTAGATCCATCAAAGATCAAAGGCATACAATAATTTCAACCTCTGAAGAACAAAACTGAGCTAATGAGCCTGTTTGGGAGATTGAATTACATCAGTAGATTCATTGGTCATCTTATGACAACTTGTGAGCCTATCTTTAAGTTGTTGAAAAAGGATGATGCAGTCAAGTGAACGGAGGAATTCCAGGAGGCTTTTGATAAAATAAAAGGGCACCCATCTAACCCACCGGTATTGGTCCCACCAAAACAAGGGAGGCCATTGATCATGTATCTGACTGTCTTGGAAAACTCATTCGGATATGTGTTGAGTTAGCACAATATCACCGGGAAGAAGGAGCAGGCCATATACTACCTTAGTAAGAAATTTACACCTTATGAGGTTAAGAATACTCATCTTGAAAGGACGTGTTGTGCCCTAACTTGGGTAGAACAAAAGTTGAAACACTATTTATCGTCTTATACTGCTTACCTTATCTCACGCCTAGACGCGTTGAAGCACATCTTCCAGAAGCCTATGCCAACAGGGAGGCTTGCAAAGTGGCAAATCCTACTCTCGGAGTTCGACACGGTCTATGTGACTAGGATTCCAATGAAAGCACAAGCATTAGCTGATCATCTAGCCGAGAATCCGGTGAACGAAGAATATGAACCTTTAAAGACATACTTCCCAGATGAAGAGGTGATGCATATTGAAGAAGTAGGACACGGTGATAAGCTAGGATGGAAACTATTCTTCGATGGTGCTGCCAACATGAAAGGCGCCGGGATAAGAGCAATACTCATCTCTAAAATTGGGCACCATTACCCCGTTACAGCTCAACTCCGCTTTTATTGCACCAAGAATATGGTAGAATATAAGTCATGCATTTTGGATCGGAGGTTAGCTGCAGACATGGGTGTCCAAGAAGTCTTGGTGTTGGGAGACTCGGACCTTTTGGTTTACCAGATTCAAAGGCAATAGGAAACACGAGTTTTGAAGCTCATACCATACCGACAATGCTTGCATGATCTTTGTCAACGATTTCGGTTAGTAGAGTTCAGGAATATCCCAAGAATTCACAACGAGGTTTCTGATGCCTTGGCTACTCTGGCGTCAATGATACATCATCCAGACAAGGCTTATGTTGACCCGCTGCATATCCAAGTCCATGATTAACATGCTTACTGTAATATGCTGGAAGAGGAGCTTGATGGTGAGCCTTGGTTTCATGACATCAAAGAACATACCAGGATGGGTGTGTACCTTGTACAAGGCACGAGTTACTAGAAGAGAACAATTCGTAGCTTATCAAGCGGGTTTTTCTTCAATGGAGGGGTATTATACAAATGAACACTAGATCTTGGGTTGTTGTGATGCATAGATGCTAGACAAGCCACATTTATCATGGCCAAGGTACATTTTAGAGTTTGCGGACCTCATATTATCAGGTATGTTTTATTAAAGAAGATTCCCCGGGCAGGTTATTATTGGCTCACCATCGAGTGAGATTGTATCAATTTCGTGTGCAAATATCATCAGTGTCAGGTGCATGGAGATTTGAGTCACTCCATGTCGTCTTAATTACATACAATGTCTGCATCATGGCCCTTCGTTGCTTGGGGCATGGATGTCATCGGACCCATTGAGCAAGCAGTAACCAATGGGCATAGGTTCCTCTTGGTTTCTATTGATTATTTCACGGGTCGAAGCTAAAACTTTTGAGTAGGTGACTAAGAAAGTCGTGGTCGACTTTATGCATTCAAATATCATTTGCCGGTATGAAATTCCGAAGATAATCATCACCGATAATGGAGGAAATCACAATAGTCATTTGATGCAAAAGGTATGTCAGTAATTTAAGGATACACATCGCAAGTCCACCCCATACCGACCCAAGGAGAATGGAGCAGTTGAGGCATCAAACAAGAATATAAAGAAGATACTCTGAAAAATGGTGGAAGGGTCCATACAATGGCATCAGAAGCTACCCTTCCCATTGTTAGGCTATCACACTATTGTTCGCACTTCAGTATGGGTAATTTCGTATTTTTTGGTGTATGGCACAGAAACAGTGATACCGGCAGAAATTGAAATCCCTTCCCTTCGGATTATCACCAAGGTAGAAATTGACAATTACGAGTGGGTCAAAACCCGCCTAGAGAACTTGAGTTTGATTGATGATAAAAGATTAGCAGCAGTACGTCACGACCAGTTGTATCAGCAGAATGGCTAGGACATATAACAAGAAAGTGTGTCCAAGAAGGTTAGAAATGGGTCAGTTGGTATTGAAGCGCATTCTCCCTCACCAGGTGGAGACAAAGGGCAAGTTCGCCCCAAATTGGAAAGGGCCATTCATGGTGTCAAGAGTGTCGTCCAACGATACATTGTATCTAACAGATGTGGAAGGCAAGTGCATAGAAATGGCCATCAACTTCGATGCAGTCAAGAGATACTATGTATAATTTTCTTTGATTAAATTATATTTGTTTGTACTTGGCATGTTTTGGAGATTGGAATGATGAAGGCAGTTTATTCGGCGATCTAAACACTTTTATCCTTTGTTAACCCTTTTGAGCTTTAATTATTTTCTTTCATACTCCTTTTTCGGAATCACTAACCAAAGTCAGAAATGCAAGTGTAAGAAATGAGTAAAGGGAAAAGAAAATGAAAGAATGAAAAAGAAAAAAAAGGAAAAAAGAAGAGAAAAATAAGAGGAAGGAAGAAAAAAAAGAGAAAAAAAGACAAAATAGCAAAAAAAACAAAAGGAAAGGGAATCTGTGTGGACTACGTTTGACCTGATTCCTATTAAGGATACGTAGGCAACCTTACCGTTCGGTCTCATTAAAATAAAATCCAAATGTCCCCAAATAAGAAACTGGGGCAGAAGTTGTGGTTGTTGTATGAGATTTTATTCGGAAAGTTGTAATGTTGAACCCATTGAATTGTTTTGAGTCTTAAATACCCTTTCTTTCTAACCCCATCCAAAAGCCTACAATATGGTTCAAAGAAAGACCTTCCAATCAGTCTTCAAAAAATGCCGAGTCAAGCAAGAAGAACTATTCCATACCCGAGGCAGCACTCTAGTTTGAGCAAGAAAAGATGAAAATGACAGAGTCTTATTAGTGAAAACTCTCACGTGCACCGCAAGGCGACGAGAGTTGAGAGAAATGAAAAATGAGAGAGTCTTATCGGTGAAAACCCTCACGGGCACCATAAAGCAAAGGCAATCGAGAAATGAACAACTGGAAAAAGGAAGTTTGTGGAAATCTATTTAGAACATCGCACGAGAAGCAAGGTCAAGGTTTGGTTAAAGAAAATGGGTTAAGGAGGGTCACAACAACAAAGCATGGAAACTGAAAGTCGATCATTTGGACAGACTGGGTTGACTACGCCGAAGTGCATGTCATGATCATTGGGACTGGTCCGCCCCCCCCCCCCCCCCCCCCACAGACAAGCCTCTTTTCTTTTCCCTTCAGTGGTCACCCAGTTCTGAATTCCTTTATTCTAAAACAAAACCATTCAGAGTCATTGCATATCATTTTCTTTCGGGGATCCACTGCTCTAAGATGTTTTTTAGGTCAATTTTTTTTGAGCAAGCAGGAGAGAAATTTCAAAGCTTACTGCTAGCTCCCAAATGGCAAAGCGCACTGCGGCTAAAACATAACAGAGGCAGTTGAATGTAAAGTAGCAACAGGCAGAATCACTGAAAGTTTTGTCACTGAAGTGATTTGGTAATCTTAGTAAGGATACAATGATTCCGGCAAGGGGTCGTTTGGGTTGAAGAGGCAGAACGCTGGAGAAGACGACACACGGGGGGGTCCTCTCTTTGTACACTGCTGCGCAGCCTTTTGTATTGTAGGCATGTATTAGGTCTAGGGTTTTTTAGGTGGAGAAATGGGATTGGGCATTACGTATGGTCGGGACGACCCGATTTGGGGTTGAGTAGGGGCTGCTGTGGGTTGGGTTTTATTGGGAAATTGCGTTGGGCTTAAAAATGGAAGTAAACATCAGCCTAAATATATGATTCACATCTTTTGTTTTCATAATATTCTAATTTTTTTAAATTAAAATTAAAAATTACACCTAATTTAATTCCTAGTCAAATTATTTTAAAAATAAACTAATTACTACAACTAATACTTACTGCAACTAATTAAAACCAAATTACGAAAGAACCACCAAAATTCAAAGATTAAAATTAAAAGTGCAAAATTAACTATATTTTGTGATATTTTTAACATAATTACAAAATGTAATTAATTTGTTAATGTAAATTGAACCTAAGGTGACATAAAATTAAAATGCGATACTTTTATGGTTTTTCTATTATTTTTAAAAATATTAAAAGTGCATGAAATGCAACTAAATAAAGAAAAACATCTAAAAATCAATTAAAAGTATTTGGTCTATTTTTAGAAGTTATTTTCATGTAGGGGAAAAAGCACGTGCTCACAGCGGATTACGGTAGTAACACTTAGAGGTGTGCATTCGATTTATCGATACGATTTTGACCCTTATCGATAATTATTTATCGATTATCGATTTATACATATACTTATCGTTATCGTTTCAACAATGTTTCGATTTTCTCGATTTCGATTTATCGATTTCTGGGGCTTATCGATTCGGTTATCGATTACACCAATAAGAAAATTTTTGGGATTCCACTGAAAGTATATCGCTACAAACACGCCTAACTAATATGGACAAAAAGAAGCTAAAATAAGAAGAGCATCGTTTATAACATAAGTATTGTGTCAACAAGCACATGAAATGAAACTAAAGTAAGGGATCAAATGTATGCCACCAACACTCCAACGGTATAAAAAAATAAAATACATCATCATGGCTAATTCTGTTTTCCATTAATTTGAACTTCATTCACTTGAGCTTTAAATATGATCATTCCTTAATGTGGTAGAGGAAATAATAGCGCTAGAGACTTAGGGTAAAGGAAAGGGTATTATAAAATAAGGGTAAAAAAATTAAAAAATATTTTAATTTTTTTTAATGAAAAATTAAAAAAATAGTGTATCTTATCGGTTTATCGATAAACCGATAAACCGATAAACCGATAAACCGAAAAGGATATAATCGAAATCGGAATCGATAACTCGATAAGGAAAATTTCGAAATCAAAATCGGAATCGATAAATCGATAAACTGATATCGATAAATTGATAACAAATAATCATGTGATTTATCGATAAACCGATTCGAATGCACACCCCTAATAACACCATATGTTTCTCTCAATGCGCCCATATGGCATTAGCAGTAAGGAATTTTTCACATTCATGAATGAAATAATCTACAACTGAGCTTACAATGATTCCACGAGCAGTGGCATTTTTTCCCAAGAATTGTAAGCCTCAAGATCTCTCCTATGGTGGGCAGTGTTACCCTCCTCTTAGCAAACTATGACATGGTTAATGTTTTCAAGAGCATGTTTCTCTTCAAGCACATACCACATCTTACGACTACAAATATCATAATTTTCACCGTTTAGTTTGTCACCCTTGTTTAAGTCAACAATGATAGTTTTGATGTCATAGTCTGTTAAATGAAACAATAATGCAAGTGAATTTATTACTCATCATTATCACATATGATATACACACTTAGTCAAATATATTAAATAAAATATTAATTTTACACTTAGTATAGAATCGAAAGGTTACTACATTTCCATTCATCATCTACAAATAAATGTTTAACTAATATTTTATAAAATCATTTCTCATAGTGTGTATCTTGTCAATTTTTTCAATATCATGTCGTACTTGTTTTATTTGCCATACATTAAAAAACAAATAAAATGACCTGTAATCTTGCAAACAAATAACAAAGTTTAATTAATTAAACAAAGTTGTAGAGACAGTTCTTCCACTCAGTTTTAAATTTAAGAACATAATCCCAAAAAAGGTTCACTTGGCCAAACCTCGCGATAAACTTTAGCAAAAATACTACCTAAAAGTTCTCCAAGTGAATCTACTGAAATTGCTTAAGATTCGCAATTGGATAGTTTAATTTCGTCAATAACAGCAATTAGTGCATCTCGGGTAAACTGATAATTTTCAATATGTTCAGCTAGTGAAGCCCTAAGCTCTCTAAATTTCTTTTCTTTTTCCCTTTGTTTAGCCTTTCGATCCCTTAACTAATTTTGTCTTGCCCTTGTGACAATCCTGGTGACTTCAGGCTCCGATTCTGAACCATTATAGAAATAAGACCTACGACGATGTATCATTCTACGTTGTCTCCTTCCTTGACTACGAAAACTCCCACTTAGAGTAATTCGAACGTGTCCCTATTCAGTCATATCTAATATAGGACTAAGGAAACTATAAGAATCACAACAACCACACAATGTAACAACATATATCAAAATAACTCGTAGAAGTATTTCAATATAACGGATAAGGGCTTAAACCAATGTTCTATATTAAGTTGCCAAAAAAAATACTTCAGACATCAGCTATGAAAAAGGAGACATTTTTATGTCTAACAAAGATAATGGACAATGTAATTAATAATACTAGGAGAACTACCAATTCTAATTTGTCTCTGTTTTTTACCATTGTTGTAATTTCCATTTGACTAAAAGGTCTATATATGCAATTGTTTCTTGCTTTCTGCTTTTTCTCTTAGCTTACCGCAGTTCCACTTTATTCTATATTCAAGTTCACAAAATGGAATATGAAATGTTCCCCAAATAAAGTTAGCAAGGCTTCATCCAAAGCACAAATTATCTAGACAACATTGCACGGAATATACAAGCACAGACTATGTTAAACGGAAAATCAAATTCATATCGAAACAAAGCTTGTAAATAAATTAGCTAGCATACTAGAACGCCTAAGCACTTTTCTGTCAGTCAGCACCACAAATTTAAAGACCAATTTATAATCATTACTTTTCCATGCATATATTGGGAAGAAGCGCTTGATATTTCATTATATCATTTTGTGCTTATTTTATAACTTTTCTCCGTAAAAAGATATAAGAACATTTATTCAAATCAGCAAAATATATAAAATATTTGAATTTCAGTATTCATTTTGTCACTAACTTAAAAATAGAACAACGGTGAAGGTGGTTCAAAAATTTAATTGAAGAAAATTGTATGCCTCTTCACCGTGTACTATATGAAACCTATATATGGATTCCACATAATTGGACAATAGAGAGAAGTAGAACCATTACTATACCCATACCACATAAGAAACACTTTGTTCATGTGGAATTCTAAAAGAACGGTGTGAAGAATCTGAACAACCAAATAACAGTATTGTGCCGATTTTTGAATTGACCTTGTACCATGATCGTCCCAAAAGACCCCACATTCGATTTCTACGAAAGTAAGATATCACCGTATAAAATATTTACACCAAATAAATAGATTGATGTATTACATATTCTATCATATAATTAAACTCCTATCAATAGAGAGTTCAACAGGGTATATTGACAGAATATGCCTAGTCAATATTAACTTGTTTATTTAATTTATTCCGTGAATAAAGAAACATGAAATAACGGTGGCTCTAATACAAATGTTAGACTAATATCGTGGGGTGAGAACAACATTAGCGTACCTGTGAACACAGCGAAAAAATTGTTGAACTCACCACCGAAACAATTGCCCAAAACCGAACTTTGAATCACTAGGAAACAAAGTTAATCTTCCACAAATTAGATGCTCTTGCTTGTGTTTTTTTTGGTTGGAAGAAGAAAAGATTCAAAGAAAGTTCTTACGTTAGAAAAAACTCTTACGCATTACTTGTTCTATGTTATCTCTTTCATATAAAGAGACCGAGAAAATAGCGGTTGAGGAAAAAACATACCACACCCACGTTCAGTTTAGTGGAAAGGTTGTAGTTTAGTGGTAACTTTCCTTTACCTCCCTCCCTTATCTCTCCTAACTGAATTGGGTCAGCCCACATAAAGCGTCTCATTGTCCATAATCCAACAGCTAGATATTTTCCAAAAAAAGGAACCAAATTCTATTACAGTTTTTTAGAATACAAAGTAGTGATAAAGTACCAATCAGGAAAACTTTCTATGGCACTAAACTATATACACTGACACACAGTTTTTATTATATCTACCATGGCATTGACTTGACAATAACTTTATCTACAAGGGCATGATTCACTGCTTGTATCGGCTGTTTTCTCTGTAGCAGAATACATTGGTAAAACAAAGTATCCTGGGAATGAATTAGAAATGGACTATCCTGAAGGAAGTCTTGATTGGAGGTCTCTGTTACGTATATCAAGCTGTATACGGTAAAATTCGTGCTAGCCCTTTTCGTAACAGGTCAAGGTTCGACCCCATGCTATATCGGACCATGGTGTGAAGATAGATCATCGAGCTCGAGATCCCGAGATAGATTAAGATCGAGGCTGGCCAAAATGAAGATCAACCAAGATCGAGACCGAATAAGCTGGAGACCTAGGGAAGCTTATTGAGTCGAATAACAGAAAGATAAAATATTTGCAATGGGGCGAGGATCACAACACGAATCCGGCACGTATCAAGAAAATGCCGATTAATTAGCCAATTATGAAATTTATTACTGTATTTAAAATTGTATCAAAAGTATGACTCTCCTATATAAAGAGCATCTGACCATGTGTAAACATCATCATATTCATGCTATATTAGGCAGTATACTATCTTTCTAAAAAGACCCTCAATATTTTGTCTCTTTGCTCTTATTTACCTGTGGATTATTCGTTTGATTCGAAGGCGACTCGAGGATCAAGCTATATATTTTCTTTCGTTTGTTTCATTTTTATCTGCAGTTAACTTTAATATCAATATTGTGTTTGCAAAATTATATTTCCTTAAAATCACAATATAATTTCAATTGTTATCGTTTTTAGGGTAAACACAAGCAGAAATCAATTCATGTTTATTGAAATTACGTCTGATATTAATATTTCCATACACATTGAGTGATTGAGCAACAGATCCTTATTTTCGTGTCTACATGCCACTGCACAAATTGAACTTTTGAAGAATGGCCTTCTTTTTCCATGACTATAAAAATCATTTTGATAGATTTTTTTTTCCTTTGCGTCCTGTAAATACACCCCACCTCCAGAATCATGAATAAAAAAAATTTATTGATCTGTGCCAGTGCCTCTCTTAACGGACAGTTTTCGAGGCATGCAGAAAGAAGTAGATATAGGAAGAAAAAATAAAACAACATGCGTCTGCCGGGAGTCACCCGGGTCTATTGCTTGGAAGGCAATTATCCTAACCGTCGAAATACAAACGATTGCTGTCAGGTGACTCAAATTAATTCTACATATTCTATCAGAATACTACTACTAACGTATCTTTCAAAACACAAATTATACAGTATTTCTTTTAGGATCATGATTTTTGATACACGAAAGTACGAGTAAGAAGCTATTTTGAGAAATGTTGACACAATCATGTGCCTCTTTCTTCAACAAAGTGATGGTTCTGTGTTAGAATGACTACTTTTCATCTTATATGTGTAAGCTCGTCTCTCATGAAACTCTTCATATCTCTATATCTTATACTGGGCCTACTGATAGCATTAAAGAAAAATAATGAGCACACACATACAATTTTACACATACCTCTATTACTGGCAATGAGCCAAAGATTTTAAAGCTAGAGGAGTTCCCACTTCCTAGTAACCAGGATAAGAGGGGGATCCAGGATTTTATATTTATGGGTTCCTGTCGTAATTTCAAATTAATATACAATAATAACTAAGTTAATAAATAGATAATCCATAAAAATTTTACAAAAATGCATAATCTACGCAAAAGTTAATAAATTCCCATGAACCTGTACATTACACTCTGGATCCGTCCCTGACCAGGATAAGTTTCCAGCTGCTTTGAACTATATGTATATGTCTTGATCTATTTTTATGTAATTATCAAAACCAAGATTGAAGCTTGTATTTTATTCACTAGAAAAGTTGCGTCTGTAGCCCAACGGTTAGGATAATTGCCTTCCAAGCAATAGGCCCGAATTGGACTCCAAGCACAGACGCATATTCCTATATTTTGAAGGGGTGCCTTTTTTGGTCACGGTTCGAGTTGCGGATAGGATACTTTAGACTAGTTACGTTCAATATTCTTATCATAGATATCTCTTAAATCCAAAAAAAAAAGAGAGTATAATCTTTAACATTTTTTTTAAAAGGAAAAGAAAAAAGAAAGGACACCATATATTTCTTAGTCAAAGGTGCCATTTTTAGTTATAACTCCACTACTTATGCATTAACTTCTGACATATCTTTCCTCACACCATTGTAACACTCTTGATTCTTATACATAATCTTCAACATTGTTATGCGCACAGTTGAATAATTTAGTAAGAACAATAAAAGTATTACCGCTATCTTAGCCATGAGTCAAAAAATGTGAAGAAGTTTTACTGTTTTGAGGTGGCAAAAATAGATCAGCGTTTATGTCATTCTCCTAACTTTCATCTCCTCTTAATTCCCTTAAGTAGATATAAGCCAAACCCTCTTTTTCTGAAACCCCCTTCACTCTTTTTCTTCCTCTTATATCGACCAAACTCATCAGATTGTACAAATCAGTTACTTAGTTGAATTGCTTTTGAATTTCTTTTCTTGAGGGAGCCAAAAAGTAGTGATTAGGTATGCAAGCCATGTTAATTTTCACCTCATAGTTATAATCTTTTGGTTTTTTTAATTCTAATTAAACAAAGAGGTGTAAATGAAAAATAGAAGGAAAAGATTATGGAGAGAAAAAAAAGTTTAAAGTGTTCCTTTTACTAAGACACTTCAATTTGTCACTCATCGGAAAAAGGAAAGAAAATATTTGTGCTTATATAGATAAGCACATCTTCTAGCTCTTAAAGAGTTGAGAAGAAGTGGTGTCTCGTGTTTTTATCCTCGTCGCTCGCTCGGCTTTGACTTCGACCTGTTTTTCCATTATTCATTTTCTTTGTATGAAAAGCTTAATAAATTTGCGGGTTAAAATATTAATTCCCAAACGGTAACGAACGGATTTTCCAAACAGAATGTAATAGAAATTTGAAAAACTTTCTAGCTAAATAGACACCTAAATCCAAAGGCACCCAACTAGCTGACTATAAATTCAGACGCTTAGCCTCATTCTTTTTACCACCGAATTTGAAAAATGCTCTCCTTCCTCTTCTGCATTCTACATTGATTTTCAAAGTAAAATGTGAGCATTTCGTCTGATATACTCTGCCGTTTGAGTTTGTAGAAGTTCTGTGACTTGAAGTGTCACTATTACAGAATAGTTGTTCTATGCTATCCTGGAAGGATTAATTTGAAATCTTAGATAATAGTGTGTGAATTAAATTTCTTAAGGACGCACAAGAAATTTGTTTGCGCAAAATTTTCTGTTTTAGTTTTCTTAAACTATCATTTTCGGATTTTCTGGTTTTGATACATAATACAAACAAGCTTAAGGAATTAGTTTTATTTATGTGTTTAGCTTACTTTATGGTTTGGGAGACTAAAATCCTAACAGTTTTCTACTCCCGTTTTGAAAATTAAAATCGTAAAAATTTCTACTCCAGTTGGACATTAAAGTCCTTGTGACTTTCTACTCAGCTATTTATGTTCGATTTGAATATATAAAAACTTCACCGATGTACTAATTGTGTCAATTTCTTTTATAGAAAAATGGTAACAACTACAAAACAACAAAATAGTTTTGTTGGGACTACTATTCCTTTAATGGCTACTGCGTCTTCAAGTCACACAATGTCTGCACCGGTGATGGCACCGGCAGAAAAGCTCGAAACTTTATTAGCATGGAATTCAAGGGCTGGAAATAAAAAATATTCTTCCACCTGACCACACTCACTTTTTAGCGATTCATTAGTGAAGATGTTCTCGTCTCAAGAGAAGAAACTCCGGATAATGAGTGGTTTATGGTCATGGAGGCGTGGAAGCATTCTCACTTCTTGTTCAAAAATTATATCTTGAGTTGTATGGAGGACGAATTGTACCAAGTTTATAGTTTCATGGAAACTTTAAAAGAGTTATGGAACGCTTTTAAAAAGAAGTACATGCCAAAAGATGCTGGACGTAAAAAGTTTATAGTTACAAAGTTCTTGGACTTCAATATGGTTGACAGTAAGTTTGTCATAACTCAAGTCCATGAACTACACATCATCGTTCATAACCTCCTTGCCGATTAAGTTGCGGTATTTATGAAAAAGTTGTCTCAAATATGTAAGGACTTAAATAAATACTTGGAACCAAAGGGCATAGAGATTACTTGAAAGGCCTTATTGATCACCTAAGGATTGAAGAGGACAACAAGGCTGATGAGAAAATGTGATGAAAACTCAACAATAATGGAAACAAATATTATTGAGTATATTAAATGAGCAAAAAGAAAAAGAATCCGTCTGGACCAAAGAATTATTCAAGGAAGACAAAGTTTAAAGGTATTTGCATCAATTATGAAAATGTAGGACATAAGGCTGCTTAACGTCATGCACCAAAGAAGAATAAAAAGTAAATCCACGAAAAGATGATTGACTAGAATGAAGAAATAGAGAACTTATGTGTTATGCATTTCGAATACAACCTAGTCGAAAATCTTAGAAAATGGTGGATTGGTTCTGGAGACACTTATTATATTTGTGCTATAAAGGAGTTGTTTAGTTCATATGCTCTCGCCGGCCCGGCGAGACAGTTTTTATGACAAATATCGCTACTGCAAAAATTGAAGGAACATACAAGATAGATTTGAAGATGACTTCTGGCAGGATTGTGACTCAAAATGATGTCATTCATGTTCCTGAAATATGGAAGAATTTAGTCTCGACATCACTTCTATTCTAGAACGTCTTTAAGTGTATTTTTATTTCAGCTTCTTCTTACTTGCTTGAGTCAAAAAATTTGTGGCATGAACATTTAGGTCACGCCAACTTCAAAACTTGATGAAAAATATTACGTCTAAAGTCTTTGATAAGTTTGAATGAAAAAATTCGAAATGTAAAATATAATGTAATCAAAGTATGTTAAACATCCTTATAATTCATTTGATAGGAATTTAAATCCGTTAGACTTAATTCACATAGATATTTTTAACATGAAGTCAATACCATCTTTATAATGACCTAACCGGTCGTTTTGAGCTCTAGAACGTCATTCGGCGGTTTGAGACCATGGGTAGCTTCACTTTAGCTAATATGACTTGTAAGCATGGTTGAAATTGAATTTCGGAAAGTTCAGAGTTGATTAAAGAGAAAAAACTCTCATTTCAGAAGCTTTACGTTGGAAAATTTAATAAGGTTGATTTAATTTCTACACGATGTTGAAATCGGGATTTGAAGGTTCTAGAAGGTACATACGGTGAATTTGGACTTGGACGTATGTTCGGATCGAAATTTTGATGAACTTGAGCATTTTAGGAAGAATTTCATAAATTTGGGTTGAAGTGCATTTTAATGTTATATTGTGTAGTGTGAGTTGTGAAACTGTTCGATTTGTTGAAGTTCTGCATAGCGATGGTGCTATGGGAGCATGATGGCTTTTTTGATTTAGATCATATATTGCACCTCAACTCTGCTTGAGTTTTCTTGCTTATGGCACTTTCTGTCTCCCCATGGATTATATTATGAACTTATCATGCATGTGACCGATATTCGGTATGCTGTAAAAATGAGAAATTTAGCTCGGTACATATTTCCTTATGTGAATTTTATGTGTGAATCTATCACGACCCAAATCAAAGGGCCGCGACATGTACCCAAGTCCTTGTTCAACCGAGTACCAACGTAACATATCATTTCTACCATACTATCATGAGTAAATGAGCTAGAAAACCCTTCATGAGATAACAAGAATAAAACTTAAGGGACTACTCAACATATGATGACCTAACATAATATACAAACTTATACATATGACATACGAGACTATAAGGCCGATATTACAATTTGTATATTCAAAACATAGGCAGACAAAGCCGTATAAGTATCCATACACCTGACATATGTATACAAGCCTCTAAGAGTACATAAAATCATAAAGGTAGGGACAGGGCCCTATCATACCAATCAATACATACCTTAAGCATACTGACCAAATAGGTAACTCCAAAGCAAGTGGAGTGCACTAACACCTTCGGTGAGCTGATAACCTGCTAGGAGGACTGTCAACCTATTAATCAGGACCTGCGGGCATGAAACCTAGCGTCCCCAGGCAAAAGGGACATCAGCACGAATAAAGTACTGAGTACGTAAGGCAGGAAGGGATAAACAAGAACAATAATGTAAAGAAAGATAAAGGATATAAAACTTATAACATTTGAGTGCCTCTAGGGCTACCGATATGAAATGCATAATACATATACATAAACGCTTTTGAAAACATTCAACTCTATGGGCATTATCATTATCATATTGTACCTGGCCTAAAAGAGGGCACGGTAAAAATATACTCGGCCATCATATGGCTCGGTATAATCATACCCAGCAATGAGGAGCTCAGTAAAACCCAACAGATCAGTGGTTGCACAATAGGTGTCGTACCGGGCCGACTATAGGCGCTGCTCAGTAGAGTAAAATAGATGCATATATATAATGCATGCTCCACTCATGGAATCACTTTCTAAACCTTTTGGAGTGACCTAAGAACATTAAAGACATCCATACCCTCAATATGAACCTTAGTAGGATTCAAGGATCATACGTATTTGCTTAGAATAATTTTATAAGAAAAGAACAACATGGACAACCTTATTTGCTGGGAATAGATTTGTTATGAAGAAGCGTATTCATTTCACTTTAGATCATGCCAAATGAAAGAAGGAAATACATTAACATGCCTTAAACATGCTAAGATCTTAATACATTCCAAGAAACTCTTCAAACAAGTCCACTCAATTTATCATATTATGAGGAATTCAAAATTAGTGCTGATCAAAATGCTAAGTCTTTAACATAAGCTAGTATCTCATTTACGTATAGCATATCCCCTTTAACAAGGGTCTCCTCCAATACCATATACCAAAAACAAAAACCATATAAATCCATAAACATATAAATATCAATAATTTGACACTATATAACAACAATAAGTCAGAACTAGTTCACGACGAGCGGCAACAACCAATTGGAATCCGTATAACCCATATCACCCTTTATAGACTTCGTACATTAACTTAAAAACATCATTAATATGACAATGACTTTTGTTATCATTTCTTCCACCCTTATACCATATATCTATAACAAAGTAAACAATCCACAACTTTAATTATCTTCAATTAGAAAATTTGTTCACTACTTCATCTCTAGTCCAACCATTTAACTAAATAAACGTCAAGATAACCTTATGCACCTGCAAGAACATAATAGACGTACCTCCTACAGTATCTTGAAATCAAAATTCAAGCTATATTTAGCTTACAACATACCTCAATGGCAATAAAACGCCATAGAAATGATTTAAGCTAATCCAAGTATTATCTTGTAGTTTATCATGCTAACAACTTATCCAACATACAACCAAGCTTAATAAATATTAGTAGGCTGGTATAATCACTTTAGCCATTAGCATCAACTTTAAATTTTAGCACAAAACAGCCCACAACTATCCTTAATGACAACACAACCTCAAAGAGGTGTTATTCTTCACTTTTGATGTTGAAATATGGTGTAATAAATTTGAAAGACATGAAATAATCTAGGGTTGATATAACTACCATGAGAGAGTATTTTACATAATATAAACTACTTAAAAAAACCTCCCACACAAGCTGAAACTACCCAAAAATCTACAACAACAAGAAGAGAAAGAAACTTTCTAGTGCCACGGGATTCCCAACAATTAATTTGTGTAGTTTGCCCTTTCTTTGGATCGTGGATAATGGGAGAACCTTGAAGGAGTGTTTATTGGGTTCTATGTTCTGAGTACACTGAACATAATGACTTAAAATAATATTGAGACATCTTATATATATCCATATGTCTTAAACCGCCTATGTGGGCCCCATAGAGAGATGCTTGCCGCAGACTTGTGAAAAGGCGAATATCTCTCTAGTACGATGTCGTATTGACAAACAGTTTAATGTTCTAGAAACTAGACTAATAGATGTTCAATTTGATCTATTGATTATCTCTTGATTCCAAGTATATTGGGAGAAAAGTGTATCTACATTTGACCACAATTTCCACATACAATAAATACAACTTGTGATGACCTTTACGAACTTTTTTTCCAGAACTCGCTTGACTTAGAAACATATCACACAACTATCATATCAATAAAATAACACATAACTTAAATCATTAATCATGTTAATCATCCTAGTTTTGCCCCAAAATGATATGTTATAACATTCCAAACTTGTCGACTTCCGATGAAACTTATTTTCTTTAGTTCGTGTAGCGTCTAAGCTTTCCAACCCTTTTGGTACTTGTTGTTCATTATATTAATGATTTATAACCTTAAAGATGAAATGATGAACATACGTTATGTACTTTCAAAAGCCATCTCATTTTCGATATTATATAAATTAGCTTTCGGTGTATTCTCACGTATGAAAATATGGGATATAACATTACTCCCCCTTTTGGAACATTCATCCTCGAATGTTGACTGATGCATTTATTAGTTTTGGAACTTGTTGCACTTATGAATACTTTAATATTGTCCTTGATATCTAGGAAACTATTTTGTAGATAAATCCAAGGGCCACGGTATTCCCCCCTTTAGGACTCTTTCTCATACTACGACCTGTTGTCGTAATTCTTCCAATCTCCTAACTGTAGTTACCTTCTATCATGCATAATGTACAACCTTGTACTTGTATGTGTGCCTATGAGTCTCTTCTCCATTTCTTTTCCTCCAGTATTTAGCCAATCTCTAGGCCTGACTTCTTGAACATATACAAAACTATGATACCATGTCCCTGTAGGCATCTATAGGTGTACAAAAGTTCTTCGGTTGGTATTTTGTCAAACTTACGACTATTGCTATACAATGCTTCATAGTTTTTGTTATCTATGCTTATGGTTTTACTACATCTAGGTAGTTCATACTATATCCTAAATCTTAGTTTTGTTTTATGATTATCGAGTTTTGTTATCCAATTCCACGTTATCCTCTCGTTATTTATCCTACTTGTATAAATCTAAGTCATTTAAAGATTCCTCATTATTGTTAATCTTAAGAATGACAACCTAATATTCTCTCATACTTTTTTAGTTGTATCCATTCATCATTGATCTAGTGTTAATCTTGATCTTAATCTACAACTCATAATTTGAAACCTCTTACGTAATACATTATTGTTAAGGCTCACGTCTCATCGGGGAACATCTTAAGTGATTTGCTTAATCCATATAGGGACGATACTACACGGCAATGACCATATTTCCTAGTATCCCAACATGATTTATCTTATAGGGTATTCAAATCATGTGCAATTCATGATATCCATTCTCTTTGAATCATTACTCTATCAAAGGCCTAAATATTATTCTCTTCATTTATCACAAGTACACCATTATTCTACTACTAGTGCAGAATTTCATCTCTTCTAAATGCACCTAGTCTTAGACTCCTTTGAGTTTATTCAGGCTGTAGCAAGCTTTCAATAAGCTACAGAAGCTACCAACTCTCTTGTTGTGATGGGTTTAATCCCGAGGAATCACCTGTTCCTGTCACCTTCTGACTAGTCTTACCTTATCCTTAGCCCTATCTACCTAAAACCTTGTTGCTATATGATACTTTACCTGATGACCTACACCTATCAATTTATACTACTCGCAACCTTTCTTTAACTTTCTAGCACCATAAATTTCCTTTTGTGCCTTCTCAGTTGTCCTTAAACGTACGCAATTATTTTTCCTGGTTGTTATATCACTTGTTGCATGAATACTTGCCTTTTCTTATTGCCCAAGAATGTTCTAATTTCCTGTACCTCATAAAATCTCAAAAATCACCTTTGACTTTTTTTTTCCCATTCACTAGCTAAGATAGGTTCCACTTTCTTATGGGGTTCGTACAATATTGTAGTGACACTGTTGTTACAAGATCATTTACTTTTTAGCTCGCAATGCTTAGGTGGAAACCTTCTCCCTTATTTCCTCATCTAAACTTTCGTTGCAGTATTTAGAGAGACTTTCTGGGTCTTGTAAAGTTGCAAGCTTGTTACCTTATGCACCCGAAGGAAATTTTTGTTGTTCTTACTTGCCTATATTAATCCTTAGTTACATAACTTTGTGGCCTTGTGCTCATACGGTTAGGCTCAAATTTTGAATTTCTCCTTAGTGGCAATCTCTCTTAGTTTTATCAAACTTAAATGCAACTTTAATTGCCTCAAGTCCTATTTAAATATTTTTGCATGATTGCGACTTGTATCAGCGAGACTTAATTCATTATGTTGCGGTTCACTACGTTTATCTTGCATGAGTTTTTGATTTATCTCTAACCTCTTGTCTAGCCATAATCGGGCTCTTCCTAAATCAACTACTAATTACTCGTTGGTTCATCCTCATATCTATATTCTGCATAGTCTCAGTTGGGATATATCCTTTGTTTTGACTTGTCTCTCGTCACTAGCTCCTAATGTATCAAGTGTTCATTCACACTTATTTATCAATTACATCCTGGCCGGAAACCTTTACTGCCTCTCCCTGGTGTCGTGTTTGTGTAATGTTCTATTGCCACGATATACATGTAGGGACTTAATAAAAGCAACATCATCCTTTACTCCCTCTTACCACATTCTTCCTTTATCATACCATAGTTACCTGAACCGCTTAACTCTGACTTAATACCATATCACACCATATTCCTTCCTTTAGGGGAGTACTACAACAATATACCTATACATGTTTTACCTCTTCATCTTTGGCATTTTTTTTCACATTATCAATGAACCTTAATCACCTTATGGTAACCTTTTGTACAAGCGATAACTAAATTTGTTACACATGAAGGTGTCACCTATTGTAACTGGCACACTTAGTCCCTTATGATTAACTATGCTTATAGTGCTTGCTCTAGGCAAGCATCTTACTGAATGACCTTTAAAGGTTATTTTTCTATTGTCCATTCTAGTACAACCGGAACTGAATCTCTAAAATTCTCATGATGGCGACTATTATCAAATCATTGGATTCCCAATTCATGTGCAGTTTATCTTGTTCACCAGCTCATACTTCTTTCTATTACTCCGGGGTCAACCTTTTCCTTCTGGTAATCACATCGCAGTCGCCAACTCATTTCTCAAAATAGGGATATGGCTTATACACTTTTATTTCATCATGGCATGTCATCTTTTGTCTTTCCCTTCACTTGACTGTAGACTTTGTCATCCTGTCATAACATTTATCACACCTTACTCATAATATTTAATTTACTCTCATCTTATTCTTCGACTAATATTTCTATCTATCACTTTATTCTTAAAACTTCAACAAAATGTTCTTTCACTTTTAGCTCCTCTTACTTCATATCACTTGTTCTTCGGGATCCCTATAATTCTCTCTCTCTCTCTCTCTCTCTCTCTCTCTCTCTCTTTCTCTCTATGTATGTAGGGGAGGGAGTCATGCTAGAGTAAATATTTATCCCTTTTAGGATTCTTCCGCCTATCTTCTGAAATTTCTAAATATTCTAGTATTCATATCTGATAGCACTATTCTAGAGTTCACCATCTTGGTGTCTCACAAGGAGATGTATTAGCACATTTTCACTACATTTCAAAAATGTTAGCTGATGATAACAATCAATCCACAATTTTTTTATTATTCTAACCCAACTTGATATAGATATTACATCATTCCCTTAAACTATATTTGTCAGTTCCCATAAGAAATAATTGTGATGGGTGTGGTCAATTGTATATAAATCTGTTACTGTTGAAAGTAACTCATAATGCTTATATTTCTCTACCTAAATTGCAAATACTGATAATCTTCATTTGTTGGGTACCTCGTACTTTTTTTCATGTTATTTCTTTCACTTATTGAAACTTATATCAACCTCCAAATTCTCTCATTGCTCTTTACCATATGGGTTGATAGATATTCATGCCTTGGGGCTCCTTATCAAGTGGCTCATACATTGTAGTACACATATGATCTGCCGTAGACCAAATATTTACGCATCATAGGCATGATGCAAGATCTAGTTCCTCTGATAAACTCTTCCACATCCACATTCAATCTCATACCATTTGTCTTTCTAGATGTAGGCATCGTCGTATCACGAATAAGATAGAGGTAAGGAAATTGTGAACTCTGCCACACGATCCAGGATAAAAAGATAGAGTGACAGCCCTAAGTGCCCTGTAGCCTCCTGGTTATAAGTGTGGTGCACAACACACCCATAAACAAGACTCTACTAGACATGGATTCTACACTCCCTATGACAGAACTGCTCTGATACCACTTTTGTCGCGACCTAAACCAAAGGGCCGCAACGCGCACCCAGTGCCTTACTCAATCGAGTACCAACATAACATATCTTTCTTACCATACTATCATGAGTAAATAAGCTAGAAAACCCTTCATAAGATAGCAAGAATAAAATATAAGGGAATACTCAACATGTGTTGACCTAACTTGATATACAAACTTATACAATTGACATACGGGCCTATAAGGTCGATATTACCATATGTAAACTCAAAACACAGGCCAACAAGGCCATATAAGTATTCATACACCTGACATATGTCTACAAGCCTCTAAGAGTACATAAAATCATAAAGGTTGGGACAGGGCCCCATCATACCAATCAATACATATCCAAAGCATACTGATCAAATTGGTAACTCCGAAGCAAGTGGAGTCCACCAACACCTTTGCTGAGCAAATAACCTACTAGGAGGACTGTCAATCTATCAATTGTGACCTCCTGGCATGATGCACAGTGTCCCCAGGCAAAATGGATGTTAGTACGAATGAAGTACTGAGTACGTAAGGCAGGAAAGTATAAACAAGAACAGTAATGTAAAAAGAGATAAAGGATATACAACTTGTAAAATCTAAGTGCCTCTGGGGCCACTGATAGGAAATGCATAATACATGTATACAAACGTTTTTTAAAACATTCGCCTCTGTGGGCATCATCATCATCATCATACCGTACACGACCTCAAAGAGGACTCAGTAAAAATTTACCCAAAAATCATAAGGCTCAGTGTAATCGTACCCAGCCAAGTGGAACTCGGTAAAACCAAACGAATGAGTGGTTGCACAATAGGTGCCGTATCCGGCCGACTATAGTGCAGCTCGATAGAGTAAAGTAGATACATATATAAATATACATATACATATATATGTGTATATATATATATATATATATATATATATATATATGTGTATATATATATATATATATATATATATGTGTATATATATATATATATATATATATATATATATAATGCATGCTCAACTCATGGAATCACCTTCTTAACCTTTTGGAGTGACTTAAGAACATTATGGACATCTATACCCTCAATATGAACCTTAGTAGTATTCAACAATCATACAAATTTTCTCAGAATAATTTTATAAGGAAAGAAAAACATGGACAACCTTATTTGCTAGGAGTAGATCTGTAATGAAGCAGCATATTCATTTCACTTTTGATCATCCCAAAGAAAGAAGGAAATGCAGTAACATACCTTAAGTATGTTGAGTCCTTAATACCTTCCAAGAAACTCTTCAAACAAGTCAATCCAATCTATTATAGTATGAGAAGATTCAAAATCAGTGTTGAGCAAAGGTTATGTCTATAATATAAGCTAGTAGCTCGTTTACGTAAATTCGGTAGCATCTCCCCTGTAAAAAGGGCCTCCTCCAATACCATATACAAACAAAAACATCTATATAAATCCATCAACATATAAATATCAATAACAAGATACTATATAACAACAATAAGTCACAACTACTTCACGACGAGCGGCAAGCTCCGATTGGAATCCGTATAACCCATATCACCCCTAATAGACTTGTTACATTAACTTAACAACATTATTAACATGATAATGAATTTTTTATGAATGCTTCCACCCTTATACAATATAGTTACAATAAAGGAAACAACCACAACTCCAATTAACTTCAATTAGAAAATTTATTCACTAGCTAATCTCAAGTCTGAACATTTAACTCAATTAACATCAAGATAACCTGAAGCACCTGTAAGAACACAATAGATATACCTCCTACAGTATCTTCAAATCAAAATCTAAGCTATATTTAGCTTACAACATCCCTCAATGGCAATACAACGCCATAGAAATGAATTAAGCTAATCCAAGTATTATCATGTAGTTTATCATACTAACAACTTAACCAACATACAAGAAAGCTTAAGCACAATTAGTAGGCTAGTATACTAATATTATCCAGTAGCAACAACTTTGAATTTCAGTACAAAACACTCCACAACTATCCTTAATGATAACACAACCTCAAAGAGGTGTTATTATTCACTTTTGATGTTGAAATATGGTTTAATCCATTTGAAAGACATGAAATAATATTGGGATGATAAAAAAACCATGAGAGAGTATTTTACATAGTATAAACTACTTAAAAAACCTCCCACACGAGCTTAAACCACCTAAAAATCAGAAACAACAAGAAGAACAAGAAACTTACTAGCGCCACGAGATTCCCGACAATTAATTGGTGTTGTTTTCCCTTAGTTTGGGTCTTGGATAATGGGAGAATCTTGAGAAAGTGTTTATAGGGTTCTAAGTTCTTAATATACTTAAAATAATTACATAAAACTTGGTTGAGACATATAATATATATATATATATATATATATATATATATATATATATATATATATCCACATGTCTTAAACCGCCTATATGGGCCCCATAGAGAGATGCTTGGCACAGTCTTATAAAAATATGAATATCTCTCTCGTCCTATGTTGTATTGACAAAGAATTTAATGCTCTAGAAACTAGGCTCTTAGATTTTCAATTTGATATGTTGACAATCTCGTGATTCCTAGTATATTGGGAGAAAAGTGCATCTACATTTGACCTAAATTTTAACATATAATAAATGCAACTTGTGATGACCTTTGCCAACTTTTTTTCCACAACTCGCTTGACATAGAAACATATCACACAGCTATAATATGTATAAAATAACACTTAACTTAACTCATTTATCATGTTACTCATCCTAGTCTCACCCCAAAAGGATATGCTATAACATTCCAATCTTGTCGACTTTCGATGAAACTTATTTTCTTGAGTTTGTTTCGCATCTAAGCTTTCCAACCCATTTAGTACTTATTGTTCATGATCATAAATATTTATAACTTCAAAGATAAAATGATGAACATAAGTTATGTACTTTCAAAATCCATCTCATTCCGAGCTTATATCAATTGGTTTACGGCATATTCTCACGTATGAAAATATGGGATGTAACAGGATAGGGTGGCACGCAAACAGGTATGTTGTTTTGATCGAGTTGCACGCCACAAAAGTGTGATATTGAGAATAGTTCCCTATATCTATTTTTATGTGTGTTTGTTTCCCATTTTTTTGATAAAGGTTCATATTAGTTGCGTGAGTTGAGTAGACCCTTCTAGAGTTCGTTTTCCTTATGCATAACGTTCTAGTTTGTAGCCTATTATTATAGGGTGGCATCATATGAGACCTTAGGTCATATTTGGGGTGGCTTTTTACCTGAGTAGTTTGTACTTTATGAGACAAGATTATCGGATCTAGGATTAGTATAACCGGATTATAGGAAGTGTATTAAAGAGCAAATACCACTATTTGGTTTAGAATGAGGTGATAGTTCTTATCAGGAGTATAGACAAGTTCTAGTACATCGCAAGGTGATTGATACTGTATTTTTATGTTGCAAACAGGCCTGACAGAGAAATCTTGATGTTGGAACTGGGCTCTAAGGCTTATTTTCCTAAATGAAAGATGGTATCTTCAGATTTAATGAAGCTAATGTGCTTTTATTGAGTTGTATTAGCACGAGTAGGTGCATGAGGAATTAAGCAGTGATTTCATGAAACCCCAACAAAATACTCAGCCCGTTCGAGGACGAACACATGTTTAAATGGGAGAGAATATAATGGCCCGATCAGTCGTATTGAGATGCAGTGTCATTCTGTGGTTTAAAGCCATGTAAGCTTCACTTTAGGTATGACTCGTATGTCTAGCCGAAATTTAATTTTTGGAAGTTTGTAATTCATCTGGAGAAAACATTCTCATTTCGGAAGCTTTTAGTTGAAAGAATTGAGTAAGGTTGATTTCGAGCCTGGAAATAACTTCGTATGGTGATTCTGGTAATGGGGATACGCCTGAAAGTGGATTCGGAGGCCTGTAAGTCATATTGGAGTAATTTGGCTGAAGTTAGAAATTTGTAGGTTTTTGAGAAGTTTGACTGACAATGGAGTTTTTGATATCGGGGTGGGATCCTGATTTCGAAAGTTGTAGTAGGTCCATAAAATCAAATATGAATTGTGTGAAAAATTTAAGGTCAATCGAATGTGATTTGATATTTCATCATAAAATGAAAAAGTTTGATGTGCTTATCAAATTTTAGATGGAACGTGATTTATGATTTTGGTGATGTTTGATATGACTTGAGGCTGCGAGCAGGTTCTTTTTTATGTTATGGAACTAGTTTGTTTGATTGGATGAGGTCAAGGGGATCTTAGGTGGATTTTGGGTGATTAACGGATCAAAATTTGGATTTGAAGAAGAATTTGGGTTGCTTCCTTCTAGACTATTAGCACTTGCGAGCTTTTGGCTGCATGTGCAGAGCCGCAGAAATGGCTTAGAAGTCACCGAAGTGAAGTACGGCCACCCAGCTGAAGGACCGCAAGTGCGAAGCCTTGACCATGTCTGCACAAGCGTAGAAGCAAAAGGAAAGACCACAAAAGAGGTAATGGGTGCATGTGTAAAGGAGCGTCCGCTTCACAGAAGCAGCGAGGAATTCACAGATGCGGAAGTCACTGGGCAGAACTCATTATATATCAAGGTTTGGCCATTTATTGCTCATTTTCTCCATTCTTGGGCGATTTTGGAGCTTCTTGAGAGGGGTTTCCATCTAGCAACTTAGAGGTAAATTGATCCAACCTAATATGAGTTAAATACATTAACTATGTGTAGATTTTAACAGGGAAATTAGTGCCAGTTGGGGTTTTTAGAAAAAACCTAAAAATTAAATTTATGAGTTTTGACCACTATTTTAGACAAGGAATTGGCGATAGATTATATATTTGAGTTCGTGAGATAATGGATAAACTTATCTTTGAAAATTTCAGTATCCGGGCACGTGGGCCTGAGGGTGATTTTTATCGACTTTTCGATCGGGGTTAGAAATTGTTATAAATTAGATTATAATGAGTAATTGAGCGCATATTAATGAGTATGCATAATTATTGCAAGTTTTGAAGCGTTGTGCATCGATTCGAGTTGTTTGAAGGGCTCAGGAGCCGATATTGAACTTCATAGTGAGGTAAGTCTCCTTTCTAACCTTTTAAGAGGTGTTGGAAATACGTTCTCAAAGCATTATACTAAAACGTGTGTTCATATGTGTAGGTTTTGGTGAATGACAAACGATGCGCAAATTGATATATGACGAAGTTCAAGTACAAGCGCACAATTGATATATAACGAGATTCAAGCACAAGACCAAGTTTTATAGTTTTACATGAGTCGTTCTTAACTGTGATCTTGATCCGACAACTTGACTCATGACACGGCTTCTCTCGTAAAATTATTTTTACAAAATCATGCATATTTAGTTTAATGCTAAATGATTTTAAATCAGGCATATTTACTTTAGTCAAAATGATTTTTAAACATGCCTCTAAAATCTGGACTAGGATAATCGATTATGTACTTATGATAATCGATTATGTTAAGCCAAGACTGCATGAGAATCGACTGTGAACTAATGACAATTGATTGTGTTAAGGCAGTGAGCATCAGGTTTTTCAAACCTGTATGACAACCGATTGTGAACCTTATGACAATCGATTGTGATGAGGCAGTGTCCATCAAAGTTTTTCAACGCTCAAAATAATCGATTGTGAAGTTAATGATAATCGATTGTGATGAGGCAGTGTCCATCAAAGTTTTTCAATGCTCAAAATAATCGATTGTGAAGTTAATGACAATCGATTCTAAAGAGACAGTGTCCATCCGATTTTTCAAAGTCACAAAATAATCGATTGTGAACATATGACAATCGATTGTGTTGAGACAGTGTCTTCCAGACTTTTTCAAAGTTATTAAATAATCGATTGTGAGTATATAACAATCGATTGTCACGAGGCAGTGTCTAAATTGATTTTTCAAGACTGATATATAATCGATTGTTAACTTAGTATAATCGATTGTATAACTAACCGTTGCCAAAATATTTTCAAATACCGTCAGGTAATCGATTGTTGATTTTGTACAATCGATTGTTGAAATTAATATCTGGAAAAGATTTTTTGAACGTTGCTGAATAATCGATTGTTGATTTTGTACATCGATTGTTGAAATTAAAATCTGAAAAGGATTTTGTGAACGTTGCTGAATAATCGATTATTGATTTTGTATAATTTATTGTTTTTCGTAAAATCTGGAAATGATTTTTTGAACGTTGCCAATAATCGATTGTTGATCTTAGATAATCGATTGTGAAGCGTAAAATCTGGGATTGATTTTTGGAATGATTGGCAAACAATCGATTGTGGCTTCTTGACAATCGATTGTCACTGAGTAAAATCAGCAGTTCTTAATTGGCAATTAGGCAACGGTAATGCCAAGTTTTTCAACTACAAATACAGCTTAAATTCGGTCTTTTGAGTACACAATACCACACAACAACTGATCATTCAATTGCTAAAGCTTGCATACTCTATTGCTTATTATTTTATATTCATTACATAAGTTTTTGAGAGCCAAAATATTGTTCAAAGTTGTTGTGATCTTGAGCGTATTCTTTTACTCATATCTACTCATTAAGGAGTGTCTTGTTTGAGTGCTTAGTGTTTTTTACACTTGAAGAGAATTGTTATTCTCTTGTTGTAAGAAGGAACTTGTGTTTCCTTGGTTGAAGTCTTGGAGTGTTGTATCTCCGAGCAAAGGTAGTTGAGGCTTGTGTCCTCAAGTTGTGGAGGAACTTGTGTTTCCTTTGGTTGATGTCTTGGAGTGTTGTATCTCCGAGCAAAGGTGTTGAGGCTTGTGTCCTCAAGTTGTAAAGGTTTGTTAAGCACCCGGAAGCTTGACAAGTTAGTGGAAATCTCGAGAGAGTCTCTCGGGGACTGGACTAGCCACGGGTTGTGGTGAACCAGAATACTTCGGTGTGTTCTTTCTTGTTTATCGCACTTATTTATTTCCTACAAATTTTATATTTCGCAAGTTTACGCTAATTTTTATTATAACGCTATTCACCCCCCCCCCCTTCTAGCGTTAAGCATATTATCTAACAATTGGTATCAGAGCCCAACTCTCTGAAGACTTAACAGTTTGAGAGAAACATCCATGGCTTCTACTCGTGATTATTTTGCAGGAATAGATGAAGGACAGTGCTCCACCCGACCTCCACTATTTGACGGGATAAACTATACATATTGGAAAGAGCGGATGAGCATCTTCATCAAAGCAAACAATTTTTGATTGTGGCAAGTCATCACGCACGGTGAACAAATGACGGCAAAAATTGGGAAAGCCAAGGTAAGTGACTATAATACCAAAGCAATCAAAATGTTATATAGTACTTTGAATCAGAAAGAATATCAGAAAATCTCCCACTGCAAAACTGCAAAAGAAATATGGGATAAGCTTGAGGACAACTATAGTATGCCTCAACAACCGAACAGCTCAAGTGAGGAACCGACTGCCCGATGCCTCATGGCCAACAAAGAAGAGGAGGTAAGTAATTCTAACTCTCATTCATTTGAGGAATTACAGAATGCTTACAATGAATTATACAGTGAGTTTGTTAATGTTTCCAAAACTATTATGGAATTGAAGAAAACAATCTCTTTGCAAGAAACAGATTTTCAGAAAACACTTTCTTTGCAGAAAACACTTTCTTTGCAAGAAAAAGATTTTGAAAAATCCTCCTCCTTGAAAGAAATGGATTTTAAAAAATTGGCTAGTGAAAATAAGGATCTAAAAGAAAAAATGAGCTCTCTTGAAAATGACAATGGTGTTCTTAAAAATAAAATTGATATTTTGAAAAAAGAAAATAATTTTTTGGAAAATGACATTGTTGATTTCAAAAATAAAATCAAGGAATTGAATGAAGCTTCTCCTATTGATAAATGTTCTAATTGTTCCTCTTGTAGTTCTTTAAAATTAGAGAACATAGAACTTAGGAACGCACTAGAAAAACGTAGTGTTAATAGTCCTAAAATTGAAGAGAATAAAAAGGATATAAGTAATGAGGTCGGACCATCTAGAAAGAATTCTAGGAACCTCACTAATGAGTCTAAGATTAATTGTTTTAGACCACCTAGAAACGACTCTAGGAATTTTATTAATAAGTCTAAAACTAATAATTTTAGACCACCTAGACACAACTCTAGGACTTTTGTTAATGAGTATAGAATGAATAATTTTAGACCACCTAGACACAATTCTAGGAATTTTGTAAATGAGTCTAGAATGAATAATTTTAGACCACCTAGACATGACTATAGGAAATTCAACGGTTCTAGGGGGAACAACTTTAGATCACCTAGAACGCATTTGGTTCAACCTAGACATATGCATAATCCTAATGTTATATGTCACTATTGTAATCGGGTAGGACACATTGCACCCGTTTGTTTTGCTAGACATAAAGATTTATGCGTTAATTATGATTACTATTTGCCTAAACCCCAAGGACCCAAAATGGCATGGGTACCACGAATTCGTTAATCTGTCTTGTAGGTGTGCTTGAAGGCTACAATATTGTAGTAGATGCACCAAGCACAATACCTTATTGCATCAAGGGGAATGTCGGTTAGTTATCATACCTTTGATACATACGCAATACTTGATATGTTGTAACAATTGATACATCCTTGCAAATATTCGATATCAACTATTTTTGTTAATTGGAGTCTTGTTTTTCAAATAACAATCAGGATCAATTATGTTCTGATTATCTGTTTTAATCAACAATTAGCATCTGTTTTCGGATAAAAATACTTCCTGAAATATTTGTTAGTATTTATTAAAAGTCAGCATGCTTGTGCCAAAAACAGTCCATTCATATCTTGATAAATGAAAATCCTCGTGTGTTGAATAACCGTTGATACATTCTTGAATAGTAATTGATTCATGCTCTCAACAGCTGATAATAGTGAGTAATGTTTACCACTCTGGAGTGTCATCAGTTGATATATGCTAACTAAGTGGTATACTGCTGTTAGAAAATTGATTCCTGTTCTAATAAATATATTCTTTGATTTATAACAGTTGGTATATTTTTCAAAGAGTTGATTCGTAGTGTTTGATCTATCAAGATGATAACTGTTGACAAATTTCTCAATATGCTTTGTTAAAAAACAACAATTAGCATTACAGTCAAAAAAAACCAAAATTGATACACTTGTTGCGTTTTCTAACTAATGATTTTATCATGCCTTATCTTGTTGGAAATACATTGATATGTTCGACAATGTTTGGCAATTGGCATCTCATTTTAGACTATTCGGTTGTAAAGTCTTTATTCATAACAGTGGAAAAGATCAATTGGGAAAATTTGATGCTAAGTCCGATGAGGGAATTTTCATTGGTTATTCTTCACGTAGCAAAGCATATAGAGTTTTAATAAAAGAACCGAAACTGTGGAGGAATCCCCTCATGTTGTATTTTCCGAAAATAATGCTCGCTTGGCGAGAAAGGATTCCGGTTTTGATCTTGCAGGTATCTTAGATAGCTTGAAAGACAAAATACAAGAGGAAACGCCTAAGGAAAATAAAGACGAAATGTTGAAACAACCAACGGAGGAAGCGCCACAATTGGAGAATGAAACGAAAACGCCTAACTAGTGGAGGACAATCAAAGATCACCCTCTCGAACAGGTAATTGGCGACGTCGGAGAAAAGGTAAGTACTCGAAACTCCCTTAAAAACGCCTTAGGTCATACTGCTTTTGTTTCTCAAATTGAACCAACAACCATCTCCGAAGCAATTGGGGATGAATTTTGGACCTTGGCAATGCAAGAGGAGCTTAACCAATTCAAACGGAATGACGTTTGGGATTTGGTGCCAAGACCCAAAAATCATACCATAATTGGTACGAAATGGGTTTTTCGAAACAAGTTAGATGAAAATGGTGTAATCACTAGAAACAAATCTAGGCTTGTAGCAAAAGGCTATAATCAAGAAGAGGGTATTGACTATGAAGAAACTTATGCTCCCGTAGCTAGATTAGAAGCTATTCGTCTATTGCTCGCTTTTGCCTCTTCTATGAATTTCAACTTATATCAAATGGATGTGAAAAGTGCTTTTCTAAATGGTGTTATTCAAGAAGAAGTTTATGTTGAATAACCCCCCGGTTTTGAAGATTTAAATCTCCCGATCATGTTTTCAAACTTAAAAAGGCTCTTTATGGTTTAAAACAAGCTCCCCGAGCGTGGTATGAAAGATTGAGTAAATTTCTATTGGAAAATGATTTCATTAGAGGGAAAGTTGACACCACTCTTTTTGTTAAGCATAAAAACAATGATATTTTATTAGTTCAAATCTATGTGGATGATATTATATTTGGTGCTACTAACAATGTCTTGTGCAAGGAATTTTCCGATTTAATGACAAAATTTGAGATGTCTATGATGGGTGAGTTAACATTCTTTTTGGGATTACAAGTAAAGCAAATGAAAGAAGGTACGCCAAGCCAAATATTGCAAAGAATTGCTGAAACGATTTGAAATGAACAATGCAAAAGCAATGGCGACTCCCATGAGCACATCCGATCATCTAGACAAAGATGAGAAAGGTAAGGAAGTCGACACTAAGAAGTATCGAGGTATGATTGGCTCTCTTCTTTATCTTACTGCTAGTCGTCCGGACATCATGTTTAGCGTGTGCTTATGCGCCCGTTATCAATCGTGTCCGAAGGAGTCTCACCTTACTGCGGTAAAACGGATTTTGAAGTACCTTGTTGGTACTACAAATGTGGGTCTATGGTACCCCAAAGGTTCTTCATGCCAACTCGTTGGCTATTCCGACTCCGATTTTGTTGGATGCAAATTAGACCGCAAGCACTAGTGGCACTTGCCATTTGCTCGGTAGCTCTCTCGTTTCTTGGTTTAGCAAGAAACAAGTAAGGGTTGCGTTGTCCACAACCGAGGCTGAATATGTAGCCGAGGGGAGTTGTTGCGCTCAAATCCTATGGATGAAACAACAACTCTTGGACTATGGCCTAAGTCTTGATCATATCCCTCTTAGATGTGATAATACTAGTGCCATATGCTTGACGAAGAACCCTGTTCTTCATTCGCGAACAAAACACATTGAAATTAGACATCATTTTATAAGAGATCACGTTCTCAAGGGCGATGTCGAAATCAAATTTGTTGAAACCAAAGATCAATTGGCCGACATCTTTACAAACCCCTTAGAGAAAGAGTCCTTCTTCCGAATTCGTAGTGAACTCGGGATTCTTGACTCCACGTTGATCTAAGTCATGCATTGCATCTTTTTTTTTTCATGATTTCTAACTTGAGCGTCGGAGACGTCTAACGAATTTTTGCAGGTATCGCCCTAAAGGTAGGGGGAATTATAAAGCATGACGCGCAACAATCGAGTCTTCTTCAGAAAAATTGGTTTCTGTCATCTAATAATCTGTTTTCTCGTATCAATAATCGATTGTACTGCTATTATTTGAGTTATTGTACTTTCTATAAGAAATCACGCTTTATTTTCAATAAATAAACAAGTTTTTTAATCCTTGCCATCTTATCACATTTTTTTTTGCTAATGGCAAAAGGGGGAAGATAACGGGTATGCACTCACAATACTTATCGGCATAAATTGAGGGGGAATTCATATATTGAGGGGGAACAAATTGCATATCCATATACTTGTTGCATATCTTTACTTGTCTTGAATCATCATTATGAATTGTTTAATTTGCATATCCCGCTTAAAGTTTGCCATTATAAAAAAGGGGGAAATTGTTGGAAACACGTTCTCAAAGCATTATACTAAAACGTGTGTTCATATGTGTAGGTTTTGATGAATGAAAAACAATGCGCAAATTGATATATGACGAAGTTCAAGTACAAGCGCACAATTGATATATAACGAGATTCACGCACAAGACCAAGTTTTATAGTTTTACATGAGTCGTTCTTAACTGTGATCTTAATTTTTCAAGACTGATATATAATCGATTGTTAACTTAGTATAATCGATTGTATAACTAACCGTTGCAAAAATATTTTCAAATACCGTCAGGTAATCGATTGTTGATTTTGTACAATCGATTGTTGAAATTAAAATCTGGAAAAGATTTTTTGAACGTTGCTGAATAATCGATTGTTGATTTTGTACAATCGATTATTGAAATTAAAATCTGAAAAGGATGTTTTGAACATTGCTGAATAATCGATTATTGATTTTGTATAATCGATTGTTTTTCGTAAAATTTGGAACTGATTTTTTGAACGTTGCCAATAATCGATTGTGATCTTAGATAATCGATTGTGAAGCGTAAAATCTGGGATTGATTTTTGGAACGATTGGCAAACAATCGATTGTGGCTTCTTGACAATTGATTGTCACTGAGTAAAATCAGCAGTTCTTAATTGGCAATTAGGCAACGGTAATGCCAAGTTTTTCAACTATAAATACAGCTTAAATTCAGTCTTTTGAGTAAACAATACCACACAACAACTGATCATTCAATTGCTAAAGCTTGCATACTCTATTGCTTATTATTTTATATTCATTACATAAGTTTTTGAGAGCCAAAATATTGTTCAAAGTTGTTGTGATCTTGAGCGTATTCTTTTACTCATATCTACTCATTAAGGAGCTTCTTGTTTGAGTGCTTAGTGTTTTGTACACTTGAAGAGAATTGTTATTCTCTTGTTGTAAGAAGGAATTTGTGTTTCCTTGGTTGAAGTCTTGGAGTGTTGTATCTCCGAGCAAAGGTAGTTGAGGCTTGTGTCCTCAAGTTGTGGAGGAACTTGTGTTTCCTTTGGTTGAAGTCTTGGAGTGTTGTATCTCTGAGCAAAGGCGTTGAGGCTTGTGTCCTCAAGTTGTAAAGGTTTGTTAAGCACCCGGAAGCTTGACAAGTTAGTGGAAATCTCGAGAGAGTCTCTCGGGGACTGGACTAGCCACGGGTTGTGGTGAACCAGAATACTTCGGTGTGTTCTTTCTTATTTATCGCACTTATTTACTTCCTGCAAATTTTAAATTCCGCAAGTTTACGCTAATTTTTATTATAACGCTATTCACCCCCCCCCCTAGCGTTAAGCGTATTATCTGACAAGAGGGAATTAAGCCCATAGGTGATCTAAATTATTCTTTGTTTTTTATTTATCGGGAATACATACGCACGAAGTAACGAGAGTCTGTACGTAGCTCCTCGCTATCCCTATGTTGAGGTAGTTTTACGATTACATCATGCCTTGTTGATCTTGTTGTTGAATTATGTTACTATTTTTCCTGAGAAGAAACAAGATTAAGGTTGTGTACTAATTGTGTTGAAGGAAATTTGAGTTGAGGAAGTTAAGGTTTTTAGAGTTCGCATTAAGCTTCGCCCTTTTAAAGGAATTCAGAGATATTTTAATAACTTAAGAAATATATGAGCAACCGCTTCACATATATGTTTCCAGAGGGGGTAATTTCCTTAAAACGTTGAGGCTGAATTTCCAATATTTCGAAAAGAATCAAGAAAGAGATATGATTTAAATGTGAAATTTAAATTTGGCCACATTGTAGGTATGATTCGCGAGCGGGGAAATTTCTTAAATACATATTTGATAGTGTCTCACATACTATTTTCAAGCGGGGACCGCGTCACAGGTATGATTCACGAGCAAGGAAATAGATGTGTCTGTGGTTCATGCTGTTCGACCCTTGATAGTGCACAATTTACTTTAATGTTAGATCGGACCGTACGCCTTGGCATTGCCTCTATCTCGCTCTCTACATATACATACATACATATATATATATATATATATGTAATTCATACGGAATTCGTGTGTAACATTTGGGTATAAGCCAGTGAATCTGAGGGATTTATCCATGATTTGAATTATGACAACCTCTTGATGACATCCACTATATATTTATATATATTTATATATATGCTCTGGTTACAGAAGGAACTTACTAGTTCAGAGCTTGATTAAAAATTGCAAAGAGGGAAATTGTACCTCGTATTTTATATACTTTTGTTTCATATGCTCAGGTTCATATTTATTCACTCCTTCACTATATTTTATACTATTGGACCACTAGTAAGTGTCAAGTTGATCATTGTTACTACTTCTTCGAGGTTTGATAGGATACTTACTGGGTATGCATTGTTTTCATGCTCATACTACACTTGTTGCGTATTTTTGTTGCAAAGGCACATGTATGTCTAGTGGGCTCGTTGGCACAATAGCATGGTTGCTACAGAGACTTAGGTGAGATGAAATGCTTGAGACATCATGCAGCCAACAGAGTCCCCTTTAGACTTTTTTATTCTCTTTCCTGTCCAATTTGTATTATGGACAATGTGGTATTATATTTTATTTCCTAAAAATTGCTCATGCACTTGTGATACCAATTTCTGGGAGGACTATGGAATTATTCAATATTTCAATTTTTTGAAGACATCATTATTGACTCAACAAAGTTATTATGTATAGTTTAATGTAAGGAAAAGAAATGGTTTCAAATATACTGTTATGAAAATTTAATTAACTTCTTGATGTTGGCTTACCTTACAATGATATCCGGCTCAATCACGGACCTTAATAGATTTTGGGTCGTGAGAATATCGTAGTTGAAAATGGTATTGCAAAACTTTTATTGATGACACTATAAGATTGTCACGACCCAATTTCCCTTCATAGGATATCATGATGGAACCTAGTTTCTACTACTAGGCAAGCCTAACAAATAGGAACAATTTGACAGAACAATTATAAAAATTCTAGAAAAAGAGTTGAATAATTGATAAAACCTTCCGATAAAATATATATAACCTCAACAGAGAACTCTCCCAAAACCAGTCGAAGTAAGTCATAAGCTCTATAGAGTATAACTAGAGTAAATACTACATCACTGTCGGAAAGTGAATACAACAGTATATGAGAATAAGGGAAGGTGACCCGGAGGCTTGGAGACGCCGAGCAGGCGTATCTTGAAGTCTTCGATAAAAAGCAGCTATCAGGAAATGTCTAACGACTAGCATGAGCAGATGTACCTAGATCTGTATGAAAATGTGCAGAGGCGTAGTGTGAGTACACCACAGCAGTACCAAGTAAGTATCGAGCCTAACCTCAGGCAGAGTAGTGACGAGGCTAGTTCAAGGCACATAGTAGGATATAAATAAAAAGTATGAAAAGCAATAAGGATAAATAAACGAAAGCAAGAAATAACATATACGAAACAAGATAATAACCTGAACATATACTGAAATCTAATCATGGGAACACGTAAATGATATAACTGAAGAAAAACCCAGGTGGTCATATATGGGAAACAACTTCTAGAATAAGAAAGAATGAAATGACAAGAAATATTTCCACTAAAAACTCATTGCAACATGACATTTACAGCAACAATAACAATGGGGTACCGCCTTGTGTGTAATGAATCAAACTGAGGAACCGCATCGTAATATCATGAATCACAACCGAGTTAGTGCCTCGTATTTATCTTTCTTAATTTCAATCAAAATCTTTCTTCTACCGACATGTGAGCCTTACATTTGAAATAGGTTTTGGAAAAAGTTTTTCCGAAATTAGTAATGAGAAATTGAGCTCAGTGCATATCTCATTATGTGAATTTTATGTGTGGATCGGATGGCACGCCACCACAGGCATGTGGTTCGGATTGGGTAGCACGCCGCAACAATTTGATATTGAGTACAGTTCTCTATATCTATTTTTGTGTGTCTTTGTTTCCATTTCTTGAGAAAGGTTCATATTAGTTGCGTGGGTTGAGTAGACCCTTCTAGAGTTCGTTTTCCTTATACATCACATTCGAGTTTGTAGTCTATTAGTACAGTGTGGCATCATATGAGACCTTTGGCCATATTTGAGGTGTCTTGTTGCATGAACAGTTTTTAGTGGGTGAGACAAGATTATCGCATCTAGGATCAGTGTAATTGGATTATAGGAAGTGTATACAAGAGCAAATACCATAATTTGCTTCAGAATGAGGTGATGATTCTTATCAGAAGTATATACTCAATGAACTATTTAGTCGGTAGTTGGTTATGAATTTCAACACATCTCTTCCATCGTGGCGGTATTGAAGAAAATTGGGACATGATTTTTGTATGTCATGTGGTGCATTGGGAGCATCAGGTTCGTGAAATCTCGGTTATTGTCATCGGAGGATGTTATTATGGTCAGGTGAGTTGTGCAGTGCATAGAATGAATTCTGTAATGGTATGCAATCATGTTCTGATATATTGTGTGGTGATTGATATGGTGCTCGTATGTTGGAAACTGGCCTGACAGAGAAATCCCAATGTTAAAACTGGGCTCTAAGGCTTATTTGCCTAAATGAAAGATGATATCTTCAGATTTAATCAATCTAATATGCTTCAACTAAATAGTGGTAGCACGAGTAGGAGAATGAGGCATTAAACAGTGATTTCAGGAATCGTCAACAAAATATTCAGCTTGTTCGAGGACGAATACATCATTAAATGGGAGAGAATGCAATGACCCGATCGGTCATTTTGAGATCCACTGTCATTCGGAGGTTTAAGTCCATGTCAGCTTTACTTCAGGCATTATAACTTGCACGTATGGTTGGAATTGACCTTTTTGAAGTTTGTAGTTCATTTGGAGAGAAAATTCTCATTTTGGAAGCCATAAGATGAAAGAATTGAATAAGGTTGATTTTTGCGTAAACGACCTAGGAATCTGGATTTAAAGGTTAATTTTTGAGTTGTGCATATGTCCGGATCAGGTATTGGATGACCCGAGAGCATTTCGGCCTACTAAGTTAACATTTTTGGAAGAATTTCATAAATATTGGTTGAAGTGCATTTCAGTATTATTTGTGTCCATTTGGGATTTTGAGCCTGGGAATATCTTCGTATGGTGATTCTGGTATAGGGGGTACGCCTGGAAGTGGATTTAGAGGTTTGTATGTCATTTTGGAGTCATTTAGCTGAAGTTAGAAATTTAAAGGTTTTTGAGAAGTTTGAACGAAAGAAGACTTTTTGATATTGTTTCCAGATCCTGATTTCAGAAGTTGCAGTAGGTCCATAAATGTGATTCACGATTATAGAATTGTTTGATGTGACTTGAGGTCGTATGCAAGTCCATGTTATGTGATGGAACTGGTTTGTGTGATTAGATGAGGTCCCGGGGACCTCGGATGGATTCTGGGTGATTAACGGATCCAAATTTTGAGTTGAAGAAGAATTTGGGCTACTGGCTTATGGAGTAACAACATCTACGAGCTTTTGGACACAAGTGCAGAGCTAGAGAAATGGCCTAGAAGTCGCAGAAGCGAAGCACAGCTGCCCGGGTTAAGGACTGTAGGTTCGAAGCCTTGACCGTATCTGCACAAGCGTAGAAGCGAAAAGAAAGACCACAGAAGAAGTAATGCGTACAAGTGCAAAGGAGCATCAGCAGAAGTGGACGCGCAGAAGCAGCGATGAGTCCGTAGTATGGAAGTCACTGGGCAGAACACATTAAATAGCGGGATTTGGCCATTTTTTGCACATTTTCTCCATTCTTGGGCAATTTTGGAGCTTCTTGAGAGGGATTTCCACCTAGAAACTTAGAGCTAAGTTAATCCCACCTATTACGTGTTAAATACATTCAAAACGTGTAGGTTTTAACATGGAAATTAGTGGAAATTGAGGTTTTTATAAAAAACCTAGAAAATTGTATTTATGGATTTTGACCACGATTTTAGACATGGAATTAGGTATAAATTATATATTTGAGTTTCTGAGGCTACGGATAACTTTATCATCGAAAAGTTTTGTATCCTGGCATGTGGGCTTGAGAGTGATTTATATCGACCTTTTGATAGGGGTTGCAAATTGTTATAAATTGGATTATAATGAGTAATTTAGCATATATTAGTGGATTTCCATTATTATTGCTAGTATTGAAGCGTTGTGCATCGATTCGAGTTGTTTGAATGGCTTCGGAGACATCATGGAACTTCAGAGCGAGGTAAGTGTCCTTTCTATCATTGTAAGAAGGAACTAACCCCATAGGTGAACTAAATTACTATATGTTTTTTTATTTGTGGGGGCTATGTATGCACGAAGTGACGAGAGTCCGTACCTTGCTACTAGCTAGGCCTATGTCAAGGTAGTTTTAGACTTACATCATGCCTTGTTGATCTAGTTGTTAAATTATGTTATTGTTTGTCTTGAGAAGAAACAAGATTAGGGTTGTCTAATAATCGTGTTGAAGCAAATTTGAGTTGAGGAAGTTAAGATTTTAAGAGTTCTCATTAAATTTTTCCATTTCAAAGGAATTAAGACATATTATAATAACTTAAGAAATCAATGAGCAACTACTTCGTATGTACGTTTCGAGAGTGGGGTAATTTCCTTTGAAAGTTTCAAGTTGAATTTCTAATATTTTAAAAAGAATCAAGAAAGAGATATGATTTAAATGTTAAATTTATATTTGGCCACATTGTATGTATGATTCGTGAGCGGGGTAATTTCTTAAATATATATTTAACAGCATCATATGTACGATTTGTGAGTCAGGACCGTGTCACGAGTATAATTCGCGAGCAGGGGAATAGATGTATCTATGGTTCGCGTCGTTCGACAATTGACAGTACACAATTTACTTCTATGTTAGATCGATTCGTACTCCTCGGCATTGCTTATATATATATATATATATGGAATTCGTGTGTAACATTTAGCTATAAACTAGTGAATTTGAGGGATTATCCTTGATATGTAATATGACAACCTCTTGATGATATCCACTATATCTTTATATATATCCCCCAGTTACGAAGGGGACTTGCTAGTTCAGAGATTGATTAATAATTATAAAGAAGGAAATTGTACCTCGTTTTTTATATATGTTTATTTCGTATATCTACTCGATTTCATATTTATTCAGTCTTTCACTGTATTTGATATTATTGGACACTAGCAAGTGTTTGCAAAGGCACATGTGTGTCTAGTGGCGTCGTAGGGCACAACAACATAGTTAATACATAGACTTAGGTGAGCTAAATCGCTTGAGACAACCCGCAGCCAACAGAGTCCCCTTTAGAGTATTGTATTCTCTTTCCTGTCCAATTTGTACTGCGGACAATTGTAGTATTATATTTTATTGCATAGAAATTGCTCATGCACTTGTGATACCGTGTTCTCGGAGGACTATGGGATTATTCAATATGTAAATTTGTTGAAGACATCTCTATTTACTAAGTGGAGTTATTATCCATAGTTTAACGTAAGGAAAACAAAATAGTTTAAAAGATACTAAAATGAAAATTTAATTAACTTCTTGATGTTGGCTTGCCTGATAGTGATGTCCGGCGCCATCACTGACCTTCAAGTCTCTGATAAAAAGCAGCTAGTAGGAAATCTCTAACGATTGGCACAAGTAGATGCATTTGGATCTGCACAAAAATGTGCAGTAGTGTAGTATGAGTACACCATAATGGTACCTAATAAGTATCGATCCTAACCTTAGTAGAGTAGTGACGAGGCTAGTTCAAGACACATACTAGGATATAAATAAAAAGTATGAAAAGAAATAAGGATAAATAATGAAAAGGAAGAAATAACTTATACGAAACAAGATAATAACCTAAACGGATACTGAATCTAAACATGGGAACACGTAAATGATATAACTAAAGAAAAATCCAGGTGGGCATATATGGGCAACAACTACTAGAATAAGTAAGAATGAATCGACAAGAAATATCTCTACCAAAAACTCATTGCAACATGAAATTTACAGCAAGAATAAAAATGGGGTATCGCCTCATGTGTAATGAAATCGAACCGAGGTACTGCCTCAAAATATCAAGAATCACAACCGAGGTAGTGCCTCGTATTTATGTTTCTCAATTTCAATTACAATATTTTCTTATACTGACGTGTGAGCCCTTACCTTTGAAATCGGTTTTGGAAAAAGTTTTTCCGAAATAGCTACACGTACTTTAGCCCGCCTTACAATGCCGTGTGGCTTCACGTAGTTCCCCTACAAAAAACACAGACATAAGTCCCACCTTATATCGCTGCATGCACATTAACCCCAAGCTTTATACCATTGCATTCATGTCAATATCCTATCATAATAACAATTCGCACCTATGGTGCCCATATACCACAACTTACCAATAACAACAATATCGATGTTTCAACAATAATTACACATGCTCTAACACAATGTATACAAGTATATCAACAATAAAAATGAATGAAAAACGCTCAATAAGATAGATGTTGCAACAATAACCAACCTCGCCTTAACGTATTAACGGCTTTCACTACATCAATACCAAATAACTCGGCAATGAAAGAAATAATGTATAACCACGATATTAGATAAGAATAACTCATTATAATAGAGATAATATTTAACAACGCATCTTAATAACAAAAATCAACAAGTAAGTGGATACCATGAACAACTATTTCAAGTAATAAAAATCAATAAGGAAAGAGATAACCCGGACACTAACTTCAAATAATGATAATTATCAATAAAGAGATGGCATGTAACAATTAAAAGAGACAAAACGTTCAACTGAAGAATGGGACCAATTTAGCAAGTAGGATGTAAAACAAGAACAGAATAAGTCAATTAAGGCATGTAAGGATAGTCTAACACAACAAAAGATAAATTGACTGTGAGAAATTAGAACATGATATGCCATTTTAATTAAAGCATGAAAATAGTCTAAGTAGCCTAAACTGGTTAATAAAATGCACAACCTGTGTACTCACTCGTCACCTTGCATACACAGATTTCCCAAGGGGTAGTTCTCAAACACGAAGTTAGGCAAAACACTTACCTCAATAGGCCAATTCGGTACTAGAAAATTGCTTTTCCCTTAAAATCCGCCTCCACACAACTCAAATCTAACAAAATTCGACACAATATCATCAACCAATGCTAGGAAATTTAATTGCAATAGATAGAGTTAAGATCTTTATACTTTCTCCAATAAGTCAATAAAAGTCAACCCGGGGTTCGCCCGGTAAAACCCCGCTCCAATGGTAGATTCCGCCTACTCATGACCTCACTAGTTCATATATGTGATTAGTTTTAAAATTCGAGCCCAATATCAAAACTCAAATTCTTAATTTTCAAAAACTTGACAAAGCTTCACAAATTCACTTTGATTCACATTATTTTGATGTTAAAATTTAAGTTATATTTATGAAATATGATTACAAATAGATTAAAATTACTTACCCAAGGCTTGTAGGTAAAATTCATGTCACCTCCTACTGAGTCTAGGTTTAAAAAATGAAAGAATAAGCTTAAAAGTCTTGTCTCCCAACCCTTTAACTAGTAGTAGATGTCGCATTTGCGAAACAACGTTTGTATTTTTGAACCCTTCACAATTGTAGACCAGGGCTAGCATTTTCGAGCCTTAACTGCCCTTTACTTCATTGCACCTGTGAAGCTGGAATTATCGCAAATGCGAACGAATGTTCACAATTGCGAACTTTCCCAGATTATACTTTCTTCACAAATGAGAAGCATAGGTCACATTTCCGACAATAGTCCCCCTACTCTCACCTTTGCTTTGCAAGACTGGTGTTGGCAATTGCAAGACCAAGGCACCAAACCCGGATTTTCTGCAATTTTCAATTCAAAGCTCTCCAGAACATGTTCGAACCTCATCTAAACTCCCGCAGCTCCAAACCAAACATCCAAGCAAGTCTAAAAATATCATATGAACTCGCTCGCGCAATGAAAACACAAAAATAACTTCTTAAACAACAAATTGAAGTCTAAAATGCACGAAATTCAATGAAAGATTCAAGAACATCTACAATTACAACTAAGTGTCTGAACCCTATCAAATCAACTCCAAGCAACGCCAAATTTCGCACACAAGTTCTAAATACAATGACAGACCTATTCCAAGTACCAAAATAAAATTTCGAGCTCGATTGCTAAAATTCAACCTACGTTCAAAGTTTTAAACTTTAAATTGCCAAATTTCGGCAAGTCAACATAAATCAACCCATGAACTTCGAAAATCAATTTCGATATACGTCCAAGTCCAAAATCACAACGCTTAAATATGAGCCATAAAAATACAATTTCAAGGTCGTTTTCACTAAAGACAAAGTGTGAGCATATGATTTTTACCATGTTGAGGCGACTCCTACATGACTCTCTATTTTAGGAATTTTTTTATTATAAATTATTAGGATTTAATTTTGGGATTTAATTGCGCGTATCATTGTGTTTTCATTAATTCATGCAAAAAATAATAAAATATAAAAATTGAATAAGCATTTATGATTTAATTTCATATTTTTGCTAGTTTAATTGGTAATTAGGGTTATTTTTGCAATTACAAAAATCAAAATTTTTCTTTTTAGTATTTCCTTCATTTTAATTGTGTTGCAATTTTTTTTGTGTTCAATCTGTTACATTTTATTTTTGTGTTGCATAAATAGGTAGTTATTAGGTTGATTTAAGTTAATTAGGAGTCTTAAAATACAATTAGGAATTAAATAAAAAAAGAGAGAAAAGAAAAGAACAACGAAATATATATATATATATATATATATATATATATATATATATATATATATATATATATATATATAGATCCTTTTAATAAACCACCCATGCTGGCCACAATTAGGCCAGACCTGGGTGGCCCAAGTCCTTTAAACCTGTAAAACACCCATACCCAGCCCAACATTTGACCCCTGACCCAGTCCAATAATGACACCGTTTTGGGGATGAATAATTGCAGCCATTGATCACGGTCCATCCAAAGGCCCTGGATCATTCCCAAGTCCCCATATATATGTCCAAATGTCTCTTCATATTCAGAGACCCACATTATCTTCCTCGTACCTATATTGCCGGTGTAACACCACCCTGCAACCATCATAAGACCGCCATTGACCACCCAGCAACCACCCTAATGGAGCCGCCAAAAATCATCTCACGGCGGCGTCCGATCACACAACCGCCTCAAATATACACCAGCAGACCGCCACAACCCCCTCTCTCCCTTCCCATGGTCACCTTCTTTCGAACAAGTGCCCAAATTTTCGAATATTCAAAAGAAGACTCGTCGGCACCACTGTCTCCGGCGACCCAACCCATAACCAATCCAAAACTACACCCCTGAACCACCTCCCCTCCCTCTTTCCAACTGTCCAAACCATGTCCTTCAAATCCAAATAGACCGACTTGAATATTGAATATAAATTAATCCTAAGTCCTGAAACTCACCGGAACCTGTTCAAACTGGCCTCAGATGACCCTTTCCCATCCCTATCCCCAACCTTACCACCCACGATCCTCAAACCCAACTAACTACAAAGGAAAACAGAATCTGAGACCTAACTTGGTCTTAGAATCACAAAAAACCCCCTAAACCCCTTGTCCTTCTTCGATACTCAAGGAAAAAGGCTTTACAAGTAAAAGACCTCTCAAAAAGAGGTCGGAGAGTCGTTGGAACTGGAAAAATCCCAAGCTAGGGTTGCATGCACAAACAAGCTAAGTGTCCTGTCTTCATTGCATATATTTTGTATATGTTTGTTGTTTAATTGCTGTTTTCTTTAAATTTTACTTGTTTTCTATGATATCATTCTGAAGTATGTTGAGTAATCATCTTTGCCTGGTATATTCTTTTCGTTCTCTTGGGTGTCACTGGTTTGAGTTCACTCATCTTCTATGATCTTCTGAGTATTCTGATGGCATGTTCATCCATTCCTTTTGACTCTTTACTTGTTTCATCTCTGAAATTCGGAATGGTTTGATCCTCGGCTCTTGATTCTTCACTTGTTTCACCTGTGAGATTCTGAATGTTTTGTTAAATGCTTATATTTTTGGATCCTATTTGTATTACATCATGATTCTGAGTAGGTGTCTTCTTTTAAAGAGTTTCATACATGTCATATTTCTTTTTTTTGTAATTTTTATCTTCAGTGTTTGCACGTGTTAGGTTAATTTGTTTTTCTTAATATTGTGACAACTGATATTAGCCTTGCTTTAATTTCTTGGTTTTTGTTTACTATTACTCATTTCTTGCTTCTAAGTTTTTACTGAATGTTGTAATTTTGTCATTTTTATAAGTCCTGCATAGTTTATTGGTTTCCTTTCCTGATTGTTGTGATTCATTGGTTTTGACATATAAATAAAAATGCATGAATATTCATATGATCCTGAAGTTGTGATAATTGTTCCCATCTATTGTTACCGAATAGTCCACATTAAGATGCTTGCTTGAAACCTGAGTTGCATTGATTAATTCTTGAACTCTTTGAGTGTTTGTACATAATCAAGTCTGTAGTTCAGACCTTGACTTTCACCCATAACCTGAATGCAATTAACTAGGGTCAGATTTGACTAAGCAAATGGAAACCAAGGTTAAAACCCTAGGTCAGTAATTAGGAAAAGGGACAGGGGTACAAAGGGCATTTGAATATAAAGAATCCTGTAACAACTTCTACAACATTAAAGTGAGGGGTTTATGCATAATTTCTGCCTCAAACTTAAGGCAAAGGTCAGAAAACTAAGGATTGTTTAGATAAAACTGAAAATTGGGTAAGGGGCTAAAAGGAAAACAAAGAAATTGGTGTTGCCCTAAGGCTTCAATAATAAAATAGGGCAATCTGAACATTTGAAAGGGCTGGAATTTTGAGATTTTCGAGCGGATTTTTCCTTTTAAACTTTTAGTTAATTAGAATATATAAAATACATATTAGCCTCTCATACATTCTTCCAAAATTCTTTGGTGATGTTCTCTTCCGATTGATATTGAGCTGTTTTGGATATTTAGTGTTATTATTTACCCTGTCAAACTTCCTGAGTTGTTTCCTCGGATTTCATTGGCTGACTGTCTGCTGTTTTTTGGCTTGCTATTTGCTTCACTTTACTCATAGGCTCTCTCTCTAGTTTGACACCCCAGGTACCAACTCTCACTCAAAAATCTGAGAAGTTATAATGCTTCTGTACATTCGAGATTGGGGGTGAGAAGAGGAAATAATACTTTATTTCAATCCCATATTGTGACTGTATTTTTTTTTTATGTATAATTTTGTGTTGTAATAAACCTGAATATGTATTAATCATGGACTGTATCAGGAGTGTTTTTATTTGTTTAAATTTCAGTAGATTTTGCAATAGTCAATCCAAAATTAGCTTAGTGTTTGCAATTGGAGTTATATTAGGAATTCGACCACTAAGCATATGTATACTCTGAATGATGAGTATCGGAAACTGTTTTCTCCAAGCATTAAAATTGAAATCTGATATGAAATCATTCTTAACGTCTTCCTCATAAAAATACTTTGGTATTTTTTATTATGATCATGTGTATAGTTCTGATTATTACTGTATAGTTGAGAAAGGGCTGCTTTTATTTTCCTAAAAAGGACTCATTAGTCAAACGTCCCTGGGCGCAATTCAAAGGCCCAGTAGCTGCCTGTTTTATTATAGACAATACATATCCCTGGGCTGGCTAAAAATGAAGCCCAAATCAGCCACGGATGAGGCTAAAAATGCAAGTATTGATTTTCTCAAAAAGTATTACCCATGTATAAATGATTAGGATATTTTAGACACAAACATGATAGAAAACTTAGTGTGCTTTAGGATGTACTTATAAAAACAAAGTGAGCCATGTTAATATAATCAAACACCATGCGAGGCTATTTAACTTAATAAAATACGTAGAGAATTGGAAGTGTTTTTAGCGAATTTCACGGCCTTTCACGAATATCTAAAGACGTAGTTGCTATAGGCACAGATTTATTAATAAAAGATACCTTCCTAAACTCGGGTGCTCATTTATGTGACCCAAATAAAAATCTCAATGGAGTTGAAATATGTCTAATATTGCGTGCGCATTTATGTGACGTGATTCACGACGTGTTTTAATGACATTGAAAATTTTGTAAAAAATATATATTAAAAGTGGTTAATAATTTAAAATTGCATTATAGGTTTGAACATGTATAACCAATCAGATTTTTGGCCACTTATAATAGTTTAAGCGACCGAGCTAGAACCACGGGATCCGAGGGTGCCTAACTCCTTCCCTCGGGTCAACAAAATTCCTTACTCAAGAGTTTCTAGTTCGCAAACTCCGGTTGGGCAGTAAAAAATTTCCTCGATTTTGGATTCTAAATAAATCGCTGACTTGGGACACCAAAAGCCAAAATTATCTCAAGTGGCGACTCTTGAATAAATAATTAATCCCATTTCTAATAATATCAAATTAATTGGAAAAACTCCATTATACGTTTTATCCTTCGGGGTATCCATTTAACAAAAAAGGAGGTCTGACACAAACTTTGGTTAATATTTTCTAATTTAAACTTCTAGTTAAGAATCAAGGGTCAAAATCAACGTGAAAATTTTTTGAAACGAAACTAACCAACCTTCCAAGTCACAAAATCATAAATACACATGTGTAAAGTATGAAAAGGAAAAATGAAGATCAATTACATAAAATGACCAATCGAGTCACTACATAAATATTGCTATATTTACCTATTTAATAGTAAAGATGAAGCAATTGATGCATTCAAGAATTAGAAAAATAAAGTTCAAATGCAACTAACAAAAACATAGATATGATAAGAAGGGATAGGACTGGCGAATAAGAACATCCTTTTGAAGAAATATGTTTGGAATATGGCATTATTCACCAATCGACTTTCCCTTACTCACCGCAATCTAGTAGAGTTGCAGAAAGTAAGAGTAGAAGAGTAAAGGAGATGATGAATCCTTGTTGATAAGTTCATATTTACCTCAAAACTTTTGTCTGTGGGGGGGCGGGGGAGGAAGGAACTATTTTTATAGCTAACCGAATTCTCAATCGAGTTTCCTATAGAAAAACTCAATCTAATCCGTAAGAAAAATTAAAAGGAAGAAATCCAACTTAAAGTATTTTAAAGTGCAGAGTGTTTGGCTAAAGTGCATGTCCCTACAACCGAAAGGGTTAATATTGGACCGAAAATTATTCATTGTGTTTTTATATGATATGTAACAAATAGTAATGCATATTATTTTTTGGTTCATAAATAAGAAAATCCCGATATTTATATTAATACGGTAATAAAATCAGATAATGCTGACTTCTTTGAGAAGGAATGTGAGTCGTCTAGTGAAAAATCTATGAGACCGCCAGAAAAAGGAAAGGAATGTACCTTTAATCAGGAAAGCTAAGATGTAGTAAAAGTCAAAGGAAAACTACTTTGTTAATACTGGATTTTCCAACATTCTTGATAAAATATAAGGCTCAAACATTCGAAGAAGCACACTAATAGAAAGAGGTAGTCATTAGTCAGATAGAATCCATGTTAACTAACCCTACTTGGCAATTGGTTGACCTATCTCAAAAAAATAAACCTTTCGAATCTAAGTGGATTTTCAAAAGGGAAATGAAAGTTGATGGTACTATTGAAAAATATAAGGCAAGATTAATTTTCAAAGGGTTTAGACATTGAGAAGGTCTTGATTACTTTGACATATATTTGAAGATAATGAAGATTACATTTATTCGGGTGCTAATAGCATTAGCTTCCGTGTATGATCGTGAAATCCATAAGATTATATGAATACAACCTTCTTAAATGGAGATTTGGAGAAAACATTTTATATGGAACAACCTAAAGGGTTCGTGGATCCCTGAAAAAACAAAGTGCCGACGTGATAATTCACTTTACGGACTAAAACAAACACCAAAATGATGACAGTATGACAAATGTATTTACATTAAGAATACCAGAATAAAATAGTCATTGTTTATTTATATGTGGATGATATTGACAATTAATAACGACATTTCAGACATTAATACTAGTAAGCGCATGCTTACTAGTAAGTTTGATATGATAGACTTATGAGTTGCCGATTTAATTTTAGAAATTAAGATAATTATGAATCCTCAAGGTCTAGCCATTTTTGAATCTCATTATATTAACATAATATGTTAAAAGTTCAAATATTTTGACTTTACAAGTTCCAATAACACTAATTGATATAACCCGTACTCTTTTAAAGAATAAGGTCAAAGCTGCTCTAAATTGGAATATGATTGAGTGTTGGGAAATTTGATGTACATTATGAATTATACACGACCTGATATAGCTTGTGTAATAAGTAATCTAAGTCGATATACAAGTAATGCTTACTAAGCTCATTGGATAGCAATGCAATGAGTTTTGGGATATCTGAAATATAACAAAGATTACGCATTGAATTTCAATAATTATCCTGCGGTTATTGAGGGATATAATGATGAAAAATGGATCACTGGTGTATAGGGTAAAATATGCTATGCTCGGCGGTCGCTTAAAAGAATGATCGATGAAACAGAAGGCAACTTTCCCATTTGGTACCAGAAGGAATGAGAGTCATAAATAGGTACTAAATACCCTCTGTCTGGTGACATTTAATAAAGAATATTTCACAGCATTTAGTGCACTGCCCATTACCAAAAATTTGTCATTTAGCCTCACAATTACACCTTCATCAATGGCCTTCATATTTGACATTAAAGAAGGGCAAGATCCTCGGACCTTGTTCTCTAGACGTAACTATAAATACTGAGCTCTGTTATCATTGCAAATGATAAGAATTTTATGGGAAACACATACTATAATCTGTTCAAAGCTATATACATCTTTGTCTTCTTACTTTTTGCTCTTATTATTGTTGCCCAGAGGCCTCGCTACCGGAGTCATTATTTCTGCTATTTCATCTTTATATTAAGGCTATGTGCTACATATTCCTTTCATTATTTTAGGATCAAATTAATTCACTTTTCTAGACACCATGAATAAATTTGACTGTACCATTTTACCGGTAAACAGTTTGGCACCCACCGGGGGGTCTAGACAGCCGTATAATTAAGTTGATCTTTGCCTCTTTTACAATTGTGTTCATTGTATTTGACTTAGCAAAAATCATAAAAAATGGCAGATAATGGGGTTAATAATACATACAATCTTAAGTTTCGAGGAGATCAACCTTATTTCTACCATTCATTCACGGGCACCCATAATTAGCGAAACGATGTCCCTCCAGTCCACGACAGGCGGTGCCCACAATATGTTCGGGAGGAAACTTCTAGTGATGCTGAGGAGGAGGCTGTTGTTGATGCGGTAAGAGTGCTACAATAGCAACAAGTGATCATTCTAGTCCACCTAACATGATAGGATAATATTACAACTAAGTTGAAGTAGGCTTTGTCGGGGGATTCCAATAACGCAAATAGACTAAGTCTAGTTCCTCCGGACGCTCTAGTAAATCCAATAATGCAGAGGATCGACAACAACACCCCGAGGGGCAAGGTTGGTTTCGATGAGCCGGGGGGAGAGAGGTGATCCGACCCCCATAATGAAAATGATCCCCTCAAGAATGAACTCTTATTATTTATGAGAGACGTGAACACTTGCATGGACCAAATCCGGGGCGCACAACCAATTCTGAAACAATTAGACTCAAATAAGTATACTCGGTTGTTCGCTAAGACAAGAGCGACATGTGAATGAATCTAGATGTATGTTAAAATGCTAGATGTTCGAAAGTATGATGGAAGCTCAGACCCTTAGGAGCATTACAACTTATACAATAGAGGTAAAGGGAAAAGTCTTAGGTCCTCACACGATTGACTCTATTTTGCTCAAGAAATTCTGAGAGGCTCTCACAAAGGGAGACTTAACGTGGTATTCACTATTATTCGATCATTTCATAGATTCCTTTGAGATGCTCGATGATTCTTTTGTTAAGGATCATGTTAGGGCCATGACAAACGGTCTTTGAGGGGCGGGTTTTGACCCTAAGAGCTGACTTGTTAGTTTATATGAGTGCACAAAACTATCGAGTATCTGGTCCTCTATGAGTTTCTACGAAGAGTACTAATTTAAATTGTAAGTAAATGAGACATGGGATTTTTATGTGGAAAAATCCCAACTCAAGGGGACAAAAAACATGACCTACACTTGTAGGCCTTCAACTAACTTGTAAACACTCTGTTACAAGAAACTTTGTAATGACTCTATTAGAAAGACTTCAACAAAACTAACTTGTGATACATTTATCACAAGCCACGTTGTCACTCACTAGTTACAAAGACCTTTTACTTATGACTAACTCTAGTCACAACACAAACTCAAAAGGTTTATCAATTTGAGCTTTCAAAAACAACACTTCTAAGAAAGCAAGATAGGAGATATAGAGAAGAGAAAAATAACAAGATTACAACCTAACTACAGATACACATAGACTCATTGTGGAACTTATCCTTTAGTGGAGTTCTCTTCTTGTTTTAATGAACTTGTGACCCCAATGTAAGATCAAATCATTAATTGCTTGAGATAATATCACTAAATGCTCAAGTAAGTATCTTATGCCTTGAACCATGTTGTTGTACATACCAAAGACATCCCAAGGATTATGTCATTTCATTGTTGGTAAATGCCTCTTCCATATGGGAAGTAACTCTTGCACTGTCTTCTACAGTATCACGTGCACAGTTGCAGCCATGTACTTTCTACAATTTCTTTCAAATCGTATAGTTGACTTAAACATCTGCCAGAGAAAATATAAAGATCAGGACCCTGTCTTGTTCCTCTTTTCTCTTTTGTTACAGGATTTCACATTTGCTGGAGTTTAGGCTGGACTTCATTCATTTAAAATGTGTACCAAGTATGTCAAGTTACATATCTAGTTAAGATAGTAAGTTTGTTAGATCATCAAAACATAAGGCAAAAACATTTAAAACCCATCAATTTCCCCCTTTTTGATGATGACAAACTTAGGCAGTTATAACTTTTATTTAGAGCAAATTAACCAGATGAGGTAATAGAAGCTTCACAAGTTTCCCCTGACTTTGATTCCCCCATAATCAGATCCTTCATTTCAAGCAAGTTACAAGTTCCATTATTATATACTATACTTCCCCCTTTTTTCATCAATAAAAATACACAAGCAGGTAATAACCATAAAGAAGTCTAACACAACCAACTCATGCCACATATGTGCACACAACATGAAAGAAAAGAAAAACCAAAGAAAAACAACACAGTAGAAGCAACAAGAAGAGTTGTTTCATTGATATGAACAACGGATCGAGCAAAGAAGGAGCAGTAACAGTGATATCCAACATGGCATATAAAACAAACAAAAAGAAAAACACCAGCTACAAAACATCATAATAGAAGACAACTAGAGACTGAGATGTTTCTAAGGGCCACTAGAAGGGGAAGTCTTGGAGAGAGAGGCAGCAAGGGTTTGGAGAACCAGGTCCATACGAGCATTCGCAGATAGCTGTTCTTCAAACAATTTTGCATGAAGCTCATCATTTTCCTTGTTCATGCTGGTAATTTCGTCGTGGGAATAATTTATATCACCAGATGCCCCAATAGCTTGACTAAGCTGAGCCTCTAATGTGTTGAGCCTTTAAACTCCTGATCTCTTCAGTAGTAATATTTTGAGAATTGATCAGCAAAGAAATGATTGAGGTGCTTCCACCAATCTTTTCTACACACTCACATTCTTCGAGAGTGGTTTCTGAGAATGTTTACTTTTGGGTGCCCACTTTTGGATTATCCAAGGGAACCTTGTAGACCTTAAACAATAGAGTAAGGAGAAAGCCAACTTTTGCATATGTTCTATCATGATTACTGGCAGAATGATTAAGACACACTCATTAAATGCCTCCATTAAGAGTGGATTAGACTTTGAAGCGATAGACTGTCTCTCAGTATATGGTAAAAGCACTTTATTGACAAACTCAAAGAAAGCTGGTACTCAGGCAATAGTTCCTTCTTATGCACCTGTTCCCCTTTGTTGAACAACTTTCTCTTTCACAATAGGTCTCCTAAAGTTAGCACTACAAGCACCTTTTACTGAGGACATCTCATCATACGGAATATAAAGTACCTTCCCCAATGTTGACGCATCAAGAACAATGTCTACCGCATTTACTACAACACATATGTGATTTCTCTTGACAATGAAAAGAGATGCATAGAAGTTTTGTATTGCATCTTGGTACACCTTAGGCACATCCTCTTGAAACAGATGATGCCATTGATGAAATTCTACCATCTCCAGGACTTGTCTCATATCTACCATCTCTGAGATATACGGATCGGACATACAACCCCACAATACTTTTTGAATTCTCACTCTCTCCTGCTAGATACCACTGTCACTAGGTATGACCTTCATATAATCAGACCCCCCTACAGTTTCCCGTTTTCAATTTCGAGACGCTTCAATGGAATTCCTTTTCTAGCTTAAAATCCCCACATCATCCCCTTCAGAGATAGTTTGCACGACAATAACCTGCTTGAACTTACTGCTACCATACATGGATATTCCTCTTTGTTTTTAAATAGCTTCACTAGAAGCTCCAAATACGGACTATTATGTTTTTATAAATCATTCTACTAAGAAACTGGGTTCCTCTACAGCATCCTCATCATCCTCAACCAATCGAATGCTTTTTTCCGTCACAAATTCTCCATGTTTCGTCAACCTTCTTTTCTTTTTCTTGACGCTCCTCTTACTTGTCCTCAAGACAGACTCGAAAGCCTCTTTCTGTTGCAACCTGGTAGCGGGTTACTTGGGAAAGGACTCAGGAATCTTTGCTCGTTCACTCATCTTAAGCCGTGCGCTGAGAGCTATATCATCTTCATAAGCAAGAGTCTCACTGTGTGGAATGGATTCCAAGTGCTTAGGATAAACAAGAGGTTCCTGGGATCATCCAACTGGAAGAAGATCAGGTTCTTCAATAGTTGTTTCTGTGACTATTGCATGGACTGGATACTCCAAGAATAATAAGGTTCTTTCACCGCCTAGGACTGGAGTTTCTTAACCTTGAGACTCAAATAAAAGGGAAGATCCTTCATTCAAAAGTTTTTCAGAAGTGATAGCTATAATATTGTGTGCTGCTTCCTTTTTTGGTGATTCCGTGAGAGTCACTAAGTCCAAAATGAAGGTGCTTTATACTGATCAGGAGCATTCTTAAAGACGTTTGACACCTGAATTGTAATACTGAGTGTTAGTTGGTAAGATTAGAGTAAGAGGTAGGCATGGAGTTTTCAACACATGGAGGAGAAACAAACGTTGACGGAGAAGGAAAGAGAATAAGAGATGATGAAGAAACATGTTTGACTGCAGTAGTTTTGAGGATAGTGGAAAAATGAATTCCTGGGGTTAATCATAAGGAGGATGGAGAAGTGGAAGTGGTGTTGATGACAGGAGAAGGAATAGATTTAACCATTGTTGGAGGATTTGGTAGAGAATTAGAGTGAGAGAGAAGAGAGGAAAGTATCAAACAATATCGAGGGGATGAAGGTTCAGTACTGGCGCGAAAGAGATAGAGAATTTTCTGGGAATAAGGAGTAATGATGAGAAGGGAAAGGAATGGGTTCCAAAGATTGTTTTTGAATCAACGGTAGGTTTGTGGGAATATGTGATCTGTAGAGTAGGTGAAGGGATTAGAAAGATTGAACGTGACATGCAGTTTTGAAAAGTAAGATTATATGACAGTTGAATTAATTTTGTTAATATTTTTTAGAAAACATGTGAAAAACAAACAAAGCATCACTACTAACTCGTGGTGCAGGAAGCTGATGCCCAATCAGTTTTTGAAAAAAGTTTAGCAGTTTTTTTTTACAGTTCATCATTGTACCTTTAGCTTCTATAATCCTTATGCGTGTTTACCTACAATGGTATCGATATGAGTTAGGCTTGGACAGAAAACATTTTAGCAAGATTTATGTGAAGGTGATTTTCATAGCCAATTGAAGAGATATTGAGTTCTTAATAAAGCTCTAATATCCCCAGTTTCCCCCTGTTTCTTTCAAAAGATGTTCCAAGCTCAATGCTTTGGTGAAGATGTCTGCTTCAGCAATTGAGAGCACCACTAGGTTGTATTTCCTTATACCCCATGAAGTAAAGCATTATCAAATAGGTTGAGTCATTCCGTATGTGCTCTTCTTGACCACCTGATTACCTGTTTTTTTAGAATTATGTAATTCCTCTTCACTACTGAATTCCAGTCAGCATCATTGAAGGCTTCCTTGATGTTCTTTGGGTTCTATTTGGGATAGTCATACATAGATAGCTAGGGTATTTTTTTCATTTGATTGTTTGCTACTTGTGGATTACCTTGCACTTCTTCTTCAACTCTTTGTTTAGCATCAATTATAGCAATTGAGGTAACAGGTTCCTTTTGAGAAGTGTAAGAGGATGTTACATTTACTTCCCCTGTCTCATATTCGGCTTATCATATCAGCCTTTCCATTTGAGACATCTAAGTTTTCCCCAGAAACCAAAAGTGGTTCATTATATTGATCATCATTGTTTTCTTCCTTATTAGAAGATATTGTGCCGTTGAATAAGACATGAAAACTTTCTTCCATACACTGTGTCCTTTTTTTGTAAACTTCATCGGCTTTGCTTTTAGAGGAAGATACCAGAAAGATCCATTCATTGTTGTTTTGCATCAAACATCCCAAGTAGGTCGTTCCAATTGTTGTGAACATATAATTTGAATCCAAAGATCCTCAAATAGGTTATCTTTGGTTTTCCTTCATCTCATAGGGGGTTTTGTTTAGCATGGACTTGATCATACACCTGTTCACCAAGTAGCATGCAATGTTTATTCCCTCTGCCTAAAATGTTTTGGCAATTCCTCTATCAATAAGCATTGTTCGTGATATGTCTTCAAAAGTTATGTTCTTTCTTTTAACAGCACCATTTTGCTGTTGAGTCCTTGGTGCTGAGAATTTGTGAGTGATCCTATTTTCATTGCAAAACTCATCAAATTTGGTGTTGTCGAATTCTGTCCCATGGTTAGATCTGATGCATTCTACCTTCAATTGTACCTTCACTTGGATTTTCTTTAGAAAAGCCACAAATACCTCGAAAGTCATATCCTTTGTTCAAGAAAAAAAGTGTCCAGGTGAATCTTGAATAGTCGTCCACAAATACAAAAATATACTTCTTTCCACCTTTCTTTGGTATTATCATAGGACCACGTAGATCCATATGAATGAGATCGAGTGGTATTGATGTGCTAACTTCCTTGCTTGGCTTAAAAGATTATTTCACACGTTTTCCCTTAGAACATGCATCACGCACTCTGTGCTACTTGAAATTTTGATTTGGCATACCACGAACCAGCTCCTTCTACATCAATTTATTCAGAAGTGAGACTCTTGCATGTCTCAATCTTCTATGCAAAATTTCTGCATCATTATCACCTGCTTTCAAGCAGCTCATATCACCAGCTTGTACAGAATGAAAGTCAACAACGTAGATATTCTTGTATCTTTTCACTACTAGAACAACTTTGACAGTTACCATATTAGTAATTGTGCACACTTTAGACAAGAACTCTATTTTGTTCCCTTTATCAAAGATTTTGGAGACACTCAAGAGACTACACTTTAGGCCATCCAAAGTACACATTATCAATTGAGTGCTAAAGAGACTTTCCAACCTTTCTAACACTGAGAATGTGCCCTCTTTTTTTATTTCCAAGGGACATATTCCCTCCATACATGGTATTTAGTTAAAGAAAATCCATGGTGTTTCTAGTCATGAGCATTAAGCATCAACTGTCCTTGAACCATTGAAGTTCGCTTCCTCTCATTGTTCCCTGCACATGTAAATTACGGGTTAGAATTAGGAACCCAAACTAGTTTGGTCTCTTGTTATGAGAAAAGGGATGAATAAGAGATTTTCTATACATGCAGGCAATATTCATATTTTGCAAGTGGTACTTGGTTCCTCTTAGTAGTTACTTTTTTAGTAAACACTTTGTTTTTATGAACAGATTGAGCCCTGGCCTGGCAAGTTTCTTTGAAGTGCCCAATTGTTCCTACAGTGAGTACAAAGCCATCTATCAAGAATTGTGATGTACTTGTCGTGAGGGTTGTATGGATTTTTCTCCTATTGGAACCATATTCCTGTCTATTTTCACTGTCGTTGAAGTACATGGTAGTGACAACTTCTAAGCACTAGTTCCACTTGAGAGATTTCTTAAGATCAATTTTTACTTTCTTTAATTCAGCTTCAAGCTACCTATTTTTATCGAGTTCGCCACAGAGACTAGTTCTCACATCATATAATTCTTTTTCAAGACTGATGTGTGTCTTACTATCTATTCCCTTCCCCATTTCAATATTTACATGCCTATGTTCAAATTTTTGTCCTTTAATGGTTTCTTCTATATCTGTGATAACCACCAAAAAGTTGTCCCTTTCTTGTTTAGTATCAACAATTTTCTCTTCTAGGATATTCTTTTATTTGCTTAGGTTTTCTATGGTTTCCTTCAAGTCAACGACAACTTCCATAAGGTCATCTCTCTTATTTTCTCACTATTTGTTTTTTTTTCAGTTAGAGCTTCCTTTTCTTTTTCAAGATTAGTTATGCACTCATTCAAATCCACCACATAGACTACCAGATTATATCTGGATAGTTCAATATCTTTTAGCTCTATAATCAGGGACTCCTTATCATTATTAAGACTATAATATGCATCAATTAAAAAATTTTCTAGAGACATCAATTTCTTAGAAGAATAGGACTTCAGATTTCTCTGAACGTCCCTGAAATTTACCTCATCATTTTCATCCTTTTTATCATGTTCATCATCATCATACTGAGCCATCAATGCAAACAATGAGTCGTATTCCTTTGCTTCTGTTTCCACTACCATTACGAAGCTGTTTTTTTTTTTTTGCATCAAGTTCCCCTTGTAATTCACTAGAAGTGTCTCGCCAAGTAATAAGATCTTGCCTCATAACATTGTCGGCTGAATTGTTTCGGTTGAATCATTTGTCGGGAATTGGGTTCCGTTTTGCTGCTTTGTCAAAGATTTGTTTGTAATGCTCCAGTTTTAGAAGTGGGCAATCTTTGATGAAATGCACTGGCTTTCCACACTTGTGATAGAGATCATTTTTTCTTGGTTTTCTTGTACTGCCTCCCGTAGGTATGCCACCATTTTTTTGAACAATTTTCTGAAATCTTTTAGTGAGATACGCCACGTCACTATCTTCTTCACTTGAGTCATCGTTTTCAGCCTTATGTACCAGATTCTTCTTCTTCTTCGCTCACTTCTTTCACTGTCTTTCTTTCTTTTCATCTCATATGTGTTCATATTCCAATCAGCTCATCCATGGTTAGAGTTTGTAAATCCCAAGAGCTAGGTAAAACACTGAGAATCTTCCTTACAAGCTTGTTTCTGGGAATAACGTCTCGAAGTGAATGAAGCTCATTTAGGTTGGATATGAATGCAGTGTGCATATCTTGTATAGACTCATCATCTTTCATTCTGAAGAGCTCAAACTCTGTGGTGAGCATGTCAATCTTGGGATGTTTGACCTGAATAGTTCCTTTGTATGCGGTTTGCAATGTTTCCAATATTTCATTGGCAGAACCATAAGCTAAGATTCTGTTGTACTCACCAAGTCCTATACCACATACCAATATTTTCTTTGCACGATAGTTCTTTTCTATGACTTTTTTGTCAATAACAGTATACTCTTTTCTGTCTTTCGGCAACATTGGTCCAGTTTCTCCAAGATTCTTCACAGGAACGTGTGGACAATCACAAATAACGTCCAACAGTTATGAGTCTTAAGCCAATGTAAAATCATGTATACGAGTCTTCCACAAGCTGTAGTATTGACCATTAAATCTAGGAGGTCTGTAGGTGGATTGTCCTTCCTCAAAGTTAGGTGGAGAGGGAATTGAGATCCTTTCTAGGTGTTTGCCTTATAGAAAGAACCTGCTCTGATACCAATTGTTTTTTATATGAGCCTACAAAAATATAGAGTACATGGTCATCTATGAGTCTCCACATAGAGTACTAATTAAAATAGTAAGTAAACGAGATAAGGGATTTTTACGTGGAACAATCCCAACACAAGGGGACAAAAACTATGACCTGCACTTGTAAAATTTTAACTTCACTAACTTGTAAACACTCTGTTCCAATTCATTTTATAGTGACTCTATTACAAAAACTTCAACTCAACTAACTTATGATACAGTTATCGCAAACCACTTTGTCACTCACTAATTACAACGACCTTTTACTTATGACTAACTCTAATAATAACACAAATTCAGAAGTTTTATGATTTTGAATTTCCTAAAACAACGATTCTAAGAAAGCAAGATAGGAATTATAATGAAGAAAAAATAACAAGATTACAACTCAACTACAGATACACATAGACTCATTGCGGAATTGATCCTTTATCGGAGTTGTTTTCTTCTTGTTAATGCACTTGTGACCTCAATGCTTGATCAAATCATTATTTTCTTAAAAGCATATCAATGCTCAAGTAAGTATCTTGTGTCTTGAACCATGTTATTATACTTACCAAAGACATCCCAAGGATGATGTTATTTCATGATTGGTACATGTCTCTTCCCTAATAGGAAGTGATTGTTGCACTGTTTGCTGCACTATCGCATGCATAGTTGAAGGCATGTACTTTCTACAGTTGCTTTCCAGCTGTATAGCTAATATATACTTTTTTCAGAGAACATCTAGGGATCAGGTCCCTGTCTTATTCCTCATCTTTCTTTAGTTGCAGCAGTTCACATTTGCTGGAGTTCAGGCTGGACTTCGTTCATTTTAAATATGTACCAAATATGTCAGGTTTCCTATATGGTTCTTGATAGTAAGTTTGTTAGATCATAAAAACATAAGGAAAAAAAATTTAAAACCCATCAATCAGACTGAATATTATGACAAAGGTTTTGGGTCAGTAGATAGGTTCGCTACATGTAGAAAGACAGATCATCGTAAGAATAATAGATCATTGTAGGACAAAGAAATGTCAGGTACACGGGATCCTTCCTACCACAGACTCTAAAAATATAATTGCAATGTCATTGTAGTAGAATTGGTTTCAATTGTTTTCGAAGTTGGTGAGATACGACCCCAGCCAATGGAATCCTAACTTTTGCAATTAATACCACAGGACAAATGGCCATCGGTCTGGGAATTTTAGGCATCTTGGAGAAGAGATGGAGAGACTATTGGAGAACGATCATCTCAGAGACTTCTTAAGTGATCGAGCCAAGAACAACTCTTGTCAAAATCGAGATAACATAGAACCCTCGAAAGTAGGGAAAGATCCCTTGTGCTAGACGATCAACATGATTTTTGATGGGAATGAGATCAACGGGGCCACCTTCTCAGTAGCAAAAAAAGACAAAAGTATTAATAACCCATAGCATGAAGAATCCCGGAACTTGCCCAAGACGACATCACTTTCATTGAAAAGGATGTAGATGGGTTGTTGCTATCGCACAATGACACACTTGTAATTTCTTTAATGTGCTAGACATTAAAATTATATGTATTTTAGTTTATTAAGGGTGTTCGGACAATATCATACAATGGAGAGTATTGGAGCAAGCTATACTAACCAGAAGCATTATTCCGACCACAAAACGTCTTAGCAGATTCAACCTAGCAGGAGTGACAAAACATGGCGAACTTTTGTTTCCCACAAATGCCAAATGAGTGATAGAGACATCTCTTTTTGAAGTAGTAGATGGTGATATGGGTTATACTGTTATTCTGGGAAGACCATGGTCGCACAAGATGAGTGTTGCACCGTCAACGTATCATCAGTTGCTAAAATTACCAATGCCCAAAGGAATTAAATAGATCATAGGTGACCAACCAACAACAAGGGAGATGAATGTGATTTTGGTGTCCGGTAGCAAAGTGAAGGAGTGCGCATCATAACAACTACTTGAACCGGCACCTAATCTTGAATAAAATGAAGTTATTCGGGGGTAGATGTGTCACAATCTTATTAAGAGCCAAGGTATTTCTTGGTAGCAGAACACACGGATCCAACAAATTCCCCTTCGAAAGAGCTCAAGCAATTTGCATTGTTCGAAGAGTTCTTAGAAAGGAAATTCTACTTTGGGTCTAGACTACACCGCGAGCTCTGATCAAGATTTTTTGAATTTCATAAAAATAATGTTGATTGTTTTGAGTGGTCGCATGTGGATATGACAGTATTCCGACGGAGGTAGCTGTTCACAAGCTATTTTTGGATCCCATCATCCCTCTAGTTAGAAACAAGAAATGCCATATATTCGAGACCAGGAATAAGTTTTTCAAAGAAGAGGTGACTCGCTTACTTGATATTAGTTTGATTCGAGAGGTAAAGTATCTAGACTGGCTAGCTAATTTCACAGTTCCTAAGAAGAACAATAAATTTTTCTTGTGTATAGGTTTTAAGAACTTGAATAAAGCATGCCTGAAAGACTCGTTCATACTACCAAAGCTCAATCAAATGATCGATACGATGGCTGGGCATGAGTTAATCAGTTTCCTAGATGCTTATTCCCAGAACAACTCAAATAAGATAACCAAGGAGGATTGGGAAAAGACTTCGTTCAAGATAAATTACGGTACACATTGCTATAATGTGGTTCCTTTCGGGTTGTAGAACGCCAGAAGCACTTATGAGGGTAAACAAGATTATTAAAAAGAAGTAGAGAAAACTATTGAAGTTTGTATAGAAGATTATGTCCTTGAGTGAATGTGATCATCTTAAGAATCTGCAAGAAACTTTTTAAATCCTAAGGAAGAATAACATGAAGCTTAACCTAGAGAAATGTGCGTTTTGGGTCAGTTATAGCAAGTTCCTAGGATTTCTGGGATCACAAAGGGAGATTGAGGTAAACCCTAAAAATATCAAGGACCTCAAAGAAATCCTGAACCAGATGTCAAGCATGAAAGAGTACCAAGGCTCACGGGGAGATAGGTAGCTTTGAGCAGGTTCATTTCGCGGTCATCAAAAACTAGTCACCATTTCTTCGCACTGCTCAAAATTAAAAAACAATTTCGGATACCCCTTGGAGTGTCAGCAGGCTTTAAGATAATATTAAAAGGTACTTGTCAAGTCCTTCGTTACATTCAAAATCAATGGTAGGTGAAACACTATTAGTCTACCTCGCAATCTTAGAAGTAGTAAGTGAAGTTTTAGTCTGTGAGGACGAAGATACACAATTTCCCAATTATTATGTTAGTAAAATTTTAATGCGAGTAGAAACTCATTAGTAATCACCTTAGCTCTAATAATCGCAACTCAAAAGCTGGGGCTTTTGTCACCTAATAGCCATAAGTACCACTTTTACTCTGCGGAACATCCTTCACAAACTCGAACTTTCTAGTAAGTTGGCCAAATGGGCTGTCAAACTTAGTGAGTTTGCCATAGAATATAAACAAAAGAGTGCAATTTAGTCACAAGTCATAGCAATTTTTGTGGACTATTTCAGTCTAAGATTGCTCCTCTACAAACGAAAGAGGTAGTAGTGGTGACAGAATCTACGTTAGCTATTTGGAACTTATTTACAGATGGAACCTCCAACATAAAAGGGTCTAGGCTTGGCATACTACTAATCGCACCTTTGGGAGACACCCTAAGGCAAGCCATCAGAGCGCTCCCTTAAACAAACAATGAATCAAAGTATGAGGCTTTAATTGCAGGACTCGTATTGGACATGGGGCTATTTTTTGAGGTCATAAAAATTAAGTGAGACTCAAAGGTGATAAAGGTCCAAGAACTTCTAGCTTGATTTCAGGAGTGGTCGATTACTCATATTCCAAGTGAAGAAAATGCACAAGTAGATGTTGTAGAAAACCCCGTTCAACAACAAAAATGAAGGGATTAGAGTTCGGGACGTTACTACAAGTGATGCACTAGATCCAGGATGTAGATAGATTCTATAAGGTACATACGACTAACTAATTCTAGGACTAGAGAAATGGGATCCTTGATTATCTCGAGCACGAAAAATTGCTCAATGACCCCAAGGAATCCCAGGAACTGCATGTTAATGTAGAACGGTATAGCTTTAAAGTTTACCAACATATAGAAAATCATTCTAACACGCACTGGCCCAATGTTCGGGGGAATCAGAATCTAATTATGTTACGCGAGAAGTCTACGAAGGGATATGCAGAAACGATTCGGGCGCAGATTTCTTAGTGCTAAAACTAGTAAGGCAAGATACTATTGGCCCCAAATGGAACAAGATGCCAAAACATTCATATAATGCTGCAATAAATGTTAATGTGATGCACCACTAGTACATCAACTAGTGGAACCAGTACACTTGGTTGTGTCTCTATGGTAATTCAGGAAATGGGGATGGACATTGTCGGGCCACTACCACCGGCTCCCCGTAAGGTAAAATTTCATTTGATTTTAACTTACTATTTTTCTAAGTGGGTGGAAGCAGGTCCTTATTATAAGATCGGTGAACGTGAATGGTGGATTTATTATTGAAAAACATAATCTGCATGTTCGGAATACCAAATGATATAACATGTGCTACTGGGCTACAATTTATTTCTGCAAATATCACAAAGATTCTTGAAGATTTGAAAATAAAAAGGGTCACCTATTCACCCTACCATCCGAATGCAAATGATCAAACGGACTCAACGAACAAATTGATTGTAGAAAACCTGAAGCAAATGTTTGAAGCGGCTAAGGATAAATGGCCTGAAGAACTACCCAAAGCTATATGGGCATATTGAGCACAGGAGAAACTCCATTTTCCCTTGTGTACATATCAGAAGCCTTTATCTCGGTTGAAGTAGGGGAACCCACCTTCAGATATTCCTAAGCAAATGAAGAGTCAAACAACAAGACAATGTTAGTCAATTTGGAGCTACTCGATGAACGTAGGGACTTGGCACAAATAAAAATGGCAGCCCAAAAGTAGAAATGGAACAATATTATAATCCAAAAGACATCCTCCATTATTTTAGAGTTTGGAGACTTGGTCTAAAGGAAAGTAACTAAAAACACACGGGAGCTCAACTGCTAGGTCCAACATAGGAAGGCCCCTAATAGGTTTCAGCTATCACTGGGAAAAGTTTGTATGAATAGGGGAATCAATATGGAGAATTTTCCCAGCAACTAGAACGTGACACACCACAAAAGATATTATTGATGATGAACATCACAAATACTGAAAGTATGTGCAGCACTTTTTTTCCATCGTTCAATTTTTTTCAATTGGGTTTTTTCCGGCAAGGTTTACAATGAAGCAGCAACGGAAAGCATACAGTGAAGAGAGTATTAACAACAACAATAAGACTTTTAATAACAAGGCACACAACTGATGAACCACGCGGATGGTAAGTTAATCTTTCACTTAATAGCAAAATTCCTACTGAGAAATTAAGTTTGCTATCGAACAATGGTTACCCAACCATTCACAATTTCAAACTACAGAAGGATTGTTAGATAGTCTTTTGCAATATAGCATAAATATCTAAGGGGAAGTGAACTTTGTTATGGAGCAGAAAATCATCTAGAAACTCATTACTGGGGTCCTAGAAGGTGCAAAACATCAAGTCTTCCATTTTGCATTCTTCGCGAACGATAGGGGAGGGGGGAATGATATGAGAACATGGCAACAATGACTTCCATGTCAATCAGGAAATGAAAACCGAAAACATAGTTGTTTAATCGGGACAGGGCTCTGTGCGACCAGTCCCGTAGAAACATGTTGTACAATTTACCCACAAGCAATGTCAATTTCTTTTTTAGCATAACAAATGCTTATGTACCTTTTGAAAATGGAATATGATGTCCTTTTATTTCTATCTTGTTTCTTGTTTGAATGATGAATGAACTTTGTCATTTGAAAGTTAAACAAGTATTTCAAATGCTAGTGTTGTACTGAGCGGGAGACATCCTCTTAAAGAGCACCGTAAACATAAGAGGGAACTCTCTTATGAATACCCTCATGTTAAAGGGTCTATTATGGAATAACTTATGTTTGTAATGAAGATGTCTTTGGGGGAAAATACACCTGAAACATTGCATAAAAACACGCAAAAAGCAAACTTGTGCAAATACTTACAAAAACCCTCACGCTAAAGGGTTGATTTTAGAGTAGTTTGTGCTTGAAATACAAATGCTTTTGGGGAAAAATATACACCCAAGGCCTTGCATAATAAGACCCAAATAGTAAAACTAGCGCAAAACACTTAAGAAAAAAAGAATCCAAAGGTTAAACGTTGCATAAATGTTCAAACAAAAGAGCGCAAAAAGAATCATGCGATACTTTAGAAAAAGTTGTTTTTATTCACAATCAATGTGGCAAACAACACAAGTCCTAAAGTTGGAAAAATAAAGGAAAAGCTAAACTGTTGCCTCTCTGAAATCCAGAGGAAAAGAAGTGTCTGCGACCGTAGGGGGATTAGGTAGACCCGTGAATGGGTCAATATCCTAGCCGTCAATAGTTTGGGCCAAAGACCATCACCTTCTGATTTTCTTCAGTTCTCAAAAATTTAGAATTGGAATCATAAGAACCAGAAGCATCATGCTATGTTAGGAGTCTATCTTGAACAAGTAAATAAACCTCATGGGCCTTAGCAGTTTCACCATCTAAGTCAATGTTACAAGCTTCGGCCTCTGCCCCAATTTTTATCCTCATGCTGTACATAACGTAAGTTTTCTCAACAATGAGGGAAGCCTCTCGGTGCATTAGTTCTTCTTTGGGTTTGGTTACCTTGGGATTTACCGGGAAAATCTAATGGACTTGAGGCTAATGACAAGTTCACTGGCAGTAGAGGTGAAAATTCTATTATGCTTAATGTTCTTCTTGTACTTCTCTTACAATTGGGCATATCTCATCCCCGTAGTAGCAAGCTCTTCTGTCTTGGAATGCAAGGCCGACCCTAAATTGATTAATCTCTCAGCGGATGCAGCCTCACGATCAGATGTAGCAGGAATGGTATAATGAATTTCAACCCAGTTGGCCTTAGCCTCTTCAAATTGAATCCTAAACAGCGCAATCTCTTGGCTAAGGGTTTCAATTTCTTGCTCGCTTTGCTGAAAATTAGCCAATAACACGGAAACCTTATTAGCTTTGGTTTCCAGTTCTGAGAGGCGAGTAGTGACTTGATCTCGCTCAACTAAAAGTTGATCCTGTGCAGATGTAAGATCTTCCTTTTCCTTGATCATTCTTTAAAGGCCCTCAAAAGCAATAAAGTTAGCCTACAAAGAAAGAAAGGCATACTCAGTATATTAATAGGCAAAAATAGAAGAAATAACAAAGGAAGTATAGAATGCACAACTTCTTCATTGTGCATCGCATTGTTCAAAAAGTATTCTCCTGAGAGAGTCTGTATCTTTTCCCAATACTTCTCTGAAGCCGAAGGCTTCAGATGATTAGCAAGTTCCACATGTCAGATTAGTAAGTTGCATATAATAGAGACCGAGAGAATACATTCCTCTTTCTAGGACGACCTGGTACTTAGCCCTACAATACCGGTCATAACGACTGAGGCCCAAAAATGGGAGTTGGCATTTTCTACTATCTCAAAATCCCCAAAAAGTGCCTAGACACAACCCTCAGTTGGTGTAACTAACCCAACAATTTTAAATTTTGTTTAGTTGATGAGGATTGTTTCTTTCTAGTAGAGAAGCTTACCCATTACTAGCTTCTCCATCATCGTGGATCATCAAGGTGTTAATGACCTGTCCAGGAGGTGGATAGTCACCACAATTCTGGTGATTACTTGGCGGCAGCATTCTACGCCCTATTATTCTTTTCTTCGGCCATAAAGGAATATTTTCTTTTTAGTTGCTTGTTTTTTAGACGGGGACTCTATGAAGAAAGACCTGTACCTTAAGTAGGCTTGGAGACACCAGTTCGAGTAAGCGCCTCCCAAAGAAGCCTCACTGCATCATCACGATCAACTAAAATATCATCCTTGGGACAAAATTCGAGCGCTCAGATTGACCTGATTTTATAGAAAAAGAAGAATGATCAATAAATTTCCTCATGTAAAAAGAAATAATGAGGTGACTATAAGATACAATAGTTTTTGGACTTCCACCCCTATTTGAGGGCCAATTCTTTCCACGTGCGGGTTTTTAGCTTAGTGACTTCCAGAATTTTATAGATCCACCTGTCCAAGCCTTCAACCACATGTGGAACTTATCGAGTAGCTGAAACAAGTAAAGAAAGAAAGATGAATTATATCGAAAATACCTAATGAAACAAATATTAAACAAGGTGCTTATGAGTGCAATTCCATGATTCTGGAAAGGATGAAGCTGTTGTTGGAATGATATATCATTGGTGGCAACTGCAACGAACCGTTCCATCTACCAACGGTCATTCTTATCATTCACAATAGATAACAGATCATGGTGTCCACTAGCGAGTGGAAATCACACAGTTAAATATGCTTGCTAAGAAATTTTAGAACAATATAAGATTATATCCACAGGGATTGGAGATAAAAATATAATTTTTATAGTTTCTAGTTTGATTGCTATCCAAGACGATCAGTAGTCTAGAATTATATGATTTGTATCTAAAATCAACTATGAATCTAAACAATTGACTAGTGACAACTGAAACAAGGAATAACCAAAGAAATATATCAATGGGAGAAGTTAGGGTTTTGATAGGATAAGTGTAAGATAATTGTTTGGGATCTAAATCTAGATAATTCACTTCTAATGCTCAAGTGATTCACTCAAATTCACTTAATTATTAGTTCAAACGTTTAGTAGAAAATTCTCTCTCGATTAAGTCTTAACCTATCAAGATGAACCAATTTAAGCTTAGTGAAGATATGCAAGAATGGATAGTGGATTTCTCATTAGGAAAACCTCTTTCGATTATTCTCCTAACTAGGTTTAATCAATATTTAAACTAGTCTTTTCCGATTATAAGAAGAATCAGTGAATTCAACATAAAACAAAATATAAGAATATCACAAGTTATTCCTCTCTCGATTACATGAACAACGAATATAGATGCAATGATTAAATCTTCCAAAAATGCTTCAATACATAAAAATATAGTTAATATCAATAAACAAATATCAATACACCAAATCCATCAAACCCTAAAGAGAACTACCGCATAGATGTGGAGTAATTCATCACAATAGTAGTTAAAGTATTGAAAAACATAAAAACAATCAAAACTCGGGTATTGAGTGAGAAATGAATGATGAATTCCTTGTGTTTTTGCCCTCCAACTACATATTAGCATCCTTAGGTCTAATGTATGTGAAAAGTCCAAGAAATAACGTTTTCCTATGTATTTATACCAAGTAAGTTTGAGCTTATATGAACACAACTTCTCCTAACCGAAATAGGACATTGGCTCTGTAAAAATTTTAAAGGCGCCCTGCAAGGGGCGACGCGCCATGCCCATCTCCAATGGAGATCTTAAAGAAGCTCAAAAATTCAACAAGTAACGAAAAAACATTGTTGCCTCGCACTCTGCATCGTACTAGTGCAAATTTCTAAGAGTACGACTCAAATCTTGCGTTTTGACGTCCAGACTTGGCCTTTCTTCCCCCGAACATAATCTAGACTTAGTACCCTAAGCTTTTACTCAGACATCAAAGCTCTAATTAACTTGAATAAGATCCATTACATCTACATCACTCGGAATCACCCATACAAGGCATAAAACACATAATAAATGAAAAATACTAGCAATTAAAGCTCAAACACATTAAAGCATAGTAAATTAGAGTTAAATAAGCGACTAAAACATCTAATTATAGCCTACCATCAATACCCCACACTTAAACCATTGCTCGTCCTCAAACAATAAAACTACCCTTCATATAGACATGACCTTTTTAAACAAATCTCCTATGTCATAACACCACAAATGATTAAAATAGACTAAGCACATTAATGTAACATCCTTGCCACAAGATTTGATTCACAAGTACCACGTATTATTCATGTCTCGCTGACTTAATCTAACATAAGGGTCAGAGGCATTACCTTTCCTTCATTAATTAAGTTCCCTCACACAATACTAAAGAGTAGTTCAACACCCAATAAACGTTAAGAACAATTAGGGACTCAAGATAGAAAGTTGATCACTCTCCAAAACCAACATTCATATCCACAAAAGACAAACCATAAGGTTTCCTACGGTGTACTACTCTACTAATTGAGCTCATTCAGTCAAGGATCAAGTAGGACTTTATTTAGTTGTATTGTAAGATGTGGGATGGCTAGGCTACATTTAGATATTGGAGTTACTACACCTCTCTAAGCACTTTAATACATACACTTTACATTTCAAGACCTCACACTTATCTCAAACTGTAACTCCACTTCACATCAATATGTATTAACTCCCTAATTCGTTAACCACAATTACATCAAGAGTTTCCAATGAATATTTTTCACAACAATACATTTATTTTTCTTTTTAAATTCTAGTGGCTCTCACAATTCAATACATGCACCTCTCTCCTTTTTTTCAATCGTTCCACTCAATAGCCAAAAAAAAACCACCCGGCACTTCAACTTTTACAAAGTTCATAGAAAATTCAAGTGCTCATGCGAGGTTCAAGGTTCAAATAGATAGTTATTTCAAACATGTGGGTAATGCTAGTTATGCGGTTTCCAAAGAAACAGGATTATTGGCTCAAAAGAGTTAACTATGATACATAACACGTTGTCACACCTCCTTTTTACTACCCCGAGAAGGATGTAAGGGAGTTTTTTCAAATTCAACTGAAAATGAGATTATTTAACTAAAAATTAGAGTCGTAACTTGAGATAGTTTATGGTGTCCCAAGTCACCGATTAGCTCCCGAATCAGGGAAAGATTGCCTCTCTTTTATAGTCCATGAACACATAAATTCGGATAAGAAAATCTATTAACCTGGAAGAACGTGTTAGCCATTTTCGGTTTATGTGGTTTTAGCATAGTCAGTTAACTATTAGTATTGGCCTATTTATTTGATTTTAAAACATATTTGAAACCTATGTGCATTTTATTCTTGTTAAACCTCTTTTTATAAATCAATGTTACATAATGCGAATCATGTCACGGGAACTGTACCCATAATCTACAATATGTTTATTTTATTAACCAGATTAAATACGGCCGGATCACATAAATGTACCCCCGAATTTAGAAATAAGGCATCACAGCTACGTCACGGAAATCGTATCCATAGCTATGAAAATTTATTTAATTAAATGCGCCTTAAAGCTTTTCGACAAATATTCAGAGTTATTTTCCTAAATCTTAGTTGAGATTATTGCACGGCCAAACTTATAAGGATATAAAATTGTGGAAAGACATATGACACCTAGCTATATAAAATCATATGTAATTAACTGTCTAAAAGGCATTTTGGAGTAATTAGCAGCTAAGAATAAAACGGCGATACGTAGAATAAAGATTTGAAGTAGAAATGGACCTGAGTGAAGCAACATCAAACTTGCAATATATAAATGTCCTATATAAAAGTTGAGTAACAGCTACTACAACACATCCGGGATAGAAGACCTTGTCGGAAACCTCGACACGCCTCCCCGTCAATTCGAATAGAATTAATGACCAATAAACGGACCTCAAATCAACTCTTTGGAGGCGTAAAATGGGGATCGGTCCGATACGCAACTGTTCCATCAAACAACTAAGACCACGTCTCAAAACAGCTTTAAAACTGAAGCAACAATCTGAACTTCAGGGGGCTGTGTGATGATTACCGGCGAGCCTCTGTAGTTGTGGCTAGAGACGTGTCTGGCCGATGGGTGGTTAGTGGCAAGGTTGGTTGTACCTAGGTTTTTTGTTGAGAAGATGAAGAAGAGGGATTTAGCCGATAGGGAGGGGTGGTAAGGCTAGGCGATGGAGGTGGGTGAAGAGATGAGGAATTCCTGGACTGTGTCTGTGAGTTTGAATGAAGAACTCCACTTCTTCAGGGAGCTGCCCTCTCCCATTCTTTTGTTCTCTGATTATCAAGAAGAAGAACAATTGTTGGGGGGGGGGGGGGGGGGGGGGGCTATTTTGCAGCGGATCTTTTTTGTTACCTTTGAGATATTTTTCGGTTTCCATTTTTGAGTGTATCTTCTTTTTTTTTTTTTTCTAATAGTCTTTTTAGGCTTTGTCCCTTTAGGTGTAGTGGTTAGCTTTTTTTTATAGGTTTAGGTTTTTAGGGTTATATTTAGGTTAAGGGGTAATGGCCTTGGAATTATGGTCATGGAAATTATAGGCTATGTCAAAAAATTAAGTTTAAACATGAGTTGTTTGAGCCCAAATTTTATTTTTTCTCTGCAAACGAAACTAAAATAAGATCTCAATTATTAATTAGTTATACTTAAGTAAATAATTATTAAAATAGGACTGACCATTAAAACAAACTATTTTTGGTATTTTCAAGATTAAAAATGACTACAAAAGATTAATGAAACTATTTTGTTTTTTGGTAATTTCATTTCTTGTAATAAAACAAAGCAAAAGAATCAAAATTAGTTGAAATAAAGATATTAGGCGTTAATTAAATATTACGTGTTAAAATATGAAAAATCTTGGGGAAAGTCAAAAATAACATGTCTATACATGTAGGCAGGCAACACATATATCTGGCTCGACAAAGAAATGCCTATATCACTTCCAAGGCTGAAGAAAACTATTTCGCTTTGCAAAAACATGGGAAAAGTTCTAAAAATCAAATGCAATGATAGAATAAAGCATAACAAAGTCTAGTCAAGACACTCTAGTCAAAACAGTCATGCAAAGTTATGATCATACTATTGAAGGTACATGTACAAGGGTCAAAAGTTGAGCCTATGCGTCACAACTAAAGCACTTACTATTCTCAAAGCATAACAAAGTCGGCAGATATTGACTTTAATTCAAATCATGGCACAAGGTTTTCTACTTATAAATAAAACAAGCTAAGTACCCCCAGTTAAAAAAAACCCTTGAAAAAGAACCGCGACATAAAGGAAAACCAAGGGAGATATTGTTACACTACCTAAAAAAGAAAATCTTTTTGTATTTTTCTATGACTTCAATCCCTGAAGCAACCTGTCAATGATATCCATCGTTGAGAAAAAACAAAAGTTCTAAAAACTCTATACTTTTTTTAATATTTTTTCTATCTCTAGCTACTAAAACTAACACAACAATAAAACTAACATACATACACACAAATATCCCTCACCCCTTACTTTAAATTGTGGCATGTCCTCATTACACACAATTAACAAGCATAAGGTAAAGAAAACTTCCCTCAACTTTCATCTTTTTAAAGAACTTATCAACTAATCATGTCAACTACGAGTTACAAGATTCCTATCTATAAGTCTTCCGAAGCACAATCTTGATTCTTGAATGGTTCTTCATGCAGACTTCATATTTGAATCTTGGCATTTGTTAGCTATAGGTGCTAGCTCATTCTTCTTTAGTTTTTCATATCAAGATCGGTACAATACTCTCGATTTCAGCCATATCTTCTGCAGTTCACGTCTTTCTCTACTTGTGCATTTTGGATTCACTTCTTTCTTTTTCTCTTTTTTTATTCTGGATTGTGACTAACTTCTGTTGGTCTTTTAGGACTGTTGACTCACATTCTTGCTGCAAGCTTCTTTTATTTCTAACTTGAATTGCATTTTGAAGTGAATTCCCTTATTCTCCCGGTGGCGACTGATTGTAAACATTTGAATTTTATTCCCTTGCTCTCCATGTGGGCGCCTAATTAACAAAACTTAAACTGTATTCCCTTGCTCTCAAGGTGGGTGCCTAATTTTCAATAGTTGAACTATTTTTTGTTGAAGCTTGACTCGTTTTCCCTTTGTTCTCTAGATGGGTTCCTGATTGCTCAACTTGAACAGTCTTCTTTTGAACATTGCTACTTTCCTTTTGTTCTCTAATTGGGCTCCTAATTTCCAACTCTCGTACTGCTTTTCCCTTGACTCGTTTTCATTTTGTTCACCTGGTGAGTTCCTGATTGTTGAACTTAAACCTTCTTCCTTTGAACATTAATGTTTTCCCTTTGTTCTGCAGGAAGGCTCCTCATTTCCAACACTTGAATAGTCTTCAATCCCTCTGAAATTTGAATTTCTTTCCTTTTGTTTCTAGTTGGACGCCTAACTACTGAACTGAACCATCTTTACTTGAACATTGCCGCCTTCATTTTGTTCTCCAGGTGAACGTCTGATTACCCACATTTGAATTGGATTCCTTCCCTCTGAAACTTAAATTATTTTTCCTTTATTTTTCAGGTGGGCGGCTGATTGTTGAACTTGACCCGCTTTCCTTTGAAACTTCTTTTCCTTGAAACTTGAACTGATTTCCCTTATTCTCTAGGTGGTCACCTTATTACAACAAAATATAAAAAAAAAGAAATTTTTCTGCCCTAGTTTGCACTTGGAAGATTTGTGAGTTGTTAGCAATATTGTAAATCAATTGTGCTATTGATGCGATGATGAGAGTAAACTAAAGACAAGACAAAGATGTGCGTCTCAAATGAGTAAAACTAAGAAACTTTAACTAGCAAATGCATCTGCTAAACGTAAAACCTAAATGACCCATATTAGAAAGTGTGTCTCCTATGGGTGAAACTTGAATGAACCTATCTAGGAAGTGCGTCTCCTAAGGGTGAAATCTTAATTTAGAAACTCCTAAAAGAATAACTTCAAAGACTTTGATTAGGAAGTGCGTTCCGTATTTTTGAAACTTTAATGAACCAGACTAGGAAGTGCGTCTCCAGGAGTAAAATCTCAATGTAGGAAGTACGCCTCCTAAACAAAATATAACCTGAAATACCCAGACTAAGAAGTGCGTCTCCTAAGGATGTAACTTCAATGACTCCAAACTAGGAAGTGCGCCTCCTAAGAATGAACTATCCATTTAGGAAGTGTGTCTCTGATGGGTGAAACTTGAATGACTCAAATTAGGAAGTGCATCTCCTATAAATGAACTCTCAATTAGGAAGTGTGTCTCCTATGGGTAAAATTTCAATGACTCAAACTATGAATTGTATCTCCTATGAATGAACTCTTAATTTGGGAAGTACATCTGCTATAGGTGTATCCTGAAAGACCCAAACTAGGAAGCGCGTCTCCTAGGGGTGAAATCTCTATTTAGGAAATGTGCCTCGTATAACAGAATATAACTTGACAGACCCATACTTGGAAGTGCATCTCCTAGGGGTGAAATCTCAATTTAGGAAGTGGCATCTCCTAAAACAAAATATAATTTGACAGACCCGGACTAGGAAGTGCATCTCCTAGGGGTTAAATATCAATGACTCCAATTAGGAAGTGAGTCTCCTATAAATGAACTTAAATAAACAAAATTAGGAAGTGCATCTCCTAGGGGAAGAATATCAATTTAGGAAGTGCATTTTCTAAAAGTGTATCCTGAAAACCCCAGACTAGGAAGTGCGTCTCCTAAGAGTAAAGCTTTAATGTTTAGAAATAGGAATTGCGTCTCCTAGGGGAAAGCTCAACATAGGAAGTGCGTCTCCTAAAACAAAAATATAATCTAAAAAACCCAAACTAGAAAGTGTGTCTCGTCGGGGTGAAACTTCAATGGCACAAATTAGAAAGTGCATCTCCTATGAATAAATTTAAATGAAAAAAGCTCCAAAGCGTGTCTCCTAACAAGTATAATCTAAAAGATACCTACTAGGAAGTCTGTCAACCGATGGGTAAATTTTCAATGACTCCAACTAGGATGTGCGTCTCCTAGGGTGAACTTAAACGACCAAGACTAAGAAGTACGTTTCCCAAGGGTGAAAACATCAATCACTAAAACTCATTTGATTCAAACTACGAATTTTTTCTCCTAAGGGTAAAATTTCAATATAGGAAGTGTGTCTCCTACAACAAATTGTAACTCTAAAACCTAGACTAGGAAGTGTTTCTCTTGGGGATGATGTGTGATCTTCTCAATAACCTTTGCGTAAGCATAATTGGGGAATTACACCTGAAAGTTTCAAGCATCCAAGCTTTGATATGAACATAGCTATCGTCTCTATTTCAAATAAAGAAAACTTGTGAGTTTAGACATGGTGGTTGGTTTTTAGCCTTGACTTTGAGGGCGATTTCTCCTTCACTTGCCATGATAACTTTGATTTCACCATGAAACACATTGCTTGTTTATTGACTAACCACTTTATCTATCAACCCTTATCAATGAAACTACCTCTGATCCGTTCAAACCCAATACCCCTTTATTTGATTCATTGCTCAAAAATTGACATATACCAAAACTTTGTATTTCATGTGAATCCTAAATCACACCAAACATCGCCAACACAGTGCGCATATTGCTCTTTTTTAACTCATACCACTCTAATGTGCTAGCTAGATTTTGTTTTATCCAATTGGAAAGTTGGTGACAAATTTTGAAGTCATTTCTCACTTGTTCTGACCAAAGAGATTCAAGAAGAGGAAGTAAACAAAATAAAAGGAACAGAGTAAGGACAAGGGAAACAAATGACTCCTAATAAGAAAACTACACACTTTTCAATGTGGATACCAACTCTAATGACCATGGCATGTACCTTTGGATTAAGTAGCCTAATCTGTAAAGCAAGTCTAATATTCAACTTTTATTGTACCTTTTTACCATGAAACTAGGTTTCAATGCTCCAATTATCCTATCCGATTCACAAGCCTTAATCGACTTGTAGTGACCAAAGAGTTTTCAACATCAAGCCTCTCTCATTTGTTTTCTTTCTCTCAACTTTTTGTCGCCTTATAGTGCCGATGAAGGTTCTCACTGATAAGACCCTCTCATTTTTGTTTTCCTTATCTAGAAAAGAGTGTTTCCCTTAATGTGAATCATACATCTAACTCGCTTGACTTCGCACAATTCAAAGATTGGTCGGAAGGTCTTTATTTGGACTTGCCAATAAAGGAGCATCTTTCCAATCACCAAGCTCGACATCCTATTCATTGGGTTCCGCATCAACATTAGTAGAACTTTCACAAGTCTTCATTGCATTGTCCTTAGCAACTTGTTTTAGGGTCCCTTTTGGCAGGCTAGTTCTTAGGATCAACTTTCGAAACCAAGAGTGATAGCGCTGAAAGCTTTGCCGCAAGTGTCCCTTAGAGAATATCAGAAGAATTTTCATATTCCTTTTCACTACAAATCATACCTACCATATGCATCTCTGAATGAATAGGTGATGGACTTTGGCTAGTGTCTGCTGCATCTGGATTTTGCACGACAATGTCACCTGCATTAATAAGCTTCTGAATAGCTCATTTCAGATTCTAACACTTTTCTGTTTTGTGACCTAGGGAACTAGAGAAATATGTGAACCTTTAAGAATAGTCAAAATTCTTTGGATGAGGGTTTAGCATTTTTATCTGAATCGACTTGAACATGTCAAATTGCCTCAACCATTGGAACAAACTAGCATGTGATTCTCTAATATGAGTGAAATTATTTTCTTTTTCCCGTTGCCTTTTCATATTTTACTTTGAAATCGGTTGGAAACTTTTTTGGGTAGGTGGTTGATACGTTTGAGCAGGCGGGTAGGATATTTGCGAAAATTGTACATGCCATTGCGGGTCTTGTGGATGTGTAGCATATGGTGGTGCATTATGGATGGAGTACTGGGAAAGTGAGGTATGACTTCGGGAATTTTGTTGAGAGAAGTAGCATTGGGGAGGATTATCTGGAGCACAAGGATATCCATGGGGTCGATATTGATGCTGAAAGCGTTAAGCAGGAATGCCCACTGGATTTCGTCATCTGCGGGGATCAACAACATCTTTTCTATATTTTTTTCTTCTACCCAGAGTAATTGAGATGTTCTGAATGTCTTCTATAGTATCTTTCAATGTAGAATAACTCCTGAGTTTTCCTGACTTTATTCCTTTCTCTATCATCTCCCCTATTTTTACCACATCATTAAAAGGATTACCCAAGGCCGAGATCAAATGACTGAAGTAGGTGGGCCCCTAGGCTTGTAGTAAAAGCTCAACCATTTCTACTTCGCCAATCGGGGGGGATGACTTGAGCAGCTTGTTCCCTCCATCTAAGCCCAAACTCTCCAAAACATTCCTCGGATTTCTTTTCCATCATAAACATGAAGGAGTTGTCTAGGATAATGTCTAGATTGGTCTGAATGTGTTGAACAAAATCTTGAGCCATGTCATCCCATGCATGCCACTTATTGTCATTTTGTCAAGTATACCATTCCATGGCTACCCCAGTCAAGATCTCAGTGAAATACTCCATCGACATTTCTCATTTCACTTCATAACCCCTCAGATGAGCTACCGGACTTCATATCGCTTATAAAAATAAAACTTTAGCATCTTAAACCCAGCAGGCAGTTGGATGTTAGGAATTAAACACAAGTCACGCTCATATGGCTCCCTATTGCATGTTTCTTGAAGACTACTCTGAGATTTTAACCTTCCTGGATATCTCCTCTTGCTCCACTATCTTAGAAGGCTTTTCAGTTTCATCAGGAGGCTCAAAATAAAGAGTGTGAGTGTATGGATCTGAGACCATTAAGTGGTTCGGGAGCATAGTATTGGGAATTAGGGATTTTAAACACAGTCTCGTTAGAGGATCGAGGAAAAATAGCTGGAAGAGGAGCTACAAGAGTATGACTGGCCAAAAGAGTCGGATATGATGCTCCTTGAGGGGTGGATTGTGAAAAGGTTGTGGGGAGAGATTAACAGTAGTGGGAACCTGGCTTGTGATTAGGTGGGATAGTTTATCACGGCCCTAACCTGAACCCACTCGTGATGGCACCTCTCGTAAAGACAAGGCCTGCCAATCTAACACAGTCCGTCATTTCAAGTACTTGAATAAACTGAATATAGTTTAAAACATGATTTAATAGCAATAGTTAGCGGCCATCTCGACATAGCCCAAACTGGGATGATATAAATCCTCAAATGTAATTACAAAATTTAAAATATTAAAACTAGAAGAGTAAATAAAATAGATAAAGATGAAGTCCAGGCTGCGAACTCCAACCGCTACCTAAAGACTCCTAGCAGATCTGCCTGAAGCTAGAATGAATAAGCACTAGGGAGTAGAACCAGCGACGCCCGAATCTGCACACATAGTGCAGGGAGTAATGTGAGTACTCTGAACTAGTGAGTAATAAAAATAAATTATAACCGAATGTAAGAAAACATATATACACAAGGTATTATATAATGAAGTAGTTAAATAAATAATTTGCAAGCAGGAAACCAATAAAGAATACCATAAAATAACTCTACAACAGATAAACTGGTAATTGGCAGACAAATAGGATAAGCTAAACACAGATGTTTTCCCCTCGAGCACAGCATCAACAATTTCAGCCCTTCCAGCTCAATCTACCATCACAATGGGAACCCACACTCACTAGGGAAGTGTAGACTCCATAAAGGGGCCCCATATGGCCCAAGCGCAATATTAAGCCATCTCATGGCATCAAATCTAGGCCCTCGGCCTTATATAAATCAAGCCACCTCATGGCGTACATATCTCAGGCCCTCACCCTCCAATCAGTATCATTGTTTTCCCACAACATAGGCCATTGGCCTTACTCAGTAAAAAATACTCACAAGCCCCTCGGACAATAGTAAAATTAGTATTTCTCAGCCCAAACGTCATTTGTAATATCATTAACATCTTAAAACCAAGTAAACAATGGCTGAGTATGAAAATAGTGGAACATAACATGACTGAGTTCAAGTAATAAGTTAAAATAGTGAGGAAATATCGATGAAAAGACCTGAAGGGTTCAAATAGTCGGCACTAGGCCAAATAAAACATTTAGTCCAAATAATATTGATAGCAGTTCGCTTTCAATCAACTATGTAGTAAAATCATCAATCGAGATGAACTAAGTCACAATCCCTAATGCTGATCTACCCCACGCTCGCTATCTGGCATGTACGTCACCTCAACATAGCACTACGATGTGAAACCCGGGGTTTCAAACCCTCAGAACATCATATAAAATTAATATTCACCTCGAACCGGCTAAATCTCTAGCTCGCAATACATTTTCCCCTCGAATCGGCCTCCACGCACGTCGAATCTATCCAAAATCAGAACAAATATGTCACAATATTCTAAGGTAACAAATCTCAAGCAAAAACAATCGAAAAATGCCAAAAATTTCGAAATTAGCAAAATGCGAGCCCCCGAGACTACTTCTCGAAACTCTGAAAATTTTATATCCACGGGTTCCTTATCTCCCCACGAGTACGTACATACCAAGAGTTCTTAACTTTGACCCCAATTGGTCCTCTAAATCCCCAAATAAAAATCTCAAAATTCCAAGCCTAGTTCCTCCATTTTAGCTTAGGTTTCCATGATTTTCTAGATAGATTACACAATAGAATCAATTATTAAGCTCAAAAATCTTATCTCCGGTCGTTCCTCTTTGAATCCCTCTTTGATCTCATTTAACAAGCTCTCAAAGTGCTCAACAGTGGGTGAAAATAGACCCAAAATCGCGGATGAACAGAACTGTAACATTTTGCCCATGCCCGATCTTCCTTCTTCGCAAACGCAATCATCCCCTGATGTTATTAAAGCACAAACTCACGTTGACAAGATTTTACTCTATGCGAACGGGACACCCCAATCGCGAACATGATGATTTCTTCTCCTATACCTTCGTGAACGCGACACCCTGTATGCGAACGCGAAGAACAAAATCTCCTCGATCCCAAATTGCTCTACGCGATCACGAGTGCCCTCTCGCGAATGCGATGCACAACCTTCCAACCCTCCGCGAACGTGAAGCCTCTCTCGTGAATGCGAAGCCTTAATTATGGCCTTCCTCAATTCCTTCTTCACAAACGCGAGGATCCTCTCTTGAATGCGAAGTGTTAAATATCTAAACTTGCATTTTCTTCAATTTTCCAAACTCCAAAATGGTCTGATTGGCCATCAGAAACTCACCTGAGGCCCTTGGGACCTAAACAAAAGGCATAAGCACATCCTAAAACCTTATTTAAACTTGTTCCAATCATCAAAACACTACAAATAACATCAAACTAGTCACACCACATCGGATTCAAGCCTAAATTTCTACAATCTTCCAAAATACGCTTTTGATAAAAAAAAACCAACTAAAACGTGTCCAAAAGACATGAAATTTTGCACAGACATCTCAAATGACATAATAAAGCTACTGCACCTCTCCTATTTCCATTCTGATCCTTGAATCAAAATCTCACCTACCAACCGAAAATCGCAAAAATATCAACTTCGCCAATTCAAGCCTAATTCTACTCAGGATCTCCAAAACCTATTCCAATCACACTCCCAATTCATAAATCACCTCTCGAAACTAATCAAACCATCGAATCTCACATCTGAGCCCTCTAACACCTCAATCAACATCTGGTTGACTTTTCAAACTTAAACCTTCTTAAAAGAGACTAAGTGTCTCAAACCTTATGAAAATTATTCCGAACTCAATCCAACCAACCCGATACCAAAAAACACGAATAACGAAGCATAAAGAAGCAAAAATAGGGGAAACATAGTGATAACTCATGACACGACTAGTCGGGTCGTCACATCCTCCCCAGCCTAAACAAACGTTCTTATTTTCTTTGTTTTGCAGTGATCAGTATAAATTGGTACTCCCAGCGTGCTAGACATTCTACGTAATGCATTCACAGCCCCAGAAATTCATAGGAAGGTTAGGGAATTTAACCAATAATGGTATTTCTGTAAGGAATTCAACACTGGAAAAAATTTTGGAGTCCACTGTTTGATAATGACCAGTCCACTGTTCATAGAATATGGACCCCCATACAGTATACCTTGAAAATCTGTCAGATTCAGGAATTTTGCAATGTAATATCCTTGTCCATGAAGGAATAAATTAGGTTCTGCAACTGTATTCCAAAAAAACCTTGAAATATGTATCTATGCATTTAATTGTATCCCGGTGTTTCTCCTAACACATATACAATTAAAGCTCTTCCGTTTTTCCATTTCCTTTTACATCTCTGTTTTTTCCAGATTTACAACAAACTAGCCATCTATCACTTCTGGAGCAAAATAGGTCAAGGACATACCATTTTCTGCAGATCGGTTACTTGTGAACAGCTTCGACCATGTAACTTCCTTCATAGGCTCCCTCAATGGTGTCAGTTTAAGTATTTGTTGCTGGATCTTCTCATTCTGGGCCACATTAGCAACATTAGGTTGATTTTCTATTGAGTCCTCATTCTTACCAGTGCTTCCCTGACTGATTGTTGGACTCAGTATCAATTTCTTTGATGCCTCTCACTTTCCACTCAGTCCATCCACATCCAGAGATTTAGTTGCAAATTGAGCTCCAATTGGGGTAACAACTTCTTGAGAACTACCACATGCAAGGGTATCAGCAATTATTGTAGCACTTACTAAAATTACTACAGTGACAAGCGGTTAGTTTTTGAACGGGCGACCTCTCTTCTTAGCCATGACAGCCAAGGTTCAATGCAGGTTAGTATAACCAACGCTGAGAGCAAAACTAGAGAGAGGAGTTATGTATTTTTCTTGTTCTAATTGTACATGAAAACAGAGGGAGTATATTATCTCTTCACACACCAATATGAAGATTATCCTAGCTTGTCCTTGTTATGCTCAAAATAGAATTTGAGGAGTTCGAAAAGTTACCCCCCATTCTCAAATCTTTGCGTGATAGTAATGGAATCATAAGAAACACTCTTTCTTCATTTCTACTCGATCTCAATTTATTGTCCTGGGTGATCTATGTTGCTTCATTCAAGAAAACAAATAATAACCATATTCACCAATGCTCGGAGTGGTATATTCTAATGAGAAAAAAAACATGCGTGAAATGCTTAAATATTTCCTTCAAAGCGTGAGATTTTACTATTTAACGGAGTACGACATAATTTTTCTCGAGAATATTATATGAATTTTTCACTACTTCACCTTATAACTAGTTTATACTATTTTTGTTATTGTTAGATTGCTTATTTTGTAAAACAAATAATGTTGCTGGGCTCCTGTATTTATTTTTAAAGAAGTAGCCACTCATGAAACGATCTGTTATTTTATCGTCTGCTTATGGGTTGTAAAAAATACGTAAATTGATTCTATGATATTAATGAGAAGCATAATGGTCTTCCGACGTACCGAGAGAATTTATTAACGTATTTCATATACGTTTTATGCATTTATACATGTACATTGACCCATGACCAGAAGGCGTTATATACGCGCTGCGTGCATGTGTGTGTGTGTGTGTATATATATATATATATATATATATATATATATATATATATATATATATATATATATATATATATATATATATATATATATATATATTATGCATTTATACATGTACATTGACCCACGTCCTACAACTAGGTAAGCCTAACAATGTGAAATAACAAACAATTTGCGGAAAATGATAACTCAAAACTCCAATTAAAAAAAAATAGAAAACGGAATGTAAAATGGAACTCGACACATACAACACAATAGCTCAACTACTAAAATACTATCCCAAAACCCGACAACTCACGGGAACACAAGCTAACAGAATCTAATACACTGTTCTACGTCCAGAATTTCTAAAAAAAAAGTACGAAAGAAAAGCTAATTGTCAACTTTAGCGTGTTTACCAAGACTATTTTTGATTTCAAACTGGTTATTATTCATGACTTCTAATATGAATGTTAATACCTCCTCCGTGGACTCTACCAGCCCCCTTTTTGTTTACTCCACTGATGTTCCTGGAGTTGCTCTTGTGTCCACTCCCTTGTCGGGCAGTGGTTATGGGGGTTGGAGGAGGAAAATAATTGTCGCGCTGTCTGCTAAAAATAAAATTGGCTTTGTTTATGGCACATGTCCCCGGCCAGTCACTAATGTGGCTGAGCAAAGGTTGTGGGACAGATGCAATAATATGGTAATCTCCTGGTTAACTGCCTCCATGTCCCCTCTAATTGTTGAAAGTGTGCAGTATTCTGATACTACATAGAGTATATGGTCACAGCTTCAGACCAGATATGGCACTGCCAACAGGACCAAAATTTTTGAACTAAAAAGAGAGCTTTCTCACACTTCTCAAGGGTCTCTAAATGTAGCCTCATATTTTAACAAACTTAAAGGACTGTGGGATGAATTAGGAACAATGTGTACAAATCATGGGCAAAGATGTGTTTGTGCTGCCAAAAATGGCATAATACAGGAAGATGATGAGAATCGGCTGTTTCAGTTTCCAATGGGCCTTAATGAAGCATACATGGGGGTAAGGAGTAACCTACTAATGATGCAGCCCCCTCCAACCCTTGACAATGTCTACAATATGGTCCTCAATGATGAGAAACAGAGACAAGTCCAGTCCCCTTCTCAGTTTAATCCAGACTCTATGTCTTTCAATGTCCACACAAATAGACATTCAGTTGGATTCAATAAGGTCACAGTGCCAAATCCTTCTCCTTTCAGACAAAGAGTTAATTTTGACCAAGCTAGAGGCTCTTTATTTTGTAGATACTGCAAAAAATCTGGGCACTTAATTGATAAGTGTTACAATATTCATGGGTATCCACAAAGTACAACATTTAACAAGGGGAGGAGACCTGCTGCTTCTCATCTAACTGCTGGTGTGGATTTCCTTTCTTCTGAAGGAAATGTGTCTGTTCCTCAAGGAAATCCTCCTGAAAGCCATCACCCTGTTACAAACATAGATGGCCAGAGTTCTGTGATACCAGGGTTGAGCAGACAACAATATGACCAATTGATGAGCCTATTACAACAGACTCAGTTAGGGGATTCCACTGCTCAGACTCCTCCTCCCATGTATGCTGCTAATTTGCTGGTACTATGCTAACTGAGAGCCCTATTTCTGATTCCAAGCTTTGCATGCTTACCCATATTAATTCTGCCACCTGGATAATAGACTTAGGGGCATCTAATCATATGACATATGACAAAATTTTACTCTTTAACATCACACCTTTAACTGTACCCTATCTTGTAACTTTTCCTAATGGATATAAAGTAAAAGTGACATGCACAGGATCTTTTGCATTACTCCATCCATCACCTTTCACAATGTCTTGTAAGTTCCTTTTTTTAAAAACAACTTGATTTCTGTCCACAAGTTAGTGAAACAGTTGCATTGCATAGTTTTGTTCACTGCAACTTCCTGCATCCTCAACATGATACAGGACCCTTCTCTGAGGAAGCCTCTGGATCTTGGTAAAGAGGAGGCTGGTCTATACAAGCTTGCTTGGGTTCCAGCTTCCCCTTCTTCCTCTACTGGTTGTTTATCTACTTTTGTATGCTCTATGTCTGACTCTTGTAATCATGACAATTCTTCCTCTACTGGTTTCCATAAAGTTGTTGCTTTACCTTCCAATGTAAATAGTTCCATCTGTAATAATGTTTTTACAACTGACATGAATTACATTTGGCATTTGAGACTTGCTCATACTTCATTTGCAAACATGAACACATTTCTGGATTGTCTTTTCCATTTGCTTCTAAGCAGCCTTTCCCTTGTTCTATCTGTCCTATGGCTAAACAGACTAGACTTCCCTTTCCTGATAGCACAATAAGTACTTATAGACCTTTCTAATTGATTCATGTGGATACTTGGGGCCCCTATCACACTCGTACTTCTTCTGGTTCTAGATATTTTCTTACAATTGTTGATGATTTCTCTAGGGAAACTTGGACCCACTTACTGGGGTCTAAATACAATGCTTTCTGCTTGCTTAGATCATTTCTGTGTATGGTTAAAACCCAGTTTAATACTGTGGTTCAAACTGTTAGAAGTGACAATGCTTTGGAATTAGGGTCTGGCATTGATGGTGCATCTTTCTTTAGTAACCAAGGGATTATTCATCAAACAACCTGTCCTCATACTCCTCAACAGAATGGTGTTGTTGAAAGGAAGCATAGGACTCTTCTTGAGACATGTAGAGCTTTACTCTTTCAATCTGGCTTACCAATCTCTTTTTGGGGGGACTGCTTACTAACTCCCACCTATCTTCTTAACAGAATACCATCCAGACTCCTTGATAATATATCCCCTTATGAAATTTTGCATGGAAAGGCACCAACCTATTCACATTTGAGAGCATTTGGGTGCCTTGCCTATACTACTGTCCCAATTCCTCAAAGGGACAACTTGAAACCTAGAGCCATTTCCTGTGTATTCCTAGGGTATCCTTTTGCCAAAAAGGGTTATAAACTCTATGATCTCACTTCCAAAAAATACTTTGTCTCCAGGGATGTTATATTTCATGAAACCTACTTTCCTTTTATAACTGTATCATCTTCTGTTCTTCCTACTCCCTCTTCCTTTCCTTTTGTTCCTCCTCTTGAGCATTCCTCCTCTGATACAGACTTGTTTATACCTGTCTGTTCCTCTCCTCCTCCTCCTTCTGCCCCAACTTCCCCTTCTTCTAATCGAGTTTCCATTCATCCCTTCAATCCTGATATTTCTCCTCCCGATTTGCCTCCTTCCACATCTCTTCCTTCTCCCAGAAAATCTGAAAGACAGCATAATCCTCCCTCTTATCTTAAGGATTATGTCTGTCAACTTCCTGCATTTTCTGGATTTTCTTCTTCTTCTCTGGAATCTGAACCTCTATATTAATCCCAAGCTGCATCTGTTCCAGTATGGAAGGATGCCATGAGAAAGGAGTTTGATGCCTTGGATGCAAACTATACCTGGGATGTTGTTCCTCTTCCTCCTGGTAAGAAACCCATAGGATGCAAATGGGTTTATAAGATCAAATATAAGGCTGATGGCAGTGTTGAAAGGTATAAAGCTAGACTTGTTATTAGAGGTGATACTCAGGTTGAAGGAGTTGATTTCACTAACACTTTTTTCTCCTGTGGTTAAAATGTCCACTATTAAGTGTATTATTGTTGTGGCCGTTAAGAATCATTGGAATTTATTTCAACTTGATGTTAACAATGCTTTCTTGCATGGTGATTTGGATGAGGAGGTATATATGAAGCTCCTTCCAGGTTTGACAGTTTCTGCTCCTTCTGATTCTGTTTCCTCTGCCTCTACTCCTCTTGTTTGTAAGTTGAAAAAGTCTCTCTATGGGCTGAGACAGGCATCCAGACAATGGTATGCTAAATTGTCTTCTGCTCTCTATTCCAGAGGCTATACACATTCTTTGAATGATTATTCATTATTCATCAAAGGTAAACCTGGATTTCTTGTGATTGTAGCAGTCTATGTGGATGACATTATTATTATTGGGGATGACAATGATGAGATTTCTGCCCTGAAACTGTTTTTGAATGATCAGTTCAGGATTAAAGACCTGGGGTCTTTGCATTATTTTTTGGGCATAGAGATGTAGTTGTTTCTGGTGGGATGATCCTTAATCAGCATAAATATGTTTCTGACCTGCTGCATCAGTTTGATTGTATAAATGTTTCTCCTGTTGTTTGTCCTATGGATATTAATGTCAAACTCCATGCTGATTCTGGTGATCTTTTATCCTCCCCTGATCAATATAGGAGCCTTTTGGTAAGCTCCTATTTTTGACTCACACTAGGCCTGACATCTGTTTTGCTGTTCAGCATCTGAGTCAATTTTTGAAATGTCCCAGAGTCCCTCATATGACTGCTGCCCTAGACGTCCTTCGATATCCTAAGGGCACTTTATCTTTGGGTATCTTCTATTGTGACAATTATTTTCTCTATTACTGCTTATTCTGACAGTGATTGGGCTGCCTGCCCTGATACTCGCAGATCTGTTACTGGTTTTTGTGTTATTTTGGGTGGCTGTTTGATTAGTTGGAAGTCTAAAAAGCAATCTGTAGTTTCCTTATCTTCTGTTGAATCAGAATATAGGGCACTCAGTAAAGTGGTAGCTGAATTGTCTTGGTTTTCTCGTTTACTTACTGATATTGAGGTTTCTGTTACTCTTTCCTTCTCTGTTTTTTGTGACAACCAGGCTGGTATTCATATTGCCAAGAATCCTGTTTTTCATGAGCGGACCAAACATATTGAGGTGGATTGTCACTTTGTTAGGGATCAGCTGACTGGTGGGCTTATTACACTCTCCCATGTCCCCACCTCTCGACAGCTTGCTGACCTCCTCCCCAAGCCTCTGCCTGGGACTGTCCTACATCCTCTCCTGGTCAAGTTGAAGATGGTCTCCCCCTCCAACTTGAGGGTGGGTGTTGAGCCACAAGCTTATCTAGCTTCTAGGCCTAAACATAAATGTAGACATTGATATTTGATTGTATATTAATTGTGTATTCATTGTATACTTTGTATATTGTAGGCTTAGTTAGTGGTCTGGGCCATTGCAAAATCTGAGCCCATTCCATTTATACTTGGACCGTCTGACCCGACCCAAGTATAATGTGTCATTTCTCTCTCGAACATTGCAGAGAGTTCTCTCGTTTCTCTTTCTTTCTCTTAATGTATCTCTCATCATTTTTACCTTCAATCTCTATGTTTTCATTAAGGAACAAAAAAAAATTAGTTTAATAATCTTAATCAAGTTGTGGTTGATGAAATTGGTGTATTTTTTTATAACGACGATGAGGATAACAATTATACAGGAACTGTGAAGCTCTATTTTATAGTCAGAATGCAAAAGCATTATAAGTTAGTATACTTTTTTTAGATGGAATATAAATTAATGAAAATTTAAAAAGATCTATCCGACTTTGCAGAAGGATTACTATCTTTCAGTTCTTAAAAGTCAAAAACATTAATTTTATGACTGAGTTATTATTGTATTTGAGGCAAATTTTAAAAGTACGTGGAGTAGCGGCTTTTTCTATATATTTTTTTAATGTAGTCAAGTAAAAAAAAAAAAGTAAAACTTCAAACAGTAGCCTTACCAAACTTGGTTGCTTCTTCTGAAAAATTTTCTACAGCTTTGAGAGTATCTTTGAAATTGACTTGGTTACTTTTGGATGATTAGAAAAGTACGAAAAGTCAGATTTGAATAACAACTAAACTTTTATACCCTAATCTTCCTTCTAGGTACAAAAAGTCACAAGATAAAATGGTTAGACTTGAATTTGAATATATAAACCAATAACAACTAAACTTTTATATTCAGACAAGTCATATTTTCACTCTCACATGAAGTACCAAGGATTTTTCTAATGCTGAATAGCACGTTTAACATATTAGCAAAATGGACAAGGAAAACTCCATTGACAACAACAAATGAAGAATAAACGTCTATAGTTAATGAAACGCTCCAAGCCCTAGCTGCTCCAAATTGATGCAAATAAAGTAAGAAGAAAACAATTAATTTGAAAATGTTCACTCACATTCAGTTTCACCGCCACCAAGCTACTGATTCATAAGAAACAGAAGAAGCAACAAATTAAAGCCATCTACACACCTTATAATCACGTAGGTTGCTAATTTTTGCTCTTGTTGTTGCCCTCAAGTGTGTTTTCCATTGATTTTGCACCTAACTGCCTATATTTGCTCCTAGCGTTCTACTCTGTTAGAAGAACAAAAGACCGAAGTTTTAACAATTTTGTGCACTAGGGTAAATAATTAAGTGGTGGTTAGCAATGGATTTAGCTACGGCTTAAATTTCACTAGACAAAACATTATTGACGTAAATTTCTGTAGAAAGGAGCTTAAAAAAATTTTGATACAAAAGTTAAGCATAGCGACGGAAATTTCGTTGCTAAGTCCATCGCTGTGGGTAAATAAATTTTGTCACACAGGTTTCGTTGCTAAAACTGTAGCTAAATAGAGGGCGCCAATATTTAGCTGTTTTTTCGATTTCGTCGCTATTCCATCACTATATTATATACTAAATATTTTTTGGCTTTTTGCAACGAAACTATTATTCCATAGTCAATCTTTCGCTAATGAGCGACCGAACTAAGTTTGTCGCTAAATGCTATTTTTTTTGTATTTTTGTGGTAGTTTTTTTTTTTTGTATTAGTTTTTATGAAATAAAACCATTTAAGAACAAGATAAAAGTTTTAAAATATTAAGATTAGACATACAGAAATATTTACACTATAATAGTATAGAATTTGGTGTGGTCAAAAACTAGTTGTTCACAAGTATTATATATGCACCACCACCTGATCAGTTGGTATACGTCGATGATTGCCCACAGTGGCCGAGATAATGTGATGGGATGCCCTCATATGCTTGATGATATTATCAACACATGTACCTATGCATGACATGATATACGTATGCATATGTATGAGACTATAAGTATTTCATTATTTACGGAGCTATTCCACTTTTGAAAATGAAGTTTGCTCTCACACAGTCTTTTTTTTTTAATTAATAAAGTTTGCCGGTTGATGCGACTTCATATATATGAATTTCCTTGTTGCAAGATAACGAAAAAATGCATGGCTGATAAAGAGAAGAAATTTATATGTGCATTATAATATTGGTAAATTTTCTAAAGAAAAATAGATATTAATACAAACTATAATTGTGTGGACTAGAGCATTGAGAAGCTATAACTAAGGAAATGTATGACCTAAACTCCATGCTATTCAGGTTCAAAAAGCATTTTACATTTATGATTCAGATGCAGTTTATAATTTAGATTTGTAACTATAATATTCTTTTACTAAATTTCTGTTTTCATATCCCAATTCACCGACATATTAATAGAAAAGTGTTCTCTATCTCTTTACCAATTATGTTTTCTATTTAATGTTGCCCTCGTTAAAGCTGATTCCATTGGAAGTTGAGAATCTTGTGAAACATATACAAAAGTTGTATAGCGCCCGTGAAGTGAGGCGAGTCTTGCCTATGATGCTCTAAGCTTCAAGGCTACATTGATCGCGTCAAGTTCCCACGTTTTTAGTTAATATTGACTTATTGTATTTGACGAACCCTCATAGTATACGAGATTGGTATTCATCAAAGGATCGATAAGACTCCACCTCATTCGGAGTGCAGCTGAATTGGTGATTCATCATGTCAGAAGTTTTCTACAGACTTATGGATAAGCCGGTACCCTGTTCCATTTGATATCACATAATTTTAGAGGCTTTGTATACAAAGGTTCAATTTGTACAGTATGTTAGAGGCATTGGCGGCCCATATGTATTCCTATCTAATGAATGATGGTTCATTGCCATAACATTTGCACACTTACAGTTGTAAATTACGAGTTGTGGTCATGTTTACCCATGATAGTTGCCAAGAAAAAAAGTTATTGAATGGTTTTCTTGAGCCATTATGGCACTGGGTGGCAGCCATGCCTTCCCATGCTCGGTGCGTGACAGGTGGGGAGAGACATGACATAGCAATTCTTAAATTAAAACGCATGTTGTGACCAAATTGAGCGAAGATATTTGCATGCGAATTCAAATAAAAAACAACGGGAAAAAGGTGTACATGTAACAATAAAAGGGAAATAGTAGCGGAATATTCATGTAACAAAAAAAAATAAATAAAGACACGTTTATTAGAGAAGGCTTATTAATATATACCAAGTTCGCTTACGTTAAGATCCTAAAAATAATATCCAGCAGAGTCGCCATACTATCGCGCCCCTTTTTCTCTCGAAATCGAGTTTCGACACGTGAGAACTCTTTTAAGGAAAGTGTTAAAAGATTGAGTTGCCACCTAATTGGCTTGATGTGCTTTAGGGAACCTATTTGCAGATAACTCTGTTTGACTAATCAACATTATCAAACATCGGGTAAGGGCTCGAAATTTTCTCAAAGAGAATTTGTTAGGCACTCTTCGAGGTCAACAACTGTGGGCCACAAACCAAACTCGAATTATATAAATTAAAATAAACAGAGAGAGAGAGAGAGAGAGAGCAAAAAAATTTTAAGAAATTTATGATAAACCGGTTTTGAACAGTGGGTACAACTATTTTTTGATTCTAGTAGGAAAAGAAAGAAAAAGGGGAGGGGGTGGGGGGGAGGGGGGAAAAGTTTTTTAGCCTAAAGGATCACCCCATACAACATAAATAATACTTCGTAACTCCCTCTGGATGGGGTTTTGCTCGTATTATTCAGCGGGCACAGACTATCATCTCTTGGTACTCGATTACTCTCTTAAAGTTACTTAAAGCGTACTAGTTTAATTATAACGCGTACCCTATGCGTGCACTACCGGTCGCATGCATATCGTCCAGGAGGCGTTTGGACCTCTATTCGGGTGGTTCTAGACTTAATTTAGGTTGCTCAAAATAAAAAAGATGGCGACATACAAGACAAATTGGACTTCATATAAAAGTAGTTAAGGACTCAAGTTAGCCTTCACAATTTGACAATAAATGCACACAAACAAGTCAGGAATTTGATAGTTTAAGAATTGAGATGAGTTGAAGCTATTAAGCCCTATAGACATGATTTCTATGTGACTTTAGAGTTCAAGCATGCATGCAGTTTCAGATGCAAAGTATTATTCTTGGGGAATGACTTCTAATTAAACACACAATTTAGAGAACCTGATATCATATGCTGATTATTACAGATTATAAGTGTTCAACCTAAAAAATATATATAGGTGGAGTAATTGGCAGTGATAACTATGGGAGATATTCAAAATTGTTCAATTTGATCCTATTGGCTTGCTTTCTATTGGTGGCAATGATACTATGTTTGAAAATTCAATATTAGCACTTAAAAGCGAGCGATAACATCCCATATGCAGGATTTCTACAATTAGTAATTGAAACTGGTTTTAGCCCTATAAGCATATTTATTAAGTGAGTAATTATAGACGCAACATATTAACAAATTAAGGCATGATTTCTAAAATGTGGATTGGTAGAACATAAACTAAGATTATCATATGATCATGGTACCTAGTGAACATGCTACAATTGAAATTGAAAGATTAGTCATTTTATTTCCAATAAGCATGATATCTAACAAATATGTAGAAGCAAAATATGTTAAACGATTCAACACCTACTGGCAGGTTATCTAACACACACTGTAGCAGCACATGTTCGAGTAAAAAACACCTATAGGAAGATTATATAACAACACATGGGAACATAACATGTTGAAGAAATTAAACACCTGTAGGTAGGATTTCTACCCGTTTCATGCAAATATTGAAGTAAATCAATTTTTCCAATTTTACTAACACCCCAACTATTATTACAGAACTATTACAGGCCTAATGAATGAAATAAATTATAAAGTTGTAAAATAACTATCTTAGATCTTAGACAGGCCCAAAGTATACCCCGCCTATCCAGGCCTTCAATTTCACACCAACTTGCTTTATCACAACCCAAAAGCCATAGCCAATCAAAGCCTGAAACATCACTCATATTACATATAATAGCCAAAATTCAATAGCCATGAAAAATTCAGAAAACAACCATGCACAAGACCATTGGCTCATTTGGTTTGTGAAAAGAGGGTAGGATGAATCATTTATAACAGATTGGCAAAGAACCTTAGATCCTAGTGTGTCAAAGTTCCCAATGGCTTCAAGAACTCAGGGCACTCCTCACACTAGGGAAATTGATAGAGGAAAATTATGAAGAGGCTTTGTCTTTCACCCAGTCCCAGAATTAGACTCATAATAGGAAACAATCGGTGAAAATAGTAGTAGAGTAGTAGGTTTAGAAAGCTTTTATAAACTCATAAGATAATCACATGAGCAAATTAACAGAATGGGTAGAGTGACATATGATAAGGATCAAGGAGCCTGGGATTGCAAGTTAGCAAGCAATGGTATTAGACTATTAAAAATCAAATAGTTGAACAAGTTTAGGACTTAAAGGATCATATTATACAAAACACAAGAGTTAGACATTTCAATACAAGCAGGATTAGGTAACATAGAGAGTATTACTCAGACAGACTGGTTTTAAGGGATTACAAATGATTAGCGGTTCACATTGGTTATGGCATGGACACATATAGTGGAAACAATCATAGGAGCATACAATATTCATATAAAGGTCTTAAACAAGTTAAATCATGCAAATAACATCAATGGATCATTATAAGTTTGGGATTAGGCAAAGAAACATGGATTAAATCATATAGTCATAGTAGAACACTGGAACTACTAGCAACACTAAAATAAACATGCTTCAGTCTTTCCGACTAAACAAGCTAGGTACAGAGACATATTTAGACTAATAATCCTAGGCAAAACTAAATAGGAAAAAAGCTAGGGGAACATAATAGATTATGCAGTTCAGTGAACATGCTAGTTAGAATACAATAAACATTGTGAAAGTTAAATCTAATTAGTGTATGTTCAATACATATGAAAAGCATAGAAGTAAGGACCTAGAGTCTCAAATGTGTCAAGTTCCAAGGATTTCAAGATCTCATGCAGTGCTCACACCCAAAAAAGTAAAGTCTGGCGGTCTTGGCTTTTAGCTAGCTAAGAGCCAAATAGAATAGAATAGTACACAAGCACAGATTAGAAAACCTTAGTTTTTAGTGGGAGAATATTGATTAAAGTCTGTGTTCAAAGGGGAAGGGGAATGGGTTTACACAGTAGTAGAATTAAACATTCATACAAGGAAAATTCATCAATCAAACGCGAGAAAGGAAAGTAATCACATGCAATAGAAAATCAGTAAGAAAAAGAGAAAAGTTTCAAACCCTAATTTTAGGAAAAGTTAAAAATCAGCAAAATCTAAAGTAAAAAAAAAATCAAATATCATATACAATAGGACGAATATAAACAAAATATTAAAAAAAATAAATGAATCAAACCAATTTTGGTTCGATTTAAAGAGATCTTAAACCCTAGTTTAAGGTATGTAAGAATCAATAGAAATACACAAAGATTCATATCCATAATTGAACAAAGGATGAACATAGATAAAATAGCAAAAAGGTCAAGTATTTGAACTGATTTTGCTTTGATATATAAGAGTTTTGCTTGCCATATTAATGCAAGCAATGTATAGGAGTAAGTAGTATCAAGAAGAGGCCGTGTATGGCAAGTAATATAAGCCAAATCCCATGTGTGGTGGGATTAGGAGAAGGATTTGAGTGGAAGACGACTAGAGTTTGGTTGAAGAAGAATAGGGATGAAAAAATTTGAGGCGGCTTGTTAGATGAAATGGCTAAAGATAGGGAGGTTTGGTTAATTAAAAAGGGGAGAAAGGATAATCAACAGCTAGGATTTAAAAATAATAGGGTTGGTTAAAGTAAATCGGGTAGCGACTGGGTTATGGGATTGTGTTAATTGATTTGTGTTGTGGATTATTTGAGCTAGGGTATTAAGTGCTGGGTAGTTTTAGGTTCGAATTAGGTTAAAAAATAGGCTATTATTTAAATACATGAAATTTTAAAAAAATATAAAAATGCTTTAATAAATAAATAAAAATGTTATTTATGAAATAAAATGATTAGCAACAATAAATTAGCATTATAAAAATATAAAGGTTATGACACAAATAGTATAGAATAAAAGCAACTATACATGAATATATTCTATTATTACAAAATTAGGCAATTAGCCTAAGAAAACAAATGTGACAATAAAAATAAAATAAAACATTTAAAACATACATGTTGCCATAAATGATGAGTTTGAATGTAATAAAATGTAGAAATAAATTTATTTAAAGACTTTTAAAATTATGGAAAATTAGAAGAGATGCTTGTATATGCTTAGCTAAGTGATGATGCATATGTATCATTTTTAAGGTGCATATATATAATTAAAATATGAGTAAAAAATTGCGTATCGCCTTCCGCTTATGCGCTCCTTCCCTTGCAGCTGACCTCTAACCTTTTTTCCTTCCGATCTGCGCCTGTGCCCAATGGTGCGATTAGACCAGATGCTACATATTTCAGCCATTTCTCCCAAAACATAACTTGATCCGTTAAGTATCCAAAATTCACCCAAAGGATTCCAGGACTACAACAAAATATACCACCAATCCTAAAGCACTATACGAATTTTGTCGAGTACTCAAATAACATCAAAAATGCTAAAATCACGAATCACCCTCCAATTCAAATTGAAAGAACTTGAAACTTCAAATTTTTACAACCGATGTCTTAGCAAACCACGTATGTATGACCTCAAATTTTGTACACAAGTCATGTTCAATATTGTTGACCTACTCCAGCTTCCGGAATCAGAATCTGACCCAGATATCCAAATTCAATTACCGGTCCAAATCTTCAAGAATTTGACATTCCTCGTTTCAAGCCTAAATAATCTATGGACCTCAAAAATTCAATTGGGACACGCCCTAAGTCAAAAATATCCAATGGAGCTATCGGAATCCACGGGACTCCATTTCTAAGTCGTTTTCAAACACAAAATCCTAAGACTTAAGCACCTGTTTAGGGACTAAGTATCCCAAAACACTCTAAAAACAAAAATGAAATCTCTCGACAAGTCACAATAGCAGAAATAGATTTAAGAAAATAGTTAATGGCAGATCGGGGCTATAACTCTCTAAACGACCGGTCGGGTCACTACATCCTCCCCCTATTAAAACAATCATTCGTCTTAGAATGAGCATACATGTACCTAAAGTTTGAAAAGATGAGGATAGTGGCTGCACATATACTGCTCTATATCCCAAGTCGCGTCCTCACCTGGCTGACCCCTCCACTAACCCTTCATTGAAGAAATATTCTTTGACCTTAGCATTCGAACTTGCCTGTCCAAAATAGACACTGGCTTCTTAATAAAAGATAGATTCTTGTCCAACTAGACAGAGCTGAAATCTAACACGTGAGACCAATCACTGTGATACTTCTAAAGCATCGAAATATGGAATACCGAATGAAATTCTTCTAGACTGGGAGGCAAGACAAGCGCATAAGAAACCTCCCCAACTTGTTGCAACACCTAATGTGGACTAATGAACCTCGAGCTTGGTTTGACCTTCTTTACGATCCACAGGACACCCTTCATAGGGGAACCCGGAGCAATACCTGCTCTGCAATAATGAATGGAACATCCCGAATATTTCGATCTTCATAACTCTTTTGTCGGGGCTGGGCCGTGCAAAGTCTATCCTGAATCACCTCAACCTTCTCCTAGGAATCTTGAACTAAGTACGTATCCAATAATCCATCCTCGCCCAGCTCGAACCAACCCATATGGGAGATATCGCCTACCATATAGAGCCTCATACGGTGCCATCGGAATGCTGGACTGATAGCTGTTGTTTTAGAAAAACTCCGCAAGTGGCAAGAATTGGTCCTAGGAACCTCTAATCTCGATCATGCATGCACGGAGCAATCGTCTCGAATCTAGTAGTGCACTTAGACTGTGTGTCCATCTAAGGGTGAAATGTTATGCTTAATTCCACCCAAGTATCCAACTCATGTTGTACGACCATCTAGAATCATGGTGTATACTACATACCAATGTTAGAGATGATAGATATCAGCACATAATGAAGTCTGACAATCTCACTAATATAAACTCGTACAAGCTACTTGGAAGAATAGGTATCGCATGAATGAAATGAGCAGACTTGGTCAGCTTATCCACAATCCTCCAAACTGCATCAATCTTTCGCCGAGTCCATATGATTCAAAAAATGAAATCCATAGTGATCCGCTCCCTACTCCCAGTCAAGAATATCTAACTTCCAAAGCAATCCACCTGACCACTGATACTTATGTTTCACCTGCTAGAAACTTAGACACCAGACTACATATTCCACTATGTCTTTCTTCATTCTACACTACCAATAATGCTGCCTCAAGTCCTGATACATCTTCATAGCACATGGAGAATGGAGTACCATGAGCTGTGAGCCTCCTGAAGAATCAACTCATCCAATCCATCTTTATTGGGCACACATTGCATTCCGTGCATCCACAACGCACCATCATCCCCAATAGTGAGCTCCTCAAAATCACCGTATCGAACTATATGCATAAGGGCGATAGATGGGGGTCATCATACTAATGCTCGATGATACAATCATAAAGAGATGATTATGAGACCACACAAGCTAATACTCGGCTCAGCTTAGAAATATCCAATCTAATAAACTTGTTAGGTAAGGCCTGAACATCCAATGACAATGGCCTCTCTGCTGCTGGCAAATAACTAAGCTTCTCTTAAGATGGTATGGAATAGTGATATAATAATACTTAAGTAGCTCTAACCACCTCCGCAGATGCAAGGTGAGATCATTCTACTTGAACAGATGCTACAAACTCCGGTGGTTAGTGTAGATAGCGCAAGGTTCACAGTACAAATAGTGCTTCCAAATCTTCAAGGCATGAACAATTATGCTAACTGAAGGTCGTGGATAGGGTAGTTCTTTTCATTACACCTTTAGCTATCTAGACATGTACGTAATCACTCTATGATTTTGCATCAATATTGCATCGAGACTAACTCGCGACGATCATAATAAATAGTATAAGACATTGAACCTATAGGTAATACAAATATTGGGGATGTAGCCAAAGCAGCCATGAGCTTTTGAATGATCTGCTCAAACTCTTTTGTCCACATGAACGGAGCACCCTTCTTGGTGAGTCTTGTTATGGGTACTGTAATAGAAGAGAATCTCTCAATAAATTAATGATAATAATCTGCCAAACTAAGAATGCTCCGGATCTCTGTAGTTGAGGATGATTTGGGCGAACTCTGATCTACTTCCACGTTATTCGAATCCACCTTGACCCGTCACTCGACACTATGTGACCAAAAATTTCACTGAATCCAAGCAGAACTCACATGTTGAGAACATTGCATATAATTTCTTCTCTCTCAATGTCTGAAGAACAGTCCTTAGGTGATGCTCATGATCCTCCAAACTCTGGGAGTATACAAGAATATGGTCAATAAATACAATGACAAATGAGTCAAGATAAGGCAATAATACACTGTGCATCAAATGCATAAATGTTGCTGGGGTTTTGGTCAGCTCAAATGACATCACAAAATACTAATAATGACCATACCAAGTCCTGAAAGCAATCTTTAGGATATCTGGCTCTTGAATCTTCAACTAATGATAACCTGAATGGTAATAAATCTTGGATAACACTCGGGCACCCTGTAACTGATCAAATAGGTCATCAATACGAGGTAAAGGATACCTGTTCTTGGCTGTGACTTTGTTTAACTGGTAATAATCAATGCGCATACGTATAAAATCACTCTTTTTCTTTACAGACAATATATGAGCACTACAATATGACACACTGGCTGAGTGCCAGGCAACAAATAAATACCAATGTCCATATCTTTGTAGGGCAGCATGCCCGAAAGATCAGCTGGAAATACATTAAGGAAATCTCACACTATTGGGACTAACTCAACTGTCGGGGTATTAATACTGACATCTCTCACATAGTGTAGATACGTGTCATACCCACTCTCAACAATTTGTTGAGCTTTAAGAAATGAAATAAATCTACTAGGAGTGTAATCTAAGGTCCCCATCCACTCTAATCGCGATTAGCCTAGCATAGATAGCTTAACGGTCTTGACATGACAATCAAGAATATCATAACGGGGTGACAACCACCCCATGCCCAAGATAACATCAAAGTCTACCATCTAAGAAAAAATAAATTATCTTTGGTCTCAAAACCACTAGGAGTAATTAAACACTACTAATACACGCGGTCCACAGCAAAAAAATCTCCTAGAGGAGTAGAAACATATATAGGGGAACTCAATGAATCCCGAGATACACCCAAATGTGGGGAAAAATAAGATGACACATAGGAATAAGTAGATCCTAGATTGAATAGATCTGATGCATCTCTATGACAGACCGGGACAATACATGTAATGACAGAGTGGAAAGCAACAACGGCGTCTGTACGAGTAGGAAATGTATAGTATCAAGCCAGACCTCCCCCTCTAGGGCGACCTCTACCTTCTTGACGTCCACCTCAAGTTGGTTGAACGTGTGGAGTAATAGATGAAGCTGGAATCATGTCTTGAGGACCCGGTGGAGCATGTTATGGCTGAAAAGTCTGTAGAAGTGCAGCCCTCCTATGTCAAGGGAAATCCCTTATCATACGGTGAGTATTTCCACACTATAATAAATGTCTAAGAGGGCGTGGTTACTATGGCAGACTCCGGCTAGCTCTTCTGGACTAACCGCTAAAAACACTCCGTGCATGAGGTACATTAGATACTAGATGTGCATAATGAAGCTCATGAGGCCTAGAAGTGGCTGGAAGAGCTGAATGAATGGGGCTACTCACATAAGCCCTACCATGTCGAACTACAACTTGGGCACGACCACCAGAATAATGGCCAGACTCTCGAGATCTCTTGTCCTCTCTCCCCTCCCTCCCCCGATCAAGCATTCCCACCAATCTCCTAGCAATACCCATAACCTTCTGGTACGAGATATCCATCTCTACCTCTGAGGACATGCTAGTCCTGAGACAAGGATGGAATCCCTCAATAAACCGATGAACCCTCTGTAAAACTGTAGAAACTAAGTTCAGTGCATGTCTAGCCAAGTTACTGAAATGAACTAATACTCTGAAATAGTCATAGAACCCCGGTGCAACTGCTCAAACTCCATGCAACATGCATTCCTGAGACTCGGAGGGACATACTCTCTCAAAATCGATCCGAGAGATGAGTGCATGAATGTGATGCTTCCTTAGCCAAACAATCGAACTCATAAGCATGCCACCACTGATAGGCTGCTCCTATAAGTTGAAATGTAGTAAAAGAAAATCGCTCGACTCTGATATGCCCATAGTGTAGAGGATACGGTGGCACTCCTCTAGAAAATCCTTAGAATACTCTATCGTCAAAACACTGAAGGTATGAGGGTGGTACTTCTAGTACCTCTCGAGAGTATGTTTCTCCACCCCTGATACTGCTGCTATTCCCCCGGGAAGAACTAGGGCTATAGGTGGCACCGGTATAACCTATGGAATCTGATCAACCTAAACCTGCTGCTCTAGCGTGCGGACAGCGGAAGTGTTTTATCCTCTCCCAATCTGAGATGTGGTTGGATAAAGGGGCATCAACCCTTCCTGAGCTAGAGTATTGAACATGCTAAGGAATTGTGCAAGGGTCTCCTTGAGAGTTGGTATAGTAGTATTAGTAGGCGTCTCATATGATGGTGCTCTAGTTGGAGCTACTTGGCGATCCTCTATAGCAGCTCACTCAAGGGTTTCTGATGCACCTCGTAGGCGTCCTCGGCCTCTACCCTGGCCCCGACCCCTCCCTCTGTTGGCTTTAACGGGGGCACGGGTGCTTGGTTATCTCTGACTGCACATGTCTTCACCATCTTTGAGATAATAGATGACAGAACTTTAGCATTTCAACATCAACAATTTCGCATGACAAGGAATCAAAAGAACTAAAATTTTCCCAACAGTTCCATTGACTCCCAAAGATAAGTATAGACGTCTTTGTACCGATCCACGAGATTCTAATAAATTGGCTTGTAACTCAGGACACTAATGAACATAGAGCTCTGAAACTAACTAGTCACGACCCTATTCCCCTCCGTAAATTTGTTATGATGAAACCTAGTCTTTATAATTGGGTAAGCCTAGCATTTGCGGATAATGAAATAAGAACATAAATACTTACAACCAACAGTAACAGATAAAGTGAATAAGACATTTAAGATTTCTTTAACATACACAATATAAACTCTAAAAAATGTACACAACTCTCTCAACACACGACATACTGGAAGACAAGCTTCTATGAATTTCTATCTGTTCTATACATCAGTATCAAAAGAAAAAGAGGAAGAATTAACATAAAGGGATAGAGGGGGACTACGAGGATCAATAGACGCGGGCAGATGTACTAAGAAGACTCTTGAACAACAACGGCTGCAACTATGGACTAGGCTGGTAAGAGGTACCTGGATCTGCACACGATAATCATGTGCAAGACAGGTCATGAGTACACCAAAATGATACGAAGTAAGTGCCAAGCCTAACCTCGGTCAAGTAGTGACGAGGTCAGGTTAAGGCCTCACTAGTATATATATAATAAAATAAGACAGAATGACATATCCCAGTAAAATAGAGACTAAACTTAACAAGAATGATATCATAAAAAGGTAACAACTCAGTACATAGAGATAACAATAGGGGATCTCCCGAAATACCTTTTCATAGTTCAAAACATAAATGTGCAGGGGGATCATCCACAATACCGTTCCATAGTCACAACTAAAATATGCAGAATAGGTGGATCTCCTGAAATACTGTTCCATAGTCTCAAAAGTAAATATGCAGCTCAAACAACGGAAATAATGTTACTAAAGGACAGCCTACAGTTTAGACTAAGTTCAAGTCAAGGAAAAAGCAGGAAATTCACTAATATGCTGCAGAGAGTTCAAATAGGCAATCATAGAAATTAGACATGCTATTCTAAGCTAACTGGATGCTACATATGCTAATACAACTCTAATAAGCAGGAAAACAGGTTATTACTTAGCAGAAATCATTTTTTACAACAAATAGCCCGTGTACGTACTCGTCACCTCGCATACATGATCTCACATGCCAAAACAACACAAAATCCTTAGTGGAGTTTTCCCACACACAAAGTTAGGCAAGTTACTTACTACAAACAAAGCTCAAATCAATCTGTAACAATGCTCTTTCCACGAATATCCAATAATGAGTTGCCCAAATATACCTAAAATTAATTACTTATCATAAATATAAGTAATTTCCCTAAAATGTCTCCCCAAGCCCATGTCTCTAGATCGGGTAATATTCCCAAAATATGAACACCCATCCATTCACGAGTCTATACGTACAAGAATTACTCGAATCTGAACCCAAATCTCCTTCCAAAACTTTAAATTTTAGTCTATGAAGTTTCTGAATGACCTCAAAATTTTCACACAAATCATGTTAAACATTGCGGACCTACTCCAACTTCAAGGATCAAAATCCGACCCTGATATAAAAATTCCACTACTGGTCCAAATCTATAAAAATTTAACTTTCGCCATTTCAAGCCCAAATAAGCTATGGACCTTTAATGTACAATGCGAGCACACCCTTAAGTCCAAAATCACGGGAGCTAACAGAATCGATAGAAATTCATTCTGGGGTCGTCTTCACACAGTTCTGAATACAGCCCTAATCCTAATACTTAAGACTCTTTTTAGGGACTAAGTGTCCCAAAACACTCCAAAAGCCAAAACAAAACCACCTGGCAATTCACATTAGCAGAAATAGATTGGGAGGAAATAGTTAATGGTGGATCAGGGTTATGACTCTCAAAACGACCATTCGGGTCTGTACAATAATTGAGACCACTCTGAAGAGGTCTTTCATGAATCTATTGTTGTTTCCTTCACCTTCATGAAATCCATAATGACAAATAAATACCGCGAGTCCTGACACTATTCAAAGTAAATCTTAGTTTCCAGCCATACATGAATCTGTAGAATTCCCAATTGCTACAAATAAATCTTGAATTCATCAAAACCATTTTCAATAGTTATCCATTTTATTAAAATCTCAAAGGAATCTCCGAAACGGGCTATATGGCTTGTCCCCATTAGCAAGAAAACACCCGAAGAAGTGACCCCACCTTAATGTAACCAATCAAATTCCTACTCCATGCACACTACATCCTTTATGAATAACCCTTATCCAAGAATTCTTACTCGAGTCATCCTCGATATCAACCTCTACAAGTCATAACTGAATTCACTAGTATGTCTCAAATCAAAGCTAATACAACCCATAACCACGCGATCAAATCATCAATAGCAGACCCACCCACTTGGCTCGAAGCGATAGGACAACACATTTGATAACTTAGAATAGCCATACCCCATTACAGTCGTAATAGTGCAGCGAGATTATATTAAATCCTTCGTAAACTCACGTAACACAAACTGAATAATACCTCAAATCATCTTCCAAGCTCGCATTCGTTCTCGTGAGGGCCCAGGTCAACTATTCAACCGATCCAAACTCAAATCGCACAAATGTAACCCACTGGTAAAAAAGAAAGCATCCACACAACATCATAAAAATCACACATCCGTAGACTACTTCTCAAGTTATAACCCACATGCTTAGCCTCTAACTGACATCACTTTATACCTTTGCACAGCTACAACTACTATGCAATCAATTAATCTTTCTTATATGAACTTATTAACAAGACATGAGAATCTAATTCGTTCCACAATTAAATAACATTAAAGATCCTCCAATACACTCACAACTTGAGACTATATGTCACATCAAGATAGAAGTCAAGCACACAATAGTCTTTCTTACATCATAAGAAAACTCTTCTCGTTACATTTAATCCATTTAAACGTATCCCACAGTCACATCATACTCATCATATAGCCATCCAACCACTCATAGAGCCACAAATTCTACTAATAGGGACATTACCAGACTTATAAGCCAAAACATGCATGCTCACATAACTGAAATCTCCGTGCTCAAGCCACAATCAAAAACCGGCCTTATGTCCTCCAGACCAGCCATCATCAGCACACCGACATCACATCTACAACCTCAACCATGAATCATACCCGTTGATGCACAATTGATATTGAGTGCTCACCCGCGCATATGAATAAGTGGGGTAATTATAAAAGATGTGCTTTAAGCTGAATAAATGCGGCATGATAAGGAAGAAAGATGGGAAGTATATCCTAAATGCCATGGAACCTCTCGAAAATAGATACGGATCTCATCATACCGATATGCAAGACTCTACTAGACACTTGTTCATGACTTGTAGAACCAATGAACATAGAGATCTAATACCAACATGTCCTAACCCAAAATTCAACTAGTCGTGAAGGCACATAACACAACTGTTAGGTATGCCAATTAACAACTATACAATTTAAGGATATATATTAAGAATTGAATAATAATACAAATGCTTTTATACAAGAAACTCCCCAAGGACTGGTAGTATAAATTATGAGCACCTAAGATTTAGAATTTACAAATCTAGTATGAGACAAAATAGATCCTCTGTTGAAATATACATGAACACATCTTTCATAAGTGTAGAGCTAACATGAAGAAGAGGCAACTATAATTGGAACGCATCACATCTTCAAATCCAACTCCCGTCGAATACAACAACATCAATATTCAACATATCCATGCATGGTGCAAAAGTGTAGTATGAGCACAACCGATCTCATGTACTCAATAAATAACAAACCTAACCTTAGGTTGAAAATAATGACGAGTTGGGACAAAGGTTATAGTCCAACACCAATAGGCAACAATAGTTCATAACAATATAATGAAAGTAATAAAGAGTAAATCAGATATTAAAATCGTCAACTCATCCACGTTCTAGAAAACATATCTGATTTTCAAGTATATCAATCGAAACCCTAATATTTTCTAGAAATCACCAAAAATATAAGTAAGTTTAAAAACTGTAATTTTGTCCCAAAACCTTTCAACAATAAATAAGATATTTTATTATCACATAGCATGAGGAGAGTATATCTCTATGCCCATTTGTCAAGATACAGTTAAAATCATGAATGTCACCAAAATTGGGTAGCAGAAGGAAATGCATCTTTATGCATGTATAGCAGATATGTATGTAAAATGCAATGTATCTAAGTAATGAACTATTGTTCTCACACTCTCAGAGTACTCAATCCCATTGTCTCGCATTCTCTATCACCATTCTCAACACTCAACACATTCAATCACTCAACACTGTAAAATACCTATTGCGGTATGCAACCAGATCCATATAAAGAAATAAGGCCCGTTGCGGCATCCAATCTGATTCACAAATATATATACCGTAAGGCTCGTTGCAACATGCAAATTAATCCATATATATATAATCAACTGCGCTCATTATTGATACCCAGTTTTTCCTATATATTTTCAACATGTAAAATACTTTATATATATATATATATATATTATTGATGCATTTTTCCATTTTTTACAAATAAAATCTCAATAACTATTTCCAAAATTATTATTTGGGTAATTCATCTATTGGATTTTCATATTTATGCCAAAATATGGCTAAAATAATTTTTACAAATTCATTTAGTATTTTTAAAGCTTAATTATACATAATAGCAATATTGTCCATTTTAAGGTTTAACTGTGTCGTATATTCACAAAATTGAGTCAGCTATTTTTAAATTGTTAATTATTATTTATCAATCATTTTAGTATTTTAATTTATTTTCAGAAATAATTTACTATTTTTTATTAATTAAAAAGGAAAAAGTGGATATTTAAATTTTAGCCCAAATTGTCTTTCAATTTAACCCCAAATCAATCCCAATTCCCTTACCCGTTTCTAATTTAAACCCAACCCTTAACCTTTTTAAGACGAACTCAAACCCATATCCCCACTTACCCTTTAATCTAGACCGTTGATCATTCACATCAACGGCTATCATTGCTCCTTACCATTTTTAACCCCTACACGACACCTTACCCTAAATTATTTCCCACCATCCGCCGCCCTTGAATCCATTTCTCTCAAAACTCTCTCTGCAACCTCACCTTAACCCAAGCCGCTGTCACCCCAATCCACACAAATCCCTTTCAATCCCTACCTAATCCACGGACTCCCATGGCGTTTTGAGGCGTGTAATCATTTCTTATGTCGATTGGTTATATATTTTTGTGATTCAATGGATAGATCTCGAAGAGATTTGGTCCAGTCCCCGCTCAATTTCTATCTTTAGTCTTTTTCTGGACACCCGTGACCATTCAAGTCGGATCTATGGCTTTTCCGGCTAGATCGGTAACCTTTTGAAGTCTTTCTCACTCTCTTGTGTTCTTTGAAATCCAAGCTTTAAGAGCTTTCTGATTTTCTTTTAAATCTGTCTTAGATTTGTCCTTGTGATGAACTTATTTGTGTTTCTCAAAGGTTCTTTAATTTTCTTTCAAACCAATCCTTCATTTTCAAATTAGGGTTTCCTAAAAAATTTTCCAATTTTCAGTGTGTTTTATAATTTTACTATATTAAACAATTTGCTTATGTTTTTTATACCTGCTTCATCGGGTTAATAACCTTAGGTACTTTTGGCTTTTATCCGAGTTTTGAAGGTGTCATTGTTTGTTTTTATGAATGTTTGTTTTGATTGAGTCCATTGTGTTTGAATCCTTTTTCTTATTTGAGTTACCTAGTTCTGAGTTCTTACCATTTTTTAACTCAACTATTGCATAAACCCTAGTTTCATAAAAGGGTATTTGTTTCTTACTTTATTTAACTGTTAGGACTGATTTATTAACTTTAGTTCTACGTATGATCCATGACTGCTTGACCTTATTGATTACCGTGCTTTGAATAGTCTTTAGCCTATTCATGCCACTCCTATATGTGTATTTTCATCATGTTAGATCCCTTTTGTCAATATATTGCACCCTGCATGTCTAATACACCCGTTTATTCCTTTCTATTTATGTGTTGAAGTGTAGAATCATGACCACCTCTTGATTAATCTTGATTTCCTTAAGTGACTATTTAATTGCAAGGTTTTCTTGTAAACCCTAATTTTACTCATTTGTTTAAATTAATTGATTCCCTTTCTTTAATTATTGTGATGTTTTACCTTGAATCCTTTCCCAAAATTAAGTATATTTTGTACTGAGACTCAAGTATTTACCTTATACTTTTACTACCCCCTTATATGGCAAGAATCGACCTGTCTCAAACTAATTTATTTCATTAACTAATCATGTTAGTATCTGTTTGAGCAATAATCTCTTGATTACAGGAAACACTAGTGTTAATAGATTCTGATTGTGATTATTTCCATGTTTGTGTTAGGACTTTACTTATTACCTTAATTTCTACTCATTTTCAAAGTTATAAATACCCTACCCTCTATTTTTTAAAAGACACAAACAATTGAGTTTAGAAACACACACTTACACACTCAAAACTCTTTTTTCTCTATCACCACTTATGCTACTGCTTTGTCTGGCCGGATGAGAGCCAATGCTAGATTATGGAATCCGGCTTACTTTTCTTATCTGCACTTTGCATCTTTGACTGGTATGTCCTAGTTAAATTTTAAAGCTACAACAAAAACATGCTGCCTTATTTGTTTAACTTCTTTCATTCTTTGTCTACTCCTGCTTGTTGTAATGACCCGACGAGTCATTTTGAGCCCTAACACACCGTTCAACAGTTCGAGGCCATGAGCAGCTTCAATTTAGGCATTATAGCTTGTATGCATGGTTGGAATTAAGTTTCGGAAAATTTTCATTTCGGAAGCTTTAGGTTAACAGAATTGACTAGGATTGGATTTTAGAGTAAACGACCTTAGAATTCGGATCTCAAGGTTCCAGTAGGTCTATATGATGATTTCGTACTTGGGCGTACGTCCAGATGTACGTCCAGATCGAGTTTTGGGTAACCCTGGAGCATTTTGGCGCCTATTGTGGAAGTTAGCATTTTGGAAGAAATTTCATAAGTTTGGGTTAAAGTGAATTTTAGTGTTATTGATGACCGTTCGGGATTTTGAGTCTAGGAATAGCTTAATACGGTGATTCTGGAGTAGGGAGCATGATCAGAAATGAATTCGGAGGTCTCTGGGTCATTTTGGGGTCATTTGGCCAAAAATAGAAATTTGAAGTCTTTTGAGAAGTTTGACCAAAAGTGAAAATTTTGATATCGGGGTTGGAATCTTATTCTAAATATTAGAATAGTTACATAATGTCAGATATTACATGTGCGCAAAATTTGAAGTCAATCACACGTGATTTGATATGTTTAAACATTGAAAGTAGAAGTTTGAAATTTTAAAGTTCATATAGTTTGGGTTGGAGGTCGATTCTTGGTTTAAGAACTGTTTGATATGATTAGAGGCCTTGAGCAAGTCAATAATATGTTCTTGGACTGGTTGATATGATTGGTTGGGGTCCCCGGGGGCCTCGGGTGGATTCCGGGTGGTTAACAGATCGAAAATAGGATTTTTGAAAGGGCTGAAAATGTTGGTTGCTAATATAATCACAATTACTAATTTTGGGCCACTCGTGTGGAGCCGTAGATGTGGCTTTGACTAGAAGTTAAGAGACCGCAGATGCGGTCATGGAGCCGCAGAAGCGAAACCGCCCCTGCGGTGGACGAGGCACAGAAGCGAAGAAGGGGAGCTTGGCGATTTTGGAGCAATCCTTAGGTGCTATTTCACCAACAAGCTTGAGGTAAGCAATTTAGGCTAGTTTTGAGATAAATACATGATTATATTGGATTTGGAGATGGAAATTTGTAGAAAACATGGGTTTTGGGGAAAAACCTAGAAAATTGATATTCTTGGGATTTGACCACAGTTTTGGATATGGAATTAAGAGAAAATCATATATTTGATTTCGTGACTTCATGGGTAAACTTTATCTTCAAAAAGTTTCAGAATCCGGGCATGTAGGCTCGAGGGAATTTTTGTCAACTTTTCGATTAGGGTTAAGAATTGATATAACATGGATCATTTGGGGTAATTGAGCATATATTAATGAATTTGTATTGTTATTGGCTATTTCAAGAGCATTGTGCATCAGTTGGAGTCTTCAAGAAGGGCGTGGAATGCCTGTTATAGATCTTAAGAGCGAGGTGAGTCTCCTTTAATTGTCCCCATAGATTATATAACTGGTTACGTGCTCCAATTTGTTTGGGCTACGTACGCATAAGGTGACAAGAGTCCATGTGTAGCTACTATTATATGTAAGTTCGGATAGTCTAGGACCCAAAAGCATGTTGTACTTGGAATATTTGTAATCTAATCGACATATAAATTGCTTAAATCTTATTAAATTGGTAAACGAGTTTCTAGAATATTAAACTTTATTTTCTTAAATCAATAAAATAGAATTGGCTTTTATTTGGATAAACATTTCCCCGATTAATTCTTAATTTGCTATTTGAGCATGTATTTCTATGTGTACCTGCGTCGCATGTAAGGTTCGTGAGCAGAATGATTGTTTATTTAAATTTTACCACGTCACATGTATTGTTCGCGAGCGAGGTAATAGATGCATCTATGGTTCGAGTCGTTCGACCCTCAGCAATGTTCAATTTACTTTTATCTTGGATCGGGCCGTACTTTCCACGATTTTACTTGCGCATGTTGTGCTTAGCAATTTCTCTGATGACTGAATTTCATATACGCTTGAAATATTGGTGAATATTAATGATTAGACTTGGGAAAGAGTTGTTATTCCATGATTAACCAATGCTAATAACTTGTGCTATCTATGCCTGCTGTATATTCTTCTCACATTAATTGCCCTAGTAAGTGTCAAAGTCGACCATCTCATCTCTACTTCTTCGAGATTAGATGGGATACTCATTGGCTACACATTGTTCTTGTATTCATACCACACTTTAGTTCATTTTTGTTGCATAGACACATGCATCACTAGTGGCCTAATAAGGTGTAGCAGCATGCTCGATACGGAGACTTAGATGAGCTGCATTTCCCGAGTCGACCTGTAGCCAGCAAATATCACTCTCAGATTACTGTATTTACTTTCTTTCCAATTTGTATTCGGGATGGCTTTTGTATTATATTATTTTCTAGAGAAAGCTCACACACTAGTGACATCGAGTTTTGGGATGGTTATATGATTGTTCAATATTAAGTGGTTAAAGACTTTATGGTTATTTCTGTTACTTTCACTAGTTGTTATTTAATGTATAAAGAAAATGTTTTCAACAAATACTAAAACTAGAATTTAATTAAGTACTTAGTTGGCTTGCCTGACAACGGTGTCAGGCGCTATCACGACCCTTCGTGGATTTTGGGTCATGACGACATGGGATCAGAGCACTAGGTTCCCTTTGGTCTAACGAGTCATGAGAAAGCCTAGTATATTCTCGCGGATCAATACGGAGACGTCTGTGCTTATCTTCGGGAGGTTACAAGGCTATTAGGAGCACTTTCCTTCTTGATTCCTCATTGTGCGATTTCATTCCTTGAGGTTTATGACCTTCTGTCCTTCTCACTCAATCTTGTGCGGCACGAACCGCTTATTATAAATAGAAATTGAAGAATTATAATGGTACTACCGATGTGGAATGAGATGTTTCTCCTTGCATAATTGATTGGGCTATTGTCATTACCTTGCAGAAGGATATCTTTTCATTTCAGCTCATTTATAGTATTCCTGAGTGCTTTGAGGCTATGCACAGATTGCTATGATTTCTCATGATTGGTTATCGTACAATATTGATATGATAGTAGGATACTTGCCTACATGTTGGAGCAATGAAAGATTTAGAAAGTAGTTCTCTCAGTGCATAATTATGGGATTCGTTATTTCATTTCCAGCTAAGAAAAGCAATTGGCATATGCATGTCCAGATTTTGATTGATAGAGTTACAAGACGTGGTGTTTTCAAGTCTGGTGGAATTTTCATTTGTGACGTGGTATCGTCGTCCTCGATTGAATGTTTTATGTTTTTCGGTGTTATGCCCTTCTGCAAATTGCATTTGGGGTAAGATATTGTGAAATAATATTGGAGAAATTACTATTACATATTACGGGGGCGGTGGTTCAGGATTGAATCGATGCTTCTAATGTTGATGACTCGAGAAAGATGATCTCCGGAAAGGTTTAATATTAGTAGCGGTTTGTAGGTTCAAGTGCTGCAAAGATAGATTTTATCTAAGGCAACATCTGAGAAGCAAAGGATGAGGAAGGACATGTGGGAAGTGTCAGGCTGTGTTTAACAATTCTAGAAGGCTAGGTATATGAAGCGAAGGTCGATTAGTTGATTAAGGAAGCAAGTGTACCCAAAGTGGGAGATTGGCAGACTTGCATAAGGGCTTTATGGTAGGATAACTACACACCTAAAGGAGTGTTTGGAATAATTTGTGAATATTAGTTATTAGTGATAAAGCTCTATAGAATTAATTTGAAGCATGGGTTATTGATGCTGCAGTGATTGTACTCTGCGCAGCAGTGTTGGAAGATTTCGACACGTAAATCCCATAGGTAGGTTATCTCTAGCAAATTGGCAGTCGCATGGTTGGTGAAGCTTCTGTGAAGAGTTTTATTGGTAATATAGAAAAAGGATCTGATATACGAATGTGATTGATGATTCAGAGTATAAAAGAGGCATTTCGCAGAAGGATCCCAAGAATTTTCGTTGTTGATTGCGCAAGGTTATGTAAATAAGAGACAAAGAATCCTGTTGAATTCTGGAGTTGTGTAATAGTGGTTTCAAGATAAGTGGGAGAGTTCCACCGCCTATGATTGGGTTGCATAGTTAACTACTTGCGAGGTTTCTGGTTATTAGCATATTGAGGGGTCATTTCAGCTACGGAGATGAACATAAGTGGTAATTAGAACAAAAAATTTGTTAAAGGTGTGCTATGGTTGCCCTTATTAACTCATGTTCAAACTTGAGGTAGGATTCATGATTTAGGCCTTGTATAGATACGGGTTTCAAGGGAAGTGATTCGGCTAGATGCTTCGCCGAGAGGGCATTCATGTGATACAAGATTCATGAAGTTGATTATATTCGGGGAAAAGTCAGAGTGGGTGGCTCTTAAAAATGATTCTAGTGGATTCAAAGGGGTAAAGTGTGGTGCCTATTGATTTCGAGCCTGTGGGTACGCTTAAAGATCAAGCTTTTGTAGTAGCTCATAAGAAGAGGCCCAAAATTTTCTATGATGGTTGACTTGCAGTGCAGCTTTTGGTAAATATGAAATGGTTCATGGGGTTTCAGAAAACATGGTCTCGTGATCCAAGATCACTCGGGATGCGTTTTGGTGGAGAATGTTATGTGTTGAATGGAGTTACGATTATTTCTAAGGCAATCAAGTATATATTTGAAGAAGATAGATTGGTTAGCCATAGTTGAATTTGCATATTGTTGGTAGTGATCACTTCCGTCAACGTGATCAAGTATGCAAGTGATTTGTGACGGTACCTGTGAGGCTTGTTAGGCGCCGTAATTAATGTTATTCATAAGTATTCTACTGTTATAGCCTGTATGTGTATGCGGGTCTTGGAAAATCTATGGTGTCTTAGAGCACTACTTAGAGATTTGCATATTCAGAGTATGAGAATTCATCTGTGTTGCTACAGTTCTTCTGAAGTGAGTTAAGTGAAAAGCTTTTATATGTCGATGTGTTAATCTATTAGTGGTTCCGAAGTTATTATGAAAATCGTGATCTATCATATAATAGCATGTTAGGTGTAGTGAGTAGTGTAGAATTTGTAGTGAAGATCAAGATTTTAGTCTGGTGTTGACAAGGATGTCACGAGCTTGGATGAGCAAGAAATGAGTCTCGATGCTTAAGGTAAGTTGGTATTGTCTTTAGCATCACCTGAAATCGGTGTTTTTTGAAAAAGGCTTTGCATCCCTGTTAAGGAGTCTTGATCTCTTTTCAGCGTTAGTGAGGATGGTGGTTTGGCTATACATATGTGTTACCTATTACGGAAAGATGTGGGAGTGTGCCCTACGGGAAGGTTGTATAAGTGGGGCATGTAGTCACTTGATTTATTGAAGAGTTAAATGGATTGTGAATATTCTAGTGGTATCGTTTATTTGAGGATTTATGCCTGGAGGACACCCAGCTTATTGGGTTGTGGACTATGGAGGATTACTCCTATTATGATGATTTTTCTTGTGTGTTATCAGAAAAAAGGGGTCATTATGGACCATTGAGAGGCTATTAGCCTACTTCAATATGATCGAAATCAGCTTGGACTTTGTGGATGGATTTAAATAAGAATATAGGCTTTATATATTACCAGATGTGTTCATCCTAACAATGCCCTCCTAATGGAAGAGTAGTCGAAGTATTGCTTCGTCGTCAACTATTTCATGTAATGATATATTGCACCATGTGAATTGTGAGACGGCTTCATGAATGTTTTACGTGTTGAGGTTTCACATAGCGATGGTGTTATATGAGCAAAATGGCTCTTGATATTTAGATCGTATATCGCACCTCAGTTGTGCTTGGGTTTTGTAGCATATAGAGCTATATGTCTCCCCAGGGATAGTATTATGGACTTGACTTGTTGGTGACCAATATTCGGTATTTTGATATAATGAGCAATCTAGCTCGGTGAGTACCTCCTTATGAGAATTTTATGTGTGGATCGTGTGGCACGCTGTCGTGGGTATATTGATTGGATCGGGTTTCATGCCGCAATAGTGTTAAGTTTAGTACAGATTCCTATATCTATTTTTATGTCTTTTGTTTCCCATCTTTCTGAGGAAAACTCATATCCTCGCTTTAACACCTTCACTGGATAGGAAGGGTACATATGGATATGATGACCGTTGCGCTATTACTGCTTGTATCCTCTTTTATGAGGAGTGCCATACCAGGTATTGCATTGATTTGATCCATATTACAAACAAACCTAGGACCCGTTTTCATTCACAAGCATGTTTAGATTATTGCTCTTCTCAAAACCTTACATTTATTATTGTTTTCAAAAACTTGTATATTTAAATTCAAAATCCCCTATTACTTGAGCCTTACTTGTTTACTTGCTAATTGAACAAATTCACAAAAAACTATCCGGACGGGAACCACACTAGTGGATCCTGAGGGGTGCCTAACACCTTCCCCTTGGGATAATTCAATCCCTTACCCTAGCTCAGGTTACGAAACATAGTTGTCATTCAACCCCATAGGTGTCATAACGCATCTTAAAACCGTTAGGTGGCAACTCTTCAAAATTGCAAAATCCATTTCCCAAAAGGAAAGAGTTTCAACAACCGAATGTCATAAACTCGATTTTTCTGAGGAAAAAGGGGGTGCGACAGTATGGAGACTCTGTTGGGGATTTTAGGCTTTTACCATTTCAAATTGTTCCTTAAATTTGTACATCTCCCTACGTGCAATTATTTGTCTAATTCCTATAAGCATTTAATTTCTTCTTTAAAAAGCAAAACAGACATATCTCCTTTGTTTCTTTCTTTTATTGCTTTAACTTATGAAACTATTGTATTTATCGTTTTCTTGGGTTTAATTATAGCATAATCATACTCGACATCATACTCCACCCGTGCCACATAAATACTATACCAACGCTTATAATGAATAGTTTCGCTCTTCCTATGTCATTACCCCTTAAATTAAAAAAGGCATATTTGCGGTAAAACTACACAATTAGCGGTGCAATCGACAGTTCCAAGCCTTCCCCTTGAGTTATCTGCTCAAGGGTACCAGTCTGAAACTCCATAGAAACTTTAATCTGCTAAATTGTGTATGTATCATGGTCAAACCTAGTCACATCAGTTATGTTTTCCACCAACTGATCCTTTAAGATAGCCTTGTCCAAAGTCCACTGGGTTTCCCTAAATCCAAACGGACTTTGTCACATTCTGTGCATTCATTTAGAGAACCAAATGCTTCATGCTAATCATTGATATTAAATAGTCGAGTCTGTGGGGGTAAGGTCCTAACCTTATTTTCCTTGCAGAAATATTAGGCACGAAGTCCCCAGATTCAACATGGTCACCAATATCAACCCAAGATTGCTAAGCTGGTAGAATGATCTGCACTGTAGTGACCGAAATCTCGTCAGAAAATATACGGGAAATCTACCGTATAACATGATCATAGAAGCTGCCACATTGTTTTGGGATTGTTAAAGGGCCCTGTTTTGCTTTGGGGACATTAAAATGACCCCTTTCCTGAAGGAGATAGGAGGACTGGCCAGTCTAATACGGGAAACTCCAGGTTTGCTATAGGCTAAGAATAGCAAAAGCAGGGGCTTCCTTAACATGATGGGTTTGAAAATGAATACAGAATTGACATGCCTCGAGGAATCATATGTCCATTTTGACTACCTGTATGAAAGGTACGGTCAATGCAAATCTTACCGTGCCTACTCTGATGAGTTTTCCATCACGTCATTGGGCCACGTCCATCACAGGGTTTTCGCCTTCATGTTTTTCTTCCTGGGTCTGATCGTATTTTCCATAAAGAAAGTTAGAACTCATACTAGGCTGGCTATGGTAACCAAAACCCTAATGGGGGGATTGGTAGGGAGGCATTCAGCATTGTACCAATGATATTTTGTAGTCATATACTGAGCCTTAGAGAAATGTCAACAAGAAGCGAAACACATGAAAGGATGCAATCTTCCACTTCAACTTTAGCTCATAAAGCTTCTCCAAAAGGGCGAATATCGACAAGAAATTCAGCGAAGGGACTGGGATGATCACTTCGCTTTCCACCATCCAAAGTGAATGAATTATATCACCCACATGTTCGCTCAGCCTGAGAATGCTAAAGGATAGTTTGAGCTATTTGATAATCTGATCGAAGCGCATGTTCAATGGATAATTGAATGGTTTTCGATAAAGGAGTTCATCGCCCGACCCAGAGCTTCACCATTCTTGATACGAATTAGTTTTTGGGGGGGACCTACCCTTGCGTCCCTCTTAGAGTTATGAGGCAAGTTTGTAGGAAGCGAGTCATCCCCATCGTCGAGATGCGCAACTTTCGAGTTGAATTTCAAAGTGATGATAGTCCCTAAAGTGCCAAGCCCAACACATGTGATATTACAAGATCGTAATGAGGAGAGACACCATCGAGCCACATAGATATCATGTCAATTGTACTCCTTTCTATTCAGGTTGGTTGGAAGACAATGGTGATGGTTTGGACCAGCCAGGGTTTGTTCGATGCCATATGATTATAGATGAAAAGTCCGAAGCGCAAGTCAGGTACAACCAACTGCACAAATGGATACATGAATGCGAGAGCGAAAGTTTATTGAGGAATGGAAGGACATGGCTACGAATACCAACAAAAGGCTAGGATACTTGTAGCGAGGGGTATAAGAACTGGAAAGGATGTTTCTCAAAAGGGTTGAAGATTGTCAAGAAGCTAAAGGGACCGAAGGTGGACATCTAGCCAGAGCATACCTGTTTGCAGCAACTTTGCGCTTTGAGGAAGCTGTTGGACGGAGCCAAGGATGCCAAATCTACGGAAGGTCCTTCTAAGACCAAGTAGATAAGAGTTTACCTTTTTGCTTTAACAATGTAACAAGGGCAATAGCCATTACTAACTTTTATTTCCTGTTTATTTGATGTCAATTTGGGATTCATCTTATTTTTATCAACGAAATGAGGCATTTTTGCATTCCAAGTTCTCCAAATCAACTTGTCGCTAGGCCCACCTTAGGCACAACGAGGTTCCAAAATTAGGATAAACTTTACATTCCTACACTATTTGTTTAAATATTGTAATACTTTTTATGATCCTCACTAACTTGGTTACCTTTTTGTTTTATTTTAGTTTTGCTATTCAAAGGTTAGTTCGTGTGCTCTAGAAACATCATCTTATTTCACAAGATCCAGTGGACATCCATCCACTCCTCTTATGTGTTATTCTCGAGGAGAAGCGAGAGGAAGGTCCTTCCATACAAGCTGTAAGCAGAGGGGCACATCTTAGCAATTGGACCATTAGGATTAACAGAGCCCTACGAGCCTTGAGGTAGCAAGGCCAAAACAAGCACTATTCACTATTTAATTTATTAAATGTTTTTCTTTCCATATTTCTCAATTTTTGCAATAAGTCCATCGATGTTCAAAACAGTTATTCAATTTCTTAAAAGCATGTTTGATTTTTCTTATGAATTAATATTTATGGCCAACGTTTTCCTCCTTAATTTACTAATACAACATTACTATTACTTGTTTTGATGAACCAATGACTGATATATGTAATGAGACGACGCAACAAACTGTCACTGATTCAGAAAAAGATGATATACCTAATAGGATGGTCAAAGTAGTTGACAACTTTGAGAATAGACCTATGTCCAACCTGGACAAAACTGAAATGTTTAACCTAGGAGATGTAGAAGACGTCAAGGATCAGTATTCACCTATCACCATCATAGAAGAAAGAATACATAGTGTTTCTAAAGAAGTATGAGGACATATTCGCCTGGTCGTATGATGACATGACCGGTCTGAGTACTTCTATTGTGGCTCACAAATGTCCAACTAATCTAATTTTTCCACCGGTAAAGCAACAACAACAACAACCCAGTATAATCCCACTTAGTGGGGTCTGGGGAGGGTAGTGTGTACGCAGACCTTGCCCCTACCCTGGGGTAGAGATGTTGTTTCCAAATAGACCCCCGGCATCCTTCCCTCCAAGAACTTCCCACCTTGCTCTTGGGGAGACTCGTACTCACAACCTCTCGGTTGGAAGTGGGGGTTGGTTACCATCACAGCAACCCCTCTTGTCTAAAGCAAAAGCTCAAAAAGTTCAAACCTGATATGAGTATGAAAATCAAGGAGGAATCACCAAGCAGATCAAAGTTATGGTTCTCGGGGTGGTTGTGTACCAACATGGTTAGCTAGTATTGTGCCAGTGCAATAGAAAGACGGGAAAGTTAGAGTCTGTGTCGACTACCGGGATCTCAATCGAGCTAGTCCGAAGGATGACTTTTGATTGCTGAATACACACATCCTGATTAACAATTGCACCAAGCATGAGCTATAGTTATTCACAGATTGTTTCGATTATTATCATCAGATCTGGATAGGTGAGGAAGATGCTGAGAAAATCATTTTCATTACGTCGTTGGGAGTGTATTGTTACAAAATGATGCCATTCATCCTGAAGAATGCAAGGGCCACCTACATGAAGGCCATGACTAGCATTTTCCATGATATGATACAAAAGGAGATAGAGGTAAATGTGGATGATGTTATAATCAAATCCAAGAAGGCCACTGACCACATAGAAGATCCGAGGAAGTTTTTCAATAGACAGCGGAAGTATAATCTAACACTAAATCTCGCGAACTGTGCATTTGGGGTTCCTACTGGGAAGTTGTTTGGGTTTATTATGAGCCGCCAAGGAATAGAACTGGATACATCAAAGGTCAAGGCCATTCAAGAACTACCACCGCCAAAGAATAATAAAGATGTGATGAGTTTCCTGGGAAGGCTGTACTATATCAGTTGATTCATCGCACGGTCTACGGTTAGCTGTGAGCTGATCTTTATTATGTTAAAGAAGGACACCGCTACCAAAAGAGTACTTGTTCACTCCACTAGTCTTGGTTCTGCCCGAGCCAAAGAGAGTGCAATTACTTTACCTTTCTATGCTAGATGAAGATTTCAGTTGGTTTTTTGGGTAGCATGATGAAATAGGAAGGAAGGAAGTAACAAGCCATTTATTATCTTAGTAAGAAGTTCACCATGCACGAGGCCCAGTATTCTCTATTAGAATGCACCTTTGTGCTTTGTCTTGTGTAGCTTAAAAGCTGAGATATTACTTCTGTGCCGATACCATGTATCTCATATTAAGGATGGATCCTTTTAAGTACATCTTTCAGAAACCTATGCCCACTAGCAAGCTATCCAAGTGGAAATTCGTAGTGAGTGAATTTGACATTGTTTACGTGACTCAGAAAGCGGTCAGGGGACAGGCGCTGGCAGACCACCTTGCTGAAAACCCAGTGGATGAAAAATAAATACCACTAGAAACATATTTTCCGGATGAAGAGGTATCATTCATAGTATAAGATATTGTAGAATCCTATGACGGTTTGAGAATGTCCTTCGATGGAGCAACAAACTTCAAAAGAGTCAACATAGGAGCAGTCTTGATATCCGAAATCGGTCAGCATTATCCAGTGTCTGCCAAACTCAGGTTACCCTGCACAACAATATGGCTAAGTATGAAGCCTACATCTTATGGTTGAAAATGGCCATTGACATGAACGTGCAAGAACGGCTAGTGATCCGAGATTCACATTTACTTATTCATTATGTACGAGAAGAATGAGCAACCAAGAAATATAAGTTACTCCCGTATCTGCATCATGTAAAACAATTGAGAAAGAGATCCACAAAGACGGAATTCTAACATGTTCCCAAAGTCCAGAATGAGTTTGGCGATGCATCGGCTACCCTATCATCTGTTATACAACATCCCGACAAGAATTTCGTTGATCTTATTCCAATGAAAATCCATAATCGGCCAGCTTACCGTACCCTTGTTGAGGAGGAAGAAGACGGAAAGCCTTGGTTTCATGATATCAATGAATACTTGGCAAGAGGAGAGTACCCGGAGCTTGCTAATATTACTCAAAAATGCACACTTCAGAGATTGTCCAACAACTTCTTTTACAGTGGAGGAATCTTGTATAAGAGGACTCCTGAAATGGGACTATTAAGGTATGCTAATACAAAAGAAGCATCCAAGCTACTAGAGGAAATTCATGCGGGGACATGTGGTCCATATATGAACGGTTTTGTCTTAGCAAAGAAGATACTCCAGGCTGGCTACTTTGGATGACTATGGAAAGAGACAACTTCCAATATATCCGAAAATGCCATCGATGTCAGATACATGCAGACATGATAAAGGTACTTCCAACGGAGCTCAAGACAACAAGCTCATCATGGCCGTTTGTTACTAGGGGAATAGACGTTATCGGACCAATCTATCTTTCCGCTTCCACCGAAAATAGGTTTATCCTATTAGCAACCTACTATTTTACCAAATGGGTCAAAACAACTTATTACAAAGCAGTAACTAAGAAAGTTATGGAAGACTTTATATGTGTCGCAATGTTTGTCGATTCAATATTCCAGATTCAATAATTATTGATAATGGCTCCAATATCAATAGCGACTTGATGAATGCTATGTGGGAAACTTTCAAGATCAGACACAATAATTCGGCAACCTACAAGCCTCAGAATAATGGAGCTGTAGAAGCCGCCAACAAGAATATCAAGAAGATATTGAAAGAAACGATAGAGAAATACAAGTTGTGGCATGATAAATTATCATTTGCTTTACTAGGGTATCATGCCAAAGTCCACACATTAATTGGGGCTTACCAATTTATGTTGGTTTATGGTACAGAGGTCATCATCCCCATCGAAGTAGAAATTCTTTCCCTAGGGCTCATATAGGAAGCTGAGCTCGACGATGCAGAGTGGGTTAAGAGTCTTTATGAGCAACTAGAACTTATAGATGGAAAGATAATAAATACAGTTTTTCATGGTCAGTTCTATCAGAATATAATGTCCAGAGCCTTCAATGAAAGAGTCAAGCCAAGATAGTTCACACCAGAGCGGCTAGTGTTAACGAAAAATTTTTCGCATCAAGATGAAGCAAAAGGGAAGTTCTCTCCCAACTTCAAGGGCCCATGCATGGTTCACCATGCTTTGACAAGAGAAGCTCTCATACTTCCAGAAAGGGAAGGGGAACTCTAACCAAAGATAATCAATTCAGATTCTGTCAAGCATTACTATGTGTAATCTTTATACTTTTCTTATATGATTTAAATTGAACTACGCCTGAATTGATTACCATTTAAGAGGGGATACGTAGGTAGCCCTATGGGTTCAGTCACAATTAAATAAAAATTTCATTTCCCCCAAAATTGGAAACTAGGGAAGAATTTTAAGGAGGACCCTTAGAATGCAAAAGTAATTTCAGCCGATCGCCGCACGAGCACCCGTCAGAAACGTCATCTAGGGCAGAATTTTGAGAAGGACCCTCAACATTCTGTAGAAAGAGACGTTGCAATGACTCGAACTACGTCACAATCGTTGGTTCATCTAAAAACTATTTTAATTTTACATTTATGACATACTATTACAAAATCATGTGTGTTTATTACTGAAACTACTTCATTTAGCAACTCTACCCCAATGATACAAATGGTTTCACCAGATCAAAGCAAAAAGAGTCAAGAAAAGCTAGTGGGGATATGAACTAACTTTTCGCTCTATACAAAAGTCATGATTTTTCATTGGATGCAGGCACAAGGATTGCGAAATCATTAAAACATACTGCACACTCATGGAACAAACGTTGTTCAAGAATGCTACTCTCTTCATCATTACACTAGCCATCATTTTCTATCTGCACACTAATGATGTCCTGTATAGCACAATGCTCTCAGTAATCACAACGCCACAATATGCTATCAGCTAAGAAAACTCTACTATTAATTTGTAATCTTATTCCTTACATTTGGCTACCATTCTGCCTTCCCCGAGGTTAAGCTCTACCTCTATCTGCATCTACATTGCATAATGCTACCATTCTTCCTTCCAACTTGCATAAGGAAACAATTCTACCTTCAAACTTATATACGTCTACTAGTTTGCCTTCCGAGGTTAAGCTCTACCTCTATCTGCAACTGTATTGCATAAGGCTACCATTCAGCCTTCCAACTTGCATATAGCTACTATTCTGCTTTCCAAAGTTAAAATCTACCTCCATATGCATATTTTATTGCATAAGACTGCTATTCCGCCTTCCGAGACTAAATGTTGTCACCATCCATATCTGCATGGTTGAATGATCTCCACATTGTACAACTACATCATCACATTGCACGGCTGAAAGATCTCCATATTGCACGGCTGAAAGATCGCCTCATACTACATTGCACGGTTGAATAATTACCTTATTCTACATTGCACAATTGAAAGATCGCCTCACACTACATTGCACGGCTGAAAGATCGCCTCATTCTATATTGCACGGCTGAAAGATTTCCACATTCCATGGCTGAAAAATCACCACATTGCACAGCTGAAAGATCGCCTCGTACTGCATCTGCACGGCTGAAAGATCTCCACATGCTACTGCATCCTTCATGGTCTGAAATATTTCCAACTCATCCAAAGGCGTCATCGTTTGGAGGAACCATTTTCATAGACCGAGAACACCATGTCATGGCTTGAGAATTTCTTTCAATCTTTTGCATATATTTATTCAAAAGCGTCATGGTTTCGAGGCACCATCCTTAAAGCCCGAGAACATCATTTCATGGCCTGTGAAGTCTTTATTATACGCTTCATGGCCCAAGACACCATGGTCTGAAGATGCCATTCTTAACTGTCCAAAGATAGCAATCATGGTCCAAGTGGAATTTGCATCAATACATGCTTGTATTGCTTATTTGCAGGCAGACTTGCAAGAAATAGATGTCCCGGCAGGAGCAATTCCACTCTAGTGCCCGTAACCATATAAAACCTAACCATTCCTGTAAATCGTTCACTCACCCAGCCCTAGATATTACATCCGTTCTTGAAATCACCTCATCGGCATACTCAGTGTGTGAATCTTGAACTACATACGACCTGATTCCTATAGAACTAGGGATATGTAGGCAACTCAGAAGCCGGGATGCGGCCTAAATCTTTTACAAAATAGTTTCGCTCAGTCAAAATTGACCATCATATCTTTACCCCATAACTCTTTCATCATTTCGGGGTAAAGAAGGGCAGCTGTTGATACCTACTTTTTCTCTATATATTTTAGGTATGCAAGTTTTTTCCAAAATAGCATAAATAAGCATGTCCAAATGTTTTATTATTTTTACAAATTTTTTAAAGGTTTAAATTGGTGTATTTTTCCCTTTTTTATCCATAAAATCTCAATAACTATTTCAAAAATTATTATTTGGGTAATTCATCTATTGGATTTTCATATTTATCACAAAATATGGCGAAAGTAGTTTTTACATATTTTTACAAATTCATTTAGTATTTTAAAAGGTAAATTGCACATAATTGCAATACTAGCCATTTTTATAGTTTTTTTTTTCAAGGAAAGTAGAGCCAATTCATTCACACAATAGAAAACAAGAACATATTTAAGGCATAAGAATTAGAAATGGACCTCAATGTGTGGACTATGGATTAAATTTCAGCAACTCAAATCAACTCCATTTGAGGCATAAAAATGGAGACCTGTCAGATCTGCAACTGTTCTGGCGGACAAACAAGATCACGTCTCAAAACGCTTTAAGGCTAAGTTGAAGATAGCAACAAGAATAACCAAATAAATGTTGAAATGAAGGTGGAGCTCGACTTAAACTGAGATTTTCAATTAACGAGAACCTCAGCCATTAGAAATTTGATTTGGATGTAAAATTGCTATGGCCTACGATGATGAGTAGAACCTCAATCACATGCGCCGATGAACCACGGACTCTGACCTCAAACAGACTCAAATCCAGACCTCAAAACTTGCCAGACTCGATGACGTTACTGCCACGATGACGACGACACTATTAGTTCAAAACTCGTCCGACATAGAAGTGAAGATATCGGGTGTTTTTGCGTGCATACAAAGAAGCAGTAGTGGATCCAATGGTTTCTTGGGTGTGGGTGTTCGTGAGCAAGTGTATTCCAGCGGGTTTCAGGCAGTGAGGTCCGGCGGCTTGGGTTGGAGTGAAGGAGATGATATCAGGGGTCGTTTATGTTGTGTGTGGGGATACAATTTTTTCCTGTTCTAGGGTGTGTTCAAATGGTTAAGCGACAGAGAAGAGGGGTCTTGGGCGGCAGACGGTGTTGAGCAGAGGAAGTTCGGCGGTGGCGCTCATTTTTTCTTTTTTTTTCTAGGGTTTCTATTATGTCTCAAGGTATGAGAAGAAGATCCCATTGTTGGGGTTTTGTGTTCCATCTCCATGAAAAACGGGAAGGACATACGATGAGAGGTCCTTTTGTTTTGGTAAAAATGGCTGGCCAGTTTTATAGTTTAACTGTGTCATATATTAATAAAATTGAGTTTGGTATTTTAAAATTGTTAATTATGTGTCATAAATAATATTAGTATTTTCAATTTATTTTTAAAAAACTATTACTATTTTTAATAAATTAAAAAGGAAACGTGGCTATGTGAATTTTAGCCAAATTGGCTTTCAATTTAACCCCAAATCATACCAAATTTCTTGACTCGTTTCTAATTAAAACCTGACCCCTAATACTTTTAAAACCAACCAAAACCCATATCCCCACATACCCTTTAAATCTAGGTTGTTGATTATTTAGATCAACGGCCACCATTGTCCCTTACCATTTTTAACCCCTAACTGACCCCTTATCCTAAATCATTTCTCACCACTCGCCGCCGTTGAATCCGTTCCTCTCAAACACTCTCTGTAACTTCACCTAAATCCTATCGACCGCCACCCAAATCCACCCTGATCCCTTTTAATCTCTAACTAATCCATGGATTCCCATGGCAGTTTGAGGTGTGTACTTGTCTCCTATGTCTCTGGTCTTTTTCCAGCCACCCATGACCATTCAATTCAGATCCATGGATTTTCTAGGTGGATCAGTAACCTTTCGAAGTCTTTCTCACTTTCCTAGGTTCTCCAAAACCCTAGCTTTAGGAGCTTTTTAATTTTCTTACAGATATGTCTTAGATGTGTTCTTGTTATGAACTTTTTAGTGTTTTCTCAAAGGTTCCTCAATTTTCTTGCAAAGTAATCCTTCATTTTCAAATTAGGGTTTCCTAATATTTTCTCTGATTTTCAGTGTGTTTTATAAGTTTACTATGTTAAATGATTTTCTTATGTTTTCTTCTATCTAGTTCATCGCGTTAAAAACCCTACATACTTTTGGGTTTTGTCCGAAATCTGAAGTTGCCTTTGTTTGTTTGTAAGTATGTTTTTTTGTTTGAGTCCTTTTTGTTTGAATCCCTTTTCCTGTTTGATTTACCCAGGTTCTGAGTTCACACAATTTTTTAACTTGACTACTGCATAAACCAATCTTAAAAGGGTTTTCCTCACTTATTACTATGAATTCCTTATTTGTTTCTAACTTTATTTACCTGTTAAGACATATTTCTTCACTTTGGTTCTACGTATGATCCATGACCGCTTGACCTTGTTGATTACCATGCTTTGAATAGTCCTTAGCAGATTCATGCCACTCCTATATGTCTTTGTTCATCCAGTTTGATCCATTTTCTCAATATGTACGACCCTGAATGTCTAATACGCCCGTTCTTTCCTATTTATATGTCGAAGTGCAGAATCATGAACACTTCTTCATGGATCATGATTTTCTTAAGTGACAGTTTAATTGCAAGGTTTTCTTGTAAACCCTAATTTTACTCATTTGTTTAAACTGATTGATTCCCTTCGTTTAATTACTATTACGTTTACCTTGAATACTTTCCCAAAATTAAGTATATTTTGTACTTAGACTCAAATATTTACCTTATACTTTTACTACCCCCTTATATGGAAAGAATCGACCTGTCTCAAAATAATTTCTTTCCTCAATTAACTCTGTTAGTATCCATTTTAGTAGTATTCCCTTTATTAAAGGGAATCACTTGAGTTGATTGATTCTAATTGTGGTTATTTTCATGTTTTTGTTAGGACTTTACTTATTACCTTAATATATACTCATTTTTAAAATTATAAATACCCTACCCTCTCTTCTTCAAAAGACACAAATAATTGAGTTTATAATACACACTTACACCTTCAAAACTCTTTCTTTCTCAATCACCACTTCTGCTACTACTTTGTCTAGCCGGCTGAAAGCTAAGGCTTTACTGTTGAATCTTACTTACTTTTCTTTTCTGCACTTTGCTACATTGATTGGTATGTCCTATTTTAATTTTAAAGCTCCAACAACAACATGATGCGTTATTTGTTTCAACTTCTTTCATTCTTTGTCTACTCCTTCTTGTGGCTCTGTTAAGGTACATTACTAGTATGCTATAATTTCTCCCCTACCCCTTTAGATTAATACACTCCCTTATTTTTGTTTCAAGGCATGCTCTGTCTGTCACTTATTGTGCACTTGCCATCCCAAGTCTCTATCCTCTGAATGTGCTTATGTTCTTTCTTACTAGCCTGTGATCATGCCAATATCAGTCGTTGCTGTGCAGGTCCACTCGTCCTAAGACCCTTGATGGGGTTGTGTTTATAGTCAGATTTCTATGTGCTCCAAATCCCTTGACCCCCTTGTGTGACTACTGATTCTTTGTATAATCCCATCTTGGAAGTTTGAGTTTTATTTACTACTACAACTTCTTTCAAATGACCTCTGCTACTAATTACTTTCAACGCAGTTTCTAACAAACTCTATTTTAATCTATGTCTAGAACTCTCACCTACTCTTAGAATCTAGATTCTGCTCCTTTTCTACGAGCCTTGACTTGGGACCTTTGAGATCCCTCTGAACTTGGACACATATGAGCTAGCCCTTCGACACTACACTATTTCTATTTGGATATGAAAATCTAGGTCTAAGAAGTTCTAGGGACCTCTTGAGATCTTTAGGGAACTTTGACACACCTAAATATGAGAAAGACTTTGGAATAATATTGGTATTGAAGTGATTAATTACATAACTCGGACATGAAGTCAATATAAGGCTTCCTATTGTAGTAGTTTTTAATTTTTGCACTTATTTCATAACTCAATCATTTGGTATGTAATAATTTATAAACAAGTATAGGGTTGGCTAGTGAAAAGGGCTGGGAAATATGCATGCTATCAAAAATGATAGAAAACATGTTATTAGATTTACATTCCTACTTGCGTAATAGAATCCATGCTTCGGACCCATTTTATGCATTAGAGATCATGTTCCTTAGGATTTACACTTATCATTTTGAGCATGTCCATTTCACTATCATACCACTTAGCAAATCATGTGTTAGATATGTTAATAACCAGTTTTTCTGCAATTATATTTCTATTGCCATGGACACATAGAGATTCTGTTTTAGGATAAAACAACACTAACAAGCATATCACCTCTAGCATATTCTGGAAAATCATGTTTCAGATGCTGAAATATTTGTACATATAGAAATCCTGCTCAGGATTCTGTATATATAAATCATTTTGTACCTCTTACATTTAGATACCATGTATTTAGGATCTCATTAATATTCACTTTAGCACACTTAAGCTAATCATGAATGCATAAAAGGAATAAAAAAATTTACTTTTTAGTCTTTACAATTAACTAACAATAATTCTATGTGCTGAACACTTAGAGCAGTATGTTTAGTTAATAATAGTAATCTCCAACTAACTTAATAATCCAGATGCCTAGGCAAGCCTAAGGTAATTACATAAAATAAAAATGGAACTGCCACTGTTTAATTATCAACTGCTATAACTAGCAGACAAGCCTGATTGGGACTTTTTTTCTAAGTTATATCATTAATTTGGTTGTGACTCAAACACCATGCATTAGGATTTTTAAAATTCAGACCTTAACTGTGTTCTAAGTCATGTTGTTTATATGGATTATTTGGGGAGGTATACATAAGCCTTCTAACTACTTACATGTTTCCCTTTTAAATGCACTCCTACTTGTTTTTGTATGTCGCATTATCATTTTACCTTTAAACCTAAGAGTCAGCCCAAAGCCTCCCTCATATTGGAATAGTGTTCCTAAATTCCTCCGAGTCTGAAAGGAATGGGACGGGTAACAGCATACAATAAAGGTCGTGACCTAACCTCGCTTTAACACCTTCATAGGATGGGAATGGTAGACATGGATATGATGACCAGTGCGCTAATACCATTTGTATCCCCTCTTATAAAGAGTTCCATTCTGGGAATTTCATTGATGTGATCCATATAACAAATAAACCTTGGATCCTTTTTCATTCACAAGCATGCTTAGATTAAAGCTCTTTTCATAACCTTGCTTTTATTGGTTTTTTTCAAACACTTTTTTAGTTAAATTCAAAATCCCTTATTACTTGAGCCTTACTTGTTTACTTGCTAATTGCACAAATTCACAATAAATTATCTAGCTAGGAACCATTCTAGTGTATTCTAAGGGGGCCTAACACCTCCCCCTTGGGATAATTTCAAGCCCTTACCTATCTCTAGTTACCAAACATAGTTGTAGTTGAACCCCATAGGTGCCCCGACATACCTTAAATCGTTAGGTGGAGACTTTTCAAAATTGCAAAACCCCTTTCCCAAAAGGAAAAAGTTGTCCCAACCAAATGTCATAAGCCCGATTTCTGCGAGGAAAATGGGGGCGCGACACTCACTGGTGTATGTACAGACTCTGGAAGGGCTCCCTCAGCCCAAGCACTAATATGAGCACGGAAAACGCATGTGATGCACATACAACTCACGTGCTATTGTATTTATATCCTCACAATCAGGCCCTCGACGTCACTTCGTCATCAATCTATCCAGTCTCTTGACTCATAACACTCATGATGAGTAGCCCAAATCATTGATATGAGATGTGCCAATAACCATTATCAAGGATTGAGATACAATACATAATGATGAATGTGACTGAGTATATAACTAAAATGAAGCAAATAACTCACCAGCAAACAACGACCACTATGGGTCCCACTAATAGCAACATATAGCCTTAACATGATTTCTAGCATCAACTACAGCTCAGGTGCTATAACAAATAGAATATAGTAGAAATATTCTGATAAGACATCTACATAGTTTTATGAAATTGACTAACTCAAAATTTACACACTGCACTCCTACATGCCCATCGCCTAGCATACATGTCACCTCAATCATTAATCACATAACATGTAATTCAGTGTTTCACACCCTTAACATTAAGTTTAGAAGTGCTACTTACTTTTAACAAGACAAATCCAATACCAAAAACAAGCTGCACAATGCTCCTAAAAATAACATCAGACACGTACCAACCTCTGGATACTCGAAACTAGCCAAAAGAAATTCAAATGCATCAAATGAAGCCCAAGGAAACTATTCCAAATGAATTGCTAAGTTCTTAATCAAAAGTAAAAATTTCAACTCAAAGTCAACCTCTGGACCCACGGCTTCGAATCCAACAATACTTATAAAATCTGACAATCCATTCAATTACGAGTCCATCATTCTAATGTCACTCAAATCTGACTGGGAATTGATGTTCAAAATTTGAAAATTAAGACTAAAACATGTAGGCTTTAAAATACTAGTTAAATGATGAAAGCAATGATACATTCAAGTATATTAACCAAATTCTAGTTAGAATCACTTACCTCGACTAATTTCTTGAAAACCCGACAACAAATGCCAACAAAACTAGCTCCCAATGACCAAATGTGAAATAATACTCTAACCCTCATTCATAAGTAAAACGTCTGACCTCTCATTCTGCTGACCGCACCTTTTTTGTGTGGTCCGCACATTCTTGGATCCGCAGCCACAATCCAAATTGTGCGGTCGTACTTCAATAATAACTACACTCCTAGGCTTCAGTAAAATACCTATAACTTTATGTACAAATATTTAAATGATGATTTTTATACTTTCCTAAAAATAAGACTCAAAGGGATGCAACTTTCGTTTTTTATTCATCTTAAAATTCCTTATGGATTAAAAGATATAAGCTTCTGAAGTGAGACAATCAACCTGCAGATTATCCTTTTTGCAGTCGCATGTTTCCTATGCGATCCGCAATTTTCTTCTACGTCCATAGTTTTCCTTTGCATTCTAAAGCTGAGGCTTCGCCTCAGCACTCCAGAATGTGCCCCCACACTTCTCTCGCTCCAGAACATCATTAAAGTGCCAAAATGCCCAAACCTTTTCAAAACTCACTTGAGAGTCACTTGGGGTCATTGGGACCCCATCCAAACATACCAACAAGTATACTAAAACACGATACAAACTTACATTTTGATGCATTCAACATATAACAATATCAAAGTGACAAATCATACCCCAAAAATTAATGTTAATGAACTTTTGTCATCAACTTTAAAAAACTCGCGACGAAACCTATCAAATAAACCCATATTGAACCCAAGTTTTGCACACAAGTATGAGTTATTTTGATTCTGTGAACCACGATCCAAAGCCATTATCATCAAAGCCAACTCTTGGTCAAACTATAAACTTTCCAAACATTCAAATTTCAAATATTTACCAATTTATGCCGAAACCTTCTAGAAACCTCTAATTGTAAATCCCAGCATATGCCTGATTCCAAAATCAACATCTGGACATAGTGGAACCATCAAAATTCAAATCTAAGGTCAAATACTAAAAAGTCAAAATTGGTCAATTCGTCCAATTTAAATCTTCCAAGTTGAGAATCATTCTTCTAAATCAATTTTGAATAATTTAGAAGTCAAAATTGCTAATTCACACAAGTCATAATACATCATATGGAGCTACTCATTCTCTCAAACCACTGAGCGGAGTGTAAAGGCTCAAAACAACTTGTGGGGTCGTTTTAATGCAGGATTATGCTTCTCGGCGATTGAAGGTTCATGAGAAAATAATCGTATGCATAATTTAAAGGCACTATCAATATGCCATTCCATATGAGGTCTATGCCAACCATCAGAGTCTCCAACATCTACTCAAGCTGACATCCTTAATCTTTGGCAGTGGAGATGGTTGTAGTCGATGAAAGAATATGATACCACCAAATTATATCAAATAGGGAATGCCAATATTGTATCCAATCCATTGAGTAGAAAGGCTAAAAGCATGGTTAGTTTGGCATATTTACCGATAGCTGAGAGGCCACTACCTACGGATGTTCAGGCTTTGGCCAATTGATTTGTGAGATTAGATGTTTTGGAGCCTAGTCGAGTTCTTGCTTGTGTTGTGGAACAGTCATTGATGTTGGAACGTATCAAGGCTTACCATTTTAATTATCCTCTCTTGTTGGTGTTGAAGGAAACGGTACAGTGGGGTGGTGGTAAAGATGTTATGATTGGTGAATATGGTGTTATACATCTTTAGGGTTGGATTTGTGTTCCAAATATTGATGGGTTGCGAGAGTTGACCTGTAAGGAGGATCATAGTTTGAATTTTTACATTCAACCAAGTATCAAAAAGATGTATAATTACTTAAAACAACACTATTGGTGGAGGAGAATGATAAAAGATATTGTTACTTACGTCTCTCGGTGTTTGAATTGTCAACAGGTGAAATATGAGCATCAGAAACTAGGTGGGTTGATTTAGAGAGTAGATATATCGGAATGGAAGTGGAGCTTATCGCGATGAATTTTGTGGTAGGCTTACCAAGGACCTTGAGGAAATATGATTCATTTTGGGTTATTGTGGACCAATTGACTAAGTATACAAACTTTATTCCGGTGATGACTTCCTACTCTTTAGAGTGGTTGGCTTATATTTACATCCAGAAGATTATCCATCTGCAGGACATGCCTATTTTTATCATTTTTGACCGAGACACAGTATTCACATAGCATTTTTGAGAGTCGTGTAGTGTAAGTTGGGCATGGGATTCAACCTGAGTACCGCATTTCATCCTCAAACAAACAGACACTCTAAGTGCACCATTCAGATCTTGGAGGACAACTTACATGCTTGTGTTATTTATTTTGAAGGTTCATGGGATGATTTTCCACCACTATTAGAGTTCACCTACAAAAACGTTACTAGTTGAGTATTTATATGGCGTCATACATGGCCTTATATGGGAGGCAATGTCATTCATCAATTGATTGGTTTGGGCCCGGTGAGGCTAGATTATTGCATAGCTATTTGGTTTGTGATGATATGGAGAAGGCTAAAGTGATTCATGAGTGACTTTGTAAATCTCAATCCATGAAAAAAAGGTATACGAATAGGAAGGTTCGGGATGTGGTCTACATGGAAGGTACGAAGGTTCTTCTTCGAGTGTTGCCCATGAAGGGCGTGATATGGTTTGGAAAGAAGGAAAAGCTGAGCCCGAGGTTTATTGGACCATTTAAGATCTTGAAGACAGTTGGGGAAGTTGTATATAGGCTTTAATTGCTTCTTAGCCTAGTAGGGTATAATTATTTCACATTTCCATGATTCGGAAGTACCATGAGGATAGATAGTATAGTTTGGACTTTAGCACGGTTCAACTTGATGAAAATTTGACCTATAAGGAGGGGCATATGGCTATTATAGACCGACAAGTTCGTAAGTTGAGATCCAAGAGTTTTTATTCCATTAAAGTGTAATGGATGGCTCGACCGATCAAGGAGGCTATGTGGGAGTCCATGTCTGTTATGCAGAGTAGATACCCCTACATTTTTACAAGTTCAAGTACTTTTCTACAGACGAACATTTGTTTTAGAGATAGAGAAAGTGACGACCCGATAGATCATTCATTACCAGCCTTAATTTTAGTGTTTTGATACCTCTCATAGATTCATTTGATATTTGCCAATTTTCATGCATGGAAAAAATTTGGACTTAGTTCATTTTATAATTTTTCAACCAACTTTCTATAGAGATGATTTTTGGTAAACGGTCTCTTTCCAAATTCATTGGTAAGAATCTCTTACTTTTCATCAGTTTTTAACATCAAATAAATCTTCAAATTTCATGGTAGAAATCATGGGTTATGGGTAGAATTTAGGAATATATTTAAAATAGAGATCTAGACCTCAAATTGAGATAAAATTCCAAAACAAATCACATATCTGTGCTCGGGGGTGAATGCGTAATCGGGATTTGTGTTCGGATCTCAAATTTTTGAACAAGCGGGCCTAGGTTTGACTTTTGTTGACCTTTTTAATTTAGAGAAATATTGAACATTTTTTATTTGTGAGTTGTTTTTAAAGCTTATTTTTGTATTTTTTGAACAATAAGTGTTTAGATTAGGTTGGGTTGAAGGATTGTTCGAAAGGCAAGGCTGTGATTGATTTATGATTTTGTTTTGGAGTGAGGAAATTGTCTTGTTTAACTTTCCCTTGAGGGAATTAGGAATTGTCAGTTTATTTGCTGCGTGAATTATGTGTCAAAACTGCGCATATGCGAGGTGACGAGTGTATATGCATTGTCATGGGTTATATCATATGGTTTGGGATATTTACCTTTATGTCATCACTTATTACATGTTATTTCTAGTTATATGCTTTGGTTGCTACATTATCTTACTTGTTATCCATGTTGAAAATAAAATAAACTTGATTTTGTTATAATTATTTGGGCTTAAGAAATTATGAAAAATAAATAGCCCAATTCCGGAACATTCTAGGCAACTCTAGATTCCGGAACGTTCTAGAGAACTCTAGTCCATTTGAGCTTGGAAATACTCTAGAATTCTCCATAGAATTCTAGCACATGTACCTAGCTAGAAAGTAATAGAACTCTCTAGACTCTCTAGAATTCTCCATAGAATTCTAGCACATTTACATAGCTAGGAAATGGTAGAACTCTCTAGACACTCTAGAGCTTGGCAAGCCTCAACTATAAATATGGGATGGCATTTGGCATTTGTATAACACACAACACACAACATATAAAGCCAAAAAAAATCAAAAACAAGTTTGAGTAGTAAAAGTTTCTCTTCTCCAAAATCTTTCTACTCTTCCAAAATTCCTTTAGCCTAAAAGCCTCCCTCCAAATATTAATAGCAATCCTCTTCCAACAAAGTGGTATCAGAGCCACAAGATTCTAACCAAAAATTTCTAAAACCATGGCAAATGGTGTTGCATCCTTCCAAGTTCCTATGCTCAACAAGAGCAACTATGATAATTGGAGTATCAAGATGAAGGCTCTCCTAGGTGCACATGATGTTTGGGATATTGTAGAGAAAGGCTACAATGAGCCCCGAGATGAGTCTACATTATCCCAAACTCAAAATGATGGTGTGAAGGATTCAAGAAAAAGAGACAAGAAAGCTCTCTACCTCATCTACCAAGCATTGGATGATGATGGGTTCGAGAAGATCTCAAGTGCAACCACTGCTAAGGAAGCGTGGGAGAAACTCCAAACGTCTTGCAAAGGTGCCGAGCAAGTAAAGAAGGTACGTCTCCAAACATTAAGAGGAGAATTTGAGTCTTTACATATGAAAGAAGGGGAGTCCATTTCCGACTATTTTTCAAGGGTTTTGGTGGTTTCAAATCAAATGAAAAGAAATGGTGAAAAATTGGAAGATGTTAGAATTATTGAGAAGATACTCCGGTCATTAACTTCCAAATTCGAGCATATTGTCATAACAATTGAAGAAATTAAAAATTTGGAGGAGATGTCAATTGATCAATTAATGGGATCCTTACAAGCATATGAAGAAAAGCATAAGAAAAAACAAGATATAGTGGAGCAATTATTCAAGATGCAAATAAAAGATAAGGAAGAAAATATCGGAAATGGACGAGGTCAATATGGAAGAGGTCGTGGTCGTGGACGAGGTCGAGGCCATGGACGTGGACGAGGAGGTTTCAACAACAATGAAGAAAGAAGAGAATACCCAAGTCATGGGAGAGGCAACCAAGGTGCAAGGTACGATAAATCTCAAATCAAATGTTATTCTTGTCAAAAATATGGACACTATGCTTCACAATGTAGAGGGTCTCAAACCAAAGTCGAAGAGACCGCCAACCTTGTGGAGGATAAGGGCCAAAAAGATGTGACCCTACTTCTAGCATACAAAGGAGAAGAAGGGAGACAAGACAACACTTGGTACCTTGACACCGGGGCGAGCAATCATATGTGTGGAAAGAGGAGCATGTTCGTGGAGCTCGACGAATCGGTGAGTGGTAATGTCTCTTTTGGTGATGAATCAAAAATACCAGTGAAAGGCAAAGGTAACATCCTAATCCGCTTGAAGAATGGAAATCACCAATTTATCTCAAATGTCTACTATGTGCCCAACATGAAAAATAATATATTGAGTTTGGGGCAACTCTTAGAGAAGGACTATGACATTCACATGAAAGATCATAGTCTTTCCATAAGAGATAATAAAAATAATTTAATCACTAAGGTGCCTATGTCCAAAAATAGAATGTTCTTGTTGAACATTCAAAATGATGTTGCAAAGTGTCTTAAAGCTTGCTACAAAGATGTATCTTGGCTTTGGCATCTTCGATTTGGGCGCTTGAATTTTGGAGGCTTGGAGCTACTATCCAAAAAGGACATGGTGTGAGGACTACCATCCATTAGACACCCCGATCAAGTATGCGAAGGATGCCTACTCGGAAAGCAATTTCGGAAGAGTTTTGCAAAGGAGTCAAGCTCGAGAGCCCAAAAGCCATTGGAGCTCATACATACCGACATATGTGGTCCGATCAAGCCAAGCTCCCTCGGTAAAAGCAACTATTTCCTTCTATTTATTGATGATTTTTCTAGAAAGACATGGGTGTATTTCTTGAAGCAAAAATCGGAGGCAAGTATTCAAGAAATTCAAAGCGGCAGTGGAGAAAGAAAGTGGACTTCACATAAAGGCCATGAGATCCGATCGTGGAGGCGAGTTCACTTCTAGAGAGTTCCAGAATTTTTGCGAGGAGCATGGAATAAGGCGTCCACTAACGGTACCAAGGTCCCCCCAACAAAATGGAGTGGTGGAAAGGAAGAACCGGACAATTCTAGACATGGCGCGGAGTATGCTAAAGAGCAAGAAGCTACCAAAGGAATTCTGGGCCGAAGCAGTAGCGTGTGCAGTCTATCTACTCAACCAATCACCAACAAGGAGCGTGTGGGGAAAGACACCACAAGAAGCTTGGAGTGGAAGGAAGCCAGGAATCTCCCATCTAAGAGTCTTTGGAAGCAAAGCATACGCACATGTACCTGACGAGACACGGAGCAAGCTCGATGACAAAAGTAAGGCGTTCATCTTTATCGGGTATGATTCCAACTCTAAAGGCTACAAATTATATAATCCAGATACTAACAAGCTTGTGATAAGTCGGGACGTGGAGTTTGATGAAGAAGGAGAATGGAATTTTGGTTCTCACAAGGACTTTAATTCCATTATTCCAACCGAAGTAGAAGAACAAAGATCTACAGCAGAGGATGCCTAGCAAGAGCTAACTACTCCACCTACCTCGCCAACAGTAGTTCAAGAAGACTCGCCACCATCGTTTCTGAATTAAACGAGCGAGGAACGCGCAAGGAGTTTGGAAGACATTTATGAAGACACTGAAAGGTTAGAAGACCTAACTCTTCTTTGTCTATTTGCTGATTGTGAACCAGTTACCTTTGAAGATGCCGTACAAAGTAAGAAATGGCGAGATGCAATGGATGAGGAGATCCAGTCCATTGAAAAGAACGACACCTGGGAGCTGACTTCACTTCCAAAAGGGCAAAAGGCGATCGACGTCAAGTGGGTGTACAAGGCAAAGAAAAACTGTAAGGGAGAAATCGAAAGATACAAGGCGAGGCTTGTTGCAAAAGGATACAGTCAAAGAGCCGGCATCGACTATGACGAGGTATTTGCCCCTGTAGCCCGTTTAGAAACTGTAAGACTAATAATTTCTCTGGCAGCTCAAAATAAATGGAAGATACACCAAATGGATGTAAAGTCGGCATTCTTGAATGGAGTCCTTGAGGAAGAAGTTTACATCCGACAACCTATGGGCTATGAGGTGAAGACGCAGGAAGACAAAGTCTTAAGATTGAAGAAGGCGTTATATGGACTAAAGCAAGCACCAAGGGCGTGGAACAGTAGGATCGACAAGTACTTGCAAGAAAATGACTTCGCCAAATGCCCACATGAGCATGCGCTCTATGCTAAGATGAAAGATGGAGATATCTTGATCGTTTGCTTGTACGTGGATGATTTAATCTTTGCAGGAAATAACCAAAGGATGATCGATGAGTTCAAGCAAGCGATGGCTAAAGAGTTCGAGATGACTGACATTGGGCTTATGGCGTACTATCTTGGCATTGAAGTCAAACAACTTGAGGATGGAATTTTCATCTCACAGGAGGGCTATGCGAAGGAGATCCTATAGAAGTTCAAGATGGATGATTGCAACCCAGTCAACACACCGGTGGAGTGCGGGATCAAGTTGTCGAAGCATGATGAAGCTGAGAAAGTGGAAACGACGATGTTCAAGAGCTTAGTTGGGAGCTTACGATATTTGACTTGCACGAGACCCGATATTCTCTACGCCACCGGCCTCATAAGTCGCTACATGGAGAATCCAACTACTACACACTTGAAGGCTGCAAGAAGAATTCTCCGCTACCTCAAAGGTACAATCAACTTTGGCTTGTTCTATTCAACTTCTAATGATTATAAGCTTGTTGGTTATAGCGATAGCGATTGGGCCGGAGACATTGATGATAGAAAAAGTACCACGGGCTTCGTGTTCTTCATGGGAGACACCGCCTTCACTTGGATGTCCAAGAAACAACCAATTGTCACTCTATCCACATGTGAAGCTGAGTACGTTGCCGCTACCTCCTGTGTATGTCATGCAATTTGGATGCGAAGTTTGCTAAAGGAGCTCGAATGGCCACAAGAAGATCCAACTACAATTTGCGTGGATAATAAGTCGACGTTGGCGTTGGCGAAAAATCCGGTGTTCCATGATCGAAGCAAGCATATTGACACACGCTATCACTACATAAGAGAGTGCATCACAAGAAAGGATGTACAAGTAGAGTACGTGAAGTCGAAAGACCAAGTTGCGGATATCTTCACCAAGCCACTCAAGCAAGAGGACTTCATCAAGTTAAGAAGTCTGCTTGGAATGACAAATCAAGTTTAAGGGGGGGTGTTGAAAATAAAATAAACTTGATTTTGTTATAATTATTTGGGCTTAAGAAATTATGAAAAATAAATAGCCCAATTCCGGAACATTCTAGGCAACTCTAAATTCCGGAACGTTCTAGAGAACTCTAGTCCATTTGAGCTTGGAAATACTCTAGAATTCTCCATAGAATTCTAGCACATGTACCTAGCTAGAAAGTAATAGAACTCTCTAGACTCTCAAGAATTCTCCATAGAATTCTAGCACATGTACATAGCTAGGAAATGGTAGAACTCTCTAGACACTCTAGAGCTTGGCAAGCCTCCCCTATAAATATGGGATGGCATTTGGCATTTGTATAACACACAACACACAACATATAAAGCCAAAAAAAATCAAAAACAAGGTTGAGTAGTAAAAGTTTCTCTTCTCCAAAATCTTTCTACTCTTCCAAAATTCCTTTAGCCTAACAGCCTCCCTCCAAATATTAATAGCAATCCTCTTCCAACAATCCATGCCTTACTTTTTATCTATCATTTAGTTGTTACCTTTGATTTACTCATTTCACGCTCAATGTTTGCTTCCTTGCTATATGTTCCTACCTATATTAATTGTATATCGTCATTGTCTCATATCATTACTTGACATTATTTCCATTACATTACTCGTTGCACCTTATCATGTTATATCCGATTGCGTGAGACATTTAGTTGTTCTTGTATTAATAAATTGTTGTAGTTTTTGATTACATGTATTGATTATTCTTGTTACGTACTGGTAGTACCTTGATTTTCTATATAATTTATTTAGATTATGTTTTGAGACTACGTTATTGGTTGTGTTGCATTATTTATGTTAATGAGTTGATATATTTGGAAGGGGTTGCGCTCCACATAAGTTCTAAAATAAATTCATATTGGGACGGGTTGTACATTGTAAGAGAATTATATGATTTTGGGATCTAGTTCCATGCCCTAATAGATATTGTATTAATGTGGGATTGAGTTATATACCGCAACGCAGTATGGTGTGTTGTATTGTTGTAGCTCTAATGTACTATTCCGGTGTAGTGATTTGAATATTTCAAGATGATGTTATTTTAGGGGCTTCTGTTTGTTGACCTTCGAGTCTCGTTCTTGTGAGTTTTTTTAATACCCCAATTTTCCACCTTAGAATGTCATATTAGCACCTAGTCCCTAAGACTAAGTAAGCTTAACAACAAGTGAATATTATAGAAATAATGACTAAGAATGTGAAATAAAGGTGATAGGTCTCATAATAACTTCAATGCAGAATCACAATACAACTTTTCAAAAACTTGGTGAAACTATGTCATAAGCTATACATACATGTATTAAAACCATTAATACGACATTGTTTGATAACAGAATAAAGAGTAATGGGAAGATATCAAAAGGTGACTCCGAGGTATGTGGATATCGAGCGGGTATATCTTGAAATCTCTGAAAATATCTGAATGATCACTAGCGCCCAACACAAGCAGATGTACCTGGATCTGCACAAAAACGTACAGAAGCTTAGTATAAGTACACCACAACTGATACCTACTATATATCAAATCTAACCTCGGTAGAATAGTCATGAGCTCAGGTCAACATACTCACTAAGACAAGATAAATTGAACCGAGTATAATAAAGACCAATAATAGAGAACGAAAAATGAATGATTAGAAAACAATATAATATTGTAAGCTAACAACATAATTTAAGGCAATTAAATTAACAAGAAGTCAACAAGTAATCCAATAAGGACAAATACAACTAAGACAATGAAGAAAATAACAAGAATTGTTCAACTAACGAGCCCTTTTAATATGAAATGTATAACAAGAATCACAACTGAGGTACCACGCCTTATATTTACATTGCCCAATTTCAGCCACATTCTTCCCTTATATTGTAGTGTGAGCCTTGTATTTATTTCTAAAAATATTTTTCTGAAATAGCAACACACTTTTTAATCCCCCTATCTCATCGTATGGCTTCAAATAATTCTCTTACTATCAACACATGTATATATCCCTCCTTCTCTTATAAAATGTGTATCAACCCATATCCTTATACCACGGCATGTGTATCAGTATGATAACACATTAAAAACTCACACCACATGTGCCTTATGCCACAACTTCCCAATACAAACAATATCAATGTTACCACAATAATTAGACCATGCTCAACCGTAATGTGTACAAAGATCTCAATAATAACAAATAAATGGGAAATACTCAACAAGGAAAATATCTCAACAATCAACCACTTCAATCTCAAAGTGATGATAGCTTTGATCACTTCCAACTATGCCTTATAAAAAAGATAAAGTGGACGTTGAAAATATAATCTGAGTATTTAGTCGAGAGTCGAACTCACAATGAACTAACCTATCAATTTCTCTTGTTAAACTCACTGAATTCTACGTAATCAACTTCCCAAACGTGTTGAAACACAATTGAGGATACTTTTATAAACTATGACTGACTGTAATTATATAAACGGAAAAGGGTCAGAACTACCCTAACGTATTGACTCCAGTTTAAAAATGTTCTCCGCTAACCTAATTTTGAAAAAAATGCCCCTACCGTTAAAATTTTGGCATATTTGTGCCCCTAAATCTAACAGCTGACTTGTACTTATATTTAAAATATTTTTAATTCCAGGTGGCCTAATCTGATTGGCTTTTTATTAAACCCTGACCCAAACCGTTTTGACCCCACATATAACCCAATGATCCGACCCGACCCGACCCGATCCATCATACAAAACGGTAAAAATCCCATTTCTAATCCTCTTCCCATCAACCTCGCCACCCGCGAACAACCTTATTCCCCCTCTTCTAATTTTTTATCTTTTTTTAATTCAATAACCTTTTATTCTTTTTTCCCCTTAATTCTTCTACCCATATTTCACAAAGTTTCATAGCATAATCTCTTCCTTGATTACTCAAATCAGAAATCATTTCCTTCTATTTTTAACTTTTTCCAAAAGATTTGAGTAAGAATTTTATCGAAAATCCGGATAGGTTCAAGTTATCTTGTTTGGTTAATGTCTTTAGAATTTATCTATGCCTTCTCGTTATTTCTTCACTGATTTAGCTTTCAATATTATGTGATTCTTTGCAAAAACTTTGCTTTCTTAACATGAATCTTGCTAATTAATAGCCGAATTTTACATGCATTCCTTTACATGTTTTTAGTTTATTTTATTGATTGAATCAATTATTCCTTTTTACCTTCAATTTTTCTAATTGATTCTGTCAAATCCATGCTTTACTAATTTACAGCCCCAAATTTTTAAACAAAAGCATCACTTTTACAAGTATAAATACCTATAGTACTTTAGCTAAAGGAAAAAAGAGAGGAAGAAATTGGCATTTTCGATAACTACTTTCACTACTACTATAGCAATTTTCACTATTGAGATATCACTGTTATTGCCTCTCCGCTTGCCGGCTATAAGCTAAGGCAAAAGCTTGGTTCTTTACCCTCACTTAAGATAAATACTGCTGATAAAAAATTGGAAGAGGGGGAATAAGCTTGTCTGATGGGTCGGGTCGGGTCGGATCGTTGGATTATGGGTGGGGTAAAAACGGTTTGGGTCAGGGTTTAATGAAAAGCCAATCAGATTAGGCCACCTGGAATTAAAAATATTTTAAATATAAGTACAAGTCAGCTGTTAGATTTAGGGGCACAAATATGCCAAAATTTTAACGGTAGGGGCATTTTTTTCAAAATTAGGTTAACGGAGAACATTTTTAAACTGGAGTCAATACGTTAGGGGCAGTTCTGACCATTGAGCCCACCTGAGAATTTGAGAGTTGGGAATAATTTTTGCATTTAGCTGAATCATCTTTGGGAAGGCCTTCATATCCATTTCTATCAGAAATTATGTATGAATAAGGAAGAAATTAAATTTCTTGATTCCATTCTTTACTGCAAGAATTTCATTGAAAGTGGAGTTGTAATGTTGCTCGGGATCTTTGAAATTTCCACTACCGTATCCGCATATCTGAAAGGATATAGACGGACTTGACATTTTTGGAAATCTCCTTTATTTCCTTGACTTCCTTTATTTCCTTGACTACATCATCTTGCTTTTTTCCCCATAATGGAGCATTTTTCTTGAGCATCTCTGTGAGTGGAGAAATGTATATAGAGATATTCGGGATAAAATCTCTCACATAATTTACTATACACAATAATTGTTGGATCTGCTTTATTGTGAGTTTGGTATCTGGAAATTTGAGTAACTCTTGACAAATATGTGGTCCTGGACTGTCTTTACCTTAGATAAAATGCATTCCAAGAAAACCAATCTCCTTTTGAGCAAGAACCGACTTTTTTGCTGAGATCATGATTCCGTATTTGTTTACCAATAATATATATAAATAAAATATATATTATATTAAAATGTTTGTATTGATATATTACATATGTTCAAAAACTAGTTTAATATGTTATAGTAGGAAGTCGCTTCCCTTATTCCTTAAGTAATTAATTACACTTGTTATTTGTTGTACTTTTTAGACTATCTGATAGCGTAATAGTTCTATAAACACATTAGTGTAAAGTAGTCAAAAAAGTTAACGATAATACTATAGAGCGTACGTACTTTTTTGGAGAAGTTGGAGGGACCATTATGATGCCAAACACATCAGTTATGAATAAAAGTACCAAGTCCCACAAAGTGCAAAGAATTCAATTTCTCTCTCAGTATCTCCGGTTCTATCTCTATTTATTGTGGCTAACGCTGTATTCGGTTCCAGTTCTGGGTCTATTTGAGTCTGCAGTTCCGGTTCTGGCGGTTCCGATTCTGGTGGTTCTGAAGGTGGAACTGGCCCGTGACTGTTCCAGGTACCATCCGGTTTCGGTTCTGGCGGTTCCGGTTCCGGCGGTTCTGGCGGTTCTGAATTTTTTTTTTTTAAATATATATCTTATATAGTAGTCATTAGTATATTTTAGAATATATTTTATATGGTGCACTATGTTATTAGTATAGTATATATTGTGTTTGGTAATTAGTATATATTGTGTATAACTAGTGTATATTTTGTATATAAGCAGTATATATTGTATTTATGTAATATATATTATATATAAGTAGTGTATATTGTGTTGTAGTTAGTAATTAGTATAAGTTGTATATAAGTAGTGAATATTGTTAAAAGAATATTGTCATTAGTATATTGTGTTGTATGTTATATATTGTATGTTATATAAATACTCAAGGATTAATATAGAAGTAAAGACAAAGAAATATTGAGACAAAAGATATTCAAGGATATGATAAAGAGCATATTTATTGACCAAAATGGCATATCTTTCTTAGTCTTCCTTCCCCCAATGTAAATGAGCACAACATGGTACTAATACCACCATTAAAAGGAAAAAAACTAAAAGAAGACGTGCCAATGTACAAGTTACATCATAATTTATGCATTATTTCTAACAAATCTCATAAAACCTTCAAGATTTGGAGGTGGTTGTGTTGGCGATGGTGGAAATAAAGCTTGTTCATCACCACTTCCGGGTGAAGTTGCTTCCTGAGCATGTTCTGCTATGATTTCTTCATACGCCTCATCTATTTCTGGTTGTGATTCTGCTAGACCAAAGTTCCTTCTTTCTGCGCGGATCCAATCTCGAAAAAGCACTGATTTTTTCAAGCTGTCCCGCATCGACGCTCTGTGATCACCTATTTGTAGTCTTGCTTGACTAAAAGCGCTCTCCGATGCAACAGTTGACGCTTGAATCGATAGAACATCCCGATCCATCCTTGCAAGAACGGGAAAATGCTTTTCCCTTGTCTTCCACTATTCCAAAAGGTCGAAAGAGCCGTCTGGATTCTCCTTCTCTAGTCCCTATGACAAATAAACTTGAAGCTCATTTAGATGGGAAATTTCATCTAAATTATCACCTTGAGTACCCCTGAACTCCGTCCACGATTTAAGAGCTGTTAAGCCAGTAGCTCTTTTAGACGATTGTGATGTAGACGAAGTAGGGGTTGGAATATTAGGCCTAGCATGCTCTAACGCCTGTTTATAAGCATTATAAACAGTTTGAGCATTAACTTTAATTGATGCTTTCGTATCAGCTAGTGTAGCAATTTCTACTTCTAAAAGATCTAAAGATTGATAAATAGTAGAATACCAAAAGTGAGGACCTCCTAATTTCATAGTTGGATTTAACATAGCAGACACACCAAAAATAGGAGGGATTGAAAAAAAATATTTTCTAAACTTCTTTTTCATTTCAGTTATTGCAACTTCATAAATGTCCCCTCCCTCGCTAAAATCAACAAACAAATTAGCAAGTGCGGCAATATAAACTAAACAGTTAGAAATAGTCGGATAATATTGGCCAGAAAAAGCATTTGTAGCCACATGAAAATGTTCTAAAAAATCTAAAAGAATTTTAACGTTAGTCCAAACTTGTGTAGTTAGCATTTCATCATCTTCCTCACCACAATCCCGAGAATTAGACGTAGCGTTAATTGGGTTTCTATATTCATACGCTATTACTAAACTTTCGTACATGTAATTCCACCTAGTCGGGCAAGGTTTAGGAACCTTTCTTTCTCTAAGTCCATATTCGTCACACTTTTTAAAATATTCTCTAGGTCTACTTCTACGGTTTGAATAAAATAGCCAATTAAGAGCCATTTTTTAACTTTTTCAATTTCTATGTTTAATATTCGCATACCATCACCAACAATTAAATGATAAATATGACAAATACATCTAACATGGAAAATATTAGTAAATGCAGGATTAAGTATTCTTGTTAGCATACCTATTGCACTAGTGTTACTAGAAGCGTTATCCATAGAAATTAACATTATTTTATCACTAAAGCAAAAATATCTGCATACATCTGAAACAGTGTTAGCTATAAACCTACCCTTGTGCCGTGAATTAATTATCCTATATGCAATTATGCGTTTTTGCATTGTCCATTCTTCGTCTATCCAATGACTTGTTACGGTTAGGTAATCACAATCATTTCCACTTCTACCAATATCAGTTGTAATAGAAATACGATTAGTTATATGAGTAAATAAATAGCGCAAGTATTGTTCATATTCATGCTTGTATTTATAAATATCGGCCTTAACTGTTGCGCGAGGCCAACCTTTATACGTAGGATTAAATACTCTTCTAATATAAGGAATCCATGCAGGATTAGAAGCAAAGAATAAGACAAACACATAACAGTAATCATTTTCGCTAATTCGTCACGATCCTTATTTGGATCGTAATATAAAATACCTCCGGTGACTGTGTTTATTCCTGGTTGAACTAGATTTGAACCAGTACTTGGGTTAACTGTAGAATCAACACTTGTCCTCCCCTCTTGTTGCGCTTTCAATGGCAAAAATCTAGCCTTATCGCTAGGGTGTAATTTTATGTGCTTAACTAAACTACCCGTGTCGCAACGATCTCCAGTATACCTATGAACAAGTAATTTCCCACAAGATTTACACTTAGCTTATCTTGTTCTCTTAGTTGAATAAAAAATTGCCAAACTAGTGATGTTTCTGTACGTTTAGGAGGTTGTCTACTAAAAGTGGGAGTTTGTATAAGTGGGTGTGCCGGTTCATTACCTAAGTTATGAGCAGGGCTAGAAGGTGTATCATCTAAATCTACTGGAGCTTGGGTTTCATCATCATCATCATCATCATCCTCATTTTCCTCTAATATAGGTGCATTAGGATAAAGAGCATTCATAATATCATCGTCTATTCTATCATCTACTGTTACATCATGTAGAAAATCAATATCGCTAAATTGAAAACAAGGGTGATCACTATCAAGGATTCCGATGGGTTCATTAGGACATCTAGGTTGGCTACTACTTTCAACTTGCTTATCTTTTCTAGGTCGGGGAGCCGGGGGAGGGGTAGTATTTTGGCCCTACTTTCACCGGTTTTAGCTTTTCCTTTACCGAACATGTTTTTCAACGAAAATGCCATAATAATTAGAATTAAGCAAACCAAAAACCCAAAAAATTTACTATTAGCACGTAAGAGTTGAAACGAGTTTACCGGATTGATGAACAACTTCTTGAAAATTGAAAATCGTTGAACTTGAACACTTGAAAACTTCAATTCAACAACTTCACAATTTTTCACGAATTTGCAACAATAGATTAAGCACTTGCACTTGAAAGATTGAAAGAGAGCTTGAGAGAGATTGAGAGATATTGATGAATTGGTGAATAAAAATGAAAGAATGAGGGGGTATTTATAGTTGAGAAATGGGAAATAGTGTAATTATATAAAATTTGGGGTTAAATTAAAGTTTGGGGGGCCCAATGGCTATTTTTTAAACTTCCAAACGGCTACTTTTTGCAAAGAGCCGTTGCTGAAATAATTTTAAAAAAAAAAAATAATTTTTGAAAAATGCCCGTTGGGAACCGGCAGAACCGTTTGGAACCGCCAGAACCGGTTCAGAACCGCGAGCCGGTTCCGGTTCTGGCGGATCCGGTTCTGCCGGTTCCCGAGTATAGAACCGAACCGTCACGGTACGGAACCGCCGGAACCGGAACCGGGCCGCCGGAACCGGCAGGGCCACGGTTCCGGTCCGGTTCCGATTCGGAACCGTTACACCCAACAGCCTTAATTGTGACTAGTTTAGAGTTAATAACACCTTCAATAGATGCAGATGCTTCAGCTACCCCACGAATATACAAAATTGCCAAGGAGACTAGAAAATGATTGCCGAGGCAGGAAAAAGGTGCTCATTTTGGAAACTACACTATGCAAAGAAAAAGTTGGAATTTTAGAATTCTCTCTTATTAATTCGTAAACTTAATTATTTTTCTATGAATATTGTGTACGACGGAGATAACTTCTACCCCCGATTTCCCGGTAAGAAAACATGTACGACGGAGATAACTTCTACCCCCGATTTCCCGGTAAGAAAACTAAGGAAGGGCACAGATATACGAGATTATAGTCGAGATAAAGATCATTCATTGTGAGATTCAGAGAGAATAAACAGTGTATTTGACCTCGGACACGATAAAGCGTTGCACCTCAACCCGAGAATGAATTCGAAGACTTTGGAAAACACGATGAGTGGTTACGAATAGAGGTCCTAATATTCACTCGGATATTAGAACGTATATCTCACCCAATGTCAGTTATGTATCAGTAATTAATAGGAAGAAAAGATTTTTATTTTTTTTAAACTTATATTAGGGATGAAATTTTCCAACTATATTGGGTGTGTTTGGTATGAAGAAAAATATTTTTCTGAATTTTTTTTCCAATTCTCTTATGTTTGGTTGGCTTAAATGTTTTGAAAAATATTTTCCTTATCAATTCATTTTCCTCCAATTGGAGGAAAATGTTTTCCTTATCAATAGAAGGGAAAATATTTTCCAAAGTTCCTTCTCAAACTTCCCCATCCTTACCAACCCACCCCAAATTTTTTTTTCTAAATTTATTTTTTTGTTTTGGTTTAACCCCCCCCCCCCCCCCCCCCCGAAAAAAGAATTTAAGTTTGGAGGTTTATGTATTTGGAAGTTCACAGATTTAGAAATTATAAAGTTTACCGGTTCGAAATTTCGCGGTTTTAAAAATTTAGCGATTTGAAAGTTTTTGAAATTTGTGGATCCGGAATGTTGTTGGTTTGAAAGTTCAAAGCTTCATGTTTAATATATCTAAATTATTTAGTAATACTCTTGAGAACTCATTTTTCTTAATTTGTGTACCAAACACCGGAAAATGAATAAAATTTACTACTTGTTTTTCAAGAAAATATTTTCTTGGAAATAATTTTCCTTTATACCAAACACACCCATAGAGGAGAAGTTTTTCTCTTGTAAGATAATTGTAACACGCAAATCAAACCGATACACGCTTATTTTCTATCTTTAGCTATCGTTAAAGTTCGTATTCACTTATTTTGTTCTTCATTTACGATTGGGCTCGAACCGAGAGTTCAATCGAGGATGAAATTATTGCTCATTCTAAATTCCTGCTTGAACAACTGATTTGAACGTTTATTTCATTCCTAACACACTTATTTGATATTTTTAATTATTCGTATTAGATTAAATTAAATATCATTAAAACAACATACAAATTCAATAATTACCTAATTTCGGGGTAAACAAATATAAGCCTTAGCACACTTTATTGCGGAGGCAGTCAAGTATGCAAATGACGCAGTAATTATATTTGCAACGTTCACTCCATTCAATTCTTATACTTTATAAAATCAAGTTTCATTTTATCCTTCCTCATATTTATCTGTTTATTATGCCAAACAACAAGGCCATTGAATCAAATAATTAAATTGCACATGCTTTTTGTTTTCTTTCGCACTTTCTCACATACTCTCGCTTCAAATAAAAGTATATATGAGTTCTATTGAATATGTTTGAGGCTTCTCATGAAGGTTAATTTTATTTAAAACTCCATGGGCCACCTATTTTCTAAAACACTAAAAGGAAAAGAAAAGAATGTACTATGGGAACAAACATTTTGGTCACGAGAGAAATTACTTGAGGTACATATACAGTTACGTATACATTTTGTGAATGTGCAATTAACTGATTACTTAAGGTTACATTTTATGTCGTTTGCACCAAAGTGGGAGGTTTTCAAATTAGTTGGATTATAATAGTCAAGTTTTCAGCTATAATGGTACAAATATGCAGGCAGGGGGACCGAAAATGAATTAAAATCATCTACCATATGTGTATATAGTCTCTTTCGTCAACATCTAAAATCAAAGAAGAAAGGACCACTTTAGACGTGAGATATGAAGTAATTGAGGGAACGTAATTCATGTGATCGTCCTTATAACTTGTAACAACCATAAGTCAGATACTATATACCGAATGTTTCTCGTTATAGCCAAAGTCAAACAACTTATCGGTATACATAAACATTAATTAGTAGATAGATATGTTAAACATTATAATTTATAAGACAATGAATATTATTTGTCTCTCACTTTCAAATAACCATCAATTAATAGACATCTTGAGCAATACATAATAACATAAGTTTATAACTGCATTATTTCTAACAACTAAAAGTACTTCATCAATCATATATCCGAAAATGAAAACACGAAAATGTATTCTTCCTAGCTTGGGGCCACCAGTACAATTACAGGTTTTATAACTGAGTAGCTTTTGCTTAAATCATATATTTGTATTAGAAAATTGACTACGCCGCTGGTTGTATTGTATGTCAAGAAGGGACAAGTTGTTCATGTGTCACTAACCAGAATTTCCACCTTCGATACCGTGATGACACCTAACATTTCACTTGCTAGGCAAGCTAATGTTAAAAATTCTTTAAGCCATTGTTTTATGTTCATTAAGTAGAGTCAACTAAGCTAAAATGAAACTAAAGTTGAGTGCGGAAAAACATAAAAGCCCTTAATATGTAATACAATCTGGATTTAGAGTCACAATGCACGAGCTTCTAAAATTTTCTACAAATAGAGTTTCAAAGAAATGCAACTGTCTTGAACGGAAAGAAACATTAAAATAAGGGAAATAAAAGGGGAGTTCAATGTCTGTGGACGCCAGCAAATCTACCTCGAGTCTCCAATGAGAAAATTCGAGTTGTTACGCCTCACGAATAGCTGGGGCCAGTACCAAAGTCTGCACAAGAAATGTAGAGTGTAGTATGAGTACAATTGACCGTATGTACTCCGCAAGTGTCGAGCCTAACTTCAACGAGATAGTGATGAGGCTATGACAAGACACCCACGTAATAAACTTGTGCAGTTAACAATATGCGTACAAGATAATACAAATAAAGGCTAAATATGTACTATTGGGAGGAGGAAATGCTAAAGGGGGTACAAGATATGAGAAATACACTAGGAAATAATAACTAGAATAGTCAGTACGCCTTTAACTAGTGAAAAGAATAATCACAACAAACAAAATTGTACGCATCACCCTTTGTGCTTTTACACTCACTTTTTGCATAAATCAATAGATACGTAAAGGCATCACCCCTCGCGCATTAACTTCATAACATGGCACGGCATCACCCTTCGTGCATTAACACTCACAATATGGCACTAGATGACTCTTCGTGCATTAACACTCACAATATGACACGACGTCACTCTTTGTGTATTAATACTTATATACGATACGACATCTCCCTTCGTGCATTAATACTCTCCCTTACCATATAACAATGAACAAGTAACAACAAGGAGATGGAATAAACAAGAATAAGTCTTACATCAATAATGGTTCCATAATACCAATCTCAACATTAGGAACAATACTCAATTATCAGGAAAGCCCATAAACGTGGTAAGAATGATCAGTATGATGAGTAATTAGTCTAAGCATAGACAACATGATCAAAGTAAGCAATAAACAACAAGGAACAAGTCCCACCCGCATGCTTTAACCCAACAACAATAATATGTACTCGTCACTTCACGTATACGTTGTACACAACATTTGAATATGTAGCAAATAGACAAACGACTCCTATTCCCTCAAGTCAAGGTTTAACACGATACATACCTCGCTCCAAGGATCAATTCAAAGGTCAACCATGGATTTCCCTTTCAAACAAGCCTCTTAACCAATAGAATACTGAATACCAACCAAACGTTTCAAATAAGCCTTCGGAACTACCCATAATTGCAAAAGATTCAATTTAGACCATTATTGAAAAAGTCAACTCTCGAGTTCACTTGGTCCGAACCAAAAATTTGAGGTCTAAATCTCAATTTTACAAAAATTCCTTAATTCTACCCAATCTCTTAATTTCCACCATGAAAACACTAGATTATTGGTTGAAACTTATGGAATGTAATGAAAGATTGAAAGAAAATAGGTTAGAATCACTTACCAATGGATTGAAGAAGAAGAGTTGATTGAAAAATCGCCTGTAGATTCGTTTAGTTTTGAAAATGTGAAGAATGAAAAACAAATCTCCTCTAACCCCTATTTGTTCAGTTGCAGATGTCGCATTTTCGACTAGGAACACCTTGCAATTGCGATGTCTGCGCACCTCTGCTATTATCGAATTTGCCATGAAATGTTCGCAAATGCGAACTCTAGCCTCCCCATAGTTGCGACCTCCTAATTCCAAAAGCTATATCTCACTGGCTTAGGCACTTTTCAAATATGCAAAGAAATGGCTTGCAAATGAGATCTTGATAGGATTTGGGATGTTTGCAAATGCAAACATTGAACTCGCAATTACGAGATCAGAGACCAGTACAAGAAATTGCAGAACACCAACTGAGTTCTAAGTCTAAACCACTACATTGTATTTCTGAAAACAACGCGAGCCCTCAGGGCTCTAAGCCAAATATGAACACAAATCCAAAAATATCATACAAACTTGCTCGCGTGATTAAATCACCACAACAACACCTAGAACTACGAATTGAGCACCAAATAGAGGAAATTTTCAAGAAAGCTCATGAACTTCTATTTTAACAACCAAGCGTCCGAATCACGTCAAATCAATTTTGTTTCTCGCTATATTTGACTAACAAGTCATAGATATAGTACTGGACCTATACAAAGTTCTGGAACCAAAATACGGAAAACATATAAATAAAGTCAAATGATGGTCAAACTTTTAGATTCATTAAGATTTTAAACTTTCAAATTTCCACGTATCATGATAACACGAGCTAAGGACCTCCGAATTCAATTCCAGGTATACACACAAGTTTCAAATCATGATACGAACGTACTGAGAATGTCAAAATACGAACCTCGACGTGTTTGCTCAATATATTGACCAAATTCAACTAAAATCAATTTTTAGGCAAAATTTTCATTTTTCTTTAGTTTATGACATAAATTCTTTTCAGAAAAACATTTAGACTACACACACAAGTTGAAAAAGGCTAAAATGAGGTATTTTTAGGCTTCGAAATACGGAATTAGGTCTAAAACACTAGATGACCTATCAGATCATTACATTTTCCAACCTCTAAACAACTATTTGTTGTCGAACTGAAATAGGAAAGTATTTCAACTGGTGAAAAGGTGTGGATATCTACTCCACATGTCCGACTCGGACTCATAACTAGCTTCCTCGACAATCACACCTCCCTTTTTTACACACCACCCCGAATGATAGTATATAAAGGAGTTTTTCACATTTAAGTGACATTATTCAGAATGCTATTATTATTTTTTGTTTTTCAGAGTCGCCACTTGGGATAGTTTATTTTGAGTCCCAAGTCACTGATTTATTTTTATTCCCAAATAGGTAGATTTCAACTTTCCTTTAAAATTCTGCAAATCAAAAATTCTAAATAAGGAATTTTGCTAACCCGAGGTACGACTGTAGCAGACCCATTTGGACCAGTTTTGGAAACAGACTGGAGTAGAACTTACCGATTAGTGTAAAGTTTTGCCTTCTGGGTGGTTCACGAGCACGAAAGTTATTTAGGGAGGATGGGGGTTATAGTAGTTTTTGTGAGGAGAGTGGTTTCTTAGGAATAGAGCTTGGTTTCTATTGGCCTGTTGTTGCGGTCGTACAAAAGCTTGAGCATTCATGGCCGCATATGGTTGAGAAACATAAGCCATGTCTTAGTGAGGGTAATAATGTTGAGGGGTTGTTTCAGGGAACATGGGTCGAGGAGCATGGTGTCTTCTTGTTCTTGATATCGCCGTAGATGTTTCTTCTTTCTTCTTGCCCTTCAGAACTCCTCCAAACCCGCCCTGGATGGCTTGAGAGGTTGCTCTAATAGCAGTCTGTCTTAGGATTCTGCCAGTTTTCAATCCATTTCTCACCATTTCCCCAATCTTTATAGCTTCTGCAAATGGTTTACCCCTAGGTGACATCATATTCTGGAAGTAATCGGCTTCCTGTGCCTGGAGGAACATCGCGACCATTTCGAATCGTCCATCAGAGGTTTCACTCTGGATGCTTGTTCATGCCACTTGATTGCGTATTCTCGAAAGCTCTCCGAGGATTTCTTTTTTAAGTTTGATAGTGAGTTCCTGTCTGGAGCAATATCTATATTGTACTGGAAATGTCGGATTGCAAGGTCGTCCCATATGTGCCACTGAGATATGTCTTGATCCATGTACCACTCGGAAGCAATACCTTCCAGACTTTTCCCAAAATAGGCCATGAGTAATTCTTCTTTTCCTCCAGCCCATCGCAACTGAATGCAATATTTCTTGAGATGAGCAATAGGATAACGGTGCCCATTATATTTCTCAAATTTTAGAGTCTTGAATCCTAGGGGCAATTGCACATGAGGAAACATGCATAGATCAGCATACAACACACTCTTTTTCCCACTCAAGCCTTGGATGTTCTAGAGGCTTTGCTCTATACTCCTGATCTTTCTTACGATGTCTTCATGCTGAGAATTTTTGGGAGTCCTTTCTCTTTCCAGAGTGAAATTAAATTAAGGTGGTTAAGGATAGGCATAACTGGGGTATTGAGGAGGCTCCATTTGGGGGGTAAGTGTTTGGAACGTAAAGGCTGAAGGATCAAAAGTGGGCCTAGGCAATGCAGGCTGTGTTCTAGCTGTGCATGGGGGGAGGGGTATGGATGTTTGGGACTGCATTTGATATGACCATCTGGGGGCGAACCTTAGAGGATGTTCCCACAAAATTGGCTTAGATTGTTGGGCTTCCTAGTGGGATACTGGGATGACTGATTGGGACAGTGGAAGTTCACCCATTATAGGGAAAAGCTCGGGAAATCTGGAAACTACACTAGGAGGCTATATTCCATTTGACCAGGCGTCCCGCATCTCCATCATGCGGAGACGCAACAACCTATTTTCCTCGGCGATTACTTATTCTAAAATTGGGATTCCCGAGATTGGGCTCTCATCCGTGATGGGAATTGCTGGCAGAGTGATTTTTGAAGACATTCTGATGGTTACTTTTGATCTGGTGAAGTCTGGATGTGAAGCCAGGTTGCCATAAAAACCAACCACCGTTTATGAAAACCATGGACTGATTGTTACAAGCAGCAAACGGTTAGTTTGAGACAGATAACAGATAGGTAATCGCACGTTGGGGTGTGATGCACCTATGTACTTAAACGGGTATCTACATGTTTCGCAGTGGTTGCATGCTTCATTCCGGCTTTTCCTGATCCCTTCCCATTTTCTTATCTTGATTCTCACTCACTTTCCTCATTTTCCATCTCTCTTTCCTCATTTTTTTCTTCTCTTTTTTTTTCTATCCTTTACTTTAGGGATACTGTCGAATCTTATGGAGATTGCCTAAGTATCACGACCTCGCATGAATTAGACCAAGCATAGTTCTTTGAAAAACAAGTGCCAAAAATAGAAAACAATTTTTGAGGATTTTAAAATTTCATTAGAAAAACTTCTATTACAAAGATGCCAAATTAATCAATTTCTTTGAAATAAACTACAGACTCAAAATGAAACCAAATAAAAACTCAATACTTGAAAAGTCAAGAATATATTAAAGCTTCCATTACTGGGCCTGCGGGGCAATTATTCGGCCTCGCCGCGGGATTATGTGCTAGACCCCCTGTAGTTGCTCTAAATCATCCATTACTTGGCGGACGAAGATTATCACTGCAGCAAAGAAGGTGGTACGAGTCGTATCCTCACATGCTTGGAACTTCATGATGATGTAATTAGCGATGGTTCTGATCATCTCTCTAATCCTGCCTTTCTCCTAAAGTATCGCCCTATCTGCTGGTTCTGGGCCTCTAACACTTGAGAATCATGAAAGTGTTGATCTTGCATTTGTTGGATTTCTTCCTCCATTCGGGCCATATGGTAATAACAGTGTTCCCTATCAGCCTTAAAATCTTTAGCCCGTTTGGCTGCTTAATCCTCAAGATTAGTCACTTTTCTTCTTAGACTAGTGATGGTCCCTTCATAGTTTCTCTTCATTTGTTGCACAAACCGTGCCCGCTCTTCCGCTTTCTTTGTCCACTGTTCCTGTAGCTTTACCTGACTAGCTTTGGACTTTTCCAAGTCTTCTTGGTATTAAAGGACTTTCTTTCTTAGCCAACTTATAAGCCTTTCATCAGCCCGACTTCTTTTTTGGTTGTTGACGGCAGTCTTCATCTTTCTTATCTGAGCTTTGAGTGCCTCATTTTCCTGAGCTAATTTCTTCTTTTCTCCCTCTTCAACGGCAGCTTGAACACCATTTTCAAATTAGAGCTCTATAACTTGCCTTTCCAATTTACTTATTTTGGCCTTGTATTCATTCTCTTTAGTCAACCAGTCCCATTGGGGTTAGGCCTCAATAGTGAATTGTTGGACATGTGGTCTCTTTGCGACCCTTTTAGGAATTTTATACCTCTTACTGAACCATTCAACATATTTGGGGTCTACTTCACCTCTTGCTCGGTCTCGCAGTATGGTCTTTGGTTCCAGAAACCTACACTCATTCTAGATTTGGCGGATATTTCCTTCTGGAAACACAGCTTTTGGACCCAACTTAATGGCGTGCTAACTCAGATCTTCTTCATTGTGGACAGTTTTGAATCTTCTTAGTTGACACAATACCCTGTAGGGATTGTACAGTTGGATGCTCCGAACACCAATTAAGAGGATATAAGACGCTTCGACTGTTGTGAAGGGTTCACTTTTATTCCTGCTCATCCTGCACATTTATTGACGTGATTTAATGACTTATTTTGATGAGAAAAAGCATATTTTCCAGAAATTTTCATTTTCCTTTTCTTTTTCTCTTCTTTTTTGTTTGAAAACATAACCTAGGCTTTGCATATACGCCCTTTTAACACTTCGAAAAGAAGATTATAAGGTTGTGCCTTGTAGCCGTTGGAAATTACCCAAAGCGGTTGTTCTTGCAAAAGCAACCTTTTGGCACCCTTTTGGAGAAAATTCAGCTTATTTTAGACAAGAATGGCATCACCGTCCTTATTTGTAACTAAACATTTTTGTTTTTTTTTTTTTGAATATTTTTGCAAAAGGGAAGTTGGACCCGATGATGGTTGCTTACGTATCTCACATCCGGTGAGAATCAAAGTGGCGTAGTTCGGGCAGATTTGACAAAACCAACTATTTTTTTAAAAAGCTTTTCTTTTTCCCTTTTTCTTTTTTTTTCGTAATTTCAGCAGATTTTCGATATGATTTGGGTGTTGGTTTTTCTCGAAAAAAGGTGATCACCCTCTACTATTCTCTTTTTAACTCCCTCCTATTATTTATAAGCCAGTCAACATGCAGAACTGAAACAAATAAACGCACAAGTACCATGTAAGATGCATCAGGATGATCTTATTAATTTGGGTACAACTGTCCTAGACGGATCCAATATCTGCGTTGAGTCCCCTAAGTTAAATGCACCTGATGCAAACAAACGTTCCTACTCGGGATCTGGCATGAGGCTTTTTTGTACTAGGTTTAAAACCTGCGTTTATTATTCTTGACATGGCTTACCTGAGCGGACAACTCCAGATGGGGGAGGGGGCAACATACTGGGGATACAGACACTTCGTCGGCTTAGCAGTTTGTCCAAACCTCGTTCTAAAATCGGATAAGAATCTAAATAGAAGAGAAGTCACACGAAGTGCACCCTTCTTCATGATGTAAAAGACTAAGAGGGAGGAGGGGTTTCATAGCAGTTTATATATACAATTCACCAAATATCAAAGATGTAAAACATTTAGCACATTTTAGCATGAAACATGTAGGAAAATCAGATAAAGCCAATCATAGCAGCTATTCTAGGCTCGAATTCTTGAATCCTGAGCCAGATATTCTGGGTTTGATCCCTAGAAGACTCACTAGAGCAGTCACACCTCCCTTTTTTACACACCACCCCGAAGGATAGTATATAAGTGAGTTTTTCCAATTTAAGTGACTTTATTCGAAATGAGATTTTTTTTCCAGAGGAAACACTTGGGATAGTTTATTTGGTGTCCCAAGTAACCGATTTATTTTTAAATCCAAATTAAGGAAGATTTTGACTTTCCTATTGAAGTCTGCTAATCAGAAACTCTAAATAAGAAATTCTGTTAACCAAAGGGAAAGTATTAGGCACACCCAAATTACGTGATTCTAGCATGGTCGCATAAACTATCATAATTAGTCTACTACCTGATTTTGATACATGCTTCAACCTATTGTACAATTTTAAAATTATTTACCTCTTTTAATTAAATTTTAAGGAAGATTGAACGTCGTTTAAAACGTGTCTTTGGACCGCGTCACATGAATTGCACCCGCAATGCGAAACACATTTTATTCAATGTTTGGGACTACGATTTGGGTCATATGAAATCCACACCTGAGTTTAAAAAAATAAAAATATTAAATAGCGCGCCTAAGAAACTAGCGCGTTGTTAACTTTGGACGATTTGAAAATTCGCTAAATGGCACGTCACAAACTCTATGTGTTTTAATGGAAGCAGTTAAAGAGGGCCACGCAATTTATGATTTTTATTTTACATGGGACACCTCAATTTCATTTTTAATGATATTGGACTAAAATTCGAAAAGTCTAAGAACCTTTATTATCTATATTGGCTCGATTCTTATTCTATTTAAGAGATTTACATAGTTGACCTTAAAATGGTTAGAGGCTAATTAATAAAATAAAAAGCTTCAAGAGGAAGTATCTATCTTAAGTGAATAGCGCTAGATTCTAGGCAAATAATATACAGTCCATTAATTCGGAGGAAATGTCCTTCCTAGTCCTTCAGTATCATGGGCTCAATGATGAGCCCAATTTATTGGCATGAGACATATATAGGCATACTATTCAAAGACACATGTGCCAAATATTAGAAGCAATTAAAGTCAGACTCATGTAAAGAGGGGCGTATCCAATAAGAGTATCTTCAAAATGGGTCAAAACAAAGTTAGATTCGAAACAGGCCCAATAAACCTCATATGGCAGACCATAGTATTCCCGTTTTTAAATTAAAACTTAGAACATAGATTATGAAGTAACAACTACTGAATCCAAGAAAATTTTAAATAGTTATCCCTTAAACGATTAAGCTATCATTTTCACTTGTTATTTCAAGCTTATGCATGACTGTATCACCATAAGTTCTGATTTCAAGCTACAAAACCACAGAACTACTGAAGTATCCTTCATGCATATCTAACAATCATTGTTCACAGGAGTGTTCATTAACTATTAGAGAACCAAGAGTCCTACATTTTCTAGACAGCTAAATACAAGTTCAAATCATAGAGCATGGCTAGACATATTCAACATGCGCACAAGGAACTATCTCATAACATTAAAATAAGAGTGTACAATTGGAGCCCATAGACTTCTAATGATCAAACATGGTTTTTGTTCAAATTAAAACTTAAATAGAAAATTGCAGATACAATTTCAGTCGTGTTCCAGCTTGTAGCACTTCATCTATTAGAAAATGGTATGGAGAAATACCTGAAATGCGAGGAAAGTAGAGCAAAATAGTCAAACACCAGCAGCAACAAATTTGAAATAACAGCCAGAAAATAGAGCCAGAATTGCTTTTGAAAAAAACCAGGAAGTTTATGTTTTAAACCCAATGTTAAGCTCAGTTGAAAATCAACAGTATAACGGATCTCCCAATTTGTTTCAAAACAAAATTCAACTCATTGTTTACCTTGAGATCTAGAGAAGGATTTCAAAACTTGACATGATTCTCAGCTATTTTTGTGTATATTTTTAGTAACTTTTTTCCTCTCTAAAACTATCTCTTAGAACGTTTAAAAGATTCAAAATTTTGGATTTTTTTTTATCTTAGACCTTCCGATTTTTAAACATTAGATATGAAATTTTCCCTCTCCAAGATTTCAGGATTTCAAAACTTTTGGATTTCAAATTTTAGACTGCCCAAACTATGCTTGCAAGGCACGGTAGACTGCCTTTAATAGGCAAATACTAGGGCATCTTTCAGATTTTAACTTCATACTTTAGCCCCCCCTCCCCCCCCCCCCCCCCTAATTATTAATTGTTGCTTAATGGTCCTAAAGGGACTGACTTGTTACCCAATTTATATTACTCAATTTCTAAATTTCAAATTGAAACCCCAATCTAGGAGGTTCTAGGAGATTTACTTTCAGTTACTGCAAAATTCTCTATTTAGAACTACCCAATATGCCCTTGAAAACCCCTAAAAATTACCTAAGTCTACCAAAAAAAGGTCAGGGCCAAGTGATCCAATTCAAATAGACATACTGATTTAAGGGATTAATTCAAACAAAGCCCAAACCCTTAGTTTGGAAAAACTGATAAAAATTCTTAAGCAAAAGGGGGGAAGGACACTAAACTTAAGCTAACTGATTTAATCAATAATGATCCTAAAACTAATTTTGCCATCATCCTAGTGAAAACAATAAAGAAAATCACAACAAGAAAATATATGAGACTAAAAATAAAAGAAAAATTAAATGAACAAACTATGTAAAAATCATAACCCTAATGACTAAAATTAATACTAAATCAAGAACAAACAAGCAAATAAAATAACAGAAAATAAGTATATAAAAATAAAATGAAAAATTGATGAAAGAGAGGGAATACTAGAATTGAATCACGACCTGGGCAAGCCGCTTTGAATCACTTGACCAAAATAGACGTTAAAATCGTGTGTTTTCATGAGAAAACACATGGCTAATGTCTATTATTGTCAAATCGCTTGTAAATCCCCATTTTTCTGAAATTAGGGTTTTCTTCAAAACTATATTTGAAGGGATCGGGGTGATTTGAAGAAAATTGACTATGGATTAGGGAAGAGGGGGTGGTGGAGGTGATGCGCGTATCATTTTGGTGGTTTTTGGGTGGTGGCGCCGCCGAACACGACGGAGGAACACAGGGCGGTGATCTAGGGTTTCGTTGATTTGATAGGTTTGGGTGGGATTTGAGAGAAAATACTTATGGATCCATGACGAGGGGAGGAAGATAATATTATAGTGTGAATTTGGGATCCATTGGATATTCGTCTCCGACGGAAGCGATTTCCGGCCAGCAGTTCACGGTGGCTCAGGGCGGCGGTCTCTAGGGTTAATCGCTGGGGCTGAAAGAGACGAGAAGGTAGGGGATTCTGAGGGGGGGATAGGGTGTGTTACGACACATATATATTAACAAACCAAGGCTTCTCATCCGTGGGATCACAAAACATAGACGGTTGAGATTGGATATAAACCAAATGACATCGTTTTTGGGGGAGCTGGGTGCTGGACGGGTTGATTTTAGTATGGAATGGGGTGAACAAAATTGGGCTTGGGTGTGGTTTAAACGAATTGAAGGGTTTGGGCTCGGCTTTTTATGAAATTGGACAAGTTCCAAAACCTGAAACAAAAACCCTCTTTATTTTCCTTTTCTTTTTAATTTTCAATTTCTTTTAATTCCTTTTCTTTTATTTATTTTTTCAAATACTAAAGCTAAAAATAAACCTAAAAGATTATACTAACATACAAAATTATATAAAGATAGAACTAATAATCAATACCAATGTGAAGAAAGCTGATAAAATTCAAAGCAAAACAAATCAACTTTTGTGATTTTAGTATTTTTTACAAAAATCCTAATCACTAATTTATCTAAAAACGTAAAATTAAATCTTAAGTCCAAATACAATATTTTGTATTTTTATGAATTATCTAAACTAATCATGCTCATACAAATTCAAATACACCCGAAAATTACGCAATTAAATCCTAAATATCAAATAATAAAAGGAAAATCCTAATTTTAAGAATCGTATAGGAGTAATTCAAGCGAGAAAAAAATCACGTGCTCACAGTTGCCCCTCTTTGCTCGGAGACACGAAAGATTTTTGGTCAAAGATAAATGAGCAATTATGAGGGATTTTTTCCCACTTGGTACTCTGTGAGAAGCATTTTCGGAAAATGTCCGACCGAACTTTACTTCAGAGGTTGCTTACATATCCTTGGCTGTAAAGGAACCAGATCAGTGTAGTTCTGGATGTTTTGGTAACTGGAACTATAGGGAGCTGTGATTTCACTATTGATGCTGCTTCTACTGCTTGCTTACCTCCTTATTACACCAAATGGAAAATCAAAACCTAAGCTAGCTATGCCTATCAACTACGAGTTACAAGATTCTTATCTATAAATTTCTTGAAGCTTGATCTTGAGTCTTAGCTGATTCTGCTATGGCCCTTGATCTGAATCTTGATGCTCGCAAGGTGTAGGTGATGTTTCTTTCTTCAGCATTGGATTGGAGCGGAAAATGCAAAGCTTATGACTTTGATTAAATTTGAGCAGGCCTTATCCTTTTCTTCTTAAAGAATTCTGAGTTTGCTTCTTTTGTTCTTTTCTTCTTTTCCTTTATTCTAGATTGAGACTCACTCTTTCGGACATCTCAAATCATGTGCCTTGAGGCAAAACCTGTCCGGACACCAAAAAATAAACTAACAAAATTTTCTGCCCCATTTTTTACTAGAAACATTTCGTGAGTTATTTGTAACACAAATTCAAGCTACTTTTATTGAAAGCAATAAAGATCAGGATTATGTATCCTTGGGAAAGAAATCTTAAATCTACGGATTATACCGGGATTGAAAAGGGTTCCTGCTAGGGATAAAAAGAAAGTCCACAGGTTAGCCGAGATAAAGAAAAAGTCCTTGGGTTGTGCCAGGGAGATGCATGGGTTATGCCGGGGTAAAAGGAAAAGGTCTTTCTGTCATGCCAGGGATGTCCATGTGTTATGCCGGGATAGAAGAAAAGGATCCTTGGGGCTATGCAAGGGAGGATCCACGGGTTATGCCGGGATAGAAGAAAAGGTCCTTGGGTTATTCCAGGGAGATACACGGGTTATGTCGGGATAAAGAAAAAAGGCTCCTTGGGTTATGCCATGGAGGATCCGCGGGTTATGCTGGGATAAAGGAAAAGGAGTCCTTGGGTTATGCCAAGGAGGATCCATTGGTTATGCCGAGATAAAGGGAAATGGCTGATGGGTTCTGCTAGGTAGATCCACGGGTTATGCCGGGATAATAGAAACGGCTCTTCGGCTTGCCAGGAAGGATCCACGGGTTATGCCGGGATAAAGGGAAAAAGCTCCTAGGTTATGCCAGGAGATCCACGAGTTATGCCAGGATAAAAGAAAAGGCTCCTGGGATATGACAGGGAGGATCCACAGGTTATGTCTAGATGAAAGAAGAAGGTCTCTGGGTTATGCTAGGGAGATCCTGGGGTTATGCCAGGATAAGAAAATGGGGTATGCTGGGAATAGAAAGAAGATTACCCTTGGGTTATGTCGAGGAGAAAGAAAAAGATCCTCAGGTTATGCTGGGGATAAAAGAAAATGACTCTCGGGTTATGCCGATGAGGTAAAGAAAAGACCCTCAAGTTATGCGGGAGAGGTCTACAGGGTATGCCAGGGACATCTAGGGAATGTGGTCCTAAGTTTGGGGAGGATGCATCTGGAGATTGGCGACCCTATGCTACCTTAATCTAGTTATATTCCTTTCTTATATTAAAACTGCGGGAAATGATTTGAAGAAAACTTCCCTTTTTGGGCTAGTTTTTGTTGTGAAGCCGTTCCTAGCTCCCGCACAATTCTATTAGGGCTTCACCTGCTTTTTCCCGATTGCTTGGATTGAACTTGTTTCAATTTGCAACCAAAGAACTATTTTTAGTTTGAAACGGTGGTTGGTTTTGTGTCATTGATTACTTGATCTCGGCCTTCTTCTATTGAGAACTTCTGATTTTGCAGGCTTTTCTTGATGGTTGGTCGGTGGGACTTAAATTTCATATTTACTTCGTCTTCGTAGGCCTTCCATTTTTTTACTTGTTTATTCCAACTTCTGGTACATTGGATTTTCAAAACTTTGTCGAGGCTATAAGCCCCCCTGGAACTTAACCTTTTTAACTTCATTTCACCCTTGTGGGCATTTGATTTTGATTTTATCCTTTTTTTTCAACCACTTTTCTTTCGGAGCATCAACCATCAGGGCCAATAGGGATCGGCTAGATTCGCGCACTGACGCTGGGTGTCCTTTTTCGGTTTTGCTAGGTAGAGCCCTATAAATCTGATCTTGTCACCTTTTCTTTGTATTTAAGTCAGGGAGACAGAGTTAAATCAAAAGGGATTCAAAGAAAAGTAAGCCATCTAAGAAAATTAATTTGAAGAGAAGTATCCCTTTTGGGGAGAAAAGAGGGACTTATTTGTGGTGTGTGCGGATTTCAAATAGACATGACATGCTTTTTGGGCTGGATGTCTGATCCTCACAAATGTTTTCCCCGCTTCTCATAAACTTATTCAGCAGCATTTCAAAACAAGAGAATCTTGCCAGGACATTCGATGATGAATAACGTCTTCTTTTCTGTCGATACCCTTTTTTGGATTTTCCCCAATCGACCTCTCTCATTTCTCTTATCACCGTAGCCCAATAGTGCTCCTTGCAATTTTTCACTATGAGGACTCTCTCATTTTAAATTTCTCTACTCACCTTCGCCTTATGTTGCCCGTAGATTTTCACCAATAAGACTTTCTCATTTTGTTTCTCTCTGATTTGTTGCACCAGGCTCCAACAACGGAGTTTTCCAATTCTGACGCCTCCTTCAATTGATCAGAAGGACTAGGACGGGGATTTTGGGTAAAAAGAATTTTGATGAAATTAAAACTTTTGAACAATTCTGGTGGGCTTTTCGCCAAATAATTATATCATCTGCCCTAGTTTCGTTATTCGAGGCTAAATTGGGATTTTTGTATTGGTGTGACTGAACCCTAGGGAGATGTTTCCTACGTATCCTTTCGGAATCAAGTCAGACGTAGTTCAGGAAAAACATTTGTTTTTGGTTTTTTTTTTTTTTTTTTGTTTTCAATTTCTTTCTCTTCTTCTCTTTCTTTCTTATTTTTCCATTTAATTTCAACAACACATCTGGGTTCCAAAGAGGGTAACTAAGAAGAGTAACCAGTTCAAATGGGTTTGCAAAAGGGTTGATAGTGTTTGGATAAGGGGAATGAAAGCCTTCGTCATCTCAATCGGACAGAGTTATTGTTGCAAAGAGCTTATACATAATACCTTTTTACTGCGTCTGTGTTCACGGCTGCTTCGGGATCATCTCCTTCGATGTCGCCTAGATAAAATGCTCCTTTCGACAATATCTTTCTGATGAAATTACGAGCCTTTCCAATTAGGAGCAATTTCCCCCTAGCTTCTTGGGGCGTGGAAGAATGTGCCTTAACACGAGTTGTACCACTTCAAAATTTCTGGGCCGCACTTTCTTGTTATAAGCTTGGGCCATTCTTTGTTGATACAACTGCCCGTGGCAGACTGCAACCATTTATTTTTCATCGATTAAAGTTAGCTGTTCCAAACGAGCCTTGACCCACTCTATGTCATCAATCTTAGCTTCTATGATGATCCGGAGAAAAGGGATTTCTACCTCCGCGGGTATCACATCCTCAGTTCCATAGACTAGGAGGTATGGGGTCGCTCCTACTGATGTGCGCATTGTGGTGCGATATCCCAGTAATGTGAAAGGCAACTTTTCATGCAATTGTCAGGAGCTTTGAATTATCTTTCTCAAAATCTTCCTGATGTTTTTGTTTGCAACTTCAACGGTACCATTAGCCTTGGGCCGATAAGGAGTAGAGTTCCTACGCGACATCTTGAATTGCACACATAGCTCTCCCATCAATCGACTATTCAAATTTGAAGCATTATCTATGATGATAGTTGCGGGAATGCCAAAATGGAAAATAAGATTGGAATGCACAAAATCCACCATAGCTTTCGTAGTAATCGATTTAAGAGTGATGGCTTCGACCTACTTTGTGAAGTAATCAACGGAAACCAATATGAATTTGTGCCCATTTGAGGCTTTCGGCTTGATTGGCCCAGTGACGTCCATGCCCCAAGCTACAAATGACCAAGGTGCCGAAATGGGATGCAGTTCTATGGGAGGTGCATGATCAAATAACCATGCAACTGGCGCTGATGGCATTTCCAGAAAAGCTAAAATAGTCCTTTTACATGGTTATCCAATAATAACTTGCTCGAATAATTTTCTTTACTGTAGGCTAGCTGGTCCGAATAAGACAATTGAAGGCCATGTCCACCTGAAGCATTATGGGATGCCTGGAGTGCTGAATTCAACGGCCTGGGAGGATGGCCCCTACCAAATGTTCTCCTGCCTCCAGGTGAGGCACAAATGAGGCCACCGAAATGATGAGGCCTCTTGTTAGACCCCTGAACTCCCTCTCTGTGCAAGAACTATCTCGACTTTCCCCGGCAGCAATAGCAGCTGTCTGAGAAAAGTTTCACTCCTGGTATGTTTGGCCATCTACACCTTGATAGGCTGAACGAGTCCCCTAAATAAACCTCATCACTCACTCTATTTTTCTCTCTCAGTAAGAAGTAGAAGAATAAATCGATGGGCCAGATCCATAAAATGGGTCTCATATTGAGTGACTAACATACTGCCCTGCTAGAGCCGCACAAACTGCCTACGACAATCCCCTAACATTGTGACATGAAGGAACTTCTCAAGAAATATTTTAGAGAATTGGTCCTAAGTAAGAGTAGGAGACCTAATTGGTTTTGTCGATATTAAATCCTTCCACCATCTCTTAGCGGAACCCATCATCTGAAATACAACAAAATCGATCCCAACTATCTCATCTATCCCTATGTTCCGTAGCACCTCATAATAGCATTCAAGACAATACTATGGGTCCTTGAAGGGTGCACCATTAAATTGAACTAGAAAGAGCTTGGCAAACTTGTCCATAATAAATAAGCCCTCGGAAGACATGGTCGGTCCATCACTGACCAATTTTGTAATAGCCGGTTAAACAACCCTATCTGGCTGGGCTACTAGGGGTCTAATACTAGGGAGCCATCAGCTCCGGAGTGTGAGTACAGGTATTTTAGCCTCCTCCCTCAGCATGAGAGACGACTGGTGCCATAGGAAATGTACCGGTCTGGGTCGCACACTCCATAAGGCCTACTAAATGGACGAGAGCATCTTGGAGGACTAGGGCGGCGATGAACCCCTCCGGAACTGAGTTGGTCCAACAAGCACAGTCTGGGCTGGAACCTCCTCAGAAAACTCCACCTTAAGCCCCACTGTTGGTGCAACTGTTCGAGTCCTAGGCTGAGCTCTTGCTCTTCCTCTACCTCTAGCGCGACCTCGACCTCAATCTCTGCCCCTTGTGGAGCTGCCACAGGGGCTTGTAGCTGCTGCCCAGCCGAATATGCAGTACGTGATCTCGCCATCTCGAGAGAAAAAGAATATATGAGTTCAATTAGCAGTTGTTGATATTCAATTTTTCTCGATATACTTTTTTATGCAAAATAATTTCAAAATAGTATAGATATCTTTATATATATACATATATAAACATGTCCAAGTGTTTTATTATTTTCTTCACTTTTTAAAAAAATTTTAGACCAATTTATTGCCTTATTTTAATAGTACAAAAACCAATAATTATTCTTCAAATTATTATTTTGGTGATTATTTTATTTTTTCTTATATTTATACTAATATATTGCTAAGATACTTTTCACACATTTTTACAAATTTGTTTAATACTTTTAAATCTAAATTGCACTTAATTGCAATATTAGCCCATTTTAAGAATAAATGGCGTTCATAATTAAAAATTTGATTTCAGTATTTTATTCTAATATTTATATACTATTAATTAATTTACCAGCTTTAATTCATTTTCAGAATTTTTTTTACTATTTTTATAAAATAAAAACGAAAAATGGCTATTTAAATATTAGATCTATTTTATTTCAATGTTAGCCCAAATCGACCCCCCAAATTAACCCAATTTCCATCCAATATTTCCGTGCCTAATTTCAATTTAAACCAACCCCTGACCCATTTATCCAACCCGCCCAACTCTCCTTTTAATCCAGGTCGTTACTCATTTTGATCAATGGTCACGATTCAACTTGCCTTTTTTAATTTCCCAAACCCCCGAACACTAAATCATTCTCATCAAAGGTGCCGCACTTGAAACCCCTCTCCTCTCTCAAACTCTCTCGAACCTTCCCTAATCCCAGTCTCCTCTAATCACTTTCACCTCGAAACCCATAGCACACCATGGCTTCTACGGCCATGGGAGTCTTATACTCACAACCTATTGCTCCTATTTGATTGATACTTGAAGATTCTAGGCCAGACCTTGAAGGCCTTCACTCAGACCTTTGCCGATTCAAGGCCTAAGTGTCATCACTGGCCTCGCTCCGGCGTATCAAGGTTGTTTGAGCCTGGATCTGGCTTTTTCAAATCCGATCGGTGAAATTTTCAAAGCCTTTCTCATTTTACGGTTCTTCTAAAAACCTCCAAGGCTTTCTTCTCTGATCTTCTTAATTCTGTTGTGCGTTTGTGCTTTACCTGAGTTTTCAAACGATTTCTCCAATTTTTCTTTCAAAAGTTTCTTTCCAAGGTTTTTTTTATGATCTAGGGTTTTATGAAAATGTATAAATGTTTTTATGATTTTTCTTTGTCGTTTATGTGTATTTCTATCTACTGTGTTATCGTATCATGTTCTTATATGCTTCTCGTACTGTGTATTCTTATATTATCGTCTCGTATGCTTTTCTAGAGTGTTCTTATGTTTTCCTTCTACCACGAGTGTTTATCTACTATGCTTTGAATATTCCGTTCTTCTACCGTGTTCTTGTGTTTTTCCTTTATCATACTCTTGCATGTTTATCTTACTCCGTTTTCCTATATGTTCTTTTGTTATACTTTTTCGATGTTCTTTTGTTCTTCTACTGTGTTTTTTCTACTAAGCTCTTGAAGTTTCATTATTTTCCTTCTACTAAATCTTGTTTGAGTTCTTCTAAAAAGATCTTCTTAAGCATATTTCCTTTACTGTTCTAATCAGTATTTTCCATTCCGTCCTCTAAATCCTGCTACTATTTGCATGTTATATTGCTATCACATTTCATCATGAGTTCTATTGTGGAAGAAACATGCTCTTTTATGAAAATTCTAAACTTGATTTCGATTCTATTGCGTGCTATCTCATCCTTTCTTTAGGGTTTTCTCAAAAGACCCCTACTTCTTTCAATTAACTTTGAGTCTTTGAACTAAGTTTGAACATTTTTGTTTTCAAGAAAAATCTGAATTTTTTGCTGAACTCTCCTATACTTGAATTTTTACTAATTTTATGACAAGTTTCTTTCATGAATAAACATGGCTGTATGCTTTTTATATGTGATAACTCTCCCTTTAAAAGGATTTTCAAACTTGTGATTGATTTGGAATTCCTTTTAAATAGGTATGATTGATCCCCCCTCCTGTGAGCCAAGCCTTAGGACCTTGAGTTCCCTCTAAACTTGGACACTTGAGGTTGGCCCTTCCACACTACATTATGTCTTAATCCTATAATGCATTTGGGTGTGAGGGGTAAAAACTGGATGTAGAACTGCCCAAGGGGTACAAACTTTCTAAGTTCGAGATATTTTATGGTACAGGGGATCCGAGCGTTCACCTGAGAACATACTACGACAAGCTGGTTGTAGTAGGGAAGGATGAAAAGTTTCACATGAAACTTTTCATGAGAAGTCTAAAAGGAGATGCTCTGTCTTGGTACATTAGCCAAGACCCAAAGAAATGGTCAAATTGGGTGAGTATGGCGTCGGATTTCATGGATAGGTGTAGGTTCAATACATAAAATTCACCGGATGTGCTCTACATTCAGAACCTAAAGTAAAAAACCACAAAAACATTCCACGAGTATGCCACTTGCTGGAGATCAAAAGCTGCTAAAGATAGGCTTGCTCTAGAGGAAGAACAAATGAACAAGTTTTTTGTCTGAGCTCAGGATCCGCAAGACTATGAAAGACTGATGCTGATTGAAGGCCAAAAATTTTCCGACATCATCCAGCCAGGTGAGCGGATCGAGGAAAGAATTAAAAGTGGTACGGTCACGAACTTTGAAGCTTTGCAAGTAACCAACAAGGCTTTACAGTCTGGTGGTACGTCCAAGAAAAGGGACGTGGGTGCCATAATTGTTGCATAGAGGACCAAATCCCCTATCGAATACCAAACATACCCAATGTCTCAACTCAAAAATCAGCCTACTCCATATTACCAAGCACCCTCACCTCCCACATACCAACCCACTTCACCCAAGTACTCCCAACCAGCACATGTTTGACCGCAGACCTCCCGAAAAGTATACCGCCATTTATGAACCAATTGACCAGTTGTACAAAAGACTCTAAAATGCTGGTTATGTCATCCCTATCCCAACCATAACCCCAAAAAACCCTTCTCAGTGGGTCAATAAAAATAAATCATGTGCATACCGTTCTAGCATAAAAGGATATACCATTGATGAATGTTGCTCTCTGAGGGATAAGATGCAGACTTTGATTGACAATAAGATCACTGTAGCAGAGGAACCTGCTCTGAATGTCCGTAATAAACCTCTATCAGACCACAAGGGCAGAGGTATTCATATGATCGAGATAGAGGATGACTGGGACCCAGGGGATCTATCGATTTGATCACAGAAGGCAACAACCCGAAGAAGCCAATAGTCACCCTTAATCCGATTATAGTCTAGATTTAGACTTTGGGACGCGGAGGTAAACATGTCCATGTCACTCGAGTTTGAAGCACCATCTTCCGCAAAGGCGCCAGCGCCAATAGTGGTTGAATTTCTGCCACCAGCAAACACACCCACACCCTTTTATGTTGCAGTTTTACTGCCTAAGGGGCCTGCTCCATTCCAATTAAAGATAGTCATGTCAATTCCAATGGCAATGTCAACAATAACACCATTTCACACCAATGCCATACCTTGGGACTACACAGCTGACGCCAGAAGAAATGGGAAGGTCATGTTCGGGGAAGCCATTGCGGCACGGGGTATGACAAGAACTGGTAGGGTTTATACCCCAGGCTATTTTGGCGAGTCGAGAAAGCAGGCCTCTAATCAACCAACAATCATTAAAACTGGGATCGATGATCTCTAGAGAAAGATACAAGCAAAGGAATACACAGTCATTTACCAACTAAATAGAACACCTGCACAGATCTCCATCCTGTCTTTGCTACAAAGTTCCGATGCGCATAAGAATGCTTTGCTAAAGATGTTGAGTGAGGAATATGTACCGAGCAACATCATTGGAAAAGAAATGGCAAACATGGTAGGGCAAGTATTGGAGAGTCACAAGATCACTTTTCATGAAGATGAGCTGTCGTTGGAAGGGTTGAGTCACAATAAGGCATTATACATCACCATACGGTGCGAGGATTATTGAATCACCAGGATCCTGATTGACTGAGGGTCCAGCCTCAACATTTGTCTATTAGTAACACTCAGGACATTAAAAAAGGGGCTACATGAGATCAAGGATGGGACATCATGTTAAAGCTTTTGATGGATCCCAAAGGTCCACTATTGGGGAAATTAGCTTGTGCTTGCAAATGGGGCCTAGCTGGTTTGATGTTGATTTTCAAGTGATAGACATACCAGCATCTTACAAGTTGTTGTTCGGATGACCATGGACTCATCCCACTGGCGTTGTAGCATGAGCTGGAACCACAAAAGGTGATCATTCACGCCGATAGCAACAATCCCATATACAGTCGCCAGACCATTCCGACAATTGGAGGCAGGAGAAGGATAGGTGGAGAAACTTACCACCACATCGAGTTAGTAAACGTAGTTGATAAATGCAAATAATGGGAAAAAAATATTGAGAGGATTCTGAACTGGAGCGGGTAATAACCTGGCAAGTGAATCGGCAAGAACCTCCAAGGAATCGCTAAGCCCATCAAACTCAAGAAGCATTGCACCACTTTTGGATTGGCGTATGAGTACACCTGGGAGGAATTCAACCACTGGTCGTCATCATGGCATGGTCCTTACTATTCTTTCGAGAAGCCAATACCCTATTTGGAGCAGACTTTCCAGCAGGCCGAGGCTATCTACATGTCAGAAGAAAAGGAAGAACTGGCAGGGATGAAGAGTTTGTGCCTAGAAGACGATAACATGGATTGTTGTGTCATTTTTTAGGAGGAGGGGGAGGAAGGCCCTTCCATACAGGTTGTGAGCAGAAGGGCATGCCTCAATAACTAGACTATCAGAACCACCAAAGCCCGGCGAGCCTCAGGCATTAATTATACTTATATTAATGAACTGATGACTGTGACATGTAACGAGACAACACAACAAATAGAGATGGATTCAGAGGAAGATGATATACAAGAAGATGTTGTTGAAGAGATTGAGAATTTTAAGAACAGACCTAAGTCCAACTTGGATTAGACTGAGATTGTTAAACAGGGAGATGCAGAGAACATCAAAGAAACATGAATCAGCGTTCACTTGTCACTGTCAATAAAGGAAGAGTACATAGTATTTATAGGAGATTGTAAAGACATATTCGCCTTGTCGTGTGATGATACGATTGGTCTGAGTATGCCTATTATGTTAGACAAACTGTCGACTGACCCAACATGTCCACTTGTAAAACAGAAACTCAGGAAGTTCAAGCCTTACACGAGTTCGAAAATCAAGTAAGAAGTCACTACGCAAGACAAAGCTAAGGTTCTCAGGGTGGTAGAATATCCGACGTGGTTGGCCAACATTGTGCAAGTGCCAAAGAAGGATGGGAAGGTTAGAGTCTGCATCAACTACCGAGATCCCAACTGGGCTAGTCCAAAAGACAACTTCCCCTTTCTGATTATACACATCGTGATTGACAATTGCACCAAGCATGAGTTGCAGTCATTCATAAATTGTTTCGGTGGTTATCATCAGATCTGGATGGATGAAGAAGATGCTGAGAAAATGGCTCTCATTATGCCATAGGGGATGTACTGCTACAAGATGATTCCATTTGGGTTAAAAAATGCAAGGGCCACCTACATGAGAGCCACGACTACTATTATCCATGACATGGTACTCAAGAAGATTGAGGTGTATGTTGATAAATCTCATCATAAAATCCAAGAAAGCCACTGATCACATGGAAGATTTGAGAAAGTTCTTTAATAGATTGAGAAGATACAACCTGAAGCTGAATCCCGCAAAGTGTGCATTCGGAGTTTTATCTGGAAATTTGCTTGGGTTTATTATGAGTCGCTGGGGAATAGAACTGGATCCATCAAAGATAAAAGCTATTCAAAAATTTCCACCACCAAAGAACATGAAGGACGTAATGAGTTTCTTGGGAAGACTCAACTACATTAGTCGGTTCATAGCACAATCCACTATCATATGTGAACCGATCTTTAAGATGTTGAATAATGACGTTGCTAAAAAATAGATCGATGACTGCCAAAAGGTTTTTGGCAGAATCAAGGAGTACATTTCAACACCACCAGTTTTTGTCCCACCTTAGCCAGGTAGAACCCTATTACTATACCTTGCAGTATTGGATGGACCGTTCAGCGTGTCCTGGGGTAGCATGATGATACAAGAAAGAATGAACAGGGCATTTACTACCTTAACAAGAAGTTCAATCCGTATGAGGCCCGGTATTCTCTGTTGGAACGCACATATTGTGCTCTAACTTGGGTAGCCTAAAAGCTGAGGCACTACTTTTGTGCCTATCTACATATCTCATATCAAGGATGGATCCTCTAAAGTACATCTTCCAGAAGACCATGCCCACTAGCAAGCTAGCCAAGTGACAAATCCTATTGAGTGAATTTCACACTGTCTGTGTTACTCAGAAAGCAATCAAAGTATAGGCACTACAAGTTCACCTTGCCGAGAATCCCGTGGACAGAGAAAACGAACCCCTATAGATGTATTTTCTTTACGAAAAGATATATTTGATAGGATAAGATATTGTAGAATCATTTGATGGGTGGAGAATGTTTTTCGATGAAGCAGAGAATTTCAAAGGAGTTGACATAGGAGTGGTTGTAGTATCAGAAAAGGGTCAAAATTATCCTGTGTCGACCAAACTCAGGATTCTTTGCACCAACAACATGGCTGAGTACAAAGCCTACATCTTAGGGCTTAAGATGGCCATTGACATAAACATCGAGGAATTGTTAGTAATTAGGGATTCAGACTTGCTTATACCTCCGGTCCGAGAAGAATAGGCAACTAAGACCTCCAAGATACTCCATTATCTGCACCATGTGCAGGAGTTGAGGAAAAGGTTCACAAAGACAAAGTTCCAGCATGCTCCCAGAGTGCAGAATGAATTCTCCGATGTATTGGCTACCCTATCATCCATGATAAGTATCCAGATACACACTTCATTGATCCCATATTAGTGAAAATCCATGACCAGCCAGCTTACTGCGTTCATGCCGAAGAAGAAGAAGTTGGAAAACCTTAGTTCCAAGATATCAGGGAATATTTGACAAAAGGAGAATACCTAGAGCTTGCAAATGCTACTCAAAAGCACATATTTCGAAGGTTGGCCAAATATTTCTTAGCAACGGAGGAATTCTATATTGGAGTACTCCTGATTTGGGATATTCAGGTGTGTCGCTGCAAAGGAAGCATCTAAACTGGTAGAGGAAATTCATGTCGGGACCTGCGGTCCATATATGAATGGTTTTGTCTTAACAAAGAAAATACTCTAGGCTGGTTTTTTTTATGACCATGAAAACAAACAGCATCCAGTACGTTCAAAATGCCACCGCTATCAGGTACATGCAGACATGATCAAGGCACCCTTTAACGATCTTAATACAACAAGCTCACCATGGTCGTTCGCTGCATATGGAATGGATGTTATTGGAACAATCAAACTTACCACTTCCAACAGACACAGGTACATCCTTGTAACGATTGATTATTTTACCAAATGGGTAGAAGTGGATTCTTTTAGGACAGTGACTAAGAAAATGTGGTAGACTTTGTCCGCGACTATTTTGTTTATTGGTTAAGAATTCCAACGTCAATCATCACTGATAATGGTTCCAACCACAACAATGACTTGATGAGAGCCATGTGTGAAATCTAAAAGATTAAACATAAGAATTCTACCGCCCATACACCTCAAATGAATGAAGCCATAGAAGCCGCCAACAAGAACATCAAAAATATACTAAGGAAGATGAGAGAGGCATAAGTAATGGCATGAAAAGCTATCATTTGCTTTATTGGGGTACCGCACCATAGTCCGGACATCAACCAGGGCAACCACTTATATGCTAGTTTATGGTACAAAAGAAGTTATTCCTGCTAAAGTAAAAATTCCTTCCTTGAGAATCATACAAGAAGCCGAGCTCGACGATGTACAGTGGGTAAAGAGTCGTTACGAGAAGCTAGATCTTATAGATTGAAAGAGATTGAATAGAATTTTCCACGGTTAGCTTTATCAAAACATAATGTCCCAAGCCTTCGACAAAAGAGTCAATACAAGACGTGTCACTTCGGGGCAGCTGGTTTTAAAGAAAATTTTCCCGCATCAACATGAGGCCAAAGGGAAATTATCTCCCAATTGGTAAGGTCCATACAGTTTTCATTGGGTTCTAACAGGGGGAACCCTCATACTTGCACAAATGGATTGAGAGGTTTGGCTAAAGTCGATCAATTCAGATGCAGTCAGGCATTACTATGTGTAATCCTATGTATTAATACAGGATGTAATTTAAATTACATCTGACCTGATTCCCGTTTAAGAGGGGATACATAGTCAGCCCTATGGGTTTAGTCACAATTCAATAAAATTATGATTTCCCCCCATAATTAGAAACTGGGGAAGGATTTTAAGGAGGACCCTCAAAATTCCGAAACAAGAGAGGTTGTGATGTCCTGAACCATGTCATAGTCATCAATTCATCCATAAACTATTTCTTAAATATATGTTATTATCATATTTTACTTTACAAACTCATGCATGTTCGCTATGTTTAGCAACACTACCCCAATGATACCTACTATGTCATCAGAACAAGGTCAATCAGGTCAAGTGAGGTCATTAGGGGATATGAAGTAACGTTTCCCCTTTATAGAACTCATGATTTTTCTTTGGGTGCAGGCACTCAAGTCGCAAAATCCTTTCATACAGAATGTTCAAGAATGCAACTCTCAGAGCCATCAAAATTATATGCAGTTGATATCCATACACAGTATCCCCCAGTAGCAACAGTATCATAATCAGCTATCAACTACCAACTACTAATTTTGTTACTATTTTCCTTTTATCTCTTGCATATGAAAACTATTCTGCCTTCCGAGGTTAAGCTCTACCTCCTTCTGCATTTCCAGCATTGCATAAGGCTACCATTCTGCCTTCCGAGGTTAAGCTCTACCTCTATCTCCATTTCTTGCATTGCATAAAGCTACCATGCCACATTCCGAGAATAAGCTCTACCTCCATCTGCATTTCTTTCATTGCATAAGGCTACCATTCTACCTTCCGAGATTAAGCTCTACCTCCATCCGCATTTTCCTGCATTGCAGAAGTCTACCATTCTGCCTTACGAGGTTAATTTCTACCTCCATCCGCATTTCTCTACATTGAATATGTCTACCATTCTTCCTTCTGAGCTTATTCTCTAACTCCATCTACATGGATGAAATATTGCCACCTTTATTCACTTCTTGCATGGCTGAAATATCGCCACCTCATTTATATATTTCATAGCTGAAATATTGCCACTTTATTTTCACTTGCATGGCTGAAATATTGCTACTTTATTTTTAACTTACATGGCTAATATATCGCCACATTATTTTACTCCCTTTGTGGCTGAAATATCGCCTCCTTTATTCACTTCTTGAATGGCTAAAATATCGCCACTTCATATAGATCTTTCATCAGCTGAAAGATCACCACTTCATTTACATCTTGCATGGCTGAAATATCGCTGCTTCATTTTCACTTACATAGATGAAATATCACCACTTTATTTTTCATTTTGCATTGGCTGAAAGATCGCAACCTCATTTACATTTTTGCATTGGCTGAAAGATCGACACCTCAATTACATTCACATTGGATGAAAGATCGCCACTTCATTTACATCTTGCATCGTTGAAATATTACCACTTCATTTACATCTTGCATGGCTGAAATATCACCACTTCATTTACATCTTGCATGGCTAAAATATTGCCACTTTATTTTACTCCTTGCACGGCTGAAAGATCACCATTTCATTTACATATTGCATGGCTGAAATATCGCCACTTTATTTTTCACTTGAATGGCTGAGATACCTCCACTTCATTTACATCTTGCATCGGCTGAAAGATCGCCACTTCATTCACATCTTGCACTATTGAAATATCACAAATTTATTTTTCACTTGCATGGCTGAAATATCACCACTTTATTTTTCATTTTGCACTGGTTGAAAGATCGCCAACTCATTTACATTTTTGCATTGGCTAAAAGAGTGCCACCTCATATACATTCGCATTGGTTAAAAGATTGCCACCTTAGGCATCTCATGGGATGAACGATTCCCAAACTGTCCAAAGGCGTCATTGTTCGGAGGCACCATCTTCATAGCGCGAGAACGCCATGTCGTGTCTGAGGATCCCCTTTTAATCTTTTGAATATTATTATTTAAAGGCATCATGGTACGGAGGCATCATCCTCATAGCATGAGAGCACTATTTCAAGGCATGTGAATCCTTCATTATACGCTTCATGGTCCGGGACATCATGGTCTAAGGACGTCATCATAACCGTCCAAAGACTGCATTCACGGTCCAACGGTAATTTGCATCATGTTTAAACTTATGCACGATGTGCACTTGTGTTGCTTATTTCCAGGTAAACCGGCTAGTAATGGTCGTCTCAGTAGGAGCAATCCCGCTCAAGTTCCGCAGCCCCATTAGACCTTAACCATCCATCCCAACCTAAACGTTGTGTCTGTTCTTGGAAAACCTCCATCGGCATACTTTGCCAATGGATCCTGAACTACATATGGCCTGATTGTTATAAGTCTAGGGATATATAGGCAACTCAGGAACTAGAGCACAGTCAACCATTTCAAACCATTTTTCCCGATCAAAATTGGCCATCATATCTTTACCCGATAACTTATTCATCCTTCTAGGGTAAAGAGGGGCAGCTGTTGATACCTAATTTTTCCTGCTATATTTTTATATGCAAAATACTTTTAAAATAGTATATATATACATACACACACACACACTATTTTTAAATGATCTTTTAAACCAATTTATTTCCCTATTTTAACATTACAAAAACCAATAATTTATTCCTCAAATTTGTATTTTGGTGATTAATTTATTTTTTTCTCATATTTATACAAAAATATAGCTATGGTAATTTTTATACATTTTTACAAATTTGTTTAGTATTTTTAAAACTAAATTGTAATTAATTATAACATTAGCCTATTTTAAAAATTAATGGCGTTTATAATTACAAATTTGATTCCAGTATTTTAATCTAAAATTTGTATATCATTATTTAATTTATAACTTTTAATTCATTTTCAAAAATTATTTTTTACTATTTTGGTAAAATAAAAAGGGAAAAATTGGCTATTTATATACTAGTCCTATTTTATTTTATTTTTAGTCCAAATTAACCCAATTTTCATCCTATATTACCCAGCCCAATTTTAGTTTAACTAGACCCCTGACCCATTTATCTAACCCCCCCGGCTCCCTCTTTGATCCAGGCCGTTGATCATTTTGATCAACGGCAATGATTCTCCTTGCCTTTTGTAATTTTCCAAACCCCCAACCCCTAAATCATTCTTATCAGACATGCCACCCTTGAAACCCCTCTCCTCTCTCAAATACTCTTGAACCTTCCCTTACACTAGCCGCAACTAATCGCTTTTACCTCGAAACCTACCAGAAACCATGTCTTCTCCGGCCATGGGAGTCTTATACTCACCTCCTATTGCTCCTATGAGCTTGATACTTGAAGATTAGAGGCTAGACCTCGAAGTTCTTCACTCATACCTTTTCCAATTCGAGGCCTCAGGGTCATCGTCGGCCTCGCTCCGGCGTATCGAGGTTTTTTAGCCTGGTTCTAGCTTTTCCGACACTGATCAGTGACCTTTTCAAAGCCTTTCTGATTTTAGGGTTCTACTCAAACCCTTTGAGGTTTTCTTCTCCAATATTCTTAAATCCATTGTGTGTCTGTGCTTTACTTGAGTTTTCAAATGATTTCTCCAATATTTCTCTCAAAAGTTAAATTCCAAGGTCTTTTTTACGATCTACGATTTTCTGAAAATGTAAAAATGATTTTATGATTTTTATTTGTCATTTATGTGTATTTGTCTCTACTGTGTTCTTTTATCATTTCTTATATGCTTCTCTTACTATATTTTCCAATATTATGGTCTCGTTTGCTTTTCTACCGTGTTCTTACATTTTCCTTCTACCACGAGTGTTCCTCTATTGTGTTTTCTATATTCAGTTCTCCTACTGTGTTCTTGTGTTTTCCTTTTATCATACTCTTGCATGTATACCTTACTCTATTTTCCTATATATTCTTTTATTATACTTTTCCGGTGTTCTTGTGTTATTCAACTTTGTTTTTTCACTAAGCTCTTAGAGTTTCTTTGTTTGCCTTCTACTGACCCGTGTTTGAGTTCTTATAAAAAAAATCCTCTTAAGCACGTTTCCTTAGCTATTCTCGTCAGCAATTTCAATTTTGTCCTCTGAATCTTGCTACTGTTTTCATGTTATTTTGCTATCACGTTTTATCATGAGTTTTGTTGGGGAAGAAGCATGTTCTTTTAGGAAAATTCTAAATGTTATTTTGATTCTATTGCCTACTATCTTATCCTTTCTTTACGGTTTGCTCAAAAGATCCCTACTTCTTTCAGATTAACTTTGAGTCTCTAAACTAAGTTTTAAAATCTTTGTTTTCATACAATTATGAATTTTTCGCTGAACTCTACTATACTGGAATTTTTAGTAATTTTATGACAACTTTCTTTCATGTATAAACGTGGATGTATGCTTTTTATATGAGATTAGTCTCCCTTTAAAAGAATATTCAAACTTGCGATTGATTCGGAGTTCCTTTTAATAGGTCTAATTGATCGTTTGTTGATTTTCCTTAAGTTGAAACTTTTCCACCTGTTTTACTTGGTTCATTCATACCGAATCTCAAACCTTATGATTTACTGGCTGTTAATTCTCTTGCCTTATTTACACAAATTATGTACTGTCAAGACCCTGTCCTTAAATAACCGTTGTGTATTTGCCCCTAATTGCCTACTTTGCACAAAGCGTTTGATAGATTTCTTTCCTTAATTGGTTTACACCCGTTTGAACCTTAATCCCTTAAAATTGAGTGACAATCAGTTTTCAAATATTTTCTTACCTTATTTTTGCTTGCTTTCTAGACTATAAATACATTACTCTTCTTCTTTTTCAAAGACACGATTTTCTAACAATCACACACTTCGGACTTCACAACTTCACAATCTTTCTGAACTCACACTTATAGTGTTCTGCCTTCCTGTTTTGCACTTCGGCTTTTACAAGGCTACTGCTTTTTCTACTCATTTACTTTGAAACTGGTATGTCCTAATTTAAGCTTCAGCATCTCCACAATGTGTTTACTTATGGCTTTTTGTATCCATGTCTACTTTCTATTGCGGCAGAGTTAAATATTTCACTAGCATGTTAATTTCTTTTGTTTGTTTCTGCTTGAATACCTACTCACTATTTCCATTTGTGTGCTTTGTGTTATAGTTTAAAAAATGGAAATATGCAAGTTATTATCCAATGTTTGAACTTGATCCCTTAGAGGAACCTAACCTCTGAAACAATGTGTTCTAAATGGCTTGTGAGGTGTGCCAGCATTTCTTATTGATGGGTATGCCTACTAGCATGTCCTTGCCTCTCTACCAGTTCCCTATTTCCTATAACCCTATGTGTATCTATGTGTATTGGTTCCCATCACCTTTCCCCTTTTCAGAACTCTACACTTACACTCCCTCCTAGTCTCTAAGTTCTGGGCCCCTCCTATGAGCCTTGCCTTGGGACCTTGAGTTCCCTCTGAACTTACACTTGATGGCTAGCCGTTCCACACTGTACTATGTCTTAACCTTGTTATGCATTTGGGTGTGAGCACTGCCCGAAGTCCATATGAGACTGTTAGGGAACTCTGATGCATCCAAATGAGAGAAATGCTTTGAAACCTGATCTTTTGAGTTGGTATACTTCATAAATCAGACAGGAAGCTGAATCAGGACCTTCCTGATTGTAATTTTTAATTTCTAATGTATTTTCTTTTATTTGGATTGTAATAACTTATTATAAAACCTTTGGGGATGGCTAGTGAAAAGGGATGGGTAATCATGCATGTAAAAAGGTGTATATATCCTATTCATGGGGAATTTTCATAACACATATATATCCTAATCATAGGGAATTTCTAATTTAATTTCTACATTCTTTTCATAGGGAGTTTCTGATTTTTGCATAACACATAGATATCCTGTTCATAAGGAATTTTTGATTCTATATTCATATAGATATCTTGACTATAGTTTTCTACATTTCTGCATTGTATAGGTATCCTTGCCTATAGAATTTTGCATTATGACACATAGATATTGTGTCTATAAGAAAATTTTGCATTTCTCAAATAGATATCATGCTCATAATCAACTAGAAATCCGACTCCTGCATATGCATTTGTCACTAGGCAAGCCTTTTTATAGGGCTTAAATAATTAACTTCATTTAGATGCCATGCCTATAGGATTCTTGCACTCTTGCCATGTCTGTAAAAGTGTTTAAAATCAACTACGCCTAGAAAGCATGCTTATAGCAATTGATAAGCAAATCTGAAATGGTTCACTCGCTTATAAGTCTAAAACTAATAACAACAATGTCTAACGCTTGCAGAACTTATGATATTTACCAAACTTGCCTTTCCTTAATAACTGACAACCTTTTTTGAAATCAGTACACTTCATCTTTTCTGAAAACAGTAGATATCATGCCTATAGGAACTTTGTTTAACACTTAGGCAAGCCTTAGGATAAACTTATATACTGAATCAGATTTTTTATTAACTACAACCAGCAGGCAGGCCTGAGTTAGGCTTCCTATATGAATTATGTAATACATTGTTCTACCTCAAATCTTTAAATTTGAATCAGACCCTAAACAGTACATGAAAGTCATGCTAACTACTTGCTTTTTCTTGCCAAAAAGAGGTTTGTTTGAGCCTTTCGTTTGTTTATATGCTTCCCCAAACTTGTCATATGTGTTATTTCTTGTCACCTTAGTATTTTACCTTTGAAACCACAAATAACTCCAACCTTTCCTCCCTATTTTAGGATCAGTAGTCCCAAGTACCTTGGAGACTGATAGGATAGGGATGGGTAATAGCAGGCAATAGGTAAACGAGACCATTCTGTGCTTTAATACCTTAACGAGATGGGAAATGGTAGGTATGGATATGATGATCAGTGTGTTACTACCACGAGTAGCCCCTCTCTAAAGAGTGATTACCTGGTATTGCATTAATGTGATCCATATTATTAATAAACCTACGACCCCCCTCCCTTCGCTCTTTGTTTGTTTAAGTCTTTAAAAATATTTCTTTTAAATCAACTCTCTCCTATGCTTTCCAACATTGTTTATTTCTACCCTTTATGTGAAAACCCACTCTTATGTGATACTTTTACTTGCTCATGTGTTATTTGTATTTAAGTCACAATAATAGCTTGGCCGGAAAACCACACTAGTGGATCCTGAGGGGTGCCTAACACCTTCCCATCGGGATAATTTCAAGCCCTTACCTCATCTCTAGTTATCTAAATTAAACACTCCTTAGTATCTAATGCACTATAATTATTAGGTGGTGACTTTCAATTATCCTAAACCTAATTCCCAAAAAATAACGAGTTGTCCTTTCAAATGTCCAAAACTCGATTTCGCAAGAAAAGGGGCCGCGACAGCAGTGAGAAAATACAATTGCACAAATAGAAGAATAGAAGTGAAATTTGATCATTAACTTCATAGTTGCTAGAAAATAAATACAGACGTCTCCATACCGATCCTCTGGACACTACTAAGCATGCTTATTACTTGTGAGACCTATGAAATCTAGTGCTCTGATACAAACTTGTAGCGACCCTTGAATTTCCACCTTCGTAACCATGATGGCGCCAAACATTTCACTTGCCATGAAGGACAACATTAAAAAAATCTTTAAGCCATTTTTTGAAATTTCAATAAGTAGAGTCAAATAAGGCAAAATAAAAATAAAATTGAGTGTAGAAAGAAAAGCTCATAATATCTAATACAACCTAGATTTGGAGTCACAATTAACGAGCTTTTAGAATTTTCTACAAATAGAGTTTGAAAGAAATACAACTATCTTGAACAAAATGAAACAGTCAAAAGGGAGAAATAGAAGGGGACTTCATTATCTGCGGTCGTCAGTAAATCTACCTCGAGTCTCAAACGAGAAAATCTGAGCTTATACGCCGCTTGAACAGCTGGGGCCAGTACTAAAGTTTGCACAAGAAATGCAGAGCATAATATGAGTACAACCGAATCCATGTACTCCTTAAGTATTGAGCCTAACCTCGATGAGCTAGTGAGGAAGTTATGACAAGACACTCACGTAATAAACCTATGCAGATAACAATATGCGTACAAGATAACAACATATAAATTCTAACCATATACTATTAGGAGAGGGACATGCTAAAGGGGGTACAAGATACGAGAAATATAGCAGGAATGATAACCAGAACAGTCAATATGCCAATAACCAGTAAAAATGAATAAGAATAATGAAAAAAATTGTATGGAAAAACCCTTCGTACTTTTACTCTCAACCTCAGAATGAAACAATGATACTACACAGTATCACTCTTCGTGTTTTTACTCTCACTTTCAGTATAAATCAAAAGATATGGCTCAGGATCACCTTTCGTGTATTAAATCTCATAACATGGCACGGCATCACCCTTCGTGCATTAACATGCACAATATGACACGAAATCACCCTTTGTGCATTAACACTCACATACAGAACGGTATCGCCCTTTGTGAGTTAACACACTCTCTCACTATATAACAATGAACAAGTAACAACTGGGGGATGGAATAAATAGGGACAAGCCTTATGTCAATAATAGTTCCATAATATCAATCTCAACATTAGAAAGAAAATTCAATTATAAAGAAATCCCATAAATGCAGTAGAATGATCAATACAATAAGTATCCAGTCTAAGCATGGATAATATGGTTAAAGTAAGCAATAAATTACAACTAACGACTCCCACCACATGTTTTAACCCAATAACAATGCATAAGTACTCGTTATCTCACATATACGTTGTACCCAAAATCTAAACATATAGCAAATAGACAAACAAATCCTAATCCCTCAAGTCAAGGTTAACCACGACACTTACCTTACTCAAAGAAAAGATTCAAACTTCAACCTCAGCTTTGCCTTTCAAACCAGCCTCTGAACCAATAGAATCTAGATAATTATCAACCAAACTCCTCAAATTAAGCCTTAGAAACTACCCACGATTGCAAAAGAGTAAATTTAGACCATTATTAAAATTAAAAAAAAGTCAACTCTCGAGCTTGCTTGGTTCAAACCCCAAATTCGGACCAAACCCCGATTACCCATTCACCCCGAGCCTAGTTATGTAATTGATTGAAATCCAACCTCAATTTGAGGTCTAACTCCCAATTTTATAAAAGTCCTTAATTCTCCCATAAACTAAATTATTGGTTGAAAACTTCTGAAACGTAATGAAAGATTGAAAGAAAATATCTTAGAGTCACTTACCAATGGATTGAGGAAGAACACTTCTTTGAAAAATCGCCTAGGTTATTCTAGTTTTGAAAATTTTAAAAATGAACAAAAATCTCGTCTAATTCCTATTTGTTCAATTGGAGATTTCGCACTTCCGACCAAGGGTTCACAATTGTGATTCCCCACAAATGTGAAGAACACCTCACAATTGTGAAGCATGCGCATGTCTGCTTTCATGGCATTTTTGTTGAAATGTTTGCAAATGCGAACTTCGACATCCTTATCGCAAATGTGATTTATTAGTGACACAAGAACTCTTCACAAATGCGAAGAAGCTGCTCACAAATGGAAACCTAACACGATATGGGTTGTTCGCAAATACGAACATTGATCTTGCAATTGCGAGATCAGAGACCAGCACCCGAAATTGCAGAATCACCATCTGATTTTTCTAAGTCTAAACCACTATGTAGCCTATCAGAAACTCACCCAAGCACTTGAGATAATAAACCAAATAAGCACATAAATCTAAAAGTTTTATACGAACTTACTTGCGCGATCAAATTGCTAAAATAACACCAAAAACTAGAAATTGAGCACCAAATCAAAGGAAATTTTCAAGAAATCTTATGAACTTTTATTTTAATGACCGGACATCCGAATCACGTCAAATCAATTCTGTTTCTCGCCAATTTGACTAACAAGTATAGATATATTACTGGACCTATATTGGGTTTTGAAACAAAAATACATACCCGATATATATAAAATCAAACATTAGTCAAACTTTTAGATTCATTAAGCTTTTAAACATTCAAATTTCAGCGAAACACGATAACTCGAGTGAGGGACCTCCGAATTCAATTCTAGAAATACCCCCATGTCCCAAATTACGATACGGACCTACCAGGATCGTCAAAATATGGATCGAGTATGTTTGCTCAAAACTTTGACCGAAGTCAACTCAAAAGAATTTTAGGCAAAATTTTTATTTTTCTTCAGTTTTTAAAACAAGAGCTTTTTTCGAAAAAATACATGTACCACGCATGCAAATTAAGCAAGTCTAAAATGAGGTATGTATTTCAGGCTTCGAAATAAAGAATTAGGTTCCAAAACACTAGATGACCTATTGGGTCATCATATCATGTTTATATTAGGGGTTTACATATCTATCTATATATTATTAAAAAAAGAGGAAAAAAAGTCGTATTCTTAAGCCAAGTGACAGCCTTAGAATTAGTCACATGTAATGTATAATTAATTAACTAGTATAGAAATTAATTTAGCCATATGGAATAACCAGAATAGGCCACATATAACTTTTTTTTAATTAATTCATTATAAATAACATAATAAAAATATTATAAATTTTACTATGTAATATTTAACAATATGATTAATAAATTTAAACAATTTAGTAATTTTGAGTATTAATTTAAAATAATATAAATATTATTTCAAGATTAAAATACAACATATTGATATATATTACATAGAAGGACATAAATGGATAATGATTCTAAATAAAGAGGAAATTTATTGAAGGCCACATGAAAACATGAAATACTATATAGGTAACGCAACAGAAATAATTAAAAATTTGAAAAATATTTAATATTCGAATAGTTTGTGTGTGTATATATATATATATATATATATATATATATATATATATATATATATATATATATATATATATATATATATATATATATATATATATATATATTATTATTATTATTATTATTATTAACAAATTCTCCTCTCAAGCTAAGTGGCAGCCTTCAAATTAGCCAAATGTAATGTATAACTAATTAGCTATTAATCAATAAAGCATAACTAGAAAAAACCACATATAACTTATCTTTAATTCATTTATTTATATAACTAAATAAAACTATTAGAAATTTTACTATATAATACTTAAAAAATTATTTCAAAAATTAATTTAATAATTTGAGTATTAATTTAAAATAATATAAATATTTATGTCAAGATTAAATAATTACATGTTGATCTATATTATATTAAAGTATGTAAATGAATAATGATACTATTAAGAGAAAAGTTAATAAAGGTCACATGAGAACATGAAATATTATATATTAGGTAATGTAATAGCAATAATTAAAAATATTTAATATTAGAAATAGTCTATATTCATATATAATAAAAAGAAAAGCAAAGCCATCATATTGTATAGATTTTATTATATTTTTATACATTATATTAAATAATAAAATAGCAACAACTAATATTTATTAAAATAATAAGATATATTAGATCATAATTTTATAATATTAATAGTTTATTCAATTATTTGTGAATCGCATGAACTCTAACACTAGTTACGTATAAAGAGATATGAATTTCATGGCATTCGTCGGATGGAGAGGCTCCACTTCTATTGAGATGGTGCAATCCATGAACCATCAAATAAAAGAACGACATACACTTCCATTTAAACACAGGACTAAGAATACGGTTCCATTATTCCGGCAAGAGAGTCATTGAACACTGCTTTCAAGAAGAGTTTTTCCTACTTCTAATTCACAGGCTTATGTCCGACAAGCTAGAATTTCTTCTCTCTGATTTCTCCTATTGGTCAAGATGATGATGAATAGTCGTCTTGAGGTGGCAAAAAATTTATACCTTGCAATAATATTACGTAACAGACATGTCATATGGTTGTTCCCTAATCTTTAATTTTCTCCTTTACACCTATTAAATGAGTGTTAGGATCAAGTACTTATTATCATACAAAAGGTTATGCAATTAAGAGAAAGGACACAACTTTATTTCTTAATCCAGTTCAACAAGCAAACACCATGTTTGATCATGACTCTAACACAAACCATCCCTGACTTATTGTAACGACTCAGCCAGTCGTTTCGAGAGTTATAGCCTCGTTCTTCCATTTTCTGCTTCTTTCGTATTCTTCAGTGGTATTTTGACTTACCGAGTTAGTTGATTCAGGTTTGGAGTAATTTTAGAGTGAGTTGAGACACTTAGTCTCTTGTGAGAACGTTTTAGTTGAGAAAATTGAGCAGATGTTAACTTATGTGTAGATGACCTCGGATTTGAATTTAGATAGTTTCGTTTGCTCCATTAGGTGATTTTAGACTTAGGAGCGTGTCCGTAATGTGATTTGGAGCTCTGTAGTAGAATTATACTTGAATTGGTGAAAGTTGGAATTTTAGCTATGTTTGCCGGCAATGAAATTTTTGATATCGGGGTCGGATTGAATTTTCGGAAGTTGGAGAAGGTTTATTGCGTCATTTCTGAGAAGTATGAAAAATTTAAGGTTATCCAGTCATGGTTTGGTAGGTTTCAGCATCGTTCGTGGAATTCGAAAGTGTAGAGATTCTTACGATTGAATTCGGGTGTTATTTAGTATTTCGATGTTGTATTGAGTGATTCAAAAGCTCGAATAAGATTGTATGATGTTATAGGATCTGTTGGTATATTTTATTTTGATCTCGAGGTCCTCGGGGTTATTTCGGGTGGTTATCGGTATGTTTGGAGTTGGAAAAAATGCAACTGAAGCTGTTGTTGCTTGGTTCCCGCATCTGCATTGGCCGCAGATGCGGTCAGTTGATCATATCAGCAGAGCTAGCCTTTTTAATAAATTGCCGCATAAGCGGAGTTCTACTTGCATATCCACTTCCGCAGGTGCAGAACTAGGACCACTGGTGCGATTTAGCTAGACAGGAAAATCCCAACTCGACGTTTTGTTATCCATTTTTAACTTTGAACGTGAGGAACTCGATAAAAGGTGATTTTTTAAGGATTTCAAGGAGCAACATTCAGGTACGTGATTCTAGACCAAAAAGAGGGATTTCACCAAGAAATTTGAGGATTTAAGGCTTTAGAGATGGTTTGTGGATTTTTAGGCATTTGAGTGATTTTTACAAGGTTGGATTTTGATAAATTTATATGGTTAGACTCGTGAGTGAATGATTTTTCGAGTTTTTGTGACTTTTGTCGGATTCTGATATATGGGTCCGGGGACGGGGTTTGAGCCGATTTTTGGATTTTTGTTATAATTTGGCATTTTTCTTATGGAATTGGTTCCTTTAGCCTATTTTGATCGTATTGTGTTGCTTGTGGCTAAATTCGGGATGCTTGGATGACGATTTGAGAAGCAAAGGCATCACAGAGTAGGATTTTTGCTTGGTTTAATGTAAGTAACGCTTTCAAACTTGATCCTGAAGGTTTGAAATCCCAAACTACGTGTTATGTGGTTAGCATTGATATGCCAAGTGCCGGGCATGTGGGCATGCACTATGAGAATCGTGACCTGGTTCATTTCATTGCACCATTTAGTGACTATTTCTCGTTGATATTCATGTTCCCATCACGTGATAAATAATGAGTTGTAAATCATGCTAGAAATAATGTTAGGGCTTTACACTGATACTTTTGGGACCCCTAGTGGTCATTTATTGCTGTCATCTCATTGATTCTATTGATATTATGTACTCAGTAATATTCATGTATTTCATATTATATCCCAGTCAGTTGTTATTTATTAGCATATCATATCATTGTTCTTGTAGTTTCATGGCATCGTGAGCCCGTGAGTGAGACTGGAGAATGTTTGATTAGTGAAGCCGAGGGACTGATTATGAGTGATAGTTATGGGATTGGGCTACACGCCGAAGCGGTTGTGTTGATTTGTGATAGCTCTTTGACTTAAGGAGCCTCTCCGGAGTCTGTACACACTGCTAGTGAGTGTAGTTGATATTATTATTTGGAGATGGATCTTCTCCATGAGGTGGGATTGGCCTATGTTGTGGGTATTGGAGACTGAAGGTCAGTAATATATATATATATATATATATATTCCAGGATGGATTTCCCATGGGTCGTGTGAGCCATATACAGTATCGATTGGTTTTGAGGTTATTATTATTACATGAAGATGGATCTTCTCCATAGGGTTGGATTGGCCTTCCTCAGTACTGATTGTTTTCTATAAGAGATGTATATAATCCGGGATGGATCTTCCCTAGTCTGTATGAGCCATATACTGAGTGGGCGAGCATTTGAGAGTGTGAGCACATGAGATATTCAACATGGTGCATTACATACGGCATATGCATTGGCATGATGTAGCATAGTTTTATTCTTTACCTTGTTTGTATCCGCTCTATTTTACTGTTTCTGCTGCCTATTAAATTGAAAGCATGCCTACGTTTATGCACATTCATTTTTATTATTTATATTGCAGTGAGTTCGTCATTACCTTTTAGTCCACAGTTTGGACTTGTTATTTACTGAGTTGGTGTACCCACGTTACCCCTGCACCTTTTGTGTAGATTCAGGAACTTCTTATCCCATTGACAATTGCTGATCGAGGCTTCGGGCTTTAGGAGACTATCAACGTATTTGCATGGTTTTCCCAGGCCTTGACTCTTCTTCTTTATCTCCAGATGTGTTTGAGTTTGTTCCTTTATATATTGTAATAGATTATGTTCTTCTCTAGACGCTCATGCACTTAGTGACACTCTCGGTTTTAGGCAGTTGTATCGTAATTTGGATTTTATAATATTTTCAAAAATGTTCTTTAATGTATTGTGTCTTCCGTATTTTTTGTTTAAAACATTTTTGAGGTGTTGGATTATTGAAGTGATGTTGGCCTAATTCTACGATAAGGGTCATCACGACTTGTTGAGTTTTATGTCGTGACACCTATCACCTCGGCCTAGTCCTAACTAGGTACGATACTGGTATTACCTCACAATGCGTTTCATAATATGCAATAAGTAAAAGCTTTCCCTTTTAGCTTCAAGAGTGAAGAACATGCCATAGCAAACACAAATTTCTACCGCTGGAAAATAAAGGATAAATTATTTTCCAATTCAAGATGTGTATATTAAACCTACTAGTTGCATAAGATGATATGAATATATATAAAGGCACACAAAGAAAGTTGAGCTCGAGCAATCTGTGAATATATTTTAATCTGATCTGCTGAAAAAGGGGAAGTGTTATAGTCTTATATATTTATTAAATGATTGGCTATATCAAGATGGAATTATATTGTGCTTATATTATTGCATTATTATTTTCCTCTTTTTGAGTGGGAAAATATCATATAGTCCTAAGTCTTTTTCATCCTTTAAATTTAATGGCCAAAACAACATAGAGAGACGTTGACAATAATAATAAAGAAGCATCACCAACTAAAAGTACCTGGTCCTGCTAGATATACATAGACCCACAACAGAAACACGTTGCAATCTTTTCTCCATGTTTCTCCTGTTTAAGCAATTTGATGACTCTTTGGACAATTAATTCAACCCATGTTTTGTAATAAGAAAGGATCATTACCAATGAATAAAGAGATTTTAGGGGTACTAGTTGACAGATACCAATCGTAAAGGACCATTTGTATAATTAGCGTCGAAATTTTGCTGTCAACATCAAAATTTATCATCTTACATTTTCCTTGTATCTTGTCTGCCTGAAATACGAATAGCGTATCATACCAATCCGAAAGAAGGGCGAACAAAGATCACCCACCCCCCCCCCCCCCCCCCCCCCAAAACCCACAACCAATCCCACTCATAAAAGAATTTTTATTCCATTGGCCGCCTAAAATATAACTGTAAATAATCACCCCTAAAAAATTAGATTACTTAATAAGTAAAAAATAAGGTATGTGGTCTGATATCTTGTGATCTATTAGTCCAAACATATTCAATATATAGGGTATTTAGATAAGCTTATAAGCTGATTAAACTAGCTTATAAGTACCTTTTGGCTTATCTATGCAATCAAAGTGCTTATACGTCAAGTGTTTATAAGCTTGCAATGACCCTACTGGTCGTTTTAAGCATTTACATTCCGTTCAGTTGTTTGAAATTATGAATAGCTTATTTGATGTATTATGACTTGTGTGAGTCATCGGTTTGGTTTTCAAGTGATACGGGATTAATCTGGAATAATGATTCTCATTTTAGAAGCTTTATTTGGAAGAGTTTATCAAGTTTAGCTTTGTGTCTTGGCTTCGGATCAATGTTTTGATAGTTCCGCCAGGTCCAGATGGTAATTTTAGTCTTTGGCGTATACCTGGATTTGTATTTTGGATGGTTCTTGAAGGTTTTGGCCATAATTGGTAAAAGTTGGCAATTTGAAAGTTTGGAATATTCATAAGTTTGATCATTACTTAACTTTGTTGATATCGAATTCAGATTATTATTCCAAAAATGGGAATAGGTTTGATATGTTATTTGAAACTTGTGTGCAAAATTTAAGATCATTCGGGGGTAATTTGATATGGATAGACACAAGTTTTGGAAGTTGAAAGTTCAAAAGTTTATTAACTTTGATGTAAGGTGTGATTTGTCATTAGATATTGCTATGCGTAATTTGAAGTCTCGAATAGGTCTGTATTATGTCATGGGACTTGTTTGTATGTTCGGACATGGTTTCGAGGGGCTCGGGCGAGTTTCGAACATATTTCAGATCATTTTTTCTCATCTTTGCATTGTTGATCGTTGGTGTTTTAGTGGTTCTTCGTGATCGCAAATATGAGGCCTCTATCGCGAAATGATTTGTCTCACCCCAACCAAAGTGAGGCGTGGCTGGAACTCTGGGTCGTACTATCCTTAGTGAATCACTTTAAAATGATGGACGTAACCCAAAACATACATAGGCTAGCATAGCCGCAACTTGTAATATATCGTAGGCGATCAAGAATCACATCGGCTAGCCATCATACTCAAAACATCAATACATGTTCTAGCTGAGGAGGCAACTATGAGTATTAATAGCGGACAACACAGAAAGAAAACATATATGAGGGCCGACAATGCCACAAAATACTGTGCATACTGAACCTGTGTCTACAAAGACTCTAAGAATATCTGACATCAAAATATCATCGGGACAGAGTCCCAGCCTACCCGTAAGTTTATAACAAAATCTGATAGCATGACCTCTAGTGTCGGCTATACTCTGGAAGAGATGGACTCTTACCGATTTCCCATTGAATATCAATCCTATCTACTTTGAGAGCTCGTCAAACTAATTACTTGCACCTACAAACATGAAGTGCAATTCCCCATCAACGGGACGTTTAGTGCAATGAGATGTACAAGTACGTAAGGCAAAAAGCAATACATATAAAAAAATTTTGAAAACTAAACAAATGAATGAGTACAAAAATAATCTGCTTAATGAAAATAATAAGAGTGATCTCACCATGTACTGTAGATCGACTTACTAGATCGCTATCACTTGGACTACGTGGTCCTTCAATCTGAATGAAAAACCAGGCTATCATAAGATTCTGAATTGTTTCTATCAACTGTTGCTCAGTGGTTCTTATTGTATCGTCGTTGCTTAGTGATCTCTTGTTGTATCGGCGTTCTATTAATTGTTGCTCAGTAGACCGTCTATAAGTAACATTACAACATTACTATATGGTGGCACGTATGCATAGAAATGCAGAATATTTGTACGACTCAAAATATACGGGTCGGGCTATGCGTACACATGGAACCATCCATAGCCAACCTTTATCTAATTTATGTGTTTCATAGACCGTCTACAGAGAACATACTTATGCATAAATAACATTGCAACAACATACAACAGTCAATATCTTACAAACTAGGTACTTGTGTCTATAACGTATAACTTCTTCTAGTACTTTTGGTAACTCTCAGTTCGTGTTCTCCAACTGGTAATCCCTACTTCTTAGCTTTAAGAAACTCATAACTACTCTTAGATTTATGCATCTATCGTGACATACTAGTAAAAATCTTTCGAGATTCATATAATCTTGCCTTTACAAATATATTCGATACATTGTATGGCTCGTATTTCATACTGTTTCAAGAGACTCATCGCATTTGTTAACTCAATGTTCAATTCCTTTAATGTATGGAATATCGTTACTATTTCAGCATGCACATGATTATTCTTGTTAGGTAGTACAATCTGTTTCACAACTTATATGACGTTACAATCAACTACATATAATCTAGTCTTCATTCGTTAGTCTGTTCATTCATAGCCTTTAAATTTACGTAGAGTTTCTTGTTAAGCAACTCATTACATCTCTTAATTTATATTTCTGTCTTATTAGCTTTAGGGATCATCCGTAGCAACCTTCACTAAGCAATGAAAACTACTTTGGCCATTTGATAATATCATAGGCTCTATACATAATTTCAACTTCTGAGCCATTTATAATACACCATTTAACGAAGGCTATACTTCTCGTCATAGACTCAACATAAGTTTCCTAAGGTCTCTACTTACTTTTAGGAATTATACATGGATTACAACTACAAGTAACTCATTTCTTATATATATATATTTTCTTTTGAACTATTAGAAGCTCTTAACCTGTCAACATAAATCATACGTTATGACCCATGCCCTTGAACCTCTTATAAGGGTGGTGTCACTGCAGAATCATACTGGACGAAGAAAGGTAAAGGCTTTCACACCTTTAAGTCGATCTTTTGACGAAGATGGGGGAAATTCTCATCTTCAATATAGTCTACACCAATAAAAATAAAACTACTGTCAACTATAGTTATACGTCAACTAGCTACCATGCGACAAGCTTGTTCTATGGAAAATTGCATAGCATCTCCCCTGTTTCTTTCACCTCCCTCAAAGTCATACCATTTAAAATAACAGGCCACCCTGAATCCATAAATCTAATTGCTTAGCAATACGAGATCTTCCTTGCAATACAATCAACAATAATATGGCAAACGTTAAGCTTAGGAATGGCTAGCTTATAATACATTGAGCAACAAGCTCTGTCCTTAAATAGCAACAAAACACTAATCTACACTTCTTCTTCTCATCAAGTTACATATTAATAACACACACACAACACACACGCACACACATATAGATATATATATATATATATATATGTGTGTGTGTGTGTGTGTGTGTGTGTGTGTGTGTGTGTCTGTGTGTGTGTATGTTTGTTATCTCCCAAAACTCCAGCCACAACAACATCATCATTAAAACACCTTAAAATAATCTAACACGGTATCACTACTTCTATACGTCTTTTGACCGTCATCTGATAACTTCTAGCTTCAAACAACTTAGCTAAGCTTAGATATGACCAAACATATGTTACAGAAGAAGAGATTACCATTAAAAGTTAGAAAACTCCATGAACCACTCTCCTTATACTTGAAAGAACTCACAGCACATCAACAACATCATATAAGTTATATCCATCACTTTTACAACACTTTTGATGAAAAGCTTAGGTCGTTTGGCTTGGGACTTGCGTATGAATATTTAATGTATGATAAGAAAGAGTTTAGATCTATGTAGAGGTTTGATTTTTTCAAAAAATGATATTTAGGGACGAAATTTATCACTTTATAAAACAATGTATGTTTCCATTGACTTTGTGTGTCCCAAGGAAGCTGCTTGCGCGGCATTGTATCAACGAACTTGGAACTTAAACTCATAGATAATTAATTAGATGGGTGTATGTCCCCATCTCTCAAAGTATATTTAGAGAAAAGCTGAGTGACATAAGACCAAAATTTAGGTCAAATTCTAAAAATAACTTGCGACAACTTTTGTCGTATTTTGTTTTACAACTTGTTTTAAAACTAAAAATATAAATGTTATATGATTCAATTACCTTAAAACATCACCTCCTTAGGATATTAAGCACTCCTATTTTACCCCATAAGTATAGGTTATAACATCTTTGATTCGTTTAACCTCAACCCTCGCTTTATCCTTAACACTTGTTTAACTCATCATTATCTTTGTAAAGGTCCTTATGCTCTCCATCTTACATTGATTCTCTTAAGACGCATTGCAGCATGAAATTAGGGGATGTTACATGATTCTTCGGGTTGTGCATCTTGTTCGTCTTCGCGTCCGCAACGACATGACTGTGTTCTCATTGAGGCTAGTCTTTTTCGCATTCGCATCTACTTCTATGCATTCGCGTAGTATTGAACTGAGCTTGAAAGGTTGATGGTTTCCTCTTCGCGTGCACGATGTTTCTCCCATGGTCGCATAGGTATGTGAGATGTGTGAATCATGTTCGCAAGGCTTGTGCCGCAAACCCGTAGAGTTAAATGGGATAGTGTAATTTTTAATTCACAAAATACTTTTCCAAAAAGCGAATTTCCTATCTTTTTCTTCACTCCATATTCGTTGTTCGTGATTTTTTTTTTTACAAAATAAATACTACCTTTAATCATGTAATAAAAGATAATTTATCAGCACTTTTCTGCCAAACGTGTTAACTGCTTATTATTAGTTTTAGCAAGTCTATCCAAACACGTAAATGTTCAATTAAAGAATCAGTTTCAACACTTAAAAAGTATTATTCGACATCTCAAACTTTTCAATTATTTACAATCACCTAATTCAAACGGGTTCATAATCCTCGGCCACCAACATATTACCTGATTTGACGCATAACTTTTTACTTTATAAGGTAGATAATATCGATAAATTGGGTGAAGTGTTTCTATATTGTTCCTGATTTGTGTACGTATTATCCAATTCAAAGACGTGCATGATTTCTCTTAGGTTCTTATTTCCGTTTACCAGTGATATGCTAGAAAACTACTCTCGTTTAATTAAATTTATGATTTAACTTACATGTACTGATGGTACAGTAAAAAATTTACGTTATTGATACTCTATTCCGAGTTGTCATATCAGACTTACTTAACATTTACATTTTGTTATAGGCCAAAATTTACTATCATTTTACAAAACATACACTCTCAAATTTAAATTTAATGGAGGATGTTTATTAAATCTTAGCTTGAATTGCACTTTATAAGTTTTCATACTTGCACAAAAGATCGACTCATATAATCTTAGTCAATACTAAGACTTTGAACCGTTATATTTCAAGGTTTTGTCCTTATAATAAAAACTTCTTATTTAAATTAGGGAATTTAAAAGTAAAGTACGAACATAAATCAGTAATGCTTCTTGCACAATTAGAATTGTCTATGATTTTTGTGGCATTGTCAGGTTCCATGAACATACAAATTATGTATTGAAAAGGCAGTTCGAAATACCCTTTGGGTCTGACCGCTTCTTTCATTGATCCCACTATATATGCTCCCGTTATATCACCAAACCTCCTAAAGTACTCTGCTTGTGATAGATATTATATTTTCTTATTAGTTGGTTCATAAAATATAGTCCATATGATCCTTTCCAAAAAAATTTATTTTTAAATTTGAAAATAATTTTATTTAAATTTCTAATTTTACCTTTAATGAAAAGTTTATATAACCACACATATATCTTTTTTGGACTTGTTTAAGACAACAAATTCAAAAACTTTATTTTTTCCCAGTCAAGCAGATTCATATAAATTGGGAGGGGAGGGAGTAGAAACTTTGTATATTTTAAAAATATTTAATTTGACTTTTTTTAATTTTCTAAAAACAATCCTATAATATAACATGTTTAACCCCATATATAAATTTTAAAAAGTAATTTATAACAATATATATATATATATATAACAATATATATATATATATATATATATATATATATATATATATATATAATATATAATATATACATACATACATATATATATTAGGGTGTACATAGACCGGATTGGTTCGGATTTTACAATTACCAAACCAAACCAATTGTGTCGAGTTATTAAATCTAAAGACCAAACCATACCAATAAATTCGGGTTTTTCAATATCGGTTTTTTTGGACTTTCAGGTTATTCGGGTTTTTCGAATTTTTTTCCAGTAAAATCTTCGTAGAACAAAATATATAACGTATACTCAAAATATTTCTTTAATCCTAGTAAGATACAACTATATAAAGTATTTTTCAAGAAAATAATACAAAATATGAGATATGTCATGACTCATGACATTATCCTAAAATATTCAACAATAAAAAATAATAAAATTATGTACTATAAATATTGCTAATTAAAAAGTCATAATAAAAATAAACATAATCTAAAAGCACTAATTCATACTAAACTAGATAGACTAATGAGGGAGTATAATTATATGCCTAAAAGCTAAAGAAAAATAAAAATAGGTTATGTATTTTTATCTAAATTATTGCAAAATAAAAAATAGACATTTAATGCATTCTCGTTCGTAATATTGAATTGAATATCTTTTGTTAGCATTAATATTCATTGCTAGCATTATTTAATTTACTAATATTAATGGCTATAAAACTTATTGGAGCATTCAAAAGTTCTAAATCAAACCTTGAAATAATACCTTAAAAGATAAAATTATGAAATTTTTTAAGAAATATTTATAAATTACATTACAATAAGTATATTTATATATTAAATATATCTAAAATTGCTATATATGTAATGTCGGGTTGGTTTGGTTTCGGTTTGACTTTCTTTAGTGAAACCACACCAAACCAATTATGGTCGGGTTTTTTCTTCCAACACCAAACCAAGTCAAACCAAACCATAGTCGGGTTTTTTTTCGGTTTGACTCGGATTATCGAGTTGGTGCGGTTTAACGGTTTTCTTTGTACACCCCTAATATATATATATATGGAAAGATGCCCAAACATAACTTAACTTTCATATAGGACCAATAATATAACTTAAATTACACGCTGAAAGGAGAGTAGACAAACATCAACATATTTAATCTCTTCTTCTCACGCTTTTGTCCCAAAACCTCATCTCCCTTTAGCCTGTATCTCTTCATTTCATTCTTCAAAAAACCTCAAAAAATTCATGGATAGGAGAGATATTGAAACTCACGATTTCATGAACGTGGAATCTTTCTCCCAACTGCCTTTTATTAGACCAGCACCACTAAAAGAAAAGACAGCCATTAGGATTTTTTGCAAAGAATTAGGTGGTCGTGACGCATCTAAATCTGTCGATGCCAATAATCATAGTGATGATCAAGAATCAAAAGACAGTACTGTCAATGTCTCCGACAACCGAAAATTTGTATGTAATTATTGTTGTAGGAATTTCCCAACTCCACAAGCACTAGGAGGCCATCAAAATGCACATAAAAGAGAACGTCAGAATGCCAAAAGAGCTCAACGTCAGACTCCAAAATTTCATATTGGTGGCACTTATTTACGTAGTTCCTGGAGCAGTACTACTCGCTTTTATGGAAGTCGTCATGTTTATAATGGTAGCCATTATTCTCAAGCTCATACTATAAATGGAAGTGCCTTGGCCTTTTGGAGAAGTCATTCTTCTCCTCTTTCTAATTATGCTCGTGACCCTTCCAAGATGATAGATCCATTGCCAGTGTATGTTAATGGAAATTTGAACATCAATAACAGCTCGATTTCTGTAAGCCGATTTGGGTATGAACAGAAGCAAGAAGTTCAAGATCATGTGAGTTTAGATCTACACTTGTAAAGACCGTCCAAGTAGTAATTGTTCTCTTTTTTTTTTTTTCTTTTTGAGTGTCCAATTTAATTATTTCTGTACTATTTGAAAGTGGCTACAGTCTTTTCTATGTTAGATTCAAGAGTTTATCACATTTCATGCTAGGTGATTGCCCATCTACTTCTTTTGAGACTTTGTGCTGGTTTTTGGAGAATGTCGTCCTGCCATTGTTATAACAATCATTAAGCATATATATATATATAGAGAGACATAGTCTATAGCTAGTACATGTACGTGTTTTTTTCTTTCTTGTTTAGGGTGTACCGTCTGTCTGCTTGAGGCTGGGGAAGTCGGATGGGAGGAAGCCTAATTAGTTGTACGATACTAGGCTACTTATATATTATTTGTTGGATCCGAAGAAATGAAATATGCATGGGACAAGGAGTAACAAGGCGAAAAAACCAAGGGGAGAATATTAATAATTATGTTATATTTCCTACATGAAATATACAATAAATTGAAGACCAACGTTTTCCCCGGTAGTTCATAAATATAGAACACCTTTCCATTTTTCTTATTAATTTTTTCTTCCTTCTCCTCCTCCGCCTTCTTCTTCTTCTCTTCACATGAGAGAGAGCAAATATGTCACTATTAAGTGCATATGCATGGAACTATACCTATATCAAATTTTAAATTCATTTGTGGTGTTTAATTAGTTAAGATTTAAGGTGATGTCGAATTAAGTAAGGCTCAAATTAAAGAAGAAGGTGTGTGGAAACATTGAAGAACAAAGACGAAGGAAAGAATAGGAACTCTCAATTTTTACAGTTGAAGAAGCTTTGTAGAGAGCAAATGAAAATGTCTTTTTCTCTGTACAATAGAAGGACCTAGAACCCCAAGATATATCCGCTCTAATACATTGGGTCGGATCAGCTAAAGGAATTGGGCCAAAACGAAATGGGCCAATCTACCAGTCTAATACAGAGGCCCAGAATAAAAGAATACAACACATACACGATATAAAATAAAAATACAATAAAATACTACCCAAATCAATGTATGTGTATATGATTAGATGCTAGATAATCCTTTAGCTCAACACCCCCCCTCAAGTTGGAGGGGGAGACCACCTTCAACTTGACCAGCAAAGAATGGTGAACAGTGCCAGGTAAAGCTTGGTGAGAAGATCAGCCAATTGGTGAGAAGTGGAGACATGAGAAAGAGAAATCATCCCATCAGTCAGCTGGTCACGAACAAAATGACAATCGACCTCAATATGCTTGGTTCGCTCTAAAAGACAGGATTCATGGCTATATGTATAGTAGCCTGGTTGTCACAAAAAACAGAAAAGGGAAGAGAAACAGAAATACCAAGGTCAGTGAGCAGTCGAGATAGCCAAGATAATTCATCAACCACCTTACTAAGGGCCCTGTATTCTGCTTCAGTAGAGGATAAAGAGACCACTGGCTGCTTTTTAGACTTCCAACTGATCAAGCTACCCCCCAAAAGCACACAGAAACCAGTAACAGACCTGCGGGTATCAGGACAGGCTGCCCAATCACCCCTAATATATATATATATGGAAAGATGCCCAAACATAACTTAACTTTCATATAGGACCAATAATATAACTTAAATTACACGCTGAAAGGAGAGTAGACAAACATCAACATATTTAATCTCTTCTTCTCACGCTTTTGTCCCAAAACCTCATCTCCCTTTAGCCTGTATCTCTTCATTTCATTCTTCAAAAAACCTCAAAAAATTCATGGATAGGAGAGATATTGAAACTCACGATTTCATGAACGTGGAATCTTTCTCCCAACTGCCTTTTATTAGACCAGCACCACTAAAAGAAAAGACAGCCATTAGGATTTTTTGCAAAGAATTAGGTGGTCGTGACGCATCTAAATCTGTCGATGCCAATAATCATAGTGATGATCAAGAATCAAAAGACAGTACTGTCAATGTCTCCGACAACCGAAAATTTGTATGTAATTATTGTTGTAGGAATTTCCCAACTCCACAAGCACTAGGAGGCCATCAAAATGCACATAAAAGAGAACGTCAGAATGCCAAAAGAGCTCAACGTCAGACTCCAAAATTTCATATTGGTGGCACTTATTTACGTAGTTCCTGGAGCAGTACTACTCGCTTTTATGGAAGTCGTCATGTTTATAATGGTAGCCATTATTCTCAAGCTCATACTATAAATGGAAGTGCCTTGGCCTTTTGGAGAAGTCATTCTTCTCCTCTTTCTAATTATGCTCGTGACCCTTCCAAGATGATAGATCCATTGCCAGTGTATGTTAATGGAAATTTGAACATCAATAACAGCTCGATTTCTGTAAGCCGATTTGGGTATGAACAGAAGCAAGAAGTTCAAGATCATGTGAGTTTAGATCTACACTTGTAAAGACCGTCCAAGTAGTAATTGTTCTCTTTTTTTTTTTTTTTTTTCTTTTTGAGTGTCCAATTTAATTATTTCTGTACTATTTGAAAGTGGCTACAGTCTTTTCTATGTTAGATTCAAGAGTTTATCACATTTCATGCTAGGTGATTGCCCATCTACTTCTTTTGAGACTTTGTGCTGGTTTTTGGAGAATGTCGTCCTGCCATTGTTATAACAATCATTAAGCATATATATATATATAGAGAGACATAGTCTATAGCTAGTACATGTACGTGTTTTTTTCTTTCTTGTTTAGGGTGTACCGTCTGTCTGCTTGAGGCTGGGGAAGTCGGATGGGAGGAAGCCTAATTAGTTGTACGATACTAGGCTACTTATATATTATTTGTTGGATCCGAAGAAATGAAATATGCATGGGACAAGGAGTAACAAGGCGAAAAAACCAAGGGGAGAATATTAATAATTATGTTATATTTCCTACATGAAATATACAATAAATTGAAGACCAACGTTTTCCCCGGTAGTTCATAAATATAGAACACCTTTCCATTTTTCTTATTAATTTTTTCTTCCTTCTCCTCCTCCGCCTTCTTCTTCTTCTCTTCACATGAGAGAGAGCAAATATGTCACTATTAAGTGCATATGCATGGAACTATACCTATATCAAATTTTAAATTCATTTGTGGTGTTTAATTAGTTAAGATTTAAGGTGATGTCGAATTAAGTAAGGCTCAAATTAAAGAAGAAGGTGTGTGGAAACATTGAAGAACAAAGACGAAGGAAAGAATAGGAACTCTCAATTTTTACAGTTGAAGAAGCTTTGTAGAGAGCAAATGAAAATGTCTTTTTCTCTGTACAATAGAAGGACCTAGAACCCCAAGATATATCCGCTCTAATACATTGGGTCGGATCAGCTAAAGGAATTGGGCCAAAACGAAATGGGCCAATCTACCAGTCTAATACAGAGGCCCAGAATAAAAGAATACAACACATACACGATATAAAATAAAAATACAATAAAATACTACCCAAATCAATGTATGTGTATATGATTAGATGCTAGATAATCCTTTAGCTCAACACCCCCCCTCAAGTTGGAGGGGGAGACCACCTTCAACTTGACCAGCAAAGAATGGTGAACAGTGCCAGGTAAAGCTTGGTGAGAAGATCAGCCAATTGGTGAGAAGTGGAGACATGAGAAAGAGAAATCATCCCATCAGTCAGCTGGTCACGAACAAAATGACAATCGACCTCAATATGCTTGGTTCGCTCTAAAAGACAGGATTCATGGCTATATGTATAGTAGCCTGGTTGTCACAAAAAACAGAAAAGGGAAGAGAAACAGAAATACCAAGGTCAGTGAGCAGTCGAGATAGCCAAGATAATTCATCAACCACCTTACTAAGGGCCCTGTATTCTGCTTCAGTAGAGGATAAAGAGACCACTGGCTGCTTTTTAGACTTCCAACTGATCAAGCTACCCCCCAAAAGCACACAGAAACCAGTAACAGACCTGCGGGTATCAGGACAGGCTGCCCAATCACTGTCTCAAAAGGCATGGAATGAAAAATCAGAAGAGTCAGAATAGAAAAGACCCAAATTCATAGTTCCCTTAAGATATCTGAGGACATGCAGGGCAGCAGTCATGTGAGGAACTCTAGGAGACTTCAAAAATTGACTCAGATGTTGAACAGCAAAGCAAATGTCAGTCTGGTGTGAGTCAAAAATAAAAGCTTACCAATCAAGCTTCTGTACTGGTCAAGAGAAGAGAATAGGGCACCAGAGTCAGCATGGAGCTTGGTATTAAGATCCAAAGGACAAACAATAGAAGAATCATTCACACAATCAAATTGACGCAGCAGGTCAGAGACAAATTTGTGCACATTAAGAAACATACCACCAGCAACAACAGACACCTCAATGCCCAGAAAGTAATTCAGAGACCCCAGGTCTTTGATCCTGAACTGGTCATCCAGGAAGTGTTTCAGGGCAGAAATCTCAGCAGAATCATCCCAGTGATAATAATATCATCCACATAGACTGCCAAAACCACAAGACATCCAGGCTGACCCTTAAGAAACAAAGAATAATCATTCAAAGAATGAGTGTAACCTCTTGAGTATAGGGCATGAGACAGTTTAGCATACCACTTTCTGGATGCATGTCTCAAACCATAAAGGGATTTCTTCAACTTACAGACAATTGGAGGGGAGACAGAAGAACCAGAATCAACAGAAGGGACAGAAACAGTTAAGCCTGGAGGAAGCTTCATATATACCTCCTCATTTAGGTCACCATGCAAGAAAGCATTATTAACATCAAGTTGAAAAAGATCCCAATGATTCTTAACAGCTATAGCAATTAAGCATTTAACAGTGGACATCTTAACTACAGGGGAGAAGGTTTCAGTGAAATCAATTCCTTCAACTTGAGTACCACCTCTAATAACAAGTCTGGCCTTGTACCTTTCAACACTACCATCATCCCTATATTTGATCTTATAAACCCACTTGCAACCTATGGGTTTCTTACCAGGAGGAAGGGAAACAACATACCAGGTATGGTTGGCATCCAAAGCATCAAACTCCTTTCTCATGGCATCCTGCCAGACTGGAACAGGTGCTGCTTGAGAGTAATAGAGAGGTTCAGATTCCACAGAAGAAGAAGATGAGGAAGAGCCAGAAAAAGAAGGAAGGTGACACATAATCCGAGATAAGAAGGAGGGTTGTGCTGCCTTCTAGACTTTCTAGAAACAGCAGGTCCAGCAGGTGCTGTAGGAGGAGAAATAGTAGGAGGAGGAATATCAGGATGGAAATGTGGAGTAGAAACAGGAAGATGGGAAGAAGGAACAGAACTAGATGAGGGAGAAGAAGTGGCAAATGGAGAAGGAGGAGAGGAATCAATTGGAAAAGACAAATCTGACTCAGAAAGTGGATGCTCAGAAGAAGGAACAAAAGGGAAAGAAGCAGCAGGGGTAACATGAGAAGAAGTACTAAAGGGAAAGCAAGTCTCATGAAATATGACATCCCTGGACACAAAGCACTTTTTGGAAGTTAGATCATACAGTTTTTAACCCTTTTTGGCAAAAGGATATCCCAGGAAAACACAGGAGATTGCTCTAGGCTTTATTTTTTCCCTCTGTGGGATTGGGACAGCAGCATAAGCAAGACAGCCAAAAGCTCTTAGATGAGAGTAATTAGGTGCCTTGCCATGTAAAATTTCATAAGGAGATTTGTTCTGAAGGGGCCTGGATAGGATCCTATTAAGCAAGTAAGTGGCAGTCAACAAACAGTCCCCCCAAAAAGAGATGGGCAATTTGGATTGAAAAAGTAAGGCTCAACAAGCTTCAAGGAGTGTTCTATGTTTCCTTTCAACAACGCCATTTTGTTGGGGAGTATGGGGACAAGTAGTTTGATGAATTATGCCCTGTTGGTTGAAGAAAGAAACACCATCAAGACAAGACCCCAATTGCAAAGCATTATCACTTCTTATGGTTTGGACAGTAGCATTAAATTGAGTTTTAACCATACACAGAAAGGATTTAATCAAGCAGAAAGCATTGCTTTTGGATCACAGTAAATGTGTCCAGGTTGTCCTAGAAAAATCATCAACTATTGTAAGAAAGTATTTAGAGCCAAAGGAAGTGGGAGTGTGATTAGGACCCCAAGTAGCTACCTGAATCAATTGAAAAGGCCTACATGTACTGATAGAGCTATCAGGGAAGGGAGGTCTTGTTTGTCTAGCCATAGGACAAATAGAACAGGGAAATGGTTGTTTAGAAGCAAAGGGAAAGGATAAAGAAGAAATGTGCTTCAGTTTTGCAAAAGGAATATGAGCCAGTCTTAAATGCCAAATGTAATCCATGTCAGATGTAACAACATTATTATAGATGGAACTATTTACATTTGAAGGCAAAGTACCAGTCTGATTGCTAGAAGAATAGACATGATTACAAGAATCAGAAGGAGAACACATAGAAGCAGATGAACAACAGTTAAAAGAAGAAGGTGAAGGTGGCACCCAAGCAGACTTTTACAAGCCAGCCTCCTCTTTACCAAGATCCAAAGGCATCTACAGAGAAGGGGCCTGTAGCATGTGAAGGAAACAAGAAGTTGTAGTAAACAAAACTATACAATGCAACTGTTTTACTAGCTTGTGGACAGAAATTAAGTTGTTTTTGAAAGAAGGAACAAACAACACATTATGAAGAATGATGGATGGAGTTCATGCAAAAGAATCTGTGGAGATGACTTTTACTTTGTATCCATTAGGGAGAGTTACAAGATAGGGTACTGTTAAGGGTGTGATATTAAAAAGTAAGCTATTGTTAGATGTCATATGATTAGATGCTCCTGAGTCTATTATTCAGGTGGCAGAATCAATTTGAGTAAGCATACAAAGTTTGGAATTAGAAATAGGACTCTCAGTTAGCATAGTACCAGCAAAATTGGCAGTACACATGGGAGGAAGAGCTTGAGCAGTGGAGTCCCCCAATTGAGTCTATTGTAGTAAGCTCATCAATTGATCATATTGTTGTCTGCTCAACCCTGGTATTGTTGATCCTTGTCCATTCACAGTTTGGACAGATTGTTGATTGTCAGTAGAATTCCCACGAGAGTTAGGGAAATCTGCACCAGTGGTTATATGAGCAACAACAGGTCTTCTTCCTTTGTTAATGTTGGTGCTATGTGGATACCTATGAAGCTTGTAACACTTATCAATTAGGTGCCCAGACTTCTTACAGTATCTACAGAACAAAAGTTATCTGGTGTGGTCAAAATTAACTTTTGGTCTGAAGGAAGAGGAATTTGGCATTGTAACTGGGTTCATTCTAAAGGAAATGAGGAACCCTTGTGTGTGTTGACATTGAAAGACATAGAATCAGGATTAAACTGGGAGATGGACTGGACTTGTCTTTGTTTTTCATCATTGAGGAGTATATTATAGACATTGTCAAGAGTAGGGGGAGGTTGCATCATCAATAAGTTGCTCCTTACCCCCATATATGTCTCATTGAGGCCCATGAGGAATTGGAACACCTTATTTTCCTCATCCTCTTGGATAATACCATTTTTGGCAGCACAAATGCACCTCTGCCCATGGTTTGTACACACTGCTCATAACTCATCCCACAACCCTTTAAGCTTGTTAAAATATGATGCTATATCCAGTGGTCCTTGAGAAGTATGTGAGAGTTCCATTTTGAGTTCAAAAATTTTGGTTCTGTTAGTTGTGCCATATCTGGCTTGGAGTTGTGCCCATATACTCTGTGCAGTCTCAGAGTAATGCACACTCTCAGCTATCTGAGGAGACAACGAGGCAGTTAGACATGATATTACCATATAGTTGCACCTGTCCCATAACCTCTGTTCACCCTCATTAATGGTTGGTCGAGGACACGTACCATCAACAAAACCAATTTTATTCTTAGCAGACAAGGCGACTATCATTTTCCTCATCCAACCCCCATAACCACTACCCGAAAATGGAGTAGGAACGAGTGATACTCCAGGAACATCATAAGAATAGACAAAAAGAGGGCTCGTAGAATCAATAGAAGAGGTATTATTAACATTCATGTCTAATATCATGAATATCGGTGAATTTAGGTTTAGGTGATAACCAATCTCTATGAACAGTTTTGAATATTAAGGTTGTATAAAAAAAAATCCACATGGAAAGTTGAAAACATGCAACTAATCGAGTGAAATCGAAGGCCGTTCTTCTCCGATCGCGAAGAAGTGTTGAAAACATTCATGTTTTCAACTTTGCATGCAACTAGACTCTGAAATCTCGCCGGAATCAGGCCCAAGACGTCGAAAAAATTACCCAAAATGTCGATTCTATGAAGACGTGACCCGCTGATATCACTATAACCTTCGATTTACCACTCGATTCACTTCGAGCTTACTAACCACCAACAATGCAGAAACTTTCAAAACAAAAACGAGCTGAACTGAGTTAACGGAAGACGATTGGAGAATCGTTCGATAATCCCCGCTCTGATACTATGAAAACATTGAAGAACGAAGACGAAGGAAAGAATAGGAACTCTCCATTTTTACAGTTGAAGAAGCTCTGTAGAGAGCAAATGAGAATATCTTTTTCTGTGTACAATAGAAGGACCTAGAACCCAGGATATATCCGCCTCTAATACATTGGGTCGGATCAGCTAAAGGAATTGGGCCAAAACGAAATGGGCCAATCTACCAGTCTAATATAGAGGCCCAAAATAAAAGTATACAACATATACACGATATACAATAAAAATACAATAAAATACAACCCAAATCAATATATGTGTATAGGATTAGATGCTAAATAATCCTTTAGCTCAACAGTGTGTGAAGTCAAAAACTTCTTGCTGGAAACTTGAAAACATGCAACTAATTTCGATTGGAGTCCCTGGAAAAAACACAAGTTATCGCTATGCCTCAAGTCTTTTGAATTTCTAGTTTTAAAACTAATTCTTTTCCAAATTCTGTCATTTCCTCCTTTACTTTTTTTTTTTCAAATCTTCCGAGGATAACTGGTATTGAAGAAGAAACCCTCTCATTCGCGACCTCAGCCCTGATTTTTGATGGGCTATACTCGTGTAAATTTGTTTTAGTAAAAGTGATGGGGAGATTTGAACTCAGAACATTTGTCTTCTCCAACACAAATTTATGAAGGAACAAGAAAAAATAGGAATGCCACTAAAAATAGTACTATCAAATTAGAAAATAATTTTAAAATGTACGGATAGAGATAAAGTGAGAATATTTATACATTGAAATTTAAAAAATAAAATATCAAGTAATTAAATAATACTCAAAAATATTGCTTAGCATTGGTAAATATAGATAATTGGAGAATTGTTAACTATAATATAAAAATATATATTTCAAGAGTAAGAAATATATATATATATATATATATATATATATATATATATATATATATATATATATATATAATATTAAAAGGAGTGCCATGGACTATAATATTAAGAATATGACAAACTTATTCAACAACATACTAACCATGTTAGAATAATGTGCAGAGGATAATGTGAGAAATAAAATAAGACCATACAAGTTAGTATTTGATAACTACATGAGTCGTTTTTAAAGTATTCTAATATAAAGAATTGTGAGGAAAATTAAGAGTACTGACAATTTGGTAAGATTTATTTTTAACGAATACCATAAATACTTTTGAAAGTTAAGCTGTACCATCTTGATAAATTTTTACCATTTTTAATATTTTATTTTATAACATATCAATTAATGAATTAAAGTTTATAATAAAAATTTTAATATTTTATTTTATAATATATCAATTAATAAACTAGATATTATTTGAATTTATCATATGCATGGCAGATGCAGTAGGTTAGCAACGAGTTCAATTAAGCCCATAACTTTTAAGACGGAGTAAAAATTTATGTGTACAAATTTATTAATATTATAAAATATTAGATATGAACCTATAACTTTAAAAATATAATGGGTTCATTGATAAAACTTTTAATTGAATCCATAGAGTTTAAACCACGGATCAGCCTATGATAATATGCTATTATATACATTTATGATACATAAATTCTTATCATACAACATACATCATATGGTATAATTTTATGTATATGATATATCAACAAAAAAGTGATATATTAGTAATGTAATCTAAGACACAATATTTACTAAAAAAATTGTGATAATCAATCAATAAAAATAAATCTTACATATCAAGTAGTTCTGAAAGATTCTCATAGATTGAGTTAAAAAAGAAGCTGGAAGTTAGAATTTTACATAACTAATATCATGTAGTGTGTTTAAATAAATTAAATTTCATTTTGACATGATAACCATTTTATAAAATTGTACCTACATTTTAAAAAAAAAAGAAAAAAAGAAAAATGGGAATGCCAGTAAAAATAATAGTCTATCAAGTAGTTTGAGTGTGTGACTGGAAATGATATTTAAGAAAGAAAAAACTCTTTTGAAATTTGTGGTCTTAACATAGCACAAGATTTCGATGGTTATAAAAATATTCAAAGAAAGATGAGATTAAAATTTTAAAATTAAATTATCAGATAAATATGGAAAAATCTCGTTTCTTAAACTGGCTAATAAAGAATAATAATGTCAGAAGTGAGGAAGTACTGTAACTAGCACCACCTACAAGGCCAAGCGGAAGGCGGGGATTAGAGGAAGATGTTGAGAATAAAGACGAATGAATGTGAATTAAAGAAGTTAGATGGTGGGAGTAAGTTCTGCTGGGGAAGAGAAAGACAAATTTTTATCTAACAATAACTCATAATTTAAACTGAACTAAACCATGTGATTCTGCCACATGTTAGTTGCGGGCTTGTGGCAGCAGGTTAGTACATGTTAAGGGAGGAAACTCTGCAAATGCTGTAAATAGAGGTACAGAAATGTATGTTAAATTGCTGCAACTCACATCACTTCTAAAGGAGGACCCCCTGTTAATACATGATAGCATTCAAATCTGTCAATGGCCATAAGATTTCATAAAATCTTTCTCTTCCATTGTCCTTGCATTTATATTGAATGCATTTTACTAGCATTGAAACTAAGTGTTGAAAACTCTAGTGGTTATGGATTGTGATAGTTTGGCTCAATAGAATGGTGAGAAAAAGTACTCAGTGTGGCCATGTACACTGAGTTCCTGCTATGCGCGGGTTTCAGGGAAGATATATTATATGCAGTCTTACCTACATTTTTGCAAAAGAATATTTTCATAGTTTGAACTCGTAACCTTCTACTCACATGACAGCAATTTTAACACTAAGGCTCCCCTTCGGCTAGGGGTGTTCAAAACCGATCCGAAACCAAAAACCGAACCGAACCGAACCGAAGCTTAATGGCTTAATAGTCATACAATGCCCTGCACTCCACCACAACATCAACAATATTATTCTGAAAATTCCCATTTCTTTGCCTTCCATCTGGATTTTTCCTACATTAATAGAACAAAATAAAACAAAATTTAAGAGTCAAAAAGAAATTAACAAGAAACTACAAACTAGAGAATTGATAACAGGTTTTAATAAAGAAATCTCACTAGAAAATGCTAAGGGGCCTAATATATCTCAAAATCTGTAGTAATTGTATGATTAGATTATTGAAACCCTTAGCATCAACTTACCACTAATTAATCAAAAAATTCTAATAAAGGGTGCATGTACTCATATAAATGTGATAAAAGAAAAACGGATGAAACAGTATTGATGAAATGTGAATCACAAATGTCTTCATTATATAGGGAGACAATGCCAATTTAGATTATTAGCTCTAATAGATTCTTGAGGAACAATGAGTTTCAACTAATTAAATTCTCAGTAGCTTATTAGAAGAATAAATGGCATGAAGCTCTGCAGTTCTTAAGCTAAAGCTTGCAAAGCTAATGATCTTAGTATAACTACTCAACGTCAAACACACTTGCGAAATGGAACTGGACATTGGACAATGTAGTGTGCGGACAAAATATATTTGAGCCCTTAGGTATTAAACCGATAAACCGCCCGGTAACCGCCCGATAAGAGCTAACCCGATACCAATCCGCCCGATATCTTATCGGGTGGCTAACGGATGAATACATTTAAAAGCCGATAACCGTTAAGCCAAACCGTTAAGAATAAAAAGCCGCCCAATCCGCCCGATGAACACCCCTACCTTCGGCGAGAACAAGTAGTATGAATAGGAAAGTTCTATCTTTTGAGAGAGACCGGCCTCACAATAACTTTGTTTCCTTCGGGTAGCAGGTACCCTATAAAATTAGTCTGAGGTTCGTGCAATTTTAGTCGGAACCCGTAAAGAATTCATCTTGTTTCCTTAATGAACTGTAGTTCGTAGTCACAGAAATTGTTGCTTCTATTATTAGGGAGAAACGAAACACTACTTTTGCGTGCGTTTGGTTGAAGGTATGAGAAGGGCAACAACAAGAAGGATAAAAGCAATGGTTGAGATTTAGGACAACTAGCATTGATGAAAGTGAACCTTATCTAAGGACATTGTACATATTAGCCTACCTTACAATATTCAAAGCTTGTAGTTGAAATAATGACACTCAGTCACAATCTGCTTTGTTTTGAGCTCGTTGAGTTATTTTTCCAACCCTATCATAAGTCGCTATTTTTCTTTTTTACCACAATTTCTTTTGCATAGAGGAAGAGTTGAAACTTAAACTAGTAGAAGATTTACCTTTCTAGTTCTTCACACAAAGAAGCGTTATAAAAGTAAAAGAAAGAAAAGCTTATAGTAAAATTTTATCCTGTTTAGAAAGGTAACGTGCATTACAGTTAGAAAAGTAAATTAACCATATAGTAGAGTTCCATTACATTTTTACCGAAGGTCATCTACTGCTGCTCAATTCAAGTAGCTAACATTAGTTGTATATTTAAATTCGTTCAGTATTTTGGAGAATTCATCACAGTTAAACGATGTTTATGTTAGCCAACCGCTATCGATCTCTCTCTTTAATCTAGCTCATGTACAATGTGAAAATAGTTTATGTGTTATAATATTAAGTTGAGTCATAACATTCCCAACAATCCAAGGGTTTTACTAGTAAATGCAATAACACAGTGGAGCGGAGACATTGAAAAGAGAAAAATATACAACGATACATATATATACAGGAAATGATAGAAACGGAATAAGGAATTTGCAATTTGAATCTAGGACTACTCCCTAAAGAAAAATGGGCATTTGGGATTGAGTTGTTTGTAACAAATTTGTACAGAAACATAAAACTGCATTCACAAAAAATTATAAGGAAAAAAGAATTTTATTGATAAACATTACGGGTGACAACTTTATTTATCCCTTGAATCTTTCCTCCGAATTATTGATGATAGGCTATAATTACATATTTTAATCAATTATTACACTCTAATTTACTGCACTTTAGTTGAGTTTTCGCTTTAATCGCTAGTGTTTTGCACTAACGGTGTGTTTTATGCCTTGTAGGAGTGATTCCGAGCTATATAGATGTTATGGAATAAATTCAAGTGATTTGGAGCTTTGAAGGCTGAGTAAAAGCTTAAGAAATTAAGCCGGGGTCGTGTTTGGGGGTAAACGGATTATTGTTAGAGCAAGCGAAGAATCGAGTAGGCATATTGCTCACTATCTAGTAAAATCGGTATAACTTTTTGCTCAGAACTCTATTTGGACTCCACAATATATGGTTAAAAAGCTAACTCAAATAACTACAACTTTTATGTTTTATGTTTTTCCAAATTCTAAATGGAACAGGATAAAAAGTGTGCGCCAATAGCGCGGCTGCGCTCGTGGGGCTGAATACCGGGCCATTAACGAGGTCATGAGCGCGGACGCGCTAGTCAAACCCGGAAAGTGTCATTTTTCACATTGGAGAAGGTATAATTATTGGGCCCAACCCTGCTTGGTATATATACATGGAAAAAATGGTATTTTGGGGAGTTGGACATTCTTTTGACACAGAGCCACCGTGGAGGCCGGAATTCATCGGGTTTCATCTTTTCTTTCGCCAAACTTAGTAATTTTTATGTTTATTTATATGATTTGTTGTTTTGCTACGATGTCTATGTGGAGCCAAACTTCACGTTCTAGGGGTTGTGGTTCTTTCATATCTATTGTCATTCAGATACTGATTTTGATTTCTTAGTTTATCATATCGGTTTATTTATTCAATCCTGCACTTAATTATTTTATTGCTTAATAACCAATTGAATACAATCTATGAATCTTGAATTGAACTGGAAAGTGAGAATTCTAGATTGCATATCGGATTGAGTAGAGTAAGTTCTTGAACGTGGGCATCGGGAAATGGATTAGTGGTTAAGATAGACGTAGACCTAATTGCCTTGCTTGGTTGTTTTATAGGAATTGTAAATGTGTTTCTTGTTGATTCTAACTCCAGAGACATATAGGCGTCAGGTTAGCTTGAATAGGCGAGTAAGAACTCGACAGATTCGTATGATCAATATTATCTTGATCAACCAATAAACTAGATAAATTAGTTAGTTAATTCAATTGAAGAATACAATAGGAATGTTAAATAGCCCATAACGCTAGATAGTTTTCATTACATTGATATCATAAAAATTTGCTATTTATCTCAATTAAAAGATCATTATTTATATTCTTTATTTTATTATTTTAGATACTTCAAGGTTTAATTCTTGTTCAGATAATTATGATAGTCTAATTTAGTTAATAGTTAATCACAAATCCTCGTGGGTTCGACAGACGACTTTTAGTCACATTATTACTTGACGACCGTGTATACTTGTGTGTACGTTTGGATGCAACAAGTTTTTGGCGTCGTTGCCGGGGACATAAAAATTAACTATTTTTCTAAATTACACATTTACTTTTATCTTTACAAGTTTTTTTTTTCTTCTCTTTTTTTAAAATTTTTTAATTTTTTTACTTTTCTCCTATTGTGTTTATAGTTCTCTCAACATGACATACGGGAGGTATGAATTTGAACATGGGAGTAAGGGTTGGTATTGAGACGTATATTCTCGATTAGGTGAAGATGCGTGACGACATTGTCTTTTGACAATGTTGGTAAATGATTGGTCTAAGGAGAGCGATGAACTTGCACATTAAATTGATAATTTTTGCTTAGTTGTACATAACTTAGATACAGATTTGAGCACAACAGTTGATGCGTGTAATTCCCAACAAATTAATAATGAGTTGTGTGAAGCTGAAAAAAATCTTCTTCACCAGATTGAGGTGATAAAATGAGAATATTAATCACTAGACCATGTTTTTCTTGAGGATGCTAATATTGAGAAGAGTTCTTTAAAATCATGTAGGGAGTAGATAATATTACTTTGGTAGACCTGAGTTTGTGTAAATATGGGGATACAAATAGTAGTAAAATTTATAAGTAAGGGTGCATTAGACCTCATTCTAATCATTTTTCCATATTTTGTTTAGATAATAAGATTCTAATCGAGCCATTTGTGCCTTTGAGGGAATCAAAGGGTGAGTATAAGAGTGTCTACATTCTTGAATTTGTTGTGCCAAAAAGAAAAAATTACATTCCTCGTCTAAAGGACGAGAAGTGCAGAGCTAAAAATTTATCACTTGGCCTGGTTATATTCGTAGCCCCACAAAAGTAGCATAGCCACTTAAAAGATGCCATGTTAGGGGTACAATTCATAATTTCAAGGTTGAGGCAAAAAGTGGTTCAAGTCGTGCTGCGACTTTTAATTAGGCACCTGTTTGGAGACAATCCAACTTTATTGCTTTCTCTAAAATATAAATATAAATATATATTTGTTATTTTTATATTATCTTTGTAGTGTTATTTTTGTTTTGTAGTATTATAAACTATGACGACCCAACCTGTTGTCTCATGAGTTACTGCTATATTTCTCCCATTTCCTACTTCTTTATGCTTCATTATCTGTTTCTTCTGTGATCGAGTTGACTTGGATTGATTTTAGAAGAAAAAGAGACACTTAGTCTCTTTAAGGAAGGCTTAGCTTGGAAAAGTAAACCGGAAGTTGACTTACGTGTTAGAGGGCTCGGATTTGATTTTTTATGGTTCGGTTAGCTTCGGGGGATGATTTGTGACTTAGGTGTGTGATCAGAAGTGGTTTTGGAGTTCCGATGTAGAATTAAGCTTGAATTGGCAAAGCTAGTATTTTGGCAAGTTCCGGTTGATAGGTGAGGTTTTGATTTGACAGTCAGAATGGATTCCGAGAGTTGCTGTAGCTTCGTTATATGATTTGAGATGTGTATGCAAAATTTCAGGTCATTCGGAGGTGATTTAGTCGGGTTTTTGATCGAATGTGTGTTTCACATGTTTTTGAAGAACTTAGGCTTGAAACTGATGTAATTTGGTGGTTTTGGTGTTGTTTGAGATGTTTTTATGATTGGAGCAAGTTTGAATGATGTCTTAGGATGTGTTTATGCTTTTGGTTGAGGTCTCGGAGGCCTCGGGGGGATTTTAGATGGCTAACGGGAATTTTGGATTATGAAAAGTTGCAAAAAATGCATTAGCTATTGCAGAGCAGTTTTGTTCCCTTCGATCGAACATGGATATAAGCGGTCGCTATTCGCAGGCTGGAGTTTTGTTCTACGCGTTCGTGATTAGGAGTCTGCACTCGCAGAAGGTGAGTTTTTGAAGCATCGCGCTCGCATAGAGGAATCTTAGGAGTATGATTTTTTGTTCATCGCAATCGCGTGAGTGAGTCTGCGATCGCTAAGATAAAGTGTTTGGTCATTGTGATCGTAGGAGTGTTTATGCGATCGCGTAGTGTTAAATTTTGGGGTTTGATTTTTTGTGAACTGCGATCGCAAGCCTAGGGCTGCGATCGTCTCTTGTATTTCAGCCCTGTTATGCCCGTTATATGTTTCCCCGTGCATTATTATATGTGTCTGGTAAGTTTGAAGTGGTTTGGATTGAAATTGGATATAAATGAGAAAAATAGTCTCTTTAAGGAAAGCTTAAGTTGGAAAAGTCAACCGGACGTTGACTTATGAGTTAGAGGACTCGGAACGGATTTTATATGGTTCGACTAGTTTCCGGGGATGATTTGTGACTTTGGAGTGAAAGCGGAAGTGAATTCCGAGGTTCGAAGTGAAAGTTAGCCTATTATTGCGAAGTTACAATTTTGTAGAAATCCGGTTGATAGGTGAGATTTTTATCCAGGGGTCGGAACTGAATTCCTAGAACTTCAGTATCTTCGTTAGGTGATTTTGGATATGTCTGCAAATTTTCAGGCCATTCAGATTTCGTTTGGTTGGGTTTTGGATCGAATGCGAAAATGGAAAAGTTCTAATTTGACTTAGGCTTGAATTTGAGGAATTTGATGATATGTTATGTTAATATTTGTGTTTTTATGGCCCGAGCAGGTTTAATTATGTATTAAGTCGTGTTGGTGCTTTTGGTTGAGGTCCCGGGTGGCCTCGAGGTGATTTCGGATGGTTAACGGAAGGATTTGAAGTTGGGAAATGTTGCATATTTTAAAGGTTCAGCAGTTGCAGACAATTGTTCAATGCAATCACAGGTTTGGCTCTGCGATCGCATAGAAGGCCTGGGGGGGGGGTCCTGAGGTTGTTCAATGCGATCGCGTGTTCGTGGGTGCGATTGCGTAGGTTGAGGGAGTTGTGCTCTGCGTTCGCAGAGGCTTGGTTGCGATCGCGTAGGTTTAGCGGGTGAAGCACTCGATCGGAGAGTCGAGGTCGTGTTCGCATAGGCCATTGGGGAGGCCTGAGAAGTTGTTCTATGCGATCGCAGGAGGAAGTTCGCGATCGCATAGAGGAAAAGTCATCTGGGCAGTTAAGCTTTAAGGGTTATTTCATCCGCGAGCTTCATATTATTTCTTCCATTTTTACAATACCTTGAGAGCTCATTGACAGATTTTGAAGGGGATTTCAACGGGAAGTGATTGGAGGTAAGTCTCGTGGTATGTCATTTTATTAAAGAATCATCCATTAACTCTCTGAAAATGGGCAAAAAAATTGAAGAACTAGGACTTGAAGTTTAAAATGAAAATTGGTGATTTGGAGGAGAAATTGGACTCCGATTTTGATAAACCTTATATGTACGGACTCGTGGCGAGACGAGGAATCCAAAAATATAACTTTCTGAATTTTTTGAGAAGTGGGCCCGGGGTTCAGGTTTACCAACTTCGCGATTTTTAATGTTTTTCGAATAATTTCAATCGGGGATGTTTATTTAGCCTATAACAACCTATTCGTTGTGGTTTTTAATAGATTCGACGATCGTGGGAGAAGATTGGAAAGGAAAAGGCATTGCAGACCAAGCAAGGACCAATTAGAGGTGAGTAGTTTGTATAGATAATGGCCTGAGAGTTTGAAACCCCGGCTTATCACATCGTGACGCTATGTTAGGGCGTGACTCGCACCCCATGGCAGGTGCGGGGTTGTAAATGATTCAGGATTGTGACTTGGTCCATCCCGTGAGCTGAATAAATTATTTGCATCTGATACGAACAATATGTTGGTTATAATTGGGCTTAATGCCATTATTGGGGCCTTGAGCCGATCTGTAGTACCCGTCTAGGGTAAATATCTGTGTGATAACATGATTGCATAATCATGGATCCCAGTGCTGTGTTTAATCACCGAAATACAATTCTAAGTCACCTTATTTCTGAAATTGATTAATTAAATTATATTCACCGTAATAATTGCAAAAATGAGAATTTAAATTGAATTTGTTTATATGACTCATATTGTGGACTGAGCTCGGGTCGGGCTGCATGATCCGCAGAGGATATATATATATTGATATTGCGCTTGGGCTGAAGGAGCCCCTCCGGAGTCTGTACACACCCCCAGTGAGCGCCATCTACGTTAAATGGATCGGGCTGCACGTTCCACAGCGAATTCATGTGCATTGCATTGCTTCTTTATCTGATACTTAGTTGTTGTTGTGATACAGTTGTGCTATTAGCCTATAGCGAAGTTATAGGACTGTTAGTTATAGCTTTGCGTTGTGGTACTTTGTGGATTTCCTGCTTTCAGTCATTTTCTATACTTATTATTCACTGAGTCAGTAGTACTCACCTCTACTCCCTGCACCTTGTGTGCAGATTCAGGTACACCGGATGCTTAGTTGATTCTCCCAGTCTCCAGAGATATTTAAGAGTCGTTGAGGTAGCTACACGATGTTCGCAGGACCTGGCTGCTCTTCATCATTTTTTCTCCATATGATTATCATTATATATTTTCCCGGATATGTTGGTTTTAGCATTCAGATACTATTATTATTACTCAGTTTTATTTAGAGGCTCTAGACTCATGACCCCCAGATCATATGGGTGTGTCTTCGATTTCCTTATTTACCTATACTACATAATGAATATTCTTGTATTATTATTTTGTTAAATTCTTAGTTTGAGACATAAATGTTACGTTGGAAGCAATTGTTGGTCAGGCTTACCTAGTTTTAGGACTGGGTGCCATCACGATCAGTTTTGGGTCATGACAGTTACTAGGTCTCACGAGTCATGAGCAGGTTTATTAAAGTCTCACACATCGGTATGGAGACAAATGTATTTATCCTCGAGAGGCTGCAGAACCTTTATGAAAACTTCACATTCTCGGAATTCTTATCGTTCGTTCTTGATTCAGCTTGAAACATAACTCTTGAAAATCTTTCGACGTATTCGTATGCGTGAACGAGCGCTCAGTATCAGATGTGCCTTAATGGATTGTGATTCCCAGATCGAGGGGCGAGATGTAATCTCTATGAGTTTATGTTGGGCATGTTTGGAGAATTTGAGGCTGGATTTTTTCCTATGGCTTTAGCACTAAGGTGCTGATTACGTGAGCTGTGTTTTTGAACTTATCCGTTCTGTATTGTCCCTATTAGCGGGAATGATGGTTGGTAGCTATATGATGAGTATATTAGTACTGTGAGAGGTGTCTATATGACTTGAAAGTGACGAGGAAGGTCTACTGGATGATAGATGAACCACTAAGTGTATGATCTCCATAGTGATTGGATATGTAGCCCCGAGTTATATGCGCGTGAAGAATCTTTTCAAGACTCCAAGTGGGGAGTGAGGTAAGTTGCATTTTGCGGTATGGGTTCAGACTCAGGAAGACTAAGTGATTATATAATGTGTATGACAGTGGAAGGTATACAGAAATGTTATATTAAGGTGAAAAAGGTGGGTTATCTCGTAAGGAGTGTTCAAAAGTGGTGTGATCCTTATGTGTATGTTAGGAGATCTCATTTACAAGTAAAGAAAATGTGTTGAAATCTAGAGTGGATTGCCTAGATAGTGCGCTTAACAGTTATGTGAGTAAATGTGAGATTTGCTGAAGAGTTAAAAAATTCTCGATGATTTATGCTTCCACAAGCTTATGAAGGATTGAGTTTAATCTCAGTATGGTTTTAAGGCAGCAATAGAGTATACGCATTATGAGTTATTGTGCGTTAATGGGGAGGTTGTTATTTATTAGTTGATTGCATGGTTATGTGCTATGTTGGTTTCAATTCATGACATGCTGGCAAATGAGTTTTTGGCTGTAGAAATTGAGAGGAGGATGGCTCGAGTGAAGAAAAATTTTGACAAAGGTTATATGGTGCTTCATAGATGTGAGAATCACAAGATGTCTGAAGATTTTGTTAGTAAAGAGTGTTCGGTGCACAGAGTAGGAAGATGCTTGCTTGTATTGTGAGGAGGCTCGGGTTGTTCTGTTTATTGGATCAGGCTAAATGTTGTTAAACAGAGTAAATGACTCTCGAGAATGGTACTAATGTGTTCGAGATTCTACATGTGACAATTGGGCATCTTGAATTTTAAATGTGATTAGAACTGAGTCTCTATTGGGAGAGGTCAAGATGGGTAATTTTTCTGTATCAATTATGGGATTTTATGTAGAACTATCAGGAAGGTGCAGGTAATGGTTCGAAATTCGTAAAATGTTCTATGATGGTTCGACTTGCGAGGTAGCAGTGGGAAGGTACAAAATGGTTCGTGGGATGTGAGACAACATGGTCTCGTAATTCAAAGTCACTTAGGATGAGTGCAGATGGATGGTATTATATGTGGAATGCAGTTACTATAATTCCTAGGGCAATCAGAGTAAATTGAAAGAAGATGGATTGGTTAGCCATATATCTGTTGGCATATTGGTGGTATAGATCAATTCCTTCAGCATGATCAAGTTACGCATGTGATTTGTGGTTGTACGGGTGAGTCTTGTCGTCCATCGTAATTGATGTTACTCAAAAGTATTCAATTGTATGGCCCTGTTACATGGGTTGGACTACTACTTAGAGATTTGCATATTCTACGGTTATGAGAATTCACCCGTGTATTGCTATGGTTTATCCTGAAGTGAGTTAAGTGGAATGTTTTATATGATTAAGTGTTAATCTAATAATGGTTCCGGAGCTGTGATGAAGAACGTGTTCTATCGTATGTTGGCATGTTGGGTGCAACCAGTGGTATGGAATTTGAAGTGAAGATACAGGTAACAAGTCGGTATGGACAAGGATGTCACGAGCTCGGATGAGCATGGAAGAAGTCTCGACGTTTGAGGTAAATCTGTATTGTCTATAGCGTCACCTAAAAATGGTGTTTTGTGAAAAGGCTTTACACCATGGTTAATGGTTCTTTATCGCTTTTCGGCGTTAGTGCGGTCGGTGGTTTGAAGGTATGAAATAGTTATTCGTAATGGTAGGTTGTGTGAGGGTGTCCCACAGAAAGATTATGTAAGTATGGCAGTTAGTCACTTGATTAATTGGTGACATGAACTAAGTATGAAGTTTGTGATAATAGCATTGAATTGAGAAACTATGCCCGAAGGGCACTAAGTCTATTGAGTTGTGGACTACCGATGACTTCTCCGATTATGATGGATGTTATTATGTGTTACGAGCTGAAGATGAGTTGTTTGGGACCATTAAAAGGTGATTAGCCTAGTTCAGTGCGATCATAATCGGCTTGAGGTTGGTGGAGGGATTCAAATGTGAAAACGAGCTCTATGTCAGTCTAAATGGGTTCATTTCAGTGATGCGCTCCTTGTGGAGGAGGCGTCAGGGTGTTATTTCATTGTTAGATATATTATGCAGTGATACACTGTGCCATGTGAGTGATGATGTTTATGAGAAAAATTGCTCTTGAGATTCAGGTTGTATATCGCACCTCAGTTGAGATTGAGTTTTGGTAGCATATAGAGCTATGTGTCCCCTCAGCGACGTATTATGCACTTAGCGTGCTTGTTACTGAAATTCCTATTTTATTTTAATGAGAAATTTAGCTCGATGTACACCTCTTTAGGTGAGTTTTGTGTGTGGATCGGGTGGCACACCGCCATGAGTGTGTTATTTGGATCGGGTTGCGCATCGCAACAATGTTAGTTTCCTATATGCTATTTTTATATGCCTTGCTTCCTATGTTTTTTTCTAAGGAGAGCACGTATTAGTGCGTGAGTTAGGCAGTTTCTTCCAGAGTTCATCTTCCTTTTTGTACCGCGTTTGAATTAATAGCCTATCGGCACTTTGTTGCATCATATCATACTTTTGATTATGTACCGGGTGGCTTATTACCTAAGCGGTTCACACTGGATTAGGTCATGCATAGGGGGGAAATTATACGGATGTATGATATTGTGAGTTAGATTCGTGTGTTCTGTCTCTATGATGGGAGACGGGTTCTCCATCCTGGTTAGTTGTGGTACTTGAGAGCTTGAAGTACAACTCTTTCATTTAAGTCATTTTCATGAATTGAGTATGTTCGGACTGTTGTTTATTGGTGTGCGTATTGTAGCTTAGTTCTGTATTGATGTGCAATGTCACCAGAGTAATGTGTTGATTAGATGCGATCATTAGTATCTTTAATATGTACGAGCAGATTCGATTTCAGTATGTTTGAGGGATAATATGGAGCTTCGACTCAGAAATTCTATGTAGTATTTGCTAAAGGAGAAGTGGTTTCAAGAATGGTTGATCTGAGAAATGGTGATGGCTGCGTGTTTTAGTAATTAGTTGCAGTGTATGCGTTATGTGGAATATCAGGTAGTTGCGCCTTAGGTGATTTGGTCGAGTTTTAGATCGAATGCGTGTTTCTGATGTTTTAGAAGAACTTAGGCTTGAATCCTATGTAATTTGGTGGTTTTGGTGTTCTTTGAGGTGTTTTGATGATTGGAGCAAGTTTGAATGATGTTTAAGGATGTGTTGATGCTTTTGGTTGAGGTCCCGGCGGCCTGGGGGTGATTTCGTATGGCTAACGGGGAATTGTGGATTATGAAAAGTTGCAGAAAATGCATCAGCTATTGCAGAGCATTTTTGTTCTCTGTGATTGAATCACATAGAAGGATTTTGGCAGGCTGGAGTTTTGTTCTACGCATTCGCGAATGGGAGTCCACGAGCACAGAAGGTGAGTTTTTGAAGCAACACGTTTACATGTATAGTTCGCATTCGGATAGAGGTATCTTTGGAGTGTGATTTTTTGTTTATCGCGGTCGCGTAAGATAAAGTGTTTGGTTATTGCGATTGCATGAGTGTTTAATCGATCACATAGTATTAAATTTTGTGGTTTGAATTTTTCTGAACTGCGATCGCAAGCCTGGGGTTGTGATAGTGTAGAGGAAAGGAGTTTTGGACAAAAGGGTTTTTAATAATATTTCATCCACGAGCTAAGCCTCATTTTCACCATTATTGAGCATCCTTTAGAGCATTTGGACGGGAATTGAAAAGGGTTTCGACTGGGAGTGATTGGAGGTAAGTCCTATGAACTAAAACCACGATTTAATTGTGTAAACTTAGCAAAAGGGGAAGAACTAGGGCTTGAGTTTTGATACTTCCAATTGGGATTTGAAGGGTCATTTGGACTCAGATTTTGGTGTACTTTATATTTATAGACTCATGGCGAGATAAAGGACCCGTTGGTATAAGAGTTTCTGAATTTTGAGAAATGGGCGCAGGGCTCGAGTTTTGCTAATTTCAAAATTTTTGATGTTTTTCGATTGTTTTCGATTGTGTATTTTCCTCTTAGCCTATTGTGACGTATTCGTTCTGGTATTGGATATAATTGACGCATGTGGAGGCCGATTTGATGGGAAAGGCGTCGCGAGCTAGAGATTTCGCCGTTTCAAGGTGAGTAATGATTGTTAATGATATTTTGAGGGCTTGAAACCCCGTATTGCACATCGTAGTGCTATATTGAGGTGACTTGCACGCCAGATAGCGAGCGTGGGGTAGAGCACCATTAGGGATTGTGACTTGGTCCATCCTAGTAGATGAATATATTACGTATTTGATTGAAATTTACTTGTTATCATCATAATTTGGGATGATTGACGTATTTGGGATTCGTGCCAACTAGTTGGACCCTTCGGGGATTGTTGTTGATATTTCCTCAATGTTTTAATTCTATACTTGAACTCAGGCATGTACTCTTCATTGTTTTCAAAAACTCAGCCAAGTTTACTATACTTTAACACTTGAAATGATATTTTAAATAATATTTGGGGCTGAGCATCATGTTTATTGTTTTCCGAGGGGCTTATGTGATTTTTGTTGACTGAGTAAGGCCAATGGCATATATTGTAAGGTACCTTTAGATCGGGCTGCACGCCGCAACAGTGTCGTACTTAGGTTGAGGGCCTAGTTGATGCCACGAGATGGCTTATTATTGCGCTTAGGTCGTAATGGGCCCCTTCCGGAGACTACACACTTCCAGTGAGCACCGTCGATGATAAATGGAGCGGTTCGCATGTCGCAGTGATATATGGAGCGGGCTACACGGCACATTGGTACCTATTGTATTTGATGTATTTGCATTATCGGTACTGATACTGTTTGATGTGTCTGCTATTATCTATTGCGTTGTGCTACTTCTTGCAATATAGACCTAATACTCTGGCATTATTTCATAACTGAGTGTTACGCTCGTGGGGCGGATTTTCTATACTTATATGCACTATTTGTTTTGCATTCGTTTGCATAACCACTGAAAAAAGGTAATTTTCAAAAAGAGGTTTTAAACGAAGCTAAGGTGTTTCGCTAAAGATTTTCATAGCTTCACTGTTTTTCTATGAAAATGTTTACACTGCTTCTATATAACATGATGATTTTCCATACGTCTTTTTACCTCTCAATTGTTATTTATCTTTGTTACTCACTAAGTTGGAGTACTCACTTTACTCCATGTACCTCGTGTGCAGATGCAAGTATCTATTCACCTGGTAGCGGGTTTGGGCCGATCAGAGCGGAGTTATATGACTTAAGGAGGTGACTTTCGGCGTTCGCAACACAATTTTTCTCTATTTTGTTCATTATTCCGGTTTTGTATATTTTAGACCACGTATTGGATATACATTCTGATATATGCTCGTGACTTTTGACACCCCGATTAGGGTTGTGTTTGGTTGTATTGTTTCTAATTAATATTATTAAGTCATCTTTAAGCTGTTTATTTATGTTTAAAATATTTTGAAAGAGACGAGTTAGGTTAGTTCGTTGGCCTCGTCTTCAAGAGATACGTTATCACGACCAGTGCGGGGTTTGGGTCGTGACATTTACATAGGAAGCAAAGCCATTGGAAGAGTGCAAAAGCAAGTCAGATGGGGGAGAACTAATTGTGGAGTGCCCAAATAAAAGACCATGCTTGGGGGAAGTCTGAGTACCTTTTGAGCCACTATTGCTTCGGCCTTTGGCCCTTTAGGGAGTTTCTTCACCACCCCTCGTATTATTTTTCTTTGTTTGTGCATTCGGGATACTGCATTCATTTAAGTGTGTGGTGAAAAGATTTCTCTATATAATTAGTAGTAGGATATTACAAAAATATTAACTTCTTATTTTTGTTTTTGTACTCGGGTAGTATTTTTGTAGCTATGAGAAAAAAATCAATAAAAAAAAATTTAAAAATTTGGACTTTTCCCGACAACAGATATTCTAGACAGTTTTCTTGGGATTAATGTCTAAACAATAGGAACAAAAATATATCTTTTAGCTTTCTTTAGGTAGTAATAATTCCCCGTGATTTTTCTTTGTGCCTCGGTTCTTTTTCATGGGATGTAGTTTGAACCGGGTAGTGTTTTTCTATTTGAGTAGTTTAGGGAATAAAATGGAGGAACAAAGAAGAGATAAACCTAGGCGCCCTCGACTTGTTTGATAGTAGCATATTTAGGCTTTCGCTTGTGTAGTATCTTCTTTATGATTTGAATTTATTGATGATGCCTTGCTTACTAGATAGCATGTTTTGTGGTGCCTATGTCTCCTTTTCTTGACTTATATTCACTTTCTGTTTAATGCTTAATATCTCGTGACTCCGTGAATACTTGCATTTATTTGAGAGTCGGAATGAGATCGTCCTTAGTGAGTCATGTGCCATGTGTGGTGAGATTTTTGTGCCGTCCATGTATTGTACTTGTGTCTAGAACTTGCCTGGTTTAAGAGTCGAAGAAAAGTTTTAGGTGATGATCGGTTTGAAAAATGATTTTAGGCTTTCTTTGATCTTTTTGAGCTTAATTGCTTACTACAAATAAAATTTAAGCCTAGTCAATCCTTTTGAGCCTATTGTTTTTTATTTGGCACCCACATTACAAGCATATACCCTTTTTATTCTTAATTGAAATCGTTTTGATCCCTTTTCCTCTTAAAGCACTTTAATTGTGAGCTGAACGCTAAAAAAATTAAGAAGAAATTAAGTGTGGGTGGCTTTTGAGTAAAACCAATAAAAGGAAGAAAGGTGCACATTTTTTTATAAAAATAATACACCACTAGCGGAAATTGAAAAAAAAAATGAATAATCTGAAAAAAAAGAGATGAATACATTGTTGTCTTTTTCTTGATAGTGTGTATGAATTAGTGTAGTGCTTAAAGAAGAAGAGAGCATTTTTGGGGTGATATTGTTTGTGAAAGTGAACTGGATTGAAGTATTTATTCTTAAAGTTAATTATGTGGTGTGTTAAAGTGCTTAGGAGGATTAGTTACTATTTCTAAATATATCCTACCCGTCCCTTAGCCCATATTACAACCATATAAAAGACCTAATTGATTTTAGATCGAGCGAGCCTACATTAGTAGAGATTTACATTAAGAGAAAGCCTATGGTACCAATTACATGCATGTGACTTCTTTTGTAAAGGTGAGCAATTTTCTTTGATATATGTGAGCATGAGATTCGAATGTGTTGATTGATATTACTTTGTTTGCTTTGGTTGTGAGGACGCATGATTTCATGAAGGATAGGTAATATTATTAGACTTCTCTAGGATGTTGGGTGTTCAATCCATGGGTGCATTATGACATTGAGTCGTTTTTGAGACTAGAATTGTTGTGAGGATATTATCTTTGTTTGAATATTTTATAAGAATGACATAAGTAAAGGGAAGTGTATGATGATTGCATATGATAGAGTTTAATTGTTGCTATCAACCATAATCATTGGTGTAATGTGCTTCGAATTTTGAAGTGCTCATAGATAGAGCAAAGTTTTGGTTGACTCGAGGACGAGCATCGTTTAAGTCTTTAGAGTTCATGATAGGCTTTAATTACTTAATTTAGTCAATTACTACACTCTAATTTACTACACTTTAGTTGACTTTTCTCTTTAATCACTAGTGTTTTGCCCTAACTGTGTGTTTTATGCCTTGTAGGAGTAGTTCCGAAAATTATTTGGAGCTTTGAAATCTGAGTAAAAGCTCAAGTAATTAAGCTGGGATCGTGTTTGGGGGTCAACAGATGATAGTTAGAGCGAACGAAGAATCGAGTAGGCATATTGCTCACTTTCTAGTTAAGTGGAAATAACTTTTTGCTCAGAACTTTATTTAGGTTCCATAATATATGGTTAGAATACTAATTCAAAGGGCTCTAATTTTCATGTTTTATATTTTTCTAAATTCTGAATTGAACATGGTGAAACGTGTGCGTCAATAGCACGGCCGTGCTCGCTAGGCAGAATATTGGGCCAGTAGCGCGACCACGATAGTCAAACTCGGAAAAAGTTTTCTTTTTCACATTGGAGAAGGTATGATTGTTGGGCCCAACCCTACTTGGTGTATATACATGGAAAAATGGTATTTTGGGGAGTTAGACATACTTTTGACACATAGCCACTGTGGAGGATGGAATTCATCGGGTTTCATATTTTCTTCCACCAAACTTAGTAATTTTTATGTTTCTTTGTACGATTAGTTGTTTTGCTACCATGTCTATGTGGAGCAAAACTTCACGTTCTAGGGTTGTGGTTCCTTCATAACTATTGTTATTCGGATATTAATTTTGATTTCTTAGTTTATCATATTGGTTTATCTATTTAATCCTGCACTTAATTATTTAATTGCTTGATCACCAATTGAATACTATCTATGAATTGAATTGAAACCGAAAGTGGGAATTCTAGATTGCATATAGGATCTAATAGAGCAAGTTCTTGATACCCGGTCATTGGGGAACGGATTATCGGTTAGGATAGACATATACCTAATTGCCTTGCTTAGTTTATTTATAGGAATTATAAATGAGTTCTTGTTGATTCTAACTCCATAGACATATAAGCATTAGGTTAGCTTGAATAGACGAGTAAGAACTCGACAGATTATTATGAGCAATATTAGCTATGTCAACCAATAGACTTGATAAAATAGCTAGTCAATTCTATTGAAGAATACAATAAGAATATTAGATAGACCATAACCCTAGATCGTTTTCATTACATTGATATCATAAAAATCTAATCTTTCTCTCTGTTAAAAGTTTATTATTTATATTCTTTATTTAATTAGTTTAGAACCAAATACTTCTAGGTTTAATTGTTGTTTACATAATTAGGATAGTCTAATTTAGTTAATAGTTAATGACAAAGTCCTCGTGGGTTCAACATCCGACTTTTAGTGACTTTATTACTTGACGATCGTGTATACTTCTATGTGTGTCTGGCCACAACAATTGCTATCCTTAAGACACATGTTTACCTTGAAAATGGTAATTACAATAAGATTGGATTTTGTGGTTCTAAAAATATGAGACTTACTTTTAATGCTAGTTGTTAGGCAATAAATGGTAAGTGTGAGTTAAGAAAATGAGATAAGAGCTTGAATGTAGTATCTATGCAAATTGAATGGCCGAGAATCGGGGCCTCAAGCTGGCCGACCTTTGTCCTCGAGGTCGAGCTAATGAACTTAACTGGGACGATTAATGAAGGAATAACAGTTTCAATGGCCATAGTCAATTCTCTTTACACAAATAAAGAAGGCTACAAGATGAAGATACTTACATGAATAAAAAAATAATCTTGACTGTATCTTGAACTTGATCCCCAAATGATGTTATTTTCCTATTCTTTTCCAAGAATAAGCAAACAACATTATATGAAGATCAATCGCCCACTAGTAAACATCCAAGCAGACTGAAATTCCATAAGACCCCAAATCTGAACCCTAGATCTAGGATTCGAGAAATTTTTGCTAGGTTTGAAGGAAAATGGTTTAGGATTCAGGAAAAGGGGGTCGAGAAGGCCATGGGGTGTGATTTTGGTTGGGTTTGGAGGCGGTGTCGCCGTACACGGCGGAGGCGGCACAAGGGTTTCATATATATTAACAAATCGAGTGGGATTTGAGGGGAAAGGGGTTTGGATCCGTAATGAGGAGGATGAGAGGAGGCCGTTGTGTATTTTTGTCGGAATTGGCAGTCGCCGCCGGCGGAGGCAATTCTCGGCCGGCGGCTCACAACGGGGGAGTGGTGAACAGTGGTGTTACGCTGGAATTAAAAAGGTGATATGACAGACGATGGATGGGGATTAGGGGTTATTTGGACATATACATAGTATTAATCCAATCAGTTTCAGACCATTAGATGGAGAAACCTAAACGGTCAGGACTTATCCTATCCTAAAACAGCATCGTTTTGTTATTAAAGAGGACTGGACTGGGTTGAACTTGGATTGGGACTGGGAATCCGGTCTCAAAGGGTAGTTGGTTTGGGTTGGAAATTATGTCCAAGACTGGCCCAGATCAGGCATGCCTCTTCTTTCAATTATTTCTTTTCTTTATTTCCTGTTCAATTATTTAATTTCTTTTATTTATTATTCTCTATTTTTCACAAATTATTAAAAATCTCAATATAAACATAAAATTGCACTTTTACCTATAAAGTGTAGACCAATCCTATATAGTTGTTGACAAAACAAAATTAAAGGAAAAGTTACCTGAAAATCCAAAAATTAAAATTAAAAGAGAAAATTGAACATATTTTTGGTTTTTCCTTTTATAAAATGGTTAATTGCTAATTAATTGTTGAGAAATGATCAAATCAACTTTAGCATGTGCATGCAACATATTATTTATCTTTAAGAACTATCTAAATAAAATTGCAAACAGAAATGCAAACAAACATGAAAACTATTCAATTATTCCTAAAACTCAACAGTTAAAAGGAAATATCCTAAATCTAAGGATTTTATAGGAATCATTTATGCGGGGAAAAAATCACATGCTCATAGTTGCCCTTATTTGCGCGAAAACGTGAAGAGTTTTCGTGCAAAGATAAGTGAGCGGACACAAACGATTTTTGCCCGTTAGAGTACTCCATGAGAAGCATTTGAAAATGTTGACCGTACCTTGCTTCAGAGGTTGCCTATGTATCCTCGAGTAAAGAGGAATCAGGTCAGTGTAGTTCAGGAGTGTTTGGTAGCTGGGACTACCGAAGTTGTGCTTTCACTGATGATGTTGCTGCTACTGCTTCGTGACCTCCTTATTACACCAAAGGAAAATCAAAAGCTAAGCTAGTTATGCGTATCAACTATGAGTTACAAAATGGCTATCTATAAATCTCTTCAAGCTTGATCTTGAGTTTTCGTTGATTTTGATGTGGACTCTGCTTTGAATCTAGATGCTCGTAAGCTGTAAGTGATGGTTCTTTCTTCAGCATTTGAGCAGAGCGGGACATGCGAAATATGTGATTTTGAATCAAATTTGAGCAGTCCGTATCTTTGTTCTTACATCAATCTGAATTTACTTCTTTTTTTATTTTCTTCTTTTCTTTATTCTAGATTGGGATTCACTCTTCCAGTCATCTGAATCATGTCCCTTGAGGTAAAAACCTATTCGAACACCAAAACAACAAACGAGCAAAATTTTCTGCCCCAGCTTTCACTCGGAAGTTTCGTGAGTTATTTGCAAAACAAATCTAAGCTATTTCTTTATTGCAAACAATAAAAGTTAGGGATGTGTATCCTTAGGAATATGGAGTAAATCCCTAAATTGGAAAGATTACCAGGTTTTGCTGGAAAGATTTCCAGGTTATGACGAAAAAGGAGAGGGGGTCTCGGGTTATGTCGGGATTGAAAAACGAGAGTTCCTACTGGGGATGATGTTTTCTCGTACCCGTTGCTGCCATCGAGGTTTCTTCTTTCTTTTTGCCCCTTGTGACTCCTCCAGACCCGCCTTGGATGGCCTGGGAGGTTGCTCTGATGGATGATTGACTCAAAATCTTTCCCGTTATTCAAATCGTTTTCTACCATTTGACCAATCTTCATTGCCTCTACAAAAGGCTTGCCCATGGCCTACATCATGTTTTGAAAAAATCTGCTTCCTGGGCCTGAAGGAAAACAATGACCGTTTCTATTTCATCAATGGGATGTTTCACCCTCGATGGTTGTTCGTACCACTTAATAGCATATTCTCTGAAACCTTTTGAAGGCTTCTTCTTTAGATTTTCCAATAAGTTCCTGTCTGGTGCGATGTCGATGTTGTATTGAAACTTCCTTATAAAATCTCTAGCAAGATCGTCCCAAATGTGCCATCGTGAGATGTCTTGGTCTATATACCACTCTGAGGCAATGGCTACTAAGCTTTCTCCAAAGTACGCCATCAACAACTCTTCTTTTCTACCAGCTCTATGCAATTGGTTGCAATATTTCTTTAGGTGAGCAATGGGATCGCCATGCCCATCATACTTTTCAAACTTTGGCGTTTTAAATCCCATAGGTAGGTGCACGTGAGGGAACATCCACAGATATGTATAAGAAACACTTTTTTGCCCACTCAAACCTTGCATATTCTTTAAACGGAAAATGGCCTAAAATGCCCCTCAACTATTAAATTTGGTCTAAAAATGCCTCTCATCAAGCTATTGGGCCAAATATGCCATTCCGTTAGTTTTTGGCAAAGAAATGTCCTTTATTAATGTTTTTGGCTCAAAAATTCCCTTTGAGTTAACAGAGGGACACGTGTCATCTTCCTGTTCGCCCATTCTAAATATTTCTCAATTAGTTAAAAAGACTCGTTATTCATACATGAAAAATAATTTTCTAATGCAATTAAAAACGGTTTTTTTCCAGTATTTACAAAGAAAAATAAAAAAAATTCTAAAATATTTTTTTTCCGAAAATCCTTTTTTTTAATTCTAAAAAATTATAAAATAATTTTTTAAATCTGTTTCTTCTTAAAAAACTGGAAAAAAAATCCTTTTTTTCCTTTAATTTTTAGTAAAATATGTTTTAAACTCTTTTTTTTAAACTGGATTTTTTTTTGAAGACTGGATTTTTAGAAAAATGTATTTTTTGTAAAATCTGTTTTTTTAGAAAGTTGGATTCTTTTAAGATCAAGTGTAAAAAATCAGATTCTAAAAAATAGATTTTTAGAAAATCTAGTTAAAAAAAATCCAGTTTTCAAAAAAAACAAAACACATTTTACACAAAAATCAAGTTTTAAAAAAATTTATTTTTACAAAAAAAATTTAATTTTTTAAAAAAAGTTTAAATTTTTTTTTAAATTTCTTTTAAAAAAATCCAGTTTTTCATCTAAAAACTAAAGAAAAAAAAGGATTTTTTTCTATTTTTTTTTTAAAAACATATATGTTAATAAACTTTTGTAAGTATTTTAGAAAAAAATATTTTAGAATTTTTTTTTAAATACTTGGAAAAAAATCCTTTTTAATTGCTTTAGAAAATTATTTTTCATGTATGAATAATGAGTCTTTTTAATTAATTAAGAAATATTTAGAATGAGCCAACAGGAGGATGAACATGTCCCTCCGTTAACTCAAAGGACATTTTTGAGAAAAAAACATTAACAAAGGGTATTTTTGAGCCAAAAACATTAACGGAAGGACATATATTGCCCAATAGGTGGATGAAGGGCATTTTTAGACCAAATCTGATAGTTGAGGGGCATTTTAGGCCCTTTTCCGTTCTTTACATTCTGCTCAAGGCTCCATATTCTTCAAATATCTTTCTTCCAAAGAAAATACAGACTTGAACGACTTGACAGACTATAAAATTACAGACTCTAGCGAAAAAGGAAATACAGACTCAACATGAAAGTCATGAATATATCAAAGCTCCTGGTGCCCGCAGGACATCGTTCGGTCTCGCCGTGGGCCTATGTGCAAGACCCTCCTGAAGCCTATCCAGGTCACTCATTATCTGTTTGAAAAATATCATTATTTCCACAAAAAAGTGGTGCGATATATGTCCTCGCATGCTTGGCATTTCCTAGTGATTTAATAAGCAATAGTAAAGAACATATCTCTGATTCTGCCCTTTTCTTTGAGGTATCGCCCTATCCGATCGTTTATGGCTTCTAAAACCGGGGCATCATGAAGGTGCTGACATTGTAATTGTTATATTTCCTTCTCAAATTGGGTCATTAAGTCATAGCAATGTCCCCTGTCAATTTTGAAGTCTTTGTCTTGTTTGGATGCTTCATTCTCGAGAGTGGTAATTTTCCTTCTCAAATTAGTAATGGTTCCCTCATAATTTCTTTTCATTTTTTGAATAAATTGGTCTCTTTCCCCTATCTTCTATGCCCATTGTGCCTGGATTTCTTCTATATTCCCTTCATATTTCTCCAACACTTACTAGCGCTCTAAGACTTGCTTCTTCAACCCTTTTATCAATCTCTCATCGGACCGGCTTCTTTCTTGGCTTTTAGCAGCTATTTTCATTTGTTGGATTAGAGCCTTGAGAGCCTTATTCTCTTGGATCAACTTCTTTTTGTCACCTTCATCGGCCACGGCTTGCAAGCTATTTTCAAACTGGAGATCCTGAACCTGTTTTTCCAATGCTCCTTATTGGGCCCTATACTCCTTTCCCTAGCTAACCAATCCCATTGCACCTGAGCTTTGTCAGTGAAATGTTGGACATGTGGCCTCTTGGCGGGCCTCTTAGGGATTTGAAATCTTCTGCCAAGCCAGACCAAGTATTTGGGGTCTACTTCACCCCTAGCCCGATCTCGCACTATGGTTTTAGGCATAAGGTATCTGCATTAATTCTATATTTGGCGAATCTTTCCTTCCAGGAATGTAGTTTTTGGGCCTAATTTCATGACTTGTTTACTCAGATCTTCGTCACCGTGGACAGTTTGGAATCTTCCTAGCTGTCGCAGGACCTGGTAAATAGCGTAGAGTTGGATGCTCTGAACGCCCATCAGAAGAATATAAGGCACTTCTGCTGATGTTTACACAACCTCGGTAGCGGGAAGCCATCACAAAGCTCATTCAATTTTATTCGACGTCAAAGATGTCAAGCATGACAACCAAGCCTCAGTGCCCTCGGGGAACTCAAAACCAGTTACCCGTGTCCCAAATTCTTCAATGGAACTCAACCCGGTCAAACCATAGTTTATGTACCCAGTTCGGTGGAAAAGGTGCTCTTGCATCCACAGTTGTAACAACAAATTGCAACCCGGAAAGAACGTTTTCCCTTCTCGGCATATGGTCAGAGCTCGATAGATTTCAGACAAAATTAGTAGAACCACCATGCCGTTGGTTTTCTTATTGCAACATCTATCATTCTCACAAGGCCTATTTCTATTTGACCAACGAATAACAGCTTATTAGATTAACATTTAAACCCACATAACCAGCTATTTCTTCCAACGTTGGTGTGAGCTCAAAATTAGAAAAGCGGAACACGTTGGGAGTGGGTTCCCATAAGGGTATCAGATGTCCAATGTTGGCTTAACTTTTAATAAACCAATGAGTCTTCCCAGAACTATTGTCACTATTTCTTTGCTAACCAATCCTAAGTCATCCCACCACATATCGAGCTTCAAAGAGATCTCTTTAAGCGCCGTGAAGGGTTCAATTTCAATTATTCTCATCCTACACATTTATTAATGGTGATTTAAAAACTCATTGTGACCCCGAAGGAAAAAAAACAACATCATTTCAATTTTTTTCTTTTTTTATTTTAAACAATTTATCACTTCTTTATTCCAAAAAGAAGACTTCGACTTTGCAGATACGACCTTCGATTTTAAGGTTGTGCCTGCTAACCATAAAAATGATTCAAGGTGGTTGTTCCTGCAAAAACAGCCTTCCGGCGCCCTTGTGGTGACATTCGGCTTATTTTGGACAAGAATGAAAACACCCTGACTTAGTTGAGGCTTAAAACAAATTTTGTTGTTTATTATTTTGGTTTAAATTATTCAAAATAAAGTTGGACCAGATGGGGGTTGCCTACGTATCCCACATCCGGCGGGAATCAAAATGGCGTAGTTCGGGCATAATGTTCTGTCAAAACAAAATTTGTTAAAAATGGTCTCTTTTTCTTTCTTTTTTTCTTTGATTCAAAAATCCGATAGCATTTCGGTACTATTTGAACATTGATTTTTCGAAACCAGCGGTTACTCTTATTTAACCCTAACTCTGCTATTTTCTCAATTTTCTCCCCTTATTTGCAAATCGATCAACATGAAAATCCAAAAAAAATAAATGCACAAGTAGCACGTAAAATGTATAAAGATAATCTTTTCGTTTCAGGTCACCTGTCCTAGACGGACTCAACCCCTGTTTTGAGTCCCCTAAGTCAAATGCACATGATGCAAACAAATGTTCCTACTAGGGATCCGACATGAAGTTTTGTTATACTAGGTTTAAACCCTGAGTTTTTGTCTAGACCTCACTTACCCGAGCGAACAACTCGAGCCGGAGGGAGGGGGGGCAAGCGTACCGGGGATACAGAAGCTCCGCCAGCTTAGCAATTTATCCGAACCTCATGCTAAATGGGAAAAGACTCTAAAAAGAAGAGAAGTCACACGAAGTGCACCCTTCTCCATGATGTTGAAGACTCATAGAGAGGAAGGGATTCGTAGCAGTTTATATACATAATTTAACGAATATCAAAGCGGTAAAGCATTTAGCACATATAGCATGAATATGTATTAAAATCAGATAAAGCCAAGTATAACAGTCATACTAAGCTCAAATTCTTGAACCTTGAACAAGAGATTCTGGGTTCGTATACCCCGCGGATTTACCAGAGCTGTCACACATCCTTTTGACACAACTACCCTGAAGGATAAATGGATAAGGGAGTTTTTCCTATTTAAGTGACATGATTCGAAATGGGATTATTTATTTATTTAGAGTTGCCTCTTGGGATAGGTTTGCTTTTGGTGTCCCAATTCACCTGTTTGTTTTGAATGCCAAGTCCATGAATTATCTTTTGACTCCCCAAATGGAGTATGCGAACCAGAAATGCTAAGTAAGGAATTCTGTTGACCCGAGGGAATGTATTAGGAACCTCTGGATCCCGTGGTTCTAGCACGTTCACTTAAACTCTTATAATTGGCTAATAATTTGATTTGAATACATGCCGTACAGTAGTGACATTTTTAGGATTATTTACCACTTTGAATAAATAATTTTTTAGGAAATTGAACGTCGTTTAAAACATGTTTTTGGATCACCTCGCATGAAATGCACCCGGATCCTTGACACATTTTATCCGACGTTTTGGTACTTGGATTTGGGTCACATATAATGCACACCTGTATTTAGGAAGGTAAAATTATTAGAGGATGTGCCTAAAGCAACTAACGTATTGTTAACTTTGTGGGAGGTCGTGGAAATTCGCTAAGCAACCCGTCCTAAGTTCTACGTATTTTAATATAAACCTTTAAAGAGGGCCACACAATTTGTGAGTTTTATTTGGCTCGGCGCATAGAAGGCCAACCTATAGCAAACTATTATTTTCTATTGAATTTGTCTCTAAGGGGGCTTAATTCATTAATATAGAATTTGGGCCTCAAGTTCAAGTCCGGATTCAAACAAAAGGGAAAACCTCTTTGTTTGAACCCGCTACCTAACTCGAAAGCCCAAATCTTTATCACATTAAACTATGAATTAAGGCCTACGAATTTGAATCAATGTGCGAACTCAGGAACCTTTTGTTATCCAATATGAAGCCAGAGAAGACATAAAATGTAACTGTTGATTTTTTAATGAAACCATTAGACTGCTAAATTAGAATGAATTGAGATTTCATGTTCAGTTACAGTCCTTCAAATATCCACTCATATCCAGGTATAATGACATTGTCCAAATCACAAACAGATTGTAGGGTAATATATGCTATTTTGGATCTGACCTCAACACATTATTAACCATATGAGATCAATTATAACTCTAGCTATAGGATTGATTATTGAAACTGCTTAAATCTCAAGTAGCTAATAGATCCATATCACAACATTAGACAAGCTAGCTATCAATCACAATAACATAGCATACAGATCAACTTAATAAAGACTTCAAAATCACATACTACGAATGATGCTCCTATAAGTTTCTTATAACACATTGATTACTCAGTTACTGCTCACAGATGCATGTTTACGAGCTCTACATCAGTTTCATTCTCAAACAATCTTCAGTTAAATAATAATAAAATTAAAACTAACACTAGATGACAATCATCAACCAAAGTCTCAAACAGTCCACAGTCTGTCCAGTTTAAGTACATGCCAAAATCGTTGAATGAGTATTACATCTATTACTAAAGCTAATAACATTTATATCTAAAATTTCAATATGAAAACTGAATATTCCTTCATCATTTAACTATGAAAGCTGTGCATACACATAGATTTGTACTTCAAATCTCCTGAGTTAGGGGAAATACCTAGAATTTGTAATGAAACAAGGAGAAAAAGAAGGTCAACAACAGTTCAAACAGCAAATCACATCACAAAGTAATTTCAGCTTTGAACTCAGCGATGGAAAACTAGTATGCAACAAAAATAGACTCGAACAATACCAGGATCAACTTGTAATTAACCCACGAGCTTCAATTATTGATCAAGCCGAGAGATCTAAGCTACTTTTACCTTAAGTAAACTAGAAGTTTAAAGTAGGAACTAAAATTGGAAATTGAACTAGGAACTACAGCAGAATAGCACTTTTTTTTTGAAGTTTTTCTAGTTATTTTTTTTGAAATTTTTGAAGAATAAAGATTGAACTTCAGTTGCTTGTTTGTGGATTTTGAATTTAAAATTTCAGAGATTTGATTTTTTTTTGGTCCACTAGGCAAGCGCCTAGGGTTAGATTTCATTAATAATAGGATAAAGAAAATTACAACAAATAAGAGAAATAAAATAAGGCTGATTACACCGGTATTGTTACCCATATAACACATCTGGCGTAGACCTTACCTTAGCTATCCTATTGAGGCAAATAAAAGCCTCCTGAACTATTAAGCATGTATAAAGAAAGAACTAGCAAGAACTAAGAATTGAATGATCATCACGGAGTTTATAACATGCTCGGTGATGATGTTACATAGAGTAATACTAATGTGATGGTAAAATAAAAAGATGAAGAAGCCATAAAGGTGCTCTCTTTTCTCTAGTTTTGTGAAAACTTCAGTTTGTAGATTGTTATCTTTGTCCACATATTTTTTCAAAATGTCTTCAAAATTCATGCTTTATTGAAAGTTCCCCATAATTTTTGATAATGTTGTTCACATGATGAGTGGAGATGGTTGGAGAATTTTGAACTTTGACTATTTTTGCATATTTGGAGCATTAACATGAGCTGTATTCATTGCCTCTGTATTTGCTGAGCTATTTTGGCTGTCAACCATCTGCAAAATTTCACCCAAGAATTTTCCCTCATCATCATTGACATTGGAAAGTGCAGCAAATGAGTTTGAATTTGAAAGTAAAGCTGGATTGTTTTCTGCGATCTGGTTTTTTTTTGGTTTTTGGGGTTACCTTTTTGTTGGACATCGATGACTAATTATCCTTTGTAATATATTGTCCAACTTCCCTTGTGTGTTGTATAAAATCAGTAGGCTCTAAATCAAAATCAAAATCTCCTTGAGCTAAGGCAGCATTAGAGACAGCATCAGCAGCTATATCTGTAGAAATGGTCAGACTACGTTGTTGAACGCTGCCATGCTGGTTAGAGGTATCTTTTCTGAACGACTTCTGCGCAACATCATCATCTGTAGGAGTTGCTGATATGTGAAGAATTTAATTCAATGCATCATGGTTGTCAATCTCTGATGCAGCTCGATCAACAGGACATTGCAAAGAAAGTGTAGATGCTTCATTTTGTACTATCCAATTGGCATTCTTGCTATTCTTTGTACCAGATGCTGCAAACTCCAATTCCATAACATCACATTGGACATCCACCACTTCATTTTGCCCAGTCCTTTTATTGAAATCCCATGCTATATATGGCTTAAAAACTTGATCTACACTAGCTGGGACATTTACCTTCCCTGTTACTAACTGCTGCATAGTGGAATAAAAATGCTGCCCTTTGCATAACTCATTTGGATTGGTATGCTTATAGATAATAAAATCTGATGTTTTTTAAACCATTACATCCTTCAGTAATGTTTGAAGAATCAAGCAGATTTGGAACTGCCGACTTCTTCCTCTGTTGAGCTGGTACAATAGTAGGATCTGTATTAGCTTTGACAGGATCCGGAGCCTCCAAATTTGTATCATTTCCTTGACAAAACAGTGTAGGTTTCTTATTGTTATTATTCTGCAACAACTGCTGCTGCTCAATCAATTGTTCAGTCCTGTTTGAATTATGAGGTACTGCCTCAGCAGATGCAACAGTAGGATCCAAAGTTGACACCACCTGTTCACTCAGAACATTCAAAAGGAATTTCAATGGAATAGTAGATGGATTTTTACAAAGCTGTGCAATATCAGCATTTGGCATTGAATGAGCTTCTGCAGCTGGACACATTGAAACAAAATCAATTTTTTTCATGCATCATCAATCACATTAAGAAGAACCCCGTCACTACTTCGTGCTACAAGATTATCAACTATCTTGATCTTGATTTTCTTAGGATGTTTGTCTAGTAAATTAATCAAGACTTTAACTCCTGCCGTACTAGGTCGCGTTCGATCTTTAGTAGCCTTATCTACTGCTAGAGGCTTTCCCACTGCAGCTATGATTGATATTAAGGATTTTCTTGCAAAGAAATTTGCTGGCAGTTCAGGGAAAGAGATCTAAACGACAGCTTTTGACGTTTCTTCACGTGGATTGAATCCCATTGTCCATGGGAATGTCCTAAAGAAGAACTCGTCTCCTTTTGCCTTAACATAACCAGTTGTTCTTGATACGACATGAGCAAAATATTCAAATAGGTTACAAGAATATTCCAATATTTTACCTCTCTAATATTTCAATTACCTTTGACATCGAGTTGTTTCGGCAAAATCTGTCTCAGCTCCTGAAGCTCGGGTTTTCCATATGAAAATTTAATCCCAACTACTTGTTGAAGACCTTCCTCCCTAGTGAATGAATTCACTTCATCTACTGTGAATTCAACAGTAGGTATTCCATGGTAAAACGTAGCATGACAGAGTTCAAGGTTTGAGTTTGTTGCAGCAGATTGTTGTCAAAAACTTCGCAATGCGTATGTTTGTTTTGTATCGTGAGATGTGTATTTCCGTATGGTTTTGAATATCCTCTCGCAAAGAGTAAGGCTAGGGAGAGGGTGAAGCTTCCATAGTTTCCTTATATGTCAACCAGGATCCATCAGAATCCCTCTATCGGAAAGCAATAGCGCTGAAGAATTCAAAAGTTGAGAGGGCTACAGTAAATCGATGAAGCAAGATCTAAGATGTAGGAAAATTGGATATATATTTAAGGTAAAAATCAATTGGGGATTGTTCGCAATGAGAAGGGGATGTTGTGACACCAAAATTGTGACAATCCACCACCGAAAATATGCCCGATGAATAGTGACGGAAACACTATTCACCTTCTTCCTAGAGAGAATTTATTGCGCCGCAATAGAGAGATGTTTGAATTAGGAGTATTTTTTGGGGGAATTTTAAGAGCTGGAACTTTTGGGAAATTTTTAGGGTTCAAAAACTTGTGAAAGAAGGCGGGGGAGGGGGGGAGGTGCATTTTATAGGTAGAAAATCAAAGGGAAACTTCTAGATTTCATTACCCATTTTCCCCGTCTTTTATGTTCATTTTTTATACATTTACTTCTTGAATTTTAAGATTAACACCCTATCTAGAAATTCCTAAGGCGTTCCTAATCTGTTAATGCAAGATTCCTTTTATCTAAAAGCCTATACTACCCTTGAATTAATTCTAATATTATTAACCTATGTCAAACTAACCCTAGCCCTTTTAAACGTGGTAAAAATGACCATAGTTAATTAATCAAAGGCTGGAAATTACTCTGCTATATCCAAACAGGATTTAAATTAACATAAAAGCCCCAAAAATTAAACAAATATCAAACTAAAACTAAGAAATAAAAAATTAGAATACGGGCAAACAAAAATCAAAGAGCAGGAAGGAATACTAATTAACATACTAAACTTAAATCAACAAGAAATAAAATCCAACAACAAACAAGGAACAGGACAAAATTAATTCTAATTATAACTCCGTAAATTAGATACTGGAGAAGAAAAATCAATAGGCACTAGACTAAAGCTAAAAAATAAAGCAAAAAAAAGTAAAAAGGGCTACAAGATGAAGATACTTAGACGAATTAAAAATTAATCTTGACTGGCTCTTGAACTTGATCCCTAAATGATGTTATTTGCCTACTCTTTGCCAAGAATAAGCAAACAACATCATATGAAGACCAATCACCCACTGGTAAACATCCAAGCAGGATGAAATTCCTTGAGACCCCAAATTTGAACCCTAGATCTAGGATTCGATCAATTCTGGCTAGGTTTGAAGGAAATTGAGTTGACATTTGGGAAGAGGGGGTTGAGGAGGCCATGGGCTATAATTTTGGTTGGGTATGGAGGTGGCGCCGTCGTACACGGTGGAGGCGGCACTAGGGTTTCGTATATTTGAACAAAGCGAGTGAGATTTGAGAGGAAAGGGGTTTGGATCTGTAATGAGAAGGATGAGAGGAGACCGTTGTTTATTTTTGGCGGAGATTGGCTAATCGCAGATGGTAGAGGTGATTTCCGGCCGGCGGCTCACGGCGGGGGATGGTGGTGAATGGTAGTGTTACACCAGAATTAAAGAGGTGACATGAGAGACGATGGAGAGGTGGGGGTAGGGGGTTATTTTTACATATATATAGTATTAATCCCATCAAAAAGCATACGAGTGCTGCTGAAATGGGTGGCGTTCTTTCAAAATATTACAATGGCGAATGAGGAAGTGATTTACCAGCTTCAAAAATTTCATGAACAAGTTTCCTTGCTCTCTTTGTTGATGGAATCTCACGAATACTAGAAGTTATTAATCAAGACCCTCAATGAAACGCATGTGCCTGCTGAGACTTCTGTGGAGAAATTAGAAAGAATGGCGGAAAGATTTTTTGCAATCAACCAGATTTCCTTCAGTAAGAATGACTTGCTCTCAGAAGGGGTCGCAGATAACAAAGCACTTCACTTAACAGTCAAATATGACGGGTACTACGTGAAAAGAGTTATGGTGGATGGGGTTTCTGTGGTAGACATCTGGCCACTCTCCACACTACAGCGCATGGAAATTGGGACTGAAAGAATTCGACCCAACAATGTCTGCGTATGGGATTTTGATGGTATAAAAAGGGACACAATTGGAGAGATCGACCCGACCCTAACCATAGGCCTAGTGGAATTTGAAGTTTCCTTCCAAGTTCTAGATATGGATACTACCTACAACTTTCTTTGTTGGGAGGCCATGGATCTACACAGCAAGAGCTGTACCCTCACCCTTCATCAAATGTTAAAGTTCGAGCATGAGGATACCTCCTACAACTTCTCTCTATGGCACATTTCGAATTGGGCTCGACAAGTAGGCTTAGCTGTTCCTCCAGGATGATTTTCACGTTGGCAATGGGACTATGAGTTCACATCCTTATTGGGCTCTTCCGAAATTGAATGTTTCTTGTGTTTATTTCCTATCAGCTTTAGTGATCCTTAGATAACACAACACTCATGGAACTCCAAAATTAAGTTCGGACATCCTTAAAAATAAAGTTGAGGTGTGCCATGCCAAAAAAATCACAAATAGCAAGGCCCTCTTTAATTATTTTCTTTAAAATCCTTAGAACTTGGGGCGTGATATTTAGCAAATTTTCATGGCCTCTTGCAAAGTTAACAATGCGTTAGTTGCTTTAGGCACGTTATTTAATAACATTAATTTCTGAAATTCCGGTGTGCATTTCATGTGACCCAAATCTAAATCCTAAAATGTTGAATAAAATGTGTTTCGGATTGCGGGTGCATTTCATATGATGCGATCCAAAGACATGTTTCAAATGACATTCAAGCTTCTATAAAATTAGTGAAAAGCGGTAAGTACTTTAAAATTGCACTATAGGTTTGAACACGTATTAATAAGGTAATAGGCCATTTGTAACAATTTAAGCGACCGTGCGAGAAATAGGAATCTGGGGTGCCTAACACTTTCCCTAGAGTTAACAAAATTCCTTATTCAGAATTTCTGGTTCACAGAATTCAAAAGGAAAGTCGAATTTTCCTTGATTTGGAATTTTATAATAAACCAGTGACTTGGGACACCCAAAACTAACCAATCCCATGTGGCGACTTCTAATAAAAATGAATTAATGATCCTATTTTGAATAATGTCACTTAAATTGGAAAACCTCCCATATACAATATCCTTCGAGTTAATGTGTAAAAAGGAGGTGTGACATAAAGAATGCTCTGTTGAAGGGGCTGAGTGAAGCATACGTACCAAGTAACATCACTACCGGGGAACTGGATAATATGGTGGGACAAGTGCTGAAAAGCCATAAGATCACCTTTTATGTGGACAAGGTGCCGCCTGAAGGGCTAGGTCACAAAAAAACATTGAACATCACGGTACAACGCGAAGACTATTTCATCACCATAATCCTGATCGATGGGGCTTCCAACCTTAACATATGCCCGTTGGTAACACTCAAGAAGATGGGTAAGGATATGCATGAGATAAAAGAGTAGCAATTAATTTGAAAGCTTTTGATGGTTCTCAGAGATTCACCATCTTTGAGATCCGCCGATGTTTGTAGATGGGACAAACCTTGTTCGTGGTTGATTTTTAAGTAATAGATGTACCAGCATCCTACAAACTGCTGCTAGTTTGACCATGGATTCATGATGTTGGGGCAATGGACTTGGAAAGAACCTTTAAGGGATTTATAAACCAATAAAATAAAAGAAACATAGCACCACTTCCGGTTTGGGATATGAATACAGCTATGAAGAGTTCAATAATTTGTCGCTGCCATGTAGCGATAGCGATCCTTACTACACGTTGGAGCAACTAATAATGCATCTGGAGTAGACTTTCCAACAGGTCGACGTCATCTATGGGTCGGATGAAGCAGAAGAACTCAAAGTAGTGAAAACCTTATTTCTAGAGGACAATGATATGGATTGTTGTGTTATTATCGAGGAGGAGGAGGGAAGGTCCTTCTATACAAGGTATGGGCAGAGGAGCACACCACAACAATTGGACCGTCAGGACAACCATAAGCCCACGAGCCTCGAAGTAGCGAGACTAAAATAAGTACTATTCTCTATTTTATTCATTAAACGATTTTCTTTCCGCATTTTTTATTATTCGCAACAGGATATGAAATGTTCGAAAAATTTATTCAGTTTAACACAACCATATTTGATTTTTCCGATGAATTAATATTTATTTCTATCATATTCCTCCTTAAGTTACCAATACAACATTACTATTACTTATTTTGATGAACCAATGACCGTGACATGCAATGAGGCAACACAACAAATGTATATTGATTTAGAAGAAGATGACATACCTGATGAGATTGTCAAAGCAGTTGAGAACTTTGAGAACATACCTATGTCCAACTTCGACGAAACCGAAATTTTTTACCTGGGAGACACAGAAAATGTTAAGAAACATGAATCGGCATTCACCTATCGCCATCAGAGAAGAAAAAAATACATAGAGTTTCTAAAGGAGTGTGAGGACATATTCGCCTAGTCGAATGATTACATTACCGGCCGGACTAGGTCTATTGTGGCTCACAAACTACCAACCAATACACTGTGTCCACCAGTAAAGCAAAAGCTCATAAAGTTCAAACTTGATATGAGTCTGAAAATCAAGGAAGAAGTTAGCAAGTAGATTAAAGCTACAGTTCTCAGGGTGGTTGAGTACCCGACATGGTTAGCCAATATTGTTCAAGTACCAAAGAAGGATACGAACCCCTGAAAATTTATTTCCTAATGAAGAGGTATCATTCATAGGAGAAGACATTGCAGAACAATATGACGGTTGGAGAATGTTGTTCGATGGAGCAACACACTTCAAAAGGGTAGGCATATGAGCAATCTTGGTATCAGAAACTGGTCAGCATTATCCAATATCTGCCAAACTAAGGTTCCCTTTCACCAAGAATATGGATGAGTATGAAGCATGCATCTTAGGGCTCAAAATGGCTATTGACATGATCATGCAAGATCTGCTAGTGTCTCACCTCCTTTATACACTACACTCCATGGAGGGCATAGAAGGGAGTTTTTCCAATTAAAGTGACATTATTCGAAATAGGATTAGTTATTTATTTTTTATTCAGAATCGCCACTTGGGATAGGGTTGTTTTTGGTGTTCCAAGTCACCGATTTATTTTAAATCCCAAATCGAGGAAAATTGGACTTTCCTTGTGATGTCTGCAAACCAGAAATTTCGATTAAGAAATTTTGTTAACCTGGGGGAAGGTGTTAGGCACCCCCAGATACCGTGGTTCTAGCACGGTCGCTTAAACTATTAAAATTGATCTATCATATGGTATTAATACATGTCTCAAACCTATGGTGAAATTTTAAATTATTTATCGCTTTTAATAAATTTTAAGGAAATTTAACATCATTTGAAACATGTCTTCGGATCGCGTCACAGCAAATTCACCCGCTATCAGGAACACGTCTTATCCTATAATTTGGGATTTGGATTTGGGTACATGAAATGCACACCCGAGTTTAAGAATGTAAAATTATTAAAGAAAGCGCCTAAAGAGATTAACGCATTGTTAACTATGCGAGAGGACATGGAAATTTTGTAAATGGCACGTCCCGAATTCTAAGTATTTTTAGAAACTAATTTAAACGAGGGCCACACATTTATAATTTTATTTGGCGCGGCGCACATTAATTTTATTTTATTTGGCGCGGCGCACATTAATTTTATTAATTTTACTCAACACTTTCTTAAACTGATCAAATAATCCCTTTTGGAATCTGAACTATTACGCCTACCATAAATTAGTATCTAGATAAAATGATAAGATATAGCAGTAATGAAGGATTAACATGCATGATCGCTAAATTGGAGATCACGTGAGAGGACCAAAGGAGGTTCATTAATTAACTTGGCAAATATGTAATAGTCATCAATTACTAAATACTGAATTAAGAAACCATTTCCAACATCTATCAAGCAACGAAGTTAGTGATAATATAAGCATATACAGTAGTTTTGCCAACACTTTGAGGTTCACACAATACATTAAAGTAAAGTTCACAGTAACCCTGAAACCTGATAGAACCTGATAAATTCCAGGATTATTTCACATTTATACTAACATGGATTGTAATATTAATCTACCCGACTAAGTCTAAAATGACACATAATGTAGTTCAGCAGTCCACAGTTAATTACAATATGAAGATTCAGCTAATCAAGTAAAATTAATTAAGTAACACTAAACCAAATAAACATAGAGAAAATCATCATAGTCTTTATTTCATACTAAGTTGAGAGCTACAACATGGAAGAGCTAAAATTGATACCTGGAATGTGGAAGAAAAAAAGCAAATGAGAGGTGGTTATCTTGAGCAGCAGTAGTATGATATAATCAGCAACAATATACAAAGCAAACCCAATTCAAACTCGGGAAGAAGATGCAGTAGTCCAAATAATGAAACTCAATTGAAATAAACCCATCAGCAACATTTTTAAAACTACTATTATAGACCCTAAATCTAACACATCCTAAACCCTTAGATGAATTATCCAGTATTTAAGCTATGGAGGCTTCAGAATTAAGAATTTGAAGAAAAGGAAAGGAATTCAATGGAACAGTAAAACTACAACTGTTCCTCCACTTTTTTGTATTTTTTAAGCTCTTATAAAATCATATCTCTCTTCTTTTTTATAATTCTCATAAATTCTTTTCAATATGATCTTCAAAGTCCTTTTAATTTTTTTGAAAATCAATGCCCAAAATCTCTCTCTAATATATTTCTTTCAAGCAAGAATGACATGTTTTTTTGGCAATGAATTATGGTAGGCTTCAGATTTTCATTTTGCTCTTTAGTCCTTTTTTATTTCTTGTTATTGCTTAGAATGTCCCAAAATTACCGACTTGCTACTCAAGTTTCACTACCTAAATGCTGAAATTTAGCTAAAACCCCTTACTAGAAGCTTCAAAATCAGTTGCACTAATGATTCCCTAAGCTAAAGTTCCTAACTTACCCCTGTAATTTTTTTTCTAGACATCAGGGTCACTGGGTAAAGCTACAATGGGTTACAGACCTTAGTGGGCTCAAAGTTTCAATAGGCATGGCCCAATGACACCAATAAGCCCCTTAGAATGAATCTAAAACCCAAACAAGAACAAAAGTGAGAGTGATCCAATCAACAACGATCAGAGGATAATATTTAATAGATTAGACCTACACTAATTGTAATATCTTTAAACAAAAAAACCAGGAACTGGCCACATTATCCAAACTAAGCAACTAAGAGACGAATCAGAATTGTAATTACGTTAATGAGAAAATTTATAAGAACATTAGGGATCCATTTTTAACACTTAAATGAAAGTCATTTGCAACTTAATCAGGCTGGTTAAAAATGATAGAAAATAAAACAACACAAACAAAAGAAAACAATAGAAATTGCAGAATGAATGCAAGGGACTTACCAGAAGAGTTTGAAAGTTCAAAGATGGACGACCCAACAAATCAGTGTCGACCATTTGTTCTTTGTCAAGAACAAACGACCAACATCAACTTGTTGGCTCGATACATCACAATTTGCGAAGAAATAGAAGTCCCAAACCATGTGTGTTGTCACACTTCCTGAAAGTTAAATTTGGACTTTAGGGCTTCAAACTCAGATGCAATATTTGAAGAGTTCTAGGCATATTCGAGGGTTCTGAGTGTAAGATTGCGGAAGAGGAGGCCATGGGATGCTGGGTGTTAATTTTGATGGTGTTTGGGTGCTGATGCCGCCGGTCAGAGCGGAGAGTCGGAGTTTCTGAGTGATATTTGAGCACTTGGTGCGAATTTTGAGGGACGAGGTTTTGACATTTGTAAAGAGGAGATGGATAGGAATCTAGCGTGTTAATTTGAGGGTCATCGTTGACCCGCCGTCACCGTGGGTGATTCCGGGCCGGCGGAGGACAACGACGGACGACAGAATTATGGGTGGTCTCAAGGGTTTGGCTGAGAGAAGAGATGAGAGGGTAGGGGGTTTCTTATGGGGATAGGGTCCGTTTGGGCAATTATATATTAATGGACCTAGGCTTCTTGGCCGTTAGATTATGAGAACTCGGCGGCTTAGATCATTTGGCTAAGGAACGACATCTTTTGGCTATGTTAATGAGAGACCGAGTTTGGGAATGGGTTTTTGGTCGGTTCAAGGGGAATTTGGACCGGGTTTGGGGGTTTAATTATTGACTAGGGTATTTTGTCCCGACTTTTGGGCATCGCACTTAGTAGACACTATTATTTTGATTTCTTTACTTTACTTTTTTAAAAATTAAAATTAAAATAAGAATTAATTAAATCCTAAAAATTAAATTAATCTACCTAATTATATTAAACCCTAATAAATTCAATTAATTAAATACTAATTGAAAGGAAATCAATGTAATTCAAAGGTAAAACTAATCAAGGAAAAAATAAATCAAATTTTTTGATTTTTGTAATTATTTATAAAATCCTAATTACCAATTAAATTAAAAATATGTACGATCAAATCCTAAATGCAACTACAATATTTTGTATTTTTTATGAATTGTCTAAATTAAAAATGCACACAAAAATACAAGCGAACACGAAATTATGCAATTAATCCTAAAAATCAAATAATTGAAAGGAAAAATTCTAAATCTAAGAATTTTGTAGGAGTAATTCACACAATGCAAAACTCACATGCTCATAGGTGCCCCTCTTTTCTCGGAGACACGAAGGATTTTCGGGCAAAGATAAATGAGAACTTATGAGGGATATTTTCCTGCTTGACACTCCATGAGAAGAATTTTTTTAAAATTCTCTGACCAAACCTTGCTTCAGAGGTTGCCTACATATCCTTGGCTATAAAGTAATCAGGTCAATGTAGTTCTGGAAACTTTTGTAGCTGGGACTACCTGGAGCTGTGGTTTCGCTACTGATGCTACTGCTACTTCTTGCTGACCTCGTTATTACACCAAAAGGAAAATCAAATGCTAAGCTAGCTATGCCTATCAACTACGAAATACAAGATTCCTATCTGTAAATTTCTTGAACCTTGATCTTGAGTCTTAGCTGATTTTTCTGTGGACACCGATATGTATCTTGATGCTCGCAAACTGTAGGTGGTGTTTCTTTCTTCGGCATTCGATTATAGTGGGACATGCAATGCTCGTGACTTTAATCAAATTTGAGTAGTCCACATCCTTCTCTTCTTCAAATACTCTCAGTTTGCTACTTTTGTTCTTTTCTTCTTTTCCTTTATTTTGGATTTAGACACACTCTTTCAGTTATCTGAAATCCTATGCCTTGAAGTGAAACCTATTCGGACACCTAAAACAAACAAATGAACGAAATGTTTCTGCCCGAATTTTCACTAGGAAAGTTTTGTGAGTTATTGTCAATACAATATCTAAACTACTTTTCATTGAAAACAATAAAATCAAGATTGTGTATCTTTGGGAATCTAGCCTTAAATTAGGAGGATTACCAGGTTACGCTAGAAAATGAACTAGTTGTGCCGGAGAAGCAGAAGGAGCGTCGGGTTTTGCCGGGGGGATCCACGGGTTATGCCGAGATAAGAAAAGAAAAAGGCTCCTTGAGTTATACCAGGGAGAACGGGTTATGCTGGGATGCGAAAACAGATTCTTGGGTTATGCCAGGGAGATCCATGGGTTATGTCGGGAAAAAGAAAAAGGGTTCCTGCTGGGGATAAAAGGGAAGTCGACGGGTTATGCTGGGATAAAAGAAAAAGAGTTCCTGCTAGGAATAAAAGGGAAGTCCACGAGTTATGCTGGGATAAAAAAAAATGTCCTTGTGTTATGCCAGGAAGATCCAAGGGTTATGCCAGTATGAAAGAAAATATGTCCTTGGATTATGCCAGGGGGATCAACGGGTTATGCAAGGATGAAATAAAAAGGTCCGTGGGTTATGTCAGGGATATCCACGGGATATGCTGGAATAAAAGGAAAAGGTCCTTGCGTTATGCTAGGGATGTCCACGGATTTTGCCGGGAAAAAAAGAAAAAGGTCCTTGGTTTTTGATAGGGAGATCCACGGGTTATGCCGGGATGAAAGCAAAAAGGTCCTTGGGTTATGTTGTGGAGATCCACGGGTTATACGGGATAAAAGAAAAAGTTTCACCTAGGGATAAAAGGGAAAATTATCATCGAGTTATTCCAGGGAAAGAAAAGATCCTTAGGCTATGCAGGGGACAAAAAGGAAAACGATCCTCGAGTTATGCTGGGGAGAAAAGGAAAAGGATCCTCACATTATGCTGTGGACAAAAACTAAAATGATCCCCGGTTTATTTCAGGGAAGGAAAGAAAAAGATCCTCAGGTCTTGCTGGAGAGGAAAAGGAACATGATCTTTGGGTTATGCCAGGGAGAAGAAGAAAAGGATCCTCATGTTATGCTGGAGACAAAAGGAAAATGATCCTCGGGTTATACTAGGGAAAAGGAAAATCCTTAGGTTATGCTAGGAAAAAAAAGGAAAATGATCGTTGAGTTATGCAGGGGAGAAGAAGAAAATGATCCTTAGGTTATGCTAGGGAGAAAAAGAAAAAGATCCTCGGGTTATGCCGGGGAGAAAAATAAAAGGATACTTAGGTTATGTTGGGGATAAGATGGAAAATGATCATCGGGCTATGTAGAGGAGAAAAGGAAAAGGATCCTCAGGTTAAGCTGGCGAAAATAGGAAAATTATCCCCGGGTTATGCTGGGGAGAAAAGGAAAATGATTCTCGGGTTATGCCGGGGAAAGAAAAGATCCTCAGGTTATGCTGGGGACCAAAAGGAAAATGATCCTAGGGTTATGCCAGGGAAAGAAAAGATCGTCATGTTATGCTGGGGACAAAAAAGGAAAATGATCCTCGGGTTATGCCGGGGAGAAAAAGGAAAAGGATCCTTAAGGTATGCTGCAGACAAAAAGGAAAATGATCCTAGGGATATGCGGCGGAAGGAAAAAAAAGATCCTCAGGTTATGCTAGGGAGGAAAAGGAACATCATATTTGGGTTATGCCGGGGAGAAGAAGATAACAATCCTCAGGTTATTTTGGGGACAAAAGGAAAATGATCCTCGAGTTATGCTGGGAAAAGGGAAGATCGTCAGGTTATGCTGGGGATAAAAAGGAAAATGATCCTCGGGTTATGCCAGGGAGAAGAAGAAATGGATCATACGGTAATGGTGGGGAGAAAAGGAAAATGATCGTCAAATTATGCCGGGGAAAGAAACGATCCTCAGGTTATGCTTGGGACCAAAAGGAAAACGATCACCGGGTTATACCGGGGTGAAAAAAAGGATCCTAAGGTTATGCTGGTGATAAGAAGGAAAATGTTCCTCGGGTTATGCCGAAGAGAAAATGAAAATGATCCTTTGGTTATGCTGGGGACAAAAAGGAAAATTACACTCGGGTTAAGCCAGGGAAGGAAGAAAAAGATCCTCGGGTTATACTGGGGATAAAAGGAAAATATCCTCGGGTTATGGGAGGGATGATAAGGTCCTCAGGTTATGATGGGGACAAAAAGCAAAATGATCCTCCGGTTATGCTGGGGAGAAAAAGAAGAAGATCCCCAGGTTATGTTGGGGATAAGAAGGAATGATCCCCCGGTTATACCAGGGAGAAGAAAAAAAGGATCTTCAGGTTATGCTAGGGATAAGAAGAAAAATGTTCCTCGGGTTATGCCGGGGAGATCCACGGGTTATGCAGAGGACATATTGGGAATGTTGTCCTAAGTTAAAAAGGATGCAGCTAGAGATTGGAGGCTCTATGCTACCTTGATTTTTGGGATTTTTCTTTTCTATCTTCTTTTCTTTCTTTACAAAATGCAGGAAAGAATTTGGATGAAACTTCCCTTTTGGGTTGATTATTGCTGTGAAGTTGTTCCCAACTCCTGCGCATTTCCCTTTTTGGTTGTACCAGCTCCTTGCACTGTTGCATTGGATTACACTTGTCTCAAATTTTCAAATAGAAACAATTGTTAGTTCGGAAGAGTGGTTCGTTTTGCGGCTTTGTTTGTTTTATCACCGGGTCTTGGCCCAAATTTTGGTGAGAACTTCCACTGCTTGCTGGATTTTCTGTAGGTTGATCTCTCTCCTAAAATCGAGGAACTCAGCTTATCAGAATTTCTCATGAAGACTTGCCTGCACGGGGCTTTGACCTATTCACTTTATTCTGCCTTTAGGACCATTTTCCTTGGATTTCTTTTAATTTTCAACAATATTGATTTCAAAACGTTGTTATCTCTTGGTTTTTCAGATCCTTGCCAAGACAGTTAGTCGTGTCAGTCTCAATCCATTTTAACTTCATTTTGCCTTTATGGGATTTTAACTTTGACTTTCTTTCCTTTCAGAAATCTTTCAATTTCAAAACGTCAGCAATCATGGCCAGCCGAGATCGCCTTAATGCACCCGCTGAGGCTGGGTACCTTTCTTCATCTTTTGTTAGGACAAAAACCTGTAAAGCTAGTATTGCCACCTTTTCTTAGTTTCGGGAAGTGAGTTAGGCATGAAGGGACTCAAAAAAAAAGTTGTCAAAAGTCAAAGGAATGAATTTAAAGAGAAGAGTCCCTTTCAGGAAGAAAAGAAGGACTTATCTAGGGTGCATGCAAACTTTGAATAGACATGACATGCTTCATGGACTCGATGCCCGACCACCACAAACATTCCCATCTTCTCGTAACTCATTGACCCGTGTTCAAACCAAGGAATCTTGTCGGGACTCTATCAATGGTAGGGAATGTCAGATAGTGCCCTTTGCGGGTTTTCGCCAATCGACCTATCTCATTTCTCTTCTCACTCTCACTCGATAGTGCCCTTTACGAATTTTCACTAAATGGATTCTTTCATTTTCAATTTTTTTGCTGATGGTCGCCTTATGGTGCCTGTAGTTTTTCACCAATAAGACTCTCATTTTATTTCTCTCAGTTTTATTGCATCAAATTCAAAAATGGTGTTTTTCGGTTCCGATGCCATTTCCATTTGATTAGAAGGACTTGGACAATGTTTGGATGAAAAGAATCTAGATGGAACTACAACTTTGAAACTATCTTGGTAGGCTCCTTGTCGATCCATTATATCCTCTGGCCCAGTTTTACATTCTTGGGGGACTTAGGATTTTTGTTTTCGTATGACTGAACACTAGAGAGAGACTGCCTACGTATCCTTTTCGAATCATGTCAGACGTAGTTAAGGAAACTTTGTGTTTTCTTTTCTTTTTGTTGTTGTTTTTGTTTGTATTTTTCATTTTTTTTGTTCATTTCAATTTTTCAATAACATTTTCGGGTTCCGAAGAGGGTAATCAAACAAGAATAACCAGCTCAAAGGATTTGCAAAGTGTTGATAATGTTTGAATAGTAAGAATAAAAGCCTTTGTCTTCTCAATTGAATAAAGTCAGTGTTGTAGAAAGCCTAGACATAGTACATTTTTATTTCGTCTGGATTCATAGTTGTTTCGGGATCATTTCCCACGATATCGCCCAGAAACAATGCTTCTCTCAACAATATATTTCTGATAATGTACGGGCCTTTCCAATTCGGAGAAAATTTTCATTTTGCTTCCTAGTGATGAGGAAGAATGTGCCTTAACACAATTTGTCCCACTTCAAAATTTCTGGGCCATACTTTCTTGTTATAAGCACGGGCCATTCTCTGTTGGTACAACTTCCCCTGATAGACTGCAACAATTCATTTTTCAATCGATTAAGGTTAGTTGCTCCAAACAAATCTTGATCCATTCCGTGTCATCAATCTTAGTTTCAAAGATGATCCGGAGAGAATGGATTTCCACCTCCGCGGGTATCACAGCCTTAGTTCCATAGACTAAGAGGTATGGAGTCGTTCCTACTGATGTAGGCACTGTGGTGCGGTATCCCAATAGTGCGAAAGGTAACTTTTCATTCTATTGCCTTGACCTCAGAATCATATTTTTCAAAATATTCTTGATTTTTTTTATTTACTGCTTCGATGGCATCATTAGCCTTGGGTTGATAAGGAGTAGAATTTATATGTGTTATCTTGAATTGTTCAGATACCTCCTCCATCAAATGACTCTTCAGGTTTTGCCGCATTATTTGTGATGATGATTACGGGAATACCAAATACACAAATAATATTGGTGTGCACGAAATCTATTACCGCATTCTTGGTGATAGATTTGAGAGTGATGGCTTCGACCCACTTTGTGAAATAATCAATGGAAACTAGTATGAACCTGTGCCCATTTTCTGCTTTTGGTTTGATTGTCCCGATGACGTCCATGCCCCAAGCAGTGAATGGCCAGTGTGCTGACATGGGATGCAAATCCGTGGGTGGTGCATGAATCAAATCACAGTGCATCTGACAATAATGGCACTTTCGGACAAAGCTGAAATAGTCCTTTTCCTTGGTTATATAGTCATATCCTGCTTGAATAATTTTTTTTTCTAAAACATACCCGTTTATATGGGGTCCGCACACTCCTGTGTGTATTTCGTGCATGATCCTTCCAACTTATTTAGCATCAGTACATCTTAAAAAATTAAGATTTGGGGTCCTTTTGTACATGATATCACCATTCAAAAAGAAACCACATGTGTGCCGTCTAATGGTTCTTTTTTGATCTCTAGTGGCTTGCTTAGGGTATTGCTGTGTTTTCAAAAATCTTTTGATGTCGTGGTACCATGGCTAAATAGTTGGTTCTGCCTGAGTTGTATTACAGTAACCGTGCGTTTCCCTGACTAGGATTTCTAAGGGATCAATATGGGTATTTCCTGGGTAGGGCAACATCGAGGCTAGAGTGGTGATTGCATCAGCTAGTTCATTATGACAACAAGTGATGTACCTTTACCCTATTGATTTAAACCGGTTTCTAACATTTTTCACATGTTACCGAAAGGGAATAAGCTTAATATCTCGAGTTTCCCATTCTCCATGGGCTTTCTGAATAATCAGATCTGAATCTCCCAAAATCAACAACTCTTCGATATCTTGCTCGATTGTCATGTTCATACCCATGATGCAGGCTTCATACTCGGCGGTGTTTTTTTGCAAAAAAATTGAAGCCTAGCTGTGGCTGGGTAGTGCTGACCAGTGGGTGAGATTAAGATTGCCCTAATTCCCATACCTTTTGCATTAATTGCTCCATCAAAGAACATTTTCCAAGGAGACGTATCCTCAGATATTGCCTCAACCGAGTTTACCTATTCATCTGGGAAATAAGTGTTCTGAGTTTGATATTCATCATCGACAGGGTTTTCGGACAAATGATATGCTAATGCATGGGCTTTCATGGCCGTGCGGGTGACATAGACTATTTCATATTCAGTGAGCAGGATCTGCCATTTTGCTAATCTTCCGATGGGCATTGGCTTCTGGAATATGTATTTTAAAGGATCCAGCTTGGTTATGAGGTAGGTGGTATAGGTTTGCAAGTAGTTTCTTAGCTTCTGAGCGACCCATGTTAAAGCGCAGTAGGTTCATTCCAGTAAAGTATACTTGGCTTCATAGTTTGTAAACTTCTTGCTCAAGTAGTATATTTACTAGCTCTCTCTTTTCAGTAGCATCATGTTGCCCGAGGACACAACCAAAGGAATTTTCCAAGACTGTCAGGTAGAAAATAGAGGCCTCTCTGGTTCAGGTAGGACCAAGACTAATGGGTTGGATAGATACTCTTTGATCATATCAAAAGCTTCCTAACATTCATCTGTCCATTTGACTACTACATCTTTTTTTCAGTAAATTGAAGATGGGTTCACACATGGAGGTCAGTTGAACAATGAACCGGCTGATATAGTTCAATCTTCCAAACACGATCATCACATCTTTCTTGGTTTTTGGAGGAGGTAATTCCCTAATATATTTAGTATTTATCGAAACTAACTCGATACATTTCCAGCTGACTATGAATTCCAATAGTTTGCCCGACGGGACATTAAACGCACATTTGGCTGGGTCTAATTTTAAATCATATTCGTGCAACCGCTCAAAGAACTGTCTCAGATCCCGCACATGGTCATCCATAGGTTTGAAATTGATGATCATGTCATCCACATATAGATGTATCTCTTGATGCATCAGATCATGGCAGATGGTGGTCATGGCTCTCATGTAGGTTGCACTGGCATTCTACTGACCAAAAGGCATGGCCCTATAGCAATAGGTTCCCTAGGGTGTGGTGAAAGCTATTTTCTTTGTGTCTTTTTCGTCCATGAACAGCTAGTGATATCCTGCTTAATAGTCCACAAAGGACTGTATCTCATGCTTGGTGCAGCTATCAAAAAGGATGTTGATGTTTTGCAAGGGGAAGTTATCTTTGGGCCTTACCGTGTTCAGATCTCTATAATCCACATACACTCGGGTTTTAACATCTTTCTTTAGCACTATAACGAAATTGGCCAGACATGTGGTGTACATGGCTACTTGGATCATGCCTACTTCCAACTGTTCCGTGATCTCTTCTTTGATTTTATCACTAACATCAGTTTTGAATTTCCTATGTTTTTGATGTATTGGGGGGCACTCGGGATAAGTTGGCAATTTATGCACCACCAAGTCAACACTCAAACTCGGCATGTCATTGTATAACCACGCAAACACATCCTAGAACTCAAATAGGAATTAGATTAATGCGTCTCGAGTTTTGTCGTTTGCGTGGATGCTTATTTTCGTTTCCCTGATTTCTCCAAAACTGCCCAAGTTAGCCGGCTTAGTATCGCTTAGGTTTGGCTTAGATTTATTTTGAAATGTTCTATTTATCTATTTATTTCTCTAAAAGCCTCTTCTTTATTATATTCCGGTACTTGGTTCGTTTCATATTTAGACGACACATTTGGATCTTGGCACAAAGTCCGCAAGCATGTCATGTTATTTAAAGCCACATTATTAGATCTAAAAGGAGAAATAAAAGAGAAAATAGAAATGTTCATAAACACTAAAGGAAAACGAACAATAAGATATTGATTTCATTTTTTTGGAATTGGAAGATAACTGGGTTTACATTCGGAAAAGTTAAAGACAAGAAACTAAAAAAACATCCGAGTTACACCCTGGAAGAACTTGCAATGCAGAAAAAGTGGCGGGAGTAGTCTAACAAGACTCCCACCTGATGGGGAATGGCATAGCCTTCCAATTCTGCAATTTGGCCTCGTGTCCCAAGTACAGCGCCTCAGCGGTGCTCGAGCCCTCTCCTTGCTAAACCATGTGTGTTTCATATAGTATCTTACTCATTGCCCCACATATTTCCTTAATCTCTTCGTCCATAAAAGCCTCATACTCTTATTCATTGTATTTTTTCGTGACAAACGTCTCGTATAGATGTGGCAGTTGTTGAGGCAGGATCCATCCATAATGTTTTCTATCATTTGCCCGTTTTATATCATCTGGAGTAGGTCAGAAACCTACCTCGATGAACTTTTCAGTGGCTAGCAGAGTAACTGGTTCAGCTATTCCTTTCAGGGATTTCCCAAGTCTGTTCCCTGGTTTAAAACCATATCATATCATTTATTGAGCCACCATAATTGATGCGTTGGAAAGCAATGGCTTAGGGCAGGGTTTTCCTTCTTCATTCTGACATTCCACCAGAACTTCAAAGGCATCATAAACTATGTGCTCGATGCCTTTTCTCGCTTCAAGGCATGGGACTGCAGGATCTCGATAAATTGATTTTTCATCCTCCCTACAATTTGTTGATCCACATGCTCAAACATTACCATCTGATGAAGAGTGGAAGGCACAACCCCTACTGCATGGATCCATGGTCTCCCCAAAAGAAGGTTATAGGACGTGTCCATGTCTAGAACTTATAAAGTCACCGCAAAGTCAACTGGACCGATGGTTAGAATTAGATCAATCTCTCCAATTGTGTCCTTTTTGATTCCATCGAAGGCTCGTACACAAACATTTCTGGGATGAATCCTTTTAGTCCTAGTCACCATGCGTTGTAGTGTTAAGAGTGGGCTGATATCCACCACAAAATCTCCGTTTACCATGACCTTTTTCACATAATACTCCTCACATTTGACAGTTAAGTATAGGGCTTTGTTATGTGCAACCCCTTCCGGAGGCAAGCCATTTTTGCCGAATGAAATCTGGTTGATAGCAAAATATCTTTTCGCCATTCTTTCTAATTGCTCCATAGAAGCCTCAGCTAGAACGTATGCCTCATTGAGGGTCTTTATTAGTACCTTCTAGTTCTCGGGGGATTTCATCAAAAACGATAGCAAGGAGACTTTATTAGGAAACTTTCGAACATGGTTAACCACTTCATAATCCACCATTTTCATTTTTTGAAAGAAAGCTTCTGCCTCTTCGGCACTCATGTGTTTGTTAGCTGGGAAGCGCTTTGTGGTGGCGTTGTTCACTTCTTCAAAATTGGAGTACTTTCCCATTGGGTAGTTTTCATTCCCTTTATACGTCACCACTAATTTATGGTAATTCAAGGGAACCGCGGAAGGATCTGTCATGGGCCTATGTGGCGTGCGACTAATAACCACGAGCTCAATGAGACTTGGTTGATTAGTTGGCCCTCGCACTACATAATATCCTTTGCGCACATATAACTGGGTTTTTTTATTTAGTATTAATCTCTTGGGAAGACTAAAAATCGACTGCTTTTCCTTATGGCTGGTGGGACATAACAAACAACGTCTTTGGTAGGCATTGCCCCAATTTCTGCCTCAATTTTCTTTTCTGATTTAGGGTGTGTGGATTTTTTCTTTTCCTCCATTTCATCTTGCTTTGGGAAGTTCATGGCTTTCTCTTCACATCAGCAATGGAAATTATGGCCATCAATGCGAGGTTGAATTCTTTGTCTTTACAGATTATTCCGATTACCGGCCCGTTGTTGTGGGTTAAAAGTGGTTTTTTGGTCACATTGGGGATGTCCTCATCCCTTAACACAGTTTTCCTTTGTTCTATTAAATTGTCCACTACTCTTTTCAAGGTCCAACGGTTTTTGTATCATCCCCCTCAGCTCCGGAGTGATAAGTGCATCGGGTGCCCTGTTGGTAGGAGGGTTATTTTGGGTTTTGCCTCTTTGGAGGTACGGGTTGTAGCAGGCCCATTTGGATAAGCTTTGAAAAAAAATAGAGTAGGATTCTCCAATTAATGTAGAATTTGTCCTTCTGAATGGTTCAAGAGGTCGGAAGTTATTTTGCGGAGGACGGTGATTGTCGTGGTTTTGGTGATGAGGCTGATTTCTTGCGAGTAGGGCTTGGTTCCTATTGGCTTGTAGCTGTAGCTGGACCAAGATTGAGCATTCATAACTGCGTACGGCTGAGTAGCATAGGACATATCTTGGTGATGGTAGTAATACTGGGGGGTCCTCTATAGGGACATGGATCTGGGGGTACGGTTTCTTCTCAAACCTGATGCTGCCATGGATGTTTCTTTTTTTTCCTTTCCCCTTGATACTCTTCCAGACCCACCCTGAATTGCTTAGGAGGATGCTCTGATAGCCGATTCGCTTAGAATTCTGCCTATTTTTAATCCATTTTCTACAACTTCCCCAATTTTGATAGCTTCCGCAAACAGTTTACAAATAGCTAACATCATATTCTAGAAGTAGTCCGCTTCTTGTGATTGAAAAAAACCTGTGACCTTTTCGATTTCGTCTTTGGGAGGTTCTACTCTAGATTCTTATTCACGCCATTTGATTGCGTATTTCCTAAAGTTTTCTGAGGACTTCTGCTCAAGTTTGCCAATGAGTTTCTATCTGGAGCAATGTCTATATTGTACTGGAATTGTCTAACAAAGTCTCTAGCAAGGTCGTCCCAATTATGCCAACAAGACATGTCTTAGTCCATGTACCACTCGGAGGAAATACCAACCAAACTTTCTCCAAAATACGCCATGAGTAACTCTTCCATTCCTCCGGCCCCATGCAACTGATTGCACTATTTCTTGAGATGGGCAATAAGATCATCGTACTTTTCAAATTTTGGAGTCTTGAATCATAGCGGGAAGCGCACATGGGTGAACATGCATAGATCAACCTAGGACACACTTTTCTGCCCGGTCAAACCTTGAATGTTCTTGAGGCTTTGCTCTATACTCCTCATCTTTCTTGCGATCTCTTCTTGCTCAAGACTTTTGGGAGTCTTTTCTTATCCTGGAGTAAACTCAAATTGAGGTGGCTAAGGGTATTTATAAGTGGGAAATGATGGAGGCTCCATTTGGAGGGTAGGTGTTTAAAATCTAAAGGTATAGGATAAAAGGCGAGCCTAGGCAGTGCAGGCTGTGTTGTGGTCGAGCATGGGGGAACGTTGAAAATGTTTGCGACCCTTCTGGATATGAACACCTGGTGGAGAATCTAAGAAGGAGTTCCCAAAAAATGAGCTGATATAGTTGGTTGTTCTGGTGGGATGTTTGGGTGACTGATTGGGACATTAAAGGTGCCACTCATTCTAGGAAAAAGTTCAGGGAATCCTGGAATTGTGCTTGGTGGCTCTTTTTTGTTTGCCCAAGCATCCCATATTTCCATAACCCTAAGATGCATGATTCTGTTCTCTTCGGCCACCACCGATTCTGAGGCTAGGATGCTCGAGATGGGGCCATAATCTGCAATAGGAACTGTTGGTATGGTCATTTCAGAAGACATTCTGATGCTCCCCTTTGATCTGGTAAAGTATGGGTGTGAAACCAGGTTACAACAAAAACCAACAATTGTTCTATAAATAAAATCCTGGACTGGTAGGGACAACAGCAAATAGTTAGTTTGTGACAAATAACAGATAGGTAATCGCACATTGAGCTGTGATGCACATATGCAGTTAAGTGGGATTCTACATGTTTTGCGACGGTTGCATGCTTCATCCCGGATTTTCCTTATTCTTTCCCACTTTCTCTTAGTATGAGTCATGTTCTTGCATGCATGGAATTTCATGGTAATGTAGTCAGCGATGGTCCCGATTCTTTCTCTAATTATACCTCTTTCCTGAAGTAATCGTCTTATCTGACGGTTTCGGACTTCTAACACTTGGGTGTTATGAAAGTGTTGATCTTGCATTTTCTGTATTTCTTTCTCCATTTTTGCCGTCAAACTATAATAGTGCTCCTTATTAACCTTCAAATCTTTAGTTCGTTTGGCTGCCTCATCCTCAATAGCAGTTACCTTTCTTCTCAGGCTGATAATGGTCCCTTTATAGTTCCTCATTATTTGTTGCACAAATTGCGTACATTCTTCTCTTTTCTTTGTCCATTGTGCCTGAATATTTACTAGACTACCTTCGGACATTCGCAGGTCTTCTTGACATTCAAGGATTTTCTTTTTTAGCCCACTTATAAGTCTCTTATTAGCGCGACTTCTTTACGGTTTATTGGAATATATTTTCATCTTTCTGATCTAAGCTTTAAGGATCTCATTTTCGTGGGTCAGTTTCTTCTTTTATCCCCCATCGATGGTGGCTTGAACACAATTTTCAAATTGAAGCTCTATGACTTTCCTTTCCAATTTACTTATGTTTGCTTTGTATTCAGTCTCTTTGGTCAACCAGTCCCATTGCTCAACTAGTCCCATTGCGGTTGTACCTCAACTGTGAATTGTTGGTCATGCGGTGTCATTGCAGCCCTTTCAGGAATTTGAAATTTCTTGCCGAACCAGTCAAGGTACTTATGTCCACTTCACCTCTAGCTTGGTCTCGCGCTATGGTCTTAGGTTCAAGAAACCTACACTCATTGCACATTTGGCGATTTTTTCCTTCAAGAAATAACAACTTTTGGTCCCAGCTCAATGGCATGTTTAAGCGAATCTTGAGCATTGTGGATAGTTTGAAATATTCCTAATTGGCGCAACACTCTATAGGGAGCATATGGTTGGATGCTCAGAATGTGCATCAAGAAGATGTATGATACTTCTGCTGGCATGTGCACTACTTCGGTGGTAGGAAGCCATCAAAATTCCTACTCAATTTTATCGGCAGTCAAAGATCTCAAATGTACAAGCCAAGCTTTAGTACTTGTAGGGAATTCAATAACTGCTACCCGGCTTTCAAAATCTTCATTGCTACTAAGACCGGTCAAACCATAAGTCATGTACCTAACCCGGTGAAAGAGGTGTTCTTGCATCCATAAATGAAGTAGAAAATCGCAACCATGGAAGAACTTTCCCCCCTTCTCGATAGATAGTCAAGGCTTAGTAGGTTTCGGCAACGATTAGAAGAACCACAGTGATGTTGGGTTTCTTGATTGCAACATCGATCATTCCCAAATTACCTATTTCTATATTTCCATCTTTTCAGGTACAGATCATAACACCCAAGAAACGTACCATAAAAACTAAACCCCGCCTTGCCTTACTGTTGTCTTCATTTCCCGCATGAGTTAGCCTAGTGTTTGGCTCTTCGAAACATCGGAGGTTGCCATACCGATGATACAAAAACTAGAGTGTGCAATACCCTTCGGATAGAATTCTTTCCTGAACATCCTGACTGATACTTAGCAAATCCAGAAACCTGTGTGGGGACACTGAACTAGGTGATAATGGATATCAGCTTATAAGGATTCCATTAAGGCCCGCATAACCCGCAACTTCCTCCAATGTAGGTGTGAGCTCAAAGTCAGAGAGACTGACCACATTTCAAATCGGGTCCCAAAAAGGTATTAAAGCTTTAATTATGTCCGACCTCGGCTTGACGTTTTATAGTCCGACAAGGCCTTCTAAGATATTCACCACTATTTCCTTACTGCCCCTTGAAAGAACATTCCATCACATGTGGAGCTTCAGGTGGATCTCATTAAGGACTGTGAAGGGTTCAATTTCATTCGTGCTCATCCTGAACATTTATTATGGTAATTTAATGACTTATTTTAATGAGAAATAACAATACCTTTTTAATAAATTTTTATTTTTTTTGAAACAAAACCATCGCTTTGCCGATACAGCCTTTTAGCACTTCAGGGAAGAAGATTTTAAGGTTGTGCCTGCTAACCGTTTGAAAAATGTTTCAAGGTTTCTATTCTTGCAAAACATCCTTCCGGTGCCCTTTTGGGGACATTCAACTTATTTTAAACAAGAATGACATCACCCGACTTATTTGTGACTAAGATTAAAAGTTTTTGTTGTTTTTGGCTATTTTTTTTCAAAAAAAGGGAAGTTGGACATGATGGGGGTTGCAACGTATCCCACATCTCGTGAGAATTAAACTGGTGTAGTTCAGGCAGATTTGACAAAACAAACTATTTTTAAAAACAAAAACTTTTCTTTTTCCTTCTTCTTTTTTTTTCTCATTTTCACTTTTTTCTCTTTTATTTTTTTTGAAATTTTGGCAGAGTTTCGGTATGATTTGCGTGTTGGTTTTTCTCAAAAACGTTTATCACCCTCTGTTATTCTATTTTTAAATATCTCCCATTATGTATAAGCCGGTCAACATGCAGATCCGAAGAAAATAAATTCACAAGTAGCAAGTAAGATCTATCAGGATGATCTTTTCATTTCACGTCACCTGTCGTAGACAGACCCAAACCCCTGTGTTGAGTCCCCTAAGTCAAATGCACAAGATGTAAACAAAAATTCCTACAAGGGATACGGCATGAGGCTTTGTTATTCTAGGTTTAAAACCTGGGTGTATTGTTCTAGACCTTGCTTACCCGAGCGGATAACTCGAGCTGAAGGGGACAACATACCGGGGATACAGAAGCTCCTTCGGCTTAGCAACTTGTCCGAACCTCGTTCTAAAATGGATAAGACTTTGAACAAAAGTGAAATCACTTGAAGTGCATCCTTCTCCATGATATAGAAGACTCAAAGAGAGGAAGGGTTTTATTGCAGTTTATATGTATAATTCACCGAATATCAAAGCGGTAAAACATTTAGCATATTAGGCATGCGACATGTAGAGAAATCAGATAAAGCCAATCATAATGGTTATTCTAAGATAGAATTCTTGAACCGTGAACCAGAGATTGTGGGTTCTTCTTATCCTCAGCGGAGTCGCCAGAGCTGTCACACCTCTTTCTTACACTACACCTCGCAAAGGGCGTAGAAGCGAGTTTTTCAAATTAAGGTGACATTATTCAAAATAGGATTACTTATTTATTTTTATTAAGAGTTTCCACTTGGGATAGGTTTGTTTATGGTGTCTCAAGTCACCGGATTATTTTAAATCCCTTATCGAGGAAAATTAGACTTTTCTTGTGATGTCTGCCAACCAGAAATTCTGAATAAGGAATTATGTTAACCCGAGGGAAGGTGTTAGGCACCCCCGAATTCCGTGGTTCTAGCTCGGTCGCTTAAAATAATACAATTAACCTATCATCTGGTTTTAGTACATGTCTCAAACCGATGGTGCAATTTTAAATTATTTACCTTTTTTTATTAATTTTGAGGAAATTGAACGTGTTTGAAACATGTCTTTAGATCTTGTCACATGAAATGCACCCGCTATCCGTAACACGTCATATCCAACGTTTTGGGATTTGAATTTAGGTCACATGAAATGAAAACCCGAGTTTAAGAATGTAAAATTTTTAAAGAACGCACTTAAAGCGACTACCGCGTTGTTAACTATGCTGGAGGCCATGAAAATTTTGTAAATGGCATGTCCCGAATTCTAAGTATTTTAATAAACTAATTTAAATGAGGGCCACGCATTTGTGATCTAATTTGTCGCGGCGCACCTCAATTTTATTTTTTGGGATATCATAATGAAATCTTGGAGGGTCGTGGACCACTTGATATCTAATTATGGTCCGCCTTGATCATTTAGGAGTTTTGATTTATTAAGCACTAGAAGTATTTGGGCGGTTATTATTTCTGAACTAGCACAGTTTTCAAATAGGATTTTTCGAATAAATCCCAATAAACTTCCACATCTATTTTTGATGTATATGATTTCAAAGCTGAACCTCTAGGATTTTCACATAGACAAGTCAGCCTTAGAATTACTTAACATTCTCATGAATAAAGTTGTGTTCCTGGACACTGCGCAACCCTTTCTTAAACTGATCAAACAATATCTTTTAAAATATGATATATTACGGCTACCATGAACTCGTATCTAGCTAAAAAGATAAGATATAACAGTAATGAAGGATTAACATGCACAATGGCTAAATTGGAGATCACATGAGAAGACAAAACGAAGTTCAACAAATTACTGGGCAAATACGCAATAATCATCAGCTACTAAATACTGAACAAAGAAACCATTTCCAAAATCTATCAATCCATAAAATTACAGATAATATAAGCATATACAGTAGTTTTGCGAACATTTTCAGGTTCACACGATACAATAAAGTAAAATTAACTGTAACCTTGAACCTAATAGAACATGATAAATTCCAGGCTCATATTACATTTGAACTAACACGAACTGCAAAATTAATCTACCTGACTAAGGCTAAAATGAGACATAATATAGTATAGCAGTCAATAGCTAATTACAAAATTAAGATTTAGGTAATCACGGAAAATTATTTGAGTTGCACTAATCCAAATAAACAAAGTGGAAATCATCATAGTCTTTATTATATTCCAAAGTTGAGAGCTACAACATTGAAGGGCTAAAATTGATACTTGGAATCTGGAAGAAACAAAGCAAAATGACAGGAGGTTAGCTTGAGCAACAGTAGTATGATAGATTTAGCAACAATATACCAAGCCAACCTAGTCCAAACTCAGGGAAGAAGATGCAACATTCCGAATAATAAAAGCCAATAAAATATACCCATCAGAAACATTTTTGGAACAAGTCTTATACACCCCAAATCTAACACATCCTAAACCCTTAGATGAATTAGGCATTATTTCAGCTGTGGAGGCTTCAGAATTCAGATTCAAAGAAAATGAAAAGAATTCAATGGAACCGTAAAACTACAGATAATCCTCCATTTCTTGGTACTTTTTGAGCTCTTCTAAAATCTGATCTCTCCTTTTTTTTTAATTCTCAGAAATTCATTTTAATCTGATCTCCAAACAGCTTTTAATTTTTTGACAATCTTTACCCAAAATCTCTCTAGGCAAGAAATTAGGGTAGGCATTAGATTTTTATTTAGATCTTTAGTCCTTTTTTAATTCGTGTTTTTGCTTATAGTGTCTCTGAGTTGCCGACTTGCTACTCAAGTTTTACTACCTAAAAGCTGAAATTTTGCTAAAACCAGTTGCACTAAAGATTCCCTAAGCTAGAGTTCCTAACTTACCCCCGACTACCCCTATTATTTACCCTCTAGACATCCGGGTCAATTTTTCAAGCTACAATGGGTTACAGACCCAAGTGGGTCAAAGTTTTAATGGGCATGGCCCAATGACACCAATGAGCCCCTGAGAATGACTCCAAATCCCAAACAAGAATGAAAATGAGACCGATCTAATCAACCAACATTAGAGGAAAATATTTAATAGTTTATACCTAGACTAATTGTTTATCTTTATACAAACCAAACAAGAAACTGACCACATTATCCAAACTAAAAAACTAAGGGAGGAATCAGAACTGTAACTAGGTTAATGACCAAATTTATAAGAATATTAGGGATCTATTTTTCACATTGAAACGAAAGTCATTTGCAACTTAATTAGGCTGCTTAAAATTGATAGAAAAGAAAACAACACAAACAAAAGAAAATAATAGAAAGGGCAGAATGAATGCAGGGGACTTACCAGAAGAGTTTAAAAGTTCAAAGACGGACGACCCAACAAACAAGAGTCAAAAATTTGTTATTTATCAAGAACAAATATGCAACATCAACTTGTTGGCTCGATACTTCACAATTAACAAAGAAATAGAAGTCCCAAACAAAACATGATGTCAGACTCTCTGAAAGTTAATTTTGGACTTTAGGTCTTCGAACTCAAGTGCAATATTGAAGAGTTCTGGGCATGTTCGAGGGTTCGGACTATGAGAGTAGGGAAGAGGAGTCCATAGGGATGATGGGGTGTTGATTTGTGTGTTGTTTGGGTGGTGGCGCTGCCGGTCACGACGGAGTGTCAAAGTTTCAAAGTGATATTCGAGTAGTTGGAGAGGGACTCGAGGGATGGGGTTTGGAGATTTAGAAAGAGAAGAAGGAGAGGAATCTAGGGTGTTAATTTAAGCGGCCATCAGAGACCTGCCGCCACCTAGGGCGACTTTCGGCCGGCGTCGGATGGTGGTGGCGGCAGAAATATGGGTGGTCTCTAGAGTTTCGCTAAGAGAGGAGATGAGAGGGTAGGGGGTTTTGCGGGGGGTTTAATGGATCTAGGCTTCTTGGCCTTTAGATTATGAGACCTTGACGGTTCAGATCATTTGGCTATGAACGACGTCGTTTGGCTATGTTTATGACAGACCGGGTTGGGGAATGGGTTTTGGGTCGGTTCAGGGGGAATTTGGACCGGCTTTAGGGGTTTAATTATTGGACTGGGGTATTTTTGCCCAAATTTTGGGCATTGCACTGAATAGACACAATTATTTGAATTTCTTTTCTTTACTTAAAATTAAAATTAAAATAAATTAAAACTAAAATTATAATAATAATGAATTAAATCCTAATAATTAAGTTAATCTACCTAATTATAGTAAATTCTAATTAACTCAAATAATTAAATACTAATTTAAAGGAAATCAATGAAATTCAAAGGTTAAACTAATCAAGGCAAAAATGAATCAATTTTTTTTATTTTTTGTTTTTTTTGTAAAATCCTCATTAACATTTAATTTAAAAATATGAAAGATCAAATCATAAATGAAAATGTAATATTTTTGTGTTTTTTATGAATTTCGTAAATTAAAAATGCACACAAAAATAAAAACAAATATTAATCCCAAAAACCAAATAATTCAAAGGATAAATCCTAAATCTAAGATTTTGTAGGAGTAATTCACGCGAGGAAAAAATCACATGCTCACAGCTAGTATAGTAATTGGAGATTCAAACTTACTAGTACATCAGTATGAGAACAATGGATAACCAAGAACTCCAAGATATTCCCGTATCTACATTATGTAAAGGAAGTGAGAAAGCGGTTCACAAAGACGAAATTCCAACTTGTTCCCAGAGTCTAGAATGAATTCGACGATGCATTGGCTACCCTATCATTCTTGATATAGCATCCCGACAAGAATTTCGTTAATCCCATTTCGGTGAATATTCATAATCAACCAGCTTTATGTGCCCATGTCAAAGAAGAACCAAACAAAAAGCCTTGGTTTCATGATATCAAGTAATATCGGGAAAAAAGAGACTACCCGAAGCTTGCTAATCATACTCAAAAATGCACAGATTGGAGATTTTCCAACATCTTTCACAATGGGGGAGACCTGATTTGGGATTATTAAGATGTGTTGACACAAATGAAGTATCCAAGCTGCTTGAAGAAATTCATGCTGGGACTTGTGGTCCGCATATGAACGGTTTTGTCCTAGTCAAGAAGATACTCCGGGTTTGTTACTTTTCGATGGCCATGGAAACATACTACATCCAGTATGTCCGGAAATTCTATCATTGTCTTATACATTCAGACGTGATAATGGTACCTCCAAGCTAGCTCAACACTACTAGCTCATCGTAGCCATTTGTTACCTGGTGAATGGACGCTATTGGACCAATCGAGCCTACCGCTTCCAAGGAATACATGTTTATCCAAGTAGCAATCGACTATTTCAACAAGTAGCTGGAAGCAACATCTTACAAGGCGGTGATTAAGAGAGTCATGACAGAACTTGTCTGCGACCGCATTTTTGTCTATTCGGTATTATAAGATCAATCATTAGTTATAATGGCTCCAATGTCAACAACTATTTGATGAAAACTATGTGTGAAACCTTCAAGATCGGCACAAGAATTCCATATCCTATGCCTAATATAAATGGTGCCGTAGAATCCGCCAGCAAGAATATCAAGAAGATATTGAGGAAAATGATACCGAAGCAAAAAACGGTGGCACGAGAAGTTATCATTTTCTCTATTGGGGTATCGCACCACACTCCGCAGATCAACTACGGCAACAACCTATGTGCTTGTTTACAGTACAGAGGTTGTCATTCCCACCGAAGTATAAATTCTTTCCCTAATGATTATATAGAAAAGCTGAGCTGAACGACATAGAGTGGGTAAAGAAGTCATTACGAGAACTAGGTCTTATAAACGGAAAGAGAATGAATGCGATTTGCGATGGCCAACTCTATTAGACCAAAATGTCCAAAGCCTTCAACAAAAGAGTCAAGCTAAGACAGTTCACACCAGGGAAGATGGTGTTCAAGAAAATTTTAGCGCTTTAAGAAGAAGCCAAAGGAAATTCTCCCGCAATTGGCATGGCCCACATATGGTTCATCGGGTTTTGACAAGAGGATCTCTCATACTTGCAGAGATGGATGGAGAATTCCGGCCAAAGTCGATAAATTCAGATGCAGTCAAGCCTTACAATGTGTAATCTTTATGTTTTCCCTATATGATGTAAATTGAACTATGCCTAACCTAATCCCCTTTTAAGAGGGGATACGTAGGTGGCCCTATGGGTTCAGTCACAGTTCAATAAAACTTTCCCTTTACCCCAAAATTTGAACTAGGGCAGAATTTTGAGGATGACCCTCAAACATTTGAAGAAATTTTAGAGGATTGCCACACGAGCAACTGTTAGAAACATCAGCCCATTAAATTGGGGCAGAATGTTTAGGAGGTCCCTCAAAATTCCATAGCAAGTGAGGTTGCAATGTCCCATACCACATCATAGTCGTCAGTTCATCTAAAAAGAGATATTTTATTTCAACTATACATTTATGTAATATTTTCAAAAAATCATGCATGTTTACTATTGAAATTGCTTTGTTTAGAAATGCTACTCCAGTGATACAAACGATATCACCAGATCAAAGCCGAATGCGTCAAGCAAATCCAGTGGGAATGCAAACTAACCTTACCCTTTGAATAACTCACAATTTTACTTTGATGCAGTCAGCGCGATTACGAAATCATTAAACATACTATACGTCCATTAGACAACATTATACGACTCTCCGAACCATCGGACTTAGCAACATTTGTTGTCAGCATACACAAGTAATGCTTCGAAATTACAACACTCCCAGTAATCACAATGCCGCAATCTCCTATCAGCTAAGCAAATTCTACTATCATTTGTTATTTTATTTCTTGCATAAGGCTACCATTCTGCCTTCCAAGGTTAAGCTCTACCTCTAACTGCATTTGTATTGCATAAGCCTACCATTCTTCTTTCCGAGGTTAAGCTCTATCTCTATCTGCATCTACATTGAATAAGGCAACCATTCTATCTTCCCACTTGCATAAGGCTACTATTCTATTTTTCGAGTTTAAACTCTACCTCCAATTGTATCTGCATTATGTAAGGCTACCATTCTACCTTTTGAGAATAAGCGTTGTCTCTATCCCCATTTGCATTGCATAAGGATACCATTCTGCCTTCCAACTTCCTACAACCTTGCATAAGACTACCATTCTGCCTTCCAACTTGCATAAGGCTACTATTCTGCCTTCCAGCTTGCGTAAGGCTACCATTGTTCCTTCCAACTTGCATAAGGCTACTATTTCGCCTTGTTGGCCCAAGAACTGGTACAGTTTTGAAGAGTGAAAAATGAACTCAATCATGGACCAGGTCCATCAGTGAAGCATAATGTTTGTCAACTTATCCATGTGAAATGCACGTGAAGGAGATAAGTCCTATTTATCAACAATCAATATCTCCTAAACTGATTAAAAAGGTTGCATATGGGATAAGTAGGGAAAGTCTCCTTATGAGAAGAGAATACAGATCCGGATACAGAATAGGGTTGGAGTTTGTGTTGTTCAAGGACTCAACTTCAATGGAAGATAATCAATTGAGCCTCAATTAAACTCTAATTAATAGCTAATTAAATAAGAATGATTCTTCTTATTTACAGGCAATTGCACAAACACATAAGTGAAACTAAATTGAGAGCAAAAAGCGAGGTAATTTTGCAAGCAATTTATGTAAGATTTGAGTATGCATTCCGGGAGCTACTTGGACAAGATAGAATAACCAATTCCATTATGTCTTTGTTTTATTCTAGTTCAATTGTAGTAGTTGGTTTGAAGTTGTACCTTTCCGCTTTCGTAGAATCAATTATATTAGGTATTTTGAGTATTAATGTTAAAGTTAACTTGAAGGTGTAGCAACAGTTGAGGCTGTGTGCTAGGCAGGGAATATAGTTTAGTCTTTAGGTTTACAAGAGTTTTGTAAATGTTGTTTTTGCTCAGTGATTTTATAGGAAGTTTAGGAAAATCCTACTGAGTAGTAGGTCGTGGTTTTTTTACCTTTTGAGCTAGGTGTTTTCCACTTAAAATTCTTTGTATTCTTTATTTTATGTGATTTTAATTCCCCAAACTGTAGTAGTAAGTACACCTAGAAGAACAAGATTCTTTTAGAGCAAAAATTGGGTACTACACAAATCACCCACCTTCTTCTGTGGTATTGACGCTTAGAACATCAATTGATATCAGAGCAGGTTATTCTTGATGAGGTTAACACCTAAGGAAAAGATCAAAATGAGTGCACCACATGGGAATTGGGAAGGGTAGTCCACTGCTAGTCTCTACTCTTTAATGGACAGTAATATTCTTGATGGAAAAACAAGATGGGAGATCGTATCATTGGAGAGGACTATGAACTTAGGGTCATAGCCACTGATGGCCCCTTGGCAACTACAAAGAACAATGAGTAAGGAGTGGAAGTACCAAATACATGAGCTGACTGCACCGATAAAGACTTTTAAAAATGGGAGAAAAATGCTAAGGCCAAGAAATGGATTGTGTGTAGACTAGGTTTAGATGAGTACAGTAGGATCCAAAGTTGTACTGTAATCTCAAGTGGATCATGAAGGAACACCTAAAGTGAAGAGGTCTAGGGGAACACTACTGTATTCTCAATATGAGAATTTACTATGAGGGAAGGAGAAACTCTCCAGGAGATCTATACTAAGTTCACTACATTGACAATTGAACTTAAATCTTTTGGAAGGTCTATTCGTGAAAAAGACAAGGCTGAGAATATCTTGACAAAGGTTCTACTAGTCTCATGGGAAAGCAAAATTACTGCTATTCATGAATCTAAGAATATTGCTACCCTCAAGCTGGAAGAACTAAGTGGAAATCTTACTACTTATGAACTAAGAAAGCGCACCATGAAGATGGACACACCTAAGAAGGAAAGAAGCCTGACTCTCAGAATTGCTGAAGGTTCAGGTCTAGAGGATGATGAAATATCTATGATAACAAGGGATTTCAAAAGGTACTTGATAAGAGGAAAGGTTTCTTCAAAAGGTACAACCTTCAACAAAATAAAGGCTCCTTAGAAAAAGACCCATGAGGGTTCTTACAAGTGTGGTAAGACAGACCACATAATCAAAAATTGCCCTCAATGAGAAATTGAGTGAAAGAAAGAAAGGACTGACGGAGAAATAGGACGAAGGAAAGGTTCAACATAAAATGAACAAAGGATCAATAAAGGCTATAATTGCTTCTTGGGGAGAAACATCAGATGAGGACTCAGAGGATGATGATAAAGATGAATATGCCTGTATGTCCATCGGATAATATGATGATGGACAAGAGGTAAGTATTCTTCATCTCAAAGACAAGATAAATTTTTTGTCTAAGAAAAGGCTGGCTGAACTATTACTAGAGTTCATTGACGGGACTGAGATAATTAACAATGAGAAGGAAGTTCTGTCTAGGGAACGTGTGATACTAAAAGAAAAATGCAAAAGTATAGAGTCCAGGGCTAAAGAAAGTGATAGCAAAAATACTGAGTTCAAGAAACAGGTTCTTCAACTTGACACGGAGTCCTAGAACTTAGATCTGAAAATATAAAATTGAAACTAGGAACAAGAAAAAAGAAAGCTTATCACGCATACCTCACTTTCGAAAAAAACATAGGAAACATGAAGGATGTGTTGTATAAGAAGGAGGAATTGATTAAAGTTCTAAAAGAAGATCTAGGAAAGGTGAAACATGAACTAGACATAATTTGGAAATGGAACAAGGCTTTTGATGCACTTTGTTGGTTGGAAGAGCATCACAGTAGCAACAAAAGAGGACTTGGCTATGTGACTCAAGCACCAAAGTGGGACCATAAAAGCAAGTACCTCACAATTCCTTGAAATAAAATATGCACACATTATGGCCAGATTGGCCATTACAAGAGTGAGTGTAATGCTAAAGAAAAGGTCTGTCGAAAGAAAAAAGGCTTTGTTCAAGAGAAAGTAAGCTGCTCGGGTAGGCAAAAAGGAATCTAATTCATCCTTTTGCCTATATAAAGGGACCCAAACTAGTTTAGGTTCCCAATTGAAACTTAGTAGCCAAATATGGTATATGGATAATGGCTGCTCAAAACATATGAGTGGGAGGAAGGACCAATTCCTTTCACATGAGGACTTAAACGCAGGCAATTTCTCCTTTGGGAGTGGAAAGAAATGTGAGATTATTGGGGTTGGAAAGGTAGGTAAGACAGACTCTCACTCTAATGAGAATGTCTACCTAATATATGGCTTCAAATATAGCTTGATCAGTGTGTCACAATTTGTAACAGAGGTAACCTTGCAGCACTCACCTTTACTAAATGCTTTATCATTAATCTTACCACTGAAAAGATTTTTTTGTAGGGAAAGAGAGTTAACAATATTTACATTGTAGATTTGTCCACTCTCTCAGAAAATGAACTAACTTGTTTAAGTGTGCCTGATAATAATCCCCTCCTATGGCACAAAAGACTTGATCATGCAAGTCTAAATCAGCTAAACAAATTAATCTCTAAGGATTTGGTGATAGGGTTACTTAATATCAAGTACAAGGAAGACAAAGTGTGTGAGGCATGTTCAAGGAGGAAGCAGGTATGATCATCCTTCGAAAGCAAGAAAATGGTAAGTACAACCAAGTCGTTGGAGCTGGTCAATATGGATCTACGTGGTCCAATGAAAAACCATGAGCGGAGGTGGAAAGAAATATATAATGATTATTGTTGATGATTAGTCTAGGTATACCTGGGTTTTATTTCTAACTTCCAAAGATGAAGTATTTGACATGTTTGCTGCTTTTTTTTATAGAAAAACTCAGAAATAATTAGGAAAATGACTTGCATTCATGAGGTCTAACCATGGAACTCAATTTGAAAATTCCAAGATTGTTGAATTCTGTGATAAAAATGGTATAGGTCATAATTTCATTTCCCCTAACACTCTTCAAAAAAATTGAGTAGTTGAAAAAAAGAATATGACTCTTGAAGACATGGCTAAAAACATTTTGCTTTCTAGTAAATTGACCCAAAGTTTCTGGGAAGAGGCTATAACCCTACATGTTACATAATCAATAGAAACTTGACTAGACCTCTGGTAGAGAAGTCTTCCTATGAGTTACTTAAAGGGAGAAAGCCAAACATTTCCCATCTTAGGGAATTTGGTTGCAAGTTCTATGTGCACAATAATAGGAAGGATTCCCTAGGTAAGTTTTATCCCAGAAGTGATGAGGGAGTATTCTTGAGATATTCGTCAAATAGAAAAGCATATTAAGTGTTTAATAAAAGAACTATGCGTGTAGAAGAAAGTGTACATGTAGTATTTGATGATACTAACATCCTTTCTAAGAGACATGAACCTGAAGATAAAGACATTGAATTGGTAAAGGATTTAACTTAAGCCTCCGCTCAGCTCAAAGTGGCACCAACAGAAGGAACATGTTCTTCCATCTAGGGCAACCTGACATAGGGAACTAATCAAAGGGGAATTGAAATAAACCCCTTGAAGGAACCTGTTCATGACCATGTTCCTGTGCACGAAAACATGGGAGAAACAACCAGAAAAAACCAGTTTGTTGTGAAACCTCACAAGTGTCAAAGTTCTCATCCCATTGAGAACATTATCACGGATCCAACATTTGGAGTTAAAACTAGAGTACAATTAAATAATATGTGTGCTTTTGATGCCTTTGTGTCTCTAATTGAACCTAAAAATGTTGTTGAGGCTTTGCATGATGCAAATTGGGTGATTTCTATACAATATGAACTCAATCAGTTTGAAAGAAGTCCAGTTCGGCATCTAGTTCCAAGACCCAAGGACAGAGTAGTCATTGGTACAAAATGGGTCTTCAGACACAAACTTGATGAATATGGAAAAATTATAAGAAATAACGCAAGACTGGTGGTCCAAGGTTCCAGCCAAGATGAGGGTATAGACTATGATGAGACTTTTGCTCCTGTTGAAAGACTAGAGGCAATAAGAATCCTTATAGCTTTTGCAGCACAAATAGAATTCACTCGGAAATTGATTTCAAATGTGCCTTCCTAAATGGCTACCTAGAAGAGAAAGTGTTTGTGAAACAACCACCAGGGTTTGAGAGCAAAGAATATCCTGAGCATATGTACAAGCTAGACAAGGCCCCCTATGGACTCAAGTAGGCTTAAGAGCATGCAATGAACGATTGTCAAAATTCTTACAGGAGCATGGTTACAAGAGAAGTAAAATTAACAATACCTTATTCTTAAAGGAAAAGGGCAAACATCTCCTTATTGTACAAATATATAGTGATGACATAATCTCTGGGGCCACTACTGATAAACTAAGAACTTTGCAATAGTAACGTGCAGTGAGTTTGAAATGATCATGATGGGTGAGCTTAACTTCTTCTTAGGCTTATAAATCAAACAAATTCAAAATGGAACCATGTCCACCAGCACAAGTATGCAAACGTACTAATCAAAAGGTTTAAAATTGAAGAATCAAAGGAATTAGACACACCCATCACAACCGCTACAAAATTAGATGTTGATTAACCTGGTTCATCTGTTGAACAAAAGTTGTATAGGGGTATGATTGATTCACTTTTGTTTCTTACTAGTAGTAGACCTGACATTGTTTTCAGTGTAGGACATTATGCTAGTTTTCAGGCAAATGCTAAAGAGTCTCATCTGACTGTTGTCAAAAGATACTAACATACTTAAAAGGCACCACTAATATGTGTCTTTGGTATCCCAAAGGTAGTAATTTCGATATACTACGATATGTTGATGCTGATTATGCAGGTCTTCTGGTAGATAGGAAGAGCACCTCAGGTATGGCACACATCCTTGGTTCTTGTCTTGTGTCATGGGCTACAAAAAAGAAAGCTCAGTGGCCTTATCTACTGCTGAAGCTGAGTATGTTACTGCTGCATCTTTTTGTGCTCAATTGTTATCGATCAAACAATGGCTGGTAGATTTTGGTATTGATGTTGATTGTATTATAATATTTTTTGATGACAATAGTGTTATAAGTATGACAACTAACCGTGTTCATCATAAGAAGACTAAGCACATAGATATTAGACACCACTTCTTAAGAGATAACTATGAGAAATGACTGATCTCCATAGAATTTTATGCTACTGATAAGGAAAATACTGATGAGAAATCTTTGTGAGGAATATGTTGGAATTAGGGATGATTAACATCACCTAATAGGTCTAGTTTTGAATACTCAATGAAATAAAAACAAAAAAAGAAGAAAAGAAATAAGAATTTTTTTTTGTCTACGAGTTCTATTCTTTGTGTAAATCACTAAAATAATTCTTACTTTGCTTCGTACTTTAATTAGTTACTGTTGTGAGTTATGTATATATGATTCATTGATCTCTTACAAAGTTTTTTCTATTATGACATTTGAGGCATGATCAAGAGATTTCTCTATGAATAACCTGGTTCATCAGTATGAGTTCATGTAAAAATACATGTGTGTTTTTAATACTTTTCATAATTAGAAAGATTAACAGTTCAAACATTAGAAGAAGTCTAGTCTGTGCCAAATCCTACAAAATTTTATCTGTTGAGGTATTGAGCTAGTTTTGTCCACTTAGAACTCTAAAACCGTGAATTTTGCCTCAAATCTAGGGAAGACAAATAAATCATTAAAGGATTGAACTACAGGTTGATTAGACTTCTCTTTGACCTTTCAAAAGTTGTCATTACTAAGTAAATTTCTAAACTCTTTTAAATACACATCACATCTCTAATCATCTTATTATGCAATAATCGTCAAAAAATTCTTCCAGTTCTACATCACTTCTCATATCAAGAATTTCCAAAATTGTCTTCTTCAAAAATTCCCAAAGCTTCTTAAGCAAAGACATGTCTAACCCCTAAGATAATCCTGGTACTCCAACACAACAAATGCCATTAAATAAATCCTCATCTACTCCTCCCAGTATGTCCCTAAGATATAGGATTCAAAGGCAGAAAATGTTGGCTACAAAAACTGTTGCATCAGGAGCTTTGAGAAAAGTTTTAAATGAGATATTGAAAGCTAGCCAAAGGATAGAAAGCTCGGCATAACAATCTGACTCCACTTCTAAGTCATAATCCTTTATGTCTGCTAGTGAAGGTGAAAAACATTAGCCTTCTGACACTGAGAAAATACAAGAAACCCCTATTAAGGTAAGCTCTTCGGTGGTTGAAAACATAGAAAATAGGTTTGTTCTATTTGGACCTATTAGAGATGCTAAGGGGGCTGAATCGAGTAGAAGTAGGAAAGAGAAAGGGAAAGGAGAAGTTATTGCTATATATGGAGTCGAAGAAAAGAGAGGCACAAAGACAGGGGGAAGTGGATCTGGGGAAGCAGCTGAAGGGTTGGTTCATCTAAGCAAACAAAGAGATGAACCAGATTCATCTGCTTAGGAAAGTCTAGCCGATCTTCTAAAATGGGTCGGGGAAAGTTATGACCCAAAGAAGCACAAATCTACCTCACAAAAAGCCCCAACTATTCCCAAGCTATCGAAGAAAAGAAAGACTTTATCCCTAAAATCTACTACCTCTTCAGTTCCTAGGGGAAGGGCTACAATAAGTAGGGTAAGAAAAAGTGAAGCTGACCTACAAAAAGCTCTGGAAAAAAGCAAGAAGAAGAAAATAGAGAAGGGAAATAAAAATATTGCAGAGTCTTCTGAGGTTGAAGAAAAAGAAGTGATGGAACTTGTCCATCAAGAAAGGAAAACAACAATGGAGGTTTCTACACAAAAACCTAAAAAGTCCAAAACTTCTCCCAAGAAGTCTTCTTCTGTTCATGTGTCTGATGAACCACCACTAGGGAATTGGACAAGATCTGCAATGAAAGACAAGAAAAAGAAAATTGTTGAAGAAGATGAATAGTGTAGTGGTGAAGAAGAAGAAGAGGAGTAATCTAAAAAAGAGTAGGATAAGTTTGCCATCATTGGCAAAAGAAACATTCTGAAAGGAAGATTTTTGAGGGACCTGGTTGAGCTACAGATGATAAGACTAGTGGATGATTTAGCTGAACAATGTTGGAAGGACATAGTCCTTAAAATGGATGGGAAGCTGGCTAGAAATGAGCTGCTTGAATTTATGGCCAATGCTACTGTGAAGGATGGAGTATTAACCAGCCTAGTGAAAGGAGTGAAAGTGGAGTTTGATGCATTCAAATTAGGTGAGATTTCGGACATACCCACTTAAGGATATGCTGATTATACAAGGCACATGTGGCTATGTATGATCCTCCCACTACTTTGAAATCACCAGAAGGTTTTGTGATTCTGAAGATGGGACTGAGGCCAGATGTGTGCGGAAGAGTAAAATGCGACCTGAGCATAAGGTCTTGTTTGAATTTGTGAACAAGTGCCTCTTACCCAGATAGGAGAGAAAACACAATGCAAATTACATGGACCAGTCTCTTAAGGAGTACTTGGAGAGAAGAATGCAAATCAACTAGCTTTCTTTCATTGTCAAATTACTAGAAAGGGTCATCAAAGGCACATGCTACTCCATATAGGTTCATTCTGACTACTGTACTACACAAGCTCTACGTACCTTTAAAGAAGTGGTAAATGGCATCAAGTAAATAGCACTTTAATGTTAAGACTGTGCTGGCCTGTGACTATCCATTCAATGCTATCCTAGTTGAACCCAATTCATCTTTGAGGACACCCATCAATTGCGAGGTTAGGACTTTGGATCATAAGTGTGGAACTAAGGATGCTTAAATTGCTAGGCTCAAGGCACGCATGGGTGAATTGGAAAGAGAAAGAGATGGTCTTAGAACCGAGCTACCAAAAGAAAAAGAGAAAAGTGATGGAATGCTTCAGAATATGCTAAAACTTCTCCACTCAACCCTTTAGTTCCTCAAAGCCCTTTTACACAATGTTTTCACTTGCACTTTCCCCATAGCCATGAGTACTTATTAAATTCTGGGATTCATAATGTATTCAACTTTTCGATGATGCCAAATGGGGGAAGAGATATTGTGCATTACATATATTCTGAATTAATTGATATTTATAACCTAATTAACCTGGTCCTTGATGATATGTAAATTTTTTTTAGTTAAGTGTTAATGGATAAGCTGACTTCATACAGATCTTTGATCAATAAAAAGCACAGAGTTTGTCATGACCAAAAAGGGGGAATTTGTTGGCCAAAGAACAGGTATAGTTTTGAAAAATGACAAATGAACTCAGTCATGGACCAGGTCCATCAGGTGAAGCACAGTGTTTGTCAACCTATACATGTGAGATGCACGTGAAGGAGATAAGTCCCATTGATGAAGCGACAATATCTCCTGGACTGATCGAAAAGGTTGCATATAGGATAAGGAGGTAAAGTCTCCTTATAAGAAGAGAACACATATCCGGATAAAGGATAGGGTTGGAGTTTGTGTTACTCAAGGACTCAACTTTGATGGAAGATCAGTAATTGTGTCTCAATCAAACCCTAATTAATAATTCATTAATTAACAGTGATTGTTCTTGTTTATAGGCAATTGCACAGACGTAGAAGTGAAACAAAATTGAGAGCAAAAAGCGAGGGAATTTTGCAAGGAATTTATGTGAGATTTGAGTGTGCATTCCTAAAGATACTTGGACAAGATAGAAGAACTAATTCTACTATGATGCAAAAGTTGAAGTTGTGTGTTACACATGTATTTGAGTTTAATCCTTAGGTTTACAATAGTTTCGTAAATGATCTTTTGGCTTAGTTTTTTTAGTGGAAGTTTGGAAATATCCTACTTAGTATTACGTTGTGATTTTTTCACCTTTTGAGCTACATGTTTTCCACGTAAAAATCTCTGTGTTCTTTATTTTTTGTGCTTTTAATTCCACAAACAATAGTGCTAAGTACACCTAGATGAACCAGGATCTTCTAGTACAAAAATTGGTTACCACACAAATCACCCCCCCCCTCTTGTGTGGTATTGACATTTAGAAAGTCATGCCTTCCGAGGTTAAGTTCCACATCTATTGCATCTGCATTGCATAAGGCTATTACTCCACCTTCCAACTTGCATAAGACTAGTATTTTTCCTTCCGAGGTGAAACTCTACCTCTATCTGCATCTACATTGCACAAGGCTACCATTATTCCTTCCGAGACTAAATATTGTCTCCATCCACATTGCACGGCTATGTGATAACCATATTGTATGGATAATAGGTCGGCAGATGCTACTGCATCATTCAAAGGCTGAAATATCGCCAATCTATCCAAAGGCATCATCGTTCAGAGGCACCATCTTCATAGCCCGAGAACACCATGTCATAGACCAATCATTTCTTTCAATATTTTGCATATCATTATTCAAAGGCATCATGGTTCTGAGGCTCCATACTCATAGCCCAAGAACATTATTTCATGGCCTGCAAACCCTATATTATACGCTTCACGTTCCAGGATATCATGGTCTAAATATGTCTTCCTAACCATTCAAAGATAACATTCATGGTGCAGTGGTAATTTGCATCATTACTAAATTTACACACAATATATGCTTGTGTTGCTCATTTGCAAGTAAACCGGCAAGCAACAACCATCTCGGCGGGAGCGATTCTCCTCTAGTGACCGCAACCATATCAAACCTAACCATTCCCGCAAATCGTCCACTTACCCAGCCCTAGATATTGCGTCCATTCTTGGAAGGTACCTGTAATCATACTCTACCAATGGATCCTAAACAACATATGGCCTGATTCCTATAAAATTGGAGATATGTAGGCAACTCAAAATCCAGGGTGCCTAAACCTCTTTAAATCATTTTGCACGGTCAAAATTTGCCATCATATATTCACTCGACAACTCTTTCATTCTTTCCAGGTGAAGGTGGGCAGCAGTTGACAACGAATTGTTTCCTATATATTTTCCCTCTCATAGTCATCAAGCTTGCAACACCAAATTCCCCGTCGCCCTATGCTCGAAAACGCAATTCCCATGCTCCCAACCAGTTAGAGCAAGAAAATCCACCCATGCACATACTTTCAAAAAGGCATATATAAATACATAAGCATGCCCAAATATTTTGTTATTTTTTCATAATTTTTAAAGGTTTTTAAGCCGAGTTATTTTCCTTTTCATCCATAAAATCCTAATAATTAAATTATTATTTTTGTAATTCATCTATTTTATTTTCATATTTATGCCAAAATATGGTAAGGTAATTTTTTCATATTTTTTACAATTTTATTTAATATTTTTAAAGTTAATTTCATATAATTGCAATGTTAGCCTTTTTAAAATTTAATTGTGTTTTATATTCATAAAATTAAACCCTATATTTTAAAATTGTTATTTACATTCAATGAACCATTTAGGGCTTTAAATTTATTCTCTAAAATTTATTTAGCATTTTTCATAATGTAAAAAGTGGAAAATTGGTTATTTGAATAATAGAATTTTAGCCTAAATTGAACCCAAATCAGACACAATTTTTCTGGCCCAATGTCAATTATACCCGACCCTAACCCAATTTTAACCAACCCAAACCCGGATGCCCTACATACCCTTTTAATCTAGGACATTGATCATTCAGATCAACAGCCACAATTCTTCTTTCCTAAAATAACCCTAAACGACCCCTACACTAATTTATTTTTAGCCAAATGCCGCCCTTGAATCCCTCATCTCTCAACTATCTCTGCAGCCTCACATATACCGTAGTCAGCTTCCTATAGCTCCTAGTGGCTCGTTTGTGTGATTTCATAGCCACCTCACAAAGAGATCCGGTACAACCCTTGCTCAAACTCTATCTCTGGTTTTTCTTCGGGCATCCACGGTTGTTCAAGTTAGATCCTTGACTTTTCTTTCTAGATTGTAACTTTTCAAGGCCTCTATCACCTTTTCTGAGTTCTCAAAAACTCTAGCTTTAAGGTCTTTTGATTTTCTTTCAGATCTATATTAGATATGTCCTTATTATGAACTTCTTAAGTGTTTTCTTGAAGGTTCTTCGAGTTTTTTTCAAAATGACTCTTCATTTTCTTTAATGATTAGGATTTCTTAAATTTTTTTGAAATATCTCACCTTCTATTTGTATTATCGTTTATGACTTCACTTTGTTCAAATGACTCTTTTATACCTTCCTTCTACCTGATTCGGCATGTTGAAAACGTTAGGCCCTTTTTGTCTTATCCAGTTTCTGAGACTATCCTTGTTTGTTTAAGTGTATACTTGTTCTATTATGTTCCTTTCCTTGTTCAACTTATCTGATTCTAAGTTCATATCATCTCTCAAACTTTACTATTACTAAAACCCTAATTTCTTAAAAGGTTTCCCTCACTTGTTACTGCAAGTTTCTGACTCTTTTACATGTTAATTTGGTTCTATGTCAATACTTGACTATTGTGCTTTGATTAATTCTCTTTTCTACTGAATGTTAGCTTACCCATACTGCTACTCTATGTTTGTGATGCTTCGTTTTGACGACATAATTGACCCTACATGCATGTTCATTTCTTGGTATTTATATATTGAGGTGCATAATCATAAGCCTTTCTTGATTGATTCTGACTCCCTCAATGTTATAACTGATTGCAAAAGTTTTTCTTATTAGATCTAACATTATTCGTTTGTTTAAATTGATTGATTTCCTACCTGTAATTACTGTGGTATTTTACCTTGAATACTTTTAAAAAACTAAGCATATTTTTGTACTTAGACTCTTCCATTTACTTTATACTTTTACCATCCCCGTATATATTAGTATCTGTTAAGTAGTGATTCCTTAATTAAAGGGAATCACTTGTGTTAATTGATGCTGCTGGTGATTATTTCCATGTTTGTGTTAAGATTTTACTTCTCACGTTATTCTTCTACTCGTTTTCAAAACAATAAATATCCTACCCTCTCTACTTTCAAAGACACGAACAACTTCAGTTCGGAATATACACTCACACTTAAAACTATCTCTTTTCTCTACTAGTACTTGTGCTACTATTTTGTGTAGCAGGTTGAAAGCCAAGGCTAGACTGTGGAATCTTGCTAAATTTTCCTTTTTTCACTTTGCTTCTATGCTAGTATGTCCTAGTTAACTTTCAAGCCTCAACAACAACATGCTTTCTTTAGTTGCTTCAATTTCTTATTCTTGTCTACTTCTGCTTATGTTTGCTGTTATGTTACGTTACTAGCATACTGTAATAAGTTCCTTCCCCTTTTAAATTGATGCTTCCCTATTTGTGTACTCTGCCATTCACTTGTCGTGTACTTGATACCTTATGAATACCAAAACCCCATATGCCCTATATGTGTTTGTGTTCCTTTCGCTAGTTTATGATCATGCTAGCATCAACTATTGCTTTACATGTCAAGACAAGACCCCCGCTAGGGTCATGTTCTTTCAGACAATGTATCCCAAAAATCTCTTACCCTTTTTGCATGACCGTTGATTCTGTGTAGTTTGAGTTTCACTACAACAACTTTCTTCAAATCACCTTTACCAGTTGCTATTTCCAACCCAATTTTAATCAATCTCCTTCAAACTATGTTTTGCACTTCCACTATACTTATAGAATCTAGGCTCAGCCCCTCTTGTGTGAGTCTTGCCTTTGGACCCTTGAGCTCCCTCTGAACTTGGACAAATAAGGGTTGGCCATTCCACGCTAAACTCATTCTGTTTGGTTATGTGAATTTGGGTGTGAGAACTGCCAAGGATCCCTTGATGTTCTTATGGAACTCTAACATACCCATCTGGGAGAAAGGTTTTGAAATGTTTGCATTGAAGTGGTTCATTACATAACTCAGAGAGGAAGTCAAGATCAGGCTTCCTGTGGTTATAATTTCCTCTTTCTGCACTTCTTTTATAATTCAATCATTTGGCTTGTATTATTTGTAAATAATAGTGGAGTGATTAGTGAGAGGGGTAGTTAATTGCATAGTCTGGGTAACTTCGGTAGATAATATGCCTATAGGGTCTATTTTAATTCAAAACATAGCATGTTTGATATCACGCCTATAGGATCTGCTCTGGTTTAAAATGAATTTTGCATGCTTCACTTTCACAATTAGAAATCTTGTCTATAGGATCTAACTGGCTTTAAAAATAGAGATCATGCCTATAGGTTTAAAATCAATTGAAGTTCACGTATCCAGATTCGTTTCCATTAGAAATCGTGCCTATAAGTCCCAAGTTATTTTTAATGATTAGATACCCTTTCTGTAGGATCTAAAATTAGCTATAATTAGTTATCATGCATAAAATATCTAAAACCAGTTTAGTTAAGAATCAACTTGACTTGTGCCTGTGAGAATCATATTAAATAACCTACTATTTTCGTGTTAATCAATATCATTAGAAAGTATGACTATAGGATCCAAATTGTCTGTTTAAAATTAATGAGTGCTTTACTGCATTTCTTAAACAATATAAATATCATGCTCATAAGATATCACTACTACGCCTAGGCAAGCCTCAGGTAATAATAAAAACTGGAACCGCCTCTGTTCTGTTATGAACTTCTACAACTAGCAGACAGGCCTGATTCAGACTTCTTTTCTGAGTTATATAACAAAATCTGGATATGTCTCACACACCTAAATATAGGATTTAAAATTCAGACCTTAATTGTGTATAAGTCATGTTGTCTATATGCATTATTTGCGGAGGTATACCTGAGCCTATAATTGTTTATATATTTACCCTATACGTGCAATTCTATTTGTTTTTGTATGTTGCCTTAAATTTTACCTTTAAACCTAAGGGTCTTCCTAGAACCTACCTCTTATAGTAATAGGAGTCCTAAAATTCCTCTAGGAATGATAGGAATGGGACGGGTAACATCATGCAATAGAGGTCGAGACCAATCATCGCTTTAATACCTTTACGGGGTTGGGAAGGGTAGATATAGATATGATGACCCGTTTGGTAATACCTGATTTAGCCCCTCTCTTGAGGAGTGATTACTAGGTATTGCATTGATGTGATACATATTACAAACCAACCTAGGACCCCCTTTCATTCATCAGCATGCTTAGATTGTATCTTTTTTCAAAACCTTGCTTCTTTACTTTTTTTAAAAAACACTTGTGTTTTAAAATATAAACTACCCGATTACTTGAGCCTTATTGTTTTACTTGTTAATTCCACAAATTCAAAAAGACCTATCTTGCCGGGGACCACACTGGTGGATATTCAGGGGTGTCTCATACCTCCCCATTGGGATAATTTCAAGCCATTACCCTATTTTTGGTTATTAAACATAGTTGAAGTTGAACTCCACTGGTGCCTTAAAGCACCTTAATATAGTTAGGTGCTGACTCTTCAAAATTGCAAAACCCCTCTCCCGAAAGGAAAGAGTTGTCCCAATTGAATTTCATAAACCCGATTTTGTGAGAAAAAAAGGGCGCGACAACATGGCGACTTTGCTGGAGATTTTATTGCTTTTACCATTTCAGAGTGTTCTTGTGAATTTGACCCCCTCCCAATGTGCAATTATTTGTTTAATTCCTTTAACAATTTAATTTCTTCTCTTAAATAAAAACAAACATATCTTCCTCGTTTCTTTCCTTTATTGCTTAAAATTATTGAACGGTTGTATTTATCACTTTCTTAATGTCTAAATACACGTCAACGTGCTTTTATTTATTGCATAATCAAGCTCAACATCATACTCCACTCGTTCCAAAGAAATACCATAGCAACATTTATAATGAGTTCTTGCGCTCTTCCTTTATGATTACCCCAAAATTGGGAAAGGAATATTTGCGGTAAAACTAGTTGATTAGAAGTGCAATGGACCGTTCTGATCCTTCCCCCTTGAGTTTTCCACTTAGGGCTACTAGTCTAAAGCCCCATAAAAACCTTACTCTGTTCAAGTTGTGCATCCATCATTGTCAAACCTAGTCAGATCAGTTATGTTGTCCACATAATGATCCTTTAAGATAGCCTTGTCAAAAGTCCATTGGGTTTCCCTAATCCCTAATGGACGCCACCACGTTCTATCCATTTATTTGGAGAACTAGATGCTTCATACTAATTGTTGATAATAAATAGTCCAGTGTTGTGGGAGTAAGGGCCTAATCGTATTTGCGTTGCAGAAATATGAGGCATGAAGTCCCCGGAATCGGCATGGTCACCAACATCCACCCAAGATTTCTAAGCTGGTGGAATGATCTGCACTTTAGTGACAAAAATCTCATCATAAAATACATGGGAAATGTACCATCCCTTTTGGAGATCCAACCTAATAACATTATCATGAAGCTGCCACATTGTTTTGCGATTACGAAAGGGCCGTATTCTGCTTTGGGGGGTTTGAAATAGCACCTTTGTTGTAGGAGATAGGAAGACTGGCGGGTCTAGTATGGGAAACTGTGAGTTTGCCAATTCTTGAGAATCACATAGGTACGGGATTCCTTAAAATGATGGGTTTGATGAAGAATCAATAATTAACATTCCTAAAGGAATGATAAATCCATTATGACTACTTGTATTAAAGGTACAATTACAACAAATCTTACTGTACCTACTTTTGTGATTTTGCCATCACATCCTTGGGGCACGTCAATCGTAGGGTTTTCATCTTCAAATTTTACTTCCTGGGTTTGATTGTATTTTCGATTGATGAAATGTAGAATTCCTACTATGCTGGCTATTGTAGCCAAAACCCTAATAGAGGGGATTGGTGGGCAGGCATTCAGTATTATAACCATGATTATTGCAGACATATACTGAGCCTTAGAAAAGTGTCAACAAGGAGCAAAACACTTCGAAGGCTGCAATTTTCAACTTCAACTTTGGCTCATACAACATCTCCAAAAAGGTTAATTCGACAACACATCCAGCAAAGGGTCTGGGATGATCCCATCGCTTTCCACCATCCAAGGCGAATGAGTTACATCCCCGACATGTTTTCTTAGTCTGAGAATACTGAGGAATGTGTAAAGCTATTTGAAAATCTGATGGAAGAACAGGTTCAATGGATGTTCGAATGGTTTCCAACAAAGGAGTTCATCACCCGATCCAGAGATGCAACTTTCATGATACTAATCGGTCTTATTGTGAACCTTACCTTACTGCCATGTCCCGACCATGGGGAGTGCAATTGGTACGTGATTGAGAAGTCCTGATCGAGCAAGCCTTACTTGAGCATTCCTTACCCGACTTGACACCATTATGGGTCTTGATTATGCTCTGTTTGATTTAAGAAATAAAAAAGGGGTTTCACAGTTAATCATGAACATATGGTTTTATAACACCACATTAATCAATAGTTTAGACTCCCAAGATTTCCGTACAGCTATAGCGGTGTGCATGCCATAGATTAACTCCAAAAGTACATACAGTTGACAGTTTTAGAACGTAAAGTTTCAAAATACAACATGATTTTAGGACAACCCCAGCACCCATACATGACCCACAGAAATGTCTACGGAGCCTCTAAAGATACAGGAGTTCAAAATGATAACACTGGTGACAAGACCCTGGCCATACCTCAAAATCTAACAACATACACAATGAAAAGCTACAACCCCTAGGAGGAATGAGGGCTCACCAAGATAGCTATGAAGAGGACATAGGTGCACCACTGGCTGCGATCGGCACTATCAGCAAGGGAACCACCTAAATCCATTCAAAGATGTAGAGCCCTCGGTAAAAGGGACGTTAGCACTATCGAATAGTACTAGTATATATGAAAAACACAATTCTAATAGAATGAACATTGAAACAATGTAAGAGCGAACAGTTACTTCATCAAATGTTACATCACTAGAAATTTAAGCAGGAGCACCAAACAAGTCTGTCATGATTGTTTGTTAAATCTTTTCTTCCTTTTAAGTTAATGTTCATTAGTGCCAAATATCCTATCATTATAATATAATACCACCATGGGGTTCTTATCACTGAGTTCGATCTCTGCATGACCGGCTATGCCATCCCAAGTTGTACATATCCATACTCATAATAATGTTCCGGAACACAATATAAATGCCACCATGTGTACAGCATGGCATCTGATCTCAGCCCGATGGGATAAGCCATCACACTTGGGACATAACCTCTTTTAATTACTCTTCTGTGGCCATTTCCTTCAATCTTTTTACAAACCAGGTATTACACTTAGTTCATTTATCTGCTCCTTGGCACCCAATTTAATCAACACAATAGAGGCCTTCATTTTTTGACAATTTATTCATGTATTCCCATCATTCATTTATCCAGAGCTATCGTACAAGGGAAGCACATGCTTAGGGAAATTACTAACTCTTGAAATATATGATAACTTTGTTAATTACCATGACTTTAAATAAACACATAGAATAATGCAGAATGGAAGTCTGTCACTCAACACATAAATTTAATCAACCAAGTAGATTCAATTTGAAATTTGAAGCTAGTCATTGAACACATTAATTCAACACTAAAATAAAAGGGTTAGCCATACATACCTCAATGGACTCTCCTTTAATTCCTTACAAAAATTCATGGGATTTCCTAGCAACCTCGATATATTTTATGAGAACCATGACTTTAACCAAGAATTAGAGATAGGATTAATATCCTAGCTCATTCGAGCATATTAAAAAGCACTAGGTGTACATTGTTCTTTTTGGTTCCTTTTTGCGAGAGATTTTATGACTTTCTACTCTAATTATCGTCTTTTGAAGCTGTGATCTTCCCATGCCGCATTGTTAACTACTTATGCAAGATTTCTAGCCTTGCACCCCATGTACCTCTTACTAATTACTTCTTTTAATAAAAATTCTTGAAATTAAGGGTGGGGTCACAACTACTTACAAGTTAGGAAGAAGCCGTAGAAGCCTCAATTAGGAATATTCAAGGAATTCATCATTAATTTGGATGGAGCTTCATGGATGACACTCTTTCTCACTCTCGAACTCTCTCCCCCCCTCTCTCTATATTGCAAGAATTATCAGAAATAGCCTATGGGTGTGTTATTCAATAGGTTGGGTCGAATTTTAAATTCATAAAATAAAGGCCCGAGTCAGATTTGCGGTGGCACTCTGCGATCGCAAAGCGGGAATACGATCCGCAGAACGGACCGCAGAAACACCCCCAAAAAATGGGTGCAATGTTTAAGTTTGCAGTAAGAATACAGTATGTATTCTTGTTCTATGGTCACATAATGCACCGCAGAACTGCCCTTCAAAAAATTCTTAGGAAATTATACGGCATCTATGAGGTCTGTATATCAGTTATGTGATCGTATAATGGACCATATTTTTTACTTCAGTTTTAACCAAGCCACTGACTCGAACTGTGGTAGAAATGAAATCGGCATACTTGATTTGCGACTATATTTTGGACCGCAAAAAATAACTTTTCTGTAAAACTTAGGTTGTTGATTTTAATATGCTTACACATTCCTAACACATACCTATAACTTAGCACTACAAGCTACTAGGTTTTGAACTCAAGTTTTCATGCGGGCTTACATCCTCCCCACTTAAATCATTCGACCTTGAATGTATATCAAAGGTATCTTATTAGGAGTTCTTTATGTAGTCCTCTGGCTTTTACGAACTAAAACCTGTTAATAGTGTCTAGATTTTGCTAACTCCCTAAATTTCCAAACATTTTGCTGGATTTTCCTTTGTATCTAGGGCTATCCACCCGTCAAAGGTCCCCAGAATCATACCCTAACAACATATACACGTTTCTTAACATAACATGAATTGTACTGTACAACATCAACCATGGCCATATAGGCAACATATATAACTAAAATGGGAAGTTCTTGATTGATTAAATCACTAGATAAAAGTCTGTAGGAATTAGAATGCACAAAAGCTATTACATGACTATTCAAAAAAATGGGGGTACTTCTGTTTCATTTCATCCTCGGCTTCCCAACTGGCTTCCTCAACTTGTTGATTCCGCGATAACACGTTTACGGAGGAAACCTCCATATTTCACAGTTTTTGGACTTGCCTATCAAGAATGCAAATTGGTACCTCGTCATAGGACAACTTTTAATTAACCTCAATGGTTTCAACCTCCACGATAGTGGACAGATCTCCCACCACCTTTTTCAACATGGACACATAAAAAACTAAGTGTACCAATGACATCTAGGGTGGAAAATCAAACTTTTAAGCCACCTGACCAATCCGCTAGACGACCTTGTACGGTCCGACATATCTTGGGCTCAATTACCCTTTCTTCCCAAATCGCATGAAGCCTTTCATGCGGGAAACCTTCAAGAATACCCAACCACTCTCTTTGAATTCCAAATCCCTCTGACGAACATCCGAATAAGACTTTTGATGACTCTGAGCTGTCTTCAATCTTTCCTTGATGATCTTGACCTTTTCTATGGCCGTGCACTAGGATTGGCCCTACCAATTCAGCTTTCCCAACTTCGCACCACCTAATAGGTGACCTACATCTCCTCGCATACAGTGCCTCAAATGGTGCCATTTTGATACTAGAATGAAGCTATTGTTAGATACAAACTCTATAAGTGGCAAATGTTCTTCCCAGCAGCCTTCAAAATAATGGGTGCAAGCACACAACATGTCTTCAAGCGTCTGAATGGTCCGCTCGTCTTGCCCGTTTGTCTGATTGTTAAAAGTTGTTCTATGATTTACCTTTGTGCCCAGACCATGCTGAAATTTCTTCCAAAAGTTGGCCGTGAACTGAGACCTTCAATCCGTGATGATTGAGACCGAAGTACCATGCAACCTGACTATTTCCTTAATATACAACTAGGCATATTGTTCCACTGTGTTGTTAGATTTGACTAGCAAGAAGTCTGTTCAATTTGTGAGTCGGTCAACGATCACCGAAATTTAATTAAACTTGTGTGGAGTGCGCGAAAACTCTACCACAAAATCCATATTGATCATCTCCCATTTCAACATTTTAATTTCTATGCTTTGAGCCAATTCTCCGGGCTTTTGATTTTCGGCCTTCACCTATTGACAATTCAGACATCTAGCCACAAAGTTTACTACATCCCTTTTCATGTTATCCAACCAATATTTTTCCTTGAGATCATGGTACATATTCGTACAACTAGGTTGCACATAATACCTTGAAGTGTGAGCTTCTTACCATGATTCTCTCACGAAGACCGTCAACATCCGGAACACATAGGGGGCCTTGGCAGCGCATGGTACCATCCTCCGGATAATGGAAAAAGTTGTGGTCTTGTGTAGATGAATCCCTTATTAAAAATGTAGCAATAATGGATTGTCGAATTGATTTTCCTTCACCTCTGTCACAAGCGAGGATTCAACCCTGTTTTGTACAACTACCGCTCAATCATCAGAGTCCGCAAGATGGACTCCTACACAGCCCAATTGATGAACCTCCCAGCTAAGAGTATCAGCCACAACATTAGCCTTTCCTGGATTATAGAGAATATCAATGTCATAGTCCTTGACTAATTCTAACCACCACCTCGGCCTCAGATTCAACTCCTTTTGCTTAAAAATATATTGAAGGCTCTTGTAGTCTGTAAATACATCCATGTTGGCCCCATATAGATAATAACGCCAAATCTTTAGCGTGAAGACCACTTGCGCCAGCTCCAAGTCATGAGTCGGATAATTCTTTAGTTGCCTTGAAGCGTATGCTATCACCTTGACATGCTGCATTAATACACACCCAAGAACAATCCTTGAAGCATCGCAATATACCACAAATCCCTATGTACCCTCTGGAAGGGTCAATACCAGTGTTGTACTCAATCTTGATTTCAATTCCTGGAAACTCCTTTCACAAGCATCGGACCATTAGAACTTAGTTGCTTTCTAGGTCAATTTAGTCAAAGGAGAGGCAAGAGTAGAAAATCCTACCACGAATCTCCTGTAGTATCCAGCCAAATCCAAGAAACTGGAAGTCTCTATCGGAGTAGTAGGCCTAGGCCAATTCTTCACTACTGCAATCTTTTGGGGATCATTCATAATTCCTTATCGGGAGACGACGTGATCCAAGAATGTGATAGATTCAAGACAAAATTCACATTTTGATAACTTTGCATACAACTGATGTTGTTGAAGAGTCTACCAGACCGCCCTACGATGTCCTGCGTGGTCCTCTCGACTTCAGGAATGTACTAGAATATCATCGATGAACACGATCACAAAGGAGTCCAGAAAAAGCTTAATGACCTGATTCTTAAGATCCATGAATGTTGCCAGGGCATTGGTTAGCCCAAAATACATCACAAGAAATTCAAAGCGCACACACCGTGTTCTGAAGGCTATTTTCAGCATATCACGCTCCCTGATCTTCAATTGGTGATATCTGGATCACAAATGAATTTTTGAGAAACATGCAGTACCTTGCAATTGATCAAACAAGGCATATATCATTGGAAATGGGTACTTATTTTGTATTGTGACCTTGTTAAGTTAACGGTAGTCAGTACACATTCGCAACAACCTATCCTTCTTTCGAGAAAATAAAATCGGAGCGCCCCAAGGCAACACACACGGTCGGATGAAACCCTTCTTCAAAAGATCCTTCAGTTGTTCCTTCAGCTCCTTTAGTTCTGACGGTGCCATTCTGTAAGGTGGAATAGATATAGGTTGAGTTACTGGCATAACATGAATCCAAAATTTAATCTCCTTATCTGGAGGATCCCAGGGAGCTCATTCGGAAACAGAATGGAAAATTCATTCACAATATGCGCGGATTCGAGAGTAGGCATCTCAGCTGGAGCGTCACTAACTTAGACCAAATGGTAAATGCAACCTTTCCTGATCATCTCTGAGGCTTTAAGGTAAGAAATAAACCTACCCTTCGGCATGACATTATTTCATTCCCACTCAATAGCTAGCTCATTAGCGAATTTGAGCCTCATGAGCCAAGTTCCGCAGTCAAGTTTGTCAAAGCATGAATAAATCCAATCCATTCCCATTATTACACAAAATCGATCATCCCCAATTTGATAAGGTCGGCCATGGTATCCCAGCCATGCATTGAGACCTAGCAACCCTTTATAAACCCATACGGCTGTAATAGACTCACCAACTAGAGTAGATATAGTGAATGGCTCACGAAGTTGTTCTTGTTGTATCCCAAAGTTTGAAGCAACATATGGAGTATCATAGGACAAAGAAGACTCGGGATCAATAAGGGCATATACATCATGAGATAAAACAGTCAATATACTTGTGATGACATTTGGGGAGGCCTCTCCACTCTGACAACCATGCACAGCATAAAACGGGCCGGGTCCCCCTAAACATTGTGGACCAACCTAGTTGTACCCCACCCAGTAGGTGCTAGAGAACCTCGAGCTAGAGGGTGTGCGGAAGATGTGGCAGAGGTAGGACTGGATGACCGAGATGCACCCTTACCCGCTCCCTAGAAGGATGCACGACAGTCCCCTAATATGACTTCTTTACTTGCATCAGTAGCATATTGGTATATCTACGTAGCCGACTCCTAAATGAACTCTCCCACATTTAGGGCATGGATCCATATACTGCTGTTGGGGTCTCCCTACCGATTAGCCATGATGATAGGCTCCCCTATTGTCCTGGCAGGGTCTAAAGCTACTCCTCTGCTGCTGACCGTGCCCTAATGGCGGGGCAATGGCTGAAGATTGAGCATAGGACTAGGATGACCATGATGATTCTCTCTGCACCGCCGATCCCTCTCCTCTAAATGAACCCCCAAGGTGGCTTGCTGATCGAGCCCTATTATGTCCTTCTCGCTCCATTCTGTGCCTTAATTTTCGAGCCTCTATTGCTTGAGAGAAGGCCACTATCCTTCCATAGCTCATATAAGCATTTAGAACAGCTGTGGAATCTTATTAACAACCAAAGGGCTAAGGCCCTGCACAAATCGACGCACCCTAGATTCCATGGTCGGCGTCATGTGAACAACATACTTTGACATGCGCGTGAACTACATATGATATTCCAACACACTCATGTTACTTGCTTGAGGGTCTCAAGCTCTACAGCACGGACTGTCGTTGTCTTGGGAGGCAGGAAAAGGTCTCTGAAGGATTTGAGAAACTCACTCCATCTTACCAGCAGGCTCCCTTCCTCACGGTATTCTTCCCACTTCTCAAACTAGGAATATGACACCCCCTTTAGATGGTAGGATGCCACCTCTACTCCCTTCGTCTTGGTAGCACGCGTAACTCGGAGAGTCCTATACATCGCATCAGTGAAATCCTGAGGGTCTACTCTGGGGTCAGTGCCTCTGAACATCAGAGGGTCCAATTGAATGAACCTATTTACTCTGGAAATGGAAGAATAATCCTATGGGAAAAATGAGGTGGTTTCAGCATTTTACCTCTACGCCTAGGAAGCCACAAACTGAGTAAGCATCTGGACGGCTTCTCTATGATCCCCATCTGAAATACCAGTACCAGAGGCTGGGCTAGGGGGGATTAGGAATATCAGTCGGAGGGATGGTGGTGCCCTCTGTAGGTGTAGGAACTGGAGCAGTTTTCTCCAGATGGAAGAACCAGGCATTGTGATAACAGGGTGATGGACTTCTCCTGCTGCATCAAGTAAATATTCATCAGCCACTCCCAAGGGGGTATTATTTATCTGGACATGTCGCGCTTTCTTCTTAGATACCATTTACTTAAAGGTTGGAAAATGCAACAGTTAGAGGAAAAAACCTCACATACTGCTCTATTTCAAGATAAGGAACACAATGAAGAGTATGATTCCTGAATGTCCGAGCAGACCCTACTCATAGATTTGGTCGACAACACACCGATAAGAAAGGCTCTACTAGGCACAAGCTTCGAGACACCCTAGGGCGCTTTAAAACCTTAGGCTCTGATACCAATTTATTCATGGCTTGACCTTGGGGAGAATGTCCAGTGCGCGACCGAGAAATCCCGATCGAGCAAGCCTTACCTGAGCACTCCCTACCCTACTTGACACCATTACGGGTCTCGATTCTTCGTTGTGCAATTTAAGAAATAAATAAAAAGATGTTTCACAGCTATTTATGAATACATCATTTTATAACACTATATTAAACCATAGTTTAGACTTCAAAGATTTCCATACAGCTATAGCGTGGTACATGCCATAGATTAACTCCCAAAGTATATAGAATTCACAGTCATAGAACGTAAAGTTTCAAAATAAAACATGATTTTAGGATCACCCCAGCACCCATACATGACCCACAGAAATTTCTACAAAGCCTCTAAGGATACAAGAGTTCAAAATGATAAGACCGGCGATAAGGTCCCGACCATACCTCAAAATATAAAATCTTACATAATGAAAAGCTACAACCCCCCCCCCCGGAGGAATAAAGGCTCACCAAGAGAGTTGTGAAGAGGAAAAGGGTGCACCACTATCTGCGATCGACACTACATCCATTTAAAGATGTAGTGCCCCCGACAAAATGGATGTTGGAATTGTCGAATAGTACTAGTACAAATGAAAAACACAATTGTAATAGAATGAACGGTGAAACAATGTAAGAACGAACAGTTACATCATCAACAGTTACATCACAGAGAATTCAAGTAGAAGAACCAAAAAGGTCTTGTATGATTTTTGGTTAAATCTGCTCTTCCTTTTAGGTTAATGTTCATCAGTGCCAAATATCATGTCTTTAGAATATAATGCCACCTTGGGTTTTTATCACGAAGTTCGATCTCTGCCCGACCGGCTAGCCATCCTAAGTGAGATATAACCATATTCACAATAATATTCTGGATACCAATATAAATGCCCCCATGTGTATAGCATGGTGCCCGATCGGCAAAGCCATCTCACTTGGGACATAACCTCTATTAATTACCCTTCTGTTTCCATTTCCTTCAATATTTTTCCACACCAGATATTACACCTTTTTACATTTATGTGCTCCTTGGCACCGAGATTCATTAACACAATATAGGCCTTCAAATTTTTTTCAATTTGTTCATATTATCCCATCATTCATTCATCTAGAGCTATCTTACAAGGAAAGCACATGCTTAGGGAAATAACAAACTCTTGAAAGACATGATCACTTTGTTAATTACCATGATTTCAAGTAAACACATAGAATAATGCGGAATAGGAGTCTGTCACTCAACATATAAATGAAATCAACCAAGTAGAATCAATTTTAATTTCAATCCAGCCATTGAACACATGAATTCAACACTAAAGAAAAAGGTTAGCCATATATGGAGTCTCCCTTAATTCCTTACAAAAATTCTCGAAATTTCCTAGCAACTTTGATCTATTTTAAGAAAAACATGAATTTAGCCAAGAATTAGAGATACAATAAAGATCCTAGCTCATTTGAGCATATTGCCAAGCACTAGGTGTACATTATAGTTTTTGGTTCCATTATATGAGAAATTTTATCACTTTCTACTCTAATTGTTGTCTTTCAAAGTCGTGATCTTCCCATACCACATTGTTAACTATGCATGCAAAATTTATAGCCTTGCACCCCATGTACCCTCTTACGAATGACTTATTTTAACAAAAATGCTTTGGGGGCACAACTACTTACGTTTTATGAGTAAGTCCCAGAAGCCTCAATTAGCAATCTTCGAGGAATTTATCATGAATTTGGATGGAGCTTAATGGATGACACTCTTTCTCACTCTAGAACTCTCTCCCCCTCTGTCTATATTGCAACAATAATCAGAAATAGCCTATGGTGCTGCTATTTAACGGGATGAGATCGCCTTTTAAAATTTTAAAAATAAAGGCTCAAGTTAGATTTGCGATCGCATATTGCAATCGCAAAGAGGGAATGCCGTCTGCATAAACGCTCCCAAAAGCTTGGTGTACTGTTTAAGTTTGCGGTCAGAATGTGGTCCACATTCTTGTTCTGCGGTCGGATAATGCACCGTAGAACTGCCATTTACAAAATCCTTAGGAAATTATACGGCGACTACATTGTCTGCATATCAGTTATGCGATAATAAAATGGATCGCATTTTGAGCTCAATTTTAACCAAGCCGCTGACTTGATCTGGGGTAGAAATGTAGTCTGCATACTTTATTTGCGACCACATGACATCATTTTCAGGAAAACTTAGGTTCTTGGTTTTTGTATGCTTAAATCAGTATAAAGGGTCCGAATCGTGTCCAGCAAGCTCTCCGTGAAGAATTTTACACATTCCTAAACATAGCCGTAACATAGCATTACAAGCTACTACGTTCTGAACGCAAGTTTTCATGGGGCCTTACACTTATATCCCTCTGCGATATTTGAGGCAAGCTGATAGGAAGTAAGTCATACCCATGGTTGACAAGATGAGCCATTTTCGAGCTGACTTCAAGAACAATGATAGTCCCTACAAGTGCCAAGCCCAACATATGTGGCATTGCAAGATAGTAATAGGGAGAGACACCATAGAGCTAGACATATATCATTCCAATTGCACTCCCTTCTATTCAGGATGGTTGGAAGACAATCATGATGGTTTGGGTCTTCCGGGGTTTGTTCAAGGCCAAATGATTATAGAAAAATAGCCAAGGCACGAGTCAAGTACAATCAGTTGTGCAAAAGGATCTATGAAAGCAAGAGCGAACGCCAGGAAATATAAGAGTCCAACCAAAAGCTGATTGAGGAATGGAAAGTCAATGCTACCAATGCCAACAAAACTCTAGGATACATGCAGCGAGGCATAGTGGAACTAGAAAGGAAGTTTCTCAAACGTGTTGTAGACTTTCAAGAGGCTAAAGGAACTAAAGGTGGATATCTAGTCGGAGCATACCTGTTTCTAGGACTTTGCGAGTTAGGGAAGCTGTGTGACGGAGCCTAGGATACCGAATCTAGGGATGGTCCTTGTGGAACCAAGTAGATATGAGTTTGTCGTTTTCGCTATAACATGTAACAAGGCTAATGGCCTTTAGTAACTTTTGATTTCCTATTTATTCAAGGTTTATTTGGGATTTGTCTTATCTTCATCATTGAAATGAGGAATTTAGCATTCCAAGTTCTTCAAATCAACTTGTCGCTAGGCCCACCTCGGGCACAATGAGGCTCCCAAACTGAGGCACGCTATACATTCCCGCACTACGTGTTTAAATATTGCAATAATTTTTATGATCCTGAATAACTTGGTTACCTTTTTATTTTATTTTATTTTATTATTCGCCTCTCCACAAGGTTAGTTCGTGAACTCTTGCAACATAATCTTATTCCACAAGATATAGGGGCCCTCCACCCACTCCTCCTCTTAGTCCTGTCAAGAACAAGGCAAAATGGAAGATTTGAACAATATAAAAAAAGAGAACACAACAGTAGAGGCCACCAAAGTCGATGGTGTTCGGGTTCCCAACGAAAATGTGTCACAACTTGAATAAAAATTGTTGAAGTTCCTGGAAGAGCTCGATCTGGTTAAGAATTTGGCCAACCTATAATTCTCCCTCAGCGCCCCGACGCCAACTTGCCCAATGCTCAATACTCCACCCCTTCTTAAAATATTCAAAAACAACTAAATCATCCCATTTCTCTACCAAAGAACCAATGCAACACTTGCCATTCCCCAATAAATAATCGACTACACATCCCAAAGCCTCACAACTCAACAAATTACCATTCCCATGCGCACGCATCAGGCCCCTATTACTATCCCATCTACGTACAGTCCATGCCATACTCTACCAAACCTATATCTTGCACACCTAAGTTTGATGAAAGGGATCTGCTTTACAAAATCTTGGTTGAAGAACTTAAGAAATTAACTAGCCGAATTCAGGGAACCAAAGAAAGCAAAGGGATGGAAGGGTTTAACTATGAGGACCTGTGCATACAACCGAATGTCAAATTGCCTAGGGAATACAAAGCTCCTATGATCAAAATATTTGGTGGTACAAGTGATCCAAGAGTCCATCTAAGGACATACCGCGATTATCTGGTCGGAGTAGGAAAAGATGACAGGATCCGCATGAAGCTGTTTATGAGGAGACTGAAAGGAGATGTGCTATCTTGATACATCAACCAAGATCCCAAGAGGGGGAAGCGCTGGGTAGGTATTGCTTCTGAGTTTATGGACATGATCAGGTTTAATACAAACGACGCGCCAGATATATTCTATATAAAGTATCTAAAGAAGAAGCTCACAGAGACATTTCACGAGTATGCTACTCGTTGGAGGTCAGAAGTTGCTAAGGTCAGACCCCTCCCCCCTTCCGAGAAGAATAACAAATGAACAAGTTATTTATCAGGTATTAAGACCTGTAGTACTATGAATGATTGATGGTGATTCACAACCATAAGTTTTCCGACATTATCAAACTAGGGGAACGAATTAAAGAAGGTTTAAGAGCGATACAGTTAAAAAGTTTTAGGCGTTGCAAGCTACAAATAATGCCTTGTAGTCCAGTGGTGTGTCTAAGAATATGGATGTAGGGGCCGTGTTGGCCGTGATGGTTGCACAAAATACCAAGTCTCCCCTCAAATGCAAAATTTACCCAGTACCTCTACTCACATATCAGCCGACCCCAATACCAAGCACCCTCCCACCAAGCTCCATAACCAACTTATCAATTATCTCCACCTCCTACATATTAACCTACCTCACCCAGATACTCCCAACCAGCTTATGTCTACAAAACATACATTTCCTAACTATCCCATTATCAATCACCCCCTGCATGCCAGAGTTTTCCTAGGCCCCAACCTAATTTTGATCGAAGGCCTCCAAATCAATACACATACATCACCTAGCCTATCGACCAGCTGTATGAGAAACTCAAAGTTGCTAGTTATGTCATCCTTATCCCTGTTACAACCCCTGAGAACCCTTCCTAGTAGGTTAACCCAAACAAATTCTGTGCATACCACTCTGGCATAAAAGGATACACTATCGAGGAATAACAGTGCTTAAAAGAAAAGATACAGTCTCTAATTGATAACAAAGTCATTATGGAAAAGGAAGCTACTCCAAACGTCAACAACAACCCTCTAGCGGACCATAAGGGTAGGGGTATTCACATAATTGATGCAAATGATGATTGGGATCCAAACAGATCCAACGGGTTGATCGTAGAGGGCGATGACCTAAAGAATCCAGCAGTTACTTTCAATCCCATCATAGTTCATATCCAACCGTCTAAGGAAAATGAGGTAGATGTGTCTAAACCTCTTGAGTTTAAAGAAATGCCATCAGCAAAGGCACCATCACCATCTGAGGTTGTTGTCTTTCCACACAAAGAACATATTCAATTTGAAGTTAAAGTACCCGCACCGATCTCAGTGGTGATGTCTACCATGCCATCATTATGCACAAATGTCATACCTTGGGATTATATAGCCGAGGCAAGTAGGAAAGGAAAGGTAAGAATTGAAGAGGCTGTTGCAGCCTTCGAACTGACAAGAACTGGTAGAGTCTATACCCCTGAACATCTAGCTAAATCAAGCAAGCAGGCCTCCAATCGACCACCCCTCACTATGCTAGGTCCAGATGACCTTTGGAGGAAAATATAGCCCAAGGAGTATTCGATTGTTGACCAGTTGAACAAGACGCCAGCATAAATATCCATCCTCTCGTTGTTGCACAATTCAAAAACATATAAGAACGCTTTGTTGAAGGTTCTGAGTGAAGCATACGTACCAAGTAACATCATCGGTGGGGAAATGGCTAATATTGTGGGACAAGTGCTGGAGAGCCATAAGATCACCTTTTGTGAGGACGGGTTTCCGCCTGAATGGATAGGGCACAACAAAGCACTACACTTCACCATCCAATGCGAAGACTATTTCATCACAACAATCCTGATCGATAGGGGTTCCAGCCTTATCATTTGCCCATTAGTAACACTCAAGAAATTGGGTAACGGGCTGCATGATACAAAAAAGGATCAATCAATGTGAAAGATTTTGATGGTTCTCGGAGGTACACCGTTGATGAGATCAACCTATGTTTGCATATGGGACCAACAGTGTTCGAGGTCGATTTTCAAGTAATAGATGTAACATCGTCCTACAACCTGCTACTAGGACGACCATGGATTCATGCTATTGGGACCGTAGAATCAGGCATTAAAATTTTAATGGAATCACTAGGAAGTAATCATTCACCGTTCCGGCAGCAACCCTATATACAGTCGCAAGACCAAAATCGGAGGAAGAAGAAAGCTTAGTGGACAGACCTACAACCTCAACGAGCAGGTCAATGCTATCAACAAAGACAAATGGTAGGATAACATGATTGAGAGTATATTGAATTAGAGAGGGATGAACCTAGCAAAAGGACTTGGCAAGAACCTCTAAGGGGTCTCTCTACCAATAAAAATCAAGGAATTTGGTGCCACTTTCAGTTTTGGATTTCGGATGAATGCTAATTCATGTTTCCTTGACATTTTTCGTGTCTCCCAGGTTAAAAATTTTGTTTTCATCCAGATTGGACTTAGGTCTATTCTTAAAGTTCTCAACTTCTTTGACAATCTCATCAGGCTTGGCATCTTCTTCTGAATCAATATCCATTTGTTGCATTGTCGTGTTGCATGTCATAGTCATTAGTTCATCAAGATAAGTAATAATTATGTTGTATTGGTAAAGTAAGGAGGAAACAATAGAAATAAATATTAAATCATTGGAAAAATATAACATGCTTTTGATAAATTGAAAAATTATTTCGAACATTGAAGATCTTATTACGAAAATAAAAAAATGCAGAAAGAAAATGATCTCTCTACCTATAAAACTCAAGGAATTTTGTGCCACTTTCAGTAGTAAATGATCTTCTTTCTGCATTTTTTTATTGTCGTAATAAGATCTTTAATGTTTGAAATAATTTTTCAATTTATCAAAAGCATGTTACATTTTTCCAATGATTTAATATTTATTTCTATTGTTTCCTCCTTACTTTACCAATATAACATAATTATTACTTATCTTGATGAACTAATGACTATGACATGCAACAAGACAATGCAACAAATGGATATTGATTCAGAAGAAGATGCCATGCCTGATGAGATTGTCAAAGAAGTTGAGAACTTTAAGAATAGACCTAAATTCAATTTGAATGAAAAAAAAATTGTTAACCTGGGAGACACGAAAAATGTCAAGGAAACATGAATTAGCATTCACCTATCGCCATGAGAGAAAAAATAAAGCACAGACTTTTTAAAGGAGTATAAGGACATATTTTCCTGGTCGTATGATGACATAACCGATTTGAGCATGTCTATTGTGGCTTACAAACTACCAACCGGTCAAATGTGACCACCGATAAAGGAATAGCTCAGAATGTTCAAACCTAATATGAGTCTGAAAATCAAGAAAGAAGTCATCAAGCAAATCAAAGCCAAGGTTATCGGGGTGGTTGAGTAACCTAAATGGTTAGCCAATATTTTTCTTGTACCAAAGAAGGATGGGAAGGTTAGAATCTGTGTCGATTACCAGAATCTCAACCTAGCCAGTTCGAAAAACAATTTCCCTTTGCCAATTATATACATCCTGATTGACAATTGCGCCAAGCATGAGCTACATACATTCGTAGTCCGCTTCGTTGGTTACCATCAGATCTGGATGGATGAGGAAGATACTGTGGAAACAACTTTCATTATGCCGTGGGGAGTGTAATTTTATAAGATGATGCCATTCGGCCTGAATAATGTAAGGGACACCTACATGAGGGCCCTGGCAACCATTTTCCATGATATGATACATATGGAAATAAAGGTATATGTGGATGACGTTATCATCAAATCCAAGAAGGGCACTGACCACATTGAAGATCTGAAGAAGTTTTTCAATAGATTGCATAGGTACAGGTTGAAACTAAATCTCGCAAAGTGTACATTTAGGGTTCCTGCTTGGAAGTTGCTTGGGTTTATTGAGATCCGCCAAGGAATAGAACTGGAGCCATCAATGAAAAAAGCCATTCAAGAACTACCACTTCCAGAAACAAGAAAGATGCGATGAGTTTCCTATGAAGGCAGAACTGCATCAGCCAATTCTTAGCGCAATCTACAATTATCTTTGAACCAATAATTAAAAGGTTAAAAAAGGATGCCGCTACCAAATGACCGGTAACTACTAGAAGGCCTTGGACAGAATCAATGAGCACTTGTCAACACCACCAGTCCTGGTTTCGCCCAAGTCAGGTAGATCATTATTACTCTACCTTGAAGATTTAGATGGAGGTTTCGACTGCATTTTGGGGTAGTATGATGAATTCGGTAAAAGGGAACAAGCCATTTATTATCTTAGAAATAAGTTCATCTCATACGAGGTCCGGCATACTCTATTGGAATGCACCTATTGTGCTTTGAATTGGGTAGCTCAGAAGTTGAGACATTACTTATGTGCCTATACCATGTACCTCATATCAAGGATTGATCCTTTGAAGTACATCTTTCAGAAGCCTAAGCCCACTAGCAAGCTAGCCAAGTGGCAAATCTTGTTGAGTGAGTTCGAAATTTTCTATGTGACTCAGAAAGCGGTCAAGGAACATGCACTGGTAGACCACTTTGCTAAAAACCCCGTGGATAGAGAATACGAACTCTTGAAAACTTATGTTCCTATTGAAAATGTATCATTCATAGGAGAAGACATTGTAGAACCCTATGAAAGTTTGAGAATATTCTTCAATGGAGCAACAAACATCAAATAAGTTGGCATAGGAGCAATCTTGGTATTAGAAACCGATCAGCATTATCCAGTGTCTGCCAAACTCAGGTTCCCCTGCACCAACTATATGGCCGAGTATGAATCCTGCATCTTAGGGCTCAAAATGGCGATTGACATAAACGTGCAAGTGTTTTTAGTAATTGGTCATCTAGACTTACTTATACATAAGGTACTAGGAGAATGGCTAACCAAGAACTCCAAAAATACTCACGTATCTGCATCATCTATTGGAATTCAGAAAGTGGTTAACAAAGATGGAATTCTAACACGTTCCCATAGTCCAGAAGGAATTCGTCGATACATTGGCTACCCTATAATCCATGATATAGCATGTCAACAAGAATCTCCTTGATCCCATTCCGGTGAAACTTCATAATCTACCATCTTATTGTTCCCTTGTCGAAGAGGGAGCAGACAGAAGTCCTTGGCTTCATGGTATCAAGGAATATTTTGCAAAAGGAGAGTACTCAGAGCTTGCCAATCATACTAAGAAACACACACTTTAGATATTATCCAACAACTTCTTTAACAGCGGGGAATCCTATATAGGAGGACTCCTGATTTAGAATTACAAAGATGTGTTGACACAAAATAAGCATTCAAGCTGATAGAAGAAATTCATGTTGGGACCTGTGGTCGGCATATAAACAGTTAAGCCAAGACAGTTCACACCGGGGCAACCGGTGTTAAAGAAAATTTTCCGATATCAAGATGAAGACAAAGGGAAGTTCTCTCCCAACTGGTAAGGCCTATACATGGTTCACCAGGCTTTGACAGAAGAAGCCCTCATAGTAGCAGAATGGATGGAGAAGTCTAGCCAAAGTCGATTAATTAAGATACAGTCAAGCGTTACAATATGTAATCTTTATTTTTTCCCTATATGATATAAGTTGAACTACCCTGACATGATTCCCATTTAAGAGGGGATACATAGACATCGAAGGTAATTTTTGCATATTTTTTACAACTTTATTTAGTATTTTTAATGTTAATTCCATATAATTATAATATTTGCCTTTTTAAAATTTAACTGTTTTTATATTCATAAAATTAAGGCCTACAATTTAAAATTGTTATTTAAATGATATGAACTATTTTAATACTTTCAACTGATTTTCATAAATTTATCTACTATTTTTTATAATTTAAAAAGGGGAAAATTGGATATTCAATTACCAAACCATTTATATTTAAATTTTAGCCTAAATTGAACTCCAAATCAACCCCAATTTCCCCGGCACAATTTCGATTAAGCCGGACCACAACCCAATTTCAACCTACCAACAGCTATATTCCCCACCTAACCTTTTAATCTAGACGTTGATCATTCATATCAACAGCCACCGTTCACCCTTCCTAAAGTAAACCTAAATTTCCCCTTACCCTAATTCATCTTTCACCAAACGCTGCCCTTGAATCCCTCTTGACTAAATTATCTCTGCAGTCTTACTTAAACCCTAGCCACTGCCACCCAATTCCACCCTAGTCAACCTATCCCCCCTAATCCATGGTCTCCCATGGCCGTTTGAGATATATACCAGCATCATACATCTCATGGTGGCCCTTTCCTGTGATTTACTGGCAGTTCTCAAAGACATCTGGTCCAGCCGTTGGTCAACCTCTATCTCTGGTTTTCCTCCGGCTATCCATGACCGTTCTCGTTAGATCCTTGACTTTTCCGGGTAGATCAATAACTTTTCAAGGCCTCTCTTACCTTTTCTGGGTTCTTTGAAACCCTAGCTTTAAGTTCTTTTCATTTTCTTTCAGATTTATATTAGATTTGTGTTTATTACGAACTTCTTAAGTGTTTCCTCGAAGGTTCTTTGATTTTCTTTCAAAATGAATCTTTATTTTCATCAACGATTAGGGTTTCTTAAAACTTTTTTTTAAAGATATATCCTTCAATTTTCAATATTGTTTATGATTTCACAAATTGTAAAGTACTTATTTATGCCTTCCTTCTACCTGACTCAACATGTTGAAAATCCTAGGTGTTTTTTGGTCTTATATGTATTTGAAAATATCCTTGTTTGTTTGAGTGTATGCTTGTTCAATTAAGTTCTTGTCCTTGTTCGACTTATCTGATTCTAAGTTGTTATCATCCCTTAAACTCGACTATTGTTGAAACCCTAATTTCTTAAAAGGTTTCCCTCACTTGTTACTTTGAGACTTTTACTTGTTTCTTACTCTCTTACATGTTAATTGGGTTCTCTGCACTTTGGTTCAATGTGACTGCTTGACTACTATGCTTCAAATAATTCTCTTTTACTACTGAATCCTAGCTCATCCCTATTGCTACTGTATGTTTGTGTTGCTTCTTTTTGTAAACATGTTTGACCCTACATGCCTGTTCATTTCTTGCTATTTATAGGTTGAGGTGCATAACCATGAGATTTTATTGATTTATTCTGACTCCCTCTATGTTGTGACTAATTGAAAAAACTTTTCTTAAGAGTCCTAATTTTATTCGTTTGTTTAAATTTATTGATTCCCCTCTTTTAATTACTATGATGTTTTACCTTGAATCCTTTTTCAAAATTAAGCATATTTTGAACTTAGACTAAGTCATTTACTTCATAATTTTGTTGCCCCATATATGGAAATAATCAATCAGTCCCTATACTGATTTCTTTCCTTAATTAAACTTATTAGTACTGTTATGTAGTGATTCCTCAATTAAAGGGAATCACTTGTGTTAGTTGATTCTGATAATGATTATTTCCATGTTTGTGTCAAACCACTACTTGTTACCTTATTCTTCTACTAGTTTTAAAAACTATAAATACCCTACTTTTCTTCTTTCAAAGACATGAACAGCTTCAGTTCGGAACACATACACTCAAAACTATCTCTTTTCTCTACTATTACTTGTGCTACTGTTTTGTCTACCCAGCTAAAAGCCAAAGATAGACTGTGGAATCTTGCTTACTTTTCCTTTCTGCACTTTGCTTCTCTTCTAGTATGTCCTAGTTAGATTTCAAGCCTCAACAAAAACATACTTTATTTTGTTGCTTCAGTTTCTCATTCTTGTCTACTTTTACTTATATTTCTACAGTCAAAATGTTCTCTTCCTCTTTTAAATTAATGCATCTCTATATATGTACACTGTCACTCACTTGTCGTGTACTTGCTAACTTATGAATCACAAACCCTCGTGTCCCATATATGTGATTGTGTTCCTTTGGCTGGTTTATAATCATGCCAACATCAGCTATTGTTGTGCATGACCAAACCAGACTCCCGCTAGGGTCATGTGCTTACAGACAATGTATCCCCAAAATCCCTTGACCCCTTTTGTATGACCGTTGATTAGTTTGATTTTAACTACTACAATAGTTTTCAAATCACCCTTACCACTTGCTATTTCCAACCCAATTTTAATAAATCTCTTTCAAACTATGCTTTGCACTTCCACTATGTTCTTAGAATGTAGGTTCTGCTCCACTTGTGTGAGCCTTGCCTTGAGAGCCTTGAGCTCCCTTTGAACTTGGACACATAACGGCTGGTCCTTCCCCACTGCAATCATTCTGTTTGGTTATGCAAATCTGGGGGTGTGAGCATTGCTTGAGATCCCTCGATGTCCGTAGGAAACTCTGACATACCCAGTTTTGGGAACGACTTTGAAATTTTGGCATTGAAGTGGTTTATTACATATCTTAGAGAGGAAGTCAATATCATGCTTCCTTTTGTTTGTAATTTCTTATTTCTGCATTTCTTTTGTAATTCAATCATTTGGCCTGTAATTATTTGTATACAATATTTGGGTGGGTAGTTTTATATTATGGGTAGATTGGGTAGATAACATTCTTATAGGGTCTATTTTAATTCCAAACATGGCATGTTAGATATCATGCATATAGGATCTACTCTGGTTTAAAATGCATTTTGCATGCTTCACTTTTACACAATTAGAAACCATGTCTATAGGATCTAACTAGCTTTAAAAATAGAGATCATGCTTATAGGGTTTAAATCAGTTGAAGTTCAATTTTCATTACACCACCTATCCAGATTTGTTTCCCTTAGAAATCATGCCTATATGTCCCAAGTCAGTGTTAATAACTAGATACCCTGCCTATAGGATTTAAAATCAGCCATAATTAGATATCATGCCTATAAGATCAAAAACCAATTTAGTTAGGAATCAATTTGACTCGTTCCTTTCTCAATTAGATTAAATAACCTACTCTTTTTGTGTTAATCAATATCATTAGAAAGCATTCCGATAGGATCCAAATCGCATGTTTTAAATTAATCAGTACTCCACTGCATTTCTTAATTAATGTAGACATCATGCTCATAGGATATCATTATTATGCCTAGGCAAGCTTTAGGTAATAATAAAACTTTTGGAACCACCCATGTTTAGCTATCAACTGCTACAACTAGCAGACACACTTGATTCATACTTCTTTTCTGAGTTATATAATGAATCTGGTTCTAACATAAACACATTATATTCTATTTTAAAAATTAGACCATAACTGTGTTTAAGTTATGCTATTTATATGGATTATTTGCCGAGGTATACCAGAGCCTTTAATTGTTTATAAGTTTCCCTTATACATGTTCTAGTTTTTATATCTCGCCTTATAATTATACCTTGAAACCTAAGGGTCCACCTAGAACCTCCCTCTTATAGGAATATGAGTCCTCAAATTCCTCCGGGGTTGACAGGAATGAGACGGGTAACAGCATACAATAGAGATCGAGACCAATCATCTCTTTAATACCTTTACGGGTTGGGCAGGGTAGATATAGATATGATGACCGATGCGCTAATACCATGTGTAGCCCCTCTCTTGAGGAGTGATTACCGGGTATTACATTGATATGATTCATATTAAAAAATAACCTAGGACCCCCTTTTCATTCATCAGCATGCTTAGATTGTAACTTTTTTCAAAACCTTCCTTTTTTATTTTTTCTAAACAAACACTTGTGTATTAAAAAAATCAAAATCCCCTATTACTTGAGCCTTATTTTATTACTTGTTAATTGCATGAATTCACAAAATTATATGGCGAGGAACCACACCAGTGGATCCTAAGAGGTGCCTAACACCTTCCTATTGGGATAATTTCAAGTCCTAACCCTATCTTTGGTTATCAAACATTGTTGTAGTTGAACCCCATATGTGCCCTAATGTACCTTAAAATTGTTAGGTGGAAACTTTTCAAAATTGCAAAACCCCTTTCCCAAAAGAAAAGATTCATCCCAACCGAACGTCATAAACCCGATTTCGCAAGAAAAGGGGGCACGACACCTACTATTCATTATGACTTTCCCAATCTTCCACTAAAATCACTGATCCAAAAAATGCATTTACAAAAACACTTTTGTAAACCTAGGATTAACTCTAATCCTGTTGTGGCATTATAACCTCAACTGTTGCGATAACTTCTAGTTAACTTTAACTTGAACACTCTAACTACCTAGTATAACTGATTCTGTTAAAGCGGGAAGGTACAATGTAAAATCACCTACTACAATTGAACTAGAATAAAAGATAGACACTTGGAACTGGTTCTTCTATCTTATCCATATATCTTCAGGGTTGCACGCTTGAATCACACGTAAATTGCTTGCAAAATTGCCTTGCTATTTTTCTCTCAATTTACGTTTAATTTTTGCTTATGTGCATTACCTGTAAAAGAGAACACCACTCAAACTTAATATGTTGGTAATTAGAGATTGACTAGGACACATATGCTACTCTTCTATCGTAGAAGAGTTCTAGTTGATCTCATACTCTAACACTATCCTCTTCCTGAATTGTGTTCTCTTCGTGTAAGGAGTCTTTCTCTCCATATCTACTTATGCAACCTTTTTTATTAGATTAGGATATATTGCTTCTTATAACATAGATTTATGTCCTTCACATGCATCTCACGTGTTTGGGTTGATCATGACTGTGCTACACAATATGGACCTGGTCCATGTATTAGTTTTTTTTGTCAGTCTTCAAAACTTTACTTTTTCTTGGTCTAACAAATTCCTCATTTTTAATGATTACAAACTCCGTGCATTTTACTTACTTGGTCCCTATATGAACTTAGCGTAACCATCAATACAAAGTTTAGAAAATTCACTTATAATTAACGACTAGGTTAATTAGGTTATAAACATCATTTATTCATAATATGTAAAGCACAATATCTCTTCCCCCTTTTGGCATCATCGAAAAGTTTCATACATTAAGTGTGAGTCCTAGATGTTAATAAGTACTCATGGTCACTAGGGAAAACTTCAAGTGCAATATCACTAATCACGCAAACTTATTTAATCTATCAAGGAAATATTTACATTGAACAAGAGCCAAAAAAACACATATCATTGATAGAAGATATGTTGCTACCACAATCCTTAACTAGAAAGCAAAAATATTCAAAACATGAGCAAAAAGAAAGAAATATCCTTAATTCGGGTCACTAAAGGTACTAGACGGGATAAGGAGATAAAGGCTAGAATTCCTAAGGTTTGGGGGACCTAGAGGATTGGTTTTGGGCTTGAGAAGATTCAAAGTATTGTGAATAATTCCATCATTCTTCTAATGTTCCTTGGAAAGCTCAGTTCTGAGAGCATCCCTCTTAGATTCAACCTCTGCCACATAAGCCTTTAGCCTATGTATCTCAGTATCCTTGACTTCACTTTCCTGTACAAGAGCCCTGACTTTACTGTTGATAGGTGTCTTCACGGATGAACTTGGTTCATTTTTGATGGCATTGACTGAATAGTCACAAGAAAGCAGAGTATTAATACCAATGTAATCCTTGTTTGAGGCCATTTCCCATTTCTTCAAAGGCACATTGCACCTATCGTGAACCGTAGTAAGATAAGTCGTAGGTGGTAGCATGAGCGTTGGAGCCATTGATAACCGTATCCACTAACTTGATGATGAATGCAAGCCAGTTAATTTGCCTTCCACTTTCAAGCACTCCATCAAAACTAAGTCTATATAATATGAAGTATGCCTTCTCTCATGCCTTGGTAGTAGAAACTTGTTCACAAACGCAAAAAGTACATTATGTTGTGGATTCATTAAAATCTTGTGCACAAACATGGCCCTATTCACAATGTCAACATCACATAAGTTCTTAGTGAGTGTAAGGGCATGGAAGGGAATCCAGACATGGCCATCTCTATATGGTATAATCGTCATATCCCTCAGCATGGATGTCTAAAATTTCACCTTTTTCTCACCATCAAATGTAACTTGAACGCATTTAACTTTGCTCGTAACTCTGCCATCTTTTAGTTCAGCATTTACCATGAATTCAATGATTTCATTTCTGGCTAGTCTCTCATCCATATGAATGACCATGTCCCTCCAGCCCTGAACAACTATGGTGTCTACCAAACGAACCATTCTTGGTTCCACCAAATCTTTAAGCAATCTTCCCTTTAAAATTTTCTTCTTACAATACTTGGAAAGCTTGTCTTGTCCACCATCAATCTCATTTTATTCGTCACCACACCATTCATATTCTTCATAAACTCTAACTTGTTTACCATTTACTTTAGACCTTGTCCTCTTGGCCAATACAAGTTTAGAAGCCTCAGACACGGAGGAGGACTTCTTGGAAGAAGTGTTGGTCTTTTTGGGCTTGGAGATCTGATCCTCATGTGTTGTAACTTTTTCCTGATAGACCTATTCCATCTCTTCGACATCAACAGCTTCTGAGGCTCTGCAACCTTACCTTATCCTTTATCCATCCTTTTTTTCTTATTTTAAGCCAAAGCCGGTTGTAGGTCTCTTTTACTCTATTTCACCCTGCTTTTTGTTGCTCTTCCCTTTGGCAAGGAAGTTTCAGTAGTTGTTGGGGAGGAAGCCTTTTCTTTCTTGGAATTTTTAGCAACACTAGGGTGTTTTGTTATGGGAGTTCTTCTTCTCTTTGGATCCAAACATTGACCCACCTTTATCAAAAGTTCCTCTTCAATTGATGAACCAAATTTATCTCTATGTGACCTTAGATTAAATATCCCCTAAGAAGCCTCCCCTAAGCCACTTACTCCTAACTTCTTGCCATTTTCATCAACACTTTTTTGTTTAACCCCACAAATAGCAGGAACAAACAATTCAGCAGTGGGTGAATGATCAACCACTCCTTTCCCTTTTACCTTCACTTCACCACATTCACCCTGTCTCTCATTTTCTTTTATAGATTTCTTTTTACCTCCACTTCTACCTAACTCAGCTAACTCCACATCCCTTATCGGTCCAACTAACACAAACATATGTTCTACATTTTTATTCAGAGAAGTACTCACCTTAGAAGGAGATTTTTGCGCCTTGTCAGAGTCAGAAGATCCAGGTTCTTCTCCCTCACTAGCAGATTTAAAAGAATCAGACTCAAGGATAGAATCGGAATCATAGACCTAAATGTCCATTAATTTCTCATTCAGCATCTTTGAAAGAGCACCAGAAGCCACTGTTTTTCGAGCAAGCATTTTTACTCTTCTTCTCCTGGGTTGGGGAGTGGTTAGGTGGAGGAGGGATAGATGAATCAAAGGGAGTAGGCTATGGAGGAGTTCCAGTGCTGCAACAATTACAGGGGCATCAAATTAATTAGCCACATGATGAAGGTTTGGGAGAGGGTGATTGAGGCGCGGGTGAGGGAGGCGACAACCATATCTGGGAATCAGTTCGGTTTCATGCCGGGACACTCCACCACAGAGGCGATTCACCTAGTCAGGCGGATGGCGGAACAATTCAGGGATAAGAAGAAGGACCTTCATATGGTGCTTATCGACTTGGAGAAGGCGTATGATAAGGTCCCGAGGGAGGTGCTATGGAGGTGCTTGGAGGCGAAGAGTGTGCCAGAAGCCTATATCAGAGTAATCAAGGACATGTATAGTGGAGCTAAGTCTAGGGTTAGGACGGTGGGGGGCGAATCTGACCATTTTCCTGTGGTAATGGGGCTCCATCAAGGATCGGTGCTGAGCCCCCTGTTGTTCGCCTTAGTGATGGATGCTCTGACCCGTCATATCCAAGGGGATGTGCCTTGGTGTATGCTCTTTGCTGATGATATAATATTGATAGACGAGACGAGGGCTGGTGTTAGTGAAAGGTTAGAGATATGGAGACAGACCCTTGAGTCTAAGGGTTTCAAAATTAGCAGATCTAAGACAGAATATCTGAAGTGCAAGTTTGGTGACGAGCCGAGTGGGGTAGGCGGGGAAGTGATGCTTGGTTCCCAGGCCATCGCCAAGAGGGACAGTGTGAGATATCTTTGGTCTGTGATCCAGGGGGACGGAGAGATTGACGGGGACGTCACCCATCGGATAGGAGCGGGGTGGTCAAAGTGGAGGCTCGCTTCAGGGGTCCTGTGTGACAAGAAAATTCCACACAAACTAAAGGGGAAATTCTACAGAGCCGTGGTTAGACCTCCGATGTTGTGTGGGGCGGAGTGCTGGCCCGTGAAGAACTCGCATGCGCAGAGAATGAAGGTTGCGTTGATGAGGATGCATAGGTGGATGTGTGGGCACACCAGGCTGGATAGGATCAAGAATGAAGTTATTCGGCAGAAGGTAGGGGTGGCCCCGGTGGACGAGAAGATGCGGGAAGCGAGGTTGCGGTGGTTCGGGCATGTTCGGAGGAGGGGCCCCGATGCCCCGGTGAGGAGCTGCGAGCGGTTGGAGATTGTTGGTGGTCGGCGAGGGAGAGGGAGGCCTAAGAAGCATTGGGGAGAGGTGATTAGGCAGGACATGGCCAGAATGCAGGTTTCCGAGGACATGACCCTTGATAGGGGAGTCTGGAGGTCTAGAATCAGGATTGTAGGTTAGGGGCTCTTAGGTGATTAGTGTTTTAGTATGGTAGTACTGCTTGTTATTATTGCATGCGACTGTATTTATGTTGCTTATGTTTTCATAATTATTTACGTTACTTTTGTGGGAGCACCTACGCTTTATTATTTGGTTCTGTCTTGCTCATGTTTCTAATTTTACCTTTGTTTCTTAATGCAGCTTTCCCATTTGAAATATCTATATAGATATTCACACAAGTGCATATTTCCTAGCCATTTTTTTTTATCATTGTGCATTTTGAGCTGGTCCCATTAGGTGAACTCAATCATCCTTAATTCTAACAAGTTCATTTCAAAGCTTTCTCTACTCAAAGCTTTAGGAAAGATGTCAGTAGTTTGTTTATCAGTAGCACAGAATTCTATGGTAATCAATCTTTTCTCATAGTTATATCTTAAGAAGAGATGTCTAATATCTATGTTCTTAGTCCTCTTATGATGAGTATCGTTCTTTATCATACTTATAGCACTAGTGTTATCACAGAAGTTAGGAATGCAGAAACCTTCAGTACCAAAATCTATCAATTGTTGTTTGATCCACAACAATTGAGCACAACAAGCAACAACAATATATTCATCCTTAGTAGTGGATAATCTTTTTAGTAGCCCATGATACAATAGATGAACCAAGAAAATGAGCCATACTTAACGAACTTTTTCTATCCATACGAAAACCTACATAGTCAACATCAACATACCCTACTAGATTAAAATTACTACCTTTAGGGTACCTAAGACAAATATCAGTTGTGCCTTCCAAATATCTCAGTATCCTCTTGACGGTAGTCAAGTGAGATCCCTTAGAATTTTCCAGAAAACGAGCACAAAGCCCTACACTGAAAACTATATCAAGTTTGCTAGTAGTAAGATACAAATGTGAACCAATCATACACCGATACAACTTCTGATCAACATATGAACCAAGTTCATCTATGTCTAATTAGTAGTTATTTGCAATGGGTGTGTCTATTTCCTTTGATTCATCAACAATTTTAAAATTATTAATCAACTCTTTTGCATATTTCTTCTGATGGATCATGGTTCCATTTGGGTTTCATTTGATCTATAAGCCTAAGAAAAAGTCAAGCTCACCTATCATACTCATTTCTAACTCACTCCCCATTAATTTGGTAAAATCCTTACTCAGTTTGTTAGTGGTTGCCTCAAAAGCTATGCAACATATATTTGTCCCACAAGAAGATCCTTGCCTTTTTTTCTCTCTGTAATAGAGTATTGTCAATTTTACCTCTTTTGTTGCCATGTTTAAGCAGAAATTTTGAAAGTTGTTCATACCATGCTCTAAAGGCTTGGCTGAATCCATAGAGTGTCTTGTCTAATTTGTACACATGTTCCGAACAATACTTGCTCTCAAACCGTGGAAGTTGTTTGAAAAACAATTTTTCCTTTAGGTGCTTATTCACGAAGGCACTTTTGACATTCATTCGATAGAGAATGAATTCCATGTGTGCTGCAAAAATTATGAGGAGTCTTATTGCCTCTAGACTTGCAACTCAATCAAAGGTCTCATCATAAGCTATACCCTCCACTTGGCTATAAAATTGGACCACCAGTCTTGCCTTATTTCTTCTAACTATTCCATCTTCATCAAGCTTTTTTCTGAAGACCCATTTCGTGCCAATTACTGATATATCCTTGGATCTTCGAACTAGATGCACTTGACTTCTTTCAAACTGATTGAGTTTATCTTGCAGTACATTTACCTAATCTACATCCTACAAAGCCTCAACAACATTTTAAGGTTCAATAAAAGATAAGAAAACTTCAAAAGCACACAACTTCTTTAATTGTGATGTAGCTTTAACACCGGATAGTGTATGAATGATTATTTTCTCAATGGGATAAGAACTTTGATGCTTGTCAGGTTTCACAACCAACAGATTTCTACTTGATATTTCTCCCATGTTCTGTTGCTGAGGAATAGGGTCATGAACATGTTCCTTAAAGGAATTGGTTTCAGTTCCTTTTTTTTTAGTTCCATCTGTCAGGTTACTGTGGATGGAAGAACCTATTCCATCACATGTTCCTTATTTTGGGGTAACGTTAGCTTCATCTGAGACTTCACTTAATTCTTTTACCAGCCTAATAGCTTCATCTTCATATTCCTGTCTCTTACAAATAATGTTAATTTCATCAAAAACCACATGTACACTATCTTCTACATACAAAGTTCTTTTGTTGTATACTTTATAAGCTTTTCTATATGAAGAATATCCCAAGAATATTCCCTCATCACTTCTGGGATCAAACTAAACTAGGGAATCATTTCCATTATTGTGTACAAAGCACTTACACCAAATGACCTAAGATGGGATATATTTTGTATTCTCCCTTTCATTAACTCATAAGGAGTCTTACCTACAGGAGGTCTAGTCATGCATCTATTAATGATGTAACATGCAGTATTTACAGCCTCTGCCTAGAAACTATTGGGAAGTTTAATCGAATGAAGTATAGACCTAGACATATCTTGAAGAGTCCTATTCTTTCTATCAACTACTCCATTTTGTTGATGAGTCCTAGGGGTCAAAAGTTATGATCTATATCATGCTCATCACAAAATTCAGCAAAGTTAGCATTTTCAAATTCGTTTCCATGATCAAACCTGATTAACGTAAGTGGATTAACTAGTTGTTTCTGAGTTTTTCTAACAAAGTCAGTAAACATGTCAAATGCTTCATCTTTAAATGTTAAAAAACTATATCCAGGTAAACCTAGAGTAATCATAAACAAGTACCATCACATATTTCTTGCCACCTTTGATCAATGTTCTCAAAACACCACAGAGATCCAGATGAACCAGTTCTATCGTCCTAGTTGTACTTACCATTTTCGCGCCTTTAAAAGATGATCTTACCTGCTACTCTTTTGCATAAGCCTCAGAAACTTTGTCTTCCTTGAACTTGATGTTAGGTAACCCTCTGACTGGGTCCTTGGAGACTAATATGTCAAATTGATTCATACTTGTATGACCAAGTCTTTTGTGCCACAGGACTGAATCGTTATCCAACACACTCAAGCAAGTGAGTTTATTTTCTCAAAGAGTAAACAAAAATACAGTGTAAATATAGGTAACTCTTTTTCCCTGCAAAACAATCTTGTCAGTGGTAAGATTAATCACAAATTATTTGGTATAGGTAAATGCTATAAGATTACCTATGTCACATAGTTGTGATATGCTGATTAGGCTATATTTCAAGCCATATATCAACTAGACATTATTAATGGAATGTAAATCTGTGTTACCTACCATTTCAAGCCCCAATAATCTCACATTTCTTCCCATTTCAAAATGATACATTAACTCCTTTTAATTCCTAAGGTGAAAGGAACTGGTTCTTGCTTCCAGTCATATGTTTTTAGGAGCCACTATCCATGTACCATATTTAGCTATTTCCCTTCACTTGGACGTGTTAAAAGAAATCTGGGGTTAGTCTTAGGAATCCAAACTAGTTTGGGTCCCTTTCTATAGGCATAAGGGTAAATTAAATTCCTTTTGTCTCATCCAGGCAGCCTATATTTTCTTGAACAAAGGGTTTGTTCTTTTGTGTGGTCTTTTCTTCTGCATTACATTCCCTTTTGTAATGACCAATCTTGCCACAATGTGTAGAGATTTTATTTTAAGTAAGGGTGATGTACTTGCTTTTGGGATCCCACTTAGGTGCTTAGGTCCCATAGCCAAGTCTTCTCTTTTTACTACTGTGGTGTTCTTGTAGCGGGGATAGTGTATTAGAAGCCTTATTCCATTTGCAAGTCCTATCTAGTTCATGCTTTACCTTCCCTAGGTCTTCTTTTAACACTCTTATTTGTTCATCTTTCTTGTACATCTCATCCTTCATTTTTCCTAGATTTTCTTCTAAGGTTATATGTGTGTGATCAACATCTTGTTACTAGTTCCTAATTTCAGTTTTATATTTTCAGACCTAATTTGTAAGACACTGGTGTCAAGTTCAAGAACTTGTTTCTTTAACTCAACAATTTTACTGTCACTCTCATTAGCGCTATATTCTAGATTTTGCATTTGGCTTTTAAGATCACACACTGCCTAGACATTAGTTCCTTCTCATTGCTTACTACCTCAGACTCATCCATGAATCTAGCAATAATTTAGATAACTTTTCTTCAGATAAAAATTTAATCTTGTCTTTTAGATGAATCACACTTACCTCTTGTTCATCATCTGCTTCTCGGATGGACATAAGTTCTTGTTCATCCATAGCTTTATCTTCTCAATTCTCATTTGATGTTTCTCCCCAAGCAGTAACCATAGCCTATGTTGATACTTTTTTCCTTTTGGGTTGAACAAATTCCTTCTTCTTGTTCCTTCGCTTGGCCCTTTCCTTCTTCCATTCAATTTTCTACTGAGGACAATTCTTGATCATATGGTCAGTCTTTCCAAATTTGTAGCAGCCCTTATTGGTCTGTTTTTTAGGAGCCCTTGGTTTGTTGAAGGTTATACCTCTTGAAGAACCCTTTCCTCTGATCGGGTAATTTTCGAAGTCCATTGCGGTCATGACAATTTAATGATTATCTACATCTGCACCTTCAGCTATTCTGAGAGCCAGACTCCTTTCCTTCTTGGGTGCGTCCATTTTCATGGTTTACCTTCTAAGTTCATAGGATGTGAGATATCCAATCAGTTCATCCAACTTGAGAGTAGCAATATTCTTTAATTCCGGAATAGAGGTGATTTTGGTTTCCCAGGTTTGGTAAGTCCCTTGTCAAGATTTTCTCACCCTTGAATTCTTCAAGGATAATTCACCCAAGTGATTTAAGTTCAGTTGTTAGTGTTGTGAACCTTATAGTTTCTCCTTTCTTCGTAGTGAAATTCTCATATTGAGAATATAGCAGTGTTCCTCTTGATATCTTTACTTGAGGAGTTCCTTCACGAACAACTACTAAATTGTCCCATATCTCTTTAGATGTGGTACAACTTTGAATCCTGCTATACTGATTTCGAGCTAGTCCACACACAAGCCATTTCTTGGCCTTGGTATTCTTTTCCCATTTCTTAAAATCTTCAACAGTGTAGTCAGCTCTTGTCTTAGGCACGTCCACTCCTTAACATTCTTCTTTGTGGTATCCAGGAGACCATCAGTGACTATGTCCCAGAGTTTATAGTCTTCGCCTACGATGTGGTCTCTCATCATGTTCTTCCACCAAGAATACTACTGACCATTAAAGAGTGGGGTCCTAGCAGTGAATTTCCCTTCCCAGTTTCCAGGTGGTGCATTCATCTTGATCTTTTCCTAAGGTGTTACCTCTTCAAGGATAACCCCTTCTAATACTAATTGATATTTTATACTTAAATACTACCCAATTTTCGCTTAACTTTATTATAGAAGGACATGGTTCTTCTATTTGATTCAACTACCACTACTTGTGGAATAATAAGTAAAGAAAATAAATAACACGGAGATTTTTATGTGGAAATCACATGGCTCTAATGGTGAAAAAACTACGACCTACTACTCAGTAGGATTTTCTAAAACATCCACTAAAATCACTAAGCCAAAAACTCTATTTACAAACACTCTTTTGTAAACCTATGATTAACTGTAATCCCGTTCTGGTACACAACCTCAACTATTGTGACAACTTCATGCTAACTCTAACATTAACACTTTAAGTACCTAATATAATTACTTCTATAAAAGCTAAAAGTTACAACGTAAAATCACCTACTAAAATTGAACTAAAATAAAAGATAGACACTTTAACTAGTTCTTCTATCTTGTTCAAGTAGCTTCAGGATTGCACGCTTGAATCACACGTAAATTGCATGTAAAATTGCCTTGACATTTTGCTCTCAATTTAAGCTTCACTTATACTTATGTTCTTTACTTATAAAAGATAACAACAGTGACATTTAAGCTAAGTAATTAGAGATTGACTCGAATACAGAAGCTACTTTTCTATGATATAAGTGTTCTAGTGGATCTCATATTCTAACACTAACCTCTTCCTTAAATATGTTCTCTTTGTGTAAGGAGTCTTTCTCTCCTTACCCAATTATGCAACATTTTCTATAAGCTCAGGAGGTATTGCTTCTGATAGGTTATATTTATCTCCTTCACGTGCATCTGACATGTTTGGGTTGGTCATGACTATGCAAAACATGATTGACCTGGTCCATGTCTGAGTTCTTTTATCACTCTTCAAAACATCACCTTTACTAGGGCTAACATACTATCTATGTAGCCTAGATATTTGACGCAATTGGAGGCTTGGGGGACGTCATTTGATCCTGTTTCAAGCTCCCTATAGATAACTTCTTCTTTTTTCTTTATTTGTTTATGTAATTTATTCAGCTGGTCTACAATAATTATTTGTAAACAACATTTGAGTAATTAGTGAAAAAGGCTTGGTAACTACATATTTGTTAGATAACTCGTGTAGATACCATGCCTATAGGATAGTGTTAATACATTCGCTATGTTTGCATTGTTTTCACAAAATTAGAAGTCATGCTTATGGGATCTAAATGTATTCAACACTAGAAACCACGACTATAGGGTTAAAATCAACTTTACAATTAGATGTCATGCATATAGGATAATGTTAATACAACTGCTATGTCTGCTTTGTTTTTACGAAATTAAAAATCATTCCTCTAAGTTAAAAAAACAGTTCTTAACAAACAGATCATGCCTATATGAATTAAAATCAGAAATCCTGCCTATAGAAGATAAAATTAATTTAGTTAAACAAATCAATTTAATCCATGTTTGTTCCTTCTGAATTGGTTTAATCGACTGTCCGCTCCTTTAAATTAGTTTTCAAACACTTCCCTAATTTACTACCACTAGAAATCATGTCTATTGGATCTCAAGTATCCCTTCAAAACTATTTGTTGTTTTATTTCATCAATGTAGATATCATGCTCTTAGGACATTACTGTTCCGCATTTAGGCAAGCCTATAGGGCGATTCAAATTCTGCAACTCTGAAATTGTGCTTTTGTTTTTTAAATCTGTCCAGATTACATAGGTTTAAATCCATATGAAAGCCAAATAGGATTTTGTCACTTTCTAGTAATTCAATATTGTATAATCCCTGCTCTACTAGATATCATGTGCTAGGATTTTCTCTTAAGATACTTGACTGTTGTTTGAAGACGTGCATTTACTTGTTATATATGTGGAGGTAACTGTGGGACAATTATTTGTTTCCTTTAAAAGTGGTTCTAACTATTCTTGATTGACACCTAGACTATTATCTTTTTTGGAAACAGCCTCTCTACCTAAGGGTAGGGGTAAGGTCTGCGTACACACTACCCTCCCCAGACCCCACTAAATGAGATTATACTTGGTTGTTGTTGTTGTTGTTGTTGTAGGATGGTCTAGAACTTTCCAAAATTAGAGGTTATAAAATACCTCCGGGGCCACAAGGAAAGGAAGGGTACTGCACGTATAAGACATTTTAATGTTACTAGAATGCTCAAGGCTATTACCAAGGAGAGCGAATTGGATATAAAGTTACATGATAACTATGCGCTAATGTCAAGTGTAGCCCCTTATTGAGAAGTGTTTATCGGGAATTGTTTGGGGTGATCCCATAGGCTAACCAACCTAAGACCGCCTCTCCCAATTCCCGATGTTTAAACTATACTCGAGTCATAGAATGTCCAACATGCTCTTATTTGCAAGTATGTGTTTAAACTATTTATCTCTTAAAGTAGTGCCTCATAAGTACAAGTTCGGTCTGGACCCACCGTTGTGGACTGAGAGGGGTGCCTAACACCTTCCCCTCAAGGTTATTTCCAACCCTTAACCTTAATCTCTAGTAATGTAACTAATCTAAAAGTTAATCACTCTAGGCGCCCTAATGCACCATAATCCATTAGGTGCGAATCTTCAAAATACCCAAATTCCCAAAAAGAAATGAGCTATTACCCCCCCCCCCTGAACCTTGAAACCCGCACTTTCCCTGTCAAAAAGGAGAAAATGGGGTGTGACAGCATGGCGACACCGCTGGGGATATCTTAGGTTCTTACCATAATGAACATATTTTATGAATTAGTCCAAGCATGTTTCATCCCATACCCTTTCCCCTTCTTTGAATTTAGCTGCATATTTTAAGCATTTATGATTATTTATTCCTAAAACTGAATTGTCCCGTTGTTTTCTCTTCCATAACTGTCTTTCAATTATTTAAATATTGTATTTACTTGGAAATACTTGAATACATGCTATTTATTGCTACATAAATTATGCTCCACATCATAATCCACTCGTGCATATCAAATCCTATAGCAACATTTGATGAGTGGTTGCTCTCTTACTATTTATTACCCTTAAATTCAGAATGGCTTACTTTTGGTAAAACTAGTCAATCAGTGGTGCAGTCGATGGTTCAATGGTTTCCCCCTGAAGTTGTCCGCTTGAGGGTACCGGTCAAAACCCCCATAATAACCTTACCGTGGTAAAAGTTATGCATGCATTATGGTAAAACCTAGGAGGATCAATATTTTGTTCACATAATGATCCTTTAAGATAAGCCTTATCAAAAAGTCCATCGGGTTTTCTATAATCCTACCGGACACAACCATGTACTGTGCATTAATTTCGAGAAATAAATGTCAATATGATAATCATAACTGCATAAATAGTCGAGTCTGGTGGTTGAAGGCCTAACCCTTTTGTTTTGCAGAATATGAGGCACGAGGTCCCCCGATTCAGTATGGTTAGTAACTTCCCACCATTACAGCTAGATTGGTGGGAGGACCTTTCCTTATGTGAAAAGAAACATGTAAGAAAGAACCTCGGTAACATGCCTTCCCTACTAGACATTGAGCCACAGCAAGTTGATCGAGGCTTCCACTTTATTCCGGGATAGTGAAAGGGTCGTGTTCAATTTCGGTGACATAGAAATGAAACCACTTCTAAATGAAATTAGAGGGCTTGCGAGATTGACTTGGGATAGTCCCATGTTATGGGTTCCAGAGAACCATACCGGTGAAGGATTTTTGAATATGATGGGGCAAAGAAAAATGTTGTCCTGGTATAACTGAAAGAAATCTTACGTACACTTCGAATATCTATATGAGAAGTATGGGGATAGCAAGTCCTATCGTGCCTACAATGATGAGCTCTCTCTCACTTCTCTAGGCCATATCCACCGTAGAGTGTTCGTGTTGATTATATGCTTCTTAGTCCTAATAGTATTCCCAAAAAAAAGGGAAAAATCCACATTAGGTTGACCATGTTATCCAAGACTTTCATGGATGGGATTAACGAACAGACATGCACTTTAGTCCCCATTAGTATAGCCGACATCTATAGGGATCTGGAGCGCTATCAAAGAGGGGTCATGCATTTCGAGGATTGAAACTTGCTGCTGCTGTTGTGTTTGTTGGAATATTTCCAAAAGTGTCACTATCACCAAGCATTTCTCCGAAGGGCTTGGAATGACCATATTACCATTCATCACCCCAAGTGGATGACTTACATTCCAGACAGGTTTGCTCAGACGGAATGTTCCAAAGAATGGGCAAAGTTCATTTCGGATAGGTTTGCTCAGATGAAAGTTCCAAAGAATGGGTAAAGTTCTTCGATAATCTAATCCAAGAACAAGTGAAATGGATGTTTGAATGGTTACCAACAGACGAATTCGTCATCAGATCTAGGGATGCTCCACACTTTGTGTTGATCGGGTTGAGAAGGATGTACCCTATGTCCCTATCCGAGATATGAGGCCAGCAGGCAGGAAACAGGTTGTACCAAGGGATTCCAAGATTAGAAATTTCAGGGCATACTTTAAAGACAATGATATCCTTTACAAATGCCAAGCTCAACACATATCGCACTGCAAGATTTATGTGGAAAAGAACACCATCGAGCAAGACAGGTATCATGCAGGGTGCGAACCTCCCTATCCATCATTGTTGGAAGAAATCAAAAAGGAATAGTAATGCTAGGGGCCAGTCGGGGAAATAGAATAATAGATGAAGAAGCTGAAGCTCCAGTAAAATACAATAGGCTACAAAAACGGGTCCACGACTCTAAGAATGAGCACCAGGAAATACATGAGAGCAATGTAAGGTTGATCAACGAACAGAAAGAAATGGCAGTTACATCCAACATGGAGTTGGAATATCTGGAGCGAGAAATAGTGGAACTAGAATGTAAATTGATAGAGAGGATCAAGGATTGCCAGATCGTTGAAGGAGCTAAAGGAGGTCATCTGGTTAGAGCCTACTTGTTGTTGGAGTCAAGAAGATAGAATTTAGGGAAGGTTTTTCTGGGACCAAATAGGATATATTTATTTGCTTTCCTAATACGTAAGTGCATGTAGTAACTTATTTTTATCTTAGTGTCTTTTTGGGATTCCTATATTTTCATATTATGAAATGAAGAATTTATTGGCATTCAATGTTCTCCAAAACTATTTTTCGCTGGGCCTACCTCAGGCACAACAAGATTCCCCAAATTAAGACACGAATTTGCAGAATATGTGTTTAAATATAACAATCATTTCAAAATCCTCACTGACTTGTTACCTTTTTGTTTTTCCTTACTTTTAATTGTTCCCATCCCCTAAGGTTGTTGGCCGCATCAGTGTATCATACAAGATCTATAGGCCCTCCACCACATCATGCTCCAAGCAATATAAAAGGCAAAGGAAAGGCAAAAATGGATGATTTAAGTGGCATCCGAAAGGAAAATGTTGAGAACACAAAAATTTCAGATGGACGGAGTACCCCTACACCGGATGACCTGGTATTGAGATGGGAACAAAAGATAACTGAATTGCAAGGAAAACTTGAGTTGGTTCGCAATTTGACAAATGTGTCGCACACCGGGAATGTCCTTGACATCAACCAACAGAAACAAACAACCCAGGACCTCATCAAATCACACAAAACCAACAACCACAAAATCCTCGCACAGAAAATCAGTATGCGAATCCACTCCAAAATCCCAACCCATTACAAATACCAACTCTGTCACAACACCATAATCAACCAATTCAGTACCCATTAGCCACCACTTACCACACTCCCCAAAAGGCACCACCGCCCATTCCTGATCCCCGAAATTGCAACATTGTATGTCATCACACCCAAGTCACTATCACTAATCTGAGCAACGCTATATATGTGGAAAATGTCTCTTCCTTTATTCAACCAAACACTTATGAACAAAAATCCTCTTAAAAGGGCCAGTTTATTAAAAACATGGTTGTAGAGCTCAAGAAGTTGACAAGCCGTGTTCTAGGTATCGAAGGATTAAAAATAGTAGAAAGTTTGAACTATGAAGACTTACGCATACAGCCAGATGTAGAACTAACATAGGGGTAAAAACTCCCCAAGTTCGAGGTGTTCGACGGCATAGATGATCCAAGGTTCATTTGAAAAGTTATTGTGACAAGATTGTTGGGGTCGGAAAGGATGAAACGACACGGATGAAACTCATTATGATAATTCTCACTGTAGGTACGTTGTTCTAGTACATCAGCCAGGATTCCAAGAAATGGTCCAATTGTGTAAGTATGGCATCCAATTTCATGGATCGGTTCAAGTTCAACACAAAAATTGTACCAGATATTTTCTACATCCAGAATCTCAAGAAGAAAGTCATCAAGACCTTCTTTAAATACGCTACCCACAAAGCATCCAAAGTCAGACCATCATTAGATGAGGGAAAAATTAACAAGTTCTTCATTAGAGAACAAGATCCACAGTACAATGAAAGATTGATGATTATTGAATAAGTTCACCAATATCATCAAACTTGGGGAAAGAATCAAAAAAGGAATAAAATGAGGGATGTAACAATCATTTAGGCACTACAGGCCACGAATAAGGTATTACAATCAGGCGTCATATCAAAGAAGAAAGATGTTGAGACGGTGATGGTGGCTCAAAGCTCGAAATCCCCATATACATACCATACACCTCCACTTACATATCAGACACATCCACCTAGATATCAAACGCCTCCACCCATATATCAAACACCTCCATGCACGTAGCAGGCACCACAATTCAAATATAAACCCTCATTTTCCAGATACTCTCAAACAGCCACGGTACATCATACCTATCACTCCCAACCGTCTCATTTACAGTCTCCACAAACTCACCAAAATTATCCAAGACCAAACCCATCTTTGACCGCAAACCACCTAGACAACACACCACCATTGCTGATCCTATTGGTCAGTTGTAATAGAGGTTGAAGGTTGCTGGTTACATCACTCATGTTCCCACTGTTGCATTAGAAAATCCATCCCAATGGGTCAATCTGAACAAAACTTGTTACCATTCCGGTATAAAGGGGCACACTACTGTTGAGTGCCGAACATTGGAGGATGAGACCAAGACGTTAATTGAAAACAAGGTTATATAGGCGAAGGAAGCCATACCTAATGTCTGTTACAATCCCCTCCTTGATCATAGAGGTGATGGAGTACATGTGATAGAGACGAATAAAGAATGGGACCCTAAGGGGTCGATTGGGCTTATTCAACAAGGTGTCGACTTTAAAGTTGCAATCATACTTACTTCTATTGTGGTACAGACTCAGTCACCACACTACATTAGACCGTGAAATTAGAATGGCATCATCAGGAACTGATTATTCATGGAGATGGGAGTAACCCCATTTACACTAGTCAAACCATCCCAGCTATTGTGCATAGAAGAAGGCTAGGATGGGAAACCTATCATCACATTGAACATGCCAATGCCATTGAGAAAGATAAATAGCAGAGTAGTAAAATAGAAAACATATTGGTCTGGTCTGATATGAACCTGACAAAGGGTTGGGGAACAAGCTCCAAGGTATCACTAAACTGATACGGTGAAAAATCATGGTACCACCTTTGGGCTTGGATTTCAGTACACATGGAAAAAACACAATGATTGGTTGCCTACATAGCATAGACTGTATTACTCTCTTGAGCAACTAGTGCCATGCTTACAACAAGCTTTTCACCAAGCTGATACGAGAATGGGACTATAGAAGAGGAAGCATTAGTTGGGTTGAAGAATTTGTTCTTGGAGGATGAAGATATAGACTGTAGTATCGTAATTGAGGAGGAGGAGGAAGAAGGCCTCAATATTCAGACCGTAAAGAAGGGAGTTTCTCTCTAGAATTGGACAGCCATACCATCCCGAGCCCACCGAGTCCTTAGGTAGCTTGGTAGATTTTAGTTCTATATCCATTCTAGGCATTTATGATTTCCAGTAACTTTGTTTTAAGATTTATTTGTTTCAAAATAAATGCTCGGTTTATCGATCCATACTTTATCCGGATGAATTTTCAGTTTTAATCAAATGCATTTGCTCTTTATTATTTATTACTATTTTTTACACTTTTTCCTTTTCTACAATGTTATTATTACTTTTCCTGATGCATCAGTGACTGTGACATGTAGTGAGGCAATGCATCATGAGAATAGTGATTCAGATGAAGAAGATGAGTTACCCAAGGAAGTTGTTAGGGAGGTTGAAAAGTTTGAGAATAATCCTAAGTTCAATCTGGATGACACAAAAGTATTAAATTTGGGAGATGCTGAGACTATCAAGGAGACTCGCATTAGCATTCACTTGTCACTAGAGAAGGAAAAGTACGCTCGGTTACCAAAAGAGTATGTGGATATTTTCTCATTGTCATATGATGACATGACCGGTTTGAGCACGTCCATAGTGGCTCACAAGTATCCTACTAATCCCATGTGTTCGCTAGTGAAGTAGAAACTCAGAAAGTTTAAACCAGACATGTGTTTGAAAATCAAGGAGGAAATTACCAAGAAGATAAAAGCCGAAGTTCTTAGGGCGCTTGAGTACCCAACTTCATTATCTAACATTGTGCCATTTCTGAAGAATGATGGGAAGATCAGAGTATGTGTTCACTATCTAGATTTAAACAAAGCAAGTTCCAAGTACGACATCCCCCTACCAAACATACACATTTCTATAGACAACTACGCCAAGCATGAACTTGAATCATTTGTGGATTTCTTCGCGGGCTATCATCAGATCTGGATGAGTGAAGAAGATGTAGAGAAGACAACTTTTATTACACCTTGGGTGAATACTATTATAAGATGATGCCATTCGATTTGTATAATACTGGGGCCACTTACATGAGAGCCAAGACAACCATCTTCCGTGATATGATACATAAAGAAAAACAGGTGTATGTGGGCGATGTCATTATCAAGTCCAAGAGGGCCACAAATCACATAGCGGACTTGAGAAAGTTCTTTGACAGACTAAGGAGGTACAATTTGAAATTTAACCTCGCAAAGTGTGCTTTTGGGATTCCCATCGGAAAATTATTGTGATTCATTTTCAAACATCAAAGGATAGAGCAAGGTCTGTCTAAAGTCAAGGCTATTCAGGAGTTACCGCCACCTAGGAGCAAAAAGGACGTGATAAGCTTCATAGGACGTCTCAACTGAAGGTGTAGATGGGTGGGCTGGGCCAGGGTGGGTTGGGATTTTATGGACCCGTATGGGTTATGGTCCAGGACGGTTATGGGTTGAGGTTTACCAGGGTTAATGGGTTTGGGTTCATCTGGGTAAAATTTGAACTGTAAGGGTTACGGATTGAGGGGCCTGGGCTGGGCTAGGTTTAGTATTTTTTTTTGTATTTTGTATACCTATTGTAAGTTGTGTTAATACTGAGTATTAATATAAAGAATACAAGGAATGTGGGAAAAATTGTACTTATAAATTGCAAGTGCTACATATATTTCAAAATTCAAACTTACAAATTAAAGGATTTACATTTAGCAACAAGTAAATTGACCAAAAATGAGTAAATTCAAAGGGTTTGCATTGCCCTTGCAAGTTGTTCATAATCAACATGAATTGATTGTCCTTCTTGGGGAGCGCTAAATTCAGATGGGTTGCTATGCATTGCTTCATAATGAGTGACGGGTGTCTCCAAGTTGTTGTCTTTCTTGGCCAAATGCACTCTCTAATGCAACAGTTGAAATTGGCACATTCAGCACGTCGCGAGCCATAGCGAAAAGAACAGTAAATTGCTTTCCATTATCATGCCACCATCCCAACAGTGAAAATTCCTTTGTGCGAGGCTCTTTTTGCTTCTGCAAGTAGAATTGAATTTTATCAGTGTTCCTACTACTGGTTGGAGTGTTAGTAAATGTATAAAAAATATTAAAACTATCAAGGCCATCCACAATAGCAGAAGTGGTAGAGTGCATAGTGGGATTAACATTGCGTACAGTACGAGCAGCATCATGAATTATATTTCCATTATAATTAAATAATTGTTGTAAATATTGATTTAGCTTGTTCATACAATTCTATGAATCCGGGGTTTCAGTTTCTCCAATCTCCATATAAGTATATAAAGCATTCATTAATTGGTGACAATCAGACATCTTAATAGAAGGGTTTAAAATAACACCTACTAAATAAATCGGAGGAATTGAAAAGAAATATTTTTGGAATTTTGTTAGCATTTTTTCCACAACATCCTTATATTTTTTGCTTTCATGTTAAATTCAAAAAGTAAAAAAGAAAATTCAGCTATATGAACTAAAGCTATAGTAACAGTATGGTAATATGCTCCAGAAAACTCAATAATAGCGGCATAAAAATAATGTAAAAATTTAACATCATTAATTACATCCCAAGTAGTAGTTGTTAACATGTAGTTTGGATCGCTATAATGCGTACTATCAACTTCAATTATTCGGAATCTATATTTGTAGCAATATTTTAAACATATATATGTATAATTCAATCTAGTAACAATATTATCTGGCATAAATTTGGGTTTAAGGTTATACTGGACACCCTTATTCTTAAATTCCTTTATTCTAGATTGTCTATTATTTCCTTGAATAACACCAACTGCTCTTCTAAAATGAGTAATCTCAGTTGAAAATAAATCAAGGCCACTTTTAATAATAAAATTATAAACTGGACATGCACACCCAACCTGAAATATTTCATCAAGAGGTGGTTGCAAATGCAGTTTTAATATTGAAATTACGTTATTGTTGTTAGAACCATTATCAAAAGACATAGACAATACGTTTTTCTTGAGATCATAAAATTCAACAGCTTCACAAATAGTACTACTTATAAACGCAACAATATGAGTCTGATCTTCATTATATCTAAAAGCAATAATATATTTTTGCATACAAGTAGTATCATCTATCCAATGAGATGTAATAGTCAAATAAACATTTCCATTAACAAGATGGCCAATATCAGAAGTTAGAGAAAATCTACAAGGAATGTGGCTAAAAAATAACGTAGTTATGTTTGATATTGTCCATGAAGTCTAAAGATATCAGCTCTACAAGTAATTTTAGGGATACCTTAAATAAAGGATTGTAAATCCTTTGGAAATATATAACAAAATATGATGAAGAAGCAAAAGAAAAAGGTAGACAACCCAAATCAATAATTTTTGCTAACTCCTCGTGATCCTTTATTTTATCATATTTCACTAGACCTCCAGTTGTAAGGTTAAGAGTTTTTAGATTTCCATCACCATCAGCGCCCTATTCTATTGGATGCTCTGTTCTCATATGTCTACTAAGCGTCCTAGTCCCCCCTAAATTTCCTCTAGTCAAATGTTTATAATCACCTTTACAAAGTTTGCATACAACTCTATCAGTACCTTTTATTATTTCAAAAAAAAATTCAAACCTTACTTTTTTCTACGATTAGTAGTCGGAGCCACATGTTGTCTACTACTAGTGCCACGGCCACCATCCCTTGTAGCAACTCCAACACTACCAGCTCCACCACTAGTAGGTGTAGCTGGTATCTTATCTTCCATTCCTAACTTATTATCTTCTATTCCAAAATATTCTTGTAATTGTTTATAATCTTCATTATCATTAAGCGAATTTTGAAACATGTGTAAATGTTAATGGGGTATTATTACTACTAGATGATGAAGGACTACCTCTTTTTGAATTTTCCCTAGCAGTAACTTTTCTACATGCTCTTTTAGTAGCATTAAACATATTATAAAAATTAACGTAAAAGTTAAAATTAAATATGTAATTAAAATAGTAAATAAGAGAATGATTTGGACGGAGTGTACCGAATTTGACAATATATTGAACACTTGATTACGCAATTCCGATGTTACCACGAACAAAAGACACGCAAGTATTTCAATTTTGAAGTTCAATTGTTCAAACATCAAATTCGAATGATAAAATACGATAAATTCAATTCAAGAAAAAATAGACAAATAAAACTAGAAGATGAATTGAAGACTTGAAGTCTTAAAAATTGGAGAATGAGAGAATGAAAGAAATTGAGATTGTTAAATGAGAGTTGAATGAAGAATTGAAGATGGGGGAGGGTGGTTATTTATAGTTTTAAAAAAGGTTAAATTTTTAAATTAAAAAAAAAGGTTACATTTTTTAAAAAGGAGGCTAATTATACAATTAAAACATTGTGTAATGGATCCCTGCCAGGGGTGACCTTTGCTAACGGTTAGTGAGCCCCACTTATTTCAAAAAAAAAATTACAAAAAGTTATAGCCATTGTACAGGGCCGTTCCGGGCCGGTTAAACTGCTACATGATACTGTTCACGTGGACCGGGTTTGACCGCTTCGATTAACATGTAAAAAACCTAACAGACCAACCCCCTCTAGCCTTCCTACCAATCCCCACCCGGCCCCTATGTACCGCGTCGGTCCGGCTCCAGTTTTTTTCCAGTCCGCTTACGGGTAAACCCTGCCCGTTTAACACCTGTACTCGCAACTATATCAATCGATTCATAGCACAATCCAAGATCATATGTTAACCTATCTTGAAGATGCCGAGGAATCATTCCAAAACAAGTTGGAAAGAGGATTGTTAGAAATCTTTTAACAAGATCAATAAATACCTATTCACACCATTAGTGCTGGTCTCGCCAGAACCTGGACGATCTTTATTACTCTATCTATCTACATTTTTTGGCAAACCGCTAGGCAAGCGCCTAGGGCTAGGATTTTATTATTAAAACAATCAAATAAAGAGGAAAATACAAGATCTGAAGCCTTACGTAAAGAGGAAATAAAATTTGACAACTAATTTTTCCTATTACCAAAGTTAAGTGATATACTTAAACTTGGTATCACAATAAGCAAACTATAATTGAAAGAGTGATGCCAATCCTCGAAATTGGCATTAGCTCAATTACTTGCCGTCCTGCCAGTGAGATATCACCTTTCCTTCCTCAAGGGAATGAGCAGAAAGTGCTAATACCACACATAATGATCGTAATGAGTGGCATCGCATTATTACATGGCTGCGACATATGAATTTGAATTGAGAAATATATAGTAGAGACCCATGTAGGCACGTTGAAATTCGCCATCACTCTAAAATATGCGTGAATGAACCGAATTCAAAACTGCTCAATGAGCCATACCATGAAACATACTTCAGTGGAGAGACATGCGTCTGAGCTTGAATTATCCAACTGAATTTTTCAAATATCTATCTACATTAGATGGAGCCTTTGGATATGTTTTAGGACAATATGGCAAGACACAAAGGAAGGAGCAAGCCGTATACTTCTTGAGTAAGATGTTCACATCTTACGAAGCACGGTACTCTCTGTTGGAATGCACTTGCTCTGCTTTGACTTGGATAGCTCAAAAATTGAGGCGCTACTTTTGTGCCTGCACTACATACCTATTTTCCAGGATGGACCCTTTGAAGTAAATATTTTAGAAACCCATGTCGACTGGGAAGTTGGCTAAGTGGAAGATACTATTAAGTGAGTTTGATATCGTCTACGTAACTCAAAAAGGTGGTCAAAGGACACGCATTGGCAGTTCACCTTGCAAAAAATCCAGTGGGAGGAGCATACAAACCTTTAAAAACGTATTTTCCTTATGAAGAAGTGTCATTCATAGTGGAAGACATTACTGAAACATACGACGGTTGGAGGATGTTCTTTGATGGAGCTGCAAATTTCAAAAGAGTAGGCATCAGAGCAGTTTCGGTATCAAAAATAGGTCAGAATTATACGGTATCCACTAAACTTAGATTTCCCTACATCAACAATGTGTCGAAATAGGAAGTCTGCATACTAGGGCTCAACATGACAATCGACATGAACATTCAAGAGTTGCTGGTAATTGGTGATTCAGATTTGCTTGTGCACCAGGTACAAGGAGAGTGGGCCACCAACAACTCCGAGATATTACCATATTTGTACCATGTGCAGGACTTGAGAAAAAGATTCAAGAAGATAGAATTTGTACATGAGTCCAGAATTCAGAATGAGTTTGCCGATGCATTGGCCACCTTGTCATCTATGATACAATATCCAGATAAGAATTATATTTATCCCATTCCGGTGAATGTCCATAATCAGTCAGCATATTGTGCTCATGTTGAAGATGAGACGGATGTAAAGCCTTCGTTCCATGACATCAAGGAGTACTTATCAAAGGGAAAATATCAATAGCATGGAAATCTCACTAAAAAATTCACACTCCAGAGGTTGTCCAATCACTTCTTCCCCAACGGAGGAAACTTGTGCAGAAGAACCCCCGATTTGGTTTTACTAAGGTGTGTCGACACAAAGGAAGCTTCTAAGCTACTTAAAGATGTACATACCAGGACATGGGACCCGCACATAAATGGTTTTCTCTTGGCTAAGAAGACCATGGAGACAGACTGCATCCAGTATGCTGGCAAATGCTTTCAATGCAGGGTGCATATGGATATGATAAAAGTGTTGCCGAACGAGCTGATTGCAACAAGCTCACCTTGGCATTTTACAGCTTGGGCAATGGATTTCATTGGTCCGATTGAGCCCAATGCTTCAAACAGACATAGGTTTATTCTAGTAGCCATTGATCACTTCACGAAATAGGTAGAAGCTGCATCTACAAAGTTTGGTTGAAGAAAATCGTTGCAAATTTTTTCAAGGATCGCATTATTTTCCAATTCGGTGTTCCCGAATCCATTATTATTGATAATGCGGCCAATATCAACAATGATCTGATGAAAGCTATGTGTGAATCTTTTAAAATCAAGTACCAGAATTCCATAGCGTATAGATATCTGATGAATGTAGCCGTAGAAGCAGCCACCAAAAACATTAAGAAGGTACTAACGAAGATAGTAGAGAACCAATAACAATGGCACGGGAGGTTACCTTTTTCTCTATTGGGATACCGCATTATGGTTCGCACATCAACTGGGGAAACTCTTTACGATGTTTTGTGGTACTGAGGCAATCATGCTAGCCGAGGTAGAGATTCCTTCTTTAAGGATTAGTCAGGAAGTTGAACTCTGCGATGTAGAATGGATCAGGAGTCACTATGAATATTTGGCCCTTATATATTGAAAGAGGATGAATGCAGGATGTTCCGACCAACTTTATCAGAATCGAATGTTAAGAGCTTCCAACAAAAGGGTCAAAAAGAGATAGTTCACACTAGGTCAGTTGTTGTTGAAGAAGATTTTCCCACATCAAGATGAAGTCAGAAGGAAATTCTCTCCCAAATAGTAACGTCCGTACATGGTTAACATGCTACTAATAGGAGGAACACTCATACTTACAGAGTTGGATGGAGAAATTTGGCCAAAATCAATCAATTCTGACGCAGTCAAGAGATAGTATGCTTAGATGAATTATATTTTCTCATATGATTTAATTGAACTACGCTTGAACCGGTTCCTGTTTAAGAGGGGATACGTAGGCAGCCTTATGGGTTCAGCCATATCACAATAAAATTTTCATTTTCCCAAAAATTGAGGCACTACTTCTCTGCCTGCACTACATACCTGCCTCCACATCTACATAATGTGAATCCTTGCCTCCTTATTTGCATGAGTTTAATCATTGCCTCCTAATTTGCAGGAGGCAATCCCTACCTCCATACATACATAGGGCTAGTCCCTGCCTAAATACCCGCGTGAGGCTAATCTTTGCCTCCATACTTGCATGAGGATAATCCCTGCCTCTACATTTACATGAGGCTAATCATTGCCTCCTGAGTTGCATTAGGCTAATCATTGCCTCCACAATCTGTATGAGGTTAATCCTTGCATTACTATTTGCATGTGGCTAATCCTTGCCTCCCAATTTACATGAGGCTAATCCCTGCCTCTATGCATGCAAGAGGCTAATCCCCGCCTCCATATCTGCATGAGGCTAATCCTTACCTCCCAACTTGCATGAGGCTAATCGTTGGCTCCATTCCTGAATATGACTTGCATCCATACCTGCATGAGGCTAATCCCTACCTCCTTACCTGTATGAAGCTAATCCCTGATGTTACACTTGCACGATGCTAATCCCTGCCTCAATATCTACTAGAGGCTAATCCCTCCCTCAATATATACCAAGGGCTAATCCCTGCCTCTATACTTGCATGAGTCTAATCCCTGCCTCCATATCTACATGAGGCTAATCGTTGCCTCCCTATTATATAAGGCTAATATTTGCCTCTACAATCTACATGAGGTTAATCTTTGCCCCTCTATTTGCATAAAGCTAATCCTTGCCTCCCAATTTGCGTGAGGCTAATCATTGCCTCCATATCTGCATGAGGCTAATCCCTGCCTCCACACCTGTGTGAGGCTAATCTCTGCCTCTATATCTGCAATAGGCTAAAGCATGCCTCCATATTTGCATAAGGTTAATCCCTGCCTTCGTATTTACATGAGGCTAATCTCTGCCTCCACACACGTATGAGGCTTATCCCTTCCTCCATACTAGTATGAGCCAAATCTCGCCTTCATACGCGCATGAGGCTAATCTATACCTCCATATCTGCATGAGGCTAATCGGTGCCTTCAAGCTAATCACTGCCTTCGTGTTTGCATGAGGCTAATACTTGCCTCAATCTATGGCTGTCTCTGGTGACCTCTCACCACCTTTTAGGAGTTCTATAGCCTCTGTCATTTCATTATTTCCATCTCTAAGTCCCTCAAGGGACCATGGCCATGTCTACTTGCATCTATTGTTCATCCGTCGCCGGCTCCACGTTATTCTGATGTGATTTCTAGTGAGATTGTCCTATATTAGCTACGATCTAAGGGTTTTACAGTATGTTTCTTCATCTTCGTATGGTTCTCGTCAAAACCCTAATTTCTTTTCCAAACCTCCCAGATCTGCACAGATCTAAGTTGACTTGAGTTTGTTTCTAGTGTGTTTTACAATAGCCTTGAGATTTTATATATGAACTATATGATTTCAAGTTTTTTTCATCTTTTTCTAAAACTAGGGTTTCCAGAACTTCTTTTTAAACTTTGTTGGATGATTCTTTGTGTTTAAAGTTCTTATTTCTAACATTTTGACAAATTTTAGGAACATGATGCAACCTTAGCCCGTTTGTACTGAAAACCCTATTTTTTGGGTTCTTCATTTGGTTTCTGGATATTGGTACCTCTGACTGTGTTCTTCCTTATGTTCTTATTTCTTATCATGATTTACTTGTTCTTGTATTCTTCGTCTTAATTTTGTTCGTTCAAACTTTCAGTGATATTATGTACTTATGTTCATACTAACCATTCGTGCAAGACCGGTATACTTCTTCTTGAATCATTGTTGTTTAACTTTTATTTTGTTAAAATTATGTACCGATTCCTAATTACTCATGCTTTAGCTGATTTTATATGTTTAGCATGCAGATTCTTCCATGACTTTCTCTTTGACTTAACGCTTGATTATTCTGAATCCGTTAACCCTAGTTGAAAAACTCTCTTTTATACTTATTTCTACTCTTTTATTTTAGTTGCTACTTCTATTGAACTAGTCGTTTGTAAGCCAAGGCTAGTTATTGCACTACACTGCTCTATACTTTGCGTCTACTCTACTTAACTGGTATGTCTTTAATTAAGTTCTGAAAATCAAACCCTATATGTTTCATTCCTGCATTAGTCCATCAATTGTGATTTTAACTTGTATTCCTATCTATCTCTTTGCTTAGCATGTCTAAAGTTCTGTCTTATTCCATGTATGTTTAACATTCTCCCTTCTCGCCTGCTTACTTCTTTGCTTAATATGTCTAGAATTATATCCTATTCAACATGTTTACACTTTGCTTACTTCTTTACTTAGCATGCCCAAACTATATGTATAAATCTTGTTCAAGACAAGGCAACTATTATTTATGTTCTAAACTATTTACTAAGTCTCCAAAATCCTAAGTGTGGTTTGCAATTAGTGACTATATATTTCTACTATTCTTACCCCTATACCCTGAAAAAATTCTTGTTTGCCACAACCCTTTCATTCCCATGTGAAGTTATATTGTTAAATGGTCTAAATATGACTAATTGATTGTCTGTTGCTTGATACTCATCAAAAATTGTCTTTTACCACTAAGTTATCTCATGTTTTCTAAATTTCCTACTTCTGATGTCATCTCTGTAATATTTCCAAAAAAAAGCACTGTCAAGCACTCTCACACCACTCCTAGAATACTAGGTTTTGCCCCTCTGGCATGTGTACTATCTTGAGATCCTTGAGATTTCTCTCAACTCTTGTATGTCAGAGCTGGCCTTTCTACATTGCACTTAAATCTGATTTTGCTTGAGAAAAGTCTAGGTGTAAGCACTACCTAGTGTCCTTGAGGTCCTTAGAGAACTCTTACACACCTAGACAAGATACTGTCTATGGAACCTCGGCATTTGAGGCTATTGGAGGCTTAGGGAAGTCATTTGAGCCTGCTTCAGGATCCCTATAATTAACTTCTTCTTTTTTCTTTATTTGTTTATGTAATTTATATAGCTGTATGTAATAATTATTTGTAATCAACATTGGGGTGATTAGTCAAAGAGGATGGGTAGCTACATATCTGTTGGTTAACTCGGGTAGATACCATCCCTATAGGATAATGTTAATACATTTGCTATGTTTGCCTTATTTTCACGAAATTAGAGATCATGCCTATAGGATCTAAGTGAATTCAACATTAGAAACAATTTCTGTAAGGTTAAAATCAACTTTACAATTAGATAGCATGCCTATAGGATAATGTTTATACATTTTCTATGTTTGCTTTGTTTTCACAAAATTAGCAATAATGCCTATAAGTTCAAAAAATAATGTTGTTAACAAATAGTGACCATGCCTATAAGAAATAAAATCAGATATCCTATATATAGAACTTAAAATCAATTTAGTTAAACAAATTAGTTTAATCCATGTTACTTCCTTATGAATTGTTTTAATAGACAGTATGGATCTTAAAATTAGTTTTCCAATACTGTCTTAATTTACTATATCTAGCATGTCTATAGGATCTCAAGTATTCATTCACAAAATTTCATTGTTTTCCTGCATCAATGTAGATATCATGCTCTTAGGACGTCATTGTTCTGCATTTAGGCAGACCTGTAGGACGATTTGAATTTTGCAACTCTAAAACTGTATTTTTTTATTTAAAACTGTCCAAATTTAATAAGATTATATCAGTAGGCAAGCCCAATAGTATTTTGACACTTTGTCCTAATTTAATACTGTATAATCCTTGCTCACCTAGATATCATGTTCTTGGATTTTCTCTTAAGATACTAAACTGTTGTTTGAAGACGTGTATTTACTTGTTATACATGCGGAGGTAACTGTGGGCCTATAATTTGTTTCCTTTAAATGTAGTCCTAACTATTCTTCATTAACGCCAAGACTTTTATCATCTTAAAAACCTTAGGGTGGTCTAGAACTGTCCAAAAATAGAGGTCCTAAAATACCTCCAGGGCCACGAGGAAGGGAATATAATGCACGCATAGGACATTTAAAGGTTGCTAGAAAGCTCTGGGCTATGACCTGGGAGAGGGTGGGTAGAAACGAATTTGATGACTATGCGCTTAGCCCCTCATTAAGGAATGTTTACCGGGCATTATATGGGGTGATCTCGTAGGCTAACCAAATTAGGACCGCCTCTCCCAATTCCCAATGTTTAAATTGTACTCTTTTATACATAACTTTTTCAAGTTGTTTGTCTTATTACATGAGTCATACAATGTCCAACATGTTCTTATTTGCAATTATGTGTTTAAACTATTTATTTGTTAAAGGACTAGCTCATAAGTAAAAGTTTGGCCGGGGCTCATTGTTGTGGACCGAGAGGGGTGCCTAACACCTTTCCCTCAAGGTTATTTTTTCCTTACCCTAAGTATCTGGTATTGCGACAATTCTATGAGTTAGAAACTCTAGGTGCCCTAATGTACCATAATCTGTTAGGCGGTGATGCTTCAAAATATCCAAATTCTCAATAGGAAATGAGTTATTACTCTCCATGAATATCGAAACCTGAACTTTCCCCGTCAAAAGGGAAAAAAGGGGCGTAACAGGTGGTCCTACCGGTACACTTCCCTAAAAGTGGTAATGGCCTATTGAGAAATAAGTTTCCTTCAGAGTTGGCGAGTAGTCGACGCTTGCTCTATTTAGGAGATGTCTTTCCTCTTACTTGACGACTTTGATATTTAGATCAACTATCCTTCTTGTATAGATTTTCTCCTTTGCATCAGCACTCCTATTGTTTTAATTCAAACATTCATTTAATTTTTTATCTCATTCTTTTTCACCATAGTCATGGCTGATACACCCAAAGTTGTTCACTAAGATGAGGAGAGTTTCGCCTACACTTCCCACTCGGTCAGTGGTACACCACTGGAGTCAGGTGAGCTAACATTTAGATGCTTTGCCTCAACGAGGGACTTTACGTTAGAGAGACCACCCAATGTTTAGGGCCTTTGGGAGCATGCATCGAGGTTCATCTCATCAATAGGAGACGATCACCTCGATATGGTTAGAAGAGACTATGGATGCGGGCAAAAGGTGGTATTGAAAGTACCTTGCATGGAAGAGAGCATCATGGCTCGTGTAGAAGGGATTTTTAATGTATACACATACCCCTTTACATTAGCCTCTCGATAGAGTTGTGCTCGAGTTTTGCAAACGATATCGAGTTAGCCTAGTACAGGTTTACCCATCGTTTTGGAGGACAGTGTTGATGAAAAGTACTTTGTAGATAAACCAGGCCTCGAGTTCAACATCGCCTATCTTGTTAGCTTGTACCGGCCCTTAGATTACCGAGGCCTGATTACTCACGACATTGATCCACCCGGCCCTTTGTTTCCTATAATTATGAAGATGGGGACCGAGAGTGGATGAGTCGTTTTGTCTGGGTGCAGACTGTTGATATTATCCCTGTAGAGTACCTGCCATTTCTTAAAAATGGAACTTTTATACATAAGTGGCATACTTGTGTTTTTATCATTTTTGTGCATGGTGGAGGTAGACTCCGTAAAGACATTTTCTTTCTCTTTTATACAGCAATCCCATTTGGAGTCAGAAATTGGCAGCTTGCTTGACTTAGAATGAGCATAAGTGGTAAGATCTGTCCAAGAGTAGATGGGAGGCAAAACAATACGGCATGTGCTATCGTTTATTTTATTTGAATAGTACTTTTTTATGTGTATTAACTCCATCACAGTAGGCCTTGGAGAATTTTCTGAGATGACATCGCGCTCCCTCAGAGAGGGGGAAGGATCGACAACTTCTGGGCCGAGAAACGATAGCAAATGGAAGGAATCCTCAATTGACAAGGGTGCACATAGCAAGGCAAGACCTACTCGGAGGCTCAAAGGAGATGTATCGATTGCGTTTACAACACCCGAGGCTTCTAGCCTCAGAAGGACGGCTCCTTTTTTGGCGCGGTCTTCTTTTCCCGCCGAAGGTAGTTCGAGGGATACGAATATTCAGACGCCATCTTCTTCTCCTGCCGAATGTACTTTGAGGGATATGAGTTTTCTGACACCGTCTTCATCTCATGTCCAAGGTACTCCTAGAGATGTTTGAGGCTAGGGGCCGACTAAACCAAGTTTGTGTCTTTCTTTGTCTTGTGTTTTGACGTTTTTCAATGATTAGATAGATGAATTGGCTTTTGAGGAAAAACCCTTAATTTTACAAATTAGCCCTGAGGCTTGTTAGGCTAGCCCGTAAGCTCTTATGCATTTTCCCTTAGGCATTTTTTGTTAACCGTTGTGGGCTTAGTTTTCAAGTTATGTTTCAACTCAAGCTCATCGTCCCTTAAGTCTTTGAATTTTAAGCTAGATCTTCGGCTCTTATGAATTGGGTCGATACGAACCCATATATACACTGGCACTCAGGCTCTTACACGGTGGGTCGGTACGACCTATATTATAGGCTGGAGCTTAGGATCTTAAGCGATAGGTCAGTATAACCTCTAATATGGATTTATTTTTCACTCGTTAAAGACTATTTGAAATTTTTGTGTTTGTCCGACTCTTTCATGGTTCGATAAGAACCTTAATTATGAGTTGTTATAGTGAGATAAATAAGAACCTCAGTAGATTTTGCTCGATGGATGAATTGTCTCGAATATATTTTATTGTTTGGAGTTGATGTGATCGAATCTCTTTTGCTTATGCCGAGGGTTATCTGATTAACTGGTTCATCTAAAAGTATTTTTGAACTAGTTGAAGGCCTATGATTTTATGGCATTGGTCGACCTTCCCTGAATCGTATTAGTTTGACCAGAACCTTATGACCGTAATCATTGTGTTTGGTCGTAGCATTTAGTCCCTGGGTAGGGTAGCCTCGACATTCATATCAAGCGTATGCCTTTTTAAGGGTCTTACAAGTTTGAATATATAGCCTTGACGTTAAGATATGGGTTCTGACTTTTATAAGGTGTTATATTTTTGAACATGTCGTACTTGCAGTCTTACGGATATATTACTTGGTAGAAGTATAATTCATTCCTTGGTTGAGGTCTTATAGTTTTGTATACTTTATAGAGGTCTTTCGAGCTAGAGGTTGCCCACTTGGGGTCTTACTACCTAGAGTATTTCATAGCTCGATGAGATGACAGTCAGCGACAGTCCCCGATACATCGAGCATTTTTTGCTCTAGCGCCATTTTTTGCATCATTGAGGGCTTATGAGCTCAAATATTCCGGCCCGGAGGTCTTACGGCTTCGAGTTTTTTATGTCAGTTCCTGATTAATCGGGAAATATATGGCCCTAGAACTGTTTCCTGTTAGAATAAAAAACTTCTTTGAAGCGCAAAGTGTTTTGATGGTGAAAAAATAAAAAAATATTCCTCGATTAATTTCTTCAAGTATACAACTTTTATGTTGTTGAGGATTCAATCATTCTATGCGTACAAGGTTCTTTCGACCGTTTGGCCCGATACATTATTTTTCTATTGAGACCCTCTTTGGCTCGTCTTGATTTCTCTAGGGAGATGATCTTCTGGGGGATGTCCCTAGTATTCTATATTTATTAAAAAGAATCTTTGAATACTTGTTAAGTTCTCTTAAAGTATCATATAGATGGTGCCTCGTTAAAAATCTCGTTAACTTCTCTGTGGAGATGATCTTCTGGGTGATGCCCCCCAGTATTCTATATTTTCATGCTATTTTTATAGCAAAGTTCTTGATTCTATTTTTTTATGCTATTTTTATAACAAATTTCTTGATTCTAAATTCGTTCATAGACAAAACCAATAGCGGCAAGAATAAAAACAACATGGTATATAAAAAAGAACTACTTTTTTAACATATATACCATATTTTAAAGCCTTTTTATAGTGAGTCTTGTTGATTGGTTCATAAAATAGCACAACTGCAACAAGGAGAGGAACAACATACGCAACAACAATATTTGTATATGAACTATTTTTACAACTCTTTCAATATAAAAAATGTGAACTTATTTTACCGTTGTAGCGGGATCCATGAAAATTCTTCATATATCCTCCCTTCTTTCATTATCATATAGGCCCTGAAAGAATTCATCATCTGAGTGTGAGCATTCATAATCTGAGTGCAGCTCTGTTTTCTTTTATTGTGAGCATCCAAAACATGATTGTACTTATGTTGTCACTCAGAAGAACATGAACCATTATTATAACATTAACCATTTATAGCACCAAAACATGGCCTTGTATGTTTAAAAGCTCTGTTGAGAACAACTCTTTATCCTAAGCACCTTACTATTCCAGAATGCTCTTTTTCTAGCACAATACCAACAAGATCATCTTACAAATCTTTAGACTCATCTACGATGCTTTGAGTCAAAGCTAGATCGATCTTTTCCTAAATATAGTATTCATAAATCTCATTACATAAATAAAATATGCGAGTTCACATGACAAAACAAACATTGATATCAAAAAAAAAAAAGCTTCCATAGTCTTATTAAGTTTGTAACAATAAAAGCTTACACAAATCTCTTTTGCCGCGTCATTAACATATGATCCATCATGCTTCCTATGAGTAGCAAGATAAAGTTTTGCTCATCGAGGCTTTTGTCCAGTCACAATCATCTACAAATGAAAAATCAGGTCGAAATAGCAAAACTAATTAGAAATAGTTGCAAGCTTAATAACAAAAGTATACTATATGAATGAACATCTTTCAGCATTTCAGCTCTTATTCTAGAGTTTTACTTGGATCCACCGATATGTAAAATGGTTTGTATCTTTCGATTTTCATCATATTTATTTTTGCATGTTAACCTATAAATAAAATAGTTTAGAGTTAAATATACCAACAAATTAGCACATAACTACACATACCAATCGAAGAATTATAATATATACCGTAATGTTTTCTTTAAAATGGTAAACATAATAAATACTCCATTAATCTAGTGGAATCCAATCCGGAGTATTATCCATAATCTCATCTCTTTTCTTAAGTGGGTCACTATACGCATGCCACATCTTTAGCCTATTTGCATCCCAGTTCTTTGCAATAGAAGTTGTAATGACACAGCCGATCGTTTTGAGTGTTGTAGCTTTGTTCCCCTATATTATACTTATTTAATTCTCATTTCATATTATGTGACCTGCCAAGGTAGTTGGTTAGGTTCTGGGAATGTTTGAAAATGAGTTGAGACGCTTAGTCTCAAGGTTGGAAGCATAAGTTGGAAAGGTTGACCGGATGATAAGTTGTGTTTATATGGCATTAGAATGCGTTTTGATGGTTCTGATAGCTCTACGAGGGTGTTTCTGGACTTAGCAATGTGTTTGGATAGTGATTTGGAGGTCTATAGGTGATTAGGCTTTGAATGGCGAAAGTTGAAAAATAGAAATTTTTGAAATTGAGAAGTCTGATCGAGAGTTGACCTCGTAGTTACCGGGATCAAATTTTAGTTTCAAAAGTTGCAGTAAGAAATTTGCGTCATTTATTACTTGTGTACAAAATGTAAGGTCAATCGAACATGATTTGATAAATTTTTATATCGATTGTAGAAGTTAGTATTTCTTAGTCTTCGTTAGGCTTGATTTGACATGATATTTTTATTTTTGATGTTTTTTGATATGATTTAGGGCATCAAATAAGATTGGGTAGTGTTTTAGGACTTGTTGACATGCTTGGTTAAGGTCCTAGGGGCCTTGGGTGGATTTCAGATAGTTAAAGAAACAAAAGATGCATTCGAAGAATTATTGGAATTTTTCTTATGTATAAATGCACTTGTGAGGTTGACTAAACATAGGTGCGATGCTGCAAGTGTGTCTGATATGGTGCGTAAGAGGGGCTCGGCTGACCTGGGGGTGATGGACATGTGATGGGTCATCCACATCCCACAAGTGCGAGCAAGGCTTCGCATGTGCGGAAAATGGAGGGATGTATTGGCTTTGCAAAAGCGGGTGTAGGGTCGCAGAAGCGCTTTTTTGCATGTGCGGAGCTTTGAGTGCATGTGCAAACTTTATGGAGTTAAGTGACTTCTACAGGAGCGCTATTTTTTTGCCAAAGCGATTCCCGGGTGCGAAGGCACGGGGCAGAATGTTAAATTCGAGGGTTTCATGATTTTTATCATTTTAGACTTTGCAAACTAGGACTAAGGAAATTTTTGAGAGGTATTTCAAAGTGTTTCTTAAGGTAAGCCACTTGTGATCATTTTTATTCAATAATATTGTTTCCTCATTGAATTTCCCACCTAGGTTGTGTGTTTGAGGTTGAATTTTAGAAATCCTAGATCAGGTATTGGAGAGTTAAATTTGGAGATTTGAGTGAGGATTTGGTGGCGGAAATTTGGTAAAATTGGTATACTTGGACTCATGGTTGAATGGACTTTTGAATTTATAAACTTTTAATAGATTTTGAGACGTGTGCCCAGGGGTTAACTTTTGAGTTGACTTTTTGAGTTTTGATTAAGAACTTAGTACCTTTTTTATGGAAGTGATTCATATTGCTTGAGTTGACAGTATCGATTTGTTTGTTGCTAGATTGGAGGCATTTGGTGGTCGATTTGCGATACAAGGGAATGCTAGCTGGGTGATTCGATTTTCTTTAGGTAAGTATCTTATTTAAACTCGATTGAGGCACCAGTTTCTCGAATTGTTGTGATAGCCACGTGCTGTTGGGTGCAGACCTTGTGGAGTTAAGTGACTTCCACAGAAGCGCTATTTTATCGCAAAAGCAATTCCCATGTGTGGGGATTTGGCCTGCAGGTGCGAAGGCTCGGGGCAGAATGTTAAATTCGAGGGTTTCTTGATTTTTATCATTTTGGACTTCGCAAACTCGTACTAAGGCAATTTTTGAGAGGTATTTTAAAGGGTTTCTTGAGGTAAGCCACTTGTAATTATTTTTATCCAACAATATTGTTTCCCCGTTGAATATTCCACCTAGAATGTGTATGTTTGAGCTGGATGTTTTAAAATTGTAGGTCAGAAATTTGAGAGTTAAATTTGGGGATTTGAGTGACAATTTGGTGTTGGAATTATTAAAATTTGGTATAGTTGTACTCGTGGTTGAATTTCGGATTTTGTATCATCTAATTGATTTCAAGACGTGATCCCAGAAGTTGATTTTTTAATAGACTTTTGACTTTTGATTAAGAACTTAACATTTTCTTATGGAATTGCTTCCTATGCTTGAGTTGATTGTATCGATTTGTTTGTTGCTAGATTTGAGCCAATCAGAGGGTGTTTTGAGAGGCAAGGGTATGCTAGTAGAGCGATTCGATTTTCTTTAGGTAAGTAATATATTTAAACTCAGTTGATGCACCAGTTTCCTAAATTGTTCTGATAGCCACGTGTTTTTGGGTGCGTGTATGTATAGGGATGAGCCCATATGCGGCCATCAGAGCAATATATTCATGTTTAGGTTGAGCTTAAGCACTTATAAGCCTAGAAATGGCTGTTAAGCTCTGAGCTTTGATATATCACATGTTGTAATAGCTTTTGTGATCTAATTGAGCCATGATGAGGCTACTTAGAGGTTTAACCCCTAAACAATCTTGATAAATAATTTTCATTGAAGAAATTTCGTGTTTGAGTTATGATAGGACACTTTGCACATGCCCAAACTTTAGCATGTCATTTATACCAGTCTAGGACATGGGAATCTTATTTCATTCATCATATACCTATATATTACTTTGTTGCTTCTGTATGATATGTTTGGACTGGTACATGTGGTTGTGCCAGACAGATTATGTTATTGGCCCATGAGTTTCCTTGTATCACGTGAGTTGTTCTTGCTGCTCAATGCATTGATATTAATGGCATGTGAGTTTTCCGTACAACACGTGCGTTGTTCGTGTGGATCAATATATTAATTATATTGACACATGAGTTGTCCATGTCGCATGTGAGTTGTTCGGTCATGTTCTATTGTTAGCACGTGAGTTGTCCCTGCAGTATGTGGAAATTGTATTGTTGGATCATTGATATAATTTACTTGTTTCCTTCCTCTACATTCCATAATACTGTTCGATAAGGGTATTTGAGAAACAATGCCCATGCACATACAAAGTATTATTCTCACGAAGGCTTATGAGTTAGTTTAAATATAGTATTGGTCTAAAAAGGAAGATTTACACAAAAACAACTAGCAACCTGGCCTTGTTTATTTGCGATACTTATTATATTGGTTGTACTCACACTATACCATGCCCCTTGTGTGCAGATCCAAGTATGTTCGGGCACGATGGTTGTGGATCGTGGTGTTTTTACCTGTTTAGAGATTATCGAGGTAGCTTTTTTGGCGTCCACAGACCTTGACTCTCCTCCATTTGTACTCCATAGAAAGTAGTGCAGGGACTTCAGACATCGGGGCTACTACCAGCCCAGCCGGTTGTAGTTGCTCAAGTTCAGCGGGTCCCATTATTAGTGATGAGGAGCAAAAGAGACTACAGAGTGGCTCAAACCTCCATCATTTAGTAGGGCTGAGATAGAGGATGGTAATGACTTCTTGGATAGCTTCCAGCGGATTCTTCGCACGACAAATGTTCTGCGTACTAGTGGTGTCTCCTTTGCCACTTCTCTGATCTCAGGTGTTGCCTTCATATGGTGGGAGGCCTAGAGAAGAGTAGGCTAGTTGGTGCAATGCCACTTTTATGGATTAAGTTCTCCATTCTCTTCTTGGAGAAGTTTGCGCCACATACCCATAATAAGGAGCTGTGGAAGTAGTTCGAGTAGGCTCGTCATGTAGTTTGGTTGGTTCCCACTAAGAGGGAGAGTATTAGGAGGTTCATTGATGGCCTCAACTATCTGTTGCATTTTGTTATGACTATGGAGAATGTAACAGGTACTGAGTTGGATGAAATTATTGATATTGCTTAGCTGCTAGAGTTGGTCTGCAGTCAGGATCATGATGAGAGAGATGCCAATAGGCCTCATGGTTCGGGTGCTTTTATTCGTTTTTCTTTTGGGGTAGTAGGAATCGTACTTATGGACATGCTCAGACGAATCATCAATCTCATCGTGGTGCATCAGTTATTCATAGTTCTTACAGTGCTCGTTTGGGTCAATCATTAGTCAGTGTATTACCAGCTTAGATTTCTCACCATGCCTCGTCTGCTAAATTTTCTACAGGCAGTTCCTCGAGTTATCAAGAGTAGCAACTCCGTTAGAAGAGGGGTTGTTTCGAATGTGGGGACTTGAGTTATCTCAAGAGGTATTACCCAAGATTGTTAAGTGGGGTTCTATAACAGAGTTCTCATCCGATGATACTAGTAATGACAGTTACACCGCCTGCTCAGCTAGCTCAAGTTGGGGCCCAGGTATCTAGAAGTCGCCCTAGAGGGGGTTTAAGAGATGCTTCCAAATTATTTGACTCTGGTTCGACTTATTCCTATATTTCATCTTATTAGCCATTATTTTTATATGCCCCGTGAGTCCTAAGTTTTGACTATTCATATATCTACGCTGGTGGGTACCATTATGTAGATTGCGTATACCGGTTGTGTGTAATGACTATTCGGGGATTTGAGACTAGATTAGATATCTTATTTCTTAGTATGACTAATTTCGAAGTGATCTTGGGTATGGCTTGGTTATCTCCATGTCATGCTTTTTTGGATCATCACGCAAAGTTCGTTAAATTGAAGATGTCGGGGTTTCCAAGAATAGAGTGGAGGATAGGTTCTCTAGAGTATGTTCCTAGCAGGTTGATTTCCTATTTGAAGGCCCGACAGATGGTTGGGAAAGGGTGTCTTTCTTATTTGTCCTTTCTGAGAGATATTGGTGCTAATACCTTACTATTAATTCTATTCTGGTGGTGCGAGACAGTCGGAATGTGTTTCCTACAAACCTGACGTGCATGCCACCCAATAGGGATATTGACTTTGGTATTGACTTAGTGTCCGGCACTCAACCCATTTCTATTCCTCCATGTCATATGGAACCAACTGAGTTAAAGGAATTAAAAGAGCAGCTTATGGGGCTTCTTGATAATAGGTTTAATAGGCCTAATGTGTTACCTTGGGGTGCATTGGTTCTATTTTTAAATAAGAATGATGGTACAATGTGATGTACATAGACTATATGTAGTTGAACAAAGGTACAGTCAAGCATATGTATCATTTGCCCCGTATTGGTGATCCATTTGACCATCTTGAGGGAGCGAGGGTGTTCTCTACGACGGATTTGAGGTCTAGGCATCGCCAGTTAAAGATTCAGGACTCACATCGTCACGCCTCAAATAGAGGAACATGATCAACGCTCCACCAGGTAGCCCCAGTCAAGCGGACCTGGGTGCCTTTCCTATCCCACCTGTTACCCCGTGTTTTTTCGTAACTTATTAATCAAGTGAAATAGCTATTTACAAATTGAACACATTCTTACACGATTTACATAGCTTACATGTTTACTTGCATGGTTTAAAACTTACACCGCATAACATACCAAATACATATTTACATAAGTCCACAACCCATATTTTTCATGTCTATCTAGCCGCTAAGGATACAAAAGGGTGATACAATACTTGCCGGTAACAAGGCTCTAGCTATAGCTTACACAAATATCAAAACAAGACTCCGAAAGATAAATGGCATGAGCCACGCAAGGCCTCGGGAGGAAAGGGGCTCACTAATTCAGCTGACGGAGAGTGAAGGAGTGCTACCGACGGTGGGCTGGAGTACCTACTATGGAACCACCTACAATCATAACACAAATGCAGTACCCCCAACAAAATGGATGTCACTAGATTTGAATTGTTTTGGTATGCATGAACATACTTTACCCTAAGTAAAATCAATCAATACACAGATAACAAACTGCAGTAGAATCAACAATCAAATGCACATGAAGGGAGTAGCCAAAGCCAAAGAAGATTCACAATCTCTCCTTTTCCCCTTTCCAACATTATTCCATTACACCAATGGTTTTCACAACGTTCGCATAATTTCATTTCAATAGTGATTTCGGTCACTTTTCCACCCTTACTACCTCGACCACCCTTATCACTACAACCCACACCTTTTAACTTCATGTTATGGCGCACAGCTCGATCCCACCGGACAATTATAGTTTGCAATAACAACAACAAAAAACACATCACAACAATCATCATTTTAAGAAACACAAGATCAAACAATAGTTTATATACAAGGTATTGGCATAATTACTCAAATCATCCACAACGTTTCACAAAAACAACGACAATAATTCATAAAGAGTTTTCATAAACATCAATACCATTTACATCTTCTAAACAGCGCGGATACAATTCAAGTCACAATGATAATTTCCTACGACAAGCCACACATGGCATTACAACATTTGTTTCAATTGCATGAATTATGATTTCTTTCCATCATTTGATACACAGCTCTTACCACATAAACACATTTACACATACACTTGGTTTGTTCCCATTTACTTACACCATTTAATTGGGAAACTAGACCAACAACGTTCAATGCGTGTTAATCACAAGAATTCACAAATAGTCCACATAGTGACACATTCCAACCCTTCGTACACCAAATAGGGTGACCTTACAAAGGTTAAAGTTAGCCATATATACCTGGAGAAGAATTTCCCCATTTCTACTTCTACGTTAAGCTAACCAACAGCCTAGTACCGATAATCTATTCACAAGTTAACACACATGTCTTAGAATATAAGCTCACAATTACTCCTCGAAATTATTTAGGTTATCAACCACTCCTTTTGCAAATCTTTACTCCTACCAATTCCTTTTTCTAGGTTTTAGGTTTTAAAGAACATGCATGTGTATTTCAACTTGTATTTCCAAGAAACAATGCATGAGAATCTCCATTTTTGTTTAAATCTAAAAATCAGTGAAAAGGGGTTGGGGATATTACTTGTAAGAACGGGGATGAAGACAATTACATGAAATTTCTTGCCCGAGTGACTTTGAAGAATCAAATCGATGAATGTTAAACTTTCTCTCTCAAGAATTCTCTCTTCCTATCTCTAGTTTGTTTAGAAAATATGTTAAAATAAAGGGTTGGGGTGTTTTATTGAAGAAAGGGTCGGGTTCAAAATTTAGAAAAATTAGAGCCCGAGTAAGATCTGTGGTCACATTTTGTGATCACAGAGTGAAAATTCTATCCGCAGATTGGACCGCAAAAATTTTCTCAAAAACTGGGCGAACTATTAGGGTTTGGGTAGGAATGCGGTTCACATTCACATTCTGCCGCCGTATAATACACCGCATAACTGTCCTCAACAAAATCCTTAGGAAATTATGCGACCACTTATGCTGTCCGCATATCAGTTATGTGGTCGCTTAATGGACAGCATTTTGACCTCAATTTTAACAAAATAACTTACTCACTTTACGGCAGAAATGCAGTCTTCATACTTTATTTGCAATCGCATTCTAGACCGTATAATAGCACTTTTTCGGGAAAACTTTCAAGCATTTGAATTGCTTGCTCCGCTTGACTGTCAGTCTGCAGATAGAAATCCATGTTGAGATTCACCTGAGTACCCAAACATTGCTGAAACTTCTTCCAAAAACTAGTTGTGAACTAGTCCCCTCGATCCAAGATAATAGAAAGTGGAGTGCCATGAATCCTTACTATTTACTTGATATGCAATTGATCATATTGTTCTGCAGTATCAGTGGACTTGACTAGCAAGAAGTGAGCAGATTTCATAAGTCGATCCACTACTACAAAAATTGAGTTGAACTTGGATTGAGTGCGAGGTAACCCTATCATGAAATCCATGTTGATCATCCCCCATTTCCACATTGGTATTTCCATAAGCTGAGTTAACCCACTAGGCCACTGATGTTCATCTTTTACTTGCTAAAAATTCAGACATTTAGATTCAAAGTCTGCCACACACCTCTTCATACCGCTCCAACATTAAATTTCCTTGAGATCATGATTCATTTTCGTAGAAACTGGGTGCACGGAATACCTGGAATCATGAGACTCTACCATCACCCACTCCCGAAGATTATCGACATCTAGAACACATAGCCTCACTTGACATCGCAATACACCGTCACCGTTGAGTGAAAATTCTGAAGTCTTGTTATTCAAAGCTTCCCCCTTCATTTGTGCTAATGCTGGAACAACAAACTGCTTTTCCTTGACTTCCGCTACAAGTGACGATTTTGCTCCATTATGCACCATAACATTCCCCATGCCTGAGATTGAAATACAAACCGCCAGACTGGCCAATTGATATACCTCCCGAACCAAGGGCCTCTAATTCGCTCCCAAATAAGCCAAACTACCCATAGACTTCTAACTGAGAGCGTCGACCACCACCTTCGCCTTTCCTAGATAGTAAAAAATGTTCATATCCTAATCCTTGAGAAATTCTCACAATTGTCGCTGCCATAAATTCTACTCCTTCTGCTTGAACAAATATTAGAGACTTTTGTGGTCTGAGAACACATCCACATAGACGCCATAAAGGTAATGCCGCCATATTTTCAAGGCAAACACAACTGCTGCAAACTCTAAATCATGCGTCAGGTAATTCTTCTCGTGATTCTTAAGTTGCCTTGAAGCATATGTTATAACCTTCCCATGTTGCATCAACACACACCCCAAAGCAACCTTGGAGGCATCCGCAATAAACTACAAATCCTTGTGTGCCTTCCAACAAGGTCAATACTGGTGCTAAGGTCGACCTCGTCTTCAATTCCTGAAAACTTTTCTCAGAAGCGACGTACCACTGGAACTTAACTTCTTTCTGCGTGAACTTAGTCGATGGGGAGGCGAGGCGAGGGTAAAGAATCCCTCTACAAACCTTTGGTAATACCCTACTAAACCCAAGAAGCTATGAATCTCCATCGTGGTCGTGGGTCTAAGCCAATCTTTCACTGTTGCAATCTTCTAGGGATCCACTGTAATACCTTCACTAGAAACAACATGACCCAAAAAGGTAATGGACTCCAACCAAAATTCACATTTTGAAACTTTTGCACACAACCGTTGCTGATGAAGAGTCTGCAGGATAGCCCTAAGCTGATAATCATAATCCTCCTGGCTCCATGAATAAAAAAGGATTTCATCAATGAAAATAATCTCAACAGAGTCTTAAAATTTCCTGAAAACCCGGTTCATAAGATCAATGAAAGCTGCCGAGACGTTGGTTATCCCAAAAGACATGACCAAGAATTCAAATTGACCATAGCGAGTTCTGAAAGAGCTCGTGGGGATATCCTTCTCTCTGATCTTTAATTAGCGATACCCGGACCGTTGATTAATTTTGGAGAAGAACCATGCACCTTTCAATTTGTCGAACAAATCATCTATCCGAGGCAAAGGATATTTATTCCTGATGGTGACTTTTTTGAGCTGACGATAATCAATACACATCCGGAGTGACCCATCATTATTTCTGGAAAAAAGAACCGGAGTGCCCCACGGCGACACACTTGGATGTATAAACCCCTTTTCTAATAAATCTTTTAGCTGCTCTTTTAAATCCATTTACTTTTCTAGTTCCTTTCTATTTAGTGGAATATATATTGGCTGCATATCTGGCAATACATCAATCTCAAAATCAATCTCCCTATCTGTCAGAATCCCTGCAAGCTTGTTCGGAAACACTTCAAGAAACTCATTCACAACTAGCACGGACTCAGGGGTAGGCACTACTAAAGTGGTGTCGCTACCCAAGAAATGATAAATACACCCCTTCTTAGTTATCTTTGAAGCCTTAAGGTAGGAAATAAACCTACATATCGGCACAACACCATTCCCCTTCCACTCAATAACAAGCTCATTAGGGAACTCGAGTCTCATGCCTCTCGTTCGGCAGTAAAGTTTAGCAAAGCACAAATAAAGCCAATCCATCCCCATAATAACATAAAAATCCACCATTCCAAGTTCGATAAGGTCGGCCATGGTAACACGACCACACACCGTGACAACATAATTCGCATAAACTCGTGCGGGTGTAATAAAATTACAAATTGGGGTCAATACAGTGAACATCTCATGACGTTGTTCGGGTTTCTATCCAAAATATTGAAGCCATGAATGGGGTGACATAAGACAAAGAGGACCCCAGATCAATAGGAGCATAACAATTAATGTCCTGAATCGATAAGATACTTGTAACAATATCAGGAGAAGCCTCTACACTCTAGCGACCACTAAAAGCATAAAACTAGCTGGGTCCGCCTTTACCATGAGCCCCACCCTTAACTACACTACGCCCTGCTAGAGCTAGAGAACACGTGAATGATGTGGTAGCTGAAGAACCGGATGACTGAGAAATTCCCCTACCCATGCCCTGACTGGGCGCACGACAGTCCCGCTGGATATGACCTCCCACCCTGCATCTATAGCACACCGGCATATCCAAATAACAAGTCTCTGTATGAGACCTCCACACTTGGGGCACAGAACCCTAACCTGCTGCTGTAATTTCCCTCTTGCATGACCGGATTGATGGGGTCTCCTACTATTTGAACTTGGTCTCAAGTGACAGCTCTACTGATACTTGTGCAGAGATGGCAGTGCGCTTGCTGAAGACTAAGCATATGACTGGGATGGTCCTGATGGCTCTCTCTCCTAAACTGATCTCCCTGAATGAACCACCGATCGCGCCCTACTGCTACTCTCCCTTTCTGCCCATATTTTCAACTTCCTAGCCTCTATGGCCTAAGAAAATCCCACAATCTTTCCATAATTCATATATGAATGTAAGGCCCTTCTAGCAGCCTTATTCACCACCAAAGGACTAAGTCCTTGAACAAATCGATGAACTCGAGCACCCATGGTCGGCACTAACTGAGGAGCATACTTTGACAATCTCACAAACTTCATATGGTACTCCTAAACACTCGTACTGCCCTGCTAGAAGACCTCAAACTTAGTGGAATGGGTTGTCGTTGTCTCGGCAGGGAATAAATGGTCTATAAATGCATCTACATACTCATCCCATTTAGTTGGGGGACTTTCTTCCCTACCAGAATAGTCCCACATCTCAAACCATGAATATGATGCTCCCCTCAACCTGTAAGAAGCCAACTCAACTCCTTCCATCTCTAAAGCCTTCATTACTCGAATGCTCTTATACATCTCATCAATGAAATCCTACAGATCAACCTCTGGGTCTATGCATGTGAACTCTAGAGGGGACAATAGCAGAAATTGGTTGACTCTGGAGTCACCAGAATCTCCTTGTTTGCTGGAGGATGTAGGGGTACTATGAGATCTCCGATCCTGAGTGGCCACTAACCGGGTCAACATATGGATAGCTCCTCTAAGGTCCTCATCAAAAACCCCGGGACTTGGAGCTAGAACAGCATCAGAATAGGGAATATTGGCGGGAGGGATGGTAGCACCCCATGCCGCAGCAGGAACAGGAACACTTTGATATGTAATAGATAGGCTAGGCAGATTCAAGACCAAAGATTCACTCTCTCCCACAGTATTAAGTGCATGGTCCACAACCACACTTGGTGTGGAATTGGCCCTAAGGCCAAGTCTGGCTCTCTTCTTTGGTGCCATTTCTACAAATTTCGGAACTGGGCACAAGTTAGAAATAAACACTTTCACTTTTGATTCACCACACGATATAGAATAACAAAGAAGAGGGTAATTTCCTAAATGTCCATGTAGCCCCCTACTAATAAATGTGTTCAACAACACACCGATAAGAAGGGCTCTACTAGACACGACCTAGCGACATCCTAGGACTCTTTTAAAACCTTTGCTTTGATATCAAGCTTGTAACGCCCCAAATCGAGGGACATAACCGGCGCTCGACTAGGTAGCCTCAGTCAAGCAAACCTGGTTGTCTTTCCAATCCCATGTGTTAGCCCCATGTTTTCATTAATCACTAATCAAGTGAAATAGCCATTTACAAATTGAACACATTCTTATACGGTTTACATATCTTACATGGTTAATATCATGGTTTACAACTTACACCACCTAGCATACACAATACATATTTACATAAGTTCACAACCTATATTTTTCCTATCTACGGAGCCTCTAAGGATACAAAAGGGTGATAAAATACTTGCCGGTAACAAGGCTCCATCTATGCCTTACACAAATATCAAAATAAGACTCCAGAAGAAAAATGGCCTGAGCCATACAGGGCCCTGGGAGGAAATGGGCTCACAATTTTAGCTGACGGGAAGTGAAGGAGTGCTACTGATGGTGGGCTGGAGTACCTGCTAAGGAACCACCTACAATCATAACAGGAATATAGCGCCCCCGGTAAAAAGGACATTAGTACATTCGAATTGTACTGGTATACATGAACAAACTTTACCCCAAGTAAAATCAATCAATGCACAGATAACAAATAGTAGAAGAATCAACAATCAAATACACATGAAAGAAAAAACCAAAGACAAACAAGTTTCACAATCTCTCCTTTCCCCTTTCTGACATTATGTAATCACATCAATGGTTTCACAATGTTCGTATTTTCATTTCAATAGTGATTTCGATCACTTTTCCACCCTTATTACCTCGACCACCCTTATCACTACAACCCACACCTTTTAACTTTGTGTTGCGGCACGCAACCCGATCCCACTGGAAAATTATAGTTTGCAATAACAACCACAAACAACACAACACAACAATCATCATTCAATGAACACAAGTTTATATCAACAATTCTTGTAATTAGGCCCAAGGTACAATAATTCTCACCAAATAGTAGTTCATATACAAGGCATTGCCACAATTACTTAACGCATCCACAATATTTTGCAACAACAACGACAAAAATTCACAAAGCGTTTTCATAAACATCAATACCATTTCCATCATCTACAATAGCTCGGGTGCAATTCAAGTCACACTGATAATTTCCCACGACAAGCCACACATGATATTACCACAGTTGTTTCAATTGCATCAATTACATTTTCTTTCAATCATTTTTTGCACAGCTCTTACCACATACACTTGGTTTGTTTCCATTTACTTACACCATTTAATAGGGAAACTTAAGAAACAACGTTCATGGCGTGTTAATCATAAGAATTCGCAAATAGTCCACATAGTGACAAATTCCAACAACTCGTACAACAAACAGCGTGACCTTACAAAGGTTAATGTTAGATATACATACATGGAGTCAAATTTTCCCCTTTTTTACTTCTACTTTCAACTCACCAACAACGTAGTACCGATAATCTAGTTCACAAGTTAACACATACATCATAGAATTGAAGCTCACAATTACTACACGAATTTATTTAGGTTATCGAACAGTCTTTTTGAAAATCTTTACTCCTATCCAATTCCTTTTACTAGGTTTAAGGTGTTAAAGTACACGCATGTGTATTTCAACTTATATTTCTAAGAATCAATGCATGGGAATCCCCCTTTTTGTATACATCTGAAAATCAGTGAAAAGGGGTAGGGATTTTACTTGTAAGAAAGAGGATGAAAGACAATTACTTGAAATTTTTCGGCCCGGGTGACTTTGAAGAATAAAATCGATGAATGTAAAAATTTCTCTCTCAAGAATTCTCTCTTTCTCTCTCTAGTTTGTTCAGAAAATATATTAAAATGAGAGGTTGTGGTGTTTTATTGGAGAAGGGGACGGGTTTGAAATTTAGAAAAATTAGAGCCCGTGTAAAACCTACGGTCACACTTTGCGATCGCAGAGTGGAAATGCGATATGAAGATTGGACCGGAAAAATGTTCTAAAAATTGGGCTAACTATTTTGGTTTGCTACAGGAATGCAGTCCACATTCACGTTTTGTAGTCGCATATTGCACCGCAGAACTGCCCTTCATAAAATCCTTAGGAAATTATGCGACGACTTATACGGTTTGCATATAAGTTATGCGGTCGCATAATAGACCGTATTTTGACCTTAATTTCAACCAAACCACTTACTCACTTTGCGGTGGAAATGTGGTCCGCATATTTGATTTGCGACCATATTCTAGACTGCATAATAGCACTTTTTCTGGAAAACTTTTATTATTGACTTTCAAAGGCTAGATCAGTACAATTTTGCACATTTCTAACACATATTCAAAACTTGGCACTACGAATTACTAGGTTTTGAATACATGTTTTCATGAGGCCTTACATGGATATTCTAAAGATAGCATTGAGAACCCGTTATGGTCTGTATAAATTTCTTATGATGTCTTTTGGGCTGAACAACACCCCGGAAGCTTTTATGCATCTGATGAACAATGTATTTCAGCCATATCTTGATTCGTTTATCATGGTATTCATTGATAATATCCTTGTATACACACGTAGCAAGGAGAAGCATGCACAACACTTGAAGATTGTACTGTAGAAATTTAGGGAAGAGAACATTTATGCCATGTTCTCCAAGTGTGAGTTTTGGCTTAGTTCGATGGCGTTCTTAAGGCACGTGGTGTCCAATGAGGGGATTAAGGTGGATCCAAAGAAGATATAAGCTCATAGTTGGCCTAGCCCGTCTTCAGCTACTGAGATATGGATATTTCTTGGCTTGGCTGGTTATTAATGTCACTTCGTAGATGGTTTCTCGTCTATTGCAGCGCCTTCGACCAAATTTAACCATAAGGGCGCTCCATTGAGGTAGCCAGATGAGTGTGAGGAGAGCTTTCAAAAGCTCAAAACTACCTTAACCACAACTCTTTTTCTAGTTTTATCTTCAACATTACGCTTTTATACAGTATATTGTGATGCTTCCCAAATCGGTATTGGGTGTGTGTTGATGTAGAGAGTAGAGTGATTTCTTATTCTTGCCGTCAGTCGAAGCCCCAAGAGAAGAACTACCTTGTCTATGACTTAGTGTTGGCACTCATTATATAAGGCAAAATTCGAGGGACCTATTATATAATCATTTAAAGTCTCAAAAGATGTGCCTCTTCAAGCCCGAGGATGGGCTCGAGGTGAGGTCTAATAAAAGTCTTCAAATGCTTTTCTTAGAGAAAATGGGGATGGTCAGCTGCCATTAAAAATGGGGAGTTCCCTAGACACTTTACAGGAATTGACAGGTTGATATTGCGCCCGTACGGAGGCATTAAATAGCTGTATGGATCTCATATCTTTGAGATAAATGCACTTGTACTATACTAGGATTCCCCTGATCTATAAGGGTGTTTTCGTAAAAGAAATCTTATACTCCCTATTGAATATACAAGACCATTCTCTCTGCTCTCTAACATATTCTATTTCCATCATTACATACACTCGTTGTGTTCAATTTATTGTTCTTCATTTATTGCTCATAATTGATCATAAAAGGCTTCCATCAAAGTTATCATAACTGTTAGTTCTCCTCGATCACCCTAAGTCGGGCATTAGACTTAGCCACAAGGCCTCTATTTGCCATCTCGAGGTCCCGATTTCCAGCCATTCAATTTGGTTATTATACTATCTACATGCTCTTATCACATTCTCTAATTTATTACTTAGCATCTATTTCCTAAACAACTAGGATAAAAATACATCACGCATTTTTAGAACCATAAAATCAAATGTAATTGTAATTATCATTTTCAAGGTAAATAATTTGGCTCCCACCATGGGGATAAAACTAATAATGGTTATTTACTTGTTGGTTCACTCCTTAACGCAAGTTATGTTTCACACTTTTTCTGATCTAAGATCATTTAATTTCAGGTCAAAATGTCTGAGTCGGTAAAGGCACGTTAAAAACAACAATCTTTAAGACCATGGAGAAAATAGTGTGGATGTTCCACATGTTGGCGTACCACCACGGAACCCTAAGAATGTACTGGAACAAATTCATGTGGACGTGTTCTTGCACAACGCTCAACACATCGACATAAGCTCCCACACCAATAGGAGCATACACGAAAAAGATTAATAAGAAGCTCAAAAAACCACAGCTAGGGAAGAAAATGAAGTTAGCCTTCACATTTTTCTAAAATGTTACAGGCATATCGTCTAGCGATTGCTCAGCTACATAGTCACCAAAAAACTCCCAGTAACGTAGCACTGGAAGCATATCTCCAAGCCGAATAGGTACCAGAAAGATCAAGTAACAATGGGATAACAACCGACCCCATCATCATAAATATGCTCGAGGACCTTACAAACAGGATCGAGTTGGGCGAGAAGAAGATGGAAGCCAATGACAAGAAGGTAGAGACCTAAAGCTCGAGGGTCAATCAAATTCCAGGAGACACCCCCGATCCAGAAAGGTATAGATTTGAATAAGTTCATGCAAAAGATGTTGTTGTAGGAAGCGACTCTGAAACCCATTCCAAAGAAGATAATAATGCCCCACCTTCCAAAGTACAACAGAACCTCGTACCCCAACGAGCACGCCACTTCTTACACTTACGCAGTAAAGGGAAACAACAAGAGGGACGATGAGATCAAATTCGTCCTATTAAAGAAGTTCGGGGAAAATTCTCAAAAGGGGCCATGATGTGATAACACAATCTATCTCTAAACATGCCATGATAGCAGATTTTTTCATAAAGGCACATGCCAATATAGTCAAGGTATCTTACAAGGAAATCCAACGTCTTTAAAATCAAGAAAAGGGAGAACGAGATGCTAAGAGAGTTTGTATCTCTCTTTCAAATGGAACAAATGGAACTCTCTCCGGTCTCCGATGATGGCGCGGTGCAGGCGTTCACTAATGGTTTTGATGAGCAAAGCTCGGTAGCATCAAAGCAGCTGAAGAAGAACTTAGTCAAGTATCCCGTCGTAACTTTGTTGGGTATCCACAACCGAAACTAGTCAAAGATCAGGGTTAAAGATGACCTACTAGGAGCCTCCTCGGGCTCGGTATCTCCTAGCAGGCTTTCAAAAAAGGATCTAAAGACAAACAAGGAAAGATACCAACCATACATTGAAGATAAAAGAAATACGCCGAGGCAAAACACACCACCGCAGATGGATAAAATGCCCCGAGTCAAAACATACCACTGAAGATGGACCGAAGCCCAAATTCTCAAGAACTTGTCAGCGGAGCTAGATTTGACGGGCACATGGGGCCGATGGAGGCATTTCGCTTGTCAGAATAAAACTTCAACGTCAATGTTTTAGACATCATATTTGCCATCAGCAAAATCAGATACATCAGGTGGCACAAGGACTCTATAATCAGTTACTTCACAAAGGAACCCCAACTTAGTGTGTGAATTGAACAAAACAGAGAGTCACAAGACCGAAAATTGCCGACAACTTCGAGAATAAGTAGCCCGACTACTAAACAAAGGTCACCTCTGAGAATTCCTTAGCGACTAAGACAAAAATTAGTTACGGGAAAGAGAGGCGACTAAGAAGAATAAAACAGATGAGCAACAACATGTTATCCATATGATTTAGGAGGCATCTACGCTCCACAAGAACCCATAGTCAGAAGAACAAAAATATCCTTCACTAGAGAAAAGAAAACTCAACGTTACATACCCGAAGACGCTCTCACATTCAGCAACAAGGATATCATGACCTTGTCTCAGCCCCATAAAGACACACTATTAATCTCTTTTTTGTGAATGCATTTCAAAGTAAGCATGTACTTGTGGATCCAGGTAGCTTAGATAATATTATCAGGTCGAGGGTGGTAGATCAACTCAGATTGCTTGACCAAATCATGCATGTCTCTCGAGTCCTCAAAGGATCCAATATGGCATCAAACAACAAAAGGGGAAATTACCCTCTCGGTCAACATGGCCGGCACGACCCATAATGCCAAATTCCATATCATCGAAGGACACATGAAGTAGAACACCTTGTTTGGGAGGCCATGGATACACTACATGAGAGCAGTACCATCCACCCTCTATCAGATGATGAAATTTCTAACAAAAGATGGGATAAAAACCGTCATTGAGGAGAAACATGCAACAAAAGAGATATTTCCGGTGTATGATGTGGCACGAATACCAATAACTCTACTACTAAAGGAGACAAAGGATAAATAAATAATAAAATAGCAATAACAAGCTACACCCTAGGCTATGCCTGAGTGAACGAAGCATAGGACCATACCATATCCTCATAACAAGCGATCGAAACATACCATGGCTTGCAATACTGCCAGCACTAAGGTATCAACGTCTTCCCTTTTTTATTTACATTTTGTGCTAATCTAAACGCAGATATCCAGTCGAAATGGTCAAAGCTCTTTACAACTCGAAGGCCTTACGTTCCAAAAGTATACGTTGCACTATTTTCCTTCGATCGGATTTTTCTCCTAAGAAGGATATTACTAGCAAGGTTTCAAACAAGGAAACACCTAAATTCTACCTAAGGAAGACTTAACAAGTATATAAGGCTTCTTTTCAATAAACCTCGAATACCAGGGGTAACCCCCCCCCCCCTCCAGAGAAGCTAAGATGCGCTAAATGGAGACTCAATGGGAAAATGCTGTGCCTGGACAAAAGGTCAAATAAACCGTGCCCTTATAAAATAATTGAGACCTTAAAAACACAAACATGTATACGTACTAAGTAGCCGAAGAATACTTTCCATAAAAAGCATTTCATGTTCAAGGAAGCTGTTATTTTTACAAAAATGGCTCTAGAGCCAGAAAACATCCCAAACACCCGGGGACTGGCATCAAAAATTTGAAGCTAAGCCCTTAATGAGGCAACACTAAGATTACAAGAACAGCTCCATGAGCCAAAAGCATCCCCACCACTGAAGGACTAGCATTGAAAACTCAAGGCAACATGACCTCTAGGTGAGAACTTCGAAACTCGTAAGCCCTCAATGAGGCAACATCAAGTTTACAACAAATGGCTCCCAAGATAGGAAATTTTTGATGACTTGGGGACTATTGCAAATAGCCACCCCCATCGACTTATCAAAAACCTGAGGCTATAAGACCACGAGCAAGCATCTCCGATCTCATATGACCTATGTAAGGCAGTAACAATATCTGTAAGACCTCAATAAAGGCATGAACCATACATGTACCACGTAACAATATTTGTAACACCTCAAGAAGGAATAATCCATACTTGTACAAAGAAACAATATCTTGGAGACCTCAAGTAAGACATGAACGGTACTTGTACCAAGAAATAATATCTGTTAGACCTCAAGCAAGTCATGAACCCAATCTTAAAGTTAAGTCTATATATCAACCTTGTAAGACCCATAAAGGGCATACCTTCTATATAGACACAGAAACTATGTCACAAAGTACTGAAAGGCTCCGGCCAAACATAATGACTGCGATCACAAGGTTGTACCAGCCAAATAACGCGACTCGAGGACACATAACCATCACTATTAAATCACATGCCTTCAATTACATCGAAAAAAAGTTTGAAAAGAACCAGTTAAACAAGCAACCCACAATATAGGCAAAGAGCTTCGACCTTGTTAGCTCAAAATTATAGGCTTTAATATACTTAGCCACGAATCTAAAACCTCCCGAAGTGCTCGATAATTGTTGTATAATGACTCACAATCGAGGTTCTATCAAACTGTCAAAGTGTCAGGAAAAACAAAATCTCAAAAAATCCTTAACGAGGGAAAAATAAAGTCCATTATGAAGGTTGTACCGACCCAATTCGTAGGAGCCACTTTCGCTAGCCTATATTAAAGGACGAACCAACCCAATGTGTAAGAGCCATTGTCTCCAACCCATATATAGGTTGTATCGACCCAATACATAAGAACCACTGTCTCCAGCCAATATTAAAGGACGTACCGATCAAATGCGTAAGAGCCACTATCGCTAGCCAATAATACTGGTCGTACCAACCTGATGCATAAGTGCCACTATCACCAGCCTATATTATTGTTTGTACCGACCCATGTTTAAGAGCCACTATCGCCAGCTTATACTAATAGGTTGTATCGACCAAACATCTAAGATCCAACGAACAAGCTTAACGAGCCCTAGGGCCGTATTTTAAGCCTAAGGTTTCTTTAACTCGAAGAATATCTCGGCTGGTTAATAACTATCAAACATCAAAGTATAAGGAAGCACATGGAAAATGAAGTCACAAAACTTATTTTTGCACACATATGTGAGAGAATACAAGCTCCATTTATAATGTACTTTGAAATTACTATATACAAAATTAGAAAATGAAAAGCCTAATCTATGTCCCTCTCAGAGACAATGACCCATCAGTTTCTTTCTCGCTATCTTCGGCATCAACCAGGAGGAACTTAGCATCATATTTGTCTGTCTTTGCCCAATTTATCACTTCTGAGAGATAAAAGACCCTAGCATGGATCTCCTCAAGGTTTTACCATCGAGATTTGCACCTTGCATACTCCTTGCTTCTGCCACCACGGTTGAGAGCCCTTCTCAACTTAGCTTGAGCATCCATAGAATCATTCAAATAGACCGCCACTTTCTTATCAGCCTTTGTTCGGCTCATTATGGCTTCAAACCAGGCATCTACGATCTCTTTCTTCATCTTGAAAATTTCCAATTCGAGCGTCAAAAATTGTGCTTGTTCAGAAAAGGTTGTTCACACGAACAAGTACATCTTAAGGGCAGAGGCCTTGGCCAAGGCATTCTTGTGGGCCTCAACCTGGGCTTTTAGCTCGTTACGCTCATGTTTTACCTGGCCAAATTCTCCCTAAGTCATTCTAGGTCCTCCGTGTTTTTTCATACCTGAGAGAGGAAAATATTAGCCTACAAATGTAGAAGGAGAAGTATACATTGGCTAGAAACAAAGATTACCTACCTTTTGAGATAGTCATCGAAGTTCCAACTTCGATCTGCCTCATTCCGCAGGTTTGCTAGCTCTTCTTCCTTTTTCGTGCAAAGAAGCCTAATGGATTTCTCCCCATCCAAAGCTTTTCACAGCCTGGCCTCAGGGTGAAGCAACTTAGACTTAAGCTAATCAAAGGCCTGTAAGAGAAAGCTTAAAAAAAGGAAGACACGAAACTAGAAACAGCCTATATCGGCTACCAAAGCATAATATGAAACTAAGTCATTTAGCCTCACTAAAGGTCGAGCATACATCTGATTTCTTAGTTTCCCCCGAAGTGCCTTCGGTAGGAGGATATGAAGGCAACGGATGACCATTGTTTTTCGAAGTACCTTTGACAGGAACAGGAAATGGCGGCAAGGATGAAACATATTTTTCAAGAATAAAGGCCTCCGACACTGAAAGCTCAAGTAACTCGTCTCTTCTGAACCTCAAAAAATGACTCACCTCACTGCAAGCATCCTCACACCTCAAAGACTCTTTTTGTTTATTACTAACCCTCGACCTCGAGGTCGGTGATCTCTCCTCCTCCGCCAAGCGACATGACCTTATCTCGGATTATTCACCAACACCTGCATTGGCAGAGTCAATGCGCTATAATGAAAGTACCTTTCTGAGAAAACAAGCCACTATGCACCTACCATGATGTTTTGCCTCCCATTTCCCCTTGGACAAGTCTTACTATTTGCACTTGTCATAAGTCGTACAGGCTGCCAGCTTACGAGACCATTCCGCCAGATCAGGAACCTTGTTCGGAAACCAAGGGACCGCTACATAAAGCAAAAGGAATAACATCGTCATGAAGCTCGCCTCCACTATGTACAAAAACAATAATAACACAAGTGTACTAATTACGTATGAAATTCTGTTTCTCAAGAAATGGCAGAAATTCTCCATGGATAATATCGACTGTCCGTGCTCTAACTAACCGACTCATCCAACCTTGGTCCTCTTCCTCTTTGTCGTTAATGGTGAGGGTTCAGTTGGATCGACGTCGTAGAGTAATCAATCCACGCTACTGCAAAAGGCCAATATAACCCGACGAGATGACTAATGGTGAATTCGAGCCCAACCTTAGCCACAAAGTACCTTATCATAAACACTATCTTCCAAAAGGATGGGTGAGCCTGCTCCAAGGTAACCTTATACCTTCTACAAACTTCGAGCACGACCCTGTCAAGAGGGCCTAATGTGAAGGGTTACGTATACATGCTCAAGAACACCTTGACATGAGCTATTATGATCTCCCCTTGGGAAGGTGACTGCAACACCACCTCTCCCCCCCCCCCATCTGTAGTCTTCTTTGACTACCTTGAGATACTCCTCCCTTATCGAGGAGATAAACCTCGACGTATGCTTCAGGTGTCCTGGGACATTGCAAGGTTTCACTACTTAAGAGTCCCTCTTTGAAATAAAGCACCTCAACCCTCGCTCATCAAATGTCAGTTGTATTCCACCAATCGAATACTAAGCTAGAACATATTTCTCGTCTCATTGGCAAATGGATCCGAGCTTAGCAGTCGCGGTTGTGGTGAAACTAATAAAGGGAAACAAATGACACTAGCGAAAGCTTTGAGTTAAAGAAAACTTAGAGCATAGAGGAAAAACCCTATAAAAGGATAGTTACCTAGTAGAACAATTGTTTCAAAACAAGAGAAGGCAAATCATATGTAGAGCCAGTGGCGACTATTTGCCCGCCCTAAGGACAAATGAAATACAACCGTATTCGTACCATTTTCTTGGGAAAGGAATAGCTGAGACCATCTCGGTCATTACACAGTCATATCACTCAAATGATAACGTCGCAGCAGCACCCAGGAGTCATTTGACTCCGATGGATTATGATCCTTGAAAGGAATCGACCTTGTAAAAATGCCCGGCCCTATTGTGATATTGTATCCGATCTAAAAGGCCTCACCGTCTCCAATCATATGTTCCAAATAACTAATCTAGAATTTGAAAACAAAAGCAACAAGAACATAGCATTCAAAAAATTGGAAGCGGAAAGAAAAAACATTATATTCCCCAAAAATGCATGTACAAACGGGGGAGCATTCACAAAGTCATTCCCTAATAAACCCTGGCACAAAAAGGGAAAAGGATGACTAAATTTATTCTTCACCCCTTGAGTCATCACCGGAACCCTCGTCTGAAGCATCCGAATAAGAAGTTTCTTTCTCTATGGTTTGTGCCTCCTTGATCTCGACTAAGAAACTGACACATTTGCCACTCACTTCCTCAAACGCTTTCTTTCGTGATAGTACAAGCAACATCATGAGTCATCTTTTGCTCGACCCTCAATAGTATGTCTCGAGCGTTTTCATTCATTCTAGTGGTATCTTCCTTGTACAAGGATGCCTTTTTCTCTTCCACAGACCTGGACGACAACGGCGCAACAATTCCTCCTTGGCACTCTTCTAGAGTTCTCGAGATGACAATAGCTCCGTCTTATTCACAACTATATCCTCCTCAAGATTCCCAATGAGAGCGTTCTTTTTCCCAACCTACAAAAGGTAAAACAAGTCGACAAGTATCAAGTCAAAATAAAATGCAGGTTCATAAAATGCAGTACTACCTGCTCAACCAGGTTTTCTTTGCCTCGACTTGTTTCTTCCAACCATGCTCGGAGCATACTCATCTCTTCCTCCTTCCGAGAGGAAAGGGTCTCCGACTCTCTTAGACTCGAGGTAAGACCTTCAACTTGCTTCTTACGACCTACAAGCTCATCTCATATATTTGAGATGGCATGATCATACAATATTTTAGCCTACAAGAAAACAAGGAAGTCAAAGAAACAAAGAAAAATACTTGATAGCGCCAAACTATGCCAAGGTACTACCTGCCGTAGGCACCTCTCCTCTTCCTCAATTTCATCAGGAGCTTCAAGGCCAATATTCTCGCTAACTCTATCGAGGAAATTTTCGAGCTCACCTTCCTAACTTATGAGAGCCTCCCTCTTTAGTGATGCTCCGATCTTATGCATCCCTAAGCTCTCCGAGCGAGAATTAGGGACCTAGATTGAGTCCCACTAGAAAATAAATGAACTTGAAGTACAAATCCTGTCCGCGAAGAGCTCTATGCTGGGGCACTTTGGAGCTGACATCAGCAAGTTCCCCAGTAGGGACCATGTTGTATTTATTCGAAGACTCAGGGACCGTAAGGGACCGTATCTGTAACCTCCTCGAGGTCCTCCAAAGCATGGGCATGAGCTAAATTATTCGTTCCTGACTCGGCAGCCCTCGGCACAGACACTTGGGGGGGCATCAGTGCCCGACCACTTCCTTCGTACCAAAAGGTTATAATCATCATCATCTTCTCATCCTCGGCATCAAAAGTTTCTCTAGAAGATGAAGACGAGACCTCAAACTCAGCTCGAGGCATGCGAGACTTGGTTTTATTTAACACAAGGGACTCGGTAGTCATCCCCTTTTTCCTCTACTTACACTTATCGGGCTTAAAAGACTCCCCCTCGATGGCAAGAGGAGGTTGCATCAGCACTCTATTGACATTGCCTACACAAGCGTAGTAATCAAAATTTATCAAAATGGAGAATATGGGGAAAAAATACAAAAACATGATAGTGACGGCTAGAAGGAGCTTACCATGATTCTTTGCCACCCACCACATATTAGCCAACTCAGGCCAAGAGCGCTTGAGATAGGGGAATGAGGCATCCAATCCCTTAATCCACCCCAACAGGTTTGGAATAAATTCAGGATACCAAAAGGTGGCTGCGTGAGAAAGAGAAAGATAGTTTTTTGAGAAGAAAATATGAAGACAATAGAGCATATACAAAGAAGAAGCACTTATCCTTCATGTTCCACTCCTCTGGGAACGACATCCATTCGACCAGAATAATGTTTGAGGTCCTTACTAGGACTAACTAGCTCTTCCAGCCTCGATCCTTGTGCTCATTGATACTCGAGAAAAATGGTTTCAAATATCTAAGAAGAGGTTTGATCAAGCCTTAATAAATACAGCGGTTGTACATCCTAATTAGATAATTAAGGGTAAAAGTCGTACCCTTGACTTTGTTGGAAATGTAGCGAAGCATGTAAACTATCCTCTAGAAAGAGGGGTAAATTTTTCCAAGTGTTACCCGGTATTTACAACAGAAGTCGAGAATGACCTAGTCAATAACCTAAGAAGAAGGGTTCGAGGAGTCAACAGATCCCAATGTAAATGGGTATGTGCATACATAAATAAAATTGCCCTTGTAGTATGGTATGCAATTTATAGGGTTGGGGATCTCAACCACTACCTTCTTCTCCTATTGGCAGTCAGCCCATACTCTGTCTATATCCTTCCCAATGCTAATAAACCGATACACATGTTCACTTCGAACCGGCGTACATGAAGTTCTCGTGATGGAAAAATTCTTCATACTATCAAACTTGGTGTGTGTGCATCGTTCGATAGTAGAAGCCACTTTGGGCTTACCCTTGGATTTATCCTTCGATATTTGAGATGAAGAATTAGCTTCATCTTTCCAAGGCATTGTCTTAGAGGTTCTGGCCATGGCAGCTAAAAATACTCTTTTTCTCGATAAGGAGAAAAAGTTCAAAAGAAAGAAGGGCATAGAGGAAGATGAATTTGGCTCTTAAGGCATTGTGGAATCAGTAAAGTACAAGTCACTAAGAAATTGAGGTATTTATAGAAGCCATATGGGCAGAAAAAAAAAACAAACCAATAACGGTTCGCGTGTTGTTTGATAGTCGTGTTGGTAGTAACCCTTGCATGGCCATTGAATTACGACATTTATGCCATGACAGGCTGACATCATGACGATTGAAAGAGTTTAAAATCTTTTCCTATCATCTTACTCTAGGAAACGCAGGGACTTTTTGTATAAAGTAAAATCCATGGGATTTATTTTATGATCATTTCGAGGTCGAATGATGCGCCTCTTAAAGCCCAAGGACGGGCTCTTGGTTCGATCTGTTGAAACACATTCTCAAGGCACTAAACTAAACGTGTGTTCATATTTGTAGGTTTTGATAAATGACAAACAACGCGCAATTGACATATGACGAGGTCCAAGCACAAGCGCGCAATTGATACATAACGAGGTTCAAGCACAAGACGAACAAAGATCATGATCAAGCAAAGAAATAAAGTTATACATGAGTCGTTCTTGAATTGTGATCTTGATCCGACAATTAACTCAAGACTTGGCTTCTCTCGTAAAATCATTCTTATCAAATCATGCATATTTAATTTAAAGCAAAAATGATTTTCCAACATTTTATTTTAGCCAAAATATTTTTTAAACATGCCTCTCAAATATGGACAAAGATAATCGATTATGTACTTTATGATAATCGATTATGTTAAGACAATGTACACCAGATTTACAAAGCTGAACAATAATCGATTATGTACCTTATGATAATCGATTATGTTAAGGCAGTGTACATTAGATTTTTCAAAGCTACAAGATAATCGATTATGTACCTTATGATAATCGATTATGTTGAGGCAGTGTCCATCAGATTTTTCAAAACTATAAAATAATTGATTATGCACATTATGATAATCGATTATGTTGAGGCAGTGTCTATCAAATTTTACAAGACTGTAAAATAATCGATTATGTACTTTATGATAATCGATTATGCTAAGACTGTTAGAATATATGCTTAACGCTAGAGGGGGGGTGAATAGCGTTATATTAAAAAACGACGTAAACTTGCGGAATTTAAAAATTGCAGGAATGAAATAAGTGCGATAAGTAAATAATAATGAACGAACGCACCGATGTTATCCTGGTTCACCACAACCCGTGGCTAGTCCAATCCCCGAGAGGCTCTCTCGAGATTTCCACTAACTTCGTTAAGCTTTCGGGTGCATAACAAACCGTTACAAACTGAGAACTTGAGTCACAAAAGCCTCAACAACCTTTGCTCGAAGATACCACACTTCAAGACTTCAACCAAAGGAATCACAACGTTCCTTCTTACAATACAAGGGATTAACACTTCCCTTCAAGTGTATAAAAACACTTTGCACTCAAAACAAGACTCTCCTCAAGAGTAGATATGAGTAAAATAAATACGCTCAAGAACGCAACAACTTTCGTCAAGAATTTGGCTCTCAAAAACTTATGTAATGAATAGAAAATGATGAATAAGAGAGTATGCAATCTTTAGCAATAATATGATCAGTTGTTGTACTTATAAGACTGATTTTAAGATGTATTTATAGTGTTGAAAACATGCACAACTGTTGCCTAATTGCCAATTAAGAATTGCTGATTTTGTGCTAAAACAATCGATTGTCTAAATTGCATAATCGATTGTTTTCCAATCGTCCAAAAATCATTCCCAGATTTTACGCATAATAATCGATTATCTAAATCGTATAATTGATTATTTGGCAACGTTCAAAAAATCTTTTTCAGATTTTACTTAAAACAATCGATTATCAAAATCATATAATCGATTACTTGGCAACGTTCAAAAAATCTTTTTCAGATTTTACTTAAAACAATCGATTATCAAAATTATATAATCGATTACTTGGCAACGTTCAAAAAATCATATTCAGATTTTACTTAGGATAATCGATTATCAGAATCATACAATCGATTACCAGACAGAGCTTGAAAATATTTTGGCAACGGTCATTTACATAATCGATTATGCTATATGTATAATCGATTATATTACAGTCTTGAAAAATCGAATAGACACTGCCTCAACACAATCGATTGTCATAAGGTGCACAATCGATTATTTTGTAGCTTTGAAAAATCTGATGGACACTGCCTCAACACAATCGATTATCATAAGGTACACAATCGATTGTCTTGCAGCTTTGAGAAATCTGATGGACACTGCCTCAACACAATCGATTATCATAAGGAACACAATCGATTGTCTTGCAGCTGCCTTTACATAATCGATTATCATAAGTACATAATCGATTATCTTTGTCCAGATTTTGGAGGCATGTTTAAAAATCATTTTGGTTAAAATAAATATGCATGATTTAATATCATTTTGCTTAAAATTAAATATGCATGATTTGATAAAAATGATTTTACGAGAGAAGCCAAGTCTTGAGTCAATTGTCGGATCAAGATCACAATTAAAGAACGACTCATGTATAACTTTATTTCTTTGCTTAATCTTGATCTTTGTTTGTCTTGTGCTTGATTCTCGTTATATATCAATTGCGCAATTATGCGCTTGTGCTTGGACCTCGTCATATGTCAATTGCGCATCGTTTGTCATTTATCAAAACCTACAAATATGAACACACGTTTAGTTTAGTGCCTTGTGAGAACGTGTTTCAACAATTTCCCCCTTTTGATAATGGCAACCCTTAATCAGGATATGCATATTAGATAATTCATAATGACGATCCAAGACAAGTAAATAGATATGCAATAAGACAAGTAAATAGATATGCAATTAATTCCCCCTCAACATATGAATTCCCCCTCAATTTATGCCAATAAATATTAAGTGCATAGCCCTTATTCTTCCCCCTTTTGACATTAGCAAAAAAGAATAAGCAAATAACTTGTTTACTGATTAACTAGAATTGCAATTTCATAAAAGGGATAATAAAACAAATAATGTCAACATAATCGATTAGTGATACTTGATAATCGATCATATATTAAAGAGAAATCGATTATTCTGAAGAGGAATCGATTATTTTGCACCAATCTTTTATAATTCCCCCTGCCTTTAGGGCGAGACCTGCAAAAATAAGTTAGGCTCCTCCGACGCTCAAGTTAGTAATTATGTGAAAGGGAAAATGCAATGCATGAATTAGATCAACGTGGATTCAAGAATCCCGAGTTCACTACGAATTCGGAAGAAGGACTCTTTCTCTAAAGGCTTTGTAAAGATGTCGGCCAATTGATGTTTGGTTTCAACAAATTCAATTTTGACATCACCTTTGAGAACGTGATCTCTTATAAAATGATGCCTAATTTCAATGTGTTTTGTTCTTGAATGAAGAACGGGGTTCTTCGTCAAGCATATGGCACTAGTATTATCACATCTAAGAGGGATATGATCGATACTTAGGCCATAGTCCAAGAGTTGATGTTTCATCCAAAGGATTTGAGCGCAACAACTCCCCACGGCTACATATTCAGCCTCGGTTGTGGACAACGCAACACTTACTTGTTTCTTGCTAAACCAAGAAACTAGAGAGCTACCGAGCAAATGGCAAGTGCCACTAGTGCTCTTGCGGTCCAATTTGCATCCAGCAAAATTGGAATCGGAATAGCCAACAAGTTGGCGTGAAGAACCTTTGGGGTACCATAGACCCACATTTACAGTACCAACAAGATACTTCAATATCCGTTTCACCGCAGTTAGGTGAGACTCCTTAGGACATGATTGATAACGAGTGCATAAGCACACGCTAAACATGATGTCCGGTCTACTAATAGTAAGATAAAGGAGAGATCCAATCATACCTCGATACTTCTTGGTGTCGACTTCCTTACCTTTCTCGTCTTTGTATAGATGGTCGGATGTGCTCATGGGAGTGGCCATTGCTTTTGCGTTGCTCATTTCAAATCGTTTTAGCAATTCTTCGCAATATTTAGCTTGACAAATGAAGGTTCCTTCTTCCATTTGCTTTACTTGCAGCCCCAAAAAGAAGGTTAGCTCACCCATCATAGACATCTCAAATTCGCTTGTCATTAAATCAGAAAATTCCTTGCACAAAGCATTGTTAGTAGCACCAAAAATAATATCATCCACATAGATTTGAACTAATAAAATATCATTGTTTTTATGCTTAACAAATAGAGTGGTGTCAACTTTTCCCCTAATGAATTCATTTTCCAAAAGAAATTTACTCAATCGTTCATACCAAGCTCGGGGAGCTTGATTAAGACCATAAAGTGCCTTTTTAAGCTTGAAAACATGATCGGGAGATTTAAAATCTTCAAAGCCCGGGGGTTGTTCAACATAAACTTCTTCTTGAATGACACCATTTAGAAAAGCGCTTTATATATCCATTTGATATAAATTGAATTTCATAGAAGAGGCAAAAGCAAGTAATAAACGAATAGCTTCTAACCTTGCTACGGGTGCATATGTTTCTTCATAGTCAATTCCCTCTTCTTAATTATAGCCTTTTGCTACAAGCCTAGCTTTGTTTCTAGTGATTACACCATTTTCATCTAATTTATTTCGAAAAACCCATTTCGTACCAATTATGGTATCATTTTCAGGTGTTGGCACCAAATCCCAAACGTCATTTCATTTGAATTGGTTAAGCTCCTCTTGCATTGCCAAGGTCCAAAATTCATCCCCAATTGCTTCGGAGATGGTTGAGGGTTCAATTTGAAAGACGAAAGCAGTATGACCTAAGGTGTTCTTAAGAGCGTTTCGAGTGCTTACCTGTTGTTCAATGTCGCCAATTACCTGTTCGAGAGGATGGTCTTTGATTGTCCTCCACGCGTTAGGCAGTTTCGTTTCTTTTTCCAGTTGTGGCGCTTCCTCCGATAATTGTTCAAAGATTTCATCTTGAATTTCCTTAGGAGTTTCTTCTTGTACTTTGTCTTGAGGACTTATTGAGTTTAAAATACCTGCAAGATCAAAACCAGAATCCTTTCTCACCAAGCGAGCATTAATTTCGAAAAACACAATATGAGGGGATTCCTCCACAGTTTCGGTTCTATTATTGAACACTCTATATGCTTTGCTACGTGAAGAGTAACCAATAAAAATTCCTTCATCGGATTTTGCATCAAATTTTCCCAAATTGTCTTTTCCATTTTTATGAATAAAACATTTAAAACCGAATACTCTAAGATGGGAGATATTTGGTTTCCTTCCCTTGTAGAGTTCATAGGGAGTTTTAATGAGTATTAGCCTTATGACTACTCTGTTAAAACGTAGCATGCGGTACTCACGGCATCCGCCCAAAAATGTTTGGGAATCTTAGCCTCATCGAGCATGGTTCTAGCCATCTCTTCAAGACACCTATTTTTCCGTTCCACCACTCCATTTTGTTGTGGTGTACGTGAAGCAGAGAAGGTGTGCTCGATACCGAGTTCGTCACAAAAGTCCGCGAAGAGATTGTGATCGAACTCTCCCCCATGATCACTTCTTATTGAAGTGACGGCTGTGTCCTTTTCATTTTGAACACGTTTAAGAAAGCATTTAAAAATATGAAAAGCCTCACTTTTGTGAGCAAGAAATAGTGTCCATGTAAATCTGGAATAATCATCAACAATAACAAAAGCATAACGATTTCTACCAAGACTTTCAATGCGAGATGGTCCAAAGAGATCCATGTGAAGAAGTTGCAAAGGTCTAGTAGTTGAAACAATATTTTTCGATTTAAAAGATGCTTTTGTTTGCTTCCCTTTTTGACAAGAATCACAGATAGAGTCTTTTTCAAATTTCAAATTTGGAAGACCAATAACTAAATTTTGTGAAACTAATTTGTTTAAAAGATGCATGTCGATGTGAGCTACTCTACGATGCCATAACCACATATCATCTTCTTTGCTCATAAGACAATTCACATATTCAGATGAAGAATTTTCGAGATCAACCATATAGATGTTATCCATTCTAAAACCACGAAGAATAATTTTAAAATCGCTACGCCGAAAAACTAAGCATTCATCCGAATCAAATAAAACAAGATTTCCCTTGTCACATAATTGACTTATGCTCAAGAGATTATGTTTTAGACCTTTAACTAGCAAAATATGCTTAATGGAAGAAGGTTCATCCTTACCGACCGATCCAATGCCGATAATTTTTCCCTTGTTGTTATCTCCAAAGATAACGCTTCCTCCTTCCTTGTGTTCTAGTTGAAGGAACTTGGATTCGTCTCCGGTCATGTGTTTGGAGCATCCACTATCAAGGTACCAAAGTACACTTGATCCCTTCAAACATACCTACAAGACAAATTAATGAGTCTTTGGTACCCAAGCTGTTTTGGGTCCTTGAGAGTTAGGTGTAACATGCTGTTGTGCTTGACATGCAGTTAAGTGTCTATGTCTAGTGAAACAAGCAGGAGCAATATGTCCAATTCGATTGCAATAATGACAAATGACATTAGGATTATGCATTCGTCTAGGTTGATAGTAGTTGGACGGACGAAATTTGTTTACTCTATTTTCGACAATATGACTATTGCGCATTTCATGAAAATCATTTCTCCTACTATTTGTTCTAGGATATGCAGCATTTCTAGAATAGTTATTTCTAGGTTGAAAGCCATTTCTAGGTGTCCTGAAAAGTTCAAAGTTTCTTCTAGTGTTTGGTCTAGGATATGCATCATTTCTAGAATAGTTATTTCTAGGTTGAAGGCCATTTCTAGGTGTCCTAAAATGTTCAAAGTTTCTTCTAGTGTTTGGTCTAGCATGCATGTTGATTCTAGGATTGTTATCTCTAGGATGAACATTTGTTTTATTTATCCTAGGTTGAGCCTCTTAGGTGGTTGGGGTTTGGCTTCAACTTTTTCTTTAGGCTCGTTTTTAAAACCTATCCCATGTTTGGTCGATTTCAAATTAACAAGAACTTCATTCAAATTTTTATGAGAAGAATTGAACTTATCTAGGGTGCCCTTAAGTCTTTCTACCTCAATTTATAGATGCATGCAAGAAATACAATTTTTACTAGAGCTCTCGGGTTTGTCGGCGCTTCTCTTGCCGAAAAATTTGTTTTCTTCTTTCAACTTCTCATTTTCCAAAATCAATTTTTCCAAATCTTTTTCTTTCAAAGAGAGTTGTCTTTCAAAATCTTTTTCTTTCAAAGAAGCATTTTCCTTAGTGTTTTTAACAGTTTTGGAAGCTTTAATGAATTCACTATACAACTCATCAAAGGCATTTTGCATTTCCTCAAGAGAATAGAAGTTTTTGGAAGAAATTTGACATACCTCTTCTTGATTGTCTTCGTGTGCCATAAGACAAAGATTTGCGGTTTCGTCTTCTTCTTCCTCACTTGACTCGTCTCCGGAGTCGCCTCCCCAAGATATGTATGCTCGTTGTTTCTTGAAGGGTTTCTTCTCCTTTTTGACATTTGGGCAATTTGATTTAATGTGCCCGATTTCTCCGCATCCATAACACTTTACTTGATCTCCTTGTTGTTTGCCTTTTCGTTCATACTCTTTTCGCATGAACTTTTGAAATCTCTTAATAACGAGTCCGAACTCGTTATCTCCGTCCTCATCATTTTAAGGTTGACTTGTGCTTGCCTTGAGGGCGACTCTTTGTTTCCTTTGATCATTAACAAGAGGGTTAAGTATAGTAGATTCATAAGTTTTAAGATTACCTCTTAATCCGTCGATGGTGACATTTGAAATGCCAACAGACTTTTGAATCGCGTCGGCCATGGAGCGCCATTCCGAGTGAGACTTCGGAGAATTTTTCGGACAAGTTCCTTATCCGTGAAGGTCTTCTTAAGAGCATGTAAGTCATTAACGATTTTTGAAAATCGTTCGAACATGTCATCTACCCTTTCACCTTCCTTCATGTGAAACAGTTCATATGCATGAGTTAGAAAATCAACTTTAGCCTCTCTTACCTGGTCCGTACCTTCGTACGTGATTTCCAGCTTATCCCACATTTGTTTCGCCGTTGTGCAACATGATATTTTTCTGTAATCATCAGCGTTTATGGCACAATACAATAAGTTGATGGCTTTAGCATTGTTCTGCACTTTTCGGATATCATCCGCATCGTATTCATCTTCGGATTTTGGAACCCATTCATTTTCAACCTTTTTGGTTGGAATTTGTTCTCCCTTCATTATAACCTTCCACAGATGAAAATTGTTCGATTGAATCAATATTCTCATCCTCTCCTTCCAGTACGTATAGTTTGTGCCATCGAATAGTGGTGGTCGGGTGGAGCATTGTCCTTCACCTATTCCTGCAAAAGAATCACGAGTAGAAGCCATGGATTGTTTCTCTCAAACGGTTAAGTTTTTCAGAGAGTTGGGCTCTGATACCAATTGTTAGAATATACGCTTAACGCTAGAGGGGGGTGAATAGCGTTATATTAAAAAACAACGTAAACTTGCGGAATTTAAAAATTGCAGGAATGAAATAAGTGCGATAAGTAAATAATAAGGAACGAACGCACCGATGTTATCCTGGTTCACCACAACCCGTGGCTAGTCCAGTCCCCGAGAGACTCTCTCGAGATTTCCACTAACTTCGTTAAGCTTACGGGTGGTTAACAAACCGCTACAAACTGAGAACTTGAGTCACACAAGCCTCAACAACCTTTGCTCGAAGATACCACACTTCAAGACTTCAACCAAAGGAATCACAACATTCCTTCTTACAATACAAGGGATTAACACTTCCCTTCAAGTGTATAAAAACACTTTGCACTCAAAACAAGACTCTCCTTAAGAGTAGATATGAGTAAAATAAATACGCTCAAGAACGCAACAACTTTCGTCAAGAATTTGGCTCTCAAAAACTTATGTAATGAATAGAAAATGATGAATAAGAGAGTATGCAAGCTTTAGCAATAATATGATCAGTTGTTGTACTTAAAAGACTGATTTTAAGATGTACTTATAGTGTTGAAAACATGCACAACCGTTGCCTAATTGCTAATTAAGAATTGCTGATTTTGTGCTAAAACAATCGATTGTCTAAATTGCATAATCGATTGTTTTCCAATCGTCCAAAAATCATTCCCAGATTTTACGCATAATAATCGATTATCTAAATCGTATAATCGATTATCTGGCAACGTTCAAAAAATCTTTTTCAGATTTTACTTAAAACAATCGATTATCAAAATCATATAATCGATTACTTGGCAACGTTCAAAAAAAATCATATTCAGACTTTACTTAGGATAATCGATTATTAGAATCATACAATCGATTACCAAACAGAGCTTGAAAATATTTTGGCAACGGTCATTTACAAAATCGATTATGCTATATGTATAATCGATTATATTACAGTCTTGAAAAATCGAATAGACACTGCCTCAACACAATCGATTGTCATAAGGTGCACAATCGATTATTTTGTAGCTTTGAAAAATCTGATGGACACTGCCTCAACACAATCGATTATCATAAGGTACACAATCGATTGTCTTGCAGCTTTGAAAAATCTGATGGACACTGCCTCAACATAATCGATTATCATAAGGTACACAATCGATTGTCTTGCAGCTGCCTTAACATAATCAATTATCATAAGTACATAATCGATTATCTTTGTCCAGATTTTAGAGGCATGTTTAAAAATCATTTTGGTTAAAATAAATATGCATGATTTAAAATCATTTTGCTTTAAATTAAATATGCATGATTTGATAAAAATGATTTTACGAGAGACGCCAAGTCTTGAGTCAATTGTCGGATCAAGATCACAATTAAAGAACGACTCATGTATAACTTTATTTCTTTGCTTAATCTTGATCTTTGTTTGGCTTGTGCTTGATTCTCGTTATGTATCAATTGCGCAATTGCGCGCTTGTGCTTGGACCTTGTCATATGTCAATTGCGCATCGTTTGTCATTTATCAAAACCTACAAATATGAACACACGATTAGTTTAGTGCCTTGTGAGAACGTGTTTCAACAAAGACAGTGTAGTCCGAAGTTTTCAAAATATTAAAGATAATCGATTATCCTTATAGCATAATCGATTATGCAAATGACCGTTGCCAAAGTATTTTTAAACTCTGAAAGATAACCGATTATACACAATCTGATAATCAATTATGTTAAGTAAAATCTGAATATGATTTTTTGAACGTTGTCAGGTAATCGATTATACGATTTGGATAATCGATTATTCTGCTTAAAATCTGGGAATGATTTTTGAACGATTGGAAAATAATCGATTATGCAAATCAGATAATCGATTATCTTAGCACAAAATCAGCAATTCTTGATTGGCAATTAGGCAACGGTTATGGGGTTTTTTAACACTATAAATACAACTCAAAATCAGTCTTTTAAGTAAAAAAACTGATTATATTCTTGCTAAAGCTTGCATACTCTCATATTCATCATTTTCTATTCATTCAATAAGTTTTTGAGAGCCAAACTCTTGACGAAAGTTGTTGTGTTCTTGAGCGTATTTATTTTACTCATATCTACTCTTAAAGAGAGTCTTGTCTTGAGTGCTAAGTGTTTGTATACACTTGAAGGGAAGTGTTAATCCCTTGTGGTTGTAAGAAGGAACGTTTTCATTCCTTCGGTTGAAGTCTTGAAGTGTGGTATCTTCGAGCAAAGGTTGTTGAGGCTTGTGTGACTCAAGTTCTCAGTTTGTAACGGTTTGTTAAGCACCCGTAAGCTTAACGAAGTTAGTGGAATCTCGAGAGAGTCTCTCGGGGACTGGACTAGCCACAGGTTGTGGTGAACCCGGATAATTTTGGTGCGTTCGTTCCTTATTATTTACTTACCGCACTTATTTCAATCCTGCAATTTTTAATTCTGCAAGTTTATATTGTTTTTTATTATAACGCTATTCACCCCCCACCCCCCTTCTAGCGTTTAGCGTATATTCTAACAATTGGTATCAGAGCCCAACTCTCTGAAAGACTTAACCGTTTGAGAGAAACAATCCATGGCTTCTACTAGTGACTTTAATGCAGGAATAGGTGAAGGACAATGCTCCACCAGACCACCACTGTTCGACGGCACAAACTATACGTACTGGAATGAGAGGATTAGAATATTCATCCAATCGAATAATTTTCATCTATGTAAGGTTATAACGAAGGGAGAACAAATTCCAACCAAAAAGGTTGAAAATGAATGGGTTCCAAAATCCGAAGATGAATACGATGCGGATGATATCCGAAAAGTGCAGAACAACGCTAGAGCCATCAACTTATTATATTGTGCTGTAAACGCTGATGATTACAGAAAAATATCATGTTGCACAACGGCTAAGCAAATGTGGGACAAGCTGGAAATCACGTACGAAGGTACGGACCAGATAAGAGAAGCTAAAATTGATTTTCTAACCCATGTATATGAACTGTTTCACATGAAGGAAAGCGAGAGGATCGATGACATGTTCGAACGATTTTCAAAAATCGTCAATGACCTACATGCTCTTAAGAAGACCTTCACGGATAAGGAACTTGTCCGAAAAATTCTCCGAAGTCTCACTCCGGAATGGCGCTCCAAGGCCGACGCAATTCAAGAGTCTATCGGCGTTTCAAATGTCACCATCGACGGACGAAGAGGTAATCATAAAACCTATGAATCTACTATACTTAACCCTCCGTTCAATGATCAAAGGAAACAAAGAATCGCCCTCAAGGCAAGCACGGCTCAACCTCAAAATGATGAGGACTCAAACAACGGAGATAACGAGTTCGGACTTGTTATTAAGAGGTTTCAAAAGTTCATGCGAAAAGAGTATGAACGAAAAGGCAAACAACAAGGAGATCAAGTAAAGTGCTATGGATGCGGAGAAATCGGGCACATTAAATCAAATTGCCCAAATGTCAAAAAGGAGAAGAAACCCTTCAAGAAACAACGAGCATACATATCTTGGGGAGGTGACTCCGAAGACGAATCAAGCGACAATGAAGAAGACGAAGCCGCAAATCTATGTCTCATGGCACACGAAGACAATCAAGAAGAGGTATGTCAAATTTCTTCAAAAAATTTCTTTTCTCTTGAGGAAATGCAAAATGCTTTTGATGAATTGTATAGTGAATTCATTAGAGCTTCCGAAACTGTTAGAGACGTATAGAAAAATTCTTCTTTGAAAGAAAAAGATTTTGAAAAACAACTCTCTTTGAAAGAAAAAGATTTGGAAAAATTGATTTTGGAAAATGAGAAGCTTAAAGAAGAAAACAAATTTTTCGGCAAGAGAAGCGCCGACAAACCCGAGAGTTCTAGTAAAAATTGTATTTCTTGCATGCATCTAAAAGATGAAGTAGAAAGACTTAAGGGCACCCTAGATAAGTTCAATTCTTCTCATAAAAATTTGAATGATGTTCTTGTCAATTTGAAATCGACCAAACATGGCATAGGTTTCAAAAACGAGCCTAAAGAAAAAGTTGAAGCCATCCCCCAACAACCCAAGGCTCAACCTAGGATAAATAAAATAAACATTCATCCTAGAAATAACCATCCTAGAATCAACATGCATCCTAGACCAAACACTAGAAGAAACTTTGAACATTTTAGAACGCCTAGAAACGGCCTTCAACAATCGCAACCTAGACATACTCGACCTAGAAACAATTATTCTAGAAACGCTGCATATCCTAGAACAAACAGTAGGAGAAATGATTTTCAAGGATTGCGCAATAGCCATATTGTCAAAAATAGAGCAAACGATTTTCGTACCTCCAACTACTACCAACCTAGAAGAATGCATAATCCTAATGTCATTTGTCACTATTGTAGTCGAATAGGACATATTGCTCCTGCTTGTTTTACTAGACACAGACACTTAACTGCATGTCAAGCACAACAGCATTTTACACCTAACACTCAAGGACCCAAAACAGCTTTGGTACCAAAAACTCATTGATTTGTCTTGTAGGTATGTTTGAAGGGATCAAGTGTACTTTGGTACCTTGATAGTGGATGCTCCAAACACATGACCGGAGACGCATCCAAGTTCCTTCAACTAGAACACAAGGAAGGAGGAAACGTTATTTTTGGAGATAACAACAAGGGAAAAATTATCGGCATTGGCTCGGTCGGTAAGAATGAATCTTCTTCCATTAAGCATATATTGCTAGTTAAAGGTCTAAAACATAATCTCTTGAGCATAAGTCAATTATGTGACAAGGGAAATCTTGTTTAGTTTGATTCGGAAGAATGCTTAGTTTTTCGTCGTAGTGATCTTAAAATTATCCTTCGTGGGTTTAGAATTGATAACATCTATATGGTTGATCTTGAAAACTCTTCATAGAGTATGTGAATTGTCTTATGAGTAAAGAAGATGATATGTGGTTATGGCATCGTAGAGTAGCTCATATCAACATGCATCTTTTAAACAAATTGGTTTCACAAAATTTAGTTACTGGTCTTCCAAATTTGAAATTTGAAAATGACACTATTTGTGATTCTTGTCAAAAAGGGAAGCAAATAAAAGCATCTTTTGAATCTAAGAATATTGTTTCAACTACAAGACCTTTGCAACTTCTTCACATGGATCTCTTTGGACCATCTCGCATTGAAAGTCTTGGTAGAAATCGTTATGCTTTTGTTATCGTTGATGATTATTCTAGATTTACATGGACACTATTTCTTGCTCACAAAAGTGAGGCTTTTCAAAATTTTAAATGTTTTCTTAAACGTGTTCAAAATGAAAAGAACACAACCGTCACTTCCATAAGAAGTGATCATGGGGGAGAGTTCGATCACAATCTCTTCACGGACTTTTGTGACGAACTCGGTATTGAGCACACCTTCTCTGCTCGACGTACACCACAACAAAATGGAGTGGTGGAACGGAAAATAGGTGTCTCGAAGAGATGGCTAGAACCATGCTCGATGAGGCTAAGATTCCCAAACAATTTTGGGCGGATGCCGTGAGTACCGCATGCTACGTTTTAAACAGAGTAGTCATAAGGCCAATACTCATGAAAACTCCCTATGAACTCAATAAGGGAAGGAAACCTAATCTCTCCCATCTTAGAGTATTCGGTTGTAAATGCTTTATTCATAACAACGGAAAAGATAATTTGGGAAAATTTGATGCCAAATCGGATGAAGGAATTTTTCTTGGTTATTCATCACGTAGCAAAGCATATAGAGTATTCAATAATAGAACCTAAACTGTTTAGGAATCCCCTCATATTGTGTTTTCCGAAAATAATGCTCGCTTGGCGAGAAAGGATTCTGGTTTTGATCTTGCAGGTATTTTAAACACAATAAGTCCTCAAGACAAAGTACAAGAGGAAAATCCAAAGGAAATTCAAGATGAAATCTTGGAACAATCATCGGAGGAAGCGCCACCACTGGAGAAAGAAACGAAACTGCCCAACGCGTGGAGGACATTCAAAGACCATCCTCTCGACAAGGTAATTGGCGACATTGAACAAAAGGTAAGTACTCGAAACACTCTTAAGAACACCTTAGGACACACTTCTTAAGAGATCACGTTTTCAATTGGTCAACATCTTCACAAAGCTCTTAGAGAAAGAATTCTTAATTCTTGACTCCACAGTGATCTAAGTCATACATTGAATTTTTTTCATTACTAACTTGAGCGTCGGAGGCGCCTAATTCTCTTTTGCAGGTATCGCCCTAAAGGCAAGGGGAATTATAAGGCGATGGTGTAGAATAATCGATTTCTCTAAAGTCGATAATCGATTATCACTTCTTTTTGTCTTATGCTTACTATGCCTGAAAATCGATTAGCAAGTATCACTAATCGATTATTTACGTTTTATGTTTATTATGCTGGAAAATTAACATAATCAATTATGCAACACTACAATCGATTATCTAACAGTTTTTGCTTTGCAGATGTTTGGATGAAAAAATCGATTATCAATTTTTATAATCGATTTTGTTGACATTATTTTTCAGGTGTTAATTGTGACAATAATCGATTTCTTAAAACCGTTTAATCGATTACCGTCTCGGCTATTCATTACTGCACTTCCTAAAATAATCGATTATCTCAAAAGTATAATCGATTATCTCCCAAGTCAGAAAATTACTGTGCACTCTGTGTCAGAATAATCGATTACCATAATTCAATAATCGATTATCATCAGTCAGTATTTCAAAATTGTTACCGTTTCTGACCGTTTTGTCTCTTAAGTTTCTGCAGATTTTCATCTTCAATGCAATGACATCCTTCTCACTATAAATAGGTGCTATAAGTCTTCAATTTCTTCACTCAAACATCAAACTTATCTCCCAAACTCTCAAAATTTCTCAAATTTCTTTCAAAAGCTATTATTACTTATTCAAAATGTCGGGCAGAAACTCCAAACGTGCTCGTGCCGGAAAAAATGTTGCCTCCTCTTCCGCCACTCATCCACCAGTTTATTGTTATAAAGATGCTCCTTCTTACGATTCAACAGTGAAGAACAACTTATGCGCTTCATTGAAAAGTTTGAAAATCGAGAAATCCTCCCTCCTCGATTTTCCACTAATCGATTTCTTACTCAAAGCGCCCCTCCATCCACAGCAAATATGCTCCTACAAAGCCAACTCCTTGATCTCCTATACCTTCACACCCCATACATTCATCCTTCCTTAATTCAGGCCTTCTATTCAAACCTCGAGAAAGACGAAGATGATGAACTCTTCTCGACCGTCAATGGAATTCACATCCCCGTATCTGAGGCAAATATTCAAGCCATCACTAAACTTCCGCGCAATGGGGAAGACATTTTACGCTATACTAGGGAAGAAGGCGCTCTGTTTGATGAACAACTTCTTTTTACTCAAATCGGCATCGGTGAATTTTCTCCAACTCCGGACCATCGTCGTCCCACCATCACACACATGCTCCCTGAATACCGTTTAATTTTTTATTTCATCACCCGCGTTCTAAAACCGCGGAAATTCAATCATACAACTATACCTCATGAGGATTCAAACCTCATGCATGCCATCATCACCGGAGCTCGCATCAATTGGTGCAAGTTCGTCAAGACTCATATGTTTGATGCTATTGGAAAGATAAGCCTCTCCCTTATGCTTTTGTCGTTATGACCCTTCTTGTTGCATCCGGTGTCGACACTTCCGTCGACCCTCTCAAAAAGGCGACGAAACATTGGAAATACAAGAATCTTCATTTACCAATATCAGTGAGCATCCACCTCCTCCTCCAACTCAGCGACGTCGTCCTCCGGCCCGTCCAATGTATCCCTCAATACCATTTCCGAGCAAATTGCGTCTCTGTCCACCTCCATGAATCGCATCGATATGAATGTCACTCGTCTCTCCCATGAACTTCATGGATACTTTGACCATGTCCATTATCCATATGCCCAAATTGTCCTTCGGGAAGATGTACAGGATGTCGAGCCGGAAATTAATAATGATAATGAATAATTTCTTTCTTTTTCTAGCTTGTTGTCCTATGTTTCATTGTCTCTTTTTATGTACTCGGATTTTTGGTTAATCAATAAACAAGTTATTTACTAATATTTTTTTTTTGCTAATGTCAAAAGGGGGAAGAATAAGGGCTATGCACTTAATATTTATTGGCATAAATTGAGGGGGAATTCTTATGTTGAGGGGGAACTAATTGCATATCTATATACTTGTCTTGGATCGTCATTATGAATTATCTAATATGCATATCCCGATATTGGTTTGCTATTATCAAAAAGGGAGAAATTGTTGAAGCACGTTCTCAAGGCACTAAACTAAACGTGTGTTCATATTTGTAGGTTTTGATAAATGACAAACGACGCGCAATTGACATATGATGAGGTCCAAGCACAAGCGCGCAATTGACACATAACGAGGTTCAAGCACAAGACGAACAAAGATCATGATCAAGCAAAGAAATAAAGTAATACATGAGTCGTTCTTGAATTGTGATCTTGATCCGACAATTAACTCAAGATTTGGCTTCTCTCGTAAAATCATTCTTATCAAATCATGCATGTTTAATTTAAAGCAAAAATGATTTTCAAACATTTTATTTTAGCCAAAATGTTTTTTAAACATGCCTCTCAAATCTGGACAAAGATAATCGATTATGTACTTTATGATAATCGATTATGTTAAGACAATGTACACCAGATTTACAAAGCTGAACAATAATCGATTATGTACCTTATGATAATCGATTATGTTAAGGCAGTGTACATTAGATTTTTCAAAGATACAAGATAATCGATTATGTACCTTATGATAATCGATTATGTTGAGGCAGTGTCCATCAGATTTTTCAAAGCTATAAAATAATCGATTATGCACATTATGATAATCGATTATGTTGAGGCAGTGTCTATCAAATTTTACAAGATTGTAAAATAATCGATTATGTACTTTATGATAATCGATTATGTTAAGACAGTGTAGTCCGAAGTTTTCAAAATATAAAAGATAATCGATTATCCTTATAGCATAATCGATTATGCAAATGACCGTTGCCAAAGTATTTTTAAACTCTGAAAGATAATCGATTATATACAATCTGATAATCGATTATGTTAAGTAAAATCTGAATATGATTTTTTGAACGTTGTCAGGTAATCGATTATACGATTTGGATAATCAATTATTCTGCTTAAAATCTGGGAATGATTTTTGAACGATTGGAAAATAATCGATTATCTTAGCACAAAATCAGCAATTCTTGATTGGCAATTAGGCAACGGTTATGGGGGTTTTGAACACTATAAATACAACTCAAAACCAGTCTTCTAAGTAAAAAAACTGATTATATTCTTGTTAAAGCTTGCATACTCTCATATTCATCATTTTCTATTCATTCAATAAGTTTTTGAGAGCCAAACTCTTGACGAAAGTTGTTGTGTTCTTGAGCGTATTTATTTTACTCATATCTACTCATAAAGAGAGTCTTGTCTTGAGTGCTAAGTGTTTGTATACACTTGAAGGGAAGTGTTAAACCCTTGTGGTTGTAAGAAGGAACGTTTTCATTCCTTCGGTTGAAGTCTTGAAGTGTGGTATCTTCGAGCAAAGGTTGTTGAGGCTTGTGTGACTCAAGTTCTCAGTTTGTAACGGTTTGTTAAGCACCCGTAAGCTTAACGAAGTTAGTGGAATCTCGATAGAGTCTCTTGGGGACTGGACTAGCCACAAGTTGTGGTGAACCAGGATAATTTCGGTGCGTTCGTTCCTTATTATTTACTTACCGCACTTATTTCAATCCTGCAATTTTTAATTTCGCAAGTTTATATTGTTTTTTATTATAACGCTATTCACCCCCCCCCCCCTCTAGCGTTAAGCACATACTCTAACACGATCTTGTAGAAGACTCCAAAACACTTGTGAGACAATGTGGATTGGCGGCTGCAATAGAAAAATGGGGATTTCCCTTGACTTTTTATGGGAGTTGACAGGTTGATATGCACCTGTACCGTGGCATTAAATAGCTATATCAATCTCATATCTGTATATTAAATGCATTTGTACCATACTAGGATTCCCTTGATCTGAAAAGGGGCTCCTTATCATTTGCAAAGGGCATATGATACTCACTATTAGATACACATGACCATTCTCGCTACTCTCTAACATATTCTAATGCCTTTATTGCTTACGTTTATTTCTTACATTCATAGTGTTCTATTTATTGTTATTCATTTATTGCTTGTTATTGATCATAAAAGGCTTCCATCCAAGCTATCATAGTTGTTAGTTCCCTCTCGATCACCCTAAGCAGGGCATCCGACTTTGCCTCGAGCCCCATATGTGCCAGCTCGAGGCCCCGATTTCTAGCCATTCGATTTTTTCATTATACTATATACAAACTCTTATCTAATTCTCTAATCTCTTTACTTAGCATCTATTGCCTAAATAACTAGCATAAAAATAGATCACATATTTTTAGAATCATAAATCAAATCTAATTGTAATTACCATTTTCAAGGTAAACAGTCATCGTTCATGCATTAAAGATTTGGAGACATTATCTCTATGTTGTGTTTTGTGTGGTATTTACACATCATCGGTGTCTCAAACACTTGCTTAAACAGAAAGATTTAAATTTGAGGCAACATAGATGATTGGAGCTTCTAAATAACAATGATATTACCATTCTATATCATCCTTGGAAGGTCGATGTCGTGGCCGATGACTTCAGTAGAAAGGTGGTGAGTATGGATAGCCTTGCATTCATTTTGCATAAAATGCTGTAGCTTTGGCCAACTAGTTTCTGAGATTAGATGTTTCGAAGCCCAGTCGGATTCTAGATTGTGTGGTTTCTAGTCATCCTCGTATGATCGTATCAGAGAGCACCAGTATAATGATCCTCATTTGCCTATCCTTAAGGACTTGGTTCAACACGGTGATGCTAAAAAGGATACTATTAGTATGATGGGGTATTGAGGATGCAGGGTCAAATTTTTGCCTAAAGTAGATGGGCTAGTTTAGTTGATCCTTAATGAGGCCCACAGTTTACGGTTATTCCATTCATCCGGGTGCTGCAAAGATGTATCAGGACTTGTGGCAACACTATTGGTGGAGAGTGATAAAGAATGATATAGTGGGGCTCATAGCTTGGTTCCTAAAATGTCAGCATGCGAAGCACGAGCATCAAAGACTGAGCGAATTGCATCAAAGGCTTGAGATTCCAGAGTGGAAATAGGAGCATCACCATGGATTTTGTAGTTGGACACCCATGGACTTCGAGGAAGTTTGATGCTATAGAGTGATTGGTAATCGTTTGACCAAGTCCGCCACATTTCATTCCAGTTGGGTCTGCTTATTCTTTGGAGCGGTTGGTTGAGATCTACATCCGCGAGATTGTTCGTTTTCACGGTGTTTATTTTAGGAATTGATCAATTAACACAAAAAAGGGTAAATAAAAGAAGAAAAATCCTAATCATGCTGCTAAAAAAAGAAAAATCAAACATGCAAAGAAAGGTCAGAGCAGAACAAAATTAAACAATCAAAAAAAGAAAAACAAAGAGATTATCGGATTGAAATCAAACCGGATCAACTTGAAAACTAATCCAAACTTTCTGATATGTGGCATGGACTTGGACCAACATTAATCGACTGTTCTTGAAGAGAACAATAGATTAATGGAGGTTTTAAAGCCTATTTGACCAAACACCACCATCAAACCAGAGGAAGAATTTTAGGGTTTCTCAAGAATTTGAGATTTACAACTCGAATATTGGGGTTGATTCGAGGTTTCTAAAGGTGGTTTGGGGTTCAGATAGGGGTGAGCATCACATGGTGTGAATTTGGAACGATTTGGAATAGTTCAAGCTTTGGGCCGTGATTTTGATCTAAGATTCGAACAAATCTAATTTGAAGGGAGGTAATAGGATATGGGGAATGAGGAGATGAATGGGAGTATATGATGTAAATTTAGAGTTGATTGGAGCATTGCCACCAGCAAAAGGGATTCCGACGAGCTGCTCGGCTAGGGTTTGGATGTGGAGGGGGATGGAGACGAAGTGAGAGGGGGTAATGGGGTTTAGGGGTTCCGTTCGGACAATAATAAGGGGGACGAGGATCAGTTCTCAGCCGTTGGATCATGGGAGATCAACAGCTGAGATCAAAGCTGATCAAACAACGTCGTTTTGTTTGGACTGGGGTAGACTGGGCAGGGATATGGTTTTGGGCCAGGTTTTTTTGGATTTCGGCGGGTATTTGAGGGCTTTGACTTGGGCCAGCCCAAATTTGGGTATTTATTAAGAGAGTCAATTTCTTTTTTTTTAATTTCTTTTCTTTTCTTTTCAAATGAAAAACTCTGTTTCTCCTTTTTTTTTCAAATTAGAAATAAAACCCTAAATTAGTTCTTAAAAACTATATATTAAGCTCTAATTAGTAATCAACATAATTAATTAAATATCAACTTAAAGGAAAACTAACAAAATTCAAAGCTAAATTAAGCAATGCAAAAATAAATTATTTTTGTGATTTTTTAATTTTTTGTAAAACCGTAATTACTAATTAATCTAAGAATATGTTAAATTAAATCCTAAATGTAACATGAAAATATTTTTTTTCTCTAAAAATCATAATAATCAAAAATCCTAAATTGCCTAGAATGTTAAAAAATTAAACTAACTAATTTCAAAATTATAAAAGCTACTTAATCCTGCGTTAAAAGAGAAAAATCAACAAAAGGATAAGAATGTACAAATTGCCCTTTTTGGTGATTTTCATTTCTTATAAAGCAGATAATTAATTGATTTCTCCTAAAAATATAAAGATAAAACCTAAATGCAATGCATGATATTTTTCGTATTTTCACAATTTAAATAAGACTTAAACATGCACCATAATGCAGATTATATAATAAAAATCCTACAAACTCCCTAGAATAACAAATAATTTAAAGGAAGAAACCTAATTATCAGAATTCTATAGGAATAAACCATGTGGGCAAAAATCACATGCTCACAACTGTTCTTTCAAATTCATTCCAAAATTTCCTGAAAACCAAACCAACAATCTACATCGGTCATATTACGTCACACGGGGCAAGTCATGCCCGAGAACTAACAATCAAAGCGTAAGAGCTCAAAACGACCGGTCGGGTCGTTATATCCTCCCCTACTTAAACACACGTTCATCCTCGAACGTGCTCAGAGTCGTTCCAAGAGCCAACCCATCGCTAACTAACCTTAACATACACATACCCGGGGTGGTCCCACGTCACCCTATCTCACATAGATTCGATAACACATTAACAATCCCTTCTAGCCCAAAAACCATAGAACAACAGTTATGATTTTAAACCCTTCAATGCGATAAGAATCTCACATTTATACTGGGAATACGTCCAAACAAGCTGTAACAAATCATATCCTCTATCTCAGGCACAATCACAGGATATACCACATAACTCAACCACTAGCAGCGATGACTTCTAATCACAGCAACTGCCCATAACAACTGAATATCGATAGAAAACCTCGTAACAGCTAAAGTATCTTTCCAACACTTCCATATATTGCCAATGATAGATGAAACCTGTAATAAACCATAACCATCTCTCATATCAGCCATCCATAAGGCTACTTCTCCTTTGGCAAGGATCATAGCAAATTTCTGAACGAACCTTGATATTTATCCATCAAACATGCTCAAATCAAATCCATTTGTATTCATCACAGACCCCAACGATCTCATCTAATCCAACACAATTACTCTGGTGACAGGACACATCAGTAGAAGCCCAAGCCACAACTAGCATAACACGTGCACCAATAAGCAATGATCTGAACATGCGCAGTTCAAGGAAATGACTCAAATTAAAGAGTTGAAACTCAAGCTCACCAATACCACCACAACACAAGGCTGAGAGCCTCTCTCACATCATAGAATAGAACACACGAATCTAACCCGCGAGATCATATCTCCACATACCTAAGTTGCAATGCGTGGTCCTATCCAAACACTGCTCCACATGGAACACCACAAGTAACTATGCTCAAAATTGACAACCACACACAATCTGATGTCTAGGACCAAAGCAAATCATTATGCCCATGATGAAAGAAATAACATACATCATGCAAACCCGATAGAACATATCCGACATACCATTCACCGAGCAATCACGCAAACCCGATAGAACATAACCAACAGATTGTAACGTCTCACAACACTTAAACGTAACTCATAGATCCCCCTAACCACTAATAGCTCAAATAACCAAATTCATACATCCTTCGCTAATAGAAACTCGAAGTCAACAAAACCATCTCGATGCCGGACACATATCCACATAGGTCTACCAATAGACCACGCATCAGCTCTAGTTACCCACAACAGATAAATAATCCTTCAAAGGTTCACAATGATTGAGTCATAGCACAAACTAACATCTGACTAACTTACCCACAATTTCCATCTACAACCACGAGCTAACCTGCGTATGAGAACATGCAGTCCCCAAGTCCATAAGGCATACGAATTACCATATCTGGTCTCAATTACGCCACTCGCATACACCTCTCACATTTAGACTCAATCTTTCCATGAGATATACTTTACAATTCTTCTGTGCTTCCAAGCAAACTCGAATATCAGTAGCTGACCCGATAAGAAAGTGCCGCAATACTACCTAAGTACTATTAACTTAATCACATTGTCTTTTCTGAAACACATACCCTCATCATATCACCCCAATTAGCAATACCACTTCCTTAATCATCTGAAACTGCCCGTGCTACCTAAGAATTTTATGAACTTCCTTTTAGAATGAACTGTAATTTTACACATGCAAATCTCGATCCTCACAACATATCGCACATACTTTACCATCTTGGATAACATGAGAACTTCGTCTCCCTTTCGAGCCACAGACCATTACGCTCTTCACTAGTCAAGAACTCCCATTGATCCTATTTAGAAGAAACAAAAGCACTATACATCCCATGCTCCGCATGCCCATAGAAAATATACATCTCTAAATCACAGTAAGACCCATCAAGAACTCTCTGAGTTCCTTTTGCACAAATCGGACCTGTCAGGACTGAATCCCTCTAACTTAATCAAGCTAAGCAAGCCATCAAACCCTAAGAGCATCACTGCAAAATACCTGAAGAACTCATTACCTCGAGCACACATATTGAATCAATCGCATCCTTACCATATCGATTCAGTCTACTATCAAGCTACTCCATCTATCTAGATTTCCTTCTGATTCATTTTCAACTTGGTACTCCCTCTTGTTGTAGCACCACAATATCTCGACCTATGTTTACCACACGAGGCCCAAGCATAAATCCACACTATCTAAGACCCATAAGCTCTGAATTCTCTCTTAATTATTCCCAAAAATACCATATTCCAAAACACCTTACTCTAAAGAACTTCATGCGAATCTAAACATGTTACCTTTATCTTCCTGATACTAATACATAGAATCCCATAATTAACATAGAAATACCACAATTCTTGAACTCTTCCAGTGAAAACTCGGTTTCTAACCACATACACAACTTTGAAATACCCAATTGCTACATGAAGCATCTTGAACACATTAGAACCATTTTCGAGAGTCATTCATTCTATTCATACTGCTCTTAGACCGATCATCAAAACTGAACAACCAGTGCCTCATTGGTATTTGTGACACTGCAGCACATAACCTTTCCTTAGTCAAAAATTTTCTTTACTCGAGACATCATCGGGCTCATTCTCAGCTACCTGAACCGATTCACCATACGCCTCAAATCGTAACCAACATCCCATGTAATCGAGCAATCAGCTAATCGGTAGCAAACTCCCCCACTTGGCTCAAATCCATAGATCATAATATACTTAATAACTCATAACACTTATACTATATTGATGAAACAATAACATAGTGAGATTAAACTCAAATCCTTGTAAGCTTGTGTAAGCACAAATCATCTAGTACGTTAATTCTTTTACAAATCTCGCAATAATTAAGCCCACTCTCTTAAGAGACCCAAAATTTTAAATTCCAACACTTACATTTCACTTGCACATGAGATATTCTAACAATCACATAAGGGTCACTCAACCCCATAACTCTTCGCAGAAGATAACCCACATGTTTTGCCTTTAGTTAACCTTTCTGTATCCCTTCCATCTCCATAAATTGAACGCAATCAATTAGTCTTCCTAAGTCTAAAATCATACCGCCACATAAAACTTACTTCACTCTCAACTGGAAAACATGAAAAGATCCTTCACACACCCATAACCCGAGGCTATACCTCGAATCATAATGGAATTCAAACACCTAATAGTTCTTCTATCATCCAGCAATCCTTCTTGTAGTACAAACATACTCATCATATAGCTATCCAACCGTCACTTCTAATAATAGGGATAATATCGAACATATAAGTTCAAAATACTTGCTCACATGATCAACACCTCGGTGCTCAATCCATAGGCAAAGATCCGGCCTCAAGTCCTCCAGGCTGGCCAACATAAACTCACAGAGATCATATCTCACCCGTCGATAAGGGAATCACAAGCCATCAAGGCACATATGATACTGAGCACTCATACGCGCATACGAACACATGAAGGAATTTCAAAAGTTACTTTCAAGCTGAATCAAGAACTCACGATAAGACTTTCCAAGAATGTGAAATTTTCCTAAAGGTTCTGCAGCCTCTCCAGGATAATATAGACGTCTCCATATCGATCCGGGAGACTCAACTAGACCTGCTCGTGACTCATGAGACCTACTAACCTAGGCTTTGATACCAACTTGTCACGACCCCAAACGGCCCGGTTATGATGGTGCCTCTCGTAATGACAAGGCCATCCGACAGAACACTCACATCAACCCTTTAATCATTAAGAGTCATTTTTAAACCTTTAATTAGAGCAATATTTTGTAATATAAATCTGAAGGAAAATAGTGTGGAATTACTATACAAGCCCCACTTTGGGGTGTCACTAGTCATGAGTATCTACCAAGGTCTAAATACAACAAGATAGTATAAAGTAATGTACTAATTATAGTAATAGCAATGTGAGGAAGGGAGTGGTGCTGCGAATGTCATACAACCACCTGCTAACTCCGATGACTCCGCGTCTGAGCAAATCAACACCCGCTATTGGGTTCCAATGTACCTACATATGTACATGAGGTGTAGGAAGTAATGTGAGTACTCCAAACCAGTAAGTAATAAGAGTAAATAAAGACTAAGCAGTAGGAAACAATGAATCAATATTCATGTTACGCTCAATAAACAGAACAGGCTTTCAAATCATAATACGAGTCAACCTTCCCTTTTCAAATCCAACTTCTAGTAAAAATCATTTTGAAATACTTTCCACCCGTTTCAATAGGGGTTCAATAGCATTTAAAATAATAATTATAATAGAGATTAAAGCCATAATTGGCCCCTCGGGCAAAGCATAGTTCGTACAACAGCCCCTCGGGCAAAACAGTAATCATAAACACTTCATAACTTGAAAATCTCGTTGGAAATAACCAAACGTCAAATCAGTGATTAATTTCTGAAAATCTCAATAGCCCCAGTTTATATAAAAGTTTTTTTAAAATATTTGTTCAACTTTTTGACAGAGGCCCAATATAAATATGAGTGAAAACAATCAATAAATCAACATATTCTATAGAAACTCACTTTAAAGAGGAGTGAAATCAATAAGTTCATAAACAGGCCTTTCATGGAAAGTATCACTCATGTGCATGTATATATCTGTCGCCCCTTGAGCTAGCCACGCTGTGACTCGTGACTCATCTCTTACCAATCACTACTCGCACTCAGCATTCACGCTCAATAAGTACCATATAGTAACTGATGCGGCATACAGTCCGATCCATATATCGTTGTGGCGTGTTATCCGATCTATATATTTTATCAACAGCGCTCATTGGGGGTGTGCAGACTCCGGAAAGGCCCCTTACTGCCCAAGCGCAATATTGTTGCGGTATGTAGTCTGATCTAATATATCTCTATGGCGTGCAGTCCAATCCAAATAAGTATCATTACGGCATATAGCCCGATCCGTATATATATATTTATATTGTTGTGGCATGCAGCTGGATCCATAGATATATAATTCGCACAACTAGGCCCTCGGCCTCTCTCAATCATTAACCTTACCATAAGACTCTCAGTCTATATCAGTCATCAAGCTCACAATCAGACCCTCGGTCTACCTGAGTCATCATCTCACAATGACTTAGACCATCGGTAGAACAAGGAACTCAGCCCAACACAGTTTCCATATTTTTTTAAGAAAATAGTGGTAGATCCAAATTTGAGAAATAAACAGGTAACACATGACTAAGGATATGCTTTCAAACAAGTAGAGTGAGGAAAGAAAGTAAAAATACTCCTAAGGGTCTCAACAAGTCGGCACAAAGACCCAAACATGGAATATAGCCCAAAATATAATAACATCAAACAATTAACTGTCAAATACGCATTAAAATAATCGTTTGGGATGGACTAGGTCACAATCCACATCGGTGCTCCACCCCACGCTCGTCATCTAGCATGTAAGTCACCGTAAAGTAACATAATGATGTAAAATTCGAGGTTTCAAACCCTCAGAACAGTATTTACAATCATTACTTACCACGAACCAGCGAAATCTCTAGCACACGATGCCTTTGCCTCTCAATTTGGCCTCCACGTGCGTCGAATCTATCCAAAATCAGGACGAATATATCACAATATTATAAGGGAACAAAGCCCAAACGAAAATAATCAATATTAGACACAAATCCCGACATCTTCAAAACCAAGCCTCGGGCCCACTTCTAGAAATTTAGAAATTTTACATCAACGTGTTCCTTGTTACTCCACGAGTCTATGCATATAAGAAACGCCAAAATCAGGGTCCAAATGACCCCTCAAATCCTAAATTAAAATTTCAAAATCTCAAGCCCTAGTTCTTCCATATTTGGTTAAATTTCCATAAATTTCTAGGTTAATTTCACAATATAATCACGTTTTTGGTTAATAAAACTTACCTCCAATAAATCCTCTTCGAATCCCTCTTCAAATCCTCCCAAATAGCTCTCAAAATGCTCAACAATGGAGAAAAATGACTTAGGCTTGCGGATGAAATGTTTTAAAAATCCTTTTGCCCAGCTATGATTTCCTTCTATGTGAAAGCGAGGGCCTTCTCGCGTTCGCGAGCACAAAACTTTTCCTGACCAAAATTATCCTTTGCGAACGCGGTGCCCTACCCGCGAACGCGAAGCTTCAACTACTTTAACTACGCGAACACAAGCTCTATGCTGCGAATGCGAAGAACAAATTATACGGATCCTCAATCCCTCTTATGTGAACGTGAAATAAACCCCACGAACGCGAAGCACAAGGTTCTCACTCTCCGCGAACGCGAGAGACCAAACGAGAATGCAAATCACAAATCATAGGGACCCCAACTTCCTCCTTTGCGAACGCGACCCCAGGCTCGCGAATGCGAAGGCCGAAACAGGCCTGCACCTGCTGCTGCATTATCTGCTATCTTTTCCAAGTTCGAAACTTCCCGTTAGCCATCTGAAATCACCCCGAGGCCCTCGGGACCTCAATCAAAAGAACCAACACATCCTAAAACACCATCCAAACTTGTTCCAAGCATCAAAACACCTCAAACAACATCAAAAACCATCAAATTACATCAAATTCAAGCCTAAGTTCTTCTAAAACTTCCGAAACGCGTTTTTTTATCAAAACCCAACCAAAAGACTTACGAATGACTTGAAATTTTACAAACACATCCAAATCACATAACATAAGGCACATCAACTCTCGAAATTCCATTCCGACCCTCGGATCAAAATCTCACCTATCGGCCAGAAACCGCCAACATACTAACTTTGCCAATTCAAGCTTTATTATACACCGGACCTCCAAAACCACTTTCGATCACACTCATAAGTCACAAATCATTCCTCGAAGCTAACTGGATCATCAGAAATCACATCTGAACTCTTATACAAATAAATCAACTCTTGGTCAAAACTTTTAAATTCAAAGCTTTCAACTGAGACTGTTCTTTCAAATTCATTCCAAATTTTCCTAAAAACCGAACCAACGATCTACATCGGTCATAATACTTCACAGGGGGCAAGTTATTCCCGAGAACTAGCGATCAAAGCGCAAGAGTTCAAAACGACCAGTCGGGTCGTTACATAATCACAGTTAAATACACGTATATGTTAAACTTTAATATATATGTCCTTAAGCATTTTTACATCATTTAGTAGTTCATTTATTGCCTAGAATTCATTCCGATAGATTTAAATAATTCTCACTTACCTCCAATTAGAACCTTTTGTGTTATGACTTTAGAATAGAATTTAACAATATGTTTAATGTTAGCTGTTATAATTAGTGCATTATGATAGAAAATTTTTTGAGCTTACTGTTTCTATGAGCTAAATGATAATGAAGTTCTCATTTGGTTGTTTCATTTGCAGCCAGATATTGAACTTCTCTTTCTAATTTTCTACTTTTCCTGTCTTTTGCATATGCTCGTGGAGCAAACCATGCAAGTCTCGCCCGTACTCGAGCTTGGAGTTAGTACAATGTATTTTTCTAGAATATATCAGATATCAAGAAAACAAGCGAAAGATTTGGGATGCCTAGGTGGATCATTTGATCTTGAAATAGGTCATCCCGGCTATCTCGATCTTTTATCTGTTCATTTCGTCAAGTATTTGAATCATAGGATTCTGAGGATTCTGCTTTTCACATTCGGCGCCTTTCTTACTCTTTTCTTTATTCATTCTTGTCTAGTTTTTACAATCCTTAACTTATTTGTTTGTTTTGGTTTTATCTCAAGGTTGGGATTTTATAATATTTGGGAGTCGCCAATAAGGTTTAATAAATAAATAATGTTGTTGCAGGAGTTCTCACACCATGTGTTAAATTGTAGATTCGCTTTATGAGTTAATAAACTAATTCCATTTATTTCTTTGAGAATCGAACTAAATATTTAAACCAATAATTATAAATTGTGTATATCTTTTTCTTAAATCTCTTTTTTTTTCTTACAAAAGGAACCCACAGCTATTTGGAGTAAAAGTTTTAGATTCTGGTCCTAAACTACTTATTGAAAAGAGTAAAGAAAAATTTGCTAAGGAGCTTTACTACCTTTTGAACTTGAAGTTTGTCCCTTTTAATTAGTTTTGTTAATATCGTTAGTGTTTTGTCCAGGTTTGAAAAATTTAGTACTGAACAAGAATAATTTATTTCAAGGCTTTTTCTTTGAATCTTACTAGCCAAAATTAAGGTGGTATTAACATATTAGAACACTAGTATTGTACATCCAATTTAAATAAATTGTTTCCAATAACTCGCATATACATAATAAAACCACTATATAGTCGTATTTTTAATACATAGTCATTTTTTTCAAATACTAAAAATTGCTACACTTATATTTTTAAATTAATCTAAGTTTGACAGGTTAATCATGATTAACGGATCTTGTAGGGTGCTTAACAACCTCCCTTATAGGATTAATTAGAACATTTACCTAAAATTTCTAAGGTTAAGCAGACCGCAAAATAGAGTTAACTTTAAGCACTACTTAGCTAAAATTGATGTCCTGATTCACCTTTAAATTAATTAGGTGGTGACTCTTTAATTAATTAAACCTCAGTCTTTCCAATATGTGATATTCTAATTAGACCTGTATTAAAATGAGGTATAACACTTAGTATATAGCTTCTGCATGGACAACTGATATTATTTCAGTTTTAAAATTGAATTTAAAAAAAATAACTCTTTGCATATAATTGTATACCTTGTTGGTATAACTATATACTATACTTATATTATGTGTTAGTTAATATTTTTTATTGAATTAGCTATATTTATTTGATACACAATTAATTTTGCTTTAATAATAATATCATAAAAAATAAAAAATAGTGAAAACAGTAAATAAATTAGATTACGAAGAGAATACGAATATAAAAGAAGAAGTTAAATTAAATTAGAAAAGGAAAAAAGATAAGAAGAAAACGAGAAAAAAGAAAAGAAGAAAAAAAAAAGATAAAAAAACATAAAAATAAAAAGTAACTGAAGAATAAAGAAAAAGTTTCTCATAGAATATACTATAAGTAAGAAATATAATTAATTTATGAATAGAAAAATAAATGAATAGACAAAGCTAAATAATTTTGTTTTTTTATAGGGATTTTTACCAATACATCACATATAGCAAATCGTATTATCATTATTGTGCCTTGTTTGGTTATTACCCTTATATTCCATGTTTTAGTTACCAATAATGTACCAAACGAAAATTTGCTGATCTTTCACCCTACAATAACGCCATTTAATTAAGGGTCAACAGATTGTTAAATATTTTGTAGCCAAAAATAGCGCCTGTATTTAAGGCTCTCAATTAATTTTTGATTTTGTATCAATTAAATGCTCAATCAAAAACGGTAAAATCTCATATACAACGTGAATCTCTCCTCTTTTCTGTTTCGAATCTCTCCTCTTTTATGAACCGAAATCAGTCATTCTTCCATTGAAAATCAGATTTTGTAGTTATTCCGTGATAGCCAGGTTCGAAAATCTCATATATTGTAGTTCTTCTGTGATTGCCAGTTTCGAAAATCTTTCATTTTTCTACATCAAATACTGAAAATCTTCCGATTTTGTAGTTCTTCCAGATTTCTGTTTCGAAAATCTTTCATTTTTCTACATCAAATACTGAAAATCAGAATTTACAGCGTGATAGTCAATAAAATTGTAGTTCTTCCAGATTTCAGTTTCGGAAATCACTCATTCTTCTACAATGTCAAAAATTCCGATAATGCTAAAATGTAATGGTTATTGGGATAACTATGGCAGATTCCGAGATTTTGAAGTTGATTCCATTTTGGTTGATGATAATGCAAGCTACGGAATTCTCGAGTCTACAATTGCAGAACAATTATCGATTGATACATCGGATAAAATTGTAGAAATAAAATACATTGTGAATGATAATTGTCATCCGTTGCAGATAATTGTCCTCCGTTGCACATCGGATATATTCATATTTGGTGCAGAAAAAAAAAACAAAAAAAACAGTAGTTGTTGCATTCCAGTGTGTTTTTAAAATGTAGTCAAATGTGGGTAAATGTAGTTAATGTTTATATGCAGTGTTTCCAGTGTGTTTTTAAAATGTATTCAAATGTGGGTAAATGTAGTTAACGTTTATATGTAGTGTTTCCAATGTGTTTTTAAAATGTAGTCAAATGTGGGTAAATGTAGTTAACGTTTATAAGCAGTGTTTCCAGTGTGTTTTTAAAATGTAGTCAAATGTGGGTAAATGTAGTTAACGTTTATATGCAGTGTTTCCAGTATGTTTTTAAAATGTAGTCAAATGTGGGTAAATGTAGTTAACGTTTATATGTAGTGTTTCCAGTGTGTTTTTAAAATGTAGTCAAATGTGGGTAAATGTAGTTAACGTTTATATGCAGTGTTTCCAGTGTGTTTTTAAAATGTAATCAAATGTGGGTAAATGTAGTTAACGTTTATACGCAGTGTTTCCAGTGTGTTTTTAAAATGTAGTCAAATGTGAGTAAATGTAGTTAACGTTTATATGCAGTGTTTCCAGTGTATTTTTAAAATGTAGTCAAATGTGGGTAAATGTAGATAACGTTTATATGCAGTTTGTTTGTAGCTGATTTGTAAAAATTACTTTACAAATTACAAATCAACTAGACTGTAACTACATATATATCATGTCTTCTAATCACAGTTCCAAACAACACTATAAAATTGCAGACCACATATCAACTACATTTTGACAGACAACATATGCTACATTATAACTACAAGCAACTATACTGTAACTAGAGAATTATTGAGCATGTACAATGTAACTACTTTTATACACTGTATTTTTATCACAATTCCAAATAAAAAGTACAGTAAACTACATTAAACTACAAAAACTATAATTAACTATAAATTTGAGTCAACAGTCACAGTTCCAAATAAAAAGTACATTAAACTACATTAAACTACAAACACTACAATTAACTACAAATTTGATTCAACAGTACATTTTACCAATTAACTACAAATTAACTCCAAAAAACTACAATTAACTACAATTTGTATAAACAATCCTAGTATGCAATAATACAGTACATTTAGACAAAAAATACTTAAACACCAAACAAACACTTGCATTCTATTTTTTGCCAAAAAATATTAAACTACAACACATTGAGGAGAAAAAAAAAAAGGGGAGAAATGTGGCGGATGAAATTGAGAAATTATTTATTTTTAAACTTATGAATAATTTAACTTAAACTTATAATTTATTTTTAATAATAAAATTATAATCACATAAATATTTTATTTTTAAAATTATTTAGGATCATAAACTCTAAAAAAAATTACTTTTCTTAGAATGGGAAGAGTATATGGTAACTTCTTAAAAGGTCGATAACCTCAAATGAAGAATTCAACCTTTGACCGAAAATAGTGAACATTTTGCCTTATAAAGTAAAAACGTTTCGCTGTAAAAATCAATTATGTTTTCTCAAAGAAATCCAGAATTAAATTCTTCAAAAATAAATACAACTTCTGCCGAATTTATACTCAAACATTCTAAAATATAAGGAAAAGATAGAACACAAATCAAACATCTAATATGAAAAGATTTTGTTCCACAAATCAAGCCTCTAATTAATAGTTGATCCTTAAACCTTAAAGATAAGTTTTGGTACATAAATTGAAAGGTGGTATACTTAAATGTAATAAACACTAACCTTAAACATGAGTGGTTATAAGGTTTGCTATATGGGATATATATGTAAAAATCCCTTTTTTATATCTGTCTCAAAACCTCTTTGAAAAGTCAAATTGGACATTTCCACGAGCCCAATTAAATAAAAGCCCAAATTATCAATTCAAGGGCCCGCACATAATCCAGCCCAAACCCATCCAAAACCCTAAATCCACTATATAAATTCATCTCTTTAGTTTGCCGAATAGGGCTTCACTTACTCTCTGCACACACACACATACACACAGCGGAGAGAGGCGTGGGAAAATGCCGGCCGGTCATGGATTAAGGTCGCGTACGAGAGATTCATTCTCTCGTGCATTCAGAAAGAAGGGTACCATCCCACTTTCAACCTACTTGAGGACATTCAAAATCGGGGACTATGTTGATGTCAAAGTTAACGGTGCTATTCACAAGGGAATGCCCCACAAGTTCTATCATGGTCGTACTGGCCGTATCTGGAACGTCACCAAACGCGCCGTCGGTGTCGAAGTTAACAAGCAGGTCCTCTCTCACTCCCACTCTCAAACACATTAATACAAATATGTTCTCTTCAATTGTTTGTTGATTTGTAGTTTAAAGTAGTTTATTGATTGCTTCTCCCTTGTGTATGGAGATCAGTTAAATTCCTTTTTTGATTAAAATCAATGAATGAAGATTCATATTGCTGACAGTGACTAGTTCGGGAAGTTTGGAATGAGTCATAGTTTTGTTATAAAATTGATGAGAATGTAATAACTGATATTGCATACTAAGCTGATATGAAAACTCAGCCTTTGTCAATAGAATGCTAAACGGCTGACAATTATTTAGATGTAATTGTTAATAGTGGGATCTAAAATATTTTGAACAGCTCGAGTTATTCATGCTTGAATTCATTTCTTAACAATCCCGTCTTTTTACATAAGTAATTTCTGGCATCAATTTCTGGCATCAAAGAGAATTTGTCAAATGTCAAGCAACCGATGTTTGATTTCATTTTTAAAAGAATGTAATTATTATTTTGTATATTGTGTTGAATATTTAATAGTTACCAATCAATCAGCTATCTTTCAACCCCAAAACAGTGTGGGGTTGGTTGTATGAATTCACTTGTTGTGTATGTAATAAGCAAATGGTTGAGATGTATATTTTCATTTGATTATGAAAGCAACTTGGTTTTCTCTCCTTTACTAGTGCATTTGCCAGTATATGCCAGGATAATCAAAGACATGCTATTTATTTATGTATTCCTCTTTTTTGGGTATTTGGGCGTAGGGAGTGTGCATATCTATTTACTTGATTTACTAAATTGGAAGTTTAATGGACTTGAGGGTATCTTGGATGTCTGCTCTCCTTGTTTTTGTTTTTTACGCTTATGCATTGTGCCTATTTTAAATTTTTTCCTGCTTGTTCTGGATCTCAGGTTCGTAACAAAATCTTAAGAAAGAGAATCCATGTGAGGATTGAACACGTTCAGCTTTCCCGATGCACTGAAGAAGTCAAAGAAAGGATTAAGAGGAATGACCAGCTAAAGGCTGAGGCCAAGGCTAGAGGAGAAGTTATAAGCACGAAAAGACAACCCCTGGGACCCAATCCAGGTTTCATGGTTGAAGGCGCTACATTGGAGACTGTTACCCCCATACCATATGATGTGGTTAACGATTTGAAGGGAGGCTATTGATTTTTCTCTGTTTTTGAGCTGGTGATTGTTTATGTGCTTTATGAAGTTTAAAGACAGGATTAGTTTTTGGTGTCACCTCAGAACCTGCTTTTGTCATAAATTTTGTTTACAATATCAGTTGAGGACTTTATGGAACTTGTTGGCTCTAAATGGAATTGCAGAATTATCTATTACTACTAGATTTCTATGCATTGACTTGTGTGTTTTCGGTTCAGCTTTTGAACTAGTTTGAATTACTCAAAACGTTGCCTAATGATCATCTAATGAGAATATGAAGCAGATTTGTATGGTTTTGCAGCCTGAGTTGATGTCAAACAACACCTTTACCTTAAGCAGCATAGTATTGCATTTTCTTTTATACAGTTTCAGTTTTCTTGTGTTGACTGGTTGTTGTCCCGTCTATAAGGAGGCAAACGATGAATTGACTTTTTGCACGAGTTGTAGAATTCCATTTCAAACAGTGATGATACTTCACAAGCTCTGTTGCAGCCGCTAAGCTGCAACTCTTTGTGAGATACGCATAATTTGTGCTCCTCAAATACCAAACTAATGTATGATCTCAAACTTAGGATTGCGTTCCAGCTTGAGCTATTTGGTTGCAAGCCCTGTGCGGCGTATTTCAATGATGTCAGCTCTATTGTATTTTATTGCTAACATTTGAGCCGTTTCATGTTAGTTATTACTGGCAGTTAAAGATAAATGGAGATTGCAGAATGGGGCAGGTCCCTAAGTGTTTGGATGGTAAATGTGAGTTCAAAAGTATTCTTTAATGAACTATTCAAACACCAATTGTGCTACACATGGAAGAAATAGTGAGCTGAGGACATGGGATGATTATTCAAGAATTACAAGTTCTTGTGTCGTTATCTTCTCTAATTTACACCATGTTTCCCTTTAGTTGCCATTTCGATGAAACTGGTTTGAGTAGTAGTTGTTCAATTAACAACTGATACATTTGAATCATAAATATCTGCCGCTCGGCGTTCAAACTCATCAAAGATAAACTTACTGGAATATAACCAGTAACATGTCACATATAACCTGCTCCTACAAAAGTTTTATGCTTCTATCTGTAGAAGCATAGAGGATGCAATGTGCACAACCTTAATGCTTCTGCTACGATTAGGAGGATAGCTCAAGAATACCCTTTTTTTCAGAGTTCAAGAACGTCAATCATGCATAGTTTGTCACAGATTTGTTGAGACTCGGAGATATTTGTTCTGCCAATTTTAAGCAGACAATGCTTATGTATTAGACTCTGGTCCTGCTGGTTTTGCATTGAGAAGTGGTTGCAGTGCCTTGACAACTATTGTCATATTTGGCCGAAAATCTGCCTCATATTGAACACAAAGTGCTGCAACAGCTGCCATCTGAGAGGAAAGTATACATAAGAGCTATAAGTGGAATGAACAGTTAGACAAATACAACATTAAAGATTAATGGATATCCAATACCTCTTTGAACTAGTTTTATTAAGTAATACTAGTAAAGATCAGTAAGAAAACCTTAGCAATTGCTTTTGCAGGATAGTCATTATTTAGCTTTGGATCAACACACTGCTTCACTTTGTCTTCACTCAATCTTGGAGTTGCCTGCAGAAAATTTTATAATGAATCAGTAGACTTGTGGTACGAATAAAGTTAATTAGAAAGAGGTAGGATAAGAAGGTACCCATGTAACAAGACTCTGTTGTCCTTTGGGCATTGTATGATCTACTGGCTTCCTTCCTGTCAAGAGTTCTAAGAGAACAACTCCAAAACCATAGACATCACTTTTCTGTGTTATCTGTCCTGTCATGGCATACCTGCACAAAGGTATGTATCAATTATCTACTGGTTGTAACAAGTGCTTTAAGTATAATATTATCGTGGTTCTTATCAGATAGGAAATATTCTTTATTAAAGGTAGGGGTGCGATTGCAAGTTAGAACAAACTCAGAATGCAAGGGTTACTCTGGAGCATGGTAGCTGAATGTCCCTAAAACTCTAGTGGAATGCAGACGAGCTGCTGTATCAGAAGACTGGTTTGTCAAGTTGAAATAAGAAATTTTTGCTGTAAAATCATCAAAGAGAAGTACATTGCTTGATCTGACATCACGATGAACAATAGGTGGCTGTACTTTTTCATGTAGGTATTCGAGGCCTTTTGCTGCACCATAAGCAATTTTAACTCTCTGATTCCAGGTAAGAACTGGACCTGGCTCAGCACCTTGTACACCTTTTCTACCTACAACAAGACGTCCAACAATCAACTATGAATGCTGCAATCTATCTTGCATAAATTTGATGCCTATGTATCTAAAGCATTAGTGTTTGTGCCGCGTGCTATTAGTGAAGCTCAGCAATTTCAGTTAGACATACCATGTAATGCATCATGTAGAGAGCCCATAGCTGCAAACTCGTATACCAAGATTCGATTGTTTGCTTCTGGACAATACCCCATAAGAATCACAAAATGCTCATGCTTAAGTCTTGAAACCATTGATAACTGCATAGATGGGAAGTAAATTGCATGTAGTATGTCCTTGCCACAAAAAGAAGAGAGAAATGCCATTATTAGGAAATTCACCTGGGCTGTAAAGTCAGAATCTGGTTCTGATGAAGAACTAGTATCCAACTTTTTAATTGAAGATTGCTGCCCATCGCTTAATTTAGCAAAAAACACGCGTCCATAAGATCCCTCTCCAATCAAAGCTTTCTGACCAAAATTACCAGTCAATTTATTTAGCTCATCCAATGGCACAACCGGTATCTCAATTGGTAAAACTTTCTGCGAAGTTCCGGTTTTTGCGTCACCCCTTGCTCTCCTCTATCACCGGCTACAATACCAAAAAAGCTAAAATCTGATATACAAAATACTGGATTTAGGAGAAGAAAGGGATGGTTCTTCTTTCCAGCAAAAAGGGCCAGCCCAGTGCACTAAAATCCAGTACAAGGGTCTATTGTACACAACCTTAGACCTGCATTTCTGCAAGAGACTGTCTTCACCGCTCGAACCTGTGACCTCCTGGTCACAGGGCAACAACATTTTACGCTAAGGCTCTCCTTCGTCTTCTTTCAAGCAGTAGATTAATATTCCATGTTTCATCTATTAGCCATATATCACGTAAAAGAGCAAATAGAGCGACTCGCCGATAAGCTAATATTTTCAGAAGGCCTTAGATTCAACCTAAGACTCAGAAATGAAAGGTATGATATCCTGCTAGTTCATGTAGATAAGTTACAAACTTGCATAAAAAACAATGTGATGCTGTATCTATTTTTTCTAAAGTAATACTCTAGCTTAATATAGGCAGTTTGATCCCAAAACTATAAAGCTATATATAGCTAAGAAAATCCTTTCAAGTATATGAAAAGAGAGGGTAGGGGAGCAAATAACATACCCCTACCCGGTGTTTAAATTAAACCTAAATAATTTAATCTTAAAGTTGAAACTAAAATGAGAATTTATATCACTTAATCATGATTAAATAATAAAAGTGTATGTATAAGATGCACCTCTTTATACTACTTATTGATTTGGAGTAAATACTGGGTATAGGTTAAAAAATATATATATATATATATCGAGTAGGAGCATACCACCACCGTAGGGATCGCCGGCTTTAGGAGGGGCTGTATTTTGATTAGAGGGCGGACCACGCTGTATCCGTCTTCTTCTCCACCTCCATAACACGACATTGTCGTTCAATTATGGAAGGCACAATATCTCTTCCCAAATGCTGATTTTATTAATTCATATAAATTGCTATGATTCCGAATAAAATTTTATATGCTACACAGCAATTTCCTATGAAAATTTTAAAAAGATATTGCTTAAGACACAGTTCCAACAATTTTGTAAAAATATATGTATCATAAAACCAATAAGACTTATGGGGTATTTAAGCTGACAATCATGAAAGGGGAGCACCGGAGAAAAGAAAATCTTTGTGCTTTATCCCGCTGAACCAAACATGTAACTTGTTTTAGGTGTTTTACTAACTAATTTACAGAATAATTAAAATTACAATATTAAAATGATAAATAGGAGAAATATAACGTACCAAATTTTTTATGGAAAACACCAATCTATCTTGGAAAATGAATCTGAAAAAGGGGGGAGACAGAAAGGAGATGGAAGATTGAAAAACAAAGAAAAAGGAGAAGGGAGTTGCTTTTCATGGCTGCATTTTTTCTTTCTTGTTTTTTAAATTTTTTAATTTTTTAATTTTTGTTGTTGCTAAATTTCTCTGTTTCTACTGTATTATGGATCTTTGCTAGATTGCAAAAAAGGTTTTTTTATTTTATTTTTTTTTCTGTTTTAAACGGGAAAGTCGCATGGACTCATTTAACCGCTAAAAAAAACACATTTCTACGAGTATATACATGCAGTTTTTCCTTTTCCCTTTACTTTTTCTTATTCAAACTATAACAAATGTATTGACAAGGTAAATTACAGTGTTACTATACATAATTCTTGCTATCAAGCGACAAGCAGCTTTTCCCAATCTTGCTTTTGGCCTATCCCACTCTAAAATTTTCATTATCTTCTTAGCCAACACTGATAAATATCCGTTAAATTTTCATTATCTTCAGAATCATTCTCGACGGGTTCATTTTTCCTATTGATTGGTAATAAATACCAAAAGAAGAAATAAATTAACTTTATTTCATGCGAATTAGGTAGTGTATACCTTTTACATCAGAGTGGAGTATGACTTATATGCTATCTTCATAAGAGATTCTGAGCTGATATATGATACACAACATATGCAAAAAGGCCAAGTATAACATACTTAAGAGCTTCTGAAAAAATTGACACTGTACAATTGCCTAGGCACTACTAATTAACTTCTCGAATGCTCCTTCCATATACGACCTGTGACTTTCAATGTAAGCTCTTGTCCATTATTCCCACCAGAAAAGAAAAGTGCCAAGCTTCTTGGAATAATAAGTCCATCTTGACAGTCCCGAACTTTTCTGTGGCTGTCTCGGATACTCCTAGGAATACCTTGCCATGTCAATTTACGCCCAAAACCACCAACTTCTAGACTATACTTGAACATTTTGGCTTCATTGTCCTCGCCCATAAATCGTAGAAAGGCCATGTAAACTGGTGTCATACCAAGTGAAAATGCCTCAAAGTGCAAGCAGAACTGTTTTCCATAACAGTCGAAAACCTGCATTGTGTAAAAGATGTCATTGTGCAATCTGGGAGCCATAACATAGAAATGTAAGGCTTTTGTAACGACTCAGGCCCAACTGTCAAGGTATTTTATCGCTCTGACTCAACATTTGGGGCCTCACGGTCCCCTTGGAGGTTAAGGCAAAAGGTGCCTCAACCGTTGAATTCCTAAACTCACCCTTTTTTATCTCCTAACTTATCCCTCCCATTCCAATGTGGAAATTCATCAGTTGGTAAACAAGGCATTTGATGCATAAAAACAGCACTACTTAAATAGTCTCTGGTGACTTGGTGAGTCTAGTTAAACACTGTAAGTTGCTGACTTGGTGAGTCTACTCTCTGGTCTCTATGCACACAGTTGAAAGACTAGAAAATCAAAGGGAGGAAGCAACCTTAAAATTACGCTAAGAATACCATATATACTGGTACAAGTTCAGATGCCCATTTTGACTTAGTTTTTTTGTGGAAAAGACAAAATGAGAGAAACAGTAAACCAGTAATTATTGAGTGGGGACTTTAGTCTGCTATTTTTTTAATTAGCTCGACATGTATTCTTTCATCCTTCTTGTTTTTTCTCATTTGGGTAGATGAGCTAGGTACAACTTTGAACTAATTTAGACCAAATAGATTCTTTCAACAACCTACTACTACCCAGTATAATCCCATAAAGTGAGGTCTAGGGAGGGTAATATGTAGACGTACCTTACCCCTACCCGAAAGGGCAGAGAGGTTGTTTCCAATCAACCATCGGCTCAGTGAAGAAAAAGAACAACAAAAACAAAAACAACACCAAAAGAACTCTAGCTTAAACAACAACCTAATCACAAAATTTTAAATGAGCTTTCTAGCTTATTGGTTATCTCAAACTCAAAAGTGTATTAGCTGAAAAAGCATTTTAGATGCATTCATCTGTATACGCTTAATACATCCACTCGGCAAAAAATATTTTTCAGAATAAGATGACTTGAACCAGGCCTAAGGAGCAAAATTTAATGTTGTAGAGTAAATTTTTTAGCAACCGGATTCAAAACTTGAAATTTATGAATTTTTATAGACCATAACGACCTTAAATTAATATATAATAATTATTGAATTTACAGTCAAATATATATATATAGATATTTAATGAACTTCTTAATATGTATATAAGTTTTGAGCAAAAGATACTGGGTTAATAGTAACTTATAAGTTGGGGTACCACAAAAACTATAATAATAAAACTGTCATATAAAGACATATACTATATATTCACACAGAGAAAATTCAATGAATTGATAGCCCTACCAGCAATCGTCAAGACCACCCTTTCCTGCTTTCCTTGACCTAAACTTTAGTGTTTTAAAATGAAATCAACCAATAGGACGACAACTAAAAGGGTCCTTTAGATTATTATTATTATTACTAGTTAGAGCAAATATTATTTATAGCCCCTCGGACCAAAGCTATAACATTCAGTAACCCAAAATTAAAAGGCACAAGTAATTTTAGTAGCCAGCCCCAAAATACTAGTTTCTGTCTTTTCAATTAAAGCTCCAACTCCATTTCTAGTACTCTCATTACGACATTCCACTAACATTCATTTATCCTGCCATTCCTTTGGAAATAATACATTATTTAGAATCCAAGTCCACTATATAGCCTTTCATCTACTTAATGGCCAAAAGGGAAATAATAATAATAACAATAATAATAATAGACTATTTTTAGACTTTGATTGTTTGGCCCATCAAATACAATTATATTATATACTCAACCGAAATATAATAATACTTGCAGAAACTTTTTGCGTGAAATAGTTAAGAAATTCCTATCCATAGATTAACCATATATTATTAATTTAATGAAGTTATCAGTTGAATGTATCAAGAAACGCAAAACGTCATATATTTCTTATATCTTCTAAATTACATATATATTTTTACTTCGTCATAATTGTGTCGAAGCAGGAAGGGAATATTTTACTTTAATTTCCCAAATATTCTAAACATTTACAAGAAAAAATATTGGATTAAAGTGATCTACAATTTTTCACTATAATATCCTCTTGACCTAATTAACCATTAGGACCACATTATTTTATCTCTACTTATTAAACCTGTCATAAATCATAATATATCATTCTTTATTTAAATAGGGAGCATGACAGTCAAAAACTTTATTAGAGTTATAACTGTGAGTTTGGATTTTTACCAACTCCTTCTTTATTCCCTCATTAAATATTAAGAGATGACTTCAATCGGACACACGATTTTTTATTTAGAGCATAAATATCTCTATGTGAAAACACTGAAACTTAGTATGACTTGTTAAGTTTTAGACATTGAACAAATTATACTCAAAAGAAGAATAAATGATGGTGAAAAATGGCCGAGAATTATCACTATACAAATTTATATACAATAGGCTATCACTATACAAATTAAAACATATATAAAATAAATTGTCGTTATACAAAAAAATATTAAATAAAAAGTCATTATACAACATATATATATATACATATATATATATACATATATATATATATATATATATATATATAAAAAAAATAGACTGCCACTATACAAAATATATACTAAATAGATTGTCACTATACAATTTATATACAATAGACTGTCACTATACAAAATATATATAAAATAGACTGTCATTATACAAAATAGACTGTCACTATATAAAATATATACTAAATAGACTATTACTATATAAAAATTATACAAAATAGACTGTCACTATACAAAATGGACTGGCAATATACAAAAGAGACTGTCACTATACCATTTATTAGAGTGTCACTATACAAAATATATACAACAATAGAATGTCATTGTACAAAAAATAAACTAAATAGATTGTCATTATACAAAATATGTACAAAATAGACTCACTATATAAAAATATACTAAATAGACTATTATTATATAATTTATATATAATAAATTATCACTGTCCAAAATATATATAAAGTAGATTGTCACTATACAAATTAGACTGTTACTATACAAAATAGTGTATGCAAAAATATACAAAAATAGCATGTTATTATACAAAAAATATACAAAAATGGACATTTCGTATATGACTTGCATTACATATTTCATTCAATTCTCAGATAATACTTGTCAGATCCAGAAGTACAAAATATAATATAAAAGGGAAAAAAGGTTGCTTTATTGTACCAGGTAGGGATCAAATCTACAAATTAAAACATATACAAAAATATACTATCATTATACAAAACAATACTAAATAGAAAGTCATTATAAAAAAAATATAAAAAAAACAGACTGTCATTATACAAAATTTATACTAAATAGACTGCCACTATACAATTTATATACAATATACTGCCACTATACAAAATATATATAAAATAGATTGTCACTATACAGTTTATATACAATAGACTGTCACTATACAAATTAGACGGTCACTATATAAAATATATATTAAATAGACAATTACCATACAAAAATTATACAAAATATAATGTCACTATACATAATAGACTGTGAATATACAAAACAGACCGTCACTATACCATTTATATACAAATAGATTGTCACTATACAAAATATATACAAAAAGAGAATATCATTATACAAAAATATACTAAATAGACTGTCATTGTATAAAATATGTACAAAATAGACTCACTATATAAAAATATACTAAATAGACTGCTACTATATAATTTATATACAATAAATTGTCAATATATAAAATATATACAAAGTAGATTGTCACTATACAAATTAGACTATTACTATATAAAAATATACAAAATAGACTGCCGCTATGCAAAAATATACAAAAATAGTCTGTTATTATACAAAAAATATATAAAAAATAGACATTTCATATATGACATGCATAACATATTTTATTCAATTTGTAGTTAATACTTATTAGATCCAGAAGTACAAAATATAATTTAAAAGGGAAAAAAAGATTGCTCTATCGCGCCAGGTAGAGTTCAAACTTGCAATTTTCAACTTAGGAAACAAGAGCTTTATTCACTGAACTACAAGCTCTTATGTTGTCATACTCATTCTTTTTGGTTATTATATGCAATACATTTGAATCGAATAACTATTTTATGTAAGTGAAATATAACATAGGCTATTAAAATTTTAAGGGGTTATAGATGGTAATTTTTTCTACTAGAATTATAGGAAGCCCGTGCTAAGCAGGGGGCCAAGTGCAAATTATATACACTAATTGTGCTTATTCCATCATAAGTGGTTTCGTGCTAGTTGCTTATCATTCTAACATCATGACATTATGACGTTTTCCTCTCATTCAGTGCCTTTTTTTGCATTCAACCGGTAAGAAAAAGGATAACCGCGATATATGAAAAAAATTTATCCACGCGGGAAGTTTACACCAAATTATATTTATTTATTATGATTAATAAATTTAATTAGATAAAAATATAATTTGAAAGCCATAATTTGACCCGGACGTTTTCGTGATGCCGCTAATAACCAATGAATGGTAAGTGTTTTTCCTTGTGTGGATCCAATTTCCCGATTGACAGAACGTTCCGATACTTGAAAAAGCAATTTTCAAGGTCTCGTACCAAAACAATGCTTTACCCCTAGATGTCTAGTCAACTGCTGCACCTCAACGCATTTCGGGAAGAACCAGCTAGCTCTGGGTTCGAGTGCATTTCACCCCTAACCACAACTCATCCGCTGATTCTTCAACTTCAATCGGTTCGGACCTCCACTTAGTTTTACCCAAGCTTCATCCTGGTCATGGATAGATCACCCAGGTTCGGGTCCATAAGAATGAAAGAGGGATTAAGTGGAACATAATTGACTGGGTGGTAGAATCGTGGAAACGCTTGTTTCTTCCATATTTTGGACCTTAGCTCCATGGAAGAATATGTTACTGCTGAAACACGGATACACCTGCTGGACTGTCTATCCTTCCTTGCTTTTGATTAGATGGATTATATCATGTTACCATGGTTAAATAATTAGAGTTCATATGCAAAATATATATCATGTATGTAATGGTTTGGTGTAAACACCCGATGCGGATAAATTTTTTCCGCAATATATTGTTATGCAAAAAGAGAGTTATCAATGAAAATTCAAGCGCCAAAATATCTTCAGGTCCAAATTTTGAATGCACACTGATACAATTTATTATAAATTTTTCACGCCGCCATCTCTCCACAAAATTTAAGCAGTGCATCCACAAGAATGGACAAAGATCCAAACAGATCAAAGCAAAGATATAATGTTTCCATGCCAACAAAGAGCTTGAGAAGAAACAGAATCTACAATAAGCAAAACTGATTAGAAGAGGGATATTATTAGTGCAAATATATGTAATGACTTTAAAATAATTTCTTTTCCTTACTTTTGGAGATGGAGGACTCTTTCCAATAGGCAAGAGTTGCATAAAGGCCAATTGGTTGACCAAATTTGCGGTCATTTAAAGAAATAAGGTCGCTTCATTTTAAACTTCAAGGGGTACTTATTCATGAGATTACATACTTCTCTTTAATGATTTCCAGCATATTACAACAACAACAACTATCCAGTATAGTCCCACAAAGTGAGGTCTGGGAGGGTAATATGTAGACGAGCCTTACCCCTACCCGAAAGAACAGAGAGGCTGTTTCCAGCATATTGTATGATAATCTTAACGGGTAGAAATATATTTCAAATTGATTTTAGTAATGCAAAAGTTTATTTATGTGTTTCTATTCTTTTAGTAATCTCATCTCTTTACTTATTTATTTCGCGCAATAAATACTAATTAATAAATAAAGGAAATCATCTTTTCAAGAAGGAATAGATTGTATTCAACTCCTTAAAATGTGACAATAATAAAAGAGGACACATTCAAGTAGGGATGAAATTTTTCAAAATCCCGAGAGTGAGAAAGAATTATATTTTTAGTGACGAAACTATTTTCGTATTCAAATTATGATTAATTTTAAGACAAATAATAATTTATGACAAATTGTCTACAACACTAGAGACGAAACTAATTTGTCACAAATGTCTTTAAATTGGAGGCTAACGTTACTTAATATTTGGCGCCAAACTATTTTTTTGGTGGGAAACTTTAGTAGACAAAATGTTTACTACGAAATTTGTGTTTTGTCACTAAATGTATTTCTCTCGTGTATTTAAGCACAAGGGTAATTTATGTCATAAATGGTTAATAAGTAGTGACGAATTTTCAATGGTAGCTAATAGTTTCGTGGATTCAATAGAAACGATACGATGATTGTCACTTATAGTTTATGCTTTAGTGACAAAAACTAAGGTCACAAAATTATAAAATTTTATCGCTAAATTTTACACCATTTAACTACAAATTTTATTTGACGCCATTTTAATTGCATATATGAAACTTATTCGTATCCAGAAATACAATTAGTTTTAAGACAAATAATGATTTGTCACAAGTTGTCTCTAAAGTAACAAAACTAATTTGTCACCAATACCTTTAATTTTTTGGCTAATATTTCTTAGTATCTTACAGCAATCCATCTATTTGGTGAGAAACTTTAGTAGACTATGTTTTTGCTACGAAATCTATATTTCGTCACTAATAGTAAACCCCTAATGCATTTAAGTACGAATTGTTATTTTTGTCGCGGAAAAAAAATAATTAGTGGCGTTTTTTCTTTTGTGGCTAATAATTTCGTGGGTAAAGATCATATTTGTTGTAGTGATAAGCCCTAGAGTTCAGTACTATTGGGGTCAAGCTGAGAAAGTCAGAATGGCCACTGCGAGTGAGGCGGCGGCCATAGATGACACCCTCTGTGAAATTGAAGAGCTTTAGTATACATTGCAGCTGAAAACGACTATGGAAACCTTAACAAAGACTAAGTCACCATCAGGAACAGTAAATTAAAGCTTCAAATTTTATGAAGTGCATCACTGAGCTGTCATTCCGTCTATATCAAGAACAAGTATATGCAAGCTGACAATGGCAATCCCAATTTATCGTTATTTGTAGACCTTTTTCTTTTTACTTACGATATTTTGTTCTTAGTCTCACTAATAGTTCGGTAGTAATAGTAGACAAAGCAAGTTAATAGTCCCTATGGACGACATCAAATAAATATTTTATGAAGTGTCGTTCCTATTCCATGAGGGTAGACAGTTAAAAAATCTCTTGGTAAACAGAAAAATTAAAATGATGTATACATTAGTTAGCTGAGAACTGGTATTTCATGAAAAATGCATGGTGTAGCTGTCAAAAGGTTTGCAACAGTGTAGTGAATCAAAAGATTGCAAATTAGCAGGGTGAATAATAACTTGGATACAATGTATGATTACCGAAGGACATTGACATATTAGTTACTCGTATTATTATTAGCCAATTGCATAGAACGTTTCAAGGACAATTCCATGATTTCAATAATCTGTCAGAGAAAATGTCTACATTTAACCCTTCAGCTCACAAAATAAAAGTATATCTTATCAGTTAACACAAGGAAAACAATATGGTTTTAATAATTTGTCAATCATGGAAGGATAAGTATGAAATGACACCCTTACAGTTCAAAAAAAGGTCTAAAGTGCTAACTTAACGAATGAAAATCAATCGAGAAGAATCTTTCGCGTAAGAGAGCACTTTAAATTAAAAGGAAACATATTCCTATGTCTATGCCCAGGTATATGTGAAACCTAATATTTAATTGGCATTATGCAAGTAAGTTGTGAGCTGAAGTGATTCAATGAGTTGTTTCTGGTATTATTAACATTTGTGGGTGTGTGTTCAACAAATACATGAACTATTAGATGTCTAGCAATTAAGAATGCTTTCATTTACTCTATTGTTTGAAATAGTTTATGTAATTTGAGTTTAACATGAGGTTATGTTATTTATTGAAATGCATAATTTGAATATTCAAAAGGATTCCTAAGACACAAATAGCATCTTCCTAGAATTTATGAAGATTTATATTACTTTTTGTAACATAACAGATCTCATAATGATATCTCAGTAGATAAATTTCAAGCTAAAAATAATTAGAGGCACGTAATGACAAGCGTATCATTGTGACTATTTTATGGACATCTGTTTTATCAGAATGTGGCCTTTGAGAAAAAATATTTAATGAATGAAATAATTACCATCAAATTGGTCATGCCTTCTGAATTCTTTCCCTTTAATTTCTTAAGATGTAAAAAGTTAAAGCAAATTTCAAATGCGACGACTAGAAAGAGTATTGCAAATATATTCTTCTGGACAAATAAAGTACTCTAAAGGCACAAATATATAATCCAAAGAAGAAATTCCAGAGTTTGGTACCAAAAGTTTTATCTAAAAAACTAATATTAGACAAATATGAATGGTAAATGTAGAATATCCACATTCATAGAGCACCTCAAACATTTAGTTCCTCTCATAGCGAGTGTGGCAGAAATGATTAAACTTGTGGTTACCTAAGTAGATGGATCTGTTTGTTTTCTTTCAATTAAAGAATATTGGCGATTGCAATTATATTTCAAGCAGTAAAATAAGAAGTGACACGGTAGTTAGAAGATTACTCTTTCATCTTGGACAACAGCAATATGGAATCACGTCTTTCCATCTTTACTTTGCCTTGGCCGCGGTACCTTTGATGTCCACTCTTTTGTTTGTGGAGTAATCTTATCAATGGTTAATCTGTGCTCCATGTATTATCGAGACTCTACATTGGGGGAAAAAAAGACATCATCAGTATGTAGAAAGATAAAAAACAGGTACATACAGATAATAAAATGGATGACCTGATTAGACGGATTAAAATTTTCCATTTAAGGAATTATATGCAGTGACAATTAGCACACGAACTATGTATTATTAATTAAAAAGAGCAGTCATGACTAATTGGCTTGCCCCTATATACTTAATGAATTTATAGAATCTGGCAAATTGTTTTTCTGGTACTATATTTTCATGCAAAAATACCTTTGTATGATCACCTAAACGAATGCTACAACTTCCTATTGATTCATCTTTTTTGGAGTAGTCATGTGTGCAAAGAACATCAGCTGTAGTTTTCAATGCTTCAGTGAATACAACTTGATTGCTACCGACCGAATTGCACATTATAAGTATCCTTCGTCTGCTATTTCATTTTTTTAGTTAGGATACTATCTGTTATTGGTGGAATATCCCTATAAAGTAGCTTTTTCGATGATTTTTTTGTAAACAATGTTATCTGTGTAGTGATCGTCCACGCTACCTGTTATAGTCGGTCGGATTAGCACTTTCATGCAGTTTGAACTCTTTGCTCTGGACAAAGCCACATAATGTTGGCCATGCGAAAACACAGGTTCTCTTAGATAAATTCCAACGAAATCTAATGTCTGACCTTGCGCTTTGTTTATGTCATTGCAAAGCAGAGTCTTATAGGAAATTGTGTCCATTTAAATGGAATAGGCATTTTTTCATCTTGGGATGATAATAATGGTATTCTGGGGATAAACACATGTATATTCTTAAAGTGACCAACTAAAATATTGGCGCTAATAACATTCGATTTAAAATCACAGCAAGTCAAACGTGTTAATTTAAGTTGCGTAATAATATAATTGGATAATTTTGTTTCAATGTCAATTTGTAAGGAGACAGACCAGGTGGATTTAAACTGTGCAACAGATCCTCAAATTGTGATTGGTCATGATGTTCAGTAGTTTCATTAATACCAATAAAAGTTTTTGGTTCTTCTGGAAAACGAGCAACAAGCATGTCGTTGATGTCGTCGACGAAATCATTCTTAGTTGTTAAGATAACGCGGGAACTTGTGTAGCATGAGGAGGAAAAAAATATATGCACATCTGGATAAGTTATCGCGAATAATTTATCCACAGATTCATGTTCGATTGTATAAGGAATGATCAAAGATGTTGGAATTTCAATCTTGTTTGTTGAGTTTACTTTTTCTTCTCCGTTTCCTATTCAAAACAAATAATTACAAAATGAAGGATCATCTTTAGCTCTCATATTTTCGAATAGCCACAGCCTTTCAAGTTCTTCCCAAAGATGAGAATATAGTAAACTTTCATTCATGAAATCTTCCCTTTTTCCGTTTCGGACTACTAGCGATGTCTGCCTGAAGCCACCTCCAAGAACTATAACTTTCCCACCAAATAGTATCGTTGAATCCATTAAGTCCTTCAAAAGTAAATGAAGCAGTTAAATCATTCTTTTTTCGACATAGATACTTCATCCCATATAATTAATTTTGCATCCTGAATCAAACATGCAAGTGACCTTTGTTTGTTGATGTTGTAGCCCACATTGTCGTCAGTGTTTATTGGTATTTTAAAACGTGATGCGCAGTTCGTTGACCAGGGAGTATAGATGCTGCAACACCGGAAGTGGCAGTTGCCAATGCTATATACCCTTTAGATCGTACAGTTGCCAACAATGCATGATATAAAAAGGTTTTCCCTATTCCTCCAGGTCCGTCAATGAAGAATGCCCCAGCTTTGTTTGAAAAAATTCTCTCCATAATTATATTGTATGCTTTAAGTTGATCTTTATTCAATCTTTTGTGTAATGGTATATCCTCATTAGTAACCGTGATGGTCCTTTCAAAGTGCACTTCCTTTGCCTCTTTTGCCACTATAGAAGGCCTTATTGTTTCAGGAATGAGTTGGTATTCATTTATGTCACCACCCATGGAGTGTAATATGTCTAATATGGTTCAAAACTTGGTATCGAATATTTTTTTGTTAATATTGGATACGAACGTATAATCGTCGAACATATACTCTTTGAATTCTTCCTAGAGTTGTCTTGGATTCGTAAGATTACAGTAAATTAGTAATGTAGCAAATAAATATCTCAAACTGTATGGCATTTGGTAACTTGTTGCTTCTTACATGCATTCAAGCAAAATATTGTCACTTTTTAGCAATCCCCGTTTTTCCACCGATTCTCTAAGGTGATGCAACATTCTCCATTAATAGTTAGTAAATCCTTATATGATTTTGGTCCTCTAATATTCATTAATAGCATTCTAAGATAATATCGTTCACCTTTTGTTGGATGACATGTTACAGCACGACCAATAGCATACCATTGTTTTCGAGGTGTCCGCATCTTCTATTTTGAAGACCAAACAAAATTTTCAGGGAATTTTCGGTATAATAGATTGATCTTCATAGCCTCAGCATTTGTTCTATTCATTTCGAAAAATTGTGTTAAAATCGTCTGCTTAATCAGCGTATTATTTACAAGTGTATCTACATTTGCGCAGCTTCTAAATAAAAAAAAATGTTGTTCCTTAAGATGAAGTTGAATAGGGTATACGGTCGGTAATTCACTAATCGAGAAACCATACAAGCGCCACATAGCCTCAGGAGGCGACACCCATCTAGCAGACTGATATTCTGTTATTTCATCTACTTATGTGCTTGTGTCGTTATTACGTACCGAAAATGAAATCTTGTCATGACCTTTACATATATACTTATAAAGATACTTAACGACTTTAATATCTGAGAATATTTCAACATTCAGATGGCAGTCAAATTTGCCTAGCAAAAAAGGATTATATGGAACAACCCATAAGTTATCCAAGTATTATTCTCTTATTTTTACTATCAACCAATTATTGCATCTTCTATAAATTGGCTAATATTCTCTTCAGTTTGATGTCTGGTCCACAAAGCTTTTTGGATACTTAAATTTACAGTCACCTTTTTTCTCTATACAAGAATTTGTTGGGTTTAGATTACCACATGAACCATGCATCATGTGTTTAAGAACAAGCGAATGTAAATCTGGTTCTGCATTCTCATCAGGTATTTCAACACTAATAATATTATTGTAAGCCTCTGGAGTAAGTAATTTGTATTCATTAGTTAATATTAGAAGAAAATTAGCATGTGGTAAACCTCGCTTTTGGAACTCTACAGTATACATAAAAGCTGCTACCTTTCCAGAGATATTTCGCTTTAGTATATCCTTTTTGAAATCTTCTATTTTCGCTCTAAATACTCGGCTGATCAAATCAGGCCTATTATGCGACTCATCAGTTGGAATTAAATGTTCCTTTATTTCCATCCAAGAGGATTACATGTCATAGTTATAAATAAATCAAGTTTACCGAAATGTTGCACGAGCGCAATAGCATCCAAGTACCACTGTCGCATATCCTCAGGCCCTCCAATGAAGGAGCTTGGAAGGAAATTTTATTTCCCGATATTAGAAATATCGCTTCCACCCAATCGCAAGATGTCAAGAACTCCTTCTAGCATAGCCGTCCTAAATAAATCTTGATTGAACGCTGCGAAATCCAACCTTTGTGTTTCGAGTTTAGTGTATTCATCAACTGAATACTGCTGAAATATTCTTCCAGTATGCAATATTTCATCTTCATCATCATTCCTCACTTTTAATTTGTAACAATAATACTCACGAACAGAAACATTATCTCTTTGTTGTTGTCCCCTTTTAAGAATTTCATCTTCCATTTCAAGATATCTGTCAAGTGACGTAACATTTTCTATACTTGGTACCTCTTTGTGATGCACTGTTCTTAAGTACGCAGGACAATTTGCTGGGAGCTTTTTAATACCACAATGCCAGCCACTTTGCCCTAACGAAAACAATAGTGGATATTGCAATGCATCATAACAACCATAATAGTAATTCACTATTTGTGTTCGATCAGTGCGAGGGTAAATTTGAATATGTGGTGCATTCAAAGTTGCGCCATTGTTTTCCTCGGTCCATATTGCTGCAATTTCAGATGAAGTTGGAAAATTGTATACTCTCTGGTCCTGAGGGATATGTAGAAATATTGAAGGTTCGATACATGTACCAAAGATCGTAAAAATGCAGAATATGGGTTTAATGATAATATATCCATCAATTCTCTGACTACTAGTTTGTGAATTCGGTCGGAATATGCCATCCTATGTGCAAGCTCATTGCAATTATCATAAAAGTATAACTGTATATTTCTTGGTTTGTCATCTTTCGGGTACAAATTATTTATCCTATGGTACATCTTTCCTTGAATTCTAAATGTGTAGATACCAAAGTTTCTCTTTGATAAATCTTTGTCATACTTTACACCAAGTGAGGTGAATGCAAAAAGGTTATTATACGTTCTAATATATGTTCAGAAGTTTTAGACTTCACATTGTTTCTAAGAAATAAATTTTGCATCTTGGTAGGCATTTGATAAGAAGTTAACTTTATTGTTACACTACCACAGCAAAATGCAGGCGGTTCATATTCAAATCTCTTTGCTGTGCAAAATTTGCAGATTGGAACTTTCTTCAGCAGAACATAGTTTGAACGCAACCAACCAAGAGAAAACTTTGTAGCTGGTGCACAACCTATATGATGGAAATAGACGGTTAAAACTAAGGTGAATGAAAGGAAACAATTATTGTTTCAGCAGACAGAAGAAAACCAAACGAACCTCTACGTGTAACTATTTCGGAGTTTTGTCACGTAGCTCACCGGGTGCTACTGACGTTGAACCTAAGACCAAGTTAGGTGGTCCTTAGATGGCACCAAATGATAACAAATAGTATAAAAGTAAGTGTAGAAGGATGCATACTCACTTTTTTCATAGATAGAAAGTGGCTGCACTACATCTATTTCATTACCCGAAGCAGAAGACGGAAGATGATCCTTAGACGTAGTAAAAGGTACGTCGAAGAGAAAGCGTAGAGGAAGTTGACTATTTAAAGTGTGAGATAACTTTGAGAGATAAGGTGAAAGCGATGGGAGAACCGTATCTTCTTACCTGGATGCATAATGTAAGAAGTGTTCGTAGAGCATTCAGGCGGATCCATTATTCCAGTCAGGAAATCCACACAATCCACAGTTATATTCTCAGCAGGTGCACGTGTCTTTGACTCTTGGTATTTAAGTCGACGTTGTAGCAGAAACTTCTGCTTTTTCTCTGCGGACATCGTTTTGTACTTTTCGCGCCTGTTGACATTCCTATATGTTTTCGATAGAGGTCGCTTGTTTTTTTCTATGATCCATCAGAATCGTAGTATAAACTCTTAAATGATACTGCGCAAATTGTCATAGCCTTTTAGAATTGTATTAACTTTTATCACCGAGATGCATATCACAAGGAACAAAGTGACAAAATCGAGACAATCTTTGAACAGATATAGTTACCCCAAGTAAGATGATATGGGAAGCGATTCATAATGGTATGGTATGCTTTCGAAAAAGAAGTATGTTTTGGATATTAGTTTTCACACAAGTAACATTGGAGTGAAGTGAAATACCTTTGGACATCAACTTTTTGTACCTTTAGGGGAACAGTTATAATTATTTGTAAGAAAAATTTCTTCGTAGTGTAACATCTGCGCAGAGGGATTTTTCCAAAGGTATAGCTTCACTAACTAAGCGGAAAAAACCTAACTAACACATAACCCGAAGTAAAATAAAAGAAAATGAACACCGTGATACGACATCAAAAACTAAAGACCGAATATCTCAAGCCAAAGTTTTTATTACGCACATAAATCAGTTTACAAATAAGGAATAAACAAAGTAATTTTACAGAAGAAAATAGTGCACTCGCGTTAATATGACCCAACGTGCAAAAATGTACGAAAATAAGATAGTTGGTTACCTTTATAGTGTTGAACTTCTTCTGCAAGTATGTTAAAGTGTACTGAACGTAGGAGAAACATAAGAAATTCTACAAAACCAAAAAATAATTTCAGTCATAATTCACCAATCAAGAATTTTATTCATAGGGAATATGAAGGCAATCAGAAAAGGTTGAACATAGAAGTATTACTGCAAAACATCGACATCATAGAGCTTTAAGGAGCGTACTATAAGGCTTTATAAGATTATCAAGACAAGATATCTTGAAAATAAAGGCAAAATTATTGAAAAAGAAAGGATGGGTCAATTTGTCTTCGAAATTTCAACAAATATTTATCAGCAGTCCTATAAGAACGTTTAGATAAAGTCGATCCAATTCCAGATCATTATTGCATAAAACATGGACATTGACAGTAAATTGTCCATTCAAATTATTTATATTCGTTTAACAATGGCTTCTACTTTTCTCATAGAGGAGCATAAGAATCAATTAGCTTTTCCAAGCATATCATTTGATAGTTAATTGCACCAAAGACAACAAAGTAACAAATTTACATTCAAAAACTATTGTAGAACTTCTGACTCCACAAGTAAGAGAAGCTCCAAATAACTACGAAAGATATTTAAAAGTGCAAAACTCCGTACAAGGTAAAGTATTTTATTCGGTTAGCTTCTAGAGAGGATTGCCTTACGCAAAGAAATATGCAAAGAAGGGGTATACAATCAAGTCACATGTGCCCTCTTTGCCGTGACCACTCGTAAGGCAACGATCACATTTTTATTTGTTGCAAGGTTTCTAGGTAGATTGTGGGTTTTTTATCTTCAACTTACTGGGCATGAAATGGTGCTTCCCAGAGAATATGTTGCCCTTCTTCAAGAGACGCACAAATTAGGATTGATCAACATAGAGCAACACCACTTTCGTCAGTTGGATTGTTCATACCAACCAACGCTTGATTTATGTTGGTTTTTCTGATATAATACTACTCTGCCATTGCTTATAAAAAAATATTTAGATTGACATTTTTGTAGATTTTACACTAATACTAAATTTCTTTATCTTGAACTGAAATATCTCATGCATGACTCTCTATCCTCAAATTTACAGCCATCCAACAGTAGTATTTAATTTTACATTCAGCAACTTTATATATTTTTCTCTTATGTCTAACACAAGCCTAAACACATAAATTATATCAAGTTTTTAGTAGTTTGGGGGAAAAAAGTAATTTGCACTCAATCTTTACTTGCAGTGATGCTTCAGAACAACCACAAGAACAAATAAATTTCTAGGATGTCTACTATTGTCATAAGAATCGTTGGGAAGAGTACCCCCTAAAATCCATAAATCTATTTGCAGATCACCAGTTTATTAGTTGTTTGCTTTTTTTGGCTGGAATTATCTATTATTCTATGAACATAAAAGAAGTGATCCCATTATCCAACCTCCTTTTTACTAAAGAATATGGAGATAATACCAGTGTCAACCAGATGGAAAAAATGTCAACAAATGAAACTAATAATTAACTAAAGATTAGTTTGTTTTCGTAAACTCATTAATAAAAGTTTCATTTTTTAGAATAAAAAAAAAAGCAATGAACTAAAACCTAGTAATATGAACTAAATACTAACTAAACAGTCAATCTTTTTGTAAAGGTAAACTAAAAATCCAACAATTAAACATTCAATAGAATCAGACTAACTATAAAACTAACATCCAGTAATTAAAGTTCAATATAGTAGAACAAGAAAGAATGTCCACCACTAAAAGACACTTGAATCTGACAGTTGTCATTTCTCAGAAAAGGAAGAATCTCATAGATTGGGAGCAAAGAAACTCAAAAAATAATGGGTGTGAACAGTAGATGGAATACAGGATAAAAAACAATCTGAACCAATAATTACTCCAACAGAAAAAACAACAACAAACAACAACAACAACTACCCAGTATAGTCCCACAAAGTGGGGTCTGGGGAGGGTAATATGTAGACGAGCCTTACCCCTACCCGAAAGGGCAGAGAGACTGTTTCCAATCAACCCTCGGCTCCAACAGAAAAAAAACAAATTGCAGGAAATGTAGAAGAAGAAACCATAGCAGGACAACAATGGAAGCATAATCAAACCAAGAAGGACCCAAATAAAAACAACATAAATTGTATTTGATATGTCACTCTCCTCACCACTATTTAGCTCCTCATCTTCAGATTCAGATGATGTATCTTTTTTCTTCCTCTTATTTGAATTTGCAGGTACATTACAAGATGAGTGAATGGTTACAGCTTTGTAGCAATCTAAAAATGTCACTGCATGATAACTCTTATCAACTGCCTTCAAAAATAGGGATTACGATATATAACTCTGTTTGATCGAGCTTACTCCATGTTAACTTTGTCCGGGGTGTGGGAAGCAACCACAGGTCCATAATTCTTCTATAAAATGTGCTTGAAAGACCAAATCTGTGGAAACTTACTCTTTATAACAGAATGTGGCCTGGATAAACTTTTCAAATATGGTATGTAATTTTCACCTAATAAGCTTAAGAGCTCTCACACCTTTTACTTTAATATAAACTCTTTCACCTAAGCAGATACGACAACACTACTGCAAGTGGTGCACAGAAAAATTACAAAGAAAATACAAAAGCATTTGACACAATGGAGCATCAGCGCACGACATATCAAACATGCAAATATATGAGTCGGGATAAACTCACATAATAAATTAATTGTTATGTTTTTTAATCTTTTAGTCATGAATGAAATTGAGTGAATAGTCACAGCTTTGTAGCAACCTAAAATGTCACTGCATGATAACTCTTATCAACTGCCTTAAAAAATTGGGATTATAATATATAACTCTGTTTGGTCGAGCTTACTCCATGTTAACTTTGTCCGGGGCGTGGGAAGAAACTACAGGTCCATATTCTTCTGTAAAATGTGCTTGAAAAACCAAATTTGTGGAAACTAACTCTTTATGACATAACGTGGCCTGGACAAACTTTTCAAATATGGTATGTAATTTTTACCTAATAAGCTTAAGAGCTTTTACACCTTTTACTTTAATGTAAACTCTTTCACCTAACCCCCGACATAAGCTCTTTTCAAGAAAACAAATAGGTTTGATAATGCCATGAATACACAGAAGTTATAATAAAGAACCTAGTAGAATGTTGTTTAAATTATTCATTTAAGTGTGCTTAGAAACACAATAACTGGGAGTTTCAGCAAATGAACAACCTTTTTTTGCAGAACTTATTATCTACTTAAAGTCAGTTTTGTTTATTGGTTATGACGGAAAGAATGTCCGAAGAGCACTTCAAAGCTTACAAATTTTCATATGACAATCAGCAGAAAAGAATATTTTTATCAGCTTCAACCTAGCAATATCTGTGATTACAGTAGCTAATAAGATAACTATCGAAAGGTAATAAAGTCGCAGTGATTTCATATATACTACACAATAGTAAAAGTTAAAACACAATAAAAGGTAAACGGCTGAACATAATTACATTAGAAATACCTAGAGCAATCGAACAAGTTAAGCGAATTTCTTGCAGCATCCTAATTATTTATACCATTTGTGTGTGAATTTCTTTTCCTTTACTTCCATCCAAGTTTTCTTCAGATTTTATATTTACTTCTGATAACCTCTGCCTTCATTCTTCATCTTTGTTTGTGGGTATGATATAATTAAAATTGTTGTCCAGTAGACTCCTTGATATGTGCTTTTGGTTTCAAGATCTAATAGCACCGGGTTACTTTGTCACAAGAGATTTGTGAGATTTGTTTGGTCAAAATACAAAGAAAATATTTTTTCAGTTACTAAAAAGCTAAGATCTGCAGAAACTCTAAATTTTTCAATCAAAAAGCAGTTGTCTTACTGTTACGGGATTGTGAGATAAAATTAACTCACTGATTACTAACCTAAAAAGAGCAGTAGAAACCTGTGACATTGTACCATCACATCTTCTTCCTATGGCCTAAAATAATAAGTTATAAAAATTCATTCATCAACATCCAACTTGTCATAGACATTAAACGATTGTGCAAATAGAACATGAGGTCGGGTAATATAGAACAGAATGAAGAAGAGCTCTTTCTTCGTAATTTGGATAACACTAAATTTTTCGACGAAGGCGCATATAGTAGGAAATCTCGAGAGTGAACATATAAAATCTGGTCGGAGGAGGTAGAAAACAAAGCGAAAAGTAGTCACCTATTCTAGCCAGCAAGCAGAGACACTAAAAGGAACAGAGCAGTGAGCCAGAAAACCCAAAGCAGAACAGAAGCTGTTGCAGATGTTACTAGCGTCACCCCTAATCGGATATCCATCCAAATACAGGTGTTACACATCTGGAGAAATAGCAGCAGAAGCAAGAACTGGTTTGTCTTCCACGTCGATGAAAAAGGCGCGTATAGGAGAGCGGCAACCTGAAAAGATTGCTACAAAAAATACAAACTGGGCAGAGTGACAAAAATACCTCGACTTTTGATTCAAAAAAAGGGACCTAACCGTAAATCGGAAGCAGGAAGACGAAGAGTCCGACTTGAAGTTGAAGACGATTCTTCTGCTGGATAAAATCCCCAAATTACCCTTTTGGACAGCAAGCAGGACGACGAACAAGCCCTTAACTCTCGCTTCTAAATAGTAGGAAACTATTATTATTATTTGCTATAATGTTCCCGTGACAAAGAGGTTGACCCACTTAGGTTGTGAGTTCGAGTCTCCCCAAGAGTAAGCTGGGAAGATTTTGGAGGAAGAAATGTCGGGGGTCTGTTAGGATTATGATTCCTACTAAAGACAACAACCTTCATATTGAATAATTCGGATATATAAACTACCTGAGCGGAAGCTAACCTGAATCCATATGTGGAAATGTTGAGCCTCCTTTTGATGATTGTCCTTTGTTGTGAACTCCTTTAGCCTTCCTTCAAGTTTCTTGAAGTATATTTGTCCCCACAAGAATGTATCCACAATACTCAACAATATATGAAAAGGTTCACAATAATAGTGTTATGACAATTATCAAAATTTGGCTTATGGTTTTCCACCCTATTTGCAAGACAATGGATTGTTTTAGTTCTTGATTCAATGGGAGGAAGAAGAACTTGTCTTGCACTAGGGTGGGAACCATAACCCCCCCACTTTATAACTCTAGGAGTTACATAACCCAAGAGACAAGAGTTACAAGAGTTATGTCTTGCAAGAGTTACATAACTCAAGAGTAACAAGCATGTAACCATGGTTACATATGTAACCTTAGTTAGCCCATCATAAACTAAGGTTACCCTTTTGGGTATCTACACATTAGTCCTACACTTTAGTATGACAATACATTGGCCCCCTTAACATAATGTCCACAAGACCACATAATTAGGCCAAACCAAAAGATAGCACATAACATATAATTATCCATATATTGTTCATATGTGTGTAGATATAAGTACATATATCTAGATATAAATCCATATATCTTACAATCTCCCACTTGGACGAGATATACAAACATATGTACAAACCTTAATATTATATGTTACAAACCTTAGGTGCACAAAATTGCTATCACAATAAAATTGTCATGAACAATCCGGTCCATCAATCATACCAACATAGGAACTAAGTGCTCGTCGTTACTCATTCGTAACTAGAACCAATCATAGATCACGTATATCAATATAACCAACGACATGGATCAAGTGTAGGTATGTAGCATGGAAATAACATAAAGTGTAGTCAATAGAATGTCTATTTCCAACTGGTTCTCTTTATTGAGATCATACTTAAACTGTAAGAGTACAAAACTTTAAAACTGAATATCTGCGCAGATATAACTGAATTACTGAATTTCTGAATATAATGAACAATACATAAATGTGCAATACAAACTCCCACTAAAATACATAATCCTTATCTGATTTGACACCCATACAAGCAATATGCTCATGAAATACTTTTGGTGTCAATTCCTTAGTGAGCGGATCCGCAAGCATGGAGTTTGTACTTATGTACTTAATGCACAATTGTCCATTTTGCACTCTTTCTTTAACAACCCGAAATTTGACGTCCTTATGTTTTTCTTTCGTCAAACTACTGTTGTTATTAACATATGCAACCATGGTTACATATGTTATTAGCATAAATGGCAAAATTGGAGTCGGTATACCTGATGATCTCAAACTGGTCCGAACTCCGATATGTAAGCATGTAATCCTTTGTTCTATGTATGTTCCTCATGACCCTTTTGGCTGCCTACCAATGTTCCATACCCAGATTGCTTAGATATCTGCCTAACATTCCAACAATGTATGCTATATCAGGTCGTGTACATACCTGAGCATACATCAGACTACCTACCGCCGAAGCATAAGGCGTCTTCTGCATTTCCGAAATTTCATAATTATAATTTGGGCACTGTTTGAGACTATATTTGTCTCCCTTAGCAACAGGGGTGTTGACTGGTTTACAATCCTGCATGCCAAATCTTTTCAGAACCTTATCGATATAGCCCTTTTGTTACAGACCGAGAACACCTTTGGAGCGATCTCGTTATATCTGAATTCCTAATACAAAAGAAGCTTCACCAAGATCTTTCAATTCAAATTTCTTTGAAAGAAATTTCTTAGTTTCAAGTGATAATGCTATATCGTCACAGGCAAGCAGTATGTCATCAACATATAAAACCAGAAAATATACTTACTCCCACTGAACTTATGGTATATACAGTCATCAGCAATATTTGGTTCAAAACCAAAAAATGTAATGACTGCATGGAACTTATAATACCATTAGCTTGCTTGAGTCCATAGATGGATTTCTTTAATTTGCAAACCTTCTTCTCTGATTCATCCGAAACAAAGTTTTTAGGTTGCACCATATAAATTGTTTCCTCAATGTCACCATTGAGAAAAACTGTCTTAACATCCATTTGATGAAGCTCAAGATCAAAATGTGCTACTAATTCCATTATAGTCCTGAAAGAGTCTTTCGATGAAACTGGAGAGAAAGTCTCTTTATAATCAATGCCTTCTTTCTGAGTGTAGCCTTTTGCGACAAGACGAGCTTTGTACTTAATAACAATTCCCCTTGAATCCCTTTTGGTTTTAAAAATCCATTTACAACCAATAGGTTTCGTACCTTCGGGCAACGTAACAAGCTCCCAAACGTCATTATCGCTCATAGACTTCAACTCATCATTCATGGCATCAATCCACTTTTGAAAGTTAGAACTCTTAATGACTTGACGGAAGTTGATTGGATCATCTTCCTCAAGTTCAATATCACTTTCTTGTTCTTGGAGAAATACATAATAATCATCCGAAATTGCATTTTTCCTCTCTCTAGTGGATCTCCTTAATGGCATTTCAGTTTCTTGAGGTTGTTGAGTTTGATTTTCATTAGTCATATCAGGGTCCTGATGGGGGAGATTTTCGAGATTGTCTTGAACTGGAGTTGCATCAACAACTTGAGGGAAAGACACATGTTCTTCCTCAAAGACAAAATCTCTAACAACTTTATCTATCTCCCCACCCCCCAAACTCAATATCCTCAAAGAAACCTAGCATTTCCTGTCTCAAAAATAGTTCGTGATGTGGGATCATAAAACTTAAAACCCCTGGATTTTCAGAGTATCCAACAAAAAAAATAGCTACTAACCGTCTTAGCATCCAGTTTCTTTTCATTCGGCCTATAAGGCCTTGCCTCAGCTGGACAACCCCAGATGTGAAATCGCTGAATACCGGGTTTATGCCCAGTCCAAAGTTCATATGGGGTTTTTATTGTAGCTGCAGTTGGAACTCTAAGAATATAAGCTACGGTTTTTAATATGGATTGGGACTTTTCATGAATAAGATATAGGTACCCATAATGAGAGTAATTGTCTATGAATGTGATAAAGTATTGTTGACCATTCCGACAAGGAGTAGGAAATGGCCCACAAATATCCGTATGTATCAATTCTAAGACGTCCGAATCTCTTAGCACATAATCTAGTCTTGTTTGTTTGTTTTCCCTTGATACACTCAATACAAATTTCCGAATTTGAGGTATCAAGAGAATCAAGAATTCCATCTGACACGAGTTTCTGACTTCTTTGAATGGATATGTGACCCAAACGTTTATGCCAGAGTGATATAGAATTCTCATTAGTTAATTTCCTTTTAGTACCACTTAAACTTGTATGCAAAGTTTCTTTATTTGAAGTTATTGTATCAACCAAATATAAGCTATCAAATGTTGATAAAACACCAGTACCAATAAGATTTGAACACTGAAAGAGACTAACTTTATTATCCCCAAATGTACATTTATAACCAGATATGTCCAATTGGGGAACCGAAATTAAGTTCCGTCTAAAAGACGGTACAATAAAAGTCTCATCCAAATCTAAATGAAAACCGGTCTTAAACAACAGCCTAAATTTGCCAATAGCTTCAACTGGCACCTTCTTGCCGTCACCCACATAGATGTATCTTTCACCATCATTTGGTTTTCGGCAGTTCAGGCAACCCTGCATTGATATACTTATGTGAGTAGTAGCAGCAGAATCTACCCACCAAGTATCCTTAGGTACCGAGATTAAATTAACTGCAGAACAAACAAGAGAAAAAAGTGTACCTTTTTTCGCACGCCAGGCATGGTACTTGGTACAATCCTTCTTCACATGATTAGTCCCTTTACAGAAGAAGCAACATAATGCAGTGATTTCAACCTTAGGTTCCTTTTGTTGCTTATTCTTGGGCTTTGCAACCGCAACTTCCTTACCATTCCTCTTCTTAGTTTCCTTAGAAGAGGATGCCAAATGAGCACTTTCTGTCTTATCTAGCTTTATCCTTTCCTCTTCTTGCACACAGTGTAAAATGAGCTCGTTAAGAGACCATTTCTCCTTCAGGCAGTTGTAACTGACCTCAAACTGATTAAAGTGTGCAGGAAGAGATATCAAAACAAAGTACACAAGCAGTTCCTCAGTTAAATCCAGCTTGAGTGACTTAAGTTTCGAAGCAAGATGAGACATTTCCAAAATGTACTCCCGAATGTTTCCCTTGCCCTTATACCTCATGGAAACAAGTTTACTCAATAGTGTACTTGTTTCCGCCTTTTCGTTTTGAATAAAACGCTGTTCGAGGTTTTCAAGGAAAACTTTGGCATTGGGTTCATCATTCATAGTGCCCCTGAATGATTCTGGGATTGCACGCTTCATGATCATGAGACTCATGCGATTCGAGCGTTCCCACTTCTCCATCACCCTCCTGTCATCAGGAGAGGATGTATCCTCAAGAGGAGTAGGTTGCTCGGTCCGAAGTGCTAAGTCAAGATCCATGCAACCGAGAACGATCATGACGTTCTCTTTCCATTCCTTAAAGTTAGTGCCGTTAAGCACAGGGATGCTATTGATGTTGGCAGAGATCGTAGAAGCAGAAGAATTTACTGAAAATAAAACAAAAGGATTACTGAATACATGCTTACATAAACTTGAACTTTAACTTTATAGATTCAAAATTAGGCAATTCCCATTACAAGATACCTAGCACAACACTGATTTTAGTCTTTGAACAGAAAAATAACTTGTAAGTGGTACTCTTGGTGTAGTGATCAAACATAGACAATAAACTCCTGTCAAATATTAAACCTTCCTTTGGGCCGATTTAGTATTCACATGGAAAACCAAATAATCGTCTCATATTTACCACCACAAGAATGTTCGAATTCCTGCCAAATAACACCTTCCTTTGGGCCGGTGTTAAACGCATGGAAGACTAACATCCACAGTCATCTTATATTTTAAAATTAATCAATCTACACAATAGAGGTTACTTTGGCAACATAGTGCTTCAATTGAATAACTAAATTATTAGATGCTATAAACTTTAGTTCCTTAAGCCATTTTATGAATCTCAACTTAATGTGTTAACATATTTTGATGTGTAACACTTGAATATTAATCGTTGTTTACTGAATCGGACAATTCTATGTATTATAAGAATTGATGGACTTTAAAACAATTAACATTCACTGAAACTTAAGAGAGTTGAAACGTTTTTAACCTTACTGGACCAACACAATCGATTGTCAAAACCAGACAATCGATTGTTTGGTTTTCTGAAAAAAATTGTTACTGGACCATCCACAATCGATTGTCAAAGCCAGACAATCGATTGTTTGGTTTTATGAAAAAATTTTAAGTTGCTGGACCATCCACAATCGATTGTCAAAGCCAGACAATCGATTGTTTGGTTTTATGAAAAAATTTTAAGTTACTGGACCAACCACAATCGATTGTCAAAGCACACCAATCGATTGTTTGGTTTTATGAAAAAATTTTAAGTTGCTGGACCATCCACAATCGATTGTCAAAGCCAGACAATCGATTGTTTGGTTTTATGAAAAAAATTCAGTTACTGGAAAAGTTTCAACTCACTGGACCTTGAACAATCGATTGTCAGAAGCTGACAATCGATTGTCTGGTGTTCCAAAAAACTGCCAGAATACTAAAAGTCACAGACAATGGATTGTGTAAGGCAACAATCCATTGTCTGAAGGCAGTGACCAAAATTTTTTCTGAATAACACATGATTTTCAACATGAATCTTAAACATAAAAAACATGTTGTTAACCTACTAAAATCATGCTATTTACAATGTTTTAACATCATATTAAAACATCAAATCAAAACATAACATTCATAAGATCATGCTATTTCATGGTAGAATTTCATAAACAAAATTCTTATAAAACTAAAACATGAATCCTAACATAACATGATTCTTATGAACATCCAAATTATCCAAAATGAAGGGTGGCTCTGATACCAATTGTTAGGATTATGATTCCTACTAAAGACAACAACCTTCATATTGAATAATTCGGATATATAAACTACATGAGCGGAAGCTAACCTGAATCCATATGTGGAAATGTTGAGCCTCCTTTTGATGATTGTCCTTTGTTGTGAACTCCTTTAGCCTTCCTTCAAGTTTCTTGAAGTATATTTGTCCCCACAAGAATGTATCCGCAATACTCAACAATATATGAAAAGGTTCACAATAATAGTGTTATGACAATTATCAAAATTTGGCTTATGGTTTTCCACCCTATTTGCAAGACAATGGATTGTTTTAGTTCTTGATTCAATGGGAGGAAGAAGAACTTGTCTTGCACTAGGGTGGGAACCATAACCCCCCACTTTATAACTCTAGGAGTTACATAACCCAAGAGACAAGAGTTACAAGAGTTATGTCTTGCAAGAGTTACATAACTCAAGAGTCACAAGCATGTAACCATGGTTACATATGTAACCTTAGTTAGCCCATCATAAACTAAGGTTACCCTTTTGGGTATCTACACATTAGTCCTACACTTTAGTATGACAATAGATTGGCCCCCTTAACATAATGTCCATAAGACCACATAATTAGGCCAAACCAAAAGATAGCACATAACATATAATTATCCATATATTGTTCATATGAGTGTAGATATAAGTCCATATATCTAGATATAAATCCATATATTTTACAGGGTCTATTTGGAAACAACCTCTCTACCCAATGGTAGGACCCCACTAGGTGAATACAGGGTTGTTGTTGTTGTTATTTGCTATAATGTTCCCCTAGGGGACCCTTTATTAGTTTTATTTTGTCATCAAGCATCTTTCTTTCAATCAACCAATGTTTAAAGTTTAAAGTTTAAACTCAAAATGGTTTTTTTTGCAGAGAGCTCAATCTTTATTCACAACACGCGAATGTGTGTGTATATAAATATTTGGACTTTCTTGGTTATGTAAGTTAGGATCCCTCAAACAGGATGACTTAGTGTTCCTGCACGTCATTTACCAAAAGTAATCCTTTCAAATTTATTTTTGAAAGAGCAAATAAATAAATGGCACAGCTTGATAAGTACGTGAATATTATCATGCATAAATACATTGAAAGAAATGAAATGGTGAACGAATGCTTGTGATAGACTTCCAAAGAAATTGGAATCCTTACACGAATAGACAGTATACATAAATTATTTATTAATTATATACGATTACAAATATTTATACATAAATTAAATATATGATATACATCTTTAGGATATTTTTAGTTTTAGCACTTGGATAGGCGGCTATTCCGTCAAAGGAAAAAAATGTTATAATCTAACTACGAACTAACAGCTAAAGAAAGATTTTGATGAATGGATCGAACGGTATACACTAATACCAACTGGATAACTGACTTATTACAGTTGATGAAAAGATCAATTTTTTAATTTTTTTTTCATTTCAGAAATTTTAGTTGGCTAACAGAAATGAGTTCTTTCTGGTGCATTAACCAAAAACAACAAGAAGGCCAGTGAAATTCCATACAATATTTACATGCCACATAACCAAGAACATGGTTTTAATAGGCCTCATGGCTTTGGTCTAGTGGTAAGAATGCAACACATAATGTGAGAATTAATCACATGTCATGAACTTGGATGCTGCAACAGACAAAAGTCGGGTTTTTAAGTGGAGAAGAGTAAAGGGGCAAACTCATACATCGATTTTAAACTCTGCACCAGCTGGCCATCGGGGATTTCTGAATTATCAAAAAAACAAAAAATATGATTGTGATAGACTAAGTAAACCCAAATATACACAGAAAGGGGGGTAAAAACTGGTAGAAGGGTTTATGAATTCTCCAATTATAAATAACAGTTCCATTACGTTCACCCCATTTTTCCTTTTTCCTGCTCTTTTGGGAGGCTATTCAGGGAGCCTGTTGGTGCACTAAAGAGGTCTGAGAGTGTATTTAGGGGCACTGATCCATGAAGAACCGGCAACTGCAAATCTCCACAATGCATTAACATGCTCTGGCAAAGCATACTCTATACCAACTCTTAGACCAACTAGTATATGTTCTGGTTGTGGCCCATCTAAGAGCTCTAATCCGCCTGTCATCATGTGCGCGAGTTTCAGTTAGTAGCTAAAAATTTGAAAGATGGAATCATAGAATGCTTACCGGCAGTATATAGAGCATGGCTAGACCATTCTGTTGATAGTCCTAATGCCTGACCAACCTACAAAAAGACCCGAATTACCCTATCATGTACGTTTGTGATTACTGCAAATCATTCTATAGGGAACTGAAACATATTCAAGTGACCTCTATTGTTTAAGAGTTACAGCCTGGTCATGATTAAAATACTCTTTTTTCAAACGCTTTAACTACGTTACGATAGTATATTACTTTTTCTCCTTCTTCTTTTCGCTTTTTTGTGTGGAAGTGCTCATCGCCAGAACACAATTTCTTTTCCGATAAGGTCATTTCCAGAACATAATAAAATGTTTTAAGGGCAATCAATGTGGTACTTTCAGCAACTCGAAAGTCAGAATGATGCTTATCTTCTAATGCAAGTTTGTTCATCCTAGAAACTGTAAATGCTCATGGCAAAATGACCTTAAGGAGTTCAAAGCCTGATATTTTGGTAAACCCCTTTAAGTCACCAGTCTAAACAGCAAACATGTTTCACCTATTACGTGTCCTTATATGCTATTTTCCTATACGAACCAAATTTGAATCTTAACAAACCTATCAATACAGCTTACAATTTCCAGGTGTCTTTTTGCACAATTCACTAGGGCTTCTCAAATTGCTAATAATACTACTATGTCTAAGATACGAATTTCTCCCCAGCAGGGTACCACCTAGCATCCAGAAATACAGGCAGCGTCTTATTCTGAGAAATTTGAATTTTGTTTATCTAAATGCAAGAAATGGGTCAAATTCACATGATGAAAACTAGTACACACATTTTCTTTTCACCATTCTACCAAAATACAACAACAACAACTACCCAATATAGTCCCACAAAGTGGGGTCTGGGGAGGGTAACATGTAGACGGGCCTTACCCCTACCCGAAATTCTACCAAAATGAAACATAATAAAACATAGTTTATAAACAAGGTTGTACGCTTTCATAGCTCATTTTCACAGTTGAGATTCACAACAAAGCCCTCCCCTCAATATAGAAAGCTCATGAAAAAAGTTCATAACTTGAAAGTCCTGCTCTACCCATCCTGGAGTACCACTTGAGTTGTATTTTAATTATTAAGCATTTCTTAAGGTTGAATTTCAATTTTACACTTCGCAACTGTAAATTACAGGTAAAATTTGATTCTACAGAAGATTTGACATACGTAAGTTCTCAGCTAGAGCAAAGTTAGAATTGTTAACAGATATGTTTAGGTTACAATCTGTTGTACAGAGCACTTGACAATAAAGGAAGGCAAATGATACTTAATGTTATATGATTGCAATTCATTGGACAAGAATATGCAGAATGTCTAATTCAAAAGTTTCATTTGAAACTCGAATTACTCTAAGCTAGTAAATATTTTCTACTAAAATTCCAACATAGGCTCAAAGTATGCAGTAACCAAATATGAAGTCCATGCCAACAACAATGCAAAAGGAAGGTTCAGCCAAAGACCTTCAAGACATGTTAGAAGCAGAGGTTTCATGTTAAGGCATAATTTTTTGTTAGACATGACACATGCAGCGGAACTCTAGATACCCGATATTACTTGTACTATTTTATACATACAGAAGTTTCCAGGGATGCCTGGAGAAGGCAAACCAGTGAATAACAGAGAGATATCGGATCAGAGTCCTTGAAGCAAATAAAATAATCACATTCAAAATAAAATCCAACATAAAGCCAAACTCTTCTGAGGGACTTAAATCAAGTAAACTTTCAGGTTACATTTGCAAAGACATGATCAAGACAATTGACATTTAACAAACAGCTTGGTTTAATACTCAAAAAGGTCATAGATTACCTTTCCAGGTCCTGCAAGAAGAATAGGCTTCTCAGTTTCTAAACCCCGCCGATGCTGAATTGTAGCCAAACCTGCAATGCTTACTCCATTATTAATTAAAACAAAACCTAAAATAGCATTTCAATCGTTGCTAGTTTGACGAGTAGGGATATCAAATGGTGCGGTGCAGTGCGGTTGCGGGGTAAACCCGTGAAGATTTCAACCTGCCCCGCTCCGTCCCACCCCGCATCATATAATTTGTTGTTTTCAACCTGCCCCATCCTGCCGCACATAAACCCCCACCCACCCCGCACCGCTTAAAATTTCTTTATTTTCTTTTTCTTTTTTGAATGAATTTGATCGTAAAAATTAAGATTCATAAACTTCTTTTTCAATTTTTCTGAAATAGTATTATTTTAATTTAAACCCAAATCCTATACAAGCACCTCCCTAACAAAACTAAAGTAACAGTGTCTTGCAATTGTTACCATATCAAGTCTTGGTTTATCCTCTCTTTTTTTCACTAATTGTTTGCAATGTAGGAAGACTTTTCTAAATTAATGAGTTTTCTGTTTAAGTTTATCTTTTTTAATTACAATTGCTATAAGCTTGGTTGTTTTAACATTTTCTATTCCTGTTGCAATGAGTCAGTACGTACATTCCAAAAAGGCAGAGGCGGATCGAACTTTGAAATTTATGGGTTCCTATAATCTCACCGAAGATTATCCAACTAATTATATATTTCACAAAAGTCACTTATCTCTTATTTATCACTGAAAAGTTACTCAAAATCAGAATATTTTGTAGAAGCTTTAGTAGTTTTGGATTTGTGAAAACATAAAACAATGCATCTACAATTAAAATACAAATAATCTACAATTTATCTACATGATATCTATAAACTGGATACATTAAATTTTAAATCCCAATTCCCCTTTCAATTGTAGCATAATTGACATTTTCGACATAATTGTAGAAGATTTGTAGAAGTTTTAGTTTTCCCAATCTACAATTTATCTACGAATTATCTATACTTTATCTACAATTCTACAATTTATCTACAATTCATTTACAATTTCTGGAATTATGTCTTCTTTTTCTTCGAATTTCAATCTGAAATTCAATTTATCTACAATTTATATACAATTATCTAAAATTTATCTATAATTTTTAGAAATATGTCTTTTATTCATTTAGCTATTGTATGAAAGTCGAACAATATTATATAAAAATTATATTTAAGTTTTATGATATTTTAGTTATATATAACTGAGTAAAATTACGTACGAAAATTGTAGATAAGTTATATAATATATAATTAGTTGTATGAAATTTATTTTTACTATGTATAAATTATATATAAAATATACAAAACATATTGTATAAAGTTTGTATTTAAATTGTATGTTATTGTAGTTGTATTTAACCGGGTAGAAATAATATGTGAAAGTGGTAGCTAAATTATATAATATATAATTAGTTGTATGAAATTTATTTTTACTATGTATAAATTAGATACAAAATATACAAAAGGTATATTGTATAAAATTTATATAAAAATTATATTTAAGTGAATTATATTGTAGTTGTATATAACTGAGTAGAAATATATATGAAAATTGCAGATAAGTTGTAGATAAGTTGTATGAAAATTATTTTAATATGTATAAATCAGATATAAAACACACAAAAGACATATTGTATATACATTATATTTAAGTGTTATGATATTGTAATTATATATAACTAGGTAGAAATAATTTATGAAAATTGTAGATAAGGGAAAATTGGGATGGGATATAAACAATACGAGGTTAAAAATCAACACTAATTTTGAAAGAAAAATTTTACGAATATCTGGTAATGATTATGTGGTCTAACTCTTACATTTCTTCATATAGTGTTTATTTTGAAATATTTTATAAAAGATTGTGGAATAATTTTCTATATTTTTTTTTTGTAAAAAAACTGTTTTGCAAAAGAATACTTTTTTTTTTTGAAAAAATCTTCTTCAAATATCTGAAGATATTTGTGTTACTTTTCTTATGTGACTCAATAGAACAAACTATTTAAACTCATTTGTACACTAATGAATAATTGATATCCTAAAGAATAAATAACGACTAAATTTCATAGGTTTCCTTAACATAATTTTTTCTGTTCATTCGAAACAAAATATGTAATTTGGTAACTTATACACCTAATGAATTTAATAGTGATTACCGTATATTAAGGTGGAGGAAACATAAGGAAAGAGAAGAGGAGGAAAAAAAGAGAAAAGGAATATATGCTCCTAAAATCAATAATTGTACCCTTAATTTGAATTATGATACATAAATTGAAATTTGGTATGCTTAACTGTGATAAACACAAATCTTAAACATGGGAGGTAATAAAATTTGCTATATGGTATAGGTAGGTAAAAATCCCTTAATTAATAAAGTAGGGCTAGTTTCATGGGGTGTGGTAGAAAGTTGGTTTAAACGAGTAGTTTCAAATAACTCTTTCACGAAACTGATTAATGACAAATTAAGGGGATTAAAGTAGTGGGGATTAGAAGAGTCATTTTTGGGAGGATTAGGGTAAGAAGACTTACCTGCGTGTGTTGATGGTGCCTCCGTAGTTGTCGAAGTTGTTGTACCATGCACAGATGAGGATTGCATTCTTGTTCCTTATTATTTGATTGAAGAGGTCGTTGAACTAGAGTATTAAGTTTACTGTTACGAAGACGGTGCTTCGTGGGAAACTGTACTGTTTGCCATGTATTTTCAGAATCACTAACATGTTTGCTATTGATATAGGAATTGGTTTTGTGCTGTGGCGGGGAAGAAGGGAGGAAAGTAGCTTCTGCATTTTGAGGATGAAATAGATGTTGTATTGGGAGAAATTGAGTGTACATATAAAGATCACGTGTCAAGATACGTATAATAGTCAAGGAGTTACTATTGGCAAAGAGGCACGAATAGCAGCAGACGCGAGCAAGGGCAAAGGAAGAGGCATGTGTAGTAATTCAAAAGACTCGTCACCGTACCTATTTAAGTCATTTAGATCCGTGAATCAAGGGGAATGAATCTAACAATATATGAGAGTGCAGTTACAACATACTTAATGAGCATTAAACATTGAATGCGTTAGAGAATCTGTATTAAATATAATGCTTGTGTAACGTTGCATTTAATGTCCTTAATTACTTAAAATAGCCTTATTATGACAAATGCAAAACGGATGTCTCTCAAATAGCTATAAAAGAGAGACAGTTGATCAATTATGGGGACACGAAATACTATCTGAATATACCTTGGTTTACATGCTTTTTTTCAATTATATTCTTGCTATTCAAATTGCTTCCTTATACACACTCTTTCGATTATCAATAACCCGTGTTCTTTTAAATTATAGCTTTAATCGAAATTTTATTTTTTGGTTAATAAATTAGTTCCGTCACCGAAAATCCGATAATCTATTTTCTTTTAGCCTAACTTCTCTTATTGCATTAACCATGTTGACTAATAATGACAACATTTGAGGAAAGAACCAACAGCATCAAGCATATCTATAGAATATTAACACTTCGATCCCTTTACCACAAGGCTCTCTGCAGCGATCTTGTAAAGGTACTCCCGATGGATAGCTAATGAAGAATCAATAAAAGACGCAGTTAACCAAATAACGTAAGAAAATAAAATAAAGTTGCAGAATATGAAATTAATCGAAAATCAGCATAAAGTAAATCACGGAGTCAAGGATTCGAAATTACTAATTTAAGGAGAGTAACATTATTTCCCATGAATAAGCAAATAAATAAGTTAAAACAGGAGATTCAAAAGTCTAATGGGAAGTTTTTCAAATCAAGCCAAGAACAAGGAGCTCAGAGTTAATCAAGGAGAGAGTCATGAGTCAATATTTTAGCATATAAATAGAGTGAGATAGGAGTAACCAAATATAGCAAGCAAAGAGGCAAGTCTTGGCCAATCAAAATGAACACAAGTACATAGAGCCGATGTAGGTTAGGCATAAGAAACTCAGTAGAAACACATTCAAAGTGAGATAGTCATAGAAACTCAAACAAGAACAAGCCAGTCACAAAATCAAATGAAGAAACCTAGAAAAATTAGGGCTTTCAATATAGACGAGTTGAAAAGATAGTAAAATCATTGGATCAGTCAAAATATGCAAGAAGTAGGAATTTAAACAAAAAGAATCAGTTTAAAAAAGTTTTACAAAAAGTTCCGAAAACCCTAACTTTAGAAGAAGACGAAAATACTTGAAATCGCATGGTTCTTATAAAGAGTTCCAAGAATAGTATAAAACATCAAAGAAATAAATTCAAATCGTTTTAAATTTGTACAGATCTAGGAGATGTACGTAGAAATTAGTGTTTCAGAAGAAACCCAAAAAGAGATGAAAGAATCTACCTAGAATCCCAAGGATCGTAACTAATACAACATGATTTTCTTGAAATCACACTGAAGAAGCCAAGAACAGATAAATGGCTAACCCTAGGTGCAAGTTGGCATGGGCCTGGGTCCTTGAAGACCTTAGAGAAGGCAAGTATGGAATTAGAGGAGCCATTGGAGGCTTCGGAGTTGATGGGAGATCACCGGATAAGACTGGAGAAGAGAAGTCGGCAGTTGAAAGGCTAGTGTTAGGTTGAGTTACTGAGAGAGGAGAGGAGATGAAAGAATACAGAGGCGTTGGTCTCTGAAAAATGGTTAGGGTTAAGGGGCCATTTAGGATTAAAAAGGAAGGAGTTAATACGGGCCATTGATCTATTAGATCAACGGCGATGATTTAACTCTTCTGTGTCGGGTAGGCAGGTTCAAGATTTGGGTCGAGTTATTCAATTAGGAATTGGGCTGGGAATGGGTAAAAATTAAGGTTAACATTGAAATGTAATCTGGCTATATTTTAAATAGCCAATTTATCCGAATATTATTTATATTAAATAATAAATAATTTCTAAAAAATAATTTTTGTGTACCAAATAATTTAAAATAGATATTTAACATTTTATAATATAGAATATTGAATTGATGAATGTAAATGTAATTATACATTAACAAGGCTAATACTATAATTATATGCAATTTAGCTTTAAAAATATAAAATGTAATTATATAAATACATAAAAAAATACTTTGAATGACTAAATCACCACAATAATAATTTGAGGAATAATTATTAGGAATTTTATGAGTGAAACGGTAGGAAATAAATCAATTTAAAATTTTTAAAATTATAAAAAAAAGGCAAAATACGTAGTTTACCCATCGACCTTGAATGCAAATCCCTATTACGCACATGTCAATCACAAAAAATCTTTTACACACTCAACCTTTTAGAAATGTGTCTAAGACACACCTCTTCGCTGTTTAACCACTTTTTTCTCAGCAAATATAGTGACGCACCAATAATAACGTGCCACGTATTATTGACTTAAAAAAAGAAAAAAAATACTTGATTCATATTCATCTTCATCGTCTTCCCCAAGTTATAACAACATGGCTGCCCCTCCTTCCCTAAGCCGAGTAAATCTGTACTAGCATCAAATCTTTAATCAACAATGATGGATTGATGCAAAAGACGAAAGATCCACTACCTCATCTTTGCCACTTCAAGAACCACCATCCCACTCGTATAAATTCATCATTAATTTTCATCTTCTTTTTCACATACTTCATCATTACTCTTTATTTTTGCCACATTAACTATTCCATCCTTGTAAGTAAAAATAAATTTGTTAGTAGAAAGTTTTCAGAAATTGTTGGTGTTAAAAGATGAAATTAATCAAAAGCTTAATACGAAGCCCACCCAATCTTAAAATAAACAACAAATTAAAGAATTTGAAAAGCAAATCATCGTCAATATTAAAATGAGTGCTCAAATACGAGAATACTGATTTTCTATTTACTCTCCTCCCTAGACCTTAGCAAAAAGTCTGGCGGTGTGAGAAAAATATTCAGAAAATATTCTAAAAGATGTTCAGAAGCTGGACACAGATTTTTCTCTAAGAAATGAAGAAACTATTTCGAAAAATAAAAAAATTCAAAAGACAAGTGGCGTTAAAATGAGGCTTTAGATGCTAAATTTTAACTCTACACGCGCCTCTTATGTGTGTAAAATCCGCGGGCAACACGTAATCAAAATGGCATGTCTTAGACACACTTTTAAAAAATTAGGTGTGTAAAAGATTTCTCGTAATCGACAGGTGTGTAATAGAGATTTTAGTACAAGGTCAATGGGTAAATTATGTATTTTGCCTAAACAAATTATAAAAATCTTGTGCATGCTTATATATGCATATATATGCCATTATAAAAGTATTTATGCATATAAAAAATATCGAAAAATTAAATATCAACTGGTTTTACAAATAAACTAAATAACTTCATCAACTTTTGCTGAAGTTTTTGAAAAAGTTTATCCAAAACAAAAGCCTTCAGCTTATTTAGTGCTGAAGATTTTATAAATGAACTAAATAATTGTAGCATCTTCTGCAAGCTTAATGACATAACTAATGAATCCAGGACCAAAAAAATTCAGCTTATTAAGTGCAATTACAAATAAAAATTTCAGCAGATAGAGAACAAAACTTCAGCTACTATGCTTAAGTTAAGCAATTACAAACAAAAAATTCAGCAAATAGAGAATAAAACTTCAGCTACTATGCTTAAGTTCAGCAATTAGAAACAAAATCTTCAACACACTTGGTTCAACACACATGCTACTTCATGCCCGTCTATTATAATGCTGAAGTTTTATGTAATTGTCTATGCTACTTCAGCCTTTTATGTTGAAGTTATGCGAAAAAGTAGGTATATTTATAATTCTTTTGTAAAACAAACACAAATAAAAAAGTAACTAAAAAATGAGTATAAATACAAATGTGCCTGACTAATCAGGCTAAACCTCATACTTCTTAGTCGGGCTTCCAAAGTATATTTTCAGCATATCCTCATTTTCTGGATTATGGTCTTGTAAATCTAACATATAAGAGTTGACCCTGTTTGAATAATTTGAAAAAGAAAATTGAGGACCAAAAATATACGACCATGGAAGTTGCTTTTCATATTTAAGAAAATGGCAAGCCCAATGAATAAAGTATTCCGCGCATTCATACTTGATTTAAAAAAAAACACATTTTAAGAGATGTAATTTAGAAAGTCTTTCCTAATATATATATTTGTAGTTGCTTTTATGATTCGAATTCATAACTTGTTATACATAAATAATACCGTTATTTTTCATATTTAAATGCTACTAATATTGTTTCGTTTTTATCCCTCAAAAATGTCAGAGAAAGGATCCTCCCTCATCGCGCTCCTTTGGCTTTGTTCTCTCTTGAGTTTTTCTTAGCTTTCTCTCAATGTCTCAACCATGTGAATCCCAATCTTTTTGTAGTATATATACCAACATTTATAATATTACTCGGCTCTCCTATTATGTATAATATGTGTGCTCATTTCAAAGGAATTCTATTGTCATATGTCATGTGACTCCATTTTCTTAAAACCTTATGTCATCTCCTTTCTCTATTTCTAAGCAATATGTCCATTTATTCAACCCTACCCCGTTATATAATTCTCGTTTTCTGTCTAACTTTGATAATATAACCTTCCCCCCCACCCCTCCTCCCCCTCCCCCTCCCCCCCCCCCTCCCACGTCCAAATTTATATGATTGAGCGTAGAGCTTTAGAAGAAAAAATATAACACGCCATACAAATTGGAATAAGAAAAGTACTTTATCTGCTTCGTTTTATTTGACAATTACTTTTATTAGTTTGTTCTAAAAATAATTACATATTTTTTATATTTCTTACAGAAATATTATTACATTCATACAAATATTATGGTATTTCTAAAATCTTAAGCTTTAAAAATCTTATATTTCTCTAAATATTATAATATATTTCAATAATTATTTATAAAGTTTTCAATAATGTCTTTGAATCAAACTATCAAACCAGGGAGTGATAGTTCAAAAAAAGAAAAGAAAAAAAGGTCGAAACTAATTGGTTGACTGCTTAGCTGGGCTTTTCATAAGCACATGTTGACATTGTTGCATATGGGACCCAATTCCCCTCCCCTTTTTTTCCTTTTATTTATCTATGTTATGAAATAATATAAAAGACAAGAACAATAACTCAAGAACAAGAGTAAATAGAGAGAAGAGTAGAGAGAGTTCTTCTTATTGATACTTAGAGAATGTTAGGAGTGATTTACAATGGTAGAGAGCACCTCTATTTATAGGGAGGAGGATGATTTATCTACCAAGAATAGAACTCTAGAATCTCTCTAATTAAAGACATTCACCTTAAATAGAAGTGTATTTATAACACTCCCCCTTGAATGTCTATTCAATGATGTGCCTCGTTAAAACCTTAAAACAAAACCCAATGGGAAAAATTAAAGTAAGGAAAAAGAGTACACATGTTTGAATATGCGCCTATTGGTTGCCTCGTTAAAAACCTTGCAAGGAAAACCCTGTGGGACAAAACCTAGTAAGGGAAAAAGAGTGCAACGCGCATTAAACTCCCCCTGATAAGAACATCAATTTATGTCCTTAAGTCTTCGCATCCCGATCTTGTGAACTAGCTTCTTGAAGGTTGACTTTGGTAGAGATTTTGTGAACAAATCAGTCATATTGTCGCTTGAACGAATCTGTTGAACATTGATATCACCATTCTTTTGAAGATCATGTGTGAAGAATAACTTTGGTGAAATATGCTTCGTTCTATCTCCTTTTATGAATCCTCCCTTCAATTGAGCTATACATGCTGCATTGTCTTCATACAAAGTTGTGGGTAGTTTATCACACTTCAAACCACAGTTGTCTTGGATATGATGTATTATCGACCTTAACCACACACACTCTCGACTTGCTTCATGAATAGCAATTATCTCGGCATGATTAGATGAAGTAGCCACAATTGATTGCTTAGTCGATCGCCAAGATATGGAGGTTTCTCCACAGGTAAACACATAACCCGTTTGAGATCGAGCCTTGTGTGGGTCGGACAAATATCCAGCATCAGCATAACCAACAAGATCCGGGCTGCAATTCTCGCCATAAAATAAGCCCATATCGGTAGTTCCCTTTAGGTACCGCAATATGTGTTTGATCCCATTCCAATGTCTCCTCGTAGGAGCCGAGCTAAATCTTGCTAAGACATTAACTGAAAAGGATATGTCAGGTCTTGTAGTATTTGCAAGATACATTAGTGCGCCAATTGCGCTAAGATATAGTACTTCAGGACCAAGTAGCTCTTCATTCCTTTCTTGTGGTCGGAATGGATCTTTGTTCACATCAAGTGATCGAACAACCATCGGTGTACTTAAAGGATGTGCTTCATCCATGTAAAACCGTTTCAGTACCTTTTCTGTATAGGTAGATTGATGAACAAAAATTCCGTTTGCCAAATATTCAATTTGCAAACCAAGACATAGTTTAGTCTTTCCGAGATCTTTCATCTCGAATTCATCCTTTAGATAATCAATTGCCTTTTGGAGTTCTATAGGGGTTCCAATAAGGTTTTATGTCATCAACATATACGGCAAGTACAACAAATTCCGATGTTGTTTTCTTTATAAAAACACACGGGCAAATGGCGTCATTTATATAGCCTTCTTTTAACAAGTACTCACTAAGACGATTATACCACATTCGTCCAGATTGCTTTAGACCATACAAGGATCTTTGCAATTTAATTGAGAACATTTCCCGAGATTTTGAGTTGTGCGCGTTTGGCACCTTGAGTCCATCGGGGATTTTCATGTATATCTCATTATCAAGTGAGCCATAAAGATAGGCAATAACTACATCCATTAAGTGCATGTCAAGCTTTTCATGGACAGCAAAACTTATGAGATAACGAAAGGTTATCGCATCCATTACAGGCGAATATGTCTCTTCATAATCGACACCAGTCCTTTGAGAAAAACCTTGTGCAACAAGGCGTGCTTTATATCTTTGTACCTCGTTTTTCTCATTTCTCTTGCATACAAAGACCCATTTATAGCCGACAGGCTTAACACCATTAGGTGTTTCAACTATAGGGCCAAAAACTTCACGTTTTGCCAGCGAATTCAATTCTGATTGAATTGCTTCTTGCCACTTTGGCCAATCCAGTATTTTTCGACATTCTTCAACAGATTGAGGTTCGAGATCCTCACATTCTTGCATAACGCTAGATGCTACATTATAAGCAAAGGCATTATCCACCACAATATCCACTCGATTAATATTTGCCTCAATATTAATTGGATTTAGGGATAGTTCCGTATTTTCTTGAGTCTCGGGCTCAATGGATTCTTCATGAACCTCAGAATTTGTTAAATCATGAGATTCTTTTGTGGTGTCATTTTGATCGTTCTTTTTCCTCTTTCTAGGATTTCGATCTTTGGAACCTAATGGTCTGCCACGCTTCGGGCGTGCATTTGACTCATTGGATATGACACTAGATGATTGTCCAACAGGGACATCAATACGGATTGGAACATTTTCCGCGAGAATGTGGGATTTCGTTATCCTCTTCAAGTCCGTAAATGCGTCAGGCATTTGATTTGCTATTCTTTGCAAATGGATAATCTTTTGTACCTCTCTTTCACAAATAGAGGTATGTGGATCAAGATGAGATAATGATGTATTTTTCCACAAAATTTCCCGTTTGGTTTCACCAACTTCTCCCCCTAATTTTGGGAAAAGTGTCTCATCAAATCGACAGTCTGCAAATCGTGCAGTAAACAAGTCGCCTGTCAATGTTTCGAGGTAGCGAATGATGGAGGGCGATTCAAACCCAACATATATTCCTAACCTTCTTTGCGGACCCATTTTGGTGCGGGATGGCGGTGCAATAGGCACATATACTGCGCATCCAAAAATCCTTAAATGGGATATATTGGGTTCATGACCCAAAACCAATTGCAACGGGGAATACTTGTGGTAATTCGTCGCTCTGAGACGAATTAGCATTGCTGCATGTAAGATGGCGTGACCCCATACTGAAGTGGGCAGCCTCGTTCTCATAAGTAATGGCCTTGCAATCAACTGCAGGCGTTTAATTAACGATTCTGCAAGACCGTTTTGAGTGTGAACATGAGCTACAGAATGTTCAACTTTTATCCCGATTGATAAGCAATAATCATTAAATGCTTGGGATGTAAACTCAGCAGCATTATCCAGTCTAATGGATTTGATTGGATTATCTGGAAATTGTGCTCGTAGTCGAATTATTTGTGCCATTAATTTCGCAAACGCAAGGTTGGGTGATGACAACAGGCACACATGAGACCATCTACAGGATGCGTCTATCAAGACCATGAAATACCTAAACGACCCACTAGGTGGGTGAATAGGTCCACAAATGTCCCCTTGTATACGTTCCAGAAACGTGGGTGACTCAGTCCCAACCTTTGTTGGTGATGGCCTGATAATCAACTTGCCTTGATAACACGAAGTGCAAGGATATTCATTATTCGAAAGAATTTTGGAATTCTTTAACGGATGCCCATATGAGCTTTCTATAATCCGTCTCATCATGACCGATCCTGGGTGTCCCAATCGATCATGCCAAAGTACAAAGGTATTGGAATCAGTAACCCTTTGGTTTACTGTTGAATGTGCCTCAATTGCACTAATTCTTGTCCAATACAGGCCACAAGATAAAGACGGGAATTTCTCAATAACCCTCTTTTGGCCGGAGACATTCTTTGTGATGACGAGATATTCAAGATTATCTTCATCCATTGTCTCAATATGATAGCCATTCCGGCGTACATCTTTAAAACTCAACAAGTTTCTCTTAGACTTGGAGGAGAACATTGCATTCTCTATGATTAACGTCGTGCCTTTGGGCTGAGTTACAATTGCTCTTCCGGAGCCTTCAATCAATTTACTACTTCCAGATATTGTAGTAACGTTTGCCTTACACATATTTAGTTGAGAGAAATACTTCCTTTCTTTGAGTATTGTATGTGTAGTACATGAATCAATTAGGCAAATACTTTTACAGTTGGATGTTGATCCAAGTTCGCTTTGTGAGATATCCATATTTGCTATCCCATAGTTTGACATACAAAAGAGATGCAAGAATATAAGAATAAACAAGTTCAATTCTTTTGTGTCACATAATATTTTCAAAATCTGCTGCTAACAGTTGACTAACAAAATCAGATATGTTATCCATTACTTTGCAGTTTGAAAATTTCAGTTTAAACGTTTTCTTCAAATAATCGATTGTTAAACACAAACAATCGATTGTTGAACACTGACAATCGATTGTTAAACACACACAATCGATTATTTGCTATTTTGAAAAACTTCAGATCATACTGTCTTAAGACAATCGATTGTTATGCATAGACAATCGATTGTTGGCTATATTTTGAAAAATTCCAGAGCACACTGTTTTAAGACAATCGATTGTTAAGTATAGACAATCGATTGTTGGCTATTTTGAAAAATTCCAGAGCACACTGTATTAAGACAATCGATTGTTAAGTATAGACAATCGATTGTTGGCTATTTTGAAAAATTCCAGAGCACTGTTTTAAGACAATCGATTGTTAAGTATAGACAATCGATTGTTGGCTATTTTGAAAAATTCCAGAACACTGTTTTAAGACAATCGATTGTTATGCATAGACAATCGATTGTGGATGATTTTTGAAAAATTCCAGATTACACTGTCTTAACGACAATCGATTGTTAGACAAAGACAATCGATTGTTGATCAATTATTTTTCAGGTTTAATGCGAAAATAGTAGATAATCGACTAGTTTTTCAGGCTAGTCGATTACCCCTACTGGAAAATAAAAATTTTATTGATATTTGAGCATATTGAAGATATTCTAAAGAACTACTGCTAACATTGCATCATGAACTAACTAATACGAGCTAATACTAATGACTATTAGTTTATTCACTAACTAATACAAATAAGTAGAACAAAATCAAATAACTCCATCTTCTTTCATCACGGACCCATCGCCGATTAGGTGGTCTATTTTCCCCTCTGGTTGCTCAAAGAAGTCTGCCACATCCAGGTGGGTGATGTCCTCATTGTCGTCATAGACAAAATTTGTTTCAGGGCCTTTTCTCTTTCGAGATGCTTGATAAAGGTCAACCAAGTGTCTTGGTATACGGCAAGTCTTTGACCAGTGCCCTTTCCCACCGCAACGATAACATATCGTTTCTGAACCATTTGCCTTAGGATCTTCATGACCCTGTTTCTGCTTTCGGCGGTTATCTCTCTTCGGGGGATGACGGACTTCATTGGAATTTCTTCCTTGTCTACGTCCCTGGCTATGACCCCGTTTACGACCATGACCATGGTCCTTTTCATGTTTGGCATAATGAGAGTGCACCTTATCTGCTTCAGGCAGTTGTGTAGACCCAGTGGGTCGATTTTCATGATTTCTCATGAGCAGGTCATTATTTCGCTCAGCCACTAGTAGAAGAGAAATCAGTTCAGAGTACTTTGTAAAGCCTTTCTCTCTGTACTGTTGTTGTAGTACCATATTGGAGGCATGAAACGTTGTAAACGTTTTCTCAAGCATATCATAATCGGAGATATTATCCCCGCATAGCTTCAATTTAGAAGTAATTCTGAACATAGCAGAATTATATTCAGAAACGGACTTAAAGTCCTGGAGCCTCAGATGAGCCCAATCATATCGTGCTTGTGGCAGAGTGACCAACTTCAAGTTGTCATATCTCTCCTTTAAGCCGTTCCACAAGATGAGTGGATCCTTGACGGTGAGATATTCAATCTTCAAACCTTCATCAAGGTGATGGCGCAAGAAAATCAAGGCCTTCGCACATTCTTGGGTGGATGCTTTTTCTCTATCTTTGATGGTGTCTCCGAGACCCATAGCATCTAAGTGGATTTCAGCATCCAACACCCATGTCATATAGTTCTTGCCCGAAATTTCAAGGGCAACGAACTTTCTTTTTGTAATGTCAGACATAATCGAAAATTAAATTAGGAAGAGGGAAATACCTTAGATTTCTCGAGAATGGTTCTTGAGACGGTAGAGTCTCGTGCTGATAACGTGTTATGAAATAATATAAAAGACAAGAACAATAACTCAAGAACAAGAGCAAATAGAGAGAAGAGTAGAGAGAGTTCTTCTTATTGATACTTAGAGAATGTTAGGAGTGATTTACAATGGTAGAGAGCACCTCTATTTATAGGGAGGAGGATGATTTATCTACCAAGAATAGAACTCTAGAATCTCTCTAATTAAAGACATTCACCTTAAATAGAAGTGTATTTACAACAATCTAGATTATATTTGGGAAGTCATAGTAATTACGTAACCTAATAAATATTGCAAAATATATTATTTACTGTAATCTGTTTATATATCATAATGTAGTTACAGTATTACAATAATGGTATTATTGATTGCACAAGTGTACTTGCACATATTAAATTTTAAATGAAATAATTATTAAAACTTAAAAATTAATATAATAAATATATATGTCTATAAATAATTTTTTAGAAGTATAAATAATATTAGATTTGGTATTTATACATATTTTTTCTTGAATATACATTAATTAATAATCATAAATTTATAAATAATATTGTAAAAATAATTGATATATATTTTCTAAATTAATAATATTTAAAATTAATTATAAGAACTAAAAAAATATATTTGGTAAGAACATCATGGAATGCATGTTTGATAAAATAATTAATATCTATAAATATAATATCATAATATTATTCAAATGTTAGACAAAACTAATCTATTAGTTCTAACTAAAAAATAAATAACAATGTGAAATAACAAGCCAATACTACTAAAACAAGTAAATTGGAACCATAAATATAATTTCAAAATCCAAAAAGAAGTTTAACATATATCAAACTAAATGGAGTTACGCTAAATGAAAAAAAAAAATATACGAGCAATTACATGGAATCACAAGAAATAAAGGTAAAGAAATAAAAGATAAATAACGTATAAAGAAAAATATTTTTTAAAATTTTAAAAATAAAAGAAAAAAAAAATAAAAAGAATTAAAATAGTAGAAATAAAAAGTGATAAAGAAAATAAATTAAAATAAAAATAAAAGGACAAAAATTTAAAAATAACCTTATAATTACATGATATAATTACCACTAATTCTCGTATTCCCTTCAAAATTAAGGACTATAAATACACCTTTTCAGATACATCAAATCTTATATTGACTACATAATTACATGACTAGTCAAACATGCCAAACTATGTTACAAAGTTAACCCTCCCATCATTTTGTAATTACTCCTAAAAGTTTAAATGCATAATACTAATTTACAAACCCCAAAAAACCCTCCCATCATTTTGTACTGTCTCTAACACATTCACACACAAACTCCCGCTCTGTCACACCATCCGGTTGCCAGTCGCCTCCGGACCCACACATTGTGCACACGTGCCATTGCTCACCATCTACGTTCCTCATCGCACGTGCCACTTCGCACACCATCTCTATCTCTTTCTTTCTTTATGTCCTAGTGGTCTTATTAGTATGTGTGGTGCAACAAATAAAAGCTAGAGAGAGAAACTCACAAACACTTTGTCAAAAATTCTTCTCAAAATCAAACCTGAAAAATCCCAGTTTTTTGTTTCTTCCCTTTGAGCCCTTTTTCCTGCCTTTTTTATTTTTTACCATTAATGTACACATACAAAGTAGTTTTTTACTTTGGTATCATCCAGTTATGAGAATCAGGAAGCGCTTTCCTCCTCCTTCAGAATCAGATCCCCAACTCAATAGGCCAGTAGTGGTGCAACAACTGAAACGTGACATAAATCCTTGCCCAGAAACCACAAAGAATGAATTTTTACCGTCTGATCTTCCAAATCTAACTATTTCACAGCCGTCTGATCAACCGGCGGTCTCTAGAGGCAAAGCAACGAGTTGGGTTTTCTTTGGTGGCAATAGTAATAATCAACAGAAAATGAAAGAAAAAGTGAGTTATTAAAGTATTGCTATTATTATCATATGCATCCTTAAATAAGCCTAATTATTTTATCGAGAATTGCACTGTCTTTCTTTCTGTCCTTTTGTTTTCTTTACAATGGAGTTTTGCACCCAAAGAACGTAACTTTGCCCATGATATAATAACACTTTCTTATTATTATCTGTGGCTTTTTTGGATGTGATTTAATTTGCAGGATGTGGAAGCTGAAGATGAGAAATTATGGAGAGAGAGCGAGAAGAGTTTTGGTAGTAATGACAATGATAACAAGTAAGAATATAATGCATAAAAAAGAAAAGTGTAAAAATCCCTTTATTTCTTTCATGAATTCTTCTATGGTAGTAAAAAAAGGTGAATAATACGATAAACAAGAAATATTACTGTAACTGGAAAATACTGTTTAGGTTTGTTTTAGCTTTGGCTATAATATGTACCCACGATGCTTTCCTATCCAATGATTCAATTTCCCATCTCATCTAATCCATTTGTTTTTGTGTTGTCTTGCATTTTTCCATTTTTTCTTTTCTTTTTCTGTCCCCTATATATAGATTTTAACATGGTCCCCATTTATATTAAAACACATCACACAGAAAATTCTGATTGTTGCACTGTACACTTTCCTTTTGTAATTTGGGAATTCACGAACTCTTTCTGGATCTTCTTGTTCTTGCTTGTTCTCAGTAACCAAAGCTTTTCAACAACTCCACAACTAGGTTCTTTGTTTCCACAGCCAACATCTTCCTCTGATCTAGGTAAATCTTCAAAATTACTTACCCTATGCTGCACGGGCTCTCTAAAAATGCTACTACACATGTGTCGGATCCTCAAAAATACATTACTTTTAGAGGATCTGACATGCATCAGACGACATATTTGGAGAGTCCGAGTAACATAACTTATCCCACAATCAAGATTAATGCTTCATCAAATGTATTTACTATTATTATTCTTCTTTTATGCTATGATATTGGACATGCATATGTATAGTAGATGGGAGATGGTGTGAAGGAGATAAAGTAATTCCATTCAAAAAGAGAAGAGACAGCTACAACCACACAAGCAATATTAACACAATAGAGGCTAAGATGAAGTCAAAGACTAACAAGAAATGCCCACAACAAAATGGTGAAGAGGAGAAAGAGGGGGAAAATGTTCCAATTAGTAAAGAGGGTTTTTGTGTAACTAAGAAGAGCAAAAGAGGGAGTGTTATACTAGAGGGATCAAGGTGCAGTCGTGTAAATGGGAGAGGATGGAGATGTTGTCAACAAACCCTTGTGGGTTATTCATTGTGTGAACATCATTTGGGAAAAGGAAGACTAATTAGAAGCATGACTAGCGTTCAAAATGCAACGAAGAAGAAACAAGAAGAAAAAGAGGAGAATCCTTCGTCAAATGATAATATGGAAGATCATTGTTATGGTGAAGATGATAAGAAAAAGCCATTAATGAAGAAGATGAAAAAGCTTGGAGTTGTGAAAGCTAGATCTTTAAGCAGTTTACTTGGTCAAACAGACAATGTAGTTGCAGCATTCCTAGTTGATAATATCAAGAAAGAGTAGCAAATGAAGACAATCGGATATCATTTCATGTACTCAAAAAGCTATATGATGTTCGATCCTCCAAATATATTATTCCACTCCTGTGAAATTCTTGAAAAATTATGCATTTTTGAAGGATACCAACACAAATGTGGCGAGATATTTTAGAAGATTCAAGCAACATAACTTGGAAGAGTTGAAAGTCATATATAGTCAAGCTTATTGTATATCGACAATTTGTGGTGTGTTTTTCTTTAAGACGGATCTAAGGATGTTTGCTCATAGTATAGTATGTTCTTTATTTGCATGAATTTTGTCCATTTGCTAGCTTTTCTTCATTAAAAAATCGCTCCTTTAATGTTCTCTTACTCTTTTTGGAGCTACTCTCAGGTACAGATTAAGATTGATTTATGCAATTGCGACAAGCTAGACACCACATTTGTGATTCCTTAATGTTGTTATAATAACAATAACTTTTTCATCAACAAAGGAAAGAAATGTGCACTAACTTAGTTGCTCACATGTGATGAATATTTTTGTGGAGAGAATACATTAGCGACATCTATGGTCAATTTGATTCGTGGACAATTCCACTCAAGTTCTTGAAGTACTCTTTTGTATATATTTTGACATCTCAAACTTTCAAAGACAATATATATATATATATATATATATATATATATATTGTAATACTAATTCTTTAGTTTATGAATCTTTTGTTTAGATAATTATTGCATACTATTTTATTTATGGTTCTTATGTTTAGATAATTATTTACGCTATTTCTGCTGGAGGTACTAATGATCTTTTGTTTTTGTTTTTGTTTTTCCTTTCCTTCACTGAGCCGAGGGTCGATTGGAAACAGCCTCTCTGCCCTTTCGGGTAGGGGTAAGACCCGTCTACATATTACCCTCCCCAGACCCCACTTTGTGGGATTATACTGGATAGTTATTGTTGTTGTTGTTGTTATTGTTGTTAGTGTATGTATCTTTTGAAAGAAAAATCAGGTGCCCATTATGTAAAAAAACTTTTCTTAATATAACTTCGAGATGTTGACGCTAATTTAATCCTCGATTATGATGGTGCGGCTAATGTAATGTTTGTTCTTCGTGAAGTATACGTCTTGCAACGGGATCTTGTTATGTATAGGATTAGCTCCATACCGAAAACAGCAATTATCGGACCTCCTCGATCTAATTTCATGCGTCAAGATTATTACCTGCTTCATATTCTTTTGTGGACTTTCAATGCTAGACCACTAAGGATTCTCGATAAATCGATAGGATCCCTCGATCGTTAACTAAAGCTTGCGAATTCGAGTCTTGATTAAGAATTTTTTTCCTTTTGGTAAGGAGTACTGTTCACTTTAATTGACTTAATTTATACGGCTTCAAATTAGTTGGGACCAAAATGTAATTGGATTAGAAACCAAAAGATAGTAAATTTTAAAAACGGCCGAATAAAATCTCGAATCAGATATCGTAAAGCTCAAATCTCAAAATGCAGACAAAATAAGATCAACAGAAACTTCTGTCTCTAGGGTAGGGATGGCAATAAGGCGGGGCGGGTTTGAGATCATGGGGTGCGGGGCGGGTGCTGACAAATGTGGGGCGAGGCGAGTTTGAACATCGTTTAAAAACTAACAGCAATTGCGGGGCGGTTGCGGGTTGATAATCATATGAGATGGGTTCATCAGATTCCAACAAATTTGTCATTGAGTGTACATACTGTTGAGCATTTATTCTTATACTTTTCCCCTAAAATGAGATTTCAAATGTTTAACATTTTAAGAATGTGGTTATTATTTATTGGAAAAATCTAATTCTTCTTTTCCTCTTTTTCTTTTTTATTTTCTCATTCAACGAGTATTTAACAAATAAGAAGATTTGTTAACTGACTTAAATTTACAAGTTTCAATACATTAAAGTTACATAGAATAAAAAAATTTAGACGAACTTGTTCAGAAAGAGCATATAAAAGAAAACTGGAAGTTTTTCATTAGGCGACGACAAATCGGAGCGAATTCATGCGGGGCGAAGTGGGTTGAAAACAAAAAAAACTACAATGCGGTGCGGGTTGAAGCTTTGCGGGTTAAACTTAAACCCGCACCGCAACTGCCCCGCCCCGCCCCGCCCCACTGCCATATCCACTCTAGAGTACTATTGAGGCCCTTAATTAATAGAAGAAGTAACCTCCATATGGACAGCTAAAAGCATCTTCTTTTTTTAGAGTATTTTCAAACCTTGTTTTCATGCATGTGTTTTCTCAAGCCACTCAGTTGAAGCGCATTGCAACTCATGTCACACAATCTAAAAACTTAATTTTTCTTTGTCTCCACTTGCCTTGGATGGAAATGAGGCAAGCTGTGCTATTTCAATTCTTTGTCGCGTTCAGTATGTAGTTAAAAGGTTCATAATTCATAGTTGGACTTGGGACGACCAGATTGTATCGTTCTGTTTCTGGGTGATGTATTTCTAACCTTAATTAATGAAGTCGTGTCTCAAGCATCCTGAAAAAATATTGATTGGAGCGCTCAAAGCAAGTATAAACTTGAGTGCTTGAGATATTAGATTTCATCAATGTCACACTCAACAATATGTTTCTTTTAGACCTAGTCCTTTCGTTTCCGTTAGATATTTTGTCGAGTCTAATATTCTTGTGTTCTCCTAATAGATTGGGATGATCTAAGTACTATTCCCCAGTGAATCTGTCTGAGTGAGCACAAAAAATTAAGAAAAAATTAATTTTTTTGGTATTTATGATCCTAAATAAGTCAAAAAGTGGGTCAAAGTATTTGTGTAATCATAAAAGCTTTTCATTAAAGATAAAATTATAAAGTTTAAGCTAAGTTGTTACTAAATTTAGAAAGAAGTCATTTTTTTTTAACGGACAATAAAGAAATAAGTTCACGTGCTATCAAGCATAGCCAAAACAATGACAAGGGACGGGTAGAGCAAAAGTGAAAGAGAAAAGAGCAAAAGGAGAAAGCAATACAGCAAGAAAACACATTATTTTAATAAAATGAGAATCATAACAGTTGGCTAACTAGCTTAACAATCCAAGCATTTACAAAGGCTATTGATCGAGCACTTTAACCCTATTATATAAGGGTCAAAACAATCTCTTGCACCGATTTTCAAATTCTTTTGTGCATTTATACGCATATATATTTGAGTGTCAAAGATATATACAAGGTTGTAGCTAGCTCCTCCTTCCTAAGTAGGCTTCAACTTTATTTTTCTCAGTTATTTTCGTCTTTTCTGAAAGTTGGTTATTTAATCACCTCGATCTTACATTACTGTCTCCACCATATCTTCTTTATCGTTATAGGTTCGGCCAGGGGCGGAGTTAGATGCTTCCTAACGGGTCGAACAGAGTGACTTTTGTTCAAATATTATATTTTTCATTAATAAATTCATTAAATATATACAAATATCAAATTTATAATTTATTTATTCCCACTTGAAATCGTCGTTCTAAACTCTAGAACCCATCTTGGCTCCACCTCTCGGGACGGGATGGCACATCAACCTGTTCCCTAGCTATTTTTCTGCAATTTAACGACCAAATATCTGGTTGAATATGAAAGAATTGAACGTACATGCATGAAATGGAGTTTAACTTCTATAAATAGACAGTGACATAAAATAGTTTTTATAACAACAACAATGACCTAGTAAAATCTTATTAGTGGGGTCTGGAGAAGGTAGTGTACGCAAACTTTACCCCTAATCCAATAGAGTAGAGAGGTTATTTCCGAAAGACCCTCAGCTTGAGAGGACAAACGGTCACAATTAAATTACCTAGAAGAAAACTAGTAATTTTCAACAATAAGTGAAATTATTAACAACCAGCTATAATATTAGATAACAGTACTAAGAGAGATTCTTTGCGTTGTTAGTGTATAAAATTAGTTAAAAATTGTTGTTTTTTCTTTTAATCTTGTGCCGGTTTAACGACCAAACATGTGGTATAATTTGAAAGACATTATGTACGAGGTATATTAGAAAGTCCAAGGTGTTGTTTGCTGGTGGTGTCATGTGCAAGCTGCACGCAACCATATTGCCTTTCTGGCTAACAGGTAAGATGATGGCATTCCAAAAGGATTCCAACCACAATACAAGAAAGAGTCCATTGGGAGTTTTGGACCCCATAAATAAAACACGAAAAAAAAAGGTAAGCATGGGATCACTATAGTTAGATAAGCTTTTTTCTTTCTTTTTCTGATGGGTACCTATATTGGATTTCCGACTAATCAAAATTTGTGTTGCGCAAGGTTCACTGAAAAGGAATTAAAGTACCTTGAACTCACCTCCATTCAATAGAGAAATTTCACACATGAATTCTCCTCGGGATTGGACTCTTTCTGACAGCCTTTTTGCCAGTGTAGATGAATCTTCTATCCAGATCTGATTTCGACCTGTCTTCCAAGACACCTTCAACCAACCGTAGAGATAAGGGGATGTATCAGAATTTTTTTCATTTTTACGGATCAAAAGATATTTGGTTAAGAGTGGAAATGATCACATCCATCTAATTGCATACAAGTAGCATGATGATTAAATTTATGTTTGAACAAAAAATATTTGCCCAAATGGGACCATAATTTGTTGGCCTTTCATATTTCACCCAGCTACCCACTCACGCACTGACGTTTTGGTAGTTTTCTCTTTCACCTTTTAGGTATTTTCAACCTGGTCTCGAGAAATACTATGTTAATTTTCTCCTTGTTAACTAGGCTACAAAAATTTGGTCTATTAACTTTGGCCTTTGAACTGGCATCACATTTTCAACATCGCAACTTACGAAATACAGATCAATGGTAGTTTCTTGGAGTGCTATTTGAGTAAATTGAATTTTGTGTCATTACTGTGTCTTTTAGCTATCCTATATATATTTCCGATATCATTTTATATATAGTTAGTACATAAGATTATAGAGTCGAGGGTGTCCCGAAAACAACCTTTTTATCTTTCCAGAATAGAAATAAAATTTGTGTACACTCTACTATTCCAGACTCCACCGGTAAAATTCTAATGCAATGTTATTGTTGTAGTACATAAGACTAGAGAGCAACAAACTAACGTTTTTCAGTGTACCTTTGATTTTGTCTTGGAATTTCGCATTACTTAGATGCCATGCCTTCTAATTGTGTGGGGTTCTCCCTGAATGATTCACCGCCGAGGTAAATCAGTTAAATGATTAATAAAAGAAGAAGAGGTTAAACTATACTTCCTCCGATTCAAAATAAGTAATTTTTTGATTTTATTCACACGTATTAAGAAATTCAATTAACACTAATTAACAATGAAATTGAATAATATTAATCTTTACTCTCTCTTCACATAAACACCCTAACACATACTCCAACATTATTTACTCCAAGAACAATATAGGAAAAAATAATTAATTCCTTCTTAAAATTTAGAAAGATCACTTATATTGTACTACAAAAAAGGCCAAAAAATCACTTATTATGGACCGAAGAGAGTATGTGTCTTGACTTAAAAAAGTTGTATGTGTCATCCAAATGTCAGCTTATCTAGATCTGGGGCGACCCTTCCATAAAACAAGTAAAGCAACTGCTTTAGGCTCCACAGTTATGCCCCCCCCCCCCCCCCTTTTTTAACATGCTACGTATAAGTTTTAAAAAAAGTTCTATAAATTGAAAAAATTTGATTTCTTTCTTTAACAAGTATAGAGAAGAAGGATTTGTAACTGCTAAGATTTCTGCCAAGAAAATTACACTTGAAATGAATATCGAATCTGATTTTCATAAGAAACGTGTGATATATAGGAAGTAACAATTTGATAAGTATATTGATAATAAAATCTCAAAATTTTTCGAAGAGTCCTTTGGAGTTGATTATTTTATACATAATAGACGACGCTATTTTTTCACTTCAATATAGATTTGAACAATTCGAAGCACATGAAAATATTTTTGGTTTTTCATTTAGTGGGAAAAATTAAGATCACTAGATGATGAAAATTAGTAAAGAAAATAGCACAATTAGACGATAACAGTTTAATTGATACACTCGGGCATATAAAAGATTTGATTCTTTGTTCAATACTTATATTGCTTATTGAATAATATTAATAACTCTTGTTACCATAGCTTCAACGGAATGTTATTTTCAAAATTAAAATTGATAAAATCTTTCATAAAATCAATATTGTCTTAAGAAAGGTCAAATGAATTAGCTTTAATGTCAATTAAGAAAGACTTATTAGGAGTTATTGATTATAAAAAAATTACTAATAACTTTTTATATAAGAAAGCTAGAAAAATAGATTTCAAATAAATAAATAATTTTATTTTAGAAAAAAGTTAAGATCCCTTATAAAGTTTGGTTTTAGGCCACAAAACTCGTTGGGCCACACCTGATTTAGATAATGATAAATATCAACAAAAGATTTGATTTTATAGATTAGAGGTGAAGGACAAAATTAATTAGTTTAACGAATTGATTATATTTAAGGGAAAAAACAGGAGCAGCTCAAACTAGAGGTGCTTCTTTAACGTTATTCATTTTTCATAATGCTTCTTTGATTGTCGTATGATCTCTTTTTGAGCTGAAATAACCACCCATTATCAAGAATCCAGCAACAGCACCAACAATATTAATTTTGTACAGGCTTATATTTGTAGCTTGTTTTCTTAGGGATTTGCTATTTTAATCTACTGTATCAACTTAGCTTTGCTAGTATTTAAAGATACATCATAATTTATATGTTCGTCCTCGTCCTTTATTCGGGTTTGTAGATACTAGTTTAAGTATCATAAGCATTGGTAAATATGTGGTTGACAGACTAAACTGGGATATCAATTAGATTATTATTGGATTTTAAATTGATTGTGTTTTCCCGTAATTCTGGCCTTAATATTTTGAACAGAATAATAGTGGTTTTTTTTTTTTTTTTGTCAATCTAAACTGCAAATGTGAAGTGCTAAAGTTTCATTTATTGCATGGATGGTGATGGATGATCAATCTCTATCGAAATTTAGGACACAGTATGTGATCCAATATTAGTAACGACAATTTTTTAACACTTTATATCATTTCAATTTTGATGTGAAATAATTAGAATTTCTTCACTGGTTTCCGCTACCCTTGGGTAGAGAGACTGTTTCCAAATAGACCCCGGTATCCTTCCCTCCAAGAACTTCCCACCTTGCTCTTGGGGAGACTCGAACTCACAACCTCTCGATTGGAAGTGAGGGTTGCTTACCATCAGAGCAACCCCTCTTGTCTTAATAAGCAGGATCCAAATATATAATCTTTCAGCAAAGAAAAAGAGGGACTTTGTTCGTTCTTTGAGGGTTGTTAGGTGAATGAGGGTAGAAATTTATTGATCGCTAACGAGCATTACATAGAAATGCGATGTGTGGTGGCAACTCCTTGCCTGTTGAAAATTTTATACCATGGTACTATGTCTTCATTGGGCAATCGCTAGTTGTTGTGAAACTGCTGCTTTCCAATAGCTGTCAGGATAGGTAATATTCTGTTTTTGTGCAACAGATACGAATAACTTTGTGTACCTTTTCCAGGGAATTCATCAACGGTATGCCCTTTTGTTAGACATGCCACTCTTAAGAAACCTTGCGACAACCAAAATAAAGTAACAAACTTGTCCAGGAGATGAAGCCTAAAAATATATCTGGAGAATAATGTGCAACTGTGTCACCTAAGTGCCCCTTTGAATATAATTCTTTATCATTGCAGCAGATGTTTTCCCTGTTCATATATATTCTGAGCAAGAAGACATAGAATAGATCGAAGAAAACAGTTACATATTTACGAGGACGTGTCTTGGAGCGGGGAGCTTGATCAACAAGCCATGCGGGTAAGTTTAGCAAAAATGTCACTTGTCTCGTAACTAAATGTCATAAATTATTTGCCGATATTAATCTAAATGTCGGAAAAAAACGATATTGAAATTTCCACATTTGATTTTAGTATAAAATAAATATCGATAAATGATTTTACGACATTTATGTCACTTACACAGGCATTTATAAAGTGTCCTCATATGTCATATTCCTTGTAGTGAATCTTCTGTTCAACAATATTGAAACTTGACCGCAATCACCACTTTTGTCAACATATCAACAGGATTTTCTGTAGTATAAATTTTCTTCACCGTGACTCCACATTCTTCTATGATTTCTCGTACAAAATGATAGTATCAATGCGCTTCGTCCTTGCATGATAAACTTAGTTCTTCGCTAATTGAATAACATTTTGACTATTACAAAAAATTGTGATACTTTTTTGTCCAATTTCAGGCTCCTTTAGCAACCCCTGAAGCCAAATTGCTTCCTTCACAGCCTCTGTAATAGCCACGTACTCTGCCTCTGTTGTAGACAAAGCAACTGTTAACTGCAAAATAGACTTTCAACTAATTGGTGCCTTTGCAAAAGTGAACACACAACCAGTAGTTGATCTTTGTTTGTCCAGATCAACCGCAAAATTTGAGTCTCAATATCCAACTACAGGCTGATTGTCGTCCTGCACAAAAATTAACCTAACATCTACAGTATTATGAATATATTATAAAATCTATTTCACAACTTGCCAATGCTCCTTTCCTAGATTATGTCTGCTAATAACTCAAGCTACCAACAACATTTTCGTATAGTACCTTTGACATATACTCCCGTTCAACTTTATCTTTTGGCGACATAATAGTACTTAGCTTAAAATACGGAGCAAGCGGAGTACTAACTGGCTTAGTCTTCTCATCTATGCCAACACGCTATAGCACTCTCTTCAAATATTCTTTTTGAGATAAATATAGTTTCTTTGAATGTCTATCTCATATTATCTCCATCCCAAGAATTTTCTTTGCCTCACCCAGATCCTTTATCTCGAATTCCTTCTTCAGTGTAATCTTCAACTTATCAATTTCTTCTGAATTCTACGAAGCTATCAACATATCATCAACATATAGGACAGGATATACAAAGGAATCATCTTTAAGATTGTACAAATACACACAATAATCGTATTTGCTTCTCTTGTACCCTTGCGGCAACATAAACTTGTCAAGTCGCTTGTACCATTGTCTAGAAGATTGTTTCAATCGTTACAATGATTTTTCAAGTTTGCATACCATATTTTATTTTCCAGCAACTTTGAATCTTTCTGGCTGAGTCATATAGATTTTCTCCTCCAAGTTTCCGTGTAAAAACTCCATCAGAACTAGTTCCAAATCTAATTGTGCTACCAAAGCCAATATAATTCTAATGGAGGAATGTTTTGCAACTGGAGAAAACACTTCATTATAATCAATTTCCTCTTTTTGAGAATATCCTTAGGCCACCAATCTTGTTTTTTAGCAAGCATTTTTTGGTTAGAAAACCCTTCCTTCTTTGCGTAAACCCATTTGCACCCAATTACTTTCTTGCCCTTCGGAGATTGGTCAATTTTCAAGTATGATTCTAATGAAGAGACTGTATTTAATCATTCATGGCAATCCTCCACTTATCTTCTTCTGAACTTGGGACTGCGTCTTTATAAGTGGTAGGAATACCATCAGCTACAATTGAGGCTGCATAAGCCACCGTCTCTATGAGACGATCTGTTTCTTCATTGTCCTTTTTGGTTTATTGTTTGCTATTGATTCAAGTTGTTGTTGAGGTTCTTGAGTTGGAACCTCCATCTCAATTATCTCTTTTTTGGAGGATGATTTTCACTTGTTTCCTCCTCTGCTTATTGAGTAGGAAAAATAAATTTTTCCTCAAATTTCACCTACGTAGAAGCACCATCATCTTGTTTGATATCTTCATTTGTTACCTATTTACCATAGCAGATTCATCGGAGGTAATATCCTTGCTAAATATTACTTTCTTTGTCATAAGACACCATACGCGGTATCCTTTGACTCCAGAAGTAATCCCATAAAAATAGCTTTCTTGCCCTTAGATGTAATTTTGACTCTTTCACATGATAATATATAGTTGAGTCGAACACGTATAAAGAGTCATAATCTACAACAGGCTTTCCATACCATTTCTCAAATGGTGTCTTGCCATCAATAGCAGCAGATGCTAGACGATTACTGAGGTGGCATGCATATGAAATTGCCTCAGCCTAAAATTCTTTACTCAAGCCAGCATTAGACAACATACACCGTACCTTTGTAGCAAGGTCTGGTTCATAGATTTTGCCACTCCATTCTGTTGTGGTGTATGTCTGACAATGAAATGAATATTTCTGCTCTCCAGCAAGGTAGGATCGAATGGTACCGCAAACAACACGGTTGATAATTGTTCAATCTTCTTCTCCAATAATATCTGGTTTCTTTTCTTCAATGGAAGATCTAGCCCTTGTTGAAAAAGAACATCTAGAATATCGCCTTGCACATCCCAAAATGTCCTGATCCGTTAAAACTTTTTTATTGCAAATTTTGCATTTGACACAATTTTTGCTATAAGTGAAATGCCAACGATCATGTATTATTGGCACTTGATGCAGATTCTTGTTGTTTATTGTCCCCATCTTGACACATATTATTTAATAGCTGACAACACAAATTAAGATTATTTTCTTTCTGATGTGGAAGATCAGACTATGCTGCAATCACAAAGCATACTTAGACAGTACCTTGGCTCTAATACCAATTGTTGCGAAAGCCAAATGTATATAGTGTGAATGAGTCACAACTAATATATCAAAAATACGAGTGCCACTAAATAATAAATAAGACAATAATAAAAGAAACACCAAAATTTACGAGGTTCGGCAAATTTTACTTATTTTTTTTAACACAACTAATATTTTATTTCCCTCTAAAAATATAAGTGAAATAATACTAAAGAAAGAAAAGTGATCATATACAAGAAATCATGAATAATATAGGTATTCGCCGGTTAATCTATTTTTTATTCTTATTAAATATGGGTTGGATCGAATAATTGATCCGTTTTTTTATTATCCGTTTTCGACTGAACCGCCCGTTTGCAGCTCCTACTCCAGATAGTCTATGTGGCCATTTCCTTAGCAAATGTTGCATATGTTGAACGAAATCTTGGGAATGACGATGTTGTAGTTTGTTGCTCCCAAACGCACACGCAAGTATACGTGTTCGACAAGTAATATAGGATTATAAGTCTAGATATCGTACCCATAGGGACTTGTGATTAACTATTAACAAAATTAAACTCATACAATTAATCCACTCAAGCGAATCTTAAAGTATGAATATTTAACTAAAATTAATCTATAGTAAAAAAATTAAGAGATTAAAGAAAATAAGTTGGCAAAGCTCAAAGACAAATTCAATGTGAGTGAATATTCTAGAGTTATGAGTTAGCTAACAATACCGTTGAGTTTTTCACTTAAATTATCTAATTAATTTATCCGGTTTATTGATTGACAGGGTTAATATTATTAGGAGCTTCTCCCGAAGCACAACTTGCCTATTCAAGCTAATCTAACATTTATATTCCTATGGAATTAGAATTAATAAGAATGCATTAATAATTCACGTATAGTAACCAAGCAAGGTGATTAGGTATATTTCTATCCTAACCGCAAACCCGTTCCCCCCTCCCCCCAGAGTTAAGATCTTGCTCTAGTCAATCTTATATGCAATCTACAATTCCCTCTCTCGAGTTTAATTCTAGATTCGTAGATAGTATTCAATTGGTGATCAAGCAATCAAATAATTAAGCACAAGATTGAATAAATAATCCAATATGATAAAATAATAAAAACAATTCAAGCTTCAAACCACAACATTTATGCAACACCCAATTATGAAACTAAAAGAAGAGAAGAGAAAAAGAACTAGTTAAAAGCCTCCTCCAAATGTGGTGTGTCTTTCTCCACGTCAATTCCCCTCCAAAGTATGTTAGATCACTCAAAAGTGGTGTATTCCCTTCAAAAATATGTTTAGTCTTGCTTTTATATGTGTTGGATATGTCTAGGAACCTTGTCCCGGGCATAGTTGGACAAATATCTCGTCCATAGCGCTAGGCGCCGTAAAATTGGGCATTTTGTCTGAGGCGCCACAGGTAGTGCTAAGCACTGGTTGTGGCACTGAAAATGCCATTATTTTCTTTTTCCATCCGTTTTGGCTCTAACCTCGCACCTTTCGTCTCCAATTGCTTCCGGATCATTCTTACACATAAAAACATCTCAAATTAGTATAATTCAACACATTTTACATCCTAAATCCACGAAACAAAAGTAAAATATGAGACGATATACGTATAAATATACATACTTTAAGCTAAACAACACAAGTTTCAAGAATGCGTCAAATTATGGCAATACCTTAACTAAATCCCCATGAAATTAGCCTTGAAAAATGGGCAATACAATCAAACATCTCTATAAAAATTTCATTTCTTATTTATTTTTTAGTTGTTATAGCAAAATGTTGTTAAGAATAGAATTCTAATTAGAGTGAATGTCTATCTTATAGAAGAGTTTTACCTTGACGCTAAGTCATTTCTCTTCCTATAAATAGAGGGGTCTTACCCCATTGTAAATCATCCCAAGAATATCAATAAGAATTCTCCTCTCCCTACTTTCTCTGCAATATTGTTCTTGTTCTTGTATTCTTTTATAACACGTTATCAGCACGAGACTCTACCATTCTCGAACAAATACTTTGAAAGTATCACAGTGCTTCTTGGTGCTCGCGGATTTAGCCAACTCGCGAATAGCTTCCTTCAATTTGCTATTGACCAGCCGATTTCGATAAATTTGCCAATTTTTTTTAAGCCAACTAATGGTGCATATGCTGTTTTACTTGGATGTGGTCTCATGAAATTGAAAAGAACAATTGATTTTACTTAAATTGTTATATGGTCACGAGAGTATAACCAATTGAGTAGAAGCTTTGGGATTGAGAATAATGATCGTCAAATATTCTATGATCTTCCTTCATGATTAAATTTGGATTTAAGGTAAGTATTTTACTTTTCTCTATCCATAATATGTTTAAGATCTATAAAATAAAGGTGTGTTTTCGTAATCCATTTTACATGGGAATGCACTGTTTAATCCATTGATATTATTATGTAATGCATATACATTATATTTAGTACATTGTTTGCATACGCAATAGTTCTGTATTCATTTCACAGGTTTTACAAATTTTGCTTATAGTTTGTCTCAAGTTTGTTTATGACATTATGAAAAGAAAGTTTATTGCCCTTGAAATTTCGGGCAAAAACTACATGACATGGGTGTTGGATGCTGAAATCCATTTGGATGCAATGGGTCTTGGAGATGCCATTAAAGACAGAAATAATGCATCCACCCAAGACTGTGCTAAGGCCTTGATTTTCTTGCGCCATCACCTTGATGAAGGTTTGAAAATTGAATATCTCACAGTCAAAGATCCACTTATCTTGTGGAATGGCTTAAAGGAGAGATATGACAACTTAAAGTTGGTCACTCTGCCACAAGCACGATATGCCACCAAAAGCGGAAATAGAATTATGAGAATCCAAAAGCAAATAGTTCAGAAACTATATGTTATCGTTGCGGTGGAAAAGGGCACTGGGCGAAAATTTGCCATGTACCAAGACATTTGGTTGAGCTTTATCAAGCATCTCTAAAGAGTAAAGGCCTGAAACCAATTTTGTCTTTGACAATAATTTTGACATCACCCACTTGGATGTGGCAGACTTCTTTGAGCACCCTGAGGGGAAAATAGATCACTTGATCGGTGATGGATCCATGGTTAAAGAAGATTGAGCAGTTTGATATTTTTATTTTTACTTATTCGTAGTAGTTAATGAATAAACAATTATCATAGTGACCTAAAACACCACATGCTTGTGTGTATACAATTATATGTTGTGAAGATTACATACACAACTTTATACGTATATATCTATTGCTTGCAATTCTAAAACTGTTGATAAAAGTGTTATTATGATCTTATCGATCGATGCACACACGTTTTATGGATCATCAATGCCTGTGTTATTTACTTAAAACATATATAATACATACATGTGCCTTAGCTGCATAAAAACTTTGTTCAATAGTGCACTTTTTGTACCACACATCAAATAACATGATAACATTTTTTTTTTTGTAGCCAAGATAAATGATTATCCATCCTTGTTCGTACTACTCAGTTATGCATTATGACAATTGTATTTCTTTTTTTGTTTATTTTGCCCATTCCTGTCTCTAATTAGTGTCATGTATGCTTCACATGCCTTATGTCATATATATTCTTCATATATTATGTATTCTCGCGTTCTAACATGTATTCCGCCATACGTTCCATATACCTACTTTCAATGCATTTATTATTTCTGTCATCCATATCAAATCATATGCTTACGTTACTCACTTTAGAACAATTCATGCTACAGTTCATATTCTGTCATCACTGCTCACACATACTGAGTTAATAGTAATCTCCATTACGATATTAACACAGTTAGTGAGAAACATTGTTCATGTTATGTTCTTATGTGACAAGTGATTAATTATCAATTTGTCGTTTGCCATTTGTAGAAAACCAACATTTTGGTAACTTAGTAAGCTGTAATAAAATCACATATGTTTATTGTAATTGTCTATTTTGGTCATCATTCCAGTGTATACGCATAAGCAAATATGGATATCTCACAAAGCAAATTTGGATCAACGTCCAATTATAAAAATATTTGTTTAATTGATTCATGTACCACACATACGATATTCAAAGAGAAGAAATATTTCTCTCATTTAAGTATGTGTAAGGCAGATGTTACTACAATTTCTGGTAGTAGTAAATTGATTGAAGGCTCCAGAAGAGCAACTATAACTCTGCCTAAAGGAACAATATTTATCATAGAGAATGCAATGTTCTCCTCCAAGTCCAAGAGGGACTTGTTGAGTTTTAAAGATATCCGTCAAAATGGATATCATATTGAGACAATAGATGAGAATAATCTTGAATACCTCATCATTACAAAGAATGTCTCTGGCCAAAAGAGGGTTATTGAGAAGTTCCCATCTTTATCTTGTGGCCTGTATTGGACAAAAAATTAGTGCAATTGAGGCACATTCCACAGTAAACCAAAAAGGTTACTGATTCCAATACTTTTGTACTTTGGCATGATCGATTGGGACATCCTGGATCAATTATGATGAGACGGATTATAGAAAACTCATATGGGCATCCATTAAAGAATTTAAAGATTCTTTTAAATAATGAATTTTCTTGCACTTCTTGTTATCAAGGCAAGTTAATTATTAGACCATCACCAACAAAGGTTGGAACTGAGTCACCTACGTTTTTGGAACGTATACAAGGGGATATTTGTGGACCTATTCACCCACCTAGTGGGTCCTTTAGATATTTTATGGTCTTAATAGACGCATCCTCTATATGTGCCTATTGTCATCACGCAACCTTGCGTTTGCAAAATTAATGGCACAAATAATTCGATTACGAGCACAATTTCCTGATAATCCAATCAAGTCTATTAATACTGCTGAGTTTTCATCCCAAGCATTTAATGATTATTGCTTATCAATTGGGATAAAAGTGGAACATCCTGTAGCTCATGTTCACACTCAAAATGGTCTTGCAGAATCTTTAATTAAACGTCTGCAGTTGATTGCAAGACCATTACTCATGAAAACGAGGTTGCCCACTTCGGTTTGGGGTCACGCCATTTTGCATGCAGCAATGCTAGTTCGTCTTAAACCGACGAATTATCACAAATATTCCCCGTTGCAATTAGTTTTGGGTCATGAACCTAATATATCCCATTTAAGAATTTTTGGATGAGCAGTATATGTGCCTGTAGCACCGCCATACCGCACCAAAATGGGTCCGCAAAGAAGGTTAGGAATATATGTTGGGTTTGAATCGCCCTCCATTATTCGCTACCTCGAAACATTGACAGGGGATTTGTTCACTGCACGATTTGCAGACTGTCGATTCGATGAGACACTTTTCCCATAATTAGGGGGAGAAGTTGGTGAAACCAAACGGGTGCAAAGGCTCAAATATGTGAATTGATGCTCTCATTAGAGGGAGTTAATGCGCGTTGCACTCTTTTTCCCTTTCAAGGTTTTGTCCCACTGGGTTTTCCTTGTAAGGTTTTTAACGAGGCAACCAATAGGCGCATTACTAAATATGTGTACTCTTTTTCCTTTTCTAGAATTTTTTCCCATTGGGTTTTGTTTTAGTTAAGGTTTTAATGAGGCACATTATTTATTGAGTAGACATTCAAGGGGGAGTGTTAAGAATAGAATTCTAATTAGAGTGAATGTCTATCTTATAGAAGAGTTTTACCTTGAGGCTAAGTCATTTCTCTTCCTATAAATAGAGGGGTCTTACCCTATTGTAAATCATCCCAAGAATATCAATAAGAATTCTCCTCTCCCTACTTTCTCTGCAATATTGTTCTTGTTCTTGTATTATTTTATAACAGTTCAATAAATAACTTGGCATTTATCATAAATGACTACTCCATTCGTTCAATTATGTGAACATGTTTGATTGGTCACGTAGTTTAAGAAAAAATATATACTTTTGAAATTTGTGGTCCTAAATAAATCAAAAAGTAGCCCAGAGCATTTTTATGGTTATAAAAACTTCTCATTAAAGGTAGAATTATAAGTTTAAGCTAAACTGTTATCAAATTTAGAAAGGATTTATTCTTTTTGAAATGAACTAAAAAGGAAATAGACTCACATAAATTGAAACGAAGAACATATTATATTACGATATTATTATAGAGAAGTCTTATATATTCATTTGTTCATTGTTTAGTTTTCTTCTACTTCAGTGGCTTTGTGTCTGCTTGCAGCGACAATCAGTACTCGAGTTCCTCAATAGTCAGCTTGAAAAGAATCAAACCTGATTCAGCTGCCCAAGTCCCGACATAGTAAAGGACTAATGTCATATGGTTTGGTGTAAGCACCGCGTGCGAATAAGTATTCACCCTAAGGTATATTTACCTAAGATAAATTTCATTGTAATAAGTGATAGATGCTATAATAGATTTTCTTAGTGATACGCCTATTTGAATTAGTGTGTCTTCCAAATTTTCATCATCTTTTGCATGTAACAGTTAATACTGGAGAATCTATTCTCTTAGTTCCATTATGTGCAGTTGCTTTGGTATTAAAATTCTTTTTGTGCAAAAGCCGTTGGAGGTTTCAGAACTATTTTAAAAAGTTTAGTGTGGCTCATAAAAAAGTTGGAGGTTTCATAAGATTTTTATCCAAATAAATACTTGGAATAGAAGAACACATAAAATTCAACTTAACCTATGGACACAAATCAAGTAATTTAACTAGAAGAAAGATAAATTAAAGTGAAAATATTTTTCTAAAAACAATCCCCATTACATTAGGGGATCGGGAGGGGGAGGGGGTAACAGAAATTGCACACACACTTATGGATGGGGATTCTCGCTGATATCACTAAACTATATACTTTGATGGTTGAAGTCGAAAATATATTATTTAATTATAAAAGCTAATATGCAAGACACATGTATTGTATTCATTTGCAAGTTTTGGTTGCAAACACCAAGGGCAAGTTTTGGTTGCATGAAAAAAAATGATATCCAGAAGTATTATTTCATTTTTTTATTTCTTGGTTTATAATACCATCACATAAAATGCAAAATGAGAGAACAATAGGTTCATGAATCATGAACTCTCTCTCTATCTATCTGTCCCTCTCTATAGCTCTATTTGGAATATTATATCTTGATAAGCAAGGGACTGTGAGAAAATTAGTATTAACAAACATGCAGCGCAACACCGAGGAAGTTACTTCTTAATTCAAGTCAAACGTTTTGATCAAATCAATTGAAAGTTTCTCCATAAAATGTAGAAACTATCACCTCCTTTTGTTTCAACTGAGAATATTCTGTCCTGCACAAATTAACAGATCATTTCCTTCTTAATTCAATTCTTTCCCTACATACTTGCCATATTGAAGCATAAACATAAGTTCTGTGACATGTTACTATGTTTTATCTAATTTTCTTCATATTCACACTTTTCTTAGAAGGTTTTATTGTTATGAGGGTGGATTGCCTGAATTTCAGCTACGCAAATTTCCCCAAGCAAAATAAACATGATTTCATCACTACTAATTATTCCTTCATAGGATTGAACGCTGCTATGCAAGTAACAGGCGATGCTCGTGGAACTACTATCACAAACTTACCTGGAAGAATATGGTATCGTCAGCCTTTCAAGTTATGGAATCGAAAGAAGAACATCACAGCATCGTTTAACGTTTGTGATTAATATCACTCCTCAGAGTAATCCGTGGGGAGAAGGATTAGCTTTCATATTGACAGAGAAAAGTGGTCTTCATTCCATCCCAGATAAAAGTAATGGACAATGGCTTGGAATTGTGAATGCAAGTACAAATGGATCTTTATCAAACAACATTTTTGCAGTTGAATTTGACACAAGGAAAAGTTACTTTGAAGATCTTGATGATAATCATGTTGGCATTGACATAAACAGCATCTATTCTATCAATCAAGCTTCTTTAACTAACCGTGGTGTTAATCTTTCACGAGCTATTGATGTTATAGCAAGAGTTCAGTATGATGGAGACTCAAAGATCTTGAATGTTTATGCATTCATGAGTAATCAGATCGGGGGCTTTAACGCGAGTAATCCCATCATTTCCATGCCTCTTGATCTTTCCTATCTTCCCGAGGATGTTTTCGTGGGATTTTCAGCTTCAACTGGGATATATACTCAGCTGAACTGCATAAAGGCATGGAATTTTACAAGCACAGAAATTGGTAATGATAATGATGATACCAATAATATCTGTTCTGGTTATGTTTCTTGGTGGGGTTTCTATATCTTTCACCTGGAGGAGGAAAAAGAAGAGGATGCAAGTGATAGATCAAAATGAGAAAATAGAGATACTGATTCGGAGTTCAGCTACTGCACCACAGAGATTCCAGCTAAAGGACTTGAAACGAGGGAGCGGGAACTTTGATCCCAGAAACATTCTTGGAAGAGGAGGGTGTGGAGTAGTGTTCAAAGGGTTGTTAGCTGATAAAGAGGTAGCTGTGAAGAGATTCTTTAGAGACTCAAGTCAAGGGGCAAAAGATCTCATAGCAGAAGTCACGACCATTGGCAATCTCCACCACAAAAACCTTGTCAAATTGTTAGGATGGTGCTATGAAAGCAAAGAACTCCTTGTGGTGTATGAGTTCAAGCCAAATGGAAGCTTAGACAAGTTGATATTTTGTGAAGAAAAAGGCGAAATCAGAGGGGTTGAGCCTGAGTTGGGAAAAAAGACGTCATTGTCTGTGGCATAGCTCAAGCACTGGATTATCTGCATAATGGGTGCGCGAAAAGAGTACTTCATAGGGACATAAAAGCCAGCAATATCATGCTTGACTCAGAACTCAATGCTCGGTTGGGAGATTTTGGATTGGCTAGGACAGTTCAAGTGAGTGGAATGACTCACCATTCGAAGAAAGAGATAGCTGGAACTCTAGGCTATATGGCTCCAGAGAGTTTCCTTATAGGCCGAGCCACTGTTGAGACAGATGTGTTTGCATTTGGAGTGCTCATTCTTGAAGTTGCCTGTGGTCAAAAACCTGGAAACCAAAATGAGGAGAACATCTACAGCAACAGAATCATTGAATATGTGTGGGATCTCTATAAGAGTGAAAGGATCATTGGTGCCATAGATGTTCGATTGGATAGAGATTTTGATGAAGGGCAAGCTGAATGTGTGTAAATGTTAGGATTGGCTTGCTGCCATCCGAATCCACATGAGAGGCCAAGCATGAAAACTGCTTTACAGATTATAATAAGGGAATCAGTTTTATCAACTATTCCTACTGAGAAACCTGCATTTGTGTGGCCAGCTAGAGCTCCATCGTCGAATGGCGCTGCAGGTGACTCTCTCATGGAAGGCCAACTTACACCAATTACAGTTCTCAGTTGCAGATGATACCTTCTATGCCTTAGGTCTGTCTGATTAGGAATGCAGAGATTCTGAGGAACCTCAACAATGTTCAAACTTAACTGCTCATATAATCTGCTGTCAAAACAGCCAACTATTTAGGAGGCAAAATATACATGTAATTTCACATTAGCAAGGCAAGAATGTTGCCTTTTTCTTGTGTTTGTTCCTTTTGTGTGTATGTGTGTTTGTGTGTGTGTGTGTTGGGAAGGGAAGGTTCCTTCTGCAGAGAGAAGTGCTTCTGCATTGTAAATAGTTTTCCTTCTAGATAATGATATAGTCAACTTGAACATTTACCATTTGTTTGTCCATAAATGTTAACCTAATCTGTTATTCTCAAACATATTTTAAACTGCTCCACTCATTTCCTTAGTAATTTTGGGCAGGTCATCATAACTGAGAACATTTCTCAAGATCATCAATAACTGTATACCTAAGATTCTTTACATTGTCTGTCTGTCAGTGTATGTAAGTTAAATCCTTGCTGGAATTCAGTGGTATCAAGCAAATCAGACGAATGGATTAATCCACGCATCAGATTTCGTCAAGTAATAACTGAAAACAAAAAGTAGCCGCTAGATGAATCACTGCTAGAAACCATATATGTTCTACCAAGCCACAAAGACACTAAGAAAACTACACAATTAATCAATAGAAGATCCATCATCATCTTCATGCTCTGCCAAAACCTTCTCGAGGAAACTCTTTCGAACTCCATCCAAAACAGCTTCTCTGGATTGTTCATGTTTTCTACGTCCATCATTTAGTACAGGATCCGATTGGCAGAGTGTTAGTGCAACACCGAAAACCAAATAGATGAAGAGCAATCATACCAACTGACAAGCCAGCAAATAGTATTAAAAGAAGCAAATTTTTACCAGAAAATTTTGATAAAAGCAGACCTAATACCTGATAAAACGCTAGAAAAGAAAACACTAAAACCATGCACAAAGACGAAAAGTTGCTATAGAAATACATGTGGAAATAACTCGCCGAAAATGGTTAGATGCAGCAGACAAACAACAACAACAACAACAACCCAGTATAATCTCACTTAGTGGGGTCTGAGGAGGGTAGTGTGTACGCAGACCTTACCCCTACCCTTGGGTAGAGAGGCTGTTTCCAAATAGACCCCCGTCATCCTTCCCTCCAAGAACTTCCCATCTTGCTCTTGGGGAGACTCGAACTCACAACCTCTCGATTGGAAGTGGGGGTTGCTTACCATCAGAGCAACCCCTCTTGTCTAGATGGAGCAGACAAAACCTTCCTGAAAACAGGGTAGGTCCAAAATTGTCTTAAAAGTGCAGGCAAACTTAGCAAGAGAATAGCTACCACCATAACCAAGAAATTGATGAAGATTAAAAGTCATGTCTAATGTTGCGCACACCTCTGTTTTCAGCAAATGTTTTATATAAGAGAAGATATATGCCTTACAACATTAAAAGGAATTCAAGAGACACTCAACTTTTGTCTAAAAAAGAGTAGGCAAAAAGAGCTAACACGTGAAACTTTCCCAAAAGAATGTCAGCACGTCAAGAATGTTTTGAACGTGAATGGGCATATTTTCACCAACTACACTGACACCAAATAAATGCAAGATACCAGAAAGAATACCACATATCAATCAGCCATGTTAGTAGCTTTATGACTGCACCTGATTAATCTATCAGCCTAAGGACTCCAGTAATCTCTAGCCTTTCATCTTTCTGTACAGTGCATGCACAACTATATAACGAGATGAAGTTCTTCTTTCTCTTGCACACTTGTAATAATAAAAACTAAGTCTCACTTCTCCAGACGATGCCTAGTACAAAGAGATGAAACTAGCCAGTCATGCCTAAATGACAAAGTAGGAGAATATATCAAGTATAAAATAACTGGAATGTGAAAAGAAAGATGACAATTCCTTTAGTCAGTCCTCTATATCTTCTAGTCAATCTTCTGTTAGATGTTTAATAAAAAATTCAGTCCTGTGAATGGTGCCTTTTCATTCTAAATTAAGGTAGAAAGGGAAAAGGTTGTCCTTATCTTCTCCTTATGTGACATTGTATATGGAACATAGGGAGTGATTACATTTTTAATTTTTTATATAACGAGAAACACATTGCCTGATCTCTTGAATAACTTCCATAGGAGAATAAAATTGTGCAAGCCTTATCAGCTAGAACTCAACATGAAAATCCATACAAAATATCTACACAGGACATCAGACACAGCTGTAAAAAAGCCATCGAATTAACTATCCATTAAAAGATCAAATGAAAAAAAGGAGTTGGCACACAGTAAAAACTCCACCAGGGCATGCAAAAATATTGCAAGAAAGAGAAGGACAGGAGAAAAGGGCGGGGGACAGCCTTAATGAGAACATAACTTCAGGTGTGCATCTCCGACCAAAATTGTGAAGTCCAACGTAGTTTTGACTTCAGTGCACCATTATTGTATACCAAAACAGTAGGAAGATTACGATCTGGGTAGTTTGGGATGCAATCTGTAGAGATAATTTTGACAAATTGTGTTGCAGGATATCTCATTGCTAGTTCTTCTAAGCATTTTAACAGTATCACATCCTGAATATCTATCAAAGAGAAAGACATCAACAAAGGACAGGCACAGGGTTAAAATTGAAGAAAGAAAAGTTACTAAGTACAGATAAAACATATTTGAAGATCGAATGGATAACTAAATAAAGACATGAACATAACAATTACCCATCCTTATAAAGAAGCACAACCACCCAAACATCTTCTGCAGCTTGGGAAACCTCCCGCACAAAATCTAATCCAGAAATTGGTAACACTGCTCCAAATCGTGCAATCTTAGCAGCTTCTCTTATCTCAGCCAACCTCTTCTTCCTATAGCATTTGAAAACAAGAAGAAAAAAAATATAAGAACAGCTCAACTCCATCTCAATTCTCAAGCTTAATGATCATTCTTTATAATTCCCTCCAAACTCTAACTTCACGATAGCTTGATAAGCACATATTATTTCTAATAAAATGTTATTAAGTTAAGAATATATGACAAAACGTTTGTCTTTGATTGTGACTGTGAGCACATGATTTTTACCCAGTTGAAATAGCTCCTACAGGACATTCAAAAGTTTTGGATTTTCTTTAAATATTAATTTTTTTATTTTTAGAATCTAATCGTGTGCCATCGCGTGTTTATTAATGCATGTTTAAAATTGTTTAGGATTTAATTGTTAAATAAGTTTGTTTTACAAATTAAAATACAAAAATACATATTTCCAGCATTTTTAATTATTTTTTATTTAATTTCAATTTGTTGCATTTTCTTTGTAGGAATTTTTTATTTTTTAATAAAATTAGGAGTTAATTAAAATAATAAAAAGAATAAAAGAAAAGACAAAATATATATATATACATACATGCACAGTAACTCAAGCTGGCCACAATTGGGTCAGACCTGAGTGACCCAAACCTTTTTTCCCTTTAAAAACACACATCCCCAGCCCAAACAACCAAACCCAGTCTGGTCCACACAAGACCAACCCAAACGACATCGTTTAGAGACCAGCCATCACAACCGTCGATCATTGATCATCCAACGGTCATCAACCCCCTCCCCCCCCCCACCCCCCCTCCAAAATTCATATACATGTCCAAACACATCTATACACTCAGAGACCAAACCCTCCTCCTTCCTCGTACCATCTTCCCCGGTGTAACACCGCCCTTGACACCCATTGACCACCATTAACCACCTGACTACCACCCTAACGCCGCCGCCGAAAATCGCCTCACCGCGGCGGCCGGTCACCACACCTCCCCAGATTTACACCAACAAATCATCACAACCTCCTCTATCCCGTCATGTAATTAGTTCCCGTCGAATAAGTCCCCTCCGTCTCGAATATTCAAAATAAGGTTGTCGAAACCACCGTCTCCGGCGAACTTGTTCCAAACTTCCCCAGCTTTACACCGTAGGACCATTAGAACCTCCCCTTCCCCGTCCTGCATTCCACTCCCCTCAAATAACCCCCCATCGTCTCAAATCTTCACAAATAGGTCGTCGGAACCCCCATCTCCGACGACAAACCCCTCCAAACTTACACCCTTGAAACAACTCAACACCCTCTTTCCAACCCTATGTGTCACACCCTTCGAATCCAGTCAAAACGTGTCGAATATTAGGTTAAAGTGTAACTCTAAAACCCAAACCCCGTCGGAACTTGGTCAAACTCCTCCCAGGCAACCCTTGGCCATTCCCCTCCCCAACCATGCCACCCACGACTCCAAAACAACATCAATCACTGAAGAAGTTCAGATCTAAGACCTCACCAGGGTCTCAAAATCATAAATGCCTTCCCTGAACTTATGAGCCTGTTATCCACCATGCCATCTGCCTTAGAGGGTTAGAGAACCTCTACAGAAGGGGTCACGAAACAACAAAATCGTCTCAAGTGGATGTGCATGTGTAATAAAAGCTAAGTACTCTGTCTTTGCTTGTATATATTTGCTTCATCTTTGTTAATGGTTAGATGATTTGATTTCTTGTTTATTTTTCTACAATCTCATATGAAATGGGTTCAGTAGTTATATATCTTTGGTGTGTGGATTCTTCAGTAGTGTGTGAATTCTTCAGTGGTGTGATTCCCATGTTTTGTTGGCCTTCATCTCATATTCTGATTAGTTTGGTTAGTTGTTTAAGCTATTCAGTGTTTGATCTTCATAGTAATTTTTTATCTTAAGTACTGGCATAGTTTAGGCTGATTTGTTGGGTTGAACCTTTAATTGCTTCCTGATTTTGTTCATGAACTGAATGTGCAATCCCTGTTACTCATTTCAATCCTTGTGTCAAGTTTTTATTGAGTGATTTAATTAGTATTTTCTTATAATAAGTATTAGTTGATTGGTTTTCTGTTTGATAGTGATCCATTGGTTCTAATATAAAAATACATGAATGTTTATGATCTTAAGCTATAACAACTTATAAGCCAATCCATATTATGACATTTAGTTATGTGGATCCAATGGACCTGTTAATCCAAGACCAAACATTGGCCCATAACGCAAATACAATCGACCAGGGTCAAGGAATAACCGAGGTTAAAACTCCAGGTTGGTTATTTAGGAAAAGAGATAGGGGTATAAAGGGGATTTGAACATTAAAAATATGACAATGATCCCCTAGAACATTCTAGTGAGGGATTAAAACACAATTTCTGCCTCAAACTTGAGGCACAAGTCAGGAAATGAGGGATCATTTAAGAAAAGCTGAAAACTAACTCAGGGACTAAAGGAAAAACAAAGGAAAAGCTGATGCCCTAAGGATCCACTATAAAAGAAACCACCTGAGCATTTTTAAGAGGATCCAGAACCTTTCTTTTGAATTCTAGAGATAACAATACATATTAGCTCTCCCTACATCTGTGAGAAACTACTAGTATTGTTCTTATTCTTTTGGGATTTTAATTTGCTCAAAACTCTGCTGAAAATATGGGTACACTGTTCGAGTTGGCTGCTATTTTGCTTGGTGATTAACCTCATTGCTCATAAGTTTCTTTTCCTTGCTAAAATTCCAGGTACATGTCGATGCTCAATGATATATGAAGTTACAGTATGATGCATTCCTAAATGTGAAGATCTATATCTATTGTCTTTATTTTTGAATCATCTCCCCATTTTCCCCTTATCTAGTTTGAATATAGATGTAATGATAAGGTAATCATCTTGTTGTAATTAAATGTTGGACTGATTCATTTTTGTAATAATTGGACATTGGGACTGATTTTACTTTTTAATATCTGGATATTCGAATTGCTATTTTAGATATGTATAATTAGGAGTATGATTAGTTACTGGTAATCATTCGAACATTAGAATATTGTGTAGCATTTTGATTCATTCAAGTTTAATACATTAGCAATGACTCATGTTTATTTAACATGTTGTAATTAGAATTACAATTGAATTTTGGAAACTGAATTCATATACTCCGACTGACGAGTATGTGAATCATTTAGTTCAGATCTGATATTGAAAACTGGTATAAAATGATCGTTAGTATTTTCTTTATGAATGGGTAGATAGTCAATTTTGTGTATAATTTCAAACCAAAGAAACGTTATTGAGAATTGTCCATAATGGACTCTATCGTCCCAATCAACCCTGGGCCCAATTGAGAGGCCCCGTATGCACCAGGGGCTTTATAACACTATATGTTTCTGGGCTGAGTGAATAAAAGGCCCAAGCCAGTCACGCACAGGGCTTAATAGCTGCCAGTCGCAGCATAAACAATGTGTGTTCCTAGACTGGCCAAAATTGGAAACCAAATGTGTATAATCAGCCATGAGCGAGGCTAAGTTGCAAATGTTATTTTGCAAGATACACTATCTATACATAAAATGATTACTGCATTCAAACACCAGCAATAATAGAGAACTTAGTATACGTTAGAATGTCCTTATGAAATAAAGTGAGTCGCGTTAACACAATCAAATACCATACGATAGCTCTTTAATTCATTAAAACACATAGAAAAATAGGAAGTGTCGTTTAGCAAATTTCACAGCCTTCCATGAATTTGAAGACGTAGTTGCTATAGGCGCGAAGTTATTAATAAAATACCTTCCTAAATTCGGGTGCGCATTTATGTGACCAAAATCCAAATCTCGATGGAGTTATGATGTCTAAAATTGCGTGCGCATTTATGTGACGTGATTCGTGATATATTTTAATGACATTGCAAACTTCCTAAAAGATGTTAAAAGCGGTTAATAATTTTAAATTGCATTATAGGTTTAAACAGGTATAGCAAATTATATCTCTAGCCACTTAATTGAGTTTAAGAGACCGTGCTAGAATCACTGATCCGAGGGTGCCTAACACCTTCCCTCGGGTCAACAAAATTCCTTACTCAATAATTTCTTGTTCGCAGACTCCAATCGGGCAGTCAAAATTCCTCGATTGGGGATTTTAAATAAACCGGTAACTTGGGACACCAAAGCCAAGCCTATCCCAAGTGGCGACTCTTGAAATAAATAATCTCGTATCGAATAATGTCACTTTAATTGGAAAAAGTCCTGTACACATGTCATCTTTCGGGTTAGCCACGGGTAAGCCGAAAAAGGAGGTGTGACAGTGACCGTCCATTTTCCTTTTCTTTTTTTTTGGTTTGGGGGGGGGGGGGGTTTGGGGGGGGGTTTACTTTGATGGTGAACATCCATAGTCTAGAATTTATAGGGTGAGTATGCTTATATGTTTACAGAAAATAAGATTGAACTAATCTAGAAATGGAATGACTCAAGAAACCTAGTTGGAGCATCATTGTGAACATTGATTTGGAGTTTATTCCACTTGTGACACATATCTTTAGCCAAGAGTGCTTACGTTTGTACTTCTCGGGATTTTTTTTTTGGGGGGGGGGGGGGAGGGGAATGGGTCAAAGATAAGTGTATGCCATAAAATTTTTATTTTGGGAGCTTTATTCTTGGATTTTAGTGCAGAATACTACGAGTTTCCAGTTGTAGACAAGTCCTAAACAAGTTATTTCCCTCATATTTGCCCATGTCTGCTTGGATGTTCTTCTCCAACCTTTTAACCTAGTAAAGTGAATATGATAATGCTTTCCTTAGTTAACACTCATTCAACTAGAAGCTCAGAAGTCAAATTTATACAAACCAAAGGACAACTATGATCCCTACAAGAACAAACATCACTATGGTGATATCATGCATTCAAAAGAAATCATCTTTCAATTAAAGATGTCCCTGAATTCAAAGAAAAAACTTTTTAAAGACCAAAGATTCATCCCTTCCATCTTAAGGGGGTCCACAAAGAGCAGCCCAAAATATGTTAGGATCTAAATAATTAGGTGCCATGGGAAAGATAGTAAAGCAAACCTTGAACGATGATAAATCAGATAACAAAAGATAATTATACCAAAAGAGACACAAACATTCCATGTGTTTCAGTCAATTTGACCTACGTTCATCTCAAGAGAACATCCTCACCGAAGGCGCACATACTCACTGACTAACACTTGTCCCGAAAAAAATAAGCAGCAATGAACTGAATAAAGGAAGGGGCTCGAACTAATTTCTTTTTTAATATCCTAAAGGGATCTTTCAGGAGCGATCCAAAAGAATAATTAAGGAATCAAAGTGTGAAAATAGAAAATAAAAAGGGGAAGAAGGGCGAAACCTGTATTCTTGGAGGAAGCGATCGTCGTTGAGATGGGGATTATCTTCAAGTTCATCTTGGGTCTTTTCATCTATCCAATCTTTGTCTTTAGGCTTGGAATTGGAAGTTTCAGGAGTAAAAGGTGGGAGTTTAAAAGCAGGGGGGTTTGGAAGGAGATTTCCAAGCTTCCTTTGAATGTCATCCCATTGTGTTGAAGCTCCTTCTACATCCTTGTACACGAAATGGTAATCCCCAATTTTATTAAACCTTCTTCTCTCTCACACAAACACACAGAGGTGTGCAGTTAATACTAGGAGAATACTACGTTTCGCGGAGTTTCTCAAATCTTCTGTTATTACTTTGTCCGGGAAAACTGAGGCGAGTGCTTCTGTTTAGAGAAAATAGCACTCAGTCACCCCCCCCCCCCCCCCTTTTTTTGGTTAAAACATTTCTTTCCAATTGATATCCCAAAAAATATTTATAGTTGGAGATTCAGTAAGAGATTGGACTACTCCTACTCATTTACATCATTCTTCTTACTAAATTCTAATTTGCTCTAAGTACATTATAGTATAGGATTTCCTAGTAACTAGAGGCTAAGGATTTTTGTTGAGCTTGGCCAGTCCAGCTTGCCATTTCCTGCAGTTTCTGCCTCGGATGTGAATTGATAAGGCTATTTCTCTGCACAGTAGAGATGCATCAAAAGTTGTCCTATTAAATCTGATATTGTTTCTTTCTTTCCAGATAAGAGCCACAGTATTTATGAAGGCACATGCTGTGATATTATTAAGTGCCACTCTGCTCTTGGCCTTGCTGCACACCCACATCATTTCTGTTTCCCAGTTTTCCACAGTCCTATGGTGACCCAGCCAGGAGCACATTCTGTTCCACAAGTTCTTAGTGACTGGGCAGTCAAAGAACAGATGGCTAAATGTCTCACTGCTATGATCACAAAATACACAATTTCCAGGGACTTGGACTCCAATCTTCTGTAGTCTGTCAACTGTAGGTAGTCTTCCTTCAGCAGCTAACCAGACTGTAAATTTGTACCTTGGTTGAGCTTGAGCAATTAGAACCAGGTTCTTCCAAGCAACCTTACTATAAGTAGGAGTCAATGTCAGGTATAACTTGTGAATAAGGAATTTATCCAGTCTGCAGAAGGCTTGCAATCTACTAAAGAGGTTGCCTTGACTTAATTGAGCTCCCATTAGGTCTTCCCTTCTATCCAGTATCTTATTAACCACCCAAGAAGCTGTCTTGGGTGAGGGCATTGTTTCTAAGTCCCTTTGCTTGATGTAGTAATTGTGCACCTATCTAATCCATAACCAATCCTTCTTGTTAGCCAAGTTCCAGAGGTGTTTGCTGATTGCAGCCTTATTCCAGACTGTCATATCTATAATGTTTAGTCCACCTGCAGAGAGAGGCCTACGGACACTGTCCCAAGCCACTAAAACCTTTCTGGACAGCTTCACACTCCCAATCCAAAGAAAAGTTCTGCAAATAGTTTCAATGGCTTTCAACACTTTCTTAGGAAGGATAAACACTTGAGCCCAATAAGTTTGAATGCCAAATATGACTGATTTAATGAGCTGACATCTTCCAGCATAGGAAAGCATCCTAGCAGACCAGCATGTTACTTTAGCTGTGATCTTCTCAATAATTGATAAATAATGGCCAACAGATAGTTTTTTGGAGTCAAGGGGGATCCCCAGATATCTGAAAGGCAATTTACCTTCAATGAATCCCAATGCTTCCAGAATCTGAGCTTTAGCATCCTGTGTAGTTCTAGCTATATACAATACACTTTTTGACAGATTTGCTTCCAATCCTGAGGCATTAGAGAACTTGAGGAAGGCTTCCCTTAGGATCTTGACAGACACCAGATCAGCTCTATAAAACATCAGCAGGTCATCAGCAAAGCAAACATGTATACAGTTTAGCTTCCTGCACTTTGGGTGAAAATTGAAGTCACCATTTCTATGCAGTTTCCCCATAATCCTGTTGAGGTATTCCATGGCTAGTACAAATAGGTAGGGTGACATAGGTTCACCTTGTCTAATACCCCTTTTAGCTTTGAAAGGCTTTGTGAGACCACCATTAAGCATGAGTGAGTAAGAGACAGCTGTGACATGCTCCATTACTCATTGCACAAAGATAGTAGGAAATCCCAGGTCAACTAGTATTTGCTTAAGATACATCCAATCCAATGTGTCATATGCTTTCCTCAGATCCACCTTCAAGACACATCTAGGGAAAAAAGCTTTCCTAGAATAGCCTTTGAAGATTTCATGACTGAGTATGATGTTCTCTAGTATGCTTCTGCCCTCAATGAATGCAGATTGGGCTTGCCCTACCAAGTCACCTATCACATCTTTCATCCTACTAGTGATGACTTTGGAAATAATCTTGTACAGTGTGGTGCAGCAGGCTATAGGTCTGTAGTCCTTCACAGTTGTTGGTGTTTTGTCCTTGGGAATTAGAGCTATGGCAGTAGTATTGAGCATAGGAGGTAATCTTCAAGTATTGAAGAATTCCTTCACAGCAGCAAAGATGTCCTCCTTAACTATGTCCCGGTGTTTGGTAAAAAATTCAATCGGAAACCCATCCACTCCAGGTGCTTTGTCCTTAGGCATCTCCTTGATAGCTTCAACAATCTCCTCCATAGTAATCTCCTGGATCAGCAGTGTTTGTTGAAGTCTTGATAAGCATTTATCTTCCCTTATAATAGCAGTGTTAGCAAGTGGTAGTTCTCTTTCACAATTTCCCATTAGTGATTGAAAGACAGCAATGAACTCTTGTTCAACATCTTCTGGTTCTGTTAGCTTTAGTCCTGTGTCTGTATAGATAGAAGAAATGTTGCTTTGGGAGGCTCTGATCTTCCACTGGGCATGAAAATACTTGGTGTTGGCATCTCCACAAGTAATCCAACATGCTTTGGACTTTTGTCTCATGACTTGCTCCTCTACAGAACTCCAATAGGCAATGTCTTGTAGGGCTGTTTTCTCTGCATAAAAAAGAACCTGTGATTAAAGACTAGTCTGCAGCTGACTGTGGATGATGTCCAGTGATTCTCTAGCCTGCACCAGTTTCTGTTTGTATGTGGCCATGTAAGCATTTAAGTCTTTTAGTTGCTGCTTTAAGCATTTTAGTTTCCTCCAGATTTGCTGTAAGGGAGATCCATTGTATTCATGCCTCCAGGTATTCTGCACAATGCTTTGAAAGTGGGGAAGTTCCATGATGTGAGTATATAGTCTGAATGGCTTTGGGTGTATCAGCTTAAAGCCACCACATTTGATGAGGATAGGGGGGTGGTCTGACACAGAGGGATTCATGAAATCAGCTTCTACATGACCATACTGCTGTAGCCATTAAAAATTGTCAAATGCCCAGTCAATTTTGCTGTACACCCTAGTTGCAGTTCCCTGTTTGTTAGACCAAGTAAAATGCCATCCGGTAGCTCTAAGGGGGGAAAGCTGCAGGTCATTTATAACTGTCTTAAATCCTTTTATTTCAGCTTTTGTGATAGGTGATCCAATTCTGTCATCAGGGTTTAAAAAATTGTTGAAGTCACCACTCAATAACCAGATATCCTGGCTAGGAATAGGAATACTCCTCAAATCTATCCACAGCAGCTCTCTAAGGCTAGCATTATTTTGAGCATAGATGATACTGGCATGCATCTTGACATGGCTGAAGGAATCTTCTATGTAGCAATGAATAATTTGATTAGTTACAAGAGAAATTTGTACCTGAATATGAGGCTTCCAAATCAACCATATTCTACCATTCACAGCCTTTGAGTAGTTGCAATAAACATTCCAAACAAATTCTCTCTTGGATTTTCTTAGCTTTATGTTCTTTAACTCTTGTTTCTAAACATCCCATAACATCAACTTTATTAGCAGCAAGAAAGTTTTTCAGTTCTTTCTGCTTATGGGCTAGATTTAGCCCTCTTATATTCCAAGTGACTAGGATCATTTAAGGATATAAGAGGGCCCTGGGTCACTCTGTTGACCTTTTCTACCAGAGTCGAGCACATCAACAGCAGCCTTACCCTTATTGCATTCATCAATCTCCCTGCAAAGTTGTTCAATGTCAGTATCAAGATTGTTAGTGTTCTGTTGAGTCACATGCTGGGTAGGCATCATCTGAGTGGTATTGACCATCAGTTCAGCAGGTGGTCTGCTAGGTTCAGCTTCCTCTGAGATCATATCCTGTGGAGCAGCAACTTGTGCCTTCTTAACATGCCATTCTTGCTTTTTAGGATATCTTTTCCTTCTAGGCTCTTGTCTCTTTTTCAGTCCCCCTTCCAGTTTTTCTCCTTCTCAGTCTGTGGTTTGGTATTGTACCAGCAGTCCATAGCATCATGACCAAACTTCAGACAATGGTTACAGAACAGGGGTTTCCAGACATATTCAATCTGTTGAACCTTAAGACCAAATGGAGTTTCAATATCAGTCTGGTTAGGGAGAGGTTGGGCAGCATCAACCTCCACAAGAACTCGAGCATAAGAGATCTTTTCACAATGGGCAGTGAATTTATCAGTATACAAGGGATTTTCCACGGCACTAGCCATCTTGCTCAGTGCATCAGTAGACTAATAACCCACAGGTAGTCCAGGGAATCTTATCCATACAGGAATGGTGCTAACAATGTCACTTTGAAAGGAGAAATCAATCTCCCAAGGTCTCAGAACCAGAGGTTTGTTCCTGTAAGAGTAGGGACCCGATTGGATAACTTGATCTCTGTCCGCAATCGAATTGAATCGGAATATGCAGTACCCCTCAGAGTGGATTAGAATCTGAGGTTTTGATACAAAATTCCAACATGCATAACAAAATTATCCATCGCCTTCTCATACGGAGCCTCTCCAATGACATACCCGATTAATGAGGTTTTCCAGTATTCAGCTTGGGATTGGAAATCATCCTCACTTAACTTTACTATCTTCTTACCCTCTCTATCAGTGGGAGGCATAAATGATAATGGTTTACCCATCTGTGCATTCTGATTCCCCTGCACAACCTCAACTGCTGTAGGGCGGGAGACTTCCGCTTTGCTTATCTCAGAAAATTGTAGTCGTCGGACAGCTTGACTATCAACCCCATCTGATTTGGACATCGGACTCTGCATGTGGACATATGCACATTCGGCGTCATGAATCGCATCAATTGCTTGAAATTTCAGGGGAAGAAAGCTTCCAAAAGTCAGTGGTTCTCGAGCTTTGGCAGCTCCATGGTCAGGTGTAACGGTTTGGTTGTCGTCGGCAGGCACGTTTCTCCGGCGGCGAGCCATCTCCGGGCACAATGGCAAGCTTTGCTAATGTGTGCTGAGAGAGCCTAGGTTTCTGTTAACGTGCCCCCTTTACTGTTTTGGAAATTGTAAAATGGGTCCTTCAACATAATTGTTCTCTAAATCTAAGCCGAAATTACAGTGGATGAATCTCTTTGAAATTACCGTTTCTATTTTGACCTTATTAAGAAAATTTTAAAAATAAACCTTGCATTAGAACTTTAGAGCACATTAATTTGAATTTTAAAGCACATTGGTCACAATTTTGAAGCACAAAGAATCCTGCTTTTAGCCATGACGCGAAAAGTTGTGGTGATCGTTCAGAATATCATCATAACTTGTAAAATTATGGTAACCATTATGGCGACCGTCAACGAATCGTCATAAGACGTGCCCAAGAAATTTTGACCAACATGGTTCAAAATTTTGATTGGAGACTATTTTTCCTATAGCTTTTTACCGGGATTAAAATTTAAATGGTGGCACCAAATTATCATATTTGTGCTACTCGCTTACTCAAAAGAACTCTTTTTCTTTTATAATGATCGTGTCAGGCCAAGTATCAGTACACGTGTAAATGTACCGAATAACTTTTGTCAACCAAAGCTCAAAAGAACATTCAGTTTTTTATAACGTATTGATTATATATAATATAAGGTAGTTGGATTGGTTTTGATTTAGGTTTCAAAAAACCGCTAAAGATTAATTATGGGATAATATGTTTGGAACAATTTCTGAGAAAGTAATTTTAGTGAATTTTTATGTAACTTTTACGTGAAAATCTACTATTGAATTGTTTCTTTTTCTTTTTGAAAACAATCTATATGATTTACGAAAAGTTATCTAAAGACTAAAGACATTGAGTATTCTTTGAGTATAAATGAACCAAGTGGAGGAATACGATCATGGCCTTTAAAATTAAAGACTGGAGCTAATCTGGATATTTAATTACTGGGGTCCTTGAGGTGGGTTATTAAGAGGTATTAATTTAAGTAATAAATTATAAGATGGAGCTTTAAAATCAAAAATAAGAAAAAGGTTTGGAGGCTTAACATGAAGCCACGTGTAATAGGAAGACTGGGATCCCTAGAAGGAGCTAAATATAATTAAAATAGATAACGGTAGGGGTAGAAAGTGTCGAATAGTATAACAAAGGATACCTATAATTTTCTGTTTCTTATTTGGATACCAACAAAATTGAGACCAAGAGAATATATAAAATGAACTGACAAGCTCTTTATCCATATACCAAATCACAACATCATTTCACATACAACTCTATATAAAAATATATAATTTGAAATTGACTCTTAACATGAACTGCTTGCTTTTTCATACCAACAATGACAGAATATTTGAGATTGACTCAGATAAAGGGATAGAAACAAAAATAATCAAAAGGAAATACAAATGAGAAGCATATTATATGCAATCAATAGACGCGGTGCTGCTCTCAAAATGAAAGTTTGTATATTTCTTCTGTTTCTCTTTCTCGGAATGCTGTATTTAGAAGCATTTTCTGTGAACAATTGAAGGTCCAGATTCATCATACTCTGCCTTAGCGATCCACATCTGTAATCGGGAAAAAATATCCATAGTTAAATCTTTACGTGCCGCCTTGACAAATGTTCATCGCATTCAGTTTAAAGAGTTAAGTATTTAGCATAAACTACTGCTCGGCATTTGTTCTCAGATAACTGGCATTTTTTCTCTTAAGTTATTATTGACAATGGTGTGATGAGATAGTGGTTAAACTTTAAGATTTGCATGCAAATATGAAATGAAGCAGAATGCAAGAAGTAAAGAGATCTTGATTTCGCATACCTGCTGGAATGTGCTGAGAGAGGCCAAAATAGATCCTCCAATCCAAACACTATACTTCCGCTCAGGTGGGGCGACAACCTTGATCTTCATGCTACTTGGAGCTAATGCAGTAATTTCCTTGCTCATCCTATCAGCAATGCCCGGGAACATGGTGGTACCACCACTGAGGACAATGTTTCCGTACAGATCCTTTCTGATGTCAACGTCACACTTCATGATGGAATTGTATGTGGTTTCATGAATGCCAGCAGCTTCCATTCCGATCATTGATGGTTGGAACAGAACTTCTGGGCAGCGGAATCTCTCAGCACCAATGGTGATGACTTGTCCATCAGGCAGCTCGTAGCTCTTCTCCACGGATGAGCTGGTCTTTGCTGTTTCAAGTTCTTGTTCATAGTCAAGAGCAATGTAAGCCAACTTCTCCTTCACATCCCTAACAATTTCCCGCTCGGCCGTGGTGGTAAAAGAGTAGCCTCTTTCTGTGAGAATCTTCATGAGGTGATCTGTGAGATCACGCCCTGCCAGATCAAGACGCAGGATTGCGTGTGGGAGAGCATAACCTTCATAGATGGGAACTGTGTGGCTGACACCATCACCAGAGTCCAGCACAATACCTGGCATAAAAAAGCACAGGATTCAACATAATGTTTGGACCAAAAAATCATACTCAAACTTCACTAAAAGAGCTGGATTTCAAGCACTACATACACATATTTAAAAGTGGTTGTCTGAAGACAACGCTTACCAGTTGTACGTCCACTGGCATAGAGGGAAAGAACAGCCTGAATGGCGACATACATGGCAGGGGCATTGAAGGTCTCAAACATGATCTGAGTCATCTTTTCTCGATTGGCCTTTGGATTAAGAGGAGCTTCTGTGAGGAGAACAGGGTGTTCTTCTGGAGCCACACGAAGTTCATTGTAGAAGGTGTGATGCCAAATTTTCTCCATATCATCCCAATTGCTAACAATTCCGTGTTCAATTGGATACTTCAAAGTCAAAATACCCCTTTTGGATTGAGCCTCATCCCCAACATAAGCATCCTTCTGGCCCATGCCAACCATCACACCAGTGTGACGAGGGCGTCCAACAATGCTGGGGAACACAGCTCTTGGAGCATCATCTCCGGCGAATCCAGCCTAACAATTTTAGGCCACGATTAGTGAGCAGTCAGATCAAATAAGGGCAATGTTGTATTCAATGTCACCAAAACATTCAGTAGAGACGAGTGAAATATTATAGTTACCTTAACCATTCCAGTTCCATTATCACAGACAAGAGGCTGAATTTCCTCACCTTCTGCCATCTTTTATGTGCTCTGGAAATTAAAAAGACTATATTTATGCTACTAAACTGAAAACATATAAATATCTCGTATAATATAGAAGATCAAACACCACAATAAGTGAAAAATCCTTATACACAAAACAATAGCAACAAATAGGGGTAATTTGTTTCTTTCATCTATGACAGACAAACTGGTTCTGCAACTATTATTCCTAAACAATTAGACAGAAATTGCATTAAATCATATGAATCTGATCAGTTTAATTGCACAAGTTCTGTGGCTAAATAAGGAAATCAAATTCACATGCATCGACTTGATGCCTAAGCCTGAGATCATGTAAGGCTTTGAAAATAACCTCATATAATCATCTCACATAAACTCGGATACATGCACATATATTTTTGAAAAACAAATGATATGGATTGTGCCTATCCATAGATGATTTGTGTTTTGTGATTTGTGTTTTAGATTGTGTCTCCCTTATGGTAGTTATTTATAGTAGTTAATGTATGATATTATTGCATGTTATTTTATTTATGGTTCTTATGTTTAGATAATTATTTACGCTATTTCTGCTGGACTTACTAATGCTCTTTTGTTTTTGTTTTTGCCTTTCCTTCACTGAGCCGAGGATCGATTGGAAACAGCCTCTCTGCCTTTTCGGGTAGGGGTAAGGCTCGTCTACATATTACCCTCCCCAGACCCCACTTTGTAGGACTATACTGGGTAGTTGTTGTAAATGATATTGACGCATATCCAACGTAAATCAGATCTTTCCATCAAACTCATACTTTCTTTTTTGATGTGAAAGTAGTCTCATTTGGATAATAAAAACCAACAGAATTGCCATTTGAGGTGCATGCTTAATCAACTGCAAATCTTTGAATAACCAGGCACGGGTCAATCCTCAAAGACGATATTTTTCTTATACACAATCAGATATTGAGAAGATGGAACAACAGATTGAAAGGAACTAGATCTACCAAAAAGAAAGAAAATAAAAACCAAAGTGAAAGGGCTTTTGACATTTTCTTTTTTTTTTTCCACCCGGTGTCCTATACGAGCTTTTGGCCCAGACTAATTCGGATTCGCGCTGCATATGCACTCCTACTAGGATTTTTTTTCCATTTTCAAGATGCGAACCCACAATCTCTAGTAAAGGGTGGAGGGGCCGGACTAATCTAGATTCGTACCGTATAAGCGCTCCTATCAGGAGTTTTTTTTTGCATTCCAGACTCGAACCCGAGACCCTCTGTTAAGGAGGGGGGAATTCAGTCCATCCACAACCTTCAGTGGTAGCTTTTGGCATTTCACTCAAATGGAAAACACCCAATTGCAGATCCAAAATCTACCTTCAGCAGATTAAACTATTATCCATTCCCAGCACAACAAATGAATAAAAAAAGGAAAGATGAAAATCACATACTCCACCAACTTAATGATAAATCCAAAGAGAGTACACCCAGAAAAAATTTCTCCAAATTATCAAGCTTTATTGAGGAATTTCCAAAAATTTGAATTGAAAACGAAAAAAAAAACAAAGATTCCAAGGTAAAGTTTGTACCTTTAATGGATTTTCCAATATGGTTATTGCTGGTGATGGCCTATTGTGCTAGCCGCGTTCTTGTTTAGAAAGGGGACAAGTATAACTCCTCTAAACAGCAAATAAATATGAGCTTAAATGAGCCTCAAATTCAATTCCTGTTGAGGAGGAGTTCGTTGGTTATCATTATATCACAACTGAGTGGACCTCATGACAGCATCATTTTCATGGTGGATATAGCTGTCGCACTTTTGTATTTCTTTAGTTTTAGACGGATTTACCCCTAACCTTTTCATGAACTCCAATAATTAATAGTAATTCATTTTGGAAGGTTAACCTCATCCAAAAATATATATCTTTTTAATTATCCGTCATTGTTGTCACAAGTTGTATTTATTCTGTTAATGTGCAGGCCTTAACCTGCCTCTTATCTCAAATTAATTAATAATTTGAATAGCAACTTAATCTTATATATATTTACTCTACATTATCAGATATAGAAATCCAATAGCCTTTTTCGACTTTTCCTTTTTCTCCTATTTATGGACTCACCTATCCCGATAAACTCTAAAATAATCTCACAAAGAACAAGGTTTAAGGAAATTAACTTCGCACAAGATATGACAGTAAAGTATCAATCCAAGAAGATAAATTGAATGAAATTTCGATTAACTTTATACCCTTAAAAAAGTGAATTACACTGATGTAAAATTCAAATTTCTTTAGTTAATCTTGTTGTGATACTATATATGTATCACCGATTAATGTTAATATATCACAAAATACTCCAAATTATGTATAAACATAGCCTTTCATTCCCAGTAGAGATTCTTCGGAGTTTTCCTAATTTCAGGTCTCCGTCGTGTCCTCGTGATTTTTGATGCTAATAGGGCATCTTTTTATTCGACATTGGTGTCCAAATTTACGAAAAAAAAAAGCTTCCAATTAGTGTAGACCAAAGGGCAAATTTGACATGTGAGAGGAGCCCTTAGCAACTCTTTTCCAAGTACTATACTTTTTTTCTAGCTCTCGTAATTTTAATTAGTTTTTCATTTTATGTCTGATAGTCACATCGGGGCACGACTAATTTCAAGGGAGATTAGCATAAATAAGATTATTATGTGTTGTCGTTTACATCTTGATCCCAGTAAGAAAAGCCTTGGAAAATAGTCTTCATCCAGAATTTTAAAAAGTCCTCCCGGCCGCATTCATCAAAATTTTTTATATGGTGATTATCAAGATTTGTCACGAAACAGGCAATTGTAAAAAGATTATGGCGATCACAGGCATGGGGAGCAAGGGTGTGGGATGCAGGTTTGACCGGATCCAATAATTTTTATTGAAATCCTATATTAATTTTAAAAAATATATTGAATATATAGATTAATTTAAAACTCATTAATTTAACAAAAAATTACAAAAATTCTGGTTCTGCTTCTAACCATACGAGCACTTTCAAAATTTTTGATCGGAGACCATTTTTTCCAGATTTTTCTATAAGGTCAAAATTTAAATAATGGTGCTAAAAAGGTCCATTCAACGTAATTTTCTATAATTTGAATTTACGGCACATAAGGCTCATTAAAGTAAGAAGTTTCCGATTATTATAAATCTTATTTCAAAGTTAAACCCATTTTTCTTGATTAATACGTAATTAATAAATCATTTTCATTCCACCGTAATATTTGACGGGGATTTTAAACTTTCAACACATCGAGGGGTAGGCGATGATAATAATGACACGTTGTGGGGGAAGAAGAAAAGGAATCAGGAAAGGATGCTTCTCCTATAATTGGTAGTTGGACCCTTTGCCAGCAAAGAATTATCCCCTACCAGGTCCACCACCCAGCAGTCCTCGAGAACCCATGTTGGCCTCTTTCCTCACGTGTGGGGTGGACGTCCACTCACATTAAATTAATCGGAAAGCGGTCATATATGCTCGCGAACTATGTAAATTAAGATAAATATGTCTGTCATTAATAGTTTGATACATATATATTTAATTCGTCTAATACTTAATTATTCATGTCTTTAGTTTAACGAAATTATTATTTTATCTTTCTTAAATAATTAATAATCGGGCCCAATTAAAATCTACTGACCTGATCCGTTAGAATCCGATCCAACCTTATTTGAAAGATATTTTTTGATATATTATTTTTGTTTGATTGAAAAATTATACGATAATCATATTTATTTATTTGAGTAATTCGGTAATCGATTTTCTTTTTGTTATACATCATTTCGTGAAGTAATCCTACTAAAAGTAATAATTGATATTTATTTATTATTTCAATAATATAACAATCAAATTAGTTTGTGCTTTCTTTGATCATTTTACTATCTATTTTTATTTTTCTCACAATTTATTTGTATTTTTCACCAATACAAATATAAATAACTCCATGTTCACTATAACTTAACCTGATGTATCTTTTTTTTTTTGTTTAGATAAATGATCATTATACGGTTGATTATTAGTTTATTAGATTATTTTTTGCATTACAAATTTGATATGAAATAATTAATAAATTGTTAAAATAGTGGTGCTTCTTTTCTATTTTTATTAATTAATTATTTCATAACAAGCACCAATAAAAAATAACTTAGATGGTAAAATGATTGAAGAAAGCACAAACTAATTCGAATATTATATTATTAAAATAATACATAAATATCAATTTGTGTTACTTTTAGTAGGATTACTTCCTGAAATGATGTATAACAAAAAAGAATAAATAAAAATGATTAACACATAATTTCTCAATCAAACAAAAATAATATATCAAAAAATATCTTTGAAATAAGGGTGAGTCGAGTCATAACAGATCAGTTCAGCAGATTTTGTTGGGTCCGGTTATTACTAAGAAATAGAAAATAGTAGTTCCGTTAAACTAAGGGCATGCATGAGCAAGTATTGAACAGATTAGGCATATCTGTGCCAAACTATTAACGACGGATATATTTGTCCGAATTCGCATAGTTCACTGGCCTATATGACCCCTTTTCCGTAAATTAATTAACAAATTAAATCGAATATTATCTATAGTTCTATTTGTTTGTGCCTGTCTTCATAAATAAGACTTTTTATTTTTTTAGGGATTTTTTCCTTCCTATACCATATATGAAACTTATTACCAAATATGTGTATAGTATCTAAATTACCCGCCTAGTCCACATTTGTCCTACAATTTTTGTACCATTTGCTTATTAGAAATTAATAGGGCAGAATCTTCCTTTAATAACGCGCGAAAAATCAGAAAAGAATCTTGGGATTAATTGATTCTACATAAAATTCAAGTTTTGAAACAGAAAGGAGATTTCGCATCTGCATAATTTACTCTTAAACTACAATTTGAAATTTAAAAAAAAAGTACGAACAACTTCAACAAACTGAATTCAAATCTTCGAGATTCAATAACTCAAAATTGCTATATTCTGTTCTTCGTCGTTTTCAGAAATAAAATTGGCGATCATATATCTGTTCTTCATCTTTTTTCCTCTCCACGTAGAAATACAAAAAAACGAAAAAATTTAGAATATTACATCAGCAACAACATGCAATCATGTCCAAAATCGCAATCATGCTACAATTGAATGGGAATTGGGATAACTATGGCAGATTTAGAGATTTTGAAGTTGATGCCGTTGTGGTAGATGAGAATGCAAGCTATAGTATTCTTATTCTACAATTGCAGAACAACTATCGATTGATACTTCAGAAAAAATTGTAGAAATCAAATACATGGTGAACGACAATTGTCCTCAAATGGAGATTAGGAATGATATGGTGGTTCGTTTGTATATGGAGACCAAAAAGGAGAATAAAAACTTAGGTTCATATCCTTTATGTATAAGTGTACGAGATCTCAATATGGAATTGGCAATCACCAACGATAATATAAGTGCAGGTTTGTATAGTTCGAAATTGCATAGAATTATGGTTTTACGGTATTATCTACAAAATTACTATATTTACCTAAAATTAAACTACAAATCAGTTTAATGAAAGAATAAGGCAATTTTTTTTTTGAAATTATCTACAAAGTCACTACATTTATATGACAAAAGAAACTACAATCTATAATTAGAAATTGTTTATTTCAAAATGTTGTCTTCAAATAACACTACAATCTAAGTTTAGAATAAAATCTAGTCAAATAAAATACAAATCAGTTTAATTATGTATGAAGCAGTATTGTTTTTACAAATTTCTACAAATTGTAACAGTTATAGTACAATTTAACTATAATGTCTGATATCCTAAAATGGATGACTACAAAATTTTCACTATATCTACAAATTATCTACAAAAATTCCACAAAATTATAATGACACCGTTTATCTTTATGTTGATGCAGGTTTGTCTGGATCCCTAAAGTTAATTGATATGCCATCCGCTCCAACTATAGAGGAATATCAACATGAAATAATAACATAATCTATGCAAACTGCTATTGAAGAAGGACAAGTGTATCAGGACAAGCAAATTGTAGTTGCTGCAATGAAACACTTTTCCGTGATGCACAAGTTCCAATTTAGAGTTAAAAGATCTAGTCATTGAAGGTATGGAGATATTTGTGGAGAAAAGATCATTAAAAGTAGTGTTTTACTCAAGATATGTGTTTTTAAACATTGTAGATAAATTATAGTTACATTATAGTTAAATTGTAGTTTATGTTACTTTATGTTAAAACAGTCTTTTTGTTGCATCTACATTTATAATTTGTATTAAAAATTGTATTTTTTTGTAGATACTGGCTTGTATGCGTTGGTGAAAACTGTAAATGACACTTCAAGGCAACGTCAATTAATAATTCTGCAATGTTCAAGATGAGGAGTTTCAATCAACAACACACATGGACCTTAATGGACGATACATTCATATAGTGCAAACGTACTGCAGTTGTAGTTGGTAGCATGGTCATGCCATTATATTGCGATCCTAAGTCAGTTTACACACTGAAGGACATACAAACTGATATGTTATCCTAACACGGAGTGAACCTAAGCTACATGAAAGCATGAAGGGAAAAGGAAAAGGCTTTACAGTTATTAAGAGGTCATCCGGCTGACTCCTACAATAAATTACCAAAATATTTTTATATTCTTGAGAAGACGTATCCTGATTCAGTTGTTAAATTAAAGAAAACAACAGATGAATGCTTCTTATTTTGCATTTGTTGCTCTTTGTAAATCAATAAGTGATTGGGAATATTATAGATCAGTAGTAGTGGTTGACGGGACATTCTTAAAGACAGTCTACAGGGGACTTATGCTGATAGCAAGCACAATGGATGCAGCAGGAAAAATTATAGTTAGTTTGTGATTATTTTGTAGGCAGTGTATAAATTGTTGAAACATTGTAGAGTCTTTGTAGATATATTATAGTTTATATGTATTTGTATTTTTATATGCATTTTCAAAGCTTCCATTTAATTAATATTTTATTATAATGTAGGAATAATATTGCCTTTGGCATATGCAGTGGTTGATTCGGAAAACGACGCATCGTGAAAATGGTTTTTTGAGCAATTCAAGAAAGCATATGGTGAAAGAACTTCAACGTGTGTTGTTTTAGATAGAAATGAGAGTATCCTGAAGGCAACATCAATTGTCTATCCGGGAGTGCCACACTACTCTTGCGTATGACATATTTGGACAAATATAAGGGCAAAGTTCAAGAAGGATCATCTACAATTAAAGGAACTGTACTTTGCTATAGCAGGTCATACACTATCGATGAATTTAATGAAAGGATGTCGAAGAATAAAGAGATAGACCCTCGTGTTAAATCATACCTCTATGATATTGGCTATCATAGATGGTCAAGAGTACATGTAATGGTGAATAGAACTTGGACTGTGACATCAAACATAGTAGAGTTGTTGAATGTTATAACAAAATAGGCAAGAGAGCTGCCAATATTGACCTATTAGAGTATATGAGGACACTTCTTGAACGTTGGAAGAAAGAGAAGTTGTTGACGGCAAAGGGTACTTTCACATATCTTGGGTACAAATTCAACGAAGAATTGGAGAAAAACAATATATTATCTCAGAAACTAAGGGTAAGATCTCTTTATTTTGTGCAGAATAATAATATTTTAATGTACAATGTTTCCAGATTGTAGATAAATTGTAGACAAACTGTAGTTACTTTGTAGATGGTAGATAAATTGTAAATATATTTCTTTCTGATTGTTATGTAATTGTAGATAAGGGATTCAACAGATCATATCCATACTGTGATAGATGGTGTGAAGCATTACATTGCGCATCTTGAAAACAAGAAATGTACTGCCGACGCCCCCTTTTTCTAAAGGTGAAATCGGGTTCGGTGACATTTGGGAGGACAACTCGTTCCCTTTTAGGAATTGGGTTTTGGATTTCGAAAGTCACCACCTAATGATTAAGTGCATTAGGACACTATAAAGGTTTTGAGTTTGAAGAAACCAGAGTTCGGGTAAAGGCTATAAATTATCTCGAGGGGAAGGTATTAGGCACCCCCTAAGATCCACTAGTGTGGTTCCCACCCGTGTTATAATTGTTACTTCATGTAATCAAAATATCAATTAATACTCAAATAAAGGGACTTGCACACAACATTGCAAATAAGTTGGAAACCTTTTGAAGGTAAGTAGAGAGGGTAGATTTTTTTAAAATAAATTAAAGACTCGAATAGTTTACAAAAAGCGATGAAAGAAAATAAAGGGAGGGGGTCCTAGGTTTATAATTAATATGGATCATGTCAATGCAATGTCCAGTAATCACTCCTCAGAAGAGGGGCTACGTGAGATATTAGCGTATCGGTCATCATCTCCATATTCTAACCTTCCCACCCGCTAGATATTAAAACACAAAATGGTATCATTACTTATTTCATGCTATTACAGTCGCAATTCTATCAGTCTCGGAGGCATTGAGACTACTAATCCTAAAGGGAAGGGAGTTGGGGGGCTTTTTCAGAGTTTTCAAAAGGATAAAATATAAGCGACAAGCAAAACAAATATAGTTAAAGAGGGAAACGAATATCAATTTGGCTCAGATAAGCCTCCTCATTCAAAACAACAAATCAATTAGCATGTTTTACAAGTACTGGTTTGGTCTGAATTAATTTAAGGCGTAGGAAAGGCTGATTCATCACATATTTCTCAGATGAGGAGTCCGAGTTAGCCTTGTCTGGATGTAGTTTCCAAAGAGTGACATATCTGATTAATTACCTAATGATTTGCCTAGGTGAGGCCTATAAGAATGACATCTATTAAAGAAAATCCACTGATTTTAGAGAAAAGAGATCTGCAGATTTTACGATTGATTTTAGATTCAGAACAAGGCTGGTTTTGTTAATTTAGTCATATTGGCATGGTCTCTAAGTGTCATTGATTTTAACAGTTGTAAGAGTCCTGTAGACATGATTTCTAAATGAATTGATTATTATTAGACCTAAAGTTGTTTGCCTAATGGAGGGTATATGCAGAAGTGCAGAAGAACATAGGATCATGATTTATATATGAAAACTTATAGGCATAATTTCAAAGGTGCAAAAATGCAGAACTTATAAGCATGAGTTCTAAAATGCAGAAATGCAGAAGTTATAAGCATGAGTTCTAATAAGCGGAAATGCAGAAGTCACTATAGGCAAGTTTTCTAAATGCAAAAATGCAAAAGTGAAGAAATGGTAAATAACATATAGACAAGTTTTCTAAATGCGAAAATGCAGAAGTATAGAAATTATAAATAATATATAGTTAAGTTTTCTATCCTTGGAATGCATTCATTCCCCGTCCTTTTCCACTTTCCACCCCAATAGTTATTACAAAAATTATTACAGACCGAATGAGTCAGAAAGAAAGAAAAAGTAAAAATTACATCAGAAGCTCCAACTACATCCAAATAGGCTAATTCAGACTCAAAGTCCAACAATATGAGATAAACCAACTTCTAGGATCAGATATCCAAAAGACCTTCTCATATTTGGAGTGTGTCAAAGTTCCCAAGAGTCTCAGAGGGACTCTGTGCATTGGTTACACCCCAAAACATTTCAGAATCAATAATGTAGTGTAGTATGGAAAAGCCAGCTTTCAGATGTCCAAGTTCAAAGGGAACTCCAGGTCCTAAAGCAAGGCTCAAAAGAGAGGGGCAGAGCTTAAGTTTCTAGGAATAGGTGTAGGTGCACAAAGGGGAAGAGAATCAAGGAAAGACATGGCAAGCTAGTGGTCATACCCAGCAATTGGGATACTGGCACACCCCTGAATAGCCTGCTAGTCAAGCATTGATAGTTAGGATCCATTGTGGATCAAGCCAAGGCCTGGGCAGTAATTAGGATACTGTCAAGCCAAGAGATTAAGTCAACTCATTGAAGGGGATGGGGGTAGAGGATTCATAATAGAAACAGAAGCAAAGAGAGGGTACATGAAGCACGAGTTACAACAGATAAGCAGCAAAGTAAACAAGAAACCTGAAACTGTAAAGTAAACACATAGGGGTGAGGCAAGATATTTAAACAAAAGACATACTAGTTTCAAAGAAAATAAGTAAACAATAGTAGCCTTGAAAGAGCCAAGTTGTAGTTCCAAAAGATCTCAAGCAAAGAAAAATGTTGAAAACTGTATTGCAAGTATATAATTAGAAGAGTTTTTGTTCGTGTGTATGTCAGCATTTTTTTGTGTCTTTGTAAAGAGGAAGACTAGGTCTTTATATAGTTTAGAAAATTGGTAGCACATAGGCAAAGAATGTGCAAATATGGAAATGGAAATCAATTAGTCTCAATTAAGGCAACTGGACTCCTTTGATTAAGGACTCTAGTTCAAACCGCTAGCCAAGACAGAACAAGGAAGAAAATCAGTTTAACAAGGCTGATTAGATTAAGGAAACCACATGGTGCAAAAAAAAAGGTCAAATACATATTGGGTAATTAAGGAAAGTTGAAATAATAGTGTGTTTATAAAGTAAAAATAAGGCATTAGTTTGAAAACCAATCAAGAGGATCCCGGATCCAACAGTGATCACAGGGAGTTAAGGTAGTAAAGGAAAGAATCACATAGACATAGAAATAAGTCAAAATTGGTACAAAATTACAATAGGAATACACAAGATCATGTATTTAAGTAAAACACCACAAGCATGAGATTTTTACACAAGCCAGTAGGGTAAATGAGGTTCAATCGAAAGAAATCAGTGACAAATCACTAGCTTCATTAAAGGGATTTCACAATCAATCACTTGGTTGGTGAAACCTTTTGAAAGAGGAATTCTCTCATATATAAAGCATACAACTCAAATAAAATAAAGAGTCTAATAGTGGATGTTTCAATGTCACCAACAAACAGGATCTCAAGCACAATCACTCATTGTGAGTCTGGAATGCTAGGGTCCCCGAGTGGAACCCTAACTTGCACACAAGCATCAAAAGAAACCCTAAATACTGGGGTTTCAGACAATTGAGATGAGAATGAACGCCACTCGATAGAGGTATTTTCCAAATACTTATGAGAAACAAACAGACACGACACACAGTTAAAGGCATGGAGAACACGTGTTGAGAAAGACTCAGGACTCGGGCAAGTCCAGAAGAAAAAAGTGATACAAACTAGGCAAAAACAGATGAATCAGGCTTAGTAAGAACACAAACATAGTCCAGTAAAGCAAACAACATCAGTGAACACATATAGTAAATGAGTAAGGGAAAACAACAAGGATTAACATGTGAGTACATGAATGACATATAGAGTAGAAAAAAACTAAAAGAACCATACATGCATGTAAAGGAAGTCAGACAATCACACATAAAGAAAGAACACAAAGAACCAGCGAGATGCCTTTGAAAATCTTTCAGAAAACCTAAATCAAAATTAAATGATTTTGAAAAGAGAGTTTTGGGAAAACCCCTTTTAAAACGTTCAATAGAACACAGACGTGTTCCAGATCTAAGAAAATAAGCAAGTAAAGAACCTCAGATAGCTTAGGATTTTAGAGAAAACCCTAGAAATGAGAAGGTCTTTGAAGAAAGTCGGATAATGAGTCGAAGAGACTCATATTGACTTGAACATGGAGGGAAATGGCCGGAGAAGCCATAGATCTGAAAGAAAACCATCAAAATCGGGCTTCAAATCATTGAACAATTTGGGTTTGATGGTTAGAAAGGGCGAGCATAAGTTGTCCATGGCATGAAACGCCATGGATTCCGGTGGAAACATGGTAAAAACAAGTGGGAGATGATTAGGATTTTGGAGTTGGCTAGAGACAGCTTGGGAGATGAAGATTTCAAAGGCGGGGTATCAGATAGAATGGGTTAGGGTTAGAGGGACTTGGGAATTAAAGAAGGAAAGGGCAAATCAGGGCCGTTGATCTTAAAAGGAAAACCGGATGGGTCTGAAAACGGGTCAAGGGATCGGGTTTAAATTTGAAACTGGGTCGTTTAATTAGGGTTAAATTTGGGGGGTTAATTTAGGCTAAAATTGAAATAGAAATGGTCACGTGCTAAATAGCCAATTTTCCCTCTTTTTATTTTATAAAAAATAGTTAAAATGATTTTAAAATAAATTAAAACACTGAAATAATTAATAATATGTCAATATTAATCTAAAAGTACTGGAAATATTTTTACAATTGTAAAATGCTATTAATCGTAATATGGGATATAATTGCAATTATATGCAATTTTAGTTTTAAAAATACCAAATAAATTTGTAAAATTATGCAAAAATCACCTTAGTTATATTTGGTGTAAATATGAGAATGGAAGTAAATTATTCACCAAAATGATAATTTTGGAAATAATTATTGGATTTTGCACTGCTGAAACAGATAATAAATTGATTTTAAAATCCTTAAAAATTAGGAAAAATTTACCAAAACTCTTGGGTATGATTATATATGCATACACATGCTATTTTGAAAGTATTTGAGTATAAAAATTTACATGGAAAAATTAGGTATCAACAGCTGCCCCTCTTTACCCGGGAAGGATGAAAGAAATGTCGGGTAAAGATATGATAGCCAATTTTGACTGAATGAAACGATTTGAGGAATTTTGACCAAGCGCTGGTTCCTGAGCTGCCTACATATCCTTGGTCTTACAGAAATCATGCCATATGTAGTTTAGGATCCGTCGGCGGAACACGCCGGTGGAGATTTCCAAGGAACAGACCCAATTATTTTGAATTGAAAAGGGTGGTTGAAGTCTGATAGGCTGCGGGAACTGGAGCGTGATCACTTCTGTTGAGATAGCCGTTGATAACCGGGGTGCCTAAAAGTGAGTAATACAAACATATATTGTGCAGAAATTAAAACGTGATGTAAGTTCCCGAACCATAAATGCTTTCTTTCTATGGTTAGGATGACATCCTCAGACTATGACGTCCTGGGCTATGAAGCGTATAATAAGGATTTGCAGGTTATGAAATGATGTTCTCGGGCTATGACGATGATGCCTCCGAACCATGATGCTTTTGAATAATGATATGCAAAAGATAAAATGGGGTCCTCAGGCCATGGCATGGCGTTCTCGGGCTACGAAGATGGTGCCTCCGAACAATGATGCATTTGGACAGTTTTGCAATGTTTCAGCCCCTAAAATGCAAAAGGTGGTGATATTTCAGCCGATGCAGAATGTAAAATGAAGTGGCAATATCTCAGCCATGCAAAGTAAGGTGGAGATATTTCAGACATGCAGGATGGAGATAATGCTTAGTCTCGGAAGGCAGAAAGCTAGCCTTATGCAATGCAAAAGATCTAGATGGAGGTAGAGCTTAACCTCGGAAGGCAGAAAAGTAGCCTTATGTAATGTAGAAGGTGAAGATGGAGGTAGAGCTTAGCCTCAGAAGGTAGAAAAGTAGCCTTATGCAATGCAGAAAATGAAGATGGAGGTAGAGCTTAACCTTGGAAGGCAGAAAAGTAGCCTTATGCAATGTAGAAGATGCAGATGGAGACAATTCTTAGTATCAGAAGGCAGAATGGTAGCTTATTCAATGCAGAAGATGTAGACGGAGGTAGAGCTTAATCTCGAAAGGCAGAAAAGTAGTCTTATGCAATGTAGAAGATGCAGATGGAGGTAGATATTAACATCAGAAGGCAGAAAGGTATCCTTATGTAATGCAGAAGATGCAGATGAAGGTAGATCTTAACCTCAAAAGGCAGAAAAGTAGTCTAATACAATGTAGAAGATGCAGATAGAGACAATGCTTAGTCTCGGAAGGCACAAAGGTAGCCTTATGCAAAGAAAAAAAATGCAAATGGAGGTAGAGCATAACCTCGGAAGGCAGAAAGGTAGCCTTATGTATTGCAAAAAGTAAAGGTGAATAGTAATGAAATCTCTAAACTAGTATAGGGAAGTGAATAGCTGATTGCTGTATTGTGGCTGCTGGAGATGTCGCGTACAGATAGTAATTATAAATAGGTGATAATTCTGAGAGTTGTATTCCTAAAAAATTATGAGTGTGTAATCATATCTGATTACTTGCGTCTTGTGTTCCTGCATCTAAAGAAAAATTGTGAGTTTGTACAAAAAGGGGAGGTTAGTTCGTCATCCCATGAACTTTCCTCATCCTGCCCGGCGCTGTGTTTTATTGGGGTAGTGTCACAGACAAAAATATTTTGATAGTAGCCATGCATGATTTAGTAAAAATACATAATTGAAAATAGTTTTCTTTAAGTGAACCAATGATTGCGACGTAGTTCAAGACGTTGCAACCTCTCTCGTGCCGGAATTTTGATGGTCCTCCTCAAAATTCTGCCCAAGTTACTGGGTTGGTGCTTCTGATGGCTTCATGCGACGAATGGCTGAAAATCAACTTCAGAATTTTGAGGGTCCTCCTCAAAAAGCTGCCCTAGTTTCCAATGGCGGGGAAAATGAAAATTTTATTAAATCGTGACCGAACCCATAAGGCTGCCTATGTATCCCCTCTTATACGGGAATCAGGTCAAGCATAGTTCAAAATATCATTAAGTGAATCATAGGTGATTACACATGGTATCATTTGACTGCATCCGAATTGTTCATCTTTGGTCAAACTTCTCCGTCCATTTCTACGAGTGTGAGGGATACTCCGGTTAGAACCGGTGAACCATGTACGGACCTTGCCAGTTGGGAGAGAATTTCCCTTTGCTTCATCTTGATGCGGGAGTATTCTTTTCAATACCAGCTGCTCCAGTGTAAACTTTCTCGACTTGACTCTTTTGTTGAAGGCTCTGGACATTCTGTTCTGATACAATTGACCATGGAAAACTGCATTCATTCTCTTCCCATCTATTAGTGCTAGTTGCTTGTAGAGTCTTTTTACCCATTCTGCATCATCCAATTCTGCTTCCTGTATGATCCTCAAAGAAAGAATCTCCACCTCGACCGGAATGACCGCTTCTGTACCATACACCAACATATAGGGGGTTGCCCTGATTGATATGTGAACTGTGGTACGTGTATCCTAATAAAGCGAATGCTAGCTTCTCATGCCACTGCTTATGCCTTTCTATCATTTTCCTCAGTATTTTCTTGATATTCTTATTGGCTGCTTCTACAGCTCCATTCATCTAAGGTCTGTAAGCTGTTTCAAACTCTTTCTTTTATTTCTTTTAGCTCTTTCCAACTTTGTTTGTTTGTAAACCCTTATGTGAAAACCCCCTCTTATTTGGAGTTTTATTTGTCTAAGTGTTATTTGCATCAAAATTCACAATAATAGTATGGCCGGGAACTACACTAGTAGATTTTGAGGGGTGTCTAACACCTTCCCCTAGAATAATTTCAAGCCCTTACCCTATCTCTGATTACTCAAATCAAAACTCTCTTGGTGTCCTAATGCACTCTAATCATTAGGTGGCAACTTTTCGAATCAAACCCAATTCCCAAAAGGAATGAGTTGTCCTCCCAAATGTCATAAACATGATTTCATGAGAAAAAGGGGGCACGACATACATAAGAAAGACTTCTTTAGGCTGCTGAACAGTATGGAATGGAAGCAGCTCACCGTGGAAGTCTTGAGTCCGCTCAGAGAAGCACACCAGACTAATAGCCAGATACACCTGCCTCAGACCCTATACAATTAAGTGCACAAGTATAGTATGAATACATAAACAATATGTACCTAGTATGTATCCTGTCTAATATTGAAGAAGTAGAGATGAGAGTTCGACTTGATATTTCCTCGGGTCAAAAAGGGTGAGAATAATTTACAATAAGCATGGATAGCACAAGTTATTAGTATTTAATAATCATGGAATACCAGTTCTTTCCAAAGTATTATCATGGATACTCACCTATATCTCAATCAGTTATGAAATTCAGTCCTCAGAGAAATGCTAATTTAAAAAATGTGCAAGTAACATGTGGGACGTACAACACGATCCAACATAAAAGTAAATTTTGCACTGGTGAGGGTCGAACGGCTCGAACCATAGATGCATCTATTATCCCACTCATGAATCACCCATTCAACACAGTCAAATATAATGATAACATATATCTGAGGAGTAGTTATTCATAGGAATACCAAATATTCTATTTAAAATACCAAACAGAAATAGGTTCCTTCAATAGTCTCATTTACCTTAATCAAAATATTTTATATGAATCTAAATTTATCGTCAAGACACAAGAATATTACGTATAGCATGGTTATGGGTCCTAGACTATCCGAACTTAACATAATAGTCGCTATGCACAGACTATCATCACACAGTACGTACATAACACCCACATATAATTTCAGTTATTATGCCTATGGGGATAATTTCCTCTTACAATGATAGAAAGGAGACTCACCTAACTCCAAAGTGCACTCCCAATACTGATAATGAGTACAAGCCCTCAATTCGGAGCCGAACGATCCCAAATTAGTTAAACAAAGTAAGAAGTAGAAAATATAGACTTACGAGATTGAATTCTAGCTATTTAATCAATTTCTCAATCATTAATACAAGTTTCCTAAAATCCGACATCGGGCCCGCGTGCCCGGATTATGAGATTTCTAGAAGGACGTTGTTCTATACAACCTAAGGATCAATAATATATGATTTCTAGTTTATTGCATAATAAATTTTGTGGTTAAATCTAACTTCTATTAAAACCCTAGGGTTTTTCTATAACCCCATGATTTCACTTTAATTCTAGTGTTTAATCTACCTAAGACAGAATTAGTAAACTAGAAATAAGTAGAACACCCTTACCTCAATATTCTAGGTGAAGATTTCCTCTCAAGAGCTCTAAAATCGCCAACGGAAGAGTGAAAATGTGAAACAAATGACTTAAAATCCATATTAAATGAACCTCACTACTTCAGCGATATCCTCATCTGCGCTCAGGGGACCGCATCTGGTGTTATAACCCATATCCACACACATTAGTTCAATCCATATGTCACGTAACATAAATCCAAGAAGGAATTATCTTTGATATGATAAGAAGATAGTTCTATTGGTCTTAAGTGATAAGAAGGTGTATAAGGGTGATTAACAAGTATTAGAAGTTAAACGAATCAAGGATGTTGTAACTCGTATATTCAGGTAAACCTAGAGGTGCTCAATACAATAAATAGGTCATGTACTAAGGTATTTGAATAATATAATATCTATATCATAATTCTTGAAGTCCAACGAGTTATGAGACAAAAGTCGACAAAAGTTGTCACAACTTAGGTTCATAATTTTACATAAACATTAGGTCAAATGTTACTAGGATATTCTCCCAATTTACTTAGAATTATGGGCTGATCTACCTATAAAATTGCATATCTATGAGTCTAGTTTCCAACTCATTAAACCGTTCATCAATACGATCTTGGAGTAGAGAGATATTCGCGTTTTCACGAGACAACGGCAAGCACCTCTCTACGGGGCCCACTTAGGCGGTTTAAGGCTTTTGGATATATATATATATATATATATATATATATATATATATATATATATATATATATATATATATATATATATATATATATATATATATATATATATATATATATATGATGCCTCCAACCCGTTTTAAGTCATTTCGTTTCACTATATTTAGACATTCAAACCCTAGGAACACCTCTAAAAGTTCTCTCAAGATTCAAGACCCAAACAAAGGGTAAACAACACAAATCAAGTGTCAGGAATACCGTGGCGCTAGTAATTTTCTTGTTCTTCTTGTTGGGCCTCATTTTTCTGTTGTTCCAGCTCATGTGGAAGGTTTTTTTTCAAGGTTTTATGTTCTGTAGATACTCCCTAAACTTCTTAATATCACTCCTAGGATATATTAATCCTTCTAAAGTGATTCTAGTACCGAAAAACCCTAATTGATTGCAAGTTTCGCTTCCTTGTTGTTGTTGCAGCATTGGAGGGATATTTCATGGAAAATTAATGTCAAATTGGAGTTTTTATTTTTGTCTAAAGTTAAGGAACCTCTTACTCTATTTTTATTTGAGATTATCTAAGTTGTGGCTAAGTCATTGAAGCTAGAACTTGTGAAATATATATCGAAAGGCTTGGTAGTAATGTTATCAGTTGGTGGACTATTTTGGGAGGTTCAATATGATTAATATTAATGTGTTTGTGCGGTTTGGTGATTTCTTTCACTTGTGGGAAGTCATATATATAGGGGATATGTTGTTCGTTTCATCGTATAATAGGTTGTGGTTGGTACATAATAGTTACGATGCTTAAATGTTTATGTTAGTGTCATTTCTCCAATTGTAGACTAAGGAGTCGTGAGTGGTGACATTTTCATAGCTTGAGGTTTGGTAGTATATACAACATATGTAAGGCTATCCCTTCCCTTCTTTTTCACAATTCTGATTGTACACAATGTAATGAACTATCTTCTGAAGATACTCTACTCTTAGAAGATAGCAGTACTTACATTGTTTCCCCTCTTCTGAAATATTTGATGTTAATGTTGATTCTCTTATTCTTTTGTTATCAATGTTGTTGGTACTTCCTGATTCTTATAAGGTTAATAGGGAAGAGTTATTCCAAATATCATGTATAGAGGATACCGACCTTACGTCACTCCGAAAGGTTTAGAACGTGATTCCATGAGTCGAGCATGCATTATATATATGTATCTATATTACTCTACCAAACCGCGCAATAGTCGGCCGGTATGACACATATTATGAAACCACTGATCTGTTGGGTTTTACCGAGCTCCACGTGGCTGGGTACGATTCTACCAAGCCATATAATGGTCGGGTATATTTTTACTAAGCCTATTACGGCCGGGTCAGATATGATGATGATGATACCTACAGGGGCACTTAAAAGGTTATGTATTTATACATATGTATCATGTATTTCATGTTAGTAGCCCTCAAAGTTACTCTGATGTTACATGTTGTATATTCTATATCCTTGCTTACATTACTGTTTGTATTTGTGGTTCCCTTCCTTACATACTCAGTACTTTATTTGTACTGAAGTCCTTTTATCTGTGGACACTGCATGTCGTGTTGCAGGTCCTAATAGACAGGTAGGTGCAGCTCCCCCACCACAGTAGGCTGTCCAATTAAGTGATTGGTGAGATCCTTTCTCTGAACTTGCCCTGGTCTTGGTATGCATTTCTATTATAGACATTATAGGTATGTCGGGGCCCTGTTCCGGCTATGTGACAACACTTATGTTCCTTTAGAGGCTCATAAATAGGTATCGACTCATGTATAGTTTGGTATGCCTTGTCGGCTAGTTTTTGTTGTATAGTCTTTCATGGTAGCATGGTAGCTCGTACCTTTTATATAGTTTCTTGATTGTCTGGTAATCCCATGTTATGTATGATCATGCCATCATATTTTATTTTTAGTTTTCCATGATCCATGTCTACCATTTATATTGATCTTGTCAGCTCCAAAAGATAATAAAGAAGGTTAGATAAAATGTTGGTTGGTGCTCCGCAAGTATGATCGGGTGCTAGTCATGGCCCTGCAGTTTGGGTCGTGAGAAACTTAGTATCATAGCAAGTCTGTCTTAGGGATTGTCTATGATCCATTTCTAGTAGATTCTTGATATGGATATGTAGTGCGCCACATTTATAATTAGGAGGCTACATAAAATCTAGGGTTGTTACCTTCTTCCTAAATCTAGATCGTGCGTAGAGTTAAGTCGTAAGTGTTCGTCTCTAGTATTCACCTTATTTTCTTTCAGTGATGCTTTTGACTAGGAAGAAAACAATTAGTAGACGGCTTGATACAGATGCGGGAGAGGGTACTAGTCAGGTGCCCCAAGCCAGAGCAGGCCAAAGTGAGGCTTAGAGTGAGATGTCATTTCACGCCTCATCTATTTTGTCTCCTCCAGAGGATATTAGGAGGCACCCAACACCTCCAGTTCCTCCGTATGGCAGTGCAGACCAGGATATGTGGAGCGCTTTGCAGATATTGACTAGCTTGCTAGCTGCTCAAGCTCACATGCAGAATACAGGTGCTGCTGATAAACCAGTTAGTACGAGAGTTTGTGATTCTTCTTAATTTTGACCCTCCAGTGTTTACCGTATCAAACCCCAAGGAGGAACAGTAGGCTTTTATTGATACAGAGGCAATAGAATTAGCTTCTTATCAACTACGGGATTTAGCAGTTCTATAGTCTAATAGTTAGGAGAGATCTAGGGGTGCGAACGCTCCTCTAGCTGCATGGAAGGAATTTTTGGAGGCCCTTCTTTGTTACTACTTGCCAGTTGAGTTATGACGAGCTAGATCTAATAAGTTCTTGAACCTTAGACAAGGTAATATGAGTGTGCGAGAGAACAGTGTGCAGTTTGATTCTTTAGCAAGGTATGCTCCTCATATTGTGGCCGAGATGAGTGATAGGGTGCATTTGTTCGTGAATGGGTTGGGACCGTATCTGATAAATGAGTGCACGATAGCCTCCTTGGTAGATAGCATGGATATTTCCCATATTCAGGCTTATGCCCAGACCCTAGAGTATCCTAAGTACCACCAAAGGGCAGATAGGGAACATGATAGGGGCCAGCATAAGAGGACGATATTTGCAAGGTATTTTTATGACTTTAGAGGTAGCGTTAGGCCCCAGTCTTCGAGGAGTTTGACGCCACCTGTAGCTAGTGGTCCTCCATAGCTTTAGAGGCCTCGATATGATCGATTTACCTTTCTAGTCCAGGCCATAGTTCACGAGCATCAGGCTCGCAACATCACAGGGATACTACTCAGACGAGACCCACAACACCATGTTGTGATCAGTGCGGCAAGGACCACTTTGGACTATGCCGTTCAAGGTTCTGATGCATGTGATTCTTGTGGGCAGCATGGCCATATGATGCGGGATTGTCCTAATAGAGGAGGTAATGGTATGGCTCACCGGATTTGATCTCTGTCTGGTTCTTCCTCATCAATTCGACCTCTAGTATGGGGTTTTCAGCAGTCAACAGGCCGTGGGAGAGGTAGAAGTGCAATGCTAAGCTAGAGTAGTGCTCAAAATTTAACCTATTCTCTAGTAGGTCGACAGGATCTTGAGTCATCTTCAGATGTTGTTACATGTATATTTTCTGTGTTTTCTTATGATGTCTATGCACTGATTGATCCGGGGTCTACATTATCGTATGTTACACCCTTTGTGGCTAATAAGTTTGGCATTGAACCTGAATTGATAAGTAAACCCTAGTAGTATCTATTCCAATAGGAGATTCTGTGATTGCTAGAAGGGTATATAGAGGATGCGCTGTGATGATTTGTTGTCGTCAAACCTCAGAAAATTAATTTGAGTTAGAAATGGTTGATTTTGATGTGATAATGGGAATAGACTGGTTTGCCTCATTCTATGCAAATGTTTACTGTCGTATAAAGATGTTTAGGTTTCAATTTCTTTGTGAACCAATCATTGAATGGGTGGGAGACATTGCTACACTGAAAGGTAGGTTTATTTCCTATCTTAAGCCAAGAAAAATGATCTCAAAACTTTACATTTATCATATCGTTCATGTTAGGGATGTGGAGCCGAAGCCACCTACTCTATAATCAATCCTCGTGGTAAATGAATGTCTAGATGTTTTCCTAGATGAACTCCCAGACCTTCCTCCTAAAAGGGAGATTGAGTTTAGCATTGATATGTTGCATGACACTCAACTGATCTTTATCCATCCATACAGAATGGCCCCGGCAAAGTTACGACAGTTGAAGGAGAAGTTGAACGACTTGCTGGATAAGGGCTTCATTAGGCCTAGCACTACACCTTGGGATGCGCCAGTCCTATTCGTGCGGAAGAAATACGGGTCATTACAGATGTGCATCAAGTATCGGCAGTTGAATAAGTTTACTATAAAGAACAAGTATCCACTTCAAAGAATTGACGACATGTTTGACAAACTCCAAGGAGCCAAGTATTTCTCCAAGATTGACTTACGTTTAGGGTATCATCAGGTAAGGGATAAGGAAAAGGATATTCCATGATGGCCTTCCGGAGAAGATATAGGCATTTTGAGTTCTTGGTGATGTCGTTCTGGCTAACAAACGGCCCAGCTGCTTTTACGGATCTCATTAATACTGTATTCAGACCCTATTTTGATGTGTTCCTTATTGTATTCATTGATGACATTCAGGTGTATTCTCGTTCGGAGGCGAAACATGCAGGCCACTTGTAGATAGTATTAGACACGCTTCAGGATCATAAGTTATATGCTAAGCACTCCAAATATGAATTCCAGCTAAACTCAGTAGCATTCCTTGGCCATGTGATACCTGACGAGGGTATTTGCGTTGACACTCATAAGATTGATGCAGTAAAGAATTGGCTGAGACCTAAAACACCATTAGAAGTTCGCAGCTTCTTGGGGCTAGCAGGATATTATAGGTGGTTTGTAGAAGGGTTTTCCTCTATATTAGCACCATTGACTAAGTTAACACAAAAAGCTACCAAGTCCCGGTGGTCCAACAGTTTTGAACGTAGTTTTCAGGAGCTGAAGAATCGATTGACATTCACACCAGTGCTCACTCTCCCTTAAGGAACAGAAGGTTACGTGGTATATTATAATGCCTCAGGTATAGGTTTGCGGTGCATATTGATGTAGTGTGGGAAGGTGATTGCTTATACATTAAGAATATTGAAGAATCATGAAAAGAATTATCCAACCCAGTATTTGGAATTGGCTACAATAATATGTACTTTGAAGATATGGAGGCACTACTTGTATGGAATCCATGTTGACATCTACACAGATCACAAGAGTTTACAATACATATTCAAGTAGAAAGAGTTGAATTTGAGGAAGCGTAGATGGCTTGAATTGTTGAAAGACTACGACGTTGAGATATTGTTTCATCTCGGTAAAGCCGATGTTGTGGCAGACGCTCTCAGATTTGAGTCAATGGGAAGCTTAGTACATATTGAGGCAGGTTGATGGGGGTTGACTAAAGAGCTTTATCAGCTAGCCAATATGAGAAAATCAGATTATTAGACTCTGATAACGAAGTTGTTACTGTACATAATACATCAGAATCATCTTTGGTAGTCGAGGTAAAAGCACTGCAATATAAAGATCTTATATTAGTACGTCTGAGAGAGAGAATTCAGCACTGTAATATTATGGATTTTGAGATCGAAGGAGATGGGGCACTGAGATAGTAGGGCTGATTATGTGTGCCTAATATTGGAGAGTTGCGAGAAAAGATTATGAATGAGATTCATCAATCTCGATATTCCATCCATCTTGGCTCGACAAAGATGTATCATGATGTCAAGGAGCAATATTGGTGCGATAACATGAAGAAGTCTATTGCAGAATTTGTATCCTGATGACCCAATTTTCAACAAGTAAACATAGAACATCGGAAACCCGGTGGATTGATTCAGAATATAGAGATTCTGACCTAGAAATGTGAGGTGATTAATATGGACTTCGTTATTAGATTACCTCGCTCTTATCATAAGTTTGACTCCATCTGGGTGATTGCTGATTGACTTACAAAATGTGCCCATTTTTTGCCAGTTAGGACAACTTACACGGCTAAAGATTATGCGAAGTTGTATATCGAGAAGATTGTTAGGCTTCAAGTTGTGCTGGTATCTTTATATCATACCTAGGAGTTCAATTTACGGCTAATGTTTAGAGGCCTTTTCAAGATGGTTTAGGCACACAAGTAAATCTCAGCATTGCATTTCATCCACAGACTAACGGACAAGCTGAACGTACCATTCGGACACTTGAAGATATGCTACGAGCATGTGTTCTAGATTTCAAAGGGAATTGGGATGGCCATCTTCTACTCATAAAATTCACCTACAATAATAGCTACCATTCCAGTATTAAAATGGTCCATAACAAGGCACTATACGAAAGGAGATGTAGATCACCAGTTACATGGTTTGAAGTTTGTGAAAGAGAATTATATGGGCCAGATTTGATTCACCAAGCCATTGAGAAGGGAAAAGTGATACAGGAGCAATTGAGCACGGCACAAAAATGTCTTATTTCAATGTCCGACATCGTGATCTGAAGTTCGAGGTCGGTGATTGGGTTTTCTTGAGAATCTCACCAATAAAGGGTGATATGCATTTGGGGAAGAAAGGTAAGCCGAGTCCACAGTGTATCGGGCCGTATAAGTTTCTCTAACGAATTGGAAAAGTTGCTTATGAGTTAGAATTGCCATTCGAATTGGAATTTATCCACTCGGTATTCCATGTATCTATGTTGAGAAAATGTATTTGAGACCCTTCTCGAGTTGTCCCTATAAAAGATGTACAAATTATAGGGATCTATCATATGAAGAAGTGCTAGTGGATATATTAGATCAACAAGTCTGCAGGCTAAGAACAAAAGATGTAGCTTCTATCAAAGTATTGTGGAGGAACAAGAATATGGAAGAATTGACATGGGAAGAAGAAGAGGAGATGAGATCTAAATACCCTTACTTGTTCCAGAATAAAGATAACGAGGATGCTAGGGGAATGCAGGATGCATTAGAAGGTGGAATAGCCCTATGAGGTAAGCAATAGCTTGAGAATACCCTTCCTTAGTACAAATTGGTGATATGCAGATAATGTACGTGTCCATAATTCTTTGCATACCCTTGTAAATCCATACATTGGGTTAACTGCTCGCAAATTCGTCCTCTATTTATAGGAGAAACTCGGTCGGAATCCACGATGATTTAAACTCCCCAAGAACCCTTACATTCGAGGACGAATGTTCCTAAGGGGAAGGGTATTACAACCCATATCCACACGCGTTAGTTAATTCCATATGTCAGGTAACATAAATCAGAGAAGTAATTATCTTTTAGATGATAAGAAGATAATCCTATTGGTTTTAAGTGATACAAGGGTATATAAGGGTGATTAACAAGTATTACAAGTTAAACAAATCAAGAATGTTGTAACTCGTATATTCAGGTAAACCTAGAGGTGCTTAATACATTAAAGAGGTCATGTATTAAGGTATTTAAATCATATGTTATCCATATCATAAGTCTTGAAGTCAAACGAGTTATGAGACAAAAGCCGACAAAAGTTATCACAACTTACGTTCATAATTTTACTTAAACATTAGGTCAAATGTTACTAAGCTTTTCTCCCAATTTACTTAGAATTATGGGTTGACCTGGCAACCAAATTGAAGATCTATGAGTCTAGTTTCCAACACATTAAATCGTTAATCATTACGATCTTGGAGTAGAGAGAGATTTTCATTTTCGTGAGACCGCACCAAGCACCTCTCTATGGGGCCGACTTAGGCGGTTTAAGACTTTTGGATATATATATGATTCCTACAACCTATTGCAAATCATTTCATTTCACTATATTCAGACCTTAGAACCCTAGAAATATCCTCTAAAGTTTTTCTCGAGATTCAAGACCCAAACAAAGGGCAAACAACACAAATCAAGTGTCGGGAATCCCGTGGCGCTAATAAGTTTCTTGTTCTTCTTATTGTTGCTCATTTTTGTTTTGTTCCACCTCGTGTGAAAGGTTGTTTTCAGGGATTTATAATATGTAGATACTTCACTCAAGTTCTTAGTATCAACCCTAGGTGATTGTAATCCTTCTAAAGTGATTCCAAAAAATCCTAATTTAATTCTAGTTCCACTTCCTTGTTGTTGTAGCAGCATTGGAGGGATATTTCATGAACAATTAAGGTCAAATTGGAGTTGTTTTTTTTTGTCTAAAGGTAAGGAACCTCTTACTCTATGTGTATTTAAGATTATCCAAGTTGTGGCTAAGTCATTGAAGATAGAACTCGTGAAATATATATATCGAAAGGCTTGGTAGTAGTGTTATTGGTTGGTGGACTATTTTGGGAGGTTCAATATGATTAGAATTGATGTGTTTGGGCTGTTTGGTGATTGTTTTAACTTGTGGGAAGTCATATAAATAGGGGAGGTGCTATCTGTTTCATCGTAAAATATGTTGTGGTTGGTACATAATAGTTACGACGCTTAAACGTTAACAATAGTGTCATTTCTCCTATTGTAGACTAAGGAGTTGTGACATTTTCATTGCTTGAGGTTGGGAAGTATATACAAGGTATGTGCGGCTATCCATTTCCTATTTTTGCACTACTCTGATTGTACACAGTGTAATGAACGATCTTGCAAAGATGCTCTACTCTTAGAAGTTAGCAGAACTTACATTGTTTCCCCTCTTATGGAATATTTGATATTAATGTTGCTTCTCTTATTCTTATATTATCAATGTTGTTGGTACTTCCTTATTCTTATAAGGTTCATAGTGAAGAGGTATTCCTAATAACATGTAAAGAGGATACCAACCTTACTTCCTTATGTGCGGCTATCCATTTCCTATTTTTGCACTACTCTGATTGTACACAGTGTAATGAACGATCTTGCAAAGATGCTCTACTCTTAGAAGTTAGCAGAACTTACATTGTTTCCCCTCTTATGGAATATTTGATATTAATGTTGCTTCTCTTATTCTTATATTATCAATGTTGTTGGTACTTCCTTATTCTTATAAGGTTCATAGTGAAGAGGTATTCCTAATAACATGTAAAGAGGATACCAACCTTACGTCACTCCGAAAGGTTTATAATATGATTCCATGAGTCGAGCATGCATTATATATATGTATCTATTTTACTATACAGAGGCGCGCTATAGTGAGCTGAGTACTACACCTATTGTGAAACCACTGATCAGTTGGGTTTTGCCGAGCTCCATGTGGCCGGGTACGATTCCAGCGAGCCTTATGATAGCTGGGTACATTTTTACGGAGCCTATTACGGCCAGTAAAATATGATGATGATGATGCCCACAGAGGCATATTTTTGAAAAGTCTATGTATTTATAGATATGTATCATGCATTCCATGTCAGTAACCCTTAGAGGTACTCAGATGTTACAAGTTATATATTCTATATCCATACTTATATTATTGTTCGTATTTATGGTTCCCTGCCTTACATACTTAATACTTTATTCGTACTGACGTCCTTTTATTTCTGGACACTGCATATCGTGCTACAGGTCCTGAGAGACAGGTAGGTGCAACTCCCCCAATATAGTAGGCTATCCAGTTCAACGGTGATTGGCGAGATCCCTTCTCCGGACTTGCCCTGGTCTTGGTATGCATTTTTGTTATAGACATTATGTGTAAGTCGGGGCCCTGTTCCGGCTCTGTGTCAGCACTCATATTCCTTTAGAGGCTCATAGATAGGTGTCGACTCATGTATAGTTTGATATTTCGTGTCAGCTGGTTTTTGTTGTATAGTCTTTCATGGTAGTGTGGTAGCTCGTACCTTATATATCGTTTCATTATTGCCTGGTCATCCATGCTATGTATGTTCATGCCATCATATTTTATTGTTGGCTTTCCATGATCCATGTCTACCATTTATATTGATCTCATCAGGCTTAAATGATAATAAAGAAGGCTAGATAAAATGTACGTTGGTGCTCCGGAAGTATGGTCAGGTGCTAGTCATCGCCCTCCATTTTGGGTCGTGACATCTGCGGTCCCGTATATGCGAGAAAAGGGCCGTATCTGCAAAACTAGGCCATAGAGCTAGGACCACAGATGCGGCCAAGGAGCTAGGATCGCATATGCGGTCTCTAGGCTGCATCTGCGGCTTGCGAGCCCCTTTTGCGATTCCTGGCCTGGCTTTCCGTGGCCTGCTTCTGTGAGGAAAGGACCGCATTTGCGGTCTTGCACCTGCAGTCCATCAACTGCATGTGCGGTTATGACAGAAGTAGCAGCCTTTTATACTTTTCAAATTTTTCCACTTCACTCAAGCCTCATCTGATTCACACCCAGGGCTCCCCCCCTCCCTGAACATATCAATAAGTCTAATATCATGAAACGGACCTACCCGACCCTTCAGAACACCCGAAACAATGCTAATCTTGGAATCACCTCTTAAAACCAAATAAATTATGCTTAGGAACTTCAAGTACTTAATTTTTCTCTAACTGGCCAAAACGCCCATAAACTGCTCGCATTGACACCAAATTTTACAAGCAAGTCTTAAATGATATTTCGAACCTATACCGGGCTTCGGAACCAACATACAAGCTTGATACCTATGAAATCAATCATTAATTTGTTTCTTTAAATCCTTAAAACTTCAGATTAATAATTTCTAATAAAAATTCATTTCTCGGGCTAGGAACCTCGGAATTCGATTCCGAGCATATGCTAAGGTCCCATATTTTCCTACGCACCATCCAAGACTGTCAAATCATGAATCCAGGTCTATTTTCTCAAAATATTGACCAAAGTAAAACTTAGTATATTAAGAAATCCTAAGGAGTCAAATGGGCATATTTCACTCAAAACTCTTCCAAATCCAAACCAACTGTCTACGCAAGTCGTAAATTAGCTAAAGCTAGCATATGAAGTTTTATTTAATGGAACGGGGTTCTAAAAAGCAAAATGACCGGGCGGATCGTCACATTATCCACCTCTTAAATAAATATTTGTCCTTGAACGGACATACAAAAGTACCCGAGTTGCTGAATAACTGGGGATATATGCTCCGCATGTCCTCTTCGGACTCCCAAGTCGCCTCCTCGACTGGTTGGCCTCTCTACTGGACCTTTACCGTAGAAATCCTCTTGGATCTCAAGTGGAAATCCTGTATGTACATAATGGCAACTGGTTCCTTCTCATAACCCAAACTCTCATCTAGCTGAATAGTACTGAAGTCTAACACATGAGACAAGTTTGAATGATACTTTCGAAACATCAATACATGGAAAACTGGAAGAACTCGCGATAAACTGGGGGGTAAAGAAGCTCATAGGCAACCTCCCCAACTCTCCTCAACACCTCAAAGGGACTAATAAACCTCGGGCTCAACTTGCCCTTCTTCTCGAACCTCATAATGCCCTTCACTGGTGAGACTTTCAAGAGAACCTTCTCACCAACAATAAAGGATACCTCATGTGCCTTTTGATCTACGTAACTCTTCTGTCTGGACAGAGCTGTGTGAAGTCTTTCCTGAATCAACTTTACCTTATCCATGGCATCCTGTACGAAATCCGTACCATATAACTTAGCCTCGCCAGGCTCGAAGCACCTGATAGGAGAACGACAACAGCAAACATATAAAGCCTCGTTTGGAGTGAACTCTAGGTTGGATTAATAGCTATTTTTATATGAAAACTTTGCCAAGGGCGAGAAATGATCCCACTATCCTCTAAAGTCAATCACATATTCTGTAAGCATATTCTTTAAAATCTAAACTGTCTACTCCAACTGTCCGTCAGTCTGAGAAGGGAATGTTGTGTTGAACTCTACAGGGGTCCCCAACTCACTCTTAACAGCTCTCTAAAAATGGGAAGTGAATTCATGGCCTCTGCCTAATTTGATAGAAACAGGCACACTGTGCAAACTAGTAAAAATCTCTTGAATGTAGATCTTAGCATGCCTCTCGGCTGTATAAGTAGCCGCCAATGAAATGAAGTGAGTCGACTTGGTCAACCTATCCATAATGACCCATACTGAATTAAACATCCTCAAAGTCTGCGGCAACCCAAATATCAAATCTATGAAGATGTGATCCCACTTCCAATTTGGTATGTGCTCTAGTCTTGAAACCACAGAATGTAACCACGGGATCACTACATCCTATCCACAACTACAGAATCACCCATAGGAGTAGATACATAAACATGAGTGCCCAAAGTCTCAGGAGGAATAACTAGGGAATAAACAAATAGAGATGATGCATATGAATAAGTAGACCCTGCGTCAAATAATACCAAAACATCTCTACCACCGACGGAAATAGTACATGTGATGACGGTGTTTGAGGCGAAATATCTGGCCTAGCCAGAAGAGTATAGAATCTAGCTGGAACACTAGATGGCTAGCTTCCACCTGACTGAGTAGTAGCTGGCTGACCTCTACCTTTCAGACGGACCCTACCCGCCTGCCATCCACCTCTAGATGGCCAGGCAGCTGGTGCTGAAATCATGGGTTGTCGACCTTGCTACACTGCTTTGCCCCCAAGCCTGGGTTAGGTCCTCTTCATATGACCCGGATCTCAACACTCGTAGTACACTCTCAGTACCATAGCATGCTGCCTTGAAGTCTGAGCCTATTAACCTTAATACCCATAGGAAGAGCCCTGGATGGTTGGTGGGCAATACGAACTCTCTGGCATGAAACTGAAGTGAGCACTGGAAGAATCCTGATGACCAGCATACCTACCAGAGGAACCATGAAAAGGTTGAGGGCAGTAAGAACTTTCTAGCATCGCACTAAAACAAGGCCTCACTGGCGCACCTCGATGAGGGGGTGGTGGTGCTGAATACGGGGGTCTGCTTGGATGACCCCTCCCAAAGTGACCTCTACCCCTAGGTGGGGCACCTCTGAACTCCCTCAAAAATCTAGCCCTCTTATGCTACTGCATCTGCTCTCTACCCCTCTAGCGATACCGCTCAATCCTGTGCGCAATCTCAACTACTAGCTAATACTCAGTACCTATCTCCATCTCCTGGTCCATGCCCGCTCGAATAGTAGGCTATAGCCCTACAACGAATCTCTGCACTCTCTCTGCATCTGTAGGAAGTATCATGAGTGCATGGCGAGATAACTCAGAGAACCTTGCCTCATAATCGGTCACCTACATCTGACCTTGGTCAAGATGCTCAAACTGATACTGCAACTCTTCCTTCTTAGAGGGTGGAATGTACCGATCCAAGAATAACTGTGTGAACTAACCCCAATTGAGGAGAGGAGAACCTGCTGGCCTGGTAAGAACATAGGACTACATTGTGCAGTCTGTCCCTACACCTGTTGATGAAGTCCTGGGCATCCTCATGTCGCTCACCCCCGAAGATAGGAAGGTGATGCCTAGTCCATATTTCTGATAACTTCTGCGGATTACCATCCACAGCTGGTATGAGCTGGGGCGCAGCTGCAGCAACTGGCTGGGTCCTATCTGCGGGTAGTGCACCCAGTGTTTGATACACTACAGTTACATGTGCAGGAGCCTGAGTAGTAGGGATCTGTGCTCCCCTCTTATCTATCAGGCAAGCAAACGCAGAAATATTATTAAATTCTCATTTTTTACTTTTACAAAAATAAGTATACCAGATGCTCAAGTTAAAGTTAAGACCAGAAGCGATCAATAATGTATTAAAATAGTTATGCAAACCAAAATAAATGTCTACTAATGTGTGTGCCAAGACATGGTGTCACAAGCTGTGGGCGTCTACTAGAATATACAATAAAATCACACTATCCTACTGTTCGAAATAGAATAGACAGCAAAGATGCAAAAGAAAGACTTCTTCAGGTTGTTGAACGGCATGGAAGGGAAGTAGCTCATCGTAGAAGTCTCGAGTCCACTCAGAGATACACACCAGACTGATAGCCAGATACACCTGCCTCAGATCCTGTACAATTAAGTACAGAAGTGTAGTATGAGTACATAAATAATATGTACCCAGTAAGTATCCCATCTAATCTCGAAAAAGCATAGACGAGAGGTTGACTTAATACTTACTAGGGTCAAATAGTGTGAGAAGAATTTACAATAAGCATGGATAGCACAAGTTATTAGCATTTAATAATCATAGAATAACAATTCTTTCCCAGGTATTATTATGGATATTCACCTATATCTCAAGTAGTTATGAAATTATGTCCTTAGAGAAATGCTAAGCAAAATATGCAAAAGTAACACCGTGAGACGTACGGCCCGATCCAACATAAAAGTAAATTGTGCACTGCCGACGGTCGAACGGCTCGAACCATATATGCATCTATTACCCCATTCACGAATCACTTGTGTGACATGGTTAAATATATATAAACTCATCAAGAAGCAACGATAATGTATATCTGAGAGTAGTTATTCACATGAGTACCAAAACTTCTCTTTTAAAAGACCAAATAGGAATAACTTCCTTCACTAGTCTCATTTACCTTAATCAGAATAGTTTATACGAATCCAAATTTATCATCAAGTTACAAGAATATCACCTAGAGCATGTTTATGGGTCCTAGACTACCCGAACTTAACATAATAGTCGATATACACGGACTCTCATCACCTAGTACGTACGTAGCCCCCGCGTATAATGGCAATTAATTCAATTATTATACATGTGGGGATAATTCCCTCTTACAAGGTTAGAAAGGTGACTCACCTCGTTCCAAAGTGCACTCCCAATACCGAGAAAGAGTCCAAACCCTCAATTCGGGTTGAACAATCCCAAACTAGTTAAACGAAGTAAGAACTAGTCAATATAAACTCACAAGATCTAATTCTAGCTATTTAAGCAATTTCCCAATCATTAACACGAGTTTCCTAAAATCCGACCCCAGGCCACGTGCTCGAATTCCGAGATTTCTCAAAGGAATTTGTACTCTACGACCAAAAGATTAATAATATATGATTTCTAGTTTGTTCCATTACAAATTTTGTGGTTAAATCTAACTTCTACTAAAACCCTAGGTTTTAACTCTAACCCCATGATTTTATCTTAATACTAGCGTGTAATCTACCTACGACAAAATTACTAAACTAGAAATAAGTACAACACACTTACCTCAAAATACTAGGTGAAAATCTCCTCTTAGGAGCTCTAAAATTGCAAATGGAAGAGTGAAAATGTTATACAAATGACTTAGAACCCGTACTAAATGAACCTCATTGCTTCAGAAATTTTCATATCTACGTCAAGGACCGCATCTGTAGTACCGCATCTACAAGAAAAGGGTTGCATCTGCGATCTCGCACTTGCGTTCCACCAACCGCATGTGTAGTTATGATAGAAGCAGCAGCCTTCAACACTTCTCAAATTTTTCCACTTCATTCAAGCCTTGTCCAATTGACGCTCGGGCTTCCCAGGCCCCATCCGAACATACAAACAAGTCTAAAATCACGAGATAGTCCTACTCGACTCTTCGATCACCCAAAATAATTCTAAATGTAGGAATCACCCCCTAAAATCAAATAAATCAAACTTATGAACTTCAAGTTCTTATTTTCCTATAACAGACCAAAACGCCCTTAAACTACTCGGATTGACACTAAATTTTACAGGCAAGTCTTAAATGATATTTTGGACCTGTATCGGACTTTGGAACCAATATACAAGCCTGATACCTATGAAATCAATCATTAATTACTTTCTTTAAATCCTTAAAACTTCAAATTAATAATTTCTATTAAAAATTCATTACTCGGGCTAGGAACCTCAGAATTCAATTCCGGGCATACACCAAGGTCTCATATTTTCCTACAGACGCTCCGGGACCGTAAATTATGAATCCAGGTCCGGTTGCTCTAAATGTTAACCAAAGTCAAACTTAGTCTTTTAAGAAAATCCTAAGGAGTCAAATGGGCATATTTCATTTGCATATTTCATTCAAACCTTTTCCAAATCTCGAACCAACCGTCCCCACAAATCATAAATTAGCTAAAGCAAGCACGAAAAGTTTTATTTAAGGGAACGGGGTTCTAAAAGGAAAAATGACCGGGCCGGTCGTTACATGGAAATTTGAAAAAATATTTCCCTAATCGCAAAATTCCTTAAAACGCAATAATCAATTCGATATTGATGATTTAGATTTATTTTCTGAATAAAAGGTATTAAGGAAAAATAGTACAATTAGAAGATAACAGTTTAATTAATACACTTAATCAAATAAAAAGATTTAATTCTTTTACAAATGCCTAAATTGTTTATGGAATAATGTTAATAATTCATGTTACCGTTGCTTCAACGGAAATATGATAAAACTGTAAAAGAAGAAGAATAATATTGCAGAGAAAGGGAGAGAAAATTCTTATTGAATTTTTGGATGATGTACAATGGGGTAAGACCCCTCTATTTATGGGGAGGGGGGAAAGACTTAGCCACAAAGTAAAACTCTCTACAAGATATACATTCACTCTAATCAAAATTCTATTCTCAACACTCCCCTTGAATGTCTAATGTATAAGTAATGTACCTCGTTAAAACCTTAACTAAAATGAAACTCAATGGGCAAAAAATCAAGAAAAGGAAAAAGAGTACACATATCTAATAATACGCTTTTTGCTTGCATCGTTAAAAACCTTGCTAGAAAAATCCAGTGGGACAAAACCTTGTAAGGGAAAAAGAGTGCAATGCGTATTAACTCCCCTTGATGAGAGCATCCATTCACATCCTTGAGCCTTCGCATTCCAATCTTATGCTCTAGCTTCTTGAAGGTTGACGTCGGTAGAGATTTTGGTAACAAATCAGTCATATTATTACTTGAACAAATCTGTTGCACATTATATCGCCATTATTTTGAAAATAATGAGTAAAAAATAACTTTGCTGAAATGTGCTTTGCCCTATCTCCTTTTAAGAATCCTCCCTTCAATTAGGCTATGCATGCTGCACTGTCTTCATGCAAAATCGTGGGTTGTTTGTCACACATCAAACCATATTTGCCTCGAATAAGATGTATTCTAGACTTTAACCACACATTGTCGGCTTGCTTCATTAATAATAATTATCTGCGCATGATTAGATGAAGTAGCCACATTTGATTACTTAGTTAATCGCCAAGATATGGAAGTGCCTCTATATGTAAACACATAAAGAGCTCGAGCCTTGTGGGGGTCAGATAAATACCCAACATTACCATAAACAACAAGATCTTGACTGCACTTATTGCCATAAAATAAGCTCATATCGGCAGTTCTTTTTAGATACCGCAATATGTGTTTGATTCCATTCCAATGTCTCCTTGTGGGAGCAGAGCTATATTTTGCTAAGACATTAACTGAAAAAGTTATGTTAGGACTTGTAGTATTAGCATGATACATTAGTGCACCAATTGCACTAAGATATGGTACTTCAAGACCAAGTAGCTCTTCATTCTCTTCTTGAAGTCTGAATGGATCCTTATTCACATCAAGTGATTGAAAAACCATCGGAGTACTTAGTGGATGTGGTCTATCCCTGTAAAACCATTTCAATACCTTTTCTATGTAGGTAGATTGGTGGGAAAAAATTCCATTTTCCAAATGTTCAATTTGCAAACCAAGACATAGTTTTGTCTTTCCGAGATCTTTCATCTCGAATTTTTTCTTTAAGAAATCAATTGCCTTTTGGAGTTCTATGAGATTTCCAATAAGGTTATTCATCGACATATACGGCAAGTACAACAAATTCCAATGTTATTTTCTTTGCAAAAACACATGGGAAAATGGCATCATATATATAACATTTCTTTAATAAATATTCACTAAGATGATTATACCACATTCATCTTGATTGCTTTAGACCATACAAAGATCTTTGCAATTTGATTGACAATATTTCCCAGGACTTTCAATTATGTGCATTAGGCATTTTAAATTCCTCGAAAATTTTGAGCAGTAAACCCATCCATTAAATGCATGTCAAGCTTTTCATGGAAAAAAAACTAAAGAGATAATGAAACGTTATATCATCCATAACGTCTGAATATGTCTCTTCATAATCGACACTAGGCCTTTGTGAAAATTCTTGTACGACAAGGCATGCCTTATAACTTCTTTCTCATTCCTCTTGTGTAAATATGCCCATTTATAGCCAACAGTATTAACACCATTAGGTGTTTGGACTATTGGCCCAAAACCTTCACATTTTACAAGTGAATTCAACTCTGATTGGATTGCTTCTTGCTAGTTTATCCAATCACGTTTTTGTCGACATTCTCCAATTGATTGTGGTTAAGGACCATCACTATCTTGAATAATGCTAGATGCAATATTATATGCAAAGACATTGTCTACCACTATGTCCAATTGATTTAAATTTGTCTCAATATCGATTGGACTTATTGATAGTTCCTTATTTTCTTGAGTCTCACGCTCCGTGGTTTCCTTATGAATCTCAGAATTTGTTGAATCGTGGATTTCTTCGTGTGACTCTTCATAGTGTCATTTTTATCATTTGTTTTCCTTTTTCTATGATTTCGATTCTTAGAACCTAATGGTATGCCACATTTTTGGCGTGCTTTTGACTCGTTAGCTATGACACTAGAAGATTACCCAAAAGGGACATCAATACGGATTGGAACATTTTTTGCAGGGATATGTGATTTTGTTATCCTTTTCATATTGTAAATGCGTCTGGCAATTGATTTACCATTCTATGGGAATGGATAATCTTTTGCACCTCTTTTTTACATATAGAGGCACATGGATCAAAATGAGACAATGATGGATTTTTCCACATAATTTTCAACTTGGTTTCACAACTTCTCCCCCAAATTTTTGGGAAAAGTATTTGATCGAATCGACATTCTACAAATCGTGTAGTAAACAAATCCCCCATTAATGTTTCGAGAAAGAGGAGGGCGATTCAAACCAAACATATATTCCTAACATTCTTCAGGGACCTATTTTGGTGCGATATGGCGGTGCTACAAGCACATATACTATGAATCCAAAAATTCTTAAATGGGATATATTAGGTTCATGACCCAAAACTAATTGCAACGAGGAATATTTATGATAATTTGTCGGTCTGAGACAAACTAGCACTGCTGCGTGCAAAATAACGTGACCCCAAACATAAGTGGGCAACCTCATTTTCATAAGTAACAGTCTCCCACTTCGGTAGTTTGAGGTATCGATCAGCTTCAAATTATGTATATCGTCTTGTGTGCATGGTTAGATTCAGTTTCCAAATGAATTAGAATTAAATTGGAGGAAGGAGCCTAGTTATGGAAGTTTTAATAGTGAAAATTTGACCAGCTTCGTATGGTGATTTTGGACTTAGGAGCGCTTCGGATTTGGATTTGGAGGTCCGTAGGATAATTTGAGGTATTTTAGCGAAAGTTGGAAAAGTTGAAGTTTTGACCCATATATGACTTTTGTTATATCGCGGTAGGAATGCGATTCCGAGAGTTGGAGCAGCTCCGTTATGTCAATTTGGACTTGTCTACAAAATTTGGCATTATTCCTAGTTGAATTGATAGGTTTCAGCATGAAGTTTAATGTTTGAAGATGTGGAAATTCCTAAGCTTGCTTTTTGGTTTGATTCGTTGTTTTGTTATTGTTTTATGTGATTTGAAACCTCAAGTGAGTCCGTATTAGGTTATACGACTTGTTTGTGTGATTAGACGGGGTTCCGGGATACTCGAGTGTATTTCGGGTGAGTTTTGAGTGAGTACAAACATTTCGGAACTTAGAAAATGGATGGGGGCAGAAGTTTTAGCATTGGGCGTGGTGGATTTAGTGCTGGGGGCGGTTGATTTAGTGCGGCCGTAGAAAATGGTCGGTGGTCTGCGGTCACGAAGAATCTACAGGTCGTTGGTCCAACTTCAGAAGCTCATATCGTTTGATCTACAAAGAATTTGGGGATGATTCAAACATATAAGTTGTAGATCTTTGAATTTTGTTTTCAGAAAAAATATTATAATAGGAATTTGAACATCTATATCAAAAGCTATGTACAAAATACTAAAGCTTGTCACTGCAGTCAAAATCCACTGCGGGGACAATGGATTTTGTGCAGACAACATTCGATTTTGTCTGGTCAGCATTGGTGGAATCCCGGAGGTGAACTATAAATATGAGGTTTAGGGTTTTATTTCATAATTTGGCATAGGGAGCTCGGGTTTTGGCTCTTTTTCGAAGGTTTTTAAAGAAATTTATTGGGGTATGTCATTCTAACTCGGATTTGACTAGAATACATGAATCAATCATTCAATTCATCATTTGGTTCGTAATTTGGGATGAAATTTGGAAAAATTGTGAAATATTTCAAAAAATGTAAAAGGATGATTTGAAGGACCAAATGGTATCGGAATTGGATAATTTTTGTATGAGTGAACTCGTATCAGAATGGGTATTCGATTTTTATTAATTTTTTCGAATTTCGAGGTGTGGGTCCAGGGAGTTGGCTTTTGTTTATATTTTGCAAATTGTATAAGAATCATAGCTTTGTTAATTTAGATGTATTCGAGTCTATTTTTGCTAGATTGAGCCAAGCATTGATGACCTGGAAAGAGAAAAAGCTAAATTGAGTATTGAATTGGCCGGATTGAAGAATCTTGCCTAATCTTGTGTGTGTGACTTTTCCCTTAATAATTGAGTCTTCTATGTTATAGTAGTCCGTGCATGCGAGGTGACGAGTATGTGCTCGGACTTATTTTTGGAATAGGGCTTGTAGGTCGTTATGTTCAATGTGGAGAGTATTTTGTTATGATTGAGTTTGATAATTGCTTAAATTGTATGTATATGCTTCAAATGATATTGATAGCTTTCCTTGAATTCCTACGTGTTGCATTAACCCTTAGTTACCTTAATTGAAGTGATTGTCCTTCTTGTTGTCTGGATATTTCTTGATTGTAAGTTCCTCTATGACTTCGTGCAAATAGGTAACATGTCCAACTGTAGTGGTTGCCGTTGTAATTCTGCGTAGTTCTCACTTGTTTATCATGTCTTGTTGCGTGGTTGGGGTGGGTTTCATTGTGAAGTTAATTGTTGATACAACTTTGATTATAGCTGATTCTTAATGTTTGATTCTTAATGTTGGTTCCCTTGCCGTGACGTAATTATTCTTATTGTTGAGTCCCTTGCCAGGATATTATTGTTTCCTTATTGTTCCCTTGCCGAGATGTTTTTTGTTTCCCTATTATTTCGTGGACAACCTTCTTTTATAATTGATGATGAGATATAATGAAATAGGAGCGGGTGGTACGCCTACCACAATATATAATAAAATGGGAATGGGTGGTATGCCTACCAAAAAATATAATAAAATGGGAGTGGGTGGTACGCCTGTGAGAGTATGATTTTAGCCATATATGAATTACTCCCATCAATTCAAAATAAAATAATATTTTATTTGCAAATTTTGTAGATTTTTGTGGCATTTTCTGTCAAGTGTTTGCATTTGTCTGTGCATGTTTATTTTATTTAATTAATAAAAAATACAAAAAAAATATGTATTTGCATGTAAGATTTAATTTTTGAGTTAGGTGGTAAATTAGTTATTTTATAAAAGTGGAAAAAGTCACAAAAAATAGTTACTTTGAATTTTAATTTTAATTTTTGAACTTGGGTAGTGTTTCTTTTAATTTGGGTCTTAATTAATTGTGTTAATTGTTATTTAGAATTAGGTATTTTAATTTGAATAGGGATTAATTTAGGTTTGTTTTTATTTTAATTTAGTTTAAAAAGAATTAAAAGAAATTAGAAAAAGAAAAAGAAAACAAGAGAAGAAATTCTGATTTGGGATGCGTTTAATTTTCAAACCCCATGCCAAAACGTTTCTCCCCAATTACCCCAAAAACCTGACTAAACCCGGCCCAAAACCTATCCTTACCCGGTCTCAATCTCCACTTACACCAAGACAACCCGTTCTATTCAAGCTTGATCTCAGCCGTTGATGTATCTTGGATCAAAGAGTGGTGAAATGGGGGTGGATCAATAAAAATCTGTCCGAAATTAGGACCCCCCCCCCAATCTCGTCTCTTTCAGTTTCTCACCTCCAGAGATTAAACAAGAACCCTAACCAGTCGCAACCCTTCCCCACGCCTCAAGACTAGCGGCGTCTACCCCCATCCCACCCAAACTAACACCCTAGAATCCGATCTTCTCCCTCATTCCAAATCCTTACTTCATTTCAGGCGAAGCACCCCAGAAATCTTTAAATCTTAGATCAAAAGTCGAACCCGAAAACCCAAAATTGCCTTATTCGAGTTTGCTTTGAAGTTTTGGGGTCATTCTAATGTTATTCATATGTTTTATAAAAAAACATGCGAGTAGTCTCAGATCGAGCCGAAAATATGAGGATTGGAAATTCGCCAAATGCTTTTACGGTCTGAAACCTTTGTAGGTATTCTCCTTTCTTTCTGTGATTATCTTTTCCCCAGAATTCTTATACATCTCAATATGTTTTTTCTTTCTTCTGTTTCTGTCCTTTCTTCATAATTCATACTGGTTCATTTTCATAGTTTTTCAGGGATGTTTTATATGCATTTAGACTATATAATTTATTAGGTCGGACTCGTTAATTAGTTAACATTTCGTTTAGTTTAGATATTAATTTTCTTGAAATCATTTAAGTCTTGTTTCTTTTTCTTTCCTTGAGTTTGCATGATTTTTGGACTGGTTTACCAGGGTTTGGGCTTCTGGCCTGTTTGAAAAGAGGGCAGCCCATCCAAATGGTTTTGGTCCATCGGGTCAATTTGACCCATCATAGGTTTAAAATTTCTAACGATAAATATCGGGGGTGTGAGGGGTAATGTCGGGAAATTAGGTGAGGAATCTATCAGTAACTAATTAGAGAAGCTTCTAGGAAGTTGGGGGAGGGATTTAAAAGCATTTCTGAAATTTAACTTGAGGGCTCATAAGCAAAAAAGAAAATTAGAAAAGGATCAAAGTGAAAATATGATCTCCCTATGACTGCCCTAATAGCTTGCCTATAAAGGCACTCTTACTTGATAAAAAGGGCAGAGTTTGAAGAGATAAAAAATACAAAAAAATAGCTGACTTTTCTACTGTTTCATTGAGTTTTCTTCACTGATATTTGAAGCTTTCAATTATTGAACATTTTTTATTCATCTAAAATTAAATGGCCTGAATCTATGGTTTTAGAGGTTGGTGTTTGAGGTTTTGTTGTTGGGATTACTGTTCTATTAGACTTGGTTTTCAGTTCTGCTACTACTGCTACTGTCTATTTCTCTGATTATTGGGCTGTTGTTGTTCTGCTTGTTTACCCCTTTTCCCTTTCATTTGTAGGTGCATTTTTTAACCTTTTTATGATGTAAATCTCATTTTTTGGAAATGGAAAGAAGAGTTAAAAGCATGACTTTAGAGTTATCCTTGTGTTACAATTTATGTTTCTTATTGTATTCTGTTTAGTCTCAATTTGATTAGCTGAAGTCACATAGTTGTATTGGATTTAGGGTCATGAATTTTTGTTTTTGGAGAACTCAATTAAATAATATGTATTTTGAACTTGCATTAGCTTTTTATAAAATAGGTGGTAATACATTGATAATATAGCTTATGTTTGTAATACTCTCAATGATGTTAAAGTTAATCATGAGGATATTTGGTGCACTGCCAAAGAGCATGTGAATGTTTTAGTTTAGAGATAGTATAGATATCGAACTGTTTATCCAATTTATTTGAATGTAAAGATTCAGAAATGAGCATGTTTATTCAGTCTCATAAGTTTCAGTAGTTGCAAACTCATCGTGTTTCATTAATTAACGCATGAATGTGTTGGAATTTGAAAAATGGTTGGAACAATTGTCTGTTTAATTCGAACCAATGATTCAATGTCTAGTAAGTATTAGTTTAACTATTGAGATTGTTCAATATCAAGTTCAAGGATTTGTGATGTTTGGATTTTCTTTTCACTATGTCTTTTTCAAATCTAAATTGCTTGCTGCTATTACCTGGGTTCGAAACATGACCACTTTATCCTATTCGAGCATGCCTCCTAGAAATTGGGCTCTCCGCTTGGACTCAGGTAGGATCGGTTATAGAACCCAGTACTTCGCATCCTGATGACTTTTACTGAGCCATTAGGCCTCACATTAGACCAAGTCCAAAGTCTGAAACTTAAAAGGGAATAGACTTTACTTAGTCTTAACTTTGACTTATGTTTGAGTTTAGCCGAGGTTCCAAAGTAAATGTAATTTCATTAGCCTTATTTCATTAATGAATCCTTGATTAGTTGAGTTGTGCCACTCTAAACCAATAACAATATATGTCCCTTATGAGTTAGAAACCCTTTTAATTAGAATGATTCAAGGTGTGCCGTGCCTAATAAAAGTGACAATTGCATAGGCCTCGTTTAATTAATCTTGTTTATCCCTAGAAATCGAGGCGTGCCATTTAGAGAATTCTCATGGCCCTCGTAAAATTGCAGACGTGTAGTTGGTTTAGGCGTGTTATTTTAATAATTTACCTTCCTAAATTTGGCTGCACATTTATGCGATCCAAATACAAATCTCAACAATGTTTGCGGAATGCAGGTGCATTTATGTGACGTGGTTCGAGACATATTTTAAATGATATTGCAATTTTCTTTTAAAAATGAATAAGAGCGGTTAAAGGCTTAAAATTGTACCATATGCTAAAACATGTTCTAAAATCAAATAATAGGCCATTTATAACAGTTGAGTGATCGTGCTAGAACCACAGAAACCGGGAATGCCTAACTCATTCTCCCAGGTTAACAGAATTCCTTACTCATATTTCTAGTTCGTGGACTGCAATATAAAGTCAATCTTTCCTCGATGCGGGATTTGAATCGGTGACTTGGGACACCATAAATTATCCCAAGTGGAGACTCTAAATTCATTAAATAAATAAATCCTATCGACTTTGTATTACAGCTCCCTATCACCCTTCTGGGGTAGGAAAAAGGATGTGTTACAGCTCTAGCGACTTTGCAGGGGACAAGAACCTAGAATCTCTGGCTTAGGGTTCAGAATTAGAGCTTAGATGAATTTTTATATTTTGCTTTATCTGTTATCTGATTTTATCACATGTTTGGGCCTAATATGCTAAAATGTTAATTTTATCACTTTAATATTTTCTGAACTTTATACAAACTGCTACGAAACCCTTCTTTTCTCATCTTTAGGGATGTGCTCGCTGGTCGAGACTCGCTATTCTATTAGTGTCATACCTTGAAATAAGAAATAGGCTCAGACAAGTTACTACGCCGGATGACCTTTTGGTTCCCGGTGCGTAGCCCCATCTTCGTCTCGAGTTGTACGCTCAGATACAAAAGTCTAGAACAAATACCCATATTTTGAACCTACAATAACTCAGCCTCATGCTGGATTCTTAGTATGAACGTTTGTTTGCATCATGTGTATTTGACTTTGGAGACTCAATACAGGGATTGGCTCTGTCTATGACAGGTGTACCCGAAATAAAAAGACCATCAAGATGCATCTGACTTGCTACCAGTGCATTCATTTGCTTCGAATTTGCAGGTTGACTGGCTTATAGGGAAAGGTTGAGAAAAGGAAAGTCGATGTGAGGATTGGGAGAAATAATTGTCTATTTTTTATGTCCAAAATATACTGAAACTCTTCCAAAATTGTGGAAAAAAAAAGAAAAGAAAATTTTTGTGTTTTTAGAAAAAGAAAAAAGGGTTGGTTTTTGTTTTGTCAAATCTGTCCGAACAATGCTTGTTTTCACCAAATGTGGGATACGTAGGAAATCTTGAACAGGTCTAACATTCCTTTTACAAAAATAGCCCAAAAAATCAAAAGTATATCGCTTAGTTATATATAAGTAAGGTGATATCATTCTTGTCAAAAGTAGATAAGTGTCCCCAAAAGGGTGTCGGAAGGCTGTCTTTGCAAGAATAGCCGCCTTTGGTCTCTTTTTTGAATTTCTAGGCCAGTTAGAAAGCACAACCTTAAAATCTTCTCCCGGAAGTGTTGAATGGCTGTATTTGCAAACCCGGGTTTTATTTTTGAAATAAAAATTAGAAGAAAAAACAAAAAACTGTGTCAACGTTGTTTTGAGTCAAATGAATCATGACCTTGTCTAATCACCTTAATAAATGTGCAGAATGAGCACGAGTCAAAATTTGCCAATAACAGTCATGAACAAAATTCGTTTGGAGCTGCATATATGGTGGGATGATCCGGGTAAATTAGGGCAAGATAAGGTTAATCAATATTTGTGAGGTCTCACCAAGTTGTTGAAGATTAGGCCCAGAGGAGACATCATAAAGGCGTTGGTTATATTTTGGGACCTGGCAGATAATGTATTTCAATTCTCAGATTTTGAACTCACCCTAACATTAGAAGATATTGCTAGATATAGTGGGAGCACTAAGTCTCCTTTGAGACACAAGTATTTGGTTTTTCCAAGAGTCATCGTTGTGCACATGTTCCTAGATTCCTTAAAGATAAGTAGGGGGTCCATAACCCAGACTTGGCAGCTGGCATTTCCACTCTACAGTTTATAAATCAGAGGTACAGCCACATAGGAGGGTTTAACAATCCAGAAAACAATATTAATAGCAAAGGGAATCGCCTCAAATGGGAAGAACATCGGTGATTTGCTTTCATGGTAGTATTCTTGGGCCTTCTGGTGTTTCCTAGGAAATACAGGAACATCAACATACAGATAGTCGGGGTAGTCAGCATTCTGCATACTAAGGCCAAAAACACCCTCGCACCCATGATAGTAGCTGAAATCTTTCGCGCTCTCACAGCCTGCAAAGCTGAATGAGACTTTTTTGAGGGATGCAACTTGTTGTTGTAGATGTGGATGATTGAACACCTCTGTCATCGTCCTCAATTCATGAGTTCTGAGTCGACAGAGAAAAACTGCATAGAGGAATTTTATACCAGGGTTAATGGGATTAGCCTGCCGGAAGGGGTCATAGAATAGGTATCGCACCTCCGTGTTAGTATTTATGCCCGTCACTAGAGGGGGGGGGGTGAATAGTGCGGCACAAGAATATTGATAAATATTGCGGAATTAAAATTGCAGGAGTAAAGTAAATGCGGTAATTAAAATATTTAGGAAAGAACACACTGATTTTATACTGGTTCACCACAACGTGTGGTTAGTCCAGTCCGCGAGAGACTCTCTCGAGTTTCCACTAACTCCGTTAAGCTTACGGGTGCCTAACAAACCATTACACTTGCTCGTAGATGTACACTCTACAATACTTCAACTTGCTCGAGGATACCTCACCTCAAGACTTCACCTTGCTCGTGGATACCGCACCACAAGACTTCACACACTAAGATTGAGGGTACTTAGCAAACCCGACAATCAATGAGAAGATATGGTCTTCTCAAACACCTTTCTCTTTTACAACAAGAACTCTCTAATAAGAGTAGATAAAGAGATACAAAATAAGATCTATGAACAACTCAAAGTTGTCTCTCAAATGGCTCAACAAAAGCTCTATAATGATGCACAAATAATATCAATGAGTATATGAATAATAAGAGGTGTTGTGTGTTTAAAATCAGCTCAAAAGACCTCTATTTATAGGTGTTAGAAGTTGTATGTCCGTTGCTTAATTGACAATCAATAATGCTGATTTTATGCAAGGATAATCGATTATCAGATTTGCATAATCGATTATCAGCTTACCGTTACAAAATCGGAAGCTGATTTTGTGCTAGAATAATCGATTTCATGATATGCATAATCGATTATTTTTACAGCGTTCAAAAACTTTGGCAACGGACAGTGAATAATCGATTATGCTATATAGGATAATCGATTATTGACCTTTGCGGAATTTTTAATATAATTCGAGTAAAGAGGATAATCGATTATCATATTACATAATTGATTATTTTGCTGTTTTGTAAATTCCGATTTACACTGTCTTAACATAATCGATTATCAAAAAGACATAATCGATTATCTTGCTATTTTGTAAATTCCGGTTTATACTCTCTTAACATAATCGATTATCAAAATCAAATAATCGATTATCTGGCAGTTCTGTCCAGATTTGAAAACTTGCTTCAAAAACCATTTTGGTTAAAATGAAAACGTTAAAATCATTTTGTTTGAAGTATTTGATATATGTTTATGATAAATATGATTTGATAAAACTATTTTATGCATATTTATGATGACCTATGTTGAGCCAAAAGACGAGATAACTTAAACATTGCTCTTACATTGGTTCTACCTAACGACCTACGCCTTGGGTCTTCGGTCTTGAACTTTTGAGCTCGTCTTTGGCTTTTCCATGCAATTCATTCATCAATATGCTTCTCGGAATTCAATCTTGATTGTTGGTCATATAATAGCATTGTTTGACAAGTTGACTTCATTATTTGTCATTCATCAAAACCTATACATGAAAATCATGCTAGTACAACCAAAGCGCACATATCATGGATAGAATGATTTTCTACAATTTTCCCCTTTTTGATAATGACAAACAACAGGAGATATGCATATCGGATTCCCCCTAAATTCTTGCTATATCTCAACATACAATTCATGCAAACTATTCCCCTTAATGATAGTTCCCCCTCAAATAAGGCATACTATAACGTATATTCATTCCCCTTTATTTGATGCATATCGCCTAATTTCTTCCCCCTTTTGGCATTAGCAAAAAGAAGTATGTTAGGATTTATGCCCGTCACTAGAGGGGGGGGGATGAATAGTGCGGCACGAGAATATTGATAAATATTGCGGAATTAAAAATTGCAGGAATAAAATAAATTCGGTAATTAAAATAGCAAGGAAAGAACACACCGAATTTATCCTGGTTCACCACAACTTGTGGTAAGTCCAGTCCCCAAGAGACTCTCTCGAGATTCCACTAACTCCGTTAAGCTTACGGGTGCCTAACAAACCGTTACACTTGCTCGTAGATGTACACTCTACAAGACTTCAACTTGCTCGAGGATACCGCACCCCAAGACTTCACCTTGCTCGTGGATACCGCACCACAAGACTTCACGCACTAAGACTTAGGGTACTTAGCGAACCCGACAATCTATGAGAAGATATGTTCTTCTCAAACACCTTTCTCTTTTACAACAAGAACTCTCTCAAGAGAGTAGATAAAGAGATACAAATTTAGCTCTATGAACAACTCAAAGTTGTCTCTCAAATGGCACAACAAAAGATCTAAAATGATACTCAAATAATGTCAATATGTATATCAATATTGGGAGGTGTTGTGTGTTTAAAATCAGCTCAAAAGACCTCTTTTTATAGGGGTTAGGGGTTGCAAGTCCGTTGCTTAATTGACAATCAATTATGCTGATTTTATGCAAGGATAATCGATTATTGGATTTGCATAATCGATTATTCTTCCAACGTTCAAAAATCAGAAGCTGATTTTCTGCTGAATAATCGATTACTGGATTCCGCATAATCGATTATTCTGTCCCAGTGTTCAAACACTGGCAACGGTCTACAGCATAATGATTATGCAGATTGTATAATCGATTATTCTAGTCCAGATTTGAAAACTTACTTCAAAAACCATTTTGGTTAAAATGAGAACTTTAACATCATTTTGTTTGAAGTATTTAAAATATTTTTATGATAAATATATTTTAATAAAATATGTTTATGATAAATATGGTTTAATAAAATGATTTTATGCATATTTATGATGACCTATGTTGAGCCAAAAGACGAGATAACTTAAGCGTTGCTCTTACATTGGTTCTACCTAACGACCTACGCCTTGGGTCTTCGGTCTTGAACATTTGAGCTCGTCTTTGGCTTGTCTATGCAATTCGGTCATCAATATGCTTCTCGGCATTCAATCTTGATTGTTTGTCATATAATAACGTTGTTTGACACTTGACTTCATTGTTAGTCATTCATCAAAACCTATACTTGAAAATCATGCTAATACAACCAAAGCGCACATATCATAGATAGAATGATTTTCTACAATTTCCCCCTTTTTGATAATGACAAACAATAGGAGATATGCATGTTGGATTCCCCCTAAATTCATGCTATATCTCAACATACAATTCATGTAAACAATTTAATATGTATAATTCCCCCTTAATTAAAGCATACTCGAATGTGAAGACATTCCCCCTTATTCGTTGCATATCGCCTAAATTCTTCCCCCTTTTGGCATTAGCAAAAAGAGTATGCAAAGGCTACTTTCCCTTAACGACACTTCCCCTTTTGGGAATACCAACTATTAGTGTCAAAAATAAAGTAGGAAGTATAATGAGGAATATACATTGACGATACCAATTGTTAGATTTAAAAAAAATTATATCAGCATAAAATAATACCAAATGTTAGTAAAAACATACCAACCATAATAACGGTCATTTTTCGTAAATATACCAACTAAATATATTCATCAAAACATGAATCAATCATTATTTTTAACACGAAATAATTGATGCCAATTGTTATTCTCAACCAAAAATAACTAATATCAATTTGTTAACAAAGATATATTAATCTTTAGTACATATCAACTATTACGTTTTTATCAAGAATACGATAACTAACCGAAATTCCCCCTCGATGCAATCAGGTTCCGTGCTTGGTGCATCTACTACGATTTTGTAGTCTTCAAGCACACCTGCAAACGTACCTAAAAATAGGTTTTCGGTACCCAACTTCTTTTGGGTCCTTGAGGGTTAGGCAAATAATAATCATAATCAAAATATGAATCTCTATGTTTAGCAAAACATACGGGTGCAATGTGTCCTACCCGGTTACAATAATGACATATAACATTAGGGTTGTGCATATGTCTTGGTTGAGCCAAATGCGTTCTAGGTGATCTAAAGTCGTTATTCCTTGAAGTGTTGAAATTCCTAGAGTCATTTCTAGGTGGTCTGAAATTATTCATTCTAGACTCATTAATAAAATTCCTAGAATTGTGTCTAAAATGATTAGTTTTAGACTTATTAACAAAATTCCTAGAGTCGTTTCTAAGTGGTTTAACCTCATTTCTATCATCCTTTTTAATTACTTCACTTGTTTTAGAATCATTTATACTACATTTTTCTAGTGTATTTCTAAGTTCTATGTTCTCTATTTTCAAAGAACTACAAGAAGAACAATTTGAACTTTGAACACTTAAAGAGGCTTCATTCATCTCCTTGATTTTATTTTTGAAATCGACATTGTCATTTTCCAAAAATCTATTTTCTTCTTCTAAAATTTTGATTTTATTTTTAAGAACAGTATTGTCATTTTCTAAAAGATCATTTTCTTCTTTTAGTTTTTCATTATCACAAGTCAATTTTTCAAAATCTTTTTCTTTTAAAGAAGGTTGTTTTTCAAAATCTTTTTCTTGCAAAGAAAGTGTTTTCTCAAAATCTTTTTCTTACAAAGAAAGTGTTTTCTTCAATTCTTTTATGGTTTTGGAAGCTTTAACAAATTCACCATATAATTCATCGTAGGCATTTTGTATTTCTTCAAACGAGTAAGAGTTAGAAATACTTACCTTTTCTTCTTCGTTTGCCATGAGGCATAATGCGGCAGTTTCATCGCCCGAGCTGTCCGAATCCCATGTTACGCGCCTATGGTGTTTCTTCTTTTTCTTGTCCTTTGATTTTGGAAAATCTGATTTGGTGTGGCCAAGTTTTCCACAATTTTGACATCAAGGACTTGGTTCTTCCTTCTTTATTTCCTTCTTCATAAACTTATAAAACTTTTCAATTATATCAAAATAATATCATCATCGCTTTCCGAATCACTTACCTCTACTCTTTTAGAAGATAGGCTTTGAAGGCAAGACTCGAACTTTTACTTCTAGGATAGGGATTAAGAATTGTGCTTTCATAAGTTTCGAGGTTACCTTGTAGTCCATCAATTGTGACGTCCGTGATTCCTATGGACTCTTGGATGGCATTGGCTTTGGATCGCCATTCGGGAGTGAGACTCCGCAAGATTTTTCGAACTAGATCTTTGTTCGAATGTACTTTTCCGACAGCATGGAGATCGTTGATGATCATTGAGAACCGTTCGAACATACTATCGATGCTTTCGTTCTCCCTCATTCTAAAAAGTTCATATTCATGTGTTAGAAAATCAACTTTTGATTCTCGGACTTGAGGCGTACCTTCATAAGTAATCTCGAGTTTATCCCACATCTCCTTGGCGGTTGTGCAACAAGAAATCTTCCGATAGTCATCCGGGTTCACCGCACAATATAGCACGTTGATGGCTTTTGCATTTCTTTCAACCTTCTTGATGTCCTCGGCATCATATTCATTTTCCTCCTTTGGAACCATGATTTCCCCAACTTTCTTTGTTAGCATTTGTTCACCGTTCTTGATGATTTGCCATAATCGAAAGTTGTTTGATTGGATGAAGATTCTCATCCGCTCTTTCCAATATGTGTAATTTGTTCCGTCAAGTAGTGGAGGCCTATAGGAGAGTGTCCTTCGCTCATCATTCCTACGTTCAATATTCTCAACAAAAAAAAATATATCGCTCTCAACCGGTTAAGGCTTTCAGAGAGTTAGGCTCTGATACCAATTATTAGGATTTATGGCCGTCACTAGAGGGGGGGGGGTGAATAGTGCGGCACGAGAATATTGATAAATATTGCGGAATTAAAAATTGCATGAATAAAATAAATTCGGTAATAAAAATAGCAAGGAAAGAACACACCGAATTTATCCTGGTTCACCACAACTTGTGGTTAGTCCAGTCCCCGAGAGACTCGAGATTCCACTAACTCCGTTAAGCTTACGGGTGCCTAACAAACCGCTACACTTGCTCGTAGATGTACACTCTACAAGACTTCAACTTGCTCGAGGATACCGCACCCTAAGACTTCACCTTGCTCGTGGATACCACACCACAAGACTTCACACACTAAGACTTAGGGTACTTAGCGAACCCTATAATCAATGAGAAGATATGTTCTTCTCAAACACCTTTCTCTTTTACAACAAGAACTCTCTCAAGAGAGTAGATAAAAAGATACAAATTTAGCTCTATGAACAACTCAAAGTTGTCTCTCAAATGGCTCAACAAAAGCTCTAAAATGATGCTCAAATAATGTCAATATGTATATCAATATTGGGAGGTGTTGTGTGTTTAAAATCAGCTCAAAAGACCTCTTTTTATAGGGGTTAGGGGGTGCAAGTCCGTTGCTTAATTGACAATCAATTATGCTGATTTTATGCAAGGATAATCGATTATTGGATTTGCATAATCGATTATTCTTCCAACGTTCAAAAATCAGAAGCTGATTTTCTGCTGAATAATCGATAGCTGGATTCTGCATAATCGATTGTTCTGTTCCAGTGTTCAAACACTGGCAACGGTCTACAGCATAATCGATTATGCAGATTCTATAATCGATAATTCTAGTCCAGATTTGAAAACTTACTTCAAAAACCATTTTGGTTAAAATGAGAACTTTAACATCATTTTGTTTGAAGTATTTAAAATATGTTTATGATAAATATGTTTTAATAAAATATGTTTATGATAAATATGATTTAATAAAATGATTTTATGCATATTTATGATGACCTATGTTGAGCCAAAAGACGAGATAACTTAAGCGTTTCTCTTACATTGGTTCTACCTAACGACCTACGCCTTGGGTCTTCGGTCTTGAACATTTGAGCTCGTCTTTGGCTTGTCTATGCAATTCCGTCATCAATATGCTTCTCGGTATTCAATCTTGATTGTTTGTTATATAATAACTTTGTTTGACACTTGACTTCATTGTTTTTCATTCATCAAAACCTATACCGGAAAATCATGCTAATACAACCAAAGCGCACATATCATAGATAGAATGATTTTCTACAGAGTATACAAAGGCTACTTTCCCCTTTCGACACTTCCCCCTTTTTGGTATATCAATTGTTAGTGTCAAGAATAAAATAGGAAATACAATGAGGAATATACATTGACTATATTTAAAAAATCATACCAACATGAAATAATACCAAATGTTAGTAAAAACATAACAATCATAATAACGGTTATTTTTCGCAAATCATATTACTTAAGAACATATCAACAGTTAATTTTTAACAAACCAATAGTTGTATTAAAAACATGAATCATTTATTTTTCAAGAATATATCAACTGTTATTCAAACCAAAAAAAATATTCATCAAAACATGAATCAATCATTATTTTTAACAAGAATAATTGATACCAATTGTTATTCAAGATAAAAGTTATCAAAACATGAATCAACAAAAATAATTAATATCAATTGTTAACAAAGATATATTAATTGTTAACACATATCAACTATTATGTTTTTATCAAAAATATGATAACTAACCGAAATTCCCCCTCGATGCAATAAGGTTTCATGCTTGGTACATCTACTACGATATTGTAGTCTTCAAGCACACCTGCAAACGTACCTAAAAATAGGTTTTCGGTACCCAGGCACTTTTGGGTCCTTGGGGTTTAGGCAAATAATAATCATAGTCAAAAGATAAATCTCTATGTTTTGCAAAACATACGGGTGCTATGTGTCCTACCCGGTTGCAATAATGACATATAACATTCGGGTTATGCATATGTCTTGGTTGAGCCAAAAATGTTCTAGGTGATCTAAAGTCGTTATTCCTAGACGTATTGCGATTCCTAGAGTTATTTCTAGGTGGTCTAGAATTATTCATTCTAGACCCATTAACTAAATACCTAGAGTCGTTTCTAGGTGGTCTAAAATTATTCATTCTAGACTCATTAACAAAATTCCTAGAGTTGTTTCTAGGTGGTCTAAAATGATTAATTTTAGACTCATTGATGAAGTTCCTAGAATTATTTCTAGGTGGTCCAACTTCATTTATATCGTCCTTTTTAATTTCTTCATTTGTTTTAGGATTATCAACACTACGTTTTTCTAGTGTGTTCCTAAGTTCTATGTTCTCTATTTTCAAAGACTTACAAGAAGAACAATTTGAACTTTGATCAATTGAAGAGGCTTCATTCATCTCCTTAATTTTATTTCTAAGATCAATATTGTCATTTTCCAAAAATTTATTTTTCTCTTCTAAAACTTTAATTTTAGCCTTGGCCTCTTGGAGATTTTTGAAGACTTTTTCAATTCATCATATAATTCTTGAAAAGCTTCTTGTAATTCTTCATAAGAGTAAGAGTTAGGAGTACTTACCTCTTCTTCCTCGTTGGCCATGAGGCATAATGCGGCAGTTTCATCGCCCGAGCTGTCCGAATCCCATGTCACACGCCTTTGGTGTTTGTTCTTCTTCTTGTCCTTGGATTTTGGACAATGTGATTTGGTGTGGCCAAGTTTTCCACAATTTTGGCATGAAGGACTTGGTTCTTCCTTCTTTATTTCCTTTTTCATAAACTTATAAAACTTTTTGATCAAGGCATTGGAAATATTATCATCATCGCTATCCGAATCACTTACCTCTTCTCTTTTAGAGGATGAGGCTTTGAAGGCAATACCTGGACCTTTATTTCCAAGATAAGGATTAAGAATAGTGCTTTCATAAGTTTTGAGGTTACCTCTTAGTCCATCAATTGTGACGTCTGTGATTCCTATCGACTCTTGGATGGCATTGGCTTTGGAGCGTCATTCGGGAGTGAGACTCCGTAGGATTTTTTGAACTAGATCTTTGTTCGAGTATACTTTTTCGAGAGCATGGAGATCGTTGATGATCATTGAGAACCGTTCGAACATAATATCGATGCTTTCATTCTCCCTCATTCTGAAGAGTTCATATTCATGTGTTAGAAAATCAACTTTAGATTCTCGAACTTGAGGCATACCTTCATAAGTGATCTCGAGTTTATCCCACATCTCCTTGGCGGTTGTGCAACAAGAAATCTTCCGATCGTCATCCAGATTCACCGCACAATATAATAAGTTGACGGCCTTTGCGTTATTTTCAACTTTCTTGACGTCCTCGGCATCATATTCATCTTCCTCCTTTGGAACCGTGGTTTCCCCAACTTTCTTTGTTGGCATTTGTTCACCGTTCTTGATGATTTGCCACAAGCGAAAGTTATTTGATTGGATGAAGATTCTCATCCGCTCTTTCCATATGTGTAATTTGTTCCGTCAAATAGTGGAGGCCTATAGGTGGAGTTTCCTTCGCTCATCATTCCTGCGTTCAATATTCTCAACAAAAATATATATCATTCTATTAACCGGTTAAGGCTTTCAGAGAGTTAGACTCTGATACCAATTGTTAGTATTTTTGCCCGTCACTGGGGGGGGGGTGAATAGTGCGGCACAAGAAGATTGATAAATATTGCGGAATTAAAATTGCAGGAGTAAAGTAAATGCGGTAATTAAAATATTAAGGAAAGAGCACACCGACTTTATACTGATTCACCTCAACGTGTGGTTAGTTCAGTCCCCGAGAGACTCTCTCGAGTTTCCACTAACTCCGTTAAGCTTACGGGTGCCTAACAAACCGTTACACTTGCTCGTAGATGTACACTCTACAAAACTTCAACTTGCTCGAGGATACCTTACCTCAAGACTTCACCTTGCTCGTGGATACGGCACCACAAGACTTCACACACTAAGATTGAGGGTACTTAGCAAACCCTACAATCAATGAGAAGATATGGTCTTCTCAAACACCTTTCTCTTTTACAACAAGAACTCTCTAATAAGAGTAGATAAAGAGATACAAAATAAGCTCTATGAACAACTTAAAGTTGTCTCTCAAATGGCTCAACAAAAGCTCTATAATGATGCACAAATATTATCAATGTGTATATGAATAATAAGAGGTGTTGTGTGTTTAAAATCTGCTCAAAAGACCTGTATTTATAGGTGTTAGAAGTTGTATGTCCGTTGCTTAATTGACAATCAATAATGCTGATTTTATGCAAGGATAATCGATTATCAGATTTGCATAATTAATTATCAGCTTACCGTTACAAAATCGGAAGCTGATTTTGTGCTAGAATAATCGATTTCATGATATGCATAATCGATTATTTTTACAGCGTTCAAAAACTTTGGCAACGGTCAATGAATAATCGATTATGCTATATATGATAATTGATTATTGACCTCTGCGGAATTTTTAATATAATTCGAATAAAGAGGATAATCGATTATCATATTACATAATCGATTATTTTGCTGTTTTGTAAATTTCGGTTTACACTGTCTTAACATAATCGATTATTAAAAAGACATAATCGATTATTTTGCTGTTTTGTAAATTCCGGTTTACACTGTCTTAACATAATCGATTATCAAAATCAAATAATCGATTATCTGGCAGTTCTGTCCAGATTTGAAAACTTGCTTCAAAAACCATTTTGGTTAAAATGAAAACGTTAAAATCATTTTGTTTGAAGTATTTGAAATATGTTTATGATAAATATGATTTGATAAAACTATTTTATGCATATTTATGATGACCTATGTTGAGCCAAAAGACGAGATAACTTAAACATTGCTCTTACATTGGTTCTACCTAACGACCTACGCTTTGGGTATTCGGTCTTGAACTTTTGAGCTCGTCTTTGGCTTTTCCATGCAATCCATTCATCAATATGCTTCTCGGCGTTCAATCTTGATTGTTTGTCATATAATAATGTTGTTTGACAAGTTGACTTCATTATTTGTCATTCATCAAAACCTATACCTGAAAATCATGCTAGTACAACCAAAGCGCACATATCATGGATAGAATGATTTTCTACACTCCATTCTATTACAGCGAACCAAATAGAGTGGACGTTTGGATGGCTTCCTGTAGATGAGATCATATACATGCCATCTATCGAGCCTCATTTCCTCTTGATGGATCTCAGAAGTATCTAGCCTTTTGCCCCATACCGAGTTTTAAGACAATTGGGAAGATGTCAAATAGTGCCAAAAGATGAAAATCATAGTGCCCAAGAAGTTGAGATTGGTCCTGATGGTCAGTTTCATGAAGCAGGAGTCCGCCATATTTGGAGAGAGTGTCAGTATATGACGGAAAATACTTGTGTGTGTGATCTATCCAAAGGTGAAGTTTCACCAGGATACTTTGCTTGGTATAGAAGGGAAATTCTATTTGGAAGGCCAGCCAAAAGACCCCATCTTCAAGAATTTGTTGAGGCGTCACAAGCATAATGGGATTGGTTGGCCAAAAAGAATGAGTATAGAGCTACCATAAGCAAGCTAGAAAAGTAATTCAAGGACCTTCAATTTGAGAATGGTTTGCAAGCCGTGGCAGATGAGGGTGAAAATAAAAAGCTATCCAAAGAAAATAAGGCCCTTTGAGCCCAGATACAAGAGATGAAAATAGCAGCAGAAAATCCCACCAAGAGCGCAAAGGATGAAAAGCTTATAAAGAACCTTAGGAAGAAGGTAGATGAGTATGGTTTTGATTTGAACAAAGCAGAATGTGAACTAGCCAGGGCTCAAACAAAATTGGCTAAGAATTCAGGGGAATGAGCACGCATGTTTAATCAGTTAAAAGAGAAATATGAAAATGAGGTGGGGGGGATTGAAGAAAAGGGTCATCATTGTTGAGAAAAAAATGGTCAAGCAGTCAAAAGACCTTAAGGCTGAAAGAGAACACTGTTATACCATACTGGAACAATTAGAAAATGTTGGAAACATGTTCTCAAGGCATTATACTAAACGTGTGTTTATATGTGTAGGTTTTGATGAATGACAAACGATGCGCAAATTGATATATGACGAAGTTCAAGTACAAGCGCACAATTGATATACAACGAGATTCAAGCTCAAGACAGGGTTTCATAGTTTTACATGAGTCGTTCTTAACTGTGATCTTGATCCGACAACTTGACTCATGACATGGCTTCTCTCGTAAAATTATTTTTACAAAATCATGCATATTTAATTTAATGCTAAATGATTTTAAATCATGCATATTTACTTTAGTCAAAATGATTTTTAAACATGCCTCTAAAATCTGGACTAAGATAATCGATTATGTACTTATGATAATCGATTATGTTAAGCCAAGACTGCATGACAATCGATTGTGAACTAATGACAATCGATTGTGTTAAGACAGTGAGCATCAGATTTTTCAAATCTGCATGACAATCGATTGTGAAGTTAATAACAATCGATTGTGATGAGGCAGTGTCCATCAAAGTTTTTCAACGCTCAAAATAATCGATTGTGAAGTTAATGACAATCGATTGTGAAGAGACAGTGTCCATCAGATTTTTCAAAGTCACAAAATAATCGATTGTGAACATATGACAATCGATTGTGTTGAGGCAGTGTCTTCCAAACTTTTTCAAAGTTATTAAATAATCGATTGTGAGTATATAACAATTGATTGTCACGAGGCAGTGTCTAAATTGATTTTTCAAGACTGATAAATAATCGATTGTTAACATTGCACAATCGATTGTGAAGCTGACCGTTGTCGTAAAGTTTTCAAATACCGTCAGGTAATCGATTATTGATTTTGTATAATCGATTGTTGAAATTAAAATCTGGAAAGGATTTTTTGAACGTTGCTGAATAATCGATTATTGATTTTGTATAATCGATTGTTGAAATTAAAATCTGGAAAGGATTTTTTGAACGTTGCTGAATAATCGATTATTGATTTTGTATAATCGATTGTTTTACGTAAAATCTGGAAATGATTTTTTGAACGTTGCCAATAATCGATTGTTGTTCTTGGATAATCGATTGTTAAGCATAAAATCTGGGATTGATTTTTGGAACGATTGGCAAACAATCGATTGTGGCTTCTTGACAATCGATTGTCACACAGTAAATCAGCAACTCTTAGTTGGCAATTAGGCAATGGTAATGCCAAGTTTTTCAACTATAAATACAGCTTCATTTCAGTGTTTTGAACACAACAACACACAACAACTGATCATATAATTTCTATAAGCTTGCATGCTCTATTGCTTATCATTTTATATTCATTACATAAGTTTTTGAGAGCCAAACTCTTGTCGAAAGTTGTTGCGATCTTGAGCGTATTCTTTTACTCATATCTACTCATTAAGGAGTGTCTTGTTTGAGTGCTTAGTGTTTTGTACAGTTGAAGAGAATTGTTATTCTCTTGTTGTAAGAAGGAACTTGTGTTTCCTTGGTTGAAGTTTTGGAGTGTTGTATCTCCGAGCAAAGGTAGTTGAGGCTTGTGTCCTCAAGTTGTGAAGGAACTTGTGTTTCCTTTGGTTGAAGTCTTGGAGTGTTGTATCTCCGAGCAAAGGTGTTGAGGCTTGTGTCCTCAAGTTGTAAAGGTTTGTTAAGCACCCGGAAGCTTGTCAAGTTAGTGGAAATCTCGAGAGAGTCTCTCAGGGACTGGACTAGCCACGAGTTGTGGTGAACCAGAATACTTCGGTGTGTTCTTTCTTATTTATCGCACTTATTTATTTCCTGCAAATTTTAAATTCCGCAAGTTTACGCTAATTTTTATCATAACGCTATTCACCCCCCCTCTAGCGTTAAGCGTATTATCTAACAATTGGTATCAGAGCGCAACTCTCTGAAGACTTAACCGTTTGAGAGAAACATCCATGGCTTCTACTCGTGATTCGTTTGCAGGAATAGGTGAAGGTCACTTTAACCTGTTGCCGCCAATATTTGATGGAAGCAATTACACATATTGGAAAGATCGGATGAGATTTTTCATCACAGCCAACAACTTTTATCTATGGCAAATCATCAAGCATGGTGAACAGATGACGACAAAAGTTGGGAAAGCCAAGGTAAGTGAATACAACACTAACGCAATAAATATGTTGTATATCGGCTTGAATCAGGAAGATTATCAGAAAATTTCCCACTACAAATCTGCCAAAGAAATGTGGGATAAGCTTGAGGAAATGTATGAAAGCACACCTCAAAAAGCGGACAGCTCATGTGGTGAATCGACTGGCGATGTCTCATGGCAAACGAAGAAGAAGAGGTAAGTACGTCTAACTCTCACTCACTTGAAGAAATGCAAAATGCTTATAATAAATTATATAGTGAGTTTGTTAATGCTTCCAAGACCATTAAAGATTTGCAGAAAACTCTTTCATTGCAAGAAACAGATTTTCAAAAACAACTCTCATTGAAAGAAAAGGATTTGGAAAAACTGATTTTAGAAAATGAGAAGTTAAAAGAGGAAAACAATTTTTTCGGAAAGAGAAGCGCCGACAAGCCCGAAAGTTCTATTAAAAATTGTACTTCTTGCATGCATCTCAAAAATGAGGTAGATAGACTTAAGGGCACCTTAGATAAGCTTAATTCTTCTCACAAAAATTTGAATGAGGTTCTTGTTAATTTGAAGTCAACCAAGCATGGCATAGGTTTTAAGAATGAGCCTAAAGAAAAGGTTGAAGCCAAACCACAACCACCTAAGGCTCAACCTAGGATTAATAAAACAAATGCTCATCCTAGAAATAGCAATCCTAGAACCAATATGCATGCTAGACCAAATACTAGAAGGAATGTTGAACATTTTAGGAGACCTAGAAACGACTTTCCACCAGAAATAACTACCCTAGAAATGATGCATATTCTAGGCCAAACACTAGAAGGAATTTTGAACCTTTTAGAACACCTAGAAATGACTTCCAACCTAGAAATAATTATTCTAGAAATGCTGTACATCCTAGAACAAATAGTAGGAGAAATGATTTTCATGAAATGCGCAATAGTCATAGTGTCGAAAATAGAGTAAACAATTTTCGTCCGTCCAATTACTATGAACCTAGAAGGATGCATAATCCTAACGTGACCTGTCATTATTGTAGACGAATTGGTCATATTGCTCCTGCTTGTTTTACACGACATAGACATATCACTCAATTGCATCACTATGATATGCCTAACCCCCAAGGACCCAAAATGGCATGGGTACCAAAAGATCATTAATCTTTTTTGCAGATGTGCTTGAAGGCTACAATATTGTAGTAGATGCACCAAGCACAATACCTTATCACGTCAAGGGGGAATTTCGGTTAGTTATCCTTTTTGACAAAAACCGAATTGATAATATATGCAAGCAACCGATATTAACATATGTGTTGTTAATTTGACCTTATATTGTTAAAATTTTTTTGATGTGCTTAATCATAATAGTTGATATGTGTTGAGACATCCTTGTTAATAATTAATATCAATTATCCTTGATGCATATGTTGAAAATTCGGTTAAACAACAATTGGTATATTAGCGTGCTTCTAATAAAAACATTTCATTTATGGTTTGATAACTGTTATTTGTGGTTTAAATAAATGTTAGTATATACCAGAAAAATAAATTATTTCCTTTGGTGTGTATTAACTGTTAGCATATTTTTGTCAAAAAAAATTTTCACTCATGTTTTTGATAAATGCTATTTTTGGTTTGAAAAAATAAGTGATATATTCCTGAAAGAAATGATTCATGCTTTTAACAGTTGATAGAAGTATTTCTGTTAAAAATCGACTCTTGATGAATGTATCTTTTGGTCTGAATAATGGTTGGTATATTCGACCTTTGATTGACTTGTTATATATTAATGTTTGATATGTTTTTTCTAAAAATAACTTTTTGTATCACTGTTAATAAAATAACATTTGATACATTTGTTATGTTTGCCAACAAATGATTTTATCACTATTTTATAACAATTGGTATATCTATGGTTTGTTGGTATGTTTTGATAAAATTCCAGCAATCTTAATAGTGCATACTCCTCGTTGTCTTTCCTATCTCATTTTGACTTTTTTGGAAATGTCGAAAAAGAGAGAGTGTTTAGGCGATATGCTTCAAGTAAGGGGGAATGTCCTTACATTCTAGTTTGCCTTATTTGAGGGGGAACTTCTCATTAAGGAGGAATAGATTGCATGAATTTTATCTTGATGACATTATTGTTGTACTTCAAAACAACCTTCCATATTGGTAATATCATTCTTCAAAATTATGTTGACAACTTTTATGCTATTAATATTTTGCATTCCAAAACATGTTGAAAATGATATTGTATTATTTTTTGAGCAACTAATGAGTTTTATGCAAGGAGTCTCTAAAATTTCATTTGAGATGTCCATGATGGACAAGCGAAATTTCCTCTCGGAGCTGCAAGTTAAGCAAATGAAAGTGGGAACTTTCACTTGTCAAACTAACTATTGCAAGAAATTGCTGAATCAATATTGAAAAGAGCAACACCAAAGCAATGATCACCTCAATGAATTTATAAGACCATCGTGCCAGAAAAGTGAAAGCTAAGAAGAGCAATACCAAGAACTACAGAGGTATGATCGTTCCTTACTTTACCTTATTGCCAGTAGACTTGATATAATATTTAGCATTTATTGATGTGCTAAATATAAATCATGTCCAAATGAAGTGTCTAATGCGGGTAAGCGTTGATCTAAATGCATACTTTTTAGGTTGCTTTTATATATTGAATATTACTGACTTGAGCGTCGGAGACGCGTATTTCCTTTTGCAGGGATCGCCCTAAAGGTAGGGGGAATTATAAAGATATGGCACAGAACAATCGATTGTTACAGCAAATAATCGATTATTTTACTGTGCAGAAAATCGATTAGCAAGTATCACTAATCGATTATATATGGTTTATGCTTATTATGCAGTTTTGTTAAATAATTGATTTTTAACTGTTTAATCGATTACCGTCTCAGCCATTCAGTACTGCTTTTCTAAAACAATCGATTGTTTCATATATATAATCGATTATTTTCCGAGTCAGAAAATCACCGTGCACACTGTGTCACAACAATCGATTACCATAATTTGACAATCGATTATTTCATGTTAGTAATTCAAAAATTTGTTACCGTTTGGTCCTGCAATCGATTTGTGTCAGTTCCGAGATTCAGTCAAATCTTCATAACAATCGATTATTTCATTCCAATAATCGATTGTCTAACGGTCAGTACAATTTATTTTCACCATTTCTGACTGTTTTGGCTCATAAATTTCTGCAGATTTTCATCATAATTGAAATGCCATTCTTCCCATTATAAATAGGCATCATATGTCTTCATTTTTATTCACTCAAGCATCAATTCTAGCTCTCAAACTATCAAAACTCTTTTATGTTTTCTTGCAAAGCTCATTATCTCCTATTAAAAATGTCGGGCCGTCACTCTAAACGTTCCCGTTCAGCTAGGCATGGTGCATCCTCCTCTGCTGCCCCACCTCTTCCAAATTACCCTTATCAAGATGGGTCCATTTTACAATTTAATTCTGACACCGAGCTTACTCGGTTTTTGACAAAATTTGAAAAACGCGACCTTCTTCCTCCCCGCTTTTCAACAAGCAAGTATCTTGAATCATACGCCCCTGCTGCCAACATGCTTAAAGAATGTCAACTTCTTGACTTTTTATATCTTACCTACCCTTATATTAATCCTCCATTGATTCAAGCGTTTTATTCAAACCTTCATGAGGATGATGATGGTGAGCTTGTGACAAATATTAATGGTGTTCAAATTCTTTTATCCGATGAAAACCTTCATTCCATTGCCCGTCTTCCTCGAAGTGGCGAAAATATTACTCGCTACATTAGAGAGGCCGGCGCCTTATTTGATGAGAAATCTCTCCTAAACCAAATAAGTATTACATCTTATGATCCTAATCTATCCACTCGGCGTCCTACTATCACGGGAATGCTCCCCGAGTATCGTTTGATTTTCTATTTCATCACCCGAGTCCTCAAACCTCGGAAGCATAATCACACCACTCTTTCCCAAGAAGACACTAAGCTCATGCATGCAATTATAATCGGAGCTCACATCAATTGGTGTAAGTTCGTCAAGATTCACATGCGTGACGCCATCGGAGATGATAGACCTCTTCCCTATGCCCTCCTTATTATGAATTTTCTTGAAGCTTCCGGATTCAACATTTCCATCGGTCCTCTCAAAAAGAGCACCAAGAAGTGGGAAATTTCAGAATCCTCCTTTCCCCATGACGGCGATCATGTAGCTCCTGCTCCTCTTCCAACTCGTTGGTCGCGTCAGCCTCAAGAACCTTCTCTTCAATCCATTTTTGACCAAATTGCTTCATTGACCACCTCTGTCGGTCAATTGACACATGAGATCCATGGATATTTTGACCATGTTCATTATCCATATGCCGGTCTTGTTCCCTATGAAGCAGTGCCGGATGATGAGGCGGGAAATGATGATGAATAATTTCTTTATTTGTTTTTCTATTTTATTGTTCTATGTTTTATTGTTCCCGTTATGTAACCTATTTTCAATAAATAAACAAGTTTTTTTCAATCCTTGCCATCTTATTAAATTTTTTTTGCTAATGGCAAAAGGGGGAAGATAACGGGTATGCACTCTCAATATTTATTAGCTTAAATTGAGGGGGAATTCATATATTGAGGGGGAACAAATTGCATATTCATATACTTGTTGCATATCTTTTCTTGTCTTGAATCGTCATTATGAATTGCTTAATATGCATATCCCGCTTAAAGTTTGCCATTATCAAAAAGGGGGAAATTGTTGGAAACACGTTCTCAAGGCATTATACTAAACGTGTGTTTATATGTGTAGGTTTTGATGAATGACAAACGATGCGCAAATTGATATATGACGAAGTTCAAGTACAAGCGCACAATTGATATACAACGAGATTCAAGCTCAAGACCAAGTTTCATAGTTTTACATGAGTCATTCTTAACTGTGATCTTGATCCGACAACTTGACTCATGACATGGCTTCTCTCGTAAAATTATTTTTACAAAATCATGCATATTTAATTTAATGCTAAATGATTTTAAATCATGCATATTTACTTTAGTCAAAATGATTTTTAAACATGCCTCTAAAATCTGGACTAAGATAATCGATTATGTACTTATGATAATCGATTATGTGAAGCCAAGACTGCATGACAATCGATTGTGAACTAATGACAATCGATTGTGTTAAGGCAGTGAGCATCAGATTTTTCAAATCTGCATGACAATCGATTGTGAAGTTAATGACAATCGATTGTGATGAGGCAGTGTCCATCAAAGTTTTTCAACGCTCAAAATAATCGATTGTGAAGTTAATGACAATCGATTGTGAAGAGACAGTGTCCATCAGATTTTTCAAAGTCACAAAATAATCGATTGTGAACATATGACAATCGATTGTGTTGAGGCAGTGTCTTCAAGACTTTTTCAAAGTTATTAAATAATCGATTGTGAGTATATAACAATCAATTGTCACGAGGCAGTGTCTAAATTGATTTTTCAGGACTGATAAATAATCGATTGTTGACATTGCACAATCGATTGTGAAGCTGATCGTTGTCGTAAAGTTTTCAAATACCGTTAGGTAATCGATTATTGATTTTGTATAATCGATTGTTGAAATTAAAATCTGGAAAGGATTTTTTGAACGTTGCTGAATAATCGATTATTGATTTTGTATAATCGATTGTTGAAATTAAAATCTGGAAAAGATTTTTTGAACGTTGCTGAATAATCGATTATTGATTTTGTATAATCGATTGTTTTACGTAAAATTTGGAAATGATTTTTTGAACGTTGCCAATAATCGATTGTTGATCTTGGATAATCGATTGTTAAGCGTAAAATCTGGGATTGATTTTTGGAACGATTGGCAAACAATCGATTGTGGCTTCTTGACAATCGATTGTCACACAGTAAAATCAGCAACTCTTAATTGGCAATTAGGCAACGGTAATGCCAAGTTTTTCAACTATAAATACAGCTTCATTTTAGTGTTTTGAACACAACAACACAACAACTGATCATATAATTGCTATAAGCTTGCATGCTCTATTGCTTATCATTTTATATTCATTACATAAGTTTTTGAGAGCCAAACTCTTGTCAAAAGTTGTTGCGATCTTGAGCGTATTCTTTTACTCATATCTACTCATTAAGGAGTGTCTTGTTTGAGTGCTTAGTGTTTTGTACACTTGAAGAGAATTGTTATTCTCTTGTTGTAAGAAGGAACTTGTGTTTCCTTGGTTGAAGTCTTGGAGTGTTGTATCTCCGAGCAAAGGTAGTTGAGGCTTGTGTCCTCAAGTTGTGAAGGAACTTGTGTTTCCTTTGGTTGAAGTCTTGGAGTGTTGTATCTCCGAGCAAAGGTGTTGAGGCTTGTGTCCTCAAGTTGTAAAGGTTTGTTAAGCACCCGGAAGCTTGACAAGTTAGTGGAAATCTCGAGAGAGTCTCTCGGGGACTGGACTAGCCACGGGTTGTGGTAAACCAGAATACTTCGGTGTGTTCTTTCTTATTTATCGCACTTATTTATTTCCTGCAAATTTTAAATTCCGCAAGTTTACGCTAATTTTTATCATAACGCTATTCACCCCCCCCCCCCTCTAGCGTTAAGCGTATTATCTAACAGAAAAATATTTGCGACAACTTCAGGAACAGAATCAAGTAGTCGAACAAACTTTGGAAGTCAGGACCCAGCAGATTGGGCGTTTTTTGAAAGAAAAGGGTGTCATAAGAGAGAGAGTCAGAAGGATCGCCGATTACATTGAGATGAAGTGCACTAGTTGTGAAGATATGACTAGATCCATGTTCTTCGCCAATGCGATGACCTTTTTCCTCCAGGTAATGGAAGATCTCCACCACCTCCAAGGGAATTTAGCACACAGGCCCGTGACGAGACCGAACTATGTCCCCGCGGGCCCCACTTGCAGTAGACGCATTGATGTATTCATGATTTTCGTTGGAGTCTTTTAGTCTGTCGATGTGTCTGTATTTAATCTTTCTGTTAGGATTGTGTTAGTTTGTTTTCAAGTATGTATTTTTATCTTTTCATCAGAGTTGATAGCTTCCTTGGCGAGTGCGTTAGTTTCTGAGTCATTGTAATCAATGCATTTTCTTTTTATAAATTTGAAAATCCCAAAATGTTTTATTTATTTTTACACTTATCCTCCAGAACTACACTTGATTTGATTCATCAAGGGCATGATATGTAGGCAACCTGCATTGGGTTTTATTGAATCATTTTTCAAAAATAAAAAAAAGTAGAGAGAATAAAGTTTCGGGACATGAGAAATAAGAGGAAAGAAAAGAGCGATAATCAGAAAGAGAAGTGGGGAAAAGAAATAAAAAAAACAAACGGTGTTGGAAAGGAAGATGAAGAAGGAATTGGGGAAAGAAGAGTGAAATTAGGATAATGCCATATGACTTTTCTACCCTCGAAGCCATTCTAGAAATGTTAACTGTGACTAGGGGACATTATACGCAATGTGATATTTCTATCTAATAAATTCTCTAACACTAACATGTTGGCTTTGTTTTGCTCCTCTTTGTTGCTTTTATTATTATTATAACAGAGGGTGGCTAGTTAGTGGCATTTTGGTGATACGTCCATACAACGCCAGAAAACACAAGGTAGTCATGGCTAACCAAGAAACAAACACTGGGGTTGTAGACCCCTTAAGGGATATTGTAGAATTAGAATCAAAACTGAAAGAGCAGGTCTCAAGGTTGAGACAACATATGGCGAAAATGTACTAGGCATGGGCAAAAGGGCAACCACCACCAGTTTATCCCGCCAACACCTTCATCCTGCCATTGGCTAAGTCTCCGGAACCTCCTTCTACTGATTTGTTCCCGAGCTTTCCCGCCAACCATGCCTTTATCCTACCATTGGCTAAGTCTCAGGAACCTCCTGCTGCCGATTTGTCCCTGAGATTTCCCATTTACCAGCACAACCAGAGCACTACCTCCCAAACACCACCAGCTCCACCACCCTAACCAGTTCCATACCCTCCTCCACCATCCACTTCTATCTTCGTGGCAATCCCATCCGCTACACTCCAATGATCTTTTAGAGAACCTTTGTTCCAAGCCCATCATAACCAGTATTACCCCTCGGAGCCCACTTTCAAAGCTCCAGAACCCTATTCATACACCCCTTGTTTTGATCTCCTTGCGAAAACCAAGAAACCATCTAAAAGTCTCGAATAGGAGGAGATGTTTAGGAAATTTAAAAGCTTGAACAGTCATTCAGAGACATGTGGCGATTGGGAGGTCAAGTAAGTGTGGCTTACAAATATCTATGTCTATTTCTAGATGTGCAGTTGTCAGCAGGGTTCAAGATGCCCAAGTTCGATTCGTATGATAGGAACGATGATTCAGTGGCACACTTGAGAGGGTTTTGTAGCAAAATGAGGGGATCTAGCGAAAAGGACGAGCAGCTAATGGCATACTTCAGTCAGACACCTGGTAGGATTACGGAAGGTGGTATATATGGGACGATCTAGGCCAAGCATTCGCTTGTTACTTCCAATACAATCTCGAGATTATTTTGGATCTGGTGCACTTGACGAACATTGAGAAAAAGCACAATGAGAGATTCAGGGAGTATGGTTTTTGGTGGAGAGAGCATGCATCAAGGGTTGACCCTCCAATTTAAAAAAGTGAAATGGTAGATTATTTTCTGTAGAACTTAGAGCCTACTTATTACGGTCATCTGGTATCAGTTGTAGGCAAGTCCTTCAATGAAGTAGTAAATATGGGCGGTATGGTAGAAGAAGAGCTCAAGAAAAACAAAATCAAGAGCTATACGGATGTTAAGGCAACCACCCAAGCCATTCAAAGTGGAACTGGGGGAGTAATTAGGAAGAAAAAGAAAGAGTATGTCACAACGATTGAGTCAGGAGCTTGGTTTGGACCCAAGAGCCCATCATATTACTATAACCAGCCTCGACCTCACCACAAAACCTACCCCTATACTCTATGTAGCTCACCACAATGTTACTAGCTACAACCAGATCCCCATTTCTCTATCCACCATGCCCAAACATACACTCATCCTCCTACTCACGCGCAATGGCATGCGCCAACCCCACAAAATACCTACCCAGCTCCACAAAATGCCTATCTACCCCTAAGAGCTTACTGAGACCCTCATGGATGAGGATTCTGGCCCAATCAAGCATTTAAAAAATAAGAGGTTGCAGAAGAAGAAAACCTTCACTCCATTGGGAGAGTCCTATAATAGTTTGTTCCACAGGTTAATACAATTAGGTGTGCTGAGGCTGATCGAGCAAAAACTACCAAATCCTCCCCCAAGAAATCTTGATCATTTGTTAGTTGTGAATACTGTTCTAGTTCCTTGGGACATGACACGAAGAAATGCTAGAAATTGAAAATATCTATTCAGGAGATTATTGATACCAATCGGATTGAAGTCCATACTCCGGAGGTACCTAATATAAACCAAAACCCATTGTCGGCTCATCATGAGGCAAATATAATTGAGATAGTGCATAGTGGAAGGGAGCCTAAGAAGCCTTCGCAGACCGCCACAATGATTCGCTCCAGTGCAGCCAAGCATATTGAAAAGTCAACAAAGGAGAAGTCAGTGATCAAGTTGAACGGAGAAAATAGTGAACCATCTATAGTGATCAAGAATGGGTCCTCAAATGATAGTGCAGTGAAACAAGAAAAAGCAGAAGTGGTGGTATCAGGTATGGCGAACAAGCATGACATATATGTAGAGGGTGCTCGCATAGATCCAATCATTATCAAACCTGTAACCCAGCTACCCATAGTCAACAACAAGGCTGTCCCTTGGAATTTTGAGCGGGTGACAGCTACGAGACCCATGGATTGACGCGGTGGGGAGATGCTTTGCCCCCGAGGAGTTAAGAAAAGCCAAAACCTCCAAAGATAACCCAGTATTGGTGAAGAAAGCTGTGACTGAATAAGAAGAGGAACTTTTGAGAAAGATGAAAGTGCAAGAGTATTGTATTCTAGAGCAGTTCAGGAAGACGCGTGCTCAAATTTCAGTTAATCCATTCGAACGAGCACTGTCGGGTCTTGATGAAAATCCTGAACGAGGCCCACGTTCCTGAAAAAATCTTAGTAAACCACTAGGAAAGGTAACCAACAAGAGTTTTGAGGTAAACAGAGTTACTTTTTCTTATGTTAAATTGCATGTGTAGGGTACTGAACACAGTAGATCCCTTTATCTTACGGTGAGATGCGAATATTTCGTGCTTACGCGGGTACTGTTCAACAATGGTTCCAATGCAAACATTTTCCCTCTCTCCACTCTAAACAAGTTGAAAGTGGATGATGACAAAGTTCACAATAATAGTATTTACGTTCAGGGGTTCGGCGGGCGAGGGAAAGATTTGATCGGCGACATAGTTCTCGAGATGACAATCAGACCAGTTGAATTTACCATGGAATTCCAGGTGTTAGATGTGGATGCTTCTTACAAGTTGTTGGGTCGACCCTAGATTCATGCCGCAAAAGCGGTCCCGTCTACTCTGCATCAGATGGTAAAGTTTGACTGGGATAGGAAGGAAATCATTGTGCACGGCGAGGATAATTTGCGTGCCCACAGTGATGCCATTGTACCATTCATTGAGGTTGAGGATGACAAAGAGCCATGGGTCTATCAGGTTTTTGAAGCGGCGTTATTAGAGAAAATTCCAGAAGGGAAGTGCGTTCTAATTCCAAGAGTAGTTATTGTATCGGTCATGGTAGCTGTTGAAATGTTAAAAAATTGTTTTGATCGGGCAAGGGTTTGAGTGCATCTCTGCAAGGTATCGTACATCCGGTGTCTCTCCCCAAAAACCTGGATACCTTTGGGCTGGGATTCAAGCGCACAGTTACAAACGTGAAAAGTGCCAGAAAGTTGAAACAGAGGGCGTGGGTCCTCCCAAATTCTATCCTACGTCTCTCCAAATTATTTGTCAGGTCAACAAGAAATGCCTAGTAACAACAGCTCCCAGTTTTGTGACTGGTCCTAATAAGGAGTTGCTTGAAAGGTTTGAGAAGTTATTCGACGATGTGAACATGGTAGAATCTGGAGAGGGTTCTAGCAAGGCGGATGTGCAATTTTTTGGGCCCTGTGCAAAGATTAAGAATTGGGAAGCTACACCTCTCCCCACTAGGAAGGAGTTTTAGTAGTTTGCTTTGATTTTCTTTCAGTTTATCTGGATTATTCCTGGTTGTAATTCAGATTCTATGTTCCGTCTGTTTGGATATAAACCTTGTTATCATTAAATTTCAATGAAATACAATTTCCCTTTTTCATCATTTCTGATAGTTTTATTTTTTCTTTTCTTTTTCTTTCTTGTACAGTTCTTTTTATGCCGGTTTCGATGACATGATATGCATGAGGAATCTTTGGCCCAGTCTTAAAAGCCATCTTAATTCTAAAATAATAATTCAAGAAATAGAATGTCATGATGAATCTGAATATGATAGGGATGAGGCCTTTGAAGAGATTAGTAAAGAATTAAGCAATTTTGAAGAAAAATCCAAGCCTAACCTGAGTGATACATAAGCAATCAATTTAGGGGACCCCGATAATATTTGAGAAACTAAGATAAGTGTCTATCTTGAACCGCAACTCAAGGAGGAGATAATCAAAGCATTGTTTGAGTACAAAGATATTTTTGCATGGTTATATGATGACATACTGAGTCTAAGCACTGACTTGGTGGTTCACAAATTTCCCACTAACCCGGCATGTCTTGTCATCAAACAGAGAGTTAAGGAAGTTTAAAGTTGACATGAGTGTAAAGATTAAAGAGGAAGTCACAAAGAAGTTCGAGGGAAAGGTCATTCGAGTCATGCAGTATCCCATTTGGTTAGCCAATGTTGTGCATCTACAAAAGAAGGATGGTAAGTCTAGGGTGTGTGTTGATTATCGCGATCTCAACAAGGCAAGCCCAAAGGATAACTTCCTACCGCCAAGTATCCATATTTTGATTGTTAATTATGCCAAACATGAGATTGTGTCTTTCATGGATTACTATACAGGTAATCATCATATTATAATGGATGAGGAGGATGCAGAAAAGACGGCATTCATCACGCCTTCAGGAACATATTACTACAGGGTCATTCCTTTCAGTTTGAAAAATGCTAGGGCAACTTACGTAAGGGCAATGACGACCATATTCCACGATATTATACACAAAGAGATTGAGGTTTATATGGATGATGTGATCGTAAAATCTAGAAAGCAGTCTGACCATGTCAAAGATTTGAGAAAATTCTTCCAAAGTCTTTACATGTACAATCTTAAGCTCAATCCTGCAAAATATGCATTCGGTGTGCCGCCTGGAAAATTGTTGGGATTCATAGTCAGCCATCGAGTTATTGAGCTGGACTCATCAAAGATTAAATCTATCCAAGAATTGCCTCCTACGAGGAACAAGACTGAGGTAATGAGTTTATTAGGGAGGTTGAACTACATAAGCAGGTTTATTGCTCAACTTACGACAACTTGTGAGCCTATCTTCGAACTGTTAAAAAAGGATGATCGGGTCAAGTGAACAGACAAGTATCAAGAAGAATTTGATAAGATAAAGGGGTACGTGTCAAACCCACCCGTGTTGGTGCCACCAGAACCAGGGAGTCCTTTGATTCTATATTTTATGGTTTTGGATAATTTGTTTGGTTGTGTGTTGGGTTAGCGTGACATCACAAGCCAAAAGGAGCAAGCCATCTATTATCTCAATAAGAAGTTCATGTCTTATAAGGTTAAGTAAATTCACCTTGAGAGGACAAGTTGCACCCTAACTTGGGTAGCATAAAAGTTGAAGCATTATTTGTAATTTTACACTATGTACCTCATCTCTCATTTGAATCCATTAAAGTATATCTTTCAGAAGCCTATGCCCATAGGGAGACTCGCAAAGTGGCAGATTTTGCTCACAAAATTTAACATCGTCTATGCGACCCGGACTGCGATAAAATCCCAAGGATTGATCGACTATTTGGCCGAGAACCCAGTAGATGAAGAAAATGAGCCTTTGAAGACTTACTTCCCAGATGAAAAGGTAATGCATATTGATGAGTTGGAACCAGTTGGAGAGCCAAAAGCTGCTAACATGAAAGGCGTTGAGATAGGAGTTGTTCTTATTTCTAAAACAGGACATCACTACCTTGTTATTTCTTAGCTCCATTTCTACTATACTAACAACATGGTCGAGTACGAGGCATGCATTTTGGGTTTGAGGTTGGCTACAGACATAGGTGTCCAGGAAGTCTTGGTCTTGGGATACTCGGACTCTGGTGCACAAGATTCAAGGAGAATGGAAAACGTGGGATATAAAACTCATACCGTACCGACAATGTTTGCATGATCTTTGTCAACAATTTTGATCAGTAGAGTTCAGGCATATTTCAAGGATCCATAATGAGGTTGTTGATGCTTTGGCAACCTTGGTGTCAATGTTACATCACCCAAATAAGGCTAATGTTGACCCTTTGCATATTCAGGTTTATGATCAACATGATTTCTATAATGTGGTAGAAGAAGAGCTTGATGGTGAGCCTTGGTTTCAAGATATCAAACAATATATCAGGATGGGGGTGTATCCGGTACAAGCCACAAGCGATTAAAAGAGAACAATTCGGCGATTGCCAAGTGAAATTTTCTTCAACGGAGGGATTTGTACAAAGGACTCCAGATCTTGGATTACTAAGATGCATAGATGCTAGACAGGTCACATCGATCATGACCGAAGTACATCCTAGAGTCTGTGCACCGTATATGAGTGGGTATGTGCTGGCAAAGAAGATTCTCCAAGCAAGTTATTATTGCCCCAGGATGGAGCGAGATTGTATCACTTTCATGCGCAAGTGTTATCAGTGCCAAGTGCATGGAGATTTAATTCATTCTCCAACATCTAAATTGCATAAAATATCCGCACCATGGCCTTTTGTTGCATGGGGCATGGATGTCATTGGGCCAATTGAGCCAGCAACACGAAATGGGCACAGGTTTATTCTAGTGGTCATCGACTATTTCACCAAGTGGGTAGAGGCTAAAATGTTCAAGTCTATGACCAAGAAAGGGGTGGTCGATTTTGTGCACTCAATTATCATTTGTCAGTTTGGGATACCAAAGGTGATCACTACAGATAATGGGGCTAATCTCAATAGTCATCTGATAAAAGAGGTATGTCATCAGTTCAAGATTACACATCGCAATTCCACCCCTTACCGCTCCAAGGCAAACAAAGCAGTTGAGGCAGCCAACAAGAATAAACAGAAGATACTTCGAAAAATGGTGGAGGGTTCCAGGCAGTGGCATAAAAAGTTGCCTTTTACATTGTTGGGTTATCGCACTATTGTTCGTACTTCAGTAGGGGCAACTCCTTATTTGCTGGTGCCTGGCACTAAGGCAGTGATACCTGCAGAAGTGGAAATCCCATCCCTTCGAATTATCTCATAGGCTGAAATTGATGATGATGAGTGGGTCAAAACCCCCTGGAACAATTGAGTTTGATCGATGAGAAAAGGTTGACAGTTGTGTGTCATGGCCAGTTGTATCAACAGAGGATGGCAAGATCATATAATAAGAGGGTATGTCCGCGGAAGTTTGTAGTTGGTCAGCAAGTGTTGAGACGTATCCTTCCATATCAGGCTGAGTCCAAAGGCAAGTTCTCCCCAAATTGGCAGGGGCCTTTTATCGTAACTAGAGAGTTGTCAAATGGTGATTTGTATTTAATAAATATAGAATTCAAATGTGTAGAAATGGCCATCAATTCCGATGCGGTCAAGAGATATTATGTATGATTTTCTTTCGGTAAATTGTATTTCTTTGTACTTGGCATATTTTTAAGATCGGAATGACAAAGGCATTTTTGTTCTGCTATCTAAACAATTTATCCTTTGTTACCCATTTGAGCCTTATTTATTTCCTTTCATACCCCACTTTCGGAATTCGTAGCAAAGATCAGAAACACAAGCGTGAAAGATAAATAAAGGAAAAAGGTAATGAAAAGAGAGAAAAAATAAGAAAAAAAAGAGGAAAAAAAAGAAAAAGAAAAGAAAAAACAACAAAAAAAACAGAAAGAAAAGAGAGAAGAAAGAAAAAAAAAGAGAAAGAGGAAGAAAAGAAAAGAAAAATCACAACAGCAAAGTAATTTCTATGACATGAGCTACGTTCGACCTAATTCCATTAAGGATACGTAGGCAGCCTCACGGTTCAGTCCGATCAAAATAAAAATCCAAAAGTCCCCTGAACAAAAAAAAAATTGGGGCAGAAGTTGTGTTTGTTGAAAGAAATCTAAATTTGAAAGTTGTAATTTTGAACCCATCCGAATTGTTTTTCAGCCTTTTGATATTCATTCTTTCTAACCCTATCGAAAACCCACATTACGGTCGAAAAAATACCTTCTGATGAGTCTTCAAAAATTCCAAGTCGAGCAAGTAGAGATAATTCATATCATGGGTAACACTCTGGTCCGAACAAGGAGAATGAAAAATGAGAGAGTATTATTGATGAAAACCCTCACATGCACCATAAGGCGATGGAAAGATTAGAGAAATCAAAATAAGAGAGTCTTATAGGTGAAAACCCTTCACGGGGACCTTATGACGACAATGAGTTGAGAGATAAACAAATGAGAGAGATTTGTTGGTAAAAACCCTTCGGGGCACCGCAGTACGAACATGGTGAAGGTTTTGGTAAAGAAATTGGGTTTTGAAGATCTCAAGGCACAAACTACGACAGCTGAAAGTTGATTGGTTGGACAGATTGGGAAAATAAATCAATAAATCTTTTCTTTTTCCCCTTAGACAGTCGTCCAGTTTTGGAATTTTCTTATCCCTAACTCTCAAAAATCATCGCATTTCATTTCTTTTGGGTCTATTTCTCTAAGGTGTGTCCAATGTCAATTCTGTTTAAGCAATAAGAGAGGATTTCAAAACTCACTACCAATTTCCAAAGTCGTATAAGGCACAGGGAGGTCAAGGCATTGCTAGAGATAGTATGATGTGGAATGTGATATAAAAGGTCAGTGGAAGTTCCATCGGTGAAATGGTTGAGTAATTTTGAGGGAAATGCATAGGTTCAAATAGATGGGCAAGAAATGTAACACAATGATTTGGGTATAGAACACTCGGGTCATCCAAGGTCATAGGGGTTTAAAGTCAGTCGGAAAGTCAAAGGGGTTTTTGGCCAGTTAGAGAAAGTCAGTCAAAACAAAGCATGACAACGGGGATGCCACTTTCAGCAATAATGCCATGAACTAACCACCATATTTTAAACTGACAGGATTTTTTGTTGATTGAAACAGGGGCAGAAAGTCTCAGTTGTTTTGGAGAAACCTTCTATAAGGAAAAAGCAAGCACCAAACAGGTTTGACAGTAAATTTTCAAGACCCTCCTGGAAAATGGAGCCTAGTTTAAAAATCGAAACAATCATAAGTAGCAAAATCTAGCATAAATGTACCCCAAGAAATATAAGTTGGTTTCAAAGTTAGCATGTTTAAGATAGGATTCAATTAGGAGTTTTCAGGACTTTCCTGAATAATGAGACCTAGCTTTAAGGATTTTCATTAGATAAAAATATTTAGCGTATGTTCTGCTATAGGCTAGTATAATTCAGTCGTAAAAGTAGCTACTCTTAAGATAAGATTTGATTTTTGATTTCCAGGACCCTCCTGGACAATGGAGTATTGTTTAAGAACCTCTTAGATAACAATATTTAGCGGAAGTCACACCTTTAGAAGATATAACTTAGATTTAAAATTGTCATTTAATTAAGAGTTGACAGGACCCCCCTGGATAATGGGGCCTTGCTTTTAAATTCTTAGTAGTATTTGGTAACATGATTCGGTTTAACACTGATCTATTTTCCCAGCTACCAAACTGGCAGAAAATTTTCTTTGTTTTTGGCTATTTTATTGAATTTTAGGTACCCACATGGACAATAGGGAAAAGCAATTCATGTTCAGCAATCATGCCTCCACTTGGAGAGCACGGGAATACAATTCAAGTTCAGTAGTCAGGCGCCTACCTGGAGAGCATGGGAATACAATTCAAGTTTAGCAATCAGGCGCTCACCTAGAGAGCACGGGAATACAATTCAAGTTCAGCAGTTAGGCGCCCACCTGGAGAGCACGGGAATACAGTTCATGTTCAGCAGCCAAGCACCTACCTAGAGAGCACGTGAATATATTTCAAGTTGAGTAGTCAAGCGCCCACCTGGAGAGTACGGGAAAAGCAATTCAAGTTCAGCAATAAGGTGGCCACCTGGAGAGCCAGGGAATACAATTCAAGTTTAGCAATCAGGCGCCCACCTGGAGAGCACGGGAATACAATTCAAGTTAAGCAATCAGGCATCCACCAGGAGAGTACGGGAATACAATTCAAGTTCAGCAGTCAGGCGCGCACATGGAGACCATAGGAATACAATTCAAGTTCAGCAATCATGTGCCCACCTAGAGAGCACGGGAATACAATTCAAGTTCAACAGTCAAATTCCCACCTGGAGAGCACGGATGCAAATCAAGTTCAGGAGTCAGGCGCCCACCTGCAGAGAACGTGAATACAAATCAAGTTCAATAGTGAGGTCCCCACCTGGAGAGCACGGGAATATAGTTCAAGTTTAGCAATCAGACTTCCATCTGGAGAAAAGCGAAAGCATCTCAGATTACAATACAAGTCAGCAACAAATGGACTTCACTAGGAGAATACAAATCAATAAGGTAACAAGAACCACAAGATCAAGTTTGTCGATATAGATAGGATTTTTGTAATTCAATAATCATAGTTCAGTCTAGCTTCTTTTATTTTCTCATGGTGTAATAAGGGGTTCAGTAAGCAGTAGAATCAGCAGCAGCAACAGTGAAATCACAGCCTCATGTTATTCCCAGCTACCAAAACTTCCCGAACTACACTGAACTAATTCCTTTATATCCAAGGATATGTAGGAAACCTCATAAGCATGTTACGGTCAAATCTTTTAAATACTTCCCACAGAGTCGCGGGAAAAAATACTCGTATCCGCTAGCTTTATCTTTGCATTAAAACTCATCGTGTTTTCGAGTAAAGAGGGGCAGCTGTGAGCACGTAATTTTTTCCCTATATGAATTACTCTCATCAATTCAAAACAAAATAATGTTTCCATTATTTGCAAATTTTGTGATTTTTGTGGCATTTTCTGTCAAGTATTTGCATTTGTCTGTGCATGTTTTTTTATTTAATTAATGAAAAATACTATATATTGCATATGTATGTAGTATTTAATTTTTGAGTTAGGTAGTAAATTATTTATTTTATAAAAGTGGGAAAAGTCACAAAAATAGTTATTTTGCACTTTTAATTTTAATTTTTCACTTGGATGGTGTTTCCTTTAATTTGGGTCTTAATTAATTGTGTTAATTTTTATTTTGAGTTAGGTAATTTAATTTGACTAAGGATTAATTTAGGTTTTCTTATTCTAATTTAGTTTAACAAGAATTAAAAGAAATTAGAAAAAGAATTGAAAAAGAAAAAAGAAAACAAAAGAAGGAATTCTTATATAGGTTGCATTTAATTTCCAAATCCCATGCCCAAACGTTTCTCCCAATTACCCCAAATATCCAACCAAACACAACCCAAAATATATCCTTACCAAGTCCCAGTCTCTACTAACACCAAAATGACCCCGTTCCATTCAACCTTGATCTCAGCCGTCAATGTTTTTTTATCCCTAACTCTCAAAAATCATTGCATTTTATTTCTTTTAGGTTTATTTCTCTAAAGTGTGTCTAATGTCAGTTCTATTTAAGCAATAAGAGAGGATTTCAGAACTCACTACCAATTTCCAAAGTTGCACAAGGCACAGGGCGGTCAAGGCATTGTTAGAGATAGTATGATGTGGAATGTGATATAAAAGGTTAGTGGAAGTTCAATCGGTGAAATGATTTAGTAATTCCGTGAGAAATGCAGAGGTTCAAACATATGGGCCAGAAATGTAACACAATAATTTGGGTATAGAACACTTGGGTCATCCAAGGTCATAGGGGTTGAAAGTCAATCAGAAAATCAAAGGGGTTCTTGGCTAGTTTGAGAAAGTCAGCCAAAATAAAGCACGACAACGGGGAGGCCACTTTCAGCAAGAATGTCATGATCTAACCACCCACATTAGAATGCCATGAACTAACCACCACATTTTAAGCTGATAAGATTTTTCGTTGATTGAAACAGGGGCAGAAAGTTTGGTTGTTTTGGAGAAACCCTCTATAAGGGAATAACAAGCACCAAACAGGTTTGACAGTAAATTTTTAGGACTCTCCTCGAAATTGGAGCGTAGCTTAAAAATCGAAACAATCATAAGTAGCAAAATCTAGCATAAATGTACCTCAGGGAATATAAGTTTGCATGTTTACGATAGGATACAATTAGGAGTTTTCAAGACCATCCGGAATAATAAGACCTAGGTCTATGGATTTTCATTAGACAAGAATATTTAGCGTAAGTTTTATTGTAGGGTAGTATAATTCAGCCGTAAAAGTAGCCACTCTTAAGATAAGATTTGATTTTTGATTTTCAGGACCCTCCTGGATAATTGAGTGTAGTTTAAGGCACTTTTACATAACAAGATTTAGCGGAAGTCATACCTTTAAAAGATATAACTTAGATTTAAAATTATCATTTAATTAAGAGTTGTCAGGATCCCCCCCCCCCCCACCTTTGGGGATAATGTGGCCAAGATTTTAAATTTTTAGTAATATTTTATAACATGATTCAGTTTAACACTGACATATGTTCCCAGCTACCAAACTAGGCAGAAAAGTTTCTTTGTTTTTGGCTATTTTGTTGAAATCAGGTACCCACTTGGAGAATAAGGAAAAGAAATTCAAGTTCACCAATCAGGCGCCAACCTGGAATGCACGAGAATACAATTCAAGTTGAGCAGTCAGGCGCCCACGTGGAGATCATAGGAATACAATTCAAGTCTAGCAATTAGGCCCACCTAGAGAGCACAGGAATACAGTTCAAGTTCAGCAGTAAGGCGCCCACCTAGAGAGCACGGGAATACAATTCAAGTTCACCAATCAGGCGCCCACCTGGAGAGCATGAGAATACAATTCAAGTTCAGCAGTCAGGCGCCCACCTGGAGAGCAGGGGAATACAATTCAAGTTTAGCAATCATGCGCCCACCTGGAGAACACGTGAATACAATTCAAGTTTAGTAGTCAGGCGCCCATTTGGAGAGCACGGGAATACAATTGAAGTTTAGCAATCAGGCACCCACCTAGAGAGCACGAAAATACAATTCAATTTCAACAGTCAGACACCCACCTGGAGGGTACGGGAATACAATTCAAGTTCAGTAATCAGGCGCCCACCTAGAGAGCACGAGAATACAAATCAAATTCAGCAGTCAGGCACCCACCTAGAGAGCACGGGAACATAGTTCAAGTTCAACAATCAAGCATCCACCTGGATAAAGGGAAAGCATCTCAGATTACAATTCAAGTCGGCAACAAATGGACTTCACCTGGAGAATACAAATCAACAAGGAAACAAGAACCACATTATTAAGTTTGAAGATATAGATAGGATTTTTGTAATTCATACATCATAGTTTAGTCTAGCTTTTTTATTTTGCCATGGTGTAATAGGGGTTTAGTAAGCAGCAGCAGCTGCAGCAATAACAGTGAAATCACACCCTCACGGTAGTCCCTGCTACCAAAACTTCCCGAACTACACTAACCTGATTTCTTAATAGTCAAGGATACGTAGGCAATCTTAGAAGCAAGGGTACGTTTAAATCTTTAAAAATGCTTCCCACAGAGTATTCGAGTGGGCAAAAATCGCTCGTATCCGCTCCCTTTATCTTTGAACAAAAAATCTCCTGTATTTTCGAGCGAAGAGTGGCAGCTGTGAGCACATGATTTTTGCTCTATATGAATTATTTCCATCAATTCAAAATAAAATAATTTTTCTATTATTTGCAAATTTTGTGGATTTCTATGGCATTTTTTGTCAAGTGTTTGCATTTGTTTGTGCATGTTTCTTTTATTTAATTAACGAATAATACCAAAAATATGTTGCTTTTGCATGTAGTATTTAATTTTTGAGTTAGGTAGTAGATTAGTTATTTTATAAAAATGGAAAAAGTCACAAACAATAGTTATTTTAATCTTTTAATTTTAATTTTTGAACTTGGGTAGTGTTTCCTTTAATTTGGTTCTTAATTAATTGTGTTAATTGTTATTTAGAGTTAGGTAATTTAACTTCACAAGAGGTTAATTTTGGTTTGTTTTTATTTTAATTTAGTTTAAAAAGAATTAAAAGAAATTAGAAAAAGAATCGAAAAAGAAAAAGAAAACAACATATGGAATTCTAATTTAGGCTGCATTTAATTTCCAAACCCCAGGCCCAAACGTTTCTCCCTAATTTCCCCAAATACCCGACCAAGCGTGGCCTAAAACTTGTTCTTACCAAGTCCCAGTCTCCACTAACACCAAAATGACCCCGTTCTATTCAACCTTAAGCTCAGCCGTCGAGGTTTCTTGGATCGAATGGTGGGGAAGTGGGGGTGGGCCGATATATATCTAATCAAAACTACCCCCCCCCCCCCAATCTCTTTTTTCAATTCCTCACATTTAGAGATTAAACACGAACCCTAACCAGTTGCCACCCTTCCCCAGTGCCCCAAGCCCGGCGGCGCGTACCCCAGTCCCTCCCAAAGTGACACCCTAGAATCGTATCTTCCCCCTCATTCCAAATCATTACCTCATTTCCTTTGAAGCAACATGGAAATCTTCGAATCTTAAATCAAAAGTTGAACCCTAAAACTCAAAATTGCCCAATTCGAGTTTCCTTTGAAGTTTTGGGGTCATTATGATGTTATTCGTATGTTTTGATGAAAAAAACATGCGAGTAGTCTTAGATTGAGTCGGAAATATGAGGATTGGAAAATTTATCAAATGTTTTTACGGTTCGAAGCCTTTTGTAGGTATTCTCCTTTCTTTCTGTGGTTATCTTTTCCCTAGAATTCTTTTACATCTCATTATGTTTTTCTTTATTTTGTTTCTGTCCTTTCTTCATAATTCATACTAGTTCATTTTCTTAGATTTTCAGGGATGTTATATATGCATTTAGCCTATGTGATTTATTAGGTCGGACTCGTTAATTAATTAAGATTTCGTTTAGCTTAGATTTTTAATTTTGCTTGAAATCATTTAAGTATTGTTTCTTTTGCTTTCCTTGAGTTTGCACGATTTTTGGACTGGTTTGCTTGGGTTTGGGCTTCTGACCTGTTTGAAAAGAGGGTAGCACGTCCAAATGGTTTGGGCCATCGGGTCAATTTGACCCATCATAGGTTTAGAATTTTCTGAAGGTAAATATCAGGGGTGTGAGGGGTAATGGAGGAAAATTAGGTGAGGAATCTATCAGTAACTAATTGGGGAAGCTTCTAGGAAGTTGGAGGAGGGATTTAAGAGCATTTCTGAAATTTAACTTGAGGGCTCCTAAGCAAAAAAGAAAATTAGAAAAGGATCAAAGTGAAAATTTGTTCTCCTTAAGGCTGTCATAATAGCTTGCCTATCAAGGCACTCTTACTTGAGAAAAAAGGCAGAGTTTGAAGAGATAAAAAATACAAAAAATGGCTGAAATTTTCCACTATTTCATTGAGTTTTCTTTAGTGATCTTTGAATTTTTCAATTATTGAACATTTTTTCTTCATCTAAAATTAAATGGCTCGAATGGTCTTAGAGCTTGGTGTTTGAGGTTTTGTTGCTGGGACTACTGTGCTATTAGACTTGGTTTTGAGTTCTGCTACTACTGCTACTGTCTATTTCTGTAATTATTAGGTTGTTGCTATTCTGCTTCTTCACCCATTTTCCTTTTCATTTCCATGTGTATTTCTGAACCCTTTATGATGCAAGTCTCATTTTTTGAAGATGGAAAGAAGAGTTAAAAGCATGGCTTCAGAGTTCTCCTTGTGTTTCATTTTATGTTTCTTATTGTATTCTATTTGGTCTCCATTTGAGTAGCTGAATTCACATAGTTTTATTGGATTTAGGGTTATGAACTTTTTTTTTTTGGGAGACTCGATTAAGTTGCATGTATTTTGAACTTGCATTAGTTTTTGATAAAATAGGTGGTAATACATTGATAGTATAGCTTATGTTTGAACTACTCCCAAAGATGTTAGAGGCAATCATGAGGATATTTGGTGCACTGTCAAAGAGCAAGTGAATCTTTTAGTTTAGAGATAGTATAGAAATTGAACTGTTTATCTAATTGATTTGAATGTAAAGATTCATAAATGAGCATGTTTATTCAGTCTCATAAGTTTCAGTAATTGCAAACTCATAGTGTTTCATTGATTAGCGCATGAACGTGTTGGAATTGGAAAATGGTTGGAACAATTGTTTGTTTAATTCCAATTAATGCTTCAATATCTAGTAATTATTAGTTTGACTGAGATTGTTCAATATCAAGTTCATAGATTTGTGATGTTTGGATTTTCTTGTCACTATATTTTTTTTTCAAACCCAAATTGCTTGTTGCTATTAGCGGGTTTGAAACATGACCTCTTTATCCAATTTCGAGCATGCCTCCTGGAAATTGGGTTCTCCACTTGGACCCAGGTAGGATCTGTTATGGAACCCAGTACTTCGCGTCCTGGCGACTTTTACTGAGCCATTAGGCCTCACGTTAGGTAAAGTCCAAAGTTTGAAACTGAAAAGGGAATAGACTTTGTTTAGCCTTAACTTCGACCCATGTTTGAGTTCATCTGAGGTTCCAAAGTAAATATAATTTCTTTATCCTTATTTCATTAATGAATCCTTGATTAGTTGAGGTGTGCCACTCAAAACCAATAACAATTTATGGCCCTCATGAGTTAGAAACCCTTTAATTAGAATGATTCGAGGTGTGCCCTGCCTAACAAAAGTGACAATTGCATAGCCCTCGTTTAATTAATTTTGTTTATCCCTAGAAATCGAGGCGTGTCGTTTAGCGAATTGTCATGGCCCTCGCAAAATTGCAGACGCGTAGTTGCTTTAGGCGTGTTATTTTTATAATTTACCTTCCTTAACTCAGCTGCACATTTATGTGACCCAAATTCAAATCTCAACAATGTTATATAAAATATGTTACGGTTTGCGGGTGCATTTATGTGACGTGTGTAACACTCCTCAGATTTATAAAAGTTCAAGACACACTGAATATAGAATTAAATTATTTTTTCTTGCCTATAGTGAACATATATATATATATATATATATATATATATATATATATATATATATATATATATATATATATATATATATATATATATATATATATATATATACACACATATAAGTAATTTGATATATAATTAGAAAAATATTAATAATTTTAATGTTATTACTTATTAAAAGTGGGTATCATTAATTGTTAGTTAAGTTTAAAAAAGAAAAAAGTAAGAACACTTAAAATTGGGCTTAAAGCCCATAGCATAAGTTGAACGTAAGATAAGGAAATAGACTTGAAGCCTGGCAGAAAAAGGAGGCAAAGGAAGTAGGTTTCAAAGAAATACAAAGCAACAATTCAATAATTAGACTAAGGACAGAGACGAAACAATCAGTCCCAGCGACCATTTACGCAAAGAATCTAATTTTTAGGTTTCTTTACAAGTCACTAATTTTAGAACTCAGGTATATAAAATTTTCTATTTTTAATTATCCTAAAATAGTAGTAGGTAAGAATTGAATAGACAATTCCCTTCTTCTTCTATATCAACAATAAATTTCATGTTTAGGTATGAAACTTTGAAATTGATTAAAAATACACTGGTTGTTGTAGAATCGATTGTTTGACTAGTGTCACTGGGGCCTACATATTGGCTCAAGAAGTTTTGAGGTGAGTTGATATAACACTTTACTAAAGTGGTTTAACTCAGAAAATCACGCACATAAGATGTTTGATGAATTGCATAAAAGAGTTAATATATACTTAATTGGAGTTGTAAGTACCCATTAGCTTAGAATTATTTTCTAGTTAAAGTTTAGATGATTATTTGGATATATGTGCATAAATTTCAGATTTTTATGTTATTCTTTGTACTTAATTGGAGTACTAAGTACTTATTAGCATAGAATTATTTTCTATCTAAAGTTTAGATGATTATTTGGATATATGTGCATAAATTTCAAATTTTTATGTTATTCGTATATGCCATTTTCATTGAAAATTCATGAAGGATCAAAAACATCTATAAATACTTTTGAATGTTTATTTCATTCTTATGTCATGCCTTACATTTAAGGATACCAATATGAGTATGTATAAAGGAAATAGACTTGAAATGTCACACGAAGAAGTTTTAGAAAGAAAAGATTTTTGGGAATATCCTTTATTCTGAGAAGGGGTCACCATCCAGGCCGAGGGTCCTGACCAAGGCATTGACTTCCTGAAACTACTTGTGCCAAATTAGGGAGCAAACGAGCCGAGGGTCTCATTGCTGAGAAATTACTTAGTCATGATAAGGTATGATACATGAGCGCTGAGAACCATGAAGCGAGTGGCACTTCGTGGATTGAGCCTATTCGATCAGGTTGGGATCAAACCCGTGCCGATCACACGGTGGCTGAGACATAATTTAATCATGATAGTTGGAACCCCCAAAGTATAAAGTGAAGTTTATTTATTTATTTATTTATAAGAAAGATAAAGAAAAGAATTTCTTTTAGAATAATCATAAACTGCTATTATGCAATTATTTAGAATTATTCTTATAAGGTTTGTGTTTTATATGCATTTAAAACTTTTGCTCATAATGTATATGTTATTAAAGTTTCCCCCTGCTGTTGAGACTCACTTAGTACAATAGATGGTACTGATGTTCTCTTTTGGAAACCTACGTTTGGTCTGCGGTACAACGTAGGAACCGGATTTGCAGGAGAGCAGCTAACGAGTTAGGACTTCCTTCTCTTCCAGCGCTATTGGTGAGCTCCGCTTTTGTGCATGGAGTATTCCTTAGAGTCATCTTTATTTAGTTATTTCTTTGTTACTTAGAGAACTGGCTAGGAAATCTCATGTCCTGAGCAGTGTGTCAGTTTATCAGTAGAGGCTTCATAGATATAGTTGTTGGGTTAAGATTCAAATGTTTACTACCTATTTATGCAATCACAGAAATAAAAATGCAATAAATTAAAAACACACAAAAACTGCAACACAATTAGAATGACGGAAATACCAATTGAATTTTTTGATTTTCGCATTTGCAAAAATAAACCTAGTTACCAATTAATCTAGAAAAAAATATGAAAATTAAATCCTAAATGCTATGCAATTTTTGTATATTTTGTGATTTTATGCATGCATTAAAAAAACGCACTGACACACGTAATTAACTCCTAAACTTAAATCCTAAAAATAAATATTTGAAGGAAAATCCTAAACTTTTAGGAGTCCTGTAGGAACCGTCTCAACGGGGTAAAAATCATATGCTCACAAAACTCTCTACAAGAGACATTCACTCTAATTAAAATTCGATTCTTAACAAGAAAGAAGTTTTCAAAATGCAAATTGATCAAAAATGACAATGTCACAAGAAAAATCAAATGGATTAGTTATATTGTTTATTTAGAAATATTGATTAGAAGTTATTGATTATAAGAAAATTATTAATAACTTTGTATATAAAAAAAGTAAAAATATAAGATTTTAAATAAATAAAAATGGTAAAAAAATTAAAGCTCTTTATAAAAATTTGACTTTAGGCTCTAAAATTTGTCGGCCGCCACTAGAATAGGTAGTTTGAAGGGTGACTTGAATGTGTCAGATGGTTTGAAATCTTTGTGATAGTATTGTTGTATATATGGTGCATAAAATTTAGTAATATGATCGTACGTAAAATTAACTCTCTAAGGTCTTGCTGCTTCTCCATGCATTATATACAGTGAGAGATATATGGTCCTCGTACATCATTGTATACATAATCATTAAATTAAAGATTACTCACCTAAAGCACTGGAACTATGTGATTTTTAATATATATATATATATATATATATATATAAAGTTATTTCTGTGGAATTACTGAACTAAATATATGTTGACTTGATGGAATTTCTTTATAATGGCAATATATTTAACTAGCTAGTAAGAGTTCTATAGATGAAACTGAAAAACAATAACTCATCCTTTAAAAAGAGAAAAAGTTTTCACCGATGTAATTTTTAATTGTATTAGTATTATATAAGAAAAAGAAATGTTACGTGAAAGTTACAATAAAACTAATATCCCTCTAAGGTTTATTTGGTTAGTTTGCCAAATTGCAGATTCTTGTTAAGGTAAGATTAGATATTATACTTCATGAAGGGCCCACATGGAAGAAACAAAAGGCCTAGTGATTGAGTGAAGCATCTAACTGATAAAAACAAAAAGAAAGAAAATTAACAGAAAATAAAACAGAAGAAAGGAAATGCATCCAAATGGACCAACAACAACAACCCAGTATAATTCCACTTAGTGGAGTCTGGAAGGATAGTATGTATGTAGATCTTACCCCGACCTTGAGATAGAGAGCATGTTTCCAAATAGATTCCCGGCATCCTTCCCTCCAAGAACTTCCCACCTTACTCTTGGGGAGACTCGAACTCACAACCTCTCGGTTGAAAGTGGGGGTTGCTTACCATCAGAGCAACCCCTTTTGTAAACAACTCCTCTTGTCGATCCAAATGGAGTAAAAATGGTAATTAAGAACATTATTTCTTATCAACATGAAATTAACACCGGCCCTTGCCTCAACCACTAGAATCAAATATAACATTCTTGTATATAAACAACATATATAGTTCTTAATAAACTTAACTTACACTTACTTAGCCAGAAAAAATAGGGAATATATATACACATTATATATAGTTCTTAATAAATTCTTAACATACACTTAGTTAGCCAGAAAGAAAAGGGATGTAATGATCAGAGAATTGCCTTAAGCAATTAAAAGACTAACTAATTAAATAAGTTAAACTCTACCATAGTAACAAGAAATATCGGAAAGTTAAACAAATAGTCATGATTAGGCAAACACCAATAAATTAAATTCCTCTCTCAAAGCTAACTAGTTGATAATTAATCAAGCAAACGGTCCTTAAACATCCAACTGAGCAGAAGCATCCAAAGGAAGCAAATTAACATCTTGCATGAAACAACCTTCATAATCTTGAAAACCACACAAAAAACCTGCCCCAGAATTTGCATTTCTCCATATATCTTCTTCTCCTTTAATTCTTTCTCTCAACTCTGTGGGATAATTACATCCACTCTTAATTAGCTCCATTTCGTTGGGAACAAATTGCTTGGTAGTAATTTGTGGTCTATCCTTGATATTGCAGTTGTTCTTCTTCTTCTCTGATGGCTTCCCAGTGAGTCTTTGGACAAGTTCCCGAAAATTCGCCACGTCTGTCTTTATAATCTCAGGTGCAAATATGTGAATTATCCGAATTTTTGGCTTCTTTTTGGATATTGTTTGTGAATTCTTGTTTATCCCTAGTACTGATGATGGACTTTTTATTGATAAATAGTTTTGTTTGTGTGTCATAGTCCCAGCAGCTTCCATGTTATACAGAACTATATTTTTGTAACTTTAGAGATGGGAGAAGGGAAAAGGGTTATAGTTTCTTTATGTTTCTAGGGAAGAAAGAAGAGGAATGTTAGATATTGAATATGATTGAATAGAAGGAAGTGAGGCTTATATATAAAGAGGAGGAAGCAAATTTTTTAAGGGTATATTAAATTGTTGGACAAATAGAAACTTTAAAGAGAAAAACAAGCTGTCCTCGTAGAGGCAAGGATTGGATGAACCCTTTTCTGACATAGTACAAAGGGGGAGAGAGTCAGTAATAAAATAGAACTCAATGGTCCCCCAATGATCATATATGAAACGTAATTTTCCCTTATGTATTAGATCCTTAGTACAGTTACAAGAATGACCCTTTCATTTATTACATTTCTAATTAGTCATTAATATGATACTATTAGCAGAAAAACATAGTGGTACCAACTTGTTGAAATCTCAAGAAATGGCTTCAACCACTTTGGACATGTAGAATTAAAAAATAGTTATATTTTTTTGTCCAAAATCTAAAAAAAATTGACTTTAATTTGGTGGATACATTTCTTTTTATTTTCCTTTTATTAAGGATGGAGTTTGGCCATTAATTCATGTTTTGATTTGTTCACTAACTACAATGAAGCAATGGACAATCCAAAATTTCGTTCATTGCATTCTCGGCCTTAACCCTAAACTCTCCCCAAACACCAAGAAGAAGGGCAAATTGGGAACTAAAGAAGGAAGTATAGAAATTGGTAGCATGCATGTAAAGAGTATATAGGAATTAAGAAATGTATAAGTAGGTGATTCCAATTATTAGATAACAAGAATTCCCATAGTTTTGTAACAAATATCATGGCCTGCATTACGAGTATGGCCCTTTTGTAAGGACATATCCGTTTGTCAGATTCAGACATAATCTCCAAATATCGTACTACAACATTATATGTCTCTTCCCTATAATAATAGACACCAAATTATTGAAACCACCACTGCTTATTGCTGAACATGTTTCCTATAAACTAAAACAAATATTCCAACTTGCAGTTTTTTTTAAAAAAAAAAAAAGGACTGCCTTAACATGTCATTACTTTCTTTAGTCTCAAGAAATGATTAAATTAAAGATTCTAATAGGACCTTCATATTAATAACTTAGAAAAGTTGAGCTGTACTAATAATATAAGTACTATTAATTATAATCCAATGAAATTCCGCTGCCGATTGCATTGGAAGAAGTAGAAGTTACTAGTAAGTAGTAACTGATGGAAGTATAAGAATCCTAACAATCATAATCTCCAACTATCTTACTAATTATATAGTACTAGTACGTACTTAATTGGAAATAGTCAAATCCTTTCTGTATAATTTTATTTCTTTTGAAAACTAAGAATGAACTTTTTACTATGATGCGGCAGGATTTGGTATAGGAGATTAATTTTTGCTGGTTATCAGCATTACAGTCAAACACTTGTGCCGGACACCATTTGGCAATCCTTTTCACTCCAGCTTCTTATTAGTAATCAAACTGAATGAAAGTGACTTTGACTGAATAGATACATATAGCCAAATTATTTTATTAGTTTATTATCTTTCTGGATCAAAGGGGGAATACTGCATACAGAATATTACTTAAATGAGTCATTATATAAAGGAGGAAGCGTTCCATACTAGGAGGGTATTTGAATTGACTTATAAACAGTTTTTAATCTAAACGTAATAAGTTGGTAATACCTAATTTTTAACTTTTGACTTATTTTATATTTTTCATGGCTAAAAGTAAGTAATTTTAAGTATTTTTTAGTATTGCCAAGCACCACATAAACTAAAAAAATGCTTAAGCCAATAAATCTTTAAAATAAGCCAATCCAAAATACCATCTAGATTTTTTTTACTCCTAGATCTTGAACCTAGAAAGGTTAACGATAAAGGAATCATATCCATCTGGTCATAATCCTAGTTGAATTATTCCCTCTGTTCCAATTTATGTGAATTTGTTTGACAAGTCACGTGTTTAAGAAAAAATAAAGATTTTAGAATTTTTGGCATTAAATAAGTCAAAAGGGATTCAGAATATTTGTGTGGTTGTAAAAGCTTTTCATTAAGGGTAAAATTGAAATTTTGAACTAAATTACTTTCAAATTTAAAAATAAGTTATTCTTCTTTAAACGAACCAAATAAAAAATAAGTTCACGTATACTGAAATAGAGAAGATACTACTTATTCAATAAAGAATTAAATTATTATATCTTTAGTATCACATAAATGAATACTAGTAATTATAGGTAAATCCTTCATTATGCCATATAACCACACTTGCAAGAGTGCCACACATGCATTAATACATATTTGTAAAAATTCAGCTACTGCAGAGTGCAGAGGATCCGTAAAAACGGTTTGAAGATCGTCTCGTCCGTATAATAGCCAAAAAAGATAATAACCGTCGGATCTGCACGTGGTATTATATGTCAGAGAAGCGTATCTTCACTGTTGCCATCATTAAGGCCCAATTAGAGGCCCACTCAATCTCACTTACGTCATACTGGATAACAAAATGCGAGCCTCGTGTGCCGTCTGGGCCGGCCCACTAGAGCCCCACGCTTGATTTTCGTGATTCCACGTGGTAAAATCAGTTGCGCTCCCCAAGCAGGAGCCAGCCAATGAAATGTTACATTTATTGTGGGGACTACTTGTAACGTGTCATCCATGACCGGCTGTTAGGGTGCACGTTTGCTGCCTAGCTGGAATATTTCACACTTTCCTCTACGTGCGACTTGGTTCTAGTATTTTGGAACTATTCAAATGTTGTTATGAAATAGAAGATTCTTACACTTCTATTTAAGGTGAATGTCTTTAATGTATCTAATTAGAGAGATTTTAGAGTTCTATTAGTGGTAGCTAAATCTTCCTCTCCCCTATAAATAGAGGTGCCCCCTACCATTGTAATTGACCCCTCTCAACTCAATAAGAAGAACTCTCTCTACTCTTCTCTCTATTGCTATTGTTCTTGTTCTATTGTTCTTGTCTTTTGCTTTAGTTTATAACACGTTATCAGCACGAGACTCTACCGTCTCAAGTATCATTCTCGAAAATCCAAGGTATTTTCCCTCTTCCTAATTTAATTTTTGAGTATGTCTGACATTATGAAAAGAAAGTTCGTTGCCCTTGAAATTTCGGGCAAGAACTATATGACATGGGTGTTGGATGCTGAAATCCACCTAGATGCTATGGGTCTCGGAGACACCCTCAAAAATAAAGAAAAAGCATCCACCCAAGATTGTGCGAAGGCCTTGATTTTCTTGCGCCACCACCTTGACGAAGGTTTGAAGATTGAATATCTCACCGTCAAGGATCCACTCGTTTTGTGGAACAGCTTAAAGGAGAGATATGACAACCTGAAGTTGGTCACTCTGCCACAAGCACGATATGATTGGGCCCATCTGAGGCTACAGGACTTTAAGTCCGTTTCTGAATATAATTCTGCTATGTTCAGAATTACTTCTAAACTGAAGCTATGTGGAGATAACATCTCCGATTACGATATGCTTGAGAAAACGTTTACAACGTTTCATGCCTCCAATATGGTACTGCAGCAACAGTACCGAGAGAAAGGCTTTACGAAGTACTCTGAACTGATTTCTCTCTTACTAGTGGCTGAGCGAAATAATGACCTGCTCATGAGAAATCACGAAAATAGACCAACTGGGTCTACACCACTGCCTGAAGCAGATATGGTGCACTCGCATTATGCCAAACATAAAAGGGACCATGATCACGGTCATAAACGGGGTCAAAGCCAAGGACGTGGACAAGGAAGAAATTCCAAAGAAGTCCGTCACCCCCCAAAGAAAGATAACCACCGAAAGCAGAAACGGGATCCCGAAGATCCTAAGGCAAATAGTTCAGAAACTATATGTTATCGTTGCGGTGGGAAAGGGCACTGGTCAAAGATTTGCCGTATACCAAGACACTTGGTTGACCTTTATCAAGCATCTCAAAAGAGAAAAGGCCCTGAAACAAACTTTGTCTATGACGACAATGAGGACATCACCCACCTGGATGTGGCAGACTTCTTTGAGCAACCCGAGGGGAAAATAGACCACCTAATCGGCGATGGGACCATGATGAAAGAAGATGGAGTTATTTGATTTTGTTCTACTTATTTGTATTAGTTAGTGAATAATCTAATAGTCATTAGTATTAGCTCGTATTAGCTAGTTCATGATGCAATGTTAGCAGTAGTTCTTTAGAATATCTTCAATATGCTCAAATATCAATAAAACTTTTATTTTCCAGTGGGGGTAATCGACTAGCCTGAAAAACTAGTCGATTATCAACTATTTTTGCATTAAAGTTGAAAAACAATTGATCAACAATCGATTGTCTTTGGCTAACAATCGATTGTCTTGAAACAGTGAGGTCGAAATTTTCAAAAATAGCCAACAATAGATTGTCTTTGTCTAACAATCGATTGTCTTTGTCTAACAATCGATTGTCTTGAAACAGTGAGGTCTGGAATTTTTCAAAAATCACCCACAATCGATTGTCTATATCTAACAATCGATTGTCGTTAGGCAGTGTAATCTGGATTTTTCAAAAATCATCCACAATCGATTGTCTATGTAAAACAATCGATTGTCTATGTTCCAACAATCGATTGTGTGGGTTTAATAATCGATTGTCTTATGAAAAACGCTGAAATTTTCAAACTGCAAAGGAATTGATTATGGATAACATATCTGATTTTGTTAGCCAACTGTTAGTAGCAGATTTTGAAAATATTATGTGACACAAAAGGAATTGAACTTGCTTATTCTTATGTTCCTGTATTTCTTTTGTATGTCATACCATGGAAAGTAAATTGATCGAAGGCTCCGGAAGAGCCATTGTAACTCTGCCCAAGGGCACGGCGTTAATCATAGAGAATGCTATGTTCTCCTCCAAGTCTATGAGAAACTTGTTGAGTTTTAAAGATGTACGCCGGAATGGCTACAATATTGAGACAATGGATGAAGATAATCTCGAATATCTCGTCCTCACTTCAAAGAATGTCTCCGGCCAAAAGAGGGTTATTGAGAAATTCCCGTCTTTATCTTGTGGCCTGTATTGGACAAGAATTAGTGCAATTGAGGCACATTCAACAGTAAATCTAAAGAATACTGAGTCCAATACATTTGTACTTTGGCATGATCGACTGGGTCACCCAGGATCAACCATGATGAGACGGATTATAGAAAGCTCATATGGGCATCCGTTAAAGAATTTCAAAATTCTTTCAAGTAATGAATATCCTTGCACTTCATGTTATCAAGGCAAGCTGATTATCAGACCATCCCCAACAAAGGTTGGGACTGAGTCACCCCAGTTTCTGGAACGTATACAAGGGGACATTTGTGGACCTATTCACCCACCTAGTGGGTAGTTTAGGTATTTCATGGTCTTGATAGACGCATCCTGTAGATGGTCTAATGTGTGCTTGTTGCCATCACGCAACCTTGCGTTTGCAAAGTTAATGGATAATAGATGAGAATAATCTTGAACTCTTCATGAAAACGAGGCTGCCCATTTCGGTTTGGGTTCACGCCATTTTGCATGCAACAATACTAGTTTGTCGGCTGCCCACTTCGGTTTGGGGTCACGCCATTTTGCATGAAGCAATGCTAGTTCGTCGGCTGCCCACTTCGGTTTGGGGTCACGCCATGTTGCATGCAGCAATGCTAGTTCGTCTCTGACTGACGAATTGACACAAATATTCCCCATTGCAATTGGTTTTGGGTCATGAACCCAATATATCCCATTTAAGAAGCTTTGGATGCGCAGTATAGGTGCCTGTAGCACCGCCATCCCGCACCAAAATGGGTTTGAAAATAATGTTAGGAATATATGTTGAGTATGAATCGTCCTCCATTATTCGCTACCTCGAAACATTGACAGGAGATTTGTTCACTGCACTATTTGCAGACTGTCAATTTGATGAGACACTTTTCCCAAAATTAGGGGGAGAAGTTGGTGAAACCAAATGGGAAATTTTGTCGAAAAATGTATCATTATCTCATCTTGATCCACATACCTCTATTTGAAAGAAAGAGGTACAAAAGACTATCCATTTGCAAAGAATAGCAAATCAAATGCCTGACGCATTTACGGACTTGAAGAGGATAACGAAATCCCACATTCACGCGGGAAAATGTTCCGATCCGTATTGAAGTTCCTATTGGACAAATATCTAGTGTCATATCCAATGAGTCAAATGCACGCCAGAAGCGTGGCAGACCATTAGGTTCCAAAGATCGAATCCTAGAAAGAGGAAAAAGAACGATCTAAATGACACTATGAAAGAATCACATGAGGACGCTCATGATTTGATTAATTCCGAGATTCACGAAGAATCTATTGAGCCTGAGACTCTTGAAAATACGGAATGCAAGAATGTGAGGATCTCGAACCTCAGTCTGTGGTAGTACAAAATTAATTGAGAGCTCTCGAAGAGCCAATTATTACTATGTTGGAGAAACACAATTGAGTATTGTGCTGTAGTAAGTCTCAAAGAAACTTATCCAGTTTCCAAAAGTACACGCGAAGGCGATTGATGATATTGAGACTATAAATAAAGGAAGGCTTTGATTCTCCTATTACTACAACTTGTAGCGGGGTAATTTGTATATGAAAAGCTACCCGCTTTGTTCTCCAGTTTGTACTACACAAACGAAAGAATGCCACAATAAAGTGGATATCTATTGGTATAAAACCCATGTCATAATAAACCCGAAGTTTATTGATAAGTGCACATGTCATGGTGTAAATTTGAAATTTACCAATATTGATAATTTATTCAGTTGATATTCGTGTTAGCCATCTCATTTGAAGTATGATGTGCAAATTCACATAGGTGAATATCAAAGAACTAGAAGTTCTTGTTCTCAGTAATGAACTGACCAACTAAAGAGTTCGGGTTGAAGCCCCTTGATTCTGGAAATATTAAAGGTGAATATGGGCCCATTCACCTGCCATGTATACCACATATGATGCATCTATGATATGGTTACATGCGCCATTGTTATTAACCCGCAGCCTGGCAGTGCTTGCGAGGTAAATCGCTCAGTAATCTAACTTCGAGCATATTTTCCAGATTCTCTACTCAAGACAGTTCATCTTGATAAGTTGGTTTATATCAAAGTTGGTTTAGCAAGATAATTATTGAGTGCTTCCACTTAATAGCTAAACTGTTCCTTATGAGAACGAAGTTATATATATCAGTTTGATATAAGTTGTATACGAGAGTATATTCTCCCCTCACAAGTGGTTCAGGGTCAGGAACCAAATAATTTCATCTTATTATTAAGGTGCTGTGTATATTGACATAATGCACAAAGATGATTTTCCAAAGTTGAGGAAACATGTTAGCTTTACTAACATGAGGGGGAGACATGATAAACACTTGAGAAAATGTTACATGGGATGAATTCTCATTTGTATATGTATATCCCCGAATATCATGATATGAACCTGTAGTTCATAAAAAGGGATAATTCAAATTGCAACATATTGCAAAGCATGCTTTACGCATTTACTGACTCAAAGAAAGTAACTAAATGGAAGAGATACAATTCAAGAAGAATTGATTCCATATGAAAGACATGTAGCTTTGAACCTATAGTTCATATGCTTGAAAGTATAAAGGCAAAGGTATGTATAGTCAATTTTTCGATATCTTATTTGTTTAGCATGACATGAAACTTTGATATGCAGCTAAAGTCTATTATGTGACTTACATGACTTAACTTGAAAGATTTAAGTTGCTTGAAGCATATGCAATTCTTGGTCCTGAAGTACCACATCCTAAGTACAATTTGTGTACATATGTATCTTGCCATAACTATAAGCATGATGGCATTGAGAATGCATCTATGGAGATATTGAAGTGTTATTCCACGACATTATATGAAGATGTTCATATCTATCAAGAATGATGATTTCAAGGTACGGAATATTTATTCAAGTCAATATGGTTGATTTGTCAAATCTCTACCAAAGATCGTTCTGAAGATGATGCACAAGATTGGAATGCAAATGCTCAAGGATATAAATCGATGTACTCATTAGGGGGAGTCAATGCGCGTTGCACTCTTTTTCCCTTACAAGGTTTTGTCCCACTGGGTTTTCCTTGCAAGGTTTTTAACGAGGCAACCAATAGGCGCATATTCAAACATGTGTACTCTTTTTCCTTACTTTAATTTTTCCCATTGGGTTTTGGTTTTAAGGTTTTATGAGACACATCATTGAATAGACATTCAAGGGGGAGTGTTATGAAATAGAAGATTCTTACACTTCTATTTAAGGTGAATGTCTTTAATGTATCTAATTAGAGAGATTTTAGAGTTCTATTAGTGGTAGCTAAATCTTCCTCTCCCCTATAAATAGAGGTGCCCCCTACCATTGTAATTGACCCCTCTCAACTCAATAAGAAGAACTCTCTCTACTCTTCTCTCTATTGCTATTGTTCTTGTTCTATTGTTCTTGTCTTTTGCTTTAGTTTATAACAAATGTAGTTTTATTATCCTTCTTTGCTTTTTACTTTTTGCTGTTTCTCTTTTGAATTTTAATGAGTTAATACCTCAAAATTTGCTTAAATTATTTTATATTTGTCGGTTGTCTACCTAACTTATACATGTTTGCGAAAATTCTTTGAATTATATTCTTTTGCATAATAAAAATCACTCGTTATATTCTCCCCTCACAAGTGGTTCAAGGTCAGGAACCAAATAATTTCATCTTATTACTAAGGTGCTGTGTATATTGACATAATGCACAAAGATGATTTCCCAAAGTTGAGGAAACATGTTAGCTTTACTAACATGAGGGGGAGACATGATAAACATTTGAGAAAGTGTTACATGGGATGAATTTTCATTTGTATATGTATATCCCCGAATATCATGATATGAACCTGTAGTTCATAAAAAGGAAATGCAATTGCAACATATTGCAAAGCATGCTATACGCATTTGCTGACTCAAAGAAAGCAACTAAATGGAAGAGATACAATTCAAGAAGAATTGATTCCATATGAAAGACATGTAGTTTTGAACCTATAGTTCAAATGCTTGAAAGATAAAAGTCAAAGGTATGTATAGTCAGTTTTCGATATCTTATTTGTTTAGTATCACTAATGAAAGCTTGATATGCAGCTAAAGTTTATTATGTGACTTACATGACTTAACTTGAAAGATTTAAGTTGCTTGAAGCATATGCAATTCGTGGTCCTGAAGTACCACATCCTAAGTGCAATTTGTGTACATATGTATCTTGCTATAACTATAAGCATGATGGCATTGAGAATGCATCTATGGAGATATTGAAGAGTTATTCCACGACAATATATGAAGATGTTCATATCTATCAAGAATGATGATTTCAAGGTACGGAATATTTATTCAAGTCAATATGGTTGATTTGTCAAATCTCTACCAAAGATCGTTTTGAAGATGATGCACAAGATTGGAATGCAAATGCTCAAGGATATAAATTGATGTACTCATTAGGGGAGTCAATGCGCGTTGCACTCTTTTTCCCTTACAAGGTTTTTTCCCACTGGGTTTTCCTTGCAAGGTTTTTAACGAGGCAACCAATAGGCGCATATTCAAACATGTGTACTCTTTTTCCTTACTTTAATTTTTTCCCATTGGGTTTTGGTTTTAAGGTTTTATGAGACACATCATTGAATAGACATTCAAGGGGGAGTGTTATGAAATAGAAGATTCTTACACTTCTATTTAAGGTGAATGTCTTTAATGTATTTAATTAGAGAGATTTTAGAGTCCTATTAATGGTAGCAAGATCTTCCTCCTCCCTATAAATAGAGGTGCTCTCTACCATTGTAAATCATCCTTGAGACCCCTCTCAACTCAATAAGAAGAACTCTCTCTACTCTTCTCTCTATTGCTATGGTTCTTGTCTTTTGCTTTAGTTTATAACACGTTATCAGCACGAGTCTCTAACCAATTGAAATTTTCGATTGTCTTAACTTTTGTTTGTGTAGGGTTTTTCTTCAAAGAAAGAATGAAGAAAGAAAAAGAAAAAAAAAAGAAGGAAGCAGAAACAAAAAGAAAGAAAGAAAACAAAGAAAAGAACAGAAAGGGAACGAAAAACGGCAAAAAGAGAAAAGAAAGAAAAACGTGGAAAAAGGAAAGAAAGAAAGGAAAGGAAGAAAGGAAGGAAGAAAATATTGAAAATATATTTGGTATACCTTAAAGGTAAGTAATTTACTTTTCCTTTTCAAATTCTTGGAATTCTATAAATTTTATATACAAAGTTTGATTATAACTCTAATGGAGTTTGTGAGAAATTATAACCACACGAAGTGGTAAAATCTCTATGTCCTGCCATGATTAAATTCATGTATGAATGTGGACGTGACAAAGAATTCCGTCCAATTGAATTTGCTCCATTCCCTTTAGAGAATGTGGTAGCAGCTTGTGTAAAGCACATGATTTTGATCCATTCCCTGAAGTGAATGTGATAATTGTAATAGAGCCCGTAAGTATGAACACGCTCTTGATGTAATTGTGTCATATGAAAAGAAAGTTCGTTGCCCTCGAAATTTCGGGCAAGAACTATATGACATGGGTGTTGGATGATGAAATCCACTTAGATGCTATGGGTCTTGGAGACGCCATTAAAGACAGAAATAGTGCATCCACCCAAAACTATGCTAAGGCCTTGATTTTCTTGCGCCATCACCTTGATGAAGGTTTGAAACTATGCTAAGGCCTTGATTTTCTTGCGCCATTACCTTAATGAAGGTTTGAAACTATGTTAAGGCCTTGATTTTCTTGCGCCATTACCTTAATGAAGGTTTGAAACTGTATGAAGGCCTTGATTTTCTTGCGCCATCACTTTGATGAAAGTTTGAAGATTGAATATCTCAACATCAAGGATTCACCCATCTTGTGGAAAGGCTTAAAGAAGAGAGATGACAACATGAAGTTGGTCACTCTGCCACAAGCACGATACGATAAGAATCCAAAAGCAAATAGTTTATAAACTATATATTATCGTTGCGGTGGAAACGGGCACTGGTCAAAGGATTGCCGTATGGTTGACCTTTACCAAGCATCTCGAAAGAGTAAACGCCCCATAACGAATTTTGTCTCTGACGACAACTTGAATGTGGCAGACTTCTTTGAGCAACCCGATGGAAAAATAGACCACCTAATCGGTGATGGATCCGTGATGAAAGAAGATGGAGTTATTTGATTTTGTTCTACTTATTTGTATTAGTTAGTGAATAAACTAATAGTCATTAGCATTAGCTCGTATTAGTTAGTTCATAAAGCAATGTTAGCAGTAGTTCTTTAGAATATCTTCAATATGCTCAAATATCAATAAAACTTTTATTTTCCAGTGGGGGTAATCGACTAGCCTGAAAAACTAGTCGATTATCAACTATTTTCGCATTAAAGTTGAAAAACAATTGATCAACAATCGATTGTCGTTGACTAACAATCGATTGTCTTGAAACAGTGAGGTCTGGAAATTTTCAAAAATAGCCAACAATCGATTGTCTTTGTCTAACAATCGATTGTCTTGAAACAGTGAGGTCTGGAATTTTTCAAAAATCACCCACAATCGATTGTCTATATCTAACAATCGATTGTCGTTAGGCAGTGTAATCTGGAATTTTTCAAAAATCATCTACAATCGATTGTCTATGTAAAACAATCGATTGTCTATGTTCCAGCAATCGATTGTGTGGGTTTAATAATCGATTGTCTTATGAAAAACGCTGAAATTTTCAAACTGCAAAGTAATTGATTATGGACAACATATCTGATTTTGTTAGTCAACTGTTAGTAGCAGATCTTGAAAATATTATGTGACACAAAAGAATTGAACTTGTTTATTCTTATGTTCATGTATTCCTTTTGTATGTCATACCATGGGAAGTAAACTGATTGAAAGGCTCCGGAAGAGCAAATGTAACTCTGCCCAAAGGCATGACGTTTATCTTAGAGAATGCAATATTCTCCTCCAAGTCTAAGAAGAAACTTGTTGAGTTTTAAAGATGTACGCCGGAATGGCTACAATATTGAGACAATGGATGAAGATAATCTTGAATATCTCGTCCTCACTTTAAAGAATGTCTCCGGCCAAAAGAGGGTTATTGAGAAATTCCCGTCTTTATCTTGTGGCCTGTATTGGACAAGAATTAGTGCAATTGAGGCACATTCAACAGTAAATCTAAAGAATACTGAGTCCAATACATTTGTACTTTGGCATGATCGACTGGGTCACCCAGGATCAACCATGATGAGACGGATTATAGAAAGCTCATATGGGCATCCGTTAAAGAATTTCAAAATTCTCTCAGGTAATGAATATCCTTGCACTTCGTGTTATCAAGGCAAGCTGATTATCAGACCATCCCCAACAAAGGTTGGGACTGAGTCACCCCAGTTTCTGGAACGTATACAAGGGGACATTTGTGGACCTATTCACCCACCTAGTGGGTAGTTTAGGTATTTCATGGTCTTGATAGACGCATCCTGTAGATGGTCTAATGTGTGCTTGTTGCCATCACGCAACCTTGCGTTTGCAAAGTTAATGGATAATAGATGAGAATAATCTTGAATTCTTCATGAAAACGGGGCTGCCCATTTCGGTTTGGGTTCACGCCATTTTGCATGCAGCAATGCTACTTTGTCGGCTGCCCGCTTCGGCTTAGGGTCACGCCACTTCGCATGCAGCAATGCTAGTTCGTCTCTGACTGACGAATTATCACAAATATTCCCTATTGCAATTGGTTTTGGGTCATGAACCCAATATATCCCATTTAAGAAGCTTTGGATGCGCAGTATAGGTGCCTGTAGCACCGCCATCCCGCACCAAAATGGGTTTACAAAGAAGGTTAGGAATATATGTTGAGTATGAATCGTCCTCCATTATTCGCTACCTCGAAACATTGACAGGAGATTTGTTCACTGCACTATTTGCAGACTGTCAATTTGATGAGACACTTTTTCCAAAATTTGGGGGAGAAGTCGGTGAAACCAAATGGGAAATTTTGTGGAAAAATGTATCATTATCTCATCTTGATCCACATACCTTTATTTGAAAGAAAGAGGTACAAAAGACTATCCATTTGCAAAGAATAGCAAATCAAATGCCTGACGCATTTACGGACTTGAAGAGGATAACGAAATCCCACATTCACGCGGAAAATGTTCCGATCCGTATTGAAGTCCCTATTGGACAAATATCTAGTGTCATATCCAATGAGTCAAATGCACGCCAGAAGCGTGGCAGACCATTAGGTTCCAAAGATCGAAATCCTAGAAAGAGGAAAAAGAACGATCTAAATGACACTATGAAAGAATCACATGAGGACGCTCATGATTTGATTAATTCCGAGATTCACGAAGAATCTATTGAGCCTGAGACTCTTGAAAATACGGAATGCAAGAATGTGAGGATCTCGAACCTCAGTCTGTGGTAGTACAAAATTAATTGAGAGCTCTCGAAGAGCCAATTATTACTATGTTGGAGAAACACAATTGAGTATTGTGCTGTAGTAAGTCTCAAAGAAACTTATTCAGTTTCCAAAAGTACACGCGAAGGCGATTGATGATATTGAGACTATAAATAAAGGAAGGCTTTGATTCTCCTATTACTACAACTTGTAGCGGGGTAATTTGTATATGAAAAGCTACCCGCTTTGTTCTCCAGTTTGTACTACACAAACGAAAGAATGCCACAATAAAGTGGATATCTATTGGTATAAAACCCATGTCATAATAAACCCGAAGTTTATTGATAAGTGCACATGTCATGGTGTAAATTTGAAGTTTACCAATATTGATAATTTATTCAGTTGGCATTCATGTTAGCCATCTCATTTGAAGTATGATGTGCAAATTCACATAGGTGAATATCAAAGAACTAGAAGTTCTTGTTCTCAGTAACGAACTGACCAACTAAAGAGTTCGGGTTGAAGCCCCTTGATTCTGGAAATATCAAAGGTGAATATGGGCCCATTCACCTGCCATGTATACCACATATGATGCATCTATGATATGGTTACATGCGCCATTGTTATTAACCCGCAGCCTGGCAGTGCTTGCGAGGTAAATCGCTCAGTAATCTAACTTCGAGCATAGTTTCCAGATTCTCTACTCAAGACAGTTCATCTTGATAAGTTGGTTTAGCAAGATAATTATTGAGTGCTTCCACTTAATAGCTAAACTGTTCCTTATGAGAACGAAGTTGTATATATCAGTTTGATATAAGTTGTATACAAGAGTATATTCTCCCCTCAAAAGTGGTTCAGGGTCAGGAACCAAATAATTTCATCTTATTATTAATGTGCTGTGTATATTGACATGATCATGCACAAAGATGATTTCCCAAAGTTGAGGAAACAAGTTAGCTTTACTAACATGAGGGGGAGACATGATAAACGCTTGAGAAAAGGTTACATGGGATGAATTATCATTTGTATATGTATATCCCCGAATATCATGATATGAACCTGTAGTTCATAAAAGGGAAATGCAATTGCAACATATTGCAAAGCATGCTATACGCATTTGCTGACTCAAAGAAAGTAACTAAATGGAAGAGATACAATTCAAGAAGAATTGATTCCATATGAAAGACATGTAGTTTTGAACCTATAGTTCAAATGCTTGAAAGATAAAAGTCAAAGGTATGTATAGTCAATTTTCGATATCTTATTTGTTTAGTATCACTAATGAAAGTTTGATATGCAGCTAAAGTCTATTATGTGACTTACATGACTTAACTTGAAAGATTTAAGTTGCTTGAAGCATATGCAATTCTTGGTCCTGAAGTACCACATCCTAAGTACAATTTGTGTACATATGTATCTTGCCATAACTATAAGCATGATGGATTTAAGAATGCATCTATGGAGATATTGAAGAGCTATTCCACGACATTATATGAAGATGTTCATATCTATCAAGAATGATGATTTCAAGATGATGCACAAGATTGGAATGCAAATGCTCAAGGATATAAATCGATGTACTCATTAGGGGGAGTCAATGCGCGTTGCACTCTTTTTCCCTTACAAGGTTTTGTCCCACTGGGTTTTCCTTGCAAGGTTTTTAACGAGGCAACCAATAGGCGCATATTCAAACATGTGTACTCTTTTTCCTTACTTTAATTTTTCCCATTGGGTTTTGGTTTTAAGGTTTTATGAGGCACATCATTGAATAGACATTCAAGGGGGAGTGTTATGAAATAGAAGATTCTTACACTTCTATTTAAGGTGAATGTCTTTAATGTATTTAATTAGAGAGATTTTAGAGTCCTATTATTGGTAGCAAGATCTTCCTCCTCCCTATAAATAGAGGTGCTCTCTACCATTGTAAATCATCCTTGAGACCCCTCTCAACTCAATAAGAAGAACTCTCTCTACTCTTTTCTCTATTGCTATTGTTCTTGTTCTATTGTTCTTGTCTTTTGCTTTAGTTTATAACACTTAAATTATTTTATATTTGTCGGTTGTCTACCTAACTTATACATGTTTGCGAAAATTCTTTGAATTATATTCTTTTGCATAATAAAAATCACTCGTTATATTCTTACTAGTAAGTCTAATATACTCTTCGCAAATTATTTTTAAAAATATGCCACGTGGCAATCTAAGTAAATATTAGTTTATCTTAATCTAAAAATAAACTTAATTAAAATTTTAATACCCTTTATTATATCATTGTAAAAAGTTACATGGCAAAAATAAAAAAGAGCTAGGGTTAAAATTATGTAAAAAACTCATTTTCTTTTTGTTCTCATTGGAGAATGATTACACTAATTTCTCGGTAGTGATTTCTTCATTAATCTATTTCAAACATTGATTGCATTGTCTATTTTTGCTTCAATTCGAAAATTAGGATATAAATTAAGGTTTTTATTCCTAAATCGGTATAAAAAATTAATGTTCTGATAGACCTAAATTCTGAAAATTGTTGAAAGAAAACATTTAAATCGTTAAAGAAGATAGCTATACACATGTCTTATTTCTTTATTCCCTAAATTCTTGAAATGCATTAAACCTCATGCACTACAAATACTTGAAAGAGTATTCCTTCTTTCAAAAAAATTTAGGTGAGAAGCGAAGGATGGATAAAACAAGAAAGATAAGAAATAAGATCAGTAACAATAAGAGAGGGAATTTCAGATGAATTCAAATGAAGAAATAGAGAAGAAAGATGAAAAAATAAAAAGTAAAAGGTTTAAAATGAGGAAGGAAGGTAAAATATAAAGAACAAGAGGAGAAAATAAAAATAATATAAATTTTAAAAAAGGACTCATTAGTTGTTAGACATGGCATTTAATGGCTTTTTTTAGTCTACACGTGTTCTTGGGTGATTTATTATACATGTAATTTCTCATAAGTGACAACGGGGTTTTATTATGAAAGGGGGTATAGTTTAAGTAATTTTTGAGAACAGGCGATAGTTTAGGTAGGCACCTGACAAAAATTGTATAGTTTAGACGGGTTTTAGGATATTAACTCAATTTTAATTAGAGAAGTATGAAATTCAACTGGACTAACAATGCATTTTTTATGCACTGTTAGAGTCGAGATCCAGGATTTTATGAAAATGGATGCATTATTACAAAGCGATGTATTCAATATATAAATTTTACGAATTCAACATTTAATTTTTGTTATTGCACCCCTTACATTAGAATTATACCTTCAAAATTAATTTTGCTTAAAGTAGTATTTTCTTACATCTATATTTATACTCTGTGTCTCTATTGATTATATGCTGCATCTCTCACTGCTAATGATTTTAATATCCATATTTTATTTAATCTAATATTTTTCTATGGTAATAAAAGAAGAATAGGAAATTTATGTATGAAAATTCTGAAAGAATAAAAAGAACAAAAAAATACAAAAAATGATTCTAGATACGTCCATCTCCCTTGGGCACCTATTCCTAGAAAAAATAAAAGAAAAATGGTAAGATTGACATCAAATTTGAACTTATAATCCCGCTTAGATAGGTGCATGTGCTTTGAGTTTTGGTGCAAGCACATATATTTAAGTATTTAAAAGGAATATAATATTATTATACATAATCTAGAGAGAAAAATATAAGTTCACATACCTCATATAACCTCCTAAATACGCCCCTGGTTAGAGCTTCCATAGAATCAGGAATATAATGCAGGGACATTTGTTCTAGTTGTGTACCCTTAAGGCAATCGAAATCGTTGTGTCTGTTTTCTTTTGATAGCAGGCTTGATGTTGGTGATTAATAAAATATTTAGTTACCAAAAAGATAATGAATAGAGGATCAAACAATTGGAGTTAATGATATCGTAGTTTGGGTTATAATCTTTAAACCACCAAACTCATCCGTAGTTTGTAGAATCTTTCTTTGTTACGAATACTTATTTTATTCTGTTCAAGTGCCTTGTTCGTTTAATTAGAAATTGTAAATCAATGTAAAGATTAAATGTGAGTTTTGAAGAAATATAGTTGATCAAAAGAATTTGTAGTTGTCTTTACAGAAAAATTACTTACAATGGTAAAATAAAATATGTTCGATAGGGTAGAATATTATGTAAGATTCATATAATCGACTCCCGCCAGTTCGAAGTAAATACATATTCTTGATTCAATTGACTTATGTCAGTTTTTCTTGTTATTTCCTTTTGGTCATTATTTTTGTTATAGAAATTCTTTTTATCATATATGGAGACAAAAAGAGAAAGAAATGAAGAAGGAGATTACTAGATGGAGAATCGAACAATGCGTCATAGTGAGGGTTTGGATAGTCCATTTAGTTTGCTATAATTGATGGACTAAGAATGATATGTTTATCAGATATTTTCTTAATGGAAGAAGTCCGGAATATTATTTGTTTCAGATTCTTCTTGTGCGATTATATCATTTATGTTATTATTATTGTTGGAGGAAGCCAGGAACAATCAGGGAAAGTGACATAAAGAGAAATGATTCATATTGACTTAAGGTAGAAATTGTGAAAGTTAAAGTTGATTTTTTGGAAGTGTAAAAATTATAATTAGAAGAAGTTTCTAGAAATTTATGGAGTAATATTATCGATATTTGTTATACTTAAGAAATATTTAGATATTCGAGAGTGTTGGATATTGAAGGAAGATATTAGTAGAAGGTGATAGAACTGTCTAGATTATTTTTGTATTTAAAATCATCTCTAGACAAGCATAAATAGGAGTAGCCTAAGGCATCTGTGTTGAAACCAAATTCAAGAAAGTCTTCTTCAATAACAAAGTTCTCCTTTCAAAAATCTCTTTCTCTTTGCAAGTTTCCTCTTCTTTAGTTCAATTCTCCAATTATAGTTAACGATCTTGGGATAGCAGAAGGTTTGCGAATAATACTCTTCTCTTTCTATTCTTTACATGGTATCATAGCCATAAGGCGGCTTCTGGATTTCAAGGTCGGGTTAGTGGTTGATTCAACTGGTTTCTCTAAATGAATTTGGTGGTCGTGTTAATGGACTGGGGATTGAACCAGTCTAACTACATGGTATGAAAGACTTATATGGAGTCATATGCTATTGGTGAGGATTTTTGGGAAGTTATCAATGGAAGTAACATAGGTCCTCCTGCTCGCTCACACACCGAAAAATAGTAATGCACGTAAGAAATGGAAGCAGATTAATGCTATGGCGGATTTTATCCTAAAGAGTTCTATCTCTCCTCATTTATTTGATCATATTATAAGGTGTAAATCGGCTCATGAAATATGGAGGACCTTCGATCGGCTGTTCAACAAGAAGGATAGAGCTCGGCTATGAATTTTGGAGAATGAGTTAGCTAACACCACTCAAGGTAATCTCTCTATCGCCAAGTATTTTTTTAAGGTTAAAAATCTGTTCCAAAGTATCTCTATTGAATCCAAACGAGGCTATCTCTGAAGCACAAATAAGAAGAATTATTATTCATGGTTTAAAGCAATAATATATTCTCCTTTTTTACATCGATTCAAGGATGGGCTCAACAACCATCTTTGAAAGAATTTGAGAATTTGTTGTCGTCACATGAGCTAATAGCCAAATAGATGGTTGGTGCATCTATCAAGGAAGGAGAAGGAAATTCTCTTATTGCCGATAAGAGGAACTTTAAAGGGTCAAGAGATAGTATGAACTTTCAATCCTCAAGTGGTTCAAGCTCGCCCGGAAAGAAGAGGGAGTCTTCTAGTAACGATAAAAAGCTTTTAAAATATTACCATTGGGACAAAGTCAGGCATATAAAAAGATATTATCAAGCCAAAGAGAGAAATATGGCTCAAACAAAGAAAGTTTCTGAAGAAGAAAAAGAAGAAGACTAGGAAAGTGCTTCTCAGCGAAGAATCGAGCAATAAATACCATGGTTTCGATAAATTTTGAAAGAGACTTGATCGTGGATTCAGGATATGGGCACCATCTCACTGGAGATCAGTCCAAATTCTTCACCTTTTGCGAATACCGTAGACATGATGTTCTTGTTACAACAGATAATACAATCCATAATGTGGAGAACGAAGACACTGTTGTGATCAACAAGAAGCAAAAAGACACTTTCACCATCAACAGTGTCTTTCATGTTCCAGGTATGAAGAAAAATGTATTTTCAGTTACAAATATTGTAGATGCTAGAAACTATTTGCTATTTATCCCACATGATGTAAACCTCTTCCAAGATATCAATGTGCTCAAGGCAGATATCGTTCACTCAGGTAAGATAGTTAATAATTTATATGTCTTATCTAACTCTAATTCATATATTGAGAAGATGAGTAGCCATGATAATACTCATCTTTGGCATGCTAGACTTGTACATCTAAGCATGGATAAATCAAAAACCATGGTAAAGTTGAATCTAGTAAAAGGTTTGCCTAGCTTAAGAAATTTTGGTGGACGAGAGGTTTGTGAAGGATGTCAATATGAAAAGGCACATTGTCTTCCATTTGATAGATCTTTGTCAAGATGCAATTCCCCACTAGAACTAATTCACAGTGACTTGATGAGGCCAATGAGAACTCCTTCATTCTTAGGATATTCTTATATGATAATTTTATTGATTATTTTACTAAATTCACTTGAGTTTATTTTGTGAAGCACAAGTCAGAAGTTTTCAGTAAGTTTGTGGAGTTCAAACAAACAGTTGAAGGTGAACTCGATTCCAAGATAAGGCAATTGTGAACTGATAATAGAGGTGAATTCACATCAGATGAGTTTCTTTCTTTTTGTCGTTAACGTTACATTAAAAGAGAGCTGGCATGCGCTGATACACCACAACAAAATAGAGTGGCTGAAAGGAAGACCCGACACTTAACTGAAACACGTAAGAGTTCGCTTCATGCCAAGAATTTACCTAGAGCCTTATGGGCTGAAGGTATAAAATGTGCAGCGCATGTGATTAACAGGATGTCGCTTTCTTCAAACAATATAAAATCTATCTATGAATTAATGTTTGCAGAAAAGCGTAGTGTTAAGCACCTTAGGGTTTTTGGCTCTATTTGTTTTGTTCACATTCTGAATTCTCAACGGAGCAAGTTGGGTGCCAAAGTAAGGAAATACATCTTTGTTGGATATGATAAAAGAAAAAAGTAAATAGAAGTGCATGGATCCTAAGACTTATCTCTTTGTTGTTTCAAGAGATGTCATATTCGATTAATTCTCTTTATATTACGGAGTTGCGCAAGAAAGGGCAGGCTAAAACCCTTGATCCCTGAAGCATCAAATCTGCCCATCACGAGTACTTCTTGAGATAATACAGTTATCGATGAGCTAAGAGAAAGGGGGAGCTCGAGAAGTCAACAATATGAAACTCAACAAAAAGATGATTCATGTGGTTTGGGAAGTCTAAAAAGAATTATTATCAAATCAGCTCGCTTCAGAGATGAAAAATTTGTCAATACGTATTCATTTTTCTTTACATGACCAATTAAAGAACCTTCAATATTTGTGAAAGCAAGATGAGCCAGAAAAATAGTGCTGAGATCTTCACCAAGTCGTGTCCTAAAAACATCGGTTGAGTTCTTCAGCAACAAACTTGGGATAGCTTCCAAAAAATTACTTTAAGGGGGAGTGTGAAAAAGTAAAATTAATTTTTGGAAGAGTATAAATTATAATTAGAAGAAGTTTCTAGAAAGTTATGAAGTAATATCTTGGATATTAATTGTACATAAGAAATATCTAGATATTCTAGACAATGTGATATTTAAGGAAGATATTAGTAGAAGGTGATAGAATTGTATAGATTATTCTTATATCTATAATCATTCCTATACAAGTATAAATAGGAGTAGCCTTAAGCATTTGTGTTGAAGCCTAATTCAAGAAAGTCTTCTTCAATAACAAAGTTGTCCTCTCAAAATTCTCTCTTCTCTTTTCAAGCTTGCTCTTCTTTAATTAAATCTTCAATTTTAATTAACGATCTTGGGCTAGCAGAAGGTCTCTGAATAATACTCTCTTCTGATATTCTTTACAAAAACTAATCATTCACTTTACATAGAAAAGAAAATGTATACTCCTAAATTCTAAGAGGGCTATTATTTATACTCCTCCTGTAGTTGTATGAACGATGACAGGTTTTGTCAACGTATAGCTAGAACGGACTAACCAGCTTTTGGATTGATAATTAAAAAGTAACTAGCATTTGTAAAGTTATTGAAAAATAGTCACTATTTTGCTGCAACACGGAAAGTTCTAGTATAATATACTGGAGATTGGAGCACATGTGTATAAACAAACTTCCAGCATATTATGCTGGAACTCCATCACATCAAAAAAATGATACGGAAAAAACTCAAAATAATATCAACTTTATAATAATAATAATAATAATAATAATAATAATAATAATAATAATAATAATAATAATAATAATAATGAACATCTATCTAGAGTTTTGATCTTAAAACAAGAAATAAATTTTTTTCTTGCATTTCCTGCGTCAATCTATTCTGTTGCTCTTTTGTTTGTCTGTCGTATCACCTGTGTCAACATCTCCTTATTGTCTACAGCTTTGCTTCTCCTTGATGGTGACATCCGTTTTTTATACTCCTTCCGATGCAAAATAAATAGTGTTTAGTTATTTTTATACAAATTAAAATATTTATCTTTTAACATTAATTAGGAATAACATTGACCATATTAATTTTTATTATCTTTTCATATAACTCTTAATTCAACATATTTATTCCAAGGGCAATGTAGGAAAAAAATAATTAATTTATTCTTGAAATCTGGAAAAAAAATATTTATTTTAGACCACAAAAAAAAGCTAAAAAATTATTTATTTTAAATCGTAGAAAATATATATCAAACTCAACCACTTACACCAAAATCAACTTAGCTAGACAACAAACCATGGATAGTCAACAGTTTTTTTTTTCTTTTTCGACAATTTCATCCAAGCATATGCACATAATACGGTTACCTAATAACACTATCCAAAGGTTGGTCAAATCGAACCTTCTTTTATCAAAAAAATTATATTGTATATATAAGTTAAAACTATTTTGAGCCCACTTGAATTAATTGATAAGCTTAAAGTGATCAAAAATATTTTTTACTCCTGAAATAGATTTTTTAAATAAGTATTTACGTATTTGGATAAATATGCATAAATTAAAAATAAGCAGTTAATGTATTTGATAGAAAAGTACTCATAAATTATTCTTTTATTAAAATAACTAAAATATCCTTTAAAACTTTACACGATATTATAAATTAAAAAGTTTTTTTATAAAGAAAAAGATGAACAACAAATAAGAATGAAAAGATAGTTAAAAAATTTATTATTTTGTAAATTAGAAAATATCAGTAAGGATAAACCAGTAAATGCCCTAGCCAAATCAAAAGTTCTTATAAACAAAAAAGTCATAAGTCAGGAGATACCAACTTATGACTTGGCTCATTTTAGCTTATAAACACTTTGGGTATTTATCAAACGCATAGATAAGCCAAAAAATACTTATCAACAAGTTTAACCAGCTTATATGCTTAGTCAAACACCTTCTTTATATGGCTAATGTTATATATTATATATTGAATATCCAATGCAATTGAGTAAGGTAGCCTAGCGGTCCAAAATGTTCAAATTGAGGTGTTGTTCAAGAGTTTGAGTTCATGTCTAAGTATTTTTATCAGCTCATTTTGATTGTTAAAACTATACGATAACCACCGTATGCGGTCTATTGGACTCTTTTTGGATCTAAAATTTCTCTAATAAATGCTCTTAAAATCTAAAATTTCCATATAAATAAACAGCTATTTCTTTGAAAATCTTATAATTTAAATTTCAAGTTTTCTTCAACAAAAGCCCCTTTTAAAGTTTAAATCCTATTGATTGTGTCGTGTTTCAAGACCTCGATTAACTCCATTTACCGTTCTTCTATTTTCCTGCGCAGTGTCCTATTCTGAATAAAAGAATTATGTGAAAAACTGAAGGAAATATGAATTTTACACTTAAAATGAATTGAGTTGAGTAGGGCCAATATTTTATGTAAACGGATCCGGATGGGCATTTTGACAGTTTTCATGGGTCCGTATCATAATTTTAAACTTGGGCGTATGCTCGGAATTTAATTCGGAAGTTCTTAACTTGTTTTGGCGTGGTTTGTTGAAAAACTAGTAATTTGAAGGTTACTATTTAAGACTTTTCAGTAAAATTTTGGACAAAACGGAGTTGATTTGATGATTCGGACGTTCGGTTGTGAATTTGAAAGTTCTTATGTTTTTTGGAAAATTTCATGCATTTTGATGATAGATTCGTAGTTCTAGGTGTTATTTTGGTATTTTGATCATGCAAACGAATTTGTTGAAACACGTTCTCAAGGCACTATACTAAACGTGTGTTCATATTAGTAGGTTTTGATGAATGAAAAACTATGCGCAATTGACATATGACGAGGTCCAAGCACAAGCGCGCAATTGATATATAACGAGATTCAAGCACAAGACCGAGATCAAGCAAAGATATAAAGTTATACATGAGTCGTTCTTTAAATTGTGATCTTGATCCAATAACTTGACTCAAGACTTGGCTTCTCTCGTAAAAACATTTTTATCAAATCATGCATATTTAATTTAAAGCAAAATAATTTTAAATCATGCATATTTACTTTAGTCAAAATGATTTTTTAAACATGCCTCTAAAATCTGGACTAAGATAATCGATTATGTATTTATGATAATCGATTATGTTAAGTCAGCTGCATGCAATCGATTGTGAACTTATGACAATCGATTGTGTTAAGGAACGAGTCTTTAGTCGCTTCTGTGTTGCCGCATCTGTGGTTCCTAAACTGCAGATTCCGAAAATACTAGAAGAAGGAAAAATGCAGCAACTGCAACATTTTCTCAACTTCTCGTTAATCACCCGAAATAACCTTGAGGCCCCATGGGACCACAACCGAAGGCATCAACATGTTCTTAAACCTTCTTCAAACTTTTTCCAATCTCCAAAATGCTTCAAACAATATCAAATCTTCTGAATTCCACTTTTGAAAAAAAAATACCAACCAAATCACATTCTAATGACCTACAATTTTGCACACACATCCCAAATGATACAATAGAACTACTGTAAATCTCGAAATTCCATTCCGACCCTCGTATAAAAATCTCATTATCGAACCGAAACTTTAAAAACTCAACTTTCGGCATTCAAGCCTAAATTATCTACGGACCTCCAAAACACAATCTAAACAAACCCCTAAGCCAAAAATCACCTAATACAGCTAACAGAACCATCAGATTTCCATTCCCAGGTGGTCTTCACACTATTCCAACATCGGTTAACTTTCCAACTCTTAAGCTCTCATTTAGGGACTAAGTGTCCCAAAACTCTCCGAAACTTAAAACCGAACATCTCGGTAAATCAAAATAGCAGAAATAAAATTTGGGAGAGCAATTAATAGGGGATCGAGGCATTAAATTCTTAAGACGACCAGCCAGGTCGTCGCATATACTAAGCTTTAATAGTAAATAGGGCCACAAAATTTTTCTTTTTGGTAGCCCATGACACAAAATAAGAACTAATAAAGTGTTCCATACCTGAGGTGCTCTTCCTATCCACAAGGAAACCTGCATAAGCAGTGTCAACGTATCCCACCAGATTAAAATTACTACCTTTTGGGTACCTAAGGCAAAGTTAGTAGTGCATTTTAAGTATGTCAATATTCTCTTGACCGCAGCCAAGTGAGACTCCACTTGGTTTGCCTAAAATTGAGTACAAAGAGTTATGCTGAAAACAATGTCAGGTCTGCTAGTTGCGAGATATAAAAGAGAAACAGTAATTCCCCTGTAACGACCCAAGTTCTCCCTCCGTGAACCGTCGTGAAGGCACCTAGTCTCTACAACTATGTGCGCTTAACAATTTGCGAAAAAGGAAATTTAAAAGTACAACTAGGCATGAAACAAGTAAATATAGACAAAGTGTTTAAAATGTCTCTCGGCATAAACAATACTAACACTCTCAACCAATAATAACAATCCCAAACCCTGCAATCTCATGCATCACAAACTAGAGAAAATACATAGTGTTGTTGCTCAAAAGGTCTAAATAAAAGTAATTACAGAAGGTCTATAGCTAAAAGGGAGAGTAGAGAGGGACTCCTCGATCTACTGATGCGGTATATATATACTTTGAAGTCTCTAAAATTGCCTCGCCTCACTGATAGAACAGTTAAGCGAAATAACCTAGATCTGCACACAAAAAACATGTGCAGAAAAGGGTATGAGTACATCACAGTGGTACTCAGTAAGTGCCAAGTCTAACCTCGGTCGAGTAGTGAAGAGGAAAGTCAGTTCCATATATATATATATATATATATATATATATATATATATATATGGGGTAAAACAATATGAAATGTGATAGTATAATTAAAACACTAACAGTTGAGAAAGAATAAAGTCACAAAAAGAATATAACTTAGTACATAGAGATAGAAACAGGGGATCTCCCAGGATATCGTCCCGTAGTCCCCAAATGTAAATGTGTAGAGGATCTCCCCAGATATCGTCCTGTAGTCTGAATCATAAATATGTAGGGGAATCTACTAGAATACTAATCCATAGTCCCAAAGTAAATATCCAGTACACGAGAATCTCCGGGGATCTCGTCCTGTAGTCCTAATTATAAAAGTTAAAGGGGATCTCCCAGAATACCGATCCGTAGTCCCAAAGTAGACATGCAAGGGGGTCTCCCAGAATACCAATTCATAGTCCCAAAATAAACACACAATAGTATCAAGAAAGAATCCTACAATTCTATCCAATTTCATATCAGGAAAACACAAAAGTTTAACTCTAAACATGCTACATAAAGTCCAGGTAAGCCGTTAAAGCAGGCAAGACAGTTAAGTAAGATAATCATGCTTTTCCTAAGCTAAATAGGAGGTTTCATATATTAATGTTGCTCAACTAGAAGTAAATATAGATATTTATTTAATGCAAATGGAGTTTTTCAATAATTAGTACATGTACGCACTCATCACCTCACGTACACAACATTCATATAACAACCGTACGAAATCCTAAGGGGAGTTCCCCGCACAAGGTTAGGCAAGCCACTCACCTCGAATCAGCTCAAAATCAATTAGAAATCATGCTCTTACCACGAGTATCCAACTCTGAGTGGCCAAAATCTAATAAAATCAATTTCATAATGTAAGTATAACTACAAACAATGAGTTTAGCTAAATGAATCGAAGCTAAGGTAAGAAAATAGAAAAAGGCCCAAAAACCTCCCCAGGCCCACATCTCGAAATCAGGTAAAAGTTACCAATTTAGAACACCCATTAACTCACGGCATCACTCATCCAAAATTTATTCTATTCCAACACCTAAAACTCAATCATAACCCAAAAACTCGATTGGGGAACTTTTTCCCCAAATTCCCATTTTTCCACTCAAATTCCTTGATTAGATTGAGAAAGATTGATGAACTATAAACGAAATAGGGTTAGGAATCATTACACACTGATCTACTCTTCAAAAACCTCACAAAATCGCGTTCTCCCGAGCAAAAAATTAAATTTGGTGTTCCCTCGAAATTTCCTTTTTCTGCATAGTGGTGCCCACATATGGGCTCCCAGGACTGCACATGTGGTCCCTTTCCATGGCCAAGACTCCACATCTGTGGATTTTCATTAAATCCCCAGGCACCGCACCTGCGCTCAACGTTTTGCAGATATAGTCCGCTTCTGTGGTTCTTGAGTCACATCTGCAACCACTAGTCTTCATGCTCTAGACCGCACCTACGACCTCTTTCCTCGTTTCTATAGATTCCACCTATGGGCTCCCCACCGCAGCTGCAAAAATAGTAGAAGCAGAAAACTTAAGAATTTGCCTTAAGTCCAAATTCACTTATATTAAGCATCTAAAACTCACTAGAGGCCCCCGGGACCTCAACCAAACAAATCAACCAATCCTAAAACGTCATACAAATTTATTCATACTCTCAAATCACATAAAAAAATGCTAAAACCATGAATCAAACTCCAATCCAAGCCTAATGAACTTGAAATCTCAAGAATTCTACAATTGATGCTGAAACCAACCAAACCATGTCCGATAAACCCCAAATTTTGCATACAAGTCACATTCAACACTACAAAGCTATTCCAACTTTTGGAATCGAATTCCGGCCTCGATATCAAAATCTCACTATCGATCCAAAACTTTAAAAATTCAACTTTCGACATTTCAAGCCTAAGTAAGCTACAAACTTCAAAAACACAATCCAAAAATGCCCCTAAGCCTAAAATCACTCAACGGAGCTAACAAAATAGACAGAATTCCATTTCAAAGTCGTCTTCACACTGCTCCAACTACGGTAAAAATTCTAAAGCTTAAGCTCTCATTTAGGGACTAAGTTTCCCAAAATACTACGAAACTCAAACTGAATCTTTCCTGCAACTCACAATAGCAGAAAAAGACATAAGGAAACCAGTTAATAAAGGATTAGGGCGTTAATTCTCAAGCAACCGTCTGGGTTATTACATCCCCTATACAACTTCTGATCGATAGATGAACCAGGTTTATTTATATCTAATTTAATGGTTGTTGCTGTATGAGTATCAATTTGTTTTGATTCTTATTTTAATCCTTTTAAGAAACTCTTTCACATATTTCTACTGATGGATCATAGTTTCATTTGAGTTTTGTTTAATTTGTAATCGTCAAAATAAATTAAGCTCACTTGTCATAATCATTTCAAATTCACTCCACATTAGTTTAGCAAAAATTCTTTAGTTACCTTACCAGTATTTGCACCAAACATTATATCATCAACGTATATCTGCACTACCAGGAGGTCTTTACCTTTTTCCTTTAGAATAAATTGTTATCAATTTACCTCTCTTGTAGCCATGCTCAAGCAGAAATTTTGATAATCTTTCAGACCATGCTCTAGGAGCCTGCTTATGCTCATAGAGTGCCTTTTCAAGTTTGTACACATGATCAGAACACTCCTTGTTTTCAAACCCTGGAGGTTCCTTGACAAACACTTCTTCCTTTAAATAGCCATTGAGGAAGGTACTCTTGATGTCCATCTAGTGAAGAGTGACTTCCATGTAAGCAGCAAAGGCTATGAGGAGTCTTATTTCTTCCAACCTTGCAACTGGAGAAAAGGTCTCATCATAGTTTATACGTTCCTCTTGGCTATATCCTTGAACCATGAATATTGCCTTGTTCCTTGTAATCTGAAGACCCATTTTGTGCTAATTACTGATATGTCCTTGGGCCTTAGGACCCGATGCTAAACTTGACTCCTTTCAAATTGATTAAATTCATCTTGAATGGCATTTACATAGTCTGCATCATGCAAAGCCTCAATAACATTTTTAGGTTCAATAAGAGATAAGAAAACATCAAAATCACAAAGATTCTTTAATGAAGATCTGGTTTTCATTCCAGAGGTTGGATCAGTAACTATGTTCTCAATGGGATGAGAACTTTGGTACTTTTCATGTTTCACAACCAGTTGATTTCCTCTTGATGTTTCTCCAATATTTTGTCACTGGGGAACAGGTTCATGGACAGGTTCCATCGAGGTTTGAGATTCATTTCCTCTTTGTTTGGTTCCCCCGTCAAGTTGCCCTAAAAACAAAAACCTATTCCATCAACTGTTGCTTCTTCTAGTGTAGCTTCAGCCTGGACTGTGATTTCATTTAAATTTCTTACCATCTCAATTGCTTCACTTTCATGTTCCTGTCTCTCAAAAAGAATATATTTTCATCAAAAACCACATGTACACTTTCTTTTACACAAATAGTTCTTTTTTGTAGATCTTATAAGCTTTACTATGTGAAGAATACTCCCTCATCACTTCTGGGATCAAACTTACCTAGTGAGTCTTTACCATTGTTGTGCACAAAGAACTTGCATCCAAATGCCCTAAGATGGGATATATTTGGTGTTCTCCCTTTAAGTAACTCATAAGAAGTCTTCTCTACAAGAAATCTAGTCATGCATCTATTTAGGATGTAACATGTATTAATTAGAGCTTCTACCCAGAAGCTATGGGAAAGTTTACTAGAAAGAAGCATAGTCCAAAGCATAGCTTCAAGTGTCCTATTCTTTCCTTTGAGTACTCCATTTTGTTGTGGAGTCCTAGAAGCAAAAAATTATGATCTATGCCATGCTTATCACAAAATTCAGCAAACTTAGCATTTTCAAATTCAGTTCCATGGTCAGACCTAATTGATGCAAATTGATTTGTTTATGAGTTGTTCTAACAAAAGAAGTAAACATGTCAAATGTTTCATCTTTAGATGTTAAAAACAATGTCCAAGTAAACCTAGAGTGATCATGAACAAGCACCATTACATATCTTTTACCACCTCTGCTTAATGTTCTTAATGGGCCACAGAGATCCATATGGACCATTTCCATTATTCTGGTGGTGCTTACCACTTTCTTGCATTTAAAAGTATCTTACCTTCATCCCCCTTGCACAAGTCTCACAACTTTTGTCTTCCTCAAACTTGATATTAGGCAGCCTTATCACCAGGTCCTTGGAGGCTAATTTATTAAGTTGACTCAGACATGTATGGCCAAGTCTCTCGTGCCAAAGAAAGGGATCATTGTCCAACACACTCATTTTCTAAAAGTGTGTACATATCTACAGCGTATATATTGTTTACTCTTTTTCCCTGCAAACAATCTTGTCAGTGGTAAGATCAATCACAAAATATTTGGTAGAGGTGAAACTTACCAATTTACCTCTATCATATAATTGTGATACCCTGATTAGACTATATTTTAGGCCATCTATCAAGTAGACATTCTCAATAGAGTGAGAATCAGTCTTACCTACCTTTCTAACCCCAATGATATCACCTTTCTTCCTATTTCCAAAGGAGATATTTTGTCCTTTGAGGTCCTCAAGTGAAAGGAACTAGTTCTTGCTTTTTGTCATGTGCTTTGAGCAGCAATTATCCATGTACCATATTTGGTTTCTCCCCTTCACTTGCACCTGTAAAAGGAAATCAGGGGTTAATCTTAGGAAGCTAAACTAGTTTGGGTCCCTTTCTATAGGCAAATGGGTGAATCAGATTTTTTTGGCCCAACTTGGGCAACCTATTTTTTCCTTGAACAAATATTCTAATCTTTTGGCTAGCCTTTTCTTTTGCAGTACATTCACTTTTATAGTGACGAGTTTTCCCACGGTGTGTGCAAATTTGTTCGCAGTAAGTGTGACTTACTTGCTTTTGGGATCCCACTTAGGTGCAGGGGTCCCATAGCCAAGTCCTCTCTTATTTCAACTATGGTGTTCATGTAGCCGTGAAAGTGCATTAGAGGACCTGTTCCATATACAGGTTCTATCTAGCTCGTGCTTGACCTTGCTTAGATTTTCCTTTAGAACTCTTATCTGGTCATCTCTTTTGTACAACTCATCTTTCATTTTTCCTAGGTTTAATTCTAAAGTGAGTTGTGTGACCAGCTTTCTTTTTACCTGTTCCTAATTTCAGTTTTAGATTTTCATATCTAAGATCTAGGATAGTGGTGTCAAGTTCATTAACATGGTTCTTTAGCACGATATTTTTACTACGTAAGTTCCAAATTTTTGCACTTAACTTCCAAAATCACACACTCTTTAAACAGTTGTTCGTTTTCATTATTTAGATCCTCAAATTCATCAATGAAATCTAGAACTCAGATAGCCTTTCTTCAAACAAATATTTAATCTTATCTTTGAGATGAATTACACTTACCTCAGATTCCTCATCAAATTCTCCAATATCCATAAGTTCTTGTTCATGTTCATCTTCATCATCCAAGCTTTCTCCCCAAGCAGTGACCATAGCTTTTGTTGGTCTTTTGTTCTTCTTGTGTTGAAAATTTTCCTACTTCCTATTTCTTTGTTCACCTCTTTCCTTCTTCCATTCAATTTCCCATTGAGGGCAGTTTATGATATGGTAATCAGTCTTCCCACACGTGTAGTACCCCTCATTGGTTTTTTTTCAGAAAACCTTGGTTTGTAGAATATTCCACTTCTTGAAGGACTATTTCCTCTCATTAAGTACTTCTTGAAGTCCTTTGTGATCATGGCCATTTCATCGTCCTCTACTTCAGAACCTTCAATGATTCTGTGAGTCAGGATCCTTTCTTTCTTAGGTACATCCATATTTATGGTTTTCCTTCTAAGCTCATAAGTATTGATATTTCCAATTAGATCATCCAACTTGAGAGTGGCACGCTCTTTAATTTCTGAATGGCAGTGATTTTGCTCTCCCAAGTGGGTGGTAGAACCCTTGTCAAAATCTTCTCAACTCTATCTTCTCCAGGGATAATCCTTCCAAGAGACTTAAGTTCATTTGTCAATGTGGTGAACCTTGTATACATTATTTGGATGATTTCCCCATTCCTTCATAGTGAAGTTCTCATATTGAGAATGCAGTATTGTTCCTTTGGACCTCTTCATTTGAGGTGTTCCTTTATGATCCACTTGCAAAGTGTCCCGAATTTCCTTAGCAGTGGTACATTTTTTAATTCTACTGTACTTGTCTGGACCAAGTCCACACATAAGTCCTTTCTTGGACTTAGCATTCTTCACTCATTTCCTCAAGTCCTCATCAGTACAGTCAGCTCTCATTTTTAGCACATCTACTCCTTCAGCGTTCTTCTTCATGGTAGCCAGGGGACCATCAGTGACAATGTCACATAGCTCATAGTCTTCTCTGATGATGTGATCTCTCATCCTACTTTTTCACCAAGAGTAGTACTAGCCATTAAAGATTGGTCGACTAGCAGTGAATTGCCTTTACCGGTTTTCAAGTGGTGCGCTCATCTTGATCTATTCCTAAGGTGTTATCCTCTTCAAGGATAACCCGCTCTAATACCAATGTTTTAACTTCAATACCACACAAGAGAGGGATGATTTGTGTGGTGTCCAATTTTTTGCCTAAACTGATTATGGAAGGACATGTTTCTTCTAAGTGTTCCTTAACCCACTGTTGCAAAATAGTAAATGAGAAAGGGAAAAACACAAGTATTTTACGTGAAAAATACCTGGATCAAAAGGTGGAAAATCCATGACCTACTTCTTAGAAGGATTTTCCCAAACTCTTCACTAAATCACTGAGTCAAAAACTGAATTTACAAAATACTTTTGTAAACCTAGGATTAACTCTAATCCTGTTGTGGCAAGCATCCTCTAATTGTTGCGACAACTTCAAGTTAACTCTAACTTGAATACTCTGATTACCTATTATAATTGGCTCTAGATAAATATTCAAGGTATTATATGAAAACACCTACTACAACTGAACTAGAATAAAAGACAAACACTTGAAACTAGTTCTTCTGTCTGGTTCATGTAGCTTCAGGTTTGCACACTTGAATCACGCACGAACTACTTGCAATATGCCTTGCTATTTTTCTCTCGTTTCCTATTTAACTTCTACATTTGTGCATTACCTGTAAAGTAAGAACATCCTGAATTTACAGAGTTTGTAGATGAAGAAATAGCTAGACTTTTAATGCTACTCTTCCTTGGTGGAATAGTACTAGTTGATCTCAACTTCTAACTCCTCCCTGTCTTGGATAGTGTTCTCTTTGAGTAAGGAGCCCTTCTTCTTATCAATTATGCAACATTTTCAATCAGGAGATATCAAATATACCAAGTTAAGTTACCTCCTTCACGTGCATCCCACATGCTCAAATCTCCCTGTTTCTATGCACATAAGGGGTAGATCTGGTTCATGCCTGAGCTTCCTTTGCCAATCTTCAAAACTAACTTTCACTTGGGCCAAAACATCAAAGATTTAATCTTTTATACTTGTGGGTTGTTTCTAAAGCTTATTTTAAATTATCTGAACTATATTTAGTTACATTCGATTAATTTGGAAGCTAATCCTAGAGAAAGGTCTGCGGTTGATCATTGATTTGGTTGCGGAGTGAGGTAAGTATCGTGGTTAATATTAACTTGAGGGATTAGGACTTGTTGATCTAAATTGCTGCATGTTTTATGTGTAGGAACAACATATATGTAAGGTGACGAATACTTATGCGCTGTTATTGGATTAAAGCATGCGTGTGGAACTTGTTTCTTTGTATTTTATTGCTTGTTAATCATGATATCTCTGCTTAGGTTAGAATATTACTACTTTTATTATTTATTTCATCATTATTGTTTATTTCAAAGTTGTTAAATATTTTTGGAAGTTGAAATTCGGTATAATGGCACCATATTTGAAGTTTAAATTATTTTCCGCATTGTTTATTATTCAAATTCATTTTATTATTATTATTTGGTGAGGAAGAGAATAAAAGAACGAAGGGTGATGTTGTGCTATTTCATTTCATTATTACATAGTGAGGGTGAGAGTAAAAGCACGAATAGTGATGCTATGCCATAATATTTATATTATTACATGGTGAGGACGAGAGTAAAAGCACAAAGGGTAATGATGTGCCATTTTCATATTATTGGTTTGACTGATTTTCATGGTTTTTGGTGATTTACTTGGTTATTTCATGATTTCATACCTATCGTAGTTGCTATATCTTCCCATTTTCGCATGTCCCCTTCGAGTTAATACGTTATCATTCTATGTTATTATTGTTCCTTTGTATACACTTATACATGTTTATTTATATAGGTATATTGTCATAGCTTCATTACTACCTCACCGAGGTTAGGCTCGACATTTGAGGAGTACATTAGGTCGATTGTACTCATAATACACCTCTGCACTTTTTGTGCAAATACCGGTATCGGCCCCGGTGGTGTGTAAGGTACGTTAGCTCGGATGACTTCATAGAGAGACTCGAGGTAGATCTGCTGGCGTCTGCACACCTTGAAATCCTTTCCTTTTCCTATTTTTATTATTTATTTCTTTTGAAATAATTGTATTTATTTCAGACTTTGCTTGTAAACTTCTAGTTGCTCCTGTATTCGTGACATCAAATTTTTGGGAGTAGATATTATCACGTGATTTATATCAGTACTGTGTTAGACTGGATTTCCATTTCTCGTTATATATCACTATTGTATTTTTAACTATTAAAATTGGTTATTTAATTATTTCGCGTCGTCTTGCCTAGAAAGTTGATGTTAAGTGCCATTAAGACCTTGAGGTTGGGATTCCGAGTCCTGTGTGACAAGAAAGTTCCACAGAAACTCAAAGGGAAATTTTATAGAGCTGTGGTTAGACCTGCAATGTTGTATGGGGCGGAGTGTTGGCCAGTGAAGAACTCTCATGTTCAGAGAATAAAGGTTGCGGAGATGAGGATGCTCGGTGGATGTGCGGGCTCACCAGGTTAGATAAGATTAAGAATGAAGTTATTCGAGAGAAGGTGGGGGTGGCCCCGGTGGATGAGAAGATGCGAGAAGCGAGGCTGAGGTGGTTCGGGCATGTGCGGAGGAGAAGTCTTGATGCCCCGATGAGTAGTTGTGAGCGGCTGGCGATTGTCGGCGTTCAGTGAGGCAGAGGGAGGCCTAAGAGGTATTGGGGAGAGGTGATTAGGCATGACATGGCAAGAATGCGGGTTACCGAGGACATGATCCTTGACAGGAAAGTCTGGAGGTCTAGGATCAGGGTTATAGGATATGGGCTCCTAGAGTTTTTTTTACTCCTCACCCGGGGTTGGGTGACGCTTGGCAGGATACCCATAGATGATTTGTGTTTTGGAGTGTGTCTCCCTTATGGTAGTTATTTATGGTAGTTACTGAATGATGTTATTGCATGCTATTTTATTTATTGTTCTTATGTTTAGATAATTATTTACGCTATTTCTACTGGAGTTAATAATGCTCTTTTGTTTTTGTTTTTATTTTTCCTTTTTTTCACTGAGCCGAGGGTCGATTGGAAACAGCCTCTCTGCCCTTTCAGGTAGGGGTAAGGCTCGTCTACATATTACCCTCCCCAGACCCCTTTGTGGGACTATACTGGGTAATTGTCGTTGTTATTGTTGTTGTTTAATATTTGTTTTAATTTATAAAATTACAGTTCTACCACAAGTGTTTTCATTGTTTAGCTATATTTATCGTAAATTTTGGTGGCAATTCATTAAAATATTAAGAAAAAGGAGCAAAATATACTCCTCTACTATGTGAAAAATGATCAATTTGGCCTTTGTTATATTATTCGTACAAAAATACTCCTACAGTTATGCTAGTAGTTTAAATAGATTGTCCAAAATGGATGCCCAATCTAATGTGACACTAATATTTTGGTGAGGTGGACACATGTGGCATACCATCTCCCCATCCCAACTCATTTTATCCCCTCTCCCCCACTTCTTCTTCTACCACTAGCACCTCATCCATCTTCACCACCATTGCGTCTATGACCACTGCCATTTTCACCACCTGCACTTTCACTAAGCCATAGACCCAACTCAATTTAATCATTATATTGAATCTTCAGATAATCGATTTTCACATGTCTTTTTGTTCATTAATTTTCCCCGACTCTCATGAAAAGTGAAGAAAGATCAGAATCTGTGCAACGAATCATGAATAATACACTTGTTATATGCGTTTATAGTGTTAAAATATGACTAACTCACTTTTTTAGCTGAATTCTTTTTGGCCGACTTCACTTTCTCCTTCCAAATTTTGTTTGGTGAAGGTTAGAAAACCACTTATTAATTTGATACTTCAGAAAATGGAGAAAAAAGGTTGATATTTTAATTTTTCTTCCTAAAAACCAAATAAATTAGCAAACAGCAAGCATTTCTCTCTCTCGTTGTCTATTTCTCTCACGCTCACCGCTATTCACTTCAGATAGAATTCACAAATTCCTAAGAAGGTATAGAACTCCAATTCAAGAAGAAGAAGTCATAGAAGATTGATCAATTTACAGTTCATGGACGCCCTCTGCCTCTTCCTTTTCATACAAAGAGATCGTCAGAGTAAACCCCATCAGTTCCATCAGATACTAGTACACCCAAAATTGAAGGCGAACAACAAAGTGAAAATTGAAACCAGAAATTGGACGGGGATGTGAGGTGGCATTTCATATGTATCTATGATAACTATATCTTATAAAAAGGGCAAAGCGATCGCTGCAAATATATTCCGGTTAAAAAGTCTAGAGCCGAATCTTACAGAGAATTAACCTATCAATCACAGCTATTGGACTTACACAAATTCACGTATTAAATCTTCGAAGATATTGAAGTAATAGATTTGATGTTTACTAACTAAATATTACGTAATAAAAATACGATAATTAAGAACTAACTACAAATGGGTTGTAGACAAAAATTGGAATGATCTAAGGTTCTGATTTTCCCTGTTGTTGGAATCTTTCCCTCTGTGTTTGTTATAAATTTGCCTAAGTCTTCTCTATTGAACATGAGCACTCTACTGTCGTAACTCTCTCCCTAGTAATTACAGCGATATACTAGATATATTCTCCCGAATTACGCTAGCTGACCTTAAGTACAACTCACTTAGATTGCCCTCAAGGTTTTTTTATCCCTAATCCCACCTTTAAAACTTTCGTATTAATCCCTCATATATATTAGGAGTGATGTTTTCAACAACTACCTAAATATGCATTCTCTCCCGAGTAATATACACTAAATAAGAATTGTTAATTGAGGGCCCTTCAATAAACAACAATAAGCATATAGTTGAATAAATAAAGAGAATACCATGGCAAATCTATATTAACGTAACAAGAAAAATCATCCTTCAACAGGTTCCATCAAAACCCTATATTAAGAGTTTTGCTACTTATACTCATAGTAACAATATCTAAAGTAATTTGCATAATTAAATTACAGAGTAAAAATAAAGGGATGTAGAAATCGATGATTCTAAGTGACTATAAGTGAATATACCTCCCTTAAGCACTTTTAATACAAACACTTCAACCTCCAAGACCATACTTATGTCAAACTAAAATTCCACCTTAACTTCACTATATTTCACCCCCTACTTCTTTAAACACCAGTACATCAATACCCACCACCATCAGAAATTATTTTTCATGCACTACAACTATGATATTAATATTTCTTTCTTTCTTTTCCTTTTTTTTCTCTTTCCAAGTGGATTTTATTGACGCTTTTTTTCTTTCAAATGGTACACCTTTCTCCTTATTTCACTTGTTCCACTCCAAAGCCAATCCACCATCCCACACTTTAACTTTTCCATAATTCATCACAATTAAAGTGCGCGTGAGAGGTGACGAGGTTCAAATATATGGTCGATTCAAACAAATGGGTACGGCTTGTAATGTGATAACCAAAGTAACAGGATTATAAGCTCAAAGGGGATAACTGCGATATATAACATTTAGGTGGCTACTCTATATATATTTGGCTTAACAAATAACTGCCTATAACACTTCTCAAACTCAACATAACTACTATATTGCTTTGCACACACACGGGGAAAGTTCTACACATCGAATGCAATGCACAGAATACATGCAAACCTCACATGGACATGACACATAACTCATTTAGGGTTGGTTCTTCACACAACTCTCCAGTCAAAGCAGTTAAGCAAATTTAAGAATCTATGATTTAAGGTATTTATCCTAGAGTCAAAAATTGAACCTAAGCGTCGCAGCCAGAGTATTGAATATTCTCAAGGCATCACAAAGATCATAGATATTGTTGTGATTAAATGCATAGCCACGTGGTTCCTATTCCTAAAAATTAAAATTGCCTATACCCGGTTCAACTAAAAACCCTTGGAAAATAATTGCGGCCCAAAGAAAAACCAAGAGGAAATTACTACACTACCTAAAAAAATATTTTTGGTACTTTCTTTAGACTTACTTCCCTCAAGAAAACTCTCTAGGAGATCATCGTTGGGAAGAGTCCAGCATATTTATTTATTTATTTATTTTAATTTTTTCCTAAAAACAACTAACCAAAAAAACACAACAATAATAAAAGCAAAACAAATTCTAGAAATAAAAGCAAGCTAACAACTACTAATATCTACAAGCTCCCACCCCACACTTAAATCATGCATTGTCCTCACTACATGTACAATTAAATAAAACAAGAAATAAAGAGTAGGGTGCAAGAAAACTCCATGATCAAGCAGTGTCATCATCCTCTGGCACTCTCCATTCTTCATCATGTTCGTCCTCATCATCATCATCATCCCCCTCACCATATGACTGGAGTGGCTTAACCTCAAACTGCTCCGTGTGGCGACATCCCATCAGCGAGGAGTCTGTATCCCTTTCCTAAACCAACCAGCTACTGAGCATGATCATTCAGCGGGCATCGATGCTCCAATTTAGTCCTCTCCTCAAATGTAGTCGGGTGATCCCATATCCGCAACTGGAAATTCATCATCCCATAAAGATGGTCCAAGAAACTATCATCATGCACATTGCGCTCAGCACCTATCAATGAAAGTGTACAAGCCTCGTCTTTCAGCTGGAGATTAGTGATGTCTATTTTTCATATGAGCTGATCGATAGTGTGTTCAAATTCAGGCTCTTCCTCAACCCCCTCATGGTGTAGGAACCGAGTCAAGAAATTAAGAAATGGTATTAGATCAATTTTTTTACTCGTTCTCACTTATGCCATCTGGTAGCGGATCAGGTGACCCACATTCACCCTCCACTCTGTCATTAGGAGATATAGCACACATGTCCTTTTACGGCTTATAAGTGTGTCATGATTTCACAGTAGGATCCGTGCATTTATCAACTTGAGCCACACATGAGCCTCCGCCTTCATCTTCTTCTTAGGGAACCTTTTGTGACAATTATTTGCCTTGTCCCTAACCTATGCAGCAGTATAGTCGACCCTACAGAGCATGTGCCCCAGCTCTCTATATGTAGGCCTGTGAATGAATTGGTCCAATGGCTCCACAAGAATATTTGGAGCACCTAAAAAGTCGCATATGGCCTTGGCTAAAAAATCTATCAGGAGTCCAAGGATTGGCACCAGCTCCTCGGTGTCCTGTGGGTCAAACCCTACATAGAATTCCCTAACTAGTTTGAGATTGATGTCTCTTGTGTTCTTAAAAAAATAGCTTAACCTCAAATCATGGATGCCTTTACAAATTGCCAGATACTTTGGTTTAACGATGTATTCCTGGATAGCTCCCTCCGAATGGACATATTTAGGCAAACAGCACCTGTACCAATCCCCCGTATGTGGAGGTATGTTGTTTATGCCAAACTCATGTTGGCCTTAGGGTTGTTGACACATGGCAGCTACAGCTGCCATCGTTTGTGCACCACTCATACTAGAGGTAGTTTCTCCCTATTTTCTTTTCTTTGGAGGATGTACGGAGGTCGCCTTTGATTTAACTTTGGCAGTTGAAGTGGCCTTTCCTTTGTCTGTGTCTTTTCTGGGAGCCATCTTCGTTACACAAATAAGCAATAGTCAGATAATGCTACATTAAACACTACACACATAATCTTTCCCAACTTGTCGAGGTTACTCAAACTTTACCTCGTATTTTCTTAACATTAGTATCAAACTACAACACATGGGCTACTCGTGAGCCACCACACACTTAAGATTTTAACGTGGTGCACCACTACATAACACTAGTTTATTAATCCCGGAGAATCGGGCTCCAAAGGGGACTAGGAATGACATTGTGGGATTACATCAAACATTTGACAAGCACTAGTGCCATGGGAGTTCTTATGGAAATGGGGGGTTGCCTCATCCCCCAAATTGGCTTGGGAGTTCCGTACTACCACATATTTTCACAATCCTTGCACCATTCCTAAGGGGTTCATGGGATCGGGGAACACAAACACAATATGATCATAAAGAACAACCACCCATAATGAAGAACAAATACCAACAATAAATAACAACCACCAACTCAATACTAGTACCCAACTTGAAATTACAAAAGAAATAGATAGAATCATACCTTTGAAGCCTTGTGAAGAGTAGGTTGCCTAATAAATTTAGATGAGTGTGAAAGACTAGCAAGACTAAGCTTGACTTCTATGTGGATGGTAATATGCTGGTAATTGTGTGGAGGTGAGCAAGCAATTTGTGCAATGTATTTATGTTCTTGTGAATTTTCTTGCAGCGCTTGTTTTGTGTTGGTTTAAGTAAGGTTAGGGTTTTCTTTTTAGTGTGTGAGGGCGTGTATGTGAGGTTAATTTTGACAAATATAAGGAGAAAGAACTAAAAGAGGGTCGAAAATACTTACCTTGCGTTGACCATGCGTCACCATCCTAAGGCCTGGTACCCTAGCGTTAGCTAGGCGTTGCCAACCTAAGGCAACTCCATCAAGCTCATGCAACTCCATGCCTCTACTTGTTCCCATAGCTTCAATATCGAGATTCAACTGCCTCAACTCCCACCAAGTTCTATGCTCCTACTCCGCCGATAAGTGACACGCCTTCCCAATCACTTACTTGTATGGCGACATGCCAATTGGAGTTTTGAAAGCAGTTTGATAAGCCCAAAGTGCATCATCTAACTCTCTCCCAATCCGTTCTAGTAGCATTCACAGTCTTCGTCAACACACTCCTTATCTCTCTGTTCGAAACTTCCACTTTCTCACTCGTTTGTCGATGATATGGGGGCTACCTTGTGCCACACATCGTACTTTTCTAACCACTTAGCAAAGTCTCCATTACAAAAATGAGTGCCTCAGTCACTGATTATTGCCCTTGGAGTGCCAAATCGGGTGAATATGTTCTTTCTCAAAAAACCAATTACCCCCTTTGCATTATTTGTAGGGAGCACTACAGCATCCACGCATTTGGACACGTATTCCATAGCAACGAGTATGTACATGTTGCCATATGAGCTGACAAAAGGCCCCATGAAATCAATTCACCTTACGTCAAATACTTACACCTCCTGAATTGGGTTCATAGGCATCTCTGTCAGCGGGAAATATTCCCGATTCATTGGCATTCATCACAACCCTTTATCCATAAATGTGCATCTTTGAATAATGTTGGCCAATAGAAGCCTGAATCCAAGACTTTCCCATCTATTCTTACTCCATTAAAATGCCCACCATATGGTGACGTATGACATGCCTACAAAATAGAAGACTGGTCTATCTCAGGGATACATCTTCAGATCATGTTATCAATACAAATCCTAAACAGATAAGGCTCATCCTAATAATACATGTGACAATGACAAAAGAACTTTTTCTGTTGGATAGAGGAAAGGTCATAAGGAACAATACTGCTCGCCAAGTAGTTTGCAATATCTGCATACCATAGCACTTCCTCAAGACTCGTGGCTAGCAGTAGTTCATCTAGGAAAGTTTCCAGAATCTCTTCTATCTCAACCTTTTTCTCATCTCCTTCCAACCTAGAAAAATAATCAACTACTTGGTTCTCCGTTCCTTTTCGGTCATGAATTTCCAAATCAAATTCTTGCGGTAGTAGAGCCCATCAAATTAAGCGCGGTTTTGACTCCTTCTTCTCGATTAAGTACCTAAGAGAAGCATGGTCAGTATAAACAATTACCTTCGAGCCTATCAAGTATGACCTGAATTTGTCAAATACGAACACCACTGCAAGCATGTCCATCTTGGTCACATGTAATTTAGTTGGGATCCACTCAGCGTTCTACTTGCGTAGTATATTGGATGCATGATTTTATCTTTTCACTGCCCAAGAACTGCTTCCACAACATAGTCACTCGCATCACACATTAGCTCAAATGGCTTCTCCCAGTCAGGGGAAACTATGATAGGTGTTGTTATCAATCTCTTCTTTAATTCCTCAAACGCTACCCTGCAGTCATCAAAAAGTACAAAAGGGTGATCTTTTTCAAGAAATTTACATAGGGGGTTAGCAATTTTGGAAAAATCTTTTATAAATCTCATATACAAACCAGTGTGCCTAAGGAAACTTCTGATTGCTTTGATATTTTCTATCACATCAACCTTTGCACGATCTACCTCAATGTCTTTACGTGACACTAGGTGCCCTCAGACTATACCTTCATGTACCATGAAATGGAAACTTTCCCATTTGAGTACCAAATTCATCTCGATACACATCTTGTACTCTTCTCAAGTTCATAAAGCAATCATCTAATAAATTCCCCACCACTGAGAAGTCATCCATGAAGGCCTCCATTATTTCTTCTACCATATCCGTGAAGATGGTCATCATGGACCTTTGGAATGTGGTAGGTGCTTTGCATAGGCTCAACAGTATTCTTCGAAAAGTATAGATTCCATTCGGGCAGGTGAATGATGTTTTTTCTCTGTCCTCCGGGGCAATGAAGATCTGATTATACCCCGAGTGCCTATCCAGAAAGCAAAAGTGGGACATCCATACCAATCTATCTAGCATCTGATCAATGAATGGCAGTGGGAAATGGTTTTTCCAGTAGCTAGGTTTAACTTCATGTAATCCATACAGATTCTCCAACCTCTTATTGTTCGTGTGGAGATCAATTTGTTCTTCCCATTTTTCACTACTGTTATACCTCCTTTTTTTGGCACACACTAAACTAGACTGACCCGTTAATATAAGAGATGGGGAATATGATTACCACATGTAACCACTTAATCAAATATTTCTTCACCACTTCCTTCATATTGGGGTTCAGCCTTCTTTGATGTTCTCTGGAAGGTTTGCGCCCATCTTCTAGTAAAATCATATACATATAGAAGGCCAAGCTAATACCCTTAATGTCTACAATGGTCCAACCAATTGCAATCTTGGATTCTGTCAGTACGTGCAAAAGTTGTTTTTCCTGAACTTCTAACAAGCCAGATGAGATAATAATATATAAGTTGAATTAGGTCCTAATAAGGCATACCTAATATGAGGTGGTAGTGGCTTCAGTTCCAACTTTGGTGGCTCTTCTATTGATGGCTTAGCTGGAGGAGTTTTTATTTCCTCTAAGTGCAAAGGCTTAAATTCAAGCTCCCTTCTCCAAAAACCTTGGCCTTCAAGAGCAAATACCCACTCTTCCGAGTCTTCTCCATTGGCTTCATTTAAGTTCATGAGACAGGCTACTAGAGGGTCTTTAGTGTCCAATGTCTCATCTTCCTCCTCCAAAATTACATTCACAACATCTATTAGAGAGTAATTAGCAAATTCACTTGGTAGTCGCATAGATTTCTACATGTTGAATGTTATCTCTTCATAATTTAATCTCATTTTGAGCTCTCCAGTTTCATAGTTAATCAAAGCTCTCCCAGTGGCGGAGATGGTCTTCCCAAAATTATGGGAATTTACTTGTCAACCCGACAGTCAAGAATGACAAAATTTTCTAGGAACACGAACTTCGCAACCTATACTAATACATCATCTAGAATACCAGAGAGCCATTTCATTGTCCGGTTAGCTAGATGTAGTAACTTGGACGTGGGTCTAGCTCTTCCAATACCTAGCCTTTTGTAGATATCCAGGGGCATAAGGTTTATGTTTGCTCGTAGATCACACGGTGCCTTAGCAAATGCATAGTTGCCTATTGTGCATGGGAATGTGAAACTGCCTGGGTCAGACAGCTTCTCAGCTATAGGTTCATCACAACAGCACTACAAGTCTGAGTCAGTGTAACTATGGCCAACTCTTGAAGGTTGAACTTGCGGGACATCAAGTACTTCATCATTTTTGCATAACCAGGCATCTCCTTTAAAGCGTGAATCAATGGAATGTTTACCTAAATTTGCTTCAACATCTCCAAGAATTTCTTGTACTTTTCATCTTCCTAATACTTGGCCAATATCTGTGGGAATGGTGCTGGAGATCGCTTCTTCCCTGTGATTTGATTTTTTTCTTGTTCAGGCACTGCTTCTACTATCAGTTCCTGTGCTACCTCAGTCTCTTTCACATCATCTTTTTCTTTGTTGGCGTTCTCTTGTGCATGATTTACCGTCACTCAGTTAAGTATGTTGGATCATCTATCTCCTTGGGTACTGGCACCAGTGTCTCAGTAGGTCTTCTTTCACTCCAGATCTAGGTCTCTAGCATTTTGTAGAATCACTGCCATAAGCTGTTTCAGGCTCTGCTCTTTTGGATTGATTTGTGTAACATCCCTTGGGGACGATTATTTAAAGCTATTGAAATCTATCCTAATTGAATATTAATATTCTTTATCATTTATTCATGTGAGTCTACTCTTTCGATTATTTTTTCAATGGACTCAATCAATTGTTTCATTATTCCCTCAAGTTTAGCAAACCCATCTTCGTATCTCACAGTTCGTTGTTGTTGAGATTGTTGATAAGCATGCTGCTCATTTTGCTGGTTGTAACCCTGTTGATTTTTGTAAGGCACCCCTTGATCATGTGGACGCATAGCCCCAAGATTGTTGTTGTTATTGTAATGTTATTGAGTTGGTCTATATTATTGATTCTGTCGATCCCAATTCTAACCACCTCGCCTCTGTCCCCCATAGTTGGCCACATAATTTATGTTCACCTGATATTTTTGGTTATCACCTTCCGCACTCCATGGGCAGACATATGGTTGATTAATGCATGATGTATATAAGCCCTCATTAGTTTCATCAACTATGTGTACCTGCTGCTTCTGGCCTGATTCATTAACTTTTTGGGTGAGGATACTTATTTGTGTCACTAGAGTGGCCATATTTTCAGCTATGGATTTATTTGGGTCAAAATCCACTAGGTGAACCACAGTAGTGATTGGAGCATTTATTCTCGTCCATCGTGAGTTTTGTGCCATCAAGTAGGATATTGCTTTCTCTGAATATTTTCCTAAAAAATTCTCCGCCTAATGAAGCATCAACATTGGCCTTCAAGCTATCTATCAAACCCATGTAAAACCTCTGCCACAACATATGCTCTGGAATATCTCATCAATTTTTTTTATGTAGTCTTATTTGGTGGGTGGAATTTATTCGCAAATTGATTTACTAATTCCTCCCACGTAGTGATGGAGTTTATGGGGAGTGAATTAAGCCAAGCTTGAGCTGCTCCAGTCACTGAGAATGGAAATAACAACAGCTGTATTACTTACGTTATCACATTATGTTGCCTTTGTGTGGCTCAGAACGACAAGAAATTTTTCAGATATTGCTGAGGATCTTCAACGTATGACCCTGAGAATAGTCCTTTGTTCTGCAAAAAATATAGCATGTTATTTGTGATTTGGAATGATTTTAATTGTATCTGAGGGACTGAAATTGCGGTTGCTAAGTTATCGTTGGTGGGTTGTCCCTAATTGTACAATGCTACTTTTGGCACAAGCATTACAACACCCTGATTGTTCAAGTCATTCCCATTATTTATGTTGTTTACTTCATCTCCCATGTCTGGTTTGATTTGTTCTGTTGAGTTCTGTTGCTGTTTGCCTTTCTTGTTTGCACGATTCAATGCCTTGAAAACTTTATCAGGATCTAATAATGCTTCAAACAATTCACCAGTTCTTGAAGAGTTTCTAGGCATGCACCTGCAACACCCAAGACTCCAAACATTAGATTCTCAATGTATTCAATTTAAATTGAAGAAAAATGACCATACAAAGAATTTTAGCACTTCTTGTAGCTGCAACTATTAACACCTCTTATTTCCCCGGCAACAGCGCTAAAATTTGATCGCGCCCAACTATGCCTTATAAAAAGTACAAAGTGGTCGTTGCAAATATATTCTAGTTAACAAGTCCGGAGTCGAATCCCATAGGGAACTAATCTATCAATCACAGCTATTGGACTTACACAAATTCACGTATTCATTCTTCGGAGATATTTACGTAATAGTTTGGATATTTACAAACAACATATTATGTAATGAATATAAAATAATTAATAACTAAGTACGAACGGATTGTAGACAAGAATTAGAATGATCTAAGGTTCTGATTTCCCCTATTGTCAGAAGCTTTTTCACTACGTTTGCTATATATATTCCTAAGTCTTCTCTATTAAATATGAGCACTCCGAATGTCGTAACTCTCTTGCCAAGTAATTCCAATAATCTACTAGACATATTCTACTGAATTACGCTAGCTAGACATAAGTACAACTTACTTAGATCGCTCCCAAGGTTTCGTTATCCCTAATCCCACCTTTAAACCCTTCGTATTGATCTCTCATCTATGTTAGGAGTGATATTATTCAACAACTACATAAATATGCACTCTCTCCTGAGTAATGCATACTAAATAGGAATAGCTAATCGAGGGCTCTTCAATCAACAACAATAAGCATATTATGGCAAATCTATATTTAACATAACAAGAAAATAGTCCTTCAACATGCTCCATCAAAACCCTAGATTATGAGTTTAGCTACTCATACTCATTGTAACAATATCTAAAGTAGTTTGCATAATTAAATTATAGAGTAAAGATAAAGGGATGTAGAAATAGATGTTCTAACTCCCAAGTAGCTTTCTACGAGCTATTTTTGCCTCCGGCTGCAAAAGTTCTTCAAAGTGGTGCGTTTGGGTCTATTTATATGTTTGTAACAAGCCATAAACGTGTAGGTCAAATTCGAGTCAAGCCGAGAAACAATTTAAGCCTTCAAAACTCGGACTGCACCTGGCCCTAAGCCTGGCATCGCCAGGCTAACACCAGCCTCAGCCTGGCTTTAGGCTGGCCTCGCGAAGCTAAAGCCTGGTTCAACTTGGCCTTAAGCTGGTGTAGCCAGGCTAACACCTGGTTGGGCAGGCTAAAGCCTAGTCGAGCTGGCTTTTGTCTGGCCTCTCCTTTTTACTGTTCTCGAACTCTCTTTCGACGTTTAAGTATCCTTTTAGCTCTACTTTCATCTCCAATTCACCTACACATAAAATAGACTCCATTACGCTCAAACAAAGTGTAATTTACCATTACAGTATGTAAAATACAAGGCACGTAATGTGCTAAACCATGAATTATAGCCACACATTCGTCCACCTCACCAAAATGTTAGTGTTACATAGGATTGGGCATCGACCTTGGACGACCCTAACGGATGAAGGATATATTTGAACCACTGGTATGACGGTAAGGGTATTTTTGTACGAATAGTGTAACGAAGGATAAAATTGATCATTATCGCATAGTAAAGGGATATATTTGATCCTATTTCCAAAGATTAATGACTTCAGTTCGAACATTCTTGAAAAAATCTATGCCACATATTATACTCATGTACATTTTATGAGATCATTGGGTATTTGTACATGTTAGGAAATCTACCAGTGGATGAAAAAAGAAAAGAAGGGAAAAATCATAAAGTAAAGGAAGCAGGATAAAAGGAGAGGAAAAATTGAAAAATAACGTCAAGAAGAACATTTTTATTTTGTCACTATCTTCGATCCACTTAAGAAAACAAAAGTGAAAGGCAGCTTACATGTATGGATCCTAAAATCTGGTTAGGTTAAAGAGGGCACCTCATTACATCATATATTTCATGTTTATAATGCTTTAATTCTGTCCTTTTTTTTCTTTCTCTTTTACTCGCGCCAATTGAAAATAAAGATACTGAGAATTACCTTTTCTTAAGTGAGGAAATTACCAAATAAAGACAACCGCCTAGGAAAGAACTAAATATTTGGGAAAAAACCCTTTGGGGAGAGAGAGCCATAAGGGAAAGAAATTAGAGAGGGTGGAATCATCTATATATGGTCTATCATACGAAACTTTCTTCTTTTTTTAATTGTATTTTTCCATCTTATTCTATAGTACGAGTCGAACAGGCCTAGGGAAAAATAGTTCATTCCTTCCCAAAACCAGAGAACTTCTTGCTAAGTAATTTCAAAAAGGATTTAAATTATATTCACAAATTGTATCAAATTCTTTTACACTTGTCAAATTAATTTTACTAACCATTATTCAGGATTAGTAATTAATGCTTATTACCGAAAATTAAAACTAGTACATTTTTATTGACTTGACTCTATAATTATTTTGTGTAGATTGTAGAACATAAACTATTTAGATATAAACAAGAAACGTTTTGACCTATTGCATTATTTCCTTAACTCATTAGTTTGGATCTCGTTGTTTACATGATGATATTTTTCCATAGATTTTCTTGTATGTAGTTCTCCATATTTGATTAGAGTTAGCTTGTGATCTTCTCAATCATTATCAGCTTCGTGAAATCTACCTTCCTACACCCATTCTTTTCATATATCTTCCCTGCATCAGACTCAAAAGTTGTTTGAGAATTCTCAAACGTCTGACTATGGCCTAAAATTTCGTACTTGTGTTAGATGACTCTGTGTTCGATGACTCAAAGTATTACCTCAATTATTAATCTTAAAATTAAATGTTGATTTTCCATCTTATATTCCAGAATTCTAATTTGCTACTATTTACAATTCATTTTATAGGATATCACGCAGCTTATTCCAGCATTCCAAATGTATAATTTCCAAATTATTTAACTATATACTCCTATCAATTCTACGTACGTCAGTCCAAAAGGTGCATCAGTAAAAATCAGCAAAAACAGCTCATAGCTCAAAGAGTTACCAAATGGGGCACAAGAAAACAGAGATATATGCATTACTACAACTAGAACTTCTGCTTTTATAAAATATCAAAAACGCCTCAATACCAGAATAAAACCCAGTTCCTCCTACAAAGTTGCATTGCACAACCAGAGCCCAAAATTGAGAAGAATACAATGGTTTACACAATTGGGCGTGCCAAAAAGCTAGATACCACAAAGCGTGAAGCAGCCTATCAAGGTCACACACCTGTTTTCCGCAATTCAGCAGCACCATGAGCAAAGTGGCACCTGTCTCCAAAAGTGCAAGACCCTTTAGCAAAATTCTCACACAACTTTGTCTTGAAGTTGCTACCTGGAGGAGCAGCACCACCAGGAACTACAGGTGTTCTTCCAGGGCAACCTACTGAACCAAGGCTATTGATCAACTCCCTTACCATGGCACTAGCCTGTGAAATTTGTTCAAATGTGCCCTCTAGCTCAATGTTTCGGAGATTTTTATCTGTTTCATGATCCCGGATTGCTAGCTTGGCACCTGTCTGCCTACAAATCTGCTTAGAGTGCACTCCACCCTTCCCGATGATGGCTCCAGCCAGGGAAGCATCTACACTGATCTTAGCAGTGGCTGACGTACCAAAACTAGCAGCAGGTCCTGAAACAGCAGGCTCTATCCGCCCACCAAAACGGCCTGGAACTGGTCCAACACCCATTGCACGAGGCTCCTCCTGTGAAGGCATGATAGGTTTTCCGATTTCCCACTCCCCATGAGCAAAATTGCATTTGTCTCCAAATTTGCATCCCTCGGCTGTGTTGTATTTGTTGCAAAGTTTGGTTTTCAAAGCAGGAGCATTTCCATTGGGCATGGCGGGTGCTGCAGTATTTCTCAATGATGGAGCTGGTGCCATTTTCATCATCTGAGCCACAGCATTATAGCCACCAGGGACGTAGTGAAGGAAATGACAGTTCTCACCAAAGGGGCAGCCAGCAGTACTATACAACCAAAAGAACCATGCATCAGGGTAGGCCACTCTAAAACCCAATTTCCCATCACAATTAGCCAGCATAGATAATTCAGGCACAACAGATGGAAAGCAGCACAGTTCGACACAACTGGATTACGATACAAAAGCAAAATATTTCATCTGGGATACTTTCTAAAGAGAAGGCATTAGTGCCCTCTTCACAGCTAATCCAACCACGGTCTCCTCTTGCATTAAGGTGATGTAAAAGGGTTTAACAGTCATGATTCAAGGAAAAGAAACTCACAAAACAAGAAAGTTAAAGGGTTTAAAGTGCAGAGTCCTATGTTCCAACTTGCAGGAACAGGATGAGAACCTCTTCCATTATGCCCCTACTATGAAAGGAAACAAAACTAAGATATATATTCCAACCAATACAGAACATAACTAAAGAATAGAGTTGATCTTAAACAAAAATGCAAAATACAAACCAAACTCATGATGTTCCCCAGGTCAACGCAAAAGACAAGAAAAATATTCATCTGGGTGAATTTATAGAAGAACCGAAAGATATGCTAACAGCTATGAGAAAGGAAAGCAGAGAGAACAATGTGCATGAGTTCAAATACAAATCAGCAACATAAATCACACACAATGCATACGCAAAAGAAACTAGCCTTAAGGTATGGTATTTGTGTCCTGGTAAAATTAGGCAGATACAGTGGCAAATCTAATAAGAACTTCTATTATCTATGTAGATCAAGTTTCGCTTGTCAACCAATCAACTCAGAAAGTACAACAGCAACTAATGATGACATATTCATTCTTTTAAAAAGGAAAAGCATTCTAGCAAATAAACATTTAAAAAAACAACACAAAATAAGTGCAATCCCAAATGTGGGATCTAAGTAGGGTAACGTGTACGCAAACCTTATCCCTATCTTGCGGAGGTAAAGAGGAATAAACATTTATATTAACGAGCATCAAAAGCAAAACTCTATGTATAGAGGGAAGGGGCGGTGAATCAGCCCTCAAGTGCCTTAAGTAACATTATTCAGCTCAAGACTTCATCCAAAAAATTCACTAACTGGAAGACCAGCTAAAGAGGTTTTCAAGATTAAATTCACTGATTGCTAGACTCAGTTTCACAAGAATGTCAAGTAAGACGACAGTTAAGCTGTTAAACAGAAATCCTTATTAGGCCGAAAGAGAGAAGTTTGAGAAGATTTAGACAGTACATCTTAGAAATGAAAGGTGGATCAACATACCTGTTTTCAACGTATAAAGAAAGACTGATAACACACCATTACAGTAAAAATTAGGTAGAAATTTAGATTAACTGTTGATATATTAGAAACCAATTCTCATTCCTCCAAGTACATTATAGCTGAGAATGTCTATCTCAACAAAAAATGGTCACAAACAATTGCATTGTCATTAAGCTTCTACAGCTTTTTAAGCATTTAACAGACTCACAAGCAGAAATCGACATTTATATTAGCAATTGTAAATGTTGCACTTCACATTAACTTAAAAGTCTATATAAATTAAAGTTAATTAGGTAGGCAAAGATTTGAACCTGAAAAACTTCGTGCATGGCTTTGATTTGCTTCCTATACCACTTGATAAGGAGTCCATTTCTGTTGAATCAAATTAATTATTTATCCCAGTTAGAAATCTTGTTGTTAAAATTCATGCTAGATAAAAATTAGACAGATACCATATCCTTATTACCAGCAAAATTCAACTAATTGTGCAAGTTAAAAACATTGAAACAAGCTAAATATTATAAGAGAAGTTCACCAAATCTTCTCATCCATCTCATCAGAGAAGCAAAGCAATTGTAGCAATATTGAATCGTGAATTGAGTAAATTTCTTTTTCCATCAGGATAATTCCTACAAATCTAATGACTTCTTTTTCTACCATTTTTTTAAACCAAAACAAGTTAATCGGAACATGACAAGGTCCTCACATGTACATAGGCAGATTCAAGATTTTAATTTATTAGATTCCGCATTAAGGTTTCTACCTTAAACCCATTATTGTGGATTCACAATGTAACACTTTCCTAACTGATTCCCACATATTCTGTGTCAAAAAAGCTGGGTTCATCTGAACCATTGTTTACATGCTTGATCCACCATTACACATGTATGTATGAGACATATCATTCCATCAGAGAATGCAAGGATAACTATATTATACTATAATGTTCAAAGTTTTTATGTTATAACAGAACATTCATGGAGCTGTTCCTTCAGCCCAATTGGATTAAATTCAAAATCTGCTGAACATCTTTCAGAGTAAATAGATGTCGACAGAAAGCTCTCTTTCAATTTCTACTCATTCCCATCGTAGAAATTAGAAGAACTCGTGTATTTGCCTCCAGATGAACCTTAAAGAAAGGAGTTTGGCCTCTAAAAATAGGAATTCTGTTTCTTTGTGTTTTCTCTTGAGAGTAACTACTAATAAATCTACTAACTTTCGCCATATCAAGAGAAGTTCAAAGTAAATGAACATGCATCCCAACATTTGTACAAGATAGCCACACTGAATCTAACCACAAAACATGTAGGAAAAGTTGAACAGGGGACGTACAGTTAATCCTTATAAATATTCTTATTATCAAAAGAATAGTTAAAAAGTTTCGGCACAACCCAAAAGAAGCATGAAATTTTTTATAAGCGAGATATCCCACTTATATGGTCCGACCACTACTCTTCTCCACTTAAATACCAGCTCAACTTTTCTACCCTTTAAATACCAACCTTTGGGTTCGAACTCGTGTCATTCGCCTAGTAAACACACATCACGGTTCTTTCCACTAGACCAATTCAGTAGGGCCCCAAACAAGCATGAATTCAAAAAAAAAAGTATACAACTAAAGAAAAAGATATGAAAGAATAATGTATAAAACCTGGCTTATATTTCTTTACACCGCCATTGACGTTGGCACCAGCATCGTTTCTGTTTCTCTTTCGGATGTCCATACCTGGTTAACTCACAGATCGAGGTCCGAAGCAAGTGAACAACAATTACTATGAAAATTGATTACGTATAAGCTAAAGAGAACAAAAATCAACTTAAATGAACAAGATTTGTACGGGTAAGTAGCGAAAAAGAGTAGAAGGAAGAGCAAAATCTACAGGCCAAAACTGGAAACCCTAAATATAGAACTAGGGTTTTTCGCGAAGGGACAAACAAAAGGGGGGGGCGGGAGGGGTTTATATGAGCTTACAGGATTTGTATATTCGGGTTTAAATTCGGTTAAGAGTGAGTTTGGATTCCGCGCGGGATTTTATGGAAAGTCACGTGTTGTGACGTGAGAAGCAAAACGGAAAAAATCAGAAATAACAAAATTTACAAGTTTTAATTAAAAAATATTCACAATTTTAAAAATAATTATAATTTAATTATTTTTATGTAAAGATAATATTTGAGCAAAAATATATTTAAAATTTTAGAAAATTTCTAGCATAATATGCTGAATTTTGAATTTTTTACATATGAGATTCTAGCATAATATGCTGAAGTTCCAATACAATATGCTGGAAGTTTATACATAGAAGCTCTAATATCTGACATATTATGCTGGAACTTTCTGTGTGCTAGAGTTTCAACATAATATGCTGAAAGTTTATATGAACTCTATAAACTTTTGATTCCCTCATCAATCCTGCTCAAAAAGCTCCAAAATCGCTTAAAAATAGTGGAAGATAGACCAAAAACCTCGAGCATGGCTATTCAATTATTCTGCCCAGGTGACATTTCCTTCTTCGTGAACGCGGTCAAAGCCTCGTGTTTGTGAAGCACAAAAATTCGTTGACTACTTATTCCTCCTTCGCGGAAGCGGCACACACCACGCGAACGCGATGCTTTAACCATCCAAGCCTCCGCGAACGTGACTACACCTACGCAAACGCGAAGCACAAAATCCTTGGGACCCAACAGCTCCAATTACTCTACGCCAACGGGGGCCATACGTCGTGTTTGCGATGCACACTCAGCATCAACCTTCGGGAACGGGGGACATACATCGCGAACATGAAGGGCAACTGGCCAGCCTCACTCAACATCTCTTCGCAAATGCGGGTGTCCTCTTGTGAACGCAAAGAGCAAAACTCTGAAACATAACCGAAGGAAAATCTGCAACTTCTATAAAAAGGATTTGATCCGTTTAACGACCCGAAACTCAAACATACCAACACATTCCATGACACCATTCAAACTTGTTCCAACCTTCGGATCGCTCGAAGAAACATCAAATCATCATTGGATTAAAGCCTAAGAATCCCAAAAACTTCGAATTTCAAATTCAAAAGTCTATCAAACCTCGTCCGAATGACCTGAAATTTTGCACACACGTCACAAAATGACGCAACGCGCATACTCCAACTTCCAGAATTCCATTCTGACCTCTGTATCAAAATCTCCCATATAAACTGGAAAACACCAAAATTATAATTTCGCCAATTCAAGTTTAAATCTACTCCGGACCTCCAAAACACATTCCGATCATGCTCTTAAGTCTCACATCACCTCCGAAGCTATTTGAATCATAAAAACCAAATTCTGAGATTGTTTACTCATAAGTCAACTTTTGGTTGACTTTTCCAACTGAAAGCCAACTTAAGAGACTAATAGTCTCATTTCTCTACAAAATCACTCCGAACCCAAACTAACCAACACGATGCAATGAAATACAGTTAAACAACAAATAAAGAAGCATAAATGGGGGAAACAGAGCGGTAACTCATGAAACGATCGGCCGACTCATTACATCCTCCCCATCTCAAACAAATGTTCGTCCTTGAACGAGTCAAGACATATACCTGAAGCCTCAAATAAGTGAGGATATCATCTCTGTATCTCTCGCTCGGTCTCCCAGGTAGCCTTCTCCATGGCCGGCCTTTTCATTACACTTTCACTGAAGATATATCCTTTGACCTCAACTTTCAAACCTGGCGCTCCAAAATAGCTAATGGCTCCACATGAGACGGATCGCCAGTATTCTTTCGGAGCATAGAAACATGAAATACCGGTGCACACTCGATAAGTTGGGTGGAAAAGCAAGCTCATAGCCACCTCCCCATACCTCCTAAGAACCTCAAAAGGAAAAATGAACCGAGGACTCAATTTACCCTTCTTCCCAAATCTCATAGTTCCTTTCATGGGTAAAGCCTTAAATAGAACCTTCTCACCAACCATGTAGGACACATCACGAACATTCTTGTCAGGATAACTCTTTTGTCTTGACTGCGTTGTACGAAGCCGCTCCTGAATCACCTTCACCTTGTCTAGAGAATCATGCACCAAATCTGTACCCAAAAGCCTAGCCTCACCCGGCTCAAACCAACAGACTGGGGATCTATATCGTCTCCCGTATAAAGCATTATATGGAGCCGTCTGAATACTCGATTGGTAATTGTTTTTTATTATAAGCAAACGCCATGAGCGGTAAAAACTGATCCCATAACCCACCAAAATCAATGACACAAGCGCGCAACATGTCCTCCAATATTTGAATAGTGCGCTTGGACCGCCCATCTGTTTGAGGGCGAAAAGTTGTGCTCAACTTAACCTGAGTGCCCAACTCTCTCTGCACGGCTCTCCAAAACTGCAAAGTAAACTGAGTACCTCTATCTGAAATGATGGAAACTGGGACACCATGCAAACAAACAATATCCCAGATATAGATCTTTGTCAACCGCTCTGAAAAATAAGTAGTACACATAGGAATGACGTGTGAGAACTTGGTCAGCCGATCCATAATCACCCAAATAGCATCAAACTTCTTCAAAGTCCATAGGAGCCCAACTACGAAGTCTATGGTGACTCGCCCCCAACTCCACACTAGAATATCCATCTGCAATAAAAGGTCCACTCGGGTCTCCAGACCCCTAATAGTCACCACATACGTCTGGTACATACGATCCACAATAGTAGTATCACTCGTCGGAATAGATACACGAACATATGAAACAAGAGACTCGCGGGTGTGTATCCAAATAACGAGCAAAATATGATGACTCATATGAAAAAGTGGAATTGGGATCAAATAACACAGAGGCATCTCTGTGGTAGACTAAGACAATACTTGTAATCACAACATCTGAAGCAATAACATCAGGTCTAGCTGGGAGTGCATAGAAATATGCCTGAACACCACTTGATCGACCTCTCCCTCTAGGGCGACCCCTAGACAGCTCAAATCTAATCAAATTAACTTCAAAACACAAATAAAACACATAAGAAACTATTCCGGGGTCGTAAAGTTTCAATATTTACAAAAATATAAAAATTAACCCAAAATTGTACCCCCGGTCCCACACATCGAAACCCCTCAAATTTTACAAAATCCGATCACCCATTCCAAAATGAGTTCAACCATATAAAATTTATCCAATTCCGACACCATTTGGTCCCTCAAATCATGATTTTTCATTTTAAGAATTTTCTTCAAAAACCAACACTTTACTTAACCCATATCACAAATTAAATGATAAAAATAAAGATAAATTCATGAAACATAATTAATTCTAGGTGAAGAATACTTACCCAATCGTTTTGCTTGAACAACCCACAAAGAATCACCTAAAATCGAGCTCTAGAACTCTAAAAATGTTAAAAATGACCTAACCATCGATTTGGAAAACTTATATTTTGCCCAGATATTTAAAGCATCGCGAATGCAGAGGCAATCTCACGTTTGCAAAGAAGAAAAATGAAGGCTGCCCAGATGTGCTTCGCAAACGCAGAAGCACGCACGCGAACGCGAAGAAGGAAAATATTACAGCCCAGAGATTGCTCTTCACGAACGCGTGAAATACTACTCGAATAGGTGGTCAGCAGCAAAGCTTTGCGAACGCGAAAGAGGATACGAGAAGCAAAAAACAACAGTTCAAATAGGAAAAAATGACCCGTAGCCCATCTCAAACACACCCGAGGCTCCCGAAACCCCATCTAATCATACAAGTAAGTCATATGACCTAACACAGACTCACTCGAGGTTTCAAATCACATAGAACAACATCAAAGCAATGAATCAAACCAAAGATCAAACTTATGAATTTCCAAATATTCAAATATCAAATCTCATGCCGAAACCTATCAATTCAACTCGGAGTAACGCCAAAGTTTGCAGACAAGTCCAAAAGGACATAACAGAGCTACTCCAACTCTTGAAATTTTATTCCTACGCCAATATCACAAAAGTCAACTATGGGTCAAACTTCTCCATTTTTCAAACTTCAACTTTTTCAACTTTTGGCTAAATGCCTTAATTTACCCTATGGACCTCCAAATCTGAATCTGAACGTGCGCCTAAGTCCAAAATCACCATACGAAGCTGTTGGGATTACCCATGACCCATTCCGGGGTCGTTTACTCAAAAGTCTAATTCTTGACAAATTTTCACTATTAAACTTCTAAAACTAGGTTCCTTCTCCCAATTTAACTCTGATTCATCCGAACACTGAATTCAACCATGCACACAAGTCGATATACCTAATGTGAAGCTACTCGAGCCCTCAAACTACCAAATCAGGCGCAGCTACTCAGACCGACCATCAGATCGTTACATATACTCTCCATTAGCCTACCTCACTTTCGAATGCAACACTCAATGCAAAGATTGTGAAAAAGTTCGATCATCTGTCTCAAAAGAATGTCACAAATACGACTTCAAGTACTGTATGCTTTCCTCTTATGTAAATCACCACTAATGTAAGCTCACTCAACTTGAACTCATTTAGGGCTTTTTGGGGATGTAATGAAGGCTTTTTTTAACAAGGTAGGACTTGATGGACTAGAATGGCTTCATCGTTCCATAAGCACTCCATTTTCTCTTTTTGGATCATACATTGTCAATTCTTTGAGTCAATTTCTTTTTCCTCAGGGGAGATAGAGAGACGTAACTTCACCCTTTCTTGGTCATGGCATTCATTTTTCCCCCATTTTATTTACTCCATGCCATTTCATTCTTATTTTTCTTTGAATACCTCCAATTATCCACTTTATTCACTTTCTTTTTGGTATTTTTATTTTTGTTCTTTCTTTCTTTTCTTGGCCTTCCTTTTTCTTCATTTCTTTCTCTTCCTTGTATCTTTATATTACTTTCAAACTACTTGTCTCTCCCCCAAACTTATGTTTTTGTCAATTATTTCTCAAGAATGCTAAGAAATAATTGAGTGCCAAGAGAGGGTCATTACAAAATGAATAAAGGCTTTAACATAGTTATTGAAAGAGAAAAGGGCTTAGGCTCAAATGGGTTGACTGAGGATATCACATTGGTAGGATATAGAAGATTTTAAATTTTAAATTAGATCAAGGAGAGCCTACATTCATTTCTCAAGCCAAGCTACACTTAGAATTTCCCCTAGAAAAATATTCGGGGCAAGTTCTAGACTATTGGTATGGTACTTGGACTTGCAATTCAATACCTCACATCTCACACCGTTGGATTGCTAAAGAGAACGGAGTCGAGGGCCTACAACAACCCTAGTTAAGATTAAGAATCACAAATGACTCGACTAAACCACTCGATGACTGATTAAGTCAACACAAGTGTTAAAAGGTCACAACTAGAGCTATTTTTTACCAACAACTTATTTTTAACCATACGGCCGTAGATAAAGGTGTTGGTACCAAGTGAAGCATGCTTGTGACTCTTTTTATTCATTACTAATATTTTTGCCTAAATACAAAAAAAAAACAGACTCAACCCCTTAAGAAGGTTGTAATGCCATCCATCTTGGGAAGAGCCAACCGGTTCTCACTTCCGGAATCGAGATACGGCCTCGATAGAAAAAAGTCCACTCCTGATCAAACTTCCCAAAACCTTTCAATTTTCATCTTTCGCCAAATGACCCTAAATGACCTACGAACCTCTAAATCCACATCCAGACGCGCTTCTAAGACCAGAATAAAAATACGCAACTATTGCCAGGCCCGAAATCCCAAACAGTCATCGATAACATTATAATACACTTCAATTCAAATTTGTGAAATTCTTCCAAAGTGCCAACTTCCCACAATAAGCACCGAAATGCTTTTGGGTCATCCAAAACACGATCTGGACATATGCCCAAGTTCAAAATCATCATACAAACCTATTAGAAATTTTAAATCCCAATCCCGAGGTCGTTTGCTCAAAAGTCAAACCTTAGTCAATTCCTCCAACTTTAAGCTTCTAAAATTAGAATTTTCCATCCGAATCAACTCTAAAATTCTCAAATTTTATTCCGACCACACATATAAGTCATAATACTTGAAGTGAAGCTAGTCAAGGCCTCAAATTGCTGAACGGCGAGCTAAAGCTCAAAACGACCAATGGGGTCATTACACGTACAGAGAAGATAGTATGTAGGATGCACCAATTTATAGCTACTACAACAGTTACTATTACAACAATTACTGATGCAAACATCAAGGGATGAGGTTTGATACATGGGTTGCTACAAAAATTTGAGTCTACCGGATGAGCAAACTCTTGTGCAGCACCAGGTATCCAGAAATAGGATAATCGTGAGCAATATGTTGGTGATGGCATCGCAAAAGATGGAGGGTCAGTCACATGGACTATGGTAGTCCATGGTGGTATTAATTGGATAGTATCGTCGCCGAGCCGATCTACGTGAAGTTGATCAGTAACAAAAAGGGTGGAGCTTCAAAACTTCAGGTTCTGAAAAGTCCTTCACTCTATTGCCTTTGTTTCCTAGCTTGTCTGCTACACCATTCATCTCTATGTTCGTGTGGATGACTAGTGGATCATGGAGCTTGCAGAGGAGGTGCCTGCAATCAGAGAGAATATTAGCATAAAAAGGGTGATCTTTGTGCAGTAATGTAATTACCTTCACATCATCAATGTTGACTTATATGGTCAAAAATTGCATCTGAAGAGCTAATTATAGTCCATGTAAGAGTGCATGTAGTTCAACACTTAGATACGTGGTTGGCGCTACTTTGCCTGCAAAGCCGATTATCCGGTCGCCTATAGAGATATGTATGACTCCGCCGATCCTATAATTTCTCGTAGCTTTCACAGCCTCCTCGTTAGTGTTTAGATTGTATTGATTAAGTTTGGGTGGTAGCCATTTCAAAGAAAAAGGTATTTAGGATGTTAGCAACCCACGTAGCAGCTCGGTACATGAATTCAATTGCTTGATGCACAATGGATTGGTGTGGGACAGAGTCTTTTGTGTTCAAATACATTAGTGTTTCTAGTGAACCAAATACTCCACATGGTTAGAGGAACAAAAGTATGCGGATGAATGTTGTGTGGTATATGGTTGTGCTTAATATGAATAAGTGTGTGCAGCCACTATGATGGTGGAGAGTGGTGCGCGATGAAAGGTAGCAGAATGTGTTGGCCTAATCTTTTCCAACAGGTTTGAGTATTCGGGCAGACCAAGAAGATGTGAGTGGATGTCTCATTGGGTGCTTCGCAATCGGGCACAAGGCATTCGTTAGCAAGCCAATGTGGTGGTAGTGTCCGGTAGGAAGTCATGGTTTAGCAACCAGAGAAAATATTAGATTTTTGGCGTTATAGATAATGTCCAGATCCATTTAAAATTAACTGTATGAGAGTAGGTTCCCAAAGTATTATTAATTAGAGATTTGTACTATATCTGACGGAAAATGAACCACTTGTTAAATCCCAGAATGTGCAATCTACTTATTAGGTATATTGAGATATATGAGTATTGTGCATGTGATCCTTCATGTTGGAGGGTATGTCATAGGTTATATTATCTTAATCACATCGATAGGTCACGTTCTGAAGTGGTGATAACCCCTAGATGGAAGATCGCAAGGATGTGTACCTGTCCTAATCCAAAGATCATCCCAAAATTTAATATGATGCCCAAAGCTATTTGCTATTGCATCCCATGTTGATAGAATGACCATCCATTAATAATATTCCTCCAGACAGGAGAATGAGTTGTACTGGATGTATGGAGATGCAGATATTTATGAGGCGGAGTCGAAGCCAAAGGATAATAGGTAACTGAAAGAGTTTCCATGAGAGGCTCGCGAGAAGGGCTTGAATTTTAGAGGATATTTGGATGGGCTTAAAAGTAATTTTTGGAGTGTTCGGAAAAAAAAGCTGCTTAAAAAAGCTAAAAAATGCTTTAAAAAAGTCAAAAGCAACAAGTCAAGCTGAATCCAGCATTTTTCAATTTTGGTTTAAAAGCCATTTTGGTTTGACCAAGAAAATTACTCTCTTATCCCTTATAAATTTTTATACTACTAAAATTACCTTCAGTCAAAGAAACCCTAGAATATTATATTTCTCCTATTTTCTTCACTTTGAAGACTACCGTTGCCTCTTTCATCTTCATCTTTAGTTTTTCTGCGCTTTTCTTCAAGAAATTCAGCGGAAATCAACTATCATCGTAAGTTCTTCTAGATCCTTATTGTATATTTTTGTTTGAATTCATTTGAATATTTTATTGATTTTTGACTATACAAATGCAATAACTTCAGATCTACTAGTGTTTTTTTAATATGATTTTGTATACTCTTAACACTTTTCTTGTTCAAAACTGGAGTATTATATTTCCCTTTGTCTGTGTTAATACGGTAAAAAGAAAACGAATTAGGCAAGCATTGACCTGGAAAGTGTGAAACTTAGAGCCTAACTATATTTAATTATGTTTATACTAATAAATAATCCCAGGAGAAACAAACGGTGCCCAACTTTTGAATTTGAAAAAGAAAAAACTCCACATTGAGCCTGGCTTATCATAGATAGTTGGTTTAGATAAGGTGGGAGAAAAGCAACATTTAGCTTTACATTACAAATTAATATAAGTGAAGTTTGGTCGGCCATAATCTCTTTTACATTTTTGTATACTTAGTCAAAGGTTTAATGTATTTCAGATATGAATTTTCTTACTAATAGATGACAAGGAGTCAACTACAGTATTTCTTTTCTGTGCCTAGATTGAACCCTAATTTCCCATGATTTAGATCACCAGAACTAAATGGATATGCTTGAATGATAAAGCATAATTCTTTGCGTACATAGTAGTTGACAGTTTGAAGTGAAAGCTCAATAATCTGAAAGCAATGCGTTATAAAAGGAAAACAATAGAATATATGATGTTTATCAAAGTTGAATCTTTTTATAAAAAGGAAGAAAAATGTAGTTTAGGAGTGCTGGAGCTAAGTGCTTGATAGACCGTTAATACCTCTGCCAAGTTGTTCATATAAGTTACAAAAGTCCTGGTATTACTGTTATGCAATTTCAGTCTTAGCTTCTTGGTTGCTTTGCTTTCTTTATATTATTTACATACAATTATGCTGGACGATGCTAAGTGGGACAATAATACACATATTATATTTATTGAGTTATTTGAGCAAGAAATTAGAAAAAAAATAGACCAAACACTTACTTAAATAAAGATGGGTGGAAAAATCTTGTTGACGAGTTTTGTAAGAAGACGGAAAACGATTATAATAGAAAAAAATAAAAAATCAATGGGATTGCATGAAAGGATAATGGACACTTTTTAAGCAGTTGATGAGAGGGTAGACGGGGTTAGGATGGGATGCCACGAAAAATACGATTATGGCAGATGATGATTGGTGGGACCAAAAAATTAAGGTACATCTCTCACATTATCATATATGTAATTCTTATTTTTGTCATTGTTAATTTTATCAGTTTTATTAAAGTAGTTTTGATTTTTTCTTTTTACAGGAGAATGCAAAATATAAGAAATTTAGGAACAAAGATCTTTCGCTAATATGGTTTCGTTATGATGCAATGTTGCTGATGTTGTTGCCACAAGAGAAAGAGCATGTGCAGCAAATCAAGAACAATCATCGGGCATTGGACTTAATCTTGATGAAGAAGGAATAAATTTCATTGATGATTGTGACAAAGAACACTTTACTCATCTTAATGATGAAATAAGCAATGCAAGTGATGATCTACAGAATATACATTCTGTTATGTTTCCAGAGCCATCACTAAAAAGACAAAAATCAACTGATAGTGTTAGCACTAGTAGTCAAGTAAGAAAGAGTAAGAAAAGAACAACTGCAACATCAATAAAAGCGGATATACAACCTCTCATAAAGTTTATGTCTAGCAAAAGCACTGCTACATCTCCTGCAGTTGATGAGACATCCATCGAGAAGTGTATTGGCACGTTGGAACAAATTCATGATATTCTAATTGGGAGTGAAATTTAGAGTTTTACTATGAATATATTCCGCAAAAAAAATAACCGACAGATATTTTTGGGGATGCCTACTAATGAAGCTCGTAATAATTGGTTGGAGTTTAACTATCAATTATACCTCAAGAAAAATGAATAGTCTATCATTGTGGTTAAGTATTTTTATTATTCCGTGTTTGAATATTATGATTGTATATGTAGACGTTATTTTGGTTTTATGTGTAAAATTTATATTGCTTCTTGTTTAGACATTGGGATTGTATCACTAAATTTTTATTAAATTAAAGCTTTTGTTGTGGTAAACTTTATGTTTGAAAGCCTTGACTTTATTGTATTAAAGCTTCTGTTTCACTAAACTTTGAAAGCCTTGGTGTTAAACTTCTGTTTTGAAGAACTGAAGAAAGCATATGTTTGAAACAGAACTTCATTACTATTTAGAAAGCATATTGCTAAACTTTATGTTTTTATTTTCAGTAAAATGGAGAGTTCGGACTCTAGTGACATAGTAGATCATTATCCAAGTTATTCGTCAGATGATGAAGATGAAGAAGAACTGGGTGAGATATAGAGGGAGCAAGATGAGAAGGAATGGACGACCTTATGTCAAATTGCAGGTAAATTGATTTTGATGTATTACGAATAATTCCTATGCAAGGAACCTTGTCGTACATCTAGTCGCTCTGGAAATGTCTTTATTCAAGAGATATTAAGAGGAAATGAGACTCGTTGTTATGAAAATTTTCGATTGAGGAAGTCTGTATTTGTTGATCTATCGAACGACTTAACTGAAAAGTATGGGCTTAAACCTGCACGTGGATTTATACATGAGATGTTAGGCATGTTCTTGATGACTTGTGCACATGGAGCTGTAAATCGATTGATATAGAAAATCTTTCAACATTCAGGAGAAACAATTCATAGACACTTTCATAGTGTCTTAAAGGCCGTTTGTGAGCTTGCAAGAGATATAATTAGACCACATCAAAATTATAATGATAGGACAGGAGCTCAGAAGTCATGTACTGGTCGAAATTTCCCTTTCTTTAGAGTCTGCAATATTTTTAAATAATTATTTTTTTATTAAACTTATAAGTTAACTTTTACAAGCATTACTAACTTAAGTTGAATTTATACTTGTAAATGTATACAGGATTGTATTGGAGCACTTGATGACACACATGTTAAATCAAGATTACCGATACCATATATTAGACATAAAGGTTATCCGACTCAAAATATTCTTGTTGTCGTAGATTTAATATGTGTTTTACATTTGCATGGGCTGGGTGGGAAGGAGCAGCGCATGATAGTCATATATTTGGTGAAGCCTTTCGTAGGCCGGAACTTAACTTTCTACATCCAATTGGAAATGAGTATTATCTAGTTGATGCAGGATATCCTCACATGAAAGGATATATGGCTCCATACAAAAGAGACAATGTAAGATATCACCTAGCACAATTCCGTTGCGGTGCAACAAGACAATTGCGAGAACCAAAAGGAAAAATTAAAAAATTTAACTATTTACATTCTTCTTGCAGAAATATTGTAGAGCACACATTTGGGGTTTGGAAAACAAGATGGTCTACTTTGTGAGACATGCCTTTCTATCACATTGACACTCAAAGAGACATTGTACTTGCTACTATGGCCATTCATAACTATATTAGAAAGAAATGCAATATGGATGATGCATTCCGAGCAGCTAAGAATGAGAGATATGTTTCATCTGTTGATCCTGATGTTGATACATCTTTGAGAGCTAATAACAATATAAATGTGAAAAATGTGGAAGAGCAAAGTGATCTTGTTTGGATGGGTCTTTGCAATTTGATTGCTAATGAAATTTGTGAAGCTTGATACTTGTAGTTGTATGAATCTTTTAAAACACTAATATTTATTATTTTACATTCCAATTGAGAAATATTATTTTGTTTCGTTCTCTTGAAATATGCATATAATAACCTAACTTTATATAATTTGAGAAATCAATGTATAAATTCAATTTGATTAGCTTGATGTATAAAATGGCTTTTTAAGTTTGTGATTGACTTCTATCGCAACACTTTCTGAGCCAAGGGAAGAAAAAAAAAGGCAATTGATCAATTAGATTCTCATATAGATATATACAAAGCAAAAACTATTTTTTTTTATTTTCTTGGGAAACAAATAAAAAACTATCTTAATTAATTATTTAAATTAAAATATAAATTATATTTTGTTTTCATTACTTATGAATCAAATATATCGTAGTAATCAGCTCCTTTTATAATGTTAACAACTTTAAGGATATTTCTGTCTTTTTAACAGAAAAAAGTTCTTACAGCACTTGTTTACCAAACACTTAAACAACTTTTTTTAAGCTTCAACATTTTTATCTAAACAGGTAACTGCTTATTTATAAAACAAGTTTCAGCACATAAAAGCTGCTAAGCACAAGTGCTTAAAAGCTACTTTTTCAGCAAATCCGAATGGGCTCTTAGTATGCAGCCTGGCTACCCAGACCTCCCGTGGCTTTAGCAGCAGCAACAATTTTCCAATTTAAAAGATGTAGTTTTCTCATGGTGGTTGTCATGCGCCATAAGAAATTACGCGTTGTAATTGTGAAGGATTGAGGAAGGAATTGAGATAATTTACATCACGTAATTTGGGAGACAATAAATCATGGACTTATTAATAGTTGTTCATCCGGGTAATGTGAGGAAATTCGATTTCCAACCATCTAGTCCATTTTTAAAGTATCCAGCAAGAACAAAAAGTCATTGCATTTGGGTCGTTTATGAAATATAAGAAAATCAAGGTATTTCCCAAAGTCCGTACCTCTTTTCATTTTAAAGGAACTAAGGACGAAGTGCTTATCCATAGGAGTGTAATTCTTAGAAAAGAAGATTTTTGACTTCTCAAAATTTATCTTTTGTCATGAGTGTGAATTGAAATGATTAAGAGTATAGATTTTTACGTGATAACTCTTAGTACATATTTTTAAGATTAGTATAATGTCATTCACAAAGAAAAAGTAAGACAAGTAAGCACGATTCTAGAAATAAAAATTAGTTTTCAAGTGAGGTAGTCCATCGATAAGGAGATACTTTGAGAAAACATTTTTATGCACATTATGAATATGTAAGGTGAAATATGATCTCCTTACCTAAATTTCCTATAAGATAAGAAAAATGGCTTACTTGTACCATTAATAAGTATGGAGGCGGTCGTGGATGTGCTACAAGACATAATCAGTTTGATGGTAGATGTTTTGAAAATTTAAAGAAACAAAAATTCTGATAAATAAAAGACCATTCAGGCCTATCAAATAGTTTTTGTATATCTAATTTAAGCATTACAGCGCTCTACTTGCCACACATTTTGATAAAATGGTGTAAGATCTCTTGGACAATAATCGTGTTGTCTGATGCCCGCTTACTTTTTTGGAAACTCGACTGTGTAGGGCTTATGATTTTAAAAATAAAAGGCTTACTACAGTTAATGATTATTATGGTAATTAATTTTTATATGGTATTGCAGAGACTGATAGGGTGATATCGAGTATTATTACTGGCATTTGTAACTTTTAGAATAAGACACAAGTAAGTTTGATTAATATCTAAGGGTATAGCATGTTCTATAAGGACTTGGTGGTATAATGCTGTGACTGAAGGGCATACTTCGTTCCATTAGTTTTGATAAAACATAGTGTGCAAGCCATATGGCCTTGAAACTTTGAAAGGTCTGAAAGAGTGACATACTTATCTAAGTTTAATGTCCCATAGTGTTTCTAGAAGAGTAAGATATTCTTGAGGAGATAAACAGTGAGAGGTAGATTTCACATGTTCAACAGTAAATAAATTTATGTAGTAAGCTTTAATGGTGATATGTATTTGGATAGGGTCATAATACCAATTTCCAACAGAGTCCTTTAGAGCCGAGATACGATTTTGTCTATGTCTATGAAGAGTAGACATTTGAAAAAGATTTGGTATTGGCATCCTCATCATTAAGCAAACTAATTCCTGATTTATTTCCAAAATCCCTCTCCTAATTTTAGGAGTGAGTTGTGTTCATTGGTAAGCTGGACTTCTAAATTTTGGAAGAACGAGCTAGTGGGATTATGGACAAATGCTTGAATCCCTGCAAGTCTAGCTAATAATTTTATTTTTTTGGCAAAAATGTTGCCAAATGAGTGCTTATTCCAGTGAAGAATAGTAGATTTGAAAGCCTCAGTGGCATCGATTAGATTATTATTCGTTGACCAAGTTTGATGAGCGAAGTCCAAATTATTTTAACGCGAAAGCTTTTTGGATAGGAGCATATTGTAGCTCTAAAGTAATTAACAAAGGAAAATTATCGGAGTGGGTTCGTAGTAAATGACGAACCATGACTTCAGGATAGCAGTGTTCAAGCGCTCGAGTATGGTATAAACATGTTTGGTCTTGTTTGTCCAGGTTTAGCGGCCGCCCCTAAATCCTAAACTATCAAATGATAGTAGTCAAGATAATTTGCGAAAGAGTCCGATTTGTGATTGCTAATGAGGCGTCCTCTAAACATCTCTGATGATCAGAGAATGTCATTAAAATTACCCCTTATGAGCCAACAACCCTTATAAAGATCATGCATGGACATCAAGTTATTACACAGAATATCACAAATTTACATAAAGCTTTAGCATAAATAGCGGAAAACAACTACTTAGAAGGGTTTGCCCGTACCTGAACCATATATTGTATTTCATATTCAGACATTCGAAGCTCCTCTATTTTGATTAAAATATTATTTCATAAAACAATTAACCCGCTTGAAAGGCCATTGGCTGGAACTTGAGATAGATTGGTGAACTGAAAATCATCTCTAAGTATAGTGTGATCCTGCATGTGAGTTTCTAGAAGGACAACCAAAACATGCCTATAATTATCAAGTAAAGAGCTGAACTGATGCCTAAACTCCGCATTATGTTATAATCTGAAATTCTAAATGATTATATTCATAATTGATAGATTGGGTTAGTCCGCAACAAGCATATTAAGAACTGGAAGATGGTCCACTCCTTGGACTTCCTAGTGCAGAGCAAAATGAGGGGTTGTTCCGCAAAGCGTCAAAATTATAACCATGGCATACTTCTTTGCTTTGCGATTGCTATTGGATGAATTTTTTTGCATACTATTCTTTGAGAATGTACATATAGATACCTTTTAACGAAAGAAACTCGTTCCTTGTTTTCCTTATTTTTGCCATTATCTCTGCTACCTCTCGACGTGTTTCCTTGTGGAGTGTTTTGGAGGTAAAGTGCATGGTGGACTCTGTGTGGGGGTTAGGGATTGTAAGAGCTGGTCAGGTACGGTAAAGATATGGCATGGTTGAAGGCGTTGATTTTTCTGGAACCATGGTGCATATATCGATCATGAGTAGTGTGGTGGGTAGAAAGGGAGAAAATTTATGGGTTGGTGCATTTGATGAGTGAGTGGATGCATGTGGTAGCTCTATTGGGGAGTCGAGAGGAGGAGGGGCAGTTGTGGTCGACAAGAAATGAGGTTTGTGTCATTTACCATTGGCTCTGGCCATAGGCGTCCATTCCTAGGTGCATTCCCTTGGTGACTATCTCTGCTAGGTAGATTAAATTTTGGACTAGGAGGGCCACTTCCTGATTGTTGAGTTCTATAGTGAAGGTCAATGCATAACCCTATAAGTCCATCTCCAGCTATGACTGGAGGGGTTGGTGTTTAACCAATAAATAAAATTATAGTCAAATCTAGAATTTAAAAGAACAAGGATTATTGATAATCAAAAGAATGTATACAAGGAAATAATTTAGGTAGCAGAAGAGTATTTCAAGAGAAAAACAAGTAAACCAAAATATATTCCAATGATTTCGTATGTCTACAATTGATCAGACGTCTCCATTTTATAGGTATATTGGAGATATACATTTTGCCCAAATCATAATGAGGCTATTATGAGTAATTAAAGACATTGAATGATACGTTACATAATCATTACATTCAATAAAAATTCCCTAAAGTATTCCACATTTAATACTTATTAAATACCGTATCTGCACTCTTTTCTACTGTCAGATTTATTCCTTTTGACCCTCGGATATAAATAACTTAAATAGGTACAAGCGCTGAGTTATTTGAATAACTACTCGTGCCTCTTCTTCTGTCATTTGCTCATACGTGTTGCAGCTCGTGCTTTTTAGCTAGTTGTAATATTTTGACCATTCAATAAGTCTACATGTCTTGACACGTTTCCTTTATATTTAAATACAATTTTTCCCAATACAAATAGTCCCCCCACTTTCCATTTATTCATCAGTTGAATACTTGGGAAATAGATTTCATTAAAAGAGAATTTTTGTCACCATTAGTGCTATGACAAAACTGGCGCTTCAATTGTCGCTTCCATTATTGCTCCGTACACGTGCCATTTTTTTCTTGGTTCTGCAGTTTTGCAGCCTTTTTCAGCGGCTCCAGTATTCTCGAAATGCCAGTTATCATTATTATGGTTCTTCCACCATTGCGCTTTTACCTTTGGCGGTTTCTTAACAATATAAATATTTCCATTTTCATTGTTTTTATCACATAAAACTTTTACTGAACATTTAATTCCTCAAATATTTGTTTACTTCTCTTTTTCTCATAACACTCTTCTTCCCCATGTCTTCACCAATTCCTAACCCTAGGAGAGTTCCTAATGTTGATTCTTTCCCTAATGCCCCCATTAGGAGTGGAAGGGAAAGTATGGCTTCGTAGCTCAGGATCTACTCGTGGTGGTTCTTCAATGCCAGCTCTGGTCCTTCTTCTAGAATCAAAGGCTTCCTTTCTCAGAAATCTTCTTCTAGGAGAACCTTCTGAACCATTGCGTGAGCCCTTAGTGGAGGAGATAGTCCCTAATGAACTGTCCTTTTACCATGATAGGGAATATCTTAGGAATCATGTTTCTACTTTAGATCGTGTTGATGCTTATCCCTCTCAGACTACAGAAATTTTGATTCCTATAGTTCGTAAAGATTGCCATCGGAGTAATAATTTTCCCATCATTATTCCTAATCCAAATTAGAGAATTACCTCTTATTTAAATGGGTTCTCTTTTGTTTATACATATCCTTTCACCTTAGGGTTCTGACTAGCTATCGACCCAGTGATTCTTGAATTTTGACATTTCTTTAATGTTTATTTGGGTTAAATTGGCCCAATCATATGGAGAGCTATTGCATGTTTGAGGCATTTAGCCAATACAGTTGGTGTTTCTTTTATTTTCCCTCACCTAATTCATCTTTACTCCCTGAGGCTTTTCCGCAATGGCGTTTTCATTTTAGTATCCAGGAGTAAGAGGGTTTTGGTGAGCCCTGAAGATTATAAGGACCGTGGTTGGTATGCCCGATTTGTTGCTGGCCCCACTTTAGGTTTAGTGGATGAAGATAACGTTCCCTTCCCTGAGAAGTAGACTTTTGCATGTAAGTCTTTTATCTTTATCGTGCCTTTTTCCTTTAAGTCAATCACTGTCTAATTTTACCTCTTTCTTTTTTAGCGACCATGGGAGCTGTGGAGAATGTTCCCAATTTTCATGGTTAGTTAGATAAACTGCTGAAAACAGCACCAATAGATGGTAGGTCTTGGAAAACACTTTCTAACCGTTACAGTTGGAAAGTAAAGACTCATGGTAAGAGTTTTTATTTCTTGTTTATATATATATATATATATATATATATATATATATATATATATATATATATATATATATATATATATATATATATATATATATATATTCTTCTTTGTTTTAATTCAGATCCTTTTTATCAGGATTTGCTATTCGAAGAGTTATTACTGAAGCAGTTGCTGCCTCTCCTATCTCCTTGGGAAATCGTACTCCTTCGGGAACCCGTATCTCTTTAGAAAGGACCGAGATATAGTCTTGGGTTCTTCTTCTGCGAAAACGAAAGCTATTAAGGAGGCAGAATATGAAGAAAAAGAAGATGGTGGCTCCTTGGTGACAAGGCCACGAGCTAGGAGACGCATCGTATCTGATGAAGAAGCTGAAGTTTCTCCTTGTATTTCAATTTCTCTTACCGAACCTACTAAAATTCCAGTAATAATTCCTGACGATGATGTCCCTCCCATGATACTCGTGAGTCTTTTGATCATCTTTTCGTCAGTGGTTTTGGTAGTGGCAATTTTGGGCATGTTTTAGATGAAATACCCCTATCTTCATTTTCGACTATCGTGCCTGTGATTCCTTCCTTACCATCTCCAGTTGTTTATGTTCCTTTTTCTTCTGCTGTCACTTCTTCTACCACTCCTCCTTTGTCAATTCCTCCTCCCATAATTCATCATAAGGAACGGGCCTCTTAAAGTAGAAGTGCCGCTATGAGGAGGCAACTATTGAAGTTCCTGCTGATAGCAACCCTTTGAGGAAGTCAGGTCAAGCAGACGTATGGCTGGAGCCTTTAATTGGCCCAATTGAAAAAGCTAGAGAGCCATAGTTCCTTAACTTCGATGAATGATATCGTGCAAGCCACCTTAAAGGTATTTTCCTCCTCTTTCTTCTTTACTTGTAAATTTTTTTTATCTTTGGAATTCTTATTTTCCTTCCTTTTTAGGCCAATATCGACACAGAAATGATGAACAGAATCCCCCTCTTGGAGAAGGTAGCACATGACTTAGAGAAGATAGCACGTGATTCTCAGCTGGAAGAAAATCAATTGGAAAGAAAAATTTAAAAGTGCACAAATTGATGTAGAAGATTTACAAGAGAGCAAAGGTATCTTAGAGCAGTAGGTGCGGGCCTTATTGCAAAAGCTTCCTCAATCCAAGCAGAAAAAGAGAAAGAACGTCTCGAATCCACCTTCTCAGAAGAGCTATCTAAGGCCAGTGAGGAGATCAGTGAGTTGAAGGCTCTCTTAAGTCAAAAAGAAGTTTATGCAGGGGAACTCGTGCAAAGCTTAACTTAAGCACAAGAACACCTTCGAGTCTCTACTGATAAGGTGCATGCTTTAGAGAGCTCCATGCTTTTCTTCAAACTTCTTATAACTCCGTCTTGGCTGAAAATGAAGAGCTAAAGAATGCGATTGCTGATTGGGAAAAGGTTATGAGATCCTTGAAGAAAGATCTCTTGTTAGGGTAAGTTGGGCATTTTTGAATTCACGTCGTGATACCCTGATTGAAGCTAGTCAAGAAAAATTCAACCTGGAGTCAGAATTAGCTAAAATCAATGAAACCATTTAAAAAGCTCAACAACCTCAGGATTTTCCTTCTCCCGTGGCTAAAGGTTTCGTGAATGTTGAAGTTGATTCTAGTATTGCGGCTCATTCAAGCCCAACTGAGCCTACTGCTGAAATCCAAGTTGGACCCGTGACTGTTGATGTACCTACCCAAATCGAGCCCGTTGCTATTGATGCTTCTGCTTCAGTTCCACAAACTCAATGACCAACTAAATTGACTTTGTTTTTATTTTCATTTTGGAAAATTGTAATCAAACCCTTAGCTTTATTTGAGGGTTGATTTTTTGAGATACAAGTCCCCAAGTCTTTTATGGTGTGATTTGTATAAATATTTTCCTAGTTTTATGACTAAGTTCGTGCTTAGTCTTAAGTTTTATTATTAAGAAGTTCTTCATGTTAGTATTTCAAAATTTTGCTATGCTTACTCTTGTCTTTATTTTTAAGGACTTACGGAATAATTTTGCATTTCTGTTCTGTGAAAATGCTTCTGTTAATCTCATGGCTAATTAACTTAAACACGAGTTTTATAAAATAGGGCCCTTTTATATTTCGACACTTCATGAAGAAGATGTCTCAACTTTATAATGGTGTTATTATACGATAAAAGAAATAGGAAGACACATGTTTCTTTGAAATAACTTTGATAAGTTTTGAATAATACTTGACAAGTTTTGAGTAATACTTGACAAGTTCTGAATAATACTTTACATATATTTTAGGTACATATATAACTTTTTCGTAGCTATTTTTCTTATAACAGATTTTTACAAAAGTAGAATAATAGACACAAGGTTTTTCCTTATAACCCGTTTCAGTACATAGCCTTTACCCTAACTATAGTGAGGTTTTTCTTTGGCCTTAAATCATGGCTCCATCTTGTGATTTTGTGTCTTTCTTTATATGCATTTGTGACTTCGTGACTTCTTTATACACATTTCTATGTATATTATGTATTCCCCAAGTGTTTGAGTGTTGATGTATGAAGCCTCGGGCACTTGATAGTTTCAATCTTTTAGTCATTTTCCTGAAAAGGAAAAACATACGGGACTCGGAGATGTGATCGTAGATGAAGACTGCTTAACCCATTTAAGTTTCTATCAGAATAGTTGTAACCCTATGCCGGGAATTTTATGTTATTCTGTGTGCCTTATAGGTCGTGACTCATCATTTAGTACGATTTAGCTTTTTTCCTATTATCTTAAATTGTTAGTAAAATCTTAATAATTTAAAAGTTAAATTTAAACTAACGATACCTGACTGTAAGTATTCCTTAGAAATAGAATCTCTTCAAAATGAACATTATTCCAATGTGAAGGTAGTATCTTGCCATCCATTGTCTCCAGTTCATATGCTCCCTTTCTTGCTATATTAAGAACTCTATAGGGTCCTTCCCATGTTGGACTTAATTTACCCACATTAGCTGCCTTTGAAGATTGAAAAACCTTTTTAAGAACGAAGTCCCCAACTTTGAAAAATCTGAGGCGTGCTTTTCTGTTGTAATATCGTTCTATGACTTGTTTCTGTGCTGCCATTCTTATTGGTGCAACTTCTCTCCTCCCTTCGAGTCAATCAAGATTGACCCGCATTTCCTCGTCATTAGATTCTTCTGTTACCTGTGTGAACCGTGTACTTGGCTCTGCTATCTCAACTGGAATTAGAGCCTTAGCTCTATAAACTAGCGAAATGGTGTTTCTCCCTTGCTTATTTTTGCAGTTGTACGATATGCCCATAAAACTCTAGGTAACATTTCAGGCAAGTTACCTATTGATTCCTGTAATCGCTTCTTTAAATTTTTGATAATAACTTTGTTTGTTGATTCTGCTTGCCCATTAACCGTAATTTGTCAACTTTGAAAGAAATTCAGTGATTTGAGCTCCTATAAATTGAGGGCCATTATCACACACAATCTCCTTTGGTACACCGAATCGGCATATGATATTCCTCCAGATGAAATCCTTGACTTCCTTTTCTTGTACCTGTTTAAATGTACCTGCCTCTACCCATTTAGTAAGTAATCAATAAGTATGAGCAGAATTTTTACCTGTCATTTTACTTGTGGTAATGAACCCACGATGTCCATTCCATATTTCATAAATGGCCACGGTGCGATTACTGGATGTAATAATTCTGCAGGTCTATGCATATTGTTTCCGTACTTTTGGCATTTATCGTATTTAGCCATGAATCTTTCTGCTTCTTCTTCCATTTTAGGCCAATAATAGCCTGCTCTAATAAGGGTTCTTACGAATGATCTTCCTCCTGCGTGATTCCCACAATGCCCCTCATAAATCTCTCTCATTACATACTCTATTTGAGAAGGTCCGAGACATCTTGCTAAGGGTCCACCGAACATTTTACGATATAAATTGCCTTGCTTTAAGCAATACCGAGCAGCCTTTTTCTAAGCGCATAAGCTTTCTTCTTATCATCAAGCACTGTACCATACAGCAACAAAGAAACAATCTCGTTCCTCCAATCCCAAGTTAAATTATTTAATTTTACCTCATTCTTGTTGGGGTCGAGTACTGAATGAAATAAATGTATAACTATGGAGTTTGCATCGCTGCCACATCAGCCGCATATGCAAGGTTAGCTAAAGAGTTTGTTCCAACATTTTCATCCCTTGGTATTTGTGTAACTTTCAAAGTTTGAAATTGCTTTATCAATTCATTTACCTTTTCTAGGTACTGCTACATCCTCATTTCCCTGGCTGTATAAGTCCCCAGCATTTGATTAACCATGAGTTACGAATCACTCTTGATTACAATCTGATTTATGCCAAGTTCTCATGCCAATTCTAGACCTAAAATCACAGCTTCATACTCTTCATTGTTAGTTATGGAGTTACATTTAATAGCTTGTCGAATGGTTTCACCTATAGGTGGTACAAAAATAATTCCCGAACATGCACCTTTTACGTTAGATGAACCATCAATGAATAAAGTCCAAGTTCCTAGGTTAGCTCCGTTGAACACCTATAACTCTTTCTCTGCTTCTAATTGCATTCCTTGGCCACGAAATTAGCTAATACTTGTGATTTTATAGCAGTCCTCGGTTGGTATGTCTTCTCGTATTCACTTAACTCTATAGCCCACTTAGCCAGTCTACCTGATAACTCATATTTATGTAATATATTTCTTAAAGGGTAAGCAGTTACTACATCAATAGAATGACACTGAAAATAAGGTCTTAACTTCCTAGATGCCATGATTAATTCAAGTGCAAATTTTTCTAATTGGGGATACCGTGTCTTCACATCTAACAAAGATTTACTAACATAATAGATGTGGGATTGTTTACCTTGCTCTTCTCTGACCAAAACAACACTTACCGCTACTTCCAAAACAACAAGATAATAAATATTCTTTCCTCTGCCTTTGGTTTTTCCAGTAAAGGTGGATTTAATAAGTACGTTTTCAAATTCCTAAGTGCCTGTTGACATTCTTCATTCCATTCAAAATAATCCTACTTTTTAAGGGTTGAGAAGAATTTAAAGCACTTCTTCGATGACTTAGAAAAGAATCTCCCTAAAGCTGCAATTCTCCCTGTTAATCTTTGAACTTCTTTCTTGTTTGGAAGTATATCGGAGATTTCTTCAATGGTCTTGATCTGTGCAGGATTTACTTCAATACCACAGTTCGAAACAAGAAAACCCAAAAACTTACCTGATGCAACACCAAATGCACATTTCTCGAGGTTTAATTTCATATTAAATTTGCGTAAAATTGAATACGTGTCAGATAAATGTGATACGTGATCCTTTGAATACTGAGTTTTAACAAGCATATCATCTATATATACTTCCATGGTTTTTCCTAAATGCTCTTGAAATATTTTGGTGACTAACCTCTGGTATGTTGCACCTGCATTCTTTAGACCAAAGGGCATTACCTTATAATAATAAATCCCCATGTCTGTTATAAATAAAGTTTTTTCTTCATCTTCTGGATCCATTTTAATCTGATTATAGCCTGAATATGCATTTAAAAAGCTTAATAGCTCATGACCTGCAGTCGCATCAATCAATTGATCTATGTATGGTGGAGGAAAAGAATCTTTAGGACAAGATTTATTAAGATTAGTGTAATCTACATAAACTCACCACTTACCATTCTTCTTTGGAACCACAACAGTATTAGCTAACCATTAGGATACTTTACCTCCCCAATGGAACCATGTTTTTGCATATTTTGGACTTCTTCTTGAATCACCTGATTTTTTAAAAGTTCCTTGCTTTCTTTTCTTTTGTTTGATAGGAGGGTACGAGGGATCTTCATTTAATTTATGAGTCATCACCTCCGGTGGAATCCCAATCATGTCAGAATGAGACCAAGCAAAGCAGTCCACATTCGTTTTAAAAAATTCAATTAACTTACCTCTCATACCTTGGCTAAGGTTAGTCCCGACGTAAACTTTCTTATCAGGCCACTGAGAAAATAACACAACAGGCTCTAATTCCTCTATTGTGGTTTTAATATTTTCATTCTCTTCTGGTTCTTGAATGGTATCAGGTCTTGAGTCTATGTCTGTTTGCCATTGCTTAGTTAAGGTTTGTGTTGTGGTGACCTCAACTACCTTCTATGGTTGCTATTTACCTTCAATTCTCGTGCTTGTATCTGTAACGGAGTTGATCACCCTGGATGTATGTTGATCCCCACGAATTTGACAGATTCCCCATGGCGATGAAAATTTTATAACTTGATGCAAAGTTGAAGGTACTGCATCCATTTCGTGGATCCATGGTCTCCCAAGAATCATGTTGTAAGCCATCTCCATATCTACTACCTGGAACTTTGTATCTTTGATGACACCTTTAGCGAGTGTGGTGAGTGTTACCTCTCCTTTCGTGACCACATTGGAATTATTGAATCCAGATAGAGTGTGGGCCTTTGGTATTACTTTGTGTTCGACTTGCATTTCACACAATAATCTTAGCAAAATAATATTCACGGATCTACCTGGATCAATCAAAACTCGTTTTACATTAGTATCATATATAATTAAAGATATTAATTGCGCGTCGTTATGAGGTATTGATACGTCATCTGCATCTGCGTCGTTGAATGTAGTGTTGTCTTCTTCTAAGATGTGCTACACCCGTTTCCCTTAGGTAATTTTTATTTTTGAAATATTGTTAGCTGCCGTGTATGATATACCATTAATGTCTTCACCTCCACTTATAACGTTGACAGTTCTTTTGGGGGAAGATGGTTTTTGAGGCTCTTGCCTATTCTTCATGTAAGCTTAATTTCCTTTCTCACTGAACGACTTAGTGAGATATCTGTGCTTCAACAAATGATGAACTTCACTTTATAAAAATCTGCAGTCTGCTGTTCTATGCCTGTGGTCATTATGAAAATCACTCCAATGATCAGGGTTGTGCTTGTTGGAATTCGATATCATTTCCTTTGGCCATCATTCCACCTGTTATACATATTATAAACATCATTCCATGTTGTAGCTGAGAATTCTCGAAGGCTTTCTTTGAGTCTCCTTATAGCTTCCGAGCTTTTTTCATTCAAATTGTTTGTGAAGCTATAGCTGCCCAATTATCAGGTACACGTAGCAGTGCCATTCTTTCACGTCGAATTCTGCCCACAAACTCTCTAAGCAATTCTGAGTCCGCTTGCTTAATCTTGAAAATATCTTCCATTCTTTTTCCACTTTTTGAGCTCCCGAGTGTGCTTTGATGAAAGAATCTACAAGCTCAGAAAAAGAATTTATAGAATTTTCATATAGAAGAGAGTACTATGTGAGAGCTCCTTTAGTGAGTGTTTCCCCAAATTTCTTGACTAATACAATTCAATCTCCTGCTTAGTCAAGTCGTTGCCTTTTACACACATCGTGAATGCAGTCACGTGGTCTCGTGGGTCTGACGTTCCATCATATTTTGGAATATCAGACCTTTTGAACTTTTCTAGAATTGGAAGAGGAGCAGCACTTGGCATCCAAGGTTGTTACGAATATCGATCCATATCTACTCCCTTAATTATAGGTGGCACTCAAGGTATCCGCTCTATGCGCTCACTTTTCTCATTGATCTGTCTCTACAAGGTTAGTACTAAGTTTTGTAAATCAGAATTAACCACATTACCTGGTTCCCTCTCTTGCGATTCACTGGGAGTTCCTCCGCTGCCTGAGTTAACAAGTCCAAAACGAGGGTTATCCAAAGTATTATTATTTGGAGTGGGTGCAGGGGTTCCAAATAAGTTAGTATTTTAACGTGTTTATGCCCCTAATTGACTATGCTCTGAGTATAAATTCCTACAAAATAGTCCCGAAATGCTCACAAGTTGTGCTTAGCTGCAGGTTTGATAAAAAAAGTGACGAATTGTCAAATATCGGCTTAAAAAAGAGTGAAACCTGCTCAAGTGTCAAAGATTAAGTGAAGTGAAGAAAAGAGGACCTAGTGCGGACTGCGTGAAAGCAACTGCGGCTGCACTAGTAAATTAAGAGGCATGTCATATTAAGGCTATGGCAACGCGGTCGCCGTTGAGTTCACGCGGTCCACGTTCAAGCTACACGGTCGCTTCACTCATTTGTGCTGTCCGAGTGAACGATATTCAGAGAGATCCACGGTCATCGCCACGCAGTCCGCACCAGACCCCTTCTGTGGATGCACTACTCGTTTGTGCGGTCAGCGTCCTCAGGTTGAGAGAGTTAAAAATTGCCAAATCAAAGAGCCAGTGCAGCCGCTGTAGCTTTTGTGCGGCCCGCACTAACCCCCCAGGAGTAATTTTGTCCAGTTTTTCCAGCCTAGTATAAATAGAACATTTTACCATTTTTAGGTTATGTTTTGTATTTAGAAACGTAGCTGAGCACCTGGGAACGATATTGTAGCCATTTTTGGAATTTTTGGTCTTCATTAACAATAGATTATTGTAGTTTCTTCTTAGTAATTAATTAATATGTTTAGTCCTTAATCTATTTCTTCTGTTCTTTCTTTAATTATGTGTAGCTAAACCCATTGGCTAGAGATGTGGCTCAACCCGAGTGTGGGTAATTGATGGGTGTTTCCATCTAGGGTTAGATTGATATTGGGTGTTTGCTATTTAGGTTTATTTTATGTTTTATCCGAGAATTGGTGGTTGCAAACATTGGTTCAAGGTTAGTGGGTTTAACTCTTCTTGAGAAAAAGAGTCCATGACTCCAAAATTGACCCGACAAGGAATTGAGATGGACCCATGGGAACTTGTAATCCCAATTAACGGGTTAAATCTCGAGAGAATAATTACCATACTTGAACACTAATTGCTTGGTATAATAGGCCTACCAATTGGTCTCGAGAGAGTCAATTAGGCAAAATCACTCTCTCTATCGAGAGGTGTGAGAGTGAGTACAACTGTGCAACAGTAATAGCATAAGCCCCAAACATGTCAATCTATCCTTAGTAGTTTCGACCCGTTAATTAACCACCTAGGAAATGCCACGACCCTAGTGCCTTTCACCCTATTAGATACAACTTAGCAATATTCTCTTAGCATAATTTAGCTTTAATCCTTGGTTTTATAATATTTGTTATAAATCAAAAACCCAAAAATGTTTGAAGTGACATTAGAAGTACAAACACATCTCTAGGCTAGACAGAAAATACAACTCCACTACTAGCTCCCTGTGGAAATTCGATCCTGACCACTATTCAGGTAAAAACTATTGCGGCCCGCTTTTCCTACCTTTGCGTAGTGTTTGGTTGGCAACAATCACTTTTTGGCACCGTTGCCGGGGAGCTTACGGTGTTGACAATTTGTTTGGTTAGTTTTGTGTTTTTCTTCTCTTTCCTTCTTGTTTACTAATTTTGTTTGTGTCAATCACTCAGATACACATGGCTCTTAATGCAAGTGACCCTTTTGGCAATGTCATGGCGGGGGAGGAGGTAGATGATCTTGATCAAGAAGAGTTTCCTTATTTGACTCAAGCTCTACGTATAGGCCGTCAGTCCAATGCAAATAACAACATCCTATTATTGACCCTCCTCTGCCACCGCCAAGAGTGGCCCCAAGATTTCTCCCAAATCAAGAGTATGCGAGTGCTATTGTTCTACCCCGATTCCGGGCAGGGAACTTTCAAGTTACAAATGTCATGTTGGCCTTGCTTGAGCAAAGAGGGTATTTTACGGGCACCTCCGATCAAAATGTCTACAAGCATTTGAAGGGGTTCGTAGATACATGCTGGGGTAGCAGGCAAACAAACGTGTCCGACGGTGCTTAGAGATTGAGGCTTTTTCCATTATCTCTTTGGGATAAACCATGGGATTGGTTAGAATCATTCCATCACAACTTGAGATGAGTTTGAGGATAAATTCATCGGCAAGTTCTTCTCACTAAGTCATATCACTGCACTTCGAGATGAAATTTTAGCCTTTAAGAAAGAGCTAACAGAACCTTTGCATGAAATCTGGGAGAGATATAGAACAATGGTGAAGGAGTGCCCTAATCATGGCATGACCGAGGCGATGATCCAACAAACCATTTATCGGGGCATCAACACCATGAATCAATGCATTGTGAACCAATTAGCTTGAGGGAACTTTATGAAACTTTCATACCAAGAGGCATGTGATGTTCTTGATGAAATGGCCGACACCTCTTTGGCATGGCAAAGCCGAACAAATGTGCCACAAGGTGACCCCACGGTCATCCATTTGCACAAGGAATTGCACAATCATGGCCAAGCTATTGCTGAGCTTACAACAACAATAAATCAATTGGCAAAGGCACAACTGCAACAAGTCCAAAACTTACACCAAGTCAATGTAATGGAAGGTGTCTCGATGTTGAAAAGGAGGCAAAGAGGGCAACACTAACCTCAAGGTAATAGTGAGAAATTTAACAACAACAATGATGGTGGTGGTTATTCGAATGAGTGATATGATGATCAAAGCGAGGAATGTCAATATGTCAATAACTACAAAGGAAATAGAGGAAGTAAAAAGAATCAACAATGGAATCCCCAAGGAAATTGGAACAATCAAAAAGGCGGCAAAAATTGGAATAGTAACAACCAACAACAAGGTGGTGGCAATTGGAACAACAATAATCAAAGCAACAATGGGGAAATCAACAAGGTGGTAGCAATTGGAACAACAACAACCAAGGCGGTAATTGGGATAATCAAGGTAAAAATCAAGGCAACTGGAAATGGAACAACAATAATTGGAGCAACAACAATCTAGGAGGGTGGAATAATAGGCAAAACCAAGGCAACCGGGGGCAAGGTTTTCAAAGGCCCCCCATGTAACAACAATCGAACTATCCACCCCTTTTTTCTTCTCAAGGTCCAAGTTCTTCCGGTAGTGATATAGGGAGAATCAAAAGTATGTTAGAGCAAATAATAAAAAGCAGCCAAGATTCCGATGCAAAATTGGCTTTGCATGATACATCTATCCGGAACTTGGAAGTGCAACTGGGTCAAATTTCTCATGCTTTGAATACCCGCCCCAAGAGTGCCCTACGAAATGATACGGTAGTGAACCTGAAGGGCGAGAACAATAACCAAATAATGGCAGTTACAACTAGAAGTGAAATATGCAGTGATGTGCATGCCTCGATAGAAAATCAAGTTGTGGATGGCAACGTTGGGCTCCAAGAAGATGTGGGTCTATTGATTGTTAAATATGTGGTTTAACAAAATATAAACAATGGTGTGTGGATTGATATTGATGATGAGGCCGAGGTGGAAACACAAGATGCGATGAACCCATCTAGGGAACACGTGATTGATATACCCGAGCTGGTGGTGTCCAAAGCCAAGACACATTTGCCTAGACCACCTCCACCTTACCTCAATGGTTACCAAAGCAAAACAGTGACAATAAATTCAAAAAGTTTCATTGACATGAAGAAGATCCTCACAATCAATGTCCAATTGGTTGAGGCACTTGAGCAAATGACGGGGCATGCAAAATTTATGAAAGATTTGATAACAAAGAAGAGGTTAATGGAGTGCGAAACAATTAAGATGACTCATCAAGTGAGTGCTATCGTGCATTCTATGGCCCCGAAACTTGAGGACGCTACAACATTTACTATCCCTTGCACTATCGGTAGTGCGGATTTTGCCAAGGCCCTTTGTGATTTGGGGGCTAGCATAAATTTGATGCCTTATTTGGTCTTCAAGACTTTGGGAATCCGGAAACCTAGGCCAATCTCGATGAGACTTTAAATGGCGGACCGATCAATGAAGCGACCTTTGGGCCTAATTGATGATGTTCTTGTCCGTGTTGATAAATTCATATTGCCGACCGACTTTGTCATATTGGATTGTGAGGTGGAATTTGAAGTGCTAATTATTCTTGGGAGACCTTTCCTAGCTACAAGGAAGGACTTGGTTGATGTTGAAGCGGGTGAGTTGACATTCCGAGTGGGAGATGAGAAAGTGGTATTCCATGTTTGCAAATCAACGAGGCAACCCAATAGCACGAAGGTGTGTTCATTTGTGGACATTGTCACAGCTGTGATAGTGGATGACACAAGTTCCATGATAAATGTTGAAGATCCTCTTGGAGAAGTGCTTCTTAACATGGATGTCGATGATGATGCTAGTAGAGTGGAGTGCATGAATGCATTGCATGGTATGGGTTCATATTCATATGAGCATAGGAAGTTATCTTTGGATCTTGAAAATCGTAAAACTCCACCAACAAAGCCATCGATTGAGGAGCCACCGGTGCTGGAGTTGAAGCCACTTCCTCTGCACCTTAGGTATGAATTTTTGGGCTCTAATTCAACTCTTCCAGTTATTCTTTCTTCTTGCATTACTAACTTCCAGATTGAGGCCACTTTGGAGGTGCTTCAAAGGTGAAAAAGGGCAATAGGATGGACTCTGGCGGACATTCGGGGGATAAGCCCCGCCTTTGGCATGCATAAAATCATCTTGGAGAAGGATGCAAGGCCTTCACTTGAACATCAAAGAAGATTAAATGGGGCAATGCAAGGAGTGGCAAAGAAAGAGGTTATCAAGTGGCTTGACGCTGGTGTGGTTTATCTAATTCTGATAGCTTATGGACCTCTCTAGTCCAATGTGTGCCAAAGAAAGGAGGAATGACGGCGGTGACAAATTCCAACAATGAGCTTATTCCCACTCGAACCATTACCGGGTGGAGATTTTGTGTGGATTACTGGAAACTCAACAAGGTGACTCAGAAGGATCATTTCCCGTTGTCGTTCTTGGACCAAATGCTTGATCTTCTCGCGGAACAAACTTCTATTACTTTTTAGATGGGTATTCAGGCTATAATCAATCCCAATTGCCCCAGAGGACGAAGAGAAGACCACTTTCACATACCCATATGGTACATTTGCTTTCTCCCGAATGCCATTTGCGCTGTGCCGGTGACCTTCCAACGTTGCATGATGGCCATTTTCACCGACATGGTGGAAGATATATTAGAGGTCTTTATGGACGACTTTAGTATGGTTGGTGACTCCTTTAAAAAGTGCTTGGTAAACTTGGATAGAGTCTTGGCCCGATGTGAAGAAACTAATCTTATTCTCAATTAGGAAAAATGCCATTTTATGATGGAAGAAGGTATAATATTGGGTCACAAGATTTCTAAGCATGGGATTGAGGTAGAGAAGGTGAAAATCTAGGTGATTTTGAGTCTTCCTCCCCCTACTTCTGTAAAAGGGGTGAGGAGTTTTCTTGGTCATGCCGGGTTCTACCGACGGTTCATCAAAGATTTCTTGAAGGTCGTGAATCCACTTTACAAGTTGCTAGAAAAAGATGCCAAGTTTGTTTTTGATGAAAAATGCATGGAGGCCTTTGAACTTTTAAAGCACAAGTTGACCACAACTCCTATCATCACTGCACCCAATTGGAGTTTGCCCTTTGAACTAATGTGCGATGCAAGTGACATTGCAGTGGGCGCGGTGTTGGGTCAACAAATTAGCAAAATGTTTCATCCCGCGTACTATGCAAGAAAGACTATGAATGAAGTTCAACGAATTTACATGGTGACGGAGAAGAAATTGTTGGCAATTGTATTTGCTATGGAAAAATTTAGGCCATATCTTATGGGGGCCAAGGTGATTGTGTACACAGACCATGCCACCCTGAGGTATTTGAAAACCAAGAAGGATTCCAAGGCAATATTGAGGAGATGGGTATTACTTCTCCAAGAATTTGACTTAGAAATAGTGGACTGGAAAGGAAGTGAGAATCAAGTTGCGGATCATTTGTCTTGGTTGGAGGAATAAGGGAGACCATGTGACAGCCTTGAAATAAATGATACATTCCCTAACGAGCAACTTCTTTCCGTGTCAATGTGTGGCATGCCATGGTTTGCGGACATCGCCAACTTCATTGTGACCAGAATTATCATGTGTGAGCTCTCTTTCAACCAAAGAAAGAAACTCAAGAGGGATAGTTTGGATTTTTATTGGGATGATCCGTACTTATTTAAAATTTGCACGGATGGTGTGGATTAGAAGATATGTCCCGGAAGGTGAACAATTGAGCATTTTGGAGGCTTATCACTGCTCCCGTTATGGTGACCATCATGGAGGGGTGGAGTCGGCTTCAAAGGTCTTGAGTTGCGGTTTCTATTGGCCGACATTGTTTAAAGATGCTAGTGATTTGGTAAAGAGATGTGATGCATGCCAAAGAGCCGGCGAAATCTCAAAAAGGGATGAAATGCCCTTACGATTCATGAGGTGGATATTTTTGATGTTTGGGGTGTCGATTTCATGGGTCCTTTCATGAGCTCTTGTGGGAACACTTATATTCTCGTGGTGGTGGACTATGTCTCAAAGTGAGTTGAAGCCGTGGCTTTACCCAACAATGAAGCCCAGAGTGTTGTGGCATTTTTGAAAAAGAGTATCTTCACAAGGTTTGGCATTCCTCGTGCTATCATTAGTGATGAGGGGTCCTACTTTTGCAACAAGACTTTTGATTCATTGCTTGCAGAGTATGGAGTAAATCACAAACTGACTACCCTCTATCATCCTCAAGCTAGTGGGCAAGTGGAAGTCTCTAACCAAGAAATAAAGAGTATCTTGTCCAAAACCGTTAGTGCAAATCGGACCGATTGGTCAAAAAAGTTAGATGATGCTCTCTGAGCCTACCGGACTGCGTACAAGACCACAATTGGTATGTCTCCACACCGATTGGTATTTGGGAAAGCATGTCCCTTACCGGTGGAGTTGGAGCACAAAGCTATGTGGGCCTTGAGAAAGTTGAACTTGAAATGGGATGTTGCGGCGAATCTCCGTGTTGAGCAACTTAATGAGCTTCATCAGTTTAGATTTCATGCCCACTCTAGCTCATCCTTGTCTAAGGAAAAAATTGAAGTATCTTCATGACAAATATGCTCGGGGGAAGGAATTCAAGGTTGGTGATATGGTTCTTCTTTTCAACTCTCGGTTGAGGTTATTTTTGGGAAAGCTTAAGTCAAAGTGGAGTGGGCCATTCAAAGTTGTATGTGTGACCTCATTTGGTGCTCTTGATCTCAAGAACGAAAATGGTAAAGTTTTCCGAGTCAATGGGCTTCGTGTCAAGCATTATTTGGGGATGCTTAATGATAGCCACATGGTGGCACTCATTCATTTGAAGTAATGTGATGGTAACATGCGTCGTGCCGCGACGTTAAATCATGCGCTTCTTGGGAGGCAACCCATCTCTTTTTCTTTCTCTTTGATTTTGTTTGTAGCTTAGGATTTTTAAGCTAATTGTTTGTGAGATGTTGCAGGAATTGTCTTGATGCAGTGCACAACAAAGTGGAAAAATGGCACAGTGTCTGAAGTTTGCCAGTGCGGCTGCGGTGCACCTTGTGCGGTCCGTACATGCATGAGCTAAACATAGTACTCTCTGAAGTTCTCCACCGCGGCCGCATTCCATATATAGTGAGGTCCGCGGTGGCCCTCCATTTCCGTGACCTCTTTTGTGCGTCCCGCTGAGCCGGCCTACTGAAGGTTCACATGAACAAATCCAGTGCGGTCCGCGGTTGCTTTTGTGCGGCACGCTGGTAGGTGATTACGGTCCCACAGGCTGTCTATAAATAGAGACCAAGGGTCTCAGTGTACCCTTTTCGAACTTTGAAAACTCAAAGCCTTAAAATTACTATTCATCCATCTTCTAAGACTGAAATTCTTGCTTGCTGGATAGATTGCATTCATGCTTCCTAATCCTGGTAACATTTCATACTTTCTTGATTAATTGATTCCGTATTTTAATTTTTACTACTTACCAGTAGTTTGTAACTTCTTGTTCTTCACATTTTATTTCTTCGAATTATTAGTCTAGGGTAGATTTCATGTTAGTTTAAAGTGATTGAGGATTGGGTAATTGAGTAGGGACAAGTAGGTGTAAGAATTTGGACTAAAATGGAAGAAAACATGACACTCTAACCTAGTTCCCTAATTCTAGCTCAGTGCAGCCCTTAGTCGTGTTAGCACGATCCGCAGTGCCCAGCTTGACTGAAACCTACATTGCTCCCAGCGCGGCCGTATTCCATTTAGTGTGGTCTATGCTAGCTCACTGCGACCGCGACCCTGTTTTGTTCGGACTACGGTGGGAGATTTAGAGAATACTTTTTCTGGGGTCACCTCAGCGCGGCCCGTGGTTGCCTCAGTGCGGCCCGCGGTTGCCTCTGAAGCAATGTCTGCAACATTTTCTTCTGTTGTCTGCAACTTCAATTCATTCACATGATCCACTTCTTGTGCTTTAACTAACAATGTTAGATGCATTTGTCTGCAGATAATGGTGAAACAAAGAGGCGGAAAATGATCACAACAACCTGAGAGAGGTGTTTCCTCACGAGGGGTTAAAGGCAATAGAGTGGTGAAACTCACTCTCTAAGTCCGGGAAAACATCAAAAAGACCCGGAAGAGGATAAAAGTTGCAGATAGAGCTGCATCCCATTCCTCAGGGAGTGAGTACATGCCATCACATGACATCTCCTCCGATTCAATCCTAACTCATTTCTCTCCAGTTTCCAATTGAGTGATACCCCTCTAGAAACTTCCCTTACCAAGAGACCAGTAAATATAGTGTCAGATTAATCTGATGATTCCGCAGCTGGTAGTGAAGAATACTCCACCTCCCTTAAAACTTCATTATCTGGGGAGAGTGTAGGCAGAGGTGATAGAGGTGGTGAGGACAATGATGAGGAGGTGCCCGAGAGTGGTGTACCTCAGGTTGGGAGTGTTGACTAGACCAGAGATCCCGCAACTTGGGAGGATAGGTTCGTTAGGCAGTTACCATTCCACCAGCTAAGGGTATGGTGGCCTAAACGAATATTGATATTTCATCGAGCGAGATATTGTACCTCTGCTTCCAAATATGCATAGTTAATTTCACACTCGCGTGGGTTAGGATCATTTTCAAGGTAATTGTGTAAAGGAAAATGAGCACATGGTAAAAGTATTCTATAGCAATGTGGCACACATCTTGAAGGGCACCAATGTAACCAATGTGCGGAACAAAAAGGTGATCTTAACTGGGAAAGCACTCAATGATTACCTAGGGTTCGACGACGAGGATGAGACCCTTTATTTTGAAAAACTGGTAATAAGTGAAGAAGTGAGTCCATGGTTAGACTCATACCTGGGAATCCCAAGTACTATTCTAGAGTGGGTGCAATTAGGAACCAAAATAGTTCGGAAGACTTTCAACTTTGAGGCTCGGGGGTGGTTTTCTTTTATATGCAGTTGGCTTGACCCCTCTACGCACGATCAGACTATCCCACTTTCCTGGGTTGTTCTTGTTGCTTCTATTATGGCCGGGTACCCTATCAATATGGGAAATGTGATATCCCGTGTGATTACTGCTGTGGGGCAAGAGCATGATCAAAACTACCCTTTTCCAAATACCCTCACCAAGTACTTCAAGGACCTGGAAATAGAGAAGAAACCATTTGATATCAAGGTCAAGCCAGTGGCTCTATTAACCTAGTTTAGTATAAAGGGCCTAAACAACCCTAAGGACAAAAACTACAAGTCCCTTGCCTCTGCCCCAACTGGCAAGTCTGAGGAGCCAGTTGCGGTAGAGCCTTCTACTGAGCCTTCTGCCATGCCTACTGCCACTATAGTTGAGGACTTACATCCAGGACCTTCCTCTACTGCTGGTCCCAGTACTTTAGCTGACCCAGGAATCCTATCTTCCTAGAGTCCATCAGTTGAGCCAGACATTGGCCAGTTTGAACAACTGGATGTCAGCTGCGACATCCAAGTTGTCTACATTGTCTTCCTCCATTGAGACCTAGTTAGCACCTCAGCCAGCTCAGATTCCTCAGTCTATTAAGGATACACTGAAGAAGCTCCTAGACAACTAGGAGAAGATTACGAGGACTTAGGACGCCTTATCTAAGGCCGTGGATTCACATGGCAAGGCTCTGAAGGAGCTTGCCAAAGAGCACAAGAAGATGAGGAGATCACAAGATTCTAAGGAGTCTGTGAAGGCATTCAAGATAGATGTGGAAAAGCTATTGGCAGACCAGATACCTATAGATTTGCCACTCGGGGACCCTGACCCAGCAGTAACACCAGTAGAAGAGACATAGCAAGAGCAGGCATCCATGTAGCCAAGGAAGAAGAGAAATCACCCCAATACAACTGATGCAGTCATTGAGGTGGAATCCCCATATGAGGCATCCTCCAGTTTGCCACATGACACACCTGACATCCAGCCAGTCCAAGAACACGCTGCAGTCCCAGCAGCTAAGCAGTAGGAGGCTAGGAACCAGTCTGAGGTTCCCGCACATTCATAGGACCAGGGGACCACTGATGATCCCATGCAGAAGGACCAGGCCAAGGGAGATCCTATATCCTTTATTGTGCCTTTTTAATGCTTATTTTGATAGTTTACATTGGGGAAAATGCCAGCTCCTATTTAGGGGGTGCACCCTACTTTTTGTTTTTATCTGGATGATTGTATATACTTGACTTAGTTTATCTTTCCTTAGTTTTCTATTTTTGGGATGAACATAATTTTACATTTAGCTACTTTTTCTTACATTTTGTTTTATCTTTTAGACTGTGTATAAAGTTACAATTCTATATATATTCATCCCCCGTTGTATATTCTACCCCATATTACATATTTATTTTGTTTTCTATTCTTGCAATTTTTTTGTTTTTAGGTTTGTCGTTAGGCTCGTAACATCTTGTTTTGATTTTGGCGCTTCCAATAAGCCCTTGGTTTTCTTAATGCTACGGTTCTTTCCAAGGGTGAAATATTGTGTGAACCGAGTGGTTCTTCCCAATGATAGATGGCGTGATAACCTTCTTAAGTGTTTGAGTCTATTTCTTTAATATTTTCTTTTGTTTTTTGATAGTTGTAGTTAAGGGTACATCATGCGAAGCTTCACTTGGGCCTAGAACATTTTCCTTTGATCCCATGGTCAAAGGCAAAATGTTACGTTTAGGATGGAGAAAGTCGTGGCTTTGAGACTCTTTCGTTGACCAAACAATCATCATGTGGTCTTTTCTAACTATTGTGTGCTTGAATGGTAACTAAGTCTCTGTGGGCCCTCGACTCGATGTCTTTTGCAATCCCCTTGTGTGTGTGGTGAGGAATCGAATGATGAGTCCAAGTCCGGATCCAATGGTCTAGAACTTGCCCTGAATGTTTTTTGTGGCGAAATCCTGGGTGGAATTTGACTTGAGAAGTGATTATAGGCTCTCATTGATCCAAATGTTAAGTTGAACAATTCCATAGCCTACCAATGAGATGATCCATAGTTAACCCTTTTGAGCCTTATACCATTTTCTTTCAAGAACCAGTGCTACAAGCCTATATTCGTTCCCTTGAGTAATGGAAATCGTCTACGTTTGGGGGGGGGGGGAGACAAGAAGGGAACCAAAGTGGTAAAAGTTACAAAAGCGAAAGAAAAGGAAGGAAATGAAAAAGAATAAAAAGGGTTTCAAATAAAGGCATAAAGTGAAAAAGGTGTGGAAAAAGTAGAAAAAGGAGAAATGCTTTGAATTGCATAAGAAAGAGTGACAATGTGTCTCTCTAACCCCTTGAAAAGAAGTGAAGTACTCAAAACCGTCAAGAGAGTTTTGCCAAAATGAATTAAAAGAAGTGTTTAAGGGAAGATTGAACATACTTGAATAAAAATATATCCTACCCTTACCCAAAAGCCTTCACAATGACTCCACAAAAGCCCTATTTAATCTTGAGTTGAAGGGAGCCTACATTAGTGGATACTTATATAAGGGACATGCATATGGTACCTAGAGCCGGATTTGTGACCTTCTTCTTGAGACAAATGAGTGAAATTCCATTAACTTCGGTTTGTGTGTCAAATACTTAAAAGGTGACGTTTGCTTAGGGAGAGTTGATGATATGGGAGTTTGGGTTCCACAATGACCAAAGTAATGAAGAGAAGTTCTTTGATGAAATGTGTCAGATTTTGATGCTCTTGTGTCACACTTGATCCACGTTTTTTCAAAGTTAAATGTGTTAATGATGCATTCATATTGAAGGAAATTGTTCGTCCCAATTGATGCTTATTGAAGTTGCTTTAGGATAGCTGGAATCACTTGGATTTTTCTTTAAAGGGTGGGTATTTTGTTTGCTTGAGGACAAGCAAATGTTTATGTTTGGGGGAGTTGATAAGTTAGGATTTTAATGTGTTTATACCCCTAATTGCCTATGCTCTGAGTATAAATCGCTACAAAATATTTCCGAAATGCTCACAAGTTGTGCTTGACTGCAGGTTTGATCGACAAAGTGACGAAATGTTAAATATTGGCTAAAAAGGAGTGAAACCTGCTCAAGAGTCAAAGATTAAGTGAAGTGACGAAAAGAGGACCTAGTGCGGACCATGTGAAAGCAACCCGCTGCACTAGGAGATTCAGAGGCATGGCATATTAAGGCTATAAGAAATGCAGTCGCAGTTGGATTTACGCGGTCCGCTTTCAAGCTTCATGATCGCTTCATTCATATGTGCGGTACGCATGAACGAGATTCAGAGAGATCCACGATCATCGCCGCGCGGTCCGCGCCAGACCCCTTTCATGGCTGCACTACTCGTTTGTGTGGTCCGCATCCTCTAGTTCAGAAAGTTGAAAATTTCCAAGTAAAAGAGCCAGCGCGGCCGCAGTTGTTTTTTTGCGGCCCGCACTGACAGCGCAGGGGTAATTTTTGTCCAGTTTTTAGTCTAGTATAAATAGAATATTTTACCATTTTTAGGTTAAGTTTTGTATTCAGAAACACAGCTGAGCACCTGGGAACGATATTGTAGTCATTTTTGGCATTTTTCGTCTTCACTAACAATAGATTATTGTAATTTCTTCTTAGTGATTAATTAATATGTTTAGTCCTTCATCTATTTCTTCTCTTCTTTCTTTAGTTATGTGTAGCTAAGCCCATTAGCTAAGGTTGTGGCTCAACCCTAGTGTGGGTAATTGATGGGTATTGCCATCTAGGGTTAGATTGATATTGGGTGTTTGCTATTTGGGTTGATTTTATGTTTTTATTTGAGAATTGGTTGTTGCAAACATGGATTCAAGATTAGTGGGTTTAACTCTTCTTGAGAAAGAGAGTCTTTTACCCCAAAATTGAACCAACAAGAAATTGGGATGGACCAATGAGTAATGGTAGTCCCAATTAATGGGTTAAATATCGAGAGAGTAATCACCTTACTTGAACCCTAATTGCTTGGTCTAATAGGCTTACCCAATTGGTCTCGAGAGAGTCAATTGGGCAAAATCACTCTCTCTACCGAGAGGTGTGAGAGTGGGTACAATTGTGCAACGGTTATAGAATAAGCCCCAAATATGTCAATCTATCCTTAGTAGTTTCTATCCGTTAATTAACCACATACGAGATGCCATATCCATGGTGCCTTTCTCCCTATTAGATACAACTTAGCAATATTCTCTTAGCGTAATTTATCTTTTATCCTTAGTTTTATAATAGTAGTTATAAAATCAAAAACCCAAAAATGTTTGAAGTGATATTAGAAGTACAAATACATCTCTAGGCAAGACAGAAAATACAACTCCACTACTAGCTCCTTGTGGAAATTCGATCCCGATCACTATTCGAGTAAAAGTTATTGCGACCCGCTCTTCCTACCTTTGTGTAGCATTAGGTTGGAAGCGATAAGTTACAACAGGTAACCGGTAAACATGCGCTTCAACAACTTTATTAACCTGAGCAACAATTAGTTTCTGCAAAGCGTCATCAACAGCTTCAGCATTCTCAAATTGAGCATGCTCATTTATTTGAGACCTATCAAGGGTTTCCTCACGAGATTTTTGGGGAGTGCCTTGTGGAGTAGGAATCGAAGTGTTAATATCCTGTGGATCTCCCTGATTTTGTTGGTTTTTTCAGTTTCCTCGACTGTTGTCATTGTTGTTCAACATAGTTGATAACAATTAAGTGATAGAAAACTAGATTATCAGATTCCTGGTAACGGAACCAATTTGTTTAACCAAAAAATGGAATTTTAGTCAAAGCTAGAATTTAGAAGAACATGGGTCACTGATAATCAAAAGAATGTATAAAATGAAATAATTTAGGTAGCAAAAGAGTATTTCAAGAGAAAATTAAGTAAACCAAAATATATTTCAATAATTTCGTGTGTCTACAATTGATAAGACGTCTCCCTTTTGTAGGTATCTTGGAGAAATACGTTTTGCCCAAATCATAATGAGGCTATTATGAGTAATTAAAGATATTGAATACTACATTACATAATCATTATATTTATACAAATGTCCTAATGTATTCTACATTTAATGCTTATTAAATACTGTATCTGCACTCTTTTCTACTATCAGATTCATTCCTTTTGACCCTTGAATATAAATGACTTAAATAGGTACGGGTGCTGAGTTATTTGAATAACTATCTCTGCCTTTTCTTCTGTTGTTTTCTCGTACCTATTGCAGCTCGTGCTTTTTAGTTAGTTTTAATTCTTTGACCATTCAATCAGTCTACATGTCTTAACATATTTTCTTTATATTTAAATATAAATTTTCCCGATACAATTGGTCCTCTGAAAATATTGAGAGGTGTAGAATGTTAGTGCCGTAGGGCGGGGGTTGCATGGTTGGTTCATGGTTAGATGGGGTAGATGAAAGCACCAATTATTGTTTCTGATCATTTTTCTTAGGTAAGTATTCCTTGATTGTATAAAAGAGAGGGGCGTTGCATGTTCTAAGCTAATCGATGATAGAAACATGGTATTATGGTGAGAGTTTAGGATTGAGGAAGCGGATTCACTTAAGATATTGGCTGCTGAAGTCAGTTTTGTGATTGTTAAAAAGGGGCTGGCTAGACTTGTAGACGTAGGGTTGATACTTTTGAGAGGAGAATCACATAGGTGTAAATCATGATGTTCTTGTAGAGAAGGAATTGGGTGGTGGAATGAAGGTGTTGTAAAGGTGGTTAATGGTGGAGTATATGTAGCATGGAAAGTTGCGGTGCTGAAGTCTGAAGAGATCAATAAGGAAGAGAAGGTGTCTGTAGGAAATATTAAGGTGACGTCATTTATGGATGGGGCCTAACCAACTGCATTGATAAGTGAGTTATATGGCTTTGTGGGGGTAAGGCTCACTATCAAATTTAATACTTGGAGAGACAATTTCTTGGTGGGCTAGTGAATGATTCTTATAGATAGTATAGGGGGACCGTGAAAGGTATAAGACTTGTTGTTTTCCAGAGAGTACAAAAGGGCTTTTCCCCTTAGACGTCGAAATAGGTTGTGGACTATATTCTTGGACCAAGATAGTAGACACAAGAATTATTACTGTTAGTATGAAATGTATAGGCTGGCCTAGTAAAGAGTTTAGATTAGTATCGAGATCTTATAGATGAGAGAATTTATTAGAGTTTTGTACTGTGAGGCAATTGGATCGATTAACCTTATCGGGTACTTTTTGGGCCAGAGGTGGTCATGTAGGGTTGGAAAAAATACCTAACTAGTGGGGTATGCGCATTCATTGTCCTGTTCTATGTCAACGTCTGTTGTTCTAGACACGTTACGCAAGGATATGGTATTGTAGACTAATATTCTGCTATCTTATCTTTGAATTTAGAAGTTGATTTTTTGGGGTATAGTAACTGTCTTCCATATCAGAGGCTAGATTTGAAAGGTTGTCAAAGGAAGAAGGTGAAGAAATAGTTGTCACAGGCAAGGTGGATAGAGGCGGAGTGGTAGTGTAATGAAATTCCATGTAGGACGTCCAAATCGACAACATCTGGTGCATAAGAGATTAAGGCCCTCATACAAAAGAACCTATCTATGAGTGCCAATGAGAACATGTATTTTTAGAGGTTTCCCAAGAGAGACTTCAACACATATACGTTCATACCAACCCTAGAGGCAGACCCACGTAGACGGTAAGGGGAGTTACCAAATCCCGTAAAATTTTAAAACAATCTGTATATATAGGTGTCTATTCCCTGAGAAACGTATATATATAGGCAGCCGAGTTCGCAAAGTTGTGCTGGAGTCACTAGTCCAGCCTTCCGCTTAACTTTCTAGTTGTGCTGGGGTGACTAGGGTTCGATTCCTAAGTCCAACAAACCTTAAATTTTTATTTTTGCTTTTAGGGGCTATCTAGTCATCAACCTAGATCCCCACCCCTTTTTTATTTTTTTGATAAAAACCTTAACCTATCTCGTCATCAGCCCAAATTTCTTTTCTGTTTTTAGTCCCCGTCATCAACCCACTCTCAGTTTTACTTTTGATTAAACCCCTCTCCAAAAAGCCCAAACTCTCTTCTAATGTGTTGGTTAACGATTCTGGAATCCATAATTGTGGAAGGACATTAAGTTTAGTGTTCGCTTCTAGTGGTGCCTGCGACGCTTGAAAATTCCACGTGCGCCTCTGACTGACCCTTGGTAAGTGTTGATGTACAAGTGTCCACCTTTAGTAGTTGTTCGTGTTTGTTGCCCACACGATGCAAGATTTCGAGGTCGTAAAATTTCATGGAGAGCTCGGGTAGACGTACCCATAAGGCCGGGTAGGTCAACTGAGTATTGGACTCAATGAACTTAGGCTCCCACCTTCTTACATAGAAAAAATGGTTTAAGATAAACCATGACCCCTATGAAGAGCTTTCTGCATATTCTCCTCTTTTCTAAATTTAATAAGGAAAAAGTCTGACCCAAAATCAATTAGAAGTAAGTCCTCAAGATGGTTTCCTTAATAAGGTAAGTTTGCTTTTCAATAGTTAGGGATGCACTTTTCCCGAAAGACTTTAAGCTATACCCGAAAGCTACTAGGGAGAGTATAAGCATGATTTATCAGATGCAATGAGAGGCATCAAAATATTCAAATTTATCCGTTCAATCTAGATCGACATGGATAGACTGGTAGGCAGCAGGACCGGTTGAAATTTGGGAATTAAAAATGAGTTTGTAAGAAAGTATAGGGTTTGGGGGTGGAGACGGTTCATCAATATGCATAGTATTAGAATCTCAATATTTTTCATGTTAGATAGTTTTACCAAAGGTAGTCTAATCTTGTCTTCATTTCTTTAGCTTGTCTGGATTAAAATTCTTTTCTTTTCATAAGCGTTTATTTATGCATTTGTCAAACATGGTTGAAATCTATTTCTAAGGTTTCAAATTACCATTTACACTTTTTGCAAGTCTAGTTACTGAAAGTGAGAGTGTCAAATATGATCTTCAGCAACAAGTGCAGGCATATAACTATCTGTTGAGCTAAAGATTATCTAGCATCTAATCATATACTCATACATTGATTTGTGCTGTATTTTATTGTATTTTTATTGTATATCGTGTATATGTCGTATACCTTTATTTTGGGCCTCTGCATTAGACAGGTAGATTAGCCCAGTTCGTTTTAGCCCAACTCCTTTAGCTGATCCGACCCAATGTATTAGAGGCGGTTATATTTTGGGTTCTAGGACCTTCGATTGTACAGATAGAGAGATAATTCATTTTGCTCTCTACAGAGCTTCTTCAACAGAGAAAAATGGAGAATGCTTATTCTTTCCTTCATCTTTATTCTTCAATGTTTTCATGGTATCAGAGCGGGGATTCTCGAACGATTCTCCGTCGCCTTCTGTCAACTCAGTTCAGCTCGTTTTTGTTTTGAAAGTTTCTGTATCGTTGGTTGTTAGAAAGTTCGAGGTGAATCGAGTGGTAAATCGAAAGTTATATTGATATCAGCGGGTCACATCTTCATAGAATCGACGTTTTGGGTAATTTTTCCAACGTCTTGGGCCTGATTTCGGCGAGATTTCAGACTCTAGGGTTTCTGTCATTCGGAGCTAAGGGTTTTCTGTGAAATCAAAGGCCGTTCTTCTCCGGTTGCGAAGAAGTGGGGTAAATCTGTTCTCACTCTTAGTTGAAAGGATTTTTCATGTGGTTTTTGATACAACTTTTATATTCCAAACTGTTCATAGAGACTGTTTTTACCTTAATTTCACTGATATTCATGATATTAAACATGAGTGTTAATAATACCCTTTCTACCGATTCTACGAGCCCTCTTTTTGTTTATTCTTCTGATGTTCCTGGAGTATCACTCGTTCCTACTCCATTTTCGGGTAGTGGTTATGGGGGTTGCAAGAGGAAAATGATAGTCGCTTTGACTGCTAAGAATAAAATTGGTTTTGTTGATGGTACATGTCCTCGACCAACCACTAATGTGGCTGAACAGAAGTTATGGGACAGGTGCAACAATATGGTAATCTCCTAGCTAACCGCCTCTTTGTCTCCTCAGATAGGTGAGAGTGTGCAATACTCTGAGACTGCACAGAGTATATGGGCACAACTCGAAGCCAGATATGGTACAGCTAACAGAACCAAAATTTTGAACTCAAAAGGGAACTCTCCCATACTTCTCAAGGACCTCTAGATATAGCATCATATTTTAACAAGTTTAAAGGGCTGTGGGATGAGTTAGGAGCAGTGTGTACAAACCATGTCTAGAGGTGCATTTGTGCTGCCAAAAATGGCATTATCCAAGAGGATGAGGAGAATAAGGTGTTCCAATTCCTCATGGGCCTTAATGAGACATATATGGGGGTAAGGAGCAACTTATTGATGATGCAACCTCCCCTACCCTTGACAATGTCTATAGTATACTCCTCAATGATGAGAAACAAAGACAAGTCCAGTCCATCTCCCAGTTTAATCCTGATTCTATGTCTTTCAATGTCGACGCAAACAAGAGTTCCCCATCTTCCTTTAAAATGAACCCAGTTACAATGCCAAATCCTTCTTCCTTCAGACCAAAAGTTAATTTTGACCACACCAGAGGACCTTTGTTCTGTAGATATTGTAAGAAGTCTGGGCACCTAAGTGATTAGTGTTACAAGCTTCATGGGTATCCACATAGTACCAACATTAACAAAGGAAGAAGACCTGCTGCTGCTCATATAGCCACTGGTGCAGATTTCCCTAACTCTCACGGAAATTCTACTGACAGTCCTCAACCTGTCCAAAATGTGAATGGACAAGGATCTATAATACTAGGGTTGAACAGACAACAATATGATCAACTTATGACCTTACTACAACAGACTCAGTTGGGGGACTCCACTGCTCAAGCTCTTCCTCCCATGTGTACTGCCAATTTTGCTGATACTATGCAAACTGAGAGTCCTGTTTCTGATTCCAAACTTTGTATGCTTACTCAAATTGATTCTACCACCTGGATAATAGACTCAGGAGCATCTAATCATATGACATCTAACAAAAGTTTAATTTTTAATATCACACCCTTAACAGTACCCTATCTTGTAACTCTCCCTAATAGATACAAAGTAAAAGTGACCTCCACAGGTTCTTTTGCATTAACTCCATCCATCATTCTTCATAATGTGTTGTTTGTTCCTTCTTTGAAAATCAACTTAATTTCTGTCCACAAGTTAGTAAAACAGTTGCATTGTATAATTTTTTTTACTGCAACTTCTTGTTTCCTTCACATGCTATAGGCCCCTTCTTTGAAGATGCCTCTGGATCTTGGTAAAGAGGAGGCTGGCTTGTACAAGTTTGCTTGGGTGCCACCTTCACCTACTTCTTTTAACTATTGTTCATCTTCTTCTGTGTGTTCTCTTTCTGATTCTTGTAATCATGTCTGTTCTTCTAGCAATCAGACTGTTACTTTGCCTTCAAATGTAAATAGTTCCATCTGTAATAATGTTGCTACATATGACATGAATTACATTTGGCGTTTAAGACTGGATCATATTCCTTTTGCAAACATGAAACACATTTATGCTTTACCCTTTCCATTTGCTTCTAAACAGCCATTTCCTTGTTCTATATGTCCTATGGCTAGACAAACAAGACTTCCCTTCCCTGATAGATCTATCAGTACCTGCAGGCCTTTTCAATTGATTCATGTAGATACTTGGGGTCCTTATCACACTCCTACTTCCTCTACTTCTAAATACTTTCTTACAATTGTTGATGATTTTTCTAGAGCAACCTGGACACATTTACTGGGATCTAAAAGCAATGCTTTCTGCTTGATTAAATCCTTTCTGTGTATGGTTAAAACTCAATTTAATGCTACTGTCCAAACCATAAGAAGTGATAATACTTTGGAATTGGGGTCTAGTATTGATGGTGTTTCTTTCTTCAACCAACAGGGCATAATAAATCAAACTACTTGTCCCCATACTCCCCAACAAAATGGTGTTGTTGAAAGGAAACATAGAACACTCCTTGAAGCTTGTAGAGCATTACTTTTTCAATCCAAATTACCCATCTCTTTTTGGGGGGACTGTTTGTTGACTGCCACTTACTTGCTAAATAGGATCCCATCCAGGCTCCTTCAGAACAAATCTCCTTATGAAATTTTACATGGCAAGGCACCTAATTACTCTCATCTAAGTGCTTTTGGCTATCTTGCTTATGCTGCTATCCCAATCCCACAGAGGGATAAACTAAAGCCTAGAGCAATCTCCTGTGTTTTCCTGGTATATCCTTTTGCCAAAAAGGGTTACAAATTGTATGATCTAACTTCCAAAAAGTGCTTCGTGTCCAGGGATGTTATATTTCATGAAACTTGCTTTCCTTTTGGTACTGATTTTCTTGTTAACCCTGCTGCTTCTTTTCCTTTTGTTCCTTCTTCTGAGCATCCACTTTCTAAGACAGATTTGTCTTTTCCAATTGGTTCCTATCTTCCTTCTCCTTCTGCCCCTTCTTTAACCTCATCCAGTTCTATTCCCCCTTCCAATCTTCCTGTTTCCAGTCCACCTTTCCATCCTGATATTCCTCCTCCTACTATTTCTTCTCCTACAACACCTGCTGTTTCCAGAAAGTCTGGAAGGCAGCACAACCCTCCTTCTTATCTCAAGGATTATGTTTGTCACCTTCCTTCTTTTTCTGTCTCTTCTTCATCTTCCTCTCCTCTGGAATCCGAACCTCTCTATTACTCCCAAGCAGCATCTGTCCCAGTCTGGCAGGATGCCATGAGAAAGGAGTTTGATGCATTAGATGCCAATCATACCTGGGATGTTGTTCCCCTTCCTCCTGGTAAGGAACCCATAGGTTGCAAGTGGGTTTATAAGATCAAATATAAGGCTGATGGTAGTATTGAAAGGTACAAGGCCAGACTTATTATTAGAGGTGATACTCAAATTGAAGGGATTGATTTCACTGAAAACTTTTCCCCTGTGGTTAAGATGTCCACTGTTAAATGCTTGCTGTAGCTATTAAGAATCGTTGGGATCTTTTTCAACTTGATGTTAATAATGCTTTCTTGCATGGTGACCTAAATGAGGAGGTATATATGAAGCTTCCTCCTAGTTTAACTGTCTCTGTCCCTTATGTTGATTCTGGTTCTTCTGTCTCTCCTCCAATTGTGTGGAAGTTGAATAAATCCCTTTATGGTTTGAGACAGGCCTCCAGACAGTGGTATGCTAAATTGTCTCATGCTCAATACTCCAGAGGTTACACTCATTCTTTGAATGATTATTCTTTGTTTATTAAGGGTCAGCCTGGATGTCTTGTGGTTTTGGCAATCTATGTGGATGATATTATTATCACTGGGGATGACAATGCTGAGATTTCTGCCCTGAAACACTTCCTGGATGACTAGTTCAGGATCAAAGACCTGGGGTCTCTGAATTACTTTCTGGGCATTGAGGTGTCTGTTGTTGCTGGTGGTATGCTTCTTAATCAGTACAAATTTGTCTCTGACCTGCTGCATCAATTTGATTGTGTGAATGTTTCTCCTGTTAATTGTCCTTTGGATCTTAATACCAAGCTCCATGCTGACTCTGGTGCCCTATTCTCTTCTCCTGACCAGTAGAGGAGCTTGATTGGTAAGTTTTTATTTTTGACTCACACCAGACCTGACATTTGCTTTGCTGTTCAACATCTGAGTCAATTTTTGAAGTCTCCTAGAGTTCCTCACATGACTGCTGCCCTGCATGTCCTCAGATATCTTATAGGAACTATGAATTTGGGTCTTTTCTATTCTGACACTTCTGATTTTTCAGTCCATGCCTTTTCAGACAGTGATTGGGCAGCCTGTCCTGATACCCGCAGGTCTGTTACTGGTTTCTGTGTGCTTTTGGGGGGTAGCTTGATCAGTTGGAAGTCCAAAAAGCAGCCAGTGGTCTCTTTATCCTCTGCTGAAGCAAAATACAGGGCCCTTAGTAAGGTGGTTGCTGAATTATCTTGGCTATCTCGATTGCTCACTGACCTTGGTGTTTCTGTTTCTCTTCCCTTTACTATTTTCTATGACAACCAGGCTGCTATACATATAGCCAAGAATCTTGTCTTTCATGAGCGAACCAAGCATTGAGGTCGATTGTCATTTTGTTCGTGACCAGCTGACTGATGGGATGATTTCTCTATCTCATGTCTCCACTTGTCACCAATTGGCTGATCTACTCACCAAGCCTTTACCTGGCACTGTTCACCATTCTTTGCTGGTCAAGTTGAACGTGGTCTCCCCCTCCAACTTGAGGGGGCTTTTTGAGCTAAAGGATTATCTAGCATCTAATCATATACACATACATTGATTTGTGCTGTATTTTATTGTATATCGTGTATATGTTGTATACCTTTATTTTGGGCCTCTGTATTAGACTGGTAGATTAGCCCAGTTCGTTTTAGCCCAACTCCTTTAGGTGATCCGACCCAATGTATTAGAGGCGGTTATATTTTGGGTTCTAGGACCTTCGATTCTACATATAGAGAGATATTTCATTTTGCTCTCTACAGAGCTTCTTCAACAGAGAAAAATGGAGAATGCTTATTCTTTCCTTCATCTTTATTCTTCAATGTTTTCATATCAGTGTTTTTAAAGCTATCAAGGTGTAGTAAAAATGCATTAAGGCAATTCAGGAGGGTAGGGAGTGGGAACTAAAGTATGGTAAGGCACAAGCCCCATAAATCTTGGCGTATGCTGATGCGTTCGGCGAGTTTTTAGTTTGCGGCACCGGCCGAAAATGTCCTTCAAATTAGAACTAAAATTACTAATAAAGTAATTAATTTAATGCCAAATACATAAAAATCGACTTGTTATTACATTCTAAAAAGGTTAAACGAACTATAAAAGATAAGAAATTTTTATAAAGTACTATCTTTTAGTAATAATTAACTATCTATAGATACTATTTGCTATTTTACGGATTATAAATACACTAACAAAAATAAGCGTGAATTAGGGAAGTTCAGCTAATCAGTTGTATTCGAATGTATTCATGGCGTGAAACATGAGATTACAGCTGGACATATTACTGTATTCGACTGCATTCATGGCGTGAAATAGGGGATTATTTTTTCTTAAACGAAAAGTGAATCAATTAATATAATAGACTCCTAATATAACTTAACAAACTGAATTATAACACAATTTTGTATTTCCAGTTATGTAAAGATTCTCAACCGAAAAATACTCCAAAAACATAGCAACCTTCAGAGAAATTATATAATACATTTGAATACATAAATTATATTAATTAAATATATGAAAATACATTTGCGGAATATAGCGAGACAGTGAATACAATGAAATACATAAAATACAGCGGAATACATTGAAATATAATGAAAAAAAGACAATGAATTCAGTAAAATACATTGAGATACAATGAAATACATTGAAATATATTAGCAGAAAATTCAAGTTGTTCAGCCAGGGAAGGAGGGAGTCGAGAAGTGAAATTACCCAAAGGGGTTTCTTCATCATCAAACCCATCTTTCAAATTCAACGAATAACTCAACGGATCATAACAGAACTGATCAGTAGAGGAGGAGTGTTGTCTTTTGTGCCGATTAGATCCAAAGTTGAAAATAGTAAAAACTTTGTCTTTTAAATTCGGGAGGTTATTGGATTCCCAAATCAACGTCGGATTGTCATCGTAGGATGATGACGGAGGCGGAAGAGAAGGGTGGCGGTGAGGAAAGCAGCAGGAGAAGCAAAAGGAGTTCTTCAACTTTTGCTTCGGAGATGGAGCTGACTTAGGCATAGAAAAAGGATGATTTTCGTTTATTAGAGTTAAGATTTGGGAGTAAAAAATGGAGGAGAAATTGAGGGGTTTTACACCGTAGAGAAACAGAAAACGACGGATATTCTTATACACGAGAGAGAAAAATAATACAGGCGTATTTTATGGCTTAAGAGTAGGAAGTGACCATAAATAAATATTTGAGTATAAAAATCAAAAAATCACTATAAAATATAATTTTTTAAAAGGGTATTTATTAAAATAAATAAAGTATCAATCTTTGCTATAGGAGATAAAATTTATTCTTAACCTTAGCTTTTATTCTTAAAATTATTCTTAACCTTAACTTCTATTCTTTCTCCTCGCCTTCTACGGAATAAAGAAAAAAAATGCACAATTTACAAAATACAAGGCATGATTTGCTCTGGTTCAATGCTTTTAATTGTAGGTTTCTTTGCTTTTTTTTCTTTTTAGGTTATTTTGCTATTCCAAGTTAGTTTTATACATTTCTACTCAATTTTTTTAGAAGTTTGATTATTTATTTATTTATTTATCGTCAAACGGTTTTGATTATTTTTTTAGTCGATTATTGATTTCAATTAGCATTTTGAGATGAAGCATTTGATATTCATTCCACTTATTTATAATTTCTTGAATTTTTTATATGTCATATGTAATTATTTCTTATTTTAATATTTATCTTTTTTATATTAATTTGTTAGTTTAATAAAGAAATAAAGGTTCACGGGGCTTACGCCAAGTACTTACCCTCACCCAAAATTAGTTAAAATGTCAAGCCTTGCCCCCATGTCTCTCAAATATTGGTCACTATATTGAACTTGAATTCTATGTATGCAATTTTAAGTTCTTAAAATATATTTTTGTTTGAGCAAACATGATAAATATATATTAATAACTAAGAAATATTTAGTACATGATTAAAATAAGGTGCGTTACGAAGGACGCATTGGTTCCCTAAACTTGCTAACAGTTGCCAAGTTTCATTGTATAAAAACTTTTCTTTGGTAGTAGTTTCTAGTTTATCACTTTTCACAAAATCTATTACATCAATTGGTGGTTCAACAAACTTTTTTTACTTATCTTCTGAGCATTACTTCTTCGTGCTGCTCCAAAAACTTGGTTATTCATTTCTAGGTTTATTTTGCTAGTTGGTGAACAATTCTATTCCCCTGCCTGGAAGTATGCTGGAGAGTAACCCTCTGCTGGTGCACTAAGGACCTGTAATCATTAACAGTTTTATTAAATAATTTATTACCTACATGTAAGGTTTGGATTACCTTTGAGCAGTCTGTCTCTATTTCGAGTGGGAAGAGATTCCACTCCTTTTCTATCCCTAGGCTCTCTCGTAGAGCTTTCAATTCTGCTGCGAGTGAGCCATTTGCATGGTTTGTTTTTGTAAGCCAACTACTCAGCTACCATTTGCGTTTCTGAAAACACCAATTAAACTACATTTTTGATTATAACTATGAAAACTGACATCAATATTCACTTCTAGTGAACAATGATCCTTACAAATGAATATGATCTCTCTTTATATAATAGAGGAGTCCTAAATAAGGTCCATTTCTAACTATAGTAGGAAACCATATTAACATCTGATTAATCATCATGAATTGATCTGTTCCAAGATTCACGACATGATCCTCGACCAATCGCGAATATCTCACATATTTCGTTATCAAGCTATACTGATGTCACTCGGAGTCTGCCTTTTTCTAGCTGTGATTGACGTCGACCTTGGCCTAAAAAGAGACTTCGGTTACGGACCCGACGTCCTAGCTCCTTGATGCAACATTCCCTTCTCGAGCACAGGAGAAATTAGGTATCTCCAATTTCTATCCGTATACAGATAGTCCCCTCATTTTTAAGCAAAATGATAAGAAACGACTTGAGCCTCGATATTATGGAGATCTCAATAATGATTTCATTCCCATGAAGTAGGCGATTAAGGCGATCGAAACATCTCATCTTTATAGTTTCCCAAACCATTAATGCTTGCCAGTGGACGATCAACCACTAGCGCCATCGAACCGTCATCGTAAATCTATGAATATAGGCTCTTTGATTGAATCAAAATTTTACTTTCATCTCCACCAAGTTTTACAAATTTCTTACTCTTTTCATATATTCTCTTTCACCACCCATTGATTTAACTTTGTTAATCTCAAGAATATCAAGTTTCATCTCTTTCCGCTTCCTTCTACCTGAATTAATGGCGAAAACCTATAAAACCGTCCCACAAAAAGACAAAGCCACTTCATCACGGTGGGCCGGTGATAAAACCCCGGTGGAGCCATGTATCAAAGAGTGAATTCTCGGGTCATGCGACCTTTCTTCTGATTTTAAATTGAAAATCCCTCTTCGGTCCTGGCTGATGTGAGCCCATGTCGAGATACATATGCTCGGTAATCGAAGGCGATCTCGAGCAGGTGAAAAAGGGATACCACTCAAAAAATATGGAGGTGGTGGTTCCTACCCGCGATAAGGATATAACTACTTACATGGAAGGGTTTCTAAGTGTTTACACTTACCTTTTCACTCCAGGTCCTATCGATCCCATTATTATCAACTTCTGCCACCGATACCGAATAACACTTGTCCAGATACACCCCTCCTTTTGACGCATTGTTATCTTAATCCGGTTCTTCGTGAGTAAGGTCAAAGGGATGCCATTTACCCTTGACCACCTCATGAGACTGTATAACACCCTTCTCTATCGGGGCAGATTAATAAGGCTCCATCGTCAAGCCACAAAAGTATTGTTGTCGAGCACGGACAAGGACAAGGATCAGGGGTAGGTTTGTCCGAGTGAGGACCTCCGATACAATCCTGGCTGAGAAAATGCCATTCCTCGAGGAATGGAACATGAAGCGTAAGTAAACCTATCAATCTTATGTCGACTCCTTTGTTTCTTTTATCTTCCTTCAACAACATCTTTTCTCACCTATGTATTTTTAGTGATGTAGCGATTCCTGGGTGCCCGAAGCAATCTCGAACCTAGAAAGATAAGTCAGAAACCGGTGTCAACTTCCACATATGCTGAGCGCTTGTGGTGCGATTTAGCGAGGGGCCAATGGGAGGCCTAGAATTATAGTAAGCGTATCATGTATTCCATTGAAATGTTTTTCTTTTTATTTTTTTATACTTGACTCCTTTTTATGCAGACCTCGGGATGTTGCTAAAATAAGGTCAGGCCCATGGGAAGAGCTGGCTCCCAAACGGTCTAAGTACAAGAAAAGGAGAAGGGCCTCTCCTTCCGATACCCCAAAGCCTAAGAAGAGTAAGGCTCGCGAGTCAAAGAATGACTCTGTTGCTCTATCTATTGATGTAGCCTAAAAACTACGAGATTAAGAAGAGGAGGGAGAAGATGTTGTTTGTGAGCTGGTGGCTAGAAAGAGAGGAAGCGTCGAAGCTCCAAAAGTAGCTAAGCGGTGATGGTCGAGGAGGCTCATCCTCGGGCCGAGGAGATCTGGAAGGTGGTACGAACAAAGTTTCCAAGTCATTGGGGCCCGAGGATATCTCTTGCTGTGACGAACAACCGACGAGTGTGATCAAAGTGGCCGATTCCAAGGCCCTTTAAAATTGAGAGAAATCCCCAAGTGAATTGGTTGGGGCACTCAATATTAACGATTCGCCGCCCGACCCCACATTTTCTAAAGGGCAGTTTCGGGAGGATCGGTCTATGGAGATTCCCGATGTGGGAACGACCCACGAAGGGGAAGACATATTTCATGGCTGCCTCGCGGGGGTCGATTATATTTCTGACGTAGATGCAATGATCATTTTGTATAAGGCCCAATGACTCGTGAACCAGGTAAATTTCATCCCATGTTATTACGTTTGCTTTTGTTTCCTTATATCTGATTTTTTTTCTTTCTCCATAGGCTGTGGCACTTAATTGGGAATGTTCACCAAATCCCAAACTAAGTTCAACCGTTGTAAGGCCGATCTCAAAAGGCTCATAGAGGAGAGAGAAGCCATCAAACACCTTTATGTGTAGAAAGAAGAGGAGATCAGGGACCTCCGAGCTGAATTGGAAACTACCATGCGAAGAAAACCGATCTTATCGAGCAGGTAATGTAAATTTTTAGGAGCTTGAAACATCAATTTGATATTGGTGACTAACACTTAGACCCTACTTGTTTAGCAGAAGGCCAAGAAAATTGAGCAGCTTCGCGAGGGGGCAGAGATAAAAGAGGCAGAGACTTTGGGGTGGAAGCAAAACATGGACCATCTTGCCTTAGAGAAAGATACTGCTTGGGCCTAACTATCTTCAATTCAGCATCAACCCCAAAGCATAAGGGAAGAGAGCTTGGCTCGAGCCAAGAAAATTGAAGAGCTCGAGACTCGGCTGGCTGATGAGCTTGCAAAGGCCGCATATGTAGCGAAAAAAGAAAAGGCCGATTTCAGAGGTGGTCATGGATATCTACTGAGATGACGTGAAGCCACTAAAGCTCGAGCGAAGGAAATTTCTGATACTGCTCAGGTTTGATTATCCGCTCTGTCAAGCATGCTAAATGATAGTGTCGGAGAGAGACTTTCGAGAAGGTTCATACTCATGGCTTTGACCTCACTACTGATATTGAGAACACAAAAGTTTAGAGGCCGAGGCTAAAGCTTTACTCCCATATGATGATGACTCGGGGAGTGTGAGCGGATCCGAGAGCGGAGAAGATGAAGATGAAGCTCCCGCGGAAGATTAGGCACTTAGAATTTTTTCCTTCTTTTTTTAAATTTTGTGTATATTTTTTTCCATATGTATATATATATATATATATATATATATATATATATATATATATATATATATATTAAAAATTACACAAAATTTAAAAAAAGAAGGAAATTTTTTTATGAATGCCTTTCAAATGTTTTCTTCAATCATGTTTCGTGCTTTGTAAAATTTAGCACATTTTATGCTTTAAATATTATGTTCGAGACTTTGGTTTTAAATGACTTGATCGAAGCTATAGTAATATTGCTTTTATAGTAGGGTCCCATTGAAACCTAACTTTAGAACAAAAGGATCCTTGGGTTTGTTTTGAATGATAACGAACCTTGATCTGTAGTCGTGTAGGTTCTTGTTCAGATTCAAGATAGTGGGACCCTTAGGTTCGAATTGAGTGAGAATGTTGTCTTGAAATCAAAGTTTATTGTCCCTTAGGCTCTTTGATTTGGGCCGATATGGCCTTTGAAGGATGGCTATATCTTCCATATTTTGGCTCAAAGACTTAGTAAAATGTTTTTATGTCTTAGCACGTATTGTTTTGTACACATTAGGTTTTTAAGGGTTTAGTGTTGATCGAAACCCCTTTTTTTGTGCCTTAGAACAAGTTTGTATTTGCATAATTCGATACCTCTTAAGGTTTTTTGATGGCTGATTTTGTTGAAACCCCTTTTTTTGTGCCTTAGAACAAGTTTGTAAGGCCTGCTTTTAATGTGGGATTCGGACGTCTCCAAGCCGCACTATTTGGCCGTATCCTTTAGGTGTGACTCTTGGTATTACTTTCCCAACAGTATTTCAAATTTATTCGAAGTATTAGTCCCCGAGAATAATAGCCTTGGCCTATAAATCGAGGGGTACCTCTTTGAGGTCTGCAGATAATTTAAACATATTTATTTTCGATGATAGTCCCCATGTAAGGGGGTTGCCCATTTGAGATGTATTTATACTTGTCCCTTGAGCCATTTTTCACAAAAATTATAAGCATGGATCTTATATAGTAGAAAATGTTCTTCGGGCACAAGATATTTGATTAGGAAAAATGTTTCTTTGAGTAATTTATACATGCATACATGTTCTGCCATTGGGGCTCAATTAATCAACTTGGACATGATTCGTTCGACCGTTTGGCCTATTACAAAGTTTCCATATCGAGGCCCTTTTAACACGAAATACTTTTCCTTGAAAATAAATCATCCGAGGGTGATTACCCCCCAGTATTCGAGGTTGAATGTAAAGAAGCCCTAGATACTGTTGAATTGTCCCGAGGTAGCACATATAATTGTTGTCTCATTAAAGACCTCACTGGAAAAAAATCATTTGGGATAAAAACTGATCTAAGGAAGAGTGTAACGTGTGTTTTAAAACCTAAGGTCTATGTATTGATGAGCTCTTCGACATCTTCGATCGAACACCTGCAATAAGTTAGTATCAAATACAAATGGAAAGGGAGAAAGTCATACCTTAGCAATACTATCATTTGAAGAGTGATATATATTCCAATTGTTTGGAAATTATTTGCCCCCCATTGCGCCAAGTTTGTTAGACACTTTTATGATGACACCAAGGACATGATGGTCCCTCCCAATTTGGGATTAGCGTCCCTTTGTTCGAGCCTCGAGTACTGAGGGTGACTTTCTTCAGAACTAATAGCCTATTTGGCCAAGCTTCTTTTGAGGCAAAAGCATTTTTTTATTCAAAAGTGATTTTGTTATAAAATTAAGGAGTTTGGCAAGCTTTTGAAAGGAAAACGTACTTTTAGAGAGAAGCAGAAAAAGCAGATTCTCTCCAAAAGCACTTTTGAGAAAAATACACATAGAAGAAGTTTTTTAAAGCATGACCAAAATCAATTGTTGCTTAGAAGTGCTTTTAAAATTAAATATCCAAACACAAACCGCTTCACACCAAAAGTACTTTTGAGAAAAAGTACTTCTCAAAATAAGCTAATTTTTGAATCTTGTCCAAACGGACTATAAGTCCCATATTTTGAAGTTTCGAAGATTGGCTCTTCGATTATAATATCTTTCGATTCATTGTTTGTGGGTGGCCATTCGAATGAGGGCGGCTTCCTGTTTTTCTTCTAACAATTTGAGGCTTGTGTTCATAGCCTCATGATTTGATTTTCTTGTTGTGTATCAAAATTTGATGCTTGGTTCTCCGACTTCTACCGAGATTAGCATTTCAACATCATATACTAAGGAGAGTGATGTTGCCCCTACACTGCATTTTGTCACTGTCTGATATTCCCAAAGGACTTCGAGAATAATTTCTCTCCACTTCTCTTTAGCATCGTTCAACCTTTTTTTTATGTATTGGATGATAGTCTTGTTTGTTGATTCGGTCTGTTCGTTCTTACTAGATGGTACGACATCGATAATATTCATTTTATTTTTTTGGTCCTTGAGGAACTTTGTTACATTGCTGATAATAAATTGTTTTCCACTGTCGCACACAATTTTGGCAGGTATCCCGAATCGACATATGATGTGATCCCAGAAGAAGTGTGTAACTTCTTTTTCTCTGACTTTCTCGAAGGCTTGAGCTTCCACCCATTTGGAGAAGTATCCAGTCATAAATAAAATGAATTTAGCTTTATCTGGAGCCGATGGCAGAGGGCCGGCGATATCCATACCTCATTTCATGAACGGTCATAGGGATATGATTGAATGAAGTTATTCTCTAGCCTGATGGATCATTGGTGCATACCTTGGCATTTATCACATCTTTGAACAAACTCCTTAATGTATTTTCCTATACTATCCCAACAGTATCCTGCTCTGATGATTTTGTGAACTAGTGATTCAGCACCGAAGTGGTTCCCGCAAGTACCTTCATGGACTTCCCGTAGAACATAATCCGTGTCCATTGGTCCCAAACATACTGCTAGTGGTCCGCTGAACATCCTTTTGTACAATATTCTATCTTCAGCCAATGTGAATCGAGCAACTTTTGTTAGTAATTCCCTTGATTCTTTAGGGTTCGATGAGGGCTTTCCTTTATTTAAGTACTCGATATATTTATTCCTCTAATCCCAAGTTTAGCTTATGGATTTTATCTTAGCATGACCATCTTCGATCACGAATCTCAAAAGTTGAACGACAGTCACCAAGTTGATTTTGTTCTCCTCGACTGATGACCACAGATTTGCAAGAGCATCGACTTCATTGTTCTACTCATGAGGTACGTGATGCAAGGTCCATTCTTTGAAACGGTGCAAAGTCACCTGTAGCTTATCCAAATACCTTTGCATTTTGTCCTCTCAAACCTAAAAGGTTTTGTTTACTTTGTCTACTACCGGCAAAGAGTCACACATGGCTTCAATGACTTTTGCCCCCAAGCTTTTAGCTTGTTTGATACCTACAATCATGGCCTCGTACTCAGTCTCATTGTTAGTCAGCTTATAAGTTTTGATGGATTGTCTAATAGTGTTGCCCGTAGGTGGTTTCAAAATAATGCCTAGCCCTAACCTCTTCACGTTCGAGGCGCCGTCTATGAAAAGGGTCTAAACCACCGATGATGTACCTAATTTTAAAAAGAGTTCTTTCTCGACTTTAGGTACGAGAGTTGGCATGAAATCAGCCACGAAGTCTACTAAAATTTGAGACTTGATGGTTGTTCGAGGTTGATATTCATTGTCTTACGCACTGAGTTTGACGGACTCTTTGGCCAATCGACCTTATAGTTTGGACTTATGTAAAACATTACGAAGTGGGTATGTGGTTAACACATATGGGGTGACATTGAAAATATGCTTTTAGCTTCCTAGAGGCTCTTATCAATGTAAGTGCCAATTTCTCTATGTGTGGATATCTAGTTTCTGCTTCTCCTAGAGTTCATCTTACATAATAAACATGAAATGATGTACCTTTCTATTCTTGAACCAGGACACCACTTACCGCGATCTCCGATACTGCCAAGTATTACGTAGAGTTTTTTGTCTGCCTTTGGAGTATGAAGCAATGGTGGGCTCGAAAGGTATCACTTCAATTCTTGTAATGCATGTTGCCATTTCAGGATCCAGGCGAAATCTTTCTTCTTTTTGAGTAGAGAGAAGAATCTATGACTCCGATGCGATGATCTTGATATGAATTAGCCTAAGTTAGCTATCCACCCTGTCAGCTCGGCCCAAGTTACAAAGGCTTTTTCTAACTTGTGATGCTATCACCACAAGCCACTTTGTATCACTACGATTATAAAGTCTTTTCCTTATGAGTAAATCTAGTCACAACATAAACTCAATGAGATTATAGATTTACAAGAGGATTCCTAATCAGTATGCTTCTAAGTATGTGGTTAAGGAGACAAAATAAGTACAATAACAAGGTTACAACTCAACTAAGATAGCAACAATCAATCTTTTAGGAATTGGTCCGTAGTGGTGTTCAACCTTGTTCTTCAAGCTTGTGTGGATGATTTTTTTCTGATTTTTTGTAAGAGGCTTGAATGAGAAACAGAAACCTTCAAGTGATGTTTTTTTTATATTGCTTATTTGATACAACTTGATCATATCACTTAACTTGAGTTGTGATGACCTTTCATTTTGAAAGTAAATTCCGTGTTTCGAGGCCTTAAAAACCTCTTTTTGTCTCACCTCGATTTTCTTGCGCAGTGGGTGCGCATTTCCGGAAAGCGTTTATGTTAAATTTAAGTAAAATAAGGAAAGTGTCCTTTAAAATTGATTAAAGTTGACTTTGGTCAACAATCTTGGTAAAGGATCCGGATTCGTGATCCGACGGTCTCTTAGAGTCCATAGTAAAATATGAGACTGGGCTTATGCCCGAAATCAAACCCTAAAACAGCTTGGTCAATTTTTCAAAGGCGTATTGATAGTTTGTATGGGTCCACCAAATCATAGAGTACCTGGTCCTCTACAAGATTCTACCGAGTGCACTTAATAAAGCAGTAAGTAAATGAGGTAGAGGACTTTTTTACGTGGAAAACTCCCGCACAAGGGGATAAAAAAATCACGACCTGCACCTGTAGGCTTTTAACTTCACTAACTTGTAATCTTACCTATTACAAGTTACTTTACAATACTTCCTATTGCAAAGGATTTACTCAACTAACTTGTGGTACTTTACCACAAGCCACTTTGTGACTATCATGGTTACAAAGGCTTTTTTTGACTTGTGATGCTATCACCACAAGACACTTTGTAACTCTTTGATTACAAAGACATTATGAGTAAATCTAGTCCCAACATAAAATCAATGAGTTTATAGATTTGCAAGAGGATTCCTAATCAATATGATTCTTAGTAAGCAATTAAGGAGATATAGTAAGTATAATAACAAGGTTACAACTCAAATAGGAAATCAACAATCAATCTCTTAGGAATTGGTCCGTAGTGGTAATCAACCTTGTGCTTCAAGCTTGTGTGCATGATTTTTTCTGATTTTTTTGCAAGAGGCTTGAATGAGAAACAGAAACCTTCCAGTGATGTTTTTTATATTGCTTATTTGATACAACTTGATCACATCATTTAAAATGATGTGAGTACTTTGTTTGGTTAGAGAATGAGTGGGCTGACAGTATGATGCAGTGCGGTAGTAACAGTGCCTTCAGTTACTTCATTTCTAGCTGTGTCCAAATAACTTTGTGCTGCTATGAGGAAACTGTAAGAGCATGAGGTCCTTGTTTGATTCGTAGTACCTGAAACTATAGCAGTTTATCTTTATCTAGAATGCGTTAAAGTTTGTAGCAATCCAAGTAGGTCAGGTTCCTTATCTGGTTCTTAACAGTAAGTTTGTTAGATCATCAAAGCATCAGACAAGAGTATTTAAGATCTATCAATTTCCCCCTTTTTGATGATGACAAACTTAAACAGTTATAAAACAAAATTGGGGTAGTGAAAACTAGTTTCATCAAAGAGTTCCCCCTGAGACTATGACTTAGCATAAGAATCAGTTTCCAATGAGTTTCCCCTTGAGTCCCCAATATGTTTCCCCTGAGTCCTTTTCCCCTTCTGGTATCATTAAAAAAAACAACAACACAGAGAAGTCCAGCGAAGCTAACTCATGCCACATATATGCACACAATCATGAGAAAGAATAGAACACAGAGGCAACAATCATAATAAAAAGGGATTCATGTGCCTCATCCTTTGAAAAAGGAAAAGGCCACATTGGACTTGTTCACAGAAGCAACCGTAATATATCCCATCCATAAAAAAAACACAAAAAAATATCCACCTACCATCAACAAAGAAACAAGTAGAAGAAACATATCCAGAAAACTAGTAACTAAAGGGGTTCTTAGGGGACACTAGGAGGAAAAGGTTTGGAAGCTGCGCCAACTGTCTAGAGAACAAGATCTATTCGGGCATTTCTTGACTTTTGCTCGTTGAGCAGCTAAGCCTTCAGGTTCTCAACTTGCCCTGATATCAACATTTTCTTGGGTTAGACGAACCGTCTCATAATTCGAAATGGGAACTGCTCTGCCTTACTGATCTTACAAGATAGCATTCCCGGCCATCAACCGATGTATTTCCTCAGCTGCACTGTTGTGGGCATTAATGAGTTGAGACATAGTTGAAGTACTTCCTACTCCCATAATTCTCAATACACTTGCACTCTTCCAAGGTTGTCATGAGAATGTCTGCTTGCGGGTCCCTATTTTACCTGTTCCCAGTGGAACCTTAAAGAATTTGAACACTTGAGTAAGCAAGAATCCATAGGGAAGCCCATGATTACCATCCTTGAAATCGGAAACCTTCTGCATTTTTTCAATTAATATGGCAGGCAGACTCACAGGGTTGAAATCGTCCAGTTGCTCCATTAGGAATGTCACACCTCCTTTTTGGCTATCCACAACCCGGCGAAGGGCGTAGATAAGGGAGTTTTTTCCAATTTAAGGACAATCGAAATGAGATTCAATCATTAAAGAGAATTTCAGAGTCGCCACTTGGGAGATTTATGGTATCCCAAGTCACCGGTTAGAATCCTGAATTGAGGAAACAATGACTTTGCTTAACAGTCCGCGAACTAGAAATCTGAGTAAGGAATTCTGTTAACCTGAGAGAACGTATTAGGCATTCCCAGGTTCCGTGGTTCTAGCGCGGTCTCTCAACAATTATATTTGGCTTAAAGTTTCTAATTTTATACAATCATGAACCTATGTGCATTTTTAATCTTTTATCTACTTTTATTATTATTATTTTTTAGGAAAATTACAACACTGTTAAAACATGCCTCGAACCACGTCACATAAATGCACCCGTAGATTTTGACACATTCCAAATCCATTGGGATTTAGATTTGGATTCACATAAATGTGCATCCGCATTTAAGAAAGATGAATTATTAAAGACGTTTTCTAAGGCGACTAACGCGTTATTATCTTCGTGATAGGCCGTGAATATTCACTAAACAACTCGTCTCAAATTCTAAGTATGTTAAATTCTACATTTTACAGGAGATGACCCAAAGGAATATTTGATGTTAAAACTATTTGATCATAATAATTAATTATGAGGGTTTATTGTCAATGCCACATTCGAATGGCTTGGGTTCATGTATCAACTGGGCCTTATTGGAGCCCAGCTTGACATGCCTAACCTTGGGTCCAATGGTGACCCCTTTTACATTCGAGAAGGGTCATTATTCGTGAATATACTTTGGGCCATGACATATTTCCAAGTTAAATCGCAGGGATACATTAAACTACTGAAGTTGGTGGGCCAAGTGGACCAATCAGCCCAAACAGGCTTGGCTTGCACAAATACTAATTACATGCTCGCTCATATCACGCAAGTGATGAAACCAAAATCATCAGCATAACCATCTATCAAGTCCGACTTTAACTAATACTTAGGAAACCTTACATGCAATTATACTACTAGAAAATATCAGATAAGAATTTTTACAGCCCAAACAATTCTTCAAATCCCTTAGGAAACCCAGAACAAAATTTCAATTACCAACAATTATCACTAATATAATAGTTCGAACAGTCCCAGATTGTTTTACATTTATAAATCTACTCAAAAGGTATGTAACAACAAATAAGAGAAAATGTAGTTGACTTCATTTTCAATTATCAACAGGACTTCTACATTTGCTTCAGGCTCAGTAAATGTACTTGGAAAGTGTAAATAGGAAATGAAGGTGAGATCAGTAGCAATAGAGGACAAAGCAACAAATCACAGCCATAGCAAAGCCATCTAAACCCAGCGGAATATCAACAAACGATACAATCAATGGAACAAATACTCCAATTGTGCCAATAAAACCTCAGGACCTAATCTAATAGCAATTCCTAATCTTCTATCTGAACAGGAAGATCTCAGAAATAAACCAATGGAACAGTACTATTTTGATCAGCTGTGTATGTATATTTTCTAAAGTTTTCCCAGCCCCTACCATCATTGAAGAAATGGTTGCCTTTATAGGCAAGGTCATAGGGAAACTTCAGATTTCTTTTTTCCTTTAAGTCCTTGATTTTATGACTTGCTAGGCAAGTCACAGCTAAATTTTTTCTAACTGACCCCTACTGGAAGCTTCTTATTTATTATCCAAGATTCTCCAATCCTTAGATGCCTAAATTACCCCCAGCACCCTGTTTTTACCCTGACCTCCCCGGGCCAACTGGCTCAGCTAATTGACTCATAAACCCTGAATTAACTCCACAAATGGGCCTGCTGTTGCCAATCAGGCCCAAAATCTTTACAAAGACTCAAACAATAATCACAAAACTTGATGTCCCAAACCAACCACATCATTAATTTTAAGACCCATTACAATATGATGCTCAAATCAAATATGTGGAGTTCAAACAATTTGAACCATAAGGTTACAAGGTTTATCACTGATCCGAACTAAACATATAAATAAAATCTAATAAATAAGGAAATGAAAATCCTATGTCATTATTAATCATTATACCAACACGACTCAATTAGATCAAGATAATCAAGCAAGCAGAAAACCTGTTAGTAATTAAACGAACACAACCAACATTTCCAATATCATTTAGACTAATCCTACAGACGGGGACTCGATTACATACTTGTCGCAACTAAGCAATAATTAAACAGTTCCGGACCTAAGCTAATTAACATAAAACACACAAAGAGTAAGACGTATGCAATTGATTCAATAAAATGAACAAAGTTTTAATTTGAGACTTGACGTTTGAACCAAAGAAAAGAAGATGAGGAGAAGAATGACAAAAAATGAAACAGGATAGAGAAAGGTTTACTTAGTTGAAAATGCCTTGAGACAAAATCCGGTCACAACTTGAGATAGAAACCCGACAATCCGTTCGAAATTTGACCTCAGGGACCCTAGATTTGAGAGATGTGTAATCTTGGGTGGTTTCGAAGGAGACCAACGACATTTATACATGAGCGAAGAAAATGGGGTTATGGGGTGTTGATAGGGTGGTGTTTGACGGTATTGGTTGGCAGCCACTGCCGTGCATGGCGGAGCTGCCATCTTCAGGAGAATATTTGGTGAGTTGTGGCTAGGTTTGAGGGTATACACATGCAAGGTTAGGGTGAGGGTGGTGAGGAGATTTTTTGGTGTTGATTTGGTAGTGGTTTGCAATCGGCTGCAACAGTAGACGGTGGAGCTGCCATATTTTTATCGGATATTCGAGCATATCGGCGGTGATTCATGGGATAATCTTCATGGGGTTGGGAAGAGGAGATTTGGGTATATTTGAGAGGCATTAGGGTTACGCCGCCGGCGGCGACGATTTCCGGCCGGCGGTTGACGGTGGGGTTAGGGTTGCTCATAAGCGGCGCTACACCGATGCGGAACTGTACGAGGATGAGGGGGTTTGGTCTCTGAGATCACTACACGCGTTTGGACATTTTTATTTGGGTGGGTGGGGGGGGAGTGTTAGGGCCTTTGGATGAATTGCAATGAAGCGCTAAGATGAAAGGGTAGCAAAACAACATCGTTTGGCACCCCTGGGGCTGGATCGTGTTGGTGGACGGGTGTTTGGGTATTGGGCTTGGGTTTTAATTCTTTGGGCTTGGTTTTTTTTACAACTAGCCCCTAATAAGCATATATATAACTTGAATTTTCAGGTGTTATTTTAATCTTTTTCCCTACTATTTGAATTCCTAAAAACAAAATCCTAATTAATCTATAAAATTTAATTAACCAATGATTATTAGAAAATAAAAAGATTAACAAAATTACTTAAAATCAAACTTAGATACACATTAAGCCATTTTTTTGAACTTTGTTTTACAATTGCTATTAATGTTTAAAAATGCAAAACTACTCCTAAATGCACAGAAATGCCAACAATTGACACAATAATGCCATGAAAAATAAAAATTGCAAATAAAAAAAACAAAATTATTTTGTTTTGATTTATGGGAGTAATTCGTATAGGGAAAAAATCACATGCTCACAGATGCCCCTCTTTGTGCGGAAATACGACGAGCTTTCGTGCAAAGACAAGTGAGCGAACATGAGAAAACTTTGCCTATTTGAACCCTACGTGAAAAGCATTTTGAAAAGTTTGACCGCACCCTGCTTCATCGGTTGCCTACATATCCTCGGCTGAAGAGGAATCTGGTCACTGTAGTTCAGGAATGTTTGGTGGCTGGGACTACCGAGGCTGTGATTTTACTGTTGCTGCTGCTGCTACTGCTGCTAGACCCCCTTATTACACCATTGTGAAAAATAAAGAATCTAGACTAAGCTATGACCTATGGATTATAAGAAAACCTATCTATATCTTCCGACTTTCTCTGAATCCTTGTTGCCTTGTTGTTTTGCATTTCTTGCCGTGGAACTTCTTGTTGCTTTATTAACCGGTATTTCCTCATGCGGAACTTCTTGTTGCGTTGTTATCTAGTATTTCTCTTCCTCTATGTTTGATGCCGAATTGCAGGTCTTAAGGTGTACTTCGTTGAAAGCATTCCCTTGTTCTACATGTGGGCCACTAGCTACTTGAACTCGCAATTCGAAAGATATTCCCTTGTTCTCCAGGTGGGTGCCTAATTACCAAGCCTTAACTTTTGAAAATTATTCCTTTATTCTACAGGTGGGTGCCTGATTACCAAAACTTTGAAATTTTGAAAAATATTCCCTTGTTCTACAGGTGGGCGCCTGATCGCAAAAAACTTAAAATTTTGAAAAATATTCCCTTCTTCTATAGGTGGGCGCCTGATTGCGAATCTTAAATTTGGAAATACTCCCTTGTTCTACAGGTGGGTGCCTGATTGCAAAATTTATATTTTGAAAATTATTTCCTTGTTCTACGGGTGGACGCCCGATTATTAAAATTTAAAATATTGAAAAATATTCCCTTGTTCTATAGGTGGGCGCCTGATCAACGAAACTTTGAATTTTGAAAAATATTCCCTTGTTCTACAGGTGGGCGCCTGATCACCAAAATTTTGAATTTTGAAAAATATTTTCTTGTTCTACAAGTGGGCGCCTGATTGCAAAACATAAGTTTTGAAAAATATTTCCTTGTTTCATAGGTGGGCGCCTGATTACCGAAACTTTGAATTTTTGAAAAATATTCCCTTATTCTATAGGTGGATACCTGATTGCAAAACATATAATTTGAAAAATATTCCCTTGTTCTACAGGTGGGCGCCTGATTACCGAAACTTTGAATTTTTGAAAAATACTCCTTTGTTCTATTGGTGTGCGCCTGATTGCAAAACTTAAAATTGGAAGAATATTCTCTTGTTCTACAGGTGGGCGCCTGACAATCAAAAAGTTAAAATTTTGAAAATATTCCCTTGTTTTATAGGTGGGCACCGCACTACCAAAACTTAAAATTTTAAAATATTCCCTTGTTTTACAGGTGGGCGCCTGATTGCCAAAGCCAAATTTCGCAACCTGAGAAATGTTCCCTGAGACTGCTGCATGTGTATGTAATCACAAGAAAATAAACAAAAATTCTTCCTGCCCCAGTTTTGTGCTGGGCGTATCCGTGAGCGTTAATCAAATCCCTTTACCAAATATCTCTGAATCTAAGCTATGTCCCATTATCTAGGAGGGTCCTGAAAATTCTTAACTGATAACAACTTTAAGACTATGTTATGTTTCTCAAAAGGTATTATTTTCCACTGTGTCTTGTTATGAGTTATATTTGTCGGGGTCTGCTGGTGAATGGTGATTAAAACTACTTCCTATTATCCAGGCGGGTCCTGACAACTCTTAATTTGATGGCAAACTATGACTGACGGGGGTTAGTATTTAGAGCTACGTCCCATTATCCAGGAGGGTCCTGAGGTTTCCAATCTAAACGCTAGTTCTAATTTCTAGTTGTTTCTGCAACTTTTATTGGGGAGGTGTTGGCGCTTTCCTATGTTACCCGCACATTCTTGAGTTTTAGACTGTGTTCCATCTCAACTTCTATGCCTCTTTTAACCCTTGGTTGTTTTTATTGGGTTTTCTGGCCAGAGTTTGTCCCTTGTGCTTTTGCTGGGGAGGATGTTTATAGCGGACTATACCCCTTTTGAATTTTAACTGAGTTCCGCTTCCAGGTAGGCCCTAAGACTTCGATCATGCCTGCCGTGTGCCTGCCTTCTCCTGTGGATGGCCTCCCGTAGGCTCTTCTGGAATTTTTCTGCCCCTGTGTTAGTCAAAGAAAACTTGTTAGTTTGACAAGTTGTGGTCGGCTCGCGGCATTCTGGTTGAAGACAGCTGTCCCGTTGTCGTGTCCCATTGTGTTCAAGTTTCCATGGTTATGATGAGTTGCTCAAACTGCTCAGCTGACCCCTCGAGATCCCTAGGCTTTACTTTGCTCCCCATGGTTGTGTTGCATTTCTAGCCCTTTTACTTAAATCTTGCATCTTTCTCAAGATTGCCGAGTCAATGCATTATGCTTGGCTGACCCTCTGACCCCTGTACCTTCACTCTTCTCCTCATCTTTGTGTTGTATTTCTGACCCTTTATCAGAATTCTCTTTTGCCTCTTCTCGACGATTGGCGAGTTGATATATCATGATGGGTAAACTCTCATGGCCATTTCCACCTTTGTGTTGCGCTTTTGCCTCTTTTGCTAGAAGCCTCGTACCCTTCTTTGACGATTGCTGAGTTAGGGTGTTATGCTTGGCTGATCCTTTAACCCTTGTGGCTTTGTTTTGTTTCTCATCCTGGTGTTACATTTTCGAACCCCCGCCGAGATCCTTATCCCTTTCCTAAGACGACCCGGCCCATTTGGGATGCTCGACCGACTCTTGACCTTTATGCCCTCACTTTGCTTCTTACACTATATTGCACTCTCGATCCTTCACCAAACTTATTTATGTCTTTCCCTGACGACTGACGTAATACGCTTGGTCAAACCCTGCGACCTTGTGACCTTTCCCATTTTCTTGTTGTTCCAACTTTACGTTCCATCTGAGATAACCCAATCGGTGTATGACGCTTGGCTGACCCCAGAACCTTTGTGGTGTCATTTGCATTCACCTTTCTGTGTGGTACTCCTTCACTTTGCCGATTCTTGTCTTTTCCATCAATTGCAATTTTTATGAATCCTTCCCTTTGATGTTCCCCACTTGTTATCTTTGTTACGCCTTTGGGCGGCATGGGCCTTGTTCCTTTGGGAGTTTGATAATCGGCTTTGACGTTCCTTTCATCGGCATAAACAAAAGTTTTTAGACTTGAAAGAAAATGAAATACAAAGACTCCAAACGGTACTTAAGATAAATAATTCCAAACTTGCTGACTATTGAAAGAAAAGAAAGAAGACTTATCTGAAGGGGAACAACTGGTTTTCATGAGCATGACATGCACTTCGGCTTAGTCGACCCAATCCGTTTCGATGACCGACCTTCCGCTGCCGTGCTTTTGTCGTTGTCACCTTTCTGAACCAACCCTTTTTACCAAAACCTAACTCGTCTTGCCCCATTGTGTTCATCCATAAATAACGCCTTTTTGAGTTTTGCTTTTGCCTTTCTTTCGCCTCACGGTGCCTGTGAAGGTTCTCACCGATAAGACTCTCTCATTTTCTTTTTTCTCAAACTTTCATCGCCTTATGGTGCCCGTGTGAGTTTTCACCAATAAGACTCTCTCTCTTGTCTGGTTCAGAGTGCTGTCCCTGACACGAACACCCTCTACCTGCTTGACTCGGCATTTTTGATAAGTAATCAGAAGGTCTTTCTTTGGACCGTAACATAGGCTTTTGGATAGTGTTAGAAAAGAAGGGTATCAAAGGGTCAAAATAACGCAAATGGGCTCAAAATTACAACTTTCAAAATCACATTCTTATAACAAACACAACTTTTGCCCCAGTTTCTTGCTTGGGGACTTTTGGATTTCTATTTTGATGAGACTGAACCGTGAGGCTGCCTACGTATCCTTTGAAAGGAAGCAGGTCAAACGTAGTTCATGCCGACTCCTTATTTTTGTTGTTATTTTCTTCTCCTTTTTTTCTTTCTATTTTTTCTTTTCTTCCTTTTCTTTTCTTTGTTTTGTTTTCTTTTTTTTCCTTTTCCCTTTCCTCTTTTCTTTTTTTCTCTTTTCTTTTCTTGTTTTTTCTTTTCTTTTGTTTTCATTTTCCCTGTTCTTTCCGTTGTTTCCTTTCACTGCCTTCTCACACTTGTGTTTCTAATTTTTGTTATCGATTCTGAATTATGGATATGAAAGAAAATAACTAAAACTCAAAAGGGTTAGCAAAGGACAAAGTGTTTAGGTAGCAGAACAAAATGTCTTCGTCATTTCAATCTTCAAAATTTTCCAGGTACAAAAATACGTCAAGTATATACAATGTTCTAAAGGAAATCATACATTATATCTCTTGACAGCATCTGCATTGATATCCATTTCCGCACATTTCCCTTCCACATCCATCAGATAGAATACACCATTGGACAATACTCTTGATACGATGAATGGCCCTTGCCAGTTTGGAGAGAACTTTCCTTTTGCCTCGGCCTGGTGGGGATGGATGCGCTTTAGTACCAGTTGACCTACTTCGAACTTTCTGGGGTGCACCTTCTTTTTATATGCCCTGACCATTCTTTGTTGATACAACTGGCCGTGACAGACCGCCGCCAATCTTTTCTCATCAATCAAATTCAACTGTTCCAACCGTTTGATCCATTCTTCGTTGTCGATTCCTGCTTCGGCCATGATTTTAAGAGAGGGGATTTCAATCTCGGCCAGGACTACCGCCTTTGTGCCATATACCAATAAGTATGGATTGGCCCCTACTGAAGTGCGGACAGTGGTGCAATAACCTATCAATGCAAAAGGAATCTTCTCATGCCACTACCTGGATCCTTCCACCATTTAACGAAGTATCTTCTTTATGTTCTTATTGGCTCCCTCGACCGCTCCGTTTGCCTTGGGACGGTACAGCGTAGAGTTTCGATGTGCGATCTTGAACGTCTGGCACACTTCCCTCATTAGGTGACTGTTGAGGTTTGACCCATTATTGGTGATGAGTGTTTTTGGGATCCTGAACCAACAAATGATTTTTGTATTCATTAAATCTGCCACAGCCTTCTTGGTCACTACCTTGAGGGTTTTGGCTTCAACCCATTTTGGTGAAATATTCAATAGCAACCAGTATAAATCTATGTCTATTAGAAGCGTCGGGCTCAATGGGCCCGATGACGTCCATGCCCCAAGCAACGAAGAGCCATGGTGCCGACATCGTACGCAATTCATACAGAGGAGAGTGAATTATGTATTCATGTACTTGACACTGGTGGCATTTCCACACAAATCTGATACAATCCCGCTCCATGGTAAGCCTTTAATACCCTGCCTAGAGAATCTTCTTTACCAAAACATATCCACTCATGTGCGGTCCACACACGCCACCATGCACCTCATTCATGATGATTGTTTCCTGCGCAGCATCTACGCATCTACGCAAACCAAAATCTGGCATTCTTTTGTATAATATCTCTCCACTGAAGAAAAACCCACTTGACAAATGACGGATTGTTCTCTTCTGGTCATTCATGGCTTGTACCGGGTACACACCTTTCCTGATGTATTCCTCGATGTCGTGGAACCAAGGCTCGCCGTCAATATCTTCTTCCACCACATTGCAATAAGCATGCTGATCGGGGACCCGGATATGTATCGGGTCAACGTAAGCCTTGTCAGGATGATGTAACATTGATACCAAATTAGCCAGGTCATCTACGACCTTGTTGTGAATTATGGGGATATGCCTAATCTCTGTTGACCGGAATCATTGACAGGTATCATGCAAGCATTACCCCTATATGAGCTTTAAATCCCTTGTCTCCCACTCCCCTTGAATCTGGTGTACCAGAAGATCCGAGTCGCCCAAGAACAAAACTTCCTGGACACACATATCCGCCGCTAATCTCAAATCCAAAATGCATGCCTCATATTCAACCATGTTGTTGCTGCAATAAAAGCGGAGTTGAGCTGTGACTGGGTAATGATGACCTTCTTCAGAAATGAGTACCGCTCCTATCCCGGTGCCTTTCATGTTGGCAGCCCCATCGAAGAACAATTTCAATCCCAACTTCTCATCCTTTCCCATTTCCTTGATCCGCATCACCTCCTCGTCCGAAAAATATGTGTTCAAGGGTTCATATTCTTCATCTATGGAATTCTCTGCTAGATGATCTGCCAATGCATGTGCCTTCATAGCAGTTCTGGTCATGTAGACAATGTCGAATTCAGTGAGCAAGATTTTCCACTTTGCGAGCCTCCCTGTGGGCATGGACTTCTAGAAAATGTATTTCAACGGGTCCAGTCACGAGATGAGATAAGTGGTGTATGCCGATAGATAATGTTTCAACTTCTGAGCTACCCACGTCAAGATGCATCATGTCCTTTCAAGATGAGTATCCTTAACCTCATAGGCTTTAAATTTCTTGCTGAGGTAGTATATGGCCTGCTCTTTTTGCCCGCTGACATCGTGTTGACCCAACACGCACCCAAATGAGTTGTCCAGGACCATCAAATATAAGATCAGAGGCCTTCCTGGTTCCGGCGGGACCAATACTGGTGGGTTTGACAAATATTCCTTTATCTTGTCAAAAGCTTCCTGGAACTCTCCCGCCCATTTCACCACAGTATCCTTCTTCAATAGCTTAAAAATGCGCTCGCATATGGTTTTGAGCTGGGCGATGAACCGACTGATGTAATTCAGTCTTCCCAGTAGACTCATTACTATTGTTTTGTTCCTGGGTGGTGGCAACTCCTGTGAGCATATGATTTTTGACCGATCGAAGCAAACTCCTACAAGACTATTAATGTTTAGGATTTTCCCTTTTAAAATATTAGGATTTTAATTTTTGGACTTTATTTGCATGTGCATGTTCGTTAGTATGTGTTTATGATTAATTAGGATTAATTGTAAGTAAAATTGTTTTATAAATTTAAATACAAAAATATATATGTGCCAGCATTTGAAATTAGGATTTGTTTTAATTTTATCTTTGATTGGTGGTTTTAAATAAATTCATTAATTAATTTTAAATAAAAGAAAATACCAAAAATAAACAACAAAAATAAAAATACACACACACACACACACACACATATATATATATATATATATATATATATATATATATATATATATATATATATATATATATATAATACTGGCCGCTCAGGCTGGCCACAATTGGGCCAGACCTGAGTGGCCCAATTTGCTTTCTTCTCTAAGTCCACACCTAGCCTAAACGACCAGCAAACCCAGTCCACACCCACATTCACCCAAACGACACCATTTACCCCTCCCATAATCACATCCATTGATTCCACATGATGCAATGGCCACAGAAGCCCTTCCACTTATGTATACATATGTCCAAACACATTCAGTATGCACATGAACAAACTCACCATCCTCGTATATCCACCACCGGTCTTAGCCCCTCCATTGACCACCTCATCTCCACCTTTGACCACACCCGACCACCCCACAGTCACCGCGAGAAATCGCCTAACGGTGGCGTCCGGCAACCAAATGGCCCCAAAATTACATCCCTTTGCCGGAATAACCTCCTCTACCTCGTCCCATGACTTTGTCCCTTCAAACACCACCCCTCCGCCTCGAATATCCATTCAAAGGTCGGTAGAAACCCTACCTCCGGCGACCCCCCATCCCAAAACCTTCCAAAATTACACCATTGAGACAGCTTGATTTCCCCATTCCAACCATGCACCTCACCGCATTCAAATCCCCATGGAACTCCTCGAATCTTCATTCGAAGCTAAACCCTAAATCCCAAACCTACTGAAAAAGCTTCAAAACTCTCCTGGACAGTCCCTGAACCGTAGTGACACTAGCCAGGCCACTCTTGACCCCCAAAAACCTTCAACCATTAAGAAAATTCAAATCTGAGACATATTTGAGGTGTCAGAATCTTGGGGACTCCCTTAAGCAATTTAAATTGGTGGTACATTACCTTTGAAGGTTTCATAACCCTTGTGGAAGGACAAAGGTCCAACTGAATCGGTTCAAATGCAAACAAAAAAGAAAAGCTAAGTTTTCTGCTCCTCTTCCACTTTTCTTTAGCTCTGAATGCTGGTTTTCTGTTAAATAGCTGATTAGTCATTGACTGTCTGATAACTTGAGTTTATTTTAAGAGATTTTCTTGCCGCGGGAGAGTCTTTCTCCAATGAGAATAAAGAAAGTTTTTGGGCAAGACAAGAAAGGAACTCGCCCTTTGACACCAAGGGATAAGAGCTGATTGCTGGCGATGACTTGGTGAAGGGAATCTATGAGAGAAGGTTCTCGAACCGGCGATGGCAGTCTTTCTCCTTGGCTTGTACTCGAGATTGCCTTTTTGTTCGAAATCGATATCTTCCTATTGCCTTTGAGAAAGGGAACGAAGGAATTCCGTCTGTTGTCACAAGAATTGTTCAAGTGGAGGGAATCCATAATCTAAATTGTCAAGTAGTGGTGCTGCTGAGCCTGAGGCTTTAGGTCAGATGACCAAGTGGGCAATAGAACTAGGAGAACACGATAGTAAGCTTGTGACACGTTCACTAAAAAAAAATCCCTTTGTAGCCAATCATTTATTAAAAAAAATTGATAAGCTTAACACAAAAGCCCCTCTCTGATAAGGAAGGAAACGAAATAATCTCAATTTTACGACAAATCCGGTCCGATGGCTTTTATTATTTGTCTGGTGATCTACAAGTTACTTAGTGTTCATATGCGTGGTTTGAAAGACTTCAGCCTGGAATAAACCGATTAGGTTTAATAATTTGAATATTTATTTAATTTTGGTTATTTATCTTGTTATACACAAGTTTCTTCTAGAAACGAGGTCTCAATGATTATGTTTGATCGTTTGAGATAACTGATTAGCTTTTTCATTGTTAGATTTTATTTTCTTCATAAATTGATTCTTGAACTGAATTGTTGTGTGAATCATTTTGATAGATATGTGCATTCTTTCTGATTTTGATCTCTTGTTCTGTTAATCCTGCATAGAAGGTGGTTAATTCTTTGGCTAATTGAGTATGCTAATGTTGGCTGATTAAACCTTAATGAGTTTATTAATTTGAGGATAAAATAAGACCCAAATTTGGCTGGCCAAGGTCAAATGTAAATAAACTGGGGTTAAAAAGACTAACCAAGGTCAAGTTCAGGGATATGGTAATTTAGGAAGGTTAGTAAGGGTATAAAAGGAATTTGAAACTATAAAATTCTAGTGAGAATCTTGTAGAACCTTCCAGCAGGGACAAATATATAATTCCAGCCTCAAACTTGAGGCACAAGTTAAGAATTGAATGACTACTTAGGCAAAAAATACATGTATAATTAAGGACTAAAAGGAAAAAAGGTCAAATCTGATGCCCTAAGAGTTTTGCTATAAATTGAATCACTTTGAGAATTAGAAGCAATCCAGAAATCTTTCTCTCTAAAAAAGCTAGAAATACTGATCCAGAAACCTTTCTCTTGAACACTAGAGCTGGAAAAATTGATCTGGAACTTTTCTCTACAATTCTAAAGCTGAAATACTGATTTTATATCTGAAATACCATTAGAATTTTTTTTTTGAATCATCCCCTGAAGATTTAACTCTCTAAACACTCTGTTGAAGCCTGAAAATACTGTTCTATTGGTTGTTGGTTGCCTAGTTGATCTACTGATCTACTCTATTACTCTTAGGCTTGGTTTTCTGCTGTATTACAGGTACCAACTCAACACTCATGTATATGAAGTTCAAAGTGCAAATATATTCTCATTGTGAAGACCTTCATTTGCTATTTGTACTCTAGTATCATCTTCCCCATCTTCCCTACTTAGTTTGAATATAGGAATCTAGTAAAATGATTATCATGTTATTTTATAGTATTAGACTGATTCGTTTTGTATAATTTTGACATTTGGACTATTTTCTCGTGTGAAATAATTGGATATTCAGCTCAATACTTGTGTGCGCTTAAGTAAGGACCCATTCCAATGATAGTCCAATTGTTTTGAATACTAATCCTGTGCATTTGAATCTACTGGATTTAGGAGACAATAATTCGAATAACAGTGTGAGGCAAATCAAAAAATGTTGTGAAGTATTTCTGTTTATTTAAATCTTAGCCTGTTTAGTGTTAAGTTATTTTCAAACTTGATTCATGTAGAATAATTCTAAGTCATGCTCAAATTTTTGAAGAGTCAGGTTCATATACCCCAACTGATGGGTATATGGATCATTTGATTCAAATCCGTTGTTAGAAACTGATACAACAGTGGTTGTTATTATTGCCTTCATGAACGAGTAGAAACTCGAGTTTAGGTACATAATTTCAGACCAAGAAATTATTAGCGATGGAATTTTCTTGTTCAAATCAGTACTGGGATCATTTGAGAAGCCCTGTAAACATCAAGGATGTTAAAACCTCAAGGGCTTTTACACTAGAAGCCCAGGCCAGCCATGAATCTTTTTTTTTGGCAATCCACTAGGCAAGCGCCTAGGGCTAGAATTCATTAAGATTGAAGAAGAAAATTAGAACAATTAGGAAAAGATAAAATATAGGGTAACACTGGTGTTGTCACCCAGATAACACACCCAGCGTAAACCTTATCCTACTAATCCTGTTGAGGCAGATAACAGCTTCACCTACTAGCAAGCATGTAAAAAGAAAGAGCTAGCAAGAACTAAGAATTGAATGACCATCACAGAGTTTATAACGTACTCTGTAATGAAATTACATATTATAAGACTTATGAGATGGTAAAATAAAATGATATAGAAACTACCATGGTTCTCTCTTTCCTCTAATATAGTGAATACTTCCATTTGTAAATTGATGTCTTCGTCACAAATTTTTTCAAAAAGACTTCAAAATTCATGTTTTTTTCAAGCGATTGGACTTTGAAGATATTGTTTGAGTGAGTTGTTCTTGTTTTGCATTTATCATTAGGGGCCTCCTTATGTTTGCATCTTCAATCACCCTACCGACCCAACTTCTATCCCTTGCACGCGACTTGTTACTTCTTTCAGTATGCATTGCTGACAAATCACCATTTCTTGAAGCTTCTGCCCGGCGTTGCTTTAAGATATCATCTTCCTCCCCTTCTTCATATATATGTCTACCTGTCAATATTGGATTTGGCATCTCTTGAAAATTTCCTTGTGTTATCAATGTTTTTTCAGTTTGTACATTACCCAAAACTGCCTTGGTTTGTTCTTGTTTTTGCGATTTGTTCCTGCTCATGTTCCCACGACCCGTACTGGAATTATCAAGACTTAAAGCGATTAGTGGATCTGTACTTAGCATCACATCCAAGAGTTTTCTTTCCTCTAAAGAGAACACTGGAGTAGTGGTTACGATCTGGTGCTGCCCCGCCTTTGAAAATGCTGCTGTGTTGCAATCAGCTAAAGGCGAGTTAGTTGAATCCCCTTGCTGTTGCTGTAATATGACTCGAATCCAACGGTTGCCTCGCTCCATCAACCAGTTTCCTCTCCTCCAAAGTAATGACTGGTTCAGTTGTTACAATCTGATTCTGCCCATTTTATGGGATCACTGTTGTGTTTCAATCAGCAGCTGCATTTTCAACTGAGTGCTGGTTTAGTTGGATATTATCTCCTGTTTCATTTTGGTTGACCTTTGGTGTTGCATAATTTGAAATACCTGCTTTTGCAGTATTTCTTGGAACAAAAACTGAGGCGTTATGGTTCAACTTGCTGTTGAGGTTTCCTGCAGATGCCGCAAATGCACGACAATTCAGATTGGTGGATGTTGCAGGTTTCCTATGAAATTTTTGTTTGATTGGAGCATCAATGTCCTCTCCTGCACTATCCTGATCATCTTCTTGATCGTCTTCATCAGATGAAAAACCAGCAACTCCGTCACACCAATCCTCATCATCATCAAACTCTCGTTGATCTTTCCACAGTTTCGAGTTAATGACCATCTCCCACATCTTATCTTGAATTATTTCTTTGTTATTTCCAATGGAGATTGATGGTTGCCCATATTCTCCCCCATGCTCATCAATTGACTCAGAAGATTGAGTAAATGTGACCAAAGATTGCTGGAACATACGGTTGGCATTGGAGAAAAAATCGAGGGAGCATTTTGATCCTTGGCCTGCAATTGCCTATTTGGATCATTAGCATGATATTTATCCAATGCCGCTGTATTCGATGAGGTATTTTGAATCTTTCCATCATCTTCATTGGCATTGCCAAGTGCAGCAAGTGAGTTTTGATTTTTTGGTACAGCTGGAACTTGTTGTGCAATCTATTGTTTTTTTGGTTATTTGAGATGCCCAATTATCCTTAGCAATATGTTGTCCAGCTTCCCTTGTGTGGTGTCTATCATGAGTAGGATTTGATCTGTCATATTCATCCCCCTCTAAAGCGACCTCGCCTTGTACTAAGTCAGCATTTGAGACACCTGCAGCAGCTATACCTATAAAAGTAGTCACACTGTGTTGTTTTTGAACCATATCAGGCTTTGCTCTTCTTAGAAGCAGTTCACTCACAGTATCCTGGTGATCATTTCCAATTAAATTTCGATCATCGGGACAGCTAGGAATTGCAACAACTGCCTCAGTATCTATTGTGCAGATGATATTCTTAATACCCTTTGCTAATGATGCTGCAAGCTCCAATTCCATAACATCACAGTGATCTTTCACCTCTTCATTTTGCCCAGTCCATTTAAAGACATCCAATGATATAAAATTTGGATCGACACTAGTTGGTACATTTTCCTCCTCTGCTACTAGCTGGTGCATACTGTACTTGTAGTTCTGTCCATTACAATTTTCAGTTATATTGGAAGGCTTGGTAGTAGCCAGAGCTGATGGTTTATTTAATTCATTACAGCCTTGTTGTCCATGAATTTTTGAAGCATGAATTAGATTTGGCAGTGTTGACTTCTCCAGTGGTTCAACTGATACAACAATTGGTTCTGTAGTAGATTTCAAAGTATAAGAAGCCTCCTAGTTTGAAACATTTCCCTGACCAAACAATGCACTGTTTTGATTGTTATTTTTCTGCATCAAGTGCTGCTGCTCGATGGCTTTATCCTGCAAAGGGGAGTCTATCAAAAACTTGTCTGTCCTTTTTGCATTTTCATCTGGTGGTACACCTGATACAGCAGTAGGTTCCAAAAATGACACAACAATATCTGAATGTTTTTTCAGATAACACATTCATAGGAGACTGCAATGGAACAGTAGTTGAAGTTTTACAAAGCAGTGCAACATGAGTATTTGGCATTGAACGAGCTTCAGTAACTGGAAAAATTGAACCAGAAATTTGTCTTGCCTTATCAATCACATGAGGTAGTACCCCTTCAATTCGACGTCCTGCAAGATTAGCATTCAAGTACTCCCTAGCATCACCTCTTAGTTTAGCCAAACTGCCCCAACCTTCAGGTTCGTCAACGTGAACTGCTTGTTCATTAAATTCCTCTGTACTCCAATGACACGATTTTACATCATGACCGTGATGATTGCAACACGTGCAGTATTTAGGTAAATTATCAAACATGATGTGCTGGTCGTATTCAACTATTTTTCGAGATTTCATATCTACTATCTTGATCTTGATTTTCTTGGGATGTTTGTCCAGTAAATTAATCAAGACTTTAACTCGAGCCGTACTAGGTCGTGTTCGATCTTGAGTAGCCTTATCTACTACAAGAGGCTTTCCCACAACAGCTGCGATGGACAATAATGACCTTTTTGTAAAGAAATTTACTGGCAGTTCAGGAAACGAAATCCAAGTGATGGCTTTTGTCGTTTCTTCACGAGGGTTAAATTCCATTGTCCACGGGAATGTCCTAATGAACAACTCATCGCCTTTTTCCATAGAATATCCAGTTGTTTTTGACAACGCATGAGCAAAATCTTCAAATAGATTGAATCTTACCATAATATGCCGATATTCTAGCTATCCAATGTTGCAATTGCCTTTGACGTCGAAATGTTTCGGCAAAATCTGACGCAGCTCCTGAAGTTCAGGCTTTCCATATGAAAATTTAATAATAACTGCTTGTTGAAGACCTTCCTCCCTGGTGAATGAATTCACTTCATCTACTGTGAATTCAACAGTAGGTATTCCCTGCTCAATCGTAACATGACAAAGTTCCTGTTTTGAAATTTTTTCGGCAGATTGTTGTCCAGCAAGTTGCGATGCATATGGTTGTTTTGGTCCGTGAGTTGTTTGATTTTCTGTATTGTTATGAAAATCCTCTCCCTCAGCCAGAGGCTGGGGAGAGGGCGTAGTATCCATGTTTGCATTTTATTTCAAACACATTCCAGCATATCCATGCTATAAAAGAGCAACATCGTTGGAAATCTTTTGTCGCTGCTACGAAAATGCTGAATTCTGTATTGTATTCTCGATGCTACAGTAACTTGACAAAGTTTTTTACAATGTGTTCTAGTTTTTAATAGAAAAACACTATCAAAACAAATCAAACTATAACCAATCTATAAACTTCACATCACAAAGGAGTAACGAGAATGTTTGCTGAATGGAAATTCGTGGCCACAGTGAACGAGATCACTAAAATCAAAATCTGTTGTGTCTGGTTTAGGATTTTGGAATAAAATCAAAGGGGGTTGTTCACCACAAGAAGGAGCTTGTTGTGTGTCCAATTTCGTGGTAATAACTAGCCGGATAATGGAATTATGCCTGATGAATAGTGACAGAATCACTATTCACCCTTCTTCCTAGAGAGAAGGAAGAGGATTTTTCGTGATTTGTTTTTTCAGAAAATGATTCAAAGCAGCACTAATAGTATTTTCAGATATTGAATAAGTATTTCATCTCTAGTATTAAAGAGAAAGGTTCCGGCTGCCAGCCATGAATCAGGCTCCATAGCTGATAATGCAACTTGTTTTGGGCCAACCCAGAGTTGGGTCCATGCACATGATAGCCATGAATGAGGCTAAGTGCAAGTACTACTTCTCCGAAAATACACAATTTATACGTCAATTAATTAGTGCATTTAAACACTCGTAAGGGTAGAAATTTAGCAAATGTTAAAATTTCTCTATAAAATAAAATGAGCCATGTTAATTCGAACAAATACATCTGTTAGCTCTTTACTCTACTAAAACCCATAGAAAATATGAAGTGCCATCTAGCCAATTTCACGGTCTTCCCAGAAATGTCAAAGACGTAGTTGCTATAGGGGTGTGTATATAATAAAATACCTTCCTAAATTCAGGTGCGCATTTATGTGACCCAAATCCTATTCTCAATGAAATTGAAATATGTCTAAATTGCGAGTGCATTTATGTGACGCAATTCGTGACGTGTTTTAATAACATTGCAAAATTTCCTTAAAAATGTTAAAATCGGTTAATAATCTAAAATTACGAGTCGACAGGTGTACCAAATCATGTTTTAGCCATTTATAATAAGTTTAAGCGACTATGCTAGAACCACAGGATCCGAGGGTGCCTAAAACCTTCTCTCGGCTCAACAAAATTCCTTACTCACGAATTTCTTGTTCGCAGACTCCAATCGGGCAGTCGAAATTTCCTCGGTTTGTTATTGTTAAATAAATCGATGACTTGGGACACCAAAAGCCAAGCCTATCCCAAGTGGCGAATCTTGAAAATTAATCCCATTTCAAATAATATCACTTTAATTGGGAAAACTCCTATACACACGTCGCCTTTCGGGGTAACCACGTGTATGCGGTAAAACGAAGGTGTGACAGCTCTGGCGACTCTACTGGGGATCGAACCCAGAATCTCTGGTTCAGGGTTCAGGAATTCGAGCTTTCAATAACTGTTATATTTGGCTTCTTCTGATTTGCTTACCTGTTCTGTGCTAAATTCCGCATGCTTTACCGCTTTGATATTATCTGATAAACTGTTACGAAAAGCCTTCACCTATCACCTCCGGGGATGTGCTTACTGGTTGAGACTCCCTATTATGTTAGTGTCTTACCCTAAATTAAGAAAGAGGCCAGACAAGTTACAAAGCTAGACGATCTCGCGGGTCCCCGGTACGTAGCCCCCTCCTCGACTCAAGCTGTCCACTCGGGTACACGGTCTAGACCATATGCCGAGGCTTTCAACCTAGTACAACAAAACTTCATGCCCGATCCCTAGTAGGAACGTTTATTTGCATCATGCATTTTGGCTTAGGGGACTCAACATAGGGGTTGGGTTAGTCTAGGACAGGTACCCTGAAATAAGAGACCATCCTGATGCATTTTTACGTGCTACTTGCGCATTTACTTGCCTTGGATTCGCATGTTGACCGGCCTAAAAGGAAAGGAAACAATTGAGAGAAATTAAGCAGTGTTTGGGTAGTTGCTTTTAAAAACCAATGCTCAAATAGCACCGAAATGCTGCCGGATTTTTCAAACAAACAAAAAAAATCAAAGCAAAAAAAAAAACAAAAAAATAACAACAACATAGCACAAAACCACATAAACAATCACCAAATTGTGGAATTTTTCAATAATGTCTGCGGGTTTTTGATAAATCATTTTAGCCGGGGTCAACCCCTTTTTGCAAAAATTATCAAGAAACGCCCGAGTTTATTTTGCTTATTTTCTTACTTCAAAATGAATCGGTTGGTGCGTTTATTGCGATAACAGTTGAATGACGCTACAGGGGACGCCGGAAGGCTGATCTTACGTAAATGGCTGCCTCGGGGTTTTTATTCAGGCCGGTAAGCAAGCACAGCCTAAGACCCTTCTAGCCGAAGTGTTGACATGCCGTATTCGCAAAGCTGGTCCCTGTTTTAAAATAAATTTCGCAAATGTCGGTTTTTATGTTTTGAGAATAGTAATCCTCCCTAATAAATATGCAGAATGAGCACAATAATCAACAAAATTCCTTTGGAGCTGCGGTTGTGGTGCGATGACCTCGGAGAAGCCGGACATAAAAAGGTCAATGCGCATATGTGGGGCCTTACTAATTTACTGAAAATGAACCCTAGGGGAGACATCATAAAAGCACTAATCACCTTCTGGGACCCCGCCCACAGTGTCTTCCACTTCTCAGATTTTGAGTTGACTCTGACTCTGGAAGAAATGACCGGATACATCGGGACCCACACAATCCCACTGAGACATCAATATTTAATAGCACTCGGGGCTCTCGATGTGCAGAAATTTTTGGATGTCTTGAAAATCAGCAGAAAAATTCACAACCCTGACCTGTCAGCTTGATTTTGCACCCCCAATTCACATCAGAGGGTTCAACAACCCTAAAAACCTCATCTGTAGCAAAGGCAATCAGATTAAATGGGAGGAGCACCGATGCTTCGCTTTTATGGTGTCCTTTTTGGGTCTTCTGGTATTCCCGTGAAAGGACGGGAACATCGATATATGGATTGCTGGGGTCGTTAGTACATTGATGACTCTGTCAAAAAGCATTCTTGCTCCGATGATCCTGTCTGATATTTTCCAAGCCCTTACACTTCGCAAAGCATTTCTTCGAAAGTTGTAACTTGCTATTACAAGTTTGGATGATTGAACATCTATGTACTAGGACTAGGTTCATGGATGGTGGGTTGCCAGTGAAAGGTTTCATAGAAGAAGTTGACATAAGGGTGAATGGGTTTAAGTTACCAGAGGGTGTCACAGAGTGGGTATCATGTCTCCGGTCTATTTATGCAAGCCAAATACAATGGACGCTCAGTTTTCTCTCCGTGGATGAAGTTGTCCATATGCCCGCAATAGAACAACATTTTCTTTTAATGGGCTTTAGAAGCATCCAGCCTTACGCCCCGCATCGGGTCTTAAGACAACTAAGAAGATGCCAAATAGTGCCAAAAGAAGAAGATCTTAGCATCCGGGTAGTCGAAATTGGGCCTGGCAGTCAGTTCCCCGAAGCCATGGTTTCAAAATCTGGAATGAATGCCAATACCTAACCGCTGACACTTGTGTGCAAGATCCTGCCAAAGGTGAAGTATCTCCAGGGTACCTTGCTTGGTATAAGAGAGAAATTGAGCATGAAAGGCCATCCAAAAGGCCTCACCTCCGAGAGTTTTTCGGTACATCACAAGAACAGTGGGATTGGTTAGAAAAAGAACATGAATATCGTGCTACCATAGGAAGGCTGGAAAAGAAAATTCAGGAATTGCAATTCGAAAACAGCCTACAAACTACTGCTAGCGAAGGAGAAAAGAAGGTACTAGTTAAAGAAAACGAAGCTCTACGAGCTCAAATTCAGAAATGAAAACAACCACAGAAAAACCTCCGAGGAGTACAAAGGATGAAAAGCTTATAGAGAACCCGCGCCGAAAAGTAACCGAGTACGGTTTTGACATGAATAAAGCAGAGCGTGAATTGTCCAGAGCTCGGAGACAATTAGCTAAAAGTTCTGAAGAAAGGGCCCGCAAATTGGAGCAGTTAAAAGAAGGGAATGACAATGAAACCACGGGGTTAAAACAGAGAGTTATCATGGCTGAGAGCAAAATGGCCAAGCAGGCTAGGGATTTCAAAACTGAAAGGGAGCACTGCTATGCGGTAAGCGGGGTGGGAGAAAGATTTACAGCATTTCCAACGGTTAAATCAAGCGGCTGAACATACTTTGGAAGCACAGGCAAAACAAATAGGCGGTCTGCTACAAGAAAAGGGGATAATCACGGAGAAGGTGCGAGCAATTGCAGACTACATTACCACTAAATGCAGTCACTGCGAAGACATGACAAAATCCATGTTTTTTCCGCTGCTATGACCTTCGTTCGGCAAGTAATGGAAGGTCTCCACTATCTCCAAGAAAGTCTAGCGCGCAGACCCACAACAAGGCCGAATGATGCCCCGCAAGCTCCAAAGGCATTAGAAGCATTGATGTACTCCTAGATTTGAGTTTTCTAAATATAAGTCTGATTGTTGTCTTTTCAAGTTTGTAAGGGCATTAAGTCCCTGTCTGGTAGATTCTTTTAGCCATTGTAATCTCGGTCTGATTCATGAAAGTCATGATACGTAGACAATCTCTGTAGGATTCGACCGTATTCTTTAAAATAAAAAAACCACAAAAAAAAGAATAAAAAGGAGAAAAAATTGAAATAAAGGCTGGGAAGACACATGCAACTGCATCATGCTCAACGTGTGATTTCCTGTTCGTCATCTATCCCGAAACTAAATACATTTTCTAGCATTACAGTTCAAGTGCTTAGAACAATGGTTAGTTTTGCGGTAAACTGGCTTCACACAGATACTTCACTCGCAAAAGGAAATACAGAAATGTCAACAGAGATGACTCAAGTCACCCTCACTATTCCAGAAGACAGTCCAATCATGGGGGTACCGACTTTTGAATCTGCAGCGACCGAAGAAAACAGGATCCTACTGCTCTGGGTCATGGAAATGTGGGACGCATGGACCAATGGAAAGGAACCTCCCAGCGCCATCCGTGGATTTCCCGAGCTATTTCCACAGTAAGGGGGTACCTCTACTATTCCCATCAGTCACCCGAGCGTTCTCCTGGGGCAGCCCACCATTTCTACCAATTTTGTTGGATCGCCCTCTGAAGCCCACCCTCCAATGTTTGCATCTGGGCCAGTTTCCAATATCTTCACAGCCCCTTAATGCGTAGCTACAACACACCCTGCAGCACCAAGGCCTGTATTTGACCCTGCAGCCTTTACCTTTTAATCCCCAAATTACCAAAATGATTCTCCACCATACCCTACATATAGCTAACCTCAGCCAACATATGAACTCACGCCTTTGCCGGACAAATCTTCCAAAGCACCCAAGCAGGATGAAATCACAAGAAGAATGAGGAGTCTGGAGCAAAGCCTGAAGAATATGCAGGGACTGAGCGGACAGAAAAGTGTAGTCTATTCAGACCTATGCATGTTTCCCTATATCCATCTTCTTTGCGGTTTAATGTGCCAAAATTTGAGAAGTACGATGGCCATGGTGACCATATCGCCCATCTGAAAAAATATTGTAGTCAGTTATGTGGAGCAGGCGGAAAGGAAAAGCTCCTGATGGCATACTTTGGGGAAAGCTTAGCAGGGATTGCTTCATAATGGTATATAGACCAAGGCATCACCCAGTGGCACATATGGGACGACCTTACCCTAGATTTTGTGAAACAATTCCAGTATAATGTCAACATCTCCCCAGACAGGAACTCCCTCGCTAACCTGAAGAAGAAACCTGCTGAGAGCTTCAGAGAGTATGCTATTAAATGGCGGGAGCAAGTATCAAGGGTGAAGCCTCCTATGGATGAAACGGAAATGGTCACCATCTTTTTACAGGCACAGGAGGTAGACTATTTTCAAAACATGATGTCTGCAATGGGCAAACCATTCGCTGAAGCCATAAAGATTGGAGAAACGGTGGAAACTAGCCTCAAAATAGGGAGGATTTTAAGCCAATCTGTCATCAGAGCCACCGCCCAAGCTATTCAAGGATGAGCGGGAGGAGTTCCCAGGAACAAGAAAAGAGAAGAGGCATCCATGTCAGCCTCTGGGGCGAGGAAACAACATAATAGACATGAATTCTCTAACAGAGCGCCTCAACATTACTATCCTCATAGAGACATGCATTACGCCCCTCAGCCCTAAGCAGCCCTAACCATTCCCCCGCCCTACACAACAATATAACAGAAATCAAGTGCCGAGGAATCAACTCCCGCCTAATCATTACAATCCCCGTCATCAGCAAAACAACTATCATCCCCGGGAACCACCCAGTGACAAAACTTCACCGCAATTGGGAAAACTTAAGCTAGTGTGTTTCCAAAGCTAGTCCATCTGGGTCTTCTCCAACCTGTACCACCAAATAGACAGAACCTTGAATCACCGTCGTACCAAAGGGGTGTGCGATATGCCTACCACTCAGGGGCAGAGGGACACGATACTGAAAATTGTTGGACCTTAAAGCGAGTGGTAGAAGATTTGATTGAACAAAAGAAAATAGTTCTCAGAGATGACAAAGTCCCAAATGTCACTGACAACCTGTTACCAGTTTACAACAATGGGCCGGTCATCGGGATGATTTGCGAGGAAAGAGTTTGATCCCGCTCTCAAGGCCATCATAGCCATTGCAAAGGCCTACAGAAAGCCAAATGTCACCCCAAAGAAGGTGGATAAAAAGAAAACAAACGAAGCCAAAAGACCTGAAGTAGAGAAGAAGGCTGAGGTTAAAGCTGAAACCACTCCCGCCAAAGAAACAATACTCTATATTCCACGGGGAAGCAAAGACAAGCAGCCCACTCTAAGCCCCCCCAAAAGATTTGAGCTGAACAGATCCCTGAACATACCAAAGAAGTATGTGGTACGTGGATCAATTAAGCCACCGGTGCTGGATGAGCCCGTGGATATTGGTTGCGTGCCACAAAAGCCCATAGCCAATCCTTCGGATGTTCTGCGTTGTTATGCACAAAGGAAAAGAAGTCCTTGGCGAAGCCCCAAATGATGTCCCACAAAGAAATACTTGAATGTGGAAGAAGTAAATACCGCTACCAAACGGCGATTCCCGCCAAAGAAGCATGTGAACGCTTAAGAAGCAGAAGCCTTTTTCCAGAAAATGAAGATGCAAGAGTATGAAGTGGTAGATCAACTTTTGATATCCCCTGAACAAATGTCTCTACTGTCACTCTTAATGAAATCTCCTGAGCATCAACAAGTGTTGGCCAAAACATTAAACAAAGCTTGTGTGCCAGCCGGAACCTCGGTAGAACAGTTGGAGAAAATGGAGGAGAGATTCTTCGCCATCAACCAAATATCGTTCAGTAAAAATGACCTACCCTAGAGGGAGGTGCTCATAACAAGGCTTTACATATCACGATCAAATGTGAAGGATATTATGTTAAGAGAGTGATGGTTGTTTGGTGTTCCGGGGTAGATATATGTCCTATATCTACCCTAAAGAGAATGGAGATCGGGACAGGGAGGATCCGTACCAACAACGTCTGTGTCCGGGCCTTCGATGGTATAAAGAGGGATACCATAGGTGAAATCGATCTGGTGCTCACCATTGGTCCAGTTGACTTCGAAGTAACCATACAGGTGTTGGACATGGACACCTCATAAAACTACCTCATGGGACGACCATGGATTCATGCAGCAGGGGTAGTTCCTTCAACTTTGCACCAGATGCTGAAATTCAAATATGAAAATCAGGAATTAGTAGTTCATGGGGAGGACGAGCAATAACTTTACCGGGACCCCTCTGTCCCTTGTTTAGAAGCCAAAGAAGGCAGTAAACACATAGTTTATCAAGCTTTCAAAGTTGTAGTAGTTGACAAACATGAAGAGGGAAAGCCGCTTCCTCAGCCTTTCCTGTCAAATGCCTCGATCATGGTAGCAAAGGAAATGACACGTCAAGGCTTCAAGCCAGGCAAGGGACTCGGAAACTCCCTACAAGGCATAACCGAACTAGTCGCCTTGCATGCAATTGAAAAATTCTTTGGACTGGGTGTTTCATCCAACCTCAGAAGATATCACTTGGGCTAATCGCAGAAAGCGCCAAGGATGGACTTTACCAAGACCCCTGCCTCACTTGTAAAAAAAAACTTTAGAAAGCAAAGTACAGTGAAGAAGAAGAAGAAGAAACTTTCGCGCAAGAAAAAATTGATGAAATCTGTGGGGCCATGAGATAGCTGCTTTATGATGTAAACATGCTCCAACTAGGGGAAGGGTCAAGCGCCACTGAAGTGCTGTATATGGGGCCAGACGCCAAACTTCAAAATCGGAAGACCACACCCTTTCCAGTCAGGCGGGAGACCCGGTAGTCTAGCCCTGCTACCCCTTCCTACAACACGAGCTATTTCGGTGTGTAGCTCATTGTTTGTTTTCCTTTTTAGCACTTTGTAAAATCCTGTTTATCTTTCAAGTTCAAAGAAATAAAAATCAATATTTTTCATTTTTCTGCTTTTCTTTGATTTTGTCTTTCTTTAAGTTTCATCTTTTCTTTCAGTCCAAATAATGCGGCTTTAAATAAAACGACATGCTCACAGACTTCTTGCCCCAACCAAAATTCGCTGCCTGCTTGTGAAATAATGAACTAGGAACCATAATACAATGAAGAAGAGACTTTTAGGGAAATCACTCGAGAATTGGAACACTTTGAGGACAAACCTAAGCCTAACTTATATGATACTGAACCGGTTAACCTGGATCATCTTGATGAAACAAAAGAAACCAAAATAAGCATTCACGTAAATACAGAGATTCATGATTCATTGGTCCAACTCCTGGTGGAGTTCAAAGACGTCTTGGCGTGGTCCTATGGTGATATGCCCGGCCTAAGTATGGATTTGGTGGTTCACAAGTTGCCCACATACCCCGTATGCCTTCCAGTACAACAAAAGCAAAGAAAATTCAAGCCTAATGACAGTGATAAATTCAAAGGGGAAATTACAAAACAGGTTGAAGCAGGGGTCATCTGGGTAGTACGGTACACCACATGGCTGGCTAATGTGGTCCCAGTGCCGAAAAAGGACGGAAAAACCCGAGTGTGTGTGGATTATAGACGAGTCCTAAGGATAATTTACCTCTGCCCAACATCCACATCCTGGTTGATAATTGCGCCAAACATGAGATTTAATCATTTGTAGACTGCTACGCGGGGTATCACCAAGTACTGAATGATGAGGAAGACGCTGAATAAACCGCCTTCACCACACCCTGGGGGACATATTGCTATAGAGTTATGCCTTTTGGATTGAAAAACGCTGGGGAAACCTACACGAGGGCTATGACCATCATCTTCCACGACATGATGCATAGAGAAATAGAGTTGTACGTGGATGACGTGATTATCAAATATAAAACTCAGGGAGACACATAAAGGATTTGAGGAAATTCTTCGAAAGGCTCCGCAAATACAATTTGAAATTAAATCCAGCAAATGCGCATTTGGAGTTCCTTCAGGCAAACTCTTGGGGTTCATCGTCAGTCGGAGAGGCATTGAACTAGATCCAACAAAGATCAAATATATTCGAGAGCTGCCCGCGCCAAGGACCGAAAAAAATGTGATGAGTCTATTGGGGAGGTTAAATTACATCAGCCAATTCATCGCCCAACTGACCTCAACATGGGAGCCTATATTCAAACTTCTGAAGAAGGACGCGACAATAAAATGGACGATCGAGTGTCAGGAAGCTTTTGACAAAATCAAACAATACTTGTCCAATCCACCGGTGTTAGTTACGCCAGAACCAGAAAGGCCACTATTTCGCTACTTGACGGTCATGAAAGGATCTTTTGGTTTTATTCTCGGGCAGCATGACGCCACGGGAAATAAAGAGTAGGCCATCTATTATCTCAGCAAAACGTTTACTGGCTACGAGGCCAAATACACATTGTTGGAGAGAACATGTTGCGCCTTGATATGGGTAGCTCAAAAGCTGAGGCATTATCTGCAAGCTCATACCACGTACCTCATAACCAGGCTAGATCCATTAAGGTACATACTTAAAAAATCGATGCCCACAGGCGACTGGCCAAGTGGCAGATCCTGCTTACCGAGTTCGACATCATCTATGTCACTCGTACGGCTTTTAAGCCCAGGCACTGGAGGATCATCTTGCAGAAAACCCCATTGATGATGAGTATCAGCCTTTAAATACTCATTTCCATGACGAAGAAGTGAACTCATTGGAAATAGCAGCTGAGGATACTCCCGTATGGAAAATTGTCTTCGACGGAGCAACAAACGCTAAAGGCGTAGACATCGAAGCAATTTTAATCTCACCCACAGGCAAGCATTACCCGGCTACAACCAGACTACGGTTTTTTTGCACTAACAATACAGCTGAATATGAGGCTTGCATTATGGGCATGGACATGGCTATCAATCAGGACGTCAAAGAGGTGCTAATCATGGGGGGCTCCGACTTAATCATTGGACAAGCTCAAGGAGAATGGGAGACAAGGGACATTAAGCTCCTTCCGTATAGACAACATGTCGAAGATCTCAGCAAATGATTCAGGACGGTACAGTTCAGATACATTTTTCATTGCCACAATGAGTTAGCAGATGCGCTTGCAACTTTTGCCACCATGCTGCCATACCCTGGGAATCCTTGTATGGATCTTCTACAAATCCAAATCAAAGAAAGATGTGGGTATGGTAATGCAACCGAAGCAGAGCCTAGCTCGCAACCTTAGTATTACGTCATCTTGAGATTCCTAAAAACACAAGAGTACCCTAAGCAAGCCACAGGAGAACAAAAGAAGACCATCCGACGGCACGCGAGCAATTTCTTCTTGAGTGGTGTCACTCTGTACAAAATGACTCTAGTTCTTAATCTGTTAAGATGTGTACATGCCGAAGAAGCAGAGAGAACTATGCACGAGGTACACGCAGGCGTAAGTGGGCCCCATATGAACGGCTATATATTGGCAAAGAAGATACTCCGAGCTGGTTATTATTGGATGACCATGGAAAATGACTGCTTCAGCTTTGTTAAAAAATGCCACCAATGCCAGGTGCATGGTGATCTGATTCATGCAACACCAAATGAGTTGCATCCTATGTCAACACCCTGACCATTTGCTGCCTTGGGAATGGATATCATTGGGCCGATCGATCCAAAAGCCTCAATTGGGCACATGTTTATACTGGTTGCCATTGATTATTTCACAAAATGGGTTGAGGCCATCACTTTCAAGTCTGTCACTAAGAAAGCGGTAGTGGATTTCATGCATTCCAACATCATTTGCCGTTGTGGGATCCCGCCTACCATCATTACTGATAATGCATCTAATCTAAACTGTCGGCTGATAGGAGAGATATGTGAACAATTCAAAATAATGCATAGAAACTCCACTCCCTACCGACATAAAGCTAATGGTGCGTTTGAAGCAGCCAACAAGAACATTAAGAAAATCTTGAGGAAAACGATCCAAAGCGCGAGGAAATGGCACGAAAAGCAGCCTTTCGCATTAATGGGATATCGTACCAAGGTACGTACATCTGTAGGAGCCACTCCTTACTTGCTAGTATATGGAACTGAGGCTGTTATACCTGCCGAGGTGGAAATCCCTTCGATCCGAGTGATTGTTGAAGCAGAAATCGAAGATAGGGAATGGGTCAAAGCCCGTGTGGAGCAACTGGCGCTAATTGATGAAAAACGAATGGCCGAAGAGTAGTTGTACCAAAAAGAATGGCCCGTGCCTACAATAAGAAAGTACGCCCTAGGAATTTTGAAGTCAGGCAACTGGTGTTGAGACGGATACTTCCGCAACATCAAGAGGCCAAAAGAAAATTCGCCCCAAATTCGAAAGGCCCATACATCATCAGGAAGATATTTCCTAGAGGAGCATTGTACTTGGGCGAAGTAGAAGGAGATGAACCCGAGGCAGCGGTAAACACCAACACAGTAAAAAGGTATTGTGTCTAGAGTCCCCTGCGGCAATCACCGCGGTGGATTTATCCCCGTCCTTTTGTAACTCAAAAAATTTCAAAATAAAAAGAAAAGAGAAAGAAAATTCAAAATATTTTTTTTAAAAAAATCAAAGAAAAGAAATAGAAAATTCAAAAAAGAAAAAAGAAAAAAAAAGAAGAATACAAAACAAAATTAGTTTACGAAAAACGCCCTGAACAACGTCTGAATTGAATCTGAAAGGTGTTACAAAACCCTGGGGAAGATAATACCGTTCGTGGGGATTCAACACCGATCAAATTTATGAGAGAAATAAAATGATAAAGTCTTGTTGGTAAAAACCCTCGGGCATCATAGGGAGATGGTGAGTAGAGAAAAAAAATAAAAAGAGAGAGTCCGTTTAGAGAAAACTTGCAAAGAGCGCTATCGGGTGACAGGAGAAGAGAAATGAGAGAGGCCGTTTGGCGAAAACTCGTAAAGGGCACCATCGGCCAAAAAAAGGAAATATTACCAAGGTCCAGAAAAGTTTCTTTGGTGTTCCGAAATTGGAAATCATAAAGCAGAAATGGATTTGGGCCGGATATCCAGTCCAAGAAGCATGTCGTCGCCATTTAAAGCCGGCTCATATTCCCAGATAAGTTCTCTTTTTCCTTCAAAGTGCATACCTCTTTATATTCATATTTCACTCCTTTTAACTCTAACATCCTCACCATCCCTTAAAGAAAGGTGGAAGTGTTGACGTCGCGATTTTTCTACTGCAAGAACTAGGGAAATGACGACATCGCCAAGTGCGCTTGGCCAATCCTGGTCGATCATGACAGTCAATGTCCCAAAATGAAGAAGTAAAGGAAAAATAAATTCAAAGTCAAAGAGCATGAAATTAAAACAAAATCCAGGGGTTTTAAAGTAGGGTGTCAATGCTTATCAAATGTCCCAAAAGCAAATGCAAAAGCGGGACAAAACTTATAACCTAAGGCCCGATGAGCAAAACCTAATCCGAAATGAGGACTCTCTAGCCAACTAAGCAAGGACGGAAAGCCGAGGGTTCGATCTTAAATACAAAAGAAGCCGAAATCAAGCGTCACAAGGCCACAAAACCAATCACTGTTCAAACTAACAATTTGTTTTTGTTTCGAAATCAAAATAGATGCAGATGCAACTTAGAAAAACAGAAGGAACATGGAGGCGGAAACAACCAAAGGATAGGCACAAGGGTCGAAGGTGCTGATGCGTCATTGACCAAAGGGAAGTTTTCTTTCCATTCTTCTGCAAACTCATAAATGAGCACGATAGCACGAGATCACAACCCCTAGTTCCCCTGTATAGCTTGTGGATTTTCTAGGCATTACCTAAGGATCACATTCCGCTCCCTTCAGCATAAATCAAGGAGATTTCCCGCCATATCCCCAGCTTAACGTGACGACTCTCACCCTACACTTCCCACTCCCCAGCATGGTTTAGGAGCTAACATCCCCCACCCACAGCATAACCTAAGAGTTGTTCCTTTCCCCATCTATCCCCAACATAGTCAAAAAGACCTCCGAGGTCCTCCGCTGCCCTGCATATCTCCCGGCATAGCCTGCGGATTCCCCTGACATAACTCATGACCTCATTTTCATCCCGGCATAGCCCATGGATTTCGCTAGCATAACCTAGGATTTTTCATTCATCCCGGCATAACCCGTGGATGTTCCCTTTCATCCCCAGCAGGTACCCTTCATTGTCATCCCGGCATAACACGTGGATTCCCCTAGAATAACCTAAAATTTTTCATTCATCCCGGCATAACCCGCGGATCCCATTGACATTACTCAGGATCTCTCGTTACCCCGGCATAACCCGTGGATTCCCCTGGCATAACCTAGAATTTTTTATTCATCTTGGCATAACCCGCGGATTCCCCTAACATAACTCAGGATCTCATTGTCATCTCGGCATAACCCGTGGATTCCCCTAGCATAACCTAGGATCTTCATTCCATCCTGGCATAACTCGCGAATTCCCCTGACATAACTCAGGATCTCTCTTCATCCAGGCATAACCCGTGGATTTCCCTAGCATAACCTAGAATTTTTCATTCATCCCGCCATAACCCGTGGATTTTCCCTTTCATCCCAACAGGGACCCTTCATTGTCATCCCGATATAACTCGTGGATTCCCCTAGCATAACCTAGGATTTTTCATTCATCCCGACATAACTCGCGGATTCCCCTAACATAATTCAGAATCTACTTTTATCCCGGCATAACCCGTGGATCCCCTAGCATAACCTAGGATTTTTCATTCATCCTGGCATAACCCGTGGATTCCTTTGACATAACTCAGGATCTCTCTTCATCCCGGCATAACCCGTGGATTTCCCTAGCATAACCTAGGATTTTTCATTCATCCCGGCATAACCCGTGGATGTTCCCTTTCATCCCCAGCAGGGACCCTTCATTGTCATCCCGGCATAACCCGTGGATTCCCCTAGCATAACCTAGGATTTTCCAGTCATCCCAGCATAACCCGGGGGTTCCCCTGACATAACTCAGGATCTCCTTTTATCCCGGCATAACCCGTGGATCCCCTAGCATAACATATGATTTTTCATTCATCCTGGTATAAGTCGTGGATTCCCCTAACAAAACTCAGGATTCCTTTCATCCCCAGTAGGGACTCCTCATTTTCATCCCGACATAACCCGCAGATTTGTTCATTCCTTTCCCACAGAGACTTTTCCATTCTTATCCCGGCATAACCCGAGGATTCTCATCATATTCCCCAGCAGGAACCACTTCTCCTCTCCAGCATAACCTTGTGATCTTTCCAAGGGATACACAATTCCGTTCCTTTTGTTCTAAAAACAAGTAGCATAGACATGAGTTATAAATAACTCACGAAACTTTCCAGTGAAAACTGGGGTAGAAAATTTCATTCGTTCGTCTGTTTTGCTGTCTAAGCAGGTATTACCTTAAGACACAAGATTTGGCACGATTGAAAGCATGAGTATCAATTCATATTAGAAGAAAAGAGACAAAAGGAGAACTCAAAATAATGAGGCGAACAAAGACGCGGACTGCTCAAAATTAATGGAAGTCACAAGAGTCAGCATATCCTGTTTTGGTCTCAAGTTTAAAGATCGAGTTAGCAGCTGAAATTAACAAGCATCAAGATTCGGATCGGAGTCTGCTGTAAAAGACAGCCGAGACTCAAGATCAAGCTTCAAGAGAATCATAGATAGGAATCTTGTAACTTGTAGTTAATAGGTTTAGCTAGCTAGCTTAGTTTTGATTTTATTTTTGTGTAATAAGGAGCTTAGTGAGCAGAAACAGCAGCAACAGTAGCCAATCACATTCTCTCGGTAGTCCCAGCTACCAAAACTTCCAGAACTACACTGACCTGATTCCCCTATTGCCGAGGATATGTAGGCAACCTTTGAAGCAAGATTCGGTTAGAAAGTTTTCAAAATGCTTCACATGGAGTATTCAATCAGACGAAATCGCTCATATTTGCTCACTTGTCCTTGCACGAAAACTGTGAGCATATGATTTTTGACCGGTCGAAGCAAACTCCTACAGGACTCTTAAAGTTTAGGATTTTCCCTTTTAAATTATTAGGATTTTAATTTTTGGACTTTAAATGCATCTGCATGTTCGTTACTACTGTTAAGGATTAATTAGGATTTAATTGTTACATAAAATTGTTTTATACATTAAAATACAAAAATATATATGTGCCAACATTTGAAATTAGGATTTGTTTTAATTTTATCTTTGATTTGTGGTTTTAAATAAATTCAATAATTAATTTTAAGTAAAAGAAAAGATAAAAATAAATAACAAAAATAAAAATACACATATATAAAAAACTGGACACTCAAGCTGGCCATAATTGGGCCAGACCTGAGTGGCCCAATTTTCTTCCTTCTCTGAGTCCACACCTAGTCCAAACGACCAGCCAACCCAGTCCACACCTATATTCACCCAAACGACACCATTTAACCCTCCCATCATTACAACCATTGGTTCCACATGATCAAACGGCTACAGAAGCCCTTCCATTTATGTATACATATGTCCAAACACATTCATTATACACACGACCAAACTCATCATCCTCGTATACTAGCTGTCTCAGCCCCTCCATTGACCACCTCATCTCCGCCTTTGACCACCACCCGACCACCCCACTGCCGCCGCCGGAAATCGCCTTACGGCGGTGGCCGGCAACCAAATGGCCCAAAAATTACATCCCTTAACCGGCATAACCTCCTCTACCTCGTCCCATGACAGGCTCCCTTCGAACACAACCCCTCCGCCTCGAATATCCAATTAAAGGTCGTTGGAAACCCTACCTCCGGCGACCCCCATCCCAAAACCTTCCAAAATTACACCACTGAGACACCTTTATTCCCCATTCCAACCATGCACCTCACCACCCTCAAATCCCCATGGAACTCCTCGAATCTTCATCCGAAGCTAAACCTTAAATCCCAAACCTGCCGACAAAGCTTCAAAACTCTCCTGGACAGTCCCTGAACCCTAGTGACACTAGCCAGGCCACCCTTGAGCCCCAAAAACCTTCAACCATTAAGCAAATTCAAATTTGAGACCTATTTGAGGTATAAAAATCTTTGGGACTCCCTTGAGCCATTTAAATTGGTGGTACACTACCTTGGAAGGTTTCAGAACCCTTTTGGAAGGACAAAGGTCAAACTGAATCAATTCAAATGCAAACAAAAACGAAAAGCTAATTTTCTGCTTCTCTTCCACTTTTCTTTAGCTGTGAATGCTGTTTTCTGTTAAATAACTGATTAGTAATTGCATGTTTGATAAATTGAGTTTATTTTAGGAGATTTTCTTTTAATTATTTGTCTGGTGATCTACAAGTTATTCAGTGTTCATATGCGTGGTTTGAAAGTCTTCAGCCGGGAATAAAACGATTAGGTTTAATAATTTGAATGTTTATTTAATTTTGGTTATTTATCTGGTTATACACAAGTTTCTTCTAGAAATGAGGTCTCAATGATTATGTTTGATCGTTTGAGATAATTGATTAGCTTCAACAATTGCATGTTGAATAATTTGAATGTCCATGTTCTGCAGTATTGTTATTTTTAGGGCTCAATTAACATTTAACCTTTGACTCTATGATCTGATATTGGTTTAAGTTGATTTGGGGGTTTGGGATTCTTAATTGTTCATTGTTAGATTTTATTTTCTTCATAAATAGATTCTTGAACTGAACTGTTGTGTGAATCATTTTGATAGATATGTGCATTCTTTCTGATTATTTGATCTCTTGTTCTATTAATCCTGCATAGAAGGTGGTTAATTCTTTGGCTAATTGATTCTGCTGATGTTGGCCGATTAAACCTTCATGAGTTTATTAATTTTAGGATAAAATGAGACCCAAATTTGGCTGGCCAAGGTCAAATGTAAATAAACTGGGGTTAAAAAGACTAACCAAGATCAAGTTCAGGGATATGGTAATTTAGGAAGGTTAGTAAGGGTATAAAAGGAATTTGAAACTATAAAAATCTGGTGAGAATCCTGTAGAACCTTCCAGCAGGGACTAATATATAATTCCAGCCTCAAACTTGAGGCACAAGTTAAGAATTGAAGGACTACTTAGGCAAATATACAAGTTGAATTAAGGACTAAAAAGAAAACAGGTAAAATCTGATGTCCTAAGAGTTTTGCTATAAATTGAATCATTTTGGGCATTAGAAGCGATCCAGAAATCTTTCTCTATAAAAAAGCTAGAAATACTGATCCAGAAACCTTTCTCCTGAACACTAGAGCTGGAAAAATTGATCTGGACACTTTTCTCTACAATTCTAAAGTTGAAATACTGATTTTATATGTGAAATATCATTAGAATTGCTTTTCTTGAATCATTCCCTGAAGATTTAACTCTCTAAACACTCTATTGAAGTCAAGAAATACTGTTCCATTGGCAGTTGGTTGCTTGGCTGATCTACTCTGTTACTCATAGACTTTGTTTTCTGTTGTGTTACAGGTACCAACTCAACACTCATGTATGTGAAGTTCAAAGTGAAAATATATTCTAACTGTGAAGACCTTCATTTGCTATTTGTACTCTAGTATCATCTCCCCCATCTTCCCTACTTAGTTTGAATATAGGAATACTAGTAAAATGATTATCATGTAATAGTATAGTATTAGACTGATTCATTTTGTATAATTTGGACATTTGGACTCTTTTCTTGTGTGTAATAATTGGATATTCAGCTCAATACTTGTGTGCGCTTAAGTAAGGACCCATTCCAATGATAGTCCAGTTGTTTTGAATATTGATCCTGTGCATTTGAAACTACGGTATTTAGGAGACAATAATTCGAATAACTATGTGAGACAAATCAAAAAATGTTGTGAAGTATTTCTATTTATTTAAATCTTAGCCTGTTTAGTATTAAGTTATTTTTAGACTTTATTCATGTTAGTTCAAATTCGTGCTCAAATTTTTGAAGAGTCAGGTTCTTATACCTTGACTGATGGGTATATGGATCATTTGATTCAAATCTGTGTTAGAAACGGATACAACGATGGTTGTTATTATTGCCTTCATGAATGAGTACAAACTCGAGTTTAGGTACATATTTTCAGACCAAACAATTATAAGCGATGGAATTTTCTTGTTCAAATCAGTACTGGGCTCATTTGAGAAGCCCAGTAGACATCAAGGATGTTAAAACATCAAGGACTTTTACACTAGAAGCCTAGGCCAGCCATGAATCAGGCTCCATAGCTGATAATGCAGCTTGTTTTGGGCCAGCCCAGAGTTGGGTCCATACACAAGACAGTCATGAATGAGGCTAAGTGCAAGTACTACTTCTCCAAAAATACACAATTTATACGTCAATTAATTAGTGCATTTAGACACTCGTAAGGGCAGAAATTTAGCAAATGTTAAAGTATCTCTATAAAATAAAATGAGCCATGTTAATTCGAACAAATACATATGTTAGGTCTTTACTTTACTAACACCCATAGAAAATAGGAAGTGCCGTCTAGCCAATTTCACGGTCTTCCTACAAATATCAAAGACGTAGTTGCTATAGGCACGCGCATATATTAAAATAACTTCCTAAATTTGGGTGCGCATTTATGTGACCCAAAACCTATTCTCAATGAAATTGAAATATGTCTAATTTGCGGGTGCATTTATGTGATGCAACTCGTGTCGTGTTTTAATAATATTGAAAAAATTCCTTAAAAAAATGTTAAAAGCGATAATAATTTGAAATTACGAGTCGACAGGTGTAGAAAATAATGTTTTATACATTTATGATAACCACGGAATCCGAGGGTGCCTAACACCTTCCCTTATGTCAACAAAATTCCCTACTCACGAACTTCTGGTTCGCAGACTCCAATCGGGCTGTCAAAATTTCCTCGATTTGGTATTCTTAAATAAATCGGTGACTTTGGACACCAAAAGCCAAGCATATCCCAAGTGGCGACTCTTGAAAATTAATCTCATTTCGAATAATGTCACGTTAATTGGAAAAACTCCTATACCCGTGTCGCATTTCGGGTTAACCACGTATAAGCGGTAAAAAGGAGGTGTGACAACTCCTGTATAACTTTGATTTTTGATGGGTCTAGCTCAATGCCTCGGTGACTGACTATAAACCCTAACAACTTTCCCGAGGGGACCCCGAACGTACATTTTGCTGGGTGGAGTTTGATGTCATACCTGCGGAGCCTCTGGAAGAATTTCCTCAGGTCTTTGGCATGATCAGACTGCTTCCTAGACTTGATTATTACATCATCCACATAAACCTCAATTTACTTATGTATCATATCATGGAAAATGGTTGTCAAAGCCCTCATGTATGTGGCTCCAGCGTTTTTCAAACCTAAAGGCATGACATTATAACAGTACGTCCCCCACGGTGTGATGAATGCCATTTCTCCGAATCTTCTTCGTACATTAAAATCTGGTGATACCCAGCGTAACAATCCATGAATGACCCGATTTCATGCTTCGTGCAATTTTCAATTAATATGTGGATGTTCGGCAAGGAAAAGTTTTCCTTTGGACTTGCTTTGTTGAGGTCGTAATAATGGACACACGCCCTGGTTTTTTCGTCTTTTTTCGGCATAGGCACAACATTAGCTAACTGGGTGGAATATCGTGTGACGCGAATGACTTTTGCCTCAAACTGCTTGGTCACTTCTTCTTTGATTTTCATGCTCACATCACCTTTGAATTTCCTCGACTTTTGCTTAACAGGCGGGCAAGATGGGTCAGTAGGTAATTTGTGGACTGCCAAATCGGTTCTCAGTTCGGGCATGTCATCGTAAGACCATGCAAAGACATATTTGTACTCCAGCAATGCTTTGATTATTTCTTCCCTATGTTGTGGCTCCAGATGGACACTTGTTTTTGTTTCTCGGATATTATCCGGACTTCCTAGATTGATTGCCTCTGTATCATTCAGGTTTGGTTTGGGTTTCTCTTCGAATTATGTCATCTCTTTACTAACCTCATCTCATGGCCCTTCCTCGTCATACGCTAGTTCATCCTCGTGTTCTATTTCCTAAATTATTATTTCTAGACTAGGCTTGTTTTGAAGATTAGTCCGATGAGTCCATATGCATGTCAGATCACTGGAACCAGCATAAAAATAACTGTACAAAAGAGAAAAGAAAGAAAAGTAAAGAGAAACGGAGACTATCAGCATTGTTGAAAGGGAAATTACATTTCATTAGTATCAAAGATAACAGAGTTTGCTCATCCAAATAGATGAAAATAATAATAGAGTTGACGCTAATACAAACTAGACTGAAAGGAAAATCAAAGCCGACTACCACGACTCCCTCCAAGTGGGAAGAGGAGTGGCTTCCTAGTTATTGATTTTTGCACGTGCTCCCACAAACTGCACGTCTACCCCGCCCGATCTTTCTCCCGCCTCGACTATATTTACCTCATTGAACAACCTTTGTAACCCTTTATCAAGATCTCTGTCTGCGTCGATTAGCAGGCTGAAAGTCTTGGGTCTCGGGCCATTACTGGATTTCACAAATGATTTGGACAACCTTGGGATTGGCTTTGGGAGAACCCAGGCTTTCTGTCTCTATTTCCTGGCACGCCTTATATCTACGGCTGTGGGCTTGAACCCTAAGCCAAAAGTGCCTCGATTCCTGGGAAGGGACACTGGTTGCGCAATGCCTTGCAGAGAATCTCCCAACCCTTTGCTGGGTATAAAACCATTTCTCAACATTTCTGAGGCTACCATGACGGATGCGGTTGTTGTCTTTGGGTTGCAACGACCTCACCTTCTGGTATCTTCTTTATTGACACCACATCAAATACCTGGTAAACCCATGGCCCTTTGCTGTCCTCGGATTCAATGAAAGGCACGATTGTGTCACCTGGGGTACACTTATTATCTTCTCCATGCACGACAATCTCTGGCCTGTCCTATTCAAATTTTACCATCTGATGCAGTGTAGATGGCACTGCTTTGGCTGCATGAATCCAGGGCCTGCCCAATAAGAGATTATAGTACTGATACCTCCAGCACTTGGAATTCCATAATGAAGTCGACGGGTCCTATAGTTAATTTCTAGCACTTTATCCACTATGGTGTCTTTACCTCCCCCATGGAAACCTCAAACGACGATGTTATTCTTGCGGACCCTTTCATTTTCCACCTCCAACTTGGTCAATGTGGATAGTGGACAAATGTTTGCACTGGACTCGTTGTCGATCAAAACTCGGGTGACCACAACATCTTCACACTTCACAGTCAGATAAAGACCAGTTGTACTCAGTACCCTCCATAGGTAATTCATCATCAGAGAATGTGACCCGGTTTACCTCGAATATCTTGTTTGCAATACTTTCCAAATGGTTCACCATTATCTTATCCGAGACATGAGCTTCATTCAAAATCTTCATCAACGCAGGTGGTGCTCATCTAAGTGGATTAGTAAGGATAACAAAGAGATTTGGGCTGGTGTCTTCCTCAACTGCTCTATGATGGAGTAGTCCTTCATTTTCATTTTCTTCAAGAATTCTTCCGCCTCTTCTTCTGATACGACTTTCTTCACTGGTTCACGGTTATCTTTATAGATTCTTCCATTTCTCAACTCTGCTGGGGAAAAGTACCTTTCTCACAGAGTTAAGCCTCATGCCTTGCACACTTCATCTCTAACTTCTTTCCCTTTGTTCATCACTACTGCTTGTTCATATCTCCAAGGAATTGCTTTGTTGTTGATGATTGGTTGCTGGATTACTGGTTTCACAATAATTGGCTCTATGTGGACGCCCTCCAAAACCACGAAGAGTTCTCTAGCTGCCCCATGTACTGTTAGGACGGGGCTGACCCTAATGGGATGGTGCTCAAGGCCCCGAACCAGGTTCCCAACTTCACTGTCGCTACTTCCTCCTTCTTCTTTTTCCTGAAAGCTCCCCCAGCTCCACCCTAGATGGCTTGAGTAGTTGCCTTAATTGCTGAATAGCTCATGATTTTATTGGATTTGGGGCCTTCCTTACTTCCCATCTTGACCACTTCGTTGAAAGACTTCCCTACCGCTGATACCAAATGCCCAAAATAGGTAGGTTCCAAAGCTTTTAGAAAATAATCAACCATCTCACTCTACTTCATGGGAGGATCAACTCTGGCTGCTTGTTCCCTCCACCGGAAACTGTATACCCTGATACTCTCATTGTGTTTCTTCTCCAGCTTTGTCAGGATAGACGATTCGGGACAATCGCAAGATTTTATTGAAAGTGGCATGCGAATGCTTGCGCTAAATCATCCCAGGTATACCACCGATTGGGGTCCTGTCGAGTATACCACTCCAATGCCATTCCGTTCAAACTCTGGCTAAAGTACGCCATCAGCAATTCATCTTTCCCCCCTACTCCCCTCATTTTATTGCAAAATCCTGTCAAATAGGTGACTGGATCACCGTGACAATTATATAAGTCAAATTAGGCATTTTTAAACCTGGAGGCAATTGTACATCGAGGAATAAGCAAAGATCCTTGAATGCCACACTCACCTGGACACCTAATCCCTGAATGTCCCTAAATTATTGTTCCAGACTCCAAAACTTTCTAAGCATTTCTTCTTGCTCGAAATGTTTGATCGGCTTTTCAGCTCCCATTGGGTTATTAGGACAAGGAGCATAGGAGTAAGGCTCCTAGGCTTTGTAGGCAGGTTCCAGTGGATAGTATTGAGGGTCATAAGCTTGAAGCAGTGGTTCGACGGACGACCTATGTAGTGTAGGAGGCGGAGGTTCCACATATATAAGAGCGATTGGCGGGGTAAGGTGAAGAGTGACTTTGGGTAGTGGGGCTGGTGGCTGAGAGGTAGCACCCTAATGCTGTGAGTACATAGGAAAACTTGGAGGCGGATCAGTGACGGACTGGTCAGGTGCTTGGGCTAGTGGCGGGAGAAAGGTTGGGTTGGTAGGATAGGCCGGGGGCGGCTCTCCTCTTACCCATGCCTGGTACATCTCGACCATTTGGTGTTTAAGCTTATGCATTTCCTCCTTCATATCATTAATGTAAAATTCCTATGCCTCCTTTGAGGGGTCAATAATGCAGACATCAACTTCTTGGTTGGCAATGATTTGTTTGCTTTTCGATCGCGTGTTGTAGGAGTGAGTTCCCATAATTCCGTGAGTACTAGTCACCTGTGTAATTTGGTAGTGGAAATCACAATACCAAATACTCGTTAGTGGTTAGGTTCTTAACACATAAGTGGCCACATACTGGGTGTGTATGCACATAAACGACAATTAGTCCCAACATGCATTGGTTGCTTGCATCATCTCGTCTTTTATTTGCAAAGCTTCCTTTTGTTTTAGGCTTATTTTCTCCCTCTCCCCCATTTATTCAATTTTCTATGTTATTCAATTGTGGTCGAATCCTATGTAGATTGCCTACGTATCATTTCCCCGCATGAATCAAACCGAGCGTAGTTCTTGCAAATAAAAGCGGAGCATAACATATTTTCGGAAAATTTCTATTACAACAAACTTTAATTACAAAGACTCGAAGGTTGATAGATTAAAAAAATGCTGATAAACGAACTACAGCTCGAATGACAACCAACTATGCATAAAGAAAATACAGAATCGGTTAAACTAATAGACTTTAAAAACTAATAAACTAATAGTGCAATCTTTAGGAGTACATTAATCCCTCAAGTTCTCCTGGGCCTCGCGGGGCATCGTTTGGCCTTGCCACTGGCTTATGTGCTAAACTCCTTTGGAGGTGGTGGAGGTCTTCCATCACTTGTCGGACAAAGTCATGGAGGTGGCAAAGAACATGGATTTTGTCATATCCTCGGAATGGTTGCACCTTGTGGTGATGTAGTCTGCGATTGACCGTACTATTTCCCTAATAACACCCTTTTCTTGCAACAAACGCCCAATTTTCTCAGCCCTTGCCTCTAAAGTTTGCTCGGCTACCTGGTTCAGTTCCTGGAATTGCCTCAAATCCATCTCCAACCTTGCTATTGTTGCGTAATAATGTTCTCCTTCGACCTTGAGGTCCCCAACTTGCTTGATAACTTGTGCTTTAACCCAGCAACCTTGTCATTATGCTTTTCGTTCAATTGTTCAATGATGCAGCCTCGTTCCTATGCATTTTTAGCTAATTGTCTTCGAACCCTAGACACCTCACCTTCGGCCTTAGTTAGGTCCAACCCATATTCCGTTACCTTTCGCCTCAAATTGTCTATTAGTTTTTCATCCTTCGTGATCCTGGCAGGATTTTCTTTGACTGTTTTCATCTTCTGGATTTGGGCTCGCAGCGCCTCATTTTCATTGGTTAATCTTTACTTTTTTCCCTCATCTGCTGCGGCTTGCAAACCTTTTTTAAATTGTAGTTTTTGGACTTTCTTTTCTAATCTTCCTATGATGGCTCTGTACTCATTTTCCTTGGCTAGCCAATACCATTGTTCCTATGATATTTCAACATATTCTTGGAGATGTGGTCATTTAGATGGCCTTCCGGGCTCCGTCTCTTTTCTATACCATGCAGTGTATCCCGGTGCAAACTCACCTTTAGATATGTCGCGTACCCGAGTATCTACTGTCAAGTATTGATATTCACTCCAGATTTGGCGCCCGATGGCTTCAGGGAATTGACCATTGGGGCTAATCTCAACCGCATAGTGACTAATGTCCTCGTCCCGGGGAATCATTTGGTATCTACCCAATTGCCTTAACACTCGGTATAGCGCATAGGGTTGAATACTTTGGAGACCCATCAGAAGGAAATGAGGCCCGGTGGCTGGCATGTACACAATTTCATCCACTGGGAGCCACCCGAATATCCACTCTATTTGATTTGCAGTGAAAGCCCGGAGACGCGACACCCATTCTGTAACACCCTCAGGTAGCATAAACCCATCATCCCTGTTGTAGAATTCTTCTACGCAGCTCTTTGTTGGTGATCCATAATTCACGAACCGAGGCTGGTGGCATAAATGCTCAATCATCCATATCTGTAACAATAGGTTACATCCCTCAAAAAAGTCTCCTCCTTCTTTACATATGGTGAGAGCACGGAATATTTCAGACAAGATCATAGGAGCCAGGGTGCTCTTGGCCTGAGCCATTAAAGTGCTGAAAACCCCTGCTATTCGTATGTTGATATTTCTGTCCTTCCATGGAAACACCATAAGGCCCAGGAAAAATACCATGAATGCAAAACATCGATGCTCCTCCCACTTGAGTTGGTTACCTTTTCTGCAAATATAATTGTCGGGGTTATTCAATCCTCCTATAGGCCCGTACCTCTGATATATGAACTGCGGGGTGCAGAAGCCAGCTGCTATGTCTGGACTATGAACCTTCCTACTGATTTTTAAGGAGTCCAGGAACTTGTGCACGACGAGGGCTCTTGGTACAATTAGGTAATGGTGTCTTAAAGGAATTGTTGGGATCCAATGTATCCAGTCATTTCTTCAAACGCTGGTATGAGTTCAAAATCCGAAAAATAGAAGAAATTGTGAGCCGAGTCCCAGAATGTGATCAATGCCTTTAGGATATCTCCTCTCGGGCTAACTTTTAGTAGCCCCACAAGTCCTCCAAAATTCCTGTTGACCCTGTTTTGTCCTACTTCCCCCAGGTCATTCCACCACAGGTGCAGCTCCCAGGGAATTTTGTTCATGAACGTTATCATGCTCATTCAGCACATTTACTAAGGTGAATTAGCATCTCAAAATTTGACTACTTGACTCCACAAGATATTAAAAATGTCCTCTTCCTTTTTATGAAATATATTTTCTAAATCAGAGACTGTCTTTGCAAATACGGCGTTTCAGCACTTCCGAAAGAAGGTTCTAAGGTTGTGCTCGCTAGCCGACCTAAATAAGACCCAGAGGTAGCCATTTGTGCGGAATCAGCCTTCAAGCGTCCCTTGCGGTAATGTTCGGCTATTTCTGGCAGTAACGACGTCTCCAGATTTATTTCGGAGAACATAATGAATAAAATGGAACATACTTTTGCAAAAAAGAGGTTGAACCCGATGGGGGTTGCGTACGTATTTCGCTCCCGACGAGAATCAAACTGGCGTAGTTCGGGCAAAATAAATTATCAAAATCAAAACTTTAAATAACCTCATTTTTTCCCTTTTTTTTTTCTCTTTTTCAAAAATAATAAAATAAAATCCAGCAGCATTTCGGCTCTATTTGAGCATTGGTTTTTTCAAGATAGATGGCTAATCCTAAATAATCCTGACACTACTATTTTCTCTATTTTTTCCATTATTCGCAAGCCGGTCAACGTGCAAATCCCAAGCAGTTAAATGCACATACAATCATGCATCAGGATGTGCTTTTCGTTTCGGGTTACCTATCCTAGACAGACCCAAACCCTGTGTTGAGTCCCCTAAGTCAAATGCATGATGAAAATAAGCGTTCTTGCTAGGGATCCGACATAAGGTATAGGGTCTACACCGTGTACTCGAGCGGACGACTCGAGTCGGGGGAGGGGGGGAGGCTACGTACCGGGAACCAAAAGGCCATCCGGCTTAGTAACCTGTCCAGCATCTTTCTTATTTCAGGGTATGACACTAACAGAACAGGGAGTCTCAACTAGTAAGCACATCCCCGGAGGTGAGAAGAGAAAGGTCTCGTAGCAGTTTATATATACAGTTCAGATAATATCAAAGCGGTAAAAACATCATTTTGCACATTAAGCCAACATGTAAAATCAGATAATAAACAAAGCCAAATACAACAATTATTCTAAGCTCGAGTTCTTGAACCCTGAACAAGAGATTCTGGGTTTCCTCCCCAGAAGAGTCGCCAGAGCAGTCACACCTCCTTTTTGGCTATCCACAACTTGACGAAGAGCGTAGATAAGGGAGCTTTTTCCAATTTAAGGACAATCGAAACGTGATTCAATCATTAAAGAGAATTTCAGAGTCGCCACTTGGGAGATTTATGGTGTCCCAAGTCACCTGTTAGAATCCCGAATTGAGGAATGAATGATTCTGTTTAACAGTCCGCAAACTAGAAATCCGAGTAAGGATTTTTGTTAAGCTGGAGAAGCTATTACGCATTCCCAGGTTTCGTGGTTCTAGCACGGTCGCTCAACTGTTATATTTGGCTTAAATTATCTGATTTCATACAATCATGAACCTATGTGCATTTTTTATCTTTCCTCTACTTTTATTATTATCTTTTTAAGAAATTACAACGCCGTTAAAACATGCCTCGAACCATGTCACATAAAGGAACCCGCGGATTTTGACACATTCCAACTCTGTTGGGATTTGGATTTAGGTCACATAAATGTGCACCCGCATTAAAGACAGGTGAATTATTAAAGACGCTTCCTATGGCAACTAGCGCGTTATTATCTTCGTGAGAGGCCGTGAATATTCGCTAAACGACTCCTCTCAAATTCTAAGTATGTTAAATTCTATATTTTACAGGGGATGACCCAAAGGAATATTTGATGTTAAAACTATTTGGTCCTAAAAATTAATTATGAGGGTTTATTGTCAATGCCACATTCGAATGGCTTGGGTTCATTTATCAGTTGGGCCTCAATGGAGCCCAACTTGACAGCCCTAACCTTGGGTCCAATAGCGACCCTTTTTACATTCGAGAGGGGTCATTATTCATGAATATACTTTGGGCCATGGCATAAATCCAAGTTGAATTGCATGGATATATTAAACTATTGAAGTTGGTGGGCCAAGTGGGCCTATCGGCCCAAACAGGCTTGGCTTGCACAAATACTTATTACATGCTCGCTCATATCACGCAAGTGATGAAACCAAAATCATCTGCACAACCATCTATCAAGTAAGACTTTAACTTACACTTAGGAAACCTTTGATGCAATTATACTACTAGCAAATATCATATATGGATCTTTACAGCCCAAAGAATTCTTCAAATCCCTTAGGAAACCCAGAAGCAAATTGCAACTACCAATAATAATCACTAATCTAACAGTTCGAACAGTCCTAGATTGGTTTACTTTTAGAGAACTTAATCAAATAAAAGGATCTACTCAAAATATAAGTAACAACAAATTTAACAAAATGTAGCTGACTTCATTTTCAATTATCAACAGGACTTCTACATTTGCTTCAGGCTCAGTAAATGTACCTGGAAAGTGTAAATAGGAAATGAAGGTGAGATCAGCAACAATAGAGGACAAAGCAACAATTCACAGCCATAGCAAAGCCATCTAAAACCAGCGGAATATCAATACACGATACAATCATTGGAACAAATACTCCAATTGTACCAACAAAACCTCAAGACCCAATCTAATAGCAATTCCTAATCTTCTATCTGAACAGGAAGCTCGTAGAAATAAACAAATGGAACAGTAATAATTTGATCAGATGTATGTGTATATTTTCTAAAATTTTCCCAGACCCTACCATCAATGAAGAAGTGGTTGTCTTTATAGGCATGACCATAGGGAAACTTCAGATTTCTTTTTTTCCTTTAAGTCCTTGATTTTATGACTTTCAAGACAAGTCACAGCTAAAGTTTTGCAAACAGACACCTACTAGAAGCTTCTTGTTTGTTATACAAGATTCTCCAATCCTTAGATGCTTAAATTACCCCCCTAGCACCCTTTTACCCTGACCTCCCTGGGCCAACTGGCTTAGCTAATTTGGTCATAAACCTAGAATTAACTCGACAAATGGGCTTGCTGTTGCCAATCAGGCCCAAACTCTTTACAAAGACTCAAACAACAATCACAAAACTTGATGTCCCAAAAAAAGTACAACATTGATTTTAAGACCCATTACAATATGATTCTCAAATCAAATATGTGGAGTTCAAACAATGTGAACCTTAAGGTTACAGGGTTTATCACTGATCCGAACTAAACACATAAATAAAAGATAATAAATAAAGAAATGGAAATCCTAAGTCAGTATTAATCATTATACCAACATGACTCAATTGGATCAAGATAATCAAGCATGCAGAAAACCTGTTAGTAATTAAACGAACACAACCAGCATTTCTAATATCATTTAGACTGATCCTACAAACGGGGACTCGATTACATACTGTAGCAACTAGGAAATAATTAAAAAGTTCCAGACCAAAGCCAATTAACTTAAAACACACAAAGAGTAAGATCTATACAATTGATTCAAGAAAATGAACGGAGTTTTAATTTGAGACTTGACGTCTGAATCAAAGAAAAGAAGATGAGGAGAAGAACGACAGAAAATGAAACAGGATAGAGAAGGCTTACTTAATTGAAAATGCCTTGAGACAGAATCCGGTCACAACTTGAGATAGAAACCCGACAATCCGTTCAAAATTTGACCTTAGGGACCCTATATTTGAGAGATGTGTAGTCCTGGGTGGTTTTGAAGGAGACTAACGACATTTAGACATGAGGGAGGCGAATGGGGTTATGAGGTGTTTATAGGGTGGTGTCTGACGGTATTGGGTGGCAGCCATTGCCGTGTATAGCGGAGCTGCCATCTTCAGGCGAATATTTGGTGAGTTGTGGCTATGTTCGAGGGTAAACACTGGCAAGGTTAGGGTGAGGGTTGGCGAGGAGATTTTTTGGTGTTGATTTGGGAGTTGTTTGCCACCCGCCGTAGTAGACGGTGAAGCTGCCGTATTTTGATTGGATATTCGAGCATATCTGCGGTGATTCAGGGATGATCTTCATGGGGTTGGGAAGAGGAGATTAGATCTGTTCTATGGTGTAAATTTGAGAGGCTATGGGGTGACGCTGGCGGCGGCGGCGATTTCTGGCCGGCGGTGGACGGTGGGGTTAGGGTTGCTCATAGGCGGCGTTTCAATGACACAAAACTGTACGAGGATGAGGGGGTTTGGTCGTTGAGATTACTACACGCATTTGGACATTTTTATTTGGTTTGACGGGGGAGTTTTAGGGTCGCTGGATGAGTTGCAATGAAGGGCTGAGATTAAAGGGTAGCTAAACGACGTCGTTTGGAACCCCTGGGGCTGGACCGGATTGGTGGACGGGTGTTTGGGTATTTGGGTTTGGGTTTTAATTCTTTGGGCTTGGTGTTTGTTACAACTAGCCCCTAGTGTGCATATATATAACTTGAATTTTCCGGTGCTCTTTTAATCTTTTTCCCTATTATTTGAATTCCTAAAAACAAAATCTTATTAATTTATAAAATTTAATTAACCAACGATTATTATCAAATAGAAAGATTAACAAAATTACTTAAAATCAAACTTAGATACACATTAAGCCATTTTTTGAATTTTGTTTTCCAATTGCTAATTACAACAACAACAACTACCCAGTAAAATCCTACAAGTGGGGTCTGGGGAGGATAATGTGTACGCAGACCATACCCGTGCCCCAGTAGGGCAGAGAGGCTGTTTTCGATATACCGTCAACTCAGAACTACTCCTAAATGCACAGAAATGCCAACAATTCACACAATTCCATGAAAAATCAAAATTGCAAATAAACAAACAGAATTATTTTGTTCTGAATTTATGTGACTAATTCGTATAGGGAAAAAATCACATGCTCACAAGGAATAGATCAGATTTAAAGTTACAGACCTCCTTTCTGCTCAAGGCAATGGTACTTTGTTTACCAGCTCAAACAGCAGCTGGTATACAGGAAGTAGTGCTTTCTTATCAATCTAGTCCCATTTCTGATTAGAATTATCTTTCACCACTACATTTCTAAAGTTGTACAGACAAACATCTCGTACAATCAATACTGCAACTGAAGGAACTTGCAAGGTTTCTCATAGCAATTGCACGTCAAAGACAATGTCAACCCCATTGACCAAAGCACAAACATGGTCAGTATCGACTGGAAAAAGACTGGTGAAGAAACTCTATACCTCCTCTTCATACACTTTAGGGGCATCAATGTAGAACAAATGCATCCATTGTTGAAACTCCACCATTTCCAAAATTTGGCACATTCGGGCCATTTCCGAAATTATTGGGTCAAACGTACGACCCATTAAAACTTTTTGATGCCTTAGGCGCTTAGAGCCAAGGCTTACCTCACTTCTTGCTTTCTTTACATATCTAGGTTCCTTAACAATAGTTTCAGACTTGCATTTCCTAAGCTTTTCTCCACTCACTTTCCGTTTCCCTTTGGACTTGACGAGTACATCCTCATTACTCATTACCTCCGTCATCTTGGACATAGATGTTGATCCTTTCTCTATTGACACAGGCTTAGCCCTTTATAAGGACCGCCTAACAAGGGAATTGGGTTCCTCGGGAGTTCCTTATTCCACCTCAACTACAAGAATAACTTCATCACTTATAGGTACCATAATTCACCAACTTTATTCTTTTCTTCTTACTACTTTTCTTGCTCTTTTGGGGTGCAGAATTGTAGGACACATTGACTTGAAGCCTGGTAGTGGGTCCCTTGATTTCAGACTCAGGGGTGGAGACAACCCATTTCTTAATTATGAATGTATCAAGGGCCACGTTGTCCAGGGCTCTTCGTTACTAGATTTCATTTTTGGTGCTTGAATTTCCAGGGCCACAACATCGAATGCAGGAACAACACTTTCCTGGGGATGAGAGTCCTGACCTGGGTCCTTCGGAGAGGGATCGAGTTCCTCATGTGAAGCCCCAGTAGTGTGCTACTGCATCCCCTTCAAATGCCATAATGGGTCCTTCTTCGCCCACGCTTTGTGACTCATGTTTTTGGGAAATAACTTTATGTAATACCCCATCAGTGAATACTGTAGACACAGTCTTTTCTTCTTCAACTAGTTCTTCCATAACCATGGAATCGACGACAATAATGGAGGATCCTTTTGTGAACTTACTATTTTGCCCTTGTTCTCCACTTAGAGTTTGATTGGTGTGGGAAACAGATGACGGAGAAAATGAAACAGTAGTTTCAAGGATTATGAATTAGGAAAAGTTTGAGAAACTAAGTAGGGTGTGACTGTAGCAGTAGGAATGATAGAGGGTGACAAAGACTCAGTGAAGGCGAGAGGTTCCATAGATGGGTCAGAGGTAGTTACAGTTGAGGCAGAGAGATCAGAAGTTTTCTCAATGATATGAAGAGATGGTGTGATAATCCTTTCCTTTTAGGTGAATCTAGAATAGGTCTTATGGTCAAGAAGGCAGAAGAGAGGGGTTTTTAAAGGAGAGGATAATTATGAAGGGAGAAGAATATGCATCGGTTCTGAAATGGCGGTTGGGCATGGAAAATTGTGATGTTTCAAAGGGAGATGGAATATTTTGAATTGAAGGGACGTGATAGCCGGATTTGAAAAGTTGATGACATGGCAATTTAATTTTGTACCTTTTTAAGATGTGTATTATAGGATGCACATAACTAGTAACCTTGAGTACAAGAACTTGGTTCTTGAAGAACATTTTCTTCAAATCCCCCCTTTTAACTTTGAAAAGAATTAATCCTCTTTTATCAGTCATGCACTGCATCTAATGCTTGTATGCGCATCATGCGTGTTTACTTGCAGCATTATTGAAGTGAGTTAGACATGGCCAGAAAACACTTTGAACCAATTATTTCTTAAGAATATGAGCCAACCAAAAAGGAACCAAATTCTTAATTTGGTCTCAACAGTCTCATCTTTACTATGTTTCTTTCATAATGTTCTCTACCAAGTGCCATGGTAAAAATTTCTGCAATTTGATTTTGTGTTGTAGAAATTCATGCATATGTACCCGTTCTCCACACATATTTCTTAGAAAATGATGTCTTACATCAATATGTTTGGTCCTTTTATGTTGGACTGGATTATATGCCATGTTGAGTGCACTGGTGTTATCACATAGAAGGGGCACACTTTCAGGGTGAACCCAAAAATCCTCCACTTGCTGCTTAATCCATAGAAGTTGAGCGCAGTAGGATACTGCAGCTACATATACAGCTTCAGCTGTTGACAAAGCTACTGAATTTTGTTTCCTTGTTCCTTAAGAGAAAAGACATGATCCTAAGAAGTGAGCCATTTCAGTAGTGCTTTTTCTGTCCATAAGATCACCTACATTGTATGCATCAACACACCAAATTAGATTAAAATATTCACCTGATGGATAGTACAACACCAGGTCCTGTGTTCCTTTGAGATATCTTAGTATCCTTTTAGTAGCCTTTAAGCGAGATTCTTTAGGATTTAATTGAAACCTTCCACACAGCCCCACACTAAAGACAATGTCAGGTCGACTGTCCATGAGATAGAGGAGAGACCCAATAATGTCTCTATACATAGTTTGATTTACAGGAGGCCCGATTTCATCCATGTCCAGTTGAGTTGCAATTGCAATGGGAGTATATATCACCTTTGATGCTTCCATGTCATACCTCTTCAAGAGTTCTCTGATGTATTTTTGCTGACTAATGGAAGTACCCTGTGAGGAATATATTACTTGAAGGACCAGGAAGAAGTTTAATTCCCCCATCATGCTCATTTCAAATTCACTTGCCATACGTTTGCAAATTCTTCGCATAGAGAATCACTTGTTGCTCCGTAAATGATATCATCAACATATACTTGAACAATGAGCAGGTTCCTTCCATGTTTCTTTAAGAAAAGAGTATTGCCAATTTTCCCTCTCTAAAAACCATTTTCTAATATAAATTTTGACAATCTTTCATCCCAAGCTCGAGGAGTCTGCTTTAGCCCGCATAAAGCATTGTCCAGTTTGAACAGATATTCAGGGTGCTCATGACATTCAAACCCTGAGGTTTGCTCACATAGAATTCTTCCTTAAGGAGTATTCAAAAATGCACTTTTGATATCCAATTGGAACAAGGTGAATTCCATATGAGATGCAAAAACGATTAGAATTCTGATAACTTCCATGCGAGCCACTGGAGCAAACGTTTCATCATAATCAATCCCTTTCTTCTGATTGTAACCTTGGACCACTAGCCTGACCTTGTTCTTTGTGGTAATTCCATTTTCATCGAGCTTGTTTCTAAATATCCACATGGTTCTTATGAAATTCTATTTGGGGAAATAGGTACCATGTGGCATACACTATTTCTCTCATACTGATGCAGCTTGTCTTGCATGGCTGTATTCCAATCTGCATCTTTCAAGGCTTCCTTGATATATTTAGGTTCTATTTAAGAGAGAAAGGATGAGAAGGCATGTCAATTTCTGGCTCCTGACCTAGTTTGAACTTCAAAATCTAGATGAGTGAATATGTTATCTATAGGGTCGAGATTAGATGTCTCCGGTTGGATGTCTGAGGTTCATCTGAGAGGGGGAAGGTATGGTTAGGTGATTTTATTCTATCCTTCTCTCAGGTGCCAGTGGAGTTCCCTGAACTGCATCAATCACTCTTTCATCAGCTTCAGTAGTTGTAATTGAAGTGCTTGGTTCTGTTGATGATGACCCAGCATTGTTTTCATTTTGCTCCTTCACTTGACTCATCATATCTGCTTTTCCGTTTGCCATGTTAATGACTTTACCAGGAACACGTAAAGGGTTCTCTATCTTGATCTTCCTCATCACTCCTCTCAATTGATGGATGAGACCATCAAAAATAATATCGACGCTCTCTTCAACACATTGAGTCTGCTTGTTATATATCTTGTGATCTGATCTAATGCATACAACTCTAAATTCTATCTTCACCTGGATTTTCATCACAAATGACACGAATACTTCAACAGTTTCATCTTTTGTTTTGAGAAACAGAGTCCATGCGAATCTTTTGTAGTCATCCACGATTACAAAAATATATCTCTTTCCTCCTCTACTTTGCACCCTCATCGGTCCACACAGATCCATATGCAGGAACTCAAGAAGCTTTGAGGTTCTCACATCTCTTTTTGATTTAAATGAGGACTTTACATATTTTCCTCTAGCACATGGATCATAGACCTTTTGACTTTTGAATTATGACATAGGAAGACTATGGACCAGGTCTTTCTGAATTAGTTTGATCAGAAGGGAAAAGGTTGCATGGCCAAGTCTTCTGTGTCATAGTTCAGCATCATCGTCAACCGCCCTCAAACAACTCAGATCACCACTCTGTAAAGATTCGAAATCAGCAACTTAGATGTTCTTGTATCTTTTGGCCACCAGAACTATTTCACCAGTCACAAGGTTAGTGCCTGTACACATTTTGGACAAGAATTCCACCTTGTTTCCTTTATCAAAAATTTGAGAGACACTTAGGAGACTGTATTTAAGTCTATTGACATAGTAAACATTTTCAATATAGTGAGCGAGTTACTTCCCAACTTTTCCAACTCCAAGAATGTACCCTTTTTGCCATTGCTAAAGGATACACTCCCTCCTTGCATGGCTTTTAGTGAAAGAAAGACTGTGGGTTTCCTGGCCATGTATTTTGAACATCCACTATCCATGAACTCTTATTGACCGCTTCATTTCACTATTCCCTGAAGAATAGATTTAGGAGTTAGTTTTAGGAACCCAAACAAGTTTGGGTCCCTTCTAGTAAGCAAGAGGATGGATAAGAACTCTCTTAGTCCAAGCAGGTAATGTGCGTTTTCTGTGAGTGGAACTTTGTCCCTCTTTTTTTTGTCATGGGTTTAGCAGCCACTTTATCTTTTTGTAATGATTGATTCTTGGCCTAGACACCTTCCTTGAAGTGCCCAGTGTTCGCACGTTGGGCACGAGGCTAGTTATCAGAGGTAGTGACACTCTTATTATGAGGATTGTGATAAGTTTTTTCCTTTGGGAACCCTGCTCCCCGCCTTTTTTCACTGTCATTAGTGAGAAAGGTAGTGGTAGCTTCTGAGGACCAGGTCCACTTTAGAGACCTTTCAAGATCGGTCATTACTATTTCTAGATTGGCTTGGAGGAGCTCGTTTTTCTCAATTTCAACACACATTCTACATCTCAAAGCTTTCACCTCATCTTCCAGCCTAAAATATTCCTCACTAACTATCTACTTTCCTCTTTCAGAGCTTTCAGGTTTTAACTTAGGCAATGACTTTACTATTTTTTCCCTTTTGTCTGCAGTTTTTGCCAATAGATCAATCTTTTCTTTTCTAAGAGTTTCAATGGTTTTCTTTTGATCAGTAACTGCAGCCACTAAGTCTTCTCTAGTATGTTCAGATTCTTCTAGTTCTAAGAACAAGGAATCCTATCCTCCGCAAGACTACAAAAGGCATCAACTAAACACATAAACATTTTTAGAGAATAGGATTTTTGATTTTTCTGAACATCCCTGAAGTTTGCCTCTCCATTGCTACTATCTTCATCATTATCTGGTTGAGCCATCAAAGCAAGCATTAAGTCATATCCAATCTCCTCGCCTTCAACTGCCATCATGGAACTATCATTAGTATTAGGTTGAACTTGTTTTACTTGTGTATTTCCCTCATATGCTATTTGCAAAGCCTCCCATATTTCCTTGGCAATGTCGCAGGTAGAGATTATGTCGTACTCTTCAGGTCCAAAACCATAAAGTAGAATTTTCCTGGAACGAAAATTCTTCTCCACCGCTTTTTTATCTGATTCAGTGTATTCTTTGCTGATGTTATTAATTGATAATGGAAATTCATCTAGTTCCTTGATTAGAACAAATGGACCATCGCAAATGACATCCCACAGCTAACAATCCTCAGCCATGATGAAATCGTGCATTCTAGCTTTCTACCACCAATAGTATTTTCCATCAAACTTGGGCGGGTGGTATGTGGATTGATCTTCTTCAAAATTTAGTAGAGCCACCATGAAGATCCTTCAAAGGTGTTAGCCTGATAGGAGAAGCTGCTCTGATACTAATTGATAGTTTGTATGGATCTACCAAATCGTAGAGTACCTGATCCTCTACAAGATACTATTGAGAGCACTGATTAAAGTAGTAAGTAAATGAGGTAGAGGATTTTTTACGTGGAAAAATCCCGCACAAAGGGGTCAAAAATAACCACGACCTACACCTGTAGGCTTTTAACTTCACTAACTTGGAATCTTACCTATTACGAGTCACTTTACAATATTTGCTATGGCAAAGGATTCACTCAACTAACTTTTGGTACCTTTACCACAGCCACTTTGTGACTATCCTAGTTAGAAAAGCTTTTTCAAACTTGTGATGCTATCACCACAAGCCACTTTGTAACTCTATGACTACAAAGACTTTTCCTTATGACTGAATCTAGTCACAACATAAACTCAACGAGTTGACAGATTTACAAGAGGATTCCTAATCAGTATGCTTCTAAGTAAGTGATTTTGGAGATATATTAATTACGATAACAAGGTTACAACTCCACTAGGTAAACAAAAATCAATCTTTTAGGAACTGACCCGTAGTGGCATTCCACCTTGTTATTCAAGCTTGTTTGGATGATTTTTTTTTTTTTGCAAGAGGCTTGAATGAGAAGCAGAAAACTTCCAGTGATGTTTTTGTATATTGCTCATTTGATACAACTTGATCACATCACTTGAAATGATGTGAGTACATTGTTTGGTTAGAGAATAAGTAGGCTGAGAGTGTGGTGCAGTGCGGCAGAAACACTACTGTAAGTCACTTTATTTCCAACTGTGTCCAAATGACTTTGTACTGTTATAATAAAACTGCAAGAGAATTAGGTCCTTGTTTGGTTCCTAGTTCCTGAAGCTGTAGCACTTCATCTTTATTTGGAATCCATTAAAGTTTTCAGCAATCCAAGTAGGTCAAGTTACCTATCTGATTCTTAACAGTAATTTTGTTAGATCATAAAAATATCAGACAAGAGTATTTAAGATCTATCACACATACTCTTCCAAATCATTAGTAAGTCATTTCTAACTCATTTCTTTCAACCTAATCCCTCTTTTTACATGATTTCATTTCAAAATCAAAGGTCTTCCATAGGAAATTGGGTGATTTTGGGAGAACTTAGGATTTTCAAATTTTCGGGATTTGGACCTCGATTTAAGGTCCGATTTCAAAACAAATTATATAGTTGAGTTCATGAGGTAATAGGTGATCAGATTTTGGTTTGAACTTCGGGTTTTGACCTAGTGAACCAGGGTTGATTTTTGAATTTTTGGGAAAATTATTGGAAAACCTATTTTCATGCGTTAGAATTAAATCATTTAGAATTTATCGATATCCCTAAGTAAATTGTGGTTAGATACAAGGGGGTTGGTGGTGGAATCAAGAGGTAAAGTGGTAGTTGAGGCTTGATTGTGTTCGTGGAATTGAGATAATTGTTTGGTCTATGTTGGAGACTATACGTCCATCAGATTGTATGGCGAACCGGGTGCTGTATGTGTTTCCTCTGAAAGTACTAATGAACCAAACTATGTAGGAATCTAGTCCTATGTCAGTTTGATACAGTGCTAAGTTTGTGTGAGTGCACCAAATATCATAGTACCTGGTCCTTTATTAGGTTCTATTGTAAATTCTAGTAACGCTGAATGTAAATAAGGCATGGATTTTTACATGAAAAGATCCCACACAAGAGGATAAAAAAACTACGACCTACACCTGCAGGCTTTTAACTTCACTAGCTTGCAATCTCCCTATTACAAGCCACTTTCTTTGCAATAGAGTCACTAACTTGTGATGTTTCCAATACAAGCCACTTTGTCACACTACGGTCACAAAAGGGCTAGAAATGTAACACAATCACGGGGAGCAATGTAAAGCCGTAAATGCTCGGGGAGTCAGCCAACCAACTCAGGCAACTCATTATCAACATGGAAATTTGAACACAACAAAACACGACAGCGAGGAGGCTGCTACCAACAAGAATGCCGCAAGCCAACCACCACTTTTCAAACTAACAAGTTTTCTTTGATTGACACAGGGGCAGAAAATTCTAGAAGAGCCTAAAGGAGTCCATCCACAGGGAAAAGCAAGCACATGGAATGTTGATCAAAACCACAGGGCCCATCTAGAAGTGGTACTCAATTTAAATTCAAAAAGGACATAGTCCGTTATAAACACATTTCCTAGTAAGAGTCGCAGAAACAATCAGAAATTAGAACTGGTATTTAGGTTGGAACGCGCATGACCCTCTTGGAGAATGGGACTTATCTCAAGGTTAGAAGTAATCACAGATGACAAATGGCACAGAAATGACTTGAACGTCAAGGAAGAATTCAGTTTGAGTTGAGACCCTCCTGAAAAATGGGACTTAGCTTAGAACACAAACAATTGGTTGGCATGGTCAAACCCAAATACTTCCCCAACCAGAGTCGATAAGATGCATCAGGACCCTCCTGAAAAATTGGACTTAGGTTAGATACTTCCCCTAACAAGAGCCGATAAGAATCATCAAACCCTTCTGAAAAATGGGACTTAGAGCCAAAATCTCCCCATCTGGAGTCAACAAGAGTCGATAAGAGTCGTCAGGACCCTCCTAAAAAATGCGACTTAGATTAGATATTTCCCTAACAAGAGTCAATAAGAATCATCAGGATCCTCCTAAAAAACGGGACTTAGAGCATATATAGAGTCAACAAGAGTCATCAAGACCCTCCTGAAAAACGGTACTTAGAGCAGATAATCCCCCAGCTAGGGTCAATAAGAGTCAAGAAAAGTCATCAAAACCCTCTTAAAAATGGGATTTAGAGGGAAAATTTTAAATTTCCCCAGTTGAGTCAGCACGAGTCATCAGGAACCTCCTAAAAAATGGGACTTAGATTAGATACTTCCCGAGCAAGAGTCAACAAGAGTTATCAGCACCCTCCTGGATAGTGGGATGTAGCCCTAAATACTATCCCCCAGCTGTCTCCTTTTGTCATTAAATTAAGAGTTGTCAGGACCCGCCTGATTAATGGGAAGTAGTTTTAATCATTAGTCACCAGCAGATCCCCAGGAGATATAACTCATAGTAGTACATTGTGGAAAATAATACCTTTTCACAAACACAGCATAGTCTTGAAATTGTCAGCAGTCGATAGTTGCCAGGACCGCTTTTTTTAATCAGGCGCCCACCTGTAGAACAAGGAAATGGTTTTCAAATTTTAAGTTTTAGTAATCAGGCGCCCACCTGTAGAACAAGGGAATACTTTGCAAAATTCAAAGATTTGTAATCAGGCGCCTACCTGTAGAACAAGGGAATATTTTTTTCAAATTTTAAGTTTTAGTAACCAGGTGCCCACCTCTAGAACAAGGGAATATTTTTTCAAATTTAAAGTTTTAGTAATCAGGCGCCCACCTGTAGAACAAGGGAATATTTTTTTCAAATTTAAGTTTTAGTAATCAGGAGCCCACCTGAAGAACAAAGGAATATTTTTTTCAAATTTTAAGTTTTAGTAATCAGGCGCCCACCTGTAGAACAAGAGAATATTTTTTCAAATTATAAGTTTTAGTAATGAGGCGCCCACCTATAGAACAAGGGAATATTTTTCAAAATTTCAAGTTTTGTAATCAGGCGCCCACCTGTAGAACAACGGAATAGTTTTCAAATTTTAAGTTTTAGTAATATGGCGCCCACCTGTAGAACAAGGGAATACTTTTCAAAATTCAAAGTTTAATAGTTAGGCGCCCACCTGTAAAGCAAGGGTATATTTTCCAAATTTTCAAGTTTTGTAATCATGCGTCCACCTGTAGAACAAAGGAATTTTTTTTAAAATTTTAAGTTTTAGTAATCAGGGGCGAAGAAGGGAATATTTTTTCAAATTATAAGTTTTAGTAATCAGGCGCCCACCTGTAGAACAAGGGAATATTTTTCAAAATTTTAAGTTTTGTAATCAGGCACCCACCTGCAGAATAAGGGAATAGTTTTTTTCAAATTTTAAGTTTTAGTAATCAGGTGCCCACCTGTAGAGCAAGGGAATATTTTTCAAATTTTAAGTTTTAGTAATCAGGCGCCTACCGTTAGAATAAGGGAATATTTTTCAATATTTCAAGTTTTGGTAATCAGGCGTCCACCTGTAGAACAAGGGAATACTTTTCAAAAATCCAAAGTTTGGTAATCATACGTTCACCTGTAGAACAAGGGAATACTTTTCAAAATTCAATTTTTGGTAATCAGGAGCCCACCTATAGAACAAGGGAATATTTTTCAAAAAATGCAAGTCTTGGTAATCAGGCACCCACCTGGTAAACAAGGGAATATTTTTTAGAAGTCAAGTATTGATGATCAGGCGCCCACCGGTAGAATAAGGGAATATCTTTCAAATTCAAGTACAAGTAATCAGGCGTCCACCTGTAGAACGAGGGAATGCTTTCAACGTAATAAATCTCAACACCGGCAATTCAGCGTCAAACATAGAAGAAGAGAAACAAGAAGCCAACAAGGCAACAAGGAGTTTGTAAGGAGAAATACCGGACAACAAGGCAACAAGAAGTTACACATGAATGAATACCAGACAACAAGGCAACAAGAAGTTCCACATGAAGGAATACCAGACAACAAGGCAACAAAAAGTTCCACTGAAGGAAATACCAGTAACAAAGCAATAAGGAGTCCACAGCAAGAAATACAAAACAACGAGAGCAACAAGGATTCAGAGCAAGCCAGAAGATATATATAGGTTTCCTTCAAATCCATAGTCCGTAGCTTAGTCTAGCTTCTTTGTTTTCACTATGGTGTAATAAGGGGGTATAACAGTAGAAGCAACAACAACAGTAAAATCACAGCCTCGGTAGTCCCAGCTACCAAACACTCCTAAACTACACTTACCTGATTCCTCTTCAGTCGAGGACATGTAGGCAACCTCTGAAGCAAGGTGCGGTCAAATTTTTCAAAAATGCTTCTCACGGAACAGGCAAAAATAGCTCATGTTCGCTCACTTATCTTTGCACGAAAGCTCTTCGTGCTTCTGCGCAAAGAGGGGCAGCTGTGAGCATGTGATTTTTGTCCTATACGAATTACTCCCATAAATTCAAAACAAAATAATCTCGTTTGTTTATTTGCTATTTTTATTTTTTGTGGCATTATTCTATTAATGGTTTGCATATTGTGGATTATTAAATAACGAAAATACAGAAATACATGAGGCATGTGCACTTAGGAGTAATTTTGCATCTTAAAAATTAATTAGTAATTGGAAAAGGAAATTCAAAGAAATGGTTTAATGCGCATATAAGATTAATTTTAGGTAATTTTGTTCTTCCTTTTGATCTATTATATGGAAATAATTATTGTATGGTTAATTAGGGTTTTAAAGATTAATTAGGAATTTTTTAGGTTTTAAAATAATTTTGAAAATGAAATAGAGAAAGAGAAAGATTAAAGAAATATGAAAATACAATTCCATTACATATACTCTTTGAGGCCAATTATAATTAAAACCAGCCCAAAGAATTAAAACCCACGCGCAAAATACCCAGTGCAGCCCCAGGGGTGCCAAACGTCGTCGTTTAGTTCCCCTTTCATCTCAGCCCTTCATTGCAAATCATTCAACGGCCTTAACACTTCCCCTAAAACTAAATAAAAATGTCCAAACGCGTGTAATAATACTAGTGACCAAACCCCCTCATCCTCGTACAGTCAGTGTAACGCCGCCAATGAGCAACCCTAACCCCACCGTCCGCCGCCGGCGGCGTAACCCCAATGCCTCCCAAATTTACACCATGGAAGCACCTCACCCTCCTCTTTCCAATCCCATGAATATCATTCCTCGAATCACCGCCGATTTGCTCAAATATTCTCTCAAAATACAGCGGCGGCCAGTAGCAAACCACTCCCAAATCAACACCAATAAATCTCCTCACCACCCTCACCCTAACCTTGTCAGTGGTTACCCTCAAATATAACCACAATTCGCCAAATATTCTCTTAAAGATGGCAGCTCTGCCATGCACGGCGGTGGCTGCCATCCAGTACCTTCAAACGCCACCTTGTCAACACCTTATAACCCCTTTTGCCTCCCTCATATCCAATATGTCACTGGTCTCCTTCGAAACCACCTAGGACTATACATTTCCTGAATCTAGGGTTCCTGAGGTAAAATCTCGAACGGATATTTGGGGGTTCTATCTCGAGTTGTCACTGAATTCCATCTCAAGGCATTCTCAATTAGGTAAACCTTTCCTATCTTGTTTCATTTTCTTGTCATTCTCTTCCTCGTCTTCTTTTCTTTTGATTCAGACGCCAAGTCTCAAAATTAAAATTCTATTCATCTTGTTGAATGAATTGCATAAGTCTTACTCTTTGTGTGCTTGTTTAAAGTTAATTAGCTTAGGTCCAGAACTGTTTATTTATTGCTTATTTTAATTGTGACAAGTATGTAATCAAGTCCCCGTTTGTAGGATTAGTCTAAATGACATTGGATAGGCTGGTTGTGTTCGTTTAATTTTTAGCAGGTTTTTTTGCATGCTTGTTGCTCTTGATCCAATTGTTTCATGCTAGTATAATGGTTACTACTGACTTAGGATTGCCATTTATTTATTTTATAGGTTTTATTTATGTTTTTAGTTCGGATAAGTGATAAACCCTGTAACCTTATGGTTCAGATTGTTTAAACACTACATATTTGATTTGAGCATCGTGTTGTAATGGGTCTTAAATTAATGTTGTGAAGGGGTAGTTTGTTTGGGACGTCAAGTTTTGTGTTTATTGTGATTGTTGCATGAGTTTTTGTAAAGAGTTTGGGCCTGATTGGAAACATCAGACCCATTTATGGAGTTAATTCGGGGTTTATGACCCAATTAGTTGAGCCAGTTATCCGGGGGAGGTCAGGGTAAAAATAGGGTACTGGGGTAATTTAGGCATCTAAGGATTGGAGAATCTTGGATAACAAACAAGAAGCTTCTAGTAGGGGTCTATTAGCAAAAATTTAGCTGTGACTTGACTAGCAAGTCATAAAATCAAGGACTTAAAGGAAAAAAAAATCTGAAGTTTCCCTATGGCCTTGCCGATAAAGGTAACCATTTCTTCAATGATGAGGAGGCTGGATCACAAAAAACTAAGCATACATATAACCAGCCCCAAAAATGACACTGTTTCATTGAAGGATCCCTAAGAATTTTATGTAGAATCTATTCCATAGCCATTTTAAACAGTCGAATAGTTAGAATGGGTTGAAATCTGGGTGATATACAAGCTTTGGGTATATTTTGGTTGAGAAATGGATTTTGAACTTTGAAATGACAATGTATACACTCGAAATTGTTTAGAGTGTTTTTCTGCGACTATTACTGGGTCGATTTTGCTACTGAACATTACTCTAGTTGCTGCTCTTCTGCTTGATTCCTCATTTCTCTGCATCCTCTTCTATTTCCAGGTATATTCCAGTCTATGAGCGTCTTTGAGCATGTATATTGAAGTTGTAAATTGAGGAACGAATGCGCACGTTGTAGCTTCTGTTGGTTGCTTCATTTTGTTTTTTTTTTATATATAATCATTGATGTTTTATTCATTAGATGTTTGAAATAAACCGTATTTGGTTATACGATGTTGGCCATGTAGCAATTTGTTCTTTTCATTTGACTTCGCTAGTTGAATAGCACAGCAGTGTTTAGATTTGGGCTATGCATGAACTACTTTGAGTTGCTTTGCCCTGTTGAACTTAGTGTTTCACAACTGAGACTCAACCTTTTGTGTTACTGTAGCTGAGTAGGATTTGTGAATTCATGTTGCATATGTTGAGTACATTTTAAGAAAGCTATTATGTAAGGTAATGTAATAAAACCTATATTAGTAGTAAACTTACTCTACAATCTGGGTTGTATTCGTTTTTTGAATAAGGGAATTGGCTACGGTTTCATTCATAGCTTAGCTGTTGTGTGGCCCAATTGTGAAGGCGCCAACCATAACCAGGTGACTGGATTGGGCCTCACTTAGGAGCCCAATCATTCTCATGTGCATAAGCCTTCTTGTGAGGATTATCTCACCTATACCCATGAATTTGGGCCAGCGTTTTAATTCCAAGTGAAAGGGGCCACATGAGTCTAAGGCAGACTCAGTCCCAAATCTCAATAAATCTTCGCTAGTCAATTTTGATTGCCTTACTTAGACGGCCAGTGCTTCATAAGAAAATGGGAAATTGTTTTGATTATCAGTCCCGTATTATTTCAGCCCTGGAACTGTATTTGTTTCAATAGTCAAAATGCGTAAACGAATTGAGGTGTTCCGTATTTGACAACAAGTATTTCATGGCCCTTCAAAGAACCTAGATTAAACCTTATTTCTTTCTTTGGAATTGGAAACGAGGCGCGTCATGTCGGACAAATGACACTTGCATGGCCCTCACTTTATTTAGTTTTGAGTTGATCGTTAGATCCTGAGGTATTCCACCTAGAAAATTCCATGGACCTCGCAAATTTGCAAACGCGTAATTATTTTAGGCACGTTAGTTTAATAATCTACATTTCCTAAATTTGGGTGCACATTTATGTGACCCAAATCTAAATCTCAACGGAGTTGAAATGTGTCAAAATCCACGGGTGCATTTATTTGACGTGGTTTGAGACATGTTTTAACGACGTTGCAATTCTCTCTAATATAATAATAAAGCGGTTTAAAGTTAAAAAGCACATAAGTTAAAATATGTTCGAAAATCAGATAATTTAAGCCAAATATAACATTTGAGCGACCGTTCTAGAACCACGGAACTAGGGAATTCCTAACACATTTTCCCGGGTTAACATAATTCCTTGCGCGGATTTCTGGATCACGGACTGTTAAATAGAGTCATTATTTCCTTGATTCCGGACTCTAACTGGTGACTTGGGACACAATAAATATCCCAAATTGCGACTCTGAAAATATTTTAAGTAATTGAATCCTGTTTCGATAGTCCTTTAACTGGAAAAACTCCCTTATCTACGCCCTTCGCCGGGTTATGGATAGCCAAAAGGAGGTGTGACAGGAACCACTCGAACATACATTGTACTCGATCCTCAGTCAGACTTCCAAAGAGTTCGACCTATTCTCTAGAATTCTCCGGTAGGGTGAACATGTAATTCATTCACTTCGGGTGATGAAAAGTGATATGATCATCCCAATCCCTTCGATGGATTTCCTGTCGGTACTCACCTTTTTGGAGATGTTCCACGAGCGAAAGTTGAAGTACCAGATTACAACCCTCGAAGTGTCTAGCTCCCCGTTGACATTTTTCCAAGGCTCGGTATATTTAGGCAATAATCATTAGTACGAGACTGAATGGTTTTTCTTCAATTCCTTCCATTATAGTTTTGGTGACCATGGCTAGTCTGGTATAGATCCTTGATTTCTTCATTGGAAACACTATCATCCCCAGGAATCAGAAGACAAATGCCCTTTAGTGAATATGCCCCAATGATGTAAGGGTGAACTCTTCAGGGACGGTACGATAAGATTTTTGTGGCCGTACTCTCGTACAAGTAGTCAAAGAGTATGTAGGACTCCTTCAGGAATATCAAGTATGGATTCTTCTTTAGACCCATCATTTTAAGGAAACCTCTGCCTTTGCGGTTTTCCGGCATTAATAAACCTGGAGTTTCCCACGGTATACCAGCTAGTCTTCCTATTTTCTCGAGCAGGGGTGATATCTCAATGTCTCCAAAGCAGAACACAGACCTATCACAATCCCAGAATAGGGTAGCAGCTTTTATGATTCTTTTGTTGGCCTGGACTTTCAAGAGAGAGGGTAGATTCCCTAAGTATTTCCGGACGAGTGTCTGATCACTGGAGTGAAGATCGTTCCATCAACTTAGGAATTTGGGGTGGATATTGGTGACCATGCCGAATCTGGGGACCTCGTTCCTTATGTTTCTGTAAAACAAAGGGTTAGGCCCTTACCCTCACTAGACTCGACTACCAAATATCAATAATAAGCATAGATGCATTCAGTTCTCCAAATAAAAGCACAAACATGGTAATGTCTGTTTGGATTTTAGGAAAACCTAGTGTACTTTGAATAAGGCTATCTTAAAGAGCCATTATGCGGACAACATAACTGACTCGGCTAGGTTCGACCATGATGCATGCATTATTACACACAGTAAGGTTTCTATGGAGTACTAGAATGGTACCCTTGAGTGGATAACCCAAGAGGGAAAGGCGCGGAACTGTCGACTACACTGTTGATCGACTGGTTTTACTGCAAATATGCCTTTTTCGGATTTAGAGGGTGATAATAGTGGGAATAGTGAAGACAATCCTTATAAGTGTTGCTATAGTATTTTATTTGGCACTAGTGGAATATGATGTTGAAGATATGCAAATGCAATAATTAAAACAAGTTGCCACGTACTTGCATGTTCATAATAATTACAATAATTCAAAAACTATAATGAAGGAATGAAGTAAAGAAAAGCAGTAAAAGAAATAAGGGAAAGAAACAAAAGACAAGTTAGATCCATAGTAGGGGAAGGAATTATAAATTTAAAAGATTAAACAAATAAAGGCACATAGAAAAATATAAAGTCACAATAATAACTTGAAATGGTAAAAGCCTAAAAGGTTTCCCAAGCTAAGTCGGCATGCTGTCGTGCCCCCTTTTTCTCGTGCAATTGGGTTTTTGACATTTGGGAAGACAACTCGTTCCCCTTTGGGAGTCGGGTTTAAGAGAATTGAAGAGTTGACACCTAATGATTATAGTGCATTAGGACACAAAGGATGGTTCAATTTGGATAACCATAGATTGGGTAAGGGTTTGAAATTATCTTGAGGGAAAGGTGTTAGGCGTCCTTCAGGATCCACTAGTTGGTTCCCGGCCAAGCTATTGTTGTGACATAAATGCAATAACACATAAACAAATAAGGGTATCACATAAGAGGAGAATTCACGTAGAGGTCAGAAATAAACAAAGTTAGAGGGCATAGGTGAGAGTTGATTTAGAAGAAACATTTTTAAAGATTTAAGGAAACAAAGAGTAAAGATAGGGGGTCCTAGGTTTATTAGTAATTCATGTCAATGCAATACCCAGTAATCACTCCAAAGAGAGGGGATACACATGGTTTTAGCGCACCGGTCATCATATCGATATCTACCCTTTCCCACCCCATTAAGTTGTTAAAGCGCGAAATGGTCTCGCTTACCTGTTACATGCTATTACCCATCTCAATCCTATCAATCCCGAAGGCATTTGAGATTACTAGTCCTAAAGGGAGGAGACATGGGCTTATTTGTGATTCAAGAGGTTAAAATACTAAGGCGACAAACAAAACATATATATATATAAATATTTAGAGGGAGAGCATATTGACAGATAATAAGGCTCAGAAAAACCTCCTTTAAACTAAAGAAAATACATAGTTTAGCATGTCTTACACGTACTGTTTAAGGTATAATTAAAACATAAGGATTTGAGGTAGAGTAGTTTGCCACATATTGCAGATAGGAAGCCTAAGTCAGTCCTGCCTGCTGCTTGTAGTTTGTTTTTTAAAAAAGGAACTGATTCAAGTTATAGGTTATTCCAAGGTTTGCTTGAATGGTAGATGAAACCTATAGGCATGATATCTATAGATTTCAGGAATAAGAGTATGGACTGATTACATGTTAATTAAAAAATAATTGCCAGTTTTAACAGAAATGGTACAGGTTCTGTGATTGAAATTACTACCAATAGTTTTAACATACAAACGAGCAAGGCTATTCAGATTTCAAATTAGGAACCCTATAGGCATGCTTTCTATCTGTTTGTTAACTTTAAACACTATTATAGACATAGAAGAGTGCAGAGATTCCGCAACACGATTATCCAAACGTTGTGATATCAGATTACATTTATTATTAGGACCTATATCCAAGTTTTCTTAACGAAAAGCGAGTGTGCGAGAATCGGAAAATGACCTATAGGCATATTCTCTATGTGTGTGTGCAGGAGCTAAACATATGGAAGTGCAGGATTCCTACATTTATTTGAACATCTTTATCTTAATTCCCTTTTATCTCTCTTTCTTCAGTTATGCTTTCTAGAAAAGATTGAACCAAAAGTCTCAACCTTTTTACTCGGGATTAGGCCTGATTGGCCGACCTCAAAACTATAGTAACTCAAATTCTTTAGAGAAATAGCAACAGTTAGTGGCAACGTTGTTGTCAAGTTCAAAGAGTTTGTTAAAAACAGACAAATCTCTCTTATTGACAGCAACTAAGATAGATTTGTCTTTTTGATTTCCATTACTTGTTAGCTATCAAAACTTTTCCCAACCACATGAAACGTATGTTATCCTATTGTTGACATGGCAGCTAAATGAGATGCAGAAGTTCTCATAGACATGGTAGCTAAATGAGATACAGAAACCTTATAGGCATGGTAGCTAAATGAGATGCAGCAGTTCTTATAGACATGGTAGCTCAGAGAAGTACCAAGGGATCAGGTTCCTGATCTGGTTTTTGTGCAGACCGCCCAGATTATCTTGAGTTGAATAACTTGAATGATGCTTTGTATAGACTCATTGTAGCACACATGATAATGATCACTCTAAGTGATGCGAGCACTTGAATTGGTCAGAGAATGAGTGGGTGCTGGAAACAGTGTAGTGCACATAATCTTCATTTCTAGCTGTGTCCAATTGACTTTGTACTGTCATGAGGAAACACAAGAGTATGAGGTCCTTGTCTGGGTTCCTACCTCCTAAAACTATACCAAGTTCACATTTGGCTAAAATCCGCTAGATGCAGTGTCCAAGTGAGTCAGGTTCCTTATCTGGTTCTGGATATTAAGTTTGTTACATCATCCAATCACAAGGAAAAGATATTAAAAACTTATCAATCTTATCAGTATAACCTTATCTTGATGGATAGGAGTCGTGGTCTTATTTTCCATGTGTTAATTGTTGAGTACAACGTATAGGTATGGTGACGAGTATATATATGTTGGTGTCAAATATGACCGTGAGTCTTCTACTATGATTCTTGTGACTCCATTATCTATCATCCATGCTTAATATGATTATTATTAATGTTGAAAAAGGCTTATGGAAGTATTCTTGGTAATTTAATATTGTACATCATTGGCTCAAGTTGAGATTTGTGTTGAGAAGTGATTGCGAAACTGAGAAGAGGTTTATAATATTGTTTCCCTTGCAGGGATGTTATTGTTATGGTATTTTTTCCCTTGCCGAGATAATATTGTTAAACCATTGTTCCTTTGTCGGGATTCTATTATGATTTTATTGATTCCCTTGCCTTAATTGCTTGTGATTGTTGCTTGCGTAAAGGAAGAGTGGAAAACATGAAGGGTGATGTCGTGCGTGATATTTGTGAGTAAGTGTTAATGCACGAAGGGTGATGACGTGCCGATATTGTGAATGTATAAAAGCACGAGGGGGATGACGTACCATGATATGAGTGATAATGCATGAAGGATAATGTCGTGCCATGATTATGTGAGGTAAAAGCACGAAGGGTGATGCCGCACCGAATCTATTGATTCTTATGGTGAGAACGAGAGTAAAAGTACGAAGGGTGATGTCGTGCACTTGTTATTGTTTCTTTATTCTTTGTTATAGTTGAATTTTGGAGTTCCTTATACTTCTTTACTGAAATTCTATTTGTGATATATATTCCCCACAACATGTTCCCCCCTCCCATCTTTAACTGCTAGTTCCTGTGATTATTGTTGGAAACACGTTCTCAATGCGATATACTAAACGTGTATTCTTTTGTAGGTTTTGATGAATGACAAACAAAGCACAAATTGATATATGACGGAGTTCAAGTACAAGAGCACAAATGTTGAGACTGAAGCTCAAGACGTTGTTTTTTAATTGTTATTATTGAGTTATTCTTAAATGTGATCTTGATCCTATAACTTGACTCCATAACATGGCTTCTCTCATAAAACTATTTTCCAAAATCATGCATATTTAATTCTGTGTCAAAAAGATTTTAAATCATGCATATTTACATTAGACAAAATGTTTTCTAAACATGCCTCAAAAGAATCTGGGCTAAAATAATCGATTATGAACTTATGATAATCGATTGTTTCTGAGCCAAGACTGTTGGAAACACGTTTCAAATGCAATATACTAAACGTGTGTTCTTTTGTAGGTTTTGATGAATGTCAAACAAAGCAATAAGCGATGTATAGCAGTGCTCAAGGACAAGCACAAAATGGATGCATTACAAGAAGCTCAAGACAAAGTTTAGAAATGTTATAATTGAGTCAATATTAATTGTGATCTTGATTCCTCAATCTTGGCTCATAACATGGCTTCTCTACTAAAATTATTTTTCCAAAATCATGCATATCTAACTTAAGTGTCAAATGATTTTAAACTATGCATATTTATATTTGTTAAAATGTTTTTCAAACATGCCTCAAAAATCTGGGCTAAGATAATCGATTATGTACTTATGATAATCGAGTATCTCTAAGCCAAGACTGCATGACAATCGATTGTGAATTAATGATAATCGATTGTGAGTAAGTCAGTTAACATCAGGTTTTTGCAAACTGCATAACAATCGATTGTGTACTTTTGATAATCGATTGTTAACTGAGGCAAAGCTTTCAAAACTCAGAAAAATCGATTATGAACTAATGGTAATCGATTAGAATGAGAAAAATGTCTCCCAGTGTTTTTAAATAAATTAATAATCGATTGTGGCTTTTGATAATCGATTATATATGAGACAGAAAGTTTTGAAATTAATTAATAATCGATTATGGCTTTTGATAATCGATTATATATGAGACAGTAAGTTTTGAAATTAATTTATAATCGATTGTTCTATTTGATAATCGATTGTTGGAACTAACCGTTGTCATACATTTTCAAATTACCTTCAGGTAATCGATTGTTGATATTTAACAATCGATGTTTTGCGTAAAATCTGGAAAAGATTTTCTGAACGTTGTTAAAATAATCGATTGTTGATTTCCTGATAATCGATGTTTTATGCCAAAAATTGGAAAGGATTTTTTAACGTTATAAATAATCGATTATTGATTTGAAGTAATCGATTGTTGACGTAAAATCTGGGATTGAATTTTTGATCTGATAGGCAAACAATCAATTGTTTAGTCTTGACAATCGATTGTCACTGAGTAATTTCAGCAATCCTTAATTGGCAATTAGACAACGGTAAGACTGAGTTTTTCACCTATAAATACAGGCTTAACTCAGTGTTTTCACAACAACAACATATACAATTTAAGTATTTTCATTGCTAAAAGCTTTCTTACATTGATCATCATTTTCATTCATCCATAAAGCTTTTTGAAGAGCCATTCTATTGAGCTAAGTTGTTGTGATCTTGAGCGTACTATTTCTACTCATATCTACTCATTGAGGAGTACTTTGTAAAGTGAGTTTGTTTTGTGTTTGTAAGAGAATTGCGATTCTCGTTTGTTGAGGAACTTGTGATTCCTCAGTTGAAGTCTTTGGGATTGTTATCCCCGAGCAGTTGAAGTCTTTGGGATTGTTATCCCCGAGCAGTTGAAGTCTTTGGGATTGTTATCCCCGAGCAATTGAAGTCTTTGGGATTGTTATCCCCGAGCAAATGAAGTCTTTGGGATTGGTATCCCCGAGCAATTGAAGTCTTTGGGATTGTGATCCCCGAGCACCTAGGTGAGGCTTGTGTCCTCAACTGTAACGGTTTGTTAAGCACCCGTAAGCTTGACAAGTTTAGTGGAAATCTCGAGAGAGTCTCTCGGGGACTGGACTAACCACGTTTGTGGCCAACCAGGATACATCTTTGTTTAAGTTCTTTTTACTGCACTTGTTTTAATTTCTGCAAAGTTATTAAATTCCGCACTAAAACGCTTAATAATTTTAAAACGCTATTCACCCCCCCTCTAGCGTAAAGCGTATTGTTCAACAATTGGTATCAGAGCCATACTCTCTGAAAAGCTTAACCGTTTGAGAGAACCATCCATGGCTTCTACTCTAAATTTCTTTGCAGGAATAGGTGAAGGAGAATGCAGCATGTCGCCTCCAATATTAGACGAAAACGACTACTCAGTCTGGAAATATCGGATGCAAGTTTTTACAATGGCAAACGATTTATATCTATGGCAAGCTATTAAACACAGTGATCAACTGACGACAAAAGTCGGGAAAGATAAGGTAAGTGAATACAACACTAAAGCTATGAATATATTACATAACGCCTTGAACCAGGAACTTTGGCGAAAAATCTCCCACTATAAAACTGCTAAGGAAATGTGGGACAAACTTGAGGAATTGCACGAAAACTCGCCTCAAAAAGCGGTCAGCACAAACGATGAATCAACTGGTCAGTGCCTCATGGCAGACGAAAAAGACGAGGTAAGTACATCTAACGATATGCAAATTGCTTATAACAAACTGCATGATGAGTTGGTAAATGCTTCTAAGACTATTAAAGATTTACAAAGAACTCTTTCTTTACAAGAAGAGGATTTTCAAAAACAACTCTTCTTAAAAGACAAGGACTTTGAAGAACGTCTTTCTTTAGCTCAAAAAGGTGTTGAAAATCTGTCTCGTGATAACGAGAATCTTGCAAATGAAAATCAATTTTTGTTAAATGATAGTATAGAACTTAGACAAGTCATCAAGACTATGCATGAAGCCTCTTGTGTTGATAAATGCTCTACTTGTACTGCTTGTGAGTCCTTAAAACTAGAAAACACAGAACTTAGGAAAACATTAGAAACACGTAGTAAAGAAGCTCCTAAAGTTGTTGAAAAAGAAACGCCTAAGAAATATCAACGGCATAAAAACAAAAACTTCACTACTCCACCTAGAAATAACTCTAAGGTATTAAACAAGCCTAGAACAAATTCTTTTAGACCACCTAGACATTATGCTAGAATGTATGAAAATAAGGGTAGAACTAATATCTTTAGACAACCTAGATCCGAATCTAGGATTCTTGCAAACAAGCCTACAAATAGTAATTTTCGGCAACCAAGAAATAACTCTAGGAACGAGCTTAGACCACCTAGACATGACACTAGGTCCTTCAACAAGTCTAGCACTAATAACTTCAGACCATCTAGATATTATACTAGAAATGGGAACAATATGTCTAGTGTTAATCTTTTTCATTCGCCTAGATCTTTGTTGGCTCAACCTAGGCATCAACACAACCCGAACGTAGTATGTCATTACTGCAATCGTATAGGTCATATTGCACCTATGTGTTTTACAAAGAATAGAGATTCTTCATATTATCATGGTTATAATTATTATTTGCCTAACCCCAAAGGACCCAAAAAGATATGGGTACCAAAAACCTCTCCGTAGGTATTTTTGCAGGTGTGCTTGAAGACTACAAAATTGTAGTAGATGCGCCAAGCACGACACCCAAAAGGCATCGAGAGGAATTTCGGTTAGCTATTCTTTTTGATAAAACCGAATATGTGCAAGCTATTAATGTTGACAGATCTGTTGATATATGGCAGCTGGTGTTATTAACATATAAGTTGTCAACTTGATTCTCACCCTGAAAAACGTTGACATGCGTTAATTGTAAGAATCAATTTGTGAAATTTCTTGTTGACTATACTTGTGGATTGACATGCTGAAAATTCATTTTTGATTACTAGTATGAACTATTAAATGCTTGATCCATGCTTTGACAAATGTTGATTCGTGCATTGAATGAGTACCTACTAGAATCATGTTTAGTTGAATTATGTCTTGGCAATCTTTTCAAACAGCAAAGTGTTTTAAATCATGTTTTAATATATGTTTTGATAAATGTTTTTTTTTGCATACTCTCATAATCGATTTCCAGGACTTAAAACCTTTTTGGTCTAGTCCACAATCGATTGTTCACAGGCACAATCGATTGTCCGTGTTTTTCTGAGTTTTCAAAAACTGTTTCTTGCAAATTTTTCAGGAACTGTGTCAAATAGTTCAACAATCGATTGTCCCTTTTCAACAATCGATTGTCAATCGGTAAAAATCTCAAGATTTGTTACCATTCTAAATTCTGAACTTGACAGCTATCTTTTATCATCGTGTCAGTTCAAAATAGGCATAAACGTTCTTGAACTCCTTTTTTAAAGGCTAGGCTTTCATCTTTATCATGCCCAATTGTATGTGTTGATATGTCTTTGTTAAACCATTCGTATCAATTCTCCTTGAATCATGCTTTGTTTTGGTTCTCATTATTGCAAATGCGCCTAATTGAAATATTTGACATTTGTTGCAATATGGATTGCTGAAAATAACCTTGTGTATCACTGTTAATAAAATAACATTTGATGCATTTGTTATCCTCTCCGTCAAATGGATTTTTCATTGCTTTTGTAACAATCGGTATTTCCTGAAAAATGTCAAATTGATGTGTTGTGCTTAAACAGGTGATAAGATGGTTGATTCATGATTTGACTATCTATTTGAAACAGCATGCAATATATGTTTTGACAAATGCCTTTCAAAATAACAATAGGTATTTTTTTGTTGATAAAATTGATAAATTTATAGAAATCGTCATATTTTATATTCCTCAATATCCTTCCTATTCTTTTGTGAATATGGTAAAAGGAATTAGCCTTAATACAATCTTCTTATCAAAAGAAGAAATGTTTTAGGCAATCTGTTACAAGTAAGAGGAATGTCATTACATTCCATTTTGTCTTACTTAAGAGGGAACTTGTGCTTTGAAAGAATTGATTGCATAAATTTTATTGATGATATTTTCTTAACAAATATCTGTTTGAATTGTTATTATGGTGATAAATTGTTTATATATATATATATCGGAAATGGCTTCACTTGATTAAGTGTTGGAAATGCTAATGTGCTCGCATGAAGCATTCAATTCAATCTCTAGCAAATTGAGATGTCAACGATGGAGGATGACATCAAGACAAACCGGGTATGATCGTTCCTTACTCTACCCTTTAGCTAGTTGAATTGGTATTATATGTCACAAGTATTGATATGAATGTTATTTTGATAAATTGCATAATTGATTAAGTGCATAAATTGTATTGAGTTTTGATTTTCTAAATTGGTATTTATAACAATTGGTGTTGATTATATGTATTCATGATGGAAAATCTATTTTCATAAAAACGTTTTCATCCGAAGAATCATTATCTTCCACCATGTGTTGATGACGTTGTTTCATTCATAATCAATTGTCATAAATCCAAAATTGATTATAATATATTCAAAATTGATTACCATACTTCCAAAATCAATTTTCAGGACTTAGATCGATTGTCAAGTTCCACAATCGATTGTCAGTGATTTTCTGAAATTTCAAAAACATTCTGTTTCAAGCCAAATTCTCAGAATCTGTCAAACTTGACACAATCGATTGTCTCTATCACACAATCGATTGTCCGATAGTATTAATTCAAAAATTCTTACCGTTCTGTCCTGCGGCCTCCTTTAATCGATTATCAGCTTTTATCAGTCAATCCAACTGGCATAACACTGTTCAACAATCGAGTGTCTCAGGTATACAATCGATTGTCTCAACGGTCAATTCCAAAACTTGACCGTTTTTGAGTTAACTTCAGGCATAATTTTTTCCTATTCTCCCCTCTATAAATAGGAGATGGTGTCTTCATTCTCATCACCAAATATTCAAGCTCAAAGCCTCAAATCCTCTCTAAAAAGCTCTTTTTGCAAAATTCAAGCTTTCTTTCCTCTATCAATATGTCAACAAGAACCCGTTCAAATAGGGAAGGTGCTTCCACCTCTACTCTTCCTCCCTCCGGATATCATCCATATCAAGATGGTGATGTTTTGGTCTTCAAAAGCGAAAACAAATTAAATCGCTTTCTTACTAATTTTGAAAAACGTGATATTCATCCTCCTCAAATCCTCCTCCAAATCAAGATCCAAATTCGGATATTTTAAATCATCTTACCCGCATTGAGACAAAAGTTGATCTTAACCCGCTATGTCCAGGGATACTTTGACCATGTCAACCATCAATATGGTGCTGTTATCCCATTTGAGGCACCGCCGCAAAACATGGACGAAGATGATGATAACGAGGATTAAATATTTTTTTGTATTTTTATTTATTTAATGGCCTATGTAATATTTTATCTATATAATGAAAGTTGATTTTTATTTGAAATATCTCTCCTATTTCCATTATATGAATTATTTGATATTTTCAAAAGGGGGAAGTACATATTTTTTTAAAAGGAAGAAAAGAAAGGCTATATGCAAGACTAGAGTTTATGCATACTTACATGCTTTCTTTGAATGAGTTGCATAAATTCAGGGGGAATCTTATATTAAGGGGGAATTTTTTTTTTTCCAGTGCAAACGATTCGATTATCCCATATAATAATCGATTATGTTGACGTTTGTTGAACTAGCATGCTATTATTAGACTTGTTATCTAGCCACTTTTTGTTAATGGCAAAAGGGGGAAGAAACGGGATATCAAGAAGTATGCTATATCACTCTCAACTTCATTCATGCTTAAAGTGAGGGGGAACATAAATTGAGGGGGAACATCAAATTGCATACTTTACACTTGCATACTTTACACTTGTCTTGGATTATCAAAATAATTATTGCATATATCCCGCTTATGTTTGCCATTATCAAAAAGGGGGAAATTGTTGGAAACACGTTTCAAATGCAATATACTAAACGTGTGTTCTTTTGTAGGTTTTGATTAATGTCAAACAAAGCAATAAGCGATATATAGCAGTGCTCAAGGACAAGCACAAAATGGATGCATTACAAGAAGCTCAAGACAAAGTTTAGAAATGTTATAATTGAGTCAATATTAATTGTGATCTTGATTCCTCAATCTTGGCTCATAACATGGCTTCTCTACTAAAATTATTTTTCCAAAATCATGCATATCTAACTTAAGTGTCAAATGATTTTAAACTATGCATATTTATATTTGTTAAAATGTTTTTCAAACATGCCTCAAAAATCTGGGCTAAGATAATCGATTATGTACTTATGATAATCGAGTATCTCTAAGCCAAGACTGCATGACAATCGATTGTGAATTAATGATAATCGATTGTGAGTAAGTCAGTTAACATCAGGTTTTTGCAAACTGCATAACAATCGATTGTGTACTTTTGATAATCGATTGTTAACTGAGGCAAAGCTTTCAAAACTCAGAAAAATCGATTATGAACTAATGGTAATCGATTAGAATGAGAAAAATGTCTCCCAGTGTTTTTAAATAAATTAATAATCGATTGTGGCTTTTGATAATCGATTATATATGAGACAGAAAGTTTTGAAATTAATTAATAATCGATTATGGCTTTTGATAATCGATTATATATGAGACAGTAAGTTTTGAAATTAATTTATAATCGATTGTTCTATTTGATAATCGATTGTTGGAACTAACCGTTGTCATACATTTTCAAATTACCTTCAGGTAATCGATTGTTGATATTTAACAATCGATGTTTTGCGTAAAATCTGGAAAAGATTTTCTGAACGTTGTTAAAATAATCGATTGTTGATTTCCTGATAATCGATGTTTTATGCCAAAAATTGGAAAGGATTTTTTAACGTTATAAATAATCGATTATTGATTTGAAGTAATCGATTGTTGACGTAAAATCTGGGATTGAATTTTTGATCTGATAGGCAAACAATCAATTGTTTAGTCTTGACAATCGATTGTCACTGAGTAATTTCAGCAATCCTTAATTGGCAATTAGACAACAGTAAGACTGAGTTTTTCACCTATAAATACAGGCTTAACTCAGTGTTTTCACAACAACAACATATACAATTTAAGTATTTTCATTGCTAAAAGCTTTCTTACATTGATCATCATTTTCATTCATCCATAAAGCTTTTTGAAGAGCCATTCTATTGAGCTAAGTTGTTGTGATCTTGAGCGTACTATTTCTACTCATATCTACTCATTGAGGAGTACTTTGTAAAGTGAGTTTGTTTTGTGTTTGTAAGAGAATTGCGATTCTCGTTTGTTGAGGAACTTGTGATTCCTCAGTTGAAGTCTTTGGGATTGTTATCCCCGAGCAGTTGAAGTCTTTGGGATTGTTATCCCCGAGCAGTTGAAGTCTTTGGGATTGTTATCCCTGAGCAATTGAAGTCTTTGGGATTGTTATCCCCGAGCAATTGAAGTCTTTGGGATTGGTATCCCCGAGCAATTGAAGTCTTTGGGATTGTGATCCCCGAGCACCTAGGTGAGGCTTGTGTCCTCAACTGTAACGGTTTGTTAAGCACCCGTAAGCTTGACAAGTTTAGTGGAAATCTCGAGAGAGTCTCTCGGGGACTGGACTAACCACGTTTGTGGCCAACCAGGATACATCTTTGTGTAAGTTCTTTTTACTGCACTTGTTTTAATTTCTGCAAAGTTTTTAAATTCCGCACTAAAACGCTTAATAATTTTAAAACGCTATTCACCCCCCCCCCCCTCTAGCGTAAAGCGTATTGTTCAACAAAGACTGCATGACAATCGATTATGAACTAATGGTAATCGATTGTGAGTAAGACAGTGAACATCAGGTTTTTCCAAATCTGCATGATAATCGATTGTGATCAAATGCCAATCGATTGTTGTTGAGGTAAAGTTTTTCAATACTCAAAATAATCGATTATGAACTAATGGTGATCGATTATATTGAGACAATGTCTTTCAGTGATTTTAAATTTAATTAAGTAATCGATTATGTCTTTAGCTAATCGATTATCACTGAGACAGTAAGTTTTATGATTTTTAGAACGTTGCTGAGGTAATCGATTATAGATTTTATATAATCGATGTTTTGCTTAAAATCCGGAAATGATTTTTAGAACGTTGCTAAAGTAATCGATTATGGATTTGGTGTAATCGATTATCTGATTTTGAATATTGCCAGTAATCGATTATAGATTGTATATAATCGATTGTGAAGCGTAAAATCTGGGATTGATTTTTGATCTGACTGGCAGATAATCGATTGTTCGGTCTTGACAATCGATTATCACTGAGTAAATTCAGCAATTCTTAATTGGCAATTAGACAACGGTAAGACCAAGTTTTGCACCTATAAATACAGCTTCAACTCAGTGTTTTAAACACAACAACATACACTAACTGATCATTACATTGCTTTAAGCTTTTATTCAATTGTTCATCATTTTCTACTCATTTCATAAAGCTTTTGAGAGCCATATTATTGTTCAAAGTTGTTGTGATCTTGAGCGTATTATTTTACTCATATCTACTCATCAAGGAGTACCTTTGTTAAGTGAGTGTTCAAGTATTTCAAATACTTGTAAGAGAATTTTGATTCTCTTGTGTTGAGGAACTTGTGCTTCCTCTAGTGAAGTCTTTGGGATTGTATCCCCGAGCAAGTGAAGTCTTTGAGGTGAGGAACCTCCGAGCAAGTGAAGTCTTTGAGGTGAGGAACCTCCGAGCAAGTGAAGTCTTTGAGGTGAGGAACCTCCGAGCAAGTGAAGTCTTTGAGGTGAGGAACCTCCGAGCAAGTGAAGTCTTTGAGGTGAGGAACCTCCGAGCAAGTGAAGTCTTTGAGATTGTATCTCGGAGCAACTGTAAAGGTTTGTTAAGCACCCGTAAGCTTAACAAGTTAGTAGAAAATCTCGAGAGAGTCTCTCGGGGACTGGACTAACCACTGTTGTGGCCAACCAGGATATATCCTTGTGTAAGTTATTTTTATTGCACTTATTTACTTCCTGTAAAATTTAAATTCCGCAAGAAAACGCTAAATTTCATTAAAACGCTATTCACCCCCCCTCTAGCGTAGAGCGTTATTTCTAACAATTGGTATCAGAGCCCAACTCTCTGAAAAACTTAACAGTTTGAGAGAACCATCCATGGCTTCTACTCTAGATTTTTTTGCAGGAATAGGTGAAGGTGAATGTGACACGTCGCCTCCAAAATTGGGTGAAAACAACTACTCAGTTTGGAAAGAACGAATGAGAGTTTTTACGATAGCAAACGACCTCTATCTATGGCAAATCATCAAGCATGGAAATCAAATGACGACAAAAGTTGGGAAAGCCAAGGTAAGTGAATATAACACTAATGCGATAAATATGTTGTATAAATCCTTGAACCAAGAAATCTGGCAAAAAATCTCCCACTACAAAACTGCTAAGGAAATGTGGGATAAGCTTGAAGAAATTCATGAAAGAACTTCTCAAGTGGAAAAATGCTCAAATGATGAATCAAATATCAGATGTCTGATGGACGACAAAGGAAACAACGAAGAAGAGGTAAGTATCTCTAATTCTCACTCGTTCAAAGAATTACAAAATGCATATGAAGATTTGTATGGTGAATTTGGTAATGCTGTCAAAATGATTAGAGATTTGAAGAAATCACTTTCCCAGCAAGAATTAGATTTTCAGAAAAATCTGTCTTTAAAAGAAAAGGATTTTGAAGAACGTCTCTTATTGAAAGAAAAAGAGTTCAAAAATCAACTTTCTTTAAAACAAAAAGCTTTTGAAAATCTGTCTCTTGATAACGAGAATCTTGTAAAAGAAAATCAGTTTTTGCAAAATGATAGTGTAGAACTTAGACAAGTCATTAAGACTATGCATGAAGCTTCTTATATTGATAAATGCTCTACTTGTACTTCCTGCGACTCTTTGAAGTTAGAAAACGCAGAACTTAGGAAAACTTTAGAATCACTTAGTGTAAACGCTCCTAAGACTGTTGAGGAAAAGGAAACGCCTAAGAATAATCAACGGCATAAAAGCAAAAATCACATTAGGAATTTTACTGCTCCACCTAGAAATAACTCTAGGACTGTAAACGAGTCTAGGACAAATTCCTTTAGACCACCTAGACACTACGCTAGGATGTATGGAAACAAGTCTAGGGCTAATAATTCTAGAACACCTAGATACAATTCTAGAAATTGGTACAATGAGTCTAGAATTAACCACTTTAGATCACCTAGAAAGAATTCTAGGATGTTTGTTAACGAATCTAGGATAAATCACCCTAGACAACCTAGAAATGATTCTAGAAATTTCAACGCATCTAGAAATGACTATAGATCACCCAGAACGTATTTTGCCCCACCTAGACACATGCACAATCCGAACGCAACATGTCATTACTGCAATCGTATAGGTCACATTGCACCGATGTGTTTCGCAAAGCATAGAGACTTCTCGTATGACTATAATCATTATTTGTCTAACCCCCAAGGACCCAAGATGGCATGGGTACCTAAAGAATATTAAATTGTTTTGTAGGTGTGCTTTAAGGGATCAAGTGTACTATGGTACCTTGATAGTGGATGCTCCAAACATATGACGGGAGATGAATCCAAATTCCTTCAACTAGAGCACAAAGAAGGAGGAAACGTCATTTTTGGCGACAACAATAAAGGAAAAATAATCGGCATCGGATCGGTTGGTAAGGACGAAAACTCCTCTATTAAACATATATTGCTTGTGAAAGGATTGAAGCATAATCTCTTGAGCATAAGCCAATTATGTGACAAGGGAAATCTTGCTCTATTTGATTCGGATGAATGTCTTGTGTTTAGACGTAGTGACTTCAAGATCATACTGCGTGGTTTTAGAGTTGATAATATCTATATGGTTGATCTTGCAAACTCCTCTCCCGAATATGTTGATTGCTTAATGAGCAAAGAGGATAATACTTGGTTGTGGCATCGTAGATTAGCACACATGAACATGCATCTTTTAAATAAATTGCTTTCTCAAAACTTAGTAGTTGGTCTTCCCAATTTAAAGTTTGAAAATGATTCTATGTGTGATTCGTGTCAAAAAGGGAAGCAAACCAAAGCATCTTTTAAATCCAAAAATATTGTTTCAACTTCTAGACCTTTACAATTACTTCATATGGATTTATTTGGACCTTCTCGTATTGAAAGTCTAGGAAGAAATAAATATGCTTTTGTAATTGTTGATGACTTTTCTAGATTTACATGGACGTTATTTCTTGCAAATAAAAGCGATGCTTTTCAAAATTTCAAGTATTTTCTTAAACGTGTTCAAAACGAAAAGGAATCTACCGTCACTTCAATTAGAAGTGATCATGGGGGAGAGTTTGATCACAATCTCTTTGCGGATTTTTGTGACGAACTCGGAATCGAGCATACCTTTTCCACTCCACGTACACCACAACAAAATGGGGTGGTGGAAAGGAAAAATAGGTGTCTCGAAGAGATGGCAAGAACCATGCTCGACGAAGCTAAGATTCCCAAACATTTTTGGGCGGACGCCGTGAGTACCGCTTGCTATGTTTTAAATAGAGTAGCAATTCGACCAATACTCTTGAAAACCCCATATGAACTGTATAAGGGTAGAAAACCCAATATCTCCCACTTACGTGTTTTTGGTTGTAAATGTTTTGTTCATAATAACGGCAAAGACCAATTAGGTAAATTTGATGCAAAATCGGATGAAGCTATTTTCATTGGTTATTCCTCACGTAGTAAAGCATATAGGGTCTTTAACAAAAGAACCCAAATTGTGGAGGAATCCCCACATGTTGTGTTTTCCGAAGATAATGCTCGCTTGGCGAGAAAGGATTGTGGTTTTGATCTTGCAGATATCTTGAGTAATTTGAAAAACAAAATACATGAAGAACTGTCGAAGGAAATCAATGATGAAATTGTGGAACAATCAACGGAGGAAGCTTCACATTTGGGGAGTGAGACAAAAGAACAAAATGAATGAAGGACGATCAAAGATCACCCTCTTGATCAGGTAATTGGCGACGTCGGAGGAAAGGTAAGTACCCGAAACTCTCTTAAGAACACTCTAGGACACAATTCTTAAGAGTTCACGATATCACTTGATAACACTAGTGTAATTTATTCACATCACTATAAATTACTGACTTGAGCGTCGGAGAAGTTTAATTCCATTTTGCAGGTACTTCCCCAAAGGTAAGATAAATTATGAAGTCTTAGCACACCGCAATCGATTATCCCAAGAAAAATCGATTATCCACTGTGCAGTACATCGATTATCAGTATCAATAATCGATTGTTTTGACTGATTAGTTTTATTATGCAAATGTGTTTAATTTGTTAACTCCTTATATTGCATAATCGATTTCCGTCTCAGTCATTCAGCAATACTTTTCCAGACAATCGATTATTCCTTCCTTTAATCGATTAGTTGTCATATTTAGAAATTCTCCGAGTTCTCTGTATCAACCATATTTCTATAATAATCGATTACCAATATTGACAATCGATTATTTCTTGTTTAAACTTTGTTACCGTTTGGCTCCAACATCGATTACTGTCAGGACATACATGCTCCATAATCGATTATTTTGTGTCGATAATCGATTACCTCATTCAAATTTTTTACCGTTTGTCTCTTAAATCGATTTGTCAGTTTCAAAATTCAATCCAACAGTAAATACAATCGATTATCTCTGCCAAATAATCGATTATCTAACGGTCAGCAAATTTATTTCTTACCGTTTTTTGACTGTTCCAACTTTCAATTTTCAGCAGGTATCTTTAGTAAATGGCTGATCACTCCTTCTCCTATAAATAGCCCTCATATAGGATCATTCTCACTCACTCAAGCACCTTTTCTAAAAATCAAAGGTCAATTCCTTGCATCTTAGTCTCAAAAATTCAGCAGTAAAAATTTTCCAATATGTTTGGACGCTCCTCCAAACGTTCTCGTTCCAGGCAAGGTGCCTCAGCGTCAACAGTCCCTCCTCCTCTAAACTTCCCATATGAAGACGGGTCCGTTTTGTTCTTCGAAACTCAAGCTGAACTTTCTAGGTTTCTCTCCAAGTTTGAGAAGCGATTTATTCTTCCTCCTCGCTTCTCAACAAGCAAGCTCCTTGAACCTTTCGCCCCTGCCGCCAACATGCTCAAAGAGTGTCAACTCTATGATTTCTTGCTCCTTACTCATCCTCATATTAACACAACCTTAGTTGAAGCATTCTATTCAAATCTTCACAAAGATGAAGATGGTGAGGTGGTTACCTCCATCAATGGCATTCACATTCTCCTCTCTGACGAGAACCTTCACACCATCGCCCGCATTCCAAACGATGGTGAAGATCTTATCCGGTATATTAATGAGGCTGGCTCTCTCTTTGATGAATCCAATTTTTTCCGCCAAGCTGGAATCTCTTATGATCAAGCTTCTTCTCGTCGTCCTACCATCTCGGGCATGGACCCAAATTATCGACTCCTCCTCTACTTCATCACCCGTGTCCTAAGACCTCGTAGGCACAATCATACCACCATATCCCAAGAGGACTCCAAGCTCTTACATGCAATTGTCACTGGAGCCAAGATCAATTGGTGTCGGCTCATTAAAATGCACATGCTCGATGCCGTCGCCGATAACATGCCCCTTCCTTATTCTCTCCTCATCATGAAGTTTCTTGAAGCATCCGGATTTGTCACTGAAAATGGTCCTCTCAAAAGGAGTACCAAAATCTGGGAAATCTCGGAATCATCCTTCCATCATGATGGTGATCATGCTCCAGCTCCTCCTCCTACCCGTCCTGCCCGTCATGCTCGTCCATCTCAGGAGCCCACTCTCCAAACTATATCCGACCAGCTCTCTCAGTTGACACACGAGATCCATGGTTATTTTGACCATGTCCATTATCCCTATGCGGGTCTCGTTCCCTTTGAAGCTGCGCCGAATGACGAGGCGGATCGTGACGGAGATAATTGATATTGTATTTTTTATTGTTGGATGTCCCTCTGCTGTACCCCTTTAAATTTTCAATAAATAAACTTTGTTTTATTTCGTCTTTGTGTATCCTTCCTTACTATTTTTGCTAATGGCAAAAGGGGGAAGATAACGGGATAACGGGTATGCACCACCTCTAAATTGCTAAATTGCTTATAAGCTTAAATTGAGGGGGAATTCTTAAATTGAGGGGGAACAAGAACAAATATGCATACTTGTTACTTGTCTTGAATCGTCAATATTATTTGTCAAAATTGCATATCCCGCTTAATGTTTGCCATTATCAAAAAGGGGGAAATTGTTGGAAACACGTTCTCAATGCGATATACTAAACGTGTATTCTTTTGTAGGTTTTGATGAATGACAAACAAAGCACAAATTGATATATGACGGAGTTCAAGTACAAGAGCACAAATGTTGAGACTGAAGCTCAAGACATTGTTTTTTAATTGTTATTATTGAGTTATTCTTAAATGTGATCTTGATCCTATAACTTTACTCCATAACATGGCTTCTCTCATAAACTATTTTCCAAAATCATGCATATTTAATTCTGTGTCAAAAAGATTTTAAATCATGCATATTTACATTAGACAAAATGTTTTCTAAACATGCCTCAAAAAAATCTGGGCTAAAATAATCGATTATGAACTTATGATAATCGATTGTTTCTGAGCCAAGACTGCATGACAATCGATTATGAACTAATGGTAATCGATTGTGAGTAAGACAGTGAACATCAGGTTTTTCCAAATCTGCATGATAATCGATTGTGATCAAATGCCAATCGATTGTTGTTGAGGTAAAGTTTTTCAATACTCAAAATAATCGATTATGAACTAATGGTGATCGATTATATTGAGACAATGTCTTTCAGTGATTTTAAATTTAATTAAGTAATCGATTATGTCTTTAGCTAATCGATTATCACTGAGACAGTAAGTTTTATGATTTTTAGAACGTTGCTGAGGTAATCGATTATAGATTTTATATAATCGATGTTTTGCTTAAAATCCGGAAATGATTTTTAGAACGTTGCTAAAGTAATCGATTATGGATTTGGTGTAATCGATTATCTGATTTTGAATATTGCCAGTAATCGATTATAGATTGTATATAATCGATTGTGAAGCGTAAAATCTGGGATTGATTTTTGATCTGACTGGCAGATAATCGATTGTTCGGTCTTGACAATCGATTATCACTGAGTAAATTCAGCAATTCTTAATTGGCAATTAGACAACGGTAAGACCAAGTTTTGCACCTATAAATACAGCTTCAACTCAGTGTTTTAAACACAACAACATACACTAACTGATCATTACATTGCTTTAAGCTTTTATTCAATTGTTCATCATTTTCTACTCATTTCATAAAGCTTTTGAGAGCCATATTATTGTTCAAAGTTGTTGTGATCTTGAGCGTATTATTTTACTCATATCTACTCATCAAGGAGTACCTTTGTTAAGTGAGTGTTCAAGTATTTCAAATACTTGTAAGAGAATTTTGATTCTCTTGTGTTGAGGAACTTGTGCTTCCTCTAGTGAAGTCTTTGGGATTGTATCCCCGAGCAAGTGAAGTCTTTGAGGTGAGGAACCTCCGAGCAAGTGAAGTCTTTGAGGTGAGGAACCTCCGAGCAAGTGAAGTCTTTGAGGTGAGGAACCTCCGAGCAAGTGAAGTCTTTGAGGTGAGGAACCTCCGAGCAAGTGAAGTCTTTGAGGTGAGGAACCTCCGAGCAAGTGAAGTCTTTGAGATTGTATCTCCGAGCAACTGTAAAGGTTTGTTAAGCACCCGTAAGCTTAACAAGTTAGTAGAAAATCTCGAGAGAGTCTCTCGGGGACTGGACTAACCACTGTTGTGGCCAACCAAGATATATCCTTGTGTAAGTTATTTTTATTGCACTTATTTACTTCCTGTAAAATTTAAATTCCGCAAGAAAACGCTAAATTTCATTAAAACGCTATTCACCCCCCCTCTAGCGTAGAGCGTTATTTCTAACAATTATTACTTGTCGTAGATGATATAACTGCACAGATTCACTTAGTAATCTTGTCCTAGCCTTGTCACTACTTTGTCGAGGTTAAGCTTGACACTTACCAACACATGGGGTTAGTTGTGCTGATACTACACTCTGCAATGTGTGTAGATTTCAGTGCTGGAGTATTTGGGCCACAATGAGATTGCTGCCTTCAGTCCAGCGGAGACCTAAGGTAATCCTGTAGACGCAGGCCTTGGCGTCCCCTTCTATCTTTCCATTCTGTTTGTATGTATTTCAGAGACACACTTGTATTTTGAATTCATACCATTGTTAGTAGTATTTGTAGATGGTCCATGATATTATGACACAAATTCTTGGTAGAGTTGTATTTTGGATTATCGTACTAGTATTTATTTGAACAATTAGATTTCGTCTTTCGCATTTTTTGTTTGTTATGATTATTCCGCGATTTATCACATGTTAATTAATAAATGCTAAAAGGATAAGAAAAAAGGGTAATAAAATCTGTAATACTCAGCTTGCCTAGATTTCATGAGTAGACGCCATCATGACTCCCGAGTATGGAAAATCGGGTTCGTGACATGGGCTTTATTTAATAAGATAGAAATTACTAGGGCCTTGTTGTGTGGCTGAGAAATTCCTTCTGCTTCCTCATCGTTGAATGATACGGTGCCTTCTGGCACCTAACCTCGGGACTTATCTCTAGTAATTGATACCTTAATGTGCTTGAACACAGGCCCTTGTGGAATATCGACCCCGCCAATGATCATATGAATTACTTGATACGGCTCCTCCTGTTTATTTTTTCTGTTGGCGTTCCTTTCCCTGAAATGATTCTTTGCTTGATTACTTAGGAATTCTCTAAGGTAGCCCTCATTGAATAAATGGGATACCTCCTCTCTCAATTGCATGCAATCCTTGGTTCTATGACTATGTGTGCTATGATATTTACACATCAGATTGGGTTCCTTTGAGAAGGATCTGTCTGTATGGGCCTGAGCCATCTGTTGTCTTTGTTCTTCTAATTGCCGGTACAATGCCCAACACATCGACACTAAAATTATATTCCGATAATTGAGTTACCTGTGTGGGATCGGTGTTATCAAAACCCTTTTGCTCATGAGTCCTCGAGAATGCGGTCATCAATCGCTTCTTCGATCATTCTGGGAAGAATTGCGTCCTGTACCACTGTTCCTATCGAAGGAGTACAATTAGTATCGGTCTTTATTCGATCTTGTCTCCCTATCGATGTCCCTTTGACTTTTGGCTGCTGACCTGTTTGGGTGTACTGAACTGGAAGGAGCTCCTAATTGGTCATCCTAGACCCTAATCTTTGATTGGTATCGATTCTGTACATCTGCCCAAGTTATTGCCACAGACTCAATCAAATTTTCTTTTAGCTGACGTGATGCTATGGAATATCATTCATTCAATCCCCGAGTGAAAGGTTGAACGGGCCAATCATCTGTGACCAGTGGAGGCTCCATGCATTCCATTTAAAATCGGGATACAAACTCCCTCGACATCTCATTGTCCCTCTGTCTTGCTTTGAAAAGGCCCGATTTCTTTGTCGTAACCTTTATGGCTCCGGCATGTGCCTTTATGAAAGAGTCTGCCAACATGGCAAATAAGTCAATAGAATTTTGTGGTAGACTGTGGTACCAAATCATTGCTCTATCTGATAGGGTTTCCCCGAACATCTTCAACTCTACGGTGGACGCCAAACTGTTTACGCTCAAATTTGGATAATAATTAAATTTATATTGTGGTTTTAAGAATATGTGATTTCGTCCAATACCAATTGATAAGCAAGAAAAATAATGAATAAATTAGAGAATAAAAGAAATCAAACCAGTATGTTAGCCACGTCTCGACCTTGACTTGGGGTAGTCTCGAGGTGGGATAGTAGGAATAGTAAATGATAAAGCAACTCTGCTGAACAGTAAGTGAATAGTAGGGAAATAATGAGTGTATATATTCTTAGTAGTGAACAATGATCCTTACAAATGAATAGGATCTCTCTTTATACAATTGAGGAGTCCTAAATAAGGTACACTTCTAATTGTAGTAGTAAACCATATTAACATCTAATTAACCATTGTGGATTGATCCATTCCGAGATCACGCCATGGTCCTCGACCAATCGCGGATATCTTGCTTTTTCGTTATCAAGCTATGCCGATATCACTCAGGGCCTACCTTTTTCTTGTTGCGATTGACGTTGACCTTGGTCCGAAAAGAGGCTTTGATTCCAGACCTGACATCCTAGCTCCTTCACGCAACATTCCCATCTCGAGCATCCTAGATCCTTGGCGCAATATTCCCATCTCGAGCAGAGGATGAAATCGGGTAGCCCCGATTTTTATATGTATACAAACGTAGCTAGATACGGATAAGGGGGCATGGAATACATATGGTGAGCTACAACAATGATTAAAGAGCCTAACATAGCTAAGTTAAGAGATAATTGAGCATGCCATGACGTTGTTAGGATCTCATATAGGCCTTTATGGCCCTGACCTGTAAATGGACCTTTATGAGCTTCTAAAATATCTTTTACGTAAGTACACTGATCGTAATTTAATAGTCTAGATTGTAGCTATATATGAAGTAAGATATATTCAGATTCATCAAATATTGGAGAATAAATTATTGTAAGTGTGAATTTTTAAAATAAGTTGTGATAAGTTACAGTTCTTGTAATTCTAAAGTATCTGGCGACTAAATACTAATACAACTATAATTTTCTACAATTCTAGACATCGTCATAAAAAATATCTGAATTTAGTATGAGAAAAATATTTTCTCTGTTTTACTTTAAGTGACACTCAGTTTGTTTTTATATATTTATAAGCGAATAACACTTTTTTATATTTTAAATAACTTAAATTTTAAATTTTAACTGAATTAACCTTAATTTCATGATTTTTATTGACACAAAAATCTTTTAAAATTGTAAGTTCCAAAAGTCATTCTTATTATATTTATAACCCAATTCATATAAAACGAAATTTTTAGGGGAAAGCGGTATCAAATTCTAAATGTTTAAAACTCAAGTTTGACAAAACTCAAAAAGTACAAGGAGGTTGTTTCTATGAAAGCGTAGTTCATGTTTAAACAAGCAAAATGTGAACTAACTTAAATGACAAAATATTTCAAAACTTAGTCTGAAATTCAAACGCAATGTTTAATATTTTCTTTTTCAGACGTGACTTCAGTTTTAATGAACTTACCTAATTAGTCAATAAATCAAAATTCAAATGATGGGAATATTTTAATTAAACCGTTTTCGAAAAAATCAAATTTAAGTTGATATCAGCATCCTATCAAATCCAGATAGGTGCCCACAAATTTCCTAAGTTGCAGCTAAATACAAAATTAGAATTTCAAATAATATTCCAAAAGAGCTTTACCAATTTCCCTCTAAAATCCTACTCAACACCAATCTGAATCCTCAGAAAATAATCTATATTCCCAAAAAGCCACCAGCAATATTGCTTTCTTCGTTAGAAACAATTGAGATAAAGTCCCAATTAAATAGTAGGATCATAGTAGATTAGCATCCAATATTTTTACAAACACAAAATAATGGCTATATTTATACTTAAATTAGGTCTGATGTTTATCATGAACTATTTAATCTGGTTAACATATACACAAGTATAAAGATTAATAGGAGATTTGTTATAGTTTTAAAGAATACTCCTTTAAATGTAAAAATTATTTATTGATAATTGTTAGGGGTAATCTTGTACATAGACTAGCAAATAAGCCAAAAAATACATTCACCATTTCAGACACAATAATTGTCAGCTCAATTTAACGGAATCTCCGCTTCTCCGTTGCAACCCTTAAACCCTCAAGATCCAACTATATAAACCTCAGTATTGTCACACTCAAATTCCCAGTACTCATCCAAATTCAAATCTCAATTGGGGCTTAAGAAAAAGATGAAAGCTTCAATCAAATTTCGTGAGGAGCAGAAACCGTTAATCAGGGCCAAAGTTCCTCTCAGTATACTTAACGTTCCGTTCCAATCAGGACTCGTTGCCGGCGAATCGAAAGAGTTATCGTTAAATCTTGGTACTTTATTCGATTCTGGACCGTCTTTTAAATTCGCTTATCGTCCTAATGATTCCGCAAACCCGTTTAGTTTTGTGTTCAAAACTGGGATTGGACATTTCGGGTCCCCCACATCCAGCCCGTTTACTATGAGTGCTGAGTTCAATTTGATTGGCAATCAAAACCCTAGTTTCTTCATTCACTTTAAGCCTAATTTCGGCGATTTTTGTGTGAAGAAATCGCACTCCTCTTCGGCCCTCACTAACAGTTTGAGCTCGAAATCGAACGGCGTTGGTCCAATTCACGACGGCTTCGAAACGCCTTTAGTGAAACCGGCGTTTCTCGGCGGTAAAGTCGGGGTTTTGCCATCGGAATCGGCCGTCGCTGGAGCAGTGGAGAATTTGTTCTCCGGCACGGTGGTCAGCGCACGGACCTCGTTCCCCGTGAGTAACCGTGCGGTGGTGAATTTCCGTTGGGGTCTTAGGTTGCCGACGGTTTCTCCAGCGGAGGATCCGGATACTGTTATACTTGGGAAGAACGACGTGTTTTCGCAGGCGGGGATTTCGTTCAGGCAATGTCCGCTGTTGGTGATGAATAAGATCGGCATCAAACACGTGGCGAAAGACGATTCGAAGAAAGGGATGACAGAGAATGCTGATTTGGTGAAGGTTTGTTTAGATGTGAAGCAGCAACTGGAGACAATACAAGCTGAAAATGGATTATTAAGAAATGCTTTGAATGATTTAAGCTCTGAAATATCTTCAAGAAAGTTTAATTTTTCGACGAATGAATTGAATGGGAAAGGAACTGAAGATAATGCGAATGAGGAGTTGAAGAAGAAGAAGGCATCGGTGGGAGCTACTGGAGCTTAAATTAGGTGACATTGCTTCATGTTTAAATGTTTTGATCCTATGTTTTGTTAAAACAAAAACCTATTGTTTATGGTGGGATAGAGTAATATTGGATCCTGTTAAAAGAGTTTTTGAGGATTTAAGGTGAAGTAAATCAGTTATAATAGAAAAACTGCTTGTACAAACACATTTTTATCTTCAAACCAAACATTACTTAAATCAGATTTTTCAAAGTAAATTTGGGAATCTATGGCCAAATATTAGCTAAAAATCAAGCAACTAATTTGAAAATTATCTGTTAACAATCAAATTGTCAAAGGAAAAACTGATTTGAGAAACTAATTTCATCAAAGTGTTCGAGCCAACATATAATAATTAATTTAGGAAGCTTATGGAACTCTAAAAGTTTTCACATAACCTTTAAGCTAGACAAATCACAAATCTAGCAAGAAATCGAGCTAATTATGTTTCATGTTTATCTGAAATTGAACCTTCCTAACAGTAGAGGACTCACTGTTACTGTCTATAGCTTGATAGTCCATACTCCTTATTGGAGCCGTTGGGCTCAAGAGGAGGGGAAATAAATTCAAAGCAATGAGGATTAGTTTTGTGTTCAAATTAAAAGGCAAATTATATGGTAGATATACTATTATTAGCTACTAATATATTAAAGGGATTTTTACCTATACATCCCATATAACAAACCTTACTACCATTAATGTGCATTGTTTGTTCATTACCCTCATATACTATGTTTTTGTTACACAATATGTACCAAACGGAATCTTTCCAGATGTTGCCTCCTAAAATAACGCCTTTTATTAAGGCTCAAATCTATGTTAAATGAATTGTATCCTAAAATAACTCATGTATTTATGGCTCCTAATTAATCTTTGATTTTGTACCAAATAAATGCTAAATCAGTTAAGGTAAAATCTTAAATGCTCTTAATATTTATTTTGCACATATGTGCTGCCATTGCAATTGTTGGACGGATGCTCCAGCACCAGCACAACAAATGGTAAACCAAACGTGGAGAATATCTCTACTATATAGAATTCAATAATGTATTAATGTTTCTAGGCTTGGGAACTGATAAGATGTTCTTGTTGGTGAACAACTTGCTGGAGACATAGCAATCACCTGGATGCAAACTCGGGATACCACAACAAATAATTCATACCTTATTCATAGTTTTATTGCTACTTGTAATGGAATAACGGTTTCTTGGTGCAGATTATGTATATGAATATTCTTCTTGTCGTTAAATGCATATTAGGTTGATAATAAAGTATCGTGATTCACTTTGTCCTTGGTCCCATCTCAAGGGTTAGTGAAAAGGTGGAAAACACAATGAAAATTAATGGAGAACGTATATGTTGAGGGAATCTTTATGTAATTCTTGCATTGGAGAATGTATTTGAACTCTTGCTATAGGCCGTAACGCTTGTTTTCTGGAAACATTGCATATAACCTTAACTACATTTACCTACATTTGACTACATTTTAAAAATTCACTGGAAACACTTCATATAACCTTAACTACATTTGACTACATTTTACTACATTATAAAAACTCACTAGAAAGACTGCATATAACCTTAACTACATTTACCTACATTTGACTACATTTTAAAAATTCACTGGAACACTTCATATAACCTTAACTACATTTAACTACATTTGACTACATTTGACTACATTATAAAAACTCACTGGAAACACTGCATATAACCTTAACTGCATTTACCTACATTTGACAACATTTTAAAAATTCACTGGAAACACTTCATATAACCTTAACTACATTTAACTACATTTGACTACATTTTAAAAACTCACTGGAAACAAGTTCAACAGCTACTACTTTTTTTGTAATTAAACGCTGGAACATTAGCACTGGCAGGAGGAGGATAATGTAGAGAAGAAATGCAACAAAAAACATTATAGAGTGAAGATCTGCGTGAAATTTCTCTTGATGAACTGCAATTTGGAAGCTGCAGGAAAAATTTCCATCCTTGTGAGACATACAAAAATGATTTTTTTAGGACAGGAGAGAGATTACAACAATCTTGTATGCACCAATATTCACAAGTGTGAATTATTTTCTATAGAAACGTAGTTGTCATTAGGATATTAAGGAGGAAAACCACAAGCACAAAATTTTGGAAAGTAAAAAAAAAAAGAACTGGTGGTGATTAATATTAATGGGTAATGGAGTAAATGGTATGCAAGTAATTAATGAGTATATGAAAAAGGAAAGCAAATAAATGGGGAGCAACAACCATACAATACAACTGTATTTAAAGAAGAGTCCACCGCATTTTATGTGCATTTACTCGTTTAAAGAAAGAGAAAAAAGTGGGGAAAAAAGATATGGAAATATTTTGTTCCACAAATCAAGTCCCTAATAAATCATTGATACTTAAATATTAAAAGTAAATTTTGATACATAAATTGAAACATGGTATACTTAAATGTAATAAATACTAACCTTAAACATGAGTGGTTATAAGATTTGTTATATGGGATGTATATGTAAAAATCCCTATATTAAAAGTGTACAAAAGTGGGCCCATTATCCATCGAGATTCAAACTTTATACCATTAACGCTGGAGAATTTCTCTGTTATAAAATAAATTTTAAAAAAATAGTGAATTATTTTAAGGGAAGATTACAAGATAACCAATGATTTAAGATGTTTAGTGGCCATTTGAAATAAGAATTGTAATATTCTAAAAAAAAGTAACAAAAAAATCAAGTAAAAATAATATTTGAGAATTAGAGTTGTTTTTGGACATGAATAAAATTTTGGGTTGTGTTGAAATTTTGTGAGTGAATTTTGGAACAACAACTTTTTGGAGTTCTTCAAATTTTTGAAAAATTACAAAATTCATCTTCAAGTGATATTTGAAAATTCTATGGCTTAACATTAATTTCTAAAAAATTGAAAATTTTTCGAAGAAAAATTAATTTTTTTTATGTCTAAACGGGCTCTTAGTACTCTCGTAGATAAGTAGTAAAACTTGTGTGGAGTATCCACTTTTTAAAGTAGTATTTACTTTTTATGCAGTATTTTTAATGCTAAGCAAAAGTAATCATTGTTCTATTAAAATTATATGAAAAGGCAATATTACCATTTTCTTCCCAAAACGGAAATATTCCATTTTCAGTTTCATTCCTTACAGCTCCATATCTCTTTTTGCAATGCCATTCTAAGGTTCATATGACTGTTCCGTTATTTTCATACATGAAATCAAATTTTGAACAGAAGAAACGAAATGCGTTAAGCATATAAATTTTATAAGCGTTTGATTTTCTTTTGTGTCTGCATTCAAGAGTTGAATTGCCTCGCAAGCCATTCACTCATAATAATCACAGACGTGTGAGGACGTGACTTTTAATTTTCTAAAAGAAATGACTTTTGGATTTTCTTAAACAACAGATAATTAGGAAAATATGGTAAAAAGCAAAGAAATTGAGGACAAAGATAATTGTGTTAAGGACATGTAGTCCTGAAGTCCTAAAGTTAAATTTCAAAACTTAATGACATGTAGACCTGAAGTCCTGAACATAGAGTTTCAAGTTCAAAAGGTAAGAACATATAGTCTTGAAGTCCTAAAGTTAAGTACAATAGTTAAGGATACAAGTTCAAAAGTTAAGGACATGCAGTCCTTAACTTACATTTACAAGTTCTAAAGTTAAGGACATACAGTCCTTAATTTATAATTACAAGTTCAAAAGTTAAGGATATGCAGTCCTAAACTTACAGTTACAAGTTCAAAAGTTAAGGACAATAGGTGCTTAACTTTGACTTTCAAGTTCAAAATTTAAGGACAGATAATCCTTAAGTTCAAAAGTTAAGGACAAGCAGTCCTTAACTTACAGTACAAGTTCAAGAGTTAAAAATAAGCAGTCCTTAACTTACAGTTACAAGTTCAAAAGTTAAGGACGCTTGGTCCTGAAGTTTGAGTTCCAAGTTCAAAAGTTAAGGACATGTAGTCCTGAAGTCCTAAAGTTAAATTCAAAAGTTCAGGACATGTAGTCCTTAACATAGAGTTCCAAGTTCAAAAGTTAAGGACGTGTAGTCCTGAAGTAAAGTACAAAAGTTAAGGACATGAGTAAAAAGTTTTTTTTATCCGAATAGTTAAAGTTTATTAAAGTAGTGGCTAAAGATAAAGATATTTTAAACAGTAGCTGAAAAGTAAATACATATTTTACTAGTGGCTAACCGTGCACTTTCCCCTAGATAAGTAGTGGAAAATTACTTGGGAGAAATTTAAAAATAGCCAGATTTACAACTTGTCGTTCAAAAATAGCTCAGTTTCAAAAGTAATCGAAATTTAGCCATTTTTCATGTAAAGATAAATCTGAGCAAAAACACTGTTCAACACCCGAAAAATACGTCAGTATATTATATTGGAGTTCAAGCATAAGTATGCTTGAACTCCAATATATTATATTAGAGTTCCAGAATAAGTATGCTAGAACTCCAACATAATATGATAGAATTCCAGCATAAGTATACTAGAACTCCAGCACAATATACTGGAGTTCCAGTAAGTATGGTCCAGTATAATATACTGGAGTTTGTAGCACCGGTGCTCCAGTCTCCAGTATATTATACTGGAGTTAGCAAAGTATACTGGTCCAGAATAATATGTTGGAGTTCATACACAAGCGCACCGAACTCCAGTATATTATGCTGGACCGGTCTCTGTTGCAATAAAATAGTGGCTATGTCTTATTGACTTTGTATATGCTGGCTATTTTTAAATGATCAATTTGTATACTGAGTATACCGTGCTATTTTTATAAATTACTGAACTAGGAGCTGGTATGATTGAGGGTTTTTCCCTTTGTACTTGATGGATCAAAAATCACTTCAAATGAGGCCGAGGCCCAAGGTGCGCATCCAGTTTGTCCATAGACTTCGATTACGGCATCGATGTCTCATCAGCTTGTTCAAAACTGGTCTCCGCAAAATTGGATTACGGGGAGTAATTTGGCTGCCAAAAAAGAATATATATATATATATATATATATATATATATATATATATATATATATATATATATATATATATATATATTATACACTCAGCGGTTATTTTTAAATTAAAATATCGAGTGAGCAACTATTTAGGTTAATTCTTCTTTTAAAAAAAAGCAAGATTTTGTTTTCCTAATCTGATGGTGAGAACAGTTTGCATCTCCAACTGCTTTTACAACATTTTATTGTATATCTAGGCATATAGAAGCTACTAGATGGGCTAGGCACGAGCCCTACATTTGTATTAAACTGTATTTTATGTAGAGAAAAATTATATGAATGTATATAATATTTGTTGTGCTTATGTACCTTTCTCTCACTTCGTCTCTGATAGAAAGTGAGATAAATTTACAATATACTTTAAAAGGTTTGGAGGTTTTGAAATTCTTTTCCAAGAAAAAGAGTGTTAACTAATAAAATATAGCCATTCCTAGGAGATATTTATCATCGGGCAAAGTATTGTCCTTAGTATGTCAACGGGAGTCATTAAATTGAGACTTTGAAAGACAATAGATAATTATATTGATATTCTTAATGATCTTAAATTTCTTTAGACAAATGGTGCATGTAGGTGAAAGGTCTGTCAAAGATACCCAACGATAATACTTAAAGCTATATGTGCAGCATAATGTGATATGCTATTTCCCATGCTCAACTCCAAGTAAACCTTCACAAGACCTTCATGTTAATTCATTGATTATCAGTTTAATAAGAAGGATTGATTTAGAGTTGGAATCCTAATAGAGAGAAGAAAGAGAGAAATGAGAAGAACAAAATATCTGAAAGAGAGAAATAAATTTCTTATTTCTTGTTATTTCCCGAATGCTCGAACAGATCTATAAATACACATTACTGAATAGCTAAAATCCAATGAGTCGAGTATGAAGGGAGGACCAGACAAAGTAGAAGCCCAATAATGATTTCTTTATCTGTTATCAAGTGACTTAATATTGTCAACACCCCTCAAGTTGGAGGGTGTAGACATTCTAAGCTTGCCTAAACAGTGATGATGAAGAGGTTCAGGCAGAGGCTTGGTTAACACATAAGCAAACTGAGCAGAGTTGGGAACAAATTGATGGGAGATTAAGCCAAAATACAGGTTGTCTCGAACATAGTGACAATCAATATCAATATGTTTGATGCGTTCATGGAACACTGAATTTTTGGCAATGTGCAAAGCTGTCTGGTTGTCACAAAATATAGAAATAGGAGCAGAAAATATGAAGGCCCAGATCATTAAGTAAATGGATCAGCCAAGAAACCTCATCCAAAACCATTCTCAAAGCCCCATTTCAGCCTTATAGAGAGAGAAAGAGAGGGGGGGGGGGGGGGGGGGGGTGGGAGTTACTTCTTACTCTTCCAAGAAATTGGCTACCCTAAGAGTAATGTAAAATCTAGTCACAGATCTTCTTGAAATAGTACATGCAACCCAATCACAGTCTCAATATGCTAGAAGGGAAAGATCAGAGCTGGCCGAGAGTTGAATACCGTGAGCAAGATAAAATATATAAAAATCCCCCGGGGTATTCACCGGATAAATTTAACTACGGTAATAACCTCTCGCCTCAAAACTAACAAAATCCTAAGCTTTCCTACCCAAGTGAAGACAGCTTAAGCAAGCTCCTAACGAATGATATCATCAATAAAGAAGATAAAAAGAACTAAATAAAAGAACCAAGTAAAAGAAACAGTTCAACTCATGCTCATATTTTATTTTTAACTTTTTATTTTATTAGGTCGAGCCAGATACCTAAAACATGGACAAATTAATTGCTAATAGGTTTCGACCTTTATACCACTACCCATGACCCTACAACCTTTCAAATAATTTTAAACCCGACAAAACCAATCTCAAATGATAAACCCGACATCATGAGACAGAATAGCAATTTGAGGTCAACAAAATTCCTTAATTTAATCATCCTATATACTAGATGTTACATTTGTGAGGATAGAAAAGTTATTTGGCGGACCGATGTTTTGCAACAAAGGATGAAAAATGAAGCAAGTAGGACCCTGTTATATTTTTCTTTCACAACCTTTATAAGAAAATACAAAAAAAATGGATGAAAATGAAAAATCGAAAATAATTTTACACTTTTCTATTAATTTCCAAAAATCCAAAAAAAGGAGAAAAAGAAAATCCAAAAAGATTTTATATTTTTCATTATTTTTCAAAAAAAGATAAAAATATAGTTTTCTTTTTCAATTAGTTGCATCTTCCTGAACTATGCGAACCTGGTTCTCGTATTCCAAGACGCGATACGTAGGCAACCTACATAGGGTCCGGTCTTCCTAGTAGGTCCTAGGTTCTTGGCTTCTAGAGTCGTAGCCAAACTTGCATGTATAGCCATATTTAGCCACATCGGCCGTTTTTTCAAAAATATTAGTATTTTCTCAAAGTAGTTTGTTATCTTATGTCTTAGAGCCCCGAGTCTATAATAAAGTGTCCTCTCAATTCTAAGGTCCATTCCTGTTAAATTTGCATGTCTAGCCACTTTTGGCCACGTCAACCATTCTTGCAAAATAGGATTATTTTCGTAAAATTGATTAAATTGCCTATGTCTTAGGATCTTCAGTCTACAATTTGGTGTCATGTCACTTTAAGGTCCATCCATGTGGTGTTTGCGTCCCTAGCCATATTTGACCATATCGACCATTTTTGCAAATGGTCTATTTCAGCAAAGTAATTTTTAAAGCTTTATATGGCGTATTTTTCATGCATTAGGGGTCAACTTTGTCAAATCTGCACTAATAGCCACTTTCAACCACTTAGGTCATTTTGCAAAATATAGCCAAATTGTGTCTAGCATTTGTCCGCAAGGAAATATTGTGGTGTCATGTAGTGTCTCGAGTCGCTAACCATGTTTTCTTCATTCAGGTATGGACCCGCTGATTCGATACAAAGTGCTGAGGATAGTAAAGATTCCTAGGAAGATGATCAAGTGGTGAAAAATATTTTCATTGTTAGAGCAACATGAGTTAATGCAGAAATTGGGCACCCTCATTCCCTTCTTGATATCACACCTCGCCCAGACTTAATGGAGCTGATGCTGACTTATTGGGATCCACAAAATTTGACTTTCAGACTTGGAGAGTGTGAGATGACTCCTACCTTGGCGCAAAATGTCTATTCTCACTCGTTTAAGCTATATAGGCAAGGACATGATACTTCCCTGAGACCACTCTAGGACAAGATTCCTCAACGACCTGGGCCTGCAAGAAAACAAGCATTTAAAATGCCTCGAGCAATCCTGGATATCCTTGGATTATCTTTTTGCTATATTTGGACCAATGTTGACGTCTTTTGGGATGAGTTTGCACAATCAAGGCAAAGATGTCTCCTCGAAACTTTCATCTTTCTTTGTTGGGATTATCGGTTTTTCCATTAGAGGAGAGTCATATTAGCACCCATGTGCAGTGAGTTGTAATGGCACTATTTCATGAGAAACAATGCAAAATTGTTACTGTTGTGTCGATGATCTTAGCAGAGTTTTACCGAGCCCGGAGTGATGTTAGAAGAGGTGTCGGGTATTTTGAGGGAAGTAACCTTTTTGTTACAATTGTGGGTGATGAAGCATTTACACACTGCTTCCTTACTTTGTCCCTTCGACCGTGCCTTGAGGGATCGGTAGTATACATCGAGCGTAGGATGAAATCTCCTAAGTTTACATACCCAGTAGGCACCACATCTTGGATTGAGTTCCTTGATTAGAGGACTAATGGGAATGTTTTATGGACTTACCTTTGGCTACCTTTAGATGATATCTTGGTAGGATGCCTCATGTAGCCTTTCTTGGTATTGATAGGACATAAATGTGTCAGGCCGTACACTCCCATTAGAGTGATGAAACAGTTGGGAAGGTGACAAGAGGAGCCTCCAACTTTGAATCTTCGGAGGCACATAATGAATTTTAGCAAAAAGGCGGCTGATGAAATCAAGTACGTGCAATACTGGAACAACGCAAAGAGGATGAAGAAAGATACATTAGTAGAGAACATTAGCAGGCCCGAGTGTACCTAGTAGTACTTTATTGGTTACAGTCCGTCTTATCAGGGTCAACACCCCATTGCTAGCACAACTTAGGGGCCAAGCAGTTAAGACAGATGATTTTGAGGAGGCACCAGATCAAGATCGTTGGGATAAGGTTGAGTTGATAAAGTCTCAGTTAGCAGGACAAACATGGAGCAGCATGGCCAATATTTGTCTAGGGTCGGTCTTCAGGATGCAGGGGCACATGCCAGGGTCTTTATTCCCAGCATCAGTGTTTTTTTACGAGGCATGTTACAGAGTTTGAGCATGATGGACAGCCCAGGACCATCCCAGCCATGACCGTCGCATTCAAGAGTAGTTTGAGGAGTCATTCTATTTAGGTGTTTTAAGATTGTCTTGTGTCATCTTTTACTTTCGTGTCTTGTCTAGGAGCACTGAGCCCTTTAGGTAGCGTCAGAGTCTGTCGTAGTGTAGTTGGTCTGTCATGTCTTTCATTATCATACTTCCCATTGTATCAAAACGTTTTAAATGAAAAATCCTAAAAGATTTTATTTTTGGTTTACTTTCCGTCATTCTTCCAGAACTATGCTTGGTCTGATTCATGAGGGACATGATATATAGGCAACCTACATCAGGTTCGATCAAATCATTTTTTGTTCAAAAAAAAAAAGAAAAAGAAAAGAGTGATAAGAGGTGTTGGAAAAGAAAGAGAATGAAGGATTGAAATGAGAAAATTGGGACGATGCGATATGACCCTACAACCCTCAAAGCCATTTTACAACTGTTAATTATTGCTAGGTGCATTGCACGTAATGTGATATTATTATTTGATAAATGCCCTAACGCTAACATGGTTGTTTTGTGTTGTTGTACTCTATAATATTTATCCAATAACAGGAAGGTGGTTAGTTTGCTGGCCTCCTAGCAAGTCATCCATACAACACCCGATCATAGCGTCAAACAGTGTTGGCTAGGAAGGAAACAAACACTGGAGCTATATACCCACCAAAGGAGATCGTTGAGTCGGAATCAGAACTGCAAGAGGAGGTCCGAAGGTTGAAGCATTAGATGGCAAAAATGTATCAGGCATGGATTAAGGGACACTCTCCACCCTCGTTCCTTACCAACTACATAGAAAACACTGCTTCTATTTCACCACTCTCAATCCCAGATGCCCAATACTATTGATCTTTCCCCACAACACGTACCAGACTTTACCCCTTACCACAACTACCCCGGCACTTTGGCCCAAACTTTTCATGCTCCACCAGCCAAAAAAAACCTCGTACCCTACTCTGATATCTGCTCCTATTTTTGTATCCCTTCCATAAGCTACCCTCCACCAATCCTCTAGTGAGCTCGCATTCCCCGTTCCAGATACCCACTACTATGCACCGGATCCCACCTTCAAAGTCGCAGATCCTTACTCTTACAGTCCACAATTTGAGCCTCATGTTGAAACTGACAAACCACCCAAGAATGAGAGCAAGAGTAGAGGTTTAGGAAGGTAAAGAGTATGGAGAAATCATTGAGAAATGTGCAAGGGTTGGAAAACCAAGTGAGTGTGGCTTATAAGGATTTGTGTTTGTTCCCTGATGCTCAACTGCCGGTCGAGTTCAAGATGCCCAAGTAGATTGTTATTGTTTAAGTGGAGTAGTTTTAGAATGGTATACCAGCCAGGACGCCAGCAGATGGTACACTTGTGACGATATGGATCAGGCCTTCGCCTGGCACTTTCAGTACAATATCGACATTGTTCTAGACCGCCTATATTTGACCAAGGTGGAAAAGAAACCCAAAGAAAGATTTAGAGAATATAGGTTCTAATGGAGGGAGTAATCTGCACGAGTCAATCCTTCAATGTAAAAAGAAGAGATGGTTGAATACTTTCTTCAAGTCCTGGAGCCCACTTACTATGCTCATTTGATCTCAACCATCAGCAAGTCTTTCAATGATATGGTAAAGATGGGAGAAATAGTGGAAGAGGGGCTCAATTCGAGCAATATCATGAGTTATTATGCTATTAAAACAACCACCCAGGCGATCCAGAGTGGTACCAAAAGATTAGACAAGAAGAAGAAGGACGATGTCGCCATGGTTGTCTCTGGACCATGGCATGGCCAGAGGGCTTTACCTTATCATTACACCCATCCTCGACCTCGACCTCAAACCTATTCCCAAGCTCCATATAATCCACCCTAACATTAATTTCCCTGAAATACCCTCAATACTCAGCCAAGCTATCCCAATACCTTGTTCACCATGCACAGTCATATGCTCAACCCCCTCCTTACCTATAATCGAGTTCCCCAGTCCCACAGAATACCTATTCAGCTCCAGCAAATACCTATTCACCTCCATAACCCTATCAAAACCCCAGTGGTTAAAATTTTCTATCAAGGCCTAAATATAGAAGAGAGAGGCGGCAACGAAAATAATCTTTACCCCGCTTGGAGAGTCCTATGCTAGTGTGTTTCAAAGGTTAAGGCAGTTGGACATCTTGAGGCCGATTGAGTCAAAGATACCAAATCTCCCTCCCAAGAACCTTGATTATTCCCTAATGTGCGTCTATTGTTTTGATGCTTTGGAGCATGACATAGATAAGTGTTGGCATTTGAAAAGGGCTGTCAAGAAGCTCATTGATACAAACCAACTTGTAGTTCAAAGACCAAACGCGCCAAACATCAACCAAAACCATTTTCGAGCCCATGAAGAGTCACATATGATTGAAATAGTTCACAAGGATGGGGAGCCCAAGAAGTCTTCTAAGTTTTGCCATGATGATTCGAGCCAGTGAAAGTAATTTGGTTAAAGCTCCAAACTCTACCAAAGCAAATCCCTTGATAGTTGAAGGGGTGGAAGAAAAGTTGAGCTCGCTCAATTTGAAGCCACCAGTGTTGGTCATGAAAGGGCCTTTAAAAGGTATTGATGAAAGTCCATAAAGCTCAAAAGTGGTAGTGCTAGGGATTCCAAGTAAGCCTATAATAGTTGTGAAGGGGGCTCCTATTACCCCTATCATTATTAAACCAGTAACCCATCTGCCAGTGGTTGACGCGAAGGCTATTCCATGGAATTACAAACAATTTATAGTGACATACAAAGGAAAAATTATAGAGGAAGAAGTTAATGAAACTGGAGGATTGACTCGTTCTGGGAGATGTTTCACCCCAGATGAATTAAGGAAAGCCAAGCCATTCAAATATAGCAATATGCCAGTAAAGAAATCGGTCATTGAGGAAGAGGCCGAGGAGTTCCTGAATAAGATGAAAGTGCAGGATTATTCCATTGTAGAGCAGTCAAAGAAAACACCAGCTCAGATTTCTCTTTTGTCTCTGTTGATACATTCAGATGAACATCGTAGGGTCTTGATGAAGATTTTGACTGAGGAATATATTCCTGATAAGATCATAGTGGATCACTTGGAAAAGATAGCTAGCAAGATCTTCGAAGTAAATAGGATAACTTTCTCATATAATGAACTTTCTGTGGAGGTTACGGAACACAACCGAGCTCTTTATCTCACGGTGAAGTGCGAATATTATGTTGTCTCAAAGGTTTTGGTTGACAATGAGAGTATTTGCCCACTGTCTACTTTGCAAAAATTGAAGGTCGTCACTGAAAGAATCCACTTGAACATTGTGTGTATTCGGGGCTTTGATGGGGGAGGTAAGGATTCTATTAGAGATATAATTCTCAAATTGTTGATAGGGCCAATTGAGTTCACCATGGAATTCCAAGTGTTATATGTGGCAATCTCCTATAATCTGTTATTGTGCAGGCCCTGGATAGATGCTGCTAAGGCAATCCCGTCTTCTCTGCACCAAATGGTGAGGTTCGAATGGGACAGGCAGGAAATAGTTGTGCACGGTGATGACAACCTGTCAGCTTGTAAAAACTCAACTGTTCCGTTTATTAAAGCTGAAGATGATAAGAGACCTTGGGCCTATCAAACTTTTGCAACTGTGTTTGTTGAGAAGATTCTTGAAGGAAACTGCATTACAGGTCCTGAGCTATCCTCTGCGGCTGCCATGATAGCGGATGAAATATTAAAGAACAGTTTTGTGCCAGGCAAGGGCCTAAGCTCATCTTTGCAGGGTATTGTTCATCCAGTGCATCCTAATGGGAATCCACATACATTTAGTTTGGAATTCATGCCCACAAAAGGACGTGAAAAGGGTTAAAAATCTGAAACAAAAGGCATGGTCACTCCCCAAGCCTGTCCCGCACATCTCTAAGTCTTTTGTCAAGCCAGGGGCCAAAAAACCTCCAACCACCTCAATCCCAAAACCTCTGGTCAATGTTGATGAAGAGCTGATCAAGAGGTTCCAAAGCCTGTTCGATGAGGTCAATATGGTCGAAGTAGTTGAAGGCTCTAGTAAAGCAGATGTGCATCTCGTTGGCTCAAACGTGAAGCTTAGCAATTGGAAAGCTACTCCTCTCCCCCCCAGGAAGGAGTTTTGGTAGTTTGCTTTATTTTTCTTTATATTATCTGGGTTATTCCAGGGTTGTAATCCAGATTCTAGTTTTCGCTTGTTTTGATGTTCAAACCCTTCTATCCTTTTATTTTCAATAAAAATGCAATTTCTTGTTTTCTATTATTCCTAATAATGTTTTATTTTCTACAGTTCTTTTTATGCTGGTTGCAATAATATGACATGCATGAAGAATTTTTAGCCGTGTTTTAAAAGCCAATATAATTCTAAATAACAATCCGAGAAGTAGAATATGATGATGAAAAGGAATATGATGAGAAGCAACATTTGAGGAAATCAATAAAGAGCTAAAACAATTTGAAGAAAAACCAAATCCTAATTTGAGTGAAACTGAAGCAATCAATTTAGGGGACCGGGATGATGTTAAGGGGACCAAGATAAGTGTTCATTTATAACCATAACTTAATAAGGAAATAATCAAAACATCGTTTGAGTGCAAAGATGTCTTTTCATGGTCATATGACGAAATGCCGGGCCTGAACGCTGATATGGTAGTTCATAAATTGCTAACTAATCCAGCCTTCCTTCATGTTAAACAAAAGTTGCGAAAGTTCAAGACTGATATGAGTGTGAATATCAAAGAAGAAATAACAAAGCACCTTATTGCAAAGGTCATTTGGGTCACTAGATATACCACTTGGTTAGCCAATGTTGTGCCAGTACCAAAGAAGGATGGTAAGACTAGGGTCTGTGTTGATTACCGTGATCTTAACAAACCAAGCCTAATGGATGATATTCCATTGTCAAACATTCACATTCTGATTGCTAATTGTGCCAAGCATGAGATTGAGTCTTTTGTGGACTATTACAGGGGATATCACCTGATCTTGATGGATAAAGAAGATGCAGAAAAGACATCATTCCTCACGCCATGGGGAACATACTATTATCAGGTAATGCCATTTGGTTTGAAGAATACCAGGGTAACTTACATGAGGGAGATGACCACTATATTTCATGACATGATACATAGGGAGATCGAGGTTTCTGTAGATGATGTGATCATAAAGTCAAATAACCAGTCTGAACATGTCATGGACCTGAGGAAGTTTTTTCAAAGCCTCCGCTAGTACAACCTCAAGCTCAATCCAGCAAAATGTGCATTTGGTGTCCATTTGGGAAACTGTTAGGATTCGTGGTCAGTAGACTTGATATTGAGTTGGAACCATCAAAGATCAAAGCTATCCAAGAGTTACCACCACCAAAGGACAAAACAGAGGTGATGAGTTTGCTTAGAAGGTTAGATTATATTAGCAGGTTCATTGCTCTGCTCATGACAACTTGTGAACCCATCTTTAAGCTGTTGAAGAAGAATGCTGCATGCAAGTGGACTGACGAGTGTCAAGAAGCATTTGATAAGATTAAGCGGTACCTGTCAGATCCACCTGTGCTAGTCCCACCAAAGCCTAGAAGACATTTAATTTTCTATTTAATAGTCTTGGATAATTATTTTGGCTGTATATTAGGCCAACAGGACATCTCGAGAAAGAAGGAGCTAGCAATATATTATTTCAGTAAGAAACTCACTCTCTATGAGGTTACGTATACTCTGCTTGAGAGGACACGTTGCATCCTAACTTGGGTGGCACAAAAGTTGAAGCATTATCTATCGCCCTACACTACTTACCTCATTTCTTGCATGGATCCTCTAAAGTATATCTTTCAGAAGCCTATACCCACAGGAAACTTGCAATGTGGTAGATTTTACTTACAGAGTTTGACATCATCTATGTGACTTGGACCGTGATGAAAGCCCAAGCCTTGGCTGACCACTTGGCCGAGAATCCAGTAGATGATGAATATGAGCCACCGAAGACTTATTTTCCTGATGAAGAGGTCATGTATGTAGACGATGTTGACCGTGATGAAAAGCCAGGTTTGAAACTCTTCTTTGATGGAGCTGCTAACATGAAAGGTTTCGGAATATGGGATGTACTTATCTTTGAAACAAGGCAACACTACCCTATAATGGCCCATCTTTGATTTTATTGCATCAATAACATGGCCGAGTACGAAGCATGCATTCTAGGTTTGAGGTTAGCTATAGACATGGGAGTACAAGAAATACTTGTTCTAATAGATTCAGATTTGCTGGTTCACCAGATTCAAGGAGAATGGGAGACTTGAGATTTGTATCTCATACTGTACCGGCAGTGTTTGCATGATCTTTGTCAATGATTCAGGTCGATAGAATTTAGACATAATCCCAGGATTCACAATGAGATTTCCGATGCTTTGGATATTCTACCATCAATGTTACATCATCCGGAGAAGGCTTGTGTCGACCCTATGCATATCCAAGTTCATGATCAACATGCTTATTGTAATGTAGTTGAAGAAGAAATTGATGGAGAACCTTGGTTCCATGATATCAATGAATACATCAGGTCGGGCTACATCCATTACATGCCACAGGTGACCAAAAGAGAACCATTCGACATTTGACTAGTAGATTTTTCTTAAATGGGGGAATCTTGTACAAGAGGACTCCAGATTTAGGACTGCTGAGGTACATAGATGCTAAAGAAGCTTCAACTATCATGGCTGAAGTGCATTTTGGAGTTTGTGGGCCGCATATGAATGGGTATGTGTTGGAAAAGAAGATACTTCGATTAGGTTATTATTGGCTCACCATGGAACGAGATTACATCAGCTTTGTTCGCAAATGTCATCAATGCCATGTGCACGGTGATTTGATTCATTCTCCCCCATCTGAGTTAAATTCAATGTCTGCACCTTGGCCTTTTGTTACTTGGGGCATAGATGTCATTTGACTATTGATACCCAATTTTTCTCTGTATATTTCTTATGTGCAAAATACTTCCAGAATAGTATGTGTATGCATATATAAGCACGTCCATTTTTTTTCAATTTTATTAAAAGATTTTAAACTCATTTATTACCCTATTTTAGCAATACTAATGTCAATAAGTGTTCATCAAATAATCATTTTGGTGATTAATCTATTTTATTCTTATATTTATGCTAATATATAGCTAAGGTAATTTTTAAATATTTTTATAAATTGATTTGGTATTTTTAAGCTAAAATAGCAATCCTAGCCTATTTTAAAATATAATAACGTTTATAATTATAACATTTACCTAAGTATTTTAATTTAATATTTACATAAAATTAATTAAATTAGTGCCATCAATTTGTTTCAAAAATCATTTTTACTATTTTTGTAAATTAAAAAGGGGAAAAGTGGCTATTTAAATGATAGCCTTATTTTATTTCAATTTTAGCCAAAATCCGCCACCCCCAACAACCCAATCTCAATCTCAAATTGGACCAGCCCAAATACTAATATAACACATCCTCTAACCCATTAATAAAACCCGCTCGACTCCCCTTTTGATCCAGGTCATGATCATTTTGATCAACGGCCATAATTCCCCCTTTTCTTTTTAATTTCCTATACACCCCTAACCCTAATAACTTTCACTTAATCAGTTGCCTTTGAACCCCTTTGTCTCTCAAATCCTCTCGAACATTCCTCAACCCTAATCGTTTCCTACCGTCTTCAACCGTGAAACCTACCGGAAAGCATGGCTTCTCCGGCCATGGTAGTCCTATAATCACCCCTTGTTACTGCGGTGCGTTTGATATTTGAAGAATCAAGTCCAAACCTTGAAGGTCTTCTTCCAGACTTAGGGCTGCTCGAGGTTTCACGGCCATCAGTCGTTGCTCCGGCGTATTCTGGTACTATGAGCCTATCTTTGACTTTTCCAACCAAGATCGGACCTTTTTAAAGCCTCTCTCATTCTAGGGTTCTTCTGAAACCCTAAATATTTGAGGTTTTCTCCGATTTTTCTTAGATTTGTTATATATCCGGTTTCTACTTGAGTTTTTAAACGATTTCCTCAACTTTTCTTTCGAAAACTACTTTCAGAAAATTACTTCTTTCCGATTTAGGGTTTCTTGAAAATGTTCAATGTTTCTTTGACTTTTCTTTTCCTTTTTTTTATGTGTATTTGTCTCCATTGTGCTCATATGATTTTTTTACCACGTATGTGCTTCTACGGCTTTCTTATGCTTTCCTTCTACCATACATATTCTTCTGTGCTTTTTATGTTTAATTTTCCTACTAGTTTCTATACCATGCTCTCACATTTTGATCTTGATGTGTTTCTCTATATGTTTTTTTGCTATGCTTTTCCGGTATTCTTGTGTTTTTCTACTGTATTTTGTACTAAGTTTTTAAGTTCTTTGTTTGCTTTCTACTGAACCCTGTTTAAGTCCTTTCTGAAAGATTTTCTTTTTCTCAAACGTGTTTCTTCTACTATCATAACTGTTTTCTCATTATGTCCCTTCACTCTGCTTGCCCTGAATTTATATTTGTATTTGTTTTTCTTCTGATGAGATTTCGAAAATAAATCTCTAATCCTGTCGTTTTCTCATCTCTGCATCCGACTCGAGGAGAAAACCCTAGAATTTGGGGGGTTTCTCCGAGTTTGGTCATATTATTGAACTAGGGTTCTATTTGAGAACCCTTGACTCTTTCAGACTATTGTCTGAGTGCATGAGCTAAGTGTGAACTTCTTTGTTTGCACACACTTCTGCTTCTCCTGCATTAGACTCTTCTATTGAATAACATGAAAAATTTCTTCACATTTAACGTGTCTGTATGCATTAATATATGATGAATCTTTCTTCAAAAGGGGTTTCCAACTTGTGATTGATTTAGAATTCCTTTTAATAAGTCTAATTGATTGTTACTGACTTTCCTTAAATTAAAATCTTTCGCATCTTTCTGACTTGGTTCATTCGTACAAAATCTTCAATTTTTGATTTCTTGGCTGTTAACTGACTTCGTTTCCTTAGTTGCACAAACAGTGTACTATCAAGACCTTGTCCTTAAATAGACCTCTATGTATTTACCCCTCTTATACTGCTTGGAAAAGTGTTTGATTGATCTCTTTCCTTAATTAGTTTACCCATTTGAAATCAGAATCTCCTGATTAAAGGCAAATTTTGTGTAATTAATTTTCAAACTATTTGTTTACCTATTTATGCATGCTTTCTACACTATAAAAATGGAACGATCCTTCTGCACTTTGAGAGAAGAGATCACACACACCTCAGACACTTCCAATCTCACAATTCTCTTCTAAACTCATAGTATTATGATTTCTGGTTTGTAATGTAGTTTTTACAAGGCTACTGCCTTCTTCTTACTTATTGCTTTAAGACTGGTATGTCCTAGTTTAGTTTTAGCATCATCCCAATATATTTACTTAAAGCCTTTACATCTATGTCTACTCTATTGTCTATATTGTGTTACATGTTTAACTAGCATGTTAATTCCTTTTAGCTGCCTCTGTTGTGAATCCTTGTACCCATTTTCCCTCTATGTGCTTTGAGTTAAAGTTCAGAACATGACAATATACAAGTTATTGTTCATGTTTGGACTTGATCCCTTAGGGGATCCTGACTCCCAAAATAAATGTGTTTTTGCATGCTTGTGGGGTGTGGCAACACTTCTCATTGCTAGGTATGCCCACTAGCCCGTCCTTGCTTCTTTGTCACTTCCCCCCTCCCTTTTACAAAACTCTGCACTTACACTCTCTTCTCGTTTCTAAGTTCTACCCCCCTCTTCTGAGCCTTGCCTTGGGACCTTGAGTTCCCTCTGAACATGGAAACTTGAGGGTTGGCCATTCCACACTGCGCTATATCTTGACCCTATAATGCATTTGGGTGTAAGCACTGTCTGGAGTCCATGTGAGGCTCTTAGGGAACTCTGACACATCCAAATGAGAGAAAGGCTTTGGAACATTGATCTTCTGAGGTTGTTTACTTCATAAATCAGATAGGAAGTCTGAATCATGCTTTCCGTGGTTGTAACTTTTAGCTTTCTGAGTGCATTTTGTACTTTACTTTCTTTCTGGGTTGTAATAACTATGTAATAAAGAATTTTCGGGGATAGCTAGTGGAAAAGGAAGGGAATAGAGGTATGTAAAAAGGGGTAGATAATTTGACTATATGTTTATTAATTTTTGCATTCAAATAGATAACATGCTTATTGGTGTATTAGTTTCTACGTCCACGCAGATATCCAACCCATAAGATTCTACACTTGCATATAGATACCATGACAATAAGAACTCCTGCATTCTTATAAATATCACGTCAATAAGGTTTTTGCGCTTCTGCATTACATATATACAATGTCTATATGTTTGTGCATTCATATAAATACTCTGTCTACAAGAAAATCGTGAATCTCCTATAGATATCATGCTCATGGTTTACTAGAAGTTCAGACCCTGCATACACATTCGTCACTAGGCAAGCCTGTTAATAGGATTTAAATAACTAACAACATTTAGATGACCTGCCTATAAAATTTCTAATTTCCCCACTTTGATATATAGATATCATGTCTAAAGGATGTACATGCAAGTAGAAAATATGCCTATAGGTCTTTTCTGATTCTTGCATATCCATTTCTCACTAGGCAAACATGTTTATAGGTCTTAACAACTAAAAAGATGTAATCGGATGTCATGTTATATATAAGACTCAACATGTAAATGTTATGCTCATAGGATTTTCTGCAATTTACTGTGTTTTTGAATGCGTCTTGAAGTTAACAAACATCTATAAAGCATGCGTATAGGGGTCATAATTCAAATCTGAATACCCCCGCTCATTTGTAAGTTAAAATTGGCAGTAATAATGTGTTTTCATTGCAAAACTTGTAATCTTTTTCAGTTAAAATGGGCAACTTTTTCTTGAATTAACATGCAACTAGTCCATACTCTTAATACTGAAATCTGTAGATATCATGCCTATAGGTTTCGTCTATTATTTAGGCAAGTCTTAGGGAAACTAATAAACTAAATCACTTCTTTTTTTCTGAAAAAAATACAACCAGCAGGCACGCCTGTTTTAGGCTTCCTATCTAAATTACGTAGCTAATCAGTTTGCCTTAAATCCTATTATGTATTAATCATATCCCTAATCAGTACGTACAAGACATGCTAAACTATATTCTTTCTTTGATATAAGGAGGTTTATTCGAGCCTTTCTATCTGTGCTTTCATATACTTGCTGTATGATTTGATTCTTGCCTTAGTATTTTAACCTTTTGAAACTACAAATAATCCCCATGTCTTCTCCCTTTGCGATTAGTAATCCCAAATACCTCCGGGAATGACATGACTTGAACGGGTAATAGCATGCAATAGGTGAACGAGATCATTCGGCGCTTTAATATCTTAACGAGGTGGAAAAGGTAAGATATGGATATGATAATCGGTACGTTAATACTATGTGTAGCCCCTCTCTGAGGAGTGATTACCGGATATTGCGTTGATGTGATCCAAAAAATATTATTATTAAACCTAGGACCTCTTCCTTTGCTTTTTATTTCTTTAACATCTTTTAAAATGCTTCTTTTAAACCAACTCTTTCCTATTCTTTCCAACTTCATTTATTTTACAACCTTTTTATGTAATAATCCCCTCATATGTGATACTCTTATTTGCTTACTGTTATTTGTATTTAAGTCAGAACAATAGCTTGGCCAGGAACCACACTAGTGGATCCTGAGGTGTGCCTAACACCTTCTCCTCAGGATAATTTCAAGCCCTTACCCAATCTTTGGTTATCAAAACAGAACCATCCTTAGTGTCCTAATTCACTATAATCATTAGGTGTCGACTCTTTAACTCTCTTAGACCCAATTCCCAAAGGGGAATGAGTTGTCCTCTCAAATGTCAAAAACCTGATTTCGCGAGAAAAAGGGGGCGCGACATGACCAATTGCGCTGGCAGCATCAAACGGGCATACGTTTATTCTTGTGGCCATTGATTAATTTATCAAGTGGGTCAAAGTGGTAACTTTCAAGTCTGTGATCAAGAAGGAAGTGGCGGATTTCGTTCATTCTAACATCATTTGTCGGTTCTAAATTCCCAAGGTGATCATCACAAACAATGCTGCTAATCTCAACAGTTTAGGATTATGTATCGGAGCTCCACTCCATATCTCCCCGAGATCAATGGAGCTGTCGAGGCTGCTAACAAGAATATAAAAAACATACTTTTTAAGATGGTTCAAAGTTCTAAGTAGTGGCATGAAATTTGCCTTTTGCCTTACTGGGTTATCGCATTACTGTTTGCACTTCAGCAGGTGCAACTCCTTATTCGCCGATATATGGAACTGCGGCAATTATACATTTGAAGGTTGACATTCCATCCCTTTGGATCATTATAGAAGCTGAAATTGGTGATGATCAGTGGGTCAAAACCTGGTTCGAGCAGTTGAGTTTGATTAATGAGAAAAGATTGGCTGCAGTATGTCATGGTCAATTGTATCAGAAGAGAATGGCAAGAGCATATAACAAAAAGGTGCATCCTCGGAAATATGAATTGGACTAGATGGTATTGAAACACATCCTTCGTCATCAGGTGGAAGCTAATGGCAAGTTCGCCCCAAACTAGTAGAGGCCATTTGTTGTAACAAGAGTGTTGCCCAATGGTGCTTTGTATTTAGCAGACATAGATGGCAAATGTGTAGATATGGCTATTCATTCTGATGCAGTGTACTATGTATGATTGCTTTTCATAAATTCTATTGTACTTTTTACTTGGTATATCCAAAGTTGAAATGACGAAGGAATTTTGTTTCACTACCCAAACACTTTCAACCTATGCTACCCTTTTTGAGCCTTATTTATTTTCTTTCATATCCATCTTTTGGAATCAGGAACAGATTAAAAAAAATGAAGAAAAGGAAAAGAAATAGAGACTAAAAAAAAGGAAAAAGAAATAAAAAGGAGGAAAGGAAAAGAACAAAAAAACAACATTGTCTTTTGAACTACGTTCGACTTGATTCCTTTTAAGGATACGTAGGCAACCTTACGGTTCGGTCGAATCAAAATAAAAATCCAAAATTTCCTATACCTAGAGAAACTGGGGCAAAAGTTTTTGTTTTGAAAAGATCTAATTCCAAAAGTTGTAATTTTGACCCCTTTCATCTTAAATTATTTTGTGCCTTCAAATCACCCTTTCTTTCTAACCCTGTCCAAAAGCCTACATTATGGTCCAAGGAAAGATTTTTCGATCAATTTTTGAGGATGCCAAGACAAGTGAGATAGAGATATAATTTACATCATGAGTAACACTTTGTTCACGGACACAAAGGAAAAATGAATAAAATAAGAGTGTCTTACCGGTGAAAACCCTTACTGGCATAGTAAGACGATTGTGAGTTGAGAGAAAATTTGAGAATCTTATTAGTGAAAACCCTCGCACGCACCGTAAGGCGATGGTGAGTTGAGGGATGAACAAATGAGCAAGGCTTGTTGGTTAAATCCCTTCGGGGCACTACAAGTCGAATGAGGCTCACGACTCTATAGAGTAATTGGATTAGTGAAATCCCGATTTTTGAAGTATGAAGACTTGATATGAACTAAACTATGATTGGTAGGAAAGATTAGGCTGATCAATCCAGAATACATGTCATGGTCATTAAAGCTAGCTGCTTCGCTCAGATAAGTTCCTTTTTCCCATTCGTCTTCACATAGTCGTATGTGTTCCAAATTTTCCTTTGTTCCTTTTGCCAAAAATCATTTCACTTTGCTCTTTGAATGTATCTTTATGAGTCTCTTTCGGTTTAGACTTGTTGAACAAGCAGGAAAGGATTCCAAAGCCTACTACTAGCTTCTAAATTGTACAGAGCGTAGTTCGGCCAGGCACATCACAATTGACATGATTTAGAATAAGAAGTATGATGATAACTGAGGTTAAGGCAATAAAGTGAATCTTGATTTTTGAGAAAATACAAGGATTCAGCAACTTTCAGAATTAAAACTCAATGAAATAAGTGAGTGTGACGGATTCAGGTCATTAAGAGGTTTTGTGGTCCAGGTCCAATAAGAAGGTCAAATAACTCATTGCTGCCTAGAAGCAGCCAATCAGAATGAGGCATGGCCATAGCAGAAGCAGACACTCAGCAACGATGCCACAAACTAACCATCGCCTTTTCAAACCAACAAAATTTAATTTGTCCGGAAGAGGTGCAAGAAAATTTATTAATCCACAGGGACCCTCATGTGAAGAAGGCATGATTCCGGGGCAAGAAATTCTATTCAAGTTCCTCCAAAAAGATAGCATGGCTCAGGTATGTTCATTTTCGGCTTCTCAGGACCCTCTTGGATAATAAGATTCAATTTAAAATTATCAGGACCCTCCTGGATAATGGGATTTAGTTTAAAATCTTCAGGACCCTCCTGGATAATGAGATTTAGTTTAAAGTCCTCAGGACCCTCCGGGATAATAGAATTCAATTGAAAATTCTCAAGGCCTTCCTGGATAATGGGATTTAGTTTAAAATTTTCAGGACCTTCCTGGATAATAGGATTTAATTTCAAAAGAGTTCTCAGGAACCTCCTAGATAATGGGACTCAATTTAAAATTCTTAGGGCCCTCCTGGATAATGGGATTTAGTTTAAAATTTTCAGGACCCTCCTGGATAATGGGATTCAATTTAAAATTCTCAGGACTCTCTTGGATGTTGGATTGAATTTAAAATTCTCAGTGCCCTCCTGGTTAATGGAATTTAGTTTAACATTTTAGGACCCTCCTGGATAATGAGATTTAATTTTAAATGTTTTCAGGACCCTCATGGATAAGGGGATTAAATTTTAAATGTTCTCTAGACCCTCCTGGATAAAGGGATTTAATTTAAAGTTTCAGGACCCTCCTGGATAATGGGATTTAATTTTAAAAGTTCTTAGGACCCTCCTAAATAATGTGATTTAATTTTAGAAGTTCTCAGGACCCTCCTGGATAACATGATTCAATTTAAAATTCTCAGGCCGTTTTTATGTTTTTAGGATCCTCTTGGATAATGAGATTTAATTTTAATAGTTTCAGGACCCTCGTGAATAATGAGATTTAATTTTAAAAGTTCTCAGGACCCTCCTGGATAATGAGATTTAATTTTTAAAGGTTTTTAGGACCCTTATGGATAGTGGAGTTTAATTTTAAAAGTTTCAAGACCCTCTTTGATAATGAGATTTAATTTAATGTTTTAAGACTCTCATGGATAATGGGATTTAATTCTAAAAGTTCTCAGGACCCTCCTGAATAATATGATTTAATTTTAAAAGTTCTCTAGACCCTCCTGGATAATGAAATTTAATTTTAAAATATTTAGGACCCTCCTGGATAATGAGATTTGATTTTAAAAGTATGTAAGATCCTCTTGGATAATGAGATTAAAATTTTTGATGTTCTTAGGATTCTCTTGGGTAATGATATTACTGATACCCAATTTTTTCTCATATAGTTTGTAGGTGTAAAATACTTCCAAAATAGTATGTGTATGCATATATAAGCACGTCGGTCCAAGTGTTTTATTACTTTTCCAATTGTTTTAAAAGATTTTAAACAGATTTGTTACTCCATTTTAGTAATACTAAAGCCAATAAGTGTTCTTAAAATTATGATTTTGGCCATTCGTCTATTTTATTCTTATATTGATGCCAATATAGAGCTAAGATAATTTTTTTTACATATTTTTAAATTGACTTGACATCTTTAAACTAAAATTGCACCAAATTGAAATTCTAGCATACTTTAAAATATAATAACATTATAATTATAACATTTATTCCAGTATTTTTTAATTTAATGTTTATATACTATTAATTAATTTTTTTCCTTTAATTTGTTTTAAAAATAATTTTTACTATTTTTATAAATTAAAAATGGTTTAAAGTGGCTATTTAAATGATATCCTTATTTTATTTCAGTTTTAGCAAAAATCAGCCATCCCCAATAACCCAATCTCAATATCAAATCCTAATATAACCCAACCCCTAGCTTGTTAATAAAACCCGCCCGACTACCCTTTTGATCCAGGCAGTTGATCATTTTGATCAACGGCTATAATTGTCCTTTCCTTTTTAATTTCCCAAACACCGCTACCCCTAATTACTTTCGCCTAATTAGCCAGCTTTGAACCCCTTTGTCTATAAAATTCTCTCGAGCATTCTTCAACCCTAATCATCACTTATCGTCTTCAACCATGAAACCTACTGGAAAGCATGGCTTCTCCGGCCATGGTAGAAATATACCCCCCCCCATTACCGCAGTGTACTTGATATTTGAAGAATCGAGGCTAGACCTCGAAGGTCTTCATCCAGACTTGGACCGGCTCGAGGTTTCACGGCCATCGCCGGCCTTGCTCCGATGCATTTTGGTACTATGAGCCTATCTCTGACTTTTCCATCCAAGATCAGACCTTTTTAATGCCTTTCTCATTCGAGGGTTCTTTTGAAACCTTAAATATTCGAGGTTTTCACCGAGTTTTCTTAGATTTGTTATATATCCGATTTCTACTTGAGTTTTAAATGATTTCCTCAACTTTTATTTTAAAAATTACTTTCAAAAAATTAATTCTTTCTAATTTAGTGTTTCCTGAAAATGTTCAAATGTTTCTCCGACTTTTCCTTTCCTTTCTTTGTGTGTATTTGTCTCTATTGTGCTCATATGTTTTTTTACCACGCATGTGCTTCTACTGCTTTCTTATTCTTTCCTTCTACCATACATGTTCTTCTATGCTTTCTATGTTTCATTTTCTTACTGTGTTTCTGTACCATGCTCTCACATATTTATCTTGCTGTGCTTCCCTATATGTTCTTTTGCTATAATTTTTGTGTATTCTTGTGTTTTTCTACTGTATTTTATACTAAGTTTTTAACTTCTTTGTTTGCTTTCTACTGAACCCTATTTAAGACATTTTTGGAAGATTTTCTTTTTCTCAAACATGTTTCTTCTACTATCATGACTGTTTTCTCATTATGCACATTCACTCTGCTTGACCTGAATTTCTATTTGTATTTGTTTGTCGTCGCATGAGACTAAAAAAGAAATATCTGAGCTTGTTACCTCCTCTTCTCTACATTCGACTCGAGGAGAAAACCCTAGAATTTGGAGGGTTCCTCCGAGTTTGGCATATGATTAAACTAGGGTTCTGTTTGAGAACCCTTGACTCTTTCAGACTTATCTTTGAGTCCATGAGCTAAGTGTGAGCTTCTTTGTTTGCACAAACTTAATGATTCTCCTACGCGAGGCTCTTCTACTGAATAACATGACAAATTTCTTCACGTATAACGTGTCTGTATGCTTTTATATATGATGAATCTTTCTTCAAAAGGGGTTTCCAACTTGTGATTGATTTAGAATTCCTTTTAATAAGTCTAATTGATTGTTACTAATTTTCTTTATATTAAAATCATTCCCGTCTTTCTGACTTGGTTCATTTATACAAAATCTTCAATTTTTGATTTCTTGGCTTTTAGCTGACTTCCTTTCATTATTTGCACAAACCATGTGCTGTCAACACCTTGTCCTTAAATAGACCTCTATGTATTTACCCCTCCTAGACTGCTTGGAAAAGTATTTTATTGATCTGTTTCCTTAATTAGTTTACTTTTTTGAACTTAGAATCTCGCTATTAAAGGGAAATCTTGTTTAATTGATTTTTAAACTATTTTTAAACCTATTTCTCCTTGCTTTCTACACTATAAAAAAGGAACGATCCTTCTGCACTTTGAGAGGACAGATCACACACACCTCAGACACTTACAATCTCACAAGTCTCTTCTAAACTCATAATATTCTGATTGCTTGTTTGCACTGCGGTTTTTACAAGGCTACTGTCTTCTTCTTACTTATTCCTTTAAGACTGGTATGTCCTAGTTTAGTTTCAGTATCATCCCAATACATTTACTTACAGCCTTTACATCTATGTCTACTCTATTGTCTATATGGTGTTATATGTTTAACTAGCATGTTATTTCCTTTTAGCTTTCTTTCTTGTGAATCCTTGTACCCATTCTCCCTCTTTGTGCTTTGAATTGAAGTTCTAATCATGACAATATGCAAGTTATTGTTCATGTTTGGACTTGTTCCCTTAGGGGATCCTGACTCCCAAAACAAATGTGTATTAACAGGCTTGTGGGGTGTGCCAGCATTTCTCATTGCTAGGTACGCCCACTAGCTTGTCCTTGCGTCTTTATCAGTTCCCCCCTCCCTTTTTCAAAACTCTGCACTTACACTCTCTTTTCGTTTCTAAGTTCTGTCCCCCTCTTCTGAGCCTTGCCTTGCAACCTTGAGTTCCCTCTGAACATGGACACTTGAGGGATGGCCATTCCACACTACACTATATCTTGACCTTATAATGCATTTGGGTGTGAGCACTGCCTGGAGTCCGTGTGAGGCTCTTATGGAACTCTGACACATCCACTGACAGGAAGTCTAAATCAGGCTTTCATTGGTTGTAACTTTTAGATTTTTGAGTGTATTTTGTGCTTTACTTTCTTTATAAGTTGTAATAACTATGTAATATAGAATTTCCGGGGTTGACTAGTGTAAAGGGAAGAGAGTAGACGTATGCATAAAGGGGTAGATAATTGGCTTACAGGTTTATTAATTTTTGCATTCATATAGATAACTTGCCTATAGGTGTATTAATTTCTGCATCCACTTATATATCCTGCCTATAAAATTCTGCCCTTGCATATAGATAAAATGACTCTAAGAACTCCTGCATTCTTGTAAATACCACGTCAATAAGGTTTCTGCTCTTCTGCATTACATAGATACCATGTCTATAGGTATGTGCATTCATATAAATATTATGTCTATAAGAAAATCCTGCATCTCCTATCTAGATACCATGCTCATGGTTAACTAGAAGTTCAGACCCTGCATACACATCCATCACTAGGAAAGCCAGTTGATAAGATTTAAATAACTAACATCATTTGGATGACTTGCCTATATGATTTGTAGTTTCCACTCTTTTACATACACATATCATGTCTATAGGATGTACATGCAAGTTGAAAATATTTCTATAGGTCTTTTATGATTCTTGTATATCCATGTCTCGCAAGGCAAACATGTTTATATGTTTTAACAACTAGAAAATGCAATCAGATGTCATGTTCAATATAAGACACAACATGTACATATTATGCTTAAATGATTTTTTGCATTTTACTATGTTTATGAATGCCTTCTGAAGTTAACAAACATCTAGAAAGTAAGCCTATAGGGGTCATAATTCAAATCTGAATACCCCCGCTCGTTTGTAAGTATAAATTTTCAGTAATAATGCATTGTCATTGCAGAACTTGTACTCTTTATCTGTTAAAATTGACAACCTTTTCTTAAATTAACATGCAATCAGTCCATACTCTTATTACTGAAATCTGTAGATATTATGCCTATAGGTTTTGTCTATCATTCAGGCAAGCCTTAGGGTAACTTATAAACTGAATCACTTCCTTTTTTCAAAAAAACTACAACCAGCAGGCAGGCCTGACTCAGGCTTCGTATCTGAATTATGTAACAGATCAGTCTGCATTAAATCCTATTAAGTTTTAATCAAACCCTAATCAGTATGTGCAAGACATGCTAAACTATATGCTTTCTTTGATTTAAGGAGGTTTATTCAAGCCTTTCTATTTGTTTATGTGCTTTCCCAATACTTGCTGTATGTTTTGATTGTCTCCTTAGTATTTAACCTTTTGAAACCACAAATAAGCCCCATGTCTTCTCCCTTTAGGATTAGTAATCCCAAATACCTCCAAGATTTACAGGACTGGGACGGGTAATAGCATATAATAGGTGAACAAGACCATTCCGCGCTTTAATACCTTAACAGCGTGGGAATGAGAAGATATGGATATGATGACCAGTGTGTTAATACCACATGTAGCCCCTCTCTGAGGAGTGATAATTAGGTAATGCATTGACCTGATCCATATTGTTATTGAACCTATGACCTCTTCCTTTGCTTTTTATTTCGTTAACATCTTTTAAAATGCTAATTTTAAATAAACTCTTTCCTATGCTTTCCAACTTCGTTTATTTTTTTAACCTTTTTATCTGAAAGTCCCCTCTTATGTGATACTCTTATTTGTGTACATGCTATTTTATTTATGTCACAAAAATAGCTTGCCCGGGAACCACACTAGTGGATCCTGAGGGGCGCCTAACACGTTCCCCTCGGGATAATCTCAAGCCCTTACCCAATCTTTGGTTATCCAAACTTAACCATCCTTAGTGTCCTAATGCATTATAATCATTAGGAGGAGACTTTTCCACTCTCTTAAACCCAATTCCCAAAGGGGAACGAGTTGTCCTCCCAAATGTCAAAAACCCGATTTTGCGAGAAAAAGGGGGCGCGATAGCATGACGACTCCGCTGGGGATATGTTTTAGGCTTTTACCATTTCAAGCTATTGCTATGACTTTTCATTTCTTATATGCCTTTATTTGTATAAGCATTTATTTCCCTCTTCTACTATGAAACTGACTTGTCTCTTTCTTTCTTTTCTTTATTGCTTTACCGCTTTCCTTTGCAACATTCCTTTATTACTATTTTAAATTATTGTAACTATTACATTATGAACCTGCAAATACATTACAACTTGTTTTAGTTTTTTCAACTGCATATTTTCAACATCATATTCCACTCGTGCCAAATAAAATACCATAGCAATGATTATAATGAGTGGTTGCGCTCTTTCGATATTATCACCCCCTAAATCTAGCAATGGCATATTTCCGGTAAAAACAATCGATCAACGGTATACTCAACAGTTCCGTGGTCCCTCTTGAGTTGTACGCTCAAGGGTACCAGTCTAATACCCCATAGAAACCTTACTCTCTTTAAATTTGCATGCATACTGGTCAAACCTAGTCGAGTCAGTTATGTTGTCCACATAATGACTCTTTAAGATAGCCTCGTCCAAAGTCCATTCCGTTTCCCCAAAACCCAAAAGGACACTACCATTGTGCATTTATTTGGAGAACAAAATGATTTTACCCCAATTATTAATACTTAATAGTCAAGTCTAGTGGGGGTAAGGGCCTAACCCTTTGTTTTGCAGAAATATGAGGCACAAAGTCCCCAGTTTCGGCATGATTAGCACGCCCCCACTCTTGCTAGACTTGTGGAGGAGTCTTCCATCAAATGATCAATCAATCAATGGAAAGATAGAGCTGCCAAAGCTAGAGAAAAGCTGGAATATCTGGAATACAGTCTGCTGGAATTGGAAGGAAAAGTGAGGAAGAGATCCACCAATTGCCAGAACGCAGAGGGAAGCGAAGGAAAACACCTGAAAAATGCATTTTTACAGGTGAACCTACACGAACTGGAGGATTTGATCAACGAGAGCATTCAACATGGGTGAGTCCTTATGGGGATAAATAGATAGGATATTTTTCATTTTGCTTTGAGGAATTAAATAAGGCCAATGACCACTAGTGACATTTTATTTCCTGTTATTTAGTGTCATTTTGGGATTGTTCTATTTTTATCAATAAAATGAGGCATTTAGAATTCAAAGTTCTCCAAACCAACTTGTCACTAGGCCTAGCTAGGGCACAACGAGGCCTTAAAATTAGGATACACTCTATGTTTCAGCACTACATGTTTAAATAGTGCAACATTTTTTCCACATGATCCTAACCGACTTGTTACCTTTTTGTTTTTATTTTTGTTTATTCCTCTCCCCAATGGTTAGTTCGTAAATTCTGGAAACATCATCATATTTTACGAGATCCAGGGGTACTCCACCTACTCCGCCTCCCAGTCCTATTAGAAACAGAAACAAAACGAACATGGAAGATTTGATCAACTTAACTGAATGGGTAGAAGTCACTCATGGTGCTCTGGTTGCCAAGGAAAATGCGTCCCAATTGGAACAAAAGTTGTTGAAGTTTCAGGAAGAATTGGATCATGTCCGGAATTCGACAAATCGATCATTTTATCTCACCAGTCCAGAGGTTACTTTGCCAACTACTCATAATCCTGCACGTCCACAAAACATCCCGAAGCAGCAAAACCACCTGCTTCTCACCACCACTACAATACTTGCCATACCACCCCACCAATTATTCAATAACTACACAACTTCACCAATGATCACTGCCACACCCAACACAATAACCCAATTTACGTGGAAACTGTGCCGCACCCCATCCAACCTATCTCAAGCATACATGAGTTTGAGGATAAAGACTCACTTATTAGGAATCTGGCTATGCAACTCAAGAAATTGACTAGTCGGGTTCACGGTGTCAAAGGAAGTAAAGGAATTGAATGATTGAACTACGAAGATATTTACTTACAACCGGATGTCAAACTCCCCGAAGGGTACGAACCTCCTAATCGAGATGTTAAATAGTGTAGGGGATTCGAGAGTTCACTTAAGAACATGCTACGACAAGTTGGTCGGAGTAGGGAAGGACAAAAGGATTCGCATGAAGCTTCTCATGAGGAGTTTGAAAGGAGATGCACTATCTTTGTATATTAGCCAAGACCCAAAGAAATGGTCTAATTGGATGAGTATGGCATCAGATTTCATGGACATGTTCAGGTTTAATACAGAAATTTCACCAGATGTGTTCTACATTCAAAACCTAAACAAGAAGCCCACAGAAATATTTTGCGAGCATGCCACTCGCTAGAGGTTAGAAGCTGCTAAAGTCACACCTACTCTAGAAGAAGAACAAACGAACAAGTTTTTGTCCGGGCTCAGGATCCCCAATACTATGAAATACTAATGCTGATTGAAGGCCAGGAATTTTCTAACATCATCAAGCTAGTTGAGAGGATCGAGGAAGTAATTAAGAGTCATATGGTCACGAATTTTGAAGTTTTACAGGCCACCAACAAGGCTTTACTGTCATGAGGTATGTCTAAGAAAAGGGACGTGGGTGCCGTAATGGTTGCGCAGAGAACCAAATCCCTTGTTAAGTACCAAACCTACCAAATGCCTCCACTCACATGTCAGCCTACTCTAAATTAACAAGCAACCTACCTCCCACATACCAACCCACTTCACCTAAATACTCCTAACCAACACATGTATACCAAGCCTACAATACTTAATCACCTCACTACCAGTCACCTCAACCATGTCAAAACTTCCCTAGACCTCGATCAAATTTCGACCGTAGACCTCCCGAACAGTACAACGCATATGTGAACCATTAACAAGTTGTACGAAAGGCTCAATGCTGCTGGTTATGTCAACCCTATCCATGCCATAACCCCATAAAACCCCTCTCAGTTGGTCAATCCAAATAAATCCTGCGCATACCATTCCGGTATGAAAGGACATACCATCAACGAATGCTGCTCTCTGATGGATAAGATTCAGATTTTGATTGACAATAATATCATTGTAGCAAATAGAATGTTTGCAATAATCCTCTTCTAGACCACAAGGGCAGAGATATCCACATGATCGAGATAGAGAATGACTGGGACCCCAAGGGATTGTTCGGTTTAATCACAGAAGGCGATGATCTAAAGAAGCTAGTAGTAACCCTCAATCCCATTGTGGTCCAGATTCATCCTTTTGGAGACGCCAAAGTAAACATGTCCATGCCACTCAAGTTTGAGGCACCATCCTCCATAAAGACGCCAGTGCCGGTTGAGGTTTAGTGTATGTCACCAGCAAAGACACATACACCTTTTGAAGTTACAATTTTACCACCTAAAGGGCCTACTCCGTTCGGGGTAGAGATAGCCCCACCAATCTTACTGGAAATTTCTAAAATAACACCATTTTTCACCAATGCCATACCTTGAGACTGCACAATCAAAGCTAGAAGGAAGGGGAAAGTCAAGTTCGGGGAAGCTGTTGCGGCACAGGGTATGATAAGAACTAGCAGGGTTTATACCCTAGTGTATTTGGCTTAGTCAAGCAAGCAAGCCTCTAATCGGATGACTGCCATTGAAATATGGCTTGACGATCTCTGGAGAAAGATACAAGCCAAAGAATACTCAGTCATTGATCAGCTAAACAAAATACCAGTGCAGATTTCCATCCTTGCATTGCTACAAACCTCCGATGCATACAACAATGGCCTATTAAGAGTGGTGAGTGAGGCATATGTACTGAGCAAGATCAACGGGAGAAAAATAGCTAACATGGTAGGCCAGGTATTGGAAAGTCACAAGATCACTTTTCATGAAGATGAGCTGCCACCAGAAGGTTTGAGTCACAATAAGGTGTTGCACATCACCATGCAATACGAAAATTATTATGTCACCAGGATCTTGATTGACAGAGGGTCCAGTCTCAATATTTGTCCTTTGGTAACACTCAAGACTTTAGGAAAGGGGCTACACGAGATCAAAGACGGGGCCATTAATGTCAAAGCTTTTGAGGGATCCTAACGGTCCACTATTTGGGAGCTTGTGTTTGCAAATGGGACCAACTTGGTTCGATGTTGACTTCAAAGTGATAGATTTTTCTTAGATTTGTTATATATCCGATTTCGACTTGAGTTTTTAAACGATTTCCTCAAATTTGTTTTTTTCAAAAATTGCTTTCAAAAAATTACTTCTTTCTGATTTAGGGTTTCCTGAAAATATTCAAATGTTTCTCCGGTTTTTTTTTCTTTCTTTGTGTGTATTTGTTTCCATTGTGCTCATATGTTTTTTTTAACCATGCATGTCCTTCTACTACTTTTTTATGCTTTCCTTCTACCATAAATGTTCATCTTTGCTTTCTATGTTTCATTTTCCTACAGTGTTTCTATACCATGCTCTTACATGTTTATCTTGCTGTGATTTCATATATGTTCTTTTGCTATACTTTTTCTGTATTCTTGTGTTTCTCTACTGTATTTTATACTAGGTTTTTAACTTCTTTGTTTGCTTTCTACTGAACCCTATATAAGTCCTTTTTGAAAGATTTTCTTTTTCTCAAACGTGTTTCTTCTACTATCATGACTGTTTTCTCATTATGCTCCTTCACTCTGCTTGCCCTGAATTTCTATTTGTATTTGCTTGTCTTCCCATGAGATTCTAATAAAGAAATCATTGAGCTTGTTGCCTTCTCATCTCTACATTCGACTCGAGGAGAAAACCCTAGAATTTTTAGGGTTCCTCCGAGTTTGGCATATGATTTAACTAGGGTTCTGTTTGAGAACCCTTGACTCTTTCAGACTTATCTCTGAGTCCATGAGCTAAGTGTGAATTTCTTTGTTGCAAACACTTAATGATTCTTCTACGCTAGACTCTTCTATTGAATAGCATGACAAATTTCTTCACGTTTAACGTATCTGTATCCTTTTATATATGATGAATATTTCTTCAAAAGGGGTTTCCAACTTATGATTGATTCATAATTCCTTTTAATATGTCTAATTGATTGTTACTAATTTCCTTATATTAAAATCATTCCCATCTTTCTGACTTGGTTCATGTATACAAAATCTTCAATTTTTTATTTCTTGGATGTTAACTGACTTCCTTTCCTTATTTGCACAAACCGTGTGCTGTCAAGACCTTGTCCTTAAATAGACCTCTATGTATTTACCCCTCTTATGCTGCTTTGAAAAGTGTTTGATTGATCGCTTTCCTTAATTAGTTTACCCGTTTCATATAAGAATCCCTTCATTATAGGGAAACCTTGTGTAATTGATTTTAAAAAAAAAATTCTTACCTATTTCTTCTTACTTTCTACGGTATAAAAAGGGCACGATCATTCTGCACTCTGAGAGAACAAATCACACACACCTCATACACTTACAATCTCACAATACTCTTCTAAACTCATAGTATTCTGACTGCTTGTTTGCACTGTGGTTTTACAAGGCTACTGCCTTCTTCTTACTTGTTGCTTTAGACTGGTATGTCCTATTTTAGTTTTAGCATCATCCCAATGTGTTTACTTACAGCTTTTACATCTATGTCTACTTTACTGTCTATATGGAGTTAAATGTTTAACTAGCATGTTAATTTCTTTTAGTTGTCTCTGTTGTGAATCCATGCACCCTCATTTCCCTATATGTGCTTTGAGTTGAAGTTAGAACATGGAAGTACGCAAGTTATTGTTCATGTTTGGACTTGATCCCTTATGGGATCCTGACTCCGAAACAAATGTATTTTAACACGCTTATAAGGTGTGCCAACATTTCTCATTGCTAGGTATACCCACTAGCATGTCCTTACTTCTTTATCCCTTCACCCCTTCCTTTTTACAAACTATGCACTTACACTCTCTCTTAGTTTCTAAGTTCTGCCCCCTCTTGTAAGCCTTTACTTTGGACCTTGAGTTCCCTATGAACTTGGACATTTGAGGTATGGCCCTTCCACACTGCAATATATCTTGACCGTATAATGCATTTGGGCATGAGCACCGCCCCAAGTCCATGTGAGGCTGTTAGGGAACTCTGACACATCCAAATGAGGTAAAGGCTTTGGAACATTGATCTTTGGAGTTTGTTTACTTCATAAATCAGATAGGAATTCTGAATCTGGCTTTCCTTGGTTATAACATTTATCTTTCTGAGTGCATTTTGTACTTTACTTTCTTTCTAGGGTGTAATAACTATGTAATAAAGAATTTTAGGGGATGGCTAGTGGAAATGAAATGGAGTAGCTATATGAAAAAAGGGGTAGATAATTTTCCTATAGGTTTATTAATTTCTGCATTCACATAGATAACATGCCTATTGATGTGTTAATTTTTGCATCCACGTAGATATCCTGCCAATAGGATTCTGCGCTTGCATATAGATACCATGACTATAAGAACTCTTGCATTTTTGTAAATACCATGTCAAATAAGGTTTCTGTACTTCTGCATTACATAGATACCATGTCTATAGGTTTGGTCATTCATATGAATACTATGTCTATAAGAAAATCCTGCATCTCCAATATTGATACCATGATCATTGTTAACTTGAAGTTCAGACCCTACATACACATTCGTCACTAGGCAAGCATGTTTATAGGATTTAAATAACTAACAACATTTAGATGACCTGCCTATAGGATTTCTAATTCCACACTCTCATATACAGATATCATGTGTATAGGATATACATGCAGGTAGAAAATATGCCCATAGGTCTTTTCTGATTTTTATATAGAAATGTCTCACTAGGAAAACGTGTTCATTGGTCTTAACAACTAAAACAATGCAATAAGATGTCATGTTCAATTTAAGACCTAGCATGTAGATGTTATGCTCATAAGATTTTCTGCATGTTACTGTGTTTATGAATGCATTCTGAAGTTAACAAAAATCTAGAAAAGCAAGCCTATAGGGGTCATAATTCAAATTTGAATACCCCCTGCTCGTTTGAAAGTTAAAATTGGCAGTAATAAAGCGTTGACACTGCAGAACTTGTACTCTTTATTCTGTTAAAACTGGAAACCTTTTTTTAAATTAACATGCAATCAGTCCATACTCTTATTACTGAAATCTACAGATATCCTGCCGATAGGTTTCGTCTATCATTCAGGCAAGCCTTAGGATAACTTATAAACTGAATCACTTCCTTTTTTCTAAAAAACTACAATCAGCAGGCATGGCTAACTCAGGCTTCCTATCGAAATTATGCAGCAGATAAGTTTTAATCAAACCCTAATAAGTACGTGCAAGACATGCTAAACTATATGCTTTCTTTGATTTAAGGAGGTTTATTCAAGCCTTTCTATCTGTTATGTTCTTTCCCAATACTTGTTGTATGTTTTGATTGTCGCCTTAGTATTTTAACCTTTTTAAACCAAAAATAAGCCCCATGTCTTCTCCCTTTAGGATTAGTAATCCTAAATACCTTCGGGATTGAATGGACAGGTACAATAATAGCATGCAATAGGTGAACGAGACCATTCTGTGCTTTAATACCTTAACGGGGTGGGAAAGGGTAGATATGGATATGATGACACATGCGTTAATACCACGCGTAGACTCTCTCTGTGGAGTGATTGCCAGGTATTGCATTGACGTGATCCATATTATTATTAAACCTAGGACCTTTTTCTTTGTTTTTTTTATTTCTTTAACTTCTTTTAAAATGCTTTTTTTAAACCAACTCTTTCCTATGCTTTCTAACTTCGTCTAGTTTTCAACCTTTATATGTGAAAATCCCCTCTTATGTGATACTCTTATTTTCTTACGTGTTATTTATATTAAAGTCACAACAATAGCTTAGCCGGGAACCACACTAGTAGATCCTGAAGGGTGCCTAACACCTTTCCATCGGGATAATTTCAAGCCCTTACCCAATCTCTGGTTAGCCAAATTGAACCATCCTTAGTGTCTTAATGCACTATAATCATTAGGTAGCGACTCTTCAACTCTCTTAAACCCAGTTCCAAAAGGAGAACGAGTTGTCCTCCCAAATGTCAAAAACCCAATTTTGCGAGAAAAAGGGGGCGCGGCAGGGATTTAATTTAAAATTTTTAGTACCCTCCTAGATAATGGGATTTAATTTTATAAGTTTTTATGACCCTCCTGGATAAATGTATCAAATTTTAAAAGTTCTCGGGACCCTCCTGGAAAATGAAATTTAATTTAAAGTTTCATGACCCCTCCTAAATAATGAGATCTAATTTTAAAAGTCCTCCAGACCCTCATAGAAAACGAAATTAAATTTAAAATTCTCATGCCCCTCCTAGATAATCTAATTTAGTTTTTATGTTTTCAGGACCCTTTTGGATAATGAGATTTAATTTTAAAAGTTTCAGGACCCTCCTGGATAATGGGATTTATTTTAAAGTTTCAGAACCCTCCCGGATAATATGATTTAATTTTAAAAGTTCTCATGGCCCTCCAGGATAATGGGGTTTAATTTTAAAATCTTTTATGACCTTCATGGATAATGAGATTGAATTTAAACTATCAAGACCCTCCTGGATAATGGGATTTAATTTTAAAAGTTCTCAAGACCCTCCTAGATAATGTAATTTAATTTTAATAGTTCTCAGGACCCTCCTGGATGATGAGATTTAATTTTAAAAGTACTCAAGACTCTCCTGGATAATGTAATTTAGTTTCAAAAGTTCTCAGGACCCTCCTGGATAATGGAATTTAATTTTAAATTTTCAGGACCCTCCTGGATAGTAGGATTTAGTTGTAAGTTCTCATGACCCTCCTGGTAATGGGGCCTAGTTAAATTTCAAGACCTTCATAAAGTCTACTTTTAGGAAATATAATTTAGCTTTAAACTTGTCACTTTTACGATGAGATTTAATTTGAAGTCTTCAGGGCCCTCCTAGATAATGAGATTTAACTTTTAAATTCTTAGAGCTCTTTTAGGTAACATGATTTGATTAACACTCACATATGTGCCCAGATGCTAAACAAGGGCAGAAAAGTTTCTTTTTTTTGTCTCTCTTGTTGTAATGACAGGCATCCAACTAAATAACAAGGGAATACAATTCAAATTTTGGAAATTAGGCACCCACTCAGATAACAAGGGAATACAATTCTAGTTGATGGTAATCAGGCACCCACCTGGATAACGAGGGAATAAAATTCAAGTTTTTGGCAATCGGGCACCCACCTGGATAACGAGGGAATATAGTTCATGTTTTTGGCAATCAGGCACCCACTTGGATAATGAGGTAATATAATTCAAGTTTTAGTAATTAGGTTCCCACTTGGATAACGAGGAAATACAATTTAAGTTTTTGTTAATCAGGCGCCCATTTGGATAACGAGGGAATAGAATTAAAATTTTTGGTAATCATGCACCGACCTGGATAACGAGGTAATACAATTCAAGTTTTTGGAAATCAGACGCCCACCTGGATAATGCGGGAATACAGTTCAAGTTTTTAGCAATCAGGCACCCATCTGGATAATGAGTGAATATAATTCAAGTTTTAGCAATCAGGCGCCCACCTGGATAACGATGAAATAATATCCAAGATTTTGGTAATCATGCACCCAAATTGATAATGTCGGAATATAATTTAAATTTTTGGTAATCAGGTGACCACCTGGATAATGAGGGTATACATTTCAATTTTTTGGAAATCGGGCACCCACCTGAATAACGAGGGAATACAATTAGAGTTTTTGGCAATTAGGCACACACCTGGATAACGATAGAATACAATTCAAATTTTTGGTAATCAGGTACCCACTGGATAACGAGGAAATACAATTCAAGTTTTTAATGGCAGACGCCTATCTGGAGAATGAGGGAATCAATTTTAGAATTATTGTGATTTTCAAGTAAGCAACAGGCGCTCACCTGGAGAACGAGGGAAGTCATCTGAAGTTCCAAGTAAGTGGCATGCATCCACTTGGAGAATGAGGGAATTTATTTCAAGTTTTAAATCGATGGTAGGCGCCCACCTAGAGAACGAGAGAATTTATTTCAAGATCAAGTCATTGGTAGGCGCCCACCTGGAGAATGAGGGAATTTATTTCGAGTTCAAGTCGTTGGCAGGCACCCCCTTGGACAATGAGAGAATTCATTTCAGTTTTAAATCAGTGGAAGGCACCCACTTGGAAAACAAGCAAATTTATTTCAAAGTTACTTTCAATTCTCAAATTCAAGATGTGTCAGGAGGTCCGATTGACCTTAAAACAAGGTCGACTTTTAATTCATATTCTAGAAACATCAAGATCCTGCCCAAAGAACATGGTCCATTTTTCAGATTCATGTTGAAGATCAAGTAAAGATTCAAGGAAGATGCAAGGAAAGGAGTAGATAGGATCTTGTATTTTTATTTTACTTTTGATGTAATTTATCCCCTTTTATTTTTTATGTAATGCCAAGAAATATGGACCAGAACCTCGACGGCACCTCAATCGGCTCTCCACCTCGGTATATTCCATCAACTTATTCACTTCTAAACTATACGTGACCTGATTCCTTTATAGCCAAGGATATGCAGGCATTTCAAATACCAAGGCTCGGTCATATTCTCCTTCCCCTCAGTTCTTAGTCTCCCTAAATAAGGGTCGGGTGAAAAAACTTGTTTAGTCGTTCTTTGACAAAAAATACTTCATATTTTCTATCAAAGAGGGGAAGCTGTAGACATGTGATTTTTGACCTTCCTCGAGATTTCACCCATTTTAACATAAAATATTTAGTTTCGGCCTAATATAGCTATTTAACCTAATTTTTACTCTTTTACTTAATTTTATTACAAGAAAATAAAAATTACAAAAAAAATAGTTTTTTAAATATTTGTAGTCACATTTAATCTTGAAAAATACCAAAAAGAAAATAGCTTCATTTAAGGTTTATCCGAAATAGTTTAATTTAATTAATTGGGAGTAGTTTTACATTTTGTAAAATACTTTTACTAGTTTAAATAAGAAAATTTTAGGGCCTTAGTTAACGAAATCCATATCTTCTAAAAAGCCCAATTGTCAGTTAATTCAAGGCAATTTTAGCATAATTTTGGACAAGAAAATGACCCAATTTATGACAAGCCCTTGATACCAAATCCCGATTGCCCAAAAATTAACCCTTAGCCCAACACCCCGATCCTTTAATAAAACCCTAGACCTAGAAGGCAGACATCAGTTGTGTTTGTCTTTTTGGGAGGGGACATATACAAAAAGGAGCTCCTCCTTCTTCATCTACACAACAATGAAACAAGCTAAATCCTACACTTAGAGTCGTCACCCTCACCAAAACAATCGTTCTTCTTTGTCTTCAACCTTAGAACCTTAGACAACAATGGAGAAAAATAACAAAGGACCTTAGAACCCCATCAGTGCCCATTTTTCTTCATCAACTTCTTGAACGCCAAAAGAACAGAACCGCCTGCCAACCTAACACACTAAGAATTTCAACCGTCTCTGCCATTAGTAAAAGAGACACACACACACACACATGCCATTATAGATAAAAGGACTTTCGACAGTAGCTGGACAGAAAATTTAAAAAATAACCATAGAAAAACAATTTCTTCTTCTGGATTTTGTTCGAAATGGAGTAAAACCGATGAGGTGTTCAAATTTTAGAGTCGCCACTTGTGTTTCTGGTTGCAACTCGTTGTCTTTGTTTGAAGATCCTATTGAATTTCTCCATTCCGGATTCGCTAGTTTTTGCTCGACTCAGTGTTGTAAATCATTGAAATTTTCCGATTTGAGAGCCACTCTGAGGTTATTATAATCTCCTATACTTTATTTTTGTTTTTGTTTTTATTTGAGTATTGAAGCTTTGTTTAATTCAAACTTGTTTTCGCATATCTTGTGTGCTGTTATGACTAGTCCTTTTATGTTTCCAGTGATTTTCTTCACTTAGTCATTTTAAATTGATTTTATTATATAATCCTTATGCCATGCTGAGTGAGAATAATGAACTTTGTGATGAGGAAGTTTTTTAGACCGCAATTTGCTATTTTGTCTCATGTTGTCATTTTATTAGTGTCCTTTATTTGTTAGCATGTTGTCTTACATGCATTTATCTTCTTGAATTCCTATTTTGGATATTTTATCATTTGAGTCTGATTTTATCGAGTTTAAAATTGTTTGAATGGTTGTAGGGTCATGGTGAGTGGTAGAAAAGTCGAAACCCATTAGCAATTAATTTTTTCCATGTTTTATGTATTATGCTTGGCCTAATAAAATGTAAAGTTAAAAACAAGATATGAGCATTCGCCTGTTTCTTTTACTTGGTTCTTTTATCTTCTTTATTGATGATGTCATTCGTTAGGAGCATGTTTAGGCCATCATCAATTGGGTAGGGAAAGCATTACGATTTTGTTAGTTTTGAGGCGAGAGGTCGTTCCCTTAGTTCAATTTAATCGGAAAATGCCCCGAGGAATTTGTATATATTTTATTTCAGGGGTATGCCCCGAAGTGAATGTAATTGGAGGCCATGGCGAACATCGTAGAAGAAGTAGCGTAGGATAATTTAGAAATCTAATTTTTCTTCTTTTAATTTTCTATTATTTATGTGGGGAAAACCTCGAGCCTCGCATATATTTATTTTGCTTTTTATGTGTATATTACCTCATTTCGAATTTTTCAAAAGTCGACTAGATCAAGTATGGTGAATTTCACAGGACTTGGGGAGTGCCTAACACCTTCTCCTCGAGTCAAATGGACCCCCTTACTCGAATCTCTAGTGTATACTTTATTTTGGAGTCTAGAAGTATTTTAAAGGAAACATCATTTTAAAGAACAAAACGGTGACGTGGCACACCAATATCAATATTAGGTGGCAACTCTGAGTTATTTACTTTTGAACATATTTTGTCACTTTCTAATTGGAAAACCCTAGTTTGAGCTTTATAAATCTTTTTATTATTTTAAGAGGTTTTATTGAAGTTAGTTATAAGAAAAGGGGCGTGACAAGATATATCAGGCTTGTGTGCTGTAGGAAATTGAGCTTGCCAACAAACCTCCTGAAGGTGGTAGACCAAGCTACGGGGCCATGCATGTCAAAAACCAATTTCATACTAGGATCCAAATGAGTGATAACATGAGTGAAGTGGTCACAATTAAACTCGGGAGGAAACTTTATGTAGACTTATTCATGGAGATCACCATACAAGAAATCATTGTTGACATCCAATTGGAAAACAACCCAACCTCTCTTCACAGCAAGAGTAAGAAGGTATTTGATGGTAGAGACTTTAATAAATGAGGGGAAAAGTCTCAGTGTAATCAACACCTTCCCTTTGTGTTTCCCCTTTTAGGATAAGTCTTGCATTGTATATCTCAATAGAATCATCCAATTTTTGTGTAATCTTATACACCCATTAACAGTGAATTACCTTCTTACGAGGAGGAAGAGGAACAATATCCTTAAGTGATTGAAATTCCATTAGCATAACCTTTTGCCAAGCAGTATATGAGAAAGACTGTTGGTAATCATGCATGTGTAGTTTACCACAAGGAACCTGATGAGACACAGAAGTAGAAAAAGAAGAAGGAACAATAGAAGTACAAACAAAATCCTTAAAGTACATAGGAAACTAAACATGCTTGCTATACTTCCTAAGATAGGAAATGGAACATGGGGAGGAATAGGTATGGAAACAGAAGTAGGAGAGGTAGAGGGTACAACAAAAGATGGATCAGAAGGAGAAACCTCAATAGTATCAGAAGGGTGAACCTCAACAAAATTAGAATGAGGTGGAAAAATATAAGAAAGGGAACGAGAGTGATAAGGAATAGTATGTTCATAGAAGACAACATCTATAGAGAATAAAAAAGAAAAAGGTTAAAAGTTAAGTAGTTTTTAACTTTTTTTCCCACAAGGGTACCCCAAGAAAATAACAGAGATAGATCTGAATTTAAACTTATTCCTGCCAAGCTTATGGTTGGCTGCCTGACAAAGGCAACTAAAAGATTTCAAGCGATCATAAGAAGGAGCATGATCATGCATTTTCTCCAAAGGTGAGATATTGTGTAGGACTGTGGAGGGTATTGTGTTGATGAGATATGTATCAGTGAGAACACATTCACCCTAGTACTAGATAGGGATTTTGTATTGGAATAAAATGGCCCTAGAAACTTCTAAGAGGTATTTTTGCTTTCTTTCAAAAATGCCATTTTTTTGGGGAGTGTGAGGGACAGTAGTCTGGTGAAGTATACTATTATCAACAAATAATTGTTGAAGTTCAGAAGTACCCCCTAGTTTATAGGCATTATCAGACCTAAAATATTTAACAGAAGATTGATATTGTACTCTCACAATTTGGATGAAAGCTTTAACAATTGAAATAGCATTACTCTTGCATGAAAAGAGATGCGTCCATGTAACTATAGTGAAGTTATCAACTAAAGACGAAAAGAACCTAAACTCATTGTATGTTTGAGTGTTGTGAGGGCCCAAAATATCAATGTGAACAAGTTCAAAGGGAAGAGAAGAATGTATAGTGTTATTAGGAAATGGAAGTCTATGTTGTCTAGCCATTGGACATATATTGCACAAAAATGGTTGTTTAGATAAAACATAATTTGACAAAAATAAAATACACCTCATCTTCTCAAATGGAATGCGACCCAATCTTTGATGCCAAAACATATCATCTTTATTGACAACAACATATAGATTACAAGATGGACTATGAGATACATTATGATTAATATAATTGGAAATAACATTAGTGCTAAGAACGAAAGCAAGAAACATTAGACTTAGTAGAAAAAGAAACAAAACTAGGAATAGATAAAATAAAATGTTAATCGGCTGAATACAGGAAGTATAGTCCATCCACAACCTTACCGATTTCCAGAGGCCTCCTTTGAGAAAGGCCTTGTAAAGTGTAGTTAGAAATGGTGAAGATTCAAAGGTATTTAAACTGAAGAAGTTACTTGTATACATAGATCAAATTGATATGAAATTAGGGAACTAATAAGCTTTATGAAAAGTCATATTTGCCATGAGAATCAAAGAACCAGTATATATGACTTTTACTTTATATCCATTAGGTAGAGTAATTAGGAAAAATGTTACTATTGGCTTAAGACTGTGAAGTAAGTCTTTGTGGTGTCATATTGTGATGACCCAAAAGGTTATCTTAGGATTTAGCACCAAATATTGTACTTTTAAGCTTTAAACACTCAATTAATCGTTCTTCATTTGTGTGCGTAATCGGGACTTGTTATAAGAAGCTTGTGTTTTAAAAGTTGATGAAAATAATAATTTTTACCTAAAACTTCATTTGAGTTGACTTTGATCAATATTTTTTATAAACGGACTCGGACTCACATTTTGACGGCCCTGGTGGGTCCATATCGTGATTCTAGACTTAGCCGTATGCTTATAGTTGAAATTGAAAGTCCTTAACCCGAGATACTGGATTTTGCAAAAATTTGAAAGTTAAAGGCTTAATGAATTTTAAATGTCTGATCATAGTTTGAATTTTTGGATAACGGGTCTGTATTTTAGTTTTTAAACTCGGTATAGGTCCAATTCCATATTTATTACTTGTCTAAAAAATTTGGTGAGAAACAGAGTTGGTTTAACGTGATTCTGAGGGGTGAAAATTTACGGTCTACTCATCGCAAATGCGAAGAGTAACTGAGCCACACAAGTTTCGCATTTGCGAAATATTCTTTGAATTTGCAAAGAGGGAGGGCAGTGATCACAAAGCGATCATTGAGTCGCAATTTCGGAGGTTCAGGTTTGCATTTTCGAATTAAGCTTTATATTTGTGAAGGCAACACAAGCATGAAGGGCTTCACATTTGCGGACTTCACAAACAGGCCACAAATGCGACATTTGCAGTTATGTAACAATGATTTAAGTGGGTTTTTTTATTCATTGTTCCAATTTTATAGCTAAAGAATCCTAAAGGCAATTTTTCGAAGAACGTTTCTTCCCCAAATTATTGGTAAGTGATTCTAACTAGTTTATTTCAATCATTCACTACTTCTTCTTAGATTTCAACCTAGAATCTAAGGCTTTCATGGTGGAACTGGGGTTTTTTTGGGTGGAAATTATAGATTTGATAAATTGGGGATTGAGACCTCAAATTGATGTCGGATTCCAAAAATAAATCACATAACGGGGCTCGGGGGTAAATGGATAATCGGGTTTTGGTCCGAATTTCGAGTTTGGACCAAGTGGGCTTGAATATTGACTTTTGTTGACTTTTTCAATAATGAATTGAATTGAATTCTTTTCAATCGTGGTTAGTTCCTTAGGTTTAATTTGAATAGTTTGGTTGGTAAATTGCTAGATTCTATTGGTTCAGAGGATTTTTTGAAAGGCTATGCTATGGTTGAGCTTTGAGTTTGGCCTTTAGAGCAAGGTAAGTGTCGTTGTTAACCTTGAGTTGAGGGATTAGGACTTATTTGTCTAATTGCTACGTGTTTAGATGTGGGGTGCAACGTATAGTGGAGGTGACGAGTACCTATGCATTGGTGTCGGGCTATATCATGTGGGTAGGACTTGTTCTTGGTAACTATTTCTTTCATTAAGCATATTATCCATGCTTAGACAAGTTAAAATTGTTAAATTGATCATCCTTTTCATGTTTATGAGCTTTGATGGTAATTGATTGTGGATTCCGAGTTGAGATTGGTATTATGGGGTTGTTGTTGAAGTAAGGCTTATATTTATTGATCCTATCTCCCTATTTTTACTTGCTCGTTGTTATGTGGTAAGGGAGAGTGTTAATGCACGAAGGGTGATGTCATTCCCTGTTATGAGTGTTAATGCATGAAGGGTAATGTTGTGCCATATTGTGAGTGTTAATGCACTATAGGTGATGTCGTTCCATGTAATGAGAGTTAATGCACGAAGGGTGATGTCGTGCCACTTATGTTGATTTATATGGTAAGGTTGAGAGTAAAAGCATGAAGTATAATGCTATGCACTTGTCCTTACCGTGTTTAATTGTTTTCATTGTTGCAAAGAATATCAGCTACTATAATTTTCATTATTGTTGTTATTGTCTTCTCTCGTACCCCCCTCAGTACATCTCTTTCTTGATATTATCTGTATATATTTTACTTGCTGTTATTTTGTATATATACTGTTAAATTACACAAGTTTATTATGTGGGTGTCTTATCACAGCCTCTTCACTATTTCATCGAGATTAGGCTCGATTTACTAGTACATGGGTCGATTTTACTGATAATACACTGCACTTCTATGCAAATTTTGGTATTGGTCCCAACTGATCGAGATGCGTAAAAGTTTGGACTGGTTCATCGAAGACTTAGGGTAGCTTTGTTGGTGTTAGAAGACCTTGAAGTCCCCGTCTATGTTTTCTGTTATTACTATTTATTTAACTCAAACATTTGATATCTTATATACTTTTTTTTGTAGTAAATCCTAGAAGTTTGTGAATTGTTACTCCAGATCCGAGTGATAAAAGATATTGAAGTTCTTATACTATTCTGCAAATGTGTTATAGTTTTTGTTCAGCTGATTAATTCTGTTATTAAAAAGGTATTGAAGTTGATTTGAAGATTCTCTAATGTTGGATGTCTTGGCAACTGAAATGTTAGCCTCCATCATGGTCCTAAGGTGAGAATTTCGGGTCATGACAAGTTGGTATTACAGAACTAGGTTGACTAGGACTCACAATTCACGAGTAGGCTTAGTAGAGTTTGGAGGATTGATACGAAGATGTCAGTACTTATCTTCTTAGAGGCTATATGTTTAGGAAAGAATTTCACTTATATTCTTCTCTGTCATGCAATTTTGTTCTCTCATTGCTAATTGGACTCTTCTACTCTTGTTCTCTTGCAGATGGTAAGAACACATACCACATCTTCACAAGAGCAGTAGCCAGAATCCCTAGTGGCAGTTCCTAGGAGGGGGCAGAGGTCAAGGACGCGGTTTTGCCAGAGGCCGAGACAAGGGAAGGGCTCAGCCTAGAGGTCGAGCAGCAGTACCAATGGTAGAGCCTCTGGTGAAGTTTGATGAGGAGGCACTAGCCTAGACTGTACCAGTAGGACCAACTTAGTTACTAAAAGGGTTCATTGCCACACAGTGCTTCAGGATGCTTTGATCCGTTTAATGGGCCTCATAGAGAGTGCGGCACATACTGATGCATTCCCAATGGCACCAACCGTCTCATAAGCTGGGGGAGGAGCATAGACTCCTACTACTCACACTCTGGAGTAGATGTGTCTGCAGTTTTAGTGTTTAACATCCCAGCCAATTGGGGTAGTTCAGCTGGATGTTGCAGTACAGGAAAATGATAGATCAACTATGTCCTCTAAGGCTTTATAGAGATGGTATAGGTCTACTAAGATTTTCCTAGTTCACTTCACATGTGCATTTTCAGAGGACACTTAGCACTATCTTGATTGTTGTCATGAGGTGTTACGGCCCCATGGGCATAGTGGAGACCCATGGCGTCAATTTCACTGTATTTCAGTTGTCGGGTTCCACCAAGAAATGTTGGAGGGACTATGTGTTGACCAGGCTAGTTGGGTCGCCTGCTCTAACTTGGTCCAGTTCTATCATATCTTTCTCGAGAAGGTTATTTGTGTCACATTAAGAAAGGACTATCAGAGGAAATTCGAGTGACTTCTGTAGGGCTCTATATCTCTCACTCAATACGAGACCCGATTTATGGATTTTGCTCGTTACGTTATTCTTCTGCTTTCTACCAAGAGGGAGAGCGGGGGTGAGGAGGTTTATTGAGGGACTTGCTCAACCTATTAAGTTGTAGATGGCCAAGGAGAGTGGGAGTGAGATTTTTTCAGAAGGCTGCTAATGTTGCCATGCGAGTCGAGATGGTACTAGTTCAGGGGAGTGGTCATGGATCCGACAATAGACGTTGTCATGCTGGTGGAATAAGTGGTGCCTCATTTGGAGGAAAGGGCAGTTTTTGTAGAGGACATCCTCCTAGCCCGTTTCATTTAGCATCCCAGGCATCCCACGGTGCTTTAGGTGGTCGTAGCCCTCATATGCCTTATTTCGATCAACTAGCCTACATCGCACCACCAGATCTTTTTGGTAAGCCTCCTCTCTAGAGTTTTCAAGGTGGTAATTAAGGAAGCCAGGGTCAGTTTCAGGGTCAGCAGTCTCAACTGATGATGTCTTGTTATACTTGTGGTGACCTAAAGCATATTGCTAGATTTTCCATTGAGCATCGAGTAGTTCTTGGTATCAGGGTTCTTGTGCCATTATTTTGGCACCTGGTACTTCACTGCATCCTCAACGAGCTAAAGGTAGGGTTCAAACAGTTAGAGGTACGGGTATGGGCATTAGAGTGGAGGTCAGGCTGCTAGTGGTGGAGACCAACCATCTAAGGCTCGTCCTTAAGATGTAGTACAGAGTGGTAGGGCCTAGCCACGATGGTATGCCTTTCTAGCCAGGCCTGAGGTTGAGTCATCTGACGCGATAATCATTGGTAGGGTTTCAGTTTGTAGTAGAGATGCCTCAGTTCTATTTGATCTGGGCTTTACTTATTCCTACTTGTTATCCTTATTTGTTTCATATTTTGTTTTCCTCATCATTCTATTAGTGCCCTGCTTCTGTTTCCACCCCTTTGGGAGATGCTATTGTTGTAGATCACATTTATTGTTCATATGTGGTCACAATTGGTAGTCTTGAGACTATTGTAGATCTCCTACTTCTCTATATGGTCAATTTTGATGTCATTTTGGGTATGGATTGGTTGTCCCCCTATCATATTATATTGGATTGTCATGCCAAGACAATGATCTTAGCCTTGTCATGGTTGCCTCGATTAGAGTGGAGAGGGTCTTCTGGCCACTCTTCCAGCAAGGATATCTCCTATGTGAAGGCTCAACATATGGTCGAGAAAGGGTGTCTAGATTATTTGGCTTATGTTCGTGATTCTAATGTGGAGGTTCCTTCCATGGTTTCAGTGCCAGTTGTTCGTGAGTTCCCAAATGTGTTTCCTACAGAATAGTCATGGATGACACCTGACAGAGGTATTGACTTCTATATTAATTTGGCCTCGGGCACTCAGACTATTTCTATTCCACCATATCGAATGGCCCCGCTAGAGTTGAAAGAATTTGGGATCAGTTACAAAATTTGCTTGATAAATGCTTAATTAGACCTAGTATCTCGCCCTGGGGTGCTCCCATGTTGTTTGTGGAGAAGAAGGATGGATCAATGAGGATCTGCATAGATTATCTGTAGTTGAACAAAGGACGATCATGAACAAGTACCAATTTCTAAATATTGATGACTTATTTGAACAACTTCAGCGTGCCAAAGTGTTTTCAAAAATCTATTTGAGGTCTGACTACCATCAGTTGAGGATTAGGGCATTCTATGTCCCTACGAAAACTTTTTGGACTCGGCATAGGCATTATAAGTTAGTAGTGATGTCATTTGGGCTGACAAATGCCTCATCAACATTTTTAGATTTGATGAACTTGGTGTCCAAGCCCTACTTGGTTTCTTTTATGATTGTGTTTATTGATAATATCTTGATATACTCCCGTAGTCAAGAAGAGTATGAGCAACATCTTCAACTCGTTCTTTAGACTCTAAGGGATAGTCAATTATATTCTAAGTTTTCAAAATGCTAGTTTTGGTTGAGCTTAGTCTTTTTTTTTAAGGGAACATTAGGTTGGTGGATGGTATTAAGGTGGATCCTAAGAAGATTGAGGTAGTTATGAAGTGACCTAGACCACCTTTAGCTACATATATTCGGATTTTCTTGGGATTTGTAGGTTATTATTGTTGGTTTATAAAGGGGTTCTCATCTACATCAGCCCCGTAGACCAGGTTGACCCAGAAGGGTACCCTGTTCAGATAGTTAGACGAGTGTGGAGTGAGCTTTTAGAAGCTGAAGACTGCCTTGATTATGACACTAGTGTTGGTATTGTCCACAGGTTCTAGGCCTTATACAATATATTGTGTTGCAAGATGGCAGGATAATTGCATATACGTCACGACAACTGAAGGTTCACAAGAAGAATTACCCTGTCCATGACTTGGAGATGGCAACCGTTGTTCATGCGATAAAGATTTGGAGGCACTATATTTGTAGCATGTCGTATGAGGTATTCACAAATCATTGGAGTTTGTAGTACTTCTTCAAACAAAATGAACTCAATTTGAGGCAAAGGAGGTGGTTGGAGCTATTGAAAGACTATGATATCATCATATTGTATCATCTCGAGAAGGCCAATATGGTGGCTGATTCCTTGAGTAGGAAGTCAGTGAGTATGGGCAGCCTTCTGTACATTCTTATCGGTGAGATATTGCTTGTAGTAGATTTTCAGGACTTCGCCAATCAGTATATTATGTTGGATGTTTTGAGCCTAGTCATGTTCTATCTAGTACAATCGCTTGGTCTTTATTTTTTGAGCGTATCAGGGAGAGGCGGTATGATGACCCTCATTTGCTTGTCCTTTAGGACACAACACGACATAGTGATGCCAAGCAGGTTACAGTTGGAGATGATGGAGTTTTGAGGATGTCGGGTTGTGTTTTTGTGCATAATATGGACTTCCTAAGTTAATTCTAGCAGAGGCCCATAGTTCCTACTATTCTATTCTTCCGGGCGACGCCAAGATGTATTAAGACTTGAGGCAGCATTATTGGTAGATGAGGATGAAGAAGGATATAGTTGCATATGTAGCTCGGTGTCTAATTTATCAGCAAGTAAAGTAGGAGCATCAGAGACCTAGCGATTTGCTTTAGAAGATAGACATTCCTGAGTGGAAGTAGGAGCATATCACTATGGATTTCATTGTTGGAATCCCACGGACTTAGAGAAACTTCGATGCAGTTAGGGTAATGGTTGATAGCTTGACCAAGTCAGTGATTTCATTCATGTGGCAGTTACCTATTCTCTAGAGTGGTTGACATAGATTTGTATTCGCAAGATCGTTTATCTTTATGGTGTGCCCGTGTCTATCATTTCTAATCGAGATATGCAGTTTACCTCACATTTTTGGATATCAGTACAGTGTGAGTTGGTCATGCAGGTTAAGTTCAGCACAATATTTCATCTTTAGACGAATAGACATTCCGAGCGCTCTATTCAAATAATAGAGGATATGCTCTGCGCTTGTGTCATAGAATTTATAGGCTCATGGGATTAGTTCTTTCCTTTGCGGAGTTCACCTACGACAACAACTATTATTCGAGCGGAGGAAGGCTCGGCAATTAGGTGCAGATTTAGTAGAGGATGCGTTGGATAAGGTTAAGATCATTCAGGATAGACTTCACATAGCTCAGTCCAGGAAGAAGAGTTATATCGACCATAAGGTCCATGGTGCAGAATTTATGGTCGGTGAGAGAGTGTTGCTCTGTGTGTGTCACCCATGAAGGGTGCAATGAGGTTTGGAAAGAAGGAAAAGTTGAGCCCTAGATACATCAGACCTTTTGAGATAGTTCAGAGAGTGGGAGGTGGCCTAAAGGCTCGCATTAACACCTATTTTGTCGGTAGTTTATCCGGTGTTCCATGTTTCCATGCTCCGAAAGTATCACGCTGATCCGTCCGATGTGTTAAATTTCAACTCTGTCCATTTGGACAAGGATATGACCTAGAAGGAAGAGCTGTTGGCTATTCTAGACTAGCTGGTTTGTTAGTTGAGATAAAAGAGTTATCCTTCAGTTAGAGTTCAGTGGACAGGTCAGCCTGTCGAGATAGATACTTGGGAGTCTGAATCAGACGTACAAAATACATTTTCCCACCTTTTTACTAGCCTGAGTACTTTTCTATGTCCGTTCGAGAATGAACGGTTGTCTTAGAGGTGGAGAATATCATAACCTAAAAAAGGTCATCTTAGGATTTAGCACCCAATTCTACATTTTTATGTCTTAAACATCTCATTTAATCCCTCATCGATTTGCCTGTGCAGTCCAGGCGTGTTGCTAGAAAGCTTTTATGTTTAAAGTTGATGAAATAAGAATTTGACCTAAAACATCATTTGAATTGACTTGTATTAATATTTTTAGTAAACAGGCCCAGACTTGTGTTTTGACGGTCCCGGTGGATCTGCATCGTGATTTGGGACTTGGGCGTATTCCCAGAATTGAAATTGGAAGTCCCTTGCCTGAGATATCGAACTTTGTAAAAATTTGAAAGTTAAAGGTTTAACGAATTTGAAGTTTTTGACAAAAGTTTGACTTTTTGGATAACGGGTCCGTATTTTTTTTGGAAACCCAGTATCTGTCCAATACCATATTTATGACTTTTATGTGAAATTTTGTGAGAAGCGGAGTTGGTTTGATGTGATTCGGATATTTGGTTATGAAAATAGAAGTTTTAAAGTTTTCTTAAAAATTTCAAATAATTTGGTGCTGAATTTGTATTTCAAGATTTTTTTTTGGCAATTTGATCATGTGAGCGGGTTCTTATGATGTTTTTAGACTTTTGTGCACTTTTTGTTTAGAGCCCCGAGGGCTTGGGTGAGTTCCGGATAGCCCACAGAGTGAGATTGCACATAGAAATGTTGCTGGTATTTTTAATTCTGTTGCAGGCCTTGCGAGATCAGGCGTAGCATTTGCTACCTCTAAGGGTTTCGTATTTGCGAGCTACTCGTTGCAAATGCGAAGAGTAGCTGGACCTTACAGGTTTTGCATATGCAAAGTAAGTCTGGGGAGGGCAGTGAGCGCAAATGCGACCATTGAATTGCAATTTTGGAGATTCAGCTTTGCATTTGCGAAGGTAGTAGAGGTATGACGGGGTTCGCATTTGCGTTGGTTCCGCAATTGTAGGCTTCGCATTTGCGAAGCCTAGGTCGCAAATGCGACATCTACAACTGGGTAAATATAACTTAGACGGGATTTTTGATTAACTGTTAAGATTTTCAAACTCAAGAACCCTAAAGGAAATTTTCCAAAGAACATTTCTTCCCCAAATCATTGGTAAGTGATTCTAAACTAGTTTCTTTCAATCATTCACTACTTTATTTAGATTTCAACCTAGAATCTAGAGCTTTCATGGGGGGATTAAGGGGGGGGGGGTTGGGTAGAGGATTTGATAAATTGGGGATTCAGACCTTAAATTGAAGCCGGATTCCAATATAGATCACATAACCATGCTCGGGGGTGAATGGGTAATCAGGCTTTGTTCACAATTTTGGGTTGGATCAAGCGGTCCCGGATATTGACTTTCTTTTACTTTTTCAATAATGACCTAAATTGAGTTCTTTTTTACTATGGGTAGTTCCTACGGAGTAATTTGAATCGTTTGGTTGGTAATTGCTAGATTCTATTGGTTCGGAGGCTTGTTAAAAAGGCAAAGCGGTAGTTGAGCTTTGAGCTTGGCCATTGGAGCAAGGTAACTATCCTGGTTAACCTTTACTTGAGGGATTATGATTTATTTGTCTTATTTCTACGTGTTTAGCTATAGGGTGAAATGTACAGGTAAGGTGACGAGTACCTATGCATTGTTGTCGGGTTATAGCATGCAGGTGGGACTTGTTCTTGGTAATTGTTGCTTTCATTGAGCATGTTATCCAGTCTTAGACTAGTTAATTATCAAAATGATCATTCTTATCATGTTTATTAGCTTTGATGGTAATTGATTATGGATTTCGTGTTGAGATTGGTATTATAGAATCGTTGTTGAAGTAAGCCTTATACATATTAGTCCTATCTCCCTGGTTTGACTTGCTCATTGTTATGTGGTAATTAATGCACTAAGGGTGATGACGTGCTCTGTTGTGAGTGTTAATGAGGAAAGGTGACATCGTTCCATATTGTGAGTGTTAATTCATAAAGGGTGATTCCATTCCATGTTATGAGTGTTAATGCACAAAACGAAGAGTGATGCATGCTGTTTTGTTGATATATAGTGTAAGGTTGAAAGTAAAAGCACGAAGGGTGATGCCGTGTACTTGTATTTACTATGTTTAATTGCTTTCACTATTGTAAGGCATATTGACTACTGTAGTTTTCATTATTGCTATGATTCTCTTCTCTCGTATCCCTCTCGGCAAGTCCCCCTGCCGATATTATCTGCGTATCTTTTACTTGCCGTTATTTTGTACATATACTGCTAAATTGCACAAGTTTATTACTTGGGTGTCTTGTCATAGCCTCGTCACTACTTCGTTTATGGTAGGCTCAACACTTACTAGTATAAGGGGTCGATAGTACTGATACTATACTGCACTTCTGAGCAGAATTTGGTATTGGTCTCAGCTGATCAAGAGGCATAGAAGCTCAGACTGGTTCAGCGAAGACTCAAGGTAGATCTTTCGGTGTTCGCAGATCTTGAAGTCCCTGTCTATCTTTTATGTTATTGTTGTTTCTTTCACTCAAACACTTGTATTCTCTTCAGACTTTTACTTGTATTAAATCCTAGAAGTTCGTGAATTGTGACTCCAGATCCGGGTGGCAGTAAATATTGAAGTTTTTATAGTATTCCAAAATTTTGTTATATTTTCTGTTTAGCTGATTAATTCTGTTATTAAAAAGGCACTGAAGTTGATTTGAAAATTCTCTAACGTTGGCTTTCCTAGAAAGTGAAATGTTGGGCGTCAACACAATCTCGATGGTGTGAATTTGAGGTTGTGACAAGTTGGTATCAAAGCACTAGGTTGCCTGGTCTCACAATTCACGAGCATGCATAGTAGAGTCTTGAGGATCGATATGGAGACGTCTGTACTTATCTTACAGAAGCTATGAAGTCTAGGAAGAAACCTCACTTCTATAGTTCTCTGTCATGAGATTTTGTTCTCCCATTGCTAATTGAACTCTTCTACTCTTATTTTCTCATAGATGGAGAGAACAAGTACCGCATCTTTAGTCGAGCAGTAGGAAGAGTCCCTTGTGGCAACTCCTACAGGGGGCAGAGGTTGAAGCTGAGGCCATGGCAGAGGCCAAGACGGAGGCATGGCTTAGCCTAGATCTCGAGCAGCAGTACCAGCAGCGGAGCCTCAGGTGGAGTTTGATAAGGAAGCTCCAGCCAAGACTGTACTAGCATGACTAGCCTAGGTCCCCGAGGGGTTCATTTCCAGCTTGTGCTTTAGGATGCTTTGGTTCGTTTCGTGGGCCCCATAGAGAGTTGTGGCACAGGCCGGCACATTCCCTATGGCAACAACCGTCTCTCAGGCTGGGGAAGGAGCACAGACTCCCGCTACTCTCACTCTGGAGTAAATGGCTCCCCAGTTTAAGACTCTAGCAGCGCAGCCATTTGGGTAGTTCAGTCGGGAGTTGCGGCACATGCAGGAACAATATACTCCGTAGAATCGAGCCACAAATTTACTAATAGAATACTACACAATATATGAGAAAGCCAGTAACATCCATCGATTTTTACCAAATCGATCAAAATCGGTGAAAATCGCATAAACTTTTGGGTTTTGAAAAATTCAACAAAATTTGAGAAATGAACACTATCAAATGCACATGTGGGGCCATAAATACTCGATAATAGGCTCTGATATCATGCTAATTCATTGATTATCAGTGTAATCAGAAGCATTGATTTAGAGTTGGAACCCTAATAGAGAAGAACGAGAGAGAAACATGAAGAACAAAATATCTAAAAGAGAGAAATGAATTTCTTATTTCTTGTTATTTTCAAAAATAAAATGGGTCAAGTATACAAGGACGTCCATACTAAGTAGAAGCCTAATAGTTATTTTCATAGCTGTTATCAAGTGGCCCAATATTGTTAATACTTGACCCTACCAAAGATGATCCCTACAGCTTGCTAGATTATCACTACAATCTGAGAAATGTCGAAACATTAAACTTTGCTAAATAAGCTAAGAAAACCTAGTATAACCTCAAAGAAACTATTACAAAAAGCGAATACATCTCTAGTGCTATTACTTTTATGCAATATTAGTATTGCACTTTATGTTGTTGAGATGTAATCCTCTAATATTAAGTATCATATGTATCATACAAAAGCTACATCAACAACTTTTATAGACTTGAATCACAATATTGGGTATTGCACGAAGAGATCTGCTACTAGCCACATAGTATTACCAGATTAACTATCTAGTTTAATATTTACATGAGCTTTTAATTGCATGGAAAAGTCACTTAAATAGAAATTTGTTTCTACATTCTGAGTTGAACAAATAAAATATTAGCGCTTTCTTAAACAGAAGCTGGTCAGTCCTTTCCAAAAGAATGTCATTGAGCTTGTGACAACTTCTACAATTCTCTTGGAGAAATCTAACAAAGCGAGCTCATTTTCTAGTCTTAAGAGAGGTAAATAACACAGTTGTTCCTAGTGCTGGAAAAATAGGCCCAGATTTTATTAGCCCGTCCAATCAACCCATATTTTATTGGGCTAGATGAGTGATATTTTAAGTGGGTCACATTTGGGCTTTAGTCCATATTTTACCCATAAAATATGGGTATTCGTAGGTAAAAATTGGGTAATATATGAGTTGGTAAAATCTATGCTACTTTCATGACTTGTCACCCTCTTAAAATTTTCCAGCATTGATCTTCATCTCTTTCGACAGACGATTTCTCTTTATCAATCTCTTTAAGAGTAACATCTCTTGCACAGTTCCCTGAAACCTTCTTTCTCATCCTCAATCCATTTTCTTCTTTTCCTTTTTTTTTTTGACATTCAACTCTAAAAATACGTCATGACCCCAGTTCGCCCTCCGTAAACTGTCGTGATGGCACCTAGTACCTATGAATAGGTAAGCCTAACAATAAGCAAGATAAACAAAACTTGCGGAAGAAATAATTAAAACCAAAGCTAACATAAAAAATCAGTATTTAAAATACCGCTTGGCACATATAATACAACTTCTCGAAACTAACAATATTTTTTTCCAAAACCCGGAACCCTGTGAATCACAAGCTAAGAGATATATAAGAAGTTCTAACTCCGGAAATGTCTAACAAATGGGAAATATTGAAGGGCTATACTATTATAGAAAGATAGAAAAGGACTCCTCAATCTGTGGACGCATGATGCATACAGAAGCGCCTTACCTCAAGAATGATAAGATTAATGAAAGTACCTACATTTACACATGAAAAACATGTGCAGAAAGGGCATGAGTACACCACAACGGTACTCAGTAGATGCCAAGCCTAACCTCGGTGGTGAAGTAACGAGAAAGTTCAGGGCCCTACTGAGCTCAAATGAAATATAAGTTATAACAGCATAGAATAAGATAGTATAATTACGTACATCAGTAAGAAGTAACACAGGGTAGAAAGAACAACAACTACTAGTACTACCACTACAACAGAGACCAAATAGTCACGGAAAGGAAATACAGTTCTAATACAGAGATAACAACTGGGGATCTACCAGGATCCCGTCCTGTATCCCCAATGTAAATATCCAGTGGATCTTTCGGGTGTCGTCCCCTAGTCGAACTCATAGTGCGGAGGGATCTACCGGAATCCCGATCCATAGTCCCAAATGTGAATACCCATAATGGGGAATCTACTGGGTGCATTCCCCTAGTTCCATATAACTGTGCAGGGTAGGGGTGTCAATAGTTTGGTTGGGCCGGTTATTTTATAAAAAATTTGTACCATACCAATTTTTTGATTATTCTATTATGTATAACCAAAATGAGAGTTTTCGAAACCGTCCCAATCATGTCGGTTTCTCTTCGATATCGGTACGGTTCAATTAATTTTCGATATTTTTTCAAATATTATGTAAAATTCAAGAGTAGAAAGTAGAATGCAATAACATACTTTCTTTTATAGGACTTAGCAAAATCTCTAGATATTTTTACTGTTTAAAGGGCGATGAATTAAAAAAGGTTAGAGTATAGATTCATCACGTATTCTACAACAACGTAAAAGAAATCAAACGAAGGCAAAGAAAACATGAATCCCACGAGTTGAACGATATACCAAGCTGCGACTCAAGAATAAAATCTTTAGAAGATTAAATATTAAAAAAGATAAAGCAAAATTTTACGAAAGGAAACATATTCAATAGATTGTAGTTTGCTACTCCTAATCGCTATAATACTTTGTGTCTTGCTAATAAAGATACTTGAAATAACTTAGTTTAAGTAGAAGTAGCGTAATAGATTTTAGGAATTAGTATTTTAAGTTTAATTACTTATTAGCTTGTAATGGTTTTCATAATTCCAAGCACCAAAGAAAATTTAATGCATTATTATTTTTAAACCTACTAAATAAATATATTTTTCATACGTAAAATTTCTCGGTATGGTTCGTTAATTTTTAGGATTAATTTTATAAATAAAAAAACCTATGCTAATTATTTGTGCGGTAATAGATTTATAAAAAAAAGCTATGGTTATTTACAAAAAAAAACCTAAAAAATTGGTTTGGCGCTGTAGGTTTGGTCGGTTTAGTCGATTTTCGAAAATCCATCGACACCCTTAGTGCAAAGGGATCTACCGGAATCTCACATCCATAGTCCCAAATAAACAAACAAAGGGGATCTACCAGAATCCCACATCCGTAGTCCCAAATAAATAAAAAAAGGGATCTACCGGAATCTCACATCCGGTGCTCCAATGTAAACACAATGTAGAAACACGCAGTATAGTCATAATTTGTCAACTTCAGATTAACATAAAATAGGTATTTATAACCTAGCATGCTGCGAAAATTCAAATAAGGATGTCTTAGAAAATAAGCAATTAAGGCATTTGGACATGCTTTCCTAAACTAGCAACAAGCTTAAATTTCAAGCAGTAATGACAAAAACAAAGAAAACACAGCTTTAGTTAACTAGAGTGGATTGAAAAATTGCTACCCAGTGATTTCCTCTTCAATTTCCTCTCAAAATCGCCCTATCTCGAGCTCCAATTCAAATTTTCAACTTTTGAAACCAAAACCTCAAAAATTTATATTTCTGCCAGATGTTTCTGTATCTGCGGTCAAGCTTTTGCAGATAATGGTCGCATATGTGACTTATCCCTTAAAGCTCAATTTTCACATCCGCTGTTAACCTTTTGTAGATGCGAGGCCACTTATGCGGTCCCTACTAGCCTTCTTCCTTTTCTGTTTTTGCGGTCACTCTGCCGCTGCGCACCTGCGGTCCCACACTCGCAAGTGAAGTTATGACAGAAAATAGCTGAAGCTGCAACTCCAAAATCCAAAATCCTTCCGTCAACCATCCAAAATCATCCTGAAGCCCCCAGAACCTCAACCAAACTTACCAACATATTCCATAACTTCATTTAAACTTGTTCCAACCTTCAGAATGCTCAAAACAACATCAAAACACCTATTTTTTACTGTATCAAGCCTAAGAATTTTAAAAACTCTAAAAATATGCTTTCGACCAAAAAGTCTATCAAACCTCATCAAAATGACGTGAGACTTTGCACACACGTCACATTCATCACTACGAAACTACTCCAATTTCCAGAATTCCATTCCAACCCTCGGATAAAATCTCACTATCGAACCGAACACTTTAAAATTTAACTTTCGGTATTTCAAGCCTAAATTAGCTACGAACCCTGAACACGCTCCTAACCCTAAAATCACCCAACGGAGCTAACGAAACCATTAGATTTCCATTCCGAGGCGGTATTCACACTGTTCCGACTATGTTTAACTTTCTAACACATAAGCTCTCATCTAGGGACTAAGTGTCCCAAAACTCTCTGAAACTCAAATCCAAACTTCCCGGCAATTGAAAATAGCAAAAATAAACACTGGAAAAGTAGTTAATATGGGATCGGGGCATAAATTCCTAAAACGACCGGCCAGGTCATCACGTCCTCCTACACTTAAACATTAGTTCATCATGCTGAACGGGCCTCCAAAACCATGATGTGAACTGAGTGCCTCTATCTAAAATAATGGAAGCTGGAATACCATGCAGACGAACAATCTCCTGAATATAAATCTCCACCAACCGCTCCAAATAATTAGTACACATAGGAATGAAATGCGCGGACTTGGTCAGGCGATGCACAATCACCCAAATAATATCAAACTTTCTCAAAGTCCGTGGGAGCATTACTACAAAATCCATGTTGATCTGCTCCCACTTCCACTCCAGAATCTCTATATGCTGAAGCAACCTACCCGATCTCTGGTGTTCATACTTCACCTGCTGACAGTTGAGGAACCAAATTACAAATCCAACTACATCTTTCTCATCCGCCTACACCAGTAGTATTGCCTCAAATCATGGTACATCTTCACAGAACCCGGATGAATAGAATACCACAAACTATGGGCCTCATCCAGAATCAACTCCCAAAGCCCATCAGCATTGGGTACACAAATCCGATCCTACATCCTCAATACACCGTAATCACGAATAGTCACATCTCTGGCATTATCGTACTGAACCTTGTTCTTGAGGAAAAGCAAATGAGGGTCATCATACCGATACTCCCTGATACAATCAAATAAGGAAGATCGAGAAACCACACAAGCCAGAACCCAACTGGGCACCGAAAGATCCAATCTCACAAACTGACCGGCTAAGGCCTAAACATTAATCGCCATAGGCCTCTCTGCTGCTGGTAAATAAGCTAAACCCCCTAAACTCTTCGCTCGCTAGCTCAAAGCATCGACCACCACATTGGCCTTACTAGGGTGATATAAAATAGTGATATTATAGTTCTTCAACAGTTCTAGAAATCTCCTTTGACACAAATTAAGATCTTTCTACTTGAATAGATGTTGTAAGCTCCGGTGATAGGTATAAATCTTCCAAGGCACACCGTGTAAAATAATGATGCCAGATCTTTAAGGCGTGGACAATATCAGCTAATTCAAGATCATGGACATAATAATTTGCCTCATGTACCTTCAACTCTCTGGACGTGTAGGCAATCACCCTATCGTGTTGCAGCAATACGACTCCTAGGACAATCCTCGAGGCATCACAATAGACACTATAAGACCCCGAACATGTAGGCAATATCAAACCTGGGGTTGTTGTCAAAGTTGACTTGAGCTTCTGAAAGCTCGCCGCACACTCTTCCATCCACTGGAGCGGAGCACCCATCTGTGTCTGTCTAGTCATAGGGGCTGCAACCGATGAAAACCCCTCCACAAAACGATAGTAACAACATACCTAGCCAAGAAAACAGTGGATCTCTATAGCTGAGGATGGTCTGGTCCAACTTTGCACGACCTCTATTTTCTTCGAGTCCACCAAAATACCCTTCACTCGATACCACGTAGCCTAAGAATTCCACTTAATCCAACCAAAACTAACATTTCAAGAACATAGTATATAACTTCTTCTCTCTCAGAGTTTGAAGCACAGTCCTCCGGTATCGCTCATGATCTTCCCGACTCCGAGAATACACCAGAATATCATCAATAAAGATAATGATGAATGAGTCAAGATGCGGCCGAAACACCCTATACATCAAGTGCATAAAAACTGCTGGGGTGTTGGTTAGCCCAAATGATATAACAAGGAACATGTAATAACCATACCGATTCTTGAAAGCAGTCTTCGAGATATTTGGCTCTTGAATCATCAACTAATGGTAGCCTTAGCGCAAGTCAATCTTAGAAACACCCAAGTGCCTTGAAGATGGTCAAACATATCATCAATACAAGGCAAAGGATAATGGTTCTTCAGTGTAACTTTCTACAACTGGCGATAATCAACAAACATACGTATAAAACCATCACTTTTCTTCACAAACAATACAAGAGCAGCTCAAGGTGATACACTAGGCTAAATAAAACCGTTATCAAGCAATTCCCGTAACTGATCCTTCAACTCTTTCATCTTAAAAGGATCCATACGATACGGAGGAATAGAAATGGGCTAAGTGCCTGGAAATGGATCGATGCAAAAAGCCTAGAAGGTCAATTAGACATAAAAAAATCCCGTACTACTGGGACTGAATCAACATAAAGGGTATCAATACTGATATCTCTCACATAAGCTAAATACGCATCACGCCCTTTCTCAACCATATGCCGAGCCTCAACAAATGAAATAACTCTACTAGGAGTGTGATCTAAAGCAACGCTCCATTGAACACGCAGTACACCTGGCATAGACAGCGTCACGGTTTTGGCATGGTAATCAAGACAAACACAATAGGGCAACAAGCAGTCCATCCCCACGATAATATCAAAATCAACCATGCTGAGCAACAATAAATCGGCTCTGGTCTAAAAACCATTCAGAGCAACCAAACACGACCGATAAATGCGGTCCACAACAAAGAATCTCCCACAGGAGTAGAAACATAAAATGGGAACTCAAATAAACCCAAGGTATACCCAAATGCAGCACAAAATAAGAAGACACATAAGAATAAGTTGAGCCTGATCGAATAGAGCTGGTGCACCTTTATGATTAACTAGAATCGTAGGTATGATGATAGAATCGGAGGCAATAGCCTTAGTACAGGTAGAAAAGGCATAGTATCTGGCCTAGCCTCCCCCTCTAGGGAAACCTCTACCTTCCTGACCTCGACCTCTACCTAGCTGAGTAGGGGGTAGCAACTGGAGCTGTAACCATAGCCTGAGAACTCTGCGGGGCACGCTGTGGCTGAGAAGTCTATGGAGGTGCACCCCTCTCAAGTCTAGGGAAGTCCCTAACCATATGGTATGTGTCACAAAACTCAAAAAAAGATTTGGAAGGATGTGGCAGCTGTGATTGGCTTGTGCCAGGTCTACAGGGCTGACCACTGAAAGAACACCACGTAGGAGGCGCGCTAGATACCAGAGGTGCATAATAAGGCTTCTGAGACCTAGGAGGAGCTGCAATACCACTGGCTGCTAGAAGGGATGAATGAAAAAGGAGATTCATACAACCCCTACCATGATGATCTGCAGTTGGGGCACGGGCACCAGAATAATGGACGACTCTCAAGACCTATTAGCCTCTCTCCCCTCTCTCTCTCTCTCTCTCTCGATGCATACGCTCAATCCTCCTAGCAATGCTCACCACCTACTAATAAGAAATATCAATCTCAAACTCACGATCCATGTTAGACTTGATGCTAGGAATAAACCCCTTAATAATCCGGCAAACCCTTTCGCAAATAGTAGAAACCAAGGCTAGTGCATACCTAGCCAAACTAGTGTAACGGACTGCATACTCTGATATAGTCATAGCATCCGGGCACAAATGCTCAAACTTTGCGCCACACGTCTCTAAGGCTCTGAGGAACTTACTCTCTCAGGAACAAACCTAAAAATTGAGCCAAGTCAGTGAAGCAGGCTCATCCGGTCTATCAGACTCATAGGCGGGCCACCATTCATAGGTTCCTCCTCAAAGGTGGAAAGTAGTAAAGGAATCCTCGTTTGATCATGATATACCCACGATATAGACAATGTGTTGGAACTCATCTAGAAATCCTAGGGCATCATCCAATGTTAGACCGCTGAATATGGGAGGATTGTACTTCTATAATCTCTCAAGCCTCCGCCGTTCATCCTCAGAAGCAGCTACCTCTCCTCCGGCTAATTTGTAACTATGGGCTATACAGGAATAAACTCTAGAACCTGCTCAACATGCACTTGTTGCTCCGGCGTGCAGGCGGCGGGAGTCTGTATCCTTCCCCTGTCTGGGATGTAGCTACAGCAAGGAGAAGAAATCATGCCTGAGCAAAAATGGTGTACATGTTCATGAACTATGCTAGAATCTCTTAAAGTTTGCATGGTAGTAACAGTAGGTGTATCAAGTGTTTGGGCTCCGACTCTGCTGGTGGCTCTTCTGTGGTAGCTCGCACGCATGCTCTGGCTGCACCGCATGCGCGTCTTCGGCCTCTGATGGTTGCAACAGGGCCGCGGGTGCCATATGCACTAGGGTAGCGTGTGTCCTCACTATCTGTGAGAGAATAAAAGACATAAATTTAGAATTGTGATGTAAATATCTTGCACGACAAGGATTATGATTCATCATTCCTGTGATTCATCATTCCTGTGAATCTAGAGTTCTGATACCAACATGTCATGAACCCAATTAGCCCTCCATGAGTTGTCATGATGGAACCTAGTCCATATGACTAGGTAAGCCTAACAATGCGGAAGATAGACAAAACTTGCATAAGGAATAATTTAAACCAAAGCTAACAGAATGAAACATTATTTAAAATGGCGCTCGGCATATACAATACTTCTCGAAACTAACAACATTTTTTCCCAAAATCCGGAACCCCATGAATCACAAGCTAAGAGATATATAAGAAGCTCCAACTCCAGAAATATCTAGCAAAAGGGAAATACTGAAGGTTTATACTATTACAAAAAGATATAAAAGGATTCCTTAGTCTCAGACAATGGCAGACATACCTTGAAGTCTCTACAAAAGTGTCTCGCCTCAATAATGAAAAGACTGAGTGAAAGTATATGCATCTACACATGAAAAACATGCACAAAAAGGGCATTAGTACACCACAACAGTACTGAGTAAGTGTCAAGCCTAACCTCAATGGAGTAGTGACGACGTAGGTCTGGGCCCTATTGATCTCAAATGAAATACACGGTATAACAGTATATATTAAGACAATATAATTAAGTGCAACACTAAGAAGTAACACAGTGTAGAAACAACAACAACTACTACTACAACAGAGACCAAATAGTCACAGAAAGGAAATACAGTTCCAATATAGAGATAACAAGTAGGGATGTACTAGGATTCCATCCTGTATCCCCCAAATGTAAATATCCAGTGGATCTCCGGGGTGTCATCCCATAGCCAACTCACAGTGCGCAGAGATCTATTGAAATCCCGATGCATAGTCCAATGTAAATACCCAGTACTGAGGGAATCTATCGATTGTTTCCCATAGTTCTATATAACTGTGTAGGGGGATCTATTGGAATCCCACATCTATAGTCCCAAATAAACGAACAAGGGGAACTATTGGAATCCCACATCCATAGTCCCAAATAAATAGACAAGGGGGATCTACTGGAATCCCAAATCTGTACTCCCGAAATAAACACACAGCAGCAATATGAAGTATAGTCATAAATTATCAACTTCATATCAAGGCGAAATAGTCATAAATTATCAACATCATATCAAGGCGAAATAGGTATTCCTAACCTAGCATGCTTCACAAAATTCAAATAAGGCCGTCTGAGCAAATAAGCAATTAAGTCATTAAGACATGCTTTCTTAAGCTAGCAACAGGCTTAAGTTTCAAGTATTGATGATGGAAATAAAGGAAACACGGTTTTAATTATTTTATGAAAATGGATTTTCACGAATTAGAATAAGTATGCACTCGTTGCCTCACATACGAGGCATTTCAAATATCACAATATCAAATCCTAAGGGGAAGTCCCCCACACAAGATTAGGTAAGCTATTTACCTCGAATAGCTCAAATCAATCTGAAACCACGTCTTTTCCACGAGTACTCGACTCCAAATAGACCAAATCTATTCAATTAAATTTTATACTATAAATAACACTTCAAGTAACTGATTCTATAAAGAAATTCTAAGCAAATACGCGAACTTAAGTAAAATGACCAAAACGTCCCTTGAGCCCATGTCTTGGAATTGGGTAAAATTTATATTTTTGGAATCCCCATACTCTCACGACTTCATTCATACCAAAATTATCCAAATATAAGGTCAATTCCTAATTAAAAGTCGAATTTTATGTCTAAAGCTTTCTTCCAATATTTCCCCAATTTTTATCTACAATCCAAAATTAAGTGATGAAACTAACAATAGATTGATGGAATATAGCTAGAAAGGATTAAAGAATTGTTACCCAATGATCTCCTCTTCAATTTTCTCTCAAAATCACCCTCTCCCGAGCTCCAAATCAAATGTCTATCTTTTGAAACCAAAACCTTAAAATTTCATATTTCTGTCTAGCTGTTTCGGTATTCGCAGTCCTAGGACTGCTTTTATAGTCTCACTGCGTTGATAGTTTGGATTTTCTAGCTTGTTTATCTGACTGTGGACTTTGGGACGCTGGATATTATGGCTCTCAGTTCACCTAGAGTGACAATAGGGATCCCCCCCAATACTATTTGGGATAGGCTGGACAGGTTGGTCTATAATGCAGAATAGTTTGATGCATTTGGGAGCACAGTCGTCACCCACCTATGTAGGTCTTACTCTGACCATGCTCCATTACTGATATATGCGCCCAGCTTTGACTGTGATTTTGTAAAATATTTTAAATTTCTAAATATATTGGTAGAACATAAGGAGTACTTGGGGATAAGTCAACAAGCCTGGTCAGAAGAAGTTTTTGGTAATCCTCTGTACATCTTTCATCAGAAGCTTAAGAACGTGTGTTCTGCTCTCAGTTCTTGGTCAAGATAAGCTTTTGGTGATATATATGAAGAACCAAAGAGGCTTGAAGCTCTCATAAGAAGTTTGGAGGAGGCAATGATCTCTGATCCATCTCTTGAATGCAGAATGGAACTTATCTAAAGCAAGAGCGGAATTTACCAGATTTTGAAGCTGCAAGACTCAATTTTGAGGTAGAAGGAAAGAGTTAAATGATTCACAGAGGGTGATGATAACACAAATTTCTTTCATGATGCAATCAAGGATAGAAGTAAGAAATTAAACATCAAAAGGATCAGAGATTATAATGACAACCTTATGGAAGTTACCGTAGAGCTGGCAGGAGCAGCAATTAGATTGTTTCAACAACTATTTGGTGCTGAAATAATAATTGATGATCTTACTGTACTGGATGTTGTGAAGATAATAGTTACTGAAGAGGATAACGCTTTCCTTACTGAAATACCAACCATGGAGGAGGTTAAAAAAATGTGTCTTCACGTTGGATACTAATAGTGCACCTGAATCTGATGGTCTTACTAGACGGTTCTACCAAGTGCCTGGTTTATTATTGCCGAAACTGTGTTTAATGTTGTAGTGGCCTTTTTTGATGGAGCTCAGTTACCAAGATTTTTCACACACACACACACACACGTGTCTAGTAATACTCCCAAAGGTGGAATCCCCTCAAACCTTCTCAAACTTTAGGCCTATTAGTTTGTGCAATGTATCTAGGAAGATTATTGCTAAGCTCTCAAATGCTAGATTAAGTACCCTATTTCTTAGAATCATTTCACATAATCAAAGTGGATTTATTAAAGGTAGAGCCATAACTGAAAATATTTTTCCAGCTCAAGAGATTGTGAATGATACTGGAAAACCTGTTGAGGGGAACAACGTGGTTATGAAATTAGACATAGTAACAGCATATGATAGAGTATCATGATCCTTTCTATGCTTCATGATGAGGAAAATGGGTTTTGCTGAGAGGTGGATTGACATTATTCATAGATATATTTCAATTAATTGGTACACAATAATTGTAAATGGAAGTAGGCAAGGATTTTTTAAATTTGGGAGAGGGCTCAGGCAAGGTGATCTCCTCTCACCTTCTCTTTTTGTTTTGAGTGCTAAATTGTTATCCCAATTATTGAATGAGCTCCAGAAGCACAGAGGGTACAAAGGTTTCTGCATGACTAATCATGGTCCACAAATCAACTGTCTCGCCTTTGCCGATGATACTATTTTATTTTGCAATGGTGGAAAAGCTACTCTTCAGCTGATACGAACTGCATTAGCAATATATGAACTAGTTTTTGGGTAGAAGATCAATAAATCTAAATGCATGCATTAGCAATATATGAACAAGTTTTTGGGTAGAAGATCAATAAATCTAAATGCAATTTCTCACTGCCTTCTTCTGCAACACAAAGATCCTTTCATAGGATTGAGAAAATATTAGAGATGAGACTTGAACCTTCCTATCAAATATCTCGGCTGTCCTATATATTATTGTAGAAAAAAGTTATCTACCTCTGTAGAGATGGTTAAGAAGGTGATTAACAGGATCAAAGGATGGTATTTAAAGCTACTTTCTTCTGGAGGCAGCTCAGTTCTTATCAGGCATGTTCTATTGTCCCTTAATGTCCATACATTGGCTGCATTCTGTCCAACTAAGATTCTTCTAGTCTGGGCAAGAAGCTAGTGACAGATACCATTCGCCGGCATGGTCCAAACTTTGTTTTCCATATGAAGAGGAAGGGGCTAATTTTAGAAAGTTAGAGGATGTATGCAAATCCTGCACAACAAAGCAATGATGGAGGTTCAAAACAACAAACTCCTATTTGTAGAATCTATCATCCACTCATTAGTTAACGGGCTGCTGGCAAATCCCATAATTGGCAGGCTATGTGCAAATTGAAATATGAAGTAGAGCATAACATATTACGGAGAGTCGGGAGAGGTAATAGTAGTTTTTGGTATGATAATTGGACCAATTTTGGTTTAGGCGAAGATGTCGGGTATGACAATACCAATGTTAATGAAGTATATAAGGATGGAGTATGGGAGTGGTCTTGCTTACATATTCAGCCTCTACTTCATGAAAATCTAGAATGGCCTATGCTTAGAATGCATTAAGACAGAGAAAGGATTTTGCTCTTTCTAACTCTAAGTTATGGAATAAAGATGTCCTATTTAAGATGTCTTTCTTGGCTTGGAGAGTTGTCCATGGAAAATCATAACAAATGAAAGGATCACTAGGTTTGGGATTTCCTTAAACTCTAAATGTTGTTGCTGCCCTTCTCCCGGAATGATCCCAGGCGAGGAAACATGTGTACACTTATTTTGTCAGGGACATTTTGCACAACAAGTGTGGTCAATTTTTGCTGGAATTGTTGGAATAGCTCACGTGAACATCCTCTTAAGAACTCTGTTTGCTAATTGTTACAATCATAAGTCAAAAAATTTAGTTGTTGCTTTTGTTTTCCAGATTATGCCTCCTATTGTAATATGGGAGCTGTGGAGGTCAAGGTGTTGTATCAAATATGAAATGGAGAGGCCATCAGTGGCAAGATCCAAATGCCTTATCAGTTTTAACATTGTCCAATTAGTTAACTTTCATTTTGGGAAGCTAACTGTTAATAATAATTCGGAAGACATATGCAAATTCTTGGACCACTCTCTGGTTGAAAGGTGCATAACTGAGGTCAAGTGGCTTAAACCACCCTTGCTCTTTTTAAAGTTAAACAGTGATGGTAGTTATGTTAATGGGAATTTTGGAGGTGGCGAGGTGGTTAGAAACAATGGAGGTATAAGGCTTATGGCTTATTCTATACCACCAAGTCAAGTAACATGTAACTTAGCAGAAGTAGAGGCCCTTCTTTTTGGCCTAAAATGGTGCATTCAACAAGGATATGGACTAATTATTGGTGAAACTGATTCCTTGCTACTTCACAACTGCATTCTAGGCATATGGTCCACACCATGGAGAATCATTTATGGAGGTAAAAACACTGGCCGAACAAAAAGCTCTAGTCATTAGACATTGTTCTAGAGAAGCAAATCAAGTTGCGAACAAAATGGCTTCTCTAAGTCATCAATTAGAGGAAGTGTATATTTTTACTTATTTTGATACATTGCCACGACAAGTCAAAGAGCTCCTAAATGTAGATAGATGGCAATTCCAGCATTTCGAGTCAAGAAGAGAAGACCAAGTACCATACTGTATGAACCACCATGAGTTCTAAACTTTATTACCAATTGGTGCATTGGTGCGAAGATAATTGCACCAATTCTGTACTTATTGTATGAATTTGTTGTGTCAAATTCTCAATCTATATAGAAGGTGAGGCTAAACCGTCCTTCTTCAAATTGTATCGTTTGCATTGCAAAGAAAATAAAATCATGACTTGGAGTTAAAAAAATTTAATAACATATTTTTCCAATTAATATTTATCACCCATTCACGTGCATCAACTATTTTTTTTTTTAACGATTCAAAGGTATGTTTTCAGCATTCTTGAGATCGTAAACTCATTAGGATGAAACAACCCTGGTGCGGGTATGATAGTTTTTTTTTAAATAAATGAGTCCAAATGTTATGCCTTAAATCAAATGTCAATATATATGTAAAGAGTTTTTATATGTAGCAAGCCTTCTAGAAGCTATAAAAAATGGCTTATTTTGTCCAAGTGTCATCTTTCGTGGGGGAAATTTGACAAGTAGAACACTTGTCTTGTGCAGAAGCTTTACTTAGGCCTATGTATAGCAATGATTAGACCATGATTCCTCAATCATCAAATACCAAGAGAAGCTAATCATTAGCAAAGAAGAAATTCCTCTATCTTCTTCCCCTCTTATACGTCTCTCTCTTTCTAATTTCTTCTTTTATAATATTTTGATTGACATACGATATTAGTTGCTCTTTCTCTTCCAACTTGCTGAATTATTATTTATTTTGCTGATTCATGTATCCTCCCAAATGGAGATGTGCTTGGTTAATCTTAGGGAAATATTTCACATTGTTGAAATAGTTTCTTAGGACAGTTCCTAATACGACTCAAGCCAGTTGGTGTATTTTCGCACAAAAATCATTTTATTCCATTATCATTATTATTGTTGTTATTTTTGGTGTCATTTTTCAATAATCTAAGAAACTATGACAAGTAATACTACTATGAAAATGTTTATGGTGCTATCAATTTTGGTGTTGTCTCTACTGCTATTGTTCCAGTTTTCCTGCCAGATATCTATGGTGTTGCAAATACGTTATTGCATTCACAAATTTGCTAGACACTAATGTCCAAACAAAGGTACGTGAATAGACATGGTTACATATCCAATGATAATATTAAAACCTTCAAGAAAAATGCACCTCAATGCAAGAGAAGAGTCAGGATAAATGATAATCTTGCTAAGTCAAAATTAAATCTGACTAAAGCGGATGGTATAATTATTGCGATCATTTCTCAAATAAATAATATGACCAATGTGAGAGATTGGTTGATAGACTCTGGTGCTACTAGGCACGTTTGTGCAAATAAAAGTAAATTTTTGTCTTACACCCAAATTGAGGAAGGAGAAGAATTTATTTATCTTGGTGACTCAAGAACTGCTCGCGTTCTTGAGAAAGAAAATTTCTTCCCAAACTCACATCTGATAATAACTCTAGCATTGAGTAATGATGTATTGCATATTCCTAATATCCAAACTAATTTGGTTTCTGTAGAGTTATTAGGAAAAGTTGGAGTAAAGATTTCATTTAAAAATAATGAGGTCATACTAACCAAAAATAAAAAAAAATTGGCATGGTTTTGTTTGTGCTTAATATTTTCGATACTAACAATAAAATGCATCTTCTTCTGCTTATATGGTTGAGTCAATTTCTTTGTGGCATACTAGACTAGAACATGTTAATATCGCGTATATAAAGAAAATACAGTCGCTAGGATTAGTAACTAGTTTAGACTCAAGTAATATTAATAAGTGTGAATATGTGCTGAAGCTAAAAGTACAAGAAAGACTTATTTTTCTGTAAATAGAGAAACTGAAATGTTATCTTTTATTCACACTGATTTAGAAGATTAAAGCAGACAATGACTAGAGGCGGTAAAAGATATTATGTGACTTTTATTGATGATTTTTCTAAATATACTAAGTTGTATTTTCTTAGAAATAAAGAAGATCCATAGCATTAAATTTCTTATAAAACTAAGGTAGAAAATCAACTTAGTAGAAAAATCAAGAGAATGAAATCATATAGAGGTGGAGAATATTTATCTTTAAATGAATTTTGTGAAAATAATAAAATTATTCATGAAGTAGCTTCGCCTTATTTACCTGAGTCATAGTAGTAGCTGAAAGAAAAATTAGAACATTGAAAGAGATGATGAACTCTATGTTAGTTAGTTCTAATGTTCGTGATAATTTGTGGGGTGAAGCTATTTTATCTGCATGTCACTTACAAAATAGAATACCACATAGAAGACTGGCAAAACCCCGTATGAAATGTGGAAGGTTTATAAACCTAATTTAAAATATTTAAAAGTGTGGGGGTGCTTTGCTAAAGTTCTTTTGCATGAACTTAAAAAGAAAAAAATAGGTTCTAAAACTGCTAATTGCTTGCTTGTTGGATACGTTGAACATAGTGATGCATATAGATTCCTTGTTTTGAAAAATGATGTGCATGATTGCAATACTATAATTGAAACAAAGAATGTTGAGTTTTTGTAATATATTTATTCACCATCTGATAAAATTTCTCATACACCTGTTGAAACAAATAGAGAAATTACCTCTAACGAGGAACTGAGAAGGAGTAAAAGGAATAGGAAAGAATAGTTTTCTTATGGAACTGCTTTTCAGAATTTCCTTGTTGATAATGAACCATCAAATTATTTGAAGCTATATCTTATTCAGATGCTAAATATTGGAAATAGGAAATAAAATTTGAAGATGGTTCTATTAAGAAAAATAATACATGAATTTTAACTGATTTACCTCATGGTGCAAAACCTATTGGTTGTAAATTTATTTTCAAAAGAAAATGTAAATCCTGATGGATCCTTAGATAAATATAATGCTCGGTTAGTAGCACAATGATTTACTCAAAAATAAAATATAGATTATTTTGATATTCTTCTATTCGAGTTTTAATCGCCTTAGCTTTAATCTGTAAGCTTTTTATCTACCAAATGGATGTGAAAACTTCTTTTCTAAATGGTGATTTAGAATATGAAATTTATATGGTTCAATCTAAAGGTTGTGTCATTCCTGGACAAGAAAATAAAGTTTATAAATTAATTAAATCTCTTTATGACCTTAAACAAGATCCTATGTAGTGGTATGAGAAATTTGAGCAAGTCTTACTGAGAGATAATTTTTCTTCAGTCGGAGTGGATAAATGCATTTATACTAAAGTGGTAGACAATAACTATGTGATAATATGCCTATGTGTTGATGATATGCTTATATTTGGTACAAGTTTAAATATTGTGCAAAGTACTAAATTATTTCTGTCTGCTAATTTTGATATAAAAGATCCGGGTGAAGTAAATATGATATTGGGAGTTAAAGTTATGAGGAGTGAAGATGGCATAATGTTGTCATAAGAACATTATATTGAGAGACTTCATAAAAAGTTTGGATATTTTCATGTCACATCTATGAGCACTCCTTTTGGGTCTCTACATCCCCCTCCCCCACTTAAAATCATTCGTCCTCGAATAAGGATTTTGAATCAATTGGTTTTGAAAACATGATATGCAAACTCTAAATTTTTCATTAACTCCCATATTTTTAGAAAGTTTTTCTAGAGTCTCCTTTGTAATTAGATTTATCTACCTGTTAGAGAATCCCCTAAACATATTTCCAAGCACCATTAGACAATTCATGTTTTCCTTACCACTTGTATACAATTTATTACCTCAACACTTGCACATATTCAATCACTTGTCACAGTCTTGCATATAATTTGGTCACTTCAATGAGTCCCATGAATTTCAACCACTTCAATACACTATATGCATTTCAATTAGTTTTTACAAAACTTTCATTTACCAAAAGGGTTTCCACATGACTCAAATAATCACAACACATACAATTCTTGCGCAAATTGATGAGTTGAAATAGTAAAGCAATTAGGAAAAATGAGGTGTCTTTGCACCGAATTGAACACAATATCAATTTTCTTAGAGATAATAGTTCGCGCGATCAATACTAGAGTTGTTCAAATAGGTGGGGATATTTTTCTTTCATTTCATCTTTCGCTTCCCATGTGGCTTCCTCGACTCGTTGACTTCACTATAATACTTTAACTTAAATAATTTCCTTGTTTCTCAATTTACCGACTTTCCTATCAAGAATAGCAACTAAAATTTCTTCATACAATAACTCTTGATAAACCTCGATAGCTCAACTGGTACGATGGCGGATAGATCTCCAACTACTTTCTTTAACATAGACACATGGAACATCGGGTGCACTAATGACATTTCAGGGGGCAATACCAACCTATAAGCCACTTGCCCTATCCTTTGAGTGACCCGATACGACCCGACATATCTAGGACTCAACTTCCCTTTCTTCCCAAATCGCATGACTCCCTTCATAGGAGATACCCTCAAGAACACCCAATCATCTACTTGGAATTCCAATTCTCTTCGACGTATGTCCGTATAGGATTTTTGGCGAATCTGAGCAATTTTCATCCTCTCCTGAATGATTTTAACGTTTTTCATATCCTGGTGCACGAGATCTATCCCTATAAATTCTGCTTCACCCACTTCAAACCATGCAATCGGAGACCTACACCTCCTTCTGTACAATGCCTCAAATGGGGCCATCTGAATACTAGCATGAAAGTTGTTATTGTAGGGAAATTCTATAAGTGGCAAGTGATCATCCCAATTACCTTTGAAATCCAAGACACAAGCTCGCAACATATCGTCAAGCATCTAAATAATCTACTATGCTTGACCATCAGTCTATGGATGGAAAGTCATGCTGAGATTAACCTGAGTACCCAAACCTTGCTGAAAGTTCTTCTAAAAATTTACCGTGAACTGGGCCCCTCGATCTGAGATGATAGAAAGTGGAGTGCCATGAAGCCTTACTATTTCCTTCATATACAACAGATCATACTGTTCTGCAGTATCGACGGACTTGATTGGCAAGAAGTGGGCTGATTTCGTGAGTCGATCCACTATTACCCTAATTGAGTCGAACTTGCCCTGAGTGCGAGGTAACCCTGCCAGAAAATCCATGTTGATTTCTCCCATTTCCACATTGGTATTTCCAAAAGCTGAGTTAACCTACGGGGCCGCTAATGCTTAGCTTTTACTTGCTGACAATTCGAACATGTAGATACAAAGTTTGCCACACTCCTCTTCATCCATTCCACCAATAAATTTCCTTGAGATAGTGATACATTTTGTAGAACCTGGGTGCACAGAATACCTGGAATTATGAGCCTCCACCATCACCCTCTCCAAAAGATTACACATATCTGGAATACATAGCCTACCTTGACATCTCAATACACCATTTTTGCCACCGAGCAAAAATGCTGAAGTCTTGTTATTCAAAATTGCCTACTTCATTTGTGCCAATGCTAGATCAATAAACTACTTTTCCTTGACTTCCGCTACAAGTGACGATTCCGCTCCATTATGCACCATAACATTCCCCTCATCCGAGGTCGAAACAAAAATCCCTACATTGGCCAATTGATAAACCTCCCAAGCCAAGGGCCTCTGATCCGCTCCCAAATGAACCAAACTACCCATAGACTTCCGACTGAGAGCGTCGGCCACCACATTTGCCATCCCTGGATGGTATAAAATGTTCCTATCATAATCCTTTAGAAATTCTAACCATCGTCACTGCCTTAAATTCAACTTCTTCTGCTTGAACAAAGATTGGAGACTCCTGTAGTCTGATAATACATCCACATGGACCCATAAAAAAATTACCGCCATATTTTCAAGGCAAACACAACTACTGCAAGCTCCAAATCATGCGTCGGATAATTCTTCTCCTAATGCTTGAGTTGTCTTGAAGCATACGCTATAACATTCCCATGTTGCATCAACACACACCCCCAACCCAACCCTGAAGGAATTGCAATGATCCACAAATCCTTCCGTGCCTTCTGGCAAGGTCAATATCGGCGCCGAGGTCAACCTCGACTTTAGTTCCTGAAAACTTTTCTCACAAGCGTCAGACCATTGTAGCTTAATTGGTTTTTGTGTCAACTTAGTCAATGGGGAGGCGAGGGTAGATAATCCCTCCAAAAAACTCCGATAATACTCTGATAAACCCAAGAAGCTATGGATCTCCATTGGGGTCATGGGTCTAGGCCAATCTTTCACTGCTGCAATCTTCTGGGGATCCACCTGAAACCCTTCACTGGAAACAATATGACCCAGAAAGGTAACAGACCCCAACCAAAATTCATATTTCAAAAATTTAGCATACAACTGGTGTTGATGAAGAGTATGCAGAACTGCACTGACGTGATCGGCATGATCCTCCCGGCTCCGCGAATAAATAAGGATGTCATCAATGAAAACAATCACGAAGGAGTCTAGAAATGGCTTGAAGACCCGATTCATAATATCCATGAAAGTTGTCGGGGCGCTGGTTGGCCCAAAAGACATGAAAAAGAATTCAAAGTGGCCATATCGAGTTATGAAAGCGATCTTGGGAATATCTTGCTCTTTGATCCTGAATTGGTGATACCCGGACCGTAGATCAATTTTGGAGAAGAACCTTCAACCTTGATTGGTCGAACAAATCATCTATCTGAGGCAAAGGATATTTATTCTTGATTGTGACTTTGTTGAGTTGCCAATAATCAATACATCTAGAGCGACCCATCCTTCTTTCTGACAAAAAGAACCAGAGCACCTCACGGAGACACACTCGGTCGTATGAACCCTTTTTCTAATAAATCCTTGAGCGACTCTTTTAACTCTCTTAACTCCGCTGGCGCCATTCTATATGGAGGAATAGATATTGGCTACATATCTGGCAATATATCAATCCCTAAATCAATCTCCCTATTTGGTGGAATCCCTAGAAGCTCGTCCGGGAATACTTTAACAAACTCATTCGCACTGGCATGGACTCGGGGGTAGACATTTCTGAAGTGGTGTCCGCCACCCGAACCAAATGATAGATACACCTCTTCTTAATCATCTTTGAAGCCTTAAGGTAAAAAATAAACCTACCCTTCGGCACCACGCCATTCCCCTTCCACTCAATAACCTGCTCATTAGGGAACTCGAGTCTCATGACTCTCGTTCGGCAGAAAAGTTTAGCAAAGCACGAATAAAGCCATTCCATTCCCATTATCACATCAAAATATACCATTCCAAGCCCGATAAAATTAGCCATGGTAACATGACCACATACCATGACAACACAAATTCTATAAACTCGTGCGGCTGTAATAGAATCACCAAGCAGAGTTGATATGGATAACAACCTAGGAAGATGTTTGGGTTCTATCCTAAAACATGAAGGAATGAATGGAGTGACAAAAGACAAAGAGGATCCCGGATCAATAAGAGCAAAACAATCAATGGACTGAACGGATAGAATACTTGTATCAATTTTTGGAGAAGCCTCTACACTCTAGCAACCACTCAAAGCATAAAACCAGCTGGGTCAGCCTCTACCACGAGCTCCACCCCTAATTGCACCAAGCTCTGCTGGAGCTGGAGGACAAATGAATGATGTGGCGGTTGAAGAACCACATGACTGAGCAAATCCCTTTCCCATGCCCTGACTGGGTGCACGACAGTCCTGCTAGATATGACCTCTCACCCCGCGTCTATAGCATACCGGTATATCCAAATAACAAGTCTCGGAATGGAAACTCCCACACTTGGGGCACAAAGCCCTCCCCGACTGCTGTTATCGCCCTCCTGGACGACTGGATTGATATGGTCTCCTACTGTCTAAACCTGGTCTCAAGTGACTACTCTGCTGATAACTGTGCACAGATGGCGGTGCACTCGCTGAAGACTGAGCATATGACTGGGATGGCCCTCTCCTCTGAATTAGTCTCCCTGAGTGACTCACTGATCGGGCCCTGCTGCTACACTCCCTTTCCACCCGTATCTTCAACTTTCTAGCCTCTGTGGCCTGAGTGAATCCCACAATATTTCCATAATTCTATTCGAGTGTAAGGCCACTATAGCAGCCTCATTCACCACCAAAGGACTAAGATTAGCATCCATGGTCGACACTAACTGAGGAACATATTTGGACAATCTCACAAACTCTATGTGGTACTCCCAAACATACATACTGCCCTGCTTGGGGACCTCAAACTCAGTGGCGCGGGTTGCCATAGTATCAGAAAGTAAGTAGTGGTCCATAACTGCATCTACAAACTCATCCCATCTAGCCAGAGCACTTTCCTCCCCATGGGAATCCTCCCACATCTCAAACCACGAATACGCTGCTCCCCTCAACCTGTATTGAGCCAACTCAACTCCTTCCGTCTCTGTAGCCTTCATCCCTCGAAGGGTCTTACACATTTCATCAAGGAAATTCTGCGAATCGGCCTCTAGGTCTGTGCCTGTGAAATATGGAGGGGCTACCACAGAAACTAGTTGACTCTAGAGTTGGCAAAATCTCCTTGTCCACTGGAGGACGCAGGGCATCATGAGATCTCTGGGCCTGAGCAGCCACTAACTAGGTCAACATATGGAGGGCCCCTCTAAAGTACCTATCAGAAACTCTGGGTCCGGAAGATGGAATTGTATATGGATCAGGAAAATCGGGTGGAGGGCTGGTAGCACCCTCTGCCGCAGCAAGAACAGGAATATTTTGATCTGGGATAGACGGGCCAGATAGATTCAAGACCGGGGAGTCACTCTCACCCACAGTATCAGATACACGATTCATAGCCACACTTGGGGTGGCATTAGCCCTAAGGCCGAGTCTGGATCTCTTATAAGGTACAATTACTAAAAATTTTGGAACAGAGCACAAGTTAGACATAAATACTTTAACTTTTCACTTCACCGCACGATGTAGAATAACAAAGAGAAGGGTAATTTTCTAAATGTCCATGTAGCCCCTACTTATAAAAGTGGTCGATAACACACTGATAAGAGGGTTCTACTACATACGTATTTGAGACATCCTTGGACTTTTTAAAAATATTAGGCTCTGATACCAAGTTTTTCACGCCCCAAAACTGAGGGACGCGACTAGCGCTCGATCGGGTTGTCCCAGTCAAGCGGAATTGGGTGCCTTTCATATCCCACATGTTACCCCATGATTTCAATACTCATATTCAAGTGAAATATCCATTTATAATTAAATACATTCTTACTAGACATAATAACATACATGCTTACTTTACATGATCTACAAGTTATACTGCCCGAATACATAAGTAAATAACCCACGTCTCCTATCTATGGAGCCTTTAGGGATATAAAAGAGTATGATAATACTTGCTGGTAAGAAAGCTCTGAGTATACCTTACACAACTACCAAAATAAGACTCCTGAAAGAACAGTTTCATGAGCCATGCAAGGCCCCGAGAGGGAAGGGGCTCACCAACAGAGCTGACGGAAATTGGAGGAGGTGCTACTATCGGTGGACTAGAGCACCTGCTATAGAACCACCTACAATCATCACAAGAATGTAGTGCCCTGACAAAAGGGACGTCAGTACATTTGAATTGTACTGGTATGTATAGAAAAACTTTATCCCAAGTAAAATCAAGCAATGCACAGATAATGAACACTAATAGAATTAAAAATCAATACACATGAAAGGAACAACCAAGGCCAACAAGTTTCACAATCTCTCCTTTTTCCCTTTCAACATCATTTCATCATATCAATGATTTCACAAACTTTCATTTCAATAGTGTAATGATCACATTCTATCCTTGTTACCTCGGCCACCCGTATTACCTCGCCACTTATTACCTCGGCCACCCTTATCATTTTGTGTTGCGACATACAACCGGATCCCACCGGAAAATCACATTTCACACAACAACAATAGTCCACAGTTCAATCACATGGATTCAGGCCATCTATAGTATCATTTCACAATAACAATAACAATTCACAAAGAATTTTCATTAACATCAGTACAAATTCCATCATATAAAATATCTCGTATGCAATTCAAGTCACAACGATAATTGCCCACAACAAACCATATATGATATTACCATAGTTATTTCAATTGCGCCAGTTATGAATTCTTTCCATCATTTATTACACATCCCTTACCACATAAACACATTCACACACACACTTTGTTTGTTGCCATTTATTTACACCATCATATCGGGACATTTGACCAATAATGTTCAAGGAATATTAATCACAAGAATTCATGAAATAGGCCATCTTGCCTTAGCACCCGTGAAACAACCACAATTCACAAATAGTCCACACAAGTAACACATACCAATTACTCGTACACCAAACATGGTGACTTTACAAAGGTTATAGTTAGCCATGCATACCTGGAGTCGAATTACCTGTTTAACTCCTACTCTCAATTCACAAATGCTTAGTACCGTCAATCTAGTTCACAAGTTAATACATATATCTTAGAATTAAAATTCATAAATACAACTCAAACCCACTTAAATTATCAACCCCTCCTTTTTGCAGATCTTTACTCCTACCCAATTTCTCTTACTAGATTTTAGGTTTTGGAGAACATGCATTTGTGGTTCAACTTATATTTTCAAACACGAGAACCCCCTTCTTGATTAAATCTGAAAATCAATGAGAAAGGGTTGGGGATTTTACCTGTATGAATGAAGAAGAAGATAATTACTTGAAATTTTAAGGCTTGGGTGACTTTGAAAAATCAAATTGATAGAGATGGGACTTTCTCTCTCAAGAATCCTATCTTCCCTCTCTCTAGTGTTGTTCAGAAAATGGGTTAAAATGAAGGGTTGGGGTATTTTATTGAAGAAGGGGTGGGGTTAAAATTTTAGAAAAATAGGAGCCCCGACGCGGAATGCAGTCGCATTCCTGACGTGCAGTTTTCAAACCAGTCATAGAATGGCCCTAAAATGGGCTAAATTTAAAACACATTGTGCAGGTATGTGACTATTATGCAGTCTGCATACACGTTATGTGATTGCATAGTGTGCCCCATAACGCCTAACTTCTAGAAAATTTTGTCTCTCTAATTCGGAGGTACTTTTCACTCAGAAGATCCTACCTGCGGTGAGCTAGAGTTTCTACAACTATACCAACACAAGGAGCTACCCGACATTATTTTTGGTAAGAAATTGTATGGGTCTTTATTGTAGCTTTAGAGTTAGCTGGTTCTGAGCCTAAGTGGCTAAGAAACTTCATAGCTAATATCCCTTTAATAAAGGATGCGATGCCTCATGTGTCTACAAAAACAACAACAACCCATTATAATCCCACTTAGTGGGGTCTAGGGAGGGTAGTGTATATGCAGACCTTACCCCTACCCTTGTGTCTATGCATTATAACTTTCAAGCGGCAATATCTATTGCAAAGAATAAATTTTATAATTGTAAATGTAGACACGTGAAATTGAGACATGATGTCATAAAATAGCTATTGAGAGACTTAATAATTTTCATCGATTATGTGAAGTCATAGATAAATTTGGCTGATCCTCTGACTAAAACCGTAGAAAGAAAATTAATTCTTCAAACCTCAAAAGAGATGGGGTTAAAGCCGACATGTTGTCAATATAGATGGTAACTCAACTTATATGATTGGAGATCCCATGAAGTAGGTTCATATTTGATAATAATAAGTCAATATTGGCATTGATGCACTAAAAGAGAGTGCTTGACTACTACTAATTGAGAGGCTGAGTTATAACTCTTAATGAAAGTCATAGTCCTAATGGATGGTGTATTTAAAAGCAGTATACACTTGATGAATTTACCAATATGAGAGTGGAGTGGGCCGCTCCTATGAGATTTTGGCCTAGTCTCTAGAGCTCTCATGAATAACCAGGCACGTACATGGCTTATTTGGGTGCAAAACCATATTGAACAGTAAAATTACTAAGGGTCAAAATCTAATTGATAAAATCTCTGACTTAAAAAAGAGTTATTGATTCGTAGAAATATTATATTTTACCAGTAATTCCGTGAGTTAAATTTATTGTTCTAAGTTTGGTTCATAGTCCAGTAGAGACCAAACCTACTACATTTGGATCATGCAAATCCAGCAAGTCAATTCTTCCATTCCTTTATACTTATCTTATAAATTTTGAAAATAAGTGGGGATTGTGGTAGTATTTTTCAAAATAAATGAGTCCAAGTGTTATGCCTTAAACCAAATGCCAATATGCATGTAAAGAATTTTTATATTTGGTAAGCCTTCTAGAAGCTATGGACAAATAGCTTATTTTGTCCAAGTGTTATCTTGCATGAAGAAAATTTGACAAGCAGAACACTTGTCTTACGTAGAAGCTTTCCTTAGCCCTTATATAGCCATGATTATGCCATCATTCTTCAATCATCAAACACCAAGGAAAGCTAATCATTAGCAAAGAAGAAATTCTTCTATCTTCTTTCCCTCCTATATGTCCCTCTCTTTCAAATTTCTTCTTTTATAATATTTTAATCGGCCTAATATATTAGTTGCTCTTTCTCTTCCATTTTGCTGGATTTATTAGTTAATTTTGATGATTCTTGTATCCTCCCAAATGGAGATGTGCTTGTTTAATCATGGGAAAATATTTCACATTACTGAAATATTTTCTTAGGACAATGTTTATATTTTTGCTCATAAATTATTTTATTACAGTATTATCATTATTGTTGTTATTTTTGTGTCTCATTTACCTACAGAAGTGCCTTCGAATAACAATGTCCAAGCCAATCTATAATTTACAAACGACTTCATACCCCTGGCTCAATTCATTCTTTGCTTCTGGTATATTTACTCACAAGTCAATATCCAGAAAAATACATTTACTATAACGGTAATTTGTAACTGAATATTTTATTTAGTAAAATAAATTTTTATGCAATCGTCTCTTTCTATTTAAACTGGTTAAAGATCAATCCAAGTCTATTTAACTCTTCAAATAGCCGCCATGAGCATTTAACCCATAAAGCACTCTTGAAAGAGCTGCAAAGTGAACAATTTGGTTTTTAGGAAGGAGTTACCGGTAGAGTATTTGGAAGACGTCACAAGATTAAAAACAACAAATATAACCAATCTACAACATGATCAAAATGGGGAAGAAATTAAAAAATAGTCAAATTTATAACTGGTCATACAAAAATAGTTTAATTTTAAAAGTAATTAAAATTTAGCTACTTTTTATGTAAAGATAAATCAGAGCGAATATATTATTCAAAACCCGTAAAATACTCCACTATATTATGCTTGAGTTCCAGCATAAGTATACTTGAACTCCAGCATATTATACCGGAGTTCCAGGATAAGTATGCTGGAACTCCAGCATAATATGATGGAGTTTCAGTATAAGTACACTAGAACTCCAGCATAATATACTGGAGTTCCAGCAAGTATAGTGGTCCAATATAATATACTGGAGTTTAAAGCACCGGTGCTTCAATCTCCAGCAAAGTATACCGGTCAAGCATAATAAGCTGGAGTACATACATAGGTGCACCGAACTCCAGTATATATACTGGACTGGTCTCTATTGCAGCAAAATAGCGACTATTTTTCATTAACTTGGTAAACGCTGGCTATTTTTGAATGACCAGTCCGAAACAGTCTATACTGTGCTATTTTTACTCAAATTAGTTACAAACTTCAACTACCGCAGTAGCTTCATTCAACTAGCTATCTCTTATTTTGCCACTTATAGAGGCCGGAAAGAAAAAAATAATTTCTTTCTTTATATTATTTTATATACATAAGAGGGGTTGCTTTGATGGTAAGCGACCTCCACTTCCAACCAAGAGGTTGTGAGTTTGAGTTTCCCCAAGAGCAAGGTGAGAAGTTCTTGGAGGGAAGGATGTTGACAGTCTATTTGGAAACAGCCTCTCTACCTCAGAGTAGGGGTAAGGTCTGCGTACACACTACCCTTCCCCCCCTCCCCCTCTCCCAGACCCTACTAAGTGGAGTTGTACTGGATTATTATAGTTGTTGTTGCTTTATATTATTTTATTATTTAGAATAATGGAAAAACTCGAATCCTACTAAAGGCAGTTCCTCTCCTTCCTCTTGAACCTCGAACAAAAAATCGATCTCGCCATCAACTCGACTAAGAGTTCCAAATCGAAAAAGCGACAGAATCAGGCACTCTTTCCTGCCAAGAATCCGAGTCAAGTTTGAAATCACTAAACAGCTTTAGGCGTCTCGTCAGTCTTCTTGCATCTTTTCCAGCTTTGAAAATTGAAGAATCTTGTTAGTCTTTTTCTTCTCTTATGTTCCACTCCTTTTATTTATACTTTAAGCGTGATTGCTATAATATATACTTCCTCGACCACTTTGAGGTATCCAAGTGATACTCCTATTTTTAGTAGAATTAGATAAATGAAAAAGCATATAGATATATACACCTTGGGCGAGATTTCTCTAAGAGGAAAAATCGTCGCAACATTCTTTGCTCACATGCACAAGCACACAGTACTATACTGATGAAAGCCCTACCTACGTAGTTGGTAAAGGGGCTTCTATGATCATGACCATAGAAATAAAAATAAAGCTATAATTCTTGATGAGTTATCCTATAAGACTAAGAAGCAGGGAGAGAGACATACCAAAAATGTAGCCATGGGCAAAGAATCATGTAAAACGACAAGAATCTAGAATACCTGTGGCACTTTCAAATCTTTATAGCTCAAAAATTATTTATGGCTATTCCTCTTTCCAATTAACCTGCTTATACAAGTTCATGATCATAAAAAAATAAATGGGATCAGTATATGTCATTCTGTAGATACCACCTCCATATTACTCCTGCAGAACAATTGGAGAGAAAGCAGGAACCAACAAGCTAAAATAAAGGACCATGATTTCAAGTGAAACCCACAAAAACAAAGCATAATCAGTGTGGATTCTAAAAGTGGTCCCTTTGCGGGAAGTAACTTAATCGAGCAATGCAATTAACCTCTTCAGGGAAGGAAAAAAGGCGAACCACCTTTAGTTTAACCCCTCAAATTCTATACTGTCAAGGTACAATCACATTCAAAGAGTAAATAATACACATCAGCTTAATAAATTATCATTCAATAACAAATGATGAAATTCATTTAGAAATACTGTATCATGCAGTGAGTATTACTGTTACAAGCTCCAAATGAGGAATGACAAAGAAAATAGAGTTCTACATGTTGGAGAGCGTTTCAACAATACTCGGGGTAAAAATGCATGTGTTATGATAATTTGTACATTGGATATTACATTGGATACTACATTGGATACTACATTGGATGCTACATTGGATGCCTATATTGTGAATATCTTAAAGATTAAATCTCATATTTTATGTTCATCATCTGTACTTTTTATGCCTATAAAAGGCCATGTAGTTGCAATGGAATTGAACATACAATTGAAGAAGAAAATCTCTTCCTTCTCTCTATCTACATTTCTTGTTCATGTTTCACTAAGTTGCTTGTATTTCTTGTTCATGTTTTACTAAATTGCTTTCATTTTATAACATGTTATCAGCATGTCTCTAACCATCACGGTAGGTTATCTTCTTTTAAAGTTCTCATTTATGATTATGAAGTACAACATATTTCTCTCTTTTGTAAGAATAATGATATGTTTTGTTGGATACTTAGTTTTTCTCAATTATGTTTAAAAAGAAAAAATAGAAAGAGAAAGATACTCATACTTCACCATGATCTCTTTATTTATGAATAAAGATGTAATGATTTTAATAAACTGCTTCTTAATTGATTTGCATTATTAAAATATAAATAGAAGTAATCAACAATAGACTTAGATAACAATAATATTTTCTTGACAGTAGTACGTATCCAAAATATGAATATAAATAGTGTTTGCATCATTAAAATATTACATCCTACTTCGACTAAATCCAAGAAGTTTTTATTGATTATTCATCTTCTTTTGTGTAGAAATAAAACATGTTAGTAATAATGAGGTTACTTGAAAATGTTTTTTTCAAGTCTATTTTCTTATTGAATTCAAGTATATCTAGTTACATGATTAAGTACTTGGGTACACCTAACATAATGCGTGATTATGCATTATTGTGCAGTATAACATAATAAATTACACTAGCTATATTTAACAATATGTTTTGACAAGCCTACATACAGAATATTAGTACACATGGAGATACTATGTAGGTATAGATTTTACGATATCAAATTTTTATATTCTTTAGGTGGACATATAATTCTTTTATATGGTCAATTTAGAAAAGTAACAATACTAGTTATGTAGCATGTCAAATCACTTAGCCAAATTATTACTAAAATTGCTTGATAAAGTCCTTGGTGCAATAAGGGTATTCATAATAGCCGGTATTATCCTACATGTATTTAGTACACTTTAAGTCATGCTAATTAACTTGAATAATTTAATGATGTATGCACTAACTAGACATACAAACGGTTGTTTTTTATAGATGCTACAAATAATTGATAAAGCTTTAAATGATTGAGATTTTACTTATTTAAGAAAGCAAATTTGATTTACTAAGTTGCAAATTACTTGTGTACAACTTTCTTAGCATGTGATTGAAATTAAGGCTTGAAAATGAATTTCAATATCGTTTAACATATTATACCATTGACTGAGGGTAAGACATCGGGATTAAATCCTGATGCGCCATAATAATAAGAGTTCGGTATGAGTCCTAATTCATTATGGCCTAACATGCCTTTATATTGGTAAGACATTGGGTTTGAGTCCCACTGTACCATTTTGATGATATAGTGATGACTAAAGAAAAATAATATATTTTTCATTAAAGGCATGAAGATTGTCCCACTTGATTTGCTCCATTCTTGAAGTGAATGTGACAACGACGCATAATAAGTCTGAATGAAGATAAGTGGTTGAACAATGAACGTGCGCGTTCCAAAGATCAAAACAATAATAATCATCACTATGATTATAAAAGGAGAACAATAATAATTCTCAAAATATTAAGGAAATGTTTACCATCAAATTGGTATGAAAATAATAAAGCACGCCACTGATTAGCTCATTCCTTGAAGAAAATGTGACTTGTGATATGCATTGAAAATGCAGACCCATTCCTATATGTGAATGTCGTAATATGTGATAAAAGTAATGAATAGAGGCATGAAGGCATGCTTGGATGAATACCACACAACTCACCCTAGAGAGAGGTTTAAGTGAAATAAAGAGAATAAATATTATTGTGTGGTTACATGAATATGTCATTGGTCTCGTAGATGTGATACGCCAAAATATTTTTGGCATGCCTTATAAAAGTTATTTAAGGCAAAATTAAAGCAAGAAATGATTCTGCTTATAATGATTTTGACCATGACAATTTATTATGATAAAAGTTTCTCCCTGAAGGAGACATTTACCATATGAATGATATAATAAATGATCTTGTAGTATAAAAGTTGTTAAAAGATCCGAAAGAACTAATTTGTTACTACCCGGATGAATAAATTTATTCATGATATTGATATTGAAAAGTCTCAAAAGCTACTTTTTGAGTTTCAAATGTATAAGTCAAAGTGGTTGACATGTTCAGACTATAAATGAAAGGAATATTGAATATCTTCATATTTCTATAATCATACCTGGTAAATATGAAATGTTACCTGGTTTTCTTTCTATTTGTACTACACAAGTATACAAGTATACTAGAGGTTTACTAAAATAAATATTAGTTGGCATAACCGGTTGACCATCCTGGTTCAATAATGGTGCGAAAAATTAATTGAGAATTTCATTGGCGTATATTGAAGAATAGAATATTCTTCAAGAATTCTCTTGTGCTGTTAATTCTCATAATATACCAGTTAAGGTTGGGATTGAATCCCTTGGTTTCTGAAACGAATAAAAGGTGATAAATATATGGGCCCAGTCACCTGCCATGTGTACCGTTTGCTTATATGATTTTAATAGTTGCATCTATTCTATGGTCACATGTGCATTTTTTATCAACTTGCAGTTTGGTTTTTGCAAGATTAATTGCTCAAATTATTAGAGCACAGTTTCAGAATATAAATTATGATAACTTATCTTAATAATACTGGTTTAAATCCAAGGTTGGTTAGCAGAAATTGTATGCCTCCAATTATAGCCAAATCATTGGTTATGAGAACAAAACTCTCAAAAACGAAATTTTATATGAGATGTATTATTTAATATACAACAGCACTTGTTCGCATCCAGCCAAGTTATGAAAATTTCCCCTATCACAATCGGTTCAGGGTTAGGAACCAAATAATTTCTATATAGAAATATGTATGTTCTATATGATTTAATTATGCCACCACAATGCACAAAGATAGATTCCCACGGAAGGTTGTGAAATGTGTTGGTGATCCCAACATTTGGGGGAGAAAATGGCAGATGAGAAACTAATATATGAAATGAATTATTATGAATACATATAGATCCTCGTACAAAAAAAATACAAACTTGAAGTTCAAGTGATAATTCATTTAAAAATTATTGCCAGACGCATTTGCTGACCCAAAGCTAAATGTCATATTTCAGTTGTTAATGCTCCAAATAGAATAACATCCATGGGGGACAGAGTCTATGTCATGCATAAAGCATAACAGACAAATTGGTTCCAAAGATAAACTCCTTGAAGAAGGAGAGGTGCAAATATTCAAAATGGTCATAATAAGGAGGCAAATGCTCTAGAAGAGCACCACGAAATAAAACTTCATAAGACCTCATGGGAGAGGCTCAGGTACCTGAAATAATGAGATAAAGAGATCTTAATATATTATGTCTTTATTATGTAATAATGGAACTGACATAAAGTGATCGTCGACGATATTTTTAATATCATGTAGCACTCAATATTATTAATATTGACGAGGATATTGAGCTCAAATCTGTCATGAAATTTTGACAGATAAATGATTGGCCAAAATATAATAAAATACGCAATCAAGATTGATTTAACCTAAAAATATAAAGTTGGGCTGATAGTCCCAACACGTGAAAGTATAAAGCCAGTAGAGGTATAAATATATTCTTGTGTGAAAAAGGTCAAGCCGATAAACATAAAGACGACTTGTGTTACAGGAAGATTGAAAATATCCTGGCATTGATTATATAGAGACATATTCTCTTGTGGTGGATGTAGTCATTTCAAGTTTTAATCTGGCAATACATAAAAAAAACTTGATATGCGTATAATGGAAATCATAGAAGGATTTAAATTGTTCTGAAGCATATTATGATTTGCAAGAAATTTATTAAATAAGGCTTCAATAATCCTTATGCGGATTGACACAATATGGTCGCATATGGTATAATTTCCGGAGAAAATACTTGTTGAAAGAAGGGTACAAGAGTAATTCAATTTGTCCTTGTGCCTTTATAAAAGGACCTGAATTTGAATTTGTTATAATCGCAGTATATGTTGAAGATTCAAATACATTAGAACTCCCCGGGAGCATCATAAAGCAGTAGAGTGCTTTATGAAAGAATTTGAAATGTAAGATCTTAGAAAGATAAAATTTTATCTTGGTCTACAAATATGAAAGGTGAAACTTTTGTCCATCAATCAACATACACTGAAAATATTGTAAAGAGATTCTATATGGATAAAGTACATCCATTGAGTACCCTGATGGTTGTGCGATCACTTGATATAAATAAAGATTCATTCCGATCTCATGAAAATAATGAAGACCTTCTTGATCCTGAAGTACCATATCTTAGTGCAATTGATGCACTAATGTATCTTGCTAACACTACAAGACGTTACATAACTTTTTCAGTTAATGTCTTAGCAAGATATAGGTCTGCCACTACAATGAGGAATTGTAATAGGATCAAACACATATTTCGGTATCTAAAAGGGACTACTGATATGAGATTATTTTATGGAAATGATTACAATACCGATCTTGTTGGTTATGCTGATGCGGGGTATTTATCTAACACATACAAAACTTGATCTCAAATATACTATGTGTTACATATGGGGCATTGCCATATCTTGGCAATCGACTAAGCAATCAATCATGGATACTTCATCTAATCATGCTGAGATAATTGCTATTCATGAAGCAAGTCGAGAGTGTGTGTGGTTGAGATCTATAATACGTCTTATTCGAGACAAATGTAGTTTGAAATGTGACAAATTACCCACAATTTGTATGAAGATAATGCAGTATGCATAGCTAATTGAAGGGAGGATTCAAAAAAGGAGATAGGACAAAGCACATTTCATCAAAGTTATTTTTCACACATGATCTTCAAAAGAATGGTGATATCAATGTGCAATATATTCGTTCAAGTGATAATATAGCTGATTTGTTCACAAAATCTCTATCAACATCAACCTTCAAGAAGCTAGTGTACAAGATGGGGATGCGAAGGCCCAAGGATGTGAATTGATGCTCTTATCAGGGGGAGTTAATGCGCGTTGCACTCTTTTTCACATTCAAGATTTTATCCCACTGGGGTTTTCCTTACAAGGTTTTTAACGAGGCAACAAAAGGGCATATTTCTATCCATGTGTACTTTTTTTCCTTTATTAGAATTTTTTTCCCATAGGGTTTTTTAACGAGGCACATTATCTATGGACATCCAAGGGGGAGTGTTATGAATAATTTGTACATTGGATACTACATTGGATACTACATTGGATGCTACATTGGATGCCCATATTGTGAATATATTAAAGATTATATCTCCTATTTTATGTTCATCATCTTTACTTTTTATGCCTATAAAAGGCCATGTAATTGCAATGGAATTGAACATACAATTGAAGAAGGAAATCTCTTCCTTCACTCTATCTACATTTCTTATTCATATTTCACTACATTACTTATATTTCTTGTTTATGTTTTACTAAATTGCTTTCATTTATAACAGCATGTTTTTAAGTGACCAAGTGCTTTTGCTGCAGTGGAATTTATAAATGTATGTCTATATCTTGTGCCTACGAGTGAAACATCGGTAATAAATCTTTACAAAGATAGAGTTTGCTATATGGAGTAATATTTATTGCATTATCAGTGTTCACTGAAAGTTCATAAACGAACCAACACAATGGAAGTTAACAACATTTGTAGCAAAGAATCTCAATTTTTCTTGAGTCGAATTTGAGTAACAAGTGAACAATAACAACAACCACCCATTATAATCTCATTTAGTGGGGTCTGAGGAGAATAGTGTGTATGCAGATTTTACCCCTACCCTAGAATAGAGAAGTTGTTTTCAAATAGACCTCGGCATCCCCCTCCGAGAACTTCCCACTTTGATTTTGGAAAGACTTAAACTTATAATCTCTTGATTGGAATTGAAGGTTGGATACTATTCCACTTGTCTGAACTTCTAACATAATTGTCCGAACTTCTAGCATAATAGTCCGAACTTCTTGCATATTGTTTATACTAATAATATTTTTATCAAAATATGAGAGCTTTCTTAACACGGTAAGAATTGTAGAAGAACATAGTGATCTATTTGTCATAGTGAACACATTTTGGTGAGTTAAGCAGAAGATGGTCTATAGCTCACAACATTCATTTATATACCTGAGAGATACTTTAATAAGATGAAGAATTCTGACACAAGTGATTTGATCTATATTGACAGTTCCCTCATTCTTATTCTTATCATACAAGCGAACAAATTTTCAATTTCTGTAACTGCAGAAAAACATCTCTTCTTTAAAATAAAACTATCCATTGTTGAGGCACCAAAATCGGACAATAAATAGAAGACAATAGAGGGAGAAAATAACACAAGGCCTCCAAAACGGACAATACAGAGGATTTTTTTAAAAAAAATTGTACAATTGGTGTTATGATTGTGCGAGATAATATCACAATCATCTCAGGAATCTTCTTTACTACCAAAATATACTTAAGATGCCATAACGAAATAAACTAGGGACGACAAATTACTCAATTGGGCACAAACAAAGAGTCCCGTTGCCATTCGAGAAGAATTTTGTCATAACTCATGCTTCCCAGCAAGAACAAGTAGAAGAAAAGAGGAGAAAATTCATTTTTGTGGTCCAGCAAAATAAATTGTCACGATCCAAGTTTGCCCTTCGTGAACTGTCGTGACATCACCTAGTCTGTACGACTAGGTAAATCTAACAATTTGCAAAAAAAGAAATGAAAGATAAAAATAGCTAAAAACTGCGCATAAAACATAAATAAAATATTTAAGATGATGCTTGGCATATACAAATGTACACTCTCAAACTGAATCAACTCCCAGAATCCGGAATCTCATGAAATCACAAGCTATGGATATTACATAATGTTCTAACTCCATAGTGTCTAATCAAAGAAAAATACATGAGGGCTATAGATAAAAGATAGAATAGAGAGGGACTCCTCGGTCTTCAGACGCGGCAGATATACCTTGAAATCTCTGAATATTGCCTTGCATCACTAGAAGTATGGCTGAGCCGAAGAACCTGGACCTGCACACGAAAAATATATGCAAGAAAGGACATGGGTCATACCTCATTTTTTTGTACATCTGAGAGGGTATAAGGGAGATTTTCCAATTAAAGTGACATTAATTAAAATGGGATTGTTTGATTTAATCAGAGTCGACACTTGGGATAGGTTATTTGGTATTCCAAGTCACCGGTTTATTTTTAATTCCCAAATTGAGAAAATTTTGACTTTACTTTATTACTCTGCGAACCAGAAATTCTAAGTAAGGAATTCAGCTAACCTGGGAGAAGATGTTGAGCTTTTTCCGGTTCTGTGGCTCCAGCATAGTCACTTAAACTATTTATATTGGCCTATTATCTGAGTTACTATATGTATTAAACATGTTGAACATTTTTAGCTTTATAACTACCTTTTAATTATTTTTAATCACTTTTAAGATTTATGGAATTATTTCTTGAAAAAGTTACGATTATCGTACACTTGTTTGTTTTGGAACACGCCGTGAACTACGCTACATGAAATGCACTCGCGATTCACGACATGTGCATTTTATTACTATTTTGAAGTTGTTATGATCGGTTACATGAAATATACCCCCGAATTTGAGAATTAGATATCATGTCTATGCCATGGGAACAGTACTCATAGTTATGATGGTTTGTTATAAAACGCGTCTGAAACAAATTATGAATGTTCAAAGTATTAATTTTTGCGTTAAACTGAGGGACATAAGTTATGGATTGTGTTTGTGTATGACACATCTCAATTTATTTAAAAAGATTACATTCAATTTAAAGCAAATTACGGATATTTATAATTATTTTCTAAAGCCATTCGCAAGTCACCATGTGCACCTACAGCGGGTAACGTGTGATATGCTTCCATTTCTTATGAAAAGAAGGGTGTGAAGAGAGTTTAAAAGTATTGAGCGGTCACACTATTGAAAGGGAAAAAATAAGGCTGTTTGTTGATCATACGTATAGAAGAACTACAAATGCAACACATAGAAAGTGTTGGCCCTTGCAAACATACCACTTTTACAGGGAAGTTGTGAACTGTATGCTTCTTTGATTAAAATCTATTTCTATACCTACGTTGATTTCGTATTTGGTTTAGTCCGCAAGTTTACGCCTTAAAACCGAAATCCACATTTCCTGATCACTTTGCTTTCACTAGCACCATACTAGTTATAACCTTTTCAAATAAATTTACTCGCACAATAATAGCCAGCTAACACCTAAGATAAGGCTAAACTAAAGAATTTCCTAGTTGAGAACAGATTCTAAGAGAACCATACGCGACGTTCATACTCGCCAAACATAAAGCTATTTTTGTTATTACCTATTTCTCATTTAACCTATGGAACAAAATATCAAGAAGATCTCTTAAATAAAGCTTAACTCAGTAATGGTAGAGGTGTAAGCACACAAGTAAAGAAAATTAAATTAAACAAACTAACATGCTCTTTCTCAGAAACAAAGGTTCATTCTCATTTGTAACATCAAAAGAACAACGAAAACTATATATTCACCAAATACAGAGTTAGAAAAATGGACCTCCATAAACCTTCCAGCAGAGATAAAGACCAGCGAATGGAAAACCTTGGACGGCAGCAATTTCAAGCGGCGGAACTTCAACTCTAGAGCTTGCCGGAAGTCTCTGAAACACAGGCAGGACTCGACTCTTCAGCCTCGAAACTCGCTAGAAAGTAAAAAAAGGAGATGCGTGACAATGTGTGTGCGTATTCCGGCAAATATGGTAAAGAGAAGAAGGAGCAACGAAATTCAAGAAGTCATAAAATCGGCTATTTGTGCAAATCAACTACTGTAGCAGCAGATTAATCACCAAGTAATCCGCAAAGACAAAATCTAGCGAAATACCAAAAAAATGAGATCGTTTAAACAAGACAGCAAGTCCCTGTCGCCATTTCATGGAAAAGATTTGAAATTGAAAGGGTCAAGAGTAGAGAGTTTTGGAGAAGTGAGTTTCTTATATTGCTCACCAAAGTATATATAGAGTACAGAGAAATCAAAACCTACCAACTATAGGATTGTACAATAATGAAGGAAAATCAAAACCTACCAACTATAGGATTGTACAATTAATGATAGAATATTCTACCAATAAAAAAATATACACAAAAGATATTTACAATATTTCCTAATACGCCCCCTCAAGATGGAGGGCCGGAGGACACGCCAATCTTGGACATCAGCAGAAGAAGCCGAGGACGAGATAAGTGCTTGGTGAGAGCGTCAGCAAGCTGATCAGCAAAGGATACGTGAGCAACACGAAGGGACCCATTCTGGACCAATTGACGAACAAAGTGATAATCAATGGAGATATGTTTCATGCGAGAATGAAACACAGGGTTGGAACAGAGATAAGTGGCGCAAATGTTGTCACTGTAAATGACAGGAGCAGCCGGATGAGGGACATGAAGCTCGCGCAGCAGGGAATGAAGCCAACGTACTTCAGCGGCACTAGTAGCAATGGCACGATACTCAGCCTCAGTAGATGATCATGCAACGGAACGCTGCTTTTTGGACCTCCATGCAATAGGATTCGGCCCTAGAAAAACATCATAGGCACCAGTTGAGGAGTGGTCATCACAGTTTCCACCCCAATCAGCATCAGAGAAACAATGCAGAGGTATAACAGATGAAGGACGCAGCCAGACGCCAAAGTCACGCGTCCCATTCAGATACCGGAATAGGCGCTTAACTGCACCCCAATGAGTGACAGTAGGAGTATGCATGAACTGTGAGAGTTTATTCACAGCAAAGGAGATATCAGGACGAGTGAAGGAGAGATACTGGAGGCCCCCAAGGGCCTGTCGATAGGCGGATGCGTCGGCAGGGCCGAGCCGTCGGCCAGATGAAGGCGAGTTGACGACGCTGTTGGCGTCTGAACAGGATTTGACTCCAGCATTTTATGACGAGTCAAAAGATCAACAACATATTTACGCTGAGAAAGAAAACACCCCTTGGAGCTGCGCAGAACTTCAACACCAAGAAAGTAGCTTAGATCACCCATGTCTTTAAGAGAAAACTGAGACCCAAGAGAGTCAATCACACGGTTCAAGAAAGCAGAATCATTACCAGTCAATATGAGATCATCAACATACACCAAAAATTAGGCCGTAATACCATAGTGCTGAAAGACGAAGAGCGAAGTGTCAGAGGTAGTGTTGACGAAACCCATGGTCAGAAGGCTTTGGCGGAGCGCACTGTAGCATGCCCGGGGTGCCTGTTTGAGACCGTAAATAGCTTTCTGTAACTTACAGACATAAGATGGATAGGCTTTGTCAACAAAACTCGGTGGTTGTGCCATATAAACATCCTCTGTAAGCCTCCCGTGGAGAAAGGCATTGTTCACATCCATTTGACGAAGAGGCCAGCCCTTGGATACAACTATACTGAGAACCAAGCGCACAGTTGCCGGCTTAATAACCGGACTGAAAGTCTCCTGAAAATCCACACCTGGACGCTGATGAAAGCCCTTTGCAACAAGCCGGGCTTTGAACTTATCCACAGTGCCGTCAGGCTTGTGTTTGATGCGATAAACCCACTTGCAACCCACAACATTCTGCGAGGAATCAGGCTGGACAAGATCCCAAGTGCCATTCCGTAGCAGAGCATCAAACTCTGATATCATAGCAGCACGCCAGCGCTCATCAGACATAGCACTGGATAGGGTCTGAGGTTCAGTAACAGCAGGAGAGGTTACAGCAGACATACCAAACTTCTTGTTGGGCATAAAGATGTTATTTTTGCTGCGTGTCTGCATATGATGACCACCCAGAGAGGATGCAGGTGGCGGCATAATGGGTGTAGCGGCGGCAGGGGGCCGGTGGCGGTGCCAGAAGGGGCGTTGGTGGCGCGGGCGGTGGCGCCGGGAGTGCGTCCGGTGAAGGATCGCTGGTGGGAGCAACGGCAGGTACTGGTGGCGGCAGCGGAAGGACTTCTAGGGAGACCGGAATGGGTACATGGGGAGACTCGGGGTTAGACATTTTGGAGAACGGGAAGACATCTTCATGGACGGTGACATGCAAGAGACGAAGATTTTAGACGTTGAGGGATCAAAGCCGAGATAGGCGCTTTGAGTAGTAGAGTATCCGAAGAGGACACAGGCACGAGATCTAGGTTTCATTTTGTGTGAGGTGTATGGCCGAAGCCAAGGGAAGCATTGACAGCCGAAGACACGTAATTTGGCAAGGTTGGGGTGTTTCTGGAAGAGAGACTCAAAGGAGGAGCGCATCGAGAGATTTATCTTGGGAAGACGATTAATGAGGTAGACTGCTGTAGCAAAGGCATAAGGCCAGTAAATGAGAGGTATAGAGGCATGATGAAGGAGAGTGAGACCAGTATCGACAATATGACGGTGACGGCGTTCAACATAGCCATTGTGCTGAGGAGTATGAGGAGGTGATGTAAGATGAGAGATGCCATGAGAGGCAAGAAAAGAGCGTAAAGCGAGAAATTCACCCCCATTATCAGTATAAAGAGTAATGATTTTAGCAGAGAAATATTTCTCTACAATGGATTTAAAAATGGGGAAAGTTTGTGAGACATCAGATTTACGGCGTAAAGGAAAAAACCAAACATACTTAGAGAAATGATCAACAAAGATGACATAATACTTAAACCCTTCATTAGAAATAATCGGAGAGGTCCATACATCGGAGAAAATAAGCTCCAGGGGAGCAGGAGAAGACAGACTTGACTCAGAAAAAGGTAACTTATGACACTTATGAAGTTTGCAAGATACACAGGCAAGATCAGACACATTACGGGACGCTATACTGCTAGACGATACTAAATGACGCAGGGTTTTAGCTGACGAGTGACCAAACCGAGAATGCCACAATGACGCAGAGAGCTTTTGTGCCGTGAGGGCAGATGGGAGACTGGGAGCCGCCGGCCATTAGTAGGTGTTGCCCCTAAGTGGGGGCCGAACGAGCATTGCCCACGTGCGATGATCCTTCACCTGAAAATCAGTATCAGAAAGAACAACGTTAACATTATTGTGACGACATAATTAGGCAACAGAGATCAAATTATTACGCATATGTGGAACACAGAGAGCCCCAGGTAATAAAAGAGAGGAATGACTATTAAGTTGTCCAGTATGAGTAATTGTCAAACCTTCACCGTTACCAATAACCACATTGTCGAAGCCAATGTAAGGACTGTGAATAGACATGTTGGCAAGATCAGAGGTTATGTGATGAGAGGCACCAGAGTCCAGGATCCAATCGGATGCAGAGGGAATCGTCAGAGAGTGATGGGCTGTGTGAGCAGCTGGATAGGGCGGCGAAGCATAAGCTGGCCGCGGCAATGGTCCACCGAAAGGGGGCTGGTTGGCGCCGGAGACGGGATAGGATGGGCAGCGGCGCGCGGAGTGGCCAAATTCACTGCAGAGTTGGCACTTCCCATTGTAACCGCGAGATTGACCATTGTTGGAGTAACCACCGCGACCGGAGACTGACCCGAGGCTGATACGGCCGCGCCCGCGGCTACCGAATCGGTGACTGACTGGCTGCTGTCTGGTGACGAAGGCAGCCGACTGAGCCGAGTCGGATGTGGCGGAGGTGGCCGGCACACGAGCAGTGATCTGAGCCTCCATGCTTAACAGCTTGTCATGTAATTCAGCAAAAGAGATGGGAGACTCACGGGCTTGGATGGCATGAGAGAGTTCCATATACGGGTCATCAAGACCATTTAGAACCTTTATGACAAGATCCTCAGAATCAACGGTAACACCCAGGAGAGATAATTCATCCACAATCACGCGAATACCGTGCATAAAGTCAGTAATAGATTTAGAACCTTTTACCGGATTGTGGAGCTGCTATTTGAGAGCAATGATACGACCACGAGAAGCGGTGTCGTATGTGTGCACGAGGATGTCCCAGGCCTCTTTAGAGGTTTCCGCAGCGGCAATGAAGGAGATGATCGTCGGTGTGATCGACGAGATGATGGCACTGAGAATAAGGTTGTCCTGGCGAATCCAGTAAGGATATGCTGGATTGGGGGAAGTCACGTCGTTGTCGACGATAGTGGCCGGTGGGCATGGCTTCGATCCGTCCAAGAAGCCGAGGAGATTGTAACCCGTAAGGAGGGTTCGAAATTGAAATTTCCACGCCAGGTAATTAGTGGAGTCCAATTTGAGTGGGATTTGAGTCGATGCATTTATGGCAATCAGCTGGAGAGGCGCAGATGACGTCGTGGCGGCCATGAGCGCGAGGCAAGGAGAGGAGGCGCTGAACGACGTCGAGAAAAAAGAGGGCTGCCGAATAGTGTAGCGGCGGCGGCGACGGGCTCCGATGAGAGGAGCTACGGCGGCAGCGGGTAGTATATTTATGGTTTGTTTAGCGATAAGCCACTGGCGTATGATACCATGTAGAGAGTTTTGGAGAAGTGAGTTTCTTGTATTGCTCACCAAAGTATATATAGAGTACAGAGAAATCAAAACCTACCAACTACAGGATTGTACAATAATGAAGGAAAATCAAAACCTACCAACTATAGGATTGTACAATTAATGAGAGAATATTCTACCAATAACAAAAAGATACACAAAAGATAATTAAAATATTTCCTAATATCAAGTGCAAGCAAAAACGCAAAATATTCCCATAGCAGCTTTCTGTCTTGTGAGGAAGAAGAAAATCAGTCGAGGGGTGTGGTCTTTTTTTCTCATAAGAAACAAAACGCTGAAGAGTGTAGAACGAGTAAGGTCTATTTGATTTTTCAGGAGTTAGTATTATTTTATAGGGGTAGAAATTATTTTAGGTCAAATGGATAATATTTATGAGCTTAATGTTTTGGGCTTGATGGGACTTGGTTCATGAATTTGGGCTAATTAACTTAAGAAAATCTTACTTTATACTCATTAATTCCAAACTATTTATCCTATAATGTTCAGACCCAAACTATTTACTACTCTTACCTATACTTCCCAAACTATTTACCTCTAGTATATCTGCAAAAAACCCAAATGGACGAGGCGGTGGAGGAAGTAGAAAATGTTAATAAAGAGTTTGAAGAAACATACAAACAGACACAACAGCACATCAATTCCATTTAGGAATATGGCAAATCGACAAGATTAATTTCACAAGAGAAAAGTTCACTTCCAAGACTGAATATCCACCATTGTTGGGCTAAACTCAATTTTATTTTTGAAGATTTCTTGTTTGATTAAATTGGTTACTATTAAATATTGCTTATTGTACCTTCTAGAAGTTCATACTATAATTTGATAGCTTTGGGACCTGATCTGATGTGATTGAGATCGAAATTTTCAATTGAAAATCGAAGAACACAGTTACAGTATACCGCTAAGGTATACAATATGCTGTAGGAGTATATAGCTATACGCAACAATACACTATTATAGTTTACAAAACAGTATACCGCTATAGTATACTAATATACTATATGAGTATATAGTGATACTACAACAGTATACTATTATATTATATAATATACTATTATGGTATACTGTAATAATATGCAAGATACTGTAACAATATGCTGTAATAGTCTATAAAGAATAAAAATCATAGAAAGAATCTAGCTCAGTACATAGAAATAGCAATAGGAGATCTCCGAGGATATCATCTCGTAGTCCCAAACGTAAATGTCTAGAGGATACCCCGGGATATCGTCCCGTAGTTCGAATCATAATTATGCATAGGAAACTCCCGGAATGCCAATCTGTAGTCCCAAAGTAAATATCCAGTACAGGGAATATACCGAGTCGTGTCTCGTAGTACCAAATATAAATGTACAAGGAGATCTACCGAAATACCGAGTCGTAGTCCCAAAGTAATATGCAGGGGGGTCTCCAAGGATATCATGCCGTAATCCCAAAATAATCACACAACAATCTCAGAAAAATTTGCAGTTCTATTCTATAATTAAGCAGGAAATTCTGCTCTAACATGTTGCACGGAGTTAAAGTAGGCACTTTAAGCAGGTGAGACAATTAAATCACATAAGCATGCTTTTTCTGAACTAAGCAAAAGGCTTTAAGTATAAATATTGCTCAATACAAGAAAATATAGGTATTAACTTAATGAATACAAAATTTTCAATAATTAATACCTGTACACACTTGTCATCTCACGTATACGGTACTCACATAACAATGATACTAAATCCTAATGGGAGTTCCACCACACAGGGTTACGTAAGCCACTTAGCTCGAACCAGCTCAATCAACTTCGATATCACGTTCTTACCACAAGTACCCGATTCCAAATGCCCCAAATCTATTTAAATTAATTGCATAATGTAAATATAACTTCAAGTAAGTAATTTAACTAATTAATTCGAAGATAATATGTGAAATTAAGAAAATTTCCCAAATTGTCCCACGGGACTACGTCTCGGAATCGGGTAAAAGTTACAGACTATGAATCCTAATTAAGTCACGAGTTCACTCATACCAAAATTATCCAAATTCAATATAAATTTTCAATCAAAATTTGAATCTTAGTGGAAGAACTCTATTCCATGTTTTCCAATTTTTCATCCCAAATCCGAAATTAAATGATAAAATTAATGGAAGATTGGTGGAATATAACCAAAATTAAGTGTCGAATCATTACTCAATTGATATCTTTGAAAGTCCCGCAAAATCCAGATCTCCCAAACTCTAGTTTGGAAAAAAATGGCTAAACCCTCGATTTTGAAACTTTATAATCTGCCCAGGTGATTCCTTCTACGCGAACGCAGAAGGCCCATCGTGTTTGCAAAGCATAACTTTTCTTGGCCTAGAATTCCTTCATCACGAACGCAATGACCATTTCGCGAACACGGTAGCAACTCTCTCCCTCCTATGCAAACGCGGGACCCTCTTCACGAACATGTAGGCATATGACCTCTTAGCTTCGCGAACGCTAGACCAACATTACGAATGCGAAGCACTAAGCTTCCACCTGCCCCATGTCTTCTTCGCGAACGCGAGATCTCACTCGCAAATGCTAAGAAGGAAACCAAAACTGGAGACTTGCTACAATTTCTACAATCTTCCTCTTAAGTTTAAAGGTCCGTTAACCACCCAAAATCAACCTGAGCCCCGCTCGACCTCAACAGAACATACCAACAAGTCTTAAAACACCATATGAACTTAGTCGAGCCCTCAAATCGCATCGAACAACGTTAAAAACATAAATCACCCTCCAATCAAAACTTAATGAATTTGAAACTTCCAAATTCAACAAAAGATGCCGAAACCCACCAAATCTCCTCTGATTGATCTCAAATTTTGCTCACAAGTCATATTCAACACTATAGACCTATTCCAACTTTCTGAACCGGATTCCGATTTTGATTTCAAAAATCACTATCGATCCGACAACTTCAAAATTCAACTTTCATTATTTCAAGCCTAAATAAGCTATAGACCTCCAAAAGACAATCTGAATATGCCCATAAGCCCAAAATCACTCAATTGTACTAATAGAATTGATAGAATTCCGTTCTGTGGTCATCTTCACACTGCTCTTACTACACTCCAAATTCTAAAGCTAAAGCTCTTATTGAGGGACTAAGTGTCTCAGAACACTCTAAAACTCACAATGAATCATCCCGGAATATCAAAGTAGCAGAAACAAACTCAAGGAAAGCAGTTAAGAGGGGATCGAGGCGTTTATTTTTAAAACAACTGGTCGGGTCGTTACATCATCCCCCTCTTAAAACATTTGTTCGTTATCAAGCAAGCGTAGAGACATACCTGAAGTAGTGAAAAGACGAGGGTAACGGTTGCGCATATCATACTCGGTCCCCCAAGTTGCCTCCTTAACCAGTGTGACCCCACCATTGAACCTTCACTAATGCAATATTCTTTGACCTCAGCTTTCGAACATGAATATACAATATCACCACGCAAGGCTTCTTACGGTGCCATCTGAATGACTCATAACTGTCATTGTAGGCAAACTCCGCCAATGGAAAGAACTGATCCCAAGAACCTCCAAACTCTATGACACATGCACAGAGCATATCCTCAAAAATCTGAATGTTGCACTCGGATTGTCCGTCCGTATGGGGGTGAAATGTTGTGCTCAACTCGACCCGAGTGCCCAACTCATGTTGTATGGCCCTCTAGAACCGTGATGTGAACTGAGTACCTCTGTCCGAAAAGATGGAAACTGGAATACCATGCAGACGAACAATCTCCCGGATACAAATATCCGCCAACCACTCCAAAGAAGAGGTAGTATACACAGGAATGAAGTGCGCGGACTTGGTCAGCCGATCCATATTCACCCAAATTGAATTGAACTTCATCAATGTTCGTGGGAGTCTAACTACGAAGTCCATAGTGATATGCTCCCACTTATACTCCGGAATCTCTATCTGCTGCAGCAACCCACCTGGTCTCTGGTGCTCATACTTTACTTGCTAGCAATTGAGGCAGCAAGCTACAGACCCAGCTATATCTTTCTTCATCCGCCTCCACCAATAGTGCTATCTCAAGTCTTGGTACATCTTCGTGGCTCTCGAAGCCCATCAACATTGGGTACACAAATCCGACCTTGCATAATCAATACCATGTCATCACCAATGGTCACATCTCTGGCATCGCCATGCAAAACCTTGCCATTGAGGACAAGAAAATGATGGTTATTATACTGACGTTCCTTGATACGATCAAATAAGAAAGACCAAGAAATCACACAAGGTAGAACTCGACTGGGCTCCGAAAGATCCAATACACAAACTGACCGACTAAGGCCCGAACATCCATCGCCGTGGGCCTCTCCGCTATTGGTAAATAAGCTAAACTCCCCAAAATCCCCACCCGACGACTCAAAGCATCGGCCACTAGTTTGGCCTTGCCCAAGTAGTACAAGATAGTGATATCGTAATCCTTCAGCAGCTCTAACCACCTCCTCTAGCGCAAATTAAGATCCTTTTGGTTGAATATATGCTGCAAAATCTGATTATTAGTGTAGATCTTATACGAAACACCATACAAAAAATGACGCCAGAACTTCAATGTGTGAATAATAGCAGATAACTCGAGATCATGGACAAGATAATTCTTCTCATATACCTTCAACTATATAGACGTGTAGGCAATCACCCCACCGTCTTACACCAATACCGCTCGAAGGAGGCATCACAATAGATGGTATAAGACCTCAAACTTCTAGGCAATATCAAAACTAGGGTTGTAGTCAAAGCTGTCATGAGTTTTTGGAAGCTCACCTCACACTCTTTCTTTCACTGAAACGGAGCACCCTTCTGGACCACTCTGGTCATAGATGCTGCAATAGATGAAAACCCATCAATAAATCAACGGTAATAACCCTCCAATCCAAGAAAACTGCATATCTATGTAGATGAGGATGGTCTAGGCCAACGCTGCACTACTTTCACTTTCTTCAGATCTACCCCTATCCCCTCACTCGATACCATGTGACCCAAGAATGCCACGGAATCCAACCAAAACTCATATTTCAAGAACTTTAAATATAACCTCTTTTATCTCAAAGTCTCAAGCACTATCCTCAGGTGCTCCTTAAGATCCTTTCGACTCCGAGCGTATACCAAAATATCATCAATTAATACAATCATGAACGAGTCAAGATATGGACGAGAAAGATTGTGCATCAAATGCATAAAGGTTTCTAGGTCATTGGTCAGCCCAAATGACATAACAAGGAAATCATAATGACCCTATCGAGTCCTGAAAGCAGTCTTCAAGATATCTGGCTCCCGAATCTTCAACTAGTTGTAACCTGAACGGAAGTCGATCTTAGAAAACACTCAGCACCCTGTAACTGGTCAAACAAATCATCAATATGGAGCAAAGGATAACAGTTATTCACTGTAATTTTGTTCAACTGGCAATGATCAATGTACATACACATAGAACCATCCTTTTTCAAAAACAAGACAGTAGCACTCCAAGGTTATACACTGGGTCAAATAAAAACCTTATCAAGAAATTCCTGTAATTGTTACTTCAACTCATAAGAGGCTATACGATACGGAGGAATAGAAATGGATTGACTGCCCGGCAACAAATCAACGCTGAAATCAATATCTCTGTCAGGTAGCATACCCAAAAGATCACCTGGAAACACATCAGGGTAGTCCTGTACTACTAGGACTAAACCAACTATAAGGGTATCAATACAAACATCTCTTACACATGCCAGATGCGCGTATACCCCTTCTCAATGATTTGTTGAGCCTTAAGGAATGAAATAACTCTACTAGGAGTGTGATCTAAAGTACCCTTCCACTATACTCGCGGTACACCTGGCATAGCCAGCGTCTCAATTTTGGTCTAACAATCAAGAATAGCATAATGGGGAGACAATGAATCTATGCCCAAGATAACATCAAAATCTACCATGCTGAGCAACAATAAATTGTCTTTGGTCTCAAAACCACTAAGAGCAATCAAACACGACTGATAAATGTGGTTCACAATAAGAGAATCTCCAACAAGAATAAAAACATAAATAGGGGAACTCAAAGAATCTTGAGATATGCCCAAATAAGTGGAGCCTGGATTGAGTAAAACTGATGCATATCTATGACAAACTATGACAATATTTGTAACGGCAGAATAAGAGGCAACAGCCTCGGTACAGGCAGAAAGGTCATAGTGTTTGGCTTGGCATTTCCCTCTAGGGTGACCTCTACCTTCCCGGCCTCTACCTATAGTTGGCTAAGCAGGTGGAGTAGCAACTAGTGTTGTAACCATATCCTAGGAACTCTGCGGGGCACGTTGTCGCTGAGAAGTCTGTAGAGCTTCACCCCTCCTATGTCTGGGGCAATATCTCACCATATGGCGTGTGTCACCATACTCAAAACGAGCTCTATGAGGACATGGTGGATGTGACTGGCTCAGGCCAGATCTGCTGGACTAACCAATGAAAGCACCCACTACAGGAGGTGTACTATATAGTGGAGGTGCATAATAAGGCTCCTGATGTCTAGGAGGAGATAAAATACCATTGGCTGCTTGAAGAGCTGAATGAATGGGGCGACTCATATAATCTTTACCATGACAAAGTGTAGGTGGAGCATAGGCACCAGAATAATGGCCTGACTCTCGAGACCTCTTGACCTCGCTCTCTTCTCTATCCCGAGCATGGATAACCTCTACCCTTCTAGTAATGCTCACTCTTGCTAATAAGATATATCCATCTCCAACTCCCGTGCCACGCTAGACTTGATGCTGGGAATGAGTCGCTCAATAGACTGGCAAACTCTCTCACGAACTATAGTAACCAAGGCTGGTGCATGCCTAACATAGTTAATTAAACGAATAGCATACTCAAAAAAATCATAATGCCCTGGCGCAAATACTCAAATTTCGCGCAACATGTGTCCCTGAGGCTTTGAGGGACAAACTCTCTCAGGAACATATCTGAAAACTGAGTCCAAGTAAGAAATGTTACCTCAGTTGGACAGTCCAACTCAAAAGTACGCCAACTGGTAGGCTATTTCTCGAGGATAGATGCCACTGAAAGAAATCTCACTCGATCCTGATATACCCATAGTGCGAAAGATACGGCAACACTACTGCAAAAATGCAGGGCATCATCTGATCCTAAGAAGCTAAAGAAAGGAGGCTCGTACTTCTTAATCCTTTCAAGCCTGCGCTGCTCATCCTCTGAGGTTGCTACCCTATTCTCGGGCTGAACCGGGCCCTAGAGGGTACTGGTATACCTTCTGGGATCTGATCAACCTGGACCCGCTGCTCAAGAGTGCGGGTGGCAGGAGTCTGTGCTCGTCCCCTGACCTAGGATATGGCTACAGCAAAGGAAATCAGCCCCGCCTAAGCTACAATGGTGTACATGCTCAAGAACTGTGCAAGAGTTTCCTGAAGAGCTAAAATAGTAGTAGCAGTAAGCGTATTAGGTGTTTGGACTCCGGTTGGAGCTACTGGTGTCTCCTTTGTGGCAGTTCACATAGGTGCTTTGGTTGCACCATAGGCGCATCCTCAACCTCTACTTCGGTACTAACCTTTGACAGCTCTAGCTGGGGGCGCGGGTGCCTGGTTATCTTCGGTATCACATGTGTTCACCATCTATGAGAGAATAGAAGACATAAGTTTAGAGTTGTGATATCAAAATCTCGCACAACAAAGAAATCAAATGAAGTGAAATTTTCCTAACAGTTACATAGCCTTCCGTAGATAAGTATAGACATCTTCATACTGATGCGCAAGACTCTATTAAACCGCCTTGTGATTCATGACTCCTATGAACCTAGAGCTCAGATACCAACTTGTCACGACCCAAGTTTGCCCTCTGTGAACTGTCATGATGGCACCTAGCCTCTACGACTAGGTAAGCCTAACAATCTGTGGAAAAAGAAACGAAAGATAGAACTAGCCAAAAATTGTGGATAAAACATAAATAAAACTTTTAAGTTGCCACTTGGCATATACAAATATAAACTCCCAAACTGAATCAACTCTTAGAACCCAGAATCTCATGAAATCACAAGCTGTGGATACTACATAGTGTTCCAACTCCAGAATGTCTTATGAAAGGAAAATATAGAAGGTCTATTGCTAAAAGAGAGAATAAAGAGGGACTCCTCGGTCTATTGATGCGGCAGATATACCTCAAAGTCTCTGAAGATCTCCTCGCCTTACTGGAAGTATGGCTGAGCTGAAGAACCGTGATCTGCATACGAAAAACATATGCAGGAAAAGATATGAGTACACCACAACAGTACTCAGTAAGTACCAAGATTAACCTGGATCGAGTAGTGACAAGGAATGTCAGGGCCCTGCTGATTATAGATGAAAAACAAGGTAAAGAAGTATAAAATATGACAACATAATTAAAAAATGCTAACAGTCTATGACAAATAAAAATCATAGAAAGCATTTATCTCAGTACACAGAAATAGCAAAACGGAATCTCCCTGAATATTGTCCCTTAGTCCCAAATGTAATTGTCCAAAGGATCTCCCGAGATATCATCTCGTAATCCAAATCATAATTATATGGGGTAACTTCTAAAATGCTAATGCAAAGTAAATATTTAGTTCATGGGATCTACCGGGTGCTGTCCTACAGTCCAAATATAAATAAGCAAGGAGATCTATTGGAATTCCGATCCTTAGTTCCAAATTAAACATCCAGGAGGATCTCCCAAGATATTGTCCCGTAGTCCCAAAGTAATCAGACAACAACCTCAAAAGAATTTATAGTCCTATTCTAGAATTAAGCATGAAATTCTACTCTAACATGCTGCACAGAGTACAAGAAGGCAATTTAAGCAGGTGAGACAATTAAATCACATAAGTACGCTTTTCCTAAATTAAGAAAAAGGCGTCAAGTACTAATATTGCTTAATTACAAGAAAACATAGGTATTAACTTAATGAAAACATGAATTTTCAATTATTAACACGTATATTCACTCGTCACCTCACGTACACCAAATCCTAAGGGGAGTTCCTCCACACAAGGCTAAGCAAGCCACTTACTCGAACCAGCTCAATTATGTGGAGATCACGTTCTCACCACAAGTACCCGACTCCAAATGGCCCAAATCTATTCAACTTAATTGCATAATGTAAATATAACTTCAAATAAGTAATTTAACTAATTAATTCAAATCTAATACGCAAAATTAAAAAATTCGCCCAAATACTCCCCCAGGCCTATGTCTCGGAATCGGGTAAAAGTTGCAGATTATGAACTCCCATTCAGTCATGATTTGACTCATACAAAAATTATCCAAATCCATGTCAAATTCCCAATCAAAACTCGAAATATTAGTTGAAGAACTCTATTATATTTTTCCTACTTGTTCACCCCAAATCCAAAATTAAATAATAAAATTGATGATAAATTACTGTGATATAATAAAAATTAAGTGTAGAATCGTAACCCAACTGATATATCTAAAAATTCCCCAAAATCTCATTCAAATCTGAGCTCCCAAACTATAGTTTTGATAAAAATGGCTAAACCCTCGATTTTGAAACTTTATAACATGCCCAGATTATTCCTTCTTCGTGAATGCGGAAGGCCCATTGCGTTCTGAAGCATAACTTGGCTTGGCACAGAATTTCTTCATTGTGAACGCGATGACCGTGACGCGAACGCGGTAGCAATTCTCCCCCTCCTACACGAACGCGATACCCTCGTTGCGAACGCATAGGCATATGACCTTTCAGCTTCGCGAATGCGGGACCAACATCACGAACGACAAGCGTTAAGCTTCTACCTACCACAGTTCCTCTTTGCGAATGCAAGACCCCACTCGCAAACGCGAAGAAGGAAACTAGATTTGGAGACCTACTGCAATATCTACAATCTTCCTCTTAACTCTAAAGGTCCGTTAACCACCCGATATCAACCCGATTCCCGCGGGACCTCAACCAAATGTACCAACAAGTCCAAAGTACCATATGAACTTATTCGAGACCTCAAATTGCATAAAAATGTTAAAAATATAACTCACCCTACAATTTAAACTTAATGAATATGAAACTTCAAAATTCGACAATCGAGGCCAAAACCCATCAAACCTCCTCCAATTGATCCCAAATTTTGTACACAAGTCATATTCAATACTACAGACCTATTCCAACTTTCGGAATCAGATTCCAATTCCGAATAGTCAAAAATTCATCACTGATCCGGAAGCTTCAAAATTTTAAATTTCGGTATTTCAAGCTTAAATAACCTACGGACCTTCAAAACACAATCCGAACATGCCCATAAGCCCAAAATCACTGAACGAAACTAACAAAATTGAAGGAATTCCATTTTGACGCCGTCTTCATATTGTTTTGACTACGATCCAAATTCTAAAGCTTAAACTCTCATTGAGGGACTAAGTATCCTAGAACACTCTAAACTCACAATCAATCATCCCGGTAAATCAAAATAGCAAAAACAAACTCCAGGAAAGCATTTAATAGGGGATCAGAGCGCTAATTTTTAAACCGACCAGCCTGTTACACAAATTGAATCAGCAAACATGAATCTTTAACGCTACGCTGGAAATTCGTAATTGAGCAAATATGGAACTATATAAGACTCTGTAAAAACCTCAATTTTGTTGGAAAATTAGTGTTATCTCAAAAGATAATGTCCATCTTGATTTGGAAAATCTTTTCTCTTTAAAATATTATTTACATTTAATTATTATTCAGTAAGTTATTTTACAATTAATAGAGTCAAACTAACCGTTACTAGTCGTTATCTAGCCATTGCAGCAACACCTATACAAATATGGTCTTTGAAGAGCTAAAAAGACACTTTCTAATATAACTTTATGAACCATATTTTCCTCTTATATGTTGTATTTCTTTCTTGAGTTTTCTACTAGTATTTTTCCTAGTTTAAGAACTAGAAGACCTTATTGAATCTTTTGAGATACGCCTAATTTTATTTATCACAATGTGGGCGAAATATCCTTAAGGATAGTGTCTATGACACGCCTCAAGATAATTCTTGCTTTCCATAACCAATATTTTTCTAACAATCTTAAGGATATTTACACGTTGTTATTATGGAGAATACCAATTATAATATTTCCATTGATATTCCTACGCTGCACAAACTATTCTAGTCATTGTTCTAATTCCACTCAGCAGTTGATAACTTGGTATGTTTTCTCTTAGTTATCTATAATTTTTTATAAAATAGCATTCATTTTTATGTTAAGTTGATCTAGCAGAAATGATATTAAATTGTCTTATTATAGACAGATATAAAGAAGAAAAATCATCTACCTTTCTTATGTTTCTCATCTTATATGTATCATGCCAACTATATATATTATACTTCTTTAAGAACTTTTATTCACCTTTTAATTAAAATGTTACTTTTTAAAAATATTTGTTGATGATGATATATTATGGGTAGTTGTCCATAATGTTGTGAGATCTTACTATTTGTCACTTAAATTTATTCAAATATGGCATAACTAGTTTTATTTGGTCATGAGAATATCAATTTGATCCTCTAAATAAATTATTTAAAATGATTTATAAGTTACACATTAGTTACTCTAAAGTGATAGAAGGTCTTGATTCCTTTTGTATAAAAAATAATTAATGTGAATAAATTACTACAATGATGTGATGTAGTCAGAAATAATACATGATATAAGGCCTTCATATTCTTCAGAATCTATATAACGTAACTAAATAGAAGGAAAATATTTGGAGTAAATCTATATTATTAGCTTGTTACTCACAAAGTAAAACTCTTTATGAGTTGTGAAAAGGTTATCTCCTTTGCCAGAAATTTTTGGAAATATAGAGTTTTGTAGTATCCAGAGTTATATATCATTTTCCTAAGAAGGAAAAACTTAGGAAATATTTTTTGTTAAAATTATAACGAGGCCTTAAAAAATTGAGATTTTTGTGGTGAAAATTTATATTGGAAGATCCAAATTATATTGTAGTTCTGGCTCTGAAAAATTATTTTGCTTTAGGTCTCTTAAGTAATTTTGGTGAAGAAATTACTGAATTATGATATTAATTTGAGATATTTCAGTAGAAATTAAAATTTTCTCACTGTTCAGAAAACTTTTATTGTGATATTTGATTATGGAAGATATAAAAAAAATCATATATATATATATATATATATATATATATATATATATATATATATATATATATATATATATATATATATATTTAAAGATATTTGAAAAGCCACTTGTAAGGAAGTCAAGTTTAATTTCATTTGAGATGATTTTATGTCTTGCCTGAGAAATACTATAAGTTAATGTTCTGTATGTGGATTTTGCATTGTATTAGAAGGATACAATGATGATATTGAATCTTTGATTCAGACGTGAAAAACTCACTAATGATTGTGTGATCACCTTTTTGGTGGGGTGTTATGATATTTAAATTGTCTAGAAATGAGGTTGATTAAGAAACTTCTTGGTGAGCTAAACCGATAATTATGTTGATGAATTGTGATTGCCAAAGTACTATTACCATTGTAAGAACATAAATCTTTCAATTAGAAGAGTAGAAAAATTTTCTTATGATATAATGTCATAGAGCAATGTCTTAGAGATGAGAATTTATTATACATACTATGTGTAGTAACAAAAAGGATTGGCTGATCCCTTGACTTATAAGTGAAACATCGAGGGGTTGAGACTTTTGCTAATTTGAGATGTATCAACAATAACGATAATCCAATCTATGTGATTGGAGATCCCATGAAGTAGGTTCATATTGGTAATAACAAGTCATTAGTTGATCAAATGTTCATTATTAAAATATATCTCTTCCTATGGTATATGTGTACACGGTGTAAGACTGCAAAAAATGTGAGGTTGAGTTGATAAACTCTTAATTCAATAATTCATAATTCATAGCCTTTTGTAGGTGGTTTATTGCACTACAAAATACACATCATGGATGGACTTATATGAGTGTGGAGCGGGGCTGCTCTTTGTGATAAAATTTCTAGAGCTGTGTGCATGGTCTATTAGTGTAACATCGCGATAAGAGCAGAAATTGTGGGGATGTAATATGATGAATACGATCTCTAGCTTACAACACGAATTTTTTGTTTTGTAGAGGTTGTAAAATTTACCAACTATTCTGTAAGTTAAATCTTGTTTTATCTATATCTGGTTTGTAGTCTATTAGACACCAGATGAATTTTATTATACCTGAAACCCAACAAAATTATCTTTTGTTCTTTACTACATACTATTTATTTTTTGATATCCCTAATGAGATATATGGGGGATTGTTAGAAAATTACTGATTTCTTAAAAGGCAATATCCATCTTGGTTTGAAAAATTTTTTCTTTTTAAAATATTATTTACATCTACTTATTATTTATGTAACGATCCGGTCGGTCGCTTCATGAGTTACCTCTCCTTTTTTCCTATTTATTCTTCTTATTACTTTATTTATCGATTTTATATGTGATGGGGCTGGTTGACTCGGATTCGGAAAGGATTTGGTAAGGTTTGAGACACTTAGTCTCTTTTGAGGAAGCTTAAGTTGAAAAAGTCAACTGGATGTTGATTTTATGTGTATGAGTGATCGGATGTAAGTTTTGATGGTTCGAATAGCTCTAGGTGATGATTTGGGTCTTAGCAGCGTGATCGGAATGTATATTTGGAGGTTCGGAGTAGATTTAGGCTAGAATTAACAAAATTGAGTTTTTGGAATTTTTCGGTGGATTGGTAAGATATAGGGGTCGGAATGAAATTCTGAGAGCTGCAGTAGTTTTGTGGTGTCATTTAGGATGTGTGTGAAAAGTTTCAGGTTATTCCGGCATGGTTTGGTTGGGTTTTGATAAAAACATAATTTAGAAGATTTTGGAATTTTTAGGCTTGAATCCGAAGCGAATTTGGTGTTTTGATGTTGTTTTAAGCGTTCCAAAGGTTGGAAAAAGTTTGAACGAGGTTATGGGATATGTTGGCATATTTGGATGAGATCCCGCATGCCTCGGGTGAGTTTTGGGTGGTCAATCGGACCATTTCATATGTTTTGGAATTGCAGAAAAACTGTTGAATTATTGCAAAGGATTTGACCTTCGCGTTCGCGAGTAGGTCCTCACGTTCAGGAAGGGTTAGCTTGTGAAGGCTGAGATTTTAGTCTTCGCACTTGCGAGGAAGGCTTTACATTCGCGAAGAACTAAGTGATTGGGCATCGTATTTGCATGAAGTGGACTGCATTCGCATAGAGGAATTGGGCACCTGAGCTTCAGGGTATTTTATTCATTGTCGTTCGCGAGTGTAGTAACACGATCACGAAGGGTCAAGCAGAGGAGCCATCATGTTCGCGAGTGGGTGGTCGCGATCACAAAAGAGGAAGTTTTTGTCAAAGGTGATTTGTGCTTCGCGAACCCGAGGCTTTGACCATGTTCGCTATTATGGAATTTTAATAGCTGGGCAGAATGTTTAAAAGACATGTTCCGCGACTTTGTACCTAACTTTCACCATTTTTGATTGTTTTTGGAGCTTTTTAAGAGTATTAAACGGATATTCAAGGGGAATCGTTTGGAGGTAAGATTCATGGAACTAAAAATCGATTCTAATGTGAAATCTACCTAATTAATCATGGAATCTAAGCTAAAAACTGAGAAACTACACCTTAAAATATGAGACCTAGAAATTGGCATTTGATGGGTCATTTGTTGATGCATTTTGATGCTTTTGATATGAATGAACTCGGGGAATGATAAGGAATCCATTAATGTGAATTTTATCAGAATCTGAGATATGGGCATGGAGGCCGGATAATAGTAATTTCAGGATTTCTGTTGTAAATTGATTATTTTCACTTGGGCTTCGTTCCCTTAGTATATGTTGACGTAGTGGTTCTAATTTAGATAGTTTCATTGCGAGTAGAGGCTAATTCGAGGGGCAAAGGCATCGCGGGCTGGAGATTTGACCGGATTGAGGTGAGTAATGATTGTAAATAATATCCTGAGGATATGAAACCCCGAATTTTACATCGTTATGCTATATTAGGTGACGGACACGCTTGACGACGAGCGTGGGGTCATGCATTGTTGGGAATTGTGACTTAGTCCGTCCAAAATGACTATTTTATCGTATATTTGAGTGAAATCTAATTGCTATCATCATGATTTGGGCTGAATGCCATATTTGGGCCTTGTGCCAACTATTTGAACCCTTCAGAGATTTTTATTGCTATTCCTCACTTTTTTGACTTTATACTTGAACTTACTCATGCTACATTTTACTGTTTTTTATAACTCAACCATATTTACTTTGTTTTAATACTTAAATGATATTTTAAATAATATTTGGGCTGAGAATCATGTATTACTATTGCCCGAGTGAATTGTGAGGATTTTGACTGAGTAAGGTCGAGGGCCTATGTTGTGAGGAAACATTCAGTTATGATGATGAGGCCGAGGGCCTGAGATATGTACGCCACAAGATGGCTTGATTGATATGAGGACGAGAGCCTAGTGATGATGCTATGAGATGTCTTTGATATTGAGCTTGGCCCGTAAGGGGCCCCTCCAAGAGTCTGCACACCCCCAGTGAGCGCGGGTACCCATTGTAATGTGAGATATAGCCCGAGAATTTGGTATATTTCTGAGATATTGCCCGAGGGGCATATTTATTGATATTGTGCCTGAGGGCGAATCGTTACATATTTATCTTTCTTATTTGTTTGTCATTTATCTATTTAAATTATTAAAAAGGCATTTCATGAAGATTAAGCTGAACTTAAGTGATTTTTCATGTCTTTACTGATTCACTATTTATACTGATTTTACTGCTGCATAATAGCATGTAATGTGCCTTATATGATCTTGCTTTCAGTCCTTAATTATGATTGTTACTCATTGAGTTGGAGTACTCACTTTACTCCCAACTCCCTGTGTGTAAATTCAGGCGTATCTGTTCCCACTATCAAGTATTGATCTTTCTAGCTCAGGCGAATTTGAGGATTCTCTAGGTAGCTGCCGGCGTTCTCAGCCCAGAGCTTCTTCCCTTATCTTATTTATATTTGTTTTAGATTTGTATTGAACCCTGTAGATCTTCTTGCCGTATTTTAGATTTTTAAATACTCATGACTAGTGACACCCCTGATATCAGACTGTGTTGGGTTGTATTACGCAAACTATTTTGTATTGTTACTGCTTACTTTTGAATTTATATCATGTTTAAGACAAATGCTTATGGTTTAATTGTTTAAAACTTGATTGAAAATGTGTCGGTTAGCCTTATCTTCACTAGAGGTGCTATCACGACCATGCCCGGATTTAGGATCGTAGCAATTTAGTAAGTTATTTTGCAATTAATAGAATCAAAATAGCCATTACTAGTAATTATCTAGCCGTTAGAGCAAAACCTATATAAACATGGTCTTTGAAGAGCTAAAGCCACACTTTCTAAATCATCTTTTCCTCCTATATGTTGAATTTCTTTCTTGAATTTTCTGCTAGTTGTTGAATCTTGAGGGATACGCCTAATTTATTTATCACAATATTAAATAAATATCATTAAGGGCAGTGTCCTTGATATGCCTCAAGTTAATTCTTATTCTACATAACCAATATTTTTCCAACAAATTTTCTGCTCCAGAAATTTGGAGGAAGAGTACTAAACAACCTAAGAAATAGAAAAACAGAGCAAAATATTCTAAAGCAAGAATTAATGGTGGCCACTGAAATTACTTATTTATTCTTTCTCTGAACAAGACTAATTAGCTATAAAGGGACACAAAAGAAATTTTACCTAATACAGTATAAAATTGCCCTCCCTCCGCAAGCAAGGATGTCGATGGAGAGCTGCTTCAGGACCCTCTATACAAATAGAAAATCATAATAAAATGTATTAAACTTATAAAATAAGATTTATACATCTATTATTTGAAATCTATTCTTCTAGTTTTTGAAAAATATCATAATTTTATAATTATTTTTTAACATTTCTTTTTTTATTTATGACATAGTGAATTAATTAATTGTTCTTGAGATATTGTTGATCTTTTGTTCTTATGTAAAATTTTATAAAATAATTTTGGAGAAAACTGCATTCAAATGAGGCACCTATTACATGACTGTTAACTTTATTCAATAATCGATATAGTCAATTGAAAAAGAATCTACGTCTTTTTTATTTCATTGAGCATATCAATTTTATTATTCTGTCATAATACTTTTAGTTTGAAGAATAAATCTAAACCATCAAATATATAGCTATTAGCTTGAAATATGTGTAGTGGCATTGAAAAGAAAATTGATTCAAGTTGGTGCGAACAAGGAAAGATGCATAAAGTAATTCATCACTTAGGTCCCTGCTATTTCATACGTATATATATGGACTTCAAATAAATCTCATACGGATGGACAACAAAAAAGAGAGGAGTACTTACAAGTTCCTGCAAAAGAAGGATGGGGTTTTTGTTCTTAAAAACGCACTTATGAGGTAAGAAATTAAGATACAATATTTTTAAGCTATCAATGGCCATTCGTTGGCATAATTGATAAATCGAAAAAGGGCCAAAAAAATTCCTCTACTATTCAAAAATATTTATGTTATATCCTCAGCTATACCACCAATTCATAATAACCCCCGACATCATACTGTTGGTTCAAAAGTACCTCTTTGTCGTTAGGAATGAATAAGACCGTCCATCATAAAAAAATTATTCCATATACCTGACATATCATTAAGGTGAATTCCACATAACATGCCACCTCACTACATTACCCTCTCCCTTACTTCATCTTCCACGACCACCTCCCTCTTCACCCAATCACTATCAAGTTCAAACCCATAATGCCTCTAAAGATTGTGGTACTTTCTTGGTCAGTCGTCTTTCTTCTCTTCTGTGATTTCCAATTAAACCATTCCACAATTCTTTTTTATTGGGGATATACATCTTAATTTTGTCTTGCTGCTGTTCAAATTTAATTCCGATATTGAATATTTGAATGTATTATTTCTGTTAGGCAAAAGTAACAAGCATAAACTAATATTTTTAAGAAATTAATGTACAATCATTTGAGAAGTAATCAAACAAAAAACACCATTGTCCAAGAAGGCAACATATCAATGTCTTACCGTCACCCGTTTAATTTAGAAAGTTAATTGAGAGAGGAAAAGCAGAGGCAAGCAATTGAGCAAGACATTATTTGTTTCTTCTATAAAATAAAATATCCACTAATATTTTGTGATAATAAAAGTTTCTTAATTATTCCCAAAGAACTCCAAAAATCTTGATTTTGCAAAAAAAAAAAATGTTTTTTTTTTGTTGTACCTAACAATTGATTGTGTTATATTTGTCTAAGATCGAGCTATCTGAAATCTCATTTAAATGTCTTCGAGGAATGCTTCTGCAATGAATCAATCCCACCAGCTGATTTTCTCTTTCAACGACCAACTTGAGAAGAAAGAGAAGCAGATTATTGGAATCTTAACGAATACAGGTGGAGTTGGCTAAAATTGTAAGATACCAAATTTATCTACAATTTCTTTGAAAATATTAATTATTTTCGAAGGTATTTACCCTAAAATTTGGATAACAATTAATCTTATAATATGGTTATAAGGATATGTGATTCAACTAATACCAATTGTTAAATGTAAAGATAAGTGATGTAAATTAGCAATAATATAAAGTAAACCAACATTTGGGTAAGGTCCTCGAGCTCGGACACCCTCGAGCTAGTTAAAGGCACAATAAGCTGATGAACAAGAATAAGCTGAAAGATATTATAATTCTTTGATATTCGTGAATGTATGTTATTTACAAATAATAGGGACTCCCCTTTATATACGAGAGAAATATTAATTATGGTACGATTCTAATTACGAAAGTAAATCTCATGATTGGTACAAATAACCTTCCTTGATTTGATATGTTCTAGCATTTCTGTCGTGGTCTCCGTTCGGTTATGGATATCTCGCCTTTTCGTTATTGCACTTCACTCGAAGTCGGTCATACTTAGTCTCGATTGTTGCTGGCATCGGTCTAGAGGATGTGATGACCTAAATGGTTATCACTTGTTTTAAAAATAAATTTTATGTTTTGAGGCCTTAAAAACCTCTTTATGTCTCACCTCGGTTTATGTGCATAGTCCGAGCGCATAGCCGAAAAGCCATTATGTGGAATCTGTGAAAAATGTAAATTTTGATTTTAAAATAAATTTAAGTTGACTCCGGTTAATATTTTGGGTAAACAGATCCGGACCCGTAATTTGATGGTCTCGGAGGGTCTGTAGGAAAATATGAGAATTGGGCATGTGCCCGGAATAGAATTCCGAGGTTCCGAGTCCGAAAAATAAATTTTTTAAAGAAAATTATTTTCTGGAATTATTTATGAGTTTTGGAAATAAAAATGTGTTTGAAATTCGACGGTATCAGGCCTATCTAGTTCTGGAGTCCAGTACAGGTCTTATATGTGATTTAAGTTGAGTTTGTGAAATTTGGTAAGAAACGGACTTGAAATGACATGAATCAGACCTTATTTGAGAAAATTGAAAATTTTGATGTTCTTCAGTAATTTCATAATTTTGATGTTAATTCATAGTTGTTGATATTATTTTGGTGATTTTGAATGCACGAGCAAGCCCGTATGATGTTTTTAGGTTGGTGTGCATGTTTTATTTGGAGCCCCGAGTGCTCGGATGAGTTTTGGATGGGCCACATAGTAAACTTTTAACTTAGGAATTTGCTGGTATGTGCAGGTCTGCAGGCTTCACATTTGCAAAGCTTGGCTCGCAAATGCAAGCAATGTGTCGCAAATGCGAGAAGTGTCGCAAATGTGAAGTAATTGTTGCAAATGCGACATCACAAATGTAAAGGCAGTGTCCCAAATGCGAAGAGCTGGATTTCTCAGGGTTTGCAAATGCGAAGGTAGCGGACTTATGGGTTTGCAATTATGAACCCTGGTCGCAATTGTGACATTTGCGGCCTGCAATTTTATAACTTAGACGAAAATCTTTCATTTCTCACATTCTTTCAAAACCAAAACACTCTTGGGTGATTTTTCAAATACAACTTCTTTTCCAAATCGAATGTAAGTTATTTCTAACTAGTTTTCTTTAATCTTTATCATCTTTTCACATAATTTCAACTCAAAATCAATGCTTTTCTTGGAAGAAATTGAGTGTTTTGGGTAGAACCTAGGTTTTTAAAATTTTGGGGATTTGGACCTCGATTTGAGGTCCAATTTCAAAATAAATAATATATTTGGGTTCGTGGGGGAATGGGTAATCGGGTTTTGACCATGTGGGCTCGGGGGGCGATTTTGTACTTTTTGGGAAGAATTTTAGAAAACTTATTTCCATGCATTAGAATTGATTCAATTAGCATTGTTGGTGTAATTAAGTAACTTGTGGCTAGATATGACCTAATTGGTGGTGGAATCAAGAGGTAAAGTGATAACTGAGACTAGAATTGTGTTCTTGGCATCGAGGTAAGTGTTTGTTCTAACCTTAGCTTGATGGATTATGAGTTGTGTCCTATTTTCTCTGCGTTATTTGTTGAGTACGACGTATAGGAATGGTGACGAGTACCTATCCGTTGGTGTCAAGTATGCCCGTGAGTCTTATAATATGATTATCATGACTTCGTTTGTATTGTTCATGCCTTGTGATGATTTCTATTGTTGAGCAAAGTCCGTGGAAGTAATAGTGATATTTGAACATTGAGGAGCGTTGATTCAAGTTGTATAATGAAATGTGAAAGTATAATTGACAATTGAACCTTATAGAGCATTGGCTCAAGTTGTGAAGTAAAAGTGAGAAAAAGGATAGTTATTATATTGTCTCCCTTGTCGGGATGTTGTTGCTTTTAATGCTAACTCTCTTGCCAGGATGTTGATGTTTTTGATTCCCTTGCCGGAATTTCATTGTGATTTCATTTATTTCCTTGCCCTTATTTCTTGTGATTATTATTTTGGTAAGAGAGTGTTAAAGTACGAAGGGTGATGACAAACACTTGTCTTGATTTTTCATAATCTTGCTGATAATTGAGTTATGTTGTCTTTTACGTTAATTTACTAGTCTTTTCTTGTTACTTGATTTTGTTATGATGTTTATCGATTCCCTTGCTGGAATATTGTTGTTCCCTTGTTGGGACTATTTTTTGATGGTGTTGAATTGTATATTGAGATCGGGTGCACGCCGAAACACTATTGTATGTGGATCGGGTTGCACGCCGCAACAATATTATAAGTGGATCGGGTTATACGCCGCAATATTTTTATATGTGAATCGGGTTGCATGCCGTAACAGTATTATATTTAGATAGGGTTGCGCCCCACAACAGTATTATCTTTAGATCGAGTTGCATGTCGTAAGAGTAATATATGGATCAGGTTATATGCCGCAACAATATTATATTTGGAGCGGGTTGCACGCCGCAATTGTGGTATATGATATGGAACGGGTTGCACGCCATAACACTCATATGGATCGGGTTGTGTGCCGCAACAATAAAGAGTAAAAATGGTTATTGATTTGTCACGGTCTCCTTATTCTTTCTGTTGCAAATTTTAAATTGTTCTTTATGCTTTCCTCCTGAGTTACTATTGGTACATGATATTCCTCCGTAGCATGTTCCCTCTCTCATCGTTAACTGTACATTTATGCTTTTATTTTTTTGCTGTATACGATATAACTACACAATTTTATTTGGTAGTCCGCTCTTAGTCTCTTCACTATTTCGCCGGGGTTAAGCCAGGTACTTTCCAGCATATGGGGTCGATTGTGATGGTACTACACTCTGCATTATGTGAAAATCCCGAGCGGCGGCTTTTGGACTGTAGCTTTGGGTGGATGCCTTCAGTCTTGTCATAGATTTCGAGGTAATATTGCAGGCGTCCGCAAGCCCCGACATTCGCTTCTATCTTTATATTCTATTTTCATTTACTTCAGAGATAGATTGTATCTTTCTTTCAGACCTTGTTTGTAGTAATTCTAGACTGTCTGTGAAGCGTGACACCAGTTCTGGGTAGATTTTGCATAAGATGATGTAATGGATAATTGTTCAAATGTTTTTATCATTTTTTTCCGCTTGATTTAGATTTCCGTTGTTTATAGCTGTTGATTCATACTTGTCAAAGAGTTAAAATGGTTAAAAAGGTAATTTGTGCAAATGGTCGGCTGCCTAACTTTCATGAGTAGGTGCTATCACGACTCGTAAGGGTGGGAAATTTTGGTCGTGACAAGTTGGTATCAGAGCTTTAGGTTATATAGGTCTCACAATTCACAGACAAGCTTAGTAAAGTCAGCGGGATCAGTACAGAGACGTCTATATTTATCCCTCGAGGCTACACAGTTAGGAAGAGTTTCACTTATATTCTTCTTTGTCGTGCAATTTTGTTCTCTCACTGCTAAATTAAAACCTCTACTCCTGTCCTTTCATGAATGGCGAGGTCACGTACCGCTTCTTTAGCCGAGCAGCAACACAAATGGGTGATTGATCAACTACATCTTCAGAGACTTTATGGAGGTTGGATAGGCTTCACCAAGCTCTTTACCACCACTTCCAGCAGTGTATCATTTGAGGATCCCCAAGATTATTAAGAGAGATGTCATGAGCTTCACATGAACATGGGATAGTGGACACCAAATGGGTCGACTTTGTTGCTTTTCTTTTGTCTAAGTCTGCCAAGACTTGGTGGAGAGATTTTTGTTTGGCTAGACTAGTTGGGTCACCAGCTTTGCTAGGATCAGCTTTCTCAACTATTTTTGGAGAAGTTTCTTCTTGTTACTCAGTACAAGACCAGGTTTATTGATTTGGCCTACCATTCTCTTCTTATACTTCCCATTAAGAGAGAGACAGAGAGAGAGAGAGAGAGTGAGGAGGTTTATTGAGGGACTGGTTCAGCCCGCTCAGCCAGCTAGAGATGGAGGTAGTGGTGCTAAAGATGGAGGTAAGAGGTATTTAGAGATAGAGGCCATCAAGCACCAGGTCATCCCGAAAATGTAGTTCAGAGTGGTGGGACCTAACTCTGATGCTATACTCTTCCATCTGGGCTTGAGGCTTAGGCTTCTGATGTTGTTATCACAGTAATTCCTTGAGTACTCTTGTATATATGTCTACACTGGTGGGTGATTCTACTGTGGTAGATCGTGTCCATCATTCAAGTATAATTATGATTAGGATCTTGAGACTCGTGTGGCTATGTTACTTCTGGATAGGGTTTATTTTGCTAACATATTGGGGATGGAATGATTATCACCTTACCACGCTATATTGGAATGTCATGCCAAGGCTGTGACCTTAGCCTGGCGGGGGTTGCCTCGTTTACAGTGGAGAGGGACTCATCGTCATTGTACATGTAATGTTATCTCATATATGAAGGCTTAGTGTATGGTTGAGGAGAGGTGTTTGGCTTATTTGGCATATGTTCGTGATTCTAGTGCCGAGGTTCCTTCAATTGATTTTATGCGTGTTGTTCGTGAGTTTCCTGAGGTATTTCCTTCAGAGTTGCTGGGTATGCCACCCAATAGGGATATTGACTTTTGCATAGATTTGGCTCTGGGCACTAAGCCCATTTCTCTTCCATCGTATCATATTTCCCTGCTTGAGTTGAAAGAGTTAAAGGAGCAATTGCAAGACTTTCTTGAAAAAGGTTTCATTAGACCTAGTGTCTTGCCTTAGGGTGTGCCGGTGTTGTTTGTTAAGAAGACAGATGGATCGATGCAAATATGTATAGATTACCGGCAGTTGAACAAGATGACAATCAAGAATAAGTATCCAGTACCGAGGATTGATGATTTTTTTGATCAACTTCAGGGTGCTAAGGTATTTTCAAAGATTGACTGGAGATCTGGCTACACTCAGTTGAGGATTAGGGCATCCGATGTCCCTAAGATAGCTTTCCGCACTCGGTACGTTCATTATTATTTCTTGGTGATGTCATTTAGGTTGACCAATGCCCCAGTAGCTTTTATGGATGTGATGAACAAAGTGTTCAGGATTTACTTGGATTCGTTCGTAATAGTCTTTGGGAGCACGAGCAACATCTTAGAGTGGTTCTTCAGACATTGAGGGATAGTTAGTTGTATGCCAAGTTTTTGAAGTGTGAGTTCTGGTTGAGTTCATTTACATTCTTGGATCATGTTGTATCAACATAGGGTATTCAGGTTGATCCGAAGAAGATAGAGGCAGTCAAGAACTAGCCTAGACTCGTATCAACTACAGAGATATGGAGTTTCTTGGGTTTGACAGGCTATTATCGTTGGTTTATGGAAGGGTTTTCATCTATTGCATCCCTAATGACCAAGTTGACCCAGAAGGGTTCCCAGATTAGGTGGTCTAACGAGTGTGAAGAGAACTTTCAGAAGCTCAATACTGCTTTGACTACGGTTTCAGTGTTGGTTTTGCCCATAGGTTCTGGGCCTTTCACAGTTTATTGTGATACATATCGTATTGGACTTGGTGCGGTGTTGATGCAGGATGGCAAGCTTATTGCCTATGCTTCACGGCAGTTGAGGATTCATGAGGAGAACTATCCGATTCACGATTTGGTGCTAGCAGCCATTGTCCACATAGTGTCTATCATTTTGGATCGAGTTATGTAGTTTACCTCACATTTCTAGAGAGCATTTTAGCGAGAGTTGGTCATACGGGTTGAGTTGATCACAATGTTTAATCCTCAGATGGACGGGCAGTCCGAGCAGACCATTTAGATTTTGAAGGATATGCTCTGAGCTTCTGTCATTGACTTTGGAGGCTCGTGGTATCGGTGTTTTCCTTTAGCATAGTTTGCCTAAAACAATAGCTACTAGTCAAGTATCCAGATGACTCCTTATGAGGCTTAGTATAGTAGGCGGTATCAGTTGCTAGTTGGATGGTTTAAGCTGGGAGAGGATCAGTTGTTAGGTACGGATCTAGTGTAGGATGCCTTGGAAAAGGTCAGGATCATTCAGTATAGGCTTCATATAGCTTAGTCCGAGCAAAATATTTATGCCGACCGTAAGGTTCGTGATTTGGCATTCATGGTCGGCGAGCGAGTATTGCTTCGGGTGTCGCCTATGAAGGGCGTGATGAGATTTGGAAAGAAGGGCAAGCTTAGCCCTAGGTTCATGGGCCCGTTTGATATTCTTGATCGAGTGGGAGAGGTGGCTTACAGACTTACGTTGCCGCCGATCTCATCAGCCATGCATCCAGTGTTTTGTGTGTCCATGCTTCTGAAGTATCACGACGATCTATCCCACGTGTTAGATTTTAGCATTGTCTGGTTGGACAAGGACTTGTCTTATGAGGAGGTTAGCTATTCTATACCGGCATATTTGTCAGTTGAGATCAAAGAGTTTCCCTTTTGTTCGTGTTTAGTGGAGATGTCAGCCTGGTGAGGCATCGACCTAGGAGTCTGAGTCCGATATGTAGAGCTGTTATCCTTGTCCCTGACTCATGTACTTCCTTCTTATGTCCGTTCAAGGATGAATGGTTTTTTAAGAGGTGGAGAATGTGATGACCCAAAAGGTCATCACTTGTTTTAGAAATAAATTCCGTGTTCTGAAGCCTTAAAATCTCTTTCTGTCTCACCTCAATTTGCATGTGCAGTTCGGTCGCATAGCCAAAAAGCTATTATGTGAAAATCTTTGAAACATAATGAATTTTAACATTAAAATGAATTTAAGTTAACTTCGATCAACATTTTAGGTAAACGGACCTGGACCCAGACTTGGACTCTAACCCGGACCCATGATTTGACGGTCCCGGAGGGTCCATAGGAAAATATGGGATTTGGGCTATGCCCGAAATCAAATTTTGAGATCCCAAGCCCGAGAAATTATTTTTTTAAAGAAATTTTATTTTCTGGAATTATTTTTGAGTTTTGGAATTGAAATGTATTTGAAATTCGACGGTATCAGGCATGTATTCTGGTTCCGGAGCCCGGTACAGGTCTTATATCTGATTTAAGTTGTGTCTGTGAAATTTGCTAAGAAATGAACTTGAAATGATGTGAATCGGACCTTATTTGAGAAAATTGGAAAATTTTTCTTATGTAATTTCACAATTTGGATGTTAAATTCATAGTTTTTGATGTTATTTCGGTGTTTGAATGTACTATCAAGTCCGTATGATGTTTTTAGGCTGGTGTGCATGTTCGGTTTGGGGCCGCGAAGGCTCGGGTGAGTTTTGAATGGGCCACGGAGTAGAATTTTAACTTAGGAATTTTTGAAGCCTAGCTCGCTAATGCGAGCAATGTGTCACAAATGCGAGAAGTGGCCTGGGCTGCGTTATTCGCAAATGCGAAGTAACTTTCGCAAATGGAAGGCAGTGTCGCATATAGGAAGTGGCCTCGATTCCTCAGGTTTTGCAAATGCGAAACCCTATTCATAAATGCGAAGATAGCAGTCTTCTGGGATCGCAATTGCGAATCCTAGTCGCAATTGCAACATTTGCAACCTGCAGTTTTACAACTTAGCCAAAAATCTTTCATTTTTCACGATCTTTCAAAACCAAAAACACTCATAGGCAATTTGGGGAATACATTAGAAAGCTTATTTCCATGCATTAGAATTGATTCAATTTGCATTTATTGACATAATTAAGTAATTTGTAGCTACATACGAGCGTATTGGTGGTGGAATCAAGAGGTAAAGCGATAATTGAGACTGGAATTGTGTTCGTGGCATCAAGCTAAGTGTTTGGTCTAACCTTAGCTTGAGGGATTAGGAGTTGTGTCCTATTTGTTATGTGTTATTTGTTGAGTACGACGTATAGGCATGCTGACAAGTATCTATACGTTGGTGTCAAGCATGCCTGTGAGTCTTATAATATGATTATCATAACTTCGTTTGTATTGTTCATGCCTTGTAATGATTTCTATTGTTGAGCAAAGTCCATGGAAGTAATAGTGATATTTGAACATTGAGGAGTGTTGGCTCAAGTTGTATAATGAAACGTGAAAATATAATTAGCAATTGAACCTTATAAAGCATTGACTCAAGTTGTAAAGTAAAGGTAAAAAAAAAAGATAATTATTATATTGTTTCCCTTGCTATGATATTTTTGCTTTTAATATTAATTTCCTTGCCGGAGTGTTGATGTTTTTGATAATTTTTCCTTGCCAGAATGTTGTGAAGAAAGGATGAGGAGACTAGCCATGAAAAAAGTGGCACGAAACATGCTATAATTAAGAACCATCAGACTGTTTTTAGAAAGAAGGCTCTGCTCGAGTGAAGTGAAAATCAACTCTTTGGGAGGAAGTCCCAAAATCCACCATTTGGTTCTAATTAATAATTGGAATTACGGAAGACTTAAATTGGAAAGATATGGGAGGGCTTCCATTTGATTATTTATTAAAAATATATATATAGGGCGGCAAAGAAACAACTTAAGACATGAAAAATTAAACTAATATTATAAGCCGGCAAAGATAGTTAAATAACATATCTTCTGGATATTCATGAATCAATCAACATATATTTGTAATACTGAGACTTTTGATGGTCAAGGATAAACCAATTATAAAAATGGATTAAGTACAAAACTCAAAAGGAAAATAAATCTAGACACGTATAATTAGTTGGAAGGCCTAAAATTCCTCTTCAATGATATTGTTATGGACATGTAACACTCGTTCGAGTAGCTGCATCTGACTATAAGAATTGACTTACTCATTTCGTTTACTAATACTTGTAATGCAATGTGTCATGTTCCCTGATGCCTTTTACAAGTAAGGCATGAAGATATTATTAGTTTGAACAACGTCGACAACCATTCGATTGCTAAATCCTCAACCACTTTTTACGTTCATTTACCGGTCTTCGTTGTTACTTGATTTTGTTGTGATGTTTATCGATTTCTTTATTGGGATATTGTTATTCTCTTGTTTTTTTGTCGGGATTTTTTTGTGATTGGTCTTGAATTGTATATTGGGATCGATTTGCATGCCGCAATACTGCTATATTTGGATAAGGTTGCACGCTGCAAAAATATTATATGTAGATCGGGTTGCACGCAACAATAATATTAAATGTGGATTAGATTGCACGCCGCAATAATATTATATTTGGATCAGGTTGCACACCGCAACAGTAATATATGATATGGAACGGGTTGCACGCTGCAACGATATTATATGTTGATCGGGTTGCACGCCGCGATAGTGATATATGATATGGAATTGGTTACACGCCGCAAGAGTGTTTTTTTTATTTGAATCGGGTTGCGCGCCACAACAATAAAGGATAAAAATGGTTATTGATTTGTGACCGTTTCCTTATTCTTTTTGCTGCAAATTTTAAATTGTTCTTTATGCTCTCCTCCTGAGTTACTATTGGTACATTATATTCCCCTATAACATGTTCCCCTTCCATTCTTAAATGTATATTTCTGCTTTTATTTTTTCGTTGTATATGATATAACTGCACAGTTTTATTTGGTAGTCCGGTCCTAGCATCGTTACTACTTTGCTGGGGTTAGGCCAAGCACTTACCAGCACATGGGGTCGGTTGTGCTGGTACTACACTCTGCAATATGTGCAAATTCCGGAGCGGCGACTTTTGGACCGTAGCTTTGGGTGGCTGCCTTCAGTCCAGTCATATATTTCAAGGTAATCCTGCAGGCGTCCGCAGGCCCTGGCATTCTCTTCTATCTTTATATTCTGTTTTTATTTACATTAGAGACAGATTGTATCTTTCTTTCAAACCTTGTTTGTCGTAATTCTAGACTGTCTGTAAAGCGTGATACCAGTTCTGGGTAGATTTTGCATATGATGTTGTAATGGATAATTGTTCAAATGTTTTTATCATTTTCTTCCGCTTGCTTTAGATTTCCGTTTTTTATAACATTGATTCATACTTGTTAAAGATTTACAATAGGTAAAAAGGTAATTTGTGCAAGTGGTCGGCTTGCCTAGCTTTCACGAGTAGGCGCCATCACGACTTTTGAGGGTCAAAAATTTGGGTTGTGACAGAAGGATACCTCGATTCTTGAACTCGACACGTCGTCTTCGTGCTATAGCCCGATCCATTACGAGGTTGACCCTCAAAATTATTCCCTCGTCTCGATTAAATAGCAAAAACAAGCAAGCCCAATTTTAACCGTATACATAAGGTGTATATATATATATATACAAAAAATTTGCCGAAGGTAACTGTTAGAAAATACGCTTAACGCTAGAGGGTGGGTGAATAGCGTTATAATAAAAAATAGCGTAAACTTGCGGAATTTAAAAATTGCAGGAATGAAATAAGTGCGATAAGTAAATAATGAAAGAACGAACGCACCGATGTATCCTGGTTCACCACAACCCGTGGCTAGTCCAGTACCCGAGAGACTCTCTCGAGATTTCCACTAAAACTGTTAAGCTTACGGGTGCTCAACAAACCGTTACAACCTGAGAACTTGAGTCACACAAGTCTCAACAACCTTTGCTCGAAGATACAACACTTCAAGACTTCAACCAAAGGAATCACAACGTTCCTTCTTACAATACAAGGGAACAACTTTCCCTTCAAGTGTATAAAAACACTTTGCACTCAAAACAAGACTCTCCTTAAGAGTAGATATGAGTAAAATAAATACGCTCAAGAACGCAACAACTTTCGTCAAAAATTTGGCTCTCAAAAACTTAAGTAATGAATAGAAAATGATGAATAAGAGAGTATGCAAGCTTTAGCAATAATATTGTCAGTTGTTGTGTTTGTAAGACTGATTTGAAGATGTATTTATAGTGTCAAAACCATGCATTACCGTTGCCTAATTGCCAATTAAGAATTGCTGATTTTGTGCTATGACAATCGATTGTCTACTCGGCACAATCGATTATTTTTCAATCGTTGAAAAAATCATTCCCAGATTTTACGCCATATAATCGATTACTGGCAACGTTCAAAAAATCATTTTCAGATTTTACTTAAAACAATCGATTGTCAGAGATATACAATCGATTACTTGGCAACGTTCAAAAAATCTTTTTCAGATTTTACTTCAAACAATCGATTATTAAAATCCTATAATCGATTATCTGACAGAGTTTGAAAATATTTTGGCAACGGTCATATACATAATCGATTATGCTATATGGACAATCGATTATTTATCAGTCTTTGAAAAATCTAATAGACACTGCTTCAACACAATCGATTGTCATAAGGTTCACAATCGATTATTTTGTAGCTTTGAAAAAATCATATGGACACTGCCTCAACACAATCGATTGTCATAGGGTTCACAATCGATTATTTGGTAGCTTTGAAAAATCTTATGGACACTGCCTCAACACAATCGATTGTCGTAAGGTACACAATCGATATTCATGCAGATTTCAAAAATCTGATGGATACTGCCTTAACACAATCGATTGTCATTAGGTTCACAATCGATTGTTTTGCAGCTGCCTTCACATAATCGATTATCATAAGTACATAATCGATTATCTTTGTCCAGATTTTTAGAGGCATGTTTAAAAATCATTTTGCTGAAATAAGTATGCATGATTTAAAATCATTTTGTTCTAAATTAAATATGCATGATTTGATAAAACATGATTTTACGAGAGAAGCCAAGTCTTGAGTTAAGTTGTCGGATCAAGATCACAATTAAAGAACGACTCATGTATAACTTTGTTTAGTCTTGATCTTTGTTTGTCTTGTGCTTGAACTTCGTTACGTGACATTTGTGCGCTTTTGCTTGGACCTCGTCATATGTCAATTGCGTGTCGTTTGTCATTTATCAAAACCTGCAAATATGAACACACGTTTAGTTTAGTGCCTTAAGAACGTGTTTCAACAATTTCCCCTTTTTTGATAATGGCAAACCTTAATCGGGATATGCATATTAGGTAATTCATAATGACGATCCAAGACAAGTAAAGACATGCAATTAGTTCATGCAATTAGTTCCCCCTCAACATCTGAATTCCCCCTCAATTTATACCAATACATATTAAGTGCATAGCCATTATTCTTCCCCCTTTTGACATTAGCAAAAACAAAATAAGTAATAACATGTTTATTAAAAAAAATTCCAACTTCATAAAAGGGATAATAAAATAAATAATGTCAACATAATCGATTATTGATACTTGATAATCGATTATATAATAAAGATAAATCGATTATTTTTGAAGAGGAATCGATTATTCTGCATCAGTCTTTATAATTCCCCCTGCTTTTAGGGCGATACCTGCAAAAATATGTTAGATGCCTCCGACGCTCAAGTTAGTAATCATGTAAAAGGAAAAATGCAATGCATGACTTAGATCAATGTGGAGTCAAGAGTCCCGAGTTTACTACGAATTCGGAAGAAGGACTCTCTGTCTAAAGGTTTTGTAAAGATGTCTGCCAATTGATCTTTGGTTTCAACAAATTCAATTTCGACATCGCCTTTGAGAACGTGATCTCTTATAAAATGATGCCTAATTTCAATGTGTTTTGTTCTTGAATGAAGAACGGGGTTCTTCGTCAAGCATATGGCGCTAGTATTATCACATCTAAGAGGGATATGATCGATACATAGGCCATAGTCCAAGAGTTGCTGTTTCATCCAAAGGATTTGAGCGCAACAACTCCCCGCGGCTACATATTCAGCCTCGGTTGTGGTCAACGCAACACTTACTTGTTTCTTGCTAAACCAAGAAACTAGAGAGCTACCGAGCAAATGGCAAGTGCCACTAGTGCTCTTGCGGTCCAATTTGCATCCAGCAAAATCGGAATCGGAATAGCCAACAAGTTGACATGATGAACCTTTGGGGTACCATAGACCCACATTTACAGTACCAACAAGATACTTCAATATCCGTTTCACCGCAGTTAGGTGAGACTCCTTCGGACATGATTGATAACGAGCGCATAAGCACACGCTAAACATGATGTCCGGTCTACTAGCAGTAAGATAAAGTAGAGATCCAATCATACCTCGATACTTCTTGGTGTCGACTTCCTTACCTTTCTCATCTTTGTCTAGATGGTCGGATGTGCTCATGGGAGTGGCCATTGCTTTTGCATTGCTCATTTCATATCGTTTTAGCAATTCTTTGCAGTATTTAGCTTGACAAATGAAGGTTCCTTCTTTCATTTGCTTTACTTGCAGCCCCAAAAAGAAGGTCAGCTCACCCATCATAGACATCTCAAATTCGCTTGTCATTAAATCAGAAAATTCCTTGCACAAAGCATTTTTAGTAGCACCAAAAATAATATCATCCACATAGATTTGAACTAATAGAATATCATTGTTTTTATGCTTAACAAATAGAGTGGTGTCAACTTTCCCCCTAATGAATTCATTTTCCAACAGAAATTTGCTCAATCGTTCATACCAAGCTCGGGGAGCTTGTTTGAGACCATAAAGCGCCTTTTTAAGTTTGAAACATGATTGGGAGATTTAAAATCTTCAAAGCCCGGGGGTTGTTCAACATAAACTTCTTCTTGAATAACACCATTTAGAAAAGCACTTTTTACATCCATTTGATATAAATTGAAATTCATAGAAGAGGCAAAAGCAAGCAATAAACGAATAGCTTCTAACCTTGCTACTGGTGCATATGTTTCTTCATAGTCAATTCCCTCTTCTTGATTATAGCCTTTTGCTACAAGCCTAGCTTTGTTTCTAGTGATTACACCATTTTCATCTAGTTTGTTTCGAAAAACCCATTTCGTACCAATTATAGTATGACTTTCGGGTCTTGGCACCAAATCCCAAACGTCATTTCGTTTGAATTGGTTAAGCTCCTCTTGCATTGCCAAGGTCCAAAATTCATCCCCAATTGCTTCGGAGATGGTTGAAGGTTCAATTTGAGAAACGAAAGCAGTATGTCCTAAGGTGTTTTTAAGAGTGTTTCGAGTACTTACCTGTTGTTCAATGTCGCCAATTACCTGTTCAAGAGGATGGTCTTTGATTGCTCTCCACGCGTTGGGCAGCTTCGTTTCTTTTTCTAGTTGTGGCGCTTCCTCCGATAATTGTTCCAAGGTTTCACCTTGAATTTCCTTAGGAGTTTCCTCTTGTACTTTGTCTTGAGGACTTATTGAGTTTAAAATACCTGCAGGATCAAAACCAGAATCCTTTCTCGCCAAGCGAGCATTATTTTTGAAAAACATAATATGAGGGGATTCCTCCACAGTTTCGGTTCTATTATTGACTACCCTATATGCTTTGCTACGTGATGAATAACCAATAAAAATTCCTTCATCGGATTTGGCATCAACCTTTCCCAAATTGTCTTTTCCATTGTTATGAATAAAGCATTTACAACTGAATACTCTAAGATGGGAGATGTTTGGTTTCCTTCCCTTATTGAGTTCATAGGGAGTTTTCATGAGTATTGGCCTTACCTACTCTGTTTAAAACGTAGCATGCGGTACTCACGGCATCCGCCCAAAAATGTTTGGGAATCTTAGCCTCATCGAGCATGGTTCTAGCCATCTCTTCGAGACACCTATTTTTCCTTTCCACCACTCCATTTAGTTGTGGTGTGCGTGGAGCAGAGAAGGTGTGCTCGATACCTAGTTCGTCACAAAAGTCCGCGAAGAGATTGTGATCGAACTCTCCCCCATGATCACTTCTTATTGAAGTGACGGTTGTTTCCTTTTCATTTTGAACAAGTTTAAGAAAATATTTAAAATTATGAAAAGCCACTTTTATGAGCAAGAAATTGAGTCCATGTAAATCTAGAATAATCATCAACAATAACAAAAGCATAACGATTTCTACCAAGACTTTCAGGAGATGGTCCAAAGAGGTCCATATGAAGAAGTTGCAATGGTCTAGTAGTTGAAACAATATTTTTCGATTTAAAAGATGCTTTTGTTTGCTTTCCTTTTTGACAAGAGTCGCAAATGGAGTCTTTTTCAAATTTCAAATTTGGAAGACCAATAACTAGATTTTGTGAAACCAATTTGTTTAAAAGATGCATGTTGATGTGAGCTACTCTACGATGCCATAACCACATATCATCTTCTTTGCTCATAAGACAATTCACATATTCAGAAGAAGAGTTTTCTAGATCAACCATATAGATGTTATCCATTCTAAAACCACGAAGAATAATTTTAAAATCGCTACGGCGAAAAACTAAGCATTCATTTGAATCAAATAAAACAAGATTTCCCTTGTCACATAATTGACTTATGCTTAAGTGATTATGTTTTAGACCCTTAACTAGCAATATATGCTTAATGGAAGAAGGTTCATCCTTACCGACCGATCCAATGCCGATAATTGTTCCCTTGTTGTTATCTCCAAAGATAACGCTTCCTCCTTCCTTCCTCCTTCCTTGAAGGAACTTGGATTCGTCTCCCGTCATGTGTTTGGAGCATCCACTATCAAGGTACCAAAGTACACTTGATCCCTTCAAACATACCTACAAGACAAATTAATGAGTCTTTGGTACCCAAGCTGTTTTGGGTCCTTGAGAGTTAGGTGTAACATGCTGTTGTGCTTGAGATGCATTTAAGTGTCAATGCCTAGTGAAACAAGAAGGAGCAATATGTCCAATTCGATTGCAATAATGACAAATGACATTTGGATTATGCATTCGTCTAGGTTGATAGTAATTGGACGGACGAAAATTGTTTACTCAACTTTCGACAATATGACTATTACGCATTTCATGAAAATCGTTTCTCCTACTATTTATTCTAGGATATGCAGCATTTCTAGAATAATTATTTCTAGGTTGAAAGCCATTTCTAGGAGTCCTAAAATGTTCAAAGTTTCTGCTAGGATATGCATCATTTCTAGAATAGTTATTTCTAGCTTGAGGGCCATTTCTAGGTGTCCTAAAATGTTCAAAGTTTCTTCTAGTGTTTGGTCTAGCATGCATGTTGATTCTAGGATTGTTATTTCTAGGATGAACATTTGTTTTATTTATCCTAGGCTGAGCCTTAGGTGGTTGGGGTTTGGCTTCAACTTTTTCTTTAGGCTCGTTTTTAAAACCTATCCCATGTTTGGTCGATTTCAAATTAACAAGAACCTCATTCAAATTTTTATGAGAAGAATTGAACTTATCTAAGGTACCCTTAAGTCTTTCTACCTCACCTTTTAGATGCATGCTATAAGTACAATTTTTACTAGAACTCTCGGGTTTGTCGGCGCTTCTCTTGCCGAAAAATTTGTTTTCTTCTTTCAACTTCTCATTTTCCAAAATCAGTTTTTCCAAATCCTTTTCTTTCAAAGAGAGTTGTTTTTCAAAATCTTTTTCGTTCAAAGAGGCATTCTCCTTAATGCTTTTAACAGTTTTGGAAGCTTTAATGAATTCACTATACAACTCATCAAAGGCATTTTGCATTTCCTCAAGAGAATTGAAGTTTTTGGAAGAAATTTGACATACCTCTTCTTGATTGTTTTCGTGAGCCATGAGACAAAGATTTGCGGCTTCGTCTTCTTCTTCCTCACTTGACTCGTCTCCGGAGTCGCCTCCCCAAGATATGTATGCTCGTTGTTTCTTGAAGGGTTTCTTTTCCTTCTTGGCATTTGGGCAATTTGATTTAATATGCTCGGATTCTCCGCACCCATAGCACTTTATTTGATCTCCTTGTTGTTTGCCTTTTCGTTCATACTCTTTTCGCATGAACTTTTGAAATCTCTTAATAACGAGTCCGAACTCGTTATCTCCGTCCTCATCATTTTGAGGTTGGCTTGTGCTTGCCTTGAGGGCGATTCTTTGTTTCCTTTTATCATTAACAAGAGGGTTAAGTATAGTAGATTCATAAGTTTTAAGATTACCTCTTAATCCGTCGATGGTGACATTTGAAACGCCAATAGACTCTTGAATCGCGTCGGCCTTTGAGCGCCATTCCGGAGTGAGACTTCGGAGGATTTTTCGGACAAGTTCTTCATCCGTGAAGGTCTTCTTGAGAGCATGTAAGTCATTTACGATTTTTGAAAATCGTTCGAACATGTCATCGACCCTTTCGCCTTCCTTCATATGAAACAGTTCATATGCATGGGTTAGAAAATCAACTTTAGCCTCTCTTACCTGGTCCGTACCTTCGTACGTGATTTCCAGCTTATCCCACATTTGCTTCGCCGTTGTGCAACATGATATTTTTCTGTAATCATCAGCGTTTACAGCACAATATAATAGGTTGATGGCTTTAGCATTGTTCTGCACTTTTCGGATATCATCCGCGTCGTATTCATCTTCGGATTTTGGAACCCATTCATTTTCAACCTTTTTGGTTGGAATTTGTTCTCCCTTCATTATAACATTCCACAAATGAAAGCTATTCGATTGAACAAATATTCTCATCCTCTCCTTCCAGTACGTATAATTTGTGCCATCGAATAGTGGTGGTCGGGTGGAGCATTGTCCTTCACCTATTCCTGCAAAAGAATCACGAGTAGAAGCCATGGATTGTTTCTCTCAAACGGTTAAGTTTTTCAGAGAGTTGGGCTCTGATACCAATTGTTTGAAAATACGCTTAACGCTAGAGGGGGGGGGGGGTGAATAGCGTTATAATAAAAAATAGCGTAAACTTGCGGAATTTAAAAATTGCAGGAATGAAATAAGGGCGATAAGTAAATAATAAAGAACGAACGCACCGATGTATCCTGGTTCACCACAACCCGTGGCTAGTCCAGTCCCCGAGAGACTCTCTCGAGATTTCCACTAACACTGTTAAGCTTACGGGTGCTCAACAAACCGTTACAACCTGAGAACTTGAGTCACACAAGTCTCAACAACCTTTGCTCGAAGATACAACACTTCAAGACTTCAACCAAAGGAATCACAACGTTCCTTCTTACAATACAAGGGAACAACTTTCCCTTCAAGTGTATAAAAACACTTTGCACTCAAAACAAGACTCTCCTTAAGAGTAGATATGAGTAAAATAAATACGCTCAAGAACGCAACAACTTTCGTCAACAATTTGGCTCTCAAAAACTTATGTAATGAATAGAAAATGATGAATAAGAGAGTATGCAAGCTTTAGCAATAATATTGTCAGTTGTTGTGTTTGTATGACTGATTTGAAGATGTATTTATAGTGTCAAAACCATGCATTACCGTTGCCTAATTGCCAATTAAGAATTGCTGATTTTGTGCTATGACAATTGATTGTCTACTCGGCACAATCGATTGTTTTTCAATCGTTCAAAAAATCATTCCCAGATTTTACGCCATATAATCGATTACTGGAAACGTTCAAAAAATCATTTTCAGATTTTACTTAAAATAATCGATTGTCAGAGATATACAATCGATTACTTGGCAACGTTCAAAAAATCTTTTTCAGATTTTACTTCAAACAATCGATTATTAAAATCCTATAATCGATTATCTGACAGAGTTTGAAAATATTTTGGCAACGGTCATTTACATAATCGATTATGCTATATGGACAATCGATTATTTATCAGTCTTTGAAAAATCTAATAGACACTGCTTCAACATAATCGATTGTCATAAGGTTCACAATCGATTATTTGGTAGCTTTGAAAAAATCTTATGGACACTGCCTCAACACAATCGATTGTCATAGGGTTCACAATCGATTATTTTGTAGCTTTGAAAAATCTTATGGACACTGCCTCAACACAATCGATTGTCGTAAGGTACACAATCGATTGTCATGCAGATTTCAAAAATCTGATGGACACTGCCTTAACACAATCGATTGTCATTAGGTTCACAATCGATTGTCTTGCAGCTGCCTTCACATAATCGATTATCATAAGTACATAATCGATTATCTTTGTCCAGATTTTTAGAGGCATGTTTAAAAATCATTTTGCTGAAATAAGTATGCATGATTTAAAATCATTTTGTTTTCAATTAAATATGCATGGCTTGATAAAACATGATTTTACGAGAGAAGCCAAGTCTTGAGTTAAGTTGTCGGATCAAGATCACAATTAAAGAACGACTCATGTATAACTTTGTTTAGTCTTGATCTTTGTTTGTCTTGTGCTTGAACTTCGTTACGTGACATTTGTGCGCTTGTGCTTGGACCTCGTCATATGTCAATTGCGCGTCGTTTGTCATTTATCAAAACCTGCAAATATGAACACACGTTTAGTTTAGTGCCTTTGAGAACGTGTTTCAATAGTAACTGGTCCGATGATGCCTCATTGCGACGTGTAGGTCTGCCTCTGAAGACAACGATGTAATATATGATCCAATATGGTACATATTATCCAAATTACAAGATCCTCGAATATCTAATTGTATACGTCCAAATTTGGATGACCACGAGCACTACCGAGTACAGCAAGGATCGAGTGCCTTACCATGTTGCATCTTTTGGTCGTTATAAAGGGTGACGACCGACAGTGGTTAGCGAACGTACAACATCTGTAGTAGTGTAATCATAGTAGGATACATTAGGAATATGCTTTTTGAATATTCTTCATTTTATTCCTTTTTAGGGTTTAAAAGAGGATGGTCTTTTATATATAGGGGAGAACATTTTGTAGAAGGGGATCGAAAAGTTAATACAAAAACGATAACTTTGCTTACTACAGTTCCGAGATCCATACATCATCTTTTATCTTGGCTAATTGCTTTCATTGCAATATTTTCTACATCTGAAGTTATAACATTTACGCTTAATCATTTGGTTTCGACATACTAGGAAGCATTAGTCACCTTGTTCATCTCTTGTATCATTTAATCTAGATTTTATTATATTTGGCTAAGATTTACCTCTTCATCTTCATTAATCGATTTAATAATTAAGGTTTCAACAATTTGGCGCCGTTTGTGGGAAATTCTTTAGCTAATATATTAGTCTCATCTAGACCCTTAAAAGGGATAACCACCTCTTCCTAGCTTCGCACAAATTAACAATGGCAGGGAAAGGAGATGAAAGGAAAAAAGAAATAGTAGGCGTCACAACCAACCTCCTGAACACCATCAATAAAGACAACATGGAAGATAACGAAAATGGGACACCAAACACCACACCCAGAAGAGACGCTTCACCTCCTCGCAAGAAAGTGTAACTGCTTCACGCGAGAAGGAAGCCTCCATATCTGCAATTGCAGAGGCACAACCGATAGTGAGAAAGCTGCTGGAATAATGGCTATCAAGCACTCTGAACAGCATGCTTGATAAACCCTCTCAAAGGGATAACAGGGATGCGGCACATGCAGATGTCACGACAAACACTGATGAGCAAGGTGCCCCATGTACATGCAACAACCATGTTGCTGATGACACGGGTAATGATACGCTTGCAGCCATTTTGAAGAAAAAGGAGGAGATGGAAAACGAGAATAAAGCACTCCGTGACTAGATGAAGGAACACTAAGAGAGTTGACAAAATACCAGGTGCCCCAAAGTTGTTGCCAAAACGAGACGTTGCCGATTTATCGAGCAACCATATAATGAAGAAGCGACCCCGTACGCCATAATACCTTCAAAATGCCGCACTACCTAAAGATATATGATGGTACTGCTGATCCAGAAGATCATATCATCCACTACGCCACAGTCGTAAAAGGTAACGATCTTTTAAAAGAGCAGGTACCATCGGTGCTATTGAAAAGTTCGGCAAAACCCTGACAATGGGAGCCCTAACATGATACTCTCAACTATCGACATGTTTGATAACAATATTCGAGGAAATGGCAGACAAATGTTTTACCGCCCATGAAGGAGCCAAAAAGAAAAAGCTAGGGTAAACGACACATTTGTCATAAGACAGATGCACGGCGATGGACTTAGGGACTTCTTAGATCGGTTCAACAAGGTGAGAATGAGCTTGCCGAACATGTCAGAGGTAATGGCAGTACTAGCCTTCTAGAATTGATTAAACAGGAACGGGTCGAGAGCGACCAAAACATTTCTAAGCAGGCTCATAAAGTACCCTCAAACCACTTGGGAAGAAATCCATAACGCCTACTACGCCGAGGTAAGAGCCAACGAGGACGACCTCAATGGTCCGACCCAATAGTTGATGTCAATTCAAACTGAAGCAAGAAAAGATAGTTGCAGTGATGGTCAAAGAGATCAGTCAAGGCCCTGTCTCGGCCGAGAAAGGCATTAGCCCTACGTCAGGACGTTGTCCTGCATCCACTGCGGCACACAGATGCTCCTTCTCGACATGCGGTGACATATTGACATGAGAAAGATATACCTTCACTCCTATCTGCTCACAATTTTGTGTTTCTCCTTCAGAAATAGTGTACGCACTAGCGAAACTCGGAATAAAGGTGCAATGGCTGCAAAAGAAGAGGTCAGACCCAGTACTCCGAAGTCAAATGCTTTCTACAAATTTCACCAAAAAAGGAGTCTCAAAACTGAAGATTGCATAGGACTACGATAGGTGGTAGTGAGAATGCTAAATCGGGGACACTTGAAAGAATTACTAAGTGATCACGGACGGGCTAACTTTCCCGCTGATGTGAAAAACCCTAGGGACCTCCAAAACCGCCCTCTCCCGCTCGCACTATACAAATAACTATTGGCGGGGCGATGGCACAACAATCAATCATGTTAAGTTCACCACCACACATAAACTCAAAAGGTCGATCACGCATGAACTAATGACCTCGAAGATAGTATCGTCTTTGATAAGTTAGATTCCGATAGTTTGTCTTTCCCTTATTACGATGCTCTATTTATCACTTTATATGTTATGGATATAGATGTAAAAAGAATAATGTTAGATAACGAGAGCCGTGCGTTTATTATCCATCATCGACTCCTCGTATAGATAAGACTCGAAGACAAAATAATATTGTATTGCATAATGCTAACAGGTTTTAATAAGGTAGTCGAGCAAACTTCTGGAGAGATAGTTCTACTTGTCCTAGCCGGAGGAGTCACCGTGTAAACAACGTTTCACGTTATGAACCAAGAAACAACCTACAACGCCATCATAGGGCATTCATGGATACATGCCATACGAGCGCTCTCGTCCAGTCTGTATCAAGTGATCAAGTTTCCTACTCTATGGGGGTTATTCAGCATCTGAGGCGAGCAACACACCGCACAAGAATGTTATCTTATCGCCCAGGATTTCTCCCACACCCAACCACCAAAAGGGGTAAATATGGACACATAGCAATCAGCGGTGTTGGGAGCCAAACTTGACATATGGACAAATGTTATCAAGGACCTCAATATCATGGAAGAATCTGAGTCGTTGATAGAGGATCTTGATATCGTCCTGCTAGATAACAATGACATCACAAAAAGGCTTATATCGAGCACAAACTCTCGGAACCAAGTAAGATTCATAAATTCTAGACTGATAATGCCGATCTGTTTTCCTCCTCCCATGTAGACATGCCAGGTATCGCAAAGGAAATCGCCACACACAATTCAAATATCGACCCCATATACCCTTCAGTACGTCCAATGACAAGAAAGTTAAATGCCGCAATCAAAGAAGCCGCCAGCGAAGAAGTCGATAAGTTGCTCGCAAATGGCTCCGTCCGAGAGTCTAAATATCCCCAGTGGGTCGCCAATAAGGTAATGTTAAGGAAAATGGAAAGGGGCCGATGAGTGTATATTTCACATACCTAGACAAAGCATACCGAAAAGACTCCTTTCTATTGCCACACATCGACCAGCTCATCAATGCAATAGCAGGAAACGAGTTACTAAGTGCCTTGGTGCCTAATCGGGTTACAACTAGATCCTCATGTAAGAAGAAGACCAGGAGAAACCACTTTCATCACTCACCAAGGAACATACTGCTATAAGTTCATGCCATTCAGACTAAAAAATGCAGGGGTGACGTACCAGAGGTTAGTCACCAAGATGCTCAAAGACCAACTTGGTAGAACAATGGAAAACGATATGTTGGTTAAGCCAGAAAGAAAACAAGATAATATCGATCATCTAAAGGAAGCCTTTGACATATTGAGACAGTACAACATGAAACTAAACCTCAAAAAATGCGCCTTCGGCGTGACAGGGTAAGTTCCTCGGTTTCTTGGTATCACAAAGAGGCATCGAGGTCAATCCAGATAAGGTTATGGCCATCGAAGGAATACCTGAAATATTGACTAGTAAAAAAGGGTAAAAAAATTGACAGGACGGATAGCTTCCTTGTCGAGGTTCATCTCACGGTCATCATATATATGTCATAAGTTTTTTTAATGTATTAAGGAAGGACAACAAACTTCAGTGGAAATTCAGAATGTGCCGACGCCATAAAAAACTGGAAGCACTCTTTTCCTCACCAGCCTTACTCGCCAAGGTAGATCCCTGTGAGTGCCTCCTAGTCTACCTAGCTGTATTTGAAGCTGCGATAAGTGCAGTTCTAGCCCAAAAAAACAAAGATACGCAATCTCCATTTTACTATATCAGCAAAACCTTAATCGAAACCAAACAATGTACCCCCACTTTTAAAAACTGGCTCTACCATTAGTCATAGCTTCACGAAAGCTTAGACCATATTTTCAGTGCCACCCCATAAAGGTGGTGATAACCTTTCCTCTCAGAAGCATCCTGCACAAACCTGAATTATCGGGTAGGTTGGCCAAATGGGCCATAGGAATTGATCAAGCACGATATAACATATCAATCGCGAACTATAATAAAGTCGCAAGTGCTCGTCGATTTTTTCTCCGACTTCAATGCAGAAATATTTCCCAAAGTCGAGCAAGAAACACTTCGTACTTCATTTGAACGACCTGGCCTTTAGGTCTTCTACACTGATGTTGCATCCAACACGTCGGGATCTGGACTGGGACTCGTACTCAAAGTTCCATCAGGAAAAGTAATTCCCCAATCTATACTATGCCTTGAAATAACTAACAATGAAGCCGAGTATGAGGCTGTAATTGCAGGACTGAAATTGGCCCTCAAGTATGGTGCTCAATGAGTCATCCTCCGCTGCTCTTAACTAGTCGTAAACCAAGTTAATAGGACTTTCTAGGTTAAGGACCAAAGGTTGTAGAAATACCTGAACAAAATCCACAAGTTGCTGCCAGAATTCGAGGAATGTCGACTCGACCAAATACCACGAGCACAAAACATCGAAGGAGACAGTCTTGCCAAGATGGCAGCAACAACTAAAAATATCACCAAGGAGAATGTGGTCACCCTCCTCCACTCTTCAATAGACCAAGTCGAGGTACATTATATAATAACTTAGGACTAGTTCAATCGTCTCACATCATATCTGCAGGGGGAGCACTCCCACAAGATAAAAAAATACAAAAAGCTCTGAATGAAAGCAGCCAAGTACAACCTTATAAACCACGATCTCTATAAAAGGACGTTCGACGATCGTTTGGCCAAATGCCTTGGACCAAATAAGACAAGGAGTGTGCTCAAACAGGTACACGAAGGCCAGTGCGGTGCCCATATAGGCAACCGAGACCTTGTTAGATATCTTATTTGTGTAGGATACTACTAGCCCACTAAGAAAATAAAGGCCACAGATTACGTCAAGAAATGTAAGCAATGCCATAAATACGGCCATATGATACACTAGGGCAGGTAACTCCTACATTCCATAAACTCTCTATGGCCATTTATAAAATGGGGGATTGATATCGTCAGACCCCTCATAGCAGGGCAAGGTAATACATGCTTTCTTTTGGTTTTAACTGATTACTTTTACAAATGGGTGGAAGCAGGTGCGTTCTTTCAAATACGCAAACAAGAAGTCATTGTGTTCATCTGGAAAAACAACATATGCTGCTTCGGCATCCCTAAAGAAATCACTTATTACAACATACCCGAATTCATCGGGAAAAGAATGACTGGGTTCTTCAAAAAGTGGCACATCAAGCGAATACTCTCCATGCCATATCACCTTGCCGGAAACGGTCAAGAAAAATCCTCCAATAAAATAATATCGTACATATTAAAGAAAAAGCTCGAGGACGCCAATGGCCTATGGCCGGAACTTCTACCATAGGTGTTATGGGCCTACTACACAATGCCGAAAACCAACACGGGTGAGACTTCATGTTCACTAGTCTATGGAAACGCACTTATACTCGTTGAAGTTGGGGAACCTAGCCTGAGATACTCCAATGAGAGTGGACCAAGCAACGATGAAAGCAGATTACAAGACCTAGATGGGGTCGAAGAATGAAGGGATACGGCACACATAAGGTTGATAGCCCAAAAACAATAAGTAGAAAGGTACTGTAACAAGAAGGCCAAAGTACAACCACTCAGAGTTAGGGCCTACGTTCTAAAAGACAAAACACAAGCAGCGAACGACCCGAATTAAGGGAAACTGGGAACAAACTGGGATGGGCCATATAAAATGACAACAGCAGCAAGAAAGAGAGCATTCCAATTAGAAAGGATAAAAGGAAAACTACTACAAAATAACTAGAATGTTGCCCACCTCAAGTACTTCCACTTCCGAAAAGAGACGCCGCCTAAGCCATACTTTTTTTCCCTCACCTAAGTTCTCTCCCAATCGAGTTTTCTCGGGGAGGTTTTTAACGAGGGCTCGAGGTTCGAAGTAGTGTTCATAGACCTGCCTACTGATTACATCTCCAGACCGAGCAATGAAGGGACTAGATATAAATAATCTCAATTGTATGTACAAAATTGACATGTACCACCATTATACGAGCGAAGTCAACATGTATCTACGACATATGAATAAAATCACTCCATTATGTATACAAAATCAACACGCGTCTTGAATATATAAATAAAACCGGCATATACGACACTCTAGCGAATAAATTAGAATGCCACCCTTACGACCGGATAGTACTTCAGCACCAGCTCGATAGTAGCATCCCAATAGCTAAGGCCATCGCCAAAGAAAAGAGTTCGATGTCACTTGAACCACAACGGGATACTACTTCGTCACCAACTCAAATAACATCCTAATGGCTATGGCCATTGCCAAAGAAAAGAGTTTGACTGCACTTGAACCATGACAGGATACTACTTCGGCACCATTTCGAAAGTAACATCCCATTATCTAAGGTCGTTGCCAAAGAAAAGAGTTCGACTTCACTCTAACCACGATGGGAAAATACTTCGATATCAACTCAAAAGTAACATCCCAATGGCTAAGGCCATCATCAAAGAAAAGAGTTCAACTTCACTCGAACCACGACGTGATACCACTTCGGCACCAACTCGAAAGTAACATCCTAATGGCTAAGGCCATCATCGAAGGAAAGAGTTTTACATTGATAAACTACAACGGGATACTACTTCGGCACCACCTTGGCAGTAATACCTCTACGACAAGATTGTTGTTATAGAAAAGAGTTCAATTAAACCCCACACAACGAGTTTAACATTTCAACAAAGATTTGGAGTAACGTGACTGCAACAGAAGTCATCATCAAACAAACCAGAAAAAGGAAACAACAACTCAAAGGTACATGACCAAAACAATTTTCATTACAGCAAATATATTACAAGTATTTGTTTTTACAAAGGGCTCAAAGATTCCTTCATAAAAATGGCGAAGCAAAAGTAAATACCATAGAATACTACGCCGCTTCATTCCCTGTGGCATACACCTCCTTGTACCAAGAATCGGAGGCATGTTTGTCCATATTTCTAGAATCAATATCATTCTCACCAAGCGTGATGGTGTCATACCCGCATGCCTGACAAGCAGCACGGACCTTGGCACGCACATCTCGAAGCTCTGTATGGGACGCCCTCCCATCAACAAAAAGAGCCTTATACATATCAATCCAGGCTTCATCATGAACCCGCAACTCATACAAATGGTGAGGCACGACAAGATCAGCCGAAGCATGGGATATATAGGGCTGCAACTAACGTCGCACATCCTCCATTATAAAAGAAGCTACCTACTTATACGTGGACAATTCTGCCTCCAAACCTTGAATATGCCCCTCAAGTCCCGCTACCTCATGCGTAGACGCCTCCAACTCCTTGTACGCTCCAATCTACAAACATGGAAAGCGTCTTCTAAAGTCGCTGACACAAAGACGAAAGTTTTCCTTTCCCTTTCGTCGTGGGCAAATCCATCAGCAGTTGCGCTCAATTCACTCTTAAGGTCAAAGACCTTCAATGCATTCGTGTTCAGTTAAACCGTTAAATTGGCCACCTTTGCTTGGTGGTCGGCATTTTTGGCCATCGCTCCCTTATTTATCTCAAGCTTATCTTACATGACCTTAAGGGCCACCTCAAGCTCACTACAATAGGTAATGTCCTTCATAAGATCATCGTCTTGCCCTTTAAGTGCTTTGACCTTACGCGCCTATTTATCATACCTCTGCTTAAGACGATCGTGGAACAGCTGAAAGTCGCAATCCTGAGTGAAGTTTTCGACTATCGCACGATGTTTGGTGCGATATTCTTGATACTTGAAGGACATAATTCCATAGAGGGTAGTCCTCCTCCTTTCCCGATGTTCATGCTCGATCTCCATAATGAGGGTATAATATGAAAAACAAATTTAAAACAAAATGATGGGCCAAGAATAGTAAAATAGATCTAACTATAAAAAGAAAAGAGATGCATTTACCTGTAGAGCCATGCCGAAAATGCTCTGTGACAACTTAGCATCACTCATCGCTCTAGTGCCTCATTCTCAGGATCATCACACAAAGGGGCGAAAATTGATGCCACCTGATCACAGTTCAATAGTAAGTCGTAGTCCCTAGGGACGACTATGTGTCTATTATAATCCTCTGTTATGACCTCTACGCGAGTGTGACTGTCACACCTCCTTTTTACACACTCGAAGGTAGTACAAGGAGAAGTTTTTCCAATTTAAGTGACATTATTCAAAATGTGATTATTTATTTATTTTTATTCTGAGTCGCCACTTGGGATGGTTTGTTTTAAATCTTCATCGGTTTATTTTAAATCCCAAATCGAGGAAGATTCGACTTTCTTTTTGAAGTGTGCGAACCAGAAATTCTGGATAAGAAATTCTATTAACCTGGGGGAAGGTGTTAGGCATCCCCCGATTCCGTGGTTCTAGCACGGTCAGTTAAACTATCATAATTGGCTTATTATCTGATTTTAATACATATTTTAGCCTTTGGTATAATTTTAAATTATTAACCGCTTTTAATTATTTTAAGAAAGATTTCAACGTCATCTAACACGTGTCTTTGGACCACGCCACATAAAATGCACCCGCAGTCTGAGACATATTGTATTTGATGTTGTTAATATTGTGATTTGGGTCACATGAAATGCACACTCGAGTTTAGGAAGGTAATTTTAGTAGCGCGCCTAAGAAAACTATGCACTTGAAACTTTGCGAGGGCCATGGAAGATTCAACTAAATGGCTTACCTCGATTTCTAAGGATTCAAATATTAATTAAATGAGGGCCATGCATTTTGAGATTTTATTTGGCACCGCGCCCCAATTTATTCTGAACAAATGGTTGCTAAATTAGCTCACGTGGGCCATAAATCATACATTTGGCTAATATGGCACACCTCAACCCATTTTAAAAGTCTAGTTAATTAGGGAAAACCCCATAAGGAGTTTAGAATACCTTCTATGCTAACACTTCTAACTAAATTTGCTACCAATAGGTGTCTTACTAACACATCAATTGCCTAAAGAGACATTGCTTCCTAAATAACCAAACACATGAGGGAACTAGGCCAACGAAGAAAAATAGGCCTAAACGATACAAAGTACATAATTCCAATTTTTTGCAAGTCTCTTCAGACTTAGGCCCAAGATGAGCCCAAAACTTCAGGAGCTTGAGATTAGCAAGTAGGTACTCGGCTTCGAATCCTTAAAGCACCCAAGCTGCGTTTGAAAAATCACAGAGAGCTGATATGAACCCAAATCACTATCGACAGAACATACCAAGGTATATGCAATCGATTTTCAAATTAGATTTTAACTAAATAGAAAATTTCATGAGATTTTTTAACAGTGATGTAGTTTTGAAACCAATGGAGAGTTCAATTTTGAGAGCTGTACAACATGAAACTTTAAATTTCAAGACTTCTAGCTAAGTTGAAGTAATGACATGGGAACTTATATTTCAACTGGATTTCATATTAACAAAACTTGTAAGATTGACATTGGATAGCCATGACCTTAAAGCAACCAAGTCTAATCACATATCATTCAAACAACATTAGAAAATCCAATATTCGCCTAAGTGTTACTGCAAATACACCCCCAAAGCAATTCCTTCACCTAAACCAAATTCGCACAAAATGGATAACTGAAAAGAAGAAACAGATCACTTGAAACTTCAAGGCAATAAACAGCATGGCAGCAATGAAACAGTGTTGAAATTAGCCAAAACCTAGGAATTCGAAGTGAAGCAGCAACTAGACAGTGTTCCACACTTTCAAAATTTAAAAATCAAACCATCTTCAACCCAGGTGCAGAATTAAAGGTTTTCAAGAGATTCTAACTAATTAAGAGGATCAGATATTTCCAAAATAATAAGAATTTTGAACAATTTTCCACAAAAAAATACAGAGAAATCAGTGTGCGTCTAAAGTTTTCAGCCGTTTCACTTTTTGCATAATTTTATCTCTTATTTTTTTTCTTACTAGTGAAGTAAATATGCCTTTATAGGCAAGGTCTTAGGCTACATAAAATGAACTAAGCTTTGCACTTAAGATCTTTTCTAATTTTTATTTTTGCTTAGATATCCTTAGTACAAAATTCAAAATTTTAGTTAAGTCCCCGCCCCAGCTTCGAAGAAGCTTCCTAAATCAGTTACTGAGATTTTCCCTACCTAGAGTTCCTAAATTACCTCTTTAAGTCCTATTAATTACTCCAAAAATCTCATGGGTCAAGTTGACCCAATGGTTTAAACTAAAAAGAATGGGCTTCCCTTTTCAAACGGGTCAGACACGACCTAAAACCCAAACTAAGGTCTGTAGTCTAAAGAAGGTAGAAGAAGAAAAGAAAAAAAATCCAATCAGATGATTTCAGAACTAAACCTAACATAATGACTAATTAATGAACACAAAGAGCATGATATTAACTAAGTTATTAAATAAACTAAACTATGAGACTAAACATAAATGAGGGTGAATATCAAAAAATTAAAATCTAAAACCAAACAAAAATGGATTTACAAAATCATGGCACAAATTGCAGAAATTGGAAAGGAAAAATTAAGAATGAACGGAAATAGATACGAACAAACAAATTAACCTAAAAGGAAGGACTCGGCTCGAAACTAAATTCCGTCAGAAAACAGGCTCAAATAAACAGAGAAGAAAAAAAAGAATAGGTGAAACAATAAGAACGAACAAAAAAGACGAAGAAGAACTCACCGATTAGACTCGAAGCCGGTACTGGCACTCTAAATTAGCCTAAGACAATGTCAAACACTTGTTCTTGGTCAAGAACAAGCGAATGTCATTATTTTGTGCTAAAACACCCTTGAACATCCAACGAATTCAGAAGGGCAAACTTGCATGCACAGGTTCGCTTTCAAGCTTTTAGGGCTCGAAACTCATATTCCAGATTCAAGAAGCTCTGGACAGATTCAAGGAAAGCTAATGATAGATTGGGAAAGAGGGAACTGTGGAGGTTTTATGATGTTGATTAAGGGTGATTTGGCGACGGCCCCGCCAGCCGACAAGTGGAGAATCTAGTGGCGGCGCTAGGGTTTGCTTGGTCTCTGAATGTGGAGAGAATGAGAGAGATGGAACCGGGGGAGAGAAATTCGGACAGTTTTATAGTAATAAGGTCCCCATTTTCTGAACTGTTTGATCAAATGAGATCAACGTCCTAGAACACAATGAATAAAACGGGGTCGTTTGGTTGTTAAGTGGGACCGGAGCAGGATGGAACGGAATTGGGTTGGTTTTAATACGTATTTGAGGGTAATTGAATTGGGCTTGGAAAACTTTATAGATTTGGTTCCAAAATATGATTTTCTTCATTTTTCCTTTTCCTTTTAAAATTTCTTTTTAATCAAAATTCTTTTTTTTCCCAAAATTAAAAATTAAATCGTAAAACAAAATTATTTTATTAAATACTAATTATTTCTAAATAATAATTAACATAATTAAATTTAAAGAAAACTACCAATATTCGAAATTAAACAATAAAATGCAAAATTGGTTATTTTTGGTGATTTTTCCAATTTTTATTACATACTAATTTAATAATTAATCTTAAAATATAAAATTAAATCTTAAATACAAATGCAAAATATTTTTGTATTTTTTATGAATTAAATGAAATTAAACATGCAAAAAAAAATGCAAACAATCAAGAAAAGCAGGTGTTTGGATCCCATGCAATCAGGATGAGAGAAATAAAATGAGAGAAAACCTACGGGCACCGTGAGGCGATGGCAAGCAGAGAAATTGAAAATGAGAGAGTCTTGTTAGTGAAAACTCGTAAAAGAGCACTATAAGGCAATGGTAAGAAGAGAAATGAGAGAGGTCGATTGGAGAAAACCCGCAAAGAACGTCGTTGGTCGAAAAGAAAAAATCTCTCACCACCATTGATATTAAATGAGTCTCGGCAAGGTTTCTAGGTTTCATAACATGGTCACAATGGGATGTTGGATAGTTGTGCATATCAGGCATCCAGTACAAGAAGCATGTCATGTCTATTGAAGTCTGCATGCACCTCATATAACTCCTTCTTTCCTCCCCGAAAGGGACATTTCTCCTTAAATTCACTTTCTTGTCCTTTGATTACTTTTCCTTGAATCCTTTTCGGTCTAACTTTATTCCGAAACTTATATAAAGAAACGGTTGCAAGATTAGTTTTACAGGGTTCTGCTTAATAGAAGCCAAGTCCAAAGAAAAGTACCCAGCCCCAACGGGCGCTTCAAGTCTATCTCAACTGGCCATGATGGTCGATGCTCTAAAACTAAAGTTATTGAAAATGAAAAGAAATCCAAAGTCAACAGCCCGTAGAGGCAGAATAAAGTGAAAGGGCTAAAGCCTCATACGGGCATGCCGTCATGAGAAATTTTGAAAAGTTCAGTTCTTTGGTTCATATAGAGAGATCAATCTTCAAAAAAGCCAGCAAGCAGCAAAGGTTCTCACCAAAAGTTGGGCTGAGATCGAGTGATCAAAATAATCAAGGACACAAAACCAACCACCATTTCACACTAACAATTGTTCTTTGTTTAAAATTTTGAAACAGGTGTAATCCAAGACAACTGTGCAAGAAGCATGTGCGACCAAAGAGGAAAGAATGCGCGAGAGCTAGAAACAGCTATACATCAATAATCAACCCAAAAATGGAAGTTTCCTCCAAATTCTTTCCTACATTTTTACTAAAAAAAAGAAGGAAATAAAATTGAAGAATGAAATTAAATAAAAAAGGTGTAATAAAAAAATATTTCCAAAAACATGGTAGCATAGGGCCTCAAATCTCTAGCTGCATCCTTCCAACATAGAGCCTCATTTCCTAGTTATCCCCGACATAACCCGAGGACCTTTTTCCTTTTCCCCGGCATAACCCGTGGACCTCCTCGACATAACCCGACAATCTTTTTCCTTTTATCCCTAGCATAATCTAGGGACCTTTTTTCTTTCTCTCGGCATAACCCCTAGACCTCCCTGTCATAACCCAAGGACCTTTTTTCTTGTATCCCGGCATAACCTGTGGACCTCCTTGACATAACCCAAGGACCATTTTTTCTTATTCCGGCATAACTGCGACCTCCCTAGCATAATCCAAGGACAATTTTTCGTTTATCCCGACATAACCCGTGGACCTCTCTGGCATAACCCAGGGACCTTTTTTCATTTATCCCCCCATAATCCGTGGACCTCCCTGGCATAACCAAAGACTTTTTTCTTTATCCCGATATAACCCGTGGACCTCTCTAGCATAACCCAAGGATGTTTTTCTTTATCCCGGCATAACCCGTGGACCTCCCTGGCATAACCCAATGACCTTTTGTCTTTTTTCTCCTAGCATAACTCAAGGACCTTTTTTCTTTTCTCCCAGCATAATCCGCGGACCTCCCTGGCATAACCTAGGGAACTTTTTTATTTTCTTATGGCATAACCCACGGACCTCCTGGCATAACCCATTGACTTTTTTCTTTCTCCTGACATAACCCGTGGACCTCCCTAGCATAACCCAGGGACCTTTTACTTTTATCCCGGCATAAGCAGTGGACCTCCCTGGAATAACCCAAGGACCTTTTTTCGTTTCTCCTAGCATAGCCCGTGGACCTCACTGGCATAACCCAGGGACCCCTTTTTCTTTTTCTCCCGTCATAATCCCTAGACCTTCTCAAAAAACCCGAGGACCTTTTTCATTTTCTCCCAGCATAACCCGTGGACCTCTTTGGCGTAACCCAAGGACCCTTTTTCTTTTCTTTTGGCATAACCCGATGACTTCCCCGGCATAACTCGAGGACCCTTTTTTATTTTCTAGCATTACCCGATCAGCTTTCCAGCATAACCAAGCAATCCTCCCAATTTAGGACTTCACTCCCTATTCCCAAGGATACACAATCCCGATTTTTGTTGCTTTCAACAAAGAAATAGCTTATGTTTGTGTAGCAAATAACTCATAAAATTTTTCTAGTGAAAACTGGGGCAGAAAATTTCGTTCGTTCATTTGTTTTGATATCTAAGCAGTTTTTACCTCGAGGCATAGGATTTGAGGTGACTAAAAAATGAGTCTCATTCCAAATAAAGAAAATAAGAAAAAGAACAAAAACAATGAACTCAAAATGCAGAAGTGAAGACAAATGTAGAATGCTCAAGATATGATTAAAGTTACAAGCTTTGCATGTCCTGCCTTGATCCAAAGCTAAACAAAGAACTAGCCAGCTGTTGAACATCAAGATTCAGGTCGGAGTTCGCCGCAAGAACAAGCCAATGCTCAAGATCAAGCTTAAAGAGATTTATAGATAGGAATCATGTAACTCATAGTTGATAGGCTTAGCTAGCTTAGCTTTTTATTTTTCTATTTTTTGTGTAATAAGGAGTTTGGCAAGTAGTAGCGGCAGCAGCAACAGCAACAGTGAAATCATAGTTTTCCGATAGTCCCAACTACCAAAACTTCCAGAGCTACACTGGCATAATTCCTTTATATCCAAGGATGTGTAGGCAACCTTTGAAGCAAGGTTCGGTCAGACTCTTTTCAAAAATGCTTCCCATGGAGTGTCAAATGGGCAAAAATCCCTCATAATTGCTCATTTTATCTTTGCCCAAAAATCCTTCATGTTTTCAAGAAAAGAAGGGCAACTATGAGCTCATGAATTTTGCCTCACATGAAGTACCCCTACAGAATTCCAAAAATTAGATTTTCCTTTTTAATTATTTGTTATTTTAGGAAATATTGTAGAATGTTCTCGGATCTTGAAAAACTTTTGTCGATTGATCAAAAGGACTTGAACAAGGTTTGGGTAAAAAGAATTGGATCGAATTACAACTTTGGAACCGTTCATGATGGATCATTGCTGACCATTACAACTTCTGCCCCAGTTTCACATTTGGAGAAAACTGGATTTTTATTTTTGTGTGACTGAACTGCAGAGAGAGGCTTCCTACGCATTCTTTCAGAATCAAGTCGAACGTAATTCAGGGAAAACTTTGTTTTGTTGTTTTTGTTGTTTTTTTTTTCATCATTTTTAATTTTATTAAAACATCTTTGAGTTCCAAATAGGGTAACGAAAGAAAGGTAACCGGCTCAAAGGGTTAGCAAAAGATTCGAGTGTTTGGGGTAGCGAGAATGAAAGCCTTCGTCATCCCAATCACATAATGTTGTCGCTACAAAAAGACTAGACATAGTTCCTTTTGACTGCATCTGCGTTCACAGCTGTTTCAGGATCATTTCCTTCAACATCTCCCAGGTATAATGCCCCTCTTGGCAATATCTTTCTGATGATGTATGTGCCTTTCCAGTTAGGAGCAAACTTTCCTTTTTCTTCCTGATGATGGGGAAGAATACGCCTTGAAACGAGTTGCCCTACTTCAAAATATCTAGGCCGCACTTTCTTACTGTAGGCATGGGCCATTTTTTATTGGTACAACTGTCTGTGGCAGACCGCGGCCATTTGCCTTTCATCAATCAATGTTAATTGTTCTAGATGGGTGTTGACCCACTCACTGTCTTCAATTTCAGCTTCAATAATAATCCAGAGAGAAGGGATTTCAACTTCCTCGGGTATTACGCTTCAGTGCCATATACCAAAAAGTACGAGGTTGCTCCAACAGATGTGCGCACTCTAGTGTGATACCCCAACAATACAAAAGGAAACCTTTAATGCCATTGTCTAGGACTTTGAATCATCTTTATCAAAATCTTTTTGATGTTCTTGTTTGCTACTTCGATGGCACCGTTGGACTTAGGCCGATAAGGAGTAGAGTTTCAATGCGTTATCTAGAATTGTTCGCATATCTCCCCCATCAAATTATTATTCAAGTTTGCAGCATTATCTGTGATGATAGTTGCAGGAATACCTAAATAGCAGATAAGATTGGAGTGCACGAAATCTACCTTAACTTTCTTGGGGACGTATTTGAGAGTGATGGCTTCAACTCATTTTGTGAAATAGTCGATGGAGACCAGTATGAATCTATGCCAATATAAGGCTTTTGGCTTGATTGGCCCAATGACGTCCATGTCCCAGGTAACAAATGGCCAAGGTGCTGACATGGGATGCAGTTCTGCGGGCGGTGCATGATTCAAATTACCGTGCACCTGACACTGCTGAAACTTCCGAACAAAGGTAAAATAGTCTATTTATATGGTCATCCAGTAATAGCCCGCTCGAAGGATTTTCTTTGCCAAAATATACCCGTTCATGTGGGGTACGCATACTCCCACGTGCACTTCATACATGATTCTTCCAGCCTCTTCGGTGTCAACACATCTTAACAAGTTGAGGTTCGGAGTTCTTTTATACGACATATCACCACTCAAAAAGAAACCACTTGCATGCGGTCTAATAGTTCTCTTTTGGTCCCCGATGACTTGCTTAGGGTATTCTTTAGTTTTCAAAAAACTTTTGATGTCGTGATACCATGGATAAATATTTTGTTCTCCCTCAACCATATTGCAGTAATTGTGCTTTTCCCATATTTGGATTTCCAAGGGATTAATGTGGCATTGCTTGGGTATGGCAGCACTGAGGCCAAAGTAGCAAGTGCATCGGCCAATTCAGTATGGCAACAAGGGATGTACCTAAAATTTATTGACTTGAATCACTTGCCAAGACCTTCCACATGCTACCTGTAAGGAATACGTTTGACATCTCGGAACTCCCGTTCTCCTTGAGTTTGTCGGATGATCAGATCCGAGTCTCTCATGACTAATAATTCTTTGACATTTTGGTCAATTTCCATGTTAATACCCATAATGCAGGATTCATACTCGAAAGTATTGTTCGTACAAAAAATCCGAAGACTGGTTGTGGCTAGACAATGCTGACCGGTGGGTGAGACTAAGACTGCCCCAATTCTAACACCTTTTGCGTTTACCTCTTTGTCGAAGTACATTTTACAAGCATTGGTATCTTCAGATATTGCCTAAATCAGTTACTGAGATTCCCCCTACCTAGAGTTGCTAAATTACCCCTTTAAGCCATATTAATTACCCTAGAAATCTCATGGGTCAAGTTGACCCGATGGTTAAAACTAAAATGAATGGGCTGCTCTTTTCAAATGGGTCAGACATGACCCAAAGCCCAAACTAAGGTCTATATCATAAAGAAGGCAGAAGAAGAAAAGAAAAAAACCCAATCAGATGATTTTAAAATTAAACCCAATAGAATGACTAATTACTAACACAAAAAGCATGACATTAGCTAAGTTATTCAATAAACTAAACTATGAGACTAAAAATAAATGAGGAGAAAATTCAGAAACTTAAAACCTAAAACTAAACAAAAAAATGGATAAGCAAAATCATGGCAAAACTATTAGAAATTAAAAAGGAAGAACTAAGAATGAACGTAAATAAATACGAACAAAAAAATTAACATAAAAGGAAGAACTAGGCTCGAAACTAAATTCCGTCAGAAACGGGCTCAAATAAACAGAGAGGAAAAAGAAGAAGAATAAGAGGTGAAACAACAAGAACAGACCAAAAAACGAAGAGGAACTCACCAATTAGACTCGAAGCCGATATTGGCACTCTAAATTAGCCCAAAACAATGTCAAACACTTGTTCTTGGTCAAGAACAAGCGAATGTCATTATTTTGTGCTAAAACAACCTTGAACAGCCAAGGAATTCAGAAGGGCAAACTTTCATGCACAGATTCGATTTCAAGCTTTTAGGGCTCGAAACTCATATTCCAGATTCGAGGAGCTCTGGACAGATTCGATGGAAACTAATGATAGATTGGGAAAGAGGGAACTACGGAGGTTTTATGGTGTTGATTTGGGGTGATTTTGGAGAATTTAGGGTCGGTTCTAGGGTTTGCTTGGTCTCTGAATGTGGAGAATCAGAAAGATTGAACTGGAGGGGAGAGCAATTCAGTCAGTTTTATAGAAACGAGGTCTCCAGTTCCGGACCATTTGATCAAATGAGATCAATGGTCCAGATCAAAATAAATAAAGCGGGGTCGTTTGGTTGTTAAGTGGGACTGGACCGGGTTGGGGCAAAAATTGGGTTGGTTTTAATGGGTATTTGAGGGTAATTGAATTGGGCTTGAGAAATTTTAAAATTTTGGCCCAAAATTTGATTTTCTTCATTTTTCCTTTTCCTTTTCAAAATTCTTTTTAATCAAAATTTTTTTCTTTTTCCAAAATTAAAAATTAAATATTAAAATCAAATTAGCTTATCGAATACTAATTAATTCTATATAATAAGTATCATAACAAATTAATTAATCAAATATAAAAAAACTACCAAAATTAGAATTTAAACAATAAAATGAAAAATTGGTTATTTTTGGTGATTTTGCCAATTTTTTTGAAATACTAGTTTATTAATTAATCTAAAAATATAAAATTAAATCATAGATGAAAATGCAACATATTTTTGTATTTTTCATAAATTAAATGAAATTAAACATGCACATACAAATACAAACAATCAAGAAAGTTCTACAATAATTCCTAAAATAATAAATAATTAAAAAGGAAAATCAAATTTTTGGAATTCTATTGTAGTACTTCATGTAAGGCAAAAATCACGTGCTCATAGAGACACTTCAAAAATTCACGAACATGCCCTGGGTCGATGTTCGAACCTGAGATGTCGCCCTCTATGTGTAAGCCCCCTCCGACAGTAGATGATGCGCCACCCTCAACGAAGCGCACAGACCCCTCTCCTTAGTGTACTACTTCTGTTTGGGGAGACCTCCCCGCCAGGATAGCGTCCCCTATAAACGTGACAAAGGCGCCGTCTCCGATGCACCTGTCCCACTCTTATCAATATCAATGGCAATGTCTTTCCCGAGCTCTACCTCTTTTCCAATGAAAGTTCGTCTCCATTAGAGGATACATCCGCGAGGTGATAGACAGGTAAAGAGGAGATCTCTTCCCTCACGACCATATCCTGAGAGGAATCTCTCACCTGTACCAACTGAGCATGACTCTCTCGGACGGACTGTTCCAAAGTAAATCGCATTCCCGTTGTGGTGATGGCCTGGCGAAATACAGGGACTGGGGCCCTCCCACTAGAAGCTCAATGACCTGTCATCATAAAGAGTCGTATCAATAGAGAATGGCAAATAGCCGAAGAGCGGTACAGAGGAAAACACTGACCAGATGAGACTTTGGCCCAAAATATTTCACAAAAGCATGCCAGTCCCTTATACCGGCAATGAGATGGGGTGTACGCCTCACAACTCCAAAAGAATGTTGCAGATAAATACTAAGTTGAACAGAAAAAGTAAACAAGTTATGACACCTACCATTATCATTCCACCGCTCCGGGAATCCAGCGGGTCCGACACGATGTGTTCAGTTCTGACAAAGAAATACTTGTGCAAAAATTTAAGGCTTGCCCGATCATCAGTTCTGACCACCAGCCCTTTAGTCCCACGGTGCCTCAAATTCACCATAGTACCCTTGTGAAAACTAGGGGAAAACAAGTGCAAAAAGTAGTGAATGTCAACTTTGCACCCCGCCAACTCCGTATATTTTGTCAATACCAAAAATATTTTGTACGTGTACGGAGAAATCTGTGCCGGTTAAATCTGATAAAAGTGACCGAATTCTTTTACTAATGAGAGAAAGGGGAAGGAATGACCAATCACAAAGGGGTATTCATAAAAAGCACAATACCCCAGTCTATGGACCTCCACGAAGTCCCTCCGTGTTGGAACCATCTCGACATGAGCCAGGATGTTGGACTTAGTATAGGGGGCATCTATATGGGCCTTCTCAGTTTCAAATGCTACTGGAGTGGGAGTAGGAGCAGGTTCTTATGGAAGTCACTTCGAGACATGGGGTATCCCGGTAGTAGCTCGTCCATGGTAGGAAACCTCTACCCTTCCTCCACCGGCATGTCCTCGCCACCAGAAAGAAGCGCCATGGATAACGGGATGGCATCAGAAATCCCCTCATGTGAGCGATGTGTTTTAGGCATATCTATGGAAGAAGGTATATGAATAACATGAAAAAAATCAAGAATCGCGAATGGAAGAGAGGAAGCAAAGACATTGCAAGAACAAAAGATGAATATACAAGAAGGAATAACCAAAGAAGAAATGGCCAAGAACTTCTTTTAAAAACCCTTTCACCTATTTATAAGGTTTGGTAGCGTCAAAATCAAAGCGGAAGGCTGCCAATGACACCAAAATTGAAGCGACAAACCATTTGTCTTTGTCTCGGAAAGACGCGTAATGATGACGCACGTGGAAGTGACATCATTTCCCAGTAGGGCACACTACCCTAGGTATTGTTAAGCACACCACTCTTCCGTTGTTGACCAAATCATTACAATTCACAAGCCAAATTTCTCCGCAGATATAGGCAGTGTCTGTTTATCAAAGACGCACGGGGCCGCAACCTGGACAAGCAGAGGGACTAACTGTATATGTTCAAATTTGAACGACCACGACCACTACCAAGTACGCGAGGAACGAGCGCCTTACGATATCGCGTCTTTTGGTCGTTATAAAGGGTGACGACGGATAGTGATTAGCAAATGTACGACGTCTGCCGTAGTGTAATGGTAGTAGGAGACATTAGGAATACGCTTTTAGAATATTTTCATTTTATACATTTTTAGGGTTTAAAAGAGGATATCCCTTATGAATAGGGGGAGAACATTTTGTGGAACGGGGTCGAATAGTAAATACAAAAAAGATAACTTTGTTTACTACAGTTCCGAGATCCATACATCATCTTTTATATTGGCTAATTGCATTCGTCGCAATATTTTTTTACATTTGAAGTTATCACATTTACGCTTAATTTTGTTCAGACATACGAGGAAGCATTATTCACTTTGTTCATCTCTTGCATCATTTAATCTAGATTTTATTACACTTGACTGGGATTTACCTCTTTATCTTCATTAATTTATTTAATTTAAAAGGTTTCAATATTTTTTGGTCAAACGCTAATCTAGTTGTAAACGAAGAATTTGTTATAGTTGCATTTTTTCATATATATATATATATATCAATGTGACAACACATCAGAACGTCTATCTTGTTTAAAGGTTTACATAAATGGTCATCAAAGTCACAAATGGAATTTGACAAATCTAATAAAAGGAAAGAAGCAATGCGAAGGACAGCAAGTTGTATAATTATACATTAGACCATTTCCTATCGACCCTCATTAAAGAATTTGTCCTCCTGCCAATTGCAATGGCCTAAATTTTTTGTTTGTCCTGTACAAATTCTTCCAACCCTAAATGATTCTTTGAACTTCAATACTGAAACTATCCCTAGATTTTAATCAGAATTGCTAACACATGCTCTCTATGACTCTAGTACAATTGAAAAGGAAGGAACAATCAATCTTCATCTAAACTTTCTACATAAATAATGGTTACATATATATATATATATATATATATATATATATATATATATATATATATATATATATATATATATATATATATATTTATATTTATATATAATTTTTTCTTTTAACCAAACCTTCAAAAACATGCCGTATGATTCTTGCATATGTTTGATGTAGACCTATATCTAGTCCTAGGAAACAATTCACATTGTTAACCTAAAATATGAGTAATAATTAAATTTATACGCGGTTTAAAGAATATATAATTTAATTCAATACAAATAATCTAAGAACAACAAGTAATTAAGGTACAGATAAAATAAAATATCAAACCAATCATAATATAGTGATCAAGCCTGATCTAAGGTTGAACAGTGAAATTCAACCTTGATCGGACCCCTCAATATGAGCTCGATTGCGAGATAAGAGAATAAATGAAGAACACTTTGGATAATAGCTAGAGGACAAATAATAATTTTTATTGCTTTGATTTGCGTGTCACAATGTGTCAAAATAAAAGAAGTCTTCCCGTTTAAATAGTAGGAAAATTTCAGTCCTAGTAAAAGCCTAAATAAGGTAAAAATCTCCATTTTCTGATAAATGCCGATCCGCAGTTGATATCAGACGAGATTTGCCGTAATATCTAGTTGGGCCGAATATTATGGCTCCCTACTCGTCATTCATAACCGTTCTCAGTGTTTCATGTGGTCCAGAAACCTTACTTGGCTTGGGTCTATTATTTGACCTTGCCCGGTCCCAGACGCATCGTTCACTCCTCCAGGATTACGATACGATAAGTTCTTTGGCCTCGATTGTAGTCGTGTCAAGGCGTGCTTCCCTTTTGTTTGCCCAACGGGGATTCAGAAAAAACTCTACTCCCCATTTTATCCAAACACAGATAGTCTATTGGCTTCTTGGACAACAGATTTATCAAAGCGATGGGAAGCAATGAATTAACCTTGGTTCCTTCTTCCGTACATTACAACCACGCTGACGCCTTAGTGAAACATCTCATCAGTCGTGTCACTTTGACTTCACTTGTCAACCACCGATTGACTGTCCCCTGATGTGAAACGTCACAGATTGATTACCCCTTCTCTACAAATGATTCGGCTTTTTTTTTACCTTTTTTACTTTCCGATACTATAGCTCGTTAATTTTCCCTCAAACTCTTCACTTATTCTTAACCCCTTCAAATTTCATAATTGTTTCCTAGATCTTCATTTTTTCATCTTCCCATCTTTAAATCTCTAAATAGGACCTTCAAACCTTCATCCTTATCTTCAAATCTTCATCATCACCTTCAAACCGTCATCTTTACTTTCAAATCTTTATATTTCCAGAATTTGAGCGAAGACTTCAAAATCTATGCCCCAACAGACCGTCCCTTTTATTTCTAACCCCACCATTGATGTTGAGGTGGACCTACCTGATGTAGCCCGGAACCTCCCTTGAAGAGTTTTGTCCCCGGAGGCTGCTTCATTAAGAACGACTTTAGTTTGGGAGGACGACAACTTGGAGGGCAAAGAAGCAGTCGTCCCTTGTCCCGATAAGGACATTACTACTTACGTGGAGGGATATCTAAGTGCTAACACTTAACCCTTCATGTTTTCCCCGATAGACCCTATAATCCAAAGCTTTTACAAAAAGTACGAGGTTCGCATTGGGAAAATTTACCCGTACTTTTAGATGATTGTAATGCTCCTCCGCCATTTTGTCAACAACACCGAAGCACCTCAATTTACCATTGACCACCTGTTTCTTCCTTACACTCCTCGAGTTTTTTTTATGGGGGTTGATCAAGCTCATTCATCGAGCAATAAAGCTCCATTCTCGAGTATCGGTAAAGATTGAGATCGAGGCCGGCAAGGTAGATTTGTTCGGGTGAAAATCGAATATCTCATTCCTCCTGAATTTTTGCCATTCCCTAACAAGTAGAATTCAGCCCGTAAGTTCCTTTCCTTCCTGAGTACTTGGAATTTCATTTGTTCTTTTTGTCTTATTGCCTTTTCCTATGAAGCAGTAGCCCAAGTTCCAATATAGTCCCTCACTTCAAAGAATGGATCAAGGGGATTGCTCAAACTTTCAAAGGGAAAGTGAGAGGCATGTTCCCATGGTGAGGGCAACTCCTAAACAGGTCTACTTTCATACTTAACCAAAATTTTCACTAAGTTCTTTTTCTTTCATAGTTTGACCAAGACCACTGAACCTCAGCCATTGGACGAGGACGAGGCTCCATCCTCATTTGCTAAACCCTCTGCTTTGGGACAGTCTGGAGTTGCTGCACATGAGGTGAAAAAGAGAAAAAAGAGGAAATCTTCTGGCTCCCCAGACACCAAATTCAAGAAGAAGAGGGTAAATGTCCGGGTCTGAAAAAGCAACAAGAGGAGTACCCAAGCCATGGTACCAGATCCTGACTCCCTATTTTGGCTTAGGGATTACCTTGAAGATGATTAACTATGGTTCATTGCCCATGGGTCGGTCGTTGACAAAGAATAACATGTGGCAATCGGGGAAGGTAGGCGAGAGGTCACTTCCTCTTTAGCTCGGGAGTCGGAAGGAAAATCAGAGGTTACGGTCTCCCAAGAAACAATCATTACCCTGAGGGAAATAGTCGATGTCATTGACATCACAAAATCATCATCTTATATAGAGTCCATGTTCAGCAAGGCTCATACCGCCAAAGAGAAACCAAATGAGACGGGCCCCAGAGGAGTCCTTCAACATGTTCTTTAACAAAGTGGATATGGGCTCCTTGGAGGATAATTCCAGGTTCGGTCACCTGGAGATCCCAAAAAAGGACATGTCGTCAGGGGAAGCAGAGTGGAGCTCAAGTCCGAAGTTGCTAAGTCAGTTCCCAACTCCGAGCATGGATCCCGACCGCAAAATAAAGTTTGTGTTTACTATCCCACCGGACAGCCGGGTGTTGTCCACTCCAGTGGTCAAGGCGGGCTATCTTCGCTGTCTAGTGACTAATAAGGACCAGTTGAAAATGAATAAAGTGGGGACATTGAGCCTCTTATACGAGGCACAACAAGCGTTGAACCAGGTAAGTTTATCATTCTTTTTGCTCTTCGTGCTTCTTGTATAGCTTTAGCATGTCCTCATGACCTTATCATTTTGTTTTTCAAGCTTTGGTGCGGGCGATGCCCCTTTTTTCTCGCAAAAATCGAGTTTACGACATTTGGGAAGGCAACTCATGTTTTTGTGAATTGGGTTTGCATTTGAAGAGTCACCACCTAATGATTAGGGTGCATTAGGACACAAATGGAGTTTGATTTGGATAACCAGAGATAGGGTAAGGGCTCGAAATGATTCTAAGAGGAAGGTATTAGGCACCCCTCGGAATCTACTAATGTGGTTCCTGGCCGTGATACAATTGTGACTTCATATAATCAAGTAAGAAATTAGGGGTTCAAGTAGAGGGACTTGCATATGACATTGCAAATAAGTTAGAAACTCTTGAAGATAAGTAGAGAGGGCAAAAATAAAAAAAGACTTGAATAATTTAACAAAAAGAGATGAAAGAAAATAAAGGGAGAGGGGTCCTAGGTTTATAATTAATATAGATCACATCAATAATATCCAGTAATCACTCCTCAGAAGAGGGCTAAATGAGATATTAGCGCATCGGTCATCATCTCCATATTCTACCCTTCCCGTCCCATAAAGGTTATTTAAATGCATGGATTGGTCATGAAATCTTATTACGTTCTATTACCCGTCCCATCCTATAAGTTTGAGAGGGAATTTAGGACCACTATTCCTTCAAGGTAAGGACTACGCTGAACCCTTATGTTTAAAGGAGAAACTGCTAGGCAACATACATAACAAGTACGACTGCACATAAAGGGAACACACAAAAGTAAATAAAAGCTCACAGATCCCTCCACAAGTAAAACACGTAATCAGCACGTCTCAAACATATTTAAGGTCTCAAAGATAGGAGTTTTATAGAAAAGTAACAAGTGACAGCAGTTGAATAAGTAAAAGATATGGGAACTGTTAAAACATGGTTTGAAAAGGGTTGAGACAGTAGTTTAACTAGAGAAATATCGAAACAACATGATTTTGAGAAGAAAAGGTAACCCAGTAATTAAAAAAACATAATAAGACTAGAATCAAAAAATCAGTGAGAGTATATAGATACGCGATTTCAAAACTTGTTTCCAGATAGAGATAGACTTTTAATATAACAGAGCGAACTTCAGAGTGTAAAAAAGAGTGAACTTTTTAGAGATTAAAAAAAGAGTGAACTTTCAGAGAGTAAAAAGAAGAATGAACTTTCAGAGAGTAAAAAAAACAGAGTGAAATTCAGAGAGTCAAAGCAAGAATGGGAGCAGCAGAGTTCAAATTAAAGAGGCTAGTTAGTCAAAATTGGTCAAAACATGATTAATCGATTCTCGTTAGGCCTAAAGTTTGTCTAGGCGTCATATGCATTGCCTAATTATCTTAGAGGGTGAACATGCATATTTGATTTCCAGTTTTAAAGGATATAGTTAACCAAACCTGTATCGTTAGATTAACATACTAATGAGGTGTTTACGATTACAACTCAGGCAAAATAAAACCCTAAGTAACAGGATGCCAAATGCACATAGAAGTTTCTAAAACATGGTCTCTAAATGCTAATGAGAATGCATTAGTAGTCTTATAACAGTTATTGGCTTGTTATTAACTGATCATGGTTGCGAAACGAGCATAAACTGGTTAAAAGTAATGAACCTAAAACAGGATCTTTAATGTATGAGATGCATGTCTTATACAGGATATCTGTTGCGCAAATAAGTAAATAAAATCATATAAACATCTTTTCTACCATTACTTATACTAAGCATGTATAACCCCCACCAAATTTCACTATAACCCCAATCATCCGTTTACAAATTATTAAAGACCAAGGATAGCCGAATTACAGTAATAAAGAATTAAAATAAGAAGTTATTCTATAGGGAGCCTTCAGTCAGGCCCAATCTTCCAACCTCACGTCTTTCGAATTCCATAGCCTTGATATGGTCATGGTGCAGCAAAGCTCCCTAGGGTCCCCATTGGGTCTCTAGCCAATACCAACACCCGTACAATTGCCAAATTGTTGAACAAGTGCAATGTGAAATTACCCGCCTTGTGCGTCAAAGTTGAGTGAGTAATCAGAGGTACCCAAAGCAATGCTTACACGAAGGGGTAGAACTTAATCTCTACGAGTAGTGTGAACTGCATGAAGGAGAGGAAAGTTGGTAGTGTAAAGAGTTTACAAAAGAGTAAGTTGGAGAGTTGCACAAAAGGGAAATGGATAAAGGGGAAAAATATATCACATGAAAACTCACAAAACAAAAAGCTTTAAGAGACCTTGACATAGTCGGATTTAGACACAAAGTAAGTAGCAACTGAATTCAGTCATAACAGGTGAACAGTAATCATGAGCATGCAAGTTCCAACATGAAAACAAAGAATCAATCACATATTGCACAGCAGAAACATAAGTAGAAAACGATTAGGAATAGCACATACTGAAGTAGTAATAAACATATTGGTTTGGAGGATGGAATTCAATCAGGACATACCATCAACAAAGAGAGCACAGCAAATTGAGAGAGCCAAGTATAAGAACGATATTAGCCTTAGCCTTTTAGCTGGCTAATAACAGTCAGGAGCACGGAGCAGTAAAAGAACAATAGAAAAAAGGAGAGAAATAGCACAAGAGATAGCAATGCAATTACTGTGTGTGTGTGTGTGTTTTTTTTTATATGCAATGTGATCGTGTCATGCAAAAGAGAGTAGGGGGTACTTATAGTACTGAATACGAGTAAAAAACAAGGCAGTAGCCCCTAATCAAGGAACTGGCATCAATCATAATTAAATCAGTATATGGACTCCCCTTCAATTAAGCAATCAAAGTCAAACGGTATCCCACAAATTGAGGAAGAAATTCGAAATTAATACAAAGAATCCAATTTTAAACCAAGTATCACAGTCTCAAAGAGGGATTGTAAGAATCAGTATAAAATCATCATGCAAACAGTCAGAGAACCTTAAACGGAGAGCACATAATGATAAGGGAATGAAACACTAGCAACCAAAATTAAAGCAAAGAAACGAAACTTAGAGAAGAATTCAGAAAAACACACAAACAAGCAGATAATACAAATACAAACGTATAAGGCTAGGGTTTCATCAGAATTAATCGAAAATATTAGGAATAGTACGTAGAATCATGAATTAGTAATCAAAATTAGAAAATCAAAAAGGGTTCAGAAACCCTAGTTTCAAAAAGGGAACAAAAACGTATAAAACTGGAGTAATCGTAAAGATCGAGTAGAAAATAGTGCAAAACATGAAGGTACGAGTTAAAATCATTAAAAAATCAGAGGTTTGAGAGGTTTTGATTGAGATTAGGGTTTCATGAGAAACCAGTGAGAGAAACAAGAAAAACATAGCTGTGAAACTTGAGGATAATGGCATTTACAGCACCATCGGAACAAAATCCATCGGAGAAAGGCCGAAAACAAACCCTTGTAAAGCTTCAGTGACCATCTTGCATGGTGAAGACTCCTGGAGTCTCAGGGGCGGAGGGAACCGGCGAGATAAGGCTTCAAGCCGGCTGGTGGTCGAAAGAGGCGAGGCTGGAGGTGGCCGGATAGACGGTGAAGGCCATCAGAGAAGGAGAAATAGAAGGTTCTAGAGATAAGGGGGAGAGGAAGAGACAGAGAGAGATCGTTCTCGAAGAATGAGAGGTCGGGGTAGGTTAAAATTTAATTAAGGCGAATAGACGTAGGCCGTTGATCTTATTTGATCAGTGGCTCAGACCAATTCTGAGTTGAGCTGGGTTAGATTAGAAATTGGGCTGGGCGGAATTAGGTTGGATCTTAGGTCAAACGGATTTAATGAAAATCTGATGGGGTGGGGTTAAATTAGGGCTAAAATTGCAATAATAATATGTTATGTGCTTAATAGCCAAATTCACCTTTTATTTTATATAAAATAGCTAAAATGATTTTAAAAATAAATTGAAAGTACTAAACTAATTAATAATGTATAAATATTAATCTAAAAATACTGAAGATGATTTACGGTTGTAAAATGCTGTTAATTGTAATATAGGCTATTGTTGTAAAAATACCAAATAAATCCATAAAAAATAGGAAAACATCACCTTCATTATATCTTAGTGTAAATAGAGAATGAAAATAAATTATTCACCAAAATGATAGTCTAAGAATAATAATTGAATTTTGTACTGCTAAAATAGACATTAAATTGATTTTGAAAATCTTAAAAAATTAGGGAAAATACCTAAACTCTTGGGCATGCTTATAAATGCATACACATGATATTTTTAAACTATTTTGAGTATAAAAATATATAAGAAAAAATTGGGTATCAACAGTTGCTCCTCTTTACCCGAGAATGATGAAAGAGTTGTTGGGCAAAGATATGATGGCCAATTTTGACTAAAAGAAACGATTTGAAAGGTTTTAGCTGAGCTCTGGTTCCTAAGCTACCTACATATCCCTGGTCTTACAGGAATCAGGCTATATGTAGTTCAAGGTCCATTGACGGCATATGCAGATGGGGGTTTCGAAGGGGCGAGATGTTTAGGGTAGGAAGGACAGTTGAAGTCTGATAGGTTGCGGGAACAGGAGCGGGGTCACTCCTGTTAAGACAGTTGTTGCTAGCTTGTGTACCTGAAAGTGAGCAATGCAAACATATATTGTGTATAAATTTAAACGTGATGCAAGTTCCCGTTGGACCATGAATGTTGTCTTTAGATTGTTAGGATGATATCCTCAGACCATGACGTCCTGAGGCATGAAACGTATAATAAGGATTCATAAGGCTATAAAATGATGTTCTCGGGCTATGATAATAATGCCTCCGAACCATCATGCCTTTGAATGATGATATGCAAAAGATAGAATGGGGTCATCAGGCCATGGCATGGTGTTCTCGGGTTATGAAGATGGTGCCTCCGAACAATGATGCCTTTGGACAATTTAACGATCTTTTAGCCCATAAAATTCAAAAAGTGATGATTTTTAAGCCCATGAGAGCGTAAATAAAACGGCAATCTTTCAGTCGATGCAGAATTTCAATGAAATTGCGATATTTCAGCCGATGCGGAATGTAAAATGAAGTGGCAATATTTCAGCCGATGCAGTATTTAAATGAAACAATGTTCTTCCAGTTAGGCAATAAGGATAAAGTGGAGATATTTCAGCCGGTGCAGAATACAAAAATGAAGTGTCGATCTTTCAGCCGATGTAGAATGTAAAATAAAGTGGCGATATTTCATCCATGCAAAATAAGGTGGTGATATTTCAGCCGTGCAGGATGGAGATAATGCTTAGTCCTGGAAGGCATAAAGGTAGACTTATGCAATGCAGAAAATGCAGATGGAAGCAATGTTTAGCCCCGGAAGGCAGAAAGGTAGCGTTATGTAATGCAGGAAAATGCAGATGGAGCTAGAGCTTAACCTTAGAAGTCAGAAAAGTAGGCAATGCAATGCAAAAGATGCAGATAGAGGTAGAGCTTAACCTTGGACGGCAGAAAATTAGCCTTATGCAATGCAGAAGATACAGATGGAGGTAGAGCTTAACCTCAGAAGGCATAAAAGTAGCCATATGCAATGCAGAAGACACAGATGGAGGTAGAGCTTAACCTCGGAAGGCAGAAAAGTAGCCTTATGCAATGCAGAAGATGCAGATAGAGGTAGAGCTTAACCTCGGAAGGCAGAAAAGTAGCCTTATGCAATATAGAATAATGCAGATGGAGGTAAAGATTAACCTTGGAACGCATAAAAGTAGCTTTATGCAAATGCGAGAAAATAAAAAGCGACTAGTAACGAAATCTCTTAGCTGATAGATGACTGCTGATAACTGATTGTGTGGTTTTGGCTGCTAAAGATGTCGTGCGTGGATAGCACTCGCAAATAGCTAATGATTCTGATAATTTGGATTCCCCAGAAGTATGAGTGCATAGATATACCTAATGATTTTACGACTTGAGTGCCTGCATCCAAAGAAAAATTGTGAGTTCTGTAAAAGAAGGGAAGGTTAGTCTGTATCCCCATGGAATTTGCTCGTCCTGCTTGGCGTTGTGTATCATTGGGGTAGCACTGCTAAACAAAGCAATATTGATAATAGTCGTGCACGGTTGAGTATAAATGTAACGTAAATACATAATTTGAAAACAGTTTTCTTTTAGATGAACCGACGAATGCGACGCGGTTCAAGACATTGCAACCTCTCTGGTTCAGGAATTTTGAGGGTCCTCCTCAAAATTTTGTCTCAGTTTACTGGGCTGGTGCTTCTAATGGCTGCACGCGATGAATGGCTGAAAATCAACTTCATAATTTTGAGAGCCCTCCTCAAAATTCTGTCCCAGTTCCCAATGGCGGGGAGAAGTGAAAATTTTATTGATTTGTGACCGAACCCATGGGATTGTCTATGTATCCCCTCTTAATTGGGAATCAGGTCAGGCGTAGTTCAAATTACATCATGAAGAATTCATAAATGGTTACACATAGTATCGCTTTACTGCATCTGAATTGATTGGTTTCAGCTAGACTTCTCCGTCCATTTCTGTGATTATGTGGGCTCCTCCAGTTAGAACCCGATAAACTATGTACGGATCTTGCCATTTTGGAGAGAATTTCCCTTTGGCTTCATCTTGATGCGGGAATATTTTCTTCAACACCAGCTGCCCCGGTGTAAACTTTCTCGGCTTGACTTTTTTGTTGAAGGCTCTGGATATTCTTGTCTGATACAATTGACCATGGCAAATTGTGTTCATTCTCTTCCCATCTATAAGAGCTAACTGCTCATATCGACTTTTTACTCATTCTACATCGTCGAGTTCCGCTTCTTGTATGATCCTCAAGGAGGGAATTTTCACCTCGGCACGGATGACCGCTTCTGTACTATAAACTACCAAATATGGGGTTGCCCCATGATGTGCAAACTGTGGTACGGTATACCAATAGAGCGAATGCTAGCTTCTCATGCCATTTCTTATGCTTTTCTATCATTTTCCTTAGTATCCTCTTAATATTCTTGTTGGCCGCTTCTACAGCTCCATTTATCCGAGGTCTGTAGGCTGTAGAGTTCTTGTACCTGATATTGAATGCTTCACACATTGCTTTCATCAGGTCACTGTTGAGATTGGAACCATTTTCAGTAATGATTGATTCTGGGATTCTAAATCGACAAACAATACGATGGAGGACAAAATCTGCCATAACTTTCTTAGTCACTACCCTGTATGATGTTGCTTCAACCCATTTGGTGAAATAATCAATTGCCACTAGAATGAACCTATGCCCGTTTGATGCGGCAGGATCGCTAGGTCCAATGACATCTATTCCCCAAGCTGTGAACGGCCATGGCGAGCTAGATGCAGTAAGCTCGTTTGGAGGCACTTTTATCATGTCTACATGTATCAGTTTTGGACATACTGGATGTAGTCCGTTTCCATAGTCATCCAAAAATATCCCACTCGGAGTATTCTTCTTAGCTAAGACAAAACCATTCATATGTTGACCGCAGGTCACTGCATGAACTTCTTCTAATAACATGGATGCTTCATTTGCTTCGACACACCTTAGTAATCCAAAATCGGGAGTCCTCCTATATAGGATTCCTCCTCTGTGAAAGAAATTATTGGATAACCTTCGAAGTGTGCATTTTGTAGTAGCGTTTGCCAGTTTTGGATATTCTCCTATTGCCAAATATTCCTTGATATCGTGAAACTAGGGTTTCCCATCCACTTCTTCCTCTACCTGAGCACAGTGTTGATCTTAAATCTTTTTTAGATAGGATCAATGAAATTCTTGTCTGTATGCTGAATCATAGATGATAGGGTAGCCAATGCATCGACAAACTCATTTTGAACTCTAGGGACATGCTTAAATTCTGTCTTTGTGAATCTCTTCCTCAAATCCTGTACATGATGCAGATAAGGGAGTATCTTGGAGTTCTTGGTTGCCCATTCTTCTTGGACATGATGCATGCAAATCCGAATCCCCGATCACTAGTAACTCCTGAATGTTCATATCAATGACCAGCATAATCCCTAAGATGCAGGCTTCGTATTCGACCATGTTGTTGGTGCACGGGAACCTGAGTTTTGCAGATATCGGATAATGTTGGCCGATTTCTGATAATAGGACTACTCCTATGACAACTCCTTTGAAATTTGTTGCTCTGTCGAAAAACATTCTCCAACCATTATAGGATTCTGCAATATCTTTTCCTAGGATTCTGTCATTGTGAATCTCTTCCTCAACTCATATACATGATGCAGATAAGGGAGTATCTTGGAGTTCTTAGTTGCCCATTCTTCTTGGACCTGATGTATGAGAAATCTAAATCCCCGATCACTAGTAACTCTTGAATGTTCATATCAATGGCCAGCATAAGCCTTAACATGTAGGCTTTGTATTCGACCATATAGTTGGTGCACGGGAACCTGAGTTTGGCAGATACCGGATAATGTTGGCCGATTGCTGATACTAGGACTACACCTATGCCAACTCCTTTGAAATTTGTTGCTCTGTCGAAAAACATTCTCCAACCATCATAGGATTCTGCAATATCTTCTCCTATGAAAGATACCTCGTCATTAGAGAAATATGTCTTTAGAGGCTCGTATTCTCCGTCCACAGGATTCTCAGCGAGATGATCTGCCAATTCTTGTCCTTTGATTACCTTCTGAGTTACGTTGACAATGTCGAATTTGCTCAGCAGGATTTGCCACTTGGCTAGCTTGCACGTGGGCATGGGCTTCTGAAAGATATACTTTAGCGGATCCAATGCCTCAACTTCTGAGCTACCCAAGTCAGAGCACAACACGTGAGTTCCAATATGGAATATCAGGCCTCGTATGGGGTGAACTTCTTGCTGATATAGTAGATGGCCTGCGCATTTCTCCCTATTTCGTTAGTTTGCCCCAAAACACAACCGAATACCCTATCCAATACTGCAAGGTAGAGCAATAAAGGTCTACCTGCCTCGGGCGGAACCAGGACTGGCAACGTTAATAGGTATTCTTTGATTCTGTCAAAGGCTTTTTGAAAATCATCAGTCTATTTGGTAGCGGCGTCCTTTTTCAACATTTTAAAGATTAGTTCACAAATGACAGTGGACTGAGCTATGAATCGGGTTATATAATTGAGTCTCCCCAGGAAACTCATCACGTCCTTCTTGTTCCTCGTTGCTGGAAATTCTTGAATGGCCTTAACCTTTGACGGATCCAGTTCTATTCCTCGGTGACTCACAATGAACCCAAGCAGTTTTCCGGCAAGAACCCTGAATGCACATTTGGTGGGATTCAATTTCAGATTGTACCTTCTCAGTTTGTTGATGAACTTCCTCAGATCTTCCAGGTGGTCAGTGGCTTTCATGGATTTGATGATGATATCATCTACATATGCCTCGATCTCTTTGTGTATCATGTCATTGAAAATAGTATTCATGGCCCTCATGTAGGTTGCCCTAGCATTCTTTAGTCCAAATGGCATCATCTTGTAACGATACATCCCCAACTGCGTAATGAAAGACGTCTTCTCCGCGTCCTCTTTGTACATCCATCTGCTATCCAACAAAATAATTAAAAAATGATTGCAGCTCGTGCTTAGCACAGTTGTCAAACACAATGTGTATGTTTGGCAAGGGGAAGTCATCATTCGAACTGGTCCAGTTGAGATCTCGATAGTCGACACAAACTCTAACATTCCCGTCCTTCTTCGGAACTGGCACAACATTGGTTAACCATGTTGGATACTCCATTACCCTGAGAACCTTGGCTTTTACTTGCTTGATACCTTCTTCCTTGATTTTCAAACTCATGTCAGGTTTGAACTTTCTAAGCTTTTGTTTTACCCGTGGACATGTCGGATCTATCGGAAATTGTGAGCCACAATAGATGTAATAAGACCAGTCATACCATCATATTACTAGGCGAATATATCCTCATATTCCCATAGGAATTCCGCGTACTCTTTCTTTTCTGATGGTGACAGATGAACATTGATGCGTGTTTCCTTATAATTTTCTGTATCCCCCAAGTTGACAACCTCAATTTCATCTAAGTTAGGCTTAGGCCTATGCTCAAAATACTCAACCTCTTTAACAACCTTTTTTGGTATATCATCCTCTTCTGAGTCAATGTCTGTTTGTTGCATTGTGTCGTTGCAAGTCACAATAGTCGGTTCATCAAGATAAGTAATAGTAATGATGTGTAAATAAAGTAAATGATAGAAAAAATAATAAGAGCAATATTTATAAGAAACTGAAATGCTTTGATAAATTTCATAATTGTTTTGAACATTGGAGCTCTTTTCGAATTTAAAGAAAATACGGAAAGAAAATCAACTAGCAAAAATGTAAAAGTTAATGTTCTTTGCTCAGCTTAGCTACCCCGAATCTCTCCAGGCTCTGGTAGCTCTGATGGACCAATTATTTAGGTGTGATTCTCGGCTCACAGCTTGTATGGAAGGGCCTTCCTCTCCTTCCTCCTCAAATATTACATAGCAGTCCACATTGTCATCTTCCAAAAATAAATTCCTCATTGCCACCAACGCTTCCTCTTCTTCTGACCCATATATGACATCATTTGGCGGGAAAGTCTGTTCCAGGCGAGGTATCGGATGCTCCAGTGGGTAGTAGGGACTACACCATGGTGGCGACCAGTGGTTGAACTCCTCCCAAGTGTATTCATATCCCAAACCAAAAGTGGAATCATGTTTCATCAGATTGATGGGTTTGGCGATTCCCTGGAGGTTTTATCCGAGTCCCTTGCTAGTTTTGTATCCACACAAATTCAGTATGCTTTCAATCTTATTGTCACACCATTTATCCTTGTCCACAGCATTGACCAGCTAGATGTGGTGGTTGGTTTCTCTGCCTATTTTCCTTCTTCCTCTGATTGCCGGGATGGTCTAGCGACTGTATATAGGATTGCTACCATCGCTATGGATAATCACCTCTTGGTGATTCCACTCAAATTTCACTTGCTGGTGTAGGGTTGATGTTATGGCTCCAGCGGCGTGAATCCAGGACTACCCTAGCAGCAAATTGTAAGAAGCTTGGACGTCTATTACTTGAAAGTCAACATCGAACAAAGTCGGTCCCATTTGAAGACCCGAACTTATTTCCCCAATAGTGGACCTTTGGGAACTGTCGAAAGCTTTGAGTTTGATGGCTCCATCCTTGATATCATGCAGGCTCTTTCCCAATGTTCTGAGAGTGACCAATGGACAAATATTGAGGATGGATCCTTCGTCTACCAAAATTCTAGTGATGAAATAATCTTCGCATTGCATAGTGATGTGCAACGCCTTATTTTGGCATAACCCTTTTGGTGGCAGCTCATCTTCGTGGAAAGTGATTTTATGACTCTCCAACACTTGCCCTACTATGTTTGCCATTTTCCTCCAGTTATGTTGCTGGGCACATATGCCTTGCTCAGCACTTTCAATAAGGCATTTTTATATGCGTCAGAGCTTTGTGGCAAGGCTAAGATAGAGATCTGGGCTAGTGTCTTATTCGGCTGATTGATAACTGAATACTCTTTGGCTTGTATCTTCCTCCTGAGATCAGCAGGCCTGGTATCAGTCAGTCGCTCAGAAGCTTGCTTACTGGACTCAGCTAGATGTTCTGGAGTATAAACCCTGCCGGTTCTGGTCATACCCTGTGCTGCAATTGCTTCTCTAGATTTGGTTTTCCCTTTCCTTCTCGCCTCAGCGGTGTCATCTTATGGAATGGCCTTCGTATGGAATAGTGTTATTGCTGTCATAACTACTGAAATGGGTACTCTTGCCTTGGAAGGTAACACAACCACTTCACATGGAACAGGTGCTTTCGGGGATGCAAACTTGATCTCAATTGGTCCTGGTGCCTTTGCAGAAAAAGGTATTTTGAACTCAAGTGATATATGTTAGATAATACGCTTAAAGCTAGAGGGGGGGTTGAATAGCGGTATAATAAAAAAATTAGCGTAAACTTGCGGAATTTAAAAATTGCAGGAAATAAATAAGTGCGATAAATAAGAAAGAACGCACCGATGTATTCTGGTTCACCACAACCCGTGGCTAGTCCAGTCCCCGAGAGACTCTCACAAGATTTCCACTAACTTGTCAAGCTTACGGGTGCTAAACAAACCTTTACAACTTGAGGACACAAGCCTCAACACCTTTGCTCGGAGATACAATACTCCAAGACTTCAACCAAGGAAACACAAGTTCCTTCTTACAACAAGAGAATAACAATTCTCTTCAAGTGTACAATACACTAAGCACTCAAACAAGACACTCCTTAATGAGCAGATATGAGTAAAAGAATACGCTCAAGATCACAACAACTTTGAACAATAATTTGGCTCTCAAAAACTTATGTAATGAATATAAAATGATAAGCAATAGAGTATGCAAGCTTTAGCAATTGAATGATCAGTTGTTGTGTGTTATTGTGTACTCAAAAGACTGAATTTAAGCTGTATTTATAGTTGAAAAACCTTGTATTACCGTTGCCTAATTGCCAATTAAGAACTGCTGATTTTACTCGGTGACAATCGATTGTCAAGAATCCACAATTGATTGTTTGCCAATCGTTCCACAAATCAATCCCAGATTTTACGCTTAACAATCGATTATCTAAGAGCAACAATCGATTATTGGCAACGTTCAAAAAATCATTTCCAGATTTTAATTTCAACAATCGATTATACAAAATCAATAATCGATTATTCAGCAACGTTCAAAAAATCTTTTCCAGATTTTGATTTCAACAATCGATTATACAAAATCAATAATCGATTACCTAACGGTATTTGAAAATATTTTGGCAACGGTTAGTTATACAATCGATTATACTAAGTTAACAATCGATTATATATCAGTCTTGAAAAATCAATTTAGACACTGCCTCGTGACAATCGATTGTTATATACTCACAATCGATTATTTAATAATTTTGAAAAAGTCTGGAAGACACTGCCTCAACACAATCGATTGTCATATGTGCACAATCGATTATTTTGTGACTTTGAAAAATCTGATGGACACTGTCTCTTCACAATCGATTGTCATTAACTTCACAATCGATTATTTTGAGCGTTGAAAAATTTTGATGTACACTGCCTCATCACAATCGATTGTCATAAAGTAGCTTGTTGTAGTCGGTCCTAAGGGGAGAACCTTGGTGCATACTTGCTATATCCCCGCGTCCTTGCACGGCTCGTTCTTCGAGCCCTGCTTCTCCCTTCCCCCTCTCCCCGTTCCTACCGTCCAAAACAGGCCTATGGAGTATAGCCAAGTGGTAAGGCATCGGTTTTTGGTACCGGCATGCAAAGGTTCGAATCCTTTTACTCCAGATTATGAACACCTGATCGGATCTGTCAAGAACGAGCTGACGACTACAAGGAAAGCAGCTGACTGCAGTCCCCGAGCCCGCAAGCCAAAAAAAAGTTTGACTTGAACCTACCTTTGCTAAGAGAAGAGAGAGAAGGGAAAGACAGATGGCAGAAAGAAACGTACCACACCACCGGGTGGCTCGCCTGAATGCCGAGTCTTTCTCTGCCGTCAACTCGACGTCGTCGTCACCTGCAAGATAAGGCCAAAAACTAGACTTTACTAAACAAGCGAGAAAGGCCCTTTCTATCTAGAAATAGAAAGTTCTTCGAAAGTCGCCGGCTACCTTCTTACTGACAGCACAGCTAGGTGCTGGCAAGGGTTCTAAACAATTCTATCGAGCCGAACAACAAAAAGAGAAAGATAGAATACCTTTCTTAGCTAGCCTAGCGTGCTAGAAACCTACAGGGAATAAGAGCCAGATCGAAGACATTCCTTTCATTCTTTTATACCCCTCTCTTCTTAGTTGCTCCTCTTTCTAGGGATCTAATGGTCGTAGACCACCTTCTTGTGACTATGTTGAAGAATTCTTTCCCCCCTTTGAGTTCTCGAGTGAAAGGGTCCAAGCCATAGGAAAATATCCAGTTTCTGTTCACAATCGATTGTCATGCAGATTTAAAAAATCTGATGCTCACTGCCTTAACACAATCGATTGTCATAAGTTCACAATCGATTGTCAAGCAGCTGACTTAAACATAATCGATTATCATAAGTACATAATCGATTATCTTAGTCCAGATTGTAGAGGCATGTTTAAAAAATCATTTTGACTAAGGTAAATATGCATTATTTAAAATCATTTTGCTCTAAATTAAATATGCATGATTTAAAAATATTTTTACGAGAGAAGCCAAGTCTTGAGTTTAAGTTGTCGGATCAAGATCACAATTAAATACCGACTCATATAAAACTTAATCTCGATCTTTGTCTTGTGCTTGAATCTCGTTATATATCAATTTTGCGCTCGTGCTTGGACCTCGTCATATGCCAATTTGCGCATAGTTTGTCATTCATCAAAACCTACAAATACGAACACACGTTTAGTATAATGCCTTAAGAACGTGTTTCCAACAATTTCCCCCTTTTTGATAATGGCAAACTTTAATCGGGATATGCATATTAAGCAATTCATAATGACGATTCAAGACAAGAAAAGATATGCAACAAGTATATGGATATGCAATTTGTTCCCCCTCAATATATGAATTCCCCCTCAATTTATGCCGATAAGTATTGAGAGTGCTTGATAGTGCATACCCGTTATCTTCCCCCTTTTGCCATTAGCAAACAAATGGAATAAAGAACTTGTTTATTTATAAAAAACACGATTTCAGACATAATAACACAAATAATGTCAAGACAATCGATTATTGATACTGGATAATCGAATATATAAAGGAGAAGTCGATTGTTCTGTGCGTCAAATTTTATAATTCCCCCTGCCTTTAGGGCGATACCTGCAAAAATACGTTAGACGTCTCCGACGCTCAAGTCAGAAAACATGTGAAAGGGAAAATGCAATGCATGACTTAGATCAACGTGGAGTCAAGGATCCCGAGTTCACTACGAATTCGGAAGAAGGACTCTTTCTCTAAAGGCTTTGTAAATATGTCGGCCAATTGATCTTTGGTTTCAACAAATTCAATTTCGACATCGCCCTTGAGAACGTGATCTCTTATAAAGTGATGTCTAATTTCAATGTGTTTTGTTCGCGAATGAAGAACGGGGTTCTTCGTCAAGCATATGGCACTAGTATTATCACATCTAAGAGGGATATGATCAAGACTTAGGCCATAGTCCAAGAGTTGTTGTTTCATCCAAAGGATTTGAGCGCAACAACTTCCCACGGCTACATATTCAGCCTTGGTTGTGGACAATGCAACACTTACTTGTTTCTTGCTAAACCAAGAAACGAGAGAGCTACCGAGCAAATGGCAAGTGCCACTAGTGCTCTTGCGGTCCAATTTGCATCCAGCAAAATCGGAATCGGAATAGCCAACAAGTTGGCATGAAGAACCTTTGGGGTACCATAGACCCACATTTATAGTACCAACAAGATACGTCAATATCCGTTTCACCGCAGTTAGGTGAGACTCCTTCGGACACGATTGATAACGAGCGCATAAGCACACGCTAAACATGATGTCCGGACGACTAGCAGAAAGATAAAGGAGAGAGCCAATCATATCTCGATACTTTTTGATGTCGACTTCCTTACCTTTCTCATATTTTTCTGGATGATCGGATGTGCTCATGGGGGTTGCCATTGCTTTTGCATTGGTCATTTCAAATCGTTTCAGTAATTCTTTGCAATATTTCGCTTGGCAAATGAACGTACCTTCTTTCATTTGCTTTACATGTAATCCCAAAAAGAATGTTAACTCTCCCATCATAGACATCTCAAATTCGCTTGTCATTTAAATCGAAAAATTCCTTGCACAAGACATTGTTAGTAGCAACAAATATAATATCATCCACATAGATTTGAACTAATAAAATATCATTGTTTTTATGCTTAACAAAAATAGTGGTGTCAACTTTCCCCCTAATGAAATCATTTTCCAATAGAAATTTACTCAATCTTTCATACCAAGCTCGGGGAGCTTGTTTTAAACCATAAAGAGCCTTTTTGAGTTTGAAAACATGATCGGGAGATTTAAAATCTTCAAAACCGGGGGGTTGTTCAACATAAACTTCTTCTTGAATAACACCATTTAGAAAAGCACTTTTCACATCCATTTGATACAAATTGAAATTCATAGAAGAGGCAAAAGCGAGCAATAGACGAATAGCTTCTAATCTAGCTACGGGAGCATATGTTTCTTCATAGTCAATACCCACTTCTTGATTATAGCCTTTTGCTACAAGCCTAGCTTTGTTTCTAGTGATCACACCATTTTCATCTAGTTTGTTTCGAAAAACCCATTTCGTACCAATTATGGTATGATTTTCGGGTCTTCGCACCAAATCCCAAACGTCATTCCGTTTGAATTGGTTAAGCTCCTCTTGCATTGCCAAGGTCCAAAATTCATCCCCAATTGCTTCGGAGATGGTTGTTGGTTCAATTTAAGACACAAAAGCAGTATGTCCTAAGGTGTTCTTAAGGGAGTTTCGGGTACTTACCTTTTCTCCAACGTCGCCAATTACCTGTTCGAGAGGGTGATCTTTGATTGTCCTCCATTCGTTAGGCATTTTAGTTTCTTTCTCCAATTGTGGCGCTTCCTCTGTTGGTTGTTCCAAGATTTCGTCTTGATTTTCCTTAGGCGTTTCCTCTTGTATTTTGTCTTTCAAGCTATCTAAAATACCTGCGAGATCAAAACCGGAATCCTTTCTCGCCAAGCGAGCATTCTTTTCGGAAAACACAATATGAGGGGATTCCTCCACAGTTTCGGTTCTTTTATTAAAAACCCTATATGCTTTGCTACGTGAAGAATAACCAATGAAAATTCCCTCATCGGACTTAGCATCAAATTTTCCCAATTGATCTTTTCCATTGATATGAATAAAAACTTTACAACCGAATACTCTAAAATGGGAGATGTTTGGTTTCCTTCACTTGTAGAGGTCATAAGGGGTTTTCATGAGTATTGGCCTTATGACTACTCTATTTAAGATGTAGCATGCGGTACTCACGGCATCCGCCCAAAAATATTTGGGAATCTTAGCCTCTTCGAGCATGGTTCTAGCCATCTCTTCGAGACACCTATTTTTCCTTTCCACCACCCCATTTTCTTATGGTGTTCGTGGAGCGGAAAAGGTATGCTCGATACCGAGTTCGTCACAAAAGTCCGCAAAGAGATTGTGATCGAACTCTCCCCCATGATCACTTCTAATTGAAGTGACGGTTGTTTCCTTTTTGTTTTGAACACGTTTAAGGAAATATTTAAAATTCTGAAAAGCATCACTTTTATGGGCAAGAAATAAAGTCCAAGTAAATCTAGAATAATCATCAACAATAACAAAAGCATAACGATTTCTACCAAGACTTTCAATGTGAGATGGTCCAAACAAATCCATGTGAAGCAATTGCAATGGTCTAGTAGTTGAAACAATATTTTTTTATTTAAAAGATGCTTTTGTTTGCTTCCCTTTTTGACAAGAATCACAAATAGAGTCATTTTCAAATTTCAAATTTGGAAGACCAACAACTAAATTTTGTGAAACCAATTTGTTCAAAAGATGCATGTTGATGTGAGCTACTCTACGATGCCATAAACAAGAATCATCCTCTTTGCTCATTAAACAATTCACATAATCGGGTGAAGAGTTTGCAAGATCAACCATATAAATGTTATCCATTCTAAAACCACGAAGGATGATTTTAAAATCGCTACGTCTAAAAACTAGGCATTCATTTGAATCAAATAAAACAAGATTTCCCTTGTCACATAATTGACTTATGCTCAAGAGATTATGTTTTAAACCTTTCACAAGTAATATATGCATAATGGAAGAAATTTCATCCTTACCGACCGATCCGATGCCAATAATCTTTCCTTTGTTGTTATCACCAAAAATAACACTTCCCCCTTCCTTGTGTTCTAGTTGAAGGAATTTGGATTCGTCTCCCGTCATGTGCTTGGAGCATCTACTATCAAGGTACCATAGTATATTTGATCCCTTCAAACACACCTACAAAACAAATTAATGCGTTTTAGGTACCCATGCCATTTTGGGTCCTTGGGGGTTAGGCATATCATAATGATGCGTTTGAGTGTTATGTCTATGACGTGTAAAGCAAGCAGGAGCAATATGACCAATTCGTCTACAATAATGACAAGTCACGTTAGGATTATGCATCCTTCTAGGTTCAGAGTAATTAGACGGACGAAAATTGTTTACTCTATTTTCGATACTATGACTATTTCGCATTTCATGAACATTATTTCTCCTACTATTTGTTCTAGGGTGTACAGCATTTCTAGAATAATTACTTCTAGGTTGGAAGTCATTTCTAGGTGTTCTAAAAGGTTCAAAATTCCTTCTATTGTTTGGCCTAGAATATGCATCATTTCTAGAGTAGTTATTTCTAGGTGGTAAGTCATTTCTAGGTCTTCTAAAGTGTTCAACATTTGGTCTAGCATGCATATTGGTTCTAGGGTTGTTATTTCTAGGATGAGCATTTGTTTTATTAATCCTAGGTTGAGCCTTAGGTGGTTGGGGTTTGGCTTCAACCTTTTCTTTAGGCTCATTCTTAAAACATATGCCATGCTTGGTTGACTTCAAATTAACAAGGACCTCATTCAAATTTTTGTGAGAAGAATTAAACTTATCTAAGGTGCCCTTAAGCCTTTCTACTTCATTTTTGAGATGCATGCAAGAAGTACAATTTCTAATAGAGCTTTCGGGCTTGTCGGCGCTTCTTTTTCCGAAAAACTTGATTTCCTCTTTCAACTTCTCATTTTCTAAAACCAGTTTTTCCAAATCCTTTTCTTTCAATGAGAGTTGTTTTTGAAAATCTTTTTCTTTTGAAGAAGCATTTTCTTTTATGCTTTTAACAGTTTTTGAAGCTTTAATAAATTCACTATATAACTCATCAAAAGCATTTTGCATTTCTTTAAGGGAAAAGAAATTTTTAGAAGAGATTTGACATACCTCATCTTGCTTGTCTTCTTGTGCCATTAGACAAAGGTTTGCGCTTTCCTCTTCTTCTCCTTTGCTTGACTCATCTCCGGAGTCTCCTCCCCAAGATATATATGCACGTTGTTTTTTCAAAGGTTTCTTTTCCTTTTTGATGTTTGGGCAATTTGATTTGATATGTCCGTTTTCTCCGCATTCATAGCACTTTATTTGTTCTCCTTGCTTTTTGCCCTTTCGTTCATACTCTTTTCGCATGAACTTTTGAAATCTTTTGATAACGAGTCCAAACTCGTTGTCTCCGTCCTCATCAACTTGCGGTTGGCTTGTGCTTGCCTTTAGAGCGATTCTTTGCCTCCTTTGATCATCAACAAGAGGATTAAGTATAGTAGATTCATAAGTCTTAAGATTACCTCTTAATGCATCGATGGTGACATTTGAAACGCCAATGGACTCTTGAATCGCGTCGGCCTTTGATCGCCATGCCGGAGTGAGACTTCTAAGAATTTTTCGGACAAGTTCCTTATCCGTGAATGTCTTCTTGAGAGCATGTAAGTCATTTACGATTATTGAAAATCGTTCGAACATCTCATCCACCTTTTCACCTTCCTTCATGTGAAATAATTCATAAGCATGGGTTAGGAAATCAATTTTAGCTTCCCTTACCTGGTCCGTACCTTCGTACGTGATTTCCAGCTTGTCCCACATTTGCTTCGCCATTGTGCAACAAGATATCTTCCTGTAATCATCAGCATTTACAGCACAATATAACAAATTAATAGCTTTAGCATTATTTTTCACTTTTCGGATATCATCCGCATCGTATTCATCTTCGGACTTTTGTACCCATTCATTTTCAACCTTCTTGGTTGGGATTTGTTCTCCATTTGTTATGACCTTCCAAAGATGAAAACTATTTGATTGCACAAATATTTTCATCCTCTCCTTCCAGTATGTATAATTTGTACCATCGAATAGCGGTGGTCGGGTGGAGCATTGTCCTTCACCTATTCCTGCAAAAGAGTCACGAGTAGAAGCCATGGATGTTTCTCTCAAACGGTTAAGTCTTTAGAGAGTTGGGCTCTGATATCAATTGTTAGATAATACGCTTAACGCTAGAGGGGGGGTGAATAGCGTTATAATAAAAAATTAGCGTAAACTTGCGGAATTTAAAAATTGCAGGAAATAAATAAGTGCGATAAATAAGAAAGAACGCACCGATGTATTCTGGTTCACCACAACCCGTGGCTAGTCCAGTCCCCGAGAGACTCTCTCGAGATTTCCACTAACTTGTCAAGCTTACCGGTGCTTAACAAACCTTTACAACTTGAGGACACAAGCCTCAACACCTTTGCTCGGAGATACAACACTCCAAGACTTCAACCAAGGAAACACAAGTTCCTTCTTACAACAAGAGAATAACAATTCTCTTCAAGTGTACAATACAGTAAGCACTCAAACAAGACACTCCTTAATGAGTAGATATGAGTAAAAGAATACGCTCAAGATCACAACAACTTTGAACAATAATTTGGCTCTCAAAAACTTATGTAATGAATATAAAATGATAAGCAATAGAGTATGCAAGATTTAGCAATTGAATGATCAGTTGTTGTGTGTTATTGTGTACTCAAAAGACTGAATTTAAGCTGTATTTATAGTTGAAAAACCTTGTATTACCGTTGCCTAATTTCCAATTAAGAACTGCTGATTTTACTCTGTGACAATCGATTGTTAAGAATCCACAATCGATTGTTTGCCAATCGTTCCAAAAATCAATCCCAGATTTTACGCTTAACAATCGATTATCTAAGAGCAACAATCGATTATTGGCAACGTTCAAAAAATCATTTCCAGATTTTAATTTCAACAATCGATTATACAAAATCAATAATCGATTATTCAGCAACGTCCAAAAAATCTTTTCCAGATTTTGATTTCAACAATCGATTATACAAAATCAATAATTGATTACCTGACGGTATTTGAAAATGTTTTGGCAACGGTTAGTTATACAATCGATTATACTAAGTTAACAATCGATTATATATCAGTCTTGAAAAATCAATTTAGACACTGCCTCGTGACAATCGATTGTTATATACTCACAATCGATTATTTAATAATTTTGAAAAAGTCTGGAAGACACTGCCTCAACACAATCGATTGTCATATGTGCACAATCGATTATTTTGTGACTTTGAAAAATCTGATGGACACTGTCTCTTCACAATCGATTGTCATTAACTTCACAATCGATTATTTTGAGCGTTGAAAAACTTTGATGTACACTGCCTCATCACAATCGATTATCATAAGGTTCACAATCGATTGTCATGCAGATTTGAAAAATCTGATGCTCACTGCCTTAACACAATCGATTTTCATAAGTTCACAATCGATTGTCAAGCAGCTGACTTAAACATAATCGATTATCATAAGTACATAATCGATTATCTTAGTCCAGATTTTAGAGGCATGTTTAAAAAATCATTTTGACTAAGGTAAATATGCATTATTTAAAATTATTTTGCTCTAAATTAAATATGCATGATTTAAAAATATTTTTACGAGAGAAGCCAAGTCTTGAGTTTAAGTTGTCGGATCAAGATCACAATTAAATACCGACTCAAATAAAACTTAATCTCGATCTTTGTCTTGTGCTTGAATCTCGTTATATATCAATTTTGCGACCGTGCTTGGACCTCGTCATATGTCAATTTGCGCATAGTTTGTCATTCATCAAAACCTACAAATACGAACACACGTTTAGTATAATGCCTTGAGAACGTGTTTCCAACAATATAGACATATTTACTTCATCGTCCCCGGAAGGCTAGATCTGGACAACAATAGGTTTAAGTGTGACTGTTGGTTTCTTTGGCTCGTTACCCTTAGCAATCAATCCAATCGATCATTTAGGGTTCCAGCCATCTTCTATCTCGATCATGTGAATGCCTCCACCCTTGTGGTGAGGCAGAGGGTTATTGCGAACATTAGGAGCAGGCTCCTTTGCCACAATAATCTTATTGTCAATTAAATCTTGGATCTTATCCTTCAATGAGAGGCACTCGTAAATGGTACACCCCTTTATACCGGAATGGTATGCACAGGTTTTATTCGGTTTGATCCATTGGGAAGGGTTTTCTGGAATTATGGCAGGGGTAGGGGTGGCATAACCAGTAGCTTTAAGTCTTTCATACAGCTGGTCGATCGGTTCGGCAATGGCGGTATATTGTTTGGGAGGCCTGCGGTCGAAGTTTGGTCGAGGTTTGTGAAAGTTTTACCGAGTGGGAGGTGAATGATAGAGGGATGGTTGAGTGTTGTAAGCTTGGTATATGTGTGCGAGTTGGGAATATCTCGGTGAGGTAGGTTGATATGTTGGGGTGGAGATGTTTGGTAAGTAGGCTGTGGAGCTTGGTAAGAAGGCGAGAGTGCTTGGTAATTTGGGGCGGGTTTGGTATTTTATTGGGATTTTGTTCTCTATGCAACCATCACAGCATTCACATCCCTTTCTTGGATGTTCCGCCAGACTATAGAGCCTTGTTGGTAGCCTGCAATGCTTCGAAGGTAGTGACATAAAACTTTTAATGCCTTCCTTAATCCTCTCTGCTAGTTTGATGATGTTGGAAAATTTCTGGCCTTCAATCAACATCGACCTCTCATAATACTGTAGGTCTTGAGCCCAAACGGAAAACCTGTTCATTTGTTCTTCTTCTAAAGCCGAGCTCACCTTAGCAGCCTCTAGTCTCCAGCGAGTAGCATACTCGCGGAATGTCTCCGTGGGTTTCTTCTTTAAAATCTGGACGTAGAATACATCTGGCATTCTCTATGTTGAATCTAAACCTGTCCATGAAATCGGATGTCATACTTACCCAATTCCTCCACTTCTTTGGGCCTTGGCTAATGTACCAAGATCGAGCATCTCTTTTCAGACTTCTCATAAAGAGCTTCATGCGAATCTTCTCATCCTTTCCTACCCCGACCAGTTTCTCGCAGTAGGTCCTCAAATGAACTCTAGGATCCCGTGTGCCATCAAACATGTCGAACTTGGGAGATTTGTACCCCTCGGGTAGTTTGACATCTGGATTTATACAAAGGTCCTCGTAACTCAGTCCCTCGATACCTTTGTTTCCTTCAACACCCTGGACTCGGCTAGTCAGCTCCTTGAGTTCTGCGGCCTGCTTCTTGATAAGAGATTCTTTGTCATCAGACTTTGGTGTTCTTGAAATAGGTTGAGTATAGTATGGTATGGTTTCCACATAGATGGGGTTGTTGTGAGGATGATCATCTGTGGAGTTTAGTGTTTCAAGAATGAGGAATAGGGCGTTGTTTGAAGTGTGACATGTGTTGCAGTGTTGATGGGGAGTGGGTTATTTTCGTGGTTTCGGGATGTTTTGTGGAGGTGTAGGATTTTGATCATTGGGAAAGTTGACATCTGGGGTATTGAGGGAAAATGATAAGTTTTCAAGTTTCAAACTTGGTCCAGTTCTTCCTGAAATTTCCATAACCTCTGTTCAAGATGGGAGACACTTTCTTTGGAAACCTGAATACCCTGAGGATCCTCTACCCTTTTGGCTAAGTTGTTCAAATCTTCCATTTTTCTTCTGTTCTTATTTCTGATAGGACTCCGAGGACAAGGAGGTGGAGAGCCCTTGGATCTTGTGAAGTATGATGATAATGCCAGAGAGAACGAACTAAAATGATGATAATGCCAGAGAGAACGAACTAAACTTTTGGGGAGGAAAATAAAACAAAAGTAAAAAAATAAAAAGGTAGCAAGTTAGTAAGGATTATGAGAAGAAAACATTGCAATATTAACACATAATGCAAGAATATAAATTGTGTCCTAATTTGGGAGCCTTGTTATGCCTGAGGTAGGCCTAGCGACAAATAGTTAGGAGAACTTATAATGCTAAATGCTTCATTTAATTGAGGGCTATCGTCGTCTTGACAGTCGGACCTAAAGTGACTCATCTTGTCGACCCTTGGTATAACCTGCTTTCTCCATGACTGCCTCATTACTCAGAGAAGGACATAAGGATAAGTGAACCCCTTAGACCGATGAGTATAAGAAATGGTTCATCCCGGGATCGGACGATGTTTAGTAGGGAACCACTCGAACATCCACTGCACTTGGTTTTCTTTCAGATTTTCAAACAACTTTACCCTTTAGCATCTTCTGGTTGAGCAAACATGTTAGGAATATAGTTTATTCGCCTTGGATTATGGAAGGCGATATGATCATCCCAGTCTCTGCGCAAAATCTCTTGTCGATATTCACCCTTTTGGAGGTGATCCATAAGCCAAAGTTGGAGTAGTAAGTTACAACCCTCAAAGTGATTGGCCCCTTGTTGATAGGTTTTTTGGGCTTGGTATATCTTCGCGACAATCATTGGTACCATGCTGAAAGGCTACCCACCAATCCCTTCCATTAGAGTCTTGGTAACCATGGCTAGTCTGGTATGGATCCTAGCCTTCTTCATAGAAAATACTATCATCCCCACAAATCAGAACATAAAGACAAAGACCCTTCTGTGGATATGCCCCAACAAGGTGAGGGAAAATTCATCTGGGTAAGTGCGGTAGGACTTGATATGGCCGTACCTCTTGTACAGATAATCGAAAGGAAAGTAAGAGTCCTTCAAACATGTCAAGTTTGGGTTTTTCTTTAGTCCCATTATCTTGAGGAAACCCCTACCCTTTCGATTTTCTAGCATAAGCAAACCCGGAGTATCCCAAGGAATACCAGCTAACCCTCCTATTTCCTCGAGAAAAGGTGTCATTTCAAGGTACCCGAAGCGAAACACGGATTCGTCGCTATCCCAGAATAAAGTTGCAGCCTCTATGATTTGGTTGTCGGGTTGGGGTTTCCAAAAGAGAAAGCAAATTTCCCAAATACTTGTGGACGAGAATCTGATCACTAGAGTGAAGGTCTTCCCACTAGCTTAGAAACCTTGGGTGAATGTTGGTTACCATACCAAATCTGGGGACTTCGTGCCTCATTTTGTACAAAGCGAAGTGTTAGACCCCTACCCCATCGGACTCGACTACTTAAACCATAATTAGCACAAACAGCATTTAGTTCCCTAAGTAAATGCATAGAATATGGTGGCATCCGTTTGGGTTTCAAGGAAACCCAGTGGACTTTGGATAAGGCTATCTTAAAGAGTCACTATGTGGATACCATAACCGACTTAGCTAGGTTTGACCATGATGCATGCACAGTTAGATAGAGGTTTCTATGGGGTATTAGACCGGCACCCTTGAGCGGACAACTCAAGAGGGAAAGGCATGGAACCGTCGACTTCACCGCTGATCGACTGGTTTTATCGCAAATACACCTTTGCTAAATTTAGGGGGTGAAAATATTAGAAGGGCGTAAAAACTCATTATAAGCGTTACTATGGTATTTTGTTTGGCACGAGTGGAATATGATGTTGAGGATGCCATTACAAGAATGAAACAAGTTGTCACATATTTGCACATTCATAAAGTAATGATTACAATGATTGCTCATAATTACAATAGTATTGAAGGAAAGCGGTAAAAGAAAGAATTAAAGAAAAGAAACAAAGGCCAAGTCAGTTTCATAGAAGAAAAGATAAATACATTAAATAAAGGCAATAAAAGCAATAAAGTCACAAATGACATTAAATGGTAAAAGCCTAAAGAAATCTCCAGCGGAGTCGCCATGCTGTCGATGCCCCCTTTTTTCTCGCGAAATCGGGTTTATGACATTTGGGAGGGCAACTCATTCCTTTTGGGAATTGGTTTTGCATTTGAAGAGTCGCCACCTAATGATTAGGGTGCATTAGGACACCAATGGAGTTCGATTTGGATAACCAGAGATAGGGTAAGGGCTTGAAATTATTCTAAGGGGAAGGTGTTAGACACCCCTCAGAATCCGCTAATGCGTTTCTCGGCCGTGTTAGAATTGTGACTTCATATAATCAAGTAGAAATTAGGGGTTCAAGTAGAGGGACTTGCATATTACATTGCAAATAAGTTGGAAACTCTTGAAGATAAGTAGGGAAGGAAGAAATAAAAAAGACTTGAATAGTTTTACAAGAAGAGATGAAAGAAAAGAAAGGGAGAGGGATCCTAGGTTTATAATTAATATGGATCACATTAATGTAATATCCAGTAATCACTCCTCAGAAGAGGGGCTACATGAGATATTAGCGCATCGGTCATCATCTCCATATTCGACCCTTCTCATCCCGTAAGGGTTATTTCAACGTGTGGATTGGTCACGAAAGCTTATTGCGTGCTATTACCTGTCCCATCCTATAAGTTTGATAGGGCATTTAGGATCACTATTCCTACAAGGTAAGGACTAGGCTGAACCCTTAGGTTTAAAGGACAAAATGCTAGGCGACATACATAACAAGTAGGACTGCACATAAAGGAAACACACAAAGGTAAATAAAAGCTCACAGATCCCTCCACAAGTAAAACACGTAATCAGCATGTCTAAAAACACATTTAAGGTCTCAAAGATAGGAGTTTTAAAGAAAAGGAATAAGTGACAGCAGTTGAGTAAGTAAAAGATAAGGGAACCGTTAAAACATGGTTTGAAAAGGGTTGAGACAGTAGTTTAACTAGACAAGTATCGAAACAGAACGATTCTTGGTTGAAAAGGTAACCCAGTAGTTAAAAATATATAATAGGACGAGAATCAGAAAATTAGTGAGAGTATATAGATACGTGATTTCAAAACTTGTTTCCAGATAGAGATAGATTTTCAGTAAAACATAGTGAACTTCAGAGTGTAAAAAAGAGTGAACTTTCAGAGAGTAAAAAAGTGTGGACTTTCAGAGAGTAAAATAAAAGAGTGAACTTCAGAGAGTCAAAGCAAGAAAGGGAGCGACAGATTTCAAATTAAAGAGGTTGGTTAGATAAAACCGGTCAAAACATCGTTAATCGATTATCCTTAGGCCTAAAGTTTTCCTAGGAATTGTATGCATTGCCTAATTATCTTAGAGGGTGAAGATGCATATTTGACTTCCAGTTTTAAAAGATATAGTTAACCAAACGTGTATCGTTAGCATAACATACTAATGAGGTGTTTACGATTACAACTCCAAAAAAATAAAACCCTAAGTAACAGGATGTTTAATGCACATAGAAGTTCCTAAAACATGGTCTCTAAATGCTAATGAGAATGCAGCAGTAGTCTTATAACAGTTATTGGCTTGTTAACTGATCATGGTTGCAAAATGAGCATAACAACAAGCTGAAAGTAAAGAACCTAAAACAGGATCTATAATATATGAGATGCATGTCCTATACAGGATATCTATTACGCAAATAAGTAAATAAAATCCTATAAACATATTTTCTACCCATTACTTAAACTAAGCATGCATAACCCCCACCCAATTTCACTATAACCCCAATCATTCATTTACAAATTATTACAAACCAAGGATAGTCGAATTACAGTAATAAAAAATAAAAATAAGAACTTATTCTATAGGGAGCCTTCAGTCAGGCCCAATCTTTCAACCTCACTTCTTTCGAATTTCACAGCCTTGACATGGTCAGGGTGCGGCAATGCTCTCTAAGGCCCCCGTTGGGTCCCTGGCCAATACCACTACCCATACAATTGCCAAATTGTTGAACAAGTGCAGTGTGGAATACCCGCCTTGTGAATTTCGGTGAGTACTCAGAGGTACCCAAAGCAATGCTTACATGAAAGGGTAGAACCTAATCTCTACGGGTAGTGTGAAGTGCAGGAAGGATGAGCATGCAAGTTCCAAATTGCAAACCAGGAATCAATCATATGTTGCATAGCAGAAACATAAGTACAAAATGATTAGGAATAGCACATACTGAAGTAGTAATAAACACATTGGTTTGGAGCATGGAATTCAATCAGTACATACCAGCAACAAAAAGAGCACAACAGAATGCATGAGCCAAGTATAAGAATGATATTATCTTAGCCTTTCTGCTGGCTAATGACAGTCAGGAACAGAGAGCAGCAACTGCATAAGAAAAAAAGGAGAGAAATAGCACGGGAGAGAGTAATGCGATTACTGTGTGTGTGTTTGTGATATGCAATGTGTTTGTGTCATGAAAAAGAGAGTGTGGGCGTACTTATATTACTGAATACGAGTAAATAAACAAGGTAGCAGTCCCTAATCAAGGAACTAGCATCAATCATAATCAAATCAGTATATTGACACCCCTTAAATCATGGAATCAAAGTCAAACGGTAGTGAGCACCTATTTAAAAGAAAGAAATCACATAAGGAAGAATAGCATAAAGTGTGCAATAGAGACTAGGTACATGATACTCTAATTAGGGAAATAGGTCAAGCAAATCAATCAACATATTCGTGCACACGTATAGGGCAGGATACTACTCCAATTCTGGAAAATAGTCCCAAAAAATTTGGAATGAGATTGAATACTTAGAAGCCCAATATTAATTAAGGAAATTATCCCACAGATTGAGGAAGAAATTCGAAATTAATACGCAAAATCCAATTTTAAGGCAAGTATCGTAGTCTCAAAGAGGGCTTGTAAGAATCAGTATGAATCATCATGCAAATAGTCATAGAAACCTTAAACGGAGAGCACAGAATGGTAGGACAATGAAACACTAGCAACCAAAATTAAAGCAAAAAATAGGAACTCAGAGAAGAACCCGGAATAACACACAAACAAGCAGATAATGCAAACACAAACGTAATAAGGCTAGGGTTTCATCAGACTTAGGCAAATAATTTAGGAATAATACTGAAAATCACGAATTAGTACTCAAAATTAAAAACTAAAGTGATTTCGAAAAGGGGTTCAGAAACCCTAGTTTCAAAAAAAGGAAGAAAAACATTTAAAACTGGAGTAATCGTAATGATCAAGTATAAAATAGTGCAAAACATAAAGGTATGAGTTAAAATAATTACAAATCAGAGGTTTGAGAGGTTTAGATCTATATTAGGGTTTCATATGAAACCAGTGAGAGAAACAAGAGAAACATGGCTGTGAAACTCGAGGATAATGGTATTTACAGCACCATCGGAAAAAAATCCATTGAAGAAAGGCCAGAAACAAACCCCAGAAAAGCTTCAGTGGCCATCTTACATGGCTAAGACTCCTGGAGTCTCAGGGGCGGAGGGAACCGGTGAGATAAGGCTTCAAGGCAACTGGTGCTCGAAAAATGCGATGTTGGAGGTGGCCGAGGAGATGGTGAAGGCCATCGGAGAAGGAGAACCAGAAGGTTCTAGAGAGAAGGAGGAGAGGAAGAGACAGATAAAGAGAGAGAGAGAGAGAGAGACCGGTCTCGAAGAATGAGGGGTCGGGGTAGGTTAAAATTTAATTAAGGCAAATAGATCTGGGTCGTTGATCTTATTTGATCAATGGCTCAAATTAATTTTGAGTTGGGCCGGGTTAGTTTAGAAATTGTGCTGGGCAGATTTGGGTAGGATCTTGGGTCAAACGGGTTTAATGAAAATCTGATGGGTGGGGTTAAATTAGGGCTAAAATTGCAATAATAATAGGATGTGTGTTTTTATGGCCAATTTCCCATTTTATTTTATATAAAATAGGTAAAATGATTTTAAAAACAAATTGAAAGTACTTAACTAATTGATAATGCATAAATATTAATCTAAAAATACTGAAGATGATTTTATGGTCGTAAAATATGTTGGAAACACGTTCTCAATGCAATATACTAAAACGTGTGTTCTTTTGTATAGGTTTTGATGAATGACAAACGAAGCGAAAATTGATATATGACGAAGTTCAAGAAACAAGAGCACAATTGATATACAACGAGATTCAAGCTCAAGACAAAGTTTTATAGTTTAATTGAGTCATTCTTAATTGTGATCTTGATCCTACAACTTGACTCGTAACATGGCTTCTCTCATAAAACTATTTTCCAAAATCATGCATATTTAATTTAATGTCAAATGATTTTAAATCATGCATATTTACAGTAGTCAAAATAATTTTTAGACATGCCTTAAAAATCTGGACTAAGATAATCGATTATGTACTTATGATAATCGATTGTTTTAAGCCAAGACTGCATGACAATCGATTGTGAACTAATGACAATCGATTGTGAGTAAGACAGTGAGCATCAGGTTTTTCAAACCTGCATGACAATCGATTGTGAACTAATGACAATCGATTGTGACTGAGGAAGTGTCCATCAAAGTTTTTCAAAACTCAGAATAATCGATTATGAACTAATAGTAATCGATTATGTTGAGACAGTGTCTTCCAGTGATTTTCAAATTTATTAAATAATCGATTGTTATATTGGACAATCAATTGTCAAAGAGAGAGTGTCTAAAATGTTTTTCAAAAACTGATAAGTAATCGATTGTTGACTTAGTGCAAATCGATTGTGAAGCTGACCGTTGTCGTAAAGTTTTCAAATACCGTCAGGTAATCGATTATTGATTCTGTATAATCGATTATTTTGATTAAAATCCGGAAAAGATTTTTTGAACGTTATTGGGTAATCGATTATTGATTTTGTATAATCGATTGTTTTGATTAAAATCCGGAAAAGATTTTTTGAACGTTGCTGAGTAATCGATTTTTGATTTTGGACAATCGATTGTTTGTGGTAAAATCTGGAAAGGATTTTTTGAACGTTGCCAGTAATCGATTATGGATTGTAAGTAATCGATTATCAAGCGTAAAATCTGGGATTGAATTTTGGTCTGACTGGCAGACAATCGATTGTTGGGGTTTGACAATCGATTGTCAGTGAGTAAAATCAGCAACTCTTAATTGGCAATTAGGCAACGGTAATGCCAAGTTTTTCAACTATAAATAAGCTTCATTTCAGTGTTTTAAACACAACAACATACTACGACTGATCATTACATTGCTATAAGCTTGCATACTTTTGTTTATCATTTTATATTCAATTTCATAAAGCTTTTGAGTGCCATATTCTTGTCCAAAGTTGTTGTGATCTAGAGCTTATTTCTTTTTACTCATACCTACTCATAAAGGAGTATATTGTTTGAGTGTTTTAGTGTTTGTACACTTGGAAGAGAATTGTGATTCTCTTGTTGTAAGGAACTTGTGTTTCCTTGGTTGAAGTCTTGGAGTGTTGTAACTCCGAGCAAAGGTGTTGAGGCTTGCGTCCTCAAGTTGTAAAGGTTTGTTTAGCACCCGGAAGCTTGACAAGTTAGTGGAAAATCTCGAGAGAGTCTCTCGGGGACTGGACTAGCCACACGTTGTGGTAAACCAGGATATATCTGTGTGTAAGTTATTATTCATCGCACTTATTTACTTCCTGCAAATTTTACTTTCCGCAAGGTTACGCTAAATTTTATTATAACGCTATTCACCCCCTCTAGCGTTAAGCGTATTTTCTAAAAATTGGTATCACAGCCATACTCTCTGAAGACTTAACAGTTCGAGAGAACCATCCATGGCTTCTACTCGTGATTCTTTTGCAGGAATTGATGAAGGACAGTGCTCCACACGACCACCTCTATTCAATGGTACAAATTACACGTACTGGAAGGAGAGGATGATGATCTTCGTTCAATCCAACAGTTTTCACCTTTGGAAGGTGTTTACAAAGGGAAATCAAATTCCAACCCAGAAGGTGGAAAACGAATGGGTTCCCAAGTCCGAGGATGAGTATGACGCGGATGACATCCGAAAGGTCCAAAATAATGCTAAAGCAATAAACTTATTATATTGTGCTGTTAATGCTGACGATTACAGGAAAATATCGTGTTGCACAACAGCAAAAGATATGTGGGACAAGCATGAAGTTACATACGAAGGAACGGATCAGGTAAGTGAAGCAAAAATTGATTTCCTAACCCATGCTTATGAATTATTTCACATGAAGGAAGGAGAAAAGGTGGACGAAATGTTTGAACGGTTTTCAATAATCGTAAATGATCTGCATGCCCTCAAAAAGACATTCACGGATAGAGAACTTGTACGGAATATCCTTAGAAGTCTCACTCCGGCATGGCGATCAAAGGCCGACGCAATCCAAGTATCCATCGGCGTCTCAAATGTCACAATTGACGCATTAAGAGGTAATCTCAAGACCTATGAATCTATCATTCTTAACCCTCTTGTTGATGATCAAAGGAGGCAAAGAATAGCTCTAAAGGCGAGCACAAGTCAACCGCAAATTGATGAGGAAGGAGACAACGAGTTTGGACTCGTTATCAAAAGATTTCAAAAGTTCATGCGCAAGGAGTATGAACGCAAAGGGAAAAAGCAAGGAGAAATAAAATGCTACGAATGCGGAGAAACCGGGCACATCAAGTCAAATTGCTCAAACCTCAAAAAGGAAAAGAAACCTTTTAAAAAGCAACGCGCATATATTTCTTGGGGAGGTGACTCCGGAGATGAGTCAAGCGAAGGAGAAGAAGACGAAGCAGCAAATCTTTGCCTCATGGCACAAGAAGATAACAAAGACGAGGTATGTCAAATTTCGTCTCAAAACTTCTTTACTCTTGATGAAATGCGAACTTCTTTTGATGAATTATATACTGAATTTATTAAAGCTTCAAAAACAGTCAAAAGCGTAAAAGAAAATGCTTCTCTAAAAGAAAAAGATTTTCAAAAACAGCTTTCTTTAAAAGAAAAAGATTTAGAAAAACTTGGTTTTAGAAAATGAGAAGCTGAAAGAGGAAAACAAGTTTTTTGGAAAAAGAAGTTCCAATAAGCCCGAAAGCTCTACTAGAAATTGCACTTCTTGTTTGCATCTTAAGAATGAAGTAAGTAGGCTTAAAGGCACATTAGATAAGTTTAATTCTTCACACAAAAACTTGAATGATGTTCTTGTTAACTTGAAATCAACCAAGCATGGAATTGGCTTTAAAAATGAAGAAAAGGTTGAAGCTAAACCCCAACAACCTAAAGCTCAACCTAGGATTAACAATAGAAATGCTTATCCTAGAAACAATAACTCTAGAGCCAATATGCACGCTAGACAAAATGCTGAACATTTTAGAAGACCTAGGAATGACTTACCACCTAGAAATAGTCACCCTAGAAATGATGCATACTTTAGGCCAAATTTTGAACCCCATAGAAGACCTAGCAATGGCCCTCAACCGAGAAACAATCACTCTAGAAAGGCTGCCCATCCTAGAGCTCATAGTTGGAGAAATAACTCTCATGAAATGCAAAATAGTCATAGTGTTCAAAATAGAGTAAGAAATTTTCATCCGTCTAGTTACTATGAACCTAGAAGGATGCATAACCCAAATGTGACTTGTCATTATTGTAGACGTATTGGTCATATTGCTCCGGCATGCTTTACACGTCATAGACATATTACTCAATCACATCATTATAATATGCCTAACCCCCAAGGACCCAAGATGGCATGGGTACCTAAAGAACATTAATTTGTTTTGTAGGTGTGCTTGAAGGGATCAAGTGTACTATGGTACCTTGATAGTGGATGCTCCAAGCATATGACGGGAGATGAATCCAAATTCCTTCAATTAGAGCACAAAGAAGGAGGAAGCGTTATCTTCGGTGATAACAATAAAGGAAAGATCATCGGCATCGGCTCGGTCGGTAAGGATGAAAAATCCTCTATTAAGCATATATTACTTGTTAAAGGATTAAAGCATAATCTCTTGAGCATAAGCCAATTGTGTGACAAGGGAAATCTTGCTTTATTTGATTCGGATGAATGCTTAGTGTTCAGACGTAGTGATTTCAAAATTATCCTCCGTGGTTTTAGAGTGGATAATATTTATATGGTTGATCTTGCTAAATCCTCACCCGATTATGTTGATTGTCTAATGAGTAAAGAGGATGATACTTGGCTATGGCATCGTAGAGTAGCACATATCAATATGCATCTTTTGAACAAATTGATTTCTCAAAACTTAGTTGTTGGTCTTCCCATTTTAAAATTTGAAAATGACTCTATTTGTGACTCGTGTCAAAAGGAGAAGCAAACAAAAGCATCTTTCAAATCTAAAAACATTATTTCAACTTCTAGACCATTGCAATTGCTTCATATGGATTTATTTGGTCCTTCTCGCATTGAAAGTCTAGGAAGAAATAGATATGCTTTTGTGATTGTTGATGATTACTCGAAATTTACTTGGACTTTATTTCTTGCCAATAAAAGTGATGCTTTTCAAAATTTTAACTATTTTCTTAAGCGTGTTCAAAATGAGAAAGAAACAACCATCACTTCAATTAGAAGTGATCATGGGGGAGAGTTTGATCACAATCTCTTTGCGGACTTTTGTGACGAACTCGGAATCGAGCATACCTTTTCCGTTCCACGTACACCACAACAAAATGGGGTGGTGGAAAGGAAAAATAGGTGTCTCGAAGAGATGGCTAGAACCATGCTCGACGAAGCTAAGATACCCAAACATTTTTGGGCGGACGCCGTGAGTACCGCTTGCTATGTTCTAAATAGAGTAGTAATTCGGCCGATACTCATGAAAACCCCCTATGAACTTTATAAGGGTAGAAAACCAAATATTTCCCATTTTAGAGTTTTTGGTTGCAAATGTTTTGTTCATAACAATGGCAAAGACCAATTGGTAAATTTGATGCTAAGTCGGATGAAGGTATTTTCATTGGATATTCCTCACGTAGTAAAGCATATAGGGTCTTTAATAAAAGAACCCAAATTGTGGAGGAATCCCCTCATGTTGTATTTTCCAAAAATAATGCTCGCTCAGCGAGAAAGGATTCCGGTTTTGATCTTGCAGGTATCTTAGAAAGCTTGAAAGACAAAATACAAGAGGAACCACCCAAGGAAAATAAAGATGAAACTGAGGAACAACCAACGGAAGAAGCGCCACAATTGGAAAAAGAAATGAATATGCCTAACGAGTGGAGGACAATCAAAGATCACCCTCTCGAACAGGTAATTGGCAACGTTGGAGACAAGGTAAGTACCCGAAACTCTCTCAAAAATACCTTAGAACATACTGCTTTTGTTTCTCAAATTGAACCCAAAACCATCTCAGAAGCAATTGGGGATGAATTTTGGACCTTGGCAATGCAAGAGGAGCTTAACCAATTCGAACGCAATGACGTTTGGGATTTGGTGCCAAGACCCGAAGGTCATACCATAATTGGTACAAAATGGGTTTTTTGCAATAAACTAGATGAAAATGGTATAATCACTAGAAACAAATCTAGGCTTGTAGCAAAAGGCTATAATCAAGAAGAGGGTATTGACTATGAGGAAACATATGCTCCCGTAGCTAGATTAGAAGCTATTCGCTTATTGCTTGCATTTGCCTCTTCTATGAATTTCAATTTATATCAAATGGATGTGAAAAGTGATTTTCTAAACGGTTTTATTCAAGAAGAAGTATATGTTGAACAACCCCCCGGCTTTGAAAACTTTAAATCTCCCGATCATGTTTTCAAACTCAAAAAGGCTCTTTATGGTTTAAAACAAGCTCCCCGAGCTTGGTATGAAAGATTAAGTAAGTTTCTTTTGGAAAATGATTTCATTAAGGGGAAAGTTGACACAACTCTCTTTGTTAAGCATAAAAACAATGATATTTTTGTTAGTTCAAATATATGTAGATGATATTATATTTGGTACTACTAACAATGTTTTATGCAAGGAATTTTCCGATTTAATGACAAGCGAATTTGAGATGTCTATGATGGGTGAGTTAACATTCTTTTTGGGATTACAAGTAAAGCAAATGAAAGAAGGTACATTCATTTGTCAAGCCAAATATTGCAAAGAATTGCTGAAACGATTTGAGATGAACAATGCAAAAGAAATGGCAACTCCCATGAGCACATCCGATCATCTAGACAAAGATGAGAAAGGTAAGGAAGTCGACACCAAAAAGTATCGAGGTATGATTGGCTCTCTTCTTTATCTTACTGCTAGTCGTCCAGACATCATGTTTAGCGTGTGCTTATGCGCTCGTTATCAATCGAGTCCGAAGGAGTCTCACCTTACTGCGGTAAAACGGATTTTAAGGTATCTTGTTGGTACTACAAATGTGGGTCTATGGTACCCCAAAGGCTCTTCATGCCAACTTGTTGGCTACTCCGATTCCAATTTTGCTGGATGCAAATTGGACCGTAAGAGCACTAGTGGCACTTGCCATTTGCTCGGTAGCTCTCTCGTTTCTTGGTTTATCAAGAAACAAGTAAGTGTTGCGTTGTCCACAACCGAAGCTGAATATGTAGCCGCAGGGAGTTGTTGCGCTCAAATCCTATGGATGAAACTTCCTATGGATGAAACAACAACTCTTGGACTATGGCCTAAGTCTTGATCATATCCCTCTTAGATGTGATAATACTAGTGCCATCTGCTTGACGAAGAACCCCGTTCTTCATTCGCGAACGAAACACATTGAAATTAGACATCATTTTATTAGAGATCACGTTCTCAAAGGCGATTTCGAAATTGAATTTGTTGAAACCAAAAACCAATTGGCAGACATCTTTACAAAGCCTTTAGAGAAAGAGTCCTTCTTCCGAATTCGCAGTGAACTCGGGATCCTTGACTCCACGTTGATCTAAGTCATGCATTGCATTTTTTTTGTTACATGATTTCTTACTTGAGCGTCGGAGACGTCTAACGATTTTTGCAGGTATCGCCCCAAAGGAAAGGGGAATTATAAAGCTTGACGTACAACAATCGGTTTCCGTCGTCTAAAAATCGATTATTTCGTATCAATAATTGATTATGTTGCTATTATTCGGGTTGATGTTGCTGTAATTTCTTTTAATAAATAAACAAGGTTTATTTCATCTTTGGCATCTTATTATTATTTTTGCTAATGGCAAAAGGGGGAAGATAACGGGTATGATGCACTCTCAAATTATAAGCTTAAATTGAGGGGGAATTCTCAAATTGAGGGGGAACAAATTACATACTTGTTGCATGTATATACTTGTCTTGAATCGTCAATATAAATTGCTTGTCTTGCATATCCCGCTTAATGTTTGCCATTATCAAAAAGGGGGAAATTGTTGGAAACACGTTCTCAATGCAATATACTAAAACGTGTGTTCTTTTGTATAGGTTTTGATGAATGACAAACGAAGCGAAAATTGATATATGACGAAGTTCAAGAAACAAGCGCACAATTGATATACAACGAGATTCAAGCTCAAGACAAAGTTTTATAGTTTAATTGAGTCATTCTTAATTGTGATCTTGATCCTACAACTTGACTCGTAACATGGCTTCTCTCATAAAACTATTTTCCAAAATCATGCATATTTAATTTAATGTCAAATGATTTTAAATCATGCATATTTACAGTAGTCAAAATAATTTTTAGACATGCCTTAAAAATCTGGACTAAGATAATCGATTATGTACTTATGATAATCGATTGTTTTAAGCCAAGACTGCATGACAATCGATTGTGAACTAATGACAATCGATTGTGAGTAAGACAGTGAGCATCAGGTTTTTCAAACCAGCATGACAATCGATTGTGAACTAATGACAATCGATTGTGACTGAGGCAGTGTCCATCAAAGTTTTTCAAAACTCAGAATAATCGATTATGAACTAATGGTAATCGATTATGTTGAGACAGTGTCTTCCAGTGATTTTCAAATTTATTAAATAATCGATTGTTACATTGGACAATCGATTGTCAAAGAGACAGTGTCTAAAATGTTTTTCAAAAACTGATAAGTAATCGATTGTTGACTTTGTGCAATCGATTGTGAAGCTGATCGTTGTCGTAAAGTTTTCAAATACCGTCAGGTAATCGATTATTGATTCTGCATAATCGATTGTTTTGATTAAAATCCGGAAAAGATTTTTTGAACGTTATTGGGTAATCAATTATTGATTTTGTATAATCGATTGTTTTGATTAAAATCCGGAAAAGATTTTTTGAACGTTGCTGAGTAATCGATTGTTGATTCTGGACAATCGATTGTTTGTGGTAAAATCTGGAAAGGATTTTTTGAACGTTGCCAGTAATCGATTATGGATTGTAAGTAATCGATTATCAAGCGTAAAATCTGGGATTGAATTTTGGTCTGACTGGCAGACAATCGATTGTTGGGGTTTGACAATCGATTGTCAGTGAGTAAAATCAGCAACTCTTAATTGGCAATTAGGCAACGGTAATGCCAAGTTTTTCAACTATAAATAAGCTTCATTTCAGTGTTTTAAACACAACAACATACTACGACTGATCATTACATTGCTATAAGCTTGCATACTTTTGTTTATCATTTTATATTCAATTTCATAAAGCTTTTGAGAGCCATATTCTGTCCAAAGTTGTTGTGATCTATAGCTTATTTCTTTTTACTCATACCTACTCATAAAGGAGTATATTGTTTGAGTGTTTTAGTGTTTGTACACTTGGAAGAGAATTGTGATTCTCTTGTTGTAAGGAACTTGTGTTTCCTTGGTTGAAGTCTTAGAGTGTTGTAACTCCGAGCCAAGGTGTTGAGGCTTGCGTCCTCAAGTTGTAAAGGTTTGTTAAGCACCCGGAAGCTTGACAAGTTAGTGGAAAATCTCGAGAGAGTCTCTCGGGGACTGGACTAGCCACACGTTGTGGTAAACCAAGATATATCTGTGTGTAAGTTATTATTCATCGCACTTATTTACTTCCTGCAAATTTTAATTTCCGCAAGATTACGCTAAATTTTATTATAACGCTATTCACCCCCCCCCCTCTAGCGTTAAGCGTATTTTCTAACAAAAGATTATTAATTGTAACATAGGCTATAATTGCAAAAATACCAAATAAATTCGTAAAAAATAGGAAAAAATTGCCTTAATTATATCTTGGTATAAATACGAGAATGGAAATAAATTATTGACTAAAATAATAGTCTGGGAATAATTATTGGATTTTGTACTGCTAAAATAGACAATAAATTCATTTTGAAAATCTTACAAAAATTAGGGAAAATACCAGAACTCGTGGGCATGCTTATATATGCGTACACATGCTATTTTGAATGTATTTTGAGTATAAAAATGGATAGGAAAAATTATGTATCAACAGGTGCTCCACCAAGAAAGCTTTCTTCGGTATAGAATGGAAGTCAGTCATCTTAAGTTCAAGCTCAAACGCCAAGTGTTCATGAGTGAGAAAAAAAATGAGGCTCTCAGGGATCTGCCTATTCTACGAGCCGAGCTAGAAAAAGCTCAAAAGGAGGACTTGTCCGTGAAACATGAGCATACCAAACTGGTCAAGAAGGTAATGATTCTTTATGTTAAAAATGAGAGGTTATGCATAGTGACGAACAACACAACCTCGTAGATACAAGAAAAGATAGGCCTGATTAACCAACTCCTTGACAAGATAAACGAGCTAAAAACAACGTCCGAGACGCTCAGGAGCAGGATGGATCTTCTAGCCTCAAAAAAGGAGGTTACAAAAGAGGAGTTGGCATCGATCAAGGATCAGCTCTGGGTGGGGATGGATAAGGTGAAAAAGTGGTATCGGCTCAATGAAGAGCTTCGAGCACAACTAGATTCAGCCGTCTCAGACAGGGATGACCTCGACCGTAAATATATTGCGCTAAAGTCCAAGTTAGAGGCATACAAAATTGATTCCTTTGAGGTTGAGGATATAATAATACAAGACCGATATGGAAATAGTCGAGGCCCGCTTAATAATAAAGGTTGAGTATGTAAAGCGGCTATTCCGGAGGGAGACCCTCGAGGAGATTCATGCCCAGGGATTTGATATGTTGGCCGAGATTAAAAAGGCCAAGATGGTTGAGGCCGAGGCAATAGAGCTATACGAGCCCGAAGGTCCCGGTGCTGAGTCAAACTCTGGTGAAGATTAGGCAGAGATGCCTTAGCTATTTTTGGTTTTTTATTATATATCTCTTATTTGTTTATTTTGAGGACGTTTTATCATGCCTTTGTAAATTTTTTTCCGAATATATATAAAAATTTCCCTTTAGCTAAACCATATCTTACATTTTCAACAAATTCTTGTCACAAAAAATTTTATTCGAAGATTGCCATTAATGCCTTAGCATAGAATTGGACGTAATCTGGAGTACCCATCCTTCAGAAGCCTGAATAAGGCCCGATTTTGATAATTACTCCGAGTTGTTTGTGGATAAAATCTTGATTAAAAATGAATTCCTTTAAGATACTTGAGTGTTTTAGTCATACACAACGCTATTATGCCGATAATAATCCTTTAATAGGTTTTAATCGTATGTAAGGGCCTTACTTTTTGAGTACGGACTTGGATGCCTCCGAGCCATTTTAGATTGGTCATAGACTTTCATGTTCGGACCCTGAATAATAGGCTCAGTGCCTCTAAGATTCGATAGACCGAGCTATCTGATTATTTTATCAGACGACAGTTCCCGAGTCGGGGTAGCACGTGGGCTCTAGGATTTAGGATATGCTGTTCATTTTAAGTAATTCAACGAATTCATCAATGGTGCGTTGTGATAAAATATAAAACTGCAAATTTCTTTTATTTCTTTGTGTGTAGAGTACATAATCAGACGCACATAAGCCTTGTTCCATGTCAAGAGTGGACTACATGGGTACGGTTTGTTTGACCATTTGACCTTTACAATGAATCTTAATTACATAGGCTTTTCATGTTAAGTAATAACACCTTATAAGGATCCTAACTTAGGGGGTAATGGCCCCCAGAATTTGAGGCCAAATTTGTGAGGGTTCAAATGTTGTTGGTCCAGTGTAGGTGATTAGGATCTTCTGGCTTTAGGTCGGTCTTTGAAACTAAAGTAGCACAATCTACTGGTTCCTCGCTAAAAACCTTTCCATAAATTCACTTCGAGAAAAGACCAGTTCAAGAGAAAAAAAAAGTACAACACGTGCTTTCAGACTTAATAGTCATATTTTCCCTCGGCTGAGTACCTGCACAAGTTAGTTTGTAATAACAAATTTTAAAATGGAATTGTGCTTGTACCTTAGAAGTAATGCCGATTTAAGTGTGCCACGTTCTAATTGTTTGGTAGTAGTACACCATTCCTGACTCGAGTTTATATGAACCCTTCATTAGTTATTCAAGAAATTTTATACGGTCCTTCCCAATTAGGGCCTACTTCCTTGTTGTTCGGGTTCCTGGTGTGTAGCGTTACATTCCTTAACACCAAGTCTCCGATTGATAAATGTCGAAGGTTAGCTCTTCGATTGTAATACCTCCCTACTTACTGCTTTTAGGTTGGCCAACTGGACTAGGGCGGCTTTCTGCCTTTCATCTAATAAGTCCAGACTCGTGGTCATGGCCTTTCCATTTGACATTTCGGTAGCATACTAGAACCTGAGGCTCGGTTCCCCCACCTTGATCAGGAAGGCTTCTGTGCCATAGAATAGAGAGAACATGGTCACACTACTACTCAACTTCAAAGTCGTTCATTATGCCCATAAGATTTCGAGCAGGATTCCACTTTCCTTTCGAATTGGTTAGTCTCTTTTTCAAGTTTTGGAGTATAGTTTTGTTCGATGATTTTTCTTGTCCGTTCCCACTAGGGCGGTAAGTTGTTGATAATATCTTTTTGATTTTATGTTCTTTGAGAAATTTACTCACCTTGTTGCTGACGAATTGTTTTCCGTTGTCGCAGAAAATCTCGGTTGGTATCCCAAATAGACATATTATGTGATTCCAGATAAAATTGATGACTTCTTTCTCCCCGACCTTCTCAAACACCTGATCCTCGACCCACTAGGAAAACTAATCGGTCATGAGTAGTATGTATTGGGCTTTATCGGATGCCTATGGCAGGGGACCGATGATGCCCATCCCCCATTTCAAAAATGGCCATGATGACATAACCGGGTGAAGCATCTCTCCTGGTTGATGAATTATTGGGGCGTGCCTTTGACACTTATTGCATTTCCACACAAAGTCATTCTTATCTTACTCCATTTTATTCCATCAATAAATGTCTTTGATTAACTTCTGAACCAAGGATTCTGCCCCCCTAGTGGTTCCCCCAAGTGCCCTCATGGACCTCTCTCATAGCGTCAAATTTCACTCAGACCCAAGCACCTAGACAATGGGCCAAAGAAGGATCTTTTGAACAATTTTCCCTCCACTAAGTTGAACCTGGCAGCTTTGTTGTGCATGGCTTTTGATTACTTGGGATCCGATGCCAATTTTCCTGTCTTCAGGTCATCCATGTATTTGTTTCTGCAATATTGGGTCAAACTTGCCGAGTTTACCTCGGCATGACCTTCTTCTACTATTGAGTTCATCAATTATACCACTACCCCCGAATTGTATTCATCGAAGTTAACAGACGATCCCAAGTTAGCCAGTGCATCAGCCTCACTATTTTGATCCCGAGGTACGTGTTGTAGAGTCCATTCCTTGAATTGGTGTAAGGTCACCTGCAACTTGTTCAAGTACCTCTGCATCTGTTCCTCTTTTACTTCGAACATTCCGTTGACTTGATTTATGACAAGGAGGGAGTCACATTTTTCTTTGATCACTTAGGCTCCCAGGTTCTTAGCCAGTTATAGACCTGCAATCATAGCCTCATACTCGCCTTCGTTGTCAGCCAATTTTATTGTGATAATAGACTGCCAAATTATGTTACCCGTAGGTGGTTTCAATATAATACTGAGCTTGGACCCTTCTGTGTTGGAGGCATCATTTGTGAATAGGGTCTAGATCGTCGAGTTAATACTTGAAGTGAGCAATAACTTCTTTTCGACCTTGGGTATCAAAGCCATCAAGAAGTTGGCCACAAAGTCTACCAAAATCTGAGATTTTATGGCGGTCTGGGGTTTATACTCGACATTATACCGGCTAATTTCCATGGCCCATTTAGCCAATGGTACCGATAGCTAGACTTTATGCATGGAATTCCTTAGTGGAAAGGACGTCACGACACATATAGGGTGGCACTGCAAGTAAGGTTTTAATTTCCTAGAAGCACTTAGTAAGGCGAGCGCTACTTTTTCTAGGTGACTGTACTTTATTTCGGCATTGCCTAGGGCTCTACTAATATAATAAATAAGAAATTCTCTACCTTCTTCTTTCCGAACACGGATACCACTTACCACCACCTTGGAAACTACCAAGTAGAGGTACTATTATTCGTCCGCCTTCGAAGTGTACAACAAGAGGAGTGGGGTAGGGGGCTGGATAGCTATCGCTTGAGTTCTTCCAAAGCTTGATAAAATTCCAGATTCCAACAAAAGTTGATCTTCTTTTTCAATAGTGAGAAAAACTTATAACTCATATCCGGTGATCTCGAGATAGACTCAACACGGCTATCCGTCCGGTCACTCTTTGTGCTGCCTTGACTTTGTTATCTTCTATAGCTTTTATTTTTTCTAGGTTTATCTCTATTCTTCGAGTACATACTATGAATCCAAGAAACATTCCCGAGCTGACCCCAAAAGCACACTTCTCCGAGTTTAGCTTCATTTTGCACCTTCTCAATATGTCAAAGGTTTCCTATAAATGTTTCAAATGGTCCTATGCTTGCATGTACATAACTAACATATCATCAATATAAACTTTTATTGATTTACCTATTTGTTCTTCGAACATCCAGTTTACTAGGCATTGGTATGTCGCACCATCGTTCTTTAATTTGAATGGCGTTATGTTATAGCAGTAAGTGCCGAATGTGGTTATGAAAGAAGTCTTTTCATGATCACTCAAGTCCATCTGAATTGCTTTCACCCAGAATAGGCTTCGAGAAAACTAAATATCTCGTGCCCGGCTGTTACGTTGATCATTTGGTCGATGTTAGGCAAAGGGAAAGAATCCTCTAGACATGTTATTTTGATCCTTACTCCCTCTGTTCCAGTTTATGTGAACTTGTTTGACTAGGCAACGAAGTTTAAGAAAAAAATAAAGACATTTTGAAATTTGTGGTCCTAAATAAGTTTAAATGGGGCCCAAGGTATTTGTGCATTTATAAAAGCTTCTCATTAAGGGTAGAATTAGAGGTTAAGCTAAATTGCTTCCAAATTTAGAAGGATCATTCTTTTTGGAACAGACAAAAAGGAAATAGGTCACATAAACTGGAATGGAGGGAGTATAATATACACACATTCTAAGTTTATTTTCATTTTTAGGCATAATTACTATGTTAGCTAACCATTCTAGGTATTTAACTTCCCAGGTGGAACCTATTTTCAGAAGTTTAGATACCTCGTCCTTGATGAACTCGTGTGTTATCTCGAACTATGGTCTTCTCTTCTGCTTAAACAGATGGAACTTTGGATCCAAACCCAATTTTGTGAGTGGTTACCTTTGGTGGAATCCCTGTCATGTCGAGATGAGACCAGGTAAAACAATCGCGGTTATCTTGAAGAAAATTAATAATTGTTTTCCTGAGCTCGGGGATTAACCTTGTGCCCATGTATACCTTTTGATATGGTAGGTGCTCGATCAATATAACTTTCTCCAAATCCTCGATCGTTGATTTGATGACGTTAGTGTTATCAGGTGCTAGGAAACATCTCAGGAGGTTTAATCATTCTCATCATCAGTTCTGTGCTCCTTCTATTTTCTCGGCTCGGCTGAGGCAAGTATCATTGATTGCTATTTAGTTTCTTGTTCTTTGGTTGGTTGCCTTTTTTTATGTCAAAACTGCGGGCACCATAATGACTTTATCGACAACGAACATTTCCTTCCTTTGCGGTCGGCTGTTCTCTATAGACTATATTGACTCCTCCCCGAGTGAAACATTTCTGCGCCTAGTGTAATGTTGAAGGCATCGCTCTCATGTTGTGAACCTAAAACCTTTAGAACAAGGTATTGTACCTCATATTCCCTTCGATCATGTAGAACTTGGTTTCTTGGGTGGTCCTAGCAGTGTTTACCACTAAAGTTATCTCAACCTTCGTGGTCTAGTACGCCTTGTTGAATTCATTTAGCACCTGGATCGTCGATACGATTTGGTCTTGCAACCCCAGTTGTTCTACGACACTTTTTGTAATAATATTGGTCAAGCTACCTAGATCAATCAACACACATTTAACACAAAATTTATCAATAAGCATTGATATTGCCAGCGCATCATTGTGAGGTTGTACGATGCTCTCAGCATTCTCGTCACTGAACAAGATGGCTCTCTTCGGGACGTAATCCTAGGTGCGATTTTCTCTCGTGACAGAAACTTTAGTGTGCTTCATCATAGGCCCTTGGGGGACATCAACTTCCCCAATGATCATGTTGATTACGATTTGAGGCTCCTCCTGTTCGACATGTTTGTTAGCATCCCTATATCTGAAGTGGTTTTTTGATCGCTCGCTTAGGAATTCTCGAAGGTTCCCATTATTGAACAATCGAGCAAATTCTTCTCTTAATTTTCTGCAATCTTTAGTCCTATGACCGTGAGTACCGTGGTACTTACACACCAAACTAGGATCCCTCTAGGAAGGGTCAGACTGTAATGGTCTGGTCCATTTAATCTCTTTGATACACCCTATGGCTAACACTATATTTGCAGCGCCCACGTTGAAATTATATGCCGATAATATTGTTGCCTACCAAGCGACCTGTCAATCCCATTCTTACTCATCAAGCCCCCACAACTCGGTCCCCGATCATTTCTCTTCTTGTTCCTTGGTGGGTGGTTCCCCAATTTGTTTCCCTTCCGTTCTATGTTGTATGGCTAATATCGATCTAGACCATCATCGGCTCTTGATCGATGGTTCTCTTTGACATGACATTGATTCTTATGGGGTAAACAGATCTCGAAGGAGCCCGGAGTTGGTCGTCTTTGACTCTTATCTTCCATTGGTATCTGTTGTGGATGTCGGCTCAAGTCACCGCTAGGCTCTACAAAGTTTTGCTTTAGCTGTTGAGAGGCTAATGAACTTTGGGGGTTGAGCCCTTGAGTAAATGTCTGAATGTCCCAATCATCCACAACCATTGGCAGATTCGTCTATTCCATATTGAACCTCGACACGAACTCTCTAAGCATCTCGTTATCCCTCTTCTTGACGTTGAAAAGGTGTGACTTCCTGGTCTCGACCTTGATGGCATCGGCATGGTTCTTTACAAAAACATCTACAAGTATAACAAACGAGTCGATAGAATTTGGAGGCAAGTTGTGATACCAAATCATTGCTCTTTTAGACAAGATTTTCCCAAATTGTTTCAACAACACCAAATCAATTTTGTCCTCTTCTAAGTCATTCCCTTTGATTGCACATGTATAGGAGGTTGCATGCTTATTTGGATCTATGGTCCCATTATACTTGGGATAGTTGGGCATTCGAAACTTCTTCGGGATCATCTTCGATGTTGCACTCAGGGGGAAGGCTTCTGAGTGAACTTTTTGGAGTTCGACCCCTTCAGTACCGGAGGTGCTCCCAGAATCTGATCGACCGTGGAGTTATATGTTTATACCTTTTTGTCGTTGGCCTCAATCATCTTCTCGTCGTACTCTACCTGTTTTGTCAATGCTTCGAGCATCTTCATCACCTCGGAAGGTTCCCAGGACCGGAATTTTCTCGGTTCCACGACAACTTGTTCATCCTCCTGAGGATTTTCCCGTGATTGTTGGGGCTCGACCCTGTTAGGGGTGTGGCTACAGTTTTGAAGATGCGCTATCGCCACTTGCTGAGCCTGCAACATTTCAAAAATCAATTGCAGGCTCATCACATCACCTTCACCTTCGGGTTCCTCTCGAGCTGTTGGTCAGGGTCCCTTGCGAATGCTATTTTTGGTATAGTCAGTAGATTGATGTTGATAGCCATTTGTAAGTTAGCATCAACAAGGTTGGCGGCTGGGACACCATTGGGATCGACATGGGGCACTTCATGCTAGGCATCAGGTTATTATTCTTACCATGATGGCCTAACTTAACGTCAACTTTCAAGTGAGCATACTGAGAATTTGACATCCTTAGGCTAACCTGGAATGAAAACTTCAAAGAACAAGCACAAAATAGGGTGTCCTTTGGAGATTCGTATCAAATCACAACTGTTATCATTATCTCCACGGTGGGCGCCAAACTACTTATCCTAAAATATGAGTAACAACTAAATTTTTATGCTGTTTAAAGAATATGTGATTTAATTCAATATGAATAGTCTAAGAACAAAAAATAATTAACTTAAAGATAAAATAAAAGATCAAACCGATCATAATGTAGCGATCAAGCCCGATCTTAAGTTGAACATTGAAAATAGGCCTCGATCAGACCCTCGATTTGAGCTTGATTACGAATAAAGAGGAGAATAAATGAAGAACACTTTGGATAATATTTAGAGGAAAACAAAATATTGCTTTGATTTGCGTGTCACAATGTGTCAAAATAAAAGAAATATTCCTCTTTATATAGTAGAGAAATTTTAGACTAAGTACAAGTTTAAATAAGGTAAAAATCTCATTTTCCGGTAAATATCGATCCGCAGTTGATATCGAACAGGATTGCACTGTAATATCCAGTTGGGGGTGAATATTACGACTCGCTACTCGTCATGCATAACCTCTCTCCGTATTCGCGTGGTTTAGAGAACTTACTTGGTCTGGGTCCGTTATTTCACCATGCCCTATCTCAGACGCATTGTTCACTCCTCCGGGTTATGGTATGAGGAACCCATTGGCCTCGCTTGTAGTCGTGCGGAGCCGTGCTTCTCTTTTGGTTTCCATCGCGGAATCGGGGTAAACTTTGCCCTGACTTTATCCGTACACACAAATAACATAGCTACGTTTATGAAAACACAATTTTAAATTAAATGCCGCAATTGAAAGAATAGAAATTAACCTGTAGACAGAGAAACTCGGAGAATCCGATAAAAGGTTGCTATTACAACATAAATAATCAGAAAGATTGCAGCCCTAGTGTGAAATCAGGGTAATTTTCTTGTTTCTTTGCTTTGGTTAGATACTATGTGCAAGATTCTGTTCATTTGTTGCCATGTCCTTGTTCTTGTTCATTAACAGAAACTAGATTTTTATAATATTGGATTTAGACGAGCTGAACTGATATGACACAGGGTCAGATTTGCCCTTGTACTATTCAAAATAAGCTACATTTACCCTCCGTTTGCATTCTTTAACAAATATACCCCCACCGTTACACTTTGGGGCCACATTTACCCTTCCACCGTTAAAACTTGTTTCCTCAATTTTTCATATTAACCCACCCATTGAAGTCTTTCCACCCGACCGATCCGAAGCCAAATAACCCGCCCCGACCCCCAGGTATTTATTTACTCAATCGTTACTTTCCAGACCCTTCTCCAAACCCTTCCCCTTCATCTTCCTCTCTAAAGTTGCTCACCTGACTGTTTAAGTCGAAAATGAACGACACTCCAGAAAAAGGGGAGAAAAAGAAAAGAATGATCTACTGTTACAGACCACAAGACACAACAACAAACAGTTTGCCTATATTTGCGAGTCATCACCTGTAAGCATATGGCATGTTAAAGAAATACTGCTCATGCTTCTGATGCAACTCATTCCGGCTATGGTTAAATTGGTAGACTGGTCAACCTTCTTTATCCTTACCACTTCCTTCAGACGCTTTGGGGCCATCATAAGCATATGAGAGGAAAGTACCCTGGTTTTTCTGCAAAAACCTGCAACAAAAGCATACACAAAATAAAGGCTCATCGCAAAATAATACATCAATACAATAGGTGTTTCCTGAATCCATGTCATCTTGGAAACACTACAGCCCTGCCAGGAAAACTACAATGGAATTCATTAATGTTGCTGTTGAACTGGTTCTTACAGAAGGCAGAAACAAAGGATATCTTTTATTCCTTTTTTATTTTTCATCAGTTACAATAACAAAAGCACTTCCCTTCTGTTGATCATTTATAACATATCTAATGCAATTCCTTTTCAGGCACATTACCGTACTAATGAAAAAGTCGGGCTAACCTAATATTCAGAAGTTACAGAAAGAGCTTATATTATTGAATATCTTCTTTTTTTTTTTTTTGACAAGGTTAATATCTTTTTTTGAATATCTTAAGCTTAATATGTTTTCCTTGAAAATTGTCAGGGAAGTTAACAATCTAATGTAAGCTAGTGAAATTTCTGCCTTGGTGCTTTCTAGAAGAGAATAGAGAATCATGTGATTAGACCAATAAATAACGATTGAGTTTGGAGAAGGGTCTGGAAAGTAACGATTGAGTAAATAAATACCTGGGGGTCGGGGCGGGTTATTTGGCTTCGGATCGGTCGGGTGGCAAGACTTCAATGGGTGGGTTAATATGAACCAATGAGAGAATGCCACGTGTTTAAAAAAATTGAGGAAACAAGTTTTAACGGTGGAAGGGTAAATGTGGCCCGAAAGTGTAATGGTGAGGGTATATTTGTTAAAGAATACAAACGAAGGGGTAAATGTAATTTATTTTGAATAGTACAAGGGCAAGTCTGACCCTTAACCGTAATAATAATGATTCATATAGCCGATTCAAGTTTTCTCGTTTAGAAACGCAAAGCGCTTGACCAACCAGGAAACAACAATTATTTCTAATGACAGGGAAATAAACAAGAAAAATAGGAACGATTAGAGAATCAAAACTAGATTTTTATGTTGTGTATGCATTTTCTTAATAGGTACCTGAAAAGATGAAATATAAAATTAGGTGGGGCCATCGTTTGAGATTCCTACTCTCATTATAATTAATCAAAAAGGAATTGTAGTTGAAGTAACAGAGACAACTTAGAAAACCTGCATCATTTGATCTAGATTCGTATAAAAGAAATGGCATTATTACGTTAACAAATACTCCCCATAAATTATGTTTTCCTTTAATCAAAACGGTGACAGAAGTAACTTAAATAAGAACTACTAAAATCTCCTCTTCTTTTTTTCTTAACAGAAATTCTGTAATCCCTTCAGTCTAAAATAAGTGAATTTTTAAATTGTTTTCATATATATTAAGAAATTCATTTTTTTATATTAATTGGCAATAAAATTGATCATATTAGACTTTACTATTTCTTCACATAAATACTCTGAACACATACTCCAATACAATTTACTTCAAAGGCAATATAAGAAAAAAAATAATTAATTTATCCTTAAAATTTAGAAAAAAATACTTATTTAAACCATAAAAAGGATTAAAAAATCACTTATTTTAGACAGGAGAGAGTAGTATCTTTTATCTTCTCATAGTTAGAAGAGATGATGAAGTTATTAATATAACCTGGATGGAAGCACGCCAATTAATAGTAGAAGTGGCAAATGGACGGGTTGGATTGAATTTGAGTGGATCAAGATGGGTTAGGTTAATAAATAAATTATTGTCCAACCCAGCTCAAAATATACTTGGGCTAAAATTCGCTGGTAGATGGGTTAAACGAGTCATAGCCAAATCCGCCCAACTTTAACCATCTTTTAGAATCATACTCATTTTATATAAAAATATTTATCTTAAAATGTGTAAGTTGAAAAATATTGTTGGACGGGGAGGGGTGTTAGGGTGGGTGGATGGATTTGTTTTCTTATTCAAATGTTCTGGCCTTGATTTTGTCAAGGAGGGGCTGTTTATTAGTCCTTATCCGTATTACACAATAGAGTATTAACAAAGCTGGCATTTTGAGTCGTTGACATATTGTATATGTTGTGTTTGTATGAAGTCTTCTATATATAGAAAAAGAAAAGGAAATGTAGTCAGGAGCTGTCCATCTAAAATTAAATAGTGCTGCATTTCATTATACTGAATATTCATAGTCGTTTTCTTGATGTCGCGTATTCTCTAGCACAGCTCATGATCTTATAGAGATTCCTTGAGACAAGAAATTCTCAATTAAAATACACCTTGAATCTTGAAATTTTTGACAGAATCCACCTTTGGTTCTTGACTTTGATATTGCAGCTTCTTATAATCATCTTGAAATGAGTATTAAGAGGATGTTTACTCATGATAGAGCACACCAGACCAATGAATTTTCAAGTGATTATACTTTAGATTTCCCTAAAATCTCAGCTCAAGATTTAGTTGCTCAATAACAGTATTCATCATACATGGGATTCTGTTTTCAGCCAGAGGAAAGCCGCCAACAGCAGCATCAGCAGACTTGTAATTTGCCTATAATCAGCTTTTTTGGATCCCCCACTTCAGCGTTTTTCGCCACAGAACGTTGCCTTTAGATGGAAATCAAAATTACAGTGTAAGTACTTAAAAAGTCTTAACCTTTTTCTCAAACAATATCATTCTGAGTCTTGTTATATATATGTTCCACAGATCTCTCATGATTTCTGTGGCTGTCCTTTGGAAAAGATGAGGCAACAATGCGCAAGTCCTTCACTCACTTCTTGTAACTGTGCATCTTCTGGAGTATCCAATAAGCACAGTAAGACAAGAATCAGATGGAGTGAACATCTCCACGAGCGATTTCTTGAGTGTGTAAATCGTCTTGGAGGTGCTGACAGTAAGTAATTTCAAACTTATCTTTATCTCGTTGTTTTCTTTCTTTCTCTAGAGCTTGATAACATTTGACCATATTCATCCGTCTGTCAGAGGCTACACCGAAGCAAATACTTAATCTGATGGACTCAGAAGGCTTAACCCTTGATCATGTTAAAAGCCATTTGCAGGTACTTCTTAATTCATAGGAAAGAACTTTGTTTAACAGTTCCTTTTTTCTATTACTGGATGAATATTGAGGCAATGCTTTTTCCTTGTCTGAACTTTTTTCCTTTGTAGAAATACCGAAATGCAAAGCACATTCCTGAATCTACAGAAAGTATGCTATTTTCCACTATTCCTTTCATGTTCTTGAGAAAAAGAATATAACGCTTATTTCTGAAGATGTTTTTTCTCTCATTTTCATGTAGCAGGGAAATCAGAAAAGAGAAACAGTCAGGATAATGTGACATAGATCGAGGGCAAAGCGTATATCTATTTGCTATTCTCTTGTTTATTTTAGTGATCATTGTAAGATATATGGATTTATATCTAGATATATGGACTTATATCTACATACATATGAACAATATATGGATAAATTATATGTTATGTGCTATCTTTTGGTTTGGCCTAATTTTGTGGTCTTATGGACATTATGTTAAGGGGGCCAATGTGTTGTCATATAAAGTGTAGGACTAATGTGTAGATATCCAAAAGGGTAACCTTAGTTAATGATGGGCTAACTAAGGTTACATATATGTAACCATGGTTACATGCTTGTGACTCTTGAGTTATGTAACTCTTGAAGTTATAAAGTGGGGGTTATGGTTCCCACATTATTGCAAGACAAGACTCTTCTTCCTCCCATTGAATCAAGAGCAAAAATACACCATTGTTGTCTTGCAAATAATTGTGGAAAACCATATACCAATTTTGATCATTGTCATATTATTTTTGTGGTGATACTATTCACATATTGCTCAAGTCTTGTGAAGAATTCTTGTGGTGACATACAACTTCAAGACATTCTTGAAGAAGGTTCAAAGGAGCAATCTTCATAAGGACTCAAGGACAATCATCAAAAGGAGGTTCAACAATTTCCACACATGTATTCAGGTTAGCTTCCGCTCATGTAGTTTAATTCCGAATTGTTCAATATGAAGGTTATTGTCTTTAGTAGGAATCATAATCCTAACAATTGGTATCAGAGCCACCTTCATTTTGGATAATTTGGATGTTCATAAGATTCATGTTATGTTAGGATTCATGTTCAAGAAATGTTAAAATTTTATTTATGAAATTCTAGTACCATGAAATAGCATGATATTATGAATGTTATGTTTTGATGCAATTTGATGTTTTAATGCCATGTTATCTTTACTTGTATTAAAACATTGTATAAAGCATGATTTTAATTGGTAAACAACATGATTTCTTGTTTAAAGATTCTTGTTGAAAATCATGTTTTATTCAGAAAAATTTTCGCAAAACAGTGTCCAAAAATAATCGATTATCTTGGAAGTTAATCGATTATTTTTTTGGACACTGCCTAAAGATAATCGAGTATTTTTTGGATAATCGATTATCTCTCAAGTTTTAGAATTCTGGCAGTTTTTTGGAACACCAGAATAATCGATTATTTGTTTCAGATAATCGATTATTCTGGTCCAGTGAGATTGAAACGTTTTTCGTATACCAGATAATCGATTATCCTGGTCCAGTGACTTAAAATTTTTTCTTAAAACCAGAATAATCGATTATCTGGTTTAGATAATCGATTATTTTGGTCCAGTAGCTGAAAAAAAAATTTATGCCAAAGATAATCGATTATCAAGCAGATAATCGATTATTTTTGTCCAGTAAGGTTAAAAACGTTTCAAATCTTTTAAGTTTCAGATTTTAATTGACATATTATTTATTATTCAATTAAAATATTTAAGTTTTTTTTAATGTATTATACATTAAAATATTTATGTTTTGAATATTAATTGTTTTAATGTCCTTCAATTCTCATAATTTTTTTGGAATTGTCCTCTCAAGTATACAACAATTAATATTCAAGTGCTACATGTCAAAACATGTAACTTATTAAGTTAAAGATTCATAATATGGCTTAAGGAACTAAAGTTTATAGCATCTAAAATTTTAGTTAGTCAATTGAAGCATTATGTTGCCAAAGTAACCTCTATTGTGTAGATTGATTAATCTTAAAATATAAGATGACTGTGGATGTTAGTCTTCCATGTGTTTAACACCGGCCCAAAGGAAGGTTGTTATTTGGCAGGAATTCGAACATGCTTGTGGTGATAAATATGAGACAATTATTTGGTTTTCCATGTGAATATTAAATCGGCCCAAAGGAAGGTTTGATATTTGACAGGAGTTTATTGTCTATGTTTGATCACTACACCAAGAGTACCACTTACAAGTGTTTTTCTGTCCAAAGACTAAAATCAATGTTGTGCTAGGTATCTTGTAATGGGATATGCCTATTTTGAATCTATAAAGTAAAGTTAAAGTTCAAGTAATTGTAAGCATGTATTCAGTAATCCTTTTGTTTTATTTTCAGTTAATCCTTCTGCTTCTAATCAATAGCATCCCTGTGCTTAACGGCACTAACTTTAAGGAATGGAAAGAGAATGTCATGATCGTTCTCGGTTGCATGGATCTTGACCTTGCACTTCGGACCGAGCAACCTACTCCTCTTGAGGATACATCCTCTCCTGATAAAAGGAGGGTGATGGAGAAGTGGGAACGCTCGAATCGCATGAGTCTAATGATTATGAAACGTGCAATTCCAGAATCATTCAGGGGCACTATGAATGATGAAGCTAATGCCAAAGTTTTCCTTGAAAACCTTGAAAAGCGTTTTATGCAAAACGAAAAGGCGAAAACAAGTACACTATTGAGTAAACTTGTTTCCATGAGGTATAAGGGCAAGGGAAACATTAGGGAGTACATTATGGAAATGTCTCATCTTGCTTCGAAACTAAAGTCACTCAAGCTGGATTTACCTGAGGAACTGCTTGTGTACTTTGTTTTGATATCTCTTCCTGCACACTTTAATCAGTTTAAGGTCAGTTACAACTTCCTGAAGGAGAAATGGACTCTTAATGAGCTCATTTGGCATCTTCTTCTAAGGAAACTAAGAAGAGGAAAGGTAAGGAAGTTGCGGTTGCAAAGCCCAAGATTAAGCAACATAAGGAACCTAAGGTTGAAATTACTGAATTAGGTTACTTCTTCTGTAAGGGGACTAATCATGTGAAGAAAGATTGTACCAAGTACCATGCCTGGCGTGTGAAAAAGGGTACATTTCTTTCTCTTGTTTGTTCTGAAGTTAATTTAATTTCGGTACCTAAGGATACTTGGTGGGTAGATTCTGCTGCTACTACTCACATAAGTATATCAATGCATGGTTGCCTGAACTGCCGAAAACCAAATGATGGTGAAAGATACATCTATGTGGGTGACGGCAAGAAGGTGCCAGTTGAAGCTATTGGCAAATTAAGGCTGTTGTTTAAGACCGGTTTTCATATAGATTTGGATGAGACTTTTATTGTACCGTCTTATAGACGGAATTTAATTTCGGTTCCCCAATTGGACATATCCGGTTATACATGTTCTTTTGGTGATAATAAAGTTAGTCTCTTTAAGAATTCAAATCTTATTGGTACTGGTCTTTTATCAACATTTGATAGCTTATATTTGGTTGATACAATAACTTCAAATAAAGAAACTTTGCATACAAGTTTAAGTGGTACTAAAAGAAAATTAACTAATGAGAATCTATATCACTCTGGCATAAACGTTTGGGTCACATATCCATTCAAAGAATTCAGAAACTCGTGTCAGATGGAATTCTTGATTCTCTTGATTCCTCAAATTCGGAAATTTGTATTGAGTGTATCAAGGGAAAACAAACAAACAAGACTAGATTAGGTGCTGAGAGAGCTTCGGACGTCTTAGAATTGATACATACGGATATTTGTGGGCCATTTCCTACTCCATGTAGGAATGGTCAACAATACTTTATCACATTCATAGACGATTACTCTCGTTATGGGTACCTATATCTAATTCACGAAAAGTCCCAATCCATAGACATGTTCAAATCATTTAAGGCTGAAGTTGAAAATCAACTAAGCAAAAGAATTAAATCCGTTAGATCTGACCGTGGTGGTGAATACTATGGTCGATATGATGGTTCCGGTGAACAACGTCCAGGGCCTTTTGCTAAATTCCTAGATGAGTGTGGGATCGTCCCTCAGTATACTATGCCAGGTAGTCCTACGATGAATGGTGTAGCTGAGAGACGAAATCGGACCCTTAAGGATATGGTAAGAAGTATGATTTCTCGTACTACTTTGCCAGACTCACTCTGGGGTAAAGCATTAAAAACCGCAGCTTATATTCTTAATAGAGTTCCAACTAAAGCTACAATCAAAACCCCATATGAACTTTGGACTGGGCATAGGCCCAGTATTCGGCATTTACACATTTGGGGTTGTCCAGCTGAGGCAAGGCCTTAAGGCCGAATGAAAAGAAACTGGATGCTAAGACGGTTAGTAGCTATTTTGTTGGATACTCTGAAAAATCCAGGGGTTTTAAGTTTTATGATCCCACTTCAAGAACTATTTTTGTGACGGGTAATGCTAGGTTTTTTGAGGATATTGAGTTTGGGGGGTGGGGAGATAAAGTTGTTAGAGATTTTGTCTTTGAGGAAGAACATGTGTCTTTCTCTCAAGTTGTTGATCTTGGTCAGGGAGTTCTCATTCCTGACACGGCTCATACAACTCCAGTTCAAGACAATCTCGAAAATCTCCCCAATCAGGATCCTGTAATTACTAATGAAAATCAAACTCAACAACCTCAAGAAATTGAAGTGCCATTAAGGAGATCCACTAGAGAGAGGAGAAATGCAATTCCGGATGATTATGTTGTATTTCTCCAAGAACAAGAAAGTTATATTGGACTTGAGGAAGATGATCCAATCAACTTTCGTCAGTTCATTAAGTGTTCTAACTCTCAAAAGTGGATTGATGCCATGAATGATGAGATGAAGTCTATGAGCGATAATAACGTTTGGGAGCTTGTTACATTGCCCGAAGGTATTAAACCTATTGGTTGTAAATGGATTTTTAAAACCAAAAGGGATCCAGGGGGCAATGTTATTAAGATAAAGCTCGTCTTGTCGCAAAAGGCTACACTCAGAAAGAAGGCATTGATTATAAAGAGACTTTCTCTCCAGTTTCATCGAAAGACTCTTTCAGGACTATAATGGCATTAGTAGCACATTTTGATCTTGAGCTTCATCAAATGGATGTTAAGACAGCATTTCTCAATGGTGACATTGAGGAAACAATTTATATGGTGCAACCTGAAAACTTTGTTTCGGATGAATCAGAGAATAAAGGTTTGCAAATTAAAGAAATCCATCTATGGGCTCAAGCAGGCTTCCCGTCAATGGTATTATAAATTTCATGCAGTCATTACATCTTTTGGTTTTGAACGGAATGTTGCTGATGAATGTATATACCATAAGTTCAGTGGGAGTAAGTATATTTTTCTGGTTTTATATGTCGATGACATACTGCTTTCCTGTAACGATATAGCATTATTGCATGAAACTAAGAAATTTCTTTCAAAGAAATTTGAAATGAAAGATCTTGGTGAAGCTTCTTTTGTATTAGGAATTCAGATACATCGAGATCGCTCAAAAGGTGTTCTCGGTCTGTCACAAAAGGGCTATATCGATAAGGTCCTGAAAAGATTTGGCATGCAGGATTGTAAACCAGGTAACACCCCTGTTGCTAAGGGAGACCAGTTTAGTCTCAAACAGTTCCCAAATAATACTTATGAAATTTCGGAAATGCAGAAGACGCCTTATGCTTCGGCTGTAGGTAGTCTGATGTATGCTCAGGTATGTAAACGACCTGATATAGCATACATTGTTGGGATGTTAGGCAGATATCTAACCAATCTTACAGAGAACAAAGGATTACATGCTTACAAATCGGAGATCGGACCAGTTTGAGATCATCGGGTATACCGACTCCGATTCCTTTATGCTAATAACAACAGTAGTTTGACGAAAGCAAAACATATGGACGTCAAATTTCGGGTTGTTAAAGAAAGAGTACAAAATGGACAGTTGTGCATTGAGCACATCAGTACAAACTCCATGCTTGCGGATCCGCTCACTAAGCGATTGACAGCAAAAGTATTTCATGAGCATATTGCTTGTTTGGGTGTCAAATCAGATAAGGATTATGTATTTTAGTGGGAGTTTTGTATTGTACATTTATGTATTGTCCATTATATTCAGAAATTCAGTAATTCAGTTATATCTGCGCAGATATTCAGTTTTAAAGTTTTGTACTCTTACAGTTTATGATTGATCTCAATAAAGAGAACCAGTTGGAAATAGACATTATATTGACCACACTTTATGTTATTTCCATGCTACATACCTACACTTGATCCATGTCGTTGGTTATATTGATATACGTGATCTATGATTGGTTCTAGTTACGAATGAGTAACTAAGAGCTCTTAGGTCCTATGTTGGTATGATTGATGGACCGGATTGTTCATGACAATTTATTGTGATAGCAATTTTGAGCTCATAAGGTTATAATGTAACATATAATGCTAAGGTTTGTGCATATGTATGTGTATCTCGTCCAAGAGGGAGATTGTAAGATATATGGATTTATATCTAGATATATGGACTTATATCTACATACATATGAACAATATATGGATAAATTATATGTTATGTGCTATCTTTTGGTTTGGCCTAATTTTGTGGTCTTATGGACATTATGTTAAGGGGGCCAATATGTTGTCATATAAAGTGTAGGACTAATGTGTAGATACCCAAAAGGGTAACCTTAGTTAATGATGGGCTAACTAAGGTTACATATATGTAACCATGGTTACATGCTTGTGACTCTTGAGTTATGTAACTCTTGAAGTTATAAAGTGGGGGTTATGGTTCCCACATTATTGCAAGACAAGACTCTTCTTCCTCCCATTGAATCAAGAGCAAAAATACACCATTGTTGTCTTGCAAATAATTGTGGAAAACCATATACCAATTTTGATCATTGTCATATTATTATTGTGGTGATACTATTCACATATTGCTCAAGTCTTGTGAAGAATTCTTGTGGTGACATACAACTTCAAAACATTCTTGAAGAAGGTTGAAAGGAGCAATCTTCATAAGGACTCAAGGACAATCATCAAAAGGAGGTTCAACAATTTCCACATATGGATTCAGGTTAGCTTCCGCTCATGTAGTTTAATTCCGAATTGTTCAATATGAAGGTTATTGTCTTTAGTAGGAATCATAATGCTAACAATCATTTCAGGCTACGAGTTTTAGGTGGAAAAGAAATCTGATGTCAAACTTGTTTGCAGTGGAATCGAAATCAAGGAAGCACTGAAAATGCAACTAGAAGTCCAGAGGTGTCTTCATGAGCAACTAGAGGTATCTATCTTGTTGTGTATTTAGACACTTTTAACATACATATTGAGAATATCATTAGTGGATACTACTGAAAAATACGATAGTACTTTGCTAGAGTAAAAAAACCTGCACAACCATTAATCTTTCTGAATCGCTTGTATACTCTTTATGTTGCTAGACTCAGCGAATGTTACAAATGAGGATAGAAGAACAAGCAAAAAATTGAAGAGGATATTTGATCAACAACAAAGGACAAACAGTAATCTATTGAAGAGACAAAATTCAAGCATATCATCTCCTGCGCAGGATAATGCAGAAATTTTGGATGTAGAAGATTCGGAATAACACACATTTCCCATCCAACACAAGTGTTATGGTAACTACATCAATTTTTGGTTTTTTTCCCATAGACATAAGTATATGCATCAGCAATCACTAAAGATTTGGAAAGAAGGAGCTTAGTCCTGCAGCAAAATCAAGAAGTGACTCTTCACTAGTTGGTTCAAAAGGAAAAGCAACATGTTGATTGAGCTAATTAACCTCAAGTAAATTGTAACATATCTAAAATACAGTATAAAATCATAGATTGTGCTGAAAATTAGGTGGTTTATTCATGATAGATGTCAATGATTCTGTTGGCTGCATAGTTAAAACGTAATGAAATGAATGGAATAAAATAAGATGTCACTTTAATTTTGGTAAACTGGTATAAAGTTCAGAACTATTCATCTTTAGATATTGTATTTGAAAACTTGCTGTCTCTTAGCTTCACATTTTGTATGATGACTTCAACTTCCTACTTCTCTGTCACTCATAAACAGTATAGAGCAAACTAAGGGAAAGCTCATAATGACGTGTCTCTAGACTCTCTACCATACTTGTTGCCGAGTAAAGCATCCCGCATTCATACCAGGTTCATGAAACAATATTTTCCCACGAATAATCTCCATATTCCACGACTGCTAATTTGCTCTTTAATTCTCTTAATTCATATTTATATAACTAGTGTTTAGCAGCAGCACAATGGGATGATTCTGAAAGTTTCTTGAACGGACGAAAATAGGCAAAGCTGCTAATCTCTCTCCATGATTCGTCTATGCCTAAAGTGAAAATCCAAGTTCTTGTGAAAAAAATTGAAGTGTCATTAAAAGAACTTTATACTTCTTTTCACCTGGTTCATAACTTGATAAATACTTACACACTACGGTTAAAATGAGGCTCCCTAATGCACATGCAAATATACGTGATCGACAAGTAATATACTATTGTAAGTTCAGATATCATACCCACAGGGACTTGTGATTAACTATCAACTACATTAAACCAAATAATTTATCGATTCAAGAAATTCCTAAAATATGAATATTTAAGTAAAATTAATCTAGAGTAACAAATTAAGAGATTAAAGAAATAAGTTGGCGACTTATATAGAAGAATTTAATGTGAGTAATTATTCTAGAGCTATGGGTTAGCTAACAATCCCGTTGAATCTTCCACTTAAATCGTCTAATTAATTTATCTGGTTTATTGGTTGACATGTTTAACATTGCTCGTAGCCTTCTTCTGAAGTAAAACTAGCCTATTAACCTAACGCATGTATACTTATGCAATTAGGATTAACAAGAACGCATTAATAATTCATGTATAGTAATCAAGCAAGGCGATTAGGTATATTCCTATCCTAACCGCAAATCCAATCCCCCTCAGAGTTAAGATCTTGCTCTACTCAATCTTATATGCAATCTAGAATTTTCTCTTCCGAGTTCAATCCTAGATTGGTAGATAGTATTTAATTGGTGATAGAGCAATCAAATAATTAAGCGCAAGATTGAATAAATAAACCAATATGATAAAATTATAAGAACAATTTATGCTTCAAATTACAACGTGCATGTAGCACCCAACAACTCTAGAAGTAATGAACTATGAGATTAAAGGAAGAGAAGAGAAGAAAAACTAGTTGAAACCTCTTTTAAGCGTGGTTTGTGCTTCCCCGCGTGAATTATCCTTCAAAGTGTGTCAGATCTCCTTCAAAATAGGATTAGAACTCCTTTATACGAATTGGAGAGGCCTTGGGCCGAAATAACCTTGTCCCGAACAAAGAAAGAAAAATTCTGCAATACAACGTCTACGCCAGTACCAATCGCTGGTTCTAGCGCTGAAAGCAGTGTGCTTTCACATTATCTTTCAATTCTTTCTATTCCTTTCTATATTTGTTTATTTTCTTATTCTTCCATATTTTATTCAATTTGCTCCAAATCTCTTGATTTTCACACCACTTTATTCCTACACGGTTAAAATATAATATTAAGCACAAAATAATATAATTAATACTTAAAAGATGATTAAAAAAGTACTAGAATGTAAGGTAACAATGGGTAAATATATGCATTTTTTGTCCGAAAATCAACACCTCACACTTAAACTCTTGCTCGTCCTCGAGTAAGCATTAATACCACTCTCAATAAATCAATCATAGAAACACCACCACTTTGGTAGATGATGGGTTTTACCTATTCTTATGCTTCTTATGTATTGATGATCTAACAAACTTATCGTAAAGAACCAGATAGAGAACCTGCTCCACAAGAGACACATCTCATATGAACTGGTCGAAGCTTGAACATCAGCAAATGGATCAACGACCACATGGAGGAACACAACAGGAACACAACAGGGACCTAATGACCTGGTCTATAGCTGCTGCTTTACTTGCGTTTACTTGTTTTTGTTAGGTTTGTGGCATGTGAACTTACTCATTACTGCTCCTGAGTTGCTCTGTCCAATGTAAACATTAATAAAACAACTCCCCTTTCTTTGCATGTACAATATTGTGTTCCTATGGCTTCTCTTTTCCGTCATGTTGTGTGCACATATGTGGCATGAGATAGCTGTGTTAGACTTTTTGTGCTTATTACCTACTTGTGCTCTTCTTCCTAGATGTTCTTTGTAATGATGCCAAAGGGGGAAATATGATGGGTTTTTAAAGGTAGGTAAATACGGTTGTAGTGTAGGGAGATCTGAGATTAATGGGGAATCTGATTAAGGGGGAGCTCATGTCGTTCCGTCATCGCATCTGGTTATTTCTGCTCTAAACAAATATTGTCCATACTTAAGTTTGTCATCATCAAAAAGGGGTAAATTGATGTGTTTTGCCTATCCTTATGTTTCTTAGGTTTTGATGATCTAACAAACTTATCGTAAAGAACCAGATAGAGAACCTGCTCCATAGGGTACACATCTCATATGAACTAGTCGAAGCCTCAACATCAGCAAATGGATCAACAACCACGTGGAAGAACACAACAGGAACACAATAGGGACCTAATGACCTTGTCTGTTAGGGTTTCTCGACAAAGCACAAGTCAGCGACTGTACATATTCAAATAAATAGAAACACAACAGGGACCTAATGACCTAGTCCGTTAGGGTTCTTCGACAAAAGCACAAGAGCGACTGTACATGTTCAAATAAAGAGAAACAGAACAGGGACCTGCTCCCTTGGGGTTCTCTGACAGAAGTACAGGTCAAAGTGCACAGGTGGAACGTAGCAGAAGAAAGTGTCCATCAAGAAACTGTTACAGAAGAGGAACACAACTAGGACCTGGTTCATTGGTATGTCCTGGCAGAAGTATTAGGACCTGGTTCATTGGTATGTCCTGACAGAATCACAAAGTCCAGCTAGAATACACCTGCCCAAAAGTGGTTGTGGTTGTGCAGACAGTGCATCAGTCACTTCTCACTGAGAAGAAGTACACCAAGAGTTGACACCACTATCCATTATGATATCCTTTGTGATAAAACAACCTGGTGCAAGACACACCATCATTTGTGCATTCAGTGATAATCTCTCAAGCTTAACAAGTTCATCTAGCATTTGAAGTCACTGTGTGTGTCAAGAACAAAAAGGCAACTCCACTATGGATCAACTTCCAATTGAGTCTTTTGTATGCAAATATTCCTAGTTTGCTTTCTTAGACGCATGGTGTTAGGAACAAAACAAATTCGTAAACTTTAGAGTTTATGCTGTGACTAGGAATAGTCATAAGTTAAATCCTCTGTAACTAGGAGAGTTATAGAGTGGCTTGTGGTGGTGAATCACAAGTTTATTTGAATTTTTTGCAAAAGGAAGTTTGCAAAGTGGCTTGTAATAGGTAGATTACAAGTTAGTTGAGTTTAAAGCCTACTGATATAGGTCGTGGTTTTTTATCCCTTTTTTGGGATTTTTCCACATAGAAAATTTCTGGCCTTCTTTACATTTACCCTTTACTGCATTCTACGTATCAGTCTCATAGAGGACCAGGTAATCTATAGATTGGCAAACTCATACAGGCTATCAATTGATATCGGAGCGGGTTCCTCCTATCAGGTTAACCCCAAGGAAAGATCCTAAATGGCTCCTCTGCCAAGCTTTGAAGAAGGACAATCAACCTATAAACCTCCCAGATTCAGTGGTCAATACTACGGATGGTGGAAGACTCGGAACATGACTTCATAATGGCTGAAGATTTAGAACCGTGGGACATCATATGTGATGGTCCATATGTTCCCGTGAAAAAGATTGAAGAAACAGAGCAACTGGTGCCTAAAATAAGAAGATAGTACAATGACATTGACTGAAAAGTTGTAGAAAAGAACTACCGTGCTAGGAAGATCTTGATGTGTGGCATAGGACCTGATGAGTACAACAGAGTATTAGTATGTGAAACTGCCAAAGAAGTATGGGAGGCATTGCAAACTGCTCGTTAAGGAACCACCCAGGTCAAGAAATCCAAAATTGACATGCTCACCACAGAATATAAGTTGTTTAGGATGAAGGATGATAAATCCATACAAGATATGCATAGCACATTCACATTCATCATAAATGAGCTTCATTCGCTTGGAGATGTCATTGCCAGAAACAAACTTATAAGGAAAATTCTCAGTGTTCTACCTGGGTCTAGGGAAAGTAAGGTAAATGCCATCATGGAAGTTAAAGATGTACAGACTCTGACCATGGATGAGTTGATTGGAAATCTGAAAACATGCGAGATGAAAAGAAAGAAAGACAATGAAAGAACAGAGCTGAAGAAGGAAAAGAACCTAATTCTTAAGGCTAAAAGGAGTGACTCAAGTGATGAAGATAGTAACATGGCCTATCTTACTAAGAGATTTCAAAAAATGGTTCGAAGAAATGGTGGCATACCAAAGTGGGGCAGTTCAAGAAAAACAAGGAACAACGATATCTGTCATGGATGTGGAAAGTCAGGGCATTTCATCAAAGATTGCCCACTTGCAAAATAGGAGCAGTACAAACACAATCCTGAAAAGGCAAGAAAAAGGAACCTGGTTCCAGAGAAAAGATCCAATCAAAAAGTTATTGCGGACAATATCGTTAAGCGGGCCTTTGCTGCTTGGGGAGACTCTTCAAGTGAATCCAAAAGGGAATCAGATGCAGAAAATAGTTCCCTATTTGCAGTGGAATCCAAAGCAACAAAGTATGACTCACTATTCGCACTGATGGCTCAGTCAGATGATGATGAAGAAGAAGATGAAGACGATGAGGTAAGCTTCAAGGATGTTCAGAGAAATCTGAAATACTATTCTTCCAAGAAGCTAAGGTCTTTATCAAATGTCTTAATTGATGCTTATTACAGTCTTGTAAATGACAAGGGGATCCTGACCATAGAGCTTGGAGAGGCCGAGCAATCTGGAGATGATCTACTGGTCTGTGTAGTGGACTTAAATGAGACCATAGCCAATCTTGAACTAGAGACGGAGGCCCTAAATTAAAAAAAACCAGAGTGGAGAATGAGATATGATGTAATGGTAGTAGTTGTCGATCTGAAAGAAAATGGAAGATCTTAGCAGTAACAAACGCATTTTAGAAGAAAAGATCGCCTCTATTGAAGAGGAAAAGGATGACCTTCTAGTGATATGTGTTGATCTAGAGGAAACCAATGAAGGAACTAATAGAGAAAATAGGAGTGTGAATCCTGGGAAGGGGAAGGAAGTAGCTAGTGAGTCACACATCTTGCTAGAAAAAGAGTTAATTGTTGTAAAAACTAATCTTTGCGGTGAACTCGAGAGAAATCAGCAACTCCATACTAAGTTGGAGAAAGTAAAAAATGATCTTGAAAAACCCTTGAACTGGACCTGGTCCTCAGATGTTGTTACTTCTATATATCTCAACAATAGTGGGAACAAGAAGGCAATCAAATATGTCATTGTACCTGACAACTGGCTATGTACCCATTGTGGAAACAATGGGCATTTCAAAGAAAACTGCTAGGCCAGGTTTAAGTCTACTCAGAAGAACAAAGCGTTCACGAATAGAGTAACTACTAGCACAGGACCAGGTACCACTCGCAAAAAGCGGATGCTGCCTGCATGGACCAGAAAATCCCTCATTCACCCTTTTCATAGTAACAAGGGACCCAAACTAGTTTAGGTTCCTAAATATAACCCTTGATGTGTATGTGCAGCGAGCAGTGAGAGGAAGTAGAACACGATGGAGTATGGACAGTAAATGCTTCTCATTGATAGTCCTACAGGAAAGGAATGTATCCTTGAGAAGAAAGTAAAGGGTACATTCTAAGTTTTAAAAAAATGTCTCCTTGGAACTTGAATAGAAAAGGGTGGAGATTGTAGAGTTCATTGCTCGTCATCAAGTGCTAAAGAAATGAACATTGCTTTCTACTGAAGAACATGTGTCAAACCAGGTCCTTCCTAAAATAAATTTTAGTCCCTATAGCAACTCAGATCATCATATATTACTTCCTCATCATCGTGCAAATACACAAGTTACAAACAAACAACAAATTTTAACCTGCAAACCCTAGAGACGGACTCTGACCTACCAAATTCAAGCTCCCTCACAAGAATAAATAGTTTGCACACTCAAATAAAATAATGAACATAATTTAAGGACTTTACATCAAAGACAATTCTCGCACTCACAACGAATTCACATGTATGTACAAAGAACCATAGGCTTGCCCATTATGTACATCTCTATTAATTAAGTATGCTCAAATAGAATCAAATAGGACGTTAACGGATTGTAATGTTGGCTAAGGGACGGGTAGGAGAATTATATAATAACGACTTACACTTCCCTAAGCACCTCACACCTTTAGACTTCTTCAGCCATTATTTTCAACTCTTCACTTCTATTTTTCAGCCCTTTCTTCATCAATTTTTTCACAATTATTTCCCTCGTATCAAGAACGTTTGAATCATATACTTTTTTTAAAGCAATTTTTTTATTCTCTTGTTTTTTTTGCAAATCACATTCTTCCCAAGAGGGCCTTTTTCATCAGCTTCCAGCCATCATCACTTAAACATCCCATTCTTCAAATTTTTTAATTAATATCATGGTCTAAGCAACGGTGCTCAAGGAAACAGAGTGCATAGCTAGGGATTCAAACAAAAGGTTACATGCTCAAAGGACAAACTAGTGGTACAATATCTCTGAAAGGGCTAAAATTTACAAGACATATCAAAGAAAGCCTATTATCATCTTCTAAACAGAGCAACACTTTTATTTCGCTTCAATAACATGCAAGGCAAGTTCTAGATTAAGATGAAAAATATGTAATATATATATAAGAAATTCTCACCACACATAGCACAAGTATCAATCAAGATGGATCAATTCTACTCTAAGACAGACAGGATCATAGCGAACCACAAAATAAGAATAAGTTATATACAGAGTCAGAACCCTGAGCTTGGATGTCGGAATATATTCTATTTTTTATTACTCAAGCACTCAGAGGAAAGGACAAATCAATATGTTGGTATCAAACAAGTCACAAAGGTTTTTTTTTCTTCTTCCTCTTTTTCTATTCCTAAAATAAAGAAAAAAAATTAATCTGAACCTAAAAAAATAAAAAAAAATTATCTGGTTCAAGTTACATCCCATAAAAAAGTTCTGATGCACAAAGAAAACCCACAGAGGATTATTGTCTAACTAAAACTAACTAGAAACAAAAATAAAATATTTTTTGATTATTTTTTTGCTGGACCATAATCCCTCAAGAAAATTATCCACAAAATCCAATGTCATAAAAAGTCCGAATTTTCTAATTTTCTTTTTTCATTTTTTCTTTTTTTTTTATCTTATTTTTTAACACAAGTAACTGCAAAAAAGTACTACAACAAATGTAGGATAGCATAAAAAATTACCCAGACAATCTCATCACCCCACAATTAAAACTGTGAAATGTCCTCAATGCACACTGAAAATAACAAGAGGGTGAAAGAGACTCCTTGGTAGGCCGAAGAATTAGCAGCTCACGAGTTACTCAGACTTCTCTCTAGTATAGTCCTTTGTACGGGTACCTCACACTTAATTTTAACCGCCTACTCGATTTTGCACATGCCTATTGGCTTTGACTTCATGCTCCTACTCCTACAAACACAAAAATAATACTACCAAAAAACACAATGAAAAATAAACAAAAGTAAGAGAAATATAAAATTGGGTTGCCTCCCAACAAGCGCTTGATTTTAGGATGCGGCACGATGCCATCACTTTCACCATTTTTCCTTCCACATTGAAAATATGAATTACGCCCCTTATTTCACATCAGCTTTTCTATTAAGTTCCTAGGTGGTGGTATATAAATAAAGGAACCAAGCAATACATATCGCATCTTGCACTTCTTGGCCCTTAAGTGCTGGATTTCGTTTTGCCTCCTCGATATGTCAAATTTCAAAATATAAACACTTTGTTCCTCATCCATTGACTCCTCCATATGCTCGACTATATCAATTCCCTTGTCACCAACTAAAAACAATATTGAAAAGTATTTAGAATAAGGTCCAATACGCTCTAACTCCAAAATTGCATTATTTTTGGTCGAATAGTTGGAAATCCTCCTTTTGCTCCCCAAGCTGACCAGTATCCACAACAATTGGTTGTAGGGCATCAGACGCCTCAACCTTTTTATTTAATTGATCGTGTATGTCATGGATATCTAAGCCAAATTGGACTATATCTTGCCTGAGCTCAGATCTTCCTTCTATTAGTTGTTCTATCATATTTGAAAGACCATCACGTAGAAAATCATGAGATTTTATCAGTTAAGCTTGTTCCTCTAGCCAAGATCGGCTCACTATATATGCTTCTTCTAAATTATCTTCTGGTGAGAACTTGTTATGTTCATCGAATTGAGGTTCTTTTTGGAAATTGGTCCTTAATTCGTCCATTCTAGCCTGAAGTCTTTTGATCGTTAAGGCATCAAGACTTTGTTGCTCGACTATTTGCCTCATCTGTCCATAATATGAGCCACACATTCTATATCCTCGGCTTCCTTACTCCTATCAAACTCATAAACATTATTAGAAACATTATAATAAGGACTGGTGTATTAACTAGAGAAGTAAAACTTCTTGTACTAGGGTTTGCATATTTCAAAAATCATATATTGATCTTCTCACAGAACTCTTCTTCTTTCCATAACATTATATCATTTTCTTTTCTCAAACTCTGGAAGAAATCTGAAAAGTCCCGGAATCAACTGAACCTTAGATGTTTGTGTTGTTAATATTTTTTCCGGTTCAAGATAAATGATTTTTTGACTTTTTTTTATGTGGTTCAAAATAAGTAATTTTTTCACATTTCAAGAATAATTTATTATCTTTTTTTTATATTGTCCTTGGAGTAAATAATATTGGAATATGTGCTAGGTATATTTATGTGAGATAACGAAAATTGATCGATTTTATTATTGTTTAATGTTAAAAGTAAATTTCTTCATACGTACGAAAACAGTTAAAAAATCACACCTTTTGATCTGGAAGGAGTATTACACAACTTCTCTAATGCTGTAGTGGAATTGGAAGTTCAATATTAGGAGGCAATTAACTTCTGACGCTATCTCATGGATCAACAACATTAATTAATGTTATGGAATGTCGTGGTATTGCAATCATGTGTCAAAAGTCAACTCTATTTACTTAGTAACGTTTTGAAAACTCTGCTTAGTAACATTAAAAAACAAATGGCTCCCTATTCCTCCCAAACAACCTGTACCAAATGCAAAATACAGTATGAAAGTCATAGATAAGAATTATGCTGAAAATTTGATAGCTGATTCAAAGCAAAGTCACTGATTCTCTTTCCTGCAAAAGTAAAAATGTATTGAAATGAAAAGAATCAAATAAGGTGTCACTGCGGGCTTGATTAGCTGGGCACAGTTTGGGAAAATAAAACCACTATCAAAATAATAACAGAAAAATATATATTTTTTGTTATATATATATATATATATATATATATATATATATATATATATATATATATATATATGTATATATATATATATATATATATATATGTATGTATATATATATATATATATATGTATGTATATTACATTCAATAAATATACAAATTTATACTCTTTTACGAAAATACTTGATGTAAATAGTTTCGGTCTTGGACTAAAAGTGATCTTTCTCCGCAAGTTTCCAACTGGACTAAGGGACTGCGGATTGGGTCAAACTGGACTAGGCTTAATCTCAATTCATGATGGGCATGTCAATAGGCCCAATTACTGAAATGGGCTCAGTAACCAGCCCATAGCAACCAACCTACTCAAGTATCTACCCTTTTGACAGGATCAAGTCATCAACCAACTCAACATGTGGGCGCAGTAGGACATATGGGATGCAGACAGCCTAACAAAAAGAGGGCTTTCCAGTCATTTCATCCTAGAATTAATAATTAGACCTAGGGTTGTCTATAATTTGATAAATTCCTTAGAGGGTATTTGAATTGGCGTTAAATCAGCTTTTTATCACTTTTTAATTTTTTTAATATTTGACAAAGTTAAAAAATATTTAAAATAAGTTACAAACTACACAAAACAAGCCAAAAATTATAAGATGGGCAACTCGAACTTATTACTTTTTAACTTATAAATTATTTTTGTTGGAAATTTACTTTTTTTAAGTTAATATGAACGAGTTCTTGGTACCTACCAATGGGGTTCTCTCGGATTCTAATAGGTGTAGACTATTTACTGCTAATCATGTTTATAAATTCTTCATACAAATCGTTACAACTAGCTCCATTAAAGACGAAACTACCCTCCGATTCTCTCAATATGCCTTAAAAATATTTTACTACTGGCTACTAAACTAAAACAGCAACAATTTCTAAAAAAGAAACTGCGAAATTACGGAATAATAATTCCCCTTCCACATCAGACAATACTTGAAACCAATTACATTGATATAGTATTCAAAGACTCAGTATTCAAAGACTCAATATTTGCCTTTCTTATCAAATAATAAAATCATGATATAAAGATAAATCAAGATAGAAATTAATATGATAACATTAGAAGTCATATGATTATTAATTTTAGAGACTCTTCACTGTGTGAGTTTTATATATCTACAGTCAAACATTTTTATAATAATTTTGTCTTTTCTGAATATTTTTAAATATTATAACGAAATGTTGTTATAAAGAACATATATTATGACATTACATAAAAATTAATTCCGAAAAAAGCTTGAATTTATAGTGAAATTGTTATAAAATAATAAAAGTAGAAGAACAATATTGCAGAGAAAGAGAGAGGAAATTATTATTGAATTTTGGGATGATTTACAATGGGGTAAGACCCCTCTATTTATAGGAAAAAAATAACTTAGCCACAAAGTAAAACTCTCCACAAGATAGACATTCACTCTACGTAGAATTCTATTCATAACATTCCCCCCTGAATGTCTACTCAATAAGTAATGTGTCTCGGTAAAACCTTAACTAAAATAAGACCCAATGTGAAAAAATTCTAGAAAAGGATAAAGAGTACACAAATCTAATAATACGCCTTTTGGTTGCCTCGCTAAAAACCTTGCAAGGAAAATCCAATAGGACAAAATCTTGTAAGGAAAAAAGAGTGCAATGCGCATTAATTCCCTCTGATGAGAGCATCAATTCACATCTTTGAGCCTTCAGATTCCAATCTTGTACACTAGCTTCTTGAATGTTGATGTCGGTATAGGTTTTGTGAAAAAATCAGTCATATTATCACTTGAACGAATCTGTTGCACATTGATATCATCGTTCTTTTGAAGATCATGTGTGAAAAATAACTTTGGTGAAATGTGCTTTGTCCTATCTTCTTTTATGAATCTTCCCTTCAATTGAGATATGCATGCTGCATTGTCTTCATACAAAATCGTGGGCAGTTTGTCACACTTCAAACCATATTTGTCTCGAATAATATGTATTGTAGACCTCAATCACACACATTCTCGACTTGTTTCATGAATAGCAATTATCTCGGTATGATTACATGAAGTAGCCACAATTGATTGCTTAGTCGATCGCCAAGATATGGTAGTGCCTCCACAGGTAAACACATAACCTGTTTGAGATCGAGCCTTGTGGGGGTCAAGCATCGGCATAACCAACAAGATCAGGATTGCAATTATTGTCATAAAATAAGCTCATATCGGTAGTTCCTTTTAGATATCGTAATATGTGTTTGATTCCATTCAAATGCCTCCTTGTAGGAGCAGATCTATATCTTGCTAAGACATTAACTGAAAAGGTTATGTCAGGCCTTGTAGTATTTGCACGATACATTAGCGCACCAATTGTACTAAGATATGGTACTTCAGGACCAAGTAGCTCTTCATTTTTTTCTTGAGGTCGGAATGGATCCTTGTTCACATCAAGTGATCGAACAACCATCGGAGTACTTAAAGGATGTGCTCCATCCATGCAAAACCATTTCAATACCCTTTCTATATAGCCAGATTGATGAACAAAAATTTCATTTGCCAAATGTTCAATTTGCAAATCAAGACATAATTTTGTCTTTCCGAGATCTTTCATCTCGAATTCCTTCTTTATATAATCAATTATATTTTGGATTTCTATAGGAATACCAATAAGGTTTATGTCATCAATATAGACGGCAAGTACAATAAATTTCGATGTTGTTTTATTTATAAAAACACATGGGCAAATGGCATTATTTATATAGTTTTCTTTAATAAATACTCACTAAGACGATTATACCACATTCATCCTGATTGCTTTAGACCATACAACGATTTCTGTAATTTGATTGAAAATATTTTTCGGGACTTTGAATTATTTGCTTTAGGAATTTTGAATCCTTCGGGAATTTTTATGTATATCTCATTATCAAGTGAGCCATAAAGGTAGGTGGTAACCATATCCATTAAATGCATGTCAAGATTTTCATGGACATCAAAAATAATGAGATAACGAAACGTCATAGCATCCATAATGGATGAATATGTCTCTTCATAATCGAGACCAGGGCTTTGTGAAAATTCATGTGAAACAAGGCATGCCTTATATATTTGTACCTCGTTTTTCTCATTTCTCTTGCGTATAAAGACCCATTTATAGCCAACAGGCTAAATACCATTAGGTGTTTGGATTAGAAGCTCAAAAACTTCATGTTTTGCAAGTGAATTCAACTCTGATTGGATTACTTCTTGCCATTTTGGCCAATCAAGTCTTTTTCGATATTCTCCAATAGATTGAGGTTCAAGATCCTCACTTTCTTGCGTAATTCTATATGCAATATTATACGCAAAGACATAACCTACCACTATATCCACTCGATTCAAATTTTGTCTCAATATGGATTGGATTTATTGATAGTTTCTTATTTTCTTGAGTCTCGGGATCAGTGGATTCTTCATGAACCTCAGAATTTATTAAATCGTGAATTTCTTCATGAGATTCTTTCGTAGTGTCATTTTGATCATTTGTTTTCCTTTTTCTAGGATTTCAATCTTTGGAACCTAATGGTCTGCCACATTTTAGGTGTGCTTTTGACTCATTAGCTATGACACTAGAAGATTGTCAAATATGGACATCAATACGGATTGAAACATTCTCTACAGGGATATGTGATTTTGTTATTCTTTTTAAATCTGTAAATACGTCTGGCATTTGATTTGCTATTCTCTGCAAATGGATAATCTTTTGTACCTCTTTTTCACAAATAGAGGCACGTGGATCAAGATGAGATAATGATAGATTTTTTCACAAAATTTTCCGTTTGGTTTCACCAACTTCTCCCCCTAATTTTAGGAAATGTGTCTCATCGAATCGACACTCTGCAAATCGTGCAGTAAACAAATCCCCCCTTAATGTTTCGAGGTAGCGAATAATGGAGGATGATTCAAACCTAACATATATTCCTAACCTTCTTTGCGGACCCATTTTGGTGCGATATAGCAGTGTTACAAGCATATATACCGCGCATCCAAAGATTCTTAAATGGGATATATTAGGTTCATGACCCAAAACTAATTGCAACGAGGAATATTTATGATAATTTGTCGGTCTGAGACGAAATAATATTGTTGCATGCAAAATTGCGTGACCCCAAATAGAAGTGTGCAACCTCAGTTTCATGAGTAACAGTCTTACTATCAATTGCATACGTTTAATTAAAGACTCTGCAAGACCATTTTGAGTGTGAACATGAGCTACATGATGTTTCACTTTTATCCCAATTGATAAGCAATAATCATAAAATGCTTGAGATGAAATCTCGACAGCATTATCAAGTCTAATAGACTTAATTGGATTATCAGGAAATTGTGCTCGTAATCGAATTATTTGTGCCATTAATTTTGCAAACACGAGGTTGCGAGATGACAATAGGCACACATGAGACCATATGAAAGATGCGTCTTTTAAGACCATAAAATATCTAAACGACCTACTAGGTGGGTGAATAGGTCCACAAATATCCCCTTGTATACGTTCCAAAATTGCAGCGGAATCAGTTCCAATCTTTGTTGGTGATGGTCTAATATTTAACTTGCCTTGATAACAAGAAGTGCAACAAAATTCATTATTTAAAAGAATCTTAAAATTCTTTAATGGATACCCATTTGAGTTTTCAATAATTTGTCTCGTCATAATTGATCAAGGATGTCCCAAAAATCGATCATGCCAAAGTACAAAAGTATTAGAATCAGTAACTTTTTAGTTTACAATAGAATGTGCCTCAATTGCACTAATTCTTGTCCAATACAGGCCAGAAGAAAAAGATGGGAACTTCTCAATAGCCTTTTTCTGGCCAAAGACATTTTTAGTAATGATGAGATATTCAAGATTATTCTTATCTATTGTCTCAATATGATATCCATTTCGGCGGATATCTTTAAAACTAAACAAGTTCCCCTTGGACTTGGAGGAGAACATTGCATTATCTATAATAAATATTGTTCCCTTAGGTATAGTTATAGTAGCTCTTCCCGAGCCTTCAATTAATTTATTACTACCCGAAATTGTAGTAACATTTGCCTTATATATACTTAAATGAGAGAAATATTTCTTCTACTCAATTATATTTAATCAAAATGAACTAAAGCTATTTCGCAAAATAATAATACTAATTGATACTAATGACTACTACTCATGTAAACTATGATAATTACACGATGTTTATTCACTAACTAATAGGAATAAGCAAAATAAAATAAAATCAAACTACTCATTCTTCTTTATCCACATATTCATCATCGGTTAAGTGGTTTATTTTTCTATAGGGCGCTCAAAGAAGTCTACCAGATCCAAGTGCGTGATGTCAAAATAATTGTCAGAGACAAAATTGGCGTCAAGGCCTTTATTCTTTAGAGATGATTGATAAAGCTCAACCAAATGTCTTGATACACGACAAATATTTGTCCAATGTCCTTTTCCACTGCAACGATAACATTCAGTTTCTGAACTATTTGCCTCTGACTTCTCATCTTTCCCTTTTTACTTTTGGTGGTTATTTCTCTTTGGGGGGTGATTAACACCAGAAATATTTCTTCTTTGTCTACGGCCATGGCCATGATCACGAATAGAGTTACGGCCTTTTTCACGCTTGGCAGAATGGAAATACACCTCATCCACTCCAGGAAATGGTGCAGACCTAGTGGGTGTATTTTCGTGATTTCTCATGAGCAAGTCATTGTTTCGCTTAGCCACAAGGAGAAGAGAAATCAGCTCATAGTACTTCTTGAATCCTTTCTCTCTGTACCATATTGGAGGCATGAAACGTTGTATATTTTTCAAGCATATCATAATCAGTGGTAGTATCTCCACAGAGTTTCACTTTAGAAGTAATTCTGAACATCGCAGAAATATATTCAGAAACAGACTTAAAATCTTGGAGCCTCAGATGAGCCCAATCATATCGTGCTTGTGGAAGAGTGATCAACTTTAAGTTATCATATCTTTCATTTAAGCTATTCCATAAAACAAGTGGATCTTTGAATGTGAATATTCTGTTTTCAACCCTTCATCAAGGAGATGGCGCAAGAAAATCAAGGCCTTAGCACAGTCTTGGGTGGATGCTTTAGTTTTGTCTTTAGTGGCGTCTCCAAGACCCATTGCATCTAAATGGATTTCAGCATCCAACACCCATGTCATATAGTTCTTGCCCGAAATTTTAAGGGCAACAAACTTTCTTTTCACAATATCAGTCATACTTCAAAAGAGGAGAAAAGTTATACCTTAATCTTCCCAAAAACTTCTTGAGACAGTAGAGTCCCGTGCTGATAACGTGTTATAAAAACAATAAAAGTAGAAGAACAATATTGCAGAGAAAGAGAGGAAATTCTTATTAAACTTTGGGATGATTTACAATGGGGGGTAAGACCCCTCTATGTATAGGGAAAAATGACTTAGCCACAGAGTAAAACTCTTTATAAGATAGACATTCACTTTAATTATAATTCTATTCATAATAATAATATTATATAAAAATGTTATTATAGATAGATTTGACTATATCTCATTTAGTCAAGCATAATGCTAAACAAATAAAATATTTTTTTTACTATTAAACTCCTCTAAATCTCCAAAAGTTTTTGTGTTTATACTATACAAAATCAAGTTCTAATTCTTTGCTTATGTTTTCGTGCTATCTCATATAATATGAACCGTTTCATCTTTAAAAATAGATAATGTTTACCATCTATTAAACGGAAAAGGGTCATATATGTCCCTCTACTATTCAAAATAAGCTACATTTGTCCTCCGTTATACTATTTGGCCATATAGGTCCCTACCGTTCACATCTCTGGTCATATATGTCCCTCTCACGTTAACTTTTTTTTAAAACAACTAAAAATCCACGTGTCAGAGTCATGTTGGTTAAGCTAAACCCACTCTCCTTTTTCTTTATATTTAAATATTTGTAAAAAATGTAAAAAACTTGTAAAAAATGGGGAAAAATTTGTAAAAACTGGAATTTTTTTGTAAAAACTAGGATTTTTTTTATATTTTAAAAAATGAAAATATTATATTAAAAGCAAAATATTATATTAAAAAAGAAAAAAAATTATTTAAAATGATTTTTAATGAAAAAGAAATAAAAATTGTTTAAACTAATTTTTTATTTTTTAAAAATATTTTAAAAATATGAACAGAGCATCTCTAAATGAATCGGAATGATAAGGAATGCATTCTTCTTCTTTTTTGTTACACGAAACAATTTTGTTAAACAATTTTATCAAAAATAAAAATATTTTGTTAAACAATTTTTATTTCTGTTTTTACAAAAAAAAAATTAGTTATTTTCAAATTTGAAATAATTTCCAAAATGCATTTTTTTTAAAAACAATATTTTATTTTGCATTTTTAAAAGAATTTTGTTTTGTAAAAAGTGAAAACACAAATTTGTAAAAACAGAAAAAAAAATTTAATATAATATTTTCCTTTTTTAAATTCTGAAATAATAAAAAAATTCCCAGTTTTTACAAAATTTTTCTCCATTTTTTTAGAAGTTTTTTACATTTTTTACAAATATTTTCGTTTTAATATAAAGAAAAAGGGTAATGGGTTTAGTTTAACAAATAGGACTCTGACACGTGGCTTTTCAAATTTTTTTTAAAAAAAGTTAACGTCAGAGGGACATATATGACCAGAGATATGAAGGGTAGGGACATATATGATCAAATAGTATAATGGAGGACAAATGTAATTTATTTAAACTAGTAGAGGGACATATATGACCCTTTTCCGTCTATTAAATACTCTACTAATTATTCGCTCAACATTAACTTGGTTTACGTAGTAAAGGCGATCCATGAGATGTTCATGAAGATGTCCCCTTGATAATTCACATAGTACAACAACCCTATCCCTTCTTATCTTTTTTTAGTTTCCGACATGGTATTTGATAGGGGTGTTCAAATCGAACCGAAAAATTGTACCAAATCAAAAAATTAAATTAAACCGATAAAAAATTTGACTAGGTTTGGTTTGACTTGGTTTGATATTGAGTAAAAAAATCTGAACCAAGCCGACATTTAAATTTATAAATTTTATTTATATTTTTAAGAGTTTATATTAATTTTTCTTAGAAAATATAAAAATATTTGGGATCCTTTAATGTATTAACTTTGAAAGCGTAAATATACGAAAAAATATTGTTAGACGACTAAGAAAATAACTATTATGTGTTACTATAAAAAATTCTCCCATTAGAATATTTTAATACATCATATGTTTGTCAATTTTTCCCATAATTACCAAACATATATTCACTTATCAAAGATTTATCTATAATTTTAACAAAATAAGATTGAACTAATATTCATGTAACAAAAAAAATTCGAAAATTCGAAAAATCCGACAAAATCGAACCAATCCAAACCGATATAGTTGGTTTAATTTGGTTTAGGTAAAAATCGAACCAAGCCGGTTCATGTACACCTCTAGTGTTCGGTATCCGTATTGAATTCTGACTATATCCAGATTCACGCTGTATAGGGCCCCATGCAGGGAAACATTCTCAACCAAAAATATTTTCATACCCAGATCTCGAACTCGAGATCTTTGGCTAAAAAAAGAGAAATCTGATGCATTGCACCACATTCTTCGATGGTTCACTCCTTCCTTATCAAATTTATTACTCCTTCAATTTCTTTTTATATTACGTTGTTTGTAGAAAACAATTTATAGAAGACTTTTAAAACTGTATTTCAATTATGCCAAGATATTTTTATCATAAAAATACAATGCGTATAATAAAATTTAAATTAAATTCTTTTTCAAAAGTAGAAAGGTGTTATTTTTTTTATATGTCATAAAATAAAGAGTGCTATATAAAATAAACGAGAAAGAATAATTCAATCTTACTTGGTTGAAATTTATTTCATTTTCTTTTTCCTATTATCTCCAAACACCTACGTTCTCTTTCGCAACTTACCCTAATTTCTCAAACTGCCCATTGAGATAAATAAAATGATATTTTCATCAATTTCTAGTACTATTATTACTGTCCCATTTTTCTTCCCTTCACTTGCTTCATTTGTAGTCTTCTTTGGCTTTGCCTCTTTGCCTTAGCTTATTCCCACAGCTCTCAACCTTTAATGGCATAAATTCGTCTCCTCAGAACTCCAGTCGCATATTAAACTCTTCATTGTGATCTGTTCTTTTCTATGTTCTCTTTATGACCAGTTTTTTCTACTGGCAAATAATATTTAGCTTCTCTACTTCCATCACTTTTCAACCTTTAACACTTCACAATATTAACCCATCTTAATATTGATGTTCCTTTGTTTTTTAATTGGTTTTATGAGATTTTCAGAAATGGTTTTTGGTTAAAGATGCAAATAGTGGCTGATTCTTGAAAAATCCGCTTCTTTAGGTATGTTTCTCTCTGTTTTAATTCCAAAAGCATCAGAAACAATAGCTTTATGATAGATTCTTTATGGGTTACAGCTTGTTTGGATAGTTGTTTCTGGTTGTATCGTATTGTATTGTTATTCTAAAACAATGTTTGTTTTGATTGTTTTATTAAAATTGGTTATATTGTATTGTTAAGTTCATTGTTCAGAAACAATAAAGAGTCTCCTTTTTTGAAACAACTGATTTGGCGTGGTGGAATCATTTCCTATTTTTATTTCCAATTATACCTATGCCGCCTTCTATTTTACTTTTTCTCCTAATTTGCTTTTAACTCAATTCTAATTAGTTGTGGGTCTTTGTTTTTTATTCTTCTGTTATGCTTTCTTAAGGTATTTTGCCTTCTTCTATTTTATTTTTAAATAATTATTTTATGCATATTTTTTGGTAAATTTAATATTTAAATAATTAAAGGTATTTTAGTAAACTTATCAGTTACAATACAGTACAATAGACAATACAATCTATTCAAACACTATATTCATAATACGATACGGTACAATACGATACAGTACAATACAATATATTATAAAATGACAGGGAACAATGATCCAAACAGATTGTTAGTCTAAAGATTCAATCTTTATGATATAGTTTGAGTTTTAATGTAAAGCTGCCGTGTGTTTTTTTTCCCTCTCTTGTGTTGTTGGTGTTCTTGATTTGCTTCTTAATGATATGGTATGTTGTGTTTTTTCTTTTTTAATTGCCTAATGAATGTTAGATATTTGAGTTCATTTTTTATTTGGGGGGTGCATATTTGGTCAAGAATCTTTTTACCCACTTGATTTAGTTTGTTTAAGCTCTAGTGTTTGAATAATTTATGAAGGATTTATGTTTCATTTGAATCATTCTCTTTATTTAAGTTTTGCTTGTTTGTGGTTAAGTTTTACATCACACTCTCGAGGTGCGGCCCTTCTCCGGACCTTGCGTGAATGCGGGATTGCATGAATGTGGTATGCTTCGTGCACCGGGCTGCCATTTTATTTTCCCACTTGAAATTGGAATTTTGAGGATACGCTTTCATCAAAGATAAAGTTATTATCTTTACTGTTCCCCAATGATGTATGATATCCAGTGGGATTCGCTTTCTCAGAACTGTTTTCATGAGTTGAAGTATTATCCTTCTCATATATTGGTCCTTTAAGATTGCGTGGTTCTGTCTAATCCGCTCTTTTTGTGTATTTCATAGGATTCTTTATTATTTTCTTGGAGTGTTACATGCTATTTTAAGGCCTCTGAGCTTTAGATTTGTAAAAGAAGTCTTCAGGAGCAGAATTTCCAGCTTTGAACAATGGGCAGAGGAAGAGGAAAGGCAAAGAAGCAATCTGTTCGTGACGATATTGCAAGTGGTGAAGAAGAGAAGGTACCAGTGCGGAGAAGGGGAAGACCGCTGAAACCACTAAAGGATGAAATAGAGGAGGAAGAAGAAAATGAGGGGAAAGTAGAAGAAGATGAAAATAACGGTGAGAATACTGCAGGTTCTGTCTTAAACAAAGATGTCAAGAACCAAACTGCTGTGAGTATTGGAAAAAAAAGGAAGAGAACTTCACAAGTCAAGGAAGCAGATTCAGTGAAAGTGGAAAATGGTGTTGTGACTAAAACTAACTCCAATGACTTAATAAAGTCGGTTGGATTTAGACAAAATGGGAGTAGAAGGAAAAACAAGCCTAGGCGAGCTGCTGAAGTTGGTGTAGAGTGCAGATGAACAGTTCTCTTTGCTATTGAGGACTAATTCTATGCTGATTTACATGTGCTTTTCTATTTTACCTCTTGTTATATTTTCTAGTTTTTTGAAATTTAGCTAAAATTTTCTGAAGAACTGAATTTTTGTGTGGTTTTTTGCGGCAAATTCTAATATTCTTCAATGTGCTGCTGCTGCTAGCAAGTTCCCATATATCATGATAAACTAAACCATATTTTGCCCATGCACTCTAATCTTTGTCACCTTTGATTTTATATATTTGATATGCTTCTTTGATTTCAAATCTCTTTCTTTGGATGTATTAATTGGAGTGCAAGTACATTAGACACATGACTAGTTACTGCAAATGCCGAAAAGAAACAGCTCCCACGGACTGACTGAGGTGGCGAATGAAGCTAGCTGAAGACCCATTGTTGCTGTGCTGAATGGAGGGAATATACTTGTTGGATTTTAGAGTCAGTATGGTACTCTTCTTTGCTTTGTTTTGACTGATTTATTCCCATGATACTTTTCATTATTCGTTTAAAACTGGAAACATTTTTCCATTTACACCTAACAAAATCCACGCACTTTTCTGGTTTTTGCCTACTGAACATGATGGTGTTACAGCTAGTGAAAACGTTATGTGATATGTAGATATGGCTTCTACTTCCAAAACATGATGATTAAGGATGTAGGCTTGGTTTATACCTCATGTGATAGTGCTGGAACTTGTGGATTTTAAGGTTCTTTTCAGTATATGAACACTCAGAATCGCTATTCTTGGGACAACTGATTCCTTGTCGATCTTACTCATGAAATATAGCTCCTTTGATGTGATGCAAATTAACATCTTACCATTTAGCACTTGTCCTTGTTTCTCAACTCTTCATCGGAGATGACTAAGATGTTTATTCTGTCATTTTTGCGTTGGAATATAGCGGGAATGCTTCATGCTGTAAATTTGAAGATAGAGGGCAGCTTATATGCATGTGGAAGAAGATTTAAATAGTTGGGACTGTTTATGTTGTCTCCTTGTACACTTTTTTATCTTTTTGGGAAGAAATGGTTTCATTGTTTTGCATCAGCTACATTGAATGGATGATAATATAATGGGTATCAGCTCTCACTACATATTTACCATTATATGCAGTGGCCTGTGGGCACATCTTAACTGAAACATTATCATTTTGAGAGTGTGATGTATAATCAATCATCTGAACAGGGTGACCCTATCTTCAAATGGTTTATGATTTTTGCTTTTATCTTTATCAAGGTTTGTCTTTTAGTAAATAAAGTAGTATAATATTTCAAAAAGAGATGAAGTACTATATAGCACCAACTAGTGTGTTACCAAAACTTAAGATTTTCCAACTCCAGTGTCATTATTCATTAGGACGTAATAAGCATCTATGGCTTAGGTCCAGACTCTAGAGTCCATACTAACGACAACAACAATATTCTCAAGGATAAGTATTATCGGACACCGTAGGATTAGGGGAAGATAGTGTGTACGCATACCTTATCCTTACCTTGTGAGGATAGAGATGTTATATCCAATAGAATTTCGGCTTAGGAAAGCAATAGCACCACATTAATGAAAATATAGACAAGAAGGAACAGTACCAAAAGGCAAATAAAAACAAGATAGTAAGGTAATCAACAATAAAGGTAACAACGGTTAGTCATAAAAATCACCAACAGAAAGCGAGATTGCATGCCAATACTATTGTTATGAACACTCTAGACTACCTACTCTAGTACCCTAATCCTCGACCTTTATACCTTTCTATCAGGGAACATGTCCTCGACCAGCTGAAGCTGCGCCATGTCTTGCCTAATCACCTCTTCCTACCTCTTCTTTGGAATACCTCTACTTCTCTGTAGGCCCTCTAATGTCAACCTCTCACACCTCCTCATTGGATCGTTTGTGCTCCTCGTCCCCACATGACCAAACCACCTAAGCCGTGCTTCCCGTATCTTGTATTCAGTGAGGGCCACACCAACCTTGTCGCAAATAACTTCTTTCTGATCCTATTTAACTTGGTGTGCCCGTATATTCATCTCAATATCCTCCTTACTGCTACCTTCATCTCCCAACCACATACCTACCTTGTCGCAAATAACTTCTTTCTGATCCTATTTAACTTGGTGTGCCCGTATATTCATCTCAATATCCTCCTCACTGCTACCTTCATCTCCCAACCACATACCTGAAAGGTTGGTTTATTCATATTACACATCCATCTAGGCAATCACTAGTTACAATCGACCAATATTTGAGTGTATAGCGTCCTTTGAAATAAGCTTGTCCTGAGCTCATGACTTTTTGTTATTGTTTATCTGGAGTGTAATAACTCTTACAAGGTTTCTATGTACTAGTACTTGCAGTTGTCACAAAAACGAGTTCATCACTTATATTATGATTCAATTATGCAAAATTACCGAATATAGTCATTTTTCTTTTGTTTGTAACGGGAAATCCACTTAATTGTACCTATTGTATTTAGAAGGTTACCCAACCAAATTACTCAAAATTTTAATAATCAAATACTTATTTTACCCTTTAAATTATCAGTCATTATCTTCTTTCTTTTATATTTTTAATATTTTTCCTCTTTTGAATCTATATTATGGACTATCTATAGAAAAAATAAATTCATTCATAAAGTAAAACAGTGCAAAATATTTTTCAAGCATATATAATGTTGGAATAATAAACAAAAAATTAATTAGAATAATTGATTTGCATAAGTGATTTCGATAATAATGACAAGAACTCAAAAATAAAATTACAAAATTGAAAATAAAAGAGAATAAAATCTTTTAAAACTTATATTCCATGCATTTGCTATATACAATCTAAATTAGAGATAGCGTTTATAATGTATATTACATCTGCTTAATGCTCAATTATTTTATTATTCTAATATTATATATTCTTAAAAGTTTTGCAGTTTTTTACTTTATAATAAAATTTAATCATACTATAGGTAAGTCCATAATATAGATTAAAAAGAAAAAAAAATTAACAAAAAGACAAATGATGAAAACATAGAGGGTCAAATAAATATTTGACCGTAAAATTTTGAAAAATTTGATAGAGCGACCTTCTGAGTATTATATGCATAATTTCATGACACTTTTGTTATAGAGGAAATATAAATAATTTTACTAGATAAATTAGAATAATTGAGTGACCATTCGATTAATAAATTCCTCAAAAACTTGTGAAAGATTAGTTGAGCATCTTGAAATTTAGTATTCTTCTGTCTTAAATGATTAGATCTTATTAGAGATAAAGTTTAAGAAATAAATGAATGCTTCTAAAAACTAGTGACTTAGAATAAGACATAAAATTTTGTGACTATAAATAAACTAAATAAAGGTAAAATAATAAATTTATTTTTAATCATTTTTAAATGAAGAAGAATGATTTTTTTAATATGCTACTAAAAAAAACATGACACATAAATTAAGTCACGAGAAGTATAACTAGGGAATAATTTGTTGGTTCCACCCAAGGTGTTTGAAATGAACGTGTCCCTAAACTAAATTTGTAGCTCAGGTCACCATATAGGATACTGCATTATATTTCGATTGAAATTGATTTTTACTATAACAAAATTAACGTGAAGTTAGACGTCCTAGAATATCTGGCTAATTGCTTTTTCGCTGGCTACTATAATTCAGGTTAATTTAGTTTCCAAAAAGCTATTCTTTGTTTAGTTTTTACTACTATGTACTTGTATTTACTTCTAATCCAACTTGGCAGTTTTCAAACTATGATCAAATCTGTGACATATTTTTTTATCAAAAAATTATTTCACTCTCAAATTTTTCATAGTATATCTAAACACACCTCTTTTGTTACAAGATATGCTCCTGCTTAACAAAAAATAAAAAAAAATAAAACGGCAATATTTTATCTAAATTCATATTTTAGTGCCACGTAAATAATAATATTTTCCTTATTTTACACTTTTATCAAATGAATAAAGGTGCCAGATGTTTACCAAGAAATCCTCCCCCCTCCCCCCGGGTCTCTTCCTCAGTAATTTCATAAAATCCACCAAAGACCAAGATGTAAATCTTCTTTAAAAATTGTTCTTCTTAACTTCTCTTGCTTCTTTAACTACCATTAAAACTCACCAACACATCTAATCTTTAAATAAATAAAAAAGATTTACTTTTTAGTATTTTATGAAAACGACTGAAATAAAATCCACAACTCAGTTTTTCTCTTCATTAGAAGAGCAAGATTTTCAACATGCCTGTTTATTGTCTTTCTAAAAAAGGTTGAGGATAATTCAGTCATTTAGCGTAGCTCTATATGTGGCTTTTTGTCCTCTCCGTTTGTTTTCTTTCTCAGCCATCGCATCCTTTTTTCAGTTTCAGTCTCAGTATCTTCTCCGTCGTTTTTCCCATGAATTCCAGAGCATTTTTCTCACTCTTTCCCTATTGTAGCCTCTAGAATCACGAGTTTCTTTCGTTTGTCACTCAATTTTCTATCGTTTGTCACTTCGAAAGCTTAATATATCTGCTTCAACATGTGGAAACTCGAAAAGGAGATTTTGAGTTTTTGGATGACCGATTTTCAAACCTCAATTTATGATCCATTTAAGATAATCGAGTAGTTCATCCATTAGTTTTCTCCTTTGTTTTGTTACTTTTATTGGTTCATACTCAAATTTCATCATTTGGTGCAGGGTTGAAGGCACTTCCCCTACTGCATGAATCCACGGCCTTCCCAAGAGGTAGTTGTAGGAGGTGTCCATATCCAACACCTGTAATGTTACTTCGAAGTCGACTAGACCAATAGTGAGCACCAAATTGATTTTGCCTATGGTATCCCTTTTTATTCTGTCGAAGGCTCGGACACATATTGTTTGGGAAGATCCTCTCTATCCCGATCTCCATTCTCTGCAAGGTAGATAGTAGACATATGTCTACTCTGGAACCTCCGTCAACCATCACTCTCTTGACATAATATCCCTCACATTTGACAGTGAGGTGCAAAGCCTTGTTGTGAGCAACTCCCTCCGAGGGTAGGTCATTCTTACTGAACGATATCTGATTGACAACGAAGAATCTCTCCGCCATTTTCTCTAGCTGTTCTATAGAGGTCTCAACTGGCATATAAGCTTCGTTTAATGTCTTGGCCAACACCTGTTGATGCTCTGGAGATTTCATCAAGAGTGCCAGTAGAGAAATCTGTTCGGGGTACTTTCGGAGTTGATCTACCACTTCATACTCCGACATTCTCATTTTTTGGAAAAAGGCTTCTGCTTCCTCAGCATTCACTGGCTTCTTTGCCGAAAATCGCCATTTGGTAGCGGCATTCACCTCTTCTATGTCCAGGTATTTCTTGGTGGAACCTCGTTTTTGGGCTTCCCCGAGGACTTCGTTGCCCTTATATGTAACAATGGTTTCCTGGTAATTCTAAGGGATGGCTGAAGGGTTGGTCATGGGCTTTTGTGGCACGCGACTAATAACCACGGGCTCATTCAGCACCGGTGGCTTAATTAATCCCCGTACCACATAGGCCTTCTTGGGTATGTACATAGTTTTGTTCAGCTTGAACCTTCTTTGTGGGCTTAAAGTGGGCTTGGGAGGTGGCTCTTATGGAAGATTGGCTTAGAATCCTCCCTATTTTGAGGCCATTCTCCACCATCTCGCCAATCTTTATTGCTTCAGCGAAAGGTTTGCCCATTGCGGACATCATGTTCTAATAATAGTCTGCTTCTTGTTCTTGCAGAAAGACAGTGCCCATTTCGGTTTCATCCATAGGAGGCTTCACCCTCGATGCTTGCTCTCGCCATTTAATAGAATACTCTCTGAAGCTTTCAGTAGGTTTCTTCTTCAGATTGGCTTGAGAATTTCTATCCGGGGCGATGTCTATATTGTACTGGAATTGTCGCAAAAAGTCCCGGGTAAGGTCATCCCATATGTGCCATCGGGTAATGTCTTGGTCTATGTACCATTTGCATGCAATACCCACTAAACTTTCCCCAAAGCAGGCCATCAGGAGCCCTTCCTTCCCGCCGGCTCCACGTAACTGATTACAATACTTTTTCAGATGGGATATGGGGTCACCATGGCCATCGTATTTCTCGAATTTTTGCACTTTAAACCCTAAAGGAAGATGGACATGGGGAAACATGCACAGGTCTGAATAGGCTACACTTTTCTGCTCGTTTAGTCCTTGCATATTCTTCAGGCTTTGCTCCAGACTCTTCATTCTCCTTGTGATATCATCCTGCTCGGGTGCTTTGGAATTTTTGTCTGGTATAGGGGTAAGTTCATATGTTGGCTGAGTGTAAATATAGTTTGGATACGGGGGAGGCTGATTCTGGTAATTAGGAGTTTGGAAGGTAAAGGTTGCGGGATCAAACACAGGCCTTGGCACTGAGGGCTGTGTAGTAGCTGCACACAGAGGGGCCGTAAAGATATTGGAGTTGGCCCGGATGCAAACATTGGTGGATGGATTTCAGAGGGCGCCCCAATAAAATTGGTGGAAATGGTGGGATGCCCCAGGAGAACTCTCGGGTGACTGATAGGAATAGTAGAGGTACCCCCTGACCATGGAAACAGCTCGGGAAATCCATGGATGGCGTTGGGAGGTTCCTTCCCGTTGGTCCATGCGTCCCACATTTCCATGACCCAGAGCCGCAAGATCCTATTTTTTTCGGCCGCTGTAGATTCAGAGGCCGGTACTCCTGTGATTGGACTGTCTTCTGGAATAGGGACGGTGGGTAGAGCCATTTCACTTGACATCTCTGTATTTCTTTTTGAACGAGTGAAGTATCCATGTTAAGCCAGTTTACCGCAAAACCAACCACTGTTCTAAACACATGTACTGTAATTCTAGAAAACGTACTTAGTTCGGGGTAGATGACAAACAGGAAATCCCATGTTGAGCATGATGCACCTATGCAGATAATAGGTTTCTATATGCTTGCCACAGTCACATGTGTCATCCCGACACTTATTTCAATTTCCCTGTGCTTCTGGGCTTTTATTTCCTCCCTCTCTTCTTTTTTTTTTTCTGTTTTTATTTTAAAGAATACGGTCGAATCCTACAGAGATTCCCTACGTATCATGACTTTTCCTGAATCAGACCGAGCGTAGTTCATGGAAATAAATGGTGTAAAACATGTTTGGGATTATCATTTTTGATAAAGATATAAACCTTGATTACAATAGCAACTGCCAGATTGGGGCTCAATAGGCTTACAGACTCGAAATGATGACAGATAGACTCTTTTTCTCAGAAAAAACAAATCTATGAGTACATTGACACTTCAAATGCTTTTGGAGCTTGCGGGGTATCATTCGGCCTTGTTGCGGGTTTGCGCGCTAAACTTTCTTGGAGATAGTGGAGATCTTCAATTACTTGTAGGACAAAGGTCATAGAAGCGGCAAAAAACATGGATGTTGTCATGTCCTCGCAGTGATTGAATTTAGTGGTGATAAGTCTGCAATTGCCCGCACCTTCTCCCTGATAATCCATTTTTTTGTCGCAGACGCTCTATTTGTTCAGCCCATGCTTCTAACGTCCACTCAGCTTCCTGATTTAGCTTTTGAAACTGCCGCAAATCTCTTTCCAACCCCTCTATTTCCGCATAGCAATGCTTCCTCTCAGCTTTTAAATCCTTGGACTTCTTGGCCATTTTGTTTTCAGCTATGTTAACCCTCTGTTTTAGACCAGCACTTTCATTGCCGCTCCCTTCTTTTGACTGCTCTAGTATGCGGGCCCTTTCTTCAGCACTTTTAATTAATTGTCTCCGAGCTCTAGACAATTCACCTTCTGCCTTATTCAGGTCAAAACCGTATTTAGTGACTTTTCGTCGCAGGTTCTTTATGAGCTTTTCATCCTTTATACTCCTTGGAGGGTTTTCGCGGCTGTTTTCATTTTCTGAATTTGGGCTTCCAGGGCTTCATTTTCTTTAGCCAATACCTTCTTTTCTCCCTCGCTAGAAGCAGTTTGCAGGCTGTTTTCGAATTGCAACTCTTGAATTTTCTTTTCCAACCTTCCTATGGTAGCATGATATTCATATTCCTCTGCTAACCAATCCCACTGCTCTTGTGATGTTCCGAGGAATTCTTGGAGGTGAGGCCTTTTGGATGGTCTTTCCTGATCAATTTCTCTCTTATACCAAGCAAGGTACCGCGAAGACACTTCACCTCAGGAAGTATCCTGTATACAAGTGTCATCGGTTAGATATTGGCATTCATTCCATATTTTTCGAACCATGTCTTCAGGGAACTGACTACCAGGCCCAATTTCGACTACCCGAATGCTGAGATCTTCTTCTTTTGGCACTGTCTGGCATCTTCCGAGTTGTCTCAAGACCCGATGTGGGGTGTAAGGATGGATGCTTCTAAGGCCCATCAAGAGAAAATGCAGTTCTGTTGCGGGTATATGCACAACTTCGTCCACGGAGAGCCAACTGAGCATCCATTGTGTTTGATTTGCAGAATTAGATTGGAGATGTGACACCCATTCTACGATACCCATTTACCATGTTGTCAACCTCTTCTATGCAACCTTTGTTGGCAACCCACCATTCATGAATCGAGGCTTGGGACATAGATGCTCAATCATCCGGATTTGTAATAGAAAGTTATAGCCTTCAAAGAAATCCCCTCCTGCTTTACAAATGGTAAGGGCTCGGACGACATCAGACAGGATCATCTGAGCAAGAGTTCTCTTTGCCTAAGTCATCAATGTACTAATGACCCCCGCAATCTGTATATCGATGTTTCCGTCCTTTCGTGGGAATACTAAAAGACCCAAAAAGGACACCATAAACGCGAAGTATCGACGCTCCTCCCATTTGATCCGATTGCCCTTGCTACAGATGAGGTTTTTAAGGTTGTTGAATCCTCCGATGTGGCCATATCTTTGGTATATAAACTGGAGGGTGCAAAATCCAGCCGACAGGTCAGGGTTGTGAATCTTTATACTAATTTTCAAAACATCCAGAAATTTGTGCACAGCGAGGGCTCTGGGTGCTATCAAATATTGATGTCTCAAAGGGATTGTATGGGTCCCGATGTATCTGGTCATTTCCTCCAAAGTCGGGGTTAGCTCAAAATCTGAGAAGTGGAAGACATTGTGGGCCGGGTCCCAGAAGGTGATTAAGGCCTTTATAATGTCCCCCCCTAGGGTTAATTTTCAATAAACCAGTGAGGCCTCACGGATGCGCGTTGACCTTTCTCTGTCCTACTTCTCCTAGGTCATTCCACCATAGCATCAGCTCCAAAGGAATTTTATTCATTATCGTGCTCATTCTTCACATTTATTAGGGCAAATTAGTATTCTCAAAATGTTTAAAAACTGAAATTTATGAAATTTATTTTAAAACAGGGACCGACTTTGCGAATACAGCCTTTTGACACTTCAGAAAGAAGGTTTTTCATGCTGTGCTTGCTTACCATCCCGAATAAGATTCATAGGTAGCCATTTGCGTAAGATCAGCCTTTCGGCATCCCGTGTAGCGTCATTCAGCTTTTATCGCAATAACGGCACCATCCGACTCATTTTGAAGTAAGAAAATAAACTCGGGCATTTCTAGACATTTTGAAAGAGGGGTTTGACCCGGCCAAAATAATTTATCAAAACCCGCAGAAATTATTGAAAAACTCCAATATTTGGTTCCTTTGTTTGGTTTTCTTTTGTTTGTTTTTTCTTTCTTTGAAAAATCTGCCAGCGTTTTGGCACTATTTGGGCATTGGTTTTTAACAGTGACTACCCTAGCACTGCTTATTTCTCTCAGTTATTTCCTTTTGTTTACAGGCCGAACAACATGCGAACTTGAGGCAAATAAATGCACAAGTAGTACGTAAAAATGCATCAGGGTGGACTTTTATTTCATGGCACCTGTCCAAGACGGACTCAACCCCTGTGTTGAGTCCCCTAAGTCAAAAATGCATGATGCAAATAAACGCTCCTACTAGGGATCCGGCATGAAGTTTTTTTATACTAAGTTGAGAACCTCTGTATAGGGTCTAGACTGTGTACCCGAGCAGACAACTCGAGTTGAGAAGGGGGCTACGTACCGGGAACCCACGAGATCGTCCGCCTTTGTAACTTTTCCGACCTCTTTCTTATTTTAGGGTAAGACACTAACAGAATAGGGAGTCTCAACCAGTAAGCACATCCCCGGAGGTAAGAAGTGAAGGGTTTCGTACCCGTTTATATATACAGTTCGGATAATATCAAAGCGGTAAAACATGTGGCATTTAGCACAGAACATGTAAGCAAATTAGAAGAAGCCAAACATATCAGTTATTGTAAGCTCGTATTCTTGAACCCTGAACCAGAGATTCTGGGTTCATATTTCCCCAGCAGAGCCGCCAGAGCTGTCATACCGCCTTCTTACCGTTTACACGTGGTTACCCCAAAAGGTGACACGTGTATTGGAGTTTTTTGCAATTAAAGTGACATTATTCGAGATGAGATTAATTATTTTATTTAAGAGTCACCACTTGGGATAGGTTTGGCTTTTTGGTGTCCCAAGTCACCAAGTTATTTAAAATCCCAAATCGAGGAAATTTCGACTACCCAATTGGAGTCTGCGAACCAGAAATTCTTAAGTAAGGAATTCTATTGACTCGAGGGAAGGTGTTAAGCACCCTCGGATCTGTGGTTCTACCATGGGTGCTTAAACTCATTATAAGTGGCTGAAATATGGTTTGCAATACCTGTTCACCCGCAATTTAGATTATTAACTGCTTTTAACATATTTTTACAAAAATTTGCAATGTTATTAAAACATGCCGCAAATCGCGTCACATAAATGCACCCGCAATTTTAGACATATTTTAATTCCATCGAGAATAGGATTTTGGGCCACATAAAGGCGACCCGAATTTAGGAAGGTATTTTATTAAACATGCGTCTATAACAACTAAGTCTTTGACATTCGTGGGAAGACCGTGAAATTTGCTAAAAGGTACTTCCTATTTTCTATGTGTTCTAATGAATTAAGGAGCCATCACATAGTATTTTCCTGAATTAACATGGCTCACTTTAATTTAAAAGGATATATTAACACATGCTAAATCCTCTACTTTTGTGGGTGCTTATATGCACCAATTGTTTTGATGTATAGGCTGTATATTGGAATACATTATGTGTACCTTAGCCTCATTCATCGCTAATTGCACATACTATTTCAAATTTGGGCTAGCCCAAGAGTACATATTGCTTGGCTGTGACTGGTAACTATTGCGAGTGGTTTGGGCTGTTAATCACTTAGCCCAGGAAAACGTGTTGGATTAAAAATTCTGTGCTTACTGAGCCTCGCGAATGAGCCTAGTACTGATTTGAACGAAAGAGCCCAATTGTTAATAACCCTTCTTGGTTCAAAATTGTATTCAAAATGGAATATCTACACACTTACAAAGAAAATATTAACAAGCGTTTTTATAAGTAAAACTTTAACATCAGATCTGAATCAAATGATTCATATACTTGTCAGTCAGAGTATATGAATCAAAATTCAATTATGACTTTGGTTTACAACTTACAGATCTGAAACACAACACTACTAACATATTGAAATTTGAGTTCACTTCACCATATGTCATGATTAGATTTTGATAATTTTGGAGCCAATATTTCACGATTTCCTTTGTTCTAAACAACATGAAATAATCATCTAGGACAGTCATACATTCACTTCCAGCACTACTGATAGTTCATACTTAAATAAAATAAATCGAATGTCCAGTTATTACAAGTAAACCGGTCTCTAATGTCCAATTATTACAAAATGAATCAGTCCAAAAGTTTAAGTACAACAAGACAATCATCTTATTATTACATACGTCTGAACTAAAAGGGGAAGAACAGGGGAAGAGTTTTGAATAAACTGATGCACTTGAATCTTCACACTTGAGAATATTTCATATTTTTAGCTTCAATATATCAAGTGAACAAGGAAATGTTCCTGTAACTCAGCAAAATAGGAGCCTATGAGTAAAATCTAATGAGTCAGTCAAGCAAACAGCTAACCAATTGGACAGTATGCCCAGGGTTTCAATAGAATTGTGAGAGAATTAAACTCAAAAATGATCAAAACTCAACACTAATAGCTTCTCACAGATATAACAAGATGCTAATATGTATTTTTATCTCTAGGATTCTAAAGGAAAGTTCCGGATCCCTTTAAAAATGCCCAGATGGTTCTTTTTATAGTAAAGCCCTAGGGCATCAGATTTTCCTCTTGTTTTCCTTTTAGTCCTTAACTCATATTTGCACTTTGCCTGAGTAGTCCTTCAATTCTTGACTTGCGCCTCAAGTTTTAGGAAAGACTTATGTTTTACTCCTTGCTAGAAGGTTCTAAGGGATTACTATCAGATTTTTTAAAGGTTCAAATCCCTCTTATACCCTCACTTCCTTTTCTAAATTACCCTACTGATGTTTTTTTAACCTTAGCTATTCTTTAACCCTGGTCAATTGTATTTGGGTTATGGGTAAAGGTTTGGCCTTAGACTAGCAGACTTGTGAAAGTTCAGAATTAGCCAAAATTAACAGGTTCAACATAAATGCTTTAATATAGACTCTCACATCCAAACATTACACAGAACTATCAAAACAAAGGACTAGAAGAATGAATGCATTTATCAACACTTAGTTTCCAGAAATGACTCAATCAAAAAGCTTCAGAAATACTTAAAAACGAGAAGCACACAACAAGGGGTGAGTATTTAGTTCAAGAATCGACTTAGGAAGCAGGTAAAGGCTACCACCGATCAATTAAAGACTCAACCCAACAGGTTAACTTAAACCAGTTTCAATACTAAAAAAAATCAAAATAATTATGGCAATCAGATACTTAGGGGCGAACCAGAAATCATAGAATGAAACAACTGAAGAATCAGAAGATGGATGTCAATTAAGCCACAAAATAACAATACTGAAGAACTAATTAAGCTTTCAAGATCAAGGAGCTGATATTAGCAGGATATACAATTATTCAAAATATGAAAAGATTTCCAGACTAGTGACAAACAAAGGCTTATTGAAGCCTATTTCAAATGAAATTGCGGAACAGACAAACACTCAAAATAAATCAAAGGAAGGGACTTCAAACAATTACTAAAAAACACCAAACACTTAACAGTTAAAATAACGAAAATTTACAGAAAAACTTAGCTTTTTCATGCATGTCCATTTAGACCCTTTTATCAGCTCCTAACCCCTTCCACAGGGGTTTCGAACCTCTTAGGACGCTGTACGACCAATTCTAAGGGTTCAGGAAGGGCTTTAAGAGTTCTGAGACCTCAATGCGGTCTCAGATTTGGATTTTTTTGGTGGTTAAGGGTATTTGGGAGTCATGGGTGATATGGTTGGGGACTGGAGGGACCAGGGACTGTCTAGAAGGATTTTGAGTCCTTTCCGACGTGTTTTGTGTATTAGGGTTAGTATTCGAATTGATATTCGAAGAGTTTCAGGAAGATTCGAGAAGGGTAACATACATGGTTTGAACGAGGAGGTTGAGGTGCTTTAGGGGTGTAATTTTGGAGGGCTTTGGAACAGGGTCGCCGGAGATAGGGTTTTTGAAGACCTTTCGGAGAATATTTGAGATGATGGGGGGGGGGGGGAGGGATTCGAAGGGATTGGGATGTAGGACGGGGAATGGGGTGTCCTAGTGATTCTGTGGTATAAAGTTGGAAGGGTTTGGAACAAGGTCGCCAGAGACGGTGGTTCCGACGACCCTGTTGTTGAAGATTTGAGATGTATGGGGAATGTTCGACGAAAGATGATCACAGGATGGGATAGGGGAGGTCGTGACGGTTTAACGGTGTTAATCTGGGGAGGTTTGGTTACCGTCCGCCGCCGTGAGGCGATTTTCGGCGGCAACATTAGGGTGGTAAGTTGGTTTTTAAAGGGTGGTAGTGGGGTGGTCAACGGAGGCACTACAAACTAAGAAGATGGTATGAGTAGGGGGTTTGGTCTCTATCTCAATTGGAGACGTTTGGACATATATATATGGTGTGGGGATGGGGTTTAATGGTTGTTAGATTGGGTGAGATCGACGGCTGTGATAATTCCTCTTTGAAACTGTGTCATTTGGTTCGTTGGGTGTGGACTGGATCAGGGCTGGTTATTGGGCTGGGTAGTGTTGTTTGAACGAGGAAGCAGTAAGGCTATAAGTTTCACGGTTCCGGACCGGAACCGGACCGGAACCGCGGTTCTGGCGGTTCTGCCGGTTCCGGTTCCGGCGGTTCCCCGGAACTGTGATGTCACGGTTCTACCCGTTGGAGCCGCGGAACCGGAACCGCCAGAACCGGAACTAGACCGGTTCTGGCGGTTCCAAACGGTTCTGTAATGATAATTTTTTTTTTAAAAAAAATTCAAACGGTTCCAAACGGCTCCAAACGGTTCCAAACGGTTCTGGCGGTTCCAAACGGCTCTTTTTCAAAACTAGCCGTTTGGAGGTTTAAAAAATAGCCATTTGGCCCCCAAACTTTAATTTAACCTCAAACTTTATATAATTACACTATTTCCCATTTCTCAACTATAAATACCCCCTCATTCTTTCATTTTTATTTACCAATTCATCAATATCTCTCAATCTCTCTCAATCTCTCTCAAGCTCTCTTTCAATCTTTCTAGAGCAAGTGCTTAATTTATTGTTGCAAATTCGTGAAGCATTGTGATGTTGTTGAATTGAAATTTTTAAGTGTTCAATTTCAACAATTTTCAACTCTTACGTGCTAATTATTATGGCATTTTCGTTGAAAAATATGTTCGGTAAAGGAAAAGCTAAAACCGGTGAAAGTAGTGGCCAAAATACTACCCCTCCCCCGGTTGATGACAATTTCAACATAAAACCGAAAGTAGTGCCTTCAAACACTAAAAAGTCCGTTCACCTTGATGGTGTGTTCAACATTGTATCGTACGACATAGTCCCTAAGCTTCAAGATCTACTTATGGCACATAGGACAGGGAAGAAGCATATGGCTCGGATAGGGAAGAAGCATATGGCTCGCTCCAGGAACTCCAAAAGATGTCGAAAAAACTGAAGTGGCCGATGATGTGGGTGTAACTGTCAATAGAATTAACCCCAAGGAACAAGAATAAGCGTTCACCACAGGGGATAACTGAGTTAAGTCATATTCAGGGAATAATGCATAAATTATGATGTAACTTGTACATTGACATGTCTTCTTTTAGTTTTTTTTCCATTGGGGGAAAGAAGACTAAGAAAGATATGCCATTTTGGTCAATAAATATGCTCTTTATCATATCCTTGAATATCTTTTGTCTCAATATTTCTTTGTCTTTACTTCTATATCAATCCTTGAATATTTATATAACATACGACACAATATACTAATGACAACATTGTTTTATCAATATATACTACTTATATACAATTTATAGTAATTACTAACTACAACACAATATACACTACTTATATACAATATATACTACTTAAATACAATATATACTACGTATATACAAAATATACACTACTTATGCACAATATATACTAATTACCAAACACAATATACACTACTTATATACAATATATACTACTTAAATGCAATATATACTACTTATATACAAAATATATACTACTTATACACAATATATACTAATTACCAAACACAATATACACTACTTATATACAATATATACTACTTAAATGCAGTATATACTACTTATATACAAAATATACACTACTTATGCACAATATATACTAATTACCAAACACAATATACACTACTTATATACAATATATACTACTTAAATACAATATATACTACTTATATACAAAATATACACTACTTATACACAATATATACTAATTACCAAACACTATATACACTACTTATATACAATATATACTACTTAAATACAATATATACTACTTATATACAAAATATACACTACAATATATACTAATTACCAAACACAATATACACTACTTATATACAATATATACTACTTAAATACAATATATACTACTTATATACAGAATATACACTACTTATACACAGTATATACTAATTACCAAGCACAATATATACTATACTTATAACATAGTACACCATATAAAATATATTCTACAATATACTAATGACTACAATACAAGATATTGATTTTTTAAAAAAAAAAAATCACAACCGCCGGGAACCGCCAGAACCGCGGAACCGGAACCGCCAGAACCGGAACCGGATGGTTCCAGAACAGTATGGTAGCGGTTATAGAATATACTAATGACTACAATACAAGATATTGATTTTTAAAAAAAAAAAAATCACAACCGCCGGGAACCGCCAGAACCGCGGAACCGGAACCGCCAGAACTGGAACCGGATGGTTCCAGAACAGTATGGTAGCGGTTCTGGCTCCGGAACCGCCAGAACCGAAACCGTCAGAACCGCCAGAACCGGAACCGTCAGAACCGGAACCGCCAGAACCGGAACCGCAGATCCAAATAGACCCAGAACCGGAACCGGATACAGCCTTAGGAAGCAGGTTGGGCCACTCAGGTCAGACCCAATTATTTCCAGCCTGAGTGGGTGTGTATATATATACACATATATATATTTTTGTCTTTTCTTTCTTTTTTTTCTTTTAATTTTTATAAAAAATTGCTAACTTTACTTACAAACACAAATTCCTAATTATCACAAATAAAAACCAAACCATGTCAAAATTAAACAAGAAATAATACCAAATGCCGGACATGTATATATATATATATATATATATATATATATATATATATATATATATATATATATATATATATATATATATATATATATATATATATATATATATATATATTGTATTTTAAATTGTAAAATAAAATTATTTAACAATTAAATCCTGATTAATCTTAATCATGCAGTAATGAACATGCACATGCAATTAAATCCTAAAAATTATAATCGTAATATTTTTTTTAAAAAAAATCCTAATCTTTAAGAGTCTTGTAGGAAGTTGTTTCGACCAGGTAAAACTCATATGCTCACAAGTTCAATCCCTCAATCCCCTTGCTTCCTTCAACACTCTAAACTCGAATGGTCAGCTTCTTGAGTTCTGCTGCCAGATTACTGATAAGCGAGTCGTTGTCATCAGACTCAGGTGTGCTTGAAATAGGTTGTGTAGAATATGGTATGGTTTCCACATAGAAGGGGATGTTATGGTGAGTGTGGAGATGATCATTTGTGGAGTTTAGTGGTTCAGGGATGGGCGGTATGGTGTTGTTGGAAATGTGGCAAATGTTACAGTAGTGATGCGGAGCGGGTTCGTTTTGTGGTTTCAGGATGTTTTGTGGAGGTGCACGGTTTTGAGTGTTGGGAAAGTTGACAACTGGGGTGGTAAGGGAAATGCCAAGCTTGCCATGTTCCGAACTTGGTCCAGTTCTTCTTGAAATTTCAACAACTTCAGCTCGATTTGGAAAGCACTTTCCCTGAATACCTTGAGTAACCTCTACCCTTGATTGAGTTTTCCTTTCTGATGTTGCCCAAATCCTCCATTTATCCCTTGTTCCTATTTCTGACGGTACTAGGAGGAGGAGTAGCTGGAGGGCCCTTGGATCTTGTGGAGTATGATAACGATGCTAGAGTGCACGAACTAACATTTGGGGAGGGGAATAAAACAAAAATAAAAAAAGGGTAGTATGTTAGTGCGGATGTTAAGAAAAGATGTTGCTATATTTAAAAACATCGTACAAAAATATAAATTGTGTCCTAATTTGGGAGCCTCGTTGTGCTTGAGGTAGGCCTAACGACAAGTTGATTTGGAGAACTTATAATGCTAGATGCCTTATTTTATTGATAAAAATAAGACGAATCCCAAAATGACACTAAATTATAAGAAATAAAATGTCATCAGTGGCCATTGGCCTTATTACATTCATAAACGAAAAGGTAAATTCCTATCTATTTGGTCCCATAAGGACCTTCCCTAGACTCGGCATCTTTCGCTCCATCGAACAACTGTACTAGCTCGCGAAGTCCCAAAAGCAAGTAGGTTCTCGCTAGGTGCCCATTTTCATTTCCCTCGACATCCTAGGAGTCCTCGATCCTTATGGAGAATTTATTTTCCATCTCTACTAAAACCCGCTCTAAGTGCCCCATTCGTTTGTTAGCGCTGATAGCCATGTCTTTCCATTCTTCGATCAGATTTTGGTTGGCTTCTTGAATTTTACGGTGCTCACTTTCACATTCCCAAATCCTCTTGCGCAATTGGTTGTACTTAACTTGTGCTTCAACATTTTCGTCAATGATCCTGTGACCTCAAACAAACCTGGGTTGACCTAACCCATTATGATCATCTTCCAACTAACTTGTTAGTATGGAGTGTAACCATCATGGTACATGTCTGGTTTAATGAAGTCCTTTCCTTGAACGATCTTGCTGTGCCATATATGCTGAGCTAGGCACTTGTATGGACTATCGTCATCTTGAAAGTCGGCCCTAAAGTGACTTATCCCGTCGACCCTTGGTATAACCTGTTTCCTTCCTGCCTGCCTTATAACTCAAAAAGGAACGTAAGGTAAGTTCCCTTCAAACTGATAAGTATCAGGAATGGTGCATCCCTGGACTGGGTAATGAAGTCTCGAGCAGGGAACCACTCAAACATTCGCTGTACTTGGTCATCTTTCAGATTTTTGAACAACTCTACTCATCCCTTAGCATCTTATGGTTGAGCAAACATGTTGGGGATATAATTCATTTGCCATGGCTGATGGAAGGCTATATGATCATCCTAGTCTCTACGCAGAATCTCTTCTCGATAATCACCTCTTTGGAGATGTTGCAAGAGCCAGAGTTGGAGTAACAAATACAACCCTCGAAGTGCTTGGCCCCCTGTTGGCTTTTCTCCAAGGCTCGGTATATCTCTGCAATAATCATAGGCACTATGCTAAATGCTGCCTGCCAATTCCCTCCATTAAAGTCTTGATGACTATGGATAGCCTGGTATGGATCCTAGCCTTCTCCATAGGAAACACTATCATCCCCAAAAAGCAGAACATGAAGACAAAGACCCTTCAATGGACGTGCCCCAATAATGTGAGGGCGAATTCATTCGGATAAATATAGTAGGACTTGCTATGACCATACCTCTCGTATAGATAGTCAAAAGAAATGTATGAATCCTTCAAACAGGTCAAGTCTGGGTTCTTCTTTAGTCCCATCATTTTGAGAAAACCTCTACCCTTGCGATTTTTCGGCATAAGAAAACCCGGAGTCTCCTATGGGACACCAGCTAGTCCTCCTATTTCCTCTAGTAAAGGTGTCATCTGAATCTACTCTAAGTGAAACACAAAGCTATCACAATCCTAGAATAGGGTAGCAGCTTCAATAATTTTGTTGTCGGGATGAATTTCTAGGAGATAAGGTAGGTTTCCTAGATATTTCCTGACAAGATCTTGATCGCTTGAATGAAGATCTCTCCACTAGTTTAGCAACCTTGGGTGGATGTTAGTGACCATGCCGAATCTGGGGACTTCGTGCCTCATTTCCTGCAAGACAAAGGTGTTAGACCCTTACCCCCGCAATACTCGACTATTAAATATCAACAATAAGCATGGAAGCATTTAGTTCTCCAAATAAATTCAGAGAACATGGTGGTGTCTATTTGGATTTCAAGGAAACTCATTGGACTTTGGACAAGGCTACTCGTAGAGAGTCGTTATGCGGACAACATAACTAACTCGGCTAGGTTTGATCATGATGCATGCACGATTGAACAAAGTATGGTTTCTATGGGATATTAGACTGGTACCCTTGAGCAGACAACTCAAGAGGGAAAGGCATGAAACCATTGACTACACCGTTGATCGACTGGTTTTACCACAATTACGCCTTTGCCAAATTTAGGGGGTAATGATATCAGAAGGGCACAATCCACTCTTATAAGTGTTGCTATGGCATTTTGTTTGGCACAAGTGGAATAGGATGTAAAATATGCAATTACAGTAATTGAATAAATTGTCGTATTTGCATGTTTACAACAATTTCTCATAGTTCACAACAATATTGAAGAAATGCGGTAAAGGAAGCGTTAAATAAATAAATGAAATGAAGAGCCAAGTCAGTTTCGTAGTAGAAAAAGAGATAAAGACATTAATAAGGCAACAAAGAAGCAGTAAAGTCACAAGCAACATGAAATGGTAAAAGCCTAAAGAATTCCCCAGCAGAGTCGCCATGCTGTCGATGCCCCATTTTTCTCGCGAAATCAGGTTTATGACATTTGGGAGGACAACTCGTTCCCTTTTTAGGAGTTAGGTATTGAAATTTTTTTGGAAGAGTCGCCACTTAATGATTAAGTGCATTAGGACACTAAAAATGAATTTGAATTAGAAAAACCAGATATTGGGTAAGGGCAAGAAATTATCTCAAGGGGAAGGTGTTAGGTGATCACTGCCAACCCAATATTACACAAAGATAGGAAGAGCGGGTCGCAATAGCTTTTTCCCGAATAGTGGTCGGGATCAAATTTTCACATGGAGCAAGTAGTGGAGTTGTATTTTCCGTCTCACCTAGAGATGTGTTTGTACTTCTAATGTCATTTCAAACATTTTTGGGTTTTTGATTTTATAAATAGTATTATAAAACTAAGGATTAAAGCTAAATTATGCTAATAGAATATTGCAAAGTTGTATCTAATAAGGAGAAAGTCACCAGGGCCGTGGCATTTCCTAGGTGGTGAATTAACGGGTAGAAACTACTAAGGATAGATTGATATGCTTGGGGCTTATGCCATAACTGTTGCACAGTTGTACCCCCTTTCACACCTCTCGGTAGAGAGAGTGATTTTGCCTATTTGACTCTCTCGAGACCAATTGGGTAGGCCTATTAGACCAAGCAATTAGGGTTCAAGTAGGATGATTATTCTCTCGAATTTGACCCGTTAATTGGGACTACAATTTCTCATGGGTCCATTCCAATTCCCTTTTGGGTCAATTTTAGGACCATAGACTCTCTTTCTCAAGAAGAGTTAAACCCACTAAGCTTGAATCAATGTTTACAACCACCAATTTTCAGATAAAAACATAAAATCAACCCAAATAGCAAACACCCAATATCAATCTAACCCTAGATGGAAGAACCCATCAATTACCCATACTAGGGTTGAGCCACAACCCTAGCTAATAGGTTTAGCTACACATAACTAAAAAAAAGAACAGAAGAAATAGATGAAGAACTAAACATATTAATTAATTACTAAGAAGAAACTACTATAATGTATTGTTAATGAAGACCAAAAATTCCAAACAATAGCTACAATGTCGTTCTTAGGTGCTCAGCTTCTTTTCTCAAAACAAAAAACTTGACCCAAATGAGTCACACGGCAATTTTCACTCTTTGAACTTGAGGACGTGGACCACACAAATGAGTAGTTCGGCCGCAAAAGGGGTCTGGCGCGTACTGCGCTACGATGACCGCGGGCCGCATGGTTTGACTAGGCTCTTTGAAAACCTCTCTGAATCTCGTTCACGCGGACCACACAAATGAGTGAAGCGGATGCGAAGCATGAACGCAGACCACGTGAATCCGACCGCCACCACGTTGCCCTTAGCCTGATTATGTCACACCTCTCAATTTTGTAGTGTGACCGCGGTTACATTCACGCGGTCCGCACTACTCTTTTCTTCACTTTACTTAGTCTTTGAAACTTGAGCAGGTTTTACTCCTTTTGAGCCAATATTTGACATTTCGTCACTTTGTCGATCAAACCTGCAGTCAAGCACAATTTGTGAGCATTTCGGGACTATATTTTAGCAATTTATACTCCAAGAATAGGCAAGTAGGGGCATTGACACGTTAAAATGCTAACTTATCAACTCCCCCAAACTTAAACCTTTGCTTTTCCTCAAGTAAAATAAATAAGACCCACCCTTTAAAAGAAAATCCAAGTAATTCCAGCTATCCTAAAGCAGCCTAAAAAAGCATCAGTTGGGACTAACAATTGCACTTAATACGAATGCATCATTAACACATTTAACTTTGAAAAACCATGGATCATGTGTGACACAAGAGCATCAAGATTTGAAACATTTTATTAATGAACTTCTCTCAATTACATTGGTCATTGTGGAACCCAAACTCCCACATCCTCAACTCTCCCAAAGCGAACCTCACCTTTTAAGTATTGACACACAAATCGAGGTCAATGGAATTTCGCTCATCTCTCTCAAGAAGAAGGTCATAAGTCTGGCTCTAGGTACCAAATAATTGCCCCTTATGTAAGTATCCACTAATATAGGTTCCCTTCAACTAAAGATCAAATAGGGCTTTTGTGGGGTAACTGTGAAGGCTTTTGGGTAAGGGTACAACATGTTTTTATTCAAGTGGGTTCAATCTTCCCTTAAGCACTTCTTTTGATTCATTTTGGCACAACTCTTGTGACTCTTTTTGAGTATTTAACTTCTTTTCAAGGGGTTATAGACACACATTGTTACTCTTTCTTATGCAATTGAAAGCATTTCTCCTTTTTCCACACCTTTTTCACTTTATGTCTTTCTTTGAATCCCTTCTTTATTTTTTTTCACATTGGGCTTGCTTTTTGCCTTTTTCTTTTCTTTATTTTTCATTGACTTTCTTTTCTTTTTTCTTTTATACCTTTTACCACTTTGGTTACTTTCTTGTCCCCCCCCCCCCCCAAACTTATACATTTGCCATTACTCAAGGGAAGATTTGAGTGCCAAGAGAGGGTAATCAGTTAGAATGGATATAGGCTTGTAGCATTGATTCTTGAGAGGAAAATGTTTAAGGCTCAAAAAGGTTAACTATGGATCATCTCATTGGTAGGCTATGGAATTGTTCAACTTAATATTTGGATCAAGTAATCACTTCTCAAGCTAAATTTTACCAAGGATTTTGCCTGAACAAACATTTAGGGAAAGTTCTAGACCATGGGCTCGGGACTTGGGCTCATAATTCGATTCCTCACCACTCATGCTAGGGGATTGTTGAAAACATCGAGTCGAGCGTCTACAACGACCTTAGATATGATTCAAGCACACAATGGTCCGAAAAGACCAAATGATGATTGTTTGGTCAACGCAAGAGTCTGAGAGCCACGACTTTCACCATCCTAAGCACAACATTATATCTTTGACCATGGGATCAAAGCCAAATGTGCTAGGCCCAAGTGAAACTTTTCTTGAGGTACCCTTAACTACAACTATCAAAAACAAAGTAAAAATCAAAGAAATAGACTCCAACCCTTAAGAAGGTTGTCACGCCATCTATTATCGGGAAGAGCCACCCATTTTGCACAATACTCCACCCTTGGAAAGAACCGTGACATTAAGAAAACTAAGGGTTTATTGAAAGCGCCAAAAACAAAATGAAAGGCTAAGAGCCTATCTACAAAGCTAGAAACGGAAATTTTTTACGAAAATAGAAAAAAATGAATACAATAGGGGGTAGAATATACAATGGGGATGAATATATATCGAATTATAGTATTATATAAAGAACAAAAGACAGAATAAAAAGTACGAGAAAAGTAGCTCAATGTAAAGTTATGTACATACCAAAATAGAAAATCACATAAACATAGACTAAGTCAAATATATACAGTTATCTAGATAAACAAAAAGTAGGGTGCACCCTCATGAATAAGAGCTGGCATTGTCCCCAATGCCGACTATCAAAATAAGCACTAAAAAAGTCATAAGAAAGGATATAAAAGCTCCCTAAGACTGGTCCGTCTGCATGGGGTCATCAGTGGTCCCCAAGTCCTCTGTTTGTACAGGAACCTAAGACAGGTTCCTTGACTCCTGCTGCTCAGCTACTCGGACTGGGGTCTACTCGTGAACCAACTGATTGATAGGTGGAACATTGAAAGGAACCTCCTGTGGGTCCACTAGCTCGATAATTGTACCAACTGAACTAGGAAGCTTCCTCTTCTTCCTTGGAGGTCTGGGTGTCTACTACTACTCCAGCTATGGCTGTGGCTGTGGTACTAGTGCTGCTGCTGTGGCTGGATTCCCAAATAGGAAGTCTACAAGCATCTGGTCTGCCAATGGCTTGTCCATATCAGTCCTTAGTACTTTCACCGACTCCTTAGAAGCCCTTGACTTTCTCATCTTCCTGTGCTCCTTGGCAAGCTTATTCAAAGCGTTGCCATGCGAATCCACCGCCTTAGTCAAGGCGTCTTGAGTCCTCATAACCTTCTCCTGGTTTTCTAAGAGCTTCTTTAGTGTATCCTCAATGGATTGAGGAATCTGAGCTGTGGGAGGTGCTGAATGTGCCTCAACTGTGGTAGACAATGTAGACAACTTAGATGTCACAGCTGACATCCAGTTGTTCAAACTAGCTAATGTCTGGCTCAACTGATGGGCAGTGAATGGATGAGAACGAGAGGAAGGGACCCCTGGGCCAGCTGAAGTGCTGGGTCCAGCTAAGGAGGATGGTCCTGGAGGTAATTCATCACTAACAGTGGCAGCAGGCATGGATGGAAGCTCGATGAAAGGCTCAACGGAAGACTCTACTGCAACTTGCTCCTCAGACTGGCCACTTGGGGAAGAAGTTGGGGGCTTGTACTTCTTGCCCTTTAGGTTGTCAGGCCCCTGTATGCTAAACCATGAGAATGGAGCCACTGGTCTTACCTTCACATCATAGGACTTCTTTTTTACTTTCAAATCCTGGAAGTACATAGTGAGAGTGTTAGGAAACGGGTAGTTCCAATCACTATAAACCCTCATCGAAGTAATGGCCCGGTGCATCACATTTCCCACATTGATAGGGAATCCCCCCATGATAGAAGCAATCAAAACTACACGGGGAAGTAGTATAGTTTGATCATGGGCCGTATGATCAAGTCGCTTGCACACGAAGGTCAACCACCCCTAGCTTCAAAGTTCAGTGTTCTCCGGACAATCTCCACTCCCGCTTGTATCCAATCTGGAACAGTACCCAGGTGAGCCATGTACCTAGCTACCCATGAGTGAACCTTTTCACCCATTGACAACTTCTCATTGTATTGGGTCTCCTCCTTGTCGTCAAACCCCAAGTACTCATTGAAAGCTTTCCCAGAGAACACAACATTTCTGTTTTGCACTTTGGTCACAATTGAACCTTCTTTGACGTGGGCCATATTGCAGTAGAACTCCTTCACCATGTGCTCATTGGCATCTGTTAAATGATCCCAAAAATGCACCCATCCCACTCTAGTATGAAACTGCCTATGAATATATGGAAGCAAGGGTAGTAGGTCACTTGTAATGATACTCCTCTCTGGAATCAATTTCCATACTGACCACCATTCCCTAAACTTATGAAATGCCACTTGACTAACAAATCGATCTTCCCAGACCTCATGGTTTCTAGTTCATTCCATACCCCCAACCTGGGGCACACCACTATCCGGTACCTCATCATCACTATTAGTACCACCATCTGCACTATCCCTAAATACTGAAGCTGTGGGGAAGATGGAGTATTCACTGCTGCCTGATGCTGATCCATCAGACGACTTAGAAGGTACACGTTGTGGAGCTTGGGCAGTAGGTGAAGCTGGTACTGAGGGTGTTGGCCCTAAGTCCAAAGAGAGGTCTTGAGAGGCTATGTACTCACTCCTTGATTGGTCATTATAAATGACAATTTGTTTCCTTATTTGCAGTTTAGGCCGTGGAGTGAGTTTAACTTGTTTCCCTTTTCCTCCCCTGGAGTAGTCACCTCGGCGGGGTTGTTTGGTACCTATTCCTCGTAGTTTTACCATTATCTGCAAGCGAAAATATCTAAAACAGTGAGTTGTGGCACATGTAGTGAATTATGTGAATGAATTAAAGTTGCAGACAACAGAAGGAAATTTTGCAGACATTGCTGCAGAACTAGGCACCGCGGACCGCACCATTATGAGTGTGGCCGCATTGGAGGCACTGTGGACCACGTTGAGACGATCGGGGGCTGTACTGAACAAGGCCCAAAATCTGAATCCCCCAGAACGATCTACAGAAAAGAGGGTCGCGGTCGCGATAATCCAATGTGGACCGCGTGAAATGCAATTCGGCTTTTTTGGAAGCAAAGTAGGTTTCTGTCAAGTTGGAAAGCGGGCCGCTTAGGGCCACGCAGATTGCGCTAAGGCAATCGGGGGCCACGCTGAGCCAGAATTAGGGAACTAGGTAAGGGTTTCATGGTTTCTTCCATTTTTGTTCACATTATCACACATACTTGTCCCTACTCAGTTACCCAATCCTCAATCACTTTAAACTAACATGAAATCTTCTCTAGACTAACAATTGGAAGAAACAAATTGAAGAACAAGAGTTACAAACTACTGGTTGACAATTAAAGTGAAAATACAGAATCAATTAATCAAGAGTGTGTGAAATGTTACCAGGATTATGAAGAATGAATGCAATCTATCCAAGCAAGCAAGAATTGGTGTCTTAGAAGAGGGATGAACAATAATATTGGGGCTCTGAGTTTTCAAGGTTTAAAAAGGGTAAAATGAGACCATTGGTCTCTATTTATAGATACCTAGTGGGACCCGTTCTAACCTACCAGCGTGGCCGCACAAAAGCGACTGCGGACCGCGCTAGGTTTGTTTGTGTGACTGTTCAGTAAGCAGCCTACGCGGACCGCACAAAAATGCAACACGGCTACGTAGGTCCAGAGCGGACCGCGTTATCTTGTTTAGCTCATGCCAATGCGGACCACATAAACTGCACCGCGGCCGCCTGGCAAACTTCAGAGACTGTGCACTTTTCCACTTAGTTTTTCTCTGTATCAACACAACTCCTGCAATATCTCACAAACAGTTAGCTCAAAAATCCTAAACTACAAAGAAAATCAAAGAGAAATAAAAAGACATGGGTTTCCTCCCAAGAAGTGACTCATTTAACGTCGCGACACTACACAGGTTACCAACACATCACTTCAAATGAATGAGTTCCACCATGTGGCTATCATCAAACTTCCCCAAATAATGCTTGACAGGATGCCCATTGACTTGGAAAACTTCACCATTTTTGTTCTTGAGATCAAGCGCACCAAACGGGGTCACACATACAACTTCGAATGGCCCACTCCACTTTGACTGGAAAAACTGCACAAACCCTGCAGGGTCACTGTGGGCCGTGCAAAAGCAATTGCGGCCGCACTGGCTCTGTGACATAGCAATTTTCACTCTTTGACTGTTCAGTGGTACATGGCTTGTGACAAATAATGAAAGGGAATCAATCAAACAGCCAGTAAAAATCAGAATTGCAGGTTTTGTCCAAACGAACCAAGTCAGGAAAAGGTAAAGGTAAAGAAAGTTAAATCAAAGAAAAAAATCGGTAACAATTAGCCAAACCTTATTAATAGGGATTCAAAATCAATCAATAGTTGGCCAAACCTTTTTTGAAAGAAGAATGTCTCATATATAAAGCACACAATTATCAAACAAGAAAGAGTTGTCTTGCTGATTAGAAAAGATTATCATAGAAAAAGTGACAAAACGGTTCAGATCCAATTTATAAACTCAGAATGAGTCTGAGAGTTCATGGTTTCAAAGTAGAACCCCAGTCCAAACACAAAGTCGAACTTGCTAAAGAAACCCTCAAATCCTAGGTTTTAACTCGAATCAGATATAGAGATGAGAAGGCAAGCCAACAAAACAGACTCAGTGGTCTTTTCCAGAGCCTCATAAGGAAACATACAAATATGATTGCAGGTTTGAAGTGACAGATTGAAAGGTTGATTTAAAAGCATAAAGAACATGTATTAGGAAAAACTCAGAACTTACGCAAGTTCAGAAGAGAGAAGAAGGGTGATATAAACATAAGAAACAGTAAAGGAAGCATGCTCAGAACTCGAAAAAAAGTCCAGTAAAGTAAACAAAATTTAAGAACTCAGTAGAAAACACGTACAATAGAAGAACACTGGAATGTATAACAACGAACACGTAGGAAAACATAACAAAGATTAACATGAGAGCCTAATGTAGAGGCATAGTAGAGTACAAAGATGCAGAAGAGCCACGTATAGTAAAAAGAAAATAGAAGAACAACACATGCGTGGTAGAAAAGAAAACACACGAGCAGAATATAGACGAACACACATAAAGAAAAGAAAAGGAAGAATCAAAAAGATGTTTTAAAAACCTTTCAGAAACCCTAAGTCAAAGAGAAGCAATTTTTGAAAGAAAGATTGGGGAAAATAATATAAATATCCAGTAGAACACAAATATATCATAGATCTAGAAAAAAACCAAGAAAAACCTCGAATAACTTAGGATTTTGGGGAAACCCTAGAAATGAAAAAGGATTTGAAGGTCACCGATCTGAGTTGGAGAAGGTCTGAAACAGGCTCAGACGACCATGGTACGCCATAACAGAGCCAGAGAGGACCTTGAGACCTCAAATTGATGGTGGTCTAGGTTCAACCCTTCATAGTCAGGCCTCGTATCTTCAATTATCAGGCACGTAAGAGAACCAGTAGGTAGGTGTAAGACTCCTATAACTTTGATGGCCATAGATTTCGGTGGATTTTAGGGCGGAGGTGGCTAGGGTTAGAGAAGGTTCGAGAGTGCTTGAGAGAAGGAGAAGGTTTCCGAGGCGGCTGGTGGGTGATAAATAAGGAGATTAGGGCAATCATTTGGGTTTAAAAAGGTAAGAACGAATAGGGCCCGTTGATCTATGAGATCAACGAGTAGGATGAGATGGGTCTGGGTCGGGTTGAATCTAATTGGATCAGGGGCGGGTAGTTTAGGAATTAGGCCGTCCATTTTGAAATTGAAATTGGTGTTAATTGGGGGGGGGGGGGGGTTTATTTGGGCTAAAACTAAAATAAAATAGGTCTAGTATTTAAATAACCACTTTTTCCCCTTTTTATTTTATAAAACAGTAAAATGATTTTAAAATAAAATTAAAAGTACTGAGTCAGTTAATAATGCATAAATATTAATAAAAATTATTGGAACCAATTTTACAATTATAAAATACTGTTAATCTTAAAATAGGCTAAAATTGCAATTATATGCAATTTAGCTTTAAAATGCCAAATACATTTGTTAAAATATAAAAAACTCACGTTGACTATATATTGGTATAAATTTGAGAATCAAATAAATTAGTCACCAAAATGATGACTTGGTTGATAATTTTTGATTTTTGTACTGCTAAAATGGGGCAATAAATTAATTTAAAAATCTCTTAAAAATGAGAAAAAATACTAAAATACTTGGACATACTTATATATGCACATATATGCTATTTTGGAAAGTATTTTGCATATAGAAATATACAGAGAAAAATTGAGTATCAACAACAAATTGCTGGAAAACTAATTCAAAGTTGTAATATGAAATCAAAATTGTTTAGTATTCGATATTTCTAGTACTTAATTAATGTTTAAATAGGATTTGTTGTACAAATTATATAGAAATAGTTATTTAATTGTAAAACGGTACATTTGAATTTATTACATGATTTATTGACAAGCAAACTGATTTGATCCTAAAATAATAAATAAATGAGATTAAGAATAAGCCTTAGCATTTAAAATCAAAGGGAATGACAAGCTTGGCTCCGAGAGCAGTGGCTTCGAGTACAGAGATAAGAACAATATAAAAGATCAAAAGAAGTTATCTTATAGAGATTAAGAATAGAATATTGCATAAGTTTTGCCAAGAACTTTGTTTCTTATAATGGCTGTTGAGACTACAATTTGTAGTTATACTTAGGGAAACAAAATCTTAGGATTAAGCCTTCTAAATGACAATAAAGGATCCATTGATTAAGATGTAACGGCTAACCATGAATGCAAATATTCTATGCAATGACTGCTCATTTAATGCACGGAATATTCTTCATTGAATGCTATCAGATTGTAAACATTCGATCTGCTCATGTTGATCATGCTCCTTTCGGGGTCAATCCGATGCCAATTGTAGCTATTGTTCCTGGTACAGGTTGTTACTTGATTTACTTTCTATTGTCTTCAGTTCTATGTGTCACCCTAGCATTCGATCATTTAATATAAGCGAATTTTACCGAATATAGACAGCCCCCATGCTTTCTAGTGGTATATTGTTGTGTGATCGGGATGTTGGTGAAGATTCCTTTCTTGGCGAAAAATATTCTGAAAACCTTTTGAACAATCTCTGACACTTGAAAGGACGTACCTTCTGCCATTTAATACACCTAATATGTGTTTCCCCACGATTCAACAATATTTTTGCCGGTTCTCGAACTAATCATTATAATTTTTGCCGTCTATATATTTATTTGTACCCATCATTTTACCTCTTTCACTTTCAAAACATTCACAAGCTCATCATCTTCTTAACTTTTAACCTCCTTCTGCTTTTATCATTTTCTGACTTTCTTTAAAAAGCTTCACTTCCCTTTTATTATCATGGCCTCTTTTACTGAATCTTTGAAATACTCTAGTTATCTCTTTGCTGGAGGCTCAAAGAGATGCAAAAACAAAAAAGGTTGATATTGATGATGATCCTCCCATGGTAAGCACCATCGTAACTAAACATCTGAGTATCGTCAATAACTTCCAGAAGAAGTTTCCTCCGTGTCTCTATGGACTTGGTCCATTAGCAGGTCCCTTCCTCTATTTGCCCTTTCAGGTTTTCTGCTGTGAAGGAGGATTGCAACTGCCCAGATCTTAACATTATCTCTCCTGACATGATTGAGCTAGTTACCTTCAGCAAGGAAGGTTTTACGTATGTCTATAAGTATCCCTTCACCTTGGTCCATTTTCTTTAAGAGGAGGGCTCAACCCCGTGATCTTGGAGTTCTTCCACCAGTACCAGGTCTGCTTGGCACAAGCAAGCCCTTCCGTATGGAAAACGGTGGCTTGTTTATGCCAGTTATGTATGTAGACTGGAAACCTCTTAGCCCTAGAAAAATCTCTACTCCCCCAAAATCTTCTATGGGGAAGTAATAAATTTAAACAAATGCGGTCACCACGCTCTTCTCACGAGCGTGGATGATGATACTGACTGTGGATAGATGAAGCGATTTGTCATCATTGCTACCAGGGATATTATCTCGCCCACAACTCCATCTTTTCTTGAATTATTGAATTGCTCATGTAAGTTTATAATTTATTCATCTCTTTCCTTTAAAAGAAGACTATTTTCCATCATTGTTGATGACTTTGTTTCTACTTTTTCAGCTGCTCGGTGGACACCACCAAGGATTTAGGGCCTGGACAAATGAGTTCATAAAATTCTGGATATTACTATGCTAGAGACTCGTAGGTGGAAGGAAATGGCCCCCAAATATGGGTGGAAAGCCAAAAACTATGGTATACAAAATCCCTCTTTCTCTTGCCTCTGTATGAACATGAGTAAAGTTTCTAATTATAACTTTTGATTGATTCAGGACTGCCATAATGCTCTGTCACCTGCCCCAAAGTGGATAGTTTGCCTGACCCCGTGGAGGTTGCAAAACGCTACAAAGTTCTCTCGCTCGAAAAGGTGCCTTCTGATCTTTTTCCAGTATAGTGCTTACTCTCGGAGTCCCCAACCAGAGAAAAGAAACCAAAAAAGTTGCTTTCTTTCTCGGTAGAGGATAAAAATAAGAAAATAAAGAAGGCCACGACGGAACCAACCATGGTCATAATGGTCATTAAAGATAATGGGGAAGCTAGTGATGAAGACTCTTCCCTTCAAAGGAGAAAACTGTCTTTATTAGCTCAACTGGAGGCTCAGCCGTGAGAGCATCAAGAACCGACCAAAGAAGAGATCCAAGCACTTTGGGGCGAAATGGATCTGGTAGATAATTCCAATTCCCGCTGTCTTGTCCCTGTTGCTATTTATGGTCCAAGGAGTTCAAACGCCAAGCCTCTTCTTCCCCCGAGAACTGAGCAACTAATAATCAGCGTTGCTCCTGTAATAGGTGCTTCTCAACCTTTAACACCAACAACTTCATGCCCCTCTACACCAGCTGCACATTTGCCACCAGCATCCATTGCCTCTTCTCCACTAGTAACAGATGCTCAGGAGGAGTGTGCTTCTCCTCCCCGGTCTCCCGACCATGGGAATTTAGAGCACAATTATTCACCAAGTTTTTCCAGATCCCCAAGGGAGAAGGACTGCCACTTTTTCACTTTGAAGGGATGCCACTTGCTGTCGAAACCGCTGGAGCTTGCCAAATACCTAAAGCCATTGGATTTAGAGAAGGATAAGAAGAGTGTGTCTATTGAATAATGCAACGCACAATGCGGAAACAGTATGATAATTTCTTCCTTATCATTTGTTTTCTATCTTTCTGCTATAACGGGATTTCTAATCTTGATATTTTTTTCACAGACCAACTTCTTTGCTTCTGAGGGACTACAGAGATTGATCCTTGATAAGCAAGGACTCACCTCCGATCAGAGTCAATTGTCGGCCAAAAGGGAGCAACTTTTTGCTCGCCTCCTGGTGTTGGAGGCAAATGCTGCTGAGGCGGATGAGCTTGAGGACCGGTTGCAGCAAAGTGAGCAATAACTATTGGCTTACATCTAATAAGCCACTCAATTACATGTACAACTCCAAGATTCTAAGACTAAGTTTAAACTTCAATATGTTGTGACGCTCTTACCGAGTGTGATATTGTCTTTGTTGAACAAGTGAATACCCCGAAGGTAAGCTTGAGCTCCAAAATTGAATAGGCTAATTCCGCCAAGGAGAAGAGGGCTAGGGTTGAGTAGAGGTTTAAGAATATCATGGAGCAAATCGGATTCCCATATCTATAATCCATGATCTTGATTCTAGACTTGGTTCTATAAATCCCAGAGGGATGGCCTTCAGGTTGAGGTTGATCGGCTTAAGTCTAAGCTCCAGAACTAAGAGGATTCCCTTTTAGTCGAAAAGAAATATGCTATGTATCATATGAGGAGAAAAACCTTGGAAAATGCCAAAGAGGGCATCGTTGATATTGATGATTGCATTGCCAAGGACTGAGCACTGGAGTTAACTGCTCGAGAATGTCTCCCTGCTTAACATGCCACAACTTACTCTTCGAGCATCAGGTTCAAGTATTTAGGAATTGAGGATAAATATGAAGAGAATGAAGATGAAGGACTAGGACCCGAACCGGTGGATGATCTGCATGCTTTCATTGGGGGTAGGGGGGATTTAAATGCGTATCTCCCCCCGAGTTTCTTAGATTATTTCCTTTTTTTGTACCTTGTAACTATGCCAAAGTATTTACCGAGTTTTGCACTTTTGATGAATAAATACGAATTTTGCTTAAGTGTTGTGCAAGATATTTCTTCTTTGCATCGAATTAGCTAAAGCTTCGGGTATATTTTCATCCAATAGCTTCTTGTTTCAGGCATAAACTCTTCCGGAATCAATCCTTTACTATGAGGATTTCATAAGATAGAAAACTCTTATTTTTGTTGTGCTCGTGAAGATGACGTCTCTTCTTAATTTCGGTACAAGCATTTGAAGGCTTTTGTTAACTTTCAAGTGATAAAATCAGCTCAACATTTGGACAAGAAACAAGATAAAAATAAAGGGAATTTATTTTATTTCTTCTATCTTTTAAAACACATAAGCATTCGCTTGCTTAAAATGAAAAGAAATTGCCAATACATGTGGCTAACTTGTACAACTCGTTTCTATGAGTCTGGACATGCATTTACCGGTTCTGATAAGACATTATTGTTCCTGGTTCTCACAGTCCCTGCTTTTTATGACAATCTACCAATACATGTGGCTAACTTGTACAACTCGTTTCTACAGGGATGGCCATGCAGTACCCGGTCCCGATGGGACATTATTATTCCAGTTCTTGCAGCTCCCAGTTTTTATGGACATCATGTTTCTTAATCTTATTCTATTCCCCCCAATGTTGGAATGTGAAGTATCTAAATTTGACCACTAGAAGTCTTGCTTTGTTGGTGGAAACAACTTGTGAACGGTTGAATAGGCTTTGGTTTGATGACATGTTTTTCCCATTAGGAACTTTCCATCAAGCCAAAGACTATTTAATCGTCTAATAGTGGTTTACGATCTCAATGCCTTGTCTATTAAAGGTTTTAACTTTGTCGATGACGATCCTCTCATATTATTATTTTTGTTGCTGCCTCGTTAAAAATCTTACTATAAGAACTCTATTGAGATAAAATTGGTTGAAGGGAAAAAGAGTGCAGCATATACTTTCAGTAGTGGTAAAATCCATCCGCAATAATAGCTTTTGAGGTGAGTCACATTCCAATTGCTGGGTAATATGACTCATTCCTGATTTTTTAGTTTGTATGATCATTTATCGATGATAGCCAAAACCCAGTAGGGACCTTTACATTTTGGACCCAATTTTCTAACATTGATTTCCGGAGTGCTCTGAGTCACCTTCCTCAAAACCAAGTCTCATATTTTGAAGTAACAGATATTGGCTCTCTGATTATAGTATCTCTCCATTATTTTCTTTTGAGCCACCATCTCGCGAGCGCCAAGTCACTGTGTTCATCGAGCAAATCTAGCTTCACTAAAAATGCCTCGTTATTTGCTTCTTCATTTGCTGGGGAAAACCGTATGGTTGGTTCTTCTACTTCCACCCGAATCATAGCTTCTACGTCGTATGCGATAAGAAAGGTATCACTCTCATGCTTGATTTTTCCATCGTCCTGTATGCCCATAGCACATCCGGTAACTCTTTGTGCCACTTGCCTTTAGAAGCTTCTAACCTCTTTTGGAGGTTTTGGATAATTACCTTATTGGTTGACTATGTCTGACTATTAGCGCTTGGATGATATGGTGAGGATGTAATCCTTTTGATTTTCAGATCTTCGAGAAATTTTGTGACTTTAGAGCCTATAAACTATGGCCCATTATCGCAGACAATCTCCTTTGGTATTCAAACCAGAAAATTAAGTGTCGCATTTGAAGTCGATTACTTCATGCTCACCGACCTTTTAGGGACCTAGTTCAACCCACATAGTGATTTAATCGATTAAAATTAAAAGGAATCTAAAATTTCCAAGACCCGGTGGAAGATGACCGACTATATTCATCCCACATTACATAAATAGCCATGGGGACAATAACGAAGGCAAGAGTTAGGCCGGTTGGTTAATCAATTGTGCATGAGATGGAATTTTTCACATTTCTAAATGAATACATTTTGTTCCATCCGGGGCCAGTAGTATCCTGCCCTAACCATCTTTAGTGCCAATGAATCTGTAGCAGAATGGTTCCTACAAATTCCTTCGTAGACCTCTCTCATCACTTAGTCCACCTCCGAGGCTTCTAATCATCGGGCCAATGGGCCTTGGTATGATCCCTTATACTATTGCCCGCCCATTCTTCGGGAAACTTGTCATGCTGAAGGTATTCTACACACTCATTCCTCTAGTCCAAGACTTGGTTAGTTGTATTCACTTCACAATAGCCATCCACATGTAGCACCGAATGCTGAACCTGAATGACAGTATTGGAATCAAGTCTTTTATTCTCCATGGACGACCCCGAATTGGCCAATGCATTTGCTTTTGTGTTCGCTTCTTTAGAATGTGTGTGATGGACTACTCCCTGAATTTTTCAAGCAATTGCTAAACTTTAATCACATATGTTGCATGCGTTCATTCTTTACGTCCAAAATCTCGTCCACTTGGTTTACTACCAACTACGAATCACATTTGATCTCTATGACCTCAGAGCCAAGTCCCCGACCAGTTCGAGTCCTGCAACTAAGGCCTCATACTTTACTTGCTTGTTAGTCAACAGAACAATATTAATGGCATGCCTAAGGTTTCCCCTGAAGGTGTGATTAGAACTACCCCGAGCCCAGACCCTTTTACATTAGAGGCTAGGTCCATAATCAAAGTTCAAACTCTTGATGTCATTTCTAACACCAACACCGCTTCATCCGTAGTTAGGGGCATTAGACCGAGAGTAAAATCAGTCACGAATTTGGCCAAAACATGTGAAAATAAGGCCTAAGCTTTCGAGAAGAGACTACGAGAGTTAAGCCCAGCTTTTTGAGGTACGAATAGGGAGTCTCTGCTACTGACAAAATTTTGCTAACATAATAGATAGGAAATTATGTACCTTTGTCCACCTGAACTAAAATAGCACTTACCCTACTTCCGAGACCCTGAACTAAAATGGCACTTACCCTACTTCCGAGACCACAAGATATTTCAGTAACTGTTCACCTTCCCCGGCTTTAATAATAGCGGGGCCCTCGATAGGTAAAGTTTCAGGTCTTTCAAGGCCTGCTGGCATTCCAGAGTCCATTCAAAGTTTTTCGTCTTTTTTAAAAGTGAGAACAAGTTGTGAAATGTTTTCCATGATCGGGATATGAACCTGCACGAAGCGGCCAATGTTTTGGTAAGACTCTGTACTTCCTTTACACTTATTAGTTGGTACAGGATGTCTTCGATGGGTTCGATTTTATCGAGATCTACCTCGATCCCTATCTGTTAGATCAAGAATCCGAAGAACTTATCGGAGCCAACCCTGAATGCGCATTTCTCCGACTTGAGCTTCATGTTTTATTTCCTTAAGATATCAAAGGTTTCTTAGACGTGTTTTAAATGTTCATATGTATTCAATGACTTGACTAATATGTCATTGATATAAACTTCAACTTTTTGCCTTTTGCTTCTCGAACATCTTGTTTACTGTCACACATCCGTTTTTCACTACATCCCACGAAGGGCATATAAGAGAGTTTTTCCAATTATAGGACAATCAAAACAGAATTATTTGTTTATTAAAAATTTAGAGTTACCACTTAGGATAATTACTGGTGTACAAAGTCACTAGTTCAAATCCCGAATCAAGGAAAAAGTTGACTCTACATTACAGTCTGCGAACCAAAAATCCAGGTAAGGAATTCTGTTAACCCGGGAGAAGGTGTTAGGCATTTCCGAGTTACGTGGTTCTAGCACAGTCGCTCAACTGTTATAACTAGCCTATTATATGATTTTATTACATGTTTTAGCCTATGGTTTTTAACTTCAACCGCTTTTCTTCATTTTAGGAATATTGCAATGTTGTAAAAACACATCTTTGACCACGTCACATAAATGCACCCATGGTCTTCGACACATTTTATCTAACGTTGAGATTTGGATTTTGGGTCACATAAATGCATACCCAAATTTAGGAAGGTAAATTATTTAACTAACGCGCCTAAAGCAATCATACATTTTTAACTTTGCGAAGGCCACAGAAAATTTGCTAAATGGTGCACATTGATTTGTATGAATAAGTTCAACTAATTAAAAGCAGGCTACACAATTTATCATTTTGTTTAATGCGATTCACCTCAACTGAATTATTCTTAAAAAAATCAATTAATCAAAGAAATAATGTTCCCAAAATATTTTGCCTACTTAGACCACATCATAGTGCTACTAACCAACAATCAACAAATTAAAGGGCCACAAACATTCTTTCAACTGACATGTCAAGGAAACTAAACACAATCGATATGAGCATTGGAGAATTGGGCCATTATTAACACAAACATATTTTTTTAGCCCAACCATTAACGAAGAAGCTGGTTCTGGAACAAAGAAACATGTGCAATAGGGCCTAACCCCTTAAATTTAATAGATGTTAAAACTTTGGGCCTCAAATTGAGCCCAAGTAGAAAACTTCAGAACCCAGCCCCCCTTGAGACTCGACATCAAGTCTGAATCACGTTTCAATGATTTCTGGACAGCAAAAGTTCAAAAAGAACTTAACTACCTACTATGTGAACATCATACAAACCATGCCATAATTTTGAAAAGAAAGAAACCATTAAAATCCATTTCTAAAAAAAATTTGTATATCATACTTCTTTAAAACTCCCAATCCTTTAAATTAAACTTGAAACTATTAACCTTATACATCACTTGAACCGTTCCTGGGCAGACTTGCAGGAATCAAAACACACTTGTACGAAACACGTTGTAGACTAACGCTGAATCATCTTTAACATAGTCGTGCTAAATTAAAAATTCTCTAGAAAGACAAATTCGAGTATGTTAGATTCTAACTCTCTCACATGTTTCGAAGAACCAAATCCAGGAGTATACAAAATGCCTTTGAAAACAAATACCAAAATAAACATGCTTGGAAAATTGAAAAGAATAGAACTTAAAACTAGAAAATAAGGTAAGAACAGCCCAGAAACCCAACTTCAGCCAAGAAATGAACAAGAAAAACTTTGAATAGACTCGATCTCAGTCTATTTCAGCCCAAAGCAAAGCGTAAATAGCTTCAGCAATTTGAAAATTCTCCACTTTGAAAAAGAAAACCAATGGAACAATACTTTTTTTCGCCTAATTTCCAGTCGATTTTCCTTTTTTGTATTTTTTTCTCCTCCAAATCTAATTTTAGCTTTTGGTTCAATGCCTTTACAGGCGAGCAATTAGGGAAAACCTTTAGATTTTAATTTTATCTTTTAGTCCCTTTTTAAATCCCTTTTTTGTTACTTCATCCTTCATTTTATGACTTGTTGGCCAAGTCATGGTCTGAAAACTTAACAAAAACCCATACTAGAAGTTTCTAAGTCGGTTATCCACAAGACTCCCCTACTTTATTACGTAAACTACCCTTATAAGCCCCTGCATTTTACATTATATTGACTGGATATGGGTCAAATTGACCCTAGGTTGACCCATAGGCAACCAGCCCAAGACTTGGACATAAAAGTATACCCCTCGAGCCCACAAACAATCAAACCCAATTTTCTGGATTAAAATGAAAGTAAGAAGAAATTTTAGCAAACTTTTCATGAAGTCCAATTAATGCAACGACACTTAATAAGCTGAAATTAAACTATTAACAGATCAAAGAATGAAATACTAAAAAAATGTGGAGCTTTTGACAATTGAAAACACGCTGGACGTGAATCAAACACTCAAACATTCTCAATGTGATTTAGACCAACATTTAAATAGAGACTCCATTACAAAACTTTACGTGATTTAACTAAGCGAAGATTTAAACTAATTTAAACTTAAAGTGACTGACATGAGATAATCAAGAAAATGAAAACCCAGAATATGAACATGCATTTCGACTTGAAGGAGAGGGATGAGAAGGAAGATGAATCAATAAAAGAAAATCAAAAGGAATGGAAAAAAGACTTACCTAATTGAACAGATTCGAACCTCGGACTCAAACCATTGACTTCATCCCCAATAACGTCACCTGTTTGTTCTTAGCAATAACAAATAAACAACATTATTGAGGGACGAAACCAACCAAAGCTTGAAAGAGACCCCCATGCATCAATTTTGGACTAGGATTTCTAGAACCCTTGATTTAAAATACAAGCTGTTTTAGGGGTGTTTGAGAGAAACTGAGTGTGGATTTATTATAAGGGGAACAAAATGGTTTTAAGGTGTGATTTTGGTGAGGTTTGGTGGTGGCTCCGCCACCGGAGAAACTGTGGCGGCACTAGGGTTCATAGTTTTAGATTAATATTCAAGGAGTCTGAGTAGGCTTTGAGGGAAAATAGTTGTGGATTTGAGATGAGGAGGCAGAAGATGGGCTATGGTGTAAATTTGAAAGCCACCAGAGACTTGCCGCCGATGTGGGGCGATTTACGGCGGTGGCGTTACATGAGAGGGTTTGAAGATTAGGAGGGCGAGTATGGGGGGGGGGGTCGTTTAACCTCGATGGCTCAGATTGATTAATTATAAAACGGGGTCGTTTTGTATAGCCGGGGCTGGACCGGGTGGGAAAATGGGTTTGGGCCAGGTAAAAGATTTGGTTTGGATGGGTATTTGGCCCAAATTCAACCTTTATATTTTATTAAATTAAAAATCTATCTTTTTTCTTTTCTTTTGGGCTTCTAAGAAAAGTCAGGAAGAAGGCATTCGAAAGGCCGACCACTATCTCATAGGAATTATGGTGGTAAAACCGACGACTACACAGCTCTATACCAAGTCATGAGCGATAGCGAAGCCAAGCCGCCGTCTATAGGCGAAGGGACGAAAGCCAGACGAAGGCCTATGCTACAGTAAGAAAAAAAGTATTTTAATTTTATTTAAATCCTAAATCAACTATTAATCTAGGCTAATTGAACTAATTACTCATCATCGTATTTATAACAACTAATTAATTACCAAATTAAAAGGAACTACAAAACTTAAAATTAAAAAGTTAAAAATGCAAAGTGAGTCACTTCTTTTTTTGTGTATTTTTACTTTGCCAAATAGCCTAATTATTAATTAATTCTTAAAATGCACAACTAACTCCTAAATGCGTATGCAACATATTTTTTGTATTTTTCAATAATTAAAAAGCACAGACAAAAATGCACATAATTAACACAAAATGCTACGAAAATCTACAGAATTGCAACCATTTAAAGAAATTGTTTTGTTTTGAATTTATGGGAGTAATTCATATAGGGAAAAATCACGTGGTCACACTTGACCCTCTTTGCTCTAAAACACAAAGAGTTTTCGTGCAAAGACAAGTGAGAGGATACGAGCAATTTTTGAACGTTTGAATACTTCGTTGGAAGCATTTTTGAAAAAAATGTGCGCTCACCCTGCTTTGGAGGTTACTTACATATCTTTGGCTAAAAAAGAAACAAGCCAATGTAGTTCAGGAATGTTTGGTAGCTGGGACTACCATGGAGTTGTGATTTCACTGCTGCTTTTCCTGCTGCTACTGTTTACTTGATCCCCTTATTTCATCATGTCAAAATAAAAAGGAGCTAGAATAGACTATGATCTATGGATTACAAGAGATCCTATCTATGTCTTCAAGCTTTCTTTTGATCATTGTTGCCTTGTTGACTTGGATTCTTCCCGTGAAATTCCTCTTTGCTGAATTGGACTATAATATGAGGTGTTTTCTTTTCTCCAGGTGGATGCCTGATTGCTGAACTCGAATTGTGTTCCCTTGTTCTGCAGGTGAGCTCCAAATTGCAGAAACTTATAATTGTATTCCCTTGTTCTCCAGGCGGGCTCCTAACTACCGAAACTTGAATTGTATTCCCTTGTTCTCCAGGTGATCTCCTGATTGAAAAATTTGAATTGTATTCCCTTGTTCTCCAGGTAGGCTCTTATTCCCTTGTTCTCCTGGTGGACTTCTGATTACCAAAACTTGAACTGTATTCCCTCGTTCTCCAGGTGGGCTCCTGATTACTGAAACTTTGAATTGTATTCCCTTGTTCTCCAGGTGGGATCCTATTTGCCAAAACTTGAATTGTATTCCCTTGTTCTCCATGTGGGCTCCTCATTACCAAAACTAGAATTGTATTCCCTTGTTCTCTAGGTGGACTCCTGATTGCCAAAACTTGAATATTATTACCTTGTTCTCCAGATGGGCTTCTGATTTCCAAAACTTTAATTGTATTCCTTTGTTCTCCAAGTGGGCTCCTGATTACCAAAAATTTGAATTATATTCCCTTGTTCTCCAGGTGGGTGCCTGACTGCCAATAATTTAAACTATATTCTCTTGTTCTCCAGGTGGGTACCAGATTTCAACAACGATCGACAAAGCAAAGAAACGTTTCTGCCCCAGTTTGATAGTTGGGTATATATGTGAGTGTTAAACCGAATCATGTTGCCAAATATTCTAAGAATTTGAAAGCTAGATTCCATTACCCAGGAGGGTCCTGACAACTGTTAGTTAAATGATAGTTTTAAAAGCCAAATTATGTTTTCTTAAGGTGTGACTTGCACTAAATCTGGTTATCTAAGAAAGTATTAAAGTTGCATCCCATTATGCAAGAAGGTCCTGAAAACTCTTAACTGATGACAATATTAAAGCTAAGCTATATCTTCTAAAGGTATACTTTCACTACATCTTGTTATCTAAGCCGACCTTAAAACTATATCCCATTATCTAGGAGGGTCCTGAAAACTCTTAGTTAAAAGATAGTTTTAACCTTAGTTATATCTACTGAAGGTACGACTTCCACTACCTCTTGTTATCAAAGCAAACCTTGAAACTACCGTTAACCAGGAGGGTCCTGAAAAATGAAAACCATGTATTATCATACTTCCTTACGATTGAACTTATGCTAAATCTTGTTTTCTAATGGAAATAATAAAGGTAAGTCCCATTATTCAGTAGGCTCCCGACAATTCTTAATTAAACGCCAAATTAAAATCTAAATTATATCTGCTCGGGCCCGCCAATTAAAGATACATCCCATTATCCAGGAGGGCCCTGACAATCCAAAGCCAAATTTCATCCTAAGAGTGATAATTCTTTATGGCTGAATTATACTACCATACATCAGAACTTATGCTTAATATTGTTATCTAATGGAGATCTTAAAGCTAAGTCCCATTATTCATGAGGGTCTTGAAAACTCTTAATTAACTGCCAATTTTAAATCTAAGTTATATATGCTGGGGATCGCCAACTAAAGCTACATCCCATTATCCAGGAGGGTCCTCACAATCGAAAGCCAAACTTTATCCTAAGAGATGATAATTCTTTACGGCTAAATTATACCCTATATCAGAACTTACGCTAAATATTATTATCTAATGAAAATCTTAATGCTAAGTCCCATTATTCAAGAAGGTTCTGAAAACTCCCGACTGAGTCCTATCTTGATACATGCGAACTTTTGAGACCAACTTGTATCCCCTCAGGCTACCCTTATGCTATATTTTTCTACTCATTTTTTAAAGGCTAGGTACCATTCTCCAAGAGGGTAGTGGCAACTTCTACATGAATACTATCTCCAGAATAAAATTTGAAACCAACTTATATTCTTTGGGGAACATTTAAGCTAGATTACGATACCTATGATTGTTTTGACGTTTAAACTAAGTCCCATTTTCTAGGAGGGTCCTGAAAACTCCTAGCTGAATTCTATGTCAAACATGCAAACCTTTGAGTCAACTTATGTTCTTTTTGCTAATCACGATTATTTTGAACGTTAACTAGGTCCTATTTTCCATGAGGGTCCTGACAACTCCTAGCTGAATTCTATGTCAAACATGCAAACCTTTGAGTCAACTTATGTTCTTTTTGCTATTCACGATTGTTTTGAACGTTAACTAGGTCCTATTTTCCATGAGGGTCCTGAAATTTACACTCATACCTGCTTGGTGCTTGCTTTTCCCCTACGAAGGATTTCTTCGAGATATCCAGAATTTTCTGCCCATGTTTCAATCAAAGAAAAATCTTGTCAGTTTAAAATGTGGTGGTTAGCTTGCAACATTTTTGTTTAAAATGGCCTCCCTGCTATCATGCTTTGTTATGGCTAACTTTTCCGATATGACTATGAACCGGTTTTTCTAGCTGACCGTCGAACCCTATGGCCTTGGATAAATCGAGTGTTTTATACCCAAACTGTTATACTAGATTCCTGACCCTTCTATCAGAATCTTTGCATCTCTCCTGAAATTACCAAATCATTCCCTTGATGGAACTTTCGGTGATTCTTTATATCCCACTTTACCTCACACTGTCTTGGTATGTTCTGGCCACACTGTGCTTTGCAATTTTGAAGATAGTAATAAGCTTTGAAATTCTTTCTTGCTAAAAAAATTGACCTTGAATACATCTTAGAGAAATAGAAACTGAAAAATATGAAATGCAATGATTCTGAGTTGTTTTTAGGACAAGAAGAATCCAAAATTGGATGATTGCTAAAAGGGAGAGAGAGAAGAGACTTATCTCTGTGGAACAACTGGTACCAATCATCATGACATATATTTCGGCTTAGTCGGCCCACTTTGTCTAACCAATCGGCTCTCAATCACCATTCTTTGTTGCCACAGATATCTCTAACCCGATTTCTTCAATCAAACCTTGACCTTGCTCATCCTGTGGTGTTCTGAAAAAGTTTTCACCAACAGACCTCTTTCATTTGTTCATCTTCAACTCATTCTCACCTTAAGGTGCCCGTGAGGGTTTTCACCAATAACGCTCTCTCATTTTGATTTTCTCTCAACTTCCGTTGCCTTACTGTGCCCGTGAGGGTTTTCACCAGTAAGGCTCTCTCATTTTCATTTCCTCTCAACTCCTGTCACCTTATGGTGCCCGTGAGGGTTTTCACCAGTAAGACTCTCTTATTTCATCTTCTTTGCTTGGACTAGAGTGTTGCCCCTGATAGGAATCATCTCTATTTGCTTGACTTGGCATCTTTTGGTGACTGATCATAAGGTATTTCTTTGGACTGTAATGTGGGCTTTTGGATGGGCTTCGAAAGAAAGGGTATCCAAGGCTCAAAATAGTTCACATTGGGTCAAACTTACAACTTTCGGAATCAGATTTCTTGCAACAACCACAACTTCTACCCTAGTTTCTTGCTTGGGGACTTTCAGGTTTTTTGATGGGACCGAGTCGTGAGGATGCCTACGCATCCTTAAAAGGAATCAAGTCGAATGTAATTTATGACATAGGTATTATTTTGTTTGTTGGGATCTTTCTTTTCCCTTCTTTCTCTTATTTTCTTCCTTTTTTTCTCTTTTCTTTTCTTTCTTCCTTTTCTCTTTTCTTTTCTTTCTTCATTTTCTTTTTGTTATTTTTCTGTTTTGTTGTTTATTGTTTTTTTTCTTATCTTTTTATTACTATTTTCCTTTATTTCTTTTTATTCCTTTTCTTCTTTCTTTTCTTCTGTTTTTTCTTATCTTCCTTTCCTTTTCTCTTCCCTTTACTTATCTTTCACGCTTGTGCTTTTGATTTTGCTGCTGATTCCGAAAAAGGGGTGTGAAAGAAAATAATTAAAGCTCAATAGGGGAAACAAAGATAAGTGTTAAGATAGCAGAACAAAATTCCTTCGTCTTTCCAATCTCCAAAACATGCCAAGCACAAACAAATACAATTTAACCAAAGAAAATCATACATAGCATCTCTTAACTACATCGGAATTGATGGCCATTTCTACAAACTTGCCTTCTATGTCTGTTAAATACGAAGCCCATTGGACAACACTCTCGACACGATGAACGACCCCTACAAATTTGGGGCGAATTTGCCCTTTGCTTCTGCCTGATGAGGGAGAACACATTTCAATACCAATAACCCACTTCAAAACACCTTGGGCGCACATTCTTGCTATATGCTCTGGCCATTCTCTTTTGATACAACTGGCCATCAAATACTACTACTAATCTTTTCTCATCAATCAAGCTCAATTACTCCATACGGGTTTTGACCCACCCGTCATCATCAATTTCAACCTCTGCAATAATTCGAAGGGAGGGGATTTCAATCTCTGCAGTATCACTACTTCTGTGCCATACACCAACAAATACAGAGTTTCCCCTACTGAGGTGAGAACAGTAGTACGATAACCTAAAAATCCGAAAGGCAGTTTCTCATGCCATTGTCTAGAACCCTATACCATTTTCCGATAACCCAACAATGTTCTTGTTGGCTGCCTCAACTGTTCCATTCGCCTTGGGGTGGTATGGAGTAGAATTGGTGTGCGTAATCTTAAAATGCTGACATAACTCTTTCATCAAATGAGTATTAAGTTTTGCACCATTGTCCGTGATGATTACCTTCGGGATCGCGAACCGGCAAATGATATTTGAATGCTCAAAATCGACAACAGCTTTCTTTGTCACAGACTTGAAAGTTTTAACTTCAACCCACTCGGTGAAGTAATCAATAGCCACCAGAATGAACCTGTGCCCATTGGATGCTGCTGGCTCGATGGGCCCAATGACATCCATGCCCCAAGCAACGAAGGACCATGGTGCAGACATTGTATGTAATTCAAATGGCGGGGAGTGAATCAAATCTCTATGAACCTAGCATTGATGACATTTGCGCACGAAACTGATAGAATCTCTCTCTAGGTGAGCCAATAATAACCTGCTCGGAGAATTTTCTTTGCCAAAACATACCCACTCATATGTAGTCCACAAACTCTGAAATTTACATCGGTCATGATGGTCGTGGCCTGTCTAGAATCTATGTGTCTCAACATCCCACGATCTGGCATTCTTTTGTATAATACCCCTCAACTAAAAAAAAATCCGCTTGATAATAGATGAATTGTTATTTTTTGATCACTTGTGGATTGTACTGGGTACACGCCCATCCTGATATATTCTTTGACATTGTGAAACCAAGGTTCACCATCAAGCTTCTCTTCAACCAGATTACAGTAAGCATGTTGATCATGGACTTGGATATGCAACGGGTTAACATAAGCATTATCAGAATGATGTAGCATCGATGCCAGGGTGGCCAAAGCATCAGCAACCTTGTTGTGGATTCTTGGAATATGGCTGAACTCTCCAGATGGGAATCGTTGACAAAGATCATGTGGAAATTGCCGGCATAGGATGAGTTTTAAATCTCGTGTTTCCCACTCCCTTCAAATCTGGCGTACCAGAAGGTCCGAGTCCCCTAAGACCATGACTTCCTGGACACCTATGTTTGCGGCTAACCTCAGACCCAAAATGACTACTTCATATTCTGCCATACTGTTAGTGAAATAGAAACAGAGCTGAGCTGTATCGGGATAGTGATGCCCTGTTTTATAATTAAGTACTCCTCTTATCCCAACGCCTTTGAAGTTGGCGGCCCCATCAAAGAATAGTTTCCATGCTGGCTTCTTGGCCTGTTCCACTTCATCAATATGCATCACATCCTCATTCAAGAAGTATGTCTTTAGAGGTTCATATTCTTCATCCACCGGGTTCTCGACCAAATGGTCAGCCAAGGCTTGTGCTTTCATTACAGTTCAAGTCACATAGATGGTGTCGAACTTTGTGAGCAGGATCTGCCCCTTCGCAAGCCTCCCCGTGGGCATAGTCTTTTGAAAGATGTACTTCAACGGGTCCAAGCGAGAGGTGAGGTAAGTAGTATAATATGATAGGTAATGTTTCAACTTCTGTGCTACCCAAGTTAGGGCACAACATGTCCTCTCAAAATGGGTATACTTACCTCGTAAGCTGTGAACTTCTTGCTAAGGTAGTATATGGCCTTCTCCTTCCTACCAGTGATATCGTGCTTACCCAACACACACTCGAATGAGTTGTCTAGGACCGTCAGATATAGGATCAAATGCCTCCATGGTTCTGGTCGGACCAATACAGGTGGGTTTGATAACTACCCCTTTATCTTATCAAAAGCCTCATGACATATCTCCGCCCACTTGACCACAACATCCCTTTTCAACAGTTTAAAGATAGGCTCAAAAGTTGTCATGAGCCAAGCAATAAATCTACCGATATAATTCAATCTTCCTAATAGACTCATCACTCAGTTTTGTTCCTTAGAGGCGACATATATTGTATGGCTTTAATATTTGATGGATCCAGCTCAATGCCTCGACGGCTGACTATAAATCCTAACAACTTCCCCGAGGGCACACCGAATGCGCATTTCATAGGATTAAGCTTCACACTGTGCTTGCACAGCCTCTGAAGAATTTTCCCAAGTCTCTGGCATGGTCAGACTGCTTTCTTGATTTTACAATCACAACATCCATATAGACCTCAATCTCCTTATGTATCTTATTGTGGAATATGATTGTCATTGCCCTCATGTAAGTTGCTCCAGCATTCTTCAGACCAAAAGGCATGACGCTGTAGCAGCATGTTCCCCACAGCGTGACGAATGTTGTCTTCTCTGCATCCTCCCGATCCATTAAGATCTGGTTATAGCCCGTGTAACAATCCACAAAAGAACCAATCTCATATTTTGCACAATTATCAATTAATATGTGGATGTTCGGAAGTGGAAAGTTATACTTTGGACTCGCTTGTCGAGGTCACAATAATCAACACATACCTTGGTTTTACCATCCTTCTTTGGAATAGGCACAACATTGGCCAACTAGGTGGGATACCGCGTGACTCGAATGACCTTTGCCTTAAACTGCTTTGTGACTTCCTCTTTGATCTTTACGCTTATGTCAATATTAATCTTCCTTAAATTTTGTTTGACGGGGGGGCATACTGGGTCGGTGGGAAATTTCTGAATCACCAAGTTGGTGCTCAGACCTGGCATGTCATCATAAAACCATGCAAAAATATCTTTGTATCCAAGAAATGCTTCCATTATCTCTTCCATAAGCTGTGGTTTAAGATTGATGCTTATTCTAGTTTCTCTGATGATATCTGGGTCCCATATATTGATTGCTACTGTATCACTCAGGTTTGGTTTGGGGTTTTCCTCAAAGTGGCTTAATTATTTACTAATTTCTTCAAACGCCCCTTCCTTATCATACTCTGATTCATTCTCACATTCTATCTCTGAAATTATTATTTTAAAATTAGATTGGCTTTCAAGACTGGGCCGAAGAATCCTTATGCATGTCATGCCATTGAATCCAGCAAAAAAGAACAGTACAAAAAGGGAAAGAAAAGTAAAGAAAAATAAAAAATATCAGAACTGATGAAAAGGGAAATTACATTTTATTGAAATTTAAATATAACAAGGTTTATACATCCAAATGGACAGAACATAGACTATGAATTACAACCCTGGAATAACCCAGAGAAATTGAAAGAAAATGAAAGCGAACTACCGATACTCCTTCCTGGTCGGTAAAGGAGTAGCTTCCTAATTGTTGATTTTTGCACAGGGCCTAACAAATTGCACATCTGCCTTGCTAGAGCCCTCTCCTGCTTCAACCACATTCACATCTTCAAACAACTTTTCGAACCTTCCAAGCAATTCCTTATCAGGACAAACCACAAGACTGGGACTTAATGTTGTTGGTCACTTCTTGGTGCCAGGCCTCACAAATGATCTGAAGAGACGCGTCACAGGCTTAGGAAGTACCCATGCTTTTTGCTTAATATTTCTGACTCTCTTTATGTCTTCAATCATTGTCTTGAACCCCAAACAAAGGTGTCCATGTTTTTGGGGAGAGACACCAGTTATATGATACCTTGAAGTGACGCCCCCAAATCCTTTCCTGGAACAAACCCATTTCTCAACATTTAAACAAGCATGACTGATGCATCATCTACCTTTGGCATTCGAACACACTCCCTTTCTAGAATTTTCTTCACTGATACCGTGTCATAAACCTGATACACCCAAGGCCCCTTGTCATCATCCGCCTCAATGAACGGTACAATAGCATCACTATGAGCATACAGATTTTTCTTGTCGTGCACAGCTATTTCTTCTCTGTCCCATTCAAATTTCACCATTTGATGTAAAGTAGTGGGGGCCACTTTAGCCGCATGGATACAGGGTCACCCCAACAACAGATTGTAAGAGATATCCACATCTAGCACCTTGAATTCATGGTAAAATCAACCAGGCAGATTGTCAGCTCGGTCACTATTTTACCGACCGAATCTTTTCCCCTACCGTTGAACCCTTGCACATAAATATTGTTCTTGTGAATTCTTTCATCATCCACTTTCAGCTTGTTCAGTGTGGATAAAGGGCAAATTTCACACTTGAACTATTGTCATCCAACACTCGAGTAACCACAAAATCTTTGCACTTCACTGTAAGATAAACGGCCTTAATGTGCTCGGTACCCTCTACGGGTAGTTGATCGTCAGAAAAAGTGACTCTGTTTAATTCAAAAATCTTGTTGGCTATCTTTTCCAAGTGATTGACTGAGATTTTTTCAGGGATGTGGGACTCATTTAGGATCTTCATTAGTACCCGACGGTGCTCGTCCGAATGAATCAACAGTGCTTATAGTGATATTTGAGCAAGCGTCTTCTTCAACTGTTCCACAATAGAATAGTCTTGTAATATCATCATTTTCAGAAACTCTTCTGCTTCTTCTCCAGTCATAAATTTCCTCACCAGTGTGGAGTTATCCTTGGAGGGTTTGGGTTTTCTCAACTATTCGGGGGAAAAGCACCTCCCCGAATGGGTCAATCCATGGTTTGGCAAACTTCTTCTCGAACCTTTTTCCCCTTGTAAGTCACCGTTACTCGCTCATAATTCTAAGGGACGGCCTTGCTGTTTGTTATTGGTAGCTGAGTTACAGGTTTGATGATGACGGGCTCTGTGCGAGCCCACGACCACAACAGGCTTGCTTGCCACCGCTTCTACTACCACATTTGCATTTTCTTGTTTCACTATCCCATCTCCTTGGGATCCTTTCTTGACTACGACGAGGCTCTCACTACTTGCTCCACTCAAGTTAAGCATCAACATCTCGCTTCTTAATTTTTCAGCCGATTTCCTCTCACTGGCTCGGATAATCATGGTAGTTTGCGAAGAATTTTTGGGCTCTCCCTCTCTACACACTATCTCAATCATATTCGTTTTTGATGGGCATGCAGTGGGTTTTGGTTATTATTGGGTGCTTCCGGAGCTTGCACCTCAATCTGATGCGAATAAATGAACTCTTGGATAGCGTTCTTTGGATGCCAATATTTCTTCGTGTCGTGCCCTGGGGCACCAGAACAATACTCACAACTAACAGAAAAATCAAGATTTTTCGGGGGAGGATTCGGCAACTTTACTTCAGTCGGCCTCAACTTATCTAACTGTCTCAATCTGTGGAATAAACTGGTGTAGGATTTTACCAATGGAGTGAAAGTTTTCTTCTTATGCAATCTCTCATTCTTAAAAGCTTGGTTGGCCCGGAAAGATGGTCTCGGGGGGGGGGGGGTTTGTAGACGTTTTGAGTTGGATAGGTATTTTGTAGAGTTGGGTAATTATTTTGTGGGGTTGGCGTACGCCATATTGTGTGGACAGGAGGTTAAGTATGTTTTTGTGCATGATGGACAGAAAAACGGGGGTCAGGGGGTGGGTAGTAGTGTTGTGGTGGGATATCTGGGGTGTGGGGATAGGTTTGGTGGTTGGATGAAGGTTGGTTGTAATTTGGTGAACCTCGAGGCCCGAGCCAAGTTCCTGAGTCAATTGTTTCTACCTCCTCCTTCTTCTTCTTTCTGATCGCTTTTCCGGTCCCGCATTGGATGTTCTGGGTGGTTTCTTTGATTGCTGAATAACTCATAATTTTTTCATATTTGAACCCCTCCTCTACCATGCTCCCCATTTTTACTACCCCATTAAAGGACCTGCCCACTGCCGATACCAGGTGACCTAAATAAGTAGGCTCCTCAAGGCTTGTAAGAAGTAATCTACCATTTCACTTTCCTTCATTGGTGTATGAAAATAGTTCTGAAGCTTTAAAGGTGGGCTCTGGAGGGTAATAATGGTTGTCATGGGTTTGGAACTAATCTTCACTAGAGGATCTGTGGGGTGTAGCAGGTGGGGGTGCCACGAAGATAAGAGCAACTGGTAGAGGAAGGTGTGGAACAAGTTTGGGTGGTGGAGCTGGTCGTGTCTTAGAAGTTGTGCCTTGGTATTGTTGGTAGATGGGGAAGCTTGGAGGCAGATCAGTGGGAAGGTGATCATGTGACTATGCTAATGGTGGGATGAAGGCCGGATTGGCAGGATAAGCTGGTGGTGGTTGCCCTTTTACCAACGCTTGATACATTTAAGCCATCTGTTGCATTAATTTATACACCTATTGTTTCATTGTGTTGACATCCAACTCTTCCACCTCTCTTTAGGGATCAATGATACTTGCGTCAGGCTTTTGATTGGCATACTCAACTTGTTTTTGTAACAGGTGTTGTAATGGTGAGTTTCCTGAATGCCATAAAACTAACCACCTTTCTAGATTGGATAAAAAAACCTCAAAACTTGTTAGTGGTTAGGTTATAAAATATAGACAACCACATATTCGAGGATGAATGCACCTAAACAGTTATCGGTTTCTATTATGCGCTGGCTCGGCTGCTTGCGTCATCCTAGCTTTTGCCTTATACAACTTCACTTTTTTTTTCCTTGTTGTTCTTTCTTTTTCCTTTTATTCAGTAGGTTTTTCCTGCTTTCTCTTTGTCTTATTATTCTTCCTTATTTTGCCATTGTTTATTTCTCACGGTTTTCTCATTCTTTCTCTCTTTTCTTTTCTCTCTTTATTTCTCTCTTTTTCTTTTTATTTTTCCTTTTGTTGGTTATGGTTGAATCCTATGGAGATTTTCTACGTATCATAACCCCGCGTGAATCAGACTGAGCGTAGTCCTAGCATAAAGAAACATTTTTGGGAATTCCAAATTTCATAAAGAAAAAAGTTTTGATTACAACCACAAAACTAATGCACCCAAGAAGACTCAACTGTAGACTCAAATAAAAGAAAATACAGACTCGAGTGACAATCACGAATACATTAATGTCTCTAATGCTCCTGAGGCCTGCAGGAGATCATTTGGTATCGCTGCAGGCCTGCCTACTAAATCCCCTTGGAGGTGGTGAAGGTATTCCATCACTTTACGGATGAAGATCACTGTGGTGGCAAAAGACATCGATCTAGTCATGTCTCCATAGCTACTACACTTTACTGCGATGTAATCAGCAATCGTATGCACCCTCTCTCTTATGACACCCTTTTCTTGCAACAATTTCCCAATCTGCTGGGCCCTGGCTTCTAAAGTTTGTTCGGCTACCCGATTTAGTTCTTGAAATTGATGCAAATCTGTTTCTAATTATGCTATTGCTGTGTAACGACGCTCTCTTTCAGCCTTAAAGTTTTTTGCCTGCTTAACAATTTTCTTTCAACAACAATGACCCTCTTCTTCAGTCCTACAACCTCATTGTCGTACTTTTCCTTTCAACCGTTCAATTAGGTGCGCCCATTCTTCTGCATTTTTGGCCAATTTCTTCTAGGCCCTGCTTAGCTTATTCTCTTCTTTGTTCATGTCAAAACTATATTCTCCTACTTTCCGCCTTAGGTTGTCTATGAGCTTCTCATCTTTCACACTTCTAGTAGGATTCTCTGCGGCTATTTTCCTTTTTTGAATTTGGGCTTGCAAGGCTTCATTTTCTTTGGTTAGTCTTTTCTTTTCACCCTCATCTACCAAGACTTGCAAACCATTCTCGAATTAAAGGTCTTTGACTTATTTTTATAGCTTCCCTATTGTGGCCCTGCATTAATTTTTCTTGGCTAACCAGTCCTACTGTTCTTGTGACGCCTCAAAAAATTCCTGAAGATGGGGTCTTTTGGCCAGTCCTCCAAACCCTACTTCCCTTTTATACCAAGCAAGGTACCCTGGTGCAACTTTACCTTTAGACAAGTCACGTACCCGGGTGTTCGCCCTCAAGGACACTCATTCGCTCCAAATTTGGCGGACTGCTGCTTCATAAAACTGACCATTAGGACCAATCTCGACCTTGGGGTGACTAATGTATTCATCCATGAGAACCATTTGGCATCTCCCTAACTGTCTAGCACCCGGTATGTGGCATAAGGTTGGATGCTCCTGAGACCCATCAAAAGGAAATGAGGCACGGTGGTTAGCATATATATAGTTTCATCGAGGGGAAGCCACCCAAATGTCCACTATATTTGACCGGTACATATGGCATGGAGATATGATACCCATTCTATGGCTCCTTATGGCAATCTAAACCCATCAACTCTGGTATAAAATTCCTCTATTCAACTCTTATCTGATGACCCATAACTCATGAATTGAGGACGATGGCACAGATGTTCAATCATCCACATCTGTAACAACATGTTGCATCCTTCAAATAAGTCCCCTCCAGCTTTACAGGCTATGAGGGCACATAAGATTTTAGATTATATCATGGGTGTGAGGGTACTCTTAGCCTGAGTAAGCAAAGTGCTGACAACTCCTGCTATCTGTATATTAATATTACCATCTTTCCGGAAATACCAAGAGGCCCAAGAAGAATACCATTAATGCAAAACACATGTGTTCTTCCCATTTGAGTCGGTTTACCTTGCTATAAATTTTATTTTCCGAGTCGTTAAACCCCCATGTGTCCGTACCTCTTGTAGATAAACTGTGGAGTACAAAAACTGGCCAATAGATTTGGGTTGTGAACCCTACCTGGTTATCTTTTAGTGAATCTAAGAATTTGTATACGGCGACGGCCGTTGGTGCAATCAAGATTGGTGTCTCGGGGGAACTTTGGGGCCCCCGATATATCCGGCTATTTCTTCCAAGGTTGGGGTGAGTTTGAAGTAAGAGAAATGAAATACATTGTGGGCCGTGTCCCAGAATTTAACCAACGCCTTTAAGATGTTCCCCCTAAGATTAGTTTTTAGCAGCCCGGTAAGACCTCCCAAGTATGAATTGACCTTGTCTTACCCTGATTCACCTAGATCGTTCCACCACATATGCGGCTCCAAAGGGATCTTATTCATGACTATTATTGGCAAATTTTGCTTCGTGCTCATTCTGCACATTTATTCGGGTGGTTAACAAAAAAAATCATTATTTGTTTGACCCAAAACAAAGCCAACATTTTTAGATTTTTTATTTCAAGAGTACAAGTCCGGCTTTGCAAATACGGCCTTTCAGAACTTTCTGGGGGAATACTTTAACGCTGTGCTTGCTACAAACCAAAAATTTGAAAAAGAATGCAAAGGCAGTTGTACTTGCAAAAGCAGCCTTCCGGTGTCCTTTTGGGGACATTCGGCTAATTTTGACAAGAATGGAAATGCTTTATTTATCACAAACAAAATTTTGTTATTTTGAGGCTATTTTTGCAAAATGGAGTTGGGCTCGATAGGGGTTAACTGCGTATCTCACACCCTATGAGAATCAAACCGGCGTAGTTCGGGCAATTTTGACAAAACAAATGCAAAAATTTCTTTTCTTCTTGAAAGCAATAACAAAAATCTTTGATGTTTTTTTCAAAACGTTGGCAAAGTTTTGGTATCTATTTGGGAAATTGGTTTTCCGAAACAGCTAATTACCTCCTTTATCCCTCACACTGCTATTTTCTTCGCCAAATTCTCCCTTTTTATTCAAAAGCTGGTCAACATGCAAATCCAAAATAAATGCACAAGTAGTACGCAAGATGCATCAGGATGGTCTATTATTTTTGGTATTCCTGTCCTAGACGGACACAACCCCTATGTTGAGTCCCCTAAGTCAAATGCACATTATGAAAATAAACGTTGGTACTAGGGATTCGGCATGAGGCTATGTTATTCTAGGTTTAGTAACCTGGGTATATGTTCTAGATTGTGTACCCAAGCGGACAACTCGAGTCGAGAAGGGGGCTAAGTACCTTAAACCAAAAGGCCATCCGGCTTTGTAACTTGTCTGAGGCTCTTTCTTATTTCAAGGTATGACACTAAGAGAATAGGGAGTCTCGACCAGCGAGCCCATCCCCGAAGATGAGAAGAGAAGGGTTTCATAGCAGTTTGTATATAGTTCATGTAATATCAAAGTGGTAAATTCATCATTTAGCACATTAGTTCTAAACATGTAAATAAAACTAGATAATAAATAAATCCAAATCACAATTATTCTAAGGTCGAATTCTTGAACCCTGAATCAGATATTTTGGGGTTCGATCCCCAGCAAAGTCGCCAGAGCTGTCATACCTCCTTTTTTTCACTACACCACGTGAAGGGCATAAAAGGGAGTTTTTTCCAATTAAAGGACAATCGAAATAGGATTATTTGTTTATTAAGAATTCAGAGTCACCACTTGGAATAATTAATGGTGTACCGAGAAGGGGCAAAGCAAAGCGTGCAGATTGGCATCAAACTGCCTTGGGGAGGGGAGGCCTCTCTAGCCAGAAAGGCGCTCTGCCCTAGTTGCGTATTGGCTTGGCCGAGTTAGGCATGCCGACCCGATTAAGTTTGGGGAGCATGTCGCTTGTCTTGGACATGACGATGAAGGAAGCCGAAGCATACGAGGGGCACAGCTGGTCGGGAGCTATTGCCGCTTCCCTGATGAGCCCATGGCAGGGCGAAACCAGTCTGCGCGCACAGGCAGGACGGGCGTGTCCGGGGAGGTATGGGACCCCCGGGCGCGGAGCGCCGCGGTCCGTGTCATTTAGTACTTTTTCCAATTAAAGGACAATCGAAATAGGATTATTTGTTTATTAAGAATTCAGAGTCACCACTTGGAATAATTAATGGTGTACCAAGTCACCAGTTCAAATCCCAAATTGAGGAAAAGGTTGACTCTGTATTATAGTTTGCGAACCAGAAATCTGGGTAAGAAATTATGTTAACCCGGAAGAAGGTGTTAGGCATTCCCGAGTTCCATGGTTCTAGCGCGGTCGCTCAACTGTTATAATTGACCTATTATCTGATTTTATTACATGTTTTAGCCTATGGTTCACTTTTAACTTCAACCGTTTTTATTCATTTTAGGAATATTGCAGTGTTGTTAAAACACGTGTTGGACTACGTCACATAAATGCCCTGTGGTCTTCGACACATTTTAACTTATGTTGAGATTTGGGTAACATAAATGCGCACCCAAATTAAAGAAGGTAAATTATTTAACTAACGTACCTAAAGCAATTACGCGTTTTTAACTTTGCAAGGGCCACGGAAAATTCGCTAAATGACGCACCTTGATTTCTAAGAAAAAGTTAAGCAAATTAAAAACAGGCCACACAATTTGTCATTTTGTTTGGCGCGGCGCACCTCAACTGAAGTATTATAAAAAAACAATTAATCAAACGAAGATATTCGAGAATTTTTTTTCCTACTTAGACCACATCATAGTAATACTACCCAACAATCAACAAAATGGGCCACAACCATTTGTTCAACTGGCATGGCAAGTAAATAAACAGAAACTTATTTTTTTAGCCCAACCATTAACAAAGAAGCTGGTTCTAGAACAAAGAAATCTATGCAATACGGCCTACCCCTTTAAATTTCTTTGATATTAAAACTTTGGGCCTCAAATTGAGCCCAAGCAGAAAACTTTAGAACCCAGTGCCCCTTGATACTCGAAATCGAGTCTGAATCACGTTTCAATGATTGCTGGGCAGCAAACGTTCAAAATGAACTTACCTACCTACCATATGAACATCATACAAACCATGCCATAATTTGGAAAAGAAAGAAACCGTTAAAATTCATTTATATAAAGAAATGTATAACATAATACATTAAAACTCCCAATCCTTTAAATTAAACTTGAAACTTTTAACCTTATACATCACTTGAACCCTTCCTGGGCAGACTTGCACGAATCAAAACATACTCGTACCAAACACATTATAGACTAACACTGAATCATCTTTAACATAGTCATGCTAAAGAAAAAATGCTCTACAAAGACAAATATGAGTATTTTAGATTCTAACTCTCTCACATGTTTCAAAGAACCAAATCCAGGAGTATCCAAAATGCCTTTGAAAACAAATACCAAAACAAACATGTTTGGAAAATTGAAAACACCTACTGTCAAGTATAAATACCCAATGTTCCTATTTATGACCAATGAATATACACATACTTAATGCCTAGATAAATAACTCAAACCACATGTATGATTCTATATCTATTACAGGATAATCTGAAGCAACATGGGAATAAAAAAAGAAAATCAGTCCCAAACAACATTCTGTATTCAAACCATCTTCAATCTACATGTTTTAACAATCTTTTGTCATTAGAGGTTAAGAAAGTACCTAAAAATGTGAATTGGACACAATAAAATAATCAGAGACCCAACATTAGTGGCAAAACAACAGAATCAGCACCAGTTAAACCAGAATTGAGGAAAGAACAATCCTGAAACCCAACTTCAGCCAAGAAATGAACCAGAAAAACTTCGAATAGACTCGATCTCAGTATATTTCATCCCAAAGCAAAGCCTAAATAGCTTCAACAATTTGAAATTTCTCCAATTTGAAACAAAAAACTAATGGAACAATACTTCCTTTGCCTAATTTCTAGCGATTTTCCTTTTTTGTATTTTTTTCTCCTCCAAATCTGATTTTAGCTTTAGGTTCAATGCCTTTATAGGCAAGCAATTAGGGCAAACATTCAGATTTTGATTTTATCTTTTAGTCCCTTTTTATTTCCCTTTTTTGTTACCTCATCCTTCATTTTATGACTTGTAGGCCAAATTATGGTCTGAAAATTTAACAAACACCCCTACTATAAACTTTTAAGTTGGTTATCCACAAGATTCCCCTGCTTCATTACCTAAACTGTCCTTTTAAACCCTTGTATTTTATATTATATTGGCCAACTATTGGTCAAATTGACCCTAGGTTGACCCATAGGCAACCAGCCTAAGACTTGGAGTTAAAAGTATACCCCTCGAGCCCACAAATAATCAAACCCAATTTTCTGGATTAAAATGAAAGTAAGAAGAAATTTAAGCCAACTTTTCATGAAGTCCAATTAATGCAACTACACTTAATAAGCTGAAATTAAATTATAAACAGATGAAAGAATGAGATACAAAAAAAATATGGAGTTTTTGACAATTGAAAACACACTGGATGTGAATCAAATAGTCAAACATTTCAAAGGTCATTTAGACCAATGTTTAAACAAAGACTCCATTACAAACTCATCGTGATTAAACTAGGCATGGAGTTAAACAAATTTAAACTTAAACTGACAGACATGAGATAATCAATAAAATGAAAACCCAGAATAAGAACATGCATTTCGTCTTGAAGGAGAGAGGATGAGAAGGAAGATGAATCAATAAAAGAAAATCAAAAAGAATGGAAAAAGACTAACCTAAATGAACAAAACCGAACCCACGACTCCAACCATTGACTTCATCCCAAATAGCGTCACCCATTTGTTCTTAGCAAGAACAAATAAATTGCGTTATCGTGGGATGAAATCTACCAAATCTTGAAAGAGGCCCATCAATTTTGGACTAGGACATCTGAAAACCCAGATTTAAAATTAGATTTGTTTTAGGGGTGTTTGAGAGAAAGTAAGAGTGGATTTATGATACGGGGAAAAATTTGTGATAGGGTGTGATTTCGGGGAGGTTTTGTGGTGGCACCGCCACCGGAGAAACTGTGACGGCGCTAGGGTTCATAGTTTCAGATTAATATTCGAGGATTCATGGGAGGGTTTGAGAAAAATTGATTGTGGATTCGAGATGAGGAGGCAGAGGAGAGGATATGATGTAAATTTGAAAGCCATCAGAGACTTGCCGCTGCCATGGGATGATTTCCGACGGTGCCGGACGGTGGCGTTATAGAGGAGGGTTTGGAGACAAGGAGGGAGGTCTGGGGGTGGAGTAGGGCGTTAGGACATTAATATATTTAAGATTCCTCACTTTTGAGCCATTGGATCATTTAACCTTGACGACTAGTATTGATTAATCATAAAATGGGGTCGTTTTGCATGGCTAGGGCTGGACCAGGTGGGGAAATGGGTTTGGGCCGGGTAAAACGGTGATTTGGACAGGTTTTTGGCCCAAATTCAACCGTTGTATTTTATTAAATTAAAATATATCCTTTTCTTTTCTTTTTTTTTCTTTTTAATTTTACTTAAATTCTAAATCAACTTTTAAACTAGATGAATTGAACTAATTACTCATCATAGTATTTATAATAACTAATTAATTCCCATATTAAAAGGAACTACAAAATTTAAAATTAATAAGTTAAAAATGCAAAGTGAGTCACTTCCTTTTTTTTTTATTTTTACTTTGCAAAATAACCTGATTATTAATTCTTAAAATGCATAACTAACTCCTAAATACATATGCAACATTTTTTGTATTTTTAACAACTAAAAAGCACAGAAAAAATACACACAATTAACAGAAAATGCTACGAAAATCCACATAATTCCAACCATTTAAAGAAAGTTTTTCGTTTTGAATTTATGGGAGTAATTCATATAAGACAAAAATCACGTGCTCACATTTAGGAGCCTTTAATAAGTGGTTTCAGCAATATGAAGCTCGAATGGAATCATATTATAACAATATATGCCAAAGTTTGTTATGAATGAAGTTTTTTCTTGATCCTCCAGTTTCATCTTGATTTGATGTTACCTGTAGTAAGCATCGAGAAAACTCATTAATGCATGCCCAGGCATTGCATCAATCATTTGAGCAATGTTTGGCAATGTGAACGGTCTTTAGGGCATGCCCTATTTAAGTCGTTATAATCTAGGCACATTCTAAACCTGTTATTCTTCTTTGGAACCACAAATATATAATCTAACCATTCAGGATACTTTACTTCTCGGATCGAACCGATGTCGACTAGATGAGTTACCTCTTCTTTATCAAACTTGTTTCTTACCTTGGCTATTGAGTGTTTCTTTTGCCTCACCAGTGCGAAATTTGGATCCAAGCTTAGCTTGTTCACGATCACCTCTAATGAGATACATGTCATATTCGAGTGCGACCATGCAAAACAATCAACATTAGGTTTAAGAATATTAATAAATCCGGACCTAAGCTTGGGATTAAGTCATGTTCCCAAGTTAAACTTCCTTAACAAGAATTGTTCGAACTAAGTCACTTTCTTGATTTCTTCTACTACAGACTTGGTTGAGATTTTCCCCTCTGGTACCTGAAAGTATCTCGGCACATGGTTGGATTCCGACGTTGTCATGCCTTAAACCTGAAGTGACGTGACCGGCACCCGTGCCATACTCGGCCCGAGCATACCACTTTGTAACTGTGAACTCTAGAGGGGGTAACTCTCAACTTAGACCGATAAGGGCATATTTTGAAACGTCTAAAAATAATGCCTCTCATCTATGGGGGTAAACATACCCAAATACTGATATATATATATATATATATATATATATATATAATTGAACTGCACCATGGTCGGGACAGGGCCTCAACCTACCCATCAAACCTGTATATATTAAATGGACTCCAATGTCTAGACCTGGAAACTCCAAGGAAGTGGAGCTTACCAACCAAACTGATGTTTGACTTTGTCGGCTGGGAGGGTCTGTCCAACTATGAATAATGACCTGTAGGCATGAAATGCAACGTCCTAGACAAGAGGGAGGTCAATAAAAAATTATGTAACGAGCATGTAAGACAAAAAAATAACTGAAAGCTGAAGCCAAACTGATAATATAATAATTGAAAGTAACTAGGAGTCAAAGATAATCTGAAGATATGCTTACTTCCTGATACTGATTCAACTCTCTCAATATCGTAAGTGAAATAGATGTCTAGGGTCATAGGCGCTCGGCCATACTAAGCTCTGTATCTCATCCATACTGGTCTTGCTCATAGGCACTCAACCTCAGGCTCGGTATATATTTTACCATCTGATATGAGGTTACCGAATAGGGGTTTGCCTATCAATTACTGCTCGATAGTGGTTAATATATATATATATATATATATATATATATATATATATATATATATATATATATATATATATATATACACTCTTTGCTCTCTTGCTGATAGAAGACAAAACTAAATTGAATATGAAGTCTCGATAAGGGATATTACTGAAATTTATGAGACTAAAAATATCTACATACATTCCGAAATAGGAACTTCTCTTTATGTCTCGTTATCAAACACATATAGTTACTGGATCATATCAAAATGAAAGAAAGGTGTAGACTTAACATACATTAACTCTGTTAAGCCCTTAATACCTTCCAAGAAATTCTTCAAAAAACTCAACTCAATCTACCACAACATAAGGAGATTCAAAATTAATGCTGAGTAAAGGCTAAGTTCGCAACTTAAACTAGTAGTTCATTTACGTAAATTTGGGCATCATCTCCATGGTAACAAGTCCATCCTCCAATACCATATATCGAAAATACCAAAAAAGAAAAATAATAACAACATATATGCATCATTTTAGAACCTTATCCCCATTAGAATATATTACTAAAAATCTCACACACCCTAATCCCTTCATACATAAAACGACAAGAAAAGTAGTGTCAAACAACCTAAAAAATAATGACGAATTGCCCACCATTTCGTTATTAAGTGGTGTTTATCCACACTTTGTATCCTCCAAAACTCCATACAAAAAGCAAAATAGACATCCGTAAGGAAACACAAAGCAACCCACAAAACAATCTAATACAAGTCGAATAACTCAAATTCACGATTTTCAATCACCGTTCCATGAGTTCTAACTATTAGAAAATAAATTTATCAAAATTCCTTGTTATTTAAAGTTTAAATACAGGAAGTAGATGTTTTCTTAAATATGAAGTACCTTTCAAACTCAAACGGCAAAGAGAAAGAGAGGCGATATACCGATACTTACATCATAGGGATTGTTCTAGTGTTATTGCTTCTTGATTTCGTACCTGGGATGTTATTCTTGGAAACCCTTGTGGATAGTTTGGGGATACATTTAGGGGTCTTATTCTAGGAGTGGTATGTTGAAAAGTGAATAAAGAGACGACATAAGTCCTATATATATCCATTTTGGAAAAGTCAAAGATGTGCTAGCTTGGCACTATATTATTTACTCTTCTTCAGACGAGTATATCTTTTTATTCAGATGTCATATGAAAAATGGTTAAGAGATTTAAAAACTAAATTCCAAGAACATCAATTTAATATATAATATGTCAGAAAAAGACCTCATCTAACACATGAAATGTATTGCTTAAAAAGTCTCCGTGATACACCTACTTGTCATCTATGTTGTCTATGCACTTTCACGAAACTGCAAATATCTCTCTACTCATATGTCGTATCGATGAATGGTTTAATGCATTAGAAATAGACTCATGGTTTCTCAAAATGCGACTATGCCAAGCAACTCCATGGAACCCACAATCGTGATATATATATAAAAGACGCCTCAACCCCGTTTCAACTCATTATTTTTCAGTATCTTAGGACCCTAGAAACCTAAAACAACTCTCTCTCAAGGTTCTCTCATGTTCCAAGACCCAAATAAAGGAAAAAAATACAAATCAAGTGTCGGGAATCCCATCGCATTAGTAAGTTTCTTAATCTTCTTCTTGTTGCTGATTTTTGGGTGGTTCCAGCTCTTGTGGGAGGTTTTTTTAAGTGGTTTAAATTCTGAAAAATACTCTCCCAAGGTTTTCATATCAAACCTAGGTTTTTTCAAGTCTTGTAAATGGATTACACCATATTTCAACATTAAAAGTTAGTTCTAGTGAAGAACAACACCTCTTTGAGGTTATGTTGTTATTGAAGATAGTTGTGGGCTATGTTTGGCCAAAATTACAAGCTTTTGCTACTGGCTAAGGTGAATATAACAGACTAATAATTTTACTTAAGCTTTCTTAAGATGTTGATGAAGTTGTTAGGATGATAAACGACAAAATAATGCTTGAATCAACTTAAGTCACTTCTATGGTGTTGTATTACCATTGATGATTGTTGTAAGCTAAATATAACTTGGATTGATACTTGAAGCTAATTTAGGAGTTATTTTTATTGTGTTATTTCATGTGCTTAAGGTTATCTTGATGGTGATTAAGTTAAATGGATGTACTAGGCATGAACTAGTAAATAAAGTTGCTAAGTGAAGATAGTTGGATTTGTGGATTGTTTGGTTTATTATAAATATATGTATATGTGGGGAATCATTGATGAATGACTTCATTATCATGTTAATGATGGTGTTAAGTTAATGTAAGAAGTCTATAAAGGGTGATAATGGGGATGAAGGATGCTGAAGGGATTTAATCCGAGCTTGCCACTCGTCGTGATAGGTTGACGGCTTGTTAATAAAATATTTTGTACCCTATTGTTGATGTTTCTCTTATTGTATTTTTGTTGTTCGTATATGGTATTCGATGAGGCCCTTGTTACAAGGGAGATTTTACTGAAATTTACATAAAACAAGCTATTAGTTTAAGTTACTGACTTACCATTTACGCAACACTAATTATGAATCTCCTTATATTGTAGTAGATTGAGTTGAGTTTTTTGAAGAATTTCTTGGAAGGTATTAAGTTCTCAACAAAGTTATGGTATGTTAAGGCTAAACCTTTCTTTTATTTTTCTATAATCGAGTAACTACATGAGTTTGAAAACGAGAACAAAGAGAAGTTCATATTCCGGAATTGATGTACATTTTCTTAGTCTCATAAAATACAATAATATCCCTTATCGGGACTTCATATTCAGTTTAGTTTTATTTTCTATCAGCCAAGAGAGCATATAGTCTATATATACAGTATTACAATATTTTCATGTCACACCCCAACCTCTAGAGGCACGACCAACATTCGAGCAAGTGAACCTGACCGAGCAAGCCTCATCATACACTTCCTGACCAACTCTTCATGAATAAGATAGCCATGATCCTTTTTAATTAAGCAGGAAAGGTGATACATCCAACCATGTTAGTTCATTCCATCGTACAGACTTAACTGTAGTTATGTATAGTTTCCAAAATCCCCATAAATTAAGTTCATAGATAGCATGAGTTTATAATTAAAACTAAGTTCATGAACCCCACAACACCCGTACATGACCCACACATATGTCTACGGAGCCTCTTGGGATACAAAGATAAGTATAACATAGCCGGCAACAAAGCCCTGACTATACCTCAAAAGTTAGTGTCCAATAAAAGATGTGCAATATAGCCCCTTGGAAGAGAAAAGGGCTCACCAAGATCGTTGAGAAGAAGGATGATCCGCTACGCACGATCGACACTATCCGCTACGGAGCCACCTACATTCATTTAAAAATGTAGCGCCCCCGGCAAAAGGGATATTAGTACTATGGAATAGCATTAGTATGTATAATAAACACCATTTTACTAGAAAGAACTATCAAGCAAGAACAAGTAAATCACAAGAATAAATCAAGGTTTTAACCGAAAACCACATCATCAAATAAATGAACCCCGTAATCTTTCACATAATTTCCATAACTTAGTTTGGGGCATTTTTTTCATATGTTCATCATTGTCCTCAATACCAATGCTATCTTGAGTGAAGTCCGATCACGACCCGATCTGCTAGGTCACCTCATTTGAGGCATGTATCTTAATCACCATTTCATTTATCTTTCCGAAATTCAGTGTTAGCACATTACCACCATGTGTGCGGCATGGTGTCCGATCACAACCCGATCGGCTAGGCCACCTTACTTAGGCGTTGTTCCTTTCTCATCAATTATCTCACTTGAGTCTTTATTTCACATATATCATATCCATTCATTTCCACTTAGGGCCTCAATTATCATACTTTTTCCATTTTCAATGTTCATCTTCGAATTTGTGATCTTGGGCACATACAAAAGCATTTCAAGTTGCAAACATAAGTATGATTTCACATAGTTTGCATGTCAATCTCAGTTTTACTCTTGGCTTATTGTCCATGCATGTCAACACATGATTTGAATTCTTCACACATCTTTAAATATCAAAGATAGTTCATAACACACGTTGAGGCACATCCTTCATGTGTGTGTGTGTGTGTATATATATATATATATAAAATTCCAAACCAATTTGTGTGCAATAACAATCGGTACATTAATAAATTCTAGTCTTACCACATTTGCATAAACACCAACAAAGCTCAATTTTTTATACAAGGGGGTTTTAGCCATACATACCTCAATATAGCTTTCATTACTCTTTACATAATTGTGGAACTCTTGGCACTTCGATCTATTGTGTAAGAATTACAAATTGAATCGAGAATTAGAGACGAGATTGAGATTCTAGCTCGTTTCGAGCATATTATCAAACACTAAAGGTGCATTTGTAATCTTAAGTTCTTTTTAAAGAAAAATATCTACCATTATATACCCCATTTGCTTTCTTTTTAGGGTATTTCCTCCCAATACCCTAAGGTTTGATATGCATGCAAGGAATCCATTCATATACCTATGAATTACCATACTAATGACCCCTTATAGCTAAGTGTAGAAATAAGAGCTGAGTGATGAAGTCTTACCTCTTGGGATGAAGATTTAGGTGCCTTCACTTGGTTAGCTTCAATGTTTTAGCAAGATTCATGGAGTAATGTTGATGGGAAGAACTTTCCCTCTCTAAGACCCTGTCTCTCTCTCACGCTAAAATTATTAGGAGATATGCTTAAAATGAGCCATATCACCGAATATATCGATAGGGGGTCGGGTTTAAAATTTTGAAAATTGGAGCCCCTAGTCGGATCTGCGATCGCATTTGCGATCACAAAGACAACATGCAGTCCGCATAATGGACTACAAAATGCTTCCCCAAAACTGGACACATCGGCTCAGTTTGTGGCAGAAATGTGGCCCACATTCACGTTCTGCGGTCGCAAAGTGCACCGTAGAACTGACCTTCACAAAATACCAAGGAAGTTATGCGAAGACTATGCGGTCCACATTTCGATTATGCGATTGTATAATTGACGCATAGTTGAATTCAATTTGTCCAACACACTAACTCATTCTACGGCAGATATGTGGTCCGCATACCTTGTATGCGACCGTATTCTAGAGCGAATAATTGCATTTTTCTAGAAAACTTTAATTCTTGATTTTTAAATGCATAGACCAATACAAAAGGGTCCGAACCGCGGTGATCATGCTCGCCATGAAGAATTATACATATTCCTAACCTATATTCATAGTTTAGCACTACGAGCTTTTAAGTTTTGAATGAAATTTTCACGAGGCCTCACATTTCACCACCATCGAGCTATAATGGATGAGCAGGCTCCTATTGGGAAGCCTTTGATTAGATGGTATGTTATATACCGATCCTACTTTGAACGAGCACCTATGAGCGAGCCTAGAATGGCCAAGATACATAGCCTATTATGACCGAGCGCCTATGAGCGAGCCTACTATGGCAGAGCAGTTACATATACCGAGCCTTATAAGGTCAGAATCTATTTTTACCTACTATATTGAGAGAGTTGATTAATTTCAGCTGCTATATTATCAGTTCAGTTTCAGCTTTTAGTTATTTTGTTGCCTTGAATACTCAGTACATTATTTTGTACTAACATCCTTTTTACTGGGGACACTGCATTTCATGCCTACATGTCCTCATTGATAGTTGTACAGACCGTCCCAGGAGGTAAAGTCAAACGTCAGCTTGGTTGGTAAGATCCACTTCCTCAGAGTTACCTGGTCTATACCTTGGATTCCATTTTATATATACAGGTCTGATTGTAGGTCGATGCCCTATCCCAACCATGGTATAGTTCGGTTATCTCTAGAGCCTTGTAGATGAGTCTTGTATATTTTGTATATCAGTAGATGTTCATGGCAGCTTCGTTAACCTACATAGTCATATATATCCACTTTTGGGTATATTTACCCTATAGATAAGAGAGGCATTATTTTCACACAATTCAGAATATGGCCTCATCGGCCTAAATTGAGGGTTACCCCCTCTAGAGTTCACAGTTACACAGTGGTATGCTCAGGCTGAATATGGCACCGAGTGCCGTCAATGCCTCTTCATGTTTGGGGTGTGACAGACGACTCATATCCTTCATCTTCATTGGTTTGGGAGAAGGCTTCTCTTTTGGCAATTGCTATTTGCTGCGCTCCTTCTCTTTGTTATTGGAGATTGAGACTTTATTTATTTCTCTTCCCACCGGTTAATCTTCTTCTATCTGCTTGATTCCTTCTGGGGTAAAAAATTCAACAATTGATGATATGTTGAGGGTACGACCTTCATCTCATAATCATCGCCTCTCGAGGATTATATTATAGCCCAACATCCACCACTTCGAATAAGGTGGTCTTGGTTACTAGTTCGATGTTCGTGGGCAGCAGGATCTCTATTCGGGTTATCATACTTGCCAGGTTGAACTCAAGCAAGGAGCTTATTCGGAAGATGCTCCGGTTAACTTTGCTTACTCCAGTACTCTCTATTGAATAGACGAGCTTCTCGGGTCAACCAAAACATACTTAATTATGAAATCTAAGACATTGAGAGAGATTATCAAGGGATAGATATGTGGAAAGAAAAAGTTTGTCAGCATCTTCCTCCGTGAAGGTGATATCATCCTTGGTGACTTCTCGGAGTCTCTTTTTAAGAATCACTGAACCATTTGTCTTTTTGGCCTCAAAAAAAGTTACACTTTTGATTTCATTCCCTCCAAAAATCATATTGATAGTTAATCAAGAAGATTATTATGCGTCTTCAAGGGCTCCACATTATCCCGGCTATGGCTGTACGTCACTACACAAATTGATGGGCCGCAGCGGGCACCTGGTGCCTGAACTAATTGAGTACCAACATAATATAAATTTCTTTATCATAGCATCATGGAGAAATGTGCTGGAAGGGTCATCATGATTGTAATGACCTGACCAGTTTTTTGAGTAATTGCACTTTGCTCGCTAATTTCCAGGCATGACTAGTCTCGTATAATGCATTATGACTTACAAATCGTCAATTTAGGTTTTCAGGGTAGTCAGAATAGAGTTGTAAAAACAATACTCAGTTTGAAGTTTTATAATTGAAAGGGTTGACCAAGTTTTGATTTATTAGTATTCAATCTCAAATTTAGATTTTTATGATTTGGTTAGCTCCGTCGGGTGATTATGGACTTAGAAGCACGTCTAGAATGGAATTTAGAGGTTCGTGGTAAATCTAGGCTTAAATTAGCAAAATAGGAATTTTGGCATTTTTTGGTTGGTAGTGGAAATTTTAATATCAGGGTCGGAATGGAATTCCAATAGTAGTAGGTCCGTCGTGTCATTTGTGACGTTTTTGCAAAATTTTAGGTCATTAGATGAGATTTTGTAGATTTTTTGATCAAATGCAGAATTTGGAAGTTTTGGAATCCTTAGGCTCAAATCCGATGGTGTTTTGATGATTCGATGTTGCTTTGAGTGTTCCGGAGATTGATATAAGTTTGAATGGTGATATGTGACTTGTTTGTATTTTTGGTTGGGGTCCTGGGGGCCTCAGGATGACTTCAGATAGTTTTGGAAAGGTTGAACTAGAGAAATTTCAGTTGATGTTGTTGATTCTGTCATATTTGCACATGCAGATTTGGGACCACAGGTGCAAGCTCAATAGGAGCGAAAGAGAGGTGCAAGTGCGTGGAGGACCACAGGTGTGGCTTGGTAACTATATATTTGATGCCGCATAACCAGTGATGCGGCCATAGATGCGAGGCCGAGGGCCTGATTGTGAGATTAATGACTGAGAAAAGTCAAGGGTTTGATTGTTAGATTAATGATTGAGAGAGGCTGGGGACCTGATTATAGGATTATGTATTTATGGATCGGGCTGCACACCGCAGCAATATAGTGCTTAGGCTATAAGAGCCCCTCCGGAGTCTGCACACCCCCAGTAAGCATAGTCAACTATATATATATATATATATGGATCTAACTGCATGCCACTATGATATATGGATCGGGTGGCACGCCACAATTTTTATTATAAGGTACATGTTGAGTGTGAGTTTTAAGTGTTAGTGTTGATTGATGAGAGTTGAGTCATGAGTGCCTGAGAGGCTTTTCGGAGGGTTATATATACATACATACAAGTGATGCTTCCCTGATGGGCTTATTTTGTGAAATTATAGTTTTCACTCCTCCTTAAAGTGACTTTCTATTGTATATGCTAATTATATTCCTGATTTCGCTCATCTTTATCCTAAGACTCTATTGAAAATATTAAACAAATGATTTAACAACATTCCTTTAAACTGGAATTTTTACGAGATGTTCAGAATTTAATCATTAATTGGGTTTTGTTATTTAAACTGAGATTTGTAAGTTATGAGATGTTTATGAATTCGTGTTCGCCGAGGAACTTTAAACGAATTATGTTTTTTCCCGAGGGACCGACTATGATTTTCATCACATTCACTATAAATTACATTGAACCTGTACTAAAATGGCTAGGAAGACATTTTAAAGGATTTTACAGAAACTGGAAGTTGACGAGATGATTTGATTTATATCCTACGTTGGAAACATACGGTACCCACTGTGGTGCTATGACATGGTTTACGTGATTTGTTGCTGAGCAGTCTTTATTTACTTTTATTACTTACTGATTTGGTGTACTCACATCACTCCCTGCACCTTGTGTGCAGATCCAGGTATTTCTGAGCTTTGGGGTAGGTTTGTCGGAGATAGCAAGGTAGTTTCTTGGCAATTGCAGCCCTGCTTTTCTCCCTCTTCATTCTCCCTTAGTGTACTTTGTGATTTTCCCCGTCCATGTTGGTCTTTAGGTTTTCAAAAAATTGTAGTAGATGCTCATAGGTGGCCCTCGGTAAAACCAAACTGATCAGTGGTTGCACAATAGGTGGTATACCCGACCGACTATATCGCAGCTCGGTAGAGTAAAATAGATACATATACAATGTATGATGGACACATGGAATCACGTTCCAAACATTTTGGAATGACGTATCGTCGTTGCACCTTCTATTAACGTTATGGACATCATACTATCAGTATGAACCTCAATAGAATTCAAGCATCATACGTGCATGCTTAGAATAACTTTATAATGAATGAACAACACGGACAACCTTAGTTGCTAGGAATAGATTCATTATGAAATAACATATCATTTGCGTTTATTTCACATTAGATCACACCAAAAGAAAGAAGGAAGTGACTTAGCTTGGCATAAACCTATTGAGTCCTTAATACCTTCCAAGCAACTCTTCAAACAAGTAAACTTAATCTATGGCATAAGGAGATTCAAAATCAGTGCTGAGCAAAGGCCAAGTCTTTAACATAAGCTAGTAGCTCGTTTACGTAAATTCGGGCAGAATCTTCCCCATAACAAGGGCCTCCTCCAATACCATAGACCAACAACAACAACCAAATAAATCTAGCAACATATAAATATCAATAACAAGACACCATATAACAACAAAATGTCACAACTACTGCACGACGAGCGGAAAACTCCGATTGGAATCCGTATTACCCATATAACTCCTTGTAGACTTCTTATATTAACTTAACAATATAATTAACATGATAATGAATTCTTGCATCAATGATTCCAACCTTATACCATATATTTATAACAAAGGAAACAATCTACAACTCCAACTATCTTCAATTAGCAACTTTATTCACTAGTTCATGTCCAGTCCATCCATTTAACTTAATTAATATCATGATACTCTTAAGCACATGAAAGAACACAATAAAAATACCTCCCACAGTAACTTCAAGTCAAACATCCAAGTAATATTTAGCTTACGACAACCCTCAATAGCAACGCAACACCATAGAAGTGACTTAAGCTAATCCAAGTAATATCTTATAGTTAATCATCCTAAAAACTTAGCCAACATATAATCAAGCTTAGGAACAATTATTAGGATGTTAAACTCACCTTATACAGTAGCAAAAACTTCAAATTTTGGCCAAACACAACCCACAACTATCCTCAACGACAACATAACCTCAAAAAAGTGTTGTTCTTCACTAGAACTAACTTTTGATATTGAAATATGGTATAATCCATTTTAAAGAATTGAAATAACCTAGGGTAAAGTGTTGTTTTTCACCAGAACTAACTTTTAATGTTAAAATATGGTATAATCTATTTGGAAGACTTGAAATAACCTAGGGTTGATATGAAATCATTAGGAGATTATTTTAAAGAACTTAAAACACTTAAAACAACCTCCCACACGAGCTGGAACCACAAAGCAATTAGCAACAACAAAAAGAACAAGAAACTTACTAGCACGACGGGATTCCTGACACTTGATTTGTGTTTTTTGCCCTTTGTTTGGGTATTGGATCATAAAGAGCCTTGACAGAGTTTTTTAGGTGTCTAGGGTCTTAATATACTTCAAATAATGAGTTTAGACAAGGTTGAGAAATCTTATACATATCAATATATCTCAACCACAATTCTGGGTCCCATAAAGAGCTATTTGGCGCAATCTCGCAAAATAATGCAATTATGTCTCTACTCTGCCATCGTATCGATGAACGTTTCAATGCATTAGAACTAGGCTCGTAGATCTTCAATTTGGTAGGTATATCACCCTATAATCCAAAGTAAATTTGGAGAAAATTGCATCTACATTTGACCTAAATTTCAGCACATTTATGAATGTGACTTATGATGACCTTTGCCAGATTTTGTTCCATAACTTGCTTGACTTCAAAACATAGAAAATGACCATCATACGACTAAAATAACTCATAGGATAACCTCTTTATAAATTTAAACACCCTAGTCACACCCCAAAAGTACATGTCATAACATTCCAACTTGTCGACTTTTGACGAAGCGTATTTTATTCAATTCGTTTAGCTTCTAAGACTTTCACATCTCATTGTACTTGGTATTCATGATCTTAAATATTTGTAACCTCCACGGTAACATTATTAACTAACTTTATAAACTTTTCAAATATGATTTCATTTATGAGTTTACATCAATTAACTTACTACATACTATTACATATGAAAACATGGGGTATAACACCATAATGGTTCTTGTCCCGATCTCTTATGAACTCCCTAAGATGGTCATTCTTCAACAACGCTGCCACCTCTTAACTGAGATGCTGACAGTCCTCAGTTTTATGGTCGTTGAGTGCCTTGATATTCGCACCATAAATTAGGATCCCTCTAGCTGGATTGGATCTTATTGGATTCAGGAACAATGCTTATTTGGTATTCCTTATCATTGATACCAGTTCAACTATGCTGATGTTGAAATTGTAATTTGAAAACTTGGGCTATATGGAATCTCGGGTCCCCCGTACCTCTTTTTTTTGCAGCGATCTGCTGTTCTGGCAACCATCATTTCATCTATTAGGAAAAAACATATCCAAAATTGAAACCCTTTATTGTCACGTCCTTCAGATATCTCGTATAGCACGAAGCAACCTTTTTAAGTTCACCGACCAATACAAAAATAACCTTTGAACTAATCCTAGTTCTGATCTTGATCCCGCCCCTTGGTTAATGTCGGGAACCCGAGCTGATCATATTCTACCCTTATTTTTTACTCATAGCAGTTATGAACGTCTACTTATGTAGTCTTTTTGAATTCAAGAAGGCTTTCCTTCAACTTTTGAGAGGCATCGAATCTCCTCGAATTCAGACCCTCCATGAACACCTCTGCTGCCCACTCGGTTGGTACGACCAGTAGCATTATCCTGTCTTTCTGGAATCTGATCGTGAACTCCCCTAGCAATTCAGAGTCACCTTATGCAATCCTAAATAGGTTTGCCTTCCTAGCTTGGACCTTTCTTGTCTCTCCCTAAACTTGGGGGGGGGGGGGAGGGGGGTCTAGATCGACACCCGGTATCTCACCTATCTTTCCGTATCAACTTGCGACTAATGGACTCCGAACATATATTTTCACACTTTGTCCATGGGCCACAGTTAAAGACAATTGCAAATGCTGACTAAATATTAACATAATGCTGGGCCGACAAGGCTGTCATAACTACTACAGCTAGAAACCAACAAAATATACATTAAAGTCCTACAAGCCCAACATACTGCACTAACTGATAGGAAATATCTACAAGCCTCTACTGATGTATTTACTGTGACTCGAACAGGGTCACAGTCTACTCATATCATATATACAAGATGTATATAAAGCTCTAGAGTTGACAACTCCGAAAGGTATGGAGCATGCCGATCAAGGTGAACATGGGAAACACCTAATGAAGAGGTCTACCCGTCTGTCTCTCTGAACTTGCACGCATGAAATACAACACCCCAAAAAAGGGACTTCAGTACGAAATAATGTATCGAGTATGTAAGGCAATATACTAAAAGCTTAACTGAATTGATAATCTAATAACTAAAAGCAACGAGAAATCAAAGATAATCTGAATATATGCTTACCTGCTGATACTAACTCAACTCTCTCAATATAGTAAGTAAATTAGTTGTCCAACCTTATAAGGCTCGGTATACATATAATTACTCTTCGATCGATGGGTCTCTCATAGGCGCTCGGCCATATTTGGCTCTGTATCTTGGCCAACTGGGCTCACCCATAGGCGCTCGGCCACAGTAGACTTGGCATATAACTTACCATTTGATCAGAGGTTGCCCAATAGGGTCCTGTCCATCGATTATAGCTCAATGGTAATGAAAAAACTGCAATACTGTATATATAGACTCTCTGCTCTCTTGACTGGAAGAAGGAAATGCTCGATTGAATATTGCAGTTACAAAAATTGGAAAACTATACATAAATTTTAGGACATGAATTTTTCTTCATGCCTCGTTATCATACTTGTGTAATACATGATCATGCAAAATGAAGGAAGATCTTAGAATTAAAATATCTGAACCGATTCTCTTCTGTGAAAACATGTAATGGAGGATTGAAGTAGAGAAAATTCATATAATATTCTTGAGAAAGATTGTACTGGGCCTTCTTTAAATTAGAATGTCACATTGTGTCTTGTAGTATTTCATAGAATTTCATGTTATTCATTGTTATTTATCTCTTAATAATGTTGAAATGTAATTTTAAAGTCTTAGAAAACTTTCATACCTTACTAATACATAGACCAAGTATCTATACGTGTAAACAAGATGACATTTTTCCTTATGACTCATTTTACGCATTTTGCCACTTTGGCCTTGTCTATGCCATATGGCAACCCCCAAAAGACACTTAACACTTAATATTATAATTATCTTCACAATTAATAAATTACCCATATAATTAAGAATTATCTCAACTTACCTAGAATATCACTCACTTTTAACACACCTTATACACCTTACTATCATGGTCATGCGATACCTTGTATGATACTAGTCCGTAATGTCACACCTACTTTTTCACATGCCTACCCGAAGGATAGTGTATAAGGGAGTTTCAAATTTAAGAGATATTATTCGCAATGAGATTATTTATTTATCAGAGTCACCACTTGGGATAGATTTGACTTTTGGTGTCCCAAGTCACCGATTTATCTTGAATCCCAAATCGAGGAAATTTTTGACTTTCCAAACAAAGTATGCGAACCAGGAATTCTTGAGTAAGGAATTCTGTTAACCCGAGGGAAGGTGTTAGGCACCCTCGGATTATGTTCTAGCACGGTCTCTTAAGCTATCATAATTGGCCTAATATTTGATTTTAAAACATGCTCATCCTATAGTGAAATTTTAAAATTATTCACCGCTTTTAATTAATTTTAAGGAATGTTGAACGTCGTTTAAATCGTGCCTTTGGATTAGGTCACATGAAATGTACCCGGATCCGTAGCATATTTATTCAACATTTTGGTACTTGGATTTGGGTCGCATGAAATCCACACCCGAGTTTAAGAAGGTAATATTATTGAAGTGGGCGCCTAAAACGACTAGCGTGTTGATATCTTTGTGGGAGGCCATGAAAGTTAGCTAAATGGCTCACCCCCTATTCTAAGTATTTTATGATTACATGAGTGCCACACAATTTATGATTTTTGTTTGGGCGTAGCAAATCTCGACATTATATATGTCCTAGTAATATTTGAGAAGTCCATGAATCATTTTTATCTAGTATGGTTTGACTATCATCCTAGTTAAAGGGCTAAATAATTAGTACTAAACTATTGTTGAGGTTATAACTGCTTGTTTGTAAGGATGCCAATTGTCCTAACAAAATAAGTAGGCCAGTAATAGTATTTCATCAGAGAGGCAGGTTCGAGCCCATCAGTCAGGCCCAGATTTCAAATAGAGGGCATTGCCACTGCTGAAGTTTTTTCATCAGATCCATTATCAGAAGTGGAGCTCAATATTTGAGCTTTTAACTGGCCCAACAAATGCCTCAAATTTATGCACACAATTTGTCCAATTTTTTATCCCAAAATGAGTCCAAGCCAATATTGACTTTAAATCGGGCATCGCAACACTGATCAATTTTGTAACACAATGAAAAATTGGAATTCATTTAAATCAAATACCTGCTAATTTTAAGTTCTAACTTCACATTCATTTAATACACTTTATGGAACTTATTCATGGATTGAAACTTAGAAATAACTACTAAAATTTCAACATGAATCTAAAAGCTGAATGTAACAGTCCAATATACAATCCAAATATAATCTTTTGCTGTTTGAATAAGCCAATAAATATAACAATTTCATGCAGGTTGAAAGATAGCATGGACTCTAGAATATTATTATTATACTACAATGAATAGACTCGACTAATTATCACTACAGTACATTACAGGATCTAGGAAATTAAATAGAGAAAAGAAAACAACATAAGATGTAACAGGGAATCAGAAAAGAGGAAATCAGCTCTGGAAAACCATTTATTCAAATCATTCTTCATCTATATGTTCCAAAACCTTGGGTCATTTGAAGTTTAAATAAATACCTAGAAATTGAAGACAACAGTAAGATAGGAGTATCAGCAAACAACAAGAAGAATCAGCAACAAATATCAACCCAGCTAAATGATTTGAAAATGCTTTGGGAATTAAACCATTTGACTAGTAACACAGCTGATTCTAACACCAGGCTTCAATCAACATGCTTAAATCGAGTCTCAACTAGAGGAATTCAAGCAACGGCTTTTACTGGACTTCAAAACCATTTTTGTGTTGAGTTCAACAGCTTTTAGACTCTTCAAAACTCTCTCTCAAAGTTTCCTTTCAAATTCCTAACTTCTAAACCATTTAATTTCAAATTTCAGATCTCTAGCTTTCTCAAACCTCAACTGCTAAAAGCATAAAGAAGCCTAAGAAATTTTAACCTCTGGTGAGATAAAGATTTTATTTAGAACTTAGAAACCTCAATCAAACAGTGAATTTTCAGGTTCAACCGCCTCAAGTTTTTTTTTTCCAGAGTTTTAATGCTTTTCCAAAATTTGAATTGAACCCCAGGTAACAATTCCTTTATAGGCAAGTTACTAGGGCAGACTTCATATTTTGTTTTTCATCCCTTAGTCCTTTTAGTTTTCTAGTTTCTTAGCTAGTTAGTCCCTGAATTTATGACTTGTTTTCCAAGTTAACATTTGCAATTTGATTACATCAAGATTCTTTAAAGCTATTCCCTAATTTACCATTTGAGTTTTACTAATTACCCTGAAAAACTCAACTAAAACTTAGGGTCCAATTGACCCGGCTGATGAGTCCAATGAGCCCAATGTTATTCTCTCCTTGACTGTTCAATTTGTTTGAACCCAAACAAAACTTAAAATGGATCACCAATTTGGAAATTATCTTAAAATTGACAAATCGATGAAATTCGGTGGATTTAATTCAAAACTAGAGAAATATGAAACTATACTAATCAACAATGAGATAAAAAACGAATAAAAGTATTATGCATGAATAAAATTATCCCTAAACAAACAATCAAAAGAAACAAGAGAAGAGGATGAATAGAGGACGGGTGGGACCACGAAATTACACTAAAGAGAACAAGACAAAGAAATACCTAATGAAATGCTCGGATAATGAACCAGCGGGGACCTTCGATTTTCCATGTATGGACTCAATCTGAGTTTATTCATGTGCTTTTCACAAAAAAATATGTAAATAAATTCAGAACGAACACTCTAATTGGACAATTTTGGATTTTAGGGTTAGATTAAATTTAAGATTCGAGAACTTTGGCTGAGATTTGAGGGATAAGTGGTGTGGATTCGTGATGTGGAGGTTGAGAAGACCATATGGTGTAATAGAGTAGAACTTTTGGCCGATATTTGAAGGGTTCGGCTTGGTTTCGAAGGCAGATGTTTGTAGATTTGGAAATGGGAGGTTGAGGTGGTCAGGTGGGGTTGTTTTGGTAGCCATTGGACTATCGTTGCAAGCGAAGGCGATTTTCGGCCGGCAGTTTGCTGTGGAGGGTAACTGTCTCTAGGTTTTGATCCGAGAAGAGAATGAGGGGGTGGGGGGATCGTTCAGATAATTAAATACCCAAAACCTTGTTAATTCCGGACCGTTAGATTGATGAGATCCAATTTCATGATCAAGAGGATACAACATGGGGTCGTTTTGGGCAGTAAGGGGTTGGGCCAGGTTATGAAGTCGGGTTTGGGTAGTTTTGAATGTGTTTGGGGTGTTCGGAATGGAATTTTATTTAGAGGTGGCCCAAATTGGGGTTCTTATTTTCTTTTCTGTTCTATTGATTTTCCTTTCATTTATTCATTTTCACAAATTATATAAATACTAGATTAATCACAAAATTCCCATTTTACCTATAAAATGTAAAACAATCCTATATAATTATTAACAAAACAAAATTTAAAGGAAAGTTACCTACAAAAATTCAAAAACTAATATTAACAGAACAAAGTGAACCTATTTTTTTCCTTTTATAAAATATTTAATTGCTAATTAACGCTTGAAAAATGATCAAATCAACTTTAAAATATGTATGCGACATATTTTGTATTTTCTTAAAAATTACATCAATTAAATATGCACACAAAAATGCAAGCAAACACAAAAAGTATGCAATTAATTGCCTTAAATTAAATTATTAAAATAAAAAATCCTAATTTCTAAGAATTCTATAGGAGTAATTGAAGAGAGGCAAAATTCACGTGCTCACAATAAGTATCGCGTATTTTAGCTCGGATTGCATTTTATTCCAAAATATCGAACTTCGACAAAAATTTATATATTTTTATTTTCTTACTCCCATATCTTCATGGATTTATTTATCACTTGTTTGAAATAACATAATGCTTATAATCTCCAATAATCTTGTCCTTAAACCGAGGTTAATTATCTTATAATTTCATGTATAATACTACAAGATGTAATATTGTAGGGCATAATATCGACATAATACTGCGGGGCGTAACATCATTCCCCCCTTTGGAGCATTCGTCCTTGAATGTTGACTGATGCACTCATCATTCTCATATTCCATAGCTCTTGCGAATACTTTAATATTATTCTATCCATTTAGGCAACTGTTCTTTGAATTATTCATAAGGTGAAGGAATTCCCCTCCCCCTTTTAAGCCTCTTTCTCACCCTACAACTTGTAGTCGCTATCCTTCTAATATCGTAATTGTTGCTACCTTCTATCATACAGCCTGTACGACTCTAACTTTGTACTTGGGCCTATCAACGCTTCTATCCTCTTTCTTCAAGTTCCTAGCCAATCTTTAGGGCTCACTTTGTAAACATATACAAAATTATATCAAGCTGTCCCTCTTGGTGTCATTAGCTTTACTACACCTAAGTAGGCTATACTATACCATAATTGTCACTTCGATGTACCACATTCCAGTTTACTCTCGTTGGTTATCCTATATGCATAAAGCTAAGACTTTTAACACTTCTTCATTTATGCTTATTCTAAGATTGATGGCTTAATCTCATCTCCCACTTTGTATCTTTTATCCATCCATTATCGATTCACCTTAATGTTGATCTACAATCTTCCATTCATAACTTGAAACTTCTTACATAATACCTTGCCACTACGACTTATGTTGCATCGAGGAATATTTGAAGTGATTCTGTAATCGTATTTCATAATATCTCCATGTTATTCACCTTAGAGGGTATTCTAATCTCGTGTCATCCACGAAATATTTTCTCCTTCTCCATTTATTCTTGAAATAATTATTCAAACGAAGGCCATAACGTCATCTCTTATCTGTCACAATTGCACCTTCATTATTTTTCATTACCAAGTCAGCATTCAATTTTTTCTAATTGCTACTAGTCATAGACTCCTTCGAGCTCATTCAAGCTATTCTGATCTTTACTTAATTTATAGAACCTATCATCTCTCTCTCATTTTTGTGGGCTTAATCCCGAGGGATTATCCATTCTCATCACCTTCTCACCCGCTATTTCTTATCCTTACTCTTCTCTTCCTACAATCTTTTCACTCTGCCATACTTTATCTTGTGACCCATAAATATACATTTATACTATTCGCGGCGTTCCTTCAACTTCTTGCACCATATATTTTCTTGTGTTTTCCTGGAACATCAAGTGAGACATCATATCATCTATATCTCTTCTTTTACTTTCTTAACTAGACCTGTCGATACCTAGAAACCATAGGCTGTAAGATATGCCACTGTTGATGCCGCTATCATTCCTGGATATTAAATCCCCGTGCTTCTCTCCTTCTATTCGAAGTATGGACTATTCATAACCTTCTCTATTTGAGAATCTTGTACGTCGTTAACGTTTACCTTACTTACTTTAAAGTTTCACATCACATCTTATATCTTCCTCATGACTTCCCTTCCATATAGGTGTAATTCACGTCCACAACTTGAACTTCTTCTATAATACTTACACTTTTTTACACGATTCAATGAGAGCTTTATATTGATTTCTTATGAGGATGATATTCTTCTAACTGGACCTCTGATATTAACAGTGACTCACCCATGTTCTTAGTCATTGTGTTCATAATTTTCTAGGTTCAATAATCAAACTTTTGATTTACTTAGTTGATGTAACTCTTTAGTTTTCTCTTTCCTCAAATTAACCTTTATGTAGGCTTATGATATCTGCCAATCAGTCATGGTGTTAGTTATTACTTTTAGCCTTTCGTGGCAGTATAGAATATAATGATACAATTCTTTAACATTTTTATCCTTTGTTTATGACCCAGGCTAAATTCTTCCTTTTAACTATACTGAAAACTTCTACAACTATATGATTGTCAATATATATGATGCATGGATAATACTCCAAACTATTAAGTGCATTCATAATGTAACCAACTCTGATTCATTGATCGAATAATTCTTTTCATTCTATCTTAACTTTCTTTAATCGTAAGCTATTACTTTTCCTGGTCTTTCTGCCCCCTTCTTGCATCCATAGATTATCTTAGTGCCCACACATATTAGAATTCCATAAAATTCATATGATCTTGAATATCACTTCTGATTTTACTCCATATTCATTAGCCACGGTAGGTGCCACTTCCTTATGGACTGCAAACGATGTTGTTTAGAGACTGTTTTATAAGACTATTTCCCATTTAGATCACTGAGTTTAGGTTGAAGCCTTCTTTCTTATTTTCCTTAGATGGTCTTTCATTATAGTACTGAGGAAGGACCCTCAGACACTTGTAAATCTACGAATTTATTATATCATATACTCGATGAATTATCGATGCCCCTCCTTGCATATAATTATCCGCGGTTACTTACCTCCATGACCTTGTTCTTGTAAGGTTGCTTTTGGACTTGATATTTTTACCATCTTCCCAGTAGCATTCTCTTTTATTTCCGTGATACTCATATGATTCCTTTAACTACCCCAACTCCTATCTGAATATTTCTCAAGGATTCCAATGTTATATGTGCGAAACTAAACTCCCCATATTGGGGTTCACTATGTTCATTTACATGGTCTGTTGATTTATTTATAACCTCTTGTCGAGCAATGACTAGACTCTTCCCGAATCAACTACTGACTACTCATTAGTCCATTATAATATCAATACTTTACGTAATCTTTCTTAGGTTATTTCCTTTTTCTTAACTTACATCTTACGCTGGCTCTTTATGTATCAATAACATCCCGGGCCACAACCCTTACTTCCTCTTCTTGGAATTATGCTTGCTTATTATTCTAGAATCGTAGCAGATATGTATGAGCTCAATAAGTGTATTTCATTCCTTTTTCATTTTTACCGCATTCTTCCTTTAACATTTTATGATTACTAATACCACTTAATTCTGACTTCATGGCACATCACTCTATTTTCTCCCGTATTGGGAAGTACTAAGAGCTATTGCTATGACAATCTATCTATAGATGTTTTACCTCTTCATCTTTGGCCTCTTTTCGCATCATCAATAACCCTTACTCTACTTGCAGAGATTTTTTTACTAAGGATAACAAAATTCCTTACTCATAAGGGTGAAACTTAGTGTAACTGGCATAGATAGCCCCTAAAGCTTGACTTTTCGCACATTGCTTCCTTTACGGAAGCGACTTCCTGAATGATGTTTAAATTTTATTCTTCTGTATCCTTTCTATTATCGCAGGAAAGCAATTTGAAATTGTCATGATGTCGACCATTATTAAATCACGCAGCCCTTAATTCATGTTTAGTTTATATCATTCACCAGCCCATACTGATTTTTATTATTTTGAGGTCTAACTTTTCATTATAGTAGTCATGTTGGAGTCACGAATTTATTTCTCAAAGTGAGGATATGACTTTGTGGCCTATACTCTTTTATTGTTTCAAAGCGTGTCACCTCTCGTATTTTCCTTCACTTGACTACATACTCTATAATAATATCATTTTTTGATCTACCGCTGTTATTCATGTATCACGTCTTACTCATAATGCTCCATTAATTCTCTTCTTATTTCTTGCTATCATTTCTATCAATCACTTTAATCTGAAAACTTCGCCAAGTCATTCTTTTGCTTTTAATTCCCCTTCCTCCATCCACGGGCTCTTCGGGTTGCCTTACATTCTTTCTCTACTAGGGAGGGATCCATACTAAGGTAATATTTATCCTTCAAGGTTTCCACTGGCTATCTTTGTAGTACATTTAGTATACACATGATCTGCTGAATACTTCATATTTATCCATCATAAGCATGATGCAAAAGTCGAGTCTTTCTAACTCAAATCTTCCACAACTATATATCTTACAAACTATCTTTCTCGGTGTAGGCATCGTCGTATTATGAATAAGATAAAGTTTAGGAAATTGAGTTCCTACAACTGAGCTTTACCACAAGATCTAGAGTAAAAATAAAGAGTGACAATCATAAATGCCCTGTAACCTTCTGCTTATAAGTGTGGTGCACGACACATCCATAAACAAGAATCTAATAGACACGACTTTGTAGAATCCCTAGGACAAAACTGCTCATATACCACTTCTGTCAGGCCTTAAACCTGGGGGCTAGACCGGCACCCAATGCCTCACCTATCCTTGCGTATCAACTTGCAACTAAGGGCCTATGAACATATAATGTCATACTTTGGCCATGGGCCGCATTGCAAGACAATTGCAAATGCTAACTAAACATTAATATAATGCTGGGCCGACAATACTGTCATTACTACATAGATGGAAAACGAACAAAATATACATAAAAGTCTTAAAAGCCCAACATACTGCACTAACTAACAGGATATGTCAACAAGCCTATACAAATGGATATACTATGATCGAAATAGGGCCACAGTCTACTAATAACATACATACATACATATATATATACATACATACATATATATATATATATATATATATATATATATATATATATATATACCAGATGTATATAAAGCTCTAGACCCAGCAACTCCGAAGGTATGGAGCTTACCGATCAAGTTGAACTCAGGGAAATACCTAATGAGGAGGTCCACCTATCTGTCTGTCTGAACCTGCACACATGAAATGCAGCACCCCCAGAATAGGGACGTCAGTACAAAATAATATGCCGAGTATGTAAGGCAATATACTCAAAGCTGAACTGAATTGATAATCTAACAACCGAAAGCAACTGGAAGTCAAGATAAACTAAACATATGCTTACCTGCTGATACTAACTCAACTCTTTAAATACAATAAGTAAAACAGTTGTCCGGCCTTATAAGGCTCGGTATACGTATATAACTGCTCTGCAGTAGTTGGCTTGCGCTCGATCATACTTGGCTCTGTATCTTGGCCAATTGGGCTCATTCGTAGGCGTTCGGCCATAGTAGGCTTGGTATATAACTTACCATCTGATCTAAGATTTCCCAATTGGGGCTTACTTGATGGTAATGAAAATAGTGTAATACTGAATATATAGACTCCTTGCTCTTTTTACTGGAACAAAAAACGACCTAATTGAATATTGTACTTACAAGGCTAGGAAAAATATACGTAAATTTCGGGACATGAATTTTACTTTATGCCTCGTTATCAAACTTGAGTAATTACGAGATTGTGTAAAATGAAGAAAGATCTTAACTTTAACATATCCAAATCGATTTTCCTTTGTGAAAACACATAACGGAGGATCGAATTAGAGAAAAAACCGTATGATATTTTTGACAAAAATTATATCTGGCCTTCTTTGAATTAGAATGTAAAATTGCATCTTGTAGTATCTCATAGAATCTCACGTCGATCATTGTTATCTCTCTTAATAATGTTTGACTGTCATTTTACTTGGTCTTAGAAAAATTCTATACCTTACTAATAGATAGACCAAGTATCTGTTGGAAATAACGCTTTACGCTAGAGGGGGGGGTGAATAGCGTTTTAAAAATATTAAGCGTTTTAGTGCGGAATTTAAAAACTTTGCAGAAATTAAAACAAGTGCAGTAAAATAAACTTACACAATGATGTATCCTGGTTGGCCACAAACGTGGTTAGTCCAGTCCCCGAGAGACTCTCTCGAGATTTCCACTAAACTTGTCAAGCTTACGGGTGCTTAACAAACCGTTACAGCTGAGGACACAAGCCTCACCTAGGTGCTCGGGGATCACAATCCCAAAGACTTCAATTGCTCGGGGATACCAATCCCAAAGACTTCAATTGCTCGGGGATAACAATCCCAAAGACTTCAATTGCTCGGGGATAAAAATCCCAAAGACTTCAACTGCTCGGGGATAACAATCCCAAAGACTTCAACTGCTCGGGGATAACAATCCCAAAGACTTCAACTGCTCGGGGATAACAATCCCAAAGACTTCAACTGAGGAATCACAAGTTCCTCAACAAACGAGAATCGCAATTCTCTTACAAACACAAAACAAACTCACTTTACAAAGTACTCCTCAATGAGTAGATATGAGTAGAAATAGTACGCTCAAGATCACAACAACTTAGCTCAATAGAATGGCTCTTCAAAAAGCTTTATGGATGAATGAAAATGATGATCAATGTAAGAAAGCTTTTAGCAATGAAAATACTTAAATTGTATATGTTGTTGTTGTGAAAACACTGAGTTAAGCCTGTATTTATAGGTGAAAAACTCAGTCTTACCGTTGTCTAATTGCCAATTAAGGATTGCTGAAATTACTCAGTGACAATCGATTGTGAAGACTAAACAATCGATTGTTTGCCTATCAGATCAAAAATTCAATCCCAGATTTTACGTCAACAATCGATTACTTCAAATCAATAATCGATTATTTATAACGTTAAAAAATCCTTTCCAATTTTTTTGGCATAAAACATCGATTATCAGGAAATCAACAATCGATTATTTTAACAACGTTCAGAAAATCTTTTCCAGATTTTACGCAAAACATCGATTGTTAAATATCAACAATCGATTACCTGAAGGTAATTTGAAAATGTATGACAACGGTTAGTTCCAACAATCGATTATCAAATAGAACAATCGATTATAAATTAATTTCAAAACTTACTGTCTCATATATAATCGATTATCAAAAGCCACAATCGATTATTAATTTATTTAAAAACACTGGGAGACATTTTTCTCATTCTAATCGATTACCATTAGTTCATAATCGATTTTTCTGAGTTTTGAAAACTTTGCCTCAGTTAACAATCGATTATCAAAAGTACACAATCGATTGTTATGCAGTTTGCAAAAACCTGATGTTAACTGACTTACTCACAATCGATTATCATTAATTCACAATCGATTGTCATGCAGTCTTGGCTTAGAGATACTCGATTATCATAAGTACATAATCGATTATCTTAGCCCAGATTTTTGAGGCATGTTTGAAAAACATTTTAACAAATATAAATATGCATAGTTTAAAATCATTTGACACTTAAGTTAGATATGCATGATTTTGGAAAAATAATTTTAGTAGAGAAGCCATGTTATGAGCCAAGATTGAGGAATCAAGATCACAATTAATATTGACTCAATTATAACATTTCTAAACTTTGTCTTGAGCTTCTTGTAATGCATCCATTTTGTGCTTGTCCTTGAGCACTGCTATATATCGCTTATTGCTTTGTTTGACATTCATCAAAACCTACAAAAGAACACACGTTTAGTATATTGCATTTGAAACGTGTTTCCAACAATTTCCCCCTTTTTGATAATGGCAAACATAAGCGGGATATATGCAATAATTATTTTGATAATCCAAGACAAGAGTAAAGTATGCAATTTGATGTTCCCCCTCAATTCATGTTCCCCCTCACTTTAAGCATGAATGAAGTTGAGAGTGATATAGCATACTTCTTGATATCCCGTTTCTTCCCCCTTTTGCCATTAGCAAAAATTTACACAAGGGAAGAATATGAAAAAAATGTGAAATAAACACAAGTTTATTTATTGGAAAATTAAGATAACATTACAAGGGTGAAACCAAACATAACTAACCAATCAAGAACAAACAGACCAAAAACAACAATTTCTCATAACAACAACAATTTCATCATTCATCACCCCCATCCCCTTCATCATCATTGGTAGGCGCTTGATATGGCACCATCTGAGCATAGGCATAATGCACGTGATCAAAGTAACCATGGACCTCACGGGTTAGTTGAGTAATTTGGTCAGAAATGGTCCGGAGGGTAGGCTCCTGAGGAGGATGAGCACGACGGGCTTGTCGATTTTGAGGAGGAGCGGGAGCATGATCACCATCATGATGAAAGGAAGACTCCGAAATTTCCCAGATTTTGGTGCTCTTTTTGAGAGGACCATTAGCAATATTGACTCCGGAAGCTTCAAGAAATTTCATTATTAAGAGGGCATAGGGGAGAGGTATGTCATCTCTGGTGGCATTGAACATATGAGATAGAATAAGCTTGCACCAATTTATTTTAACACCGGTGACAATAGCATGAAGAAATTTGGCATCCTCTTGGGAAATGGTGGTGTGATTGAGTTTACGGGGTTTGAGAACACGAGTGATGAAATAGAGAATGAAACGATAATTCGGGTCCATACCCTTTATGGTGGGACGACGGGAAGAGGACTCATCATAGGCTACTCCGGCTTGGCGGAAGAGATTAGCTTCATCAATCATGACCCCGGCATCATTTATGTACTGGTAGATGTCTTCACCATCATGCGGAATGCCGGCAATGAGGTGGAGGTTATCTTCAGAAATTAGAATGGGAATGCCGTTAACATTGGTAACAAGTTCACCCTCATCATCTTTGTGAAGGTTGGAGTAAAAAGCTTCAACCAAAGAAATGTTGTAGTAGGGGTGAGTAAGGAGTAGGAAATTGAAAAGGTTGCACTCTCTTAGCATATTTGCGGCTGGAATGAATGGTGCAACAAGAGCGTTTGTTGAAAAGCGAGGAGGGAGAATAAGGCGTTTCTCAAATTTGGTTATGAAACGGGTGAGCTCTTCATTGGATTCAAAGAATAGAACCGATCCATCTTGATATGGATGGCGAGAAGAAGAAGCACCTTGTTTGGAACGAGCACGTTTTGAGTTGCGGCTTGACATTTTTTTTTTTGAAAGGATGTGCTAGGATTTTTCAAAGAAAACAAGAGAATTTGATGCTTGGGAGGCTTGAGTGAGTATACAAGAGCATATGTGCAGCCTATATATAGAGAAGGAATGAATCTTACATTTATTGGAAATAATTTGAAGAGATTTGAAGTCTGAAACGGTAAAAATAAATTCACTGACCGTTCAAGAATCGATTGTTTGAATGGAATAATCGATTGTCATTAATGAAAATGATCTGACACATCGATTACACGCCAGAACGGTAAGAAAATTTGAAAAAGATAGTCGATTGTCAAACTTGGTAATCGATTGTTTTTCATATTTATGACCTGTCAGGAATCGATTATGGAGCCAAAACGGTAACATAAGTTTAAAACAGATAATCGATTGTCAATATATAGTAATCGATTGTTTTACTCACAGAGAGTTTGAATTTTGGCAAATAATCGATTGGCAGAACAAATAATCGATTGTTTGGAAGGGGGATGCTGAAATGATGAGACTTAATTCTATCAGGCAATGTAAACATTTAACAAGATTTCATGGCAAAAAAATTGAATCAGCAAATAATCGACTATTGATACTGATAATCGATTGTAAGCATAAATAATCGATTATGATCGATTTTTTTTTTCTTGTATCAAGATAATTCATACTTTCCTCTTACCTTTTGGGGGATGCCTGCAAAATAGAATTAAACATCTCCGACGCTCAAGTCAGTAATCTATAAATGAAATAATAACTTTGAAACTCGTGTAGTCGGGTGAAAAAAAAAATGAACTCTTAAGAATTTTGTCCTAGGATGTTCTTAAGAGGGTTTAGGGTACTTACCTTCCCTTCGACTTTGCCAATTACCTGATTTTGAACATCCTCCGTTCATTTTGGTCTTTTGGCTCATTCTCCAATTTACGAAGCTTTTTCCACAATTTTGCCTTTTGAATTTTTCGAAAATACTTCCGATTTAAAAAAACATAAGTCGACTTTTCCGTCTCTTCCTCCTTCTTTGTGCTTTAATTGAAGGAATTTTGAATTCGTCTCTCGTCAAGTGTTTGGAGCATCCACTACACTTGATTCCTTCAAGCACACCTGCAAAACAAATCAATGCTCTTTTGGTACCCATGCCATTTTGGGTCCTTGAGGGTTATGCATACTATAATGATATGTTTGAGTAGCATGTCTATGTCTAGTAAAGCATGCGGGAGCAATATGACCAATTCGTCTACAATAATGACATGTCACATTTGGATTATGCATGCGTCTAGGCTCATAGTAGCTAGAATAATGCACATTGTTTACTCTATTTTCATTTCTCCTAATTAGAACACCATAGTCATTTCTAGGTTGAACATTTCGGGATCTTCTAGCATGATCATTGTTGTGCCTAAAATATGCATCATGTCTATGGTGACGATTGCTAGGCGGAAGGTCATGTCTAGGTCTCCTAATATTTTGTCTAGCATGCATGTTTGTTTTAGGAAAGGCATTTTTGTTATTAATCCTAGGTTGAGCTCTAGGTGGTTGGGTTTTTGCATCAACCTCTTCTTCATTTATGAAGCCTATTCCATGCTTGGTTGATTTCAAGTTATCAAGCACCACATTCAAGTTTTTATGAGAGGAGTTGAATTTATCTAGTGTGCCTTTTAATCTACCTACTTCATTCTTAAGGTCTACACAAGAAGCACAATTTTTTGTAGAACTCTCGGGCTTGTCAGAACTTCTTTTCCCATAAAACTTGTTTTGTTCTAGTAGCTTCTCATTTTCCAAAACAAATTTTTCTAATTCTTTTTCTTTTAATGAAAACTGTTTTTGAAAATCTTGTTCTTTTAGAGAAGCATTTTCTCTTAAACTAGTGACGGTTTTTGTAACTTTGAGAAATTCAGCATACAATTCATCAAAGGCATTTCTCATGTCATCAAGAGTATAAAAATTTTGAGAAGAGATTTGACTTACCTCACTTTGATTTTCTTCCTGTGCCATGAGGCATAGATTTGCCGCTTCTTCATTTTCTTCTTCACTGGATTCGTCTCCGGAATCTCCTCCCCAAGATATGTATGCTCGTTGCTTCTTGAAGGGTTTCTTCTCCTTTTTAAGATTTGGGCAGTTTGTTTTGATATGCCCTGTTTCACCACATTCATAACATTTAACTTGCTCACCTTGCTTTTTCCCTTTGCGGTCATATTCTTTTCGCATGAATTTTTGGAACTTTTTGATGATGAGTCCAAATTCGCTATCTCCATCCTCTTCAATTGGTGATTGACTTGTGCTCGCCTTTAGAGCAATCTTTTGCCTTCTTTGTTCGTCAACAACAGGGTTAAGAATAGTGGATTCATAAGTCTTAAGATTACCTCTAAGAGCGTCTATGGTGACGTTCGTGATTCCAATTGACTCTTGAATCGCATCGGCCTTTGATCGCCATGCCGGTGTTAGGCTCCTAAGGATTTTTCGAACTAGTTCTTTGTCTGTGAACGTCTTCTTGAGTGCGTGGAGATCATTCACTATTGATGAGAACCGCTCAAACATCTCGTCTACCTTTTCGCCTTCCTTCATATGGAACAATTCGTAAGCATGAGTTAAAAAATCAATTTTAGCTTCTCTTACCTGGTCAGTCCCTTCGTAAGTGACCTCAAGCTTGTCCCACATTTCTTTCGCTGTTTTGCAGCAGGAGATTTTCCTGTAATCATTAGCATTAACAGCACAGAGTAATAAATTAATAGCTTTAAAATTATTTTGGACCATTCGATTATCCTCGGCGTTGAATTCCTCTTCTGTTTTTGGCACCCATATTCCTTCCACCTGTTTGACAGGAACCTCATTTCCTTTGGTGTACACCTTCCACAAGTAAGGGCTGTTTGATCTGACGAATATCTGCATCCTTTCTTTCCAATATGAATAATTAGTCCCGTTGAACAAAGGAGGTCTTGTGGGGCACTGTCCTTCATCAATACCTGCAAAAGAGTCTAGAGTAGAAGCCATGGAAAGATTCTCTCAAACGGTTAAGTCTTTCAGAGAGTATGGCTCTGATACCAATTGTTGGAAATAACGCTTTACGCTAGAGGGGGGGTGAATAGCGTTTTAAAAATATTAAGCGTTTTAGTGCGGAATTTAAAAACTTTGCAGAAATTAAAACAAGTGCAGTAAAATAAACTTACACAATGATGTATCCTGGTTGGCCACAAACGTGGTTAGTCTAGTCCCCGAGAGACTCTCTCGAGATTTCCACTAAACTTGTCAAGCTTACGGGTGCTTAACAAACCGTTACAGCTGAGGACACAAGCCTCACCTAGGTGCTCGGGGATCACAATCCCAAAGACTTCAATTGCTCGGGGATACCAATCCCAAAGACTTCAATTGCTCGGGGATAACAATCCCAAAGACTTCAATTGCTCGGGGATAACAATCCCAAAGACTTCAACTGCTCGGGGATAACAATCCCAAAGACTTCAACTGCTCGGGGATAACAATCCCAAAGACTTCAACTGCTCGGGGATAACAATCCCAAAGACTTCAACTGAGGAATCACAAGTTCCTCAACAAACGAGAATCGCAATTCTCTTACAAACACAAAACAAACTCACTTTACAAAGTACTCCTCAATGAGTAGATATGAGTAGAAATAGTACGCTCAAGATCACAACAACTTAGCTCAATAGAATGGCTCTTCAAAAAGCTTTATGGATGAATGAAAATGATGATCAATGTAAGAAAGCTTTTAGCAATGAAAATACTTAAATTGTATATGTTGTTGTTGTGAAAACACTAAGTTAAGCCTGTATTTATAGGTGAAAAACTCAGTCTTACCGTTGTCTAATTGCCAATTAAGGATTGCTGAAATTACTCAGTGACAATCGATTGTCAAGACTAAACAATCGATTGTTTGCCTATCAGATCAAAAATTCAATCCCAGATTTTACGTCAACAATCGATTACTTCAAATCAATAATCGATTATTTATAACGTTAAAAAATCCTTTCCAATTTTTTTGGCATAAAACATCGATTATCAGGAAATCAACAATCGATTATTTTAACAACGTTCAGAAAATCTTTTCCAGATTTTAAGCAAAACATCGATTGTTAAATATCAACAATCGATTACCTGAAGGTAATTTGAAAATGTATGACAACGGTTAGTTCCAACAATCGATTATCAAATAGAACAATCGATTATAAATTAATTTCAAAACTTACTGTCTCATATATAATCGATTATCAAAAGCCACAATCGATTATTAATTTATTTAAAAACACTGGGAGACATTTTTCTCATTCTAATCGATTACCATTAGTTCATAATCGATTTTTCTGAGTTTTGAAAACTTTGCCTCAGTTAACAATCGATTATCAAAAGTACACAATCGATTGTTATGCAGTTTGCAAAAACCTGATGTTAACTGACTTACTCACAATCGATTATCATTAATTCACAATCGATTGTCATGCAGTCTTGGCTTAGAGATACTCGATTATCATAAGTACATAATCGATTATCTTAGCCCAGATTTTTGAGGCATGTTTGAAAAACATTTTAACAAATATAAATATGCATAGTTTAAAATCATTTGACACTTAAGTTAGATATGCATGATTTTGGAAAAATAATTTTAGTAGAGAAGCCATGTTATGAGCCAAGATTGAGGAATCAAGATCACAATTAATATTGACTCAATTATAACATTTCTAAACTTTGTCTTGAGCTTCTTGTAATGCATCCATTTTGTGCTTGTCCTTGAGCACTGCTATATATCGCTTATTGCTTTGTTTGACATTCATCAAAACCTACAAAAGAACACACGTTTAGTATATTGCATTTGAAACGTGTTTCCAACAGTATCTATACGTGTAAAAAAGATGGCCTTTTGCTTTCTGACTCATTATATGTATTTTGCCACTTTGGCTTAGTCTATGCCATGTAGCAATCCCCAAAAGACACTTATCCACTTAATATTATAATTATCTCCACAATTATTAAATTATTCACATAAATTAAAAATTATCTCAAATTACATTGAATGCTACTCACGTTTAACACACCATATATACTTTACTATCTTGTTCTTATGGTACCTTGTATGGTACTAATCCATAAATATCAAATATTTTAGCTCGGACCGTATTTTATCCCAAAATATCAAACTTCGGTGAAAATTTATTTTCTTCGATTTGTTTACGCTCTCATCTTCATGAATTTACTCATCACTTGTTTGAAAATAGCATAGCTTGTAATCTCCAAATGATCGTGTCCTTGAACCGAGGTTAATTATCTTATGAAAATTTCACGTATAATACTACAGGGTGTAACATCATCATAATATAATACTGTAGGGCAATAATATCGACGTAATACTATAGGGTGTAACATTTCTGCCCTCGTCATGTTCCTTAATAAATGAATCTGCAAGTATTTCAAAAGAATCTATTAAATTCTATGGTAAGAGTGAATACCATGTCAAGGCTATCGCGCACCTTTTTTTCTTGCGAAATCGGCTTTATAACATTTTGGTTGGGACAACTCTTTCCTTTTAGGAAAGGGGGTTTGCATTTTTTGAAGAGTCGCCACCTAATGATTTAAGGTGTGTTATGGAAATTATAGGGTTCATTTATGACTATGTTTGGTAACCAGAGACAGGGTAAGGGCTTGAAATTATCCTAAGACGAAGGTATTAGGAAACCCTCAGGGTCCTCTACTGTGGTTCCCAGCCAAACAATTTTTGTGAATTTGTACAACTAGCAAATAAACAAGTATGACTCAAATAATAGGGGATATAAGTTTAAATACACAAGTGTTTGAAAAGTATATTTGTGAATGTAAAGAGGGGTGTCCTAGGTTTGTTTATAATATGGATCATATCAATGCAATACCCAGTATGAAACTCCTAAAATAGGGGCTACACGTGGTATTAATACACTAGTCATCATATCCATATCTACCCTTTCCCACCCATGAAGGTAATTAAAGCGAGGGTTGGTCTCGAACCTTATTGCATGCTGCTACCCATCCATTCCTATCAGTCTTGGAGGAATTCAGGGCTCCGATCCTATAAAAAGGGGGTTCTAGGCAGACCCTCAAGCTTAAAGGTAAAATACTAAGGAACACATAATAAACAAGTAGGAGTTCAATTAATGGGAGCATTGAAGACAAATGAAAAAGGCTCAGATATACCTCCACACATAGTACACATAAACAACATAACTCATAAATAATTAAGGTCTAAATTCAGATCCTAAACATGGTATTTATATTGATGTTGTTATTTAGCCTAGAGAAAATTTTCAAAGTGGTAAAGTGATGCCAAATGAGATGCTGACATAGTAAAAAACCTAAGCACATGGTATCTAATCCATGACATGCTTTGAATGGGTTGATCTTACACATGGATTGTAATTCACACATAGGAAATGTAAACCCAAGACATGGTTTCTACCCATTGATCTTGCTAGCATATATAATTACCATCCCCTTTTCACTAGCTGTGACGACCCGGCTCGTCGTCACGTGAATAACTACTTTATTTTCCCTATTTTTAGCTTCTTCATGCTTCATTATCCATATCTTATGTTGTCGAGTTGGTTGGGAGAGGTTTTGGTAGGAAATGAGACACTTAGTCTCTCTAAGGAAGGTTTGGTTTTAAATAGTCAACGTGATGTTGACTTATAAGTTAGAAGGTTCGGATGTGATTTCTAGTGATTCGGTTAGATTTGGGGGATGAGTTTTGACCTAGGATCATGATCGAAATTGATTTTGAAGGTCCGATGTAGAATTAGGCTTGAATTGGCGAAATTGGTATTTTGGCGAATTTCGGTTGATAGGTGAGATTTTGATCCAAGGGTCGGAAAGGAAATACGAGAATTGCTTTAGCTTTTGTATGTCATTTATAGTGTGCACACAAAAGTTTAGGTCATTCAGGCATCGTTTGGTTGGTTTTCTTATCAAATGCGTGTTTCGGAAGTTTTAGAAGAACTTAGGCTTGAATCCGATGTAATTTGATGGTTTTGGTGTTACTTGAGGTGTTTTGATGATTGGAGTTTGAATGATGTTTTAGGATGGGTTGGCATTTTTGGTTGAGGTCCCAGTGCCTTGGGTGAGTTTCAGATGTGCGGGAGGAGTTAGAGAAATCCCCATGTTTTCTGGTATTTTGGAAGTAGTTGCAGGTTTCGTAAATGCGGGAAATGGTTCGCATTTGCGACCTCGCATTTGCGAGTGAAGTTTCGCATTTGCGACCACTTGCTCGCATTTGCGACCTTAGCAGGCTTCGCATTTGTGAGCTCCTTGTTGCATTTGCGACCTTGGCAAGGAAAGCCCTTGTTCGCAATTCCAAAGTTTTTGTCGCATTTGCGAACCTGATGTTGACCTTGATTTATTTTTAAGAGCTTTTGGACGGGGGTTGAAGATGTCTTCGACTGGGATTGATTGGAAGTGAGTCCTATGATTTAAACTATGATTTAATTGTAGAATCAACCTTGAAATTCATGGAAACTTAGCAAAAATGGGAAGAACTAGGGCTCGGATTCGGGAGTTCTTGGTATATATAGACTCACTCGTGGTGAGATAAGAAATAATTTGATGCATAATTTTTTTGAATTCGAGAAGTGGGCTCGGGGCTCAGATTTTTTTCCAATTTCGAGATTTTGGCTATTTTTCGATTGTTTTCGATTAGGTATTGTTCCACTGGCATATTGTGATGTATTCGTTGTGGTTTTGATCAGACATGATGTGCGAGGAGGCCGATCTGAGAGGCAAGGGCATAGCGAGCTAGGATTTTTGTCGGCTTGAGGTGAGTAATGATAGTAAATGATGTTTTTAGGGTTTCATACAACGGATTTGCATAACGTAGTGCTATATTGAGGTGAAACACGCGCTTAATGATGAGCGCGGGGTTGTTTACTACTGAGCATTGTGACTTGGTCCATCCCAATTGATATTTTTACCACGTATTTAACTGAGATGTGTTTGTTATCAACAAGATTTGGGCTTATTGCCATATTTGGGCTTCTTGCCGATTACTTGAGTCCTTCGTAGATTTTATAACTATTTCCTCACTATTTGATATACTATTTGAACTCACTCATGTTGATTAATATTGTTTGACTAACTCAGCCACTTTTAATTGAATTTTTAGATCTAAATGATATTTCCAATATTGTTTGGGATGAGCAATACTATTTCAGTGATGCTCGAGGGGCTTATGATATTTTTTTCTAGACTGAGTGAGGTCCAGGGCGTGAGATACATTTATATTCCACGAGGTGCCTTGAGTATGATGTGAGAAGGCTTTCAGGCCTTGAGTTTGATGTGAGAAGGCTTTCAGGCCTTAAGTTTGATGTGAGAAGGCTTTCAGGCCTTGAGTGTGATGTGAGAAGCCTTTCAGGCCTTGAGTGTGAAGTGAGAAGCCTTTCAAGCCTTATGTTGATATAGCTCTTGGGCCGTAAGGGGATCCTCCAGAGTCTGCATACCCACAGTGAGCGCGGTGTACCCATATGATCTGATATTAAGCTCGAGGGACTGAAACTATGTTAAGTGACTGATAGTGAGCCCAGGGGGCTGATTCTATGTTGAGTGACTGATACTAAGCCCGAGGGGCTGATAGTGTGTTGAGAGATTGATACTGGGCCCGAGGGGTGGATTACTACTCATTGTTTGCTTGTTGTTTCACCTGATTTACCTCTTTTTTTTAAAAAACAAAGAGGAGATTTCATTTGATTCTTTACAGTTTTACTACTTTAAGTGATTTACTGCCTAGTATAGAATTGCCCTATAATGTTATATGTTTTCATGCCTTCAGTTATTATTTATTATTATTACTCACTCGGACGGAGTACTCACTTTACTCTTTGCACCATGTGTGCAGATTCAGGCATAGCAGAGTCCACACCTGAGCGCTGATTCCTTTCAGACCAGGCAGCGAGTTGGAGTTACGAGGTAGATGTTGGTGCTCTCTGCCCCTTTTCTCCCCTATTCTACCTCATTTATGTTTTCTTCAATTCATTGTATCAGATAGTATATTCTGTAGACTTATAGTAAACTCTGTAGATGCGCATGACGTGTGACACCCCGATTTGGGCTGTGTTGGGATGGTATCCTTTGCTATTATCGTTATTTTCGATTCTATAACTATTTACACGTTTTGGATTAGTTAAATGTCAATTATATGTTAACATAGGTGTTTGCATTGTATTGGCTGGCCTCGTCTTCACGAGAGGCGCCATCACGATTGGGCGTGGGTTTAGGGACGTGACAAGTTGGTATCAGAGCCTAGGTTACTACATCTCGTGAGTCATGATCTGGTTTAGTAGAGTCTCGCAGATCGGTACGAAAAAGTCTGTACTTACCCTTGGGAGGCTACAAAACTGTTAGGAAAACATCATATTCTTGAAATTTTTGTCGTGTTAACTTGTTGATCCGAGTGCTAAACTTATCTTTATTCCATTCTCCCACATATGGTGAGGACACGAGCTACCGGACGTGGCGGGCGGCCATTAGTACCACCAACTCAGGCCACCAGAGGCCGTGGACGCGGTCATGGTTGTGGTAGAGGAAGAGCAGTAAGGGCAGCACCTGTGGATCCTCTAGTTTCCCCATCTCAGGATCAGGCACTAGCTGTATCCATTGTGATTCCGGGTCTTCAGGACACTTTGGCTCAATTATTGACAGTTTGCAGCGGCCTGGCTCAGGCAGTTTCAGCCACCACAGCAGCAACTACTTCGTAGGCTGGGGGAGGTAATCAGACCCCTGCTACTCGCACACCTAAGCAGGTAGTGCAGGGCTTACAGACTCCAGAGGAACCTCTAACTTAGCCAGTTGTACCATTGCTGGATTTCAGGGTTCCAGCTATGCCTGAGGATGAGCAGCGTCGCCTTGAGAGGCTTGGTAGACTTCAGCCTCGGACATTCAGTAGTGCTGAGGGTGAGGATGCCCAGGGTTTTCTTGACAAGTGTTTGTGGATGCTCCGTACAGTAGAAATTCTAGAGTCTAGTGGTGTGGCATTTACCACCTTTCAGTTTACTAGGACTGCCTTCACTTGGTGGGAGGCGTATGACAGGCGTAGGCCGGTTGGTGCAGCACCTTTGACTTGGCGGGAGTTCTCCACTCCCTTCTTGTAGAAGTATGTAACACAGTCCCACAGAAAGGAGCTGCACAGGCAGTTCAAGTGGCTACGGCAAGGAGATATGACAATGTCTCAATATGAGATGAGGTTTTCAGATTTGGCTCGTCATGCCGTTTGAATTGTTCCGACTGATCGTGAGAATAATAAGAGATTTTTGTATGGAGCCAACTACTATCTCTGTGTTATGTTGACTAGAGAGAGATTATTGGGTGCTTCATTTGAGGAGGTGGTTGATATATCTCGAGAGACAGAGGCGGTTCACCGCCAGGATCGAGATGAGAGGGAGGCTAAGAGACCTCGGGGCTTTGGTAGTTACAGTGGTGCTCCTTCGAGGGTCTAGTTCCAGCATGGTAGGAGTCGTTCTTTCAGTCCCGCTCAGTCCGCCTGACCCGAGTATCGTGGGGCATCTTCAGGTCGTGGTGACCATGGTTTTTCACAGACTTAGCCTTCACTCAACGCTTTTCTAGCATAGAGTTCATCTTGTGCTCCTTTTGCTCAGTGTTCTTCCAGGCTGAGTGCATCAGCTAGTCAATCCAGTGTGAGGGGTCCCCTTCAGTCCCATTCTCCTGCAATTGGGAGTTGTTATGAGTGTGTAGAGTTCGGGCATATGTGGAGGTTGTGTACTTGTTGTAATGCTAGCTTATCTTAGCAGAGGGGTGTAGCCCTCATCTTCTAGTCCAATTTCTTTAGCACCCCCCCCCCAGCCAGCTAAGGTGAAGGTCAGGCAGTTAGGGGTCGCCTCAGAGGTGGAGGTCGATCAGCCTGTGGCAGGGTCGTTTTTATGCTCTTCAGGGCAGGGCAAATGCCATTGTGTCTGATGCTGTCATTACAAGTATTATTTCAATCTTCCACAGAGATGCCTCAGTCTCATTTGATCCCGGTTCCACCTATTCTTAAGTGTCCTCATATTTTTCTCATTATTTGGGTACTTCCCGAGGTTGTCTTACTTTACATGTTCATGTATCTACCCCGGTGAGCGATACTATTATTGTAGACCATGTGAACTGGTCATGTTTGGTGACTATCGGAGGTCTGGAGCCTCGAGTTGATCTATTTTTATTGAAGATGGTGGATTTTGATGTTATTTTGGCCATGGAATGGTTGTCTCTGTATCATGCTATTCTAGACTGTCATGCTAAGAAAGTTAATTTGGTTATACCGGGTGTACCGAGGATCGAGTGGCGTGGTGTGACTGATTATGTTCCTAGTAGAGTGATTTCATTCTTAATGGCCCAACGTATTGTTTGGAAGGGTTGCCTTTCATATTTGGCGTTTGTGAGGGATGTTGGAGCTGAGACTCCTAGCATTCATTCTATTCCAGTTGTGAGGGAGTTTCCTGATGTATTTCCTGCATACCTACTGGCATGCCACCGGACAGGGATATTGATTTTGGTATTGACTTGGTGCCGTGCACTCAGCCTATTTCCATTCTGCCGTATTGTATGGCGCCATCCGAGTTGAAAGAATTAAAGGATCGGCTTCAAGAACTCCTAGATAATGGGTTCATTTGGCCTAGAGTTTCACCGTGGGGTGCACCGATTTTGTTTTTAAAGAAGAAAGATGGCACCATGAGAATGTGCATTGACTACATGCAACTGAACAAAGTGATAGTGAAGAACAAATATCCTTTGCCTCACATTGATGATTTGTTTGACCAGCTTAAGGGAGCAAGGGTGCTTTCCAAGATTGATCTTTTTTCGGGCTATCACCAGTTGAAGATCAAGGATTCAGATATTTCTAAGACGGCTTTCAGGACTAATTATTGGCACTATGAGTTTCAAGTTATGTCTTTTGGGCTGACTAATGTCCCATCAGCGTTGCATTTGATGAATAGTGTATTTCGGCCTTATTTGGATTCGTTCGTTATTGTTTTCATTGATGATATTCTTGTGTACTCGCGTAGTCAGGTGGAGCACGTGCAACATTTGCGATTTTTATTGCAGAGATTTAAGGGGGAAGAAGCTTTAAGCAAAGTTCTCCAAGTGTGAGTTTTGGCTCAGTTCTGTGGCTTTCTTGGGTCACGTGGTGTCCAGCGAGGGTATTCAGGTCAACCCAAGGAAGATAGAGGTAGTTCAGAGTTGGCCTAGACCGACCTCAACCACAGAGATTCATAGTTTCCTTGGTTTGGCAGGTTATTATTGCCGGTTTGTTTGGGGATTTTTCTCTATTGCATCACCCTTGACCAAGTTGACTCAGAAGGGTGCTCATTTGTATGGTTGGACGAGTGCGATGAGAGCTTTCAGAAGCTCAAGACACCTTTGACCACAACTCCAGTATTGGTCTTTCCATCAGCTTCAGTTTCTTATATTGTATATTGTGATACATTAAGAGTTGAAATCGAATGTGTATTGATGCAGGAGGGTAGAGTGATTGTTTATGCTTCTCGTCGGTTGAAGCCCGACGAGATGAACTACCCTGTACTTGACTGGAGTTGGCTGCTATAGTTCATGCTCTGAAAATTTGGAGGCACTACTTGTATGGAGTATCTTGTGAGGTATTCACCAATCATCGCAATCTTCAGCATACAAGAAAAAGGATCTTAATTTGAGGTAGCGGAGGTGGCTAGAGCTACTCAAGTATTATGATATTACCATTCTATATCACCTGAGGAAGGCCAATGTAGTGGCTGATGCCTTGAGATTAAAGGCAATTAGTATGGGAAGTTTAGCGTATATTCTAGTTGGGGAGAGGCCCTTGGCATTTGATGTTCAGACCTTGGCCAATCGGTTGGTGAGACTAGATATTTCAGAGCCTAGTCGGGTGTTGGCTTGTGTGGTTTCTCTTTCTTCTTTATATGACCGCATCAGAGAGCGCCAGTATGATGATCCGCATTAGCTTGTCCTTATGGATAGGGTTCAACATGACATGCCAGAGACATGACCATTGATGAGGATTATGTGTTGAGGATGCAAGGCTGGATTTGTGTGCCCAATGTGGATGGGCGTCGGGAGTTGATATTGGAGGAGGCCCATAACTCGCAGTATTCTATTCATCCGGGTGCCGCGAAGATGTATTAGGATTCAAGGTAGCACTATTGGTGGAGGAGAATGAAGAAAGATATTGTAGTGTTTGTGGCTCGGCGTCTCAACTGTCAGCAGGTGAAATATGAGCATCAAAGACCGGGTGGCGTACTTCACTGGATGATTAATGTCGAGTGGAACTGGGAGAGAGTAAGTGGTCTTCCTCATACTTTGAAGAAGTTTTATTCAATTTGGGTGATTGTGGATTGGCTGAACAAGTCCGCGCAGTTCATTCTGGTATGTACTACCTATTCTTCGGAGCGGCTGGCAGGAATCTTTATCCGGGAGATTGTCCTATTGCATGGTTTTCTAGTGTCTATCATCTCCGATAGAGGTACCCAGTTTACTTCTCAATTCTAGAAGACGTTTCAGCGAGAGTTGGGTACTCAAGTAGAGTTGAGCACAACAATTCATCCTCAGACGAACATGCAGTCCGAGCGTACTATTAAGATATTGGAGGACATGTTGCGTGCCTGTGACTTTAGAGGTTCTTGGGATGAGTTTTTGCCGCTTGCAGAGTTCGCCTACAACAACAGTTATCAGTCGAGCATTTATAGCTCCATACGAGGCATTGTATGGGAGGGAGTGTAGATCTCTTGTTGGTTGGTTTGAGCCCAACGAGGCTAGGTTATTGGGGACAGTGTTGGTGCAGGATGCTTTGGAGAAGGTGAAACTAATTCAGGAGATACTATGTACAGCTCAGTCGCGGCAGAAAAGTTATGCGGACCGGAAGGTTCGAGTTGTCTTATATGGTTGGTGCGAAGGTCTTGCTGAAGGTTTCTCCCTTGAAATGTGGTATGAGGTTTGGAAAGAAAGGAAAGTTGAGTCCGCGGTTTATTGGGCCTTTTGAAGTACTTAGGAGTATTGAGAAGGCGATTTATGAACTTGCCCTACCACCCACCATGTCCGGCGTGCACCCGGTATTTCATGTATCTATGCTCCGGAAGCATGTTGGGGACCCATCCCATGTATTGGACTTCAGCACGGTTCACTTGGATGGTGATTTTACATCTGAGGTGGAGCCGTTGGCTATTTTGGGTCGTTAGTTCCGAAAGTTGAGATCAAATGATATGCCTTCAGTGAAAGTGTAGTGGAGAGGTCGGCCGGCGTATGAGGCTACTTGGGAGACCGAGCAAGAGATGCGGAGCAGAGACCCTTACATGTTGGAGGATTCAGGTATGTTTCTTGACCCGCTCGAGAACGAGTGTTTGTTTTAGTTGGGGAGGATGTGACGACTCGACACGTCGTCATGTGAATTAATGCTTCGTTTTCCCTATTTTCAGCTTCTTTATGCTTCATTATCCATATCTTATGTGGTCGAGTTGGTTCAAAGAGGTTCTAGTAGGAAATGAGACACTTAGTCTCTTTAAGGAAGGTTTGGTTTGGAAAAGTCAACGGGACGTTGACTTATGATTTAGAGGGTTCGGATGTGGTTTCTGGTAACTCAGTTAGCTTTGGGGTATGATTTTTGACCTAGAAGCGTGATTAGAATTGATTTAGGAGGTCAGGTGTTGAATTAGGCTTGAATTGGCGGAATTAGTATTTTGGCGAATTTTGTGTGATACTTGAGATTTGGATCGGAGGGTCGGAATGGAATTTCGAGAGTTTCTGTAGCTTCGATATGTCATTTGTGGTGTGTGCAAAATTTCAGGTCATTCGGACGTCATTTGGTTGGGTTTTTGATCAAATGCGTGTTTCGGATGTTTTAGAAGAACTTAGACTTGAATCCGATGTAATTTGATGGTTTTGGTGTTACTTGAGGTTTGATGATTGGAACAAGTTAAAATGATGTTTTTGGATGGGTTGGCAAATTTTGTTGAGATCCGGGGGGCCTCAGCTGAGTTTCGGATGTGCGGGAGGAGTTGGAGAAATCCCCATATTTTCTGGTATTTTGGAAGCAGTTGCAGGTCTCGCAAATGCGAGAAATGGTTCGCATTTGGGATCTCACATTTGCAAGTGAAAGTTCGCATTTGCGAAGGAACTGGCCTGAGGCAGAGTTCGTATTTGCGATAATTTGATCGCATTTATGACCTTAGCAGGCTTCGCATTAGTGAGCTCCTGTCGCATTTGCGACCTTGGCAGGGAAGGACCTTGTTCGCAATTTCGAATTTTTTGTCGCATTTGCGAACCTGATGTCGCAAATGCAACATCTGTGGGCATGTGTTAAGTTACTAAATTCGAACTTAGCCCATTTCCCTCATTTCCCACTTGACCTTGGGCAATCTTTGAGATCTTTTGGATGGGAATTGAAGAGGGCTTCGACTATGATTGATTGGAGGTGAGTCCTATGATCTAAAACATGATTTAATTGTAGAATAAACCTATAAATTCATGGAAACTTGGCAAAAATGAGAAGAACTAGGGCTTGAGTTTTGATATTTCAAATTGGATTTTAAAGGGTCATTTGAGCTCGGATTTGAGAGTTCTTGGTATGTATAGACTCGTGGCAAGATAAGGAATTCGTTTATGTAAAATTTTCTGGAATTCGAGAAGTGGGCCTGGGGATCATGTTTTTGCCAATTTCAAGATTTTCGCTATTTTTCAATTGTTTTTTAATTGGGTATTGTTCCATTGGCATATGGTGATGTATTCGTTGTGGTTTTGACTAGATTCGACGCGCGAGGATGCTGATTTTAGAGGTAAGGGCGTAGAGAGCTAGGATTTTGGTCGGCTTGAGTTGAGTAATGATAGTAAATGATGTCCTAAGGGTTTGAAACCCCAGATTTTCACAACGCGGTGCTATATTGAGGTGAAACACGCACTTAATGATGAGTGCGGGGTTGTTTACCACTAGGGATTGTGACTTGTTCCGTTCCGACTGATATTTTTACCACAAATTTAACTGAGATGTGTTTGTTATCAACATGATTTGGGCTTATTACCATATTTGGGCTTCTTGCCGATTACTTGAGTCCTTCGTGGATTTTATCACTATTCCTCACTATTTGATGTACTATTTGAACTCAGTCCTGTTGATTAATATTGTTTTACAAACTCAACCACTTTTTATTGATTTTTTAGATCTAAATGATATTTCCAATGTTGTTTGGGCTGAGCACTACTATTTCATTGATGCCCTAGTGACTTATGATATTTTTTACTGGACTGAGTGAGGCCGAGGGTCTGAGATACATTTATATGCCACGAGGTTGCTTGAGTGTGATGTGAGAAGGCTTTCAGGCCTTGAGTGTGATGTGAGAAGGCTTTCAGGCCTTGACGGTGATGTGAGAAGACTTTCAGGCCATTAGTGTGATGTGAGAAGGCTTTCAGGCCTTATGTTGATATAACGCTCGGGCCGTAAGGGGCCCCTCTAGAGTCTTCATACCCAAAGAGAGCGCGGGTACCCATATGATCTGATATTGATCTCGAGTGGCTGATACTATGTTGAGTGACTGATATTGAGACCGAGTGGCTGATACTATGTTGAATGACTAATACTGAGCCCGAGGGGTTGATAGTGTGCTGAGAGATTGATACTTGGCCCGAGGGGCAGATTACAACTCATTGTTTACTTGTTGTTTCACATGATTTACTTGTTTTTCTAAAAAAAACAAGAGATTTCATTTTATTCTTTACGGTTTTAATGCTTTAGGTGATGTACTGCCTGGTATAGAATTGCCTTGTGAAGTTATGTGTTTTCATGCCTTCGATTAATATTTATTATTATTACTTACTAGGTCGAAGTACTCACATTACTCCCTATACCATGTGTGCAGATTCAGGCATAGCAGAGTCCGCATTTGAGCATTGAATCCTTCCAGACCAGGCAGCGAGTTGGAGTTACGAGGTAGTTGTTGCCATTCGCAGCAACTTGTCTCCCCTATCTTACCTCATTTATGTTTACTTCAGGTCATTGTATCGGATATTATATTTTGTAGACTTATAGTAAACTCGAGCTCATGACTTGTGACACCCCGATTTGGGCTGTGTTGGGATGGTATCCTTTGCTATTATCGTTATTTCCGCGCTTATAACTATTTACACGTGTTTTGGATTAGTTAAATGTTGATTATATGTTAACAGAGGTGTTTGTGTTGTGCTGGCTGGCCTAGTCTTCACGAGAGGTGCCATCACGACTGGGCGTGGGTTTAGGATCGTACACTAGCCAGCCCCAATACTTGTTTATAACAGATTATTACATATCAACACTTAAATGAATTATATAAGTAAATAAGAAAAAATAAAAAGTTACACTATAGAGAGCCTGAAAACAGGCCCAGATTTCCTGATTAAGACTTCCTCCTTGAGTTATGTAATAAATCACCTCAAGTGCCAAGATTGGTCCATAGTCTTTCTCATATCTGGGTGTGGCAGAGTTCCCGAAGGACCTCAATAGATCCCGGGTAATGCTCACACCCAAAATTTCAAGCCAAGACAGAGTAAGTGCAGTATGGAAAAGCCAACTTTCAGTTGTCCAAGTTCTGAGGGAGCTCAAGGGTCCTAAGGCAAGGCTCAAACAAAAGGGGCAGAACTTAATGGTGTAAGAGTAGAGTGACAGTGCTTTAAAATAGTTTGATAGAACTTAGTAAAACAATGTTGAAGCAAAAAAATTTACAGGAGTGAAAAGTTTTTCAGGAATAGACACAGTTCTAGAAAAATTGCTAAGAGTGAAAATAGTTTTGGAAGTAGTTCTGAGAAAACACACAATCAGAAAAAAAAACAACTTAGAGTGTCCAGGTTCAGAGCCATTTATTACTTGATTCTAAGTGAAGACAAAGAACTTTACAAACAAGGATCAGAGAGGTTGGGGACATAGAAAACTCAAATTAGAAACACATAAACATGGGTAAGAGGAGAAGCATATAGAACAACATGTACAAAGATCCAGAACATAAAACTACTACTTCAAAGTGTTAACAAGGGAATCATGCTCGAAATTAGAATAGCTATAGGCAGTAAGACATAGAGACATGGTATATAAATAGTCTATGCTAAGGACAGGGGTCTATTACATATAATTAGTCATGCCGCATAGTGTTATTCAAGTACATCAGGAGTCTATGATACTAACATGAGCATACTAGTTAAGGGAAATAAACAAGAACTCAAGTAAACATGTTGGCCAAGTATCATACAAGATAGACCCAGACATGCTCATTAAACACTTGAACAAGAGAGGGAAAAACTTAAGTACACTGAAATAAGCAGTAAACAAGAAGGGCAATTAAATACATAAGCCATTAAATTAGTATAGAAGGAGACATAGATTAACAGACATGGAGCACATAGAGTTGAGTTTCAGAATTGAACTAGGAACATTCCAGTAAAGGAAGTAAAGTGTAGAATGTAAAGCAAGTAGAGTTTCATAATCTAGCCTTGGCTTTCAGCTGGCTAGACAAGGGGTTAGCACAAGTAGCAGAGAAAGAAGAGAGAGTTTGAGTGTGTGTGTATGTCTTATGAACTATTATTCGTGTTTAGAAGTGAGAATATAGGACAGTATTTATAGTTTTGAAAATAGAAAAATAATGCAAGAATCATAATTCAACAATAATTATGAACTATGTACTAATTAGTGTAAGTACTTCCCCTTAGTTAAGGATTTAGATAACAAAATAAGGAACTATACCGGTGTACTACCAATAAGGACATACTTCAAACATAGCAGGTATAGGTTAAAAGATCGAGGCTAAATTCATAAGGTTCTAATTAAGGAAACAACATAAGAATCAATCAACAACATAGTCAATCATGTACTAAGGCAAGAGAATGACTTAGAGGTCAGAAATTAACAAAGATGTCAATCATAGGTAATCAGTAAAAAGTTATAACTCGCAGGAGATCAGGAATTTAATTAAAAGATAATACTGATTAGAAGGAATCACCACAAATTCCGTTGATAAAACAAAGTATACATAATATAGGCGGGAGAAAAAAAATTAGAAACCCTAGAGAAGATGAAGAGGTAGAAAATAATAGAACCTAGCACATATGCATGAGGAATAGGTACACATACAAATTATGTGAAGAAAGACAACTTTAGAAACTCAGATTAAACCAAAAACAAATAGGGTTTTCAACATGATGAATCAGATAAAAGGAAAAACTTAAATAAACTGCTTAAACATGGTAGAAATCGTGGAATAGCACTGAAAATCAGAGGAAAAAGCATTTTGAAAAGCGGTTAAGAAACCCTAATCTTGAAAACAAAGGGTTACTTTAGAAAAAATCAGAAGAAACCTTTGACGAAAACAACAAAAGCTCATAATATACTAAAATCTAAGAAGGTCCAAAAGAGTCGGAAAATCTTAAGAATTAGGGTTTTAGAGAATACGAAGAATATGAGAAAACCTTAAAATGTTACCGGTTTTAGCTAGAGAAAGTCATAGATCTTACTCAAATAGCCATAAATGGCCAAAGATTTGCACGAAAAAACGGAGGAGATGAGTGAACCACCTCCAATTCACTTGAAGGCCTAAAAGCATTGACAAACATTCAAGAGGGAGCTATAAGGCTGGTATGTGTGATTTTGGTATGGAGACGACCGGAGAAGGGAGGAAATGGGCCCAGAAGGCGGAGCGTTCTAGAGAGAGATGCGATAGTTGAGATGTAATAGCGGAGAGTGAATGAGAGAATGAGGGTTTGGGGGTAGGCTATTATGGTTAATTATGTAAAGGGGTCATCTGGACCGTTGATCAAAGATGATCAATGGCCAGGATTCAACAAGATTGAGTCGGGTTAGGTAGGGGTTGGGCCAGGGTTATATTGGGCTATTTTAATTAGGTTTGGGCATGGTTTGACTTAGGTTATAATTTAAATAAGAGGGGCTAATTGATTAATAAAAATAGCTAATAATTATATAAAATGAAATTAAAGCTATATGTGAAATTAAGGTAATTAAATAATATTAGAAATATAAATGACTAGTTATTGAATTAAAATAGCATAAAGTGTACAATTAGGCTATAATTGCATAATTGTTGTAATTGTAGACAAACAATGCCATATTGGCTAATTTGTGAAATAATTAAATCCTAATAGGATTACAATTGATACATTGAGTTAAGAACACACTTTGAAATTACTTGTAATGTAATTTATGAATAACTATTGGATATAAAGTACTGAATAAAGAAAAAAATAAATTGATAATAGTTTGGAAAATTATGGAAAAATACTAATTATTATAAAAAGTGATTGGAAGGTAAATATCAAATTATCAAATAGTTTGAGAAACCATTCGGTATCAACAACTGCCTTTCTTTATCCGAAAAGGATGAAAGAGTTGTCGGGTAAAGATATGATAGCCAATTTTGATCGAGAAAAATAGTTTGAAGAGGTTTACACTGCACCCTAGTTTCTGAGTTGCCTACATATCCTTGATTTCACAGGAACTAGGTGGTATGTAGTTCAGGATCCATCAGCGGAGTATAGCGATGAAGCCATTTCAATAACGGGTGCAACATCTATGGCTGGGTGAGTAAATGCTTTACGAAAATGGTTAGGTTAGACATGGCTTGAGGTAACTGGAGTGAGATCACTCCTGCTGTGATAGCCATTTCTCGCTATCTTAGCTAAAAATAGAAGCAACACAAGCGTATATTGCGCATATATTTAAACATGATGCAAATTCTCGTCAGACCATAAATGTTGCCTTTGGACGGTTAGGATAATGTCCTTAGACCATGATTTCCTGGTCCATGGGTTATTTGACGCAGGATTTGAAGGCCATGAAATGATGTTCTTGGGCTATGAGGATGGTGCCTCCAAATCGTGACGCCTTTGAATAATGATATGAAAAAGATTAAAAGAGGTCCTTAGGCCATGACATGGTGTTCTTGGGCTATAAAGATGGTGCCTCCGAATGATAGCGCCTTCGGAGGAGTTGGCAATATTTCATCCCATGAAGGATGCAGTAGTATGATGTGGATAATCCAAAGCTCAGTCTTGCAAATTGAAGGACGGAGCTTAAACTGTAAGAGAATCAAGATGAATAGTGCTTGAGGTAGCGCTAAGTTTAAAGGAAAATTGGAGGCAGAGTCTAGCCTCGAAAGGAAGGAGAGTACCTTATGCAAAGATGTGAATGCAGATGGAGGCAGAGCTTAGCCTCGAAAGGCATGAGAGTAGCCTTATGCAACTAAATAAATGTAGATGGAGGTAGAGCTTAACCTCGGAAGGCATAATGGTAGTCTTATGCAGATTGGAAGTCATAATAGTAGCCTTATGCAATACGGATGCAGATGGAGGTAGACCTTAACCTCCAAAGGTAGAATGGTAGCCTTATGCAGATTGGGAAGGCAAAATAGTAGCCATATGCAATGCAAATGCACACGGAGACAGAGTTTAGTCTCGGAAGGTATAATGGTAGCCTTATGAAGATTGGAAGGCAGAATAGCAGCCTTATACAATGAAAATGCAGATAGAGACAGCTTTAGTCTCGGAAAGCAAAATGGTAGCCTTATGAAAATTGGATATAGAAAGAGACAGTGTTTAGTCTCAGAAAGTAGAATTGTAGCCTTATGTAATACAGATGCAGATGGAGGTAGAGCTTAACCTCAAAAGACAGAACGGTAACCTTATACAAAACAGATGCAGATGGAGGTAGAGCTTGACTTCGGAAGGCAAAATAGTAGCCTTATGCAATGCGGACATAACGTTTAGTCTTAAAAGGAAGAATGGTAGCCTTATGCAAGAAATACGATAACAACTGATAGTAGAGTTTTCTTAGCTGATAGCATATTGCTGTGTTGTTATTCCTTGGAGCGTTGTAACATTCAGAACATCACTGGTGTGTGCCGATAGCAAATGTTGGCAAGTGCAATAGCTTCGCGAATCGTATTTTGAAAAATGTTCGTCCCATGAGCGTACAATATGTTTAACGATTTTTGCAATCCTATTGCCTGCATCCAAAGAAAAATCGTGAGTTTTGTAAGGGAGGAGGTTAGCTCGTCTCCCGGTTGGCTTTGCTTGACTCGTTCGGCTTTAACCTGGTGATATTGTCTGTATCGTTGGGGTAGCTTTGCTAAGCAAAGAAATTTCAGTAATAAACATCCATGATTTGGTAAAAGAATAACATAAATACATAGTTAAAAATAGCTTCTAAATGAACCGACGATTGTGACGTAGTTTAGGACATTGCAACCTCTCCTGCTACGGAATTTTTAAGGTTCTGCTCAAAATTCTACCCTAGTTTAATTAGTTGACGTTTTTGACTATTGCGCATGCGCCGATTGACTAAAATTACTTAAGAATTATGAGGGTCTTCCTCAAAATTCTACCCCAGTTTCCCATTGCGGTGAGAAATAAAAATTTTATTGAATTATGACCGAACCCATAGGGCTGCCTATACCCTCTTAAATGGGAATTAGGTCAGGCGTAGTTCAATATACATCGTATAAGGAAAGCATAAAAATTACACATAGTAACACTTGAATTCATGTGAATGATCGACTTTGGCTATACTTCTCCATCTATTTCTGCAAGTATGAGGGCTCCTCCTGTCAAAACGCACTGAACCATGTATGGACCATGCTAGTTTGGAGAGAACTTCGCCTTAGCTTTATCTTGACGCGAAAAATTTTCTTTAACACCAACTGCCTCAGTATGAGCTGTCTTGGCTTGACTGTCTTGTTGAAGGCTCTGGACATTCTGTTCTGGTAGAGTTGACCATGGCAGACTGCATTCATTCTCTTTCCGTCTATAAGGGATAGTTTCTCACAACAACTATTTACCCACTCTATGTCATCGAGCTCGTCTTCTTTTATGATCCTTAGGGAAGGAATTTCAACCTCAATGGGAATGATAGTCTTTGTACCGTAAACCAGCATATAGGGGGTTGCCCCGGTTGATATTTGGGTTGTGGTGCGATACCCTAATAGAGCAAATGATAACTTCTCGTACCACTATCTATGATTCTTATTTAAGAGAATTTTAGAGTCGCCACTTGGGATTTTTTTTGTGTCCCAAGTCACCATTTAGAATCCTGAATCGAGGAAAGAATGACTCTGTTTAACAGTCTGTTAACCAGAAATCCGAGTAAGGAATTTTGTTAACTCGGGAGAAGGTGTTAGGCATTCCTGAGTTCCGTTGTTCTAGCAAGGTCGCTCAACTGTTATATTTGGCTTAAATTATCTGAATTTGTACAATTATGAACATATTTGCATTTTAAATCTCTTAGACACTTTTATTATTATTATTTAAAGAAAATTGCAACAGCATTAAAACGTGCCGCGAACCACGTCACATAAATGCACCCGTGATTTTTGACACATTTAAACTTAGTTGGGATTTGGATTTGCATCACATAAATGTGCACTAGAATTTAGGAAAATAATATTATTAAACGCGCGCCTAAAGCAACTACGTGTTCGCACTTTGCGAGGGCCATGGAATTTGTTAAATGGCATGCCTTGGAATCTAAGAATAAACAAGATTAGTTTAAACGAGGGCTATGCATTAGAGATTTTTGTTCGACACGACACACCTTGATTCTAACTTCAAAGGATGTTCGAACTACTTTTGAAGGCCATAAATTATAGTTCTTGTTCATATGGCACTCCCCAATCCAATTAAAGGAGCCATTTTTCAATACCTTTAATAAAACCAAACCTTATATTACCTTTTACAACTAACACCTCATAACTTGCCAAATTTTTAATAAAAGAGACTAAGCAAATGAGTATTCGGGAGTAGAAACAAGTACTGATACTAATTTTGTCCAAATGAATTCAGCAAATGAACACTCATAGTTTAGCCAGCACTAAGTGAATAAATTAATGCCAAACTAATTTACATAACACCTAATAGACATTAATCAAAGACTACCAAATAAACAAAATAATACGTAATAAAAGGGAATCAAAAGACATTCGTCAAAGATATAAACAGAAAATTACCGTACCAATTTCTATATTGCATCTTTGCACTTCAACGTAACTTTTCCTCATCTAAAACGTAACTCTTCCATGTGTTGTCTCAACCTTTGTACCTTTTCAATTAATTCACTGTTCTGATCAACACTGTTTTCGGGTCCCGATATCAACCAATCCAGTTTTGTTGTTGTCTGTCATTGCCTTTGACTTTGTGTTGTAGAGGAGATTTACTACTTTAATAACTAAAAACCAACCACCCTTCTGCTATGATTATAACAAAATGAAGCCATCACGTTAGCGTTAGGGCATTTACCATAACATAATTTCACTTTATGCTTTGCACCTAGCAACAATTACCGGTTCTAACATGACTTCAAGGGTATGAAGGTCATATGGAATCATCCCAATTTGTTCATTTCAACATCTCTCTTTCTTTGCTTTTTTGGCATTTACTTGATCATTTTCCTTCCTCTTTTTCTATTTATCACTCTTTTCTTTCCTCTAATTTTCATGTCCCATAATTACACAATTTTACTTTTTTTTCTTTTTGTTTTCTTTTTTTTTAAATAAAACAAAATGATTCAATCGAACCCTATGTAGGTTGCCTATGTATCATGACCCAACATGAATCAGATCCTTGAGTAGTTCTGGAAGATCGAAAATGGAGCCAATAAACTAACTCTTTTTTTGTTTATTTTTTACACAACTCAAATCATGAAATGTTCTAAGAAACAAATAAAACATTTTTTCTTTCTTTTTTAAAAAAATAAATAAATAAATAAACTCAAAATATAATTAAAATTTAGAACCAAGCAGAAAATTGTATTATAGACAACTCTACAGATTTATATTTATAGCCCTGTAGATCAACTAACACCAAACTAAACTAGCAGCAACAAACAAAGTAACTTTAAGCAATATTTTTCAGCTTGTAATTCCCTGTTAACTGAATCACTAAAATATTTGTAATCAACTAAATTCGACTGTGTAGAAAAATCAGCTTGCACTTACTAGGCAACTTGTGCAAAAAGTGTAAATTTTCAAGGTTGTTTCAATAACCTTCAATAACAGTCCAAAACACTCTTATTTAAGTTCAAATTCTTCAAACAAGTTCTAATGTCCACACCTAGTTTCAGGTTTACAAAATGTTGTAGAAAACAAATAATTCTTAGGAGACTTGTATTACATCAACAGATTTTATTTAAATGTAAAATTCTAAGATTCAAACATGTTGGCAGGTTGGCTATTCAATTGTTTCTCAAAACCCAAAACTTCACCAACACCTTGAGCACTAAATTCAGCAGCAGTAGGCACAGAAATTTTCAACCCAGAATGATGACCTCAACTGTAGAAACAAAGCATTAGAATCACATTAATATTGAGTCATAATAACAACAAAGTACAACTGAATAGTACGGGATCTGCTTTTGAAAAACATCTCAAAACTTAAATTTCAATAGTGTATTGTTGGCATATATAACTGAAGCAACGCCGTTTGAGTTTACTGAAGCTAAAACTTTTGTAAAATTCCCACAACCGTTAAGAAAAACTATAGTAACAACAATCAATTAAAGAAATGTAGAAATCTCCATTGTTGAGCGAAAAATGAACAATGCAGGGCTGTGGACAGCAAGTATAAAATCCTTTTCAGCAACAGAAAACAAGAAACAAATTATTTTCCAGCAAACATGCAACTTCTGTCAGCAGATTCTAACCAATTGGACAATAGTTTATGTAACAAGAGCACTCAATTCAACAAGGAGAATATTTTAGAAGTAAAAAACCAGATTTCAAGCCATTACTGCTAAACTCCAGCACAATCTCAACGGACACCAATTTTCGTCAGATTAAGCTTACGGTATGCTCAACCAAATCACAATTCAAGCTGCTCAATCTCTAGCCCAACTGAATCCCCTCTATTAAACTTAATGATAACAACAACTATTAGAAACAAATGGTAACAATGTTCAAGCTATGAGATATTTAACTATCAATTTACTCCAGAAACTTTTCCATAAATAGTGGCAAAATTTCAACAGACAAGCTTCAGAACTTCGCAGTCATAGCACAAAGATAACTGGTGTACAATGAATGATTTACTTTCAATCATGGCCCCACCAAAAATTCATAGATTGAATTAAAATCACAAAACAATGCTCCAACAAACAAAGAATGATCTCAACAAAACTTTCGCCAGCATAAATGAAGTTTGGCAAAAGAATTCCAACTTGAACTCTAAGAATTTCAATAGTAGAGTCCATTGACATAAGCTAATTCACACAATTTCCAACAAACAACTTTTGAATTCTAGAACTAACCTATGTGTATAAAAGTGGCTTGAAGTGCAAAATTTGGCTATGAGCCCGCAAAGCCAAGAACCTAAGATTTACTAGGAAAATTAGACCCTATGTGGGTTTCCTACGTATCATGGCCCGAAAGACAAGAATCAGGTCTGCGTAGTTCGGGCAAATTGGATACGGGTAAGAAATAATAAAAACGGCTATTTTTTAAAGAAAACATTTTCTTTTGTCTCTTTTTTTTTTGGAAAAAATGATGAAATATTTAAACTCTTTTTGAATTTTCTTTTCTCTTTTTTTTCGGGAAATGATGAAAAAGAGAATGATATTTTTTTTGAATTTTTCTTAAATCTTTTGTCTCTTTTTTAAATAAAGAAAATAACAAAAACATAACTAAATGCTACTTGCTTTATTTTCACACTTCACCCTTTTTTATTTTCATTTGCTTTTCTTTATTTCTCATCATTTGTTTTTCATTTACCCTCAGCTATCATTGATCCGCCAAATGACCCTTTCACCCTTGAAAAAAATGCAACATGTGGCATATAAAATGCACCAAGATGGTCTTTTAAATTGGGTACACCTGTCCTAGACGGACCCAACCCATGTGTTGAGTCCCCTAAGTAAAATGCATGATGCAGATAAATATTCCTACTAGGGATCCGGCATGTGGTTGAGTTATTCTAGGTCAAAAACCTTGGAATAGGGTCTAGACTGTGCACCCGAGCGGACGACTCGAGTCGAGAAGGGGGCTATCTACCGGGAACCAAAAGGCCATCCGGCTTTGTTACTTGTTCGGCCTCTTTCTTATTTCAGGATATGACACTAACAGAATAGGGAGTCTCAACCAGTAAGCAAATCCCCGGAGATGAGAAGAGAAGGGTTTTGTAACAGTTTATATGTACAGTTCAGATAATATCAAAGCGGTAAAAAAACATTTATCACATCAGGGCCAAAAATGTAATAAAATCAGATAATGAACAAAGCTAAATACAACAATTATTATAAGCCCGAATTCCAGAACCCTGAACTAGAGATTCTGGGTTCTTTCCCCAGCAGAGTTACCGGAGCTGTCACACCTCCTTTTGGCTATCCACAAACCGGCGAATGGCGTAGATAAGGGAGTTTTTCCAATTAAAGGACAATCGAAATATGATTCAATTATTTAAGAAAATTTCAGAGTCGCCACTTGGGAGTTTTATGGTGTCCCAAGTCACCGTTTAGAATCCCGAATCGAGAAAAGAATGACTCTGTTTAACAGTCTGCGAACTAAAAATTCGAGTAAGGAATTATGTTAACCCGGGAGAAGGTGTTAGGCATTCCCGAATTTCGTGGTTCTAGCACGGTCGCTCAACTTTTATATTTGGCTTAAATTATCTCAATTTGTACAATTATAAACCTATGTGCATTTTAAATCTCTTAAACACTTTTATTATTATTATTTAAAGAAAATTGCAATTGCATTAAAACATGCCGCGAACCACTCACATAAATGCACCCGTTATTTTTGAAACATTTCAACTTCGTTGGGGTTTGGAATTGGGTCACATAAATGTGCACCCGAATTTAGGAAAGTAATATTATTAAACGCTCGCCTAAAGCAACTATGCGTTCTCACTTTGCGAGGGACATTTGTTAAATGGCACACCTCGGAATCTAAGGATAAACATGATTAATTTAAACGAGGGCCATGCATTTGAGATTTTTGTTCAGCACGGCACACCTCGATTCTAACTTCAAAGGATGTTCGAACTACATTTGAAGGCCATAAATTATAGCTCTTGTTGATGTGACACTCCTCAATCTAATTAAATGAGCCATTTTTCAATACCTTTAATAATACCAAACCTTATAACCTTTTACAACTAACACCTCATAACTTGCCAAATTTTTAATAAAAGAGACTAAGCAAATGAGTATTCGGGAGTAGAAACAAGTACTGATACTAATTTTGTCCAAATGAATTCCGCAAATGAACACTCATAGTTTAGCCAGCACTAAGTGAATAAATTAATGCCAAACTAATTTACATAACACCTAATAGACATTAATCAAAGGCTACCAAATAAACAAAATAATATGTAATAAAAGGAATCAAAAGACATGCGGCAAAGAAATAAACAGAAAACTACCGTACCAATTTCTATATTGCATCTTTGCACTTCAACGTAACTTTTCCTCATCTAAAACTGACTATTAATAACTTGAACAAATAGAAACAGATAGAACCAGGGACCAACCCTCAACATCGACCTCGCCGGAAAACCTCGATCGGGAACCTCAGGTCGACGCTCCAAGCAACGAGCTTTAAGTCGACAGATCTCGACATGCTCTCAAGCGTAGATAATTTCACATTATGATAGGTCTCTGGAGTAGTTTTGAGTCGAAAAAAATCCTGAGGTTTAAAGGGCGGAAGAAAGATGAAGCAGTAGTGTCCATGCGAGGCTTTGGTGGTGGTTTCAACTCGTTTTCCGGCGAGCTTGTCGCTGTTTCTGATGGGTTCCGACGAGCTATGGTGGTCTCGGTGGCTTTAGCTGGTTAAGGTTTGGAGAAAATGAAGAAATGGGTGGGGGGGGGGGGAGGTCGTTTGGTCGAAGAAGAAGAGAGATCGTCGGGGGAGGGAGGGTCTTGTAAAAGTTGCGCAGCTTTTACAAATTTCCAGGCCTGTCTCTATTGTTCTCTATTGCATCTATCTGTGTGTATTGTAATGTGTATTAGGTTTTTAGTGGGGGTCGACCCAGTTTGGGGTTGAGTAGGGAGATGTGCTAGTTTAAATGAAGAATGGGTATTGAAGAATTTGGGTTCACTTATCACATGGCCCAATTTCGAATTTAAGACCAAGCTTTTCAATTTCCTTCTTTTTTTTAATTAATTAAAAAAACCTAAACTAAATTCCTAAATCAATTCAAATTGTAAAATTAAGCTAATTACCTAACTATGCAAAAATGATAATTTTTGCGATTTTTGATGAATAATAGAATTAACTCAATGTAAGTAATTCCTAAATGCAAATTGAACCTAAGGTTGCATAAATTAACATGTGACACTTTTTATGGCTTTTCTATGATTTTTAAAAATATTAAAAATGTATGAAATTCAACTAAATAAAGAAAAAATTCCTAAAATTAATAAAAATTTGTTTTGGTCTATTTTTAAGAGTTATTGTCATGTAGGGCAAAAATCACATGCTCACATATGTATTTGACAGCGGTGGCATTTTCGGACATATTGGATGCTGTCCGTTCCCATAATCATCCAAAAGTAACCAACACGGAGTATCTTCTTTGCTATGACAGAACCATTCATATGTGGTCCGCAGGTCCCTGCATGAATTTCCTCTAGTAGCCTGGATGCTTCCTTTGCATCGACACATCTTAATAATCCTAAATCGGGAGTCCTCTTATACAAGATTCCTCCTTTATGAAAGAAGTTGGTTGGCAAACTCTAAAGTGTGCATTTCTGAGTAGGATGTGCAAGCTCTGGGTACTCTCCTTTTGCCAAATATTCCTTGATATCATGAAACCAAGGCTCTCCGTCTGCTTCTTCTTCAACATGGGCACAGTAAGCTGGCTGATCATTGATTTTTACCGGAATAGGATCAATGAAATTCTTTTTTGGATGATGTATCATAGATGGTAGGGTAGCCAATGTATCGGCGAACTCATTCTGGATTCTAGGAATATGTTGGAATTCCATCTTCGTGAACATTTTTCTCAATTCCTGTACGTGGTGCAAATACTAGAGTATCTTGGAGTTATTGGTTTCCCATTCTCCTCGTACCTGATTTATAAAATCTCCAATCACTAGTAGCTCTTGAACGTTCATGTCAATGGCCATTTTGAGTCCTAAGATGGATGCTTCATACTCGGCCATATTATTGGTGTAGGGGAATCTGAGTTTGGTAGACACCGGATAATGCTAACCAATTTTTGATATTAGGACTGCTCCTATGCCAGTTCCTTTGAAGTTTTCCGCTCCATCGAAGAACATTATCCAACCGTCATAGGATTTTGCAATGTCTTCTCCTATGAATGCTACCTCTTCATCAGGAAAATATGTTTTCAGGGGTTCGTATCCTCTATCCATGGGGTTTTCAGCAAGGTAGTCTGCCAGTGCCTGTCTCTTGACCGCTTTCTGGGTTATGTAAACAATGTCAAACTCACTCAATAGAACTTGCCATTTGGCTAGCTTGTTGGTGGGCATGGGCTTTTAACTGATGTACTTTAAGGGATCTATTCTCGATATGAGATATGTAGTATAGTCGTAGAAGTAATGACTTAACTTCTGATCTACCCAAGTCAAAGCACAACATGTGCATTCCAATAGAGAATACCAGGTCTCGTATGGGGTGAACTTCTTATTGAGATAATAAATGGCTTGCTCCTTCTTTACTTTTTCATCAAGCTGCCCCAGAACTCAGCCGAAAGCTCCATCTAACACTGCAAGGTAGAGTAATAAGGGTCTTCCTGGCTCGGGTGGGACTAATAGCGGTGGTGTTGACAGGTACTCCTTGATTTTGTCGAAGGCCTTTTGGCAGTCATCAGTCCATTTGGTGGAGGCTTCCTTCATTAACATCTTAAAGATTGGTCCACAGATAACTGTAGACTATGATATGAATCGGCTGATGTAGTTGAGCCTTCCCAAGAAACTCATTATATCCTTCTTGTTCCTTGGCGGTGGTAGTTCTTGAATGGCTTTGACTTTCAATGGATCCAGTTCTATTCCTCGATGGCTCACTATAAACCCAAGTAACTTACCAATAGGAACCCCAAATGCGAACTTTGCGGGGTTTAGTTTCAAGGTGTATCTCCACATTCTATTGAAGAACTTCCTCAGATCTTTTGGCCAGTGGCCTTCTTAGATTTGATAATAACATCATCCATATATACCTCTATCTCCTTGTGTATCATATCATGAAAGATGGTTGTCATAGCCCTCATGTAGGTGGATCCTACATCCTTCAAGCCGAATGGCATCATCTTGTAACAGTAAACTCCCCACGGCATAATGAAAGTTGTTTTCTCATCATCTTCCTTATCCATCCAGATCTTATGATAACCAGTGAAGCAATTTATGAATGACTATATCTCATGCTTAGTGTAATTTTCGATCAGGATGTGTATTTTTGGCAAAGGGAAGATGTCTTTCGAACTGGCTCGGTTGAGATCCCGGTAGTCGACACAGACCCTGACCTTCCCATCTTTTTTTGGCGCTAGCACACTGTTGGCTAACCATGTTGGGTATTCTACTACCCTGAGAACCTTAGCAATGATATGCTTGGTGGCTTCTTCCTTGATTTCAAACTCATATCAGGCTTGAACGTTTTGAGCTTTTGCTTTATCGGTGGACACATTAGATTGGTTGGCTGTTTTTCAGCCATAGTAGGCGTACTTAGACCATTCATGTCATCATACGACCAGGAGAATATGTACTCATACTCCTTTACAAATTCTATATACTCTTTCTTCTCCGATAGAGATAGGTGAATGCTGATTTGCATTTCCTTGATGTTTCCTACATCTCCCAATTGACAATTTCAGTCTCGTCCAGGTTGGACTTAGGTTTTTTCTCAAAGTTCTCAACTTCTTTGAGTATCTCATCAAGTATTTCATTTTCATCTGAATAAATGTCTGTTTGTCGCGTTGTCTCATTGCATGTAACAGTCATTGGTTCATCAAGACAAGTAATAGTAATGTTGTATTGGTAAAGCACGACGACAAAAAGTTAGCAATAACTATTAAATTAGAAGAAGAATAAAACAATTCATTGATAAATTGAATAATTGTTTTGAACATTGAATATCTTATTGCAGGAATTGAAAAATGTGAGAAGAAAATCATTTAGTAAATAAAACACTGAATAATGCTTGTTTTAGCCTTGCTACCCCGAGGCTCATCAAGCTTTGGTTGTCGTGATAGTTCAATTCTTGAGATGTTCCCCTCTACTCACATCTTGTATGGAAGGGTCTTCCTCCCCTTCCACCTCGAGAATAACGCAACAATTCAAATCATTGTCCTCTAGAAATAAGTTATTCAATGCGGCAAGTGCTTCTTCTTCATTCGACCTATAAATAATGTTGGCTTGTTGGAAGGTCTACTCTAGGTGCAGTATTGGCTACTCTAGTGGGTAGTAAGTACCATGCTATGGTGGCGACCAGCAATTGAATTCTTCCCAAATGTATTCATATCTCAAGATGAAGGTAGTGACATGTTTCTCTAGTTTTATAGGTTTAGAGATTCCTTGGAGGTTCTTTCCGAACCCTTTGTCGGGTTCGTACCCACTCTAGCATAGTATTCTTTCGATTTTACTATCCTACAATTTGTCTTCGTCGATAGTGTTGACCCTCTCGATGTGGTGGTAAGTTTCTCCACCCAACTTCCTTCTTGCCTCGGTCGCTGTAATGGTCTGGCGACTGTATATAGGGTTGCTTCCATCATCGTGAATAATCACTTCCTGGGAATTCCATTTAAACTTTTCTTCCTAATGCAACGTTGATTCTACGGCTCCATCAGCAAGAATCTATGACCATCCCAACAGCAAGTTGGAGGTCTGGGATCAAAAAACCACGCAACTGACCACTTCTTGGGATCTTGGCTAATAAAGAAGGATAATGCATCTCCTTTCAAACTCCTCATGAACAGCTTCATGCAGATCCTTTCATCCTTCCTTACTCCAACCAGCTTGTCGCAATATGTCCTCAGATGGACCCTTGGATCACCCGTACCATCAAAAATTTCGAACTTAGGAGGTTTGTAAAGGTAGTTCGAAATCAGGCTGTATGTAGAGGTCATTATAGTTCAACCCCTTGATTCCTTTGCTTCCCTCAACGCTATGAATCTGTCTGGTCAGTTTGTTAAGTTCCTCGGCCAAGCTCCTGATAAGCAGATCATTTTAATCAAACTCAAGTGTGTATGAGATAGGTTGGGCGGAGTGTGGCATGGTCTCTACGTAGATAGAGTTGTTATGGTGGCCTATTTTATGTGTGTGGAAATGGTTGTTTGTGGATATTTGAGGTTCTCGGATGAGGAGTGGAGTGTTGTTTGGGGTATGACAGGTGTTACATTGGTTCTTTGGTAAAGCAGCATGTGGTGAGGCGCAGGATGATTTTGCTGTTTTGGGATAGTTTGAGGAGGTGTAGGGTTTTGAGCATTAGGGAACTTGATATCTGAGGTGTTGAGGGAAAATGACATGTTTGCCATATTTTGAACCTAATCGAGCTATTCCTGCAATTTCAACAACTTTTGTTCAAGCTATGAAACATTCTCGTTAGAAACCTGAATTCTCTGCCATCAGTGGCCTCTAACCATTCAGTTATGTCTCCCTCCTAATATTGTTTAAATCTTTCATTTTATTGTTGCCTTTGTCCTTGCCTTTAATAGGACTAAGAGGAGGATTGGGTGGAGGGCCCCTGGATCATATAAAATAAGATGATGATGCCAGAGTGCATGAACTAACCTTTGGGGAGGGGAATAATAAAAAAAATAAAACAAAAGATAATCAAGTCAGTGAAGATTATAAACAAATATTATAATATTTAAACACATAGTGCGGAATGTAACGCATGTCCTAATTTGGGAACCTCTTTTTGCCCGAGGTGGGCTTGGCAAAAAACAGAGTTGAAGAACTTTTAAAGCTAAATGCCTCATTTTATTGATAAAGATAGGTGAATCCTAAATGACACTAAATAAGCAAGAAATAAAAGTCACTAATGGCCATTGGCCTTATTACATTCATAAAGTGAAAAGGTATATTCCTATCTATTTGGTCCCAGAAGGACCTTCCATAGATTCGACATCCTTGGCTCCGTCTGACGGCTTCCCCAATTCACGAAGTCCCAGCAACAGGTATGCTCTGGCTAGATGACCACCTTCGGTCCGTTTAGCCTTTTGACAGTCTTCAACCCTTTTGATAAATTCTCTCTCCAGTTCTACTATGCCTCACTCCAAGTATCCTAGCCTTTTGTTGGAACTGATAGCCATGTCTTTCCATTCCTAAATCAGCTTCTTGTTGGATTCTTGTATCTCCCGGTTTTCGCTCTCGCATTCACGGATCCTTTTGTGTATATACTTGTACATGACTTGTGCCTCGGCCCTTTATCTAAAACTCTATGACCTCGAAAAAACCTTGGTTGGCCCAGACCATCCCAATGTCTTCCAACCAACATGAATAGAAAGGTGTACAACCGATATGATATACGTCTGGCTCGATGGTGTCTTTTCCCATTACGATCTTGCAATGCCACATGTGCTGGGTTTGGAACTTGTGGGTAATGTCATCATTTTGGACGTCAGCTCAAAGATGGATTATTTTGTTGACCCTGGGTATGACTTTCTTCCTACCTACCTGCGTCATAACTCAAAGAGGGACGCAAGGGTATGTTCCTCCTAGAACAATCAGTATAAGGAATGGTGCATCTCTTGATCGAGAGATGAACTCTTCTGTCGGAAACAATTCGAACATCCATTGAACTTGTTCATCAATAAGATTCTCAAAGAGCTCAAGCCATTCCTTGGTATTCTTAGGCAGAGCAAACATGTCGGGGATGTAATTCATTCGCTTTAGATGTTGGAAAGCGATGTGATCATCCCAAACCTTTCGTTGAATTTCTTGTCGGTATTTGCCCCTTTAGAGATGTTCCATGAGCCAAAGCTGAAGTAGTAGATTGCAGCCTTCAAAGTGTCTCACTCCTTGTTGACATTTCTCTAAGGCTCGGTATGTGACTGCGATGGTCATGGGTACAATGCTGAATGTCCATGCACCAATCCCCTCCATTAGGGTCTTGGTATCCACAGCCAGCCTAGTATGGATTCTCCCTTTATTCATCGGAAACACGATCAGACCGAGTAAGAAAAACATGAAGGCGAAAACCCTACGATGGATATGTCCCAAGGACGTGATGGAAAACTCACCATGGTACGTACGGTATGATTTGCTGTGACCGTACCTTTAATAAAAGTAGTCAAAAGGGATTTCTGACTCCTTTAGGCATATCCATTCTACATTCCTCTTCAAACCCATCATTTTTAGGAAATCCTTGCTTGTGTGGTTCTCAACCAATAGCAAACCCGAGGTTTCCCACACAAGACCGGCCAGTCCTCCTATCTCCTCTAGCAAAGGTGTCATCTCGATGTTCCCAAAGCGAAACATGGCCCTTTCACAATCCCATAATAAAGTAACATCTTTTATTATCATGTTGTTAGGCTGGATCTCCAGGAGGGATGGTAGATTGCCCAAATATTTGCTAATGAGATTTTTGTCACTAGAATGTAAATCTTCCCACCAGATTAGCAATCTTGGGTAGATATTGGTGACCATGCCAAATGTGAGGACTTCGTGCCTCATGTTTTTGCAAGGGAAACAAGGTTAGGCCCTTACCCCTACCAGACTCGACAATTTAACATCAACAATTAGCATAAAGTATTTAGTTCTCCAAATAAACGCACAGAACGTGATGATGTCTGTTTGGGTTTAGGGAAACCCAGTGGACATTTTGGACAAGGCTATCTTAAAGAATCATTATGTGGAAAACATAACTGACTCGGCAGGTTTGACCATGATGCATGCACAATTTAAATAGAGTAAGGTTTCTATAGGATTTTAGAATGGTACCCTTGAGTAGAAAACTCAATAGGGATGGAACGAAACTGTTGACTGCACCGCTGATCAACTAGTTTTACCGCAAATAAGCCTTTCCTAATTTAGGGGGTAATGATATAGGAAGGAAGCACCACTCATCAAGAGTTTCTATAGTATTTGTTTGTCAGGAGTGTAGTATGATGTTGAGCATGATTGTACAATAACTAAAAGCATGTTGACATGTATTTGCACATTAAGAAAGCAATAAATACAACAGTTTTATAATTTAAAACAATTATAAAAGAAGCAGACAAAAAGATATGTCAGTTTTTCTTTTGAAGAATAAATTAAATGATTAAAGGAATTAAACAAATAACTGAACATAAGGGGGGAAGAAATACACAAAAACGGTATAAAATGGTAAAAGCCTAAAAGTCTCCAATAGAGTTGTCATGCTTTGGTGCCCCCTTCTTCTCGCAAAATGGGTTTTATGATATTTTGGTTGGGACAACTCTTTCCTTTTGGGAAAGGGGGATTGCATTTTTGGAGAGTCGCCACCTAACAATTTAAGGTGCGTTAGGGTACCTATAGGGTCCAATTATGACTACATTTGGTAACCAGAGATAGAGTAAGGCTTGAAATTATCATAAAGGAATGGTGTTAGGCACCCCTCAGGATTCACTAGTGTGGTTCCCGTCCAAACAGTTTTTGTGATTTTGTACAATTAGTGAATAAAAAAGTATGGCTAAAATAGTAGGGGATTTAAGTTTAAATACACAAGTGTTTCAAAAGCAATTAGTAAAAAAGCGAGTTTTGAAAAAAGAACTATAATCTAAGCATATTTGTGAATGTAAAGAGGGGTGGTGTCCTTTGTTTGTTTATAATATGGAACACATCAATGCAATACTCAGTATGACACTCCTCAAAGTGGGGATACACGTGGTATTAATTCACCGGTCATCATATCCATATCTATATTTTTCCACCCTATGAAGGTAATTAAAGAGAGGATTAGTCTCGACCCCTATTGCATGCTGCTACCTGTCTATTCCTATCAGTCCCAGAGGAATTTAGGACTCTTGTCCTATCAAAATGGGGGGTTCTAGGTGGACCTCAACTTTAAAGGTAAAATACTAAGAGACATATAATATACAAGTAGGACTTCAATTAAGGGGGCATGGAAGACAAATGAAAAGGCTCGGATATACCTCCACACACAATACACATAAACAGCATGACTCATACACAATTAAGGTCTAAATTAGATCCTAAACATGGTATTTGAGTGATACAAAAAGAGTCAGATTTATTATATGACTCAGAGAAGAAGTCTGAATCAAGCTTTTTTACTAATTTTAGCATGCTAACAATTAAACATTAATCACAAAGACGGTTCTGATTTTAATTTAAGTTGATTACCTAAGACTTGCTTAAGCGTAAAATAATATGCACTAGTTACCAAAATTATTAAAACATTTTGGGAGTTATTTTACCTAAAGCATGTTGTTCTAAATGTTGCAAAGACATGCAAGGATTGTGACCAGTTTCACTTAAACAGGGTAATCAAACATGATACTGTTTTATGTCCTTTCTTATGCATCAGTAGTTTAACTAGGTGTGATTGAGCGAGTGAGAACGAGATCCTAAAACAGGGTATCTAATATGCACATATGAAAATGCAGAATTATTTTAGGATATGCAAAATTCCTCAAACATGATTTCTAAATACCTAAAAATTTATAGCATGATTTCAAGATGTGCAGGAGTAATAATTTTATGTTGATGTTGTTATTTGGTCTAGAGTAGATTTTCTAAGTGGTAAAGTGATGCCAAATGAGATGCTGAAACAGTAAACCTAAGTACATGGTATCTAATGCATGACTTGCTTTGAATGGGTTGTCTTACACAAATATTCTAATGCACACATAGGAAATGTAAACCTAAGACATGGTTTCTACCCATTGATGTTGATAGCATGTATAACAACCCTCTGTGAGTTAAGAAAAACAAAAAGTTACACTATAGAGAGCCTGAAAACAGGTCCAGATTTCCTGATTAAGACTTCTTCCCTGAGTTATGTAATAAATCACCTCAAGTGCCAAGATTGTTCATAGTCTTTCTCATATCTGGGTGTGGCAAAGTTCCCTAACAACCTTAACGGATCCCAGGCATTGCTCACACCCAGATTTTATAGTCAAGATAGAGTGAGTACAGCGTGGAAAAGCCATCTTTCATGTGCCCAAGTTCAGAGGGAGCTCAAGGGTCCCAAGGCAAGGCTCACACAAAAGGGGCAGAACTTAGTGGTGTAAGAGTAAAGTGAGAGTACTTTAACATAATTTGAAAGAACATAGTAAAACAATGTTGAAGCAAAAAAAATTTTAGGAGGGAAAAGGTTTTCTGGAGTAGACACAGTTTTAGAAAAAATGCTTAGAGTGAAAATAGTTTTGGAAGCAGTTTTGAGAAAACACACAACCACAAAAAAAACTACTTAGAGTGCCCAGGTTCAGAGCCATTTATTACTTGATTCTAATTGAAGACAACGGCTTTACAGACAAGGAACATGGGGGTTGGGGGACATAGAGAACTCAAATTAGAAAAAAATAAACATGGTTAAGAGGAGAATCATATAGACCAGCAAATACAAAGATACAAAAAACAAAACTATAACTTCAATGTGTTAACAAGGGAATCATGCTCAAAATTAGAATAGTAATAGGCAGTAAGACATAGAGACATGGTATGGGAGTTGTCATGTTGAGTATATGGGTTATTACACAGATTTAGTCATATTGCTTAGTGTTAATCAAGTACATCATGGGTCTATGATACTAACATGAGCATACTAGTTGAGGAAATAAACAAGAACTCAAGTAAACATGTTGGCCAAGTATCATACAAGACAAGTGAGACCCAAACATGATGATTAAACACTTGAATAAAAGAGGGAAAACATAAGCACATTGAATTAAGCAATAAACAAGAAAGGCGATTAAATACATAAGCCATTAAATTAATGCAGAAGGGGATATAAATAAACAGACATGGAGCACATAGAGTTGAGTTTCAGAATTGAACTACGAACATACCAGTTATGGAAGTAAAGTGCAAAAGTAAAGCAAGTAGAGTTCTATAGTCTAGCCTTGGCTTTCATCTAGCTAGACAAATGATTAGCACAAGTACCAGAGAAAGAAGATAGAGTTTGAGTGTGTGTTTGTCTTCTGAACTAATTTTTGTGTTTAGAAGTGAGAATAGAAGAGAGTATTTATAGTTTTAATAATTGAAAAACAAGGCAAGAATCATAATTAATCAATAATTATGGAACTATATACTAATTAGTGTAAGTACTTTCCCTTAATTAAGGAGTTAGATAACAAAATAAGGAATGAAATCAGTGTACGACCAATAAGGACATACTTCAAATACAACATGCATAAGGTAAATAAATGAGGCTAAATCCATGAGGTTCTAAGTAAGGAAACAAAATAAGAATCGATCAGCAGTATAGTCAATCATATACTAAGGCAAGAGAATGACTTATAGGTCAGAAATCAATAGAGATATCAATCACAGGAAATCAGTAAAAGGTAAAACTCATAGGAGATCAGGGATTTAATTAAAAGATAATACTAACTAGAATAGATCACCACAAATTTCGTTCATCAACAAAGTAGACATAATATAGGCGGGAGTAGCAAAATCAGAAACCTTAATGAACACGATGGGATAGAAAATCATAGAACCTAGCACATATGCATGAGAAACAGGTACACATACAAATCATATGAGCAAAAACAGCTTCTGAAACCCGGATTGAACCAAGAATAAATAGGGTTTTTAACATGATGAATCAGATAAAAGGGAAAACTTAAATAAACTGCTTAAACATGGTAGAATTAATAGAATAGTACTGAAAATCAGAAGAAAAAGCATTTTGAGAAGGAGTTGAGAAACCATATTCTTGAAGACGAAGGGTTACTTTAGAAAAAATTGGAAAAAACCTTTTAGGAAAATAACAAAATCTCATAATATACACAGAGCTAAAATAAATAAGAAAATCTTAAGAGTTAGGGTTTCAGAGAACCCAGAGAAAATGAGATAACCTTAAAATATTACCGGTTTTAGCTGGAGAAAATCATAGATATTACTCAAACAGCCATGGATGGCTAGAAACTGGCATGAAAAATAATGGGAGGTGAGTGTATCACCTTTGGTTCACTTGAAGGCCTTAAAACGATGACACACATTCAAAAGGGAGCCATAAGGATGGTAGGTGGCGAGACCACCATGGATTCAGTAGGGAGACGACCAGAGAATGGAGAAAATTGCCCCAACAGGTGGAGTGTTCTTAAGAGAGAGATGAGGGAGTTGAGGTGTAACAGAGGAGAGTGAATGAGAGAACGAGGGTTTGGGGTGGGGGGCCTATTATGGTTAATTAAGGTAAGGGGTAATCTATACTATTGATCAAAGATGATCAAGGGCCAACATTCAACAAATTGGGCGCGGTTAGGTTGGGGTTTAGGCCAAGGTTATATTGGGATGTTTTATTGGGTTTGGGGCTGGTTTGACTTAGGTTATAATTTTAATAAGTGTGGTCAATTATTAAATATCCAATTAAAATTAGATAAATAATTAATAAAAATAGCTAATAATTAGATAAAATAAAATTAAAGCTAAATAGGTGAAATTAAGGTCATTAACCAATATTAAAATTATAAAATAATTGATTATTGAATTAAAATGGCATAAAGTGTACAATTAGGCTATAATTGCAAAATTATGGTAATTATAGCCAAATAATTCCAAGCTGGCTAATTTGTGAAATAATTAAACCCTAATAGGATTAAAAATGATATATTAATGTAAGAAATATTTTGAAATTACTTGTAATGTAATTTATGAATAATTATAGGATATAAAGTACTGAATAAATAAATATAAATTGATAATAATATGAAAAATTATGGAAAAATACCCATTATTATGAAAATTGATTTTGAAGGTATATATATATATATATATATATATATATATATATATATATATATATATATATATATATATATATATATATATATATATATATATATATATATATATATATATATATATATATATATATATGCGAATTTATAAATAGTTTGTGGAAAAACTGGTATCAACAAGGCCCCCTTCGTGAGAGTTTCTCAAAACTTTTTCAACAAAACCTATTTGATCTCATATTGATACAAATTGTCCCTTTCACCGTTGTTGTATAGGTTGTGATGTGATCCTGATGGTTTGAAGTCATATCGTACTTTGGTATGTCTGACATCTTGAACCACTTCGTAATTAACTCTAGTGCTGCACTCGGCTTAAATGGTAACTGAGTATATTTATTCGAATCTGGGCCCTCCAAAACTGGTGGTGCTCCTGAAATCTGATCCATTCGGCCATGAAACACATTCGCATTTTGATCTACCCGTTCATTTATTTTCCTCTTAAATCTCATAAGCTAAATTTTAGAGGGATCATAACTATTATCATACCAAATCCGCTACCAATCCCTCTGGCACCATCAAAACTGACCTCACCCCTTGGAGGAAGGGGGTTATCAACTGTTTGAGTCATTTGATTTGCACAAGGACAGGGAGGAATCAGTTCCATTCCTTTTGCATTGTTAGAAGCGCTGGAAAATTATTGCTTAAATTATGTCATAGCTCAATGTTGCCTTGATAGGTGGCCCATGATGGATTTTTTTATCTTATGAGAATTCTTACTGTTTCTGCAACTTGTTCTCTTCTGCGTGATCGGGAGTTGGCTCTCGTAGATGCTGGCTACTGTCCTTCATGGACTGGGATTGCCTCTACTCCTCGTTGTCGGTGTCGCTGATTGAATCCTCATGTTGAGGCCGATTTTAAAGCCCCTCAACATTGTGTACGATGTTGACATTGTTTGTGTTATCTTCGATTTCTTTCTAAGGAATAAAGAATAAAACAATTGACTAATAAACCCAAGGATCAACTTAATTGCACAACTATCTATGCCTTACGGTGGGCACCAAACTATTTACTTGTAAAATGGTACAATTAAATTTATTATGTGATTTATAGACAAGAAAACCAATTAGATCCGAAAATGATAAATAAATAGGATTAAAAATAAGACTTGGCAGTTAAAATAGAAGGAAATGGCAAGTTTGGCTCTGAGAGCAATGCCTCCGAGGACAGAGATAAGAAGAATATAAAAGAATAAATACAGTTATTTTTTTGAGCTTGAGAATAGAATATAGCATAAGTTTTGTCAAGAATTTCATATCTTACAATGGTTGTTGAGACTACTATTTATAGCTATACCTACGGAAACAAGATCCTAGGAACAATCCTTTAATAAATAACAATAAAAGGAGTCATTGATGAATATATAACGTTGGGCCATAAATGCAAATATTCTCTGCAACGACTGCCCATTTAATTCCAGGGAATATTCTTCATTGAATGATATCTGATGATAAACATTTGAGTGCTCACATTGATCATGCTCCCTTCGACGTCTATTCGATGCCAGTTGTAGCTATTGTTCGCGGTACTGGTTGTTACTCGATTTACTTTCTACTTTTCTTCGGTTCAATGTGTCACGCTACCGTTCGATCATTTAATTTAAACCAATTTACCCTACAATAATTTTCATGTTTATAGTTGACACATGCTTGGCATTATTATAAATAGGGGTATTTGTAGTATATTTTATGTGTAGAGATTTGTGAGAATAGTAGAGAGTTTTCAGATAATTTGTAATTGATATTAGGCTATATAGACTATATTTACACCACATTTATACCATGGTTTATTTTTTTTATAAGCGAAATAATAACAAAATGCTCTAATTGGTGTTCTTTTGCTTTGCAGGGACTAATCCAAGTTAGGAAGGACTATGGAGTGTTTTGGAGTCAATAACATGAAGAAAACATCAAATCAAGAAGAACCTAAGCGGAACAAAGCAAGAAGTAGACCAGGTTGGAATCCACCGCGACTGCAGTGGACCGCTGTTAGACTGCGGTAGGCCAAAATGCGAGGCAGAATGTTTACCTCTCACCGCGGTCACACCGCAGTCGTACCGCGGCCTCGGTGAACTGTGTTGTTGTCAGAACTTTTGTACCAAAGTGTAAATCAAGAAAAACTTATTCCAACCCCTTAATAGCTAAAGAAGCTCGCCCAAGAAAGTATCAAGCTAGTTTTTAGACTACTTTGGAGGCAAGAACAAGTGTGAGAAGATCAACCAAATATTAGAGTTTTTCTATCTCCTTTTATTTCGTGCAATAACACATTATGAATAATTTAATATTTTTATCTTGTTTTGTTATAATTAGCTAATTCCTTAGTCTAGGTTTTTGATGGAACCTATTGAAGGATGAACTTCTTGTTATGTTAGCATAGTTTTCCTAGTTTAATTTCTATTTGTTCAACTTCGTTCTTGTTGTAGTTAATTGATAGGATCCTTAATTAGCTATGCATTTTTAGTATGCATAACTCGGGAGAGAGTGCATATTTAGGTAATTGTTGGACAACACAACTCCCAATGTATATGAGGGATCAATAATCGAGGGTTTAAAGTCGGGATTAGGGATAACGAAGCCTTGGTGCAATCTAAAGTGAGTTGTATTAAATAAAGCGAGATAGCGTAACTCGAGAAAGTACGTCTAGTAAATTTTCATGATTACTCGGGAAAGATTTACGGTAATAAGAGGTCTCATTATTGATAGAGACAATAAGGCAATTCTATATGAAACATAACCGGAAGAGATTTCTTCAATAGGATAAATCATAACCTTAGTCCTTTCCTTAACTATTTACACCTTAAGCATAGTTAGTCTTTATTTGCTTAATTACCTTCATTTTTAGTTAAGAAACATCCTCACTTGTTATTCAGAATGTTTGGAAAGTTGACTACGTAGAATTTCGTAAGTCTAACAAGAGTAATTGATAGGTTAATTCCTTGTGGGTTCGACTATGGGATAGATACACAGATTATATTTGAAACGTCTGCTTAGTCCTTTTTATATGGCATAATTGGCCATGATCAATAATAAAATATTTTTTTAATATTGGTATAATAGTTTCTACGTTCTTGAAAGAGAATCAAGTAGCTTGCTCTGCCTGCGGATAGTACTAGGCAATATGTTCCACTCGTCTGTCTATTAAATACGTTGTTAAGTGTCGATCCAATAATATATGCAAGTAAAAAAAATATAAGGATAAAACATATTTCAGCTTATAAGAGGTGCTAGATTATATGGCACGAGGAAGAAACTCTTTTCCAAACAATTAGAGAGTAGTGGTTAAAAACTAATAATAATTTGAAAACTAGTGATAGGTGCATCAACAATTAGATTTTGGAGACAAAGAGCACCAACGGTAGTTGAAGACACGTGCTTCAATAAAATTGGGTGTTGGTGAAGAAGTGCATCAACGGGTGTTTGAGACAAGTGCTTCAACATAAATTTGGATGTTGGTAACAAAGTGCATCAACGGGAGTGTCACGACCCTAAATCCATACTCGATCATGATGGCACCTCTCGTGAAGACAAGGCCAGCCGACACATTCTCATTCCAATATTAAGCAATAAAATAATAACTATTAAGTTGTAAACATGATAAAATCTCAAAAATAAGCAGTTAACAGTATAATTTGCGGAAAAACAAACCTAACACAGCCTGATACCAGGGTGTCATTAGTCATGAGCATCTACTAAGGTCCGAATAAAAATAGAGTAAAAATGTACTAAATACGGTCTAATGAAATCGAAGGAGAAAAGCAGTGCTATGAACGTCGAACAGCTACCTTGCTAAACTTCGATGACTCTGCCTCTGAGCAACCAATACCCGCTACCTAGTTTAGGAATACCTGAATCAGCACACAAGGTGTAGGGAGTAAAGTGAGCACTTCCAACTCAGTGAGTAATAAAAATAGATGAAGATTGGGTGATAGGAAATCACGAAGAGTACATCAACATGTTCCATAGAAGTAGTACAAAACCAGTAAGAAAGCAATGAAGTTGTGAAACATGTTAAGCAACATAGCTCAGTTTAAACTTCTTTAAAAATGGCTTTTCAACAATTAAGCAATTGAATGCAAGCAATTAGAACAGATAAGCATAGAAGATCCACCCATGGGCACAATTACACAATTAAACAGGTACATGATAGGTAAATAAGAAAGATAACTATATAAAGGTTCGTCCCTCGGGCACAATGTCATCAAATCCGCCCCTCGGGCAATATCTCATTACAATACCAGCCCTTCAGGCTATATCTCAGAACCATACCAGACCCCCGGGCTATATCTCACATCACAATGGATACCCGCACTCACTGGGGGTGTGCAGACTCCTGGAGTGGCCTGTTGCGACCCAAGCGCAATATATAGCCATCTTGCAGCATCATAAACAGCCTCTCGTCCTCATATCAATATCAAGCCACCTCGTGGCGCACAATCTCAGGCCCTCAGCCTCATTATCATAATCAGTATATCATTGGTATGGCGTGCAGCCCGGCCCAAAGATGTCCTCACAATACAAGCCCTCGACCTTACTCAGTCAGAATCTTATAAGCCCTTCGGGCATAAGTAAAATATGAATCTCAGCTCAAATATCTTTGAAAATATCAATTAATATGTTTAAAATAGAATAACATAGCTGAGTTTTTAAAATAGTGAAAATATAGCATGACTGAGCACAAGTATGAAATCAAACAGTGAGGAAAATATCATTAACAATCCCTTAAAGGTTTCAAACAATTGGCACGAAGCTCAAGTATGAAATTTAGCCCAAAGTATAATAATATCATACAATTAGCTACCCATTATACAGAAAAATAGACATTCGGTGTGGACTAAGTAACAATCCCCAACGATGCACGACCCCACGCTCATCTACTAGCATGTGTTTCAGCTTGATATAGCACGACGTTGTGCAATCTGGGGTTTCATACCCTCGGAACAGCATTTAAAATCATTACTCAACTCGAACTAGCCCCAAATGCTACTCTGCAACACGCTTGCCTCTTGACCCAACTTCTGATTACTCCAAATCTACCAAGTTTATATTTTTATCATCAAATTATGCTAAATGAATAAACTCCAATTGAAAAACATCGATTTTAAGAACAAAACCCGACCCCCGGGCCCACGTCCCTGAACTGGACAAACTTTATACCAAAATGGTCTTATCATCTCACGAGTCCGTACATATAAAGAACTCAAAGATTGGAGTTTTTTTTACCCCTCAAATCATCCTTAGAAGGTCTCATATTCTCAAGTCCTAATTCCACCTTTTTCTACTGATTTTCATGTCTAAATCCATAAGTTCACGTATCTAACTCAAATATAGGAAGAAATTACTTACCTAGTGTTGCTTGGTGAAAATTCTTCCTTGAGTTCTCCAAATTCGTCCTAGCCAAATGAAAGAAATGGGCTAAAACTTGTGTTTAAGACAATCTACCCCGGCTTAATCAAGTTGTACCTTGCGCTGTGCAGTTCGTACATCCTCTTACCATTTTCCCCTACTATACACCTTATGTTAAAATGCCCATAACTCCTTTTGGAAATATCCAAATAACAAATATTTGAATATTTGGAAACTCGATTCGAAGTTCTTGTTGTACACCACATAACTCTTTATATATTCCGAGATATGAGCTTCTAAAGTTGGCTCTATGCATCAGAACATTCTGTCAAAACTGCTCCACCAGCCATCTTAAATCGATCATAACATTACGATAATATTTTCAAATCATAAATGGTTTAACTTTCTGGAAACTAGAATGCAAGGGCTACAACTTTGACGTTCTGTAATTTTTGGATTTCCTATAAATTGAAAGATATGGGCTTCCAAACTCGACTCCTCGCATCAGAAATTTTCTAGTGAACAGCTGAAGCTCAAAAATCTACAACTTTTCCAATGCATGAAATAGTCTGTTTAACCACCCGAAACTCACCCGAGGCCAACGAGACCTCAACCAAAACATGCCAACATATCCCATAACATCGTTAAAACTTTTTCCAACCTTTAGAATGCTCAAAACAACATCACAACACCAAATTCGCATCGGATTCAAGCCTAAGAATTATAAAATCTTCTAAATTATGCTTTTGATAAAAAAGTCCAACTAAACCACGTCCGAATGACATAACATTTTTCACAGACATCACAAATGACACCAAAAAAACTATTGCAACTCTCGAAATTCCATTCCGACCCCTATATCAAAATCTCACCTATCAAACGAAAACTGCCAAAAACTTAATATCGCTAATCCATGCCTAAATCTACTCCGAACCTCTAAAATACATTACGATCATGCTCTTAAGTCTCAAATCACCTAACTTAGCTAACCAAATCATAAAAATTCCAATCTGAGATCATATACTAACAAGTCAAATATTGATCAAACCTTTCAAATTTCAATCTTCAAACTGCGAACTGTTTTTCCAAATTCATTCCGATCACTCTGAAACCCAAAACCAACGATTTACATAAGTTGTAATACGCTACACAGGGCAAGTAATGCCCAAGAACTGGTGAGCAAAGTGCAAAAGCTTAAAATAACCTGTCAGGTTGTTATAGGAAATTGAAGACACGTGCTTTAACAAAATTGGTTGTTGATGACAAAGTGCATCCGGGAGAGTTGAAGACAAGCGCTTTAACATAATTGGTTGTTGGTTCTATGTGCAACAACTGGAGTGACATGTGCATCAATGCAGTTGGAGACAAGTGCTTCATCAAAATTTGTTATTGCTGACAAATTGCATCAATGGGAGTTGAAGACAAGTGCTTCAACAAATGTGAAAGTTTGAGAGAAGTGCTCCAACACGACAATAACAAGAAAAGTTAGATGTATACAACTTTGAATAACAATAGAGAATGTTGGAAAGATAATTCCAAGCCGTAATAGGAAAATAAATTTTTTTAGGATTGGTATTTGCTAGTATTTAATTGATGTCTAAATAGGATTTGTTGTCAGAATTACATAGAAATAGTTTTCATGTTTCTAGTTGAAATAGGTTTTCTATTAATAGGAGTATTGGTAGCTTATTTTATATGCATAGAACTGTGAAGTATTGTAGAGTTCTTTGTTGAATAAAGTAAATTTTTACTTTATCGTATGAGATCTGACAATGGATGGGGAAAATGGAGAACATAGGAGTTCCAATTTCAGGTTTAGAGGCGGTTTGGCTAAGCTGTCAAAAACTGCTTATTTTGAGAAGTATTTTATAGTAAAGTACTTTTGAAAAATTACAGTTTCTGTTTGGCCAGTTCATTTAAGAAGTACATTAATAAGAAAATTGTGTTTGGGAAATCTTTTCAAAAAGTACTTTTGAGTATCAAAATACGAAGAAAAAAAAAGACAGTACATTCAATTTACTAGTAGTATATTATTTAAAAGAGATAAATGAACTTAAACAATTATTATAATAAAATTAAATTGTATTATTTAATTAGAATATAAGATACAAAGTAAAAATATATATCAAAGATTTTAGTCAATATGATAGTTATCCAAAGTAACGATAATATGTATCGAATATTACTTATTGTTTACATTGATGATTTCCATATATCAAAATATAGCCATTCAGCATAAATATAGAATCTACTTCATTAATCCTATATAAAAATGAGATCTATTTATAGTGAAGGGACTATTTCAAAGAAGAATAGGAGAAGGTGTAACGACCCAACCGATCATTTTGAGCACTTGCACTCTGCTCGGTTGTTTGAAGGCATGAGTAGCTACGTGTGATGTATTATTACTTATGTGAATCTTCAATTTTGGTTTTCAGGTTATTCGAAACTGATTTGGAAGAATAATTTTGAGCTACAAGCTTTTAATTTGAAAGTTTTGTCCAAGTTTGACTTTTGATTTGACCTTGAAATAGATTTTTGATGGTTCTGTTAGCTCCATTGGGTGATTTTGGACTTAAGAACGTGTCCAGATTGGAGGTCCGTAGTAGAGTTTGGCTTGAATTTATGAAATTTTGAATTTCGGAAAGTTTGATCGGTAGTGGAATTTTTGATATCGGGTTCAGATTCCAATTCTGAAAGTTGGAGAAGGTCCATAATATCAAATGTGACTTGTGTGCAAAATTTGAGGTCAATCAGACGTGATTTGATAGGTTTCGACATCGGTTATGGAAGTTTGAAGTTTCAAGTCCATTGATTTTGATTTTAGGTGTGACTCGTTGTTTTGATGTTATTATATGTGTTTTTTGGCCTCGAGTAAGTTCGTGTTATGTTGTGGGATTGTTTGGACGAGGTCCCGAGGGGCTTGGGTGAGTTTCATACTATGTTTGGGTCATTTTCATTTCATGATGCACTACTAAATATTTCTTATTCTGGTGTTACCATTTCTGCGAAAGGATGGACATAGATGTGAGTCTGCATATGTAGAAAACCAACCAGAGAAGCAAAGCAGTCTTGGATGGAGGTCATCGCAGATGTGAAGGAAGACTTGCACTTGCGAGTGTTCAGAAGGAGAAATTGTTCCACAGGTGCGAGCGGTCAGCTGGTTAGTTATGGTCGCAGAATCGAAGAAGTTACCGTAGATCTTGTGGTCACAAATGCGGGAAGTGCTGGGAAGAAGCTATTAAAAATTGAAGATTTTGTTCTTTCTTCATATTTTGAGATGTGGGACTCAAGCTGAGGTGATTGTTTGAGGAAATTTCATCACAAGGATTAGGGTAAGTGTTTTCTACTCAATTATGATTATATTTCATGAATCCATCTTCATTTTTAGTAATTGAATGGTGAATTTAAAGAGGAATGAGTTTTGAACATCTGATTATTTCCTCTTACTTTTCTCTCTCTCTCTCCAAATGCTCAATACTAGTGACGGTAACACCATAAAACAGGATCAAACCAGCGACCAGTTCAGTCACTGATGACCACCCTTCACCCAGGTAATTCCTCTTGCTCATCTCTCCTCCCCATCATCCAACACCCCTCATCCCTCTCTGTGCCCATATCTCTCACCCCGTCTCTCCTCTTTCCTGTCCTATCTTTTCCCCCTTTTACTCCTATGAGACACAGACCAGACGCTAGCGAGTGGGAACAACCACAGCCGGGTTTCATGCCTGGTTGTGGTGCTGTGGTGACTCACAAACCAGACCCTCTTCACGCTAGGTAACTCATTATCCAAAAATTATGGCCAGTTCTTTGACGACCACCATCGTTTTCATTGATGGTACCAGGTTCTATGTTTCTATCTCATTGCCCTTTGTCTTAAACACACTTTGTTTAAATTTATTTCACTGTTAATAGTGTGTTCTATAATGATATTGTGTTATAGCCGTGGTTAATTATCTTATATTAGTACTTATTTGATTTCACATGTATTGTTTAGACCTTGTGTATTTGCTCTTTTCCCTATTCGTAGGGTCTAGGATATTTAGTTTCATATATCTTGCAGATTCCAAGTCTTTAATTTATACTTTAGTTTAATCTTTAATTTATACTGTAGTTTAGCCCATATTATTTTACTCATCATATTAGTGTCTCTGTAGTTGCAACTTATCTTCTTTTAGTTTGGTCTGTTGCCTTGTGTATGTTAGTGATTCCCCTTAGTCTAAAGTAGATATAGTGGCTGTGGTCAGGAATGGTCGAGTTAGGTCATGTCCTGGGGGTAGGGTAGGGAGAGAGTTAGGGTAGGGGTTACGGGACAGGTCGGGAGGCAATAAAGGTAAAGGGTACAAAGGTGTCCATTGGTTGAATATTGGGTCATGGAACATAGTTACATTGACGGAAAAATAGAGTTGGCGAAGATCCTTCGGAAGAGAAGGATCAATAGTGTATGTCAAAAATACAAGGTGGGTAGGGTGGATGGCGAGGGACGTGGACAAGTATACTCAGGAGTCAAGATGGGTAAGAACAGAGTGGGTATCTTGGTGGATATGGAACTTAGAAAGTCTGTGGTTGATGTTCCATAAGTGAATGACAGAATTATGATAATTAAGTTGGTGGTTGGAGAGTGAACTCTAAACGTTGTTAGCACCTATGCGCCGCATTCGGGCTTAGATAAAGAGGCTAAACGACGTTTTTGGGAGGGGTTAGATGACATTGTGAGTCAGGTTCTGTCTGCTAGGAAGATATTCATAGGAGGGGATTTCAATGGTCATATTGGGTCGACCACAGGTTGTTATGGGGAGGTGCATGGAGGCTTTGATTTAAGGGAGAGGAACAAAGGAGGTACCTCATTATTGGACTTCGCTAAGGCTTTTGGGTTGGTGATTGCGAACTCTACCTTTCAAAATAGGGATGAGCATTTGGTCACTTTTTAAAATGCGATGGCGAAGACTCAGATTGACTATCTCCTCCTCAGGAAGTGTGAAAGAGGGTTATGCAAGTATTTCAAGGTGATTCTAGGTGAGATACTCACGACACACCATAGACTGTTAGTGACGGATATTGGTATTAGGCTAAAGAGGACGAAAAGTTATGCTCGAGGAAGACCGAGAATCAAGCGAAGAGCCTTAACTAAGGATAAAGCCCAATAGTTGGAGGGGCAATTTTCCGTAATGGGAGCTTGGGGGAGCAGTTGTAATACTAGCACTATAGGGTCTATGATAGCAAACTGTATAAGAGACGTTGTAAGAGAGGTGTCAGGGGTATCGATAAGTGCTTTCGGCGACCACGAAGGATATTGGTGGTGGAATGAAGTGGTCTAAGATAATATGGAAGCGAAGAAGTTGGCGTTCCTAAAGTTAGTGAGGAGAAAATGTGAGGAGGAGCGGCGAGTTAGCAAGGAGAGGTATAAGGTAGAGAGAAAGGAATCTAAGTTAGCGGTCACGGAAGCTAAGACTGTGGCTTATGGTCGTATGTATGAGGAACTGCGGGTGAAAGGCGGGGAGAAGAAGTTGTTCCATTAGGCCAAGTTGAGAGAGAGAAAGGCTCATGATTTAGACTACGGGAGATGCATCAAGGATGACGATGATTCATTATTGATGGAAGATTCCCAGATTAAGAGGATATGGAAAACTTACTTCCATAGACTTCTAAATGAAAAGTTAGATCAGGATATTGTGCTAGGTGAATTGAGGAGGTGGTGATAGATATAAGAAATATGAGTAGGGGTAGAGCGACCACGCCTGACGAGATACTGATGGAATTTTTGAAGTGTGTTGGGAGAGCAGGTTTGGAGTGGTTGACTGGTTATTCAATATTATTTTTAAGGCAAAGAAGATGCCAAATGAGTAGAGGTGGAGTATGATGGTTCCACTATATAATAATAAAGGTGATATCCAGAGTTGTAACCATTATAGGGGTATCAAATTACTTAGTCACACCATAAAGTGTGGGAAAGGGTGGTTGAAGCAAGGGTGAGGATGTCGGTGTATGTATCCGGCAACCAGCTTGGGTTCATGTCAGTTCATTCTACTACAGAATCTATTCACCTTGTTAGGTGTTTGGTGGAATAGTACAGAGATAGAAAGAAGGGCCTTCACGTGGTGTTTATTGACATAGAGAAAGCACATGACAAGGATCCTAGGGAAGTTCTTTGGAGATTCTTGTACGTGAAAGGTGTGTTGGTTCCCAATATTATGGCGATTAAAAACATGTATGATAGGGCTAAGCCTAGAGTAAGGATAGTATGAGTAGACTCTAAGCATTTTTTGGTTGTTCTAGAGTTACACCAAAGGTATGCACTCAATCTGATCTTATTCGCCCTGGTGATAAACGCGCTAACACACCATATTCAAGGGGAGGTACCATGGTGCATGTTATTCGCTGATGACATAGTTCTGATTGATGAGTTGTGTACCGGTGTTAATGAGAGGCTGGAGGTTTGGAGACATGCACTTGAGTCTAAGGGTTTCAGGATGAGCAAGATGAAGATGGAATACCTAGAGTGTAAGTTCAGCACTGAGCCGAGTAAAGTGGGTGTGGATATGAGTCTTCACTCATAGGTCATCCGAAGTAGATGCAGCTTCAAGTACCTTAGGCCTGTTATCCAGGGGGAGGCGAGATCGACTAGGATGTCACATACCGTATTGGGGTAGGATAGATAAGTGGAGGTTAGCATCTGGAGTCCCTTGTGACAAGTGAGTGCCACCGATACTCAAAGGTAAGCTTTATAAAGTGGTAGTTAGACCAGCCATTATGTAGAGGCTGAGTGTTGGACTATTAAGAACTCACATATCCAGAAAATGTAAGTAGTTGAAATGAGGATATTGAGGTTGATATGCAGTCACACAAGGATGGTCAAGATTAGGAATGGTATTATTCTGGAGAAGGTGAGTGTGGCTCCCATTGATGACAAGATGGGGGAAGTGGGGCTCAGATGGTTTGGGCATATACAGAGGAGAAGCCCAGATGCTCCAGTAAGGAGGTGTGAGCAACTAGTTGTGGAAGGCATGAAAAGAGGTAGAGGGCGGCCTAAGAAGTATTGGAGAGAGGTGATCAGGCAAGACATAGCGATGCTTCATATTTCTGAGGACATGGCACTTAATAGGAATATAATAAGGTCGAGTCCTAGGGTTGTAGGTTAGGAGGTAGTTGGGTCATGCATTAGTTCGTTCCATTGCTAGCGTGATCTTGTAGGGTTTTGTCTAGGTAACAGGTGTCACACCTCCTTTTGGCTACTACAACCCTGCGAAGGATGTAGATAAGGGAGTTTTTCCCATTAAAGGAAAATCGAAACGGGATTCAATTATTTAAGAGAATTTCAGAATCACCACTTGGGAGATTTATGGTTTCCCAAGTCACTGTTTAGAATCCCGAATCGAGGAAAGAATGACTCTGTTTAGCAGTCCGCAAACCATAAATCCGGGTAAGGAATTCTGTTAACCCGAGAGAAAGTGCTAGGCATTCTCGAGTTCCGTGGTTCTACCACGGTCGCTCAATTGTTATATTTGGTTACATTATATGATTTTAGAACATGTTTTAACTTATGTTCATTTTAACTTTAAGACGCTTTTATTATTATTATTAAAAGAGAATTACAACGTCGTTAAAACATGTCTCGAACCACGTCACATAAATGCACCCGTGGTTTTCGACACATTCCAACTTCGTTTAGATTTGGAGTTAGGTCACATAAATGTGTACCCGAATTTAGGAAAGGTAAATTATTAAACTAACGCGTCTAAAGCAATTACGTTCTTGCAACTTTGCGAGGGCCATGGAATTTATTAAATGGCACGCCTCAAAATCTAAGGATCAATTCAATATTAAATAAAACGAGGGCCATTCAATATTCATATTTGTTTGGCATAGAGCTCCCCAATTATAATTTAAAAGAGAACTACATTTGGAGGACCGTAAACTTTCAAACTGTTTTTAATTTATTAAAGGGAAAATCAAGGTTATATAAAACATATTGCAAGCCACATCACATGAAATGCACCTGTGGTTCACAACCTGCATTATTTAACCTTGTTTGGAATTGGAGTGGAGCCACTTCAAATGCACCCACTGACTCCTTTATTCTAATCACGTAGTTCAATTGATGAATAGCAACCCAATATCTATATTGTGACGCCATCATGTCCAGCTATATCCAATTCGAATAAACATATGAACATGTATAAATAATGTTCCTTCACTAAATTATCACCCAGCAGGACTAACTTAAATACAACTACTTATTTCCTTCACTGTCGTGAATTACTTTGCGCTCTCGATGAATTTCACCAAAATTTATTAAGCCAAACATATCATGTGCTCATCACCCTAAAACTGCCCAACCAATTTATTTCTATTCCATCTAATGTATCACATTCAAAACAAATTAAGAGAAAAGTTTTAAACAAAACACAAAATAACTAAATACTTATACGACATTCATATTCATCAAAGAAACAAGAACATGGAGAGAAAATTGATGCACATCTTGACGGAGAAATTCGAACTTAGTTATATTAAACTATCCTAAGAACTCAACCTGTGTACCAAGCCGATTTAAAGAAATCATGATAGATCAAAGTTTGATTAGAACTTCCACCTTAGTGATAACTATTAGACACGATACTTATTTTCAAGAAAATTTAAGCATTTAGCACGCGAGTTTGTCCCTCAAACAATTAACTATGACCTTAACGCTTCAGTTTGTGATTTCTCACATTAAAACAAATCCAAACAACCAGAGAGAATATCGGATGGCAAGAACAGATCGACATATATCTTTTTCGAGCGCAAATCGCAACTAGCAGCCAATTCCAGACCCAAACGCTACTGATTTATTCATAGAATCCAACTCTAACATACATCAAACGCAAACAAGAATTATCCACAAATAGAATTGATCCAGCTTAGATGACGAGATTCAAAATTCAGATAACCAATAAAGAAATTTAACAAAGAATGTCAACCAAACTAACACAAACACCACAATCCATCGCAAACAAAATAATGAGAAGAGAACGTGTTGAGTTGAACCTGTTGAGCCAAACTTCTTTGAGGTTTTGAGAATCCGTAGATACAAACTTTCGAGTTCAAATTTCAGACGAAATCAAGCATCCAACAATGGAAAATGGAGCTGAACAAAAATAAATAAGTCCAAACCAGCAATGAGGCTCAAACTGAGGTCATCCTCGATCAAATTTCATAAGAATCCATGCTTATCCTCCAAATTCGAATGAAACAACAATGGCTAAATCGAACAGGAACCACAGGCGAAATTGAGACCTCAAACCGGAAACCTCTTCGAATTTGGAATAGGCTGCATGCAACGGGGACCTCTACATGAATCAAACTTAGAAAGGGCTCTAAATCCATTTGTATGTGTGTGACTGTGTGCGTGATCCTTGGGGGTGGAGCTGTTGAGGGCATTCGAAAATAGGGTGTGGTCGACCATGATAATACATGGGAGGGGTCGTTCTCTTTGTCCACTCTCTCATCGGAATTGGGTTCAATAATAGAATGACAATGGAGAGGTCTGAACATTGAACTGCTGCACAGCCCTCTCTAAATTTCCAGGCATGTATCTCTCTTCTCTGTATATTCATGTGTATCAGTGTCTATTGTATCGTGTGCATAGGCATGTATTTGTTCGAGCTTTGTCAAGAAGAAGCCAAAGTTGTGCAGCCCCTCCTTCCAGACGTGTATTTTGTATCCTCCTGTATCTATTGTGTGTGTATCGCCTGTATAGGCATGTATATGTTATCCCTCCTTCAAGACTTAGGCATTAGGTTTTTAGGTGGGGAAATGGGTTTGGGTATTGGGTCGGGCGGGTCGACCCGGTTTGGGGTTGGGTAGGGGCTAATTTGGTTGGGTTATAAAAAGGTCAATTGCATTGGGCTGGAATTTTAATAAGACTTTGGCCCAAAAATATGATTCACCTCTTCTGTTTTCATATTTTTCTAATTTCTTCTAAGTTAAAACTAAAAATAACACCAAAATTAATTCCTAGTCAAATTAATTTCAAATTAGAATAATTACTACAACTAATACTTATTGCCACTAATTGAAACCAATTTAAATGGAAAACTAATTATATTCAAGCACTAAAATTAAAAGCGCAAAATTAACCATTTTTATGGTTCTTTTCTTTTTTTTAAATAAACACAATTAACTCGATATAATTAATTCCTAAATGCAAATTGAACCTAAGGTGGCATAAAATTTAAATGTGACACTTTTATGGTTTTTCTATGATTTTTAAAAAAAATCATGAAATGAAACTAAATAAAGAAAAACAACTAATAATCAATTTAAATTATTTTGGTCTATTTTTAGGAGTTATTTTCATATAGGGAAAAAATCACGTGCTCATGGCTGCCCCTCTTTCCGCGGAAACACGAAGCGTTTTCATGCAAAGATAAGTGAGCAAACACAAGCGATTTTTTCCATTTGAATACTCTGTGAGAAGCATTTTGAAAAGATTTGACCGCACCCTTCTTCTGAGGTTGCCTACATATCCTTGGATATAAAGGAATCTGGTCAGTGTAGTTCATGAGTGAGTGAGAAGAAGGAGTATGCATGAGGTAAAGATCTGGTCGAGGTGCCGCTCCGCCAAGGTTCCGATCCGCGGTTCTGTTATTTCGTCAAAAAAAAAAGAATGAAAAAGACTAGCTAAACCGGTCAACTACGAGTTACAAGATTCCTATCTATAAGTCTTCTGAAGTTTGATCTTGAGACTTGAGCGGTTCTTCATTCCGACTATAGATTTCAACCTTGATGCTTGTTGTGTGCAGGTACTAGCTCGTTCTTCTTCAGCTTTTCTTAATTAAGATCGGACGTGTAGCACTTGCGACCTCGACCATGCCTTGAGAAATTCACATCTTTCATCCGCTTTTATTTGGATTAACTTATTGCTTGCCTTCCTCTTTGCTTCTTCTTTTTTCTTTATTGTGAGTAACTTTTGTTGATTACCTCGAACTGTTGACTCGCATTCTCGCCACGGGCTTCTTTTGTTGCTGACTTGAACTGTAATCTGAGATCTTTTCCCTTTCTCCAAGTGGATGCCTGATTGCTGAACTCGAATTGTGCTCCCTTGTTCTCCAGGTGGGTGCCTGATTATCAAAACTTAACACTTGAAAAATATTCCCTTGTTCTAGAGGTGGGCCTGATTACCAAACTTGCATCTTGAAAAGTATTCCCTTGTTCTACAGGCGGGCGCCTAATTACAAAAACTTGAATTTTGAAAAATATTCTCTTGTTCTACAGGTGGGCGCGTGATTACAAAAACATAGATTTTGAAATATATTCCCTTGTTCTACAGGTAGGCGCCTGATTACCAAAACTTGAAATTTTAAAAAATATTCCTTTATTCTCCAGGTGGGCGCCTGATTACCAAAACTTGAATTTTGAAAAATATTCCCTTGTTCTACAGGTAGGCGCCTGACTGCCAAAACATAAAATTTTGAAAAATATTCCCTTGTTCTACAGGTGGGCACCTGATTACCAAAGCTTGAATTTTGAAAAATTATTCCCTTGTTCTACAGGTGGGCGCCTGATTACAAAAACATGCAACTTCTGAAAAATATTCCCTTGTTTTACAGGTAGGCGCCTTATTGCCAAAGCCTGAATTTTTTGAAAAATATTCCCTTGTTCTACAGGTGGGCGCCTGGTTTCCAAAGCCTAATATCTTTGAAAAATAGTCTCTTGTTCTACAGGTGGGCGCCTGGTTGCCAAAGCTTGAAATTTTGAAAACTATTCCCTTGTTCTATAGGTGGGCGCCTGATTGCCAAAACTTGAAATTTGAAAACATTCCCTTGTTCTACAGGTGGGCGCTTGATTGCCAAAACTTCAAATTTTGAAAAATATTCCCTTGTTCTACAGGTGGGCACGTGATTGCCAAAACTTAAAATTTGAAAAATATTCCCTTGTTCTACAGGTGGGCGCCTGATTGCTAAAAGTTGAAATGTTGAAAAATATTCCCTTGTTCTACAGGTGGGCACCTGATTATCAAAACTTGAAATTTTGAAAATATTCCCTTTTTCTACAGGTGGGTGCCTAATTTCCAAAACTTGAAATTTTAAAAATATTCCCTTGTTCTACAGGAGGATGCCTGATTGCCAAAACTTGAAATTTTGAAAAATATTCCCTTGTCAACAGGTGGGTGCCTGATTACCAAAAGCTGAAATGAAAAATATTCCCTTGTTCTACATGTGGGTTCCTAATTACCAAAACTTGGATTTTTGAAAAAATATTTCCTGAGACTGCTGCTTGTGTACCTTATCACAACAAGACAAACAAAACACAAGAAAAAAATTCTTCCTGCCCCAGTTTGGTGCTAGGCGGATCTGTGAGTGTTAATCAAATCTCCTTACCAAATATCTATAAATCTCAGTCCCATTATCCAGAAGGGTCCTGACAATTCTTAATTGATGACAACTTTAAGATTATGTTATGTTTAAACAGGTGTTATTTTATACTATGTCTTGCTATGAGTTATATTTGTTGGTGGTATGCTGGTGACTGGTGATTAAAACTACTTCCCATTATCTAGGCGGGTACTCACAACTCTTAATTAGACAACAAAATGTGTCTACTGGGGGTTAGAATTTAAAGCTACATCCCATTATCCAGGGGGTCCTGATGACTCCTATGATTAGATCCCATTATCCAGGCAGGTCCTGATGACTCTTATTGGGGAAGTATTTGGGTTTGACCATGCCACCCAACTGCTTGTGTCCAAAGCTAAGTCCCATTTTTAGGAGGGTCCTGACAACTCTTAACTGACTCCTGCTTCAACATGTAAGTTATTTTATGCCATTTGTTATCCATGATTACTCCTACCCTTAAAATGAGTCCCATTTTCCAGGAGGGTCCTGACAACCCTTAATTGGATCCTACTCCAACATGCAAGTCATTTTATGACATTTGTTATCCATAATTACTCCTAACCTTAAAATGAGTCCCATTTTCCAGGAGCATCCTGAGGGTTCCAACTTAAATGCCAATTCTACTTTCTTGTTGTTTCTTCTAGTGATTATTGTCCAGGAGGGTTACTGTGACTCTTAATGGGGAGGTGTTGGTGCTTGCATGTTACCCGCACTTGTTTGAGTTTTAAACTGTGTTCCATCTCTACTTCCATGCCTTTTTAAACCCTCAGTTGTTCCTGTTGGAGTTTGCTAGTTAAAGTCTGTCCCGTTGTACTCTTTGTTGGGGAGGATATTTATGACGGACTATGTCCCTTTTGAGTTTGAACTGAGCCCTACTTCCAGGTGGGCCCTGAGATTTTGATCATACCTGCCATGTGCCTACTTTCCCCTATGGATGGCTCCCTTAGGCTCTTCTATAATTTTTCTGCCCCTGTGTCAATCAAAGAAAACTAGTCAGTTAGAAAACTGGTGGTTAGTTTGCAGCATTCTTGTTAGAAGCGGTCTCCTCACTATCATGTTCCGTTGTGTTCAAATTTCCATGTTGATGATGAGTTGCCTGAGTTGGTTGGCTGACCCCTCGAACCTTAACGGTTTTACTTTGCTCCCCATAATTGTGTTACATTTCTATCCCTTCTGCCAGAATCCTCGCACCTTTCTCGAAATTTCCATGTCAATGTATTATGTTAAGCTGACTCTCTAACCCCTGTACCTTCACTCTGCTCCTCATCTTTGTGTTGCATTTCTGACCCTTTGCTAAAATTCTCACATCCTTTCCTGAGGTTACCTGGCCAATTTACGATGCTTGGCTGACCCTTGAGACCTTCCCCATTCTCGGGTTGTGTTTCTGAATCTTTTGTCGGACCCTTACATCCTTTCTGATATTGCCCGGTTAGCTTAAGATTCCTGGCTGACCCTTGCAACCTTCCCCATTCTTGTTTTGCATTTTTTCACTTGCCATGCCAGCTTTGATTTCACCTTAAAAGACATGGCTTGCTTATTGGCTGACCAACTTCTCTGTCACCCTTTTCGCATAAAATACCCCTTCTCCATTCAGACCCCATATCCTCTATTCGTTGCATTGCTTATGAACTGACATATTCGCATCCTTTGTGTTTAACATGACCCCCTAAATCACGTCCATTGCCCCCTCCCCCCCCCCCCCTCCCTCCCCCACTTCCTGTGTATGCTGTTTTTATTGACTTAAACCACCGGCCTTGACCTTGAGGTCTGTTGTTCCTTCACTAGTCATGATGATTGAGTTTCATTCCATGTTTTCCCCTTGACTAACCGCTTCCTTTGTAAACCTTAACCCAGAAAATACCTCTTCACATTCGAACCCAATACCTTTCGTCTGTTGCATTATTCCTGAACCGACATCTACCAAGCCCTTATGTTTCACCTGATCCCCAAAGCATATTAGTTGTTACCACCCGCACTGTGTATGATGTTCTTTTTTGACCCAAATCACTGGCTCTAACCTTGAGGTCTACTGCTCCATCGCTAGCCATGATAACTTTGGTTTCTTCTTGGAACACTTTTGCTCCGTTCAACCTAGCCCTCATTCTGTTGCAATATCCATAATTTGATATGTACCAAACCTTTGTATTTCAAACGAATCCCAATGCATATTGATTGTTACTAGCTCAGTATGCTTATTGTTCCTTAGTGACTTATGCTGCTTTGATGTGACAAACATTCCCCTTTTGTGCAAATTAGAAAGCCGGTGGCAGATTTTGAAGACATTTCTCACTTGTTTTGACCCGACAGACTCAAGAGGAGGGAATAAACAAGACAAATGGAACAGAGTAGAGGACAAGTAAATGAGATGATTCCTTACAAAAATCTAAAAAGTAGAAACATATAAAATGCGGGTACCAATTATAATGACCATGATATGCTCTTGCGGCATATTCTATTAAGCAAATCTGATGTTCAACTCTTGTTATACCCCCCCCCCCCAAGACCGTGAAGCTGGGCTTCGATGCTCCGATTATCCAATCTTATTCACAATCCTTATTTGACTTGTAGCGCCCAAAAGGGTTTTCACCATCAAGCCTCTCTTATTTTGTTCTTTTCTCTCAACTTACAGTCGCCTTAGGTGCTCGTGAGCGTTTTCACCAATAAGACTCTCTCATTTTTCATTTTTTTTATTTCTCTCAGCTCTCGTCGTCTTACGGTGCCCGTGAGGGTTTTCACCAATAAGACTCTCTCATTTTTATTATCTTTCCTGCTCAGACTGGTGTGTTGCCCCCTAGATGAATCACCTCTACTTGCTCAACTTGTCATCTCTTGAAGACTGATCAGAAGGTCTTTCTTTGGACCGTAACATGGGCTTTTTGATAGGGTTAGAAAGAAAGGGTATCAAAGGCTCAAAACAATTCAAATGGGTTTAAAACCACAACTTTCGGAATCAGATTTCTTACAACAAACCACCATTTTTGCCCCAGTTTTCTGGCTTGGGGACGTTTGGATTTTTATTTTGATGAGACTGAACCGTGAGGCTGCCTACGTATCCTTAAAAGGTATTATGTAAAATGTAGTTCATACAGATTTCTTGTTTTGTTGTTGTTTGTCTGTTTTCCTTTTTTTCTCTGTTCTATATTCTTCTTTTTCTTTTCTTTGTTTTGTTTTCTTTCTCTTTTCTTTTTCCTTTCCTCTTTTCTCTTTCCTTTTCTTGTTTTTCTTTTCTTTTTTTTTCATTATTTTCATTATTTCCGTTCTTTTCCTTTCACTACTTTCTCATACTTGTGTTTCTGACTTTTGTTACCTATTCCAAAAGAGGGGTATGAAAGAAAATAATTAAAGCTCAAAAGGGTTAGAAAAGGATAAAGTGTTTAGATAGCAAACTAAAATGCCTTCGTCATTCCAATTTTCAAAATATTCCAAGACAACAAGTAAAATCAGTTGAAGGAAACGTACATAATATCTCATGAATGCGTCAGAATTGATAGTCATTTCTACACATTTCCCTTCCTTATCTGTCAAATATAGTGCACAATTGGACAACACTCCAGCTACAACAAATGGTCCCTGCCAGTTTGGTAAACTTGCTTTTAGGATTTTTTCATGTTCTATATGCCCGTGTTTCAGGCTTCAAAAGATCTCAAAGGGTCCAAATCTATTCTTATTTCCCGCAAGTGTCTCTATTGCCTTATGAGTAATCTTTTAAGACTAGTCCTAGGGTTATGCATACATGTCATGTCATTAAAGCCAATAGGGAAAAGAATTGTAAAAAGAAAATAAAACTAAACTGAATGACTAAAAATAACAAAAAGTAAAAAAATTGCATTTGACAGATAGTGAAAGAGCTTGGACAACAAAACAGGTAAAAAGACTGGGGTTAAAACCCTGGAACAAACCTAGACGACACTAAATAAAACTAGGAAATATAAAAGGATCGAAGGGTTTGAATTACGAGACAATATCTAGATTACAACCCTGAAAATAGCCCGAACAACAGAAATGACAACAAAATAAACCACCAAAACTCCTCTCTGGCTGACCAAGAAATGGAGCGTCTTCCCAATTACCCATCACGACATATTAGCCAATGGGTTCCACGTCAATAACACTAGGAACTTCACAAGCCTTCATCACATTGTTCTTAAAAGATTGCTTTTGAGTTCCTTTCCTCGGCTCTTTCTAAAGATCAATCTCTGATAGCATTGGAAGCTTAGCAGCACCCGTGCCTCTGAGGCTCCCAGAAGAACTCTCATATTCCAACATGTGCATCTCATTATGCACAGGCGACAGACTTTGGCTAGTGTCTGCTGCATCCGAATTTTGCACGACAATGTCACCTGCATCAATAAGCTTCTAAATTGTTTTCTTTAGACTCCAGCAGTTATCTGTGTCATGCCCCGGGGCATCTGAGCAATATGCACACCTTTGAGAAACGCCAAACTTATTTTATAAAAGGTTTGACATTTTTATCTGAATCGGCTTCAACTTGTCCAATTGCTTCAACCTTTGGAACAAACTGGCATATGATACTCCGATAAGGGTGAAAGCCTTTTTTTTTTTCAGTATCCTCTCATTCTTACATGCTTGGCTAGGCTGGAAACCTGATCCAGGAGGTTTTTGGTATGCTCGTGGGGGTGGATAAGCATTTTGTGGAGCTGGGTATGGGGAAAGTGATGTACGATTTTTTGAGTTCTGTAGGGAGAAGCAGCGCTGGGGAGGATTATCTGGTACACAAGGATATCCACGAGGACAATGTCGAGGCTGGAAATGCTGATCATCTTTTCTATTTCTCTTTCTCCCGCCGAGGCTTACTTGGATGTTCTTAATGTCTTTCGGACAACTCATGATTTTTCCTGACTTGATTCCCTCTTCTACTAGCTCCCTCATTTTTAACACATTATTTAAGGATTTTCCCAAAGCCGGGACCAAATGACTAAAGCAGGTGGGCTCCTAATCTTGTAGGAAAATCTTAACCATTTCCTTTTCACCAATCAGGGTACCGACTCGAGCAGCTTTCTCCCTCCATCTAAGCCCAAATTCCCTAAAGCTTTCCTCCGCTTCTTTTTCATTTTATATAAGGAAGAGAGATCTGGGGTAATACTTGACTTGTATTGAAAGTATCGAACAAAATCTTGAGCCAAGTCACCCAATATAAGTCATTTACCGACATCTTGACGAGTATACTAGTCCAATGATGCCCCAGTCAGGCTCTTGCTGAAATATGCTATCAACAGGTCATATTTCTATCCAACGCCTCTTATTTCACTGCAATAAACCATCAGGTGGGATACCAGATCTCCACACTGATCGTGCAAGTTAAATCTTGGCACATTGAACCCTGAGGGTAGGTGAACATCAGGGGATACAAACAGTTCTTCGCAAGCCATATTACCCTGGTCTCGCATTCCTTGCTTGTTCTTCAAGGACTGTCATATACCTTCCAGCCTGTGGGGTATTCCGCCCTTTTTTTCCTATGAACTTTTCATTCTCAACATGAGGCTCATCCTGCGGGCTCTGCTTGTACGAGTCAGGAACCTTGTGGGCCACCTCTGCGGGATAGTGTTGGATATCATGAGCTCTAAGTAAATATTCATTGTTGGGGATAGTCGATGTTACAGGAGGGCACTTTTGGAAAAGATAGTTGGAGGATGAGTGCCGGAGTTACTAGGGTGGTTGGGAAAACTGTAATAAGTAGGGGCTCTGGAGAGTATGGAGGATCATTCGGAACAATGGTTGGAGTTTGGAGAATGGTAGCATCTCGGAAGCTAGGTGGTCGCAGGGGTGGTGCTTTCCCAGTCATCCAAGCATGATACATTTCTGCCATGTGTTGTCTCAGCATTTTTACCTCTTCAATTAACCCATTGTCCTGGTCAACCAATTGCTTTCGGGCCCCGGTATCGACCAACTCAGTTCTATCGTTGTCTGCTATTGCCTTTGACTTTGTGCTGTAGAGGAGAGTTACTGCTTTAATAACCACAAACCAACCACCTTTCTCCTTTGAGAATAACAAAATGAAGCCATCATGTTAGCATTAGGGCATTAAAAAGCTGAAATATCACATTGCGTGCAATGCACCTAGTCACAGTCACCGGTTATAACATGACTTCGAGGGTATGAAGGTCATATGGCATCATCCCAATTTGTTCATTTCAACATCTCTCTTTCTTTGTTTTTCTTGCACTTGCTTTATCATTTTCCTTCCTCTTTTTCTATTTATCACTCTTTTCTTTCCTCTAATTTTCATGTCCCCTAATTACACCATTTTTCTTTTTTTTTAATCTATATCTCTCTTTTTTATAAAACAAAATGATTTGATCGAACCCTATATAGGTTGCCTATGTAGCATGACCCCGCATGAATCAGATCTTTGCGTGGTTCTGGAATATCAAAAATGGAGCGAATAAACTAACTCATTTTTTTGTTTATTTTTTACTAAACTCAAACCATGAAAAGCTCTAAAAAAACATCTTTTTCTTTTCTTTTTTTTTTTTTTAAAATCAACTTGAAACCATTTCAATACCACCAAAACTATCCGATATTAAGCAACAAAGATACAAATCCAACCTTATCTAACTCTTGACCCTTTTAAAGATAAGCTACAAGCTGACAGTCAAAATATTTATAAAAGATGGTAACATATGAAAAATTGGTCAATTCTGCAATTCTGGACAGCCTCACAATAACTGAAAAAGTTGCAGCCCAATGTTAATCTCCTGAACCATCTTCTTGAACAACTGAAACAATGGTAATTCAACCAAACAGCTTTGCAATCTCAATACACTTCAAGTAATTTCCATAAACATTTGCAAACCTCAACAAATCACCCAAAAAGTAGTGATCCCCCAAAAAAATAATCTTTTTCTTTTCATTCTTTACTTCATCCTGTTAGGATATACGCTTAACGCTAGAGGGGGGTGAATAGCGTTATAATAACAAACAGCGTAAACTTGCGGAATTTAAAAATTGCAGGAATGAAATAAGTGCGATAAGTAAATAATAAGGAACGAACGCACCGATGTATCCTGGTTCACCACAACCCGTGGCTAGTCCAGTCCCCGAGAGACTCTCTCGAGATTTCCACTATCTTCGTCAAGCTTACGGGTGCTTAACAAACCGTTACAGTTGCTCAAGGATACCACACCTTAAGACTTCACTTGCTTGAGGATACCTCACCCCAAGACTTCAACCACTAAGACTTTGGGTACTTAGCAAACCCGACAAATGAGAAGATATGTTCTTCTCAAACAACTCTCTTTTACAACAAATACTCTCTCAATAGAGTGGATAAAGAGATACACAATAAGCTCTATGAGCAACACAAAGTTGTCTATCAAATGGCTCAACAAAAGCTCTAAAATGATGCTTGAAAATGATCAATATGTATAACAATGTATGGAGGAGTTGTGTGTTTAAAATCAACTCAAAAGACCTCTTTTTATAGGTGAAAAGTGGTGCTGACTGTTGCTTAATTGACAAATAAAATCCCTGATTCTGTTCTCAAACAATCGATTGTTTGGAGTAGATAATCGATTGTTTGACCAACGTTCAAAAGACAGATTCCTGATTTTAGGCTAAATAATCGATAGTATTCAACGTTCAAAAATCAATTTAGGATTCTGTGGGAACGGTCAGAATATAATCGATTGTATGAAAATGACAATCAATTTTTTTATGAATATAATCGATTGTATGACAAAAACAATCGATTGTTTAGATGTTTAAAAACTTCGGTTGCACACTGTCTCAAAATAATCGATTGTTAAAAGTAGACAATCGATTGGTTGCTATTTTGAAAAACTTCAGATCATACTGTCTTAATACAATCGATTGTAGGATTCAAATAATCGATTGTTGAGGCCCAGATTTAAAAGACATGTTTAAAACCTTCAACATCATTTTGTTTTAACACAAAGATGCATGTTTATGATAAATATGATTTAATAAAATATTTTATGCATGTTTATGATGACCTAATGTTGAGCCAAAGGATAAGATAACTTAAACTTTGTCCTTACATTGGTTCTACCAAACGACCTACGTCTTGGGTCTTCAATCTTGAACTCTTTGGCTCGTTCATGCAATTCCGTCATCAGTATGCTTCTCGCCATTTCATTGATTGTCATATAATATCGTTGTTTGACACTTGACTTCATTGTTTGTCATTCATCAAAACCTATACCTAAAAATCATGCTCATACAACCAAAGCGCACATATCATAGATATACATGATTTCCAACAATTTCCCCCTTTTTGATAATGACAAACAACGGAAGATATGCATATTGAATTCCCCCTAAATAGATGCTATATCTCAACATACAATTTATGCAACCAATTCAATTGAATATAATTCCCCCTTAGTAGAATATTCCCCCTCAATTAAAGCATGCATATCGCCCATATTCTTCCCCCTTTTGGCATTAGCAAAAAGAGCATACCAAAGGTTATTTAAACCATTGACGATACCAATCGTTATAGACAAGATCATATAAGAAGTTAGTAAATGGCATACTAATAATAACGATCATTTTTCTCAACTATGCCAATTGTTATTTAAACTTAAAATATTCATCAAAACATGAATCAATCATTTATTATAAAACCAATTGATACTAATTGTTATTCAAAACTAAAACTTGTTAAAGCATGTATCAACCAAAACTGATATAGATTATTTGCACATATCAACTCATTGCTTTTTTATTCAAAATACGATAACTAACCGACGTTCCCCCTTAATGCATTAAGGTTTAGTGCTTGGTGCATCCACTACAATATTGTAGTCTTCAAGCACACCTGCAAAAAGAACCTAAAAATAGGTTTTTGGTACCCAACTTCTTTTGGGTCCTTGGGGGTTAGGATAACAATAGTCATAATCAACACATAAATCTCTATGTTTAGCAAAACAAACGGGTGCAATGTGTCCTACTCGATTACAATAGTGACATATAACATTAGGATTGTGCATATGTCTAGGTTGAGCCAAATGCGTTCTAGGTGATCTAAAGTTGTTCCCCCTAGAAGCGTTGAATTTCCTAGAGTCATGTCTAGGTGGTCTAAAATTATTCATTCTAGACTCATTAACAAAATTCTTAGAGTTGTTTCTAGGTGGTCTAAAACAATTAATCTTAGACTCATTAGTGAGGTTCCTAGAATTCTTTCTAGATGGTCCGACCTCATTACTTACATCCTTTTTAATATCTTCAATTTTAGGACTATCAACACTACGTGTTTCTAGTGCTTTCCTAAGTTCTGTGTTCTCTAGTTTTAAAGAACTACAAGAAGAACAATTGGAACATTTATCAATAGAAGAGGCTCCATTCAATTCCTTGATTTTATTTTTAAAATCAACAATGTCATTTTTCAAAAATTTATTTTCTTTTTCTAAAACATCAATTTTATTTTTAAGAACACCATTTTCATTATTCAATTTTTCAAAATCTATTTCTTTCAAAGAAGAGGATTTTTCAAAATCTTTTTCTTGTAAAGAAAGTGTTTTCTGAAAATCTGTTTCTTGCAAAGAAAGTGTTTTCTGCAAAGAAAGTGTTTTCTTCAAATCTTTTATCATTTTGGAAGCATTAACAAATTCACCATATAGTTCATCATAGGAATTTTGTAATTCTTCAAACGAGTGAGAGTTAGATGTACTTACCTCTTCTTCTTTGTTTGCCATGAGACACAATGCGGCGGTTTCATCGCCTGAGCTGTCCGAATCCCGTGATACGCGCCTATGATGTTTCTTCTTTTTCTTGTCCTTCTTCATAGACTTACAAGACTTTTCAATTATATCATTTGAAATATTATCATCATCCCTTTCCGAATCACTTGCCTCTTCTCGTTTAGAGGATGAGGCTTTGAAGGCGAAATTCGAATTGCTTCTAAGATAAGGATTAAGAATTGTGCTATCATAAGTTTCGAGGTTACCTCTTAGTCCATCAATTGTGATATCCGTGAATTCCATCAACTTTTGGATGGCATTGGCTTTGGAGCGCCATTCGGGAGTGAGACTCCGTAGGACTTTTCGAACAAGATCTTTGTTCGTGTAAACTTTCCCGAGAGCATGGAGATCGTTGACGATTCTTAAAAATCGTTCAAACATAACACCAATGGGTTCCTTCTCCATTTTAAAGATTTCATATTTATGTGTTAGAAAATCAATTTTGCCTTCTCGGACTTGAGGCGTACCTTCATAAATGATCTCGAGCTTATCCCACATCTCCTTGGCGGTTGTTCAGCAAGAGATTTTTCGATAATCATCTGGATTCACCACACAATATAGTACATGGATGGCCCTTGCATTATTTTCAACTTTCTTGATGTCCTCGGCATCATATTCATCTTCCTTCTTTGGAACCGTGGTTTCTCCAACTTTCTTTGTCGGCATTGGTTCACCGTTTTTGATGATTTGCCACAAACGAAAACTGTTTGCTTTGAGGAAGATACTCATCCGTTCTTTCCAATATGTATAGTTTGTTCCGTTAAATAGTGGAGCGCAAGTGGTGGACTGTCCTTCATCCATCGTTCCTGCGTTCAATATTCTCACCAGAAAAAAAAATATATTTCTCTCAACCGGTTAAGGCTTTCAGAGAGTTAGGCTCTGATACCAATTGTTAAGATATACGCTTAACGCTAGAGGGGGGGTGAATAGCGTTATAATAACAAACAGCGTAAACTTGCGGAATTTAAAAATTGCAGGAATGAAATAAGTGCGATAAGTAAATAATAAGGAACGAACGCACCGATGTATCCTGTTCACCACAACCCGTGGCTAGTCCAGTCCCCGAGAGACTCTCTCGAGATTTCCACTATCTTCGTCAAGCTTACGGGTGCTTAACAAACCGTTACAGTTGCTCAAGGATACCACACCTTAAGACTTCACTTGCTTGAGGATACCTCACCCCAAGACTTCAACCACTAAGACTTTGGGTACTTAGAAAACCCGACAAATGAGAAGATATGTTCTTCTCAAACAACTCTCTTTTACAACAAATACTCTCTCAATAGAGTGGATAAAGAGATACACAATAAGCTCTATGAGCAACACAAAGTTGTCTATCAAATGGCTCAACAAAAGCTCTAAAATGATGCTTGAAAATGATCAATATGTATAACAATGTATGGAGGAGTTGTGTGTTTAAAATCAGCACAAAAGACCTCTTTTTATAGGTGAAAAAGTGGTGCTGACCGTTGCTTAATTGACAAATAAAATCCCTGATTCTGTGCTCAAACAACAATCGATTGTTTGGAGTAGATAATCGATTGTTTGACCAACGTTCAAAAGACAGATTCCTGATTTTAGGCTAAACAATCGATTGTATGGACTAAATAATCGATTGTATTCAACGTTCAAAAATCAATTTAGGATTCTGTGGGAACGGTCAGAATATAATCGATTGTATGAAAATGACAATCGATTGTTTATGAATATAATCGATTTTATGACAAAAACAATCGATTGTTTAGATGTTTAAAAACTTCGGTTGCACACTGTCTCAAAATAATCGATTGTTAAAAGTAGACAATCGATTGTTTGCTATTTTGAAAAACTTCAGATCATACTGTCTTAATACAATCGATTGTAGGATTCAAATAATCGATTGTTGAGGCCCAGATTTAAAAGACATGTTTAAAACCTTCAACATCATTTTGTTATAACACAAAGATGCATGTTTATGATAAATATGATTTAATAAAATATTTTATGCATGTTTATGATGACCTAATGTTGAGCCAAAGGATAAGATAACTTAAACGTTGTCCTTACATTGGTTCTACCAAAAACGACCTACGTCTTGGGTCTTCGGTCTTGAACTCTTTGGCTCGTTCATACAATTCCGTCATCAGTATGCTTCTCGCCATTTGATTGATTGTCATATAATATCGTTGTTTGACACTTGACTTCATTGTTTGTCATTCATCAAAACCTATACCTGAAAATCATGCTCATACAACCAAAGCGCACATATCATAGATATACATGATTTCCAACACATCCTTTCTCTTCTTCTTTTTCATCATCTTTTAATTTGCTTTAAGGATGATCCAAAGTAACAAAAACTAAAAACTAAATACTACTAAATTAATATAGCAAAAATCAACCAGAAAAATATAGTAACTATATTAAAAAATTAATTACTGCCATTACTAAGTATTCACTAAAGCCTACAACTAAAAAAAATTACTATACTAGATAAGACTATATTTTGGAAACTCTACTTTCTTTGTACATGAAAATAAAGTTAATACTCTAAAAAAATGTAAATCTTTTTATAGTTTTTTATATTCGTTTTTAGATATTGTTAAATAAACCAACTACAAAGTGAAATAAAGACTAAAATATTCAGATTAAACTTAATAAATATATTTACATGCTAAAAAGTGAGTGAAAATCCAAATAACACGGTTGTAACTTGACTGCTAATTGAAACTCAGCAACTGTGCAGGATCAAACTCAAAATGTAATTAAAACTTAGAACCAAACAAAAAATTTTGCTACAGATAACTCTACAGATTCACATTAATAGTCTGCTGGAACAACTAACACCAAACTAAACTAGCAGCAACAAACGAAGTAACTTTAAGCAATATTTTCCAGCTTGTAGTTCCATGTTAACTGAATCACCAAAACATTTGTAATCAACTGAATTCAACTGTGCAGAGAAATCAGCTTGCACTCACTAGACAACTGGTGCAAAAAGTGTAAATTTTCAAGGTTGTTTCAACAACCTTCAGTACAGTCCAAAACACTCTTATTTGAGTTCAAAATTCTTCAAGCAAGTTCTAATGTCCAACCCAGTTTCGGGTTTACAAAATGTTGTAGAAAAATACAAATAATGCTTAGGAAACTTGTATTACATCAACAAATTTCATTTAAATGCAAAATTCTAAGATTCAAACAAGCTGGTAGGTTCGCTATTCAATTGCTTCTCAAAACTCAAATATTCAGCAACACATTGAGCACTAAATTAAGCAGAACTAGGCACATAAACTTTCAACCCAGAATGACGACCTCAACTGTAGAAACAAAGTATTAGAATCACAGCAATATTGAGTCAGAATAACCACAAAGTACAGCTGAATAGTGCGGGTTCTGCTTTTAAAAAAACACCTCAAAACTTGAATTTCAATAGTGTATTGTTGACATATAAATTGAAGCAACACAGTTGAGTTAAATGAAGCTAAAACTTTTGCAAAATTCCTTCAACTGTTAAGAAAAACTATAGTAACAATAATCAATTAAAGAAATATGGAAATCTCCATTGTTGAGCGAAAAATGAACAATGCAGGACTGGGGACAACAAGTATGAAATCCTTTTCAGCAACAGAAAACAAGCAGCAAATTATTTTTCAGTAAACATGCAACTTCTGTCTGCAGATTCTGACCAACTGGACAATAATCCATGTAACAAGAGCACTCAATTCAACAAGGAAAACATTTTAGAAGTAAAAACCAAATTTTAAGCTATCACTGCTAAACTCGAGCACAATCTCAACGGACATCAATTTTCGGCAGATTAAGCTTACTGTTTGCTCAACCAAATCACAATTCAAGTTGCTCAATTCCTAGTCCAACTGATTCCCCTCTATTAAACTCAATGACAACATCAACTATTAGAAACCAATGGTAACAAGGTTCAAGCTAGAGATATCCAGCTATCAATTTACTCCAGAAACTTTTCCATAAATAGTGGAAAAATTTCAACAAACGAGCTTCAGAACTTCACAGTCATAGCACAAAGATAACTGGTGTACAATGCATGATTTACTTTCAAACATGGTCCCACCAACAATTCATAGATTGAATTGAAATCACAAAACAATGCTCCAACAAATAAAGACTGATCTCAACAGAACTTTCGCCAACATAAAAGAAGTTTGACAAGAGAATTCCAACTTGAACTCTAAGAATTTCAATAGTAGAGTCCATTGACATAACTCAATTCACACAATTTTCAACAAATAACTTCTAAATTTTAAAACTAACCTATGTGGCTAAAAGTGGCTAGAAGTGCTAAATTTGGCTATGACCCCGCAAAGCCAAGAACCTAAGATTTACTAAGAAAACCGAACCCTATGTAGGTTGGCTATGAATCACGCCCCGAAACACGAGAATCAGGTTTGCGTAGTTCGGACAAATTGGATACGGGCAAGAATAAAAAAATAGCTAATTTTTAAGAAAACATTGTATTTTGTCTCTTTTGAAAAATGATGAAATATGTAACTATTTTTGGATTTTTTTTCTTTTTTTTATATATATTTTCAGGAAATGATAAAAAAAAGTGCGAAAAATTTTTCACATATCCTTTGTGTCTTTTTTTAATAAAAATATACAAAAACATAACTAGATCATACTTGCTTTATTTTCACACTTCACCCTCTCTTTTCCTTTTTTCATTGTTTTTCTTTTTTTTCCATTTTTCATTACCTTCAGCTATCATTTGTCCGCCAAATGACCCGTTTGCCCTTGAATGAATGCAACATATAGCACATAGGATGCATCAAGATGGTCTGTTATTCCGGGTACACCTGTCCTAGACGGACCCAACCCTTGTGTTGAGTCCCCTAAGTCAAATGCATGATGCAGATAAGTGTTCCTACTAGGGATCCGGCATGAGGTTAAGTTTCTATGTTTGAAATCTGGGTATTTGTTCTAGATTGCGTACCCAAGCGGACAACTCGAGTCGAGGAGAGAGCTACGTACCGGGGACCCGCAAGATCTCTTTCTTATTTTATGGTATGACACTAACAGAGTAGGGAGTCTCGACCAGCGAGCACATCCCCGTAGGTAAGAAGAGAAGGGTTTCGGAACAGTTTATATGTACAGTTCAAATAATATCAAAGCTGTAAAAGCATCATTTTGCACATTAAGTCAACATGTAAAATCAAATAATAAACAAAGCCAAATACAACAATTATTCTAAGCTCGAATTCTTGAACCCTGAACCAGAGATTCTGGGTTACGTCCCCAGCAGAGTCGCCAGAGCTGTCACACCTCCTTTTGGCTACTACAACCCGGTGAAGGACGTAGATAAGGGAGTTTTCCCAATTAAAGGACAATCGAAACGGGATTCAATTATTTAAGAGAATTTCAGAGTCTCCACTTGGGAGATTTATGGTGTCCCAAGCCACCGTTTAGAATCCCAAATAGAGGAAAGAATGACTCTATTTAACAGTCCACGAACAAGAAATCCGGGTAAGGAATTCTATAAACCTGGGAGAAGGTGTTAGATATTCCCGAGTTTTGTGGTTCTAGCACGGTCACTCAACTGTTATATTTGGTTAAATTATCTGATTGTATAACATGTTTTAACTTATGTGCTTTTTAACTTAAAACCGCTTTTAGTATTATTTTTAAAAGAGAATTACAACATCGTTAAAACATGTCTCGAACCACGTCACATAAATTCACCCGTGGTTTTCGACACATTCCAACTTCGTTGAGATTTGGATTTGGGTCACATTAATGTGCACCCACCCAAATTTAGGAAAGGTAAATTATTAAACTAACGCGCCTAAAGCAATTACGCGCTTGCATCTTTGCGAGGGCCATGGAATTTATTAAATGGAGCGCCTCAAAATCTAAGGATCAATTCAAGATTAAATAAAGCGAGGGCCATGCAATATTCATTTTTTTTTTTTGGCATGGAGCGCCCCAATAATAAATTAAAAGAGAACTACATTTGGAGGACCTTAAACTTTCAAACTGTTTTAAATTAATTAAAGGGAAAATCAAGGTTATTTAAAACATATCACAAGCCACGTCACATGAAATGCACCCGTGGTTCACAACCTGCACTATTTAACCTTGTTTGGAATTGGAGCCGAGCCACATGAAATGCACCCACTGACTCCTTTAATCTAATCACTTAGTTTAATTAATGAATAGCAACCAAATATCTATATTGTGACACCATCATGTCCAGCTATATCCAATTCGAATAAACATATGAACAAGTATAAATAATGTTCCTTCACTCAATTATCACCCAACAGGACTAACTTAAATACAACTACCCTTAATTTTCTTTACTATCGTGATTTACTTTGTGCTATCAATGAATTTCACCAAAAATTATTAAGCCAAACATATCATGTGCTCATCACCCTAAAACTGCCCAACCGATTTATTTCTATTCCATCTAATGTGTCATCTTCAAGACAAATTAAGAGAAAAGTTTTAAGCAAAACACAAAACAACTAAATACTCATACGACATTCATATTCATCAAAGAAACGAGAACATCGGGAGAAAATTGATGCACATCTTGATGGAGAAATTCGAACTTAGTTATATTAAATTATCCTAAGAACTCAACCTGTGTAACAAGCCGATTTAAAGAACTTACAATAGATCAAAGTTTGATTATAACTTCCAGCTTAGTGATAACTAATAGACACGATACTTATTTTCAAGAAACTTTAAGCATTTAACACGCGAGTTGGTCCCTCAAACAGTTAACTATAACCTGAACGCTTCAGTTTGTGATTTCTCACATTCAAACACATCCAAACAACCAGAGAGAATATCGAATGGCAAGAACAGATCGACATATATCTCTTTCGAGCGCAAATCGCAACTAGCAGTTAATTCCAGACCCAAATGCTATTGATTCATTCGTAGAATCCAACTCTGACATAGCATCAAACACAAACAAGAATTATCCAGCATAGATGACGAGATTCGAAATTTGGATAACCAATTAAAGCAATTTAGCAAAGAATGTCAACCAAACTAACACAAACACCACAATCCATCGCAAACAAAACAATGAGAAGAGAAAGAGTTGAGTTGAACCTATTAAGCCAAAATTCATTAAGGTTTTGAGAATTCATAGATACAAACTTCCGAGTTCAAATTGCAGACTAAATCAAGCATCCAATAATGGAAAATGGAGCTGAACAAAAATAAATGAGCCCGAACCAACAACGAGGCTCGAACTGAGGTCATCCTTGATCAAATTAAATAAGAATCCATGCTTATCCTACAAATTATAATGAAACAACAATGGCTAAATCGAACAGGAACCACAGGCAAAATCGAGACCTCAAACCGAAAACTTCGTCGAATTCAGAATAGGTTGCCTTCAATGGCAACCTATACATGGATCGAAATCAAAAAGGGCTCCAAATCTGTTTGTGTGCGTGACCCTTGGGGGTGGAGCTGTTGAGTGCGTTCGAAAATAGGGTGTGGTGGACGATGATAATACATGGGAGGGGTCGTTCTCTTTGTCCACTCTCTCGTTGGAATTGGGTTCAATAATAGAATGACAGGGGAGCGTTCCAAAGATTACACTGCTACGCAACCCTCTCTAAATTTCCAAGCGTGTATCTCTCTTCTCTGTATATGCGTGTGTATCGGTGTCTATTTTATCGTGTGTATAGGCGTGTATTTGTTCGAGCTTTTTCAAGAAGAAGCCAAAGCTGTGCAGCCCCTCCTTCCAGTATTGTGTATCCTCCTGTATCGATTGTGTGCGTATCGCCTGTATAGGCGTGTATGTGTTATCCCTCCTTCAAGACTTAGGCATTAGGTTTTTAGGTGGGGAAATGGGTTTGGGTACTGGGTCGGGCGGGTCGACCGGATTGGGGTTGGGTAGGGCTAATTTGGGTTTTACAAAGGGCAATTGCACTGGGCTAGAATTTTAATAAGACTTTGCCCAAAAATATGATTCACCTCTTTTATTTTCATATTTTTCTAATTTCTTTTAAATTAAAACTAAAAATAACACCTAAATAAATTCCTAGTCAAATTATTTTCAAATTAAACTAATTACTACAATTAATACTTATTGCCACTAATTAAAACCAAATTAAACAGAAAACTACCGATATTCAAGGACTAAAATTAAAAGCGCAAAATTAACCAGTTTTTATGATTCTTTTCTTTTTTTTTTTAAACACAATTAACTCAACATAATAAATTCCTAAATGCGAATTGAACCTAAGGTGGCATAAAATTAAAATGTGACACTTTTATGGTTTTTCTATGATTTTTTGAAAAAATGCATGAAATGCAACTAAATAAAGAAAAACACCTAAAAATCAATTAAAACTATTTTGTTATATTTTTAGGAGTTATTTTCATATAGGGAAAAAAATCACGTGCTCACAACGGGTGACAATGTCGTGTCTTTCTATTTTGTTTTGTGTCGGACCTATTTACTAGTTATTGCTTTTGTTTTGCGGCTTTCTTCTGGATTTTATGTTGTTCCTATTTTTTTATATTTTCTTATGATTTCTGTGATAATACTGATATTCTCTACTTTTGTCTTTCGTAAACTGCTTCTCTACCCCTTCGGATAGGGGTAAGGTCTACGTACATACTATCCTTCCCCAACCCTACTAGTGGGATTTTACTGGATTGTTGTTGTTTGGGTTTTGAACATCGAATTGGAGTTGGGAATTGTCTGAAACTAGTATGGTTAGACTCATAATTGAATTGGTTATCGGATTTTGTGAGTTTTTTCGGGTTTCGAGGTACGGGCCCGGGTGTGATCTTTAGATGGACTTAGGATTTGACTTAGGATCCGATCTTTATAATTTGGAATTGTTTCCTTGGGATTTATTTGATGTATTTGAGTTATTTTTGGCTAGCTTTGAGCCATCCGAAGGTCTCTATGTGCGTGATGGTATTTTTGGAGCATCTCTTGGCTTGCTCGATATTGGAATTTAGTTTGTTCAAGGTAAGTAACTCTTCTAAACTTAGTGCTAAGGGTATGAAAACCCGAATTATGTGCTATATGATTGATGATGAGGTGATGCACATGCTAGGTGATGGGCGTGTGGGTGTGCATCCTGTGAGCTGTGACTTTGTTATTTTTTATGGCACTATTTAGTGGCCCTATTTTGTTGATATTTGTGTTTTATGCAATCATATCATATTTTAGTCTCAGTTATTGCTTATTAATACATCATATCATTGTTTTCAGGATAGTTTCATGATATTGTGAGCCCGTGAGTGAGACTGGAGAGATTGATGACTGAGTGAGGCTGAGAGCCTGATTGTGAGCTATGGGATCAGGTTACACGCTGAAATATGCTATATTGATTTATTCCTGAATTTGGCTTATGATAGCGCTTGAGCTGTAAGAGTCTTTTCAGAGTTTGTACACACCCCTAGTGAGTGAGATTGATATTATATTGAGGGATGAATCTTCCCTAGACATGGATCTTGTCTGAAGCATTTATATACGTGGAGATGGATCTTCTCCATGGGCCAGATTAGCCTTCTTCGGTACTGAGTGACTCATGCAGTGACGTATATATTCTGGGATGGATAGTCCCTGAGCCATATGGGCCATATACAGTACCAAGTTGTTGAGCATGATGAGTGCAAAGTGTGAGACGGCGAAATTGAGTACTCTGAAAATGTGAGAACATGATTCATCTCTGAAATATATGAAATTGGCATGGACACATGACATACAAGCATAGAATGTATTTTTATCAAGTTGGATGATATCACGTCATTTATGACTTTTCATACTTATTGATATATGAGCATAGAGAGGTATTTCACACTTGTAATCTGTAAAGAAAATAAAACATCTTATTATTATTGAAAGGTTTTTTTAAAAAAAGAACTATATTTTTAAAACTATCTCACATTTTTTTTACAGTTTCGGTAAAGGATTTGAGTTTTCAACAATATTCTTGAAATCGAAACTATTTTCGGATTTGAGTTTATTACTTACTAGTACATGAGTTCAGTTGCAATGATACTGCACTTCTGCACATTACGTGCAGATGTTGGATGCTGAGGTTGTTGTGTTTAATAGGAGCTGAACTTGAAGATGTACCTGTGTTCCTGTTGTAGCTGTCTTTCGTCCCCGGTAGCCTTAGATTATAAAGCTTTGTTTATGTACTATTCAAACAGATGATGTATTTACTTCATTTCAGCTTTGTAAACTCTATTCTTAGAAGTTCATGATTTGTACTACCAGTCCTTGAGAAATGTATAAACATTCAGGTAACTTCTCTATTTAATGGTTTAATTGACTTCATTTGAATTGAATGGTTATTAGTTAGCTTATCTAGCGGGTAGGGTTAGGTGCCATCATGACTAGTGAATTTTGGAGTCAGACAAGTAGAATGAAAATACAACAGAAATAAAATAAACAAAAAGAAAGCAATGGTAGAAACAAAAATAAAAAGGATAAAAAAAATTATTGAAGGGTCATTTGAAAAATATAAATTTATAGTAAGGATACTTTTGTCTTAAAAAATTTAATTTTTTCTGCTTGTGCTTTTTGGAAGAAGCTAAAATCTATTGCTTCTTCCTAAAAGCAAAAAAAACTACTTATGTGGCTGCTCACAAGCACTTCTCCATCTTGACCAAACACTTCAAATTTCTAACAAATGACTTTTTTAGAAAAGAAAATTACTTTTAGCCTCCTGGAAGTTTGGCCAAACATGCCCTTAGTCTCTTCCAATCTCGATCTTGGGTTTACTTTACTATGGAGGAATCTGTAAAATTGAATCTATGTGAAGGTTAAAAAGCAGTGGTTATGACTTTTTCCTGGTGATGCCAACGTCGGCGTACAAGAATGAGAAGTTAGAGGATTATTTAAATCAAGGGGTAAAAGTTAATAACGCGTGTCGTGACCTTATTGGTAACTAATCAAGAATGATGTTGAGTGTACTAGGCACACTATGAAAATATTGGGTGTATAAAATAATTTCAGTGATCAAAGTTTGTGTCAAGGGGATTTGCTCCCCACTAGCATAAGTAATTTTAGTTTAGTAATTTTATTCTAGGTTTTAGTTGATCAAATAGCTCAAGTTAAAAAAATCAATTTATATCCTTCAAGTCAATTTAGGAACCTCAATTTTAGTAATCATTCTGTGATATTGACATTTCTGTATAGGTCAAAATCCCCCTCGAAGAGGTTTAGCATGAAATGGTATTAATGTGGCTGAGGTCGACTAGTAAACCGCAGGAGCCAGGCGATCAATAACGGTCGAGATCAAGTATCTAGGGCAGTATTAACGGCTAATTTTTGTAATAGGATATTTAGGAGAATATTTCATTGAATGTTCTCTGTATTTATATTTTTAAGGTTGATTGAGGATTTGCCCCACATAAATAGAAAAAGAGATAATGGAAAAGGCATGTAACATACATTGGTTAAGAATACTTTTTGAGATGAAGACTCTCTCTCTCTCTAGAAAAAAGACAAACATTACCTTTCTAATAAGTCTTCCATCCACTATTCCATACTTTTCTACCAGATCCGAAAATAGTTCTAATATTCTAGGATTTATCTGTCACACATTACTGTCAAAAAGACGAATTATCCATCTCATTTAATATTGGGTGAATCATTCTCCTTATTTATATTAATGTCATTTATTGTTATTTATTGCATGACATTTTCTTATCGTTACTGAAACTTTTCGGAATATTGAATATACACTAGATTTAATACCCTACCAATGTCATCTTGCAATATTTGTGCTAACTAGTTACTCCCTTCGGTCCAAAATAAGTGACTTTTTTGGCCTTTTTTTGGTGATCCAAAAAAGTAATTTTTTCAAATTTCAAGAATGAATTAATTATTTTTTCCTACATTGTTCTTAGAGTAAATAGTGTTGGAATATGTGTTAGGAGTGATTATGTAAGATTGTAAAGGTTAGTATGATCAATTTCATTGCTAACTAATACTAAAACTTAGATTTTTTATTTGTATGAAAACATCCAAAAAATCACTTATTTTGAACTAGAAGAAGTATAAATCTAGGGATATTATATTAACTTGTTTTACACCTTGTTACATTAGTTTAATCAAAGATTTACACTTTTTTGGTCAAACAGTCTTGACTATCCGCCAGAGCTAAATAGATCTTGCTGCTTGCAAGGGATAATGTTGATGGTTCTTCCACTTTGAAGTAAATCCAAGAAAATCAAGCAGAAAAAATTTCATATCCAATATCGGAGAGGGGTTGGGGAGGACAGTGCAGTGGAAGACTTTTGAGAACAAAGCTTCAACATGACCAGACGGTGCAGAACTGCGTTAGCTTTAGCTGCATGGCAAAACACATCACCAGTTGAACAGGAAAAGGGTTCTCTAATTTTCCCGCATGGTCTGCTGCATCTCTTACAGGAATCCAAACAAACAAATAAATAACAGATCAATCCTTTGGCTAAAGTTCAGAACCTAGTAAAACCAATAAAGGAAAAAGGGGGAACTGAAACCTAAACATATTGACTTCCACAGTAGTACAAGATAGTGCAGTGAGCAGTCTCCTGCAAAAGGAACATGGTCCTGACGCATTCTGGTTACAAAATGCACAAGAGTTGAAAAGCGCGACCTGAGTAGCTGGACAATATTGTAATAGCATCAAGCTCTCAGCTGCCTTCAGCACCGACAAAAATGGCAGGGAGGAACTTGCAGTGGATGAAACTGAAATCTACAATGGAAGTGGAGGGTTACCTCCTTGCAACACAGCTCAAACACCGTGCAGACCTCTAATCACCTTGAAAACAGTATAGTTGCCGTATATTTCCTGAAGCTGTCAAATGTTGGCGGAACAGTGCGTGAGGATAAAAAGTTAAAACACGGACACCAAGAAATGATATACAACCACCACCATTACCATATAACCAGTCCTTAAAGCACGCATGGAGAGCAGTTGCTACTTCTCGTTTCCGCGTCTCGTCAAGCTCGGTGTCCTTCAACATACGCTTATTCTCCTCCAAGTTTTTGTGCTGAAGGGGTCAAGAAGTATGAATTATGATTTTCAAAAAATTTGACGATTCAACTAAAACATTAAAATATGACAATATGTATTGGAGTATACTACACAAACGGAGGATCAGTAATCATATTGTGCGCACAAATGTGATGCAAAATAATACAAAAACTTAGTTGATGTTTTAACGCACATTTCTCTGCTGGGATGCCAAATAAGCATCCGGTAAAGGGAATGGATTATCTTTCGTGGACCCGGATTGCTGCCCTTCAAACCAGTGTGGAATCTGTGACAATTGGAGCCGTGCATATTAGCGTTTTAAAAGAAGAGTGAGGAAAAAAATCACTTTACCAACAGATTTTGAGCAAATATTCCATGAGCAAAAAATAGACATTTAACCAGAATTGGAGAGATTTAAAAAAGGAACGGATACTTAGTGAATAAATAAATAAAACTCGAAAATCCTTGTCGTAACTTTTATAGACATACCAAAAAGCTAGTGAACTGATCAGGGTCTACTGGGATAGCAGACTCAGTTTGAACATCAGACACACCAGCAGGATGTGACAGTGAATCATGTGGGTCAACGACACCAAGAGCTACAGGTGCATCCCATCTGTTGATGGTTGGGTCAATACCAACTTGATTCAGGTGTTCCTCCAGTAGCGAGTAAAAAGTATTGTATGGAGCCACCTGACAAAATCATCAAAAGAAATGGATGGGGAACTCAAATTTTTCCCTAGAACAATAAGTCATACAGCAAGAAGTATATTGTCCAATCAGCATATAGCATTGAGAAAATGCATGTAAATAGAATGCATATAATGATAAAATGAAGAATACCCTCAATTCTTATATTCACTTGCATAATTAAAAAATGGTTTACCAAGACCTAGTTAACTTAGCAAAATATTTAAGATCATAATTGACAAACTATTCTTAGAAGAGAACAAAGGCCACCAAGTGGCTAGCAATCTTGACAAAATAGACACTACTAAAAAGTGAATGCACAACCTCTAAGACACACAAGGTATTTCGCAACATAATTAGATGATGGATACAAATTTGTAGTCCACTGGAAGTTGCAGCAAAAAGCTCAGCTAGTTTTTATCCAATATGCCAGTCAATTAAGTGATAAACTACACCAACAATCCCATTTATCAAAGAAAGAAAGTAAACCAAGAGCCCTAAAACTCTAATTTTACATCTTCAGCACTCAACCATTATATTGAAATTCGCCGCACACTAAAGTTTACTAGTTTAGTATTTCAAACTTCTCAATTGCACTGAAATTCTCCATCCTGTACACTTATTACACCCTTAAATTCATCACATGCATTCACAGAGGGATTTGAAAAAATAATTATATTTGCCGACATAACGATGATCCATCCATCTAGGCCACTCCAACATGTATTTTGTGATATAGGCATTCCCCTTGCATGGGTTTTCATGCTTCGCGCTTAGATAACAAACTCAGATTACTTAATAAAGTGATAAATGTTTCATTGAAAATCTTCCACAGACCTGCATTTGACATGTGGTAGAGCTAATCCTACGCAAGGTTTTCATGCTTCCCACACTTAAATAATGAACTCAAATGACTCACCAAAGTAATATATGGTTAAAATATTCCTCCACTAAGATGTCCTATATTTGCAATAATTTAATCAATACTCTTGCATTTAGACCGACGGAAAAAACTGCATCAATACTTACAACTGCTGGTTTGTTGCATTCCATTTGTGGCAGCATAAGATCGATAAAAAATAAAAGAAAAGACTAAAAGCTGACTGAATAATTTCACTTCTAAATCCATAGGAGTTTGCAATGACTATTTGATGCAGAATGATCACGGAAAACCATAAATATATGAATAAAATAAGGATTTTGGAGACCCAAGGAGTAGACAGAACCTTTGAGCAGCAGCACAAAAGTAACACAGACCTGCAATTTATGGTTATCACCAACAAGAAGCGGTGTCTGGTTTACTCCCAAGAAGAATATGCACTCACGACAATTGGCAATACAAATACGTTTTGCTGCTGCAATTACGTGTACACGTTCACAGTGCTCAATTCTGACAGCCTGCAACAGACATATACTATTAAATGTCAAACCCAACAATTAGTTTAGAGCATGAAATACACAATTGTAAACCATTTGCAAAATGGATCAATTAACACAAGAAAGTAGGTAAACCTAGCTCTCTACTTTTTTTTCATTAGCTTTTGAAATCATGGAAAGCTTTTTTACTGGCAGTAGAAATCAGCAAACATCAGTTTCATAAAGCATAAATTTCTTCCTTTTTCATCTTCGAATTGCATGCAAATATTGGTGACATTGTTGTGTACAGCATTTGAGCCATAACTACAGAAGAATATCAATATCGATCATCCCAGCATCTATGCCTCAACCTTAGATAAACTGTACTCGGCTATATGAATCCTATGTACTCATACAGGTCCATTCGAGACCGCGTCGTCTTTTTTTTTATAATCAGTTGTTTTTAGGGTGCCAAGTAATATGAAGAAATGTCTAAACACCATCCAGAATCACAAAGTTCAAATGCACTCGTAACTGGTAGCTGATGCCAGCACAGCCTAAATGAAGTTTTTCAAACAATACAGCTCCAACTGGATCAAATTTTAATAAAACCAAATCTCAGATAAGAATAAGCTCAACTCTCTGATAAGCTCAAACTTCAACGGTAGGAGAAACTTTGAATGATATTGTTTCTCCATCTCTTAATTACTTAGATTTTCAAATTTAGTACAAAATATGTATACAAAATTAGAAGCCTGCATATCTTTGTTACTTATCAAAAAAAAAAAAAAACTGCATATCTTTGTCGTCAAGCGCATGTGATAAATAGGGGAGCAAATGCTAGAATATATTCTTTGTAGAAGATGGCACTTGTTCCAATAAGTACCCTTAAGTAGTTCGTGCCTTGGCATTGCTAAACAGCAAAACCCTGTATTACAGTAAAGTGCAGGCTGATTTTCAGAAGCATACAAATAACAACAACGACAACAAAAACAACCCAGTATAATCTCACTTAGTGGGGTCTGGGGATGGTGGTAAGCACACAAATAAGAACACATTTAATTCATATATACATGAGACATTTACAAAAAGTTACAAGGTAATGTAGAACAAAATTTATCTTCTACTAGAATTTCTACAATTTCACTACTAAACAACCCTCAAGAAGAAACAAGCAAAATCTTCCTAAAGGTTAGTACCTACCTTGCCCACAGCTCCCAGGACAATAGTTGCATCAGAGCATCCATATACTGTCGCATATTTCAAAGGAGCTAAAATATAAATGACTGATTCATGGCAATTGACGACCTGCCAAAAGAGAAAAAGGATTCAATATCAAGAATCAAGTAGAAAGTTCATCACCCCAAAATTTAGCTCTGTCCGGCCAAGAATTTGTTGGGATACAAGGTAACAAGATATGGCAAAAAGAAGAAATCATATCATTTAAACCACAAGAAAAGCTAAAAATGCTAATAATGCAAAATCATTTCATGCTTAATCCAAAAAATTTAGCAACCAATTTTAAGGGCTTGACAAGCTTTTGGAATTTGAGACTATTAAAATATTCAAAGATAAACATCTCAGCATGCTACTGTTGTGTCCCACATTGGTTGGGTATCTAAAAATGGGCAACCGAAAAGGTGCACACAAACTGATCAACGGACAAGATTCGCCTTCAATTAGACACTAGAGAGAACCTTATGCAGACCACTTATTCCAAATTGCTTCCTTTCATTTTCCATATTCTTCTGTAATGCACTTCAATGCTAGTCTTAAACACTCTTGAGAACTCGCCCTATAACAGTGATGGACAAAATTCTAGAATCCTTGAATCTCCTTCGGCATAAGTTTGATTCCGCTTTAAACTTGTCAATAAGGAAATAAAAGAACGGCGGTATTCAAGAGATTTGCTGAACCTAGTAATGATAAGTTAGAGACTAAACACACACAAACCATAGGCAGTAATAAAACCAAATAAGTTCATAAGAATATCCTCTCCAATAAGTTCTGCAAAACACAAAGTTCCACAAAAGATGATGCAATGTGATAATTTCTCCTTGCTAATAACTTTAAATTCTTACCACTTATCAAAGAAATAACTTTAGTGTCTTACCATCTTAACTGCCATTATTAATGAAATTACGCTTTAATTAATCAGAAAAGTATAATCATCTTGGCTTATATGGCAAATCTTTAATATAGTAACTCTATGATTTATGTGAGTTGGAACAGACTTAATAATGTTATAACCCTCTAAATCATATTAGTATATTTATATATCAAGAGTCTTACATGTAAAGACAGTCCATTCTACATTCATAAACTTATAGAATTAAATCCTTCCTATAATTCTACAATCATGACCGTAAATGCTCCTCCGCTCTATCATAAAGAACCTACGTTGAGTTTAAAAGTCAGTTTGACCAATTATACAGTGATATTTGCCAACATTCACAGGAGTTGATTTAAAATGTTCCATTCTGGCCTTTAAACGAGAGAAGATTGCACCATATTAATGAGTTACTAGTTGTCAATAGCGTGCAACAGTATTCTGTGTCTTTCTTGGGAGGACACTGTTCCGACTCTACCAAACTGTTTGGCACAATTAATAGACTAGAGAAAATGACCTAAAGGAGCACATTCAGCATAAGCCCATTCCTGCAGACCCCTTCACCTCGATGCCACAGATCATGTAGAACACTAAGAAACCTTAGGACACACAAAACAAGAAAATAGCCGATTTGCAAGAGCTCCATACTTTCCTATGAATCATTCAACTCTTTTCCAGAAAAAGAATAGCACAAAAAATAAAGTTGAAACTTACCTTTACAGAGGAGCCTTTAATATCATTTGGTAGCCTTACATATGATGATTTGGAAATTCCTTCAATGAAACTAGGTCCTCTAGAAGTTGACGAACTTTTCACTGAACTTGCAGCAACATCAGCCATTGGTACATCCTGATCAGAGGCAGTGTTTGGTCCATTTTCCTTTGCAGAAGCCCTCTCAGTAATTCGTTCCAAAGCAGATGCTATATTTTCTAGAAGCCAGTCATGTACTTGAGCTGCCGGAACAGGAACAGCAGGCATCTCAGGATCTGAATTGGCAAAAAATGGGGCATTCTGACTCAATGGGATTCTCTCATATCCCTTCTCACCAAAATAGATTAGGAAGCCCAGATGCTCCAATTTCTCCATAGACAAAACCTATGGAGTCAAGTAACTAGATTAGCTTTTCCGCATGCCTTTAAGCCCATATTGTATGAAAACAAACAAGGGCACAAAATGGATGCCACTAGAGGTGAATGGAGCAGCAAGGATTTGTCATAGGCATCATCAAGGAACAAGTGCTCCTACATTGGACGTTTCAGTTTTTGTGCACTATTCTTAGTACGTTTTGTATGAACAAAATTTTATTTGCAAAATGAATAAAAACTAAGTAGCATGCCTTGTCAAGTTTACATAAATCAGATCCAGTCAAATCTGATAGGCAATTATCCTAAGCATACAAAATGACAAAAATGGTATGATAAGTTAATAACCCAAAGGTATCAAATTCACAAACCAGTGATTCTTCACCATCCCCTTCCACTGACTCTGCCAAAAGTGAAAGAATGTTCCCCAAGTGTTTCTGTAAATAGGATAATTGATGAGCCTCTTCATCGGCCTGTGATGGCATAAACCGCCTACTATTGCTGCGTACGAGCTGCAATTTTTAAGCAAAGTTTTTGGTTAACACATTATGCCTTAGTCCAAAACAAGTTGGGATTGACTATGTGAATCCTCAATGATCACGTTACTCCATTTAAATTCATCTCACGCGACTATATCCAAATTACAAATAAAAAGTATTAGAAGTTCTGCTTATAAATCTCTAAAAGACAAAACCACTACAGTACTTCACATTACACAATCACTGTCCAAAAAATTTCTAAATTCCAATTTGACTATACAGAATAATCATACAGCGGAATGGAATTTAGAAAACACAAGCTCCTGACCTGCAACGGCGAAAGAGCGGATAAGAAACCGTCGAAGGCGGATGTAGAAGGCCAAACATCAGCTACTGCAGCGGAATCCTTATGTCCTTTCGGAAGCAGCCTTTTATAACTCTGAATGTGCAAAAACAGCATCAAATAGAACACGTTGACGCCAACGGAGCCGATCTCCGATGGCTTAGTGGTGACGATTGGATCAGAGTCGGAGTGGAGAACGGAGGCAATTGTCTCAAGTACAAGGCGAGCATGCTCATGCGAGATCTGAAGTGCTTCGGCAATTGCTTCGAAATTGGCTCGGTGAGCCGAGCCGGAGGTTAGGGATAATAGCTTATCTCGAATTTGAAGAAGAGTTTGAGTGCCGTCGGTGAAGATGAGTTTAGAGATTGGGAGGAGGCCATGTTGGAATGGCTCTCTTCGTGGATGTATGTAAATTGGGACTGTTGACGACGCCGGCGTCGATGCCGGTGGTTGTTCGTCGGCTTCCGCCATGGCTTGTGAGTGAATGATGGAAATGGAGCTTAAAGAGTTGAAAATGGCAGTGATCAAATCTCAGCAGAAGAATAATTGCGCGCACGGTTGAGAGCCTGGTCCGGGTTCACTTTGAGCCCGGCCCGGTACGGTGAAATAAGTGGACAATTTTCATTCTCCCTTGAGCTCAAATTATATGAAGTAGCACATCATAATTAAACTAGTATTAAACATATTAACGCATCTACTCATATATACCTAGTTTTGAGACCATCATTAAATTTATACCTCATTGCCCAAAATTCTATAAAGTATACTCGAATTTAAAGTAATTTAATCTCTTTATTCAGAAATAGATATGAAGTTCTCTAAGAACTTTTTCTGATCGTCTTTCTTGCTCGCTCAAAATCACCTTTATTCTCTCTTTGATTCCTAATAGTTCCTTCACAGTCGATGACCAACCAAGTGTTGGTGCCACTATCCCGCCACATGTAGGTTCTTCCCTCATTTCCTCTCTCTCCTCTCTCTCTTCTTTCTTTCCTATCTCGCTCCTTTTCTATCTCTTCTTTTTCATGTCTTTTCTTATTTCTGCCAATGCTCCCACTACAGTTATTGTGCTTGCATCGGCGACAATAATACCACCACCGGCTCTCTTTCCCCCTTCCCCTCTTTTTGCATCTCTTTGTGTCTGTAGATTTTGCATACGCGAAACAGAGCCAACGATTTCTGGCATAATTCAAGCATGCAGAGGCGCATGAATACCACTACAGCTAGATTTCCAACAGGGTCCTGCCAGTCCGGCGTGTCCTAGTACCTCCAGTCAGCTTTTCGGTAAAGCTCTTTGTTTCCGACGGTTGTAAAACCATGTTCTACTATTCCTGTTTTGTTTTAATATTTGTTTTGTGCTCATTAATATCGTTTTATATTCCTTATTACAATGAATTATATTTGTTCGATACATTGTTATCAATATAAATATTGAATATTGAAAAAAAAAAGATTCAATTAACAACAATTAAAATATATTTAAAAAAGGGACTTGTGTTGGATTGACACTATAAATCAAATTAATAAAAATAGATATAAAAAAGAATATATGGGAGAATAAATTAAGTGGAAAATAATTACTTAGATTTATTTAATCCATAATGGATTCAATTAAGTTAAGTGAGATAAGAAAATTTGATTTGTGTTATGAAATAATATAAAGGACAAGAACAATAATGCAAGAACAAGACCAATAGAGAGAAGAGTAGAGAGAGTTCTTCTTATTGATACTTAGAGAATGTTAGGAGTGGTTTACAATGGTAGAAGACCCCTTTATTTATAGGGAGGGGGATGATTTATCTACCAAGAATAAAACTCTAGAATCTCTCTAAATATAGACATTCACCTTAAATAGGAGATTTCATAACACTCCCCCTTGAATGTCTATTCAACAATGTGCCTCGTTAAAACCTTAAAACCAAAATCCAATGGGAAAAATTAAAGAAAGGAAAAAGAGTACACATGTTTGAATATGCGCCTATTGGTTGCCTCGTTAAAAACCTTGCAAGGAAAATCCGGTGGGACAAAACCTTGTAAGGGAAAAAGAGTGCAACGCGCATTAACTCCCCCTAATGAATACATCAATTTATATCCTTGAGCATTTGCATTCCAATCTTGTGCATCATCTTCAAAACGATCTTTGATAGAGATTTGATAAATAAATCAACCATATTGACTTGAATAAATATTCCGCACCTTGAAATCATCATTCTTGATAGATATGAACATCTTCATATAATGTCGTGGAATAACTCTTCAATATCTCCATAGATGCATTCTCAATGCCATCATGCTTATAGTTATAGCAAGATACATATGTACACAAATTGTACTAAGGATGTGGTACTTCAGGACCAAGAATTGCATATGCTTCAAGCAACTTAAATCTTTCAAGTTAAGTCATATAAGCCATATAATAGACTTTAGATGCATATCAAGTTTTCCATGTCATGCTAGACAAATAAGATATCGAAAACTGATTATACATACCTTTGACTTTATACTTTCAAGCATTTGAACTATAGGTTCAAAACTACATGTCTTTCATATGGAATCAATTCTTCTTGAATTGTATCTCTTCCATTTAGTTACTTTCTTTGGGTTAGTAAATGCGTATAGCATGCTTTGCAATATGTTGCAATTGAATTATCCCTTTTATGAACTTCAGGTTCATATCATGATATTCGAGGATATACATATACAAATGATAATTCATCCCATGTAACCTTTTCTCAAGTGTTTATCATGTCTCCCCCTCATGTTAGTAAAGCTAACTTGTTTCCTCAACTTTGGGAAATCATCTTTGTGCATTATCATGTCAATATACACGGCACATTAATAAAAGAGAAGGAAACTGATATATATAACTTTGTTCTCATAAGAAACAGTTTAGTTATTAAGTGGAAGCACTCAATAATTATCTTGCTAAACCAACTTTGATATAAACCAACTTATCAAGATGAACTATCTTGAGTAGAAAATCTGGAAATTATGCTCGAAGTTAGATTACTGAGCGATTTACCTCGCAAGCACCGGCCAGGCCGCGGGTTAATAACAATTGCGCATGTAACCATTTCATAGATGCATCATATGTGGTATACATGGCAGGTGAATGGGCCCATATTCACCTTTGATATTTCCGGAATTTATGGGCTTCAACCCGAACTCTTTAGTTGGTCAGTTCATTAATGAGAACAAGTGATACAAGAGAATTCGTAAAGAACTTTCTAGTTCTTTAATATTCACCTATGTGAATTTGCACATCATACTTAAAATGAGATGGCTAACAAGAATGCCAACTGAATAAATTATCAATATTGGTAAACTTCAAATTTACACCATGACATGTGCACTTATCAATAAACTTCAGGTTTATTATGACATGGGTTTTTATACCAATATATATCCACTTTATTGTGGCATTCTTTCTTTTGTGTAGTACAAACTGGAGAACAAAGCGGGTAGCTTTTCATATACAAATTACCCCGCTACAAGTTGTAGTAATAGGAGATATCAAATCCTTCCTTTATTTATAGTCTCAATATAATCAATCGCTTTCGCGTGTACTTTGGAAACTAAATAAGTTTCTTTGAGACTTACTACAGCACAATACTCAATTGTGTTTCTCCAACATAGTAATAATTGGCTCTTCTAGGGCTCTCAATTAATTTTGTACTACCACAGATTTATCAACATCCATGTGGTGAATATCTTTCTTAAAGAGAAAGTTATACCATTATGGTCATGTCAAACTTATATGCAAGATATGTTTCTTGCATTATCGTTGTCCTTTAATAGTCATATTTCCAAAATACTTTGGCGTACAATAGGTACGTGACCAACGATCATTCATGCCATATATCATCTCAAACCTCCTTCTAGGGGTGAGTGTGGTATATTTAATACCAATTTCATGTTCATATTCTTCCAATAATGAATATGTATTCGTGAATCAGATGTTGTCACATTCACTTCGGGGATATGTGGTTTTGTTATCCTTTTCAAATCTATAAATGCGTCAGGCATTTGATTTGCTATTCTTTGCAAATGGATAATCTTTTGTGCCTCTTTCACAAATAGAGGTATGTGGATCAAGATGAGATAATGATGCATTTTTCCACAAAATTTCCCGTTTGGTTTCACCAACTTCTCCCCCTAATTTTGGGAAAAGTGTCTCATCAAATTGACAGTCTGCAAATCGTGTAGTGAACAAATCTCATGTCAATGTTTCGAGGTAGCGAATAATGGAGGGCGATTCAACCTCAACATATATTCCTAACCTTCTTTGCAGACCCATTTTGGTGCGGGATGGCGGTGCTACAGGCACATATACTGCGCATCCAAAGATTCTTAAATGGGATATATTGGGTCCATGACCCAAAACCAATTGCAACGGGGAATATTTGTGTCAATTCGTCAGTCAGAGACGAAGTAGCATTGCTGTATGCAAAATGGCGTGACCCCAAACCGAAGTGGGCAGCCTACGAACTAGCATTGCTGCATGCAAAATGGCGTGAACCCAAACCAAAGTGGGCAGCCGACGAACTAGCATTGTTGCATGCAAAATGGCGTGAACCCAAACCAAAGTGGGCAGCCGACGAACTAGCATTACTGCATGCAAAATAGCGTGAACCCAAACCGAAATGGGCAGCCTCGTTTTCATGAAGAATTCAAGATTATTCTCATCTATTGTCTCAATATGATATCCATTTTGAATGATATCTTTAAAACTCAACAAGTTCTTCTTAGACTTGGAGGAGAATATTGCATTCTCTAAGATAAACGTCGTGCCTTTGGGCAGAGTTACAGTTGCTCTTCCGGAGCCTTCAATCAATTTACTTCCCATGGTTTGACATATAAAAGAAAATATACGAACATGAGAATAAACAACTTCAATCCGTTTGTGTCACATAATATTATCAAAATCTGCTGATGTCAGTTGACTAAAATAAATCAGATAGTCGATTATATGTTTTCCATAATCGATTACTATGCAGTTTGAAAATTTCAGTTTAAGCATTTTCTTCAAACAATCGATTGTTAAACACAAATAATCGATTGTTGAACATTGACAATCGATTGTTAAATACACACAATCGATTATTTGCTATTTTGAAAAACTTCAGATCACACTGTCTTAAGACAATCGATTGTTAAGTATAGACAATCGATTGTTGGCTATTTTGAAAAAATTCCAGAGCATACTGTTTTAAGACAATCGATTGTTAAGTATAGACAATCGATTGTTGGCTATTTTGAAAAATTCCAGAGCACACTGTTTTAAGACAATCGATTGTTAAGTATAGACAATCGATTGTTGGCTATTTTGAAAAATTCCAGGTTACACTGTCTAACGATAATCGATTGTTAGACATAGACAATCGATTGTGGATGATTTTTGAAAAATTCCAGATTACACTGTTTTAAAGACAATCGATTGTTGATCATTGACAATCGATTGTTTTGCAGTTTTTATGCGAAATATGAGATAACCGACTAGTTTTTCAGGTTAGTCGATTACCTCTACTGGAAAGTAAAAATATTATTGATATTTGAGCATATTGATACATTCTAAAGAACTAATACTAACATTATATCATGAACTAACTAATACGAGCTAATATTAATGGCTATTAGTTTATTCATTCACTAATACAAACAAGTAAAATAAAATCAAATAGCTCCATCTTCTTTCATCACGGATCCATCACCGATTAGGTGGTCTATCTTCCCCTCGGGTTGCTCAAAAAAGTCTGCCACATCCAAGTGGGTGATGTCAAAGTTGTCGTCAGAGACAAAATTCGTTTCAGGGCGTTTACTCTTTCGAGATGCTTGATAAAGGTCAACCAAATGTCATGGTATACGGCAAGCCTTTGACCAGTGCCCGTTTCCACCGCAACGATAATATATAGTTTATAAACTATTTGCTTTTGGATTCTTATCGTATCGTGCTTGTGGCATAGTGACCAACTTCAGGTTGTCATATCTCTTCTTTAAGCCATCTCACAAGATAGGTGGATCTTTGACTGTGATATATTCAATTTTCAAACCTTCATCAAGGTGATGGCCCAAGAAAATCAAGGCCTTAGCATAGTTTCAAACCTTCATCAAGGTGATGGCGCAAGAAAATCAAGGCCTTAGCATAGTTTTGGGTGGATGCATTATTTCTGTCTTTAATGTCGTCTCCAAGACCCATAGCATCTAAGTGGATGTCAGCATCCAACACCCATGTCATATAGTTCTTGCCCGAAATTTCAAGGGCAACGAACTTTCTTTTCATAATGTCAGACATAAAACGAATTTACATCAAGAGCGTGTTCATACTTACGGGCTCTATTACAATTATCACATTCACTTCAGGGAATGGATCATTATCATGTGCTTTACACAATCTCATATCAAATATTACTTTCATAAAGTGAAAGATTATTTTGAGAATCTTTATTATTCTCATTATCACAATAATGATGATTATAATTTCGTCTATTGCCACGTCCACATCCCTTGATACCTTTACGGTAATAATTTTGTCTTCTTTCAGACTTATCACATACTGCTACCACATTCTCTAAAGGGAATGGAGCAAATTCAATTGGACGGAATTCTTTGCCACGTCCACATTCATTGATACCTTCATGGTAATAATTTTGTCTTCTTTCAGACTTATCATATTCTGCTTCCACATTCTCTAAAGGGAATGGAGCAAATTCAATGGGACGGATTTTCAATTCTTTGCCCACAATCATACATGAATTTAATCATGGCAGGACATAGAGATTTAACCACTTCATGTGGTTATAATTTCTTACACACTCCATTAGAGTTATAATCAAACTTTGTTGTCTATGTTTGTATATAAAATCAAATTATAGAATTCCAAGAATTTGAAAGAGAAAAGTAAAATACTTACCTTAATTTTCTCAAGAAGATTCTTGAGACGGTAGAGTCTCGTGCCTTTTAGAATCACGAACACGGAACCGAGGTCGAAATCTCGAATTTCTGTTTCCAATCTTTCTTTCACGTTTTCTATTTCTGTTTTCTGTTTCTTTCTTCTCCTTTGTTTTCAATTCCTCTTCAACGTTTTCTTTTCCTTTTTGCTTCTTCGTTCTTTTCTCTTTTCGTTCCTTTGTTTTCTTTTGTTTTTCGTTTCTTTCTTCTTTTCCGTTTCCCCTTTTTTTTTCCTTCTTTCTTCATTCTTTCTTTGAAGCAAAACCTTAGACAAACAAAAGTTAAGACAATCGAAAATTTCAATTGGATAGAGACTCGTGCTGATAACGTGTTATGAAATAATATAAAGGACAAGAACAATAATGCAAGAACAAGAGCAATAGAGAGAAGAGTAGAGAGAGTTCTTCTTATTGATACTTAGAGTATGTTAGGAGTGGTTTACAATGGTAGAAGACCCCTTTATTTATAGGGAGGGGGATGATTTATCTACCAAGAATAGAACTCTAGAATCTCTCTAATTATAGACATTCACCTTAAATAGGAGATTTCATAACAATTTGTTTTTAGTTTTAGTAGATTTCAATGAAAAATAGAAAACCGCCCAATTAAAAAAATAGCCAAATTTTATATTTTGAGGATCAATAAAATAAGAGGTTTGTTGTGTTTTTTATATTGATTGTTGCTGTATTATCTCCCTGTTTTATTTCTTTTTCTATTTTCCTATATTGTTTTGTGATCCTCAATATTATCGTGTTCCTTATACATGTTTTGCCATTACTAGTGTTTTATGTTCCTTAATATCCTGTTGTGGTTTGCTATATTGTTGTGTGCTCCTCAAATTTATTTGATGTGATGTGTACATGTTCTACTCCTTACTATCATTTGTTTGTGTTAATATTCCTTGTTGTTAGACTCTTCTTCTTATTATTACTATTGTTTTGTATTAGTGATAGGGCTAGATTTGTATCTCTTAGACTATAGTGGTTGGGGCGAATGATGATGGAGTAAGGTCGTCTCCTCTGGTGTAGCAGAGGGGCGAGGTAGATGGGTGGGGGAGGGAGGGGGAAGGGAGCCTTGAGGTTGAGTTTTGGGTCTTGGAACATAGGAACTTTGACGGGGAGGTCTAGAGAGCTAGCGAAGATCCTGCAGAAAAGGAGGATTAGCATAGCTTGTATCTAGTAGACTAGATTGAGGGGGTTAAAGGCACGGGATTTTAGACGTGTATAAACTATGGTACTCAGGAAGCGTGAGGGATAACAACGGGGTTGGTATTTTGGTCGATAGAGAACTCATAGAACTACTGGTAGAGGTCAGGAAGGTGAAGGACGAGCTGATTTCTATTAAGATAATTGTTGGAAGCCTTACTTCAAATGTTATTAGTGCCTATGTACCTTAGGAGGGCTTAGGTGAGGAGGCCAAAACACACTTCTGGGATAATTTGGATAAGGTAGTTCTTGGTATTCTGTTTTTCGAGATATTTTGATAGAAGAGGATTTCAAAGGCCGCATCAGGATGACTTTTTAGGGTTACAACGATGTGCATGATGGCTTTGGTTTTCGAGATAAAAATAGAGGTGGAACTTTGCTATTGGATTTCTCTAAAAATTTTGATTTGGTGATAGTTAACCCGAGTTTTAAGAAGAAGGGGGAGCACGTGGTCACCTTTTCGGAGTGTGGTGGCCAAGACCCATATTGATTAACTACTCTTTAGGAAGTGTAATAGAGGTTTTGCACGGATTACAAGATTATCCCAAGTGAGAATCTCTTGACCCAATATAGGTTCTTAGTGATAGACTTAGAGATCATGGGGAAGACAGAAAAAAAGTTTGTGGTTAAGTGGGGAAGCTTGACTAAGGATAAATCTTGAGAGTTGCGGGAGAAATTGGTGGCTATGGGAGCTTAGTGGAGTAAGGGGAACGCGAGTTATATGTTGACCTCGATAGTGAATTGCATCAAGAAAGTTTCCAGAGTGGTGCTAGGGGTCACGAAGAGTAACACTGATGGGCACAAAGGGGACTAGTGGTAGAATAAAGAGGTCCAAGAAAAAGTAGAAGCCCAGAAAACAGGATATCTAAAGCGGGTGGAGAGCAAGAATGAGAAGAAGAGAACGTATAAGGAATGGTACAAAAAGACTAAGAAGGAGGCAAAGTTAGCGATATTGCGGCTAAGACTTCATCATTTGGAGCTTGTATGAGAAATTTAGGAATAAAGGCAGGACAAAAATCTATACATGCTAGCCAAGGTGAGAGAAAGGAAGTCCCGTGACCTGGACTAGGTGAAGTGTATCAAAGATTAGGATAGTAGAATATTGATTGACGGGAAACATATTTGACATAGATAGGGGTCATTCTTCCATAAAATCCTAAATGAAGATGGAGACAAGAACATTGTGCTTCGCGATTTTATGCACTCCAAGGGTCATCATGATTTGAATATTATTGGTATATTAAAATTGAAGAAGTCGAGAGGGCTCTGGGAAAGATGAGCAGAGAATTTTAGAAGAGTGCGGTAGGGAAGGCTTTGAATGACTCACTAGGTGATTAATATCATTTTTAGTACAAAAAATATGTTCAACGAGTGGAGGTAGAGTACGATGATTCTATTATGCAAGAACAAGGGTGATATCAAAAATTACAATAACTATAAAGGTATCAAGCTATCGAGCCACACTATGAATGTTTGGGAGAGGGTGGTGGAAGCGAAGCTGTGGGAGGAGAGGAGCATGTCTATTTTTGAAAATTAGTTCGAGCTTTTACCGGATCGTTCAACTACGATGCCATTCATCTCATGAGGAGGTTGGTGGAGCACAATAGGTGGTGTTCATTGATCTAGAGAAAGCATATGACAAAGTCCCAATAGATGTTCTATGGAGATGTTTGGAGGTTAGAGGTGTTCATGTGGCTTACACTAGGGTGATTAAGAACGTGTATGATGGAGCTAAAACTCAGGTGAGGACATTGGGAGGAAAATCAGTCTACTTTTTAGTTGTGATAGGGTTGCACCAGGGGTCAGCTCTTAGCCCGTTTTTATTTGTCTTGCGTTCGATACACTGATGCATCATGTTTGAGGGGAGGTGTCATGGTGTATATTATTTGAGGATGATATTACACTAGTTGATGAGACGCGAAGTACTGTCAACACGATGGAAGTTTAGAGACAAACCCTACAATCTAAAGGTTCAAAGTGAGTAGGACCAAGATAAAATATTTAAAGTGCAAGTTCAGCGACAAAACCAATAAAGTGGACATAGACGTGAGACTTGACACACAACTCATTCCCATGAAAGATAGTTTCAAGTATTTGGGGTCTATAATCCAAGAAAATATAGAGGTTGACGAGGTTATTACACATCGTATTGGAGCATGGTAGGTGAAGTGGAAGCTTTCATCTGGTGTTTTATATGATAAGAATGTGCTGCCTAAACTTAAAGGTAAGTTCTACACAATGGTAATTAGACCGACTATGTTGTATGAGATAGAGTGTTGGGCATTCAATAACTCTCATATCTAGAAGATAAAAGTAGCAGAGATGAGTATGTTGATATAGATGTGCAGGCATACCAGGATTGATAAGATTAGGAATGAATGTATTCTAGACAAGACGGAAGTGACCCCCGTATAGGACAAGATGCGAGAAGCGGTACTTAGATAGTTTGAACATGTCAAAGAGGAGAAGCACATAAGCCTAGTAAGGAGGTGTGAGAGATTGGCCTTAGAAGGCCTTAGTAGAGGTAGAAGTGGGTCCAAAAGGTAGAGAGGTCTTAGGAGAGGTAGAAGTAGGCCCAAAGGTACTAGGGAGAGATAATGAGACAAGATATGGCGTTGCTTCAATTAAAGGAGGACATGACCCTTGGTAGAAAGGTATGGAGGTCGAGGATTAAAGTAGAAATTAGTAGGTAAGTCAAGTGTGTTTTCTTCCCATTGCAGCGTTATAAGTGGTAGTCTGGTACTTTATTATTGGTAGATTTATCACTTTATGTCTTTCCTTTTACCTTATTTTCTTATTTTCTTGTAGTCGTTACCACTTGTTGCTACTGCTTTACTTTCTTCTTTTTGTGAGCTAAGGATATATTGAAAACAACCGCTCTACCTTACGGTAGGAGTAAGGTTTGTGTACACAGTATCCTCCCCAGATTCCACTTGTGAGATTAAATTAAATTATTATTATTGTGTTGTAAGTAGTTCAATCTTTTCAATGCAACTTCAGATTTCAAATATGAAGTTCTTCTATCTTTCAAATGCTTAGACATTCAAATCTTTAGTAGTTCAACATCTTCAATGAAACTTTAGATTTTGAATCTTAAGTTCTGAAACATAATTTTTTTTTCGAATTTTGACAATCTAATGCCTGATTCAATGCCTAAATCTACTTCAAATGAGCTCAAATCTGAAATATTACTTTCAATATCATAAAAAATAAACCCAATCATCATATTATTAGAAAAATAATAAACTTAATAAATTTATTTTCTAAATAAGAAGAAGAAGAAGAAGAAGAAAAAACCCTAAGTACAATGAAGAAAGAAAGCAACCACGAAGAAGAAGAGAGAAGTGATGTATCTGTAGTTACTCAAAATTGAGTTACAATTAAATTTTTTTTAAAAGTGAGTATAAATTCATTGACACCAGGTGCCACATAAAAATTTTACATCTAAAACATTCAACTCTCTAAAACCAATAAACTGAATATTGTTATAATGGAAATGAAGGGATTATACTTGAAAAAGGATTTACCAATGCTAACAAAAATCACAGTTGATAATTGGCAATAGCGTTGCCAGTATTATGAAATGAAAGCAATTTAGTAAAACATGAACAAGAAATATAAGCAACTTAGTGAAACATGAACAAGAAATATAGATAGAGAGAAGGAAGAGATTTTCTTCTTCAATTGTGTGTATTTTCCTATCTATTACAAGGCCTTTATATAGGCATAAAAAGTGAAAAAAATATGTCATGGAATATGTCATTGATCAAACAAAATATGTCACTGAATATGTCATTAAGCATTTGAGATGAAGATCATGGAAGATGAGTAGACATTCAACATATTATGATATTTATCATAATACTCCCCCTTTGGATGTCCATAGATAATGTGCCTCATTAAAACCTTAACTAAAATAAAACCCAATGGGAAAAAATTCTAGAAAAGGAAAAAGAGTACACATATCTAAAAATATGCATTTTTGTTGCCTCGTTAAAAACCTTGCAAGGAAAACCCAGTGGGACAAAACCTTGTAAGGAAAAAAGAGTGCAACGCGCATTAACTCCCCCTGGAAAGAGCATCAATTCACATCCTTGAGCCTTCACATTCCAATCTTGTGCACCATCTTCAAGAGATCGTTGGTAGATATTTGATAAATAAGTCAGCCATATTAACTATAATGAATATTTGCACCTTGATATCATAACTCGTGATAGATATATAATGTCTTCACAAATATCGTGGAATGGCTCTTCAATATCTCCATAAATGTATCATCGCTATTACATTATCATACTTATAGTTATAGCAAGATACATTTATGCATAAATTGCACTGAGGAAGTGGTAACTCAAGATCAAGAATTCTAGATGCTTCAAGCAACTTAAATCCTTCATGGATTGTCATATAAGTTAAGTCATATAAGCCATATTATAGACTTTAGATGCATATCAAGTTTTCATGTCATGCTAGACATATAAGATATCGAAAACTGATTACACATATCATTGACTTTATACTTTCAAGTATTCGAAATACATTTCCAAAACTACATGTCTTTCATATGAAATCAATTCTACTTGAATTGTATCTCTTCCATTTGGCCAATATTTTTGTTTGTATTCGACAAACTTAAGATCCTCATCGATATTTAGCGCTATCATAGATGTCGTCGACGAACATTTTATATCGGTTCAAACAAATTTTCATAAAGACATAACATATAGATATCTTGATTCATATATTCAGGTACCTGAATCTCTCATGAGATTTTATGAAGTGTTATGTCATGTGACCTTCTAGATCACTTACCTACTTTATTATGATCACTTTGATCATTTGCTCATCTTCTTTATCAAGAAGTTTATTTGAAACCGATTTGTCTATACGCTTTAAGCGTACCAAAGACTTTGTCCTTCTAGGACTTAATATGAGCATTTGCAATGAGAATATAGTTACTTTCTTTGGGTCAGCAAATGCATATGGCATGCTTTGCAATATGTTGCAATTGAATTATCTTTTTATGAACTTCAAGTTCATATTTTGATATTCGAGGATCTATATATACAAATGATAATTCGTTCCATGTAACTTTTTCTCAAGTGTTTATCATGTCTCCCCCTCATGTTAGAAAAACTAACTTGTTTCCTCAACTCTGGGAACCCATCTTTGTGCATTATCATGTTAATATACACTGCACATCAATAAGAATAAGAAGAAATTATTTGATTTTTGACCCTAAACCACTTGTGAGGGGAGAATATAATATACTCTCGTATATAACGTATATCAAATTGATATAGATAACTTTGTTCTCATAAGCAATAGTTTAGCTATTAAGTGGAGGCACTCAATAAATTATCTTGCTAAACCAACTATGATGTAAACCAACTTATCAAGAAGAACTATTTTGAATAAAAAAATCTGGAAATTATGCTCTATATTAAATTATTGAGCAAGTTACCTCGCAAAACACCATGTTGCGGGTTAATAATAATCACTCATGTAACCATCTCATAGATGCATCTTATATGGTATACATGGAAGATGAATGTGCCCATATTCACCTTTGATATTTCCAGCATTCATGGGATTCAATCCCAACTGTAGTTGGTCTATTACTTAATAAGAACAAGCAATGTAAGAGAATTCGTAAAGAACTCTCTAGTTCTTTAGTATTTACCCATGTGAATTCTATATTATTTTTGCACATCATACTTAAATTGATATGGCTAACCCAAATGTCAACTGAATAAGTTATCAATATGATAAAGTTCATATTTACATGTGCAATTATCAGTAAACTACAAGTTTATTATGATATAAGTTTTTATATCAATAAACTTCCACTTTATTGTGGTATTCGTTTATTTTTGTAGTACAAACTGGAGAATAAAGCGGGTAGCATTTCATATACAGATTATTCCGCTACAAGTTGTAGTAATAGAAGATATCAAATCTTTCCTTTATTTATTGTCTCAATATAATCAACCGCTTTCTCGTATACTTTGGAAACTAAATAAGTTTCTTTGAGACTTACTACAACACAATACCTTATTGGTTATCAATTGTATTTCTCCAAAATAGTATAATTGGCTCTTGCAGAGTTCTCAATTAATTTGGCACTACCACATATTCATGAACATACATATGGTGAATATCTCTTTTAAAGAGAATGTTATACCATTATGGTCATGGTCAAAATCATATGCAAGATATGTTTCTTGCATTATTGTTATTCTTTAATAATCATATTGCCAAAATATTTTGACGTACAATATGTACGTGACCAATGACCATTCATGCCATAATAATGATATTATTTTCTTATATCATCTCAACCCTCCTTCTAGATGTGAGTGTGGTATATTTAATACCAATAGCATGTTCATATTCTTCCAAGAATGAATATGTGTTCATAAATTAGATGTTGTCACACTCACATCATGAATGGACCATAATCATCTATTTATGCTTTATAAAATCTCATATTGTCAAATTGATGACAAATATTACTTTCACAGAGTGAAGGATTATTTTGATAATCCTTATTATCTTCATTATCACAATGATGACGATTATAATTTCGTCTATTGCCACGTTCATAAATGCGTCTGGCATTTGATTTGCTATTATTTGCAAATGGATAATCTTTTGCACCTCTTTTTCACAAATAGAGGCACGTGGATCAAGATGAGATAATGATGGATTTTTCCACAAAATTTCCTGTTTGGTTTCACCAACTTCTCCCCCTAATTTTGGGAAAAGTATCTCATCGAATCGACAGTCTGCAAATCGTGTCGTGAACAAATTCCCTGTCAATGTTTCGAGGTAGCGAATAATGGAGGGCGATTCAAACTCAACATATATTCCTAACCTTCTTTGCGGACCCATTTTGGTGCGATATGGCGGTGCTACATGCACATATACTGCGCATCTAAATATTCTTAAATGGGATATATTAGGTCCATGACCCAAAACTAATTGCAAAAGGGAATATTTGTAATAATTTGTCGGTCTGAGACGAACTAGCATTGCTGCATACAAAATGGCGTGACCCCAAGCCGAAGTGGGCAGCCTCGTTTTCATGAGTAACGGTCTTGCTATCAACTGCAGACGTTTAATTAAAGACTCTGCAAGACCATTTTGAGGGTGAACATGAGCTACAGGATGTTCCACTTTATCCCAATTGATAAGCAATAATCATTAAATGCTTGGGATGAAAACTCAGCAGCATTATCTAGTCTAATAGACATAATTGGATTATTGGGAAATTGTGCCCGTAATCGAATTATTTGTGCCATTACTTTTGCAAACGCAAGGTTGCAAGATGACAATAGGCACACATGAGACCATCTAGAAGATGCGTCTATTAAGACCATAAAATATCTAAACGACCCACTAGGTAGGTGAATATGTCCACACATGTCCCCTTGTATACGTTCTAAAAACGCAGGTGACTCAATTCCAACCTTTGTTGGTAATGGTCTAATAATTAACTTGCCTTGATAACAAGAAGTGCAAGAAAATTCATTATTTTAAAGAATCTTCAAATTCTTTAATGGATGACCATTTGAGTTTTCTATAATCCGTCTCATCATAATTGATCCAGGATGTCCCAATCGATCATGCCAAGGTACGAAAGTATTGGAATCAGTAAACTTTTGGTTTACGGTAGAATGTGCCTCAATTGCACTAATTCTTTTCCAATACAGACCACAAGATAAAGATAGGAGCTTTTCGATAACCCTCTTTTGGCTAGAGACATTCTTTGTAATGATGAGATATTCAAGATTATTCTCATCTATTGTCTCAATATGATATCCATTTTGACTGATATCTTTAAAACTCAACAAGTTCCTCTTGGACTTGGAGGAGAATATTGCATTCTCTATGATAAATATTTTCCTTTAGGCAGAGTTATAGCAGCTCTTCCAGAGCCTTCAATTAGTTTACTACTACCAGAAATTGTAGTAACATCTGCCTTACACATACTTAAATGAGAGAAATATTTCTTCTCTTTGAATATTGTATGTATGGTACATGAATCAATTAAACAAATATTTTTACAATTAACTTTTGATCCAAGTTTATTTTATGAGATATCCATACTTAATCTTGTATGTCTAGTTAATGCATGCATCATTAAATTATTCAAGTTAATTAGCATGATTTAAAGTGTACTAAATACGTGTAGGACAATACCGGCTAATATGAATGCCCTTGTTGCACTAAGATCTTTATCAAATAATTTTAGTAATAATTTGGTTAAGTGATTTGACATGCTACATAACTAGTATTGTTACTTTTCTAGATTGACCATATAAAAGAATTATATGTGCACCTAAAGAATATAAAATTTTAATATTGTAAAATCTATACCTACATAGTATCTCCATGTGTACTAATATTCTGTATGTAGGCTTGTCAAAATGTAGCTAGTGTAGTATATCATATTATACCGCACAATAATGTATAATCACATATTATGTTAGGTGTAGCCAAGTACTTAAGCATGTAAATAGATATACTTGAATTCAATAAGAAAATAGACGTGAAAATAAAAACAATTTCAAGTAACCTCATTATTACTAACATGTTTTATTTCTACACAGAAGAAGATGAATAATCAATAAAAACTTCTTGGATTTAGTCAAAATAGGATGTAATATTTTAATGATGCAAACACTATTTATATTCATAATTTGGAAACGTACTACTGTCAATAAAATACTATTATTATCTAAGTCTATTGTTGATTACTTCTATTTATATTTTAATAATGCAAATCAATTAAGAAGCAGTTCATTAAAATCATTACATCTTTATTCATAAATAAAGAGATCATGGTGAAGTATGAGTATATTTCTCTTTCTATTTTTTTTAAACATAACTGAGAAAGACTAAGTATCCAACAAAATATATCATTATTCTTACAAAAGAGAGAAACATGTTGTACCTGATAATTTTAAATCAGAGTCGAGAACTTTAAAAGAAGATAACCTACCGTGATGGTTAGAGACTCGTGTTGATAACGTGTTATGAAATGAAAGCAATTTAATAAAACATGAACAAGAAATATAAGCAACTTAGTGAAACATGAACAAGAAATATAGATAGAGAGAAGGAAGAGATTTTCTTCTTCAATTGTGTGTATTTTCCTATCTATTACAAGGCCTTTATATAGGCATAAAAGTGAATAAAATATGTCATGGAATATGTCATTGAACATACAAAATATGTCATTAAGCATTTAAGATGAAGATCATGGAAGATGAGTAGACATCCAACATATTATGATATTTATCATAATAGCCAGGAATTTTATATAATGATTTTTTAAATACAATCCCTATAGGTGCACCGGCAAAAGAAATCGATACATGCATGGGTACACAGACAAAATTTTTATTCTTCTTAGTTCAATATTCATTAAGAATGCGTAGCCATTGAGTTTGAATTATAAAACGAAAAAGGGTCAGAACTGCCCCTAATGTATTGACGCCAGTTTAAAAATGCCCTCCTTAATCTATTTTGGAAAAAATGCCTCTACCGTTAAAATTCTTGCATATTTGTGCCCCTAACGCATCGACTCCAGTTTAAAAATGCCCCTACCGTTAACCTATATTGAAAAAAATGCCCCTACCATTTTAAATATAAGTAGAGTCAGTTGTTAGACTTAGGGGCACAAATATGCCACATTTTTTAACGGTAGCGACATTTTCTTCAAAATAGGTTAACGGAGGGCATTTTTAACCTGAAGTCAATACGTTAGGGATAGTTCTGACACTTTTTCCATTATAAAATAATGATACTTGAAGATTTATTAGTTATACATAAAGAATATGAGTCATTATAAGTGAATTAGCTTTTTAAAGATATATTGCCTAAAATATTTTTTTCGCTTAAGATAATTAATTTCTTGGTTTAGAGTTTGAATTGAAAGTCCAAATTACATATTAAGTCCAATTCAGTTTTCTATAACTATCAGAAGTAGAATTTATTGTCTAAAGGACCAACTTGAAATTTTTTATATATACAAAAATTATAGTAATATTTACCCCAGTTAGCTAGTTTTCCTATTTTTAAAAATTAACTAATGTTTTTTTGACAAACTTACATAAAGTCAAAAGCTACAATTTATATATAACTTTTTATTGTGCATTATTCGGTCAAAAGTTACAAATTATGCACAATTTATATACAATTCTATATAATTATTTATTGTGTACATTTCTATAACGACTCGACCGGTCGTTTTGAGAATTTGCGCTTTACTCGCCAGTTATCGGACATGACTAGCTTCGCATGATGTATTGTGACTTATGCAAATCATCGGTTTTGGTTTTCAGGATAATCAGAGTAGATTTGGAAGAACAATTCTCAGCTTGAAACTTTAAATTTGAAAGGTTTGACCAAGTTTTGACTTTTTAGTGTTCGATCTCGGATTTGGATTTATGATTTGGTTAGCTTAGTTAGGCGATTGGACATGCGAGCGCGTTCGGAATGTGATTTGGAGGTCCGTGGTAGATTTAGGTTTGAATTGGCGAAATTGGAAGTTTAGCGTTTCTCGGTCGGTAGTGAAAATTTTGATGTTAGAGTCAGAATGGAATTCCAGGAGTTGGAATACGTTCATAGTGTCATTTTTTACATGCGTTAGAAATTTGAGGTCATTCAGATGAAGTATGATTGCCGTTTGTAGAAATGAAAATTTAGAAGTTCTTAGGCTTAAACCCGAGGGTGATTTGGTGTTTTGAGTATTACGAAGGTTCGACAATGTTCGTATGTTGATATATAACTTATTGGTAATATGGGTTGAGGTCCCGATGGTCTTGGGATGATTTTCGATGGTTAGCAGAGAGTTTGGATGAAGAACAATTCAGTTGAAGCTGCTGCTTCTGATGTATCCGCACCTGCGGAGTGGAAACCACAAGTCTGAGGTCGCGGGCGCGCTAGAGTACCGCAGATGTGGAAGTGGAAGTCCAGGGCTAGACCACAGATGCGAAAGGTTAGCCACGTCTGTGAGGTCCCAGGTACAATTTAGGGGCCACAAATGCAAATATGGTGCAATAAGTGAGTTCCACACCTGCGAGGAAAATTCCGTAGGTGTGGTGCTGCAGAAGCGGATATGTGACTGCAGGTGCAATTTTGCTGGGCATAAAACCCTAGCTCGAGGTTTTGTTCTCCATTTTTTGGTTTTGGGCTTCAGGAACTCGGGGGAGAGATGATTTTCAAAGGAATTGAAAGAGCAACGTTGGGATAAGTGATGCTAACCTATAATGGTTTAAATTTCAAGAATCTAAGGTTTTATTCATCATCTAATTGAGAAGTTGAGCTAGACATTTGGGAATTTAAGGCTTGAAATTGGGGAGTGAACTTTTGAGGATTTTAATGACCAAATGAGTTTTTTGATAAATTTCAATGTACGGACTCGTGAGTGAATGGGCTTTCAAGTTTTGTAGCTTTTGTCGGATTTCAAGACGTGGGCCTAGAGGTCAAGTTTGAGAGGATTTCAGGATTTGTGCCTAATTTGATGGTTTTCCTTGTGGAATTCATTCCATTAGTGTTGGAGGCACTTGTGTATTCCTGATTCTCGAGTCTATATTTCAGATTTTCATAGAGTGGTTAGTCTTCTTTGAGTCTATTCTGTCTTTCTATGTCTGTATGTCAAAGTCCTTGTAATAGAAAACCCCAAAAAAAACCTTTTTTTAATGAAATATTGAAAACACAAAGAAGTTTTCTTTCTTTTATTTCATATTTTTTCTTGAGCTACGTAATGATCGGATTCAGGCAGTGTCATGAAACATAGGCAGTCCCCATAGGATTCTATTATAACCATAGAAGAAAAAAAGGAGAAAAGAGTCGATAAAACAAAAGAACAAAAGAGAGTGCAAAAATAAAAGGGAGAGACAAGAACCGAATGAGAAAATCAATAGTAACTAAAAAAGCTAGGAGTGAAAAAAAGAAGAAGAGAAAAGTACAGAGTGAAAAGAGTTAAGGTCGGGATGAAGCATGCAAATGTGCAATACGCGATAGAAGCAGTTAACTATTTAGGTGCATTGCATACCAATATGTGGTTTCCTATCTATTAAACTCTTCAACACTAACAAGTTTGTTGTTGTTATTGAGTACACGAAGGTGGTTAGTTTGTTTGGCATTCTGGCACCCATATAACACCAGGTATAAACACAAGCCGATCATGGCTAGCAAAGAATTAGATGCAAGTGTTGTTGACCCACTAAAAGAGATGGAGGAATCTGAGTCTGGTTTGAAAGAAGAGGTACATAAGATGAAGCACCAAATGGCCGAAATGTACCAGGCATGGATTAGGGGGAATCCTCCACTATCATACCCTACCAACTACACAGAAAACCCCGCTTTCATCCCAACTCAATCCCAAGATCCCCTCAACATGCACTAGGATTTACCCCTTACTACCCCTTTCCCGGCACCTCAAACCAAATTGTCGAGGCTCCCCTAGCCAAAGAAACTGTATACCCTGCTACGCCAGCTACCCCTGTTTTCATAGCCCCTCCGCGAGCTACCCTCCATCGATCTCCTAGTGCGCCGGCATTCCAAGCCCAAGATAACCAATACTATTCCCCAAAGCCCACCTTCAAAATCACGGATTATTACTCTTACACTTCTCACTTTGAACTTCCTGTCGAAACTGAGAAGCCACCCAAAACCACATAGAAAGATGAGATATTTAGAAAGGTAAAGAGTTTAAAGCAATCATTGAGGAATATGCAAGGGCTGGGAGGCCAAGTGACTGTCTTATAAGAATCTGTGCTTGTTTCCCGATGTCTAGCTACCTGTTGGGTTCAAAATGCCAAGTTTGACTTGTACGGCGGGCATGGAGATCCCATGGCCCACTTAAGAGGATTTTGCAGCAAAATGAGAGGTGCTGGTAGGAAAATAAATTGGTGATGGCATATTTCAGTCAAAGTTTAAGTGGTGCAGCATTGGAATGTACACCGGCCAAGACAACAACTAGCGGTATACTTGGGATGACTTGGATCAGGCTTTCGCTCAGCATTTCTAATACAACGTAGAAATGTACCAGATTGCCTATCATTGACTAAGATAGAAAAAAATCCCAATGAGAGCTTCAAGGAGTATGGTTTTTGGTAGAGAGAATAGGCGGCACGAGTCAACCCTCCAATGGCGAAAGATTAAATGGTGGAGTACTTTCTTCAAGCCTTGGAGCCTATTTACTTTGGTCATATGATCTCGGCCAAATGTAAGTCTTTCAATGAAATGGTAAAAGTGGGGGGGGGGGGGTAGATAAAGGACTCAAATCAAGCAAGATCATGAGGTACTCTACCATCAAAGTAACTATACAAGAGATCCAGAATGACATTGGAAGCGTGTTAGGAAAATAGAATAAAGAAAATGTAACTATGGTCGTCTTAGGATCGTGGCATGGCCCAAGGGGTTTACCTCACCATTACACCCAGCCTCTACCCCAACCTCAAACCAATAACCAAGCTCCATATAATCCATCCCAACACTACTTCCCACCTCAATACCCTCACTATTCAGTCAGGCCACCGCAATAACACGTACACCATGCACAGTCATATGCTCAACTCCCTCGTTACCCGCATTGGTATGCCCGATCTCCACAAAACTCTTACCCACCTCCACAAACATACTAAAATTATACCGGTCCCAACTTTCGACCCAGGCCAGAGTATAAAAGGGAAAGGCAGCAGCGAAAAAAAAAACTTTCACCTCGCTTGGAGAGTCTTGTGCAGTCTGTTTCAGAGGTTGAGGCAATTGGACGTTCTAAGGCCGATTGAGTCAAAATTACCGAATCTCCCTCCAAAAAACCTAGATTATTATCTCAAATTTGCATATATCTTTGATGCTTAGGGGACATTTAAAAGTGTTGGCATTTGAAGAGCGCCATCCATGAGCTTATTAATACAAACCAAATTGTGGTCCAGAGCTCGTAAGTACCAAATATCAATCAAAATCCATTGCCAGCCCATGGCGAAACGCACACGATTAAGATAGTGCATAAGGGTGGGGAGCCCAAGAAGCCTTCAAAGTCTGTTATGATGATCCATGCCAGTGAAAGTATTCCAGTCAAAACTCCAGTTGTTATGAAGGCAACATCTTTGATATCTGAAGGGATAACAGATAAGCTCAGCACGCCCAATGATAAGCCGCATGTGGTAGTCGTGAAGGGGTTCTCAGATGAAGTTGAAACAAAGCAAGTAAATCCAAAAGTGGTCATGCCAGGGGTTGCAAGTAAGCTTGTCATAATCATGGAAGAGGCTCGCATTGGCCTTGTTATTATTAAACTTGTGACCCACCTGCCAATTGAAAAAATACCAAGGCTGTTCCATGGAATTTCAAGCGGGTAATAGTAACTTATAATGGAAAATAAGTGGAAGAGGAAGTTAATAAAGCCCGAGGGTTGACTCGTTCAGGGAGATGCTTTGCATTAGAGAAGTTAAGAAAGCTAAGCAGACTCAAAGGTAATATAATCCTAGTGAAGAAGCCAGTCACCGAAGAGGATGCGAAAGAATTCTTGAGGAAACTGAAGGTGCAAGATTACTCCATCATGGAAAAGTTGAGGAAGACACCCGCTCAGATTTCTCTTCTATCATTGTTGATACATTCAAACGAGCACTGTCGGGCCCTTATGAAGATTTTGAATGAGGCTCATGTCCCTAATAAGATCATAATGAACAAATTGGAGAAGATTGATAACAAGATATTTGAGGCAAACATGATCACTTTCTGGGATGACGAGCTGCCTTTGGAGGGTACAGAGCACAATTGAGCTCTTTATCTCACAGTGAAATGCGAGGATTCTGTGGTCTCGAGAGAACTAGAGTATAATGGTTCCAGTGCAAATATCATGCTTGAACTAACAATAGGACCAATTGAATTTACCATGGAGTTCCAGGTACTAGATGTGGCCGTCTCCTACAATTTGCTATTGGGAAGGCCCTGGATACATGTTGTCAAGGTAGTCCCGTATTCTCTGCACCAGATGGTAAAGTTCGAGTGGGACAGATATCCCTCCGCCTATCCTACGCCTCTCCAAGTCCTTCGTTAAGACAAGGGTCGTGAAACACCCAGTTTCAACAATCCAAAAACCCATGGTTTGACTTTGATGAAGAGTTGATTGAAAGGTTCCAAAGTCTATTTGATAAGGTGAACATGGTGGAAGTTGGGGAAGGTTCCTACAAAGCAGATGTGCAGTTTGTTGGGCCAAAAATAAAGCTTAGCAATTGGAAGGCTACTCTTCTCCCTACTCAAAAGGAGTTATGGTAGTTTGCTTTGTTTTCCTTTATATATTTAGATTATTTAAGGGTTGTAATTCAAATTTTTATTTTTCGATTTTTTTTATGTACAAACCCTTCTATCCTTTATTTTCATTGAAATGTAATTTCCCTTTTTCTATTACCCCTCATAGTGTTTCATTTTTGACTTTCTTTGTATAATTATTTTACGTTGGTTTCAATGACATGACATGCATGGAAAATTTTTAGCGAAGTCTTAAAAACCAATCAACTCTGAAATAATAATGAAATAAGTACCGTGCGATGATGAAATATGATACAACGAAGAAGCGGCATTTGAGGATATTAGTAAAGAACTAAATCATTTTGAAGAGAAACCCAAGCCTAATTTGAATGAAACTAAAGCAATCAATTTAGGGGATCCAAATAATATCGGAGAAACCAAGATAAGTGTACACCTGGAACCACAGATCAAGGAAGAAATAATCAAAGCACTATCTGAATACAAAAATATTTTTGCATGGTCAAATGACGACATGCCGTGTTTGAGTACTGACTTGGTAGTTCACTAATTACCAACTGATCCAACATTCCCTCCTGTCAAGAAGAAGTTAAGGAAGTTCAAGACGGACATGAATATGAAGATCAAGGATGAAATAACAAATAGTACGATGCAAAGGACATTCAGGTTACTCGATATCCCACTGGGTTATCTAATGTTGTGCCAGTACCAAAGAAGGATGGTAAGACCAGAGTGTGCATTGATTACCGTGATCTCAACAAAGCAAGTACAAAGGATAACTTTCCATTGCCAAATATCCACATATTGATTGATAATTGTGCCAAGAATCAGATCGGGTTTTTTGTGGATTGCTATGTAGCATATCACCAGATCTTGATGGATGAGGAAGATGCCGAAAAGACAGCGTTCATCACATATAAGGAACTTATTGCTATCGGGTAATGCCATTTGGTTTGAAAAATGCTGGGAAAACTTACATAAAGCCAATGACTACCGTATTTTATGACATAATACATTAGGAGATTGAGGTCTATGTAGATGATGCAATCATTAAGTGAAGAAATGAGTCTGACCATGTCTAGGACTTGAGAAAGTTTTTCTAGAGGCTCCACATGTGCATTTCGTGTTCTGTCTGGGAAACTATTGGGGTTCATAGTCAGTTAGCTAGGTATTGAGTTTGATCTGTCAAAGATCAAAGCCATCCAAGAATTTCCACCGCCAATGACTAAGATTGAGGTAATGAGTTTGCTTGGGTGATTAAACTACATTAGCAAGTTTATTGCTCAACTCACAACAACTTGTGAGCCCATCTTTAAGTTGCTGAAGAAGGATGCCATGGTCAAATGCACTGATGAGTGCCAGGAGGCATTTGATAAGATCAATGGATACTTGTCAAGCCCACCTATATTGGTCCCACCAGAGCCTTAGAGACCTTTAATTCTCTATTTGACAGTCTTGGATAATTTATTTGGTTGTGTGTTGGGTCAACACAATATCACTAGCAAGAAGGAGCAAGCCATCTGTTATCTTAGCAAGAAGTTGACATCCTACGAGGTTAAGTATACTCTCCTTGAAAGGACATGTTGCGCCCTGACTTGGGTGGCACAAAAGTTTAAGCATTATCCGTCGTCCTACATTACTTACCTTATTTCTCACATGGATCCTCTAAAGTATATCTTTCAGAAGCCTACGCCCACAAGAAGACTTGCAATATGGAAGATTTTATTCATGGAGTTTGACATCATATATGTGACTTATACCGCAAAGAAATCCCAAGTTTTGGTCGATCATTTGGTCAAAACCCAGTGGATGAAGAGTATGAGCCATTGCGAACTTATTTTCCTGATGACGAGGTGATGTATATCGACAAGGTTGAGCAATATGAAAGCCAATTTGGAAAGTTTTCTTTGATGGAGCCGCTAACATGAAAGATGTTGGAATAGGGACTGTACTCATTTCTAAAATAGGGCATCGCTAACCTGTTACAGCCCAGCTTCGTTTCTATTATACCAAAAACATGGATAAGTACAAGGCATGGATTCTGGGTTTGCGTTTAGTTGTAGACATGAGAGTCTAGGAAGTATTAGTTTCGGGAGATTCGGATATGTTGGTGCACCAAATTCAAGGAGAATGGGAGACTCAAGATTTGAAGCTCATACTATATCGACAATTTTTGCATGATCTTTATCAACAATTCTGAAAGTAGAGTTCAGGCATATTTCTAGGATCCATAATGAGGTTGTCGACGCCTTGGCTATCTGGTGTCAATGTTACACCATCCAGATGAGGTTTATGTTGAACTTCTCCATATTCAAGTACATGATCAACATGCCTGTTGGAATTTGGTTGAGGAGGAACTTGATGCTGAACCTTGGTTCCATGATTCAGGAATACATCAAGATAGGGGTGTATCCGGTACAGGCCACATATGATAAAAAGAGAACATTTGACGCCTGGCTAGTGGATTTTTCTTTAGCGGTGGAGTCTTTTACAAGAGAACCCTCTAGATCTTGAACTGCTGAGGTGTATAGATGCTAAACAAGCTTCGACCATCATAGCCAAAGTGAATTCCGGAGTTTGCGAGCCGCATATGAGCGAATATGTTTTGGCAAAGAAAATTCTTTGAGTAGCTTATTATTGGTTCACCATGGAACGAGATTGCATCAGCTTTGTGCGCAAATGTCATCAACGCTGGGTACACGGTGATCTGATTTATTCTCATCCATCGGAGTTATATACAATGTATATACCTTGACCCTTTGTTTCTTGGGGCATGGATATTATTCGACTAATTAAGACAATAGCATCGAACGAGCACTTGTTATTCTGGTGGCCATCGATTACTTTATTAAGTGGGTGGAAGTATTTCATATCTTTGACCAAGAAGGTAGTGGTTGATTTTGTCCATTCGAATCTCATTTGCCGGTTTGGAATCCCCAAGATAATCATTACAGATAATGCTGCTAATCTCAACAACCATCTGATGAAATTTGTATGCCAATAGTTCAAGATTATGCACCGAAATTCCACTATGTATCTCCCCAAGGCAAATGGAGCTTTTGAGGAGGCCAACAAGAACATAAAAACGATTCTTCGAAAGATGGTGCAAGGTTCTATGCAATGGCATGAAAGTTGCCTTTTACTTTGCTGGGTTATCGCATTACTATTCGCACTTAAGTAGGTGCAACTTCTTATTTGCTGGTATATAGGACTGAAGCAGTTATACACATGGAGGATTAAATTTCATCCCTTCGAATTGTTGCTGAAGCCAAGATTGATAATGATGACTGGGTCTAAACCCGATTGGATAAGTTAAGTCTGATTGATGAGAAAAGATTAGCGGCAATATGTCATGGTCAATTGTATCATAAGAGAATGGCAATAGCATACAACAAGAAGGTGAACCCCTAGAAATTTGACGAGATTGTTGCCTATTGGTGCTTTGTATTTAATAGATATAGAAGAAAAATATGTAGATATGCTGTCAATTCTGATTTAGCCAAGAGATATTATATATGGTTTCTTTGGTTTGTCTTCAATTGAGTTATTTGTATTTTACATGTTTCAAAGATTGGAATGACGAAGGCATTTTACTCTGCTATCTAAACACTTTTATCCTTTGTTACCCCTTTTGAGCCTTATTTATTTTGTTTCATACCCCTCTTTTGAAATCAAAAGTAGAGTTTAGAAATATAAATAAAATAAAAAGAAAAAGAGAAAATGAAAAAAAGAGAAAAGAAAAAATGAAAAAAAAGGTAAAGCAAAAGAAAGGAAAAAGAGGAAGAAAAAAAAAGCAAAAGAAAAAGTAACAAAAACCAAGCAACTCCTATCTCCTGAATTACGTTCGATCTGATTCCTTTAAAGGATACGTATGCATCCCTAAGGTTCGGTCCCATCAAAATAAAATTCAAAAATACCCTAGACTCAAACAAACTAGGGAAGAAGTTGTGATGTTGCAAAAGATCTGATTCTAAAAGTTGTAATTTTGAACCATGTTATTTTTAAACTACCTTTGAGCTTGCACTCCACCTTTTCTTTCTAACCCCGTCTAAATGCCTACCGGTCCAAAAAAGACCTTCCGATCAATCTTTAAGAAAATGTCAAGTCAAGCGAGCTAGAAGTGTGATTCACACCATGGGTAACAATTTTGTTCATGGGCATAAGGAAAAATGAATAAATGAGAGAGTCTTATTGGTGGAAACTATCACGGGCATCGTAAGGCGATAGAAAGCCGAGAGAAAAACTAAAATGAGAGAGTCTTATTGGTGAAAACCCTCATGGGCATTGTAAAGCAACGGTATGTTGAGAGATGAGAAAATGAGAGAGGCTTCCTGGTGAAAGCCTTTTAGGGCACAACAGGCCAAATAAGGTTCACGATTCTGTGAAGCAATTTGATTATGAAGATCCTGGTTGTAAAGTATGAAGACAAGCATGAACTGAAATGTGATTGGTTGAGTGTACTAGGCTGATTTATCCGAAATGCAAGTCATGGTCATTGGTGCCAGCTGCTTCACTCAGATAAGTTTTTTTTATTCTTCCTTAAATAGTCATCTCAGTTCAAAATTTTCTTCTTAATTCCTAATTCTCGAAGTCACTTCGTTTAGTCTAGTTCTCTATCTCTTTCTCAATGGTAGACTTGTTAAGCAAGCAAGAAAGGTTTTCAAAGCCTATCACCAACTCTCAATTGGAAAGCAAAAGTACGGCCAGAGCACATCACAAAGGGCATGATTCAGATTATTCCAATAAAGTCTTAATGAAAGTTCAAGCGGTCAAGTGGCTCGTGAATTTTGAGGAAGTATAAAAGTTCAAGAATGGGCAAGACGAAGTTGTCAAATAACAGGCTGAGTGTAAGCCACTCGGGTCATTCAGGGTGCTATGGTTGAGGTTCAATAAGAAGGTCAAACAATTATTTGCTAGCCCGATGCAACTAAACGGAACAAAGAATAGCAGTGGAAAGGCCACCACATTTTTAAATTGATAAGATTTTCTTTGATTGAAACAGGGGCATGATCTCGTTTCTTCTGCAGGAACCCTCCATGAGTAAAGCATGTGCCAGATAGCTACAACCGTAAGTTTTAGGACCCTTCTGGATAATGGGATTTAGCTTAAGTTTCAGGACCCTCCTGGATAATGGGATTTAATTTCAAGTTTTCAGGACCCTCCTGGATAATAGGGATTTCGTTGAATTTTTAGGACCCTCCTGGATAATGGGATTTAGTGTTAAGTTTCAGGACCCTTCTGGATAATGGGATTTAGTTTAAGTCTTCAGGACCCTCCTGGATAATGTGATTTAATTGTATATTTTCAGGATCCTCATGGATAATGGGGATATAGTTTAACTTTCATGACCCTCATAAATAATGGGATTTAGTGTTAAGTTTAAGGACCCTTCTAGAAAATGGGATTTAGTTTACGTTTTCATGACCCTCCTGGATAATGAGATTTAATTACGAAGTTTTTAGAACCCTCCTAAAATAATGAGATTTAGTTTATATTTTTAGGACCATCCTGGATAATGGGATTCAAGTCTTAAGCTCTCAGGACCCTATTGGATATTGGGATTTAATTTTCAAAGTTTTCAGGACCCGCCTAGATAATGAGATTTAATTTTAAGTTCTCAAGGCTCTCCTGGATAATGTGATTTAATTTTCAAAGTTTTCAGTGTGAGCACGTGATTTTTGCCCTACATGAAAATAACTCCTAAAAATATACCAAAATAATTTTTACTGATTTTTAGGAATTTTTCTTTATTTAGTTGCATTTCATATATTTTTAATACTTTTTAAAAAAATAATAATAATTAAATCATAGAAAAGCCATAAAAAGTGTCACATTTTTAATTTTATGCCACCTTAGGTTCAATTTGCATTTAGGAATTAATTACATTGAATTAATTGTGTTTTAAAAAAAGAATCATAAAAATAGTTATATTTGCACTTTTAATTTTAGTTTTTGAATTTCGGTAATTTTCCATTTAATTTGGTTTTAATTAGTTGCAATAAGTATTAGTTGTAGTAATTAGTTTAATTTGAAAAAAATTGACTAGGAATTAATTTATGTGTTATTTTTAGTTTTGATTTAAAAGAAATTAGAAAATATGAAAATAAAAGAGAGGAATTATATTTTTGTGCTGATCTTTACTTCTATTTTTTAAACCCAATACAATTTTTCATTTAAACCCAACCAAAATTAGCCCCCTATCCAACCCCAAGCCGGGTCGACCCAACCCAACCTGACCCAAATCAATTTCCTAACATAAAAACCTATACACACTACACTATACACACAAATACACGCCTGAAGCGTAGCCTTTGGCTTCCTCTTAACAAACACACGCATATACACGCTGGGAGATAGAAAAAGCTGAGCAGTAGTGTATATAGAGAAGGAACCCCCCCCCCCCCCCCTCTGTGTGCCGTCTTCTCCACCTTCAACTAAAACGATCCCTCGCCGGAAAACCAGTCGCGCAGCCTTGGGAAAGGACTGATACACGCCTGATAACAGAAGAGGGGCTACGCAGAGGACACGAAAAGGATCTCCAGGTTCTGCCTCCTCAACCCAAACGACCCCTCACCGGAAATCCCACCTCACCAACGAGCTCCCTCACCACCACAAAAAAGAAAACACACACACTGTCAAGCACACGAACAGATTCGGAGCTGAGATATTAGAAACGGTTTGAGGTCGTCGTTCCGTCGCCGATTCAAGATTCACCATTGGTTCGCTGTCTCGGTTTCATTTCTGTTGTTGTGTAGCTGATTCAGTTTGACTTATTTTCCATTTATGTAGTCGTTTGAAGAGATTCCGGGAAGAATTAATTGAAGTTTCCCATTCAGGTTCATTTCTTTGCCCTCTTTGATCTTATTCATGGTGTGATTAATTATATATGATAGGTGTTCATGGTTTAAGTTGCTCTGTTGCGTTGTAAGTAGCTAGATCATATTTTGTTTTGCTTGATTTGTTTCTATGACCTTATGAATGTTTGGAATACGGATATGGAGATTTAAGGTCACTCGATGTTACTAGATGATCCTTTACTGTGATGTTTTTTGTTTTACTCTTTTCTCTGTTTTGGCTATAGTACTTGTTTGGTTTTTATGTCTTATATTGTATGCGGAGAACTATAACAGCAAAAAATATTTGTATTTTAGCATGCTGCCACTCTTATATGAAAGAAATAATAGCAGATTGCACCTAAAGGTTTCCTTCTGTGGTGCTAATGTAATGTAAAAATGAAGATGTTTTCAGTAATTCCGTCCTTTCCAAATGATTCGGTAGAAAGTTTAGTTGCCTAATATTCTGCTTTTGTAGTTTTATGCGATATGATTTTTCCCATATGCTTGTTTTCGGATCTGTTAAGTTAGTGAATTTGTTAATTTCTCTTACGTTTCGTATTGTTGGTTAAATGGTCCTTTGAATTAGTTAAGAATAAGTTGGGGCATGCCGAGCCAAGCAAAATTTTCAAATGCATGGCCCTCGTGTTAATGTAGATATAAAATTGATTACTATTAGTAGCTAGCCTTCAGGACCGTTTAAAATACAATTGTGGTTACGTATACGTTCACATAACACGACCATGATTCTAAACTAATTTGGAGTATGCGTTCGCGCAACTTCGACCAATCCTTTCTTAATAATAAAATAGATTACAAGTTTTAATTATTTTTAGTTTATGCAAGTTCATTAAATCACATATAGCCTTTTAATAATTTCCTGGATTAGGTAAAGTATAATATTTCGTAGAATATCCTTTAGGGCTGCTTAAGATACTAGTGTTGATTGCGTATACGTTCACGTAACAGAATTACACTGATAAAAACAAAACTGGAGTATGCGTTCGCGCAACTTCGACCCATATTAAAGCATTATTAATTATGGACACGTTCGCGTGACATGATTTTTGACGCACCAAACAAGCGGGTATACGTACGCGTAACCGGTTTCAAGATAACTTTCTAATTAAAAGCGGTAAAAAAAGTGAAAGCACATAGGTTTAAAAATCAGTAATTAAACAATTTAACAAGCCAAGTAGGATCAAAGCCACCATGCTACAACCACGGAATTCGGGAGTGCCTAACACCTTCTCCCGGGTTAACAGAATTTCTTACCCGGATTTCTGATTCGCAGACTATAATGACAGAGTCATTCTTTCCTCGATTCGAGATTTTAAACCGGTGACTTGGGACACCATAAATTATTCCAAGTGGCGATTCTGATTTTTTTTAAAAATAAATAATCCCGTTTCGATTGTTACTTAAATTGGAAAAACTTCCTTTATTATATCCTTTCCGGGGTGTATTAATGAAAAAAGGAGGCGTGACATTCAGGACCTGCTGGATAGTGGGATTTAAATTGTAATCTTTCAGAACCCTCCTAGTTAATGGAATTTTAATTGTCAAAGTTTTAGGACCTGCATGTATAATGGGATTTAAGTTTTAAGCTCTAAGGAACCTCTTGGATGATGATATTTAATTTAAAAGTTTTCAGGACCCACCAGGATAATAAGATTTAAGTTTAATTTCTCAGGGCCCTCCTGGATAATGGGATTTAATTTTCATACTTTTTAGGACCCGCCTGGATAATGAGATTTAAGTTTTATGCTCTCAGGACCCTGATGGATAATGGGATTTAATTTTTAAAGTTTTCGGGACCTTCCTGGATAATAAGAATTAAGTGTTAAACTCTCAAGACCCCCTTGGATAATGGGGATTTAGTTTAAGTTTCAGGAACCTGGATAATTGGATTTAGTGTTAAGTTTCAGGGCTCTCCTAGATTATGAGATATAGTTTAAGTTTTCAGGACCCTCCCAGATAATGAGATTTACTTTCAAAGTTTTCAGGACCTTCTTGGATAATGGGATTTAGTGTTAAGTTTCAGGACTCTCCTGGATAATGGGATTTAGTGTTAAGTTTCAGGACCATCTTGGATAATGGGATTTAATTTAAGTTTTCAGGACCCTCCAGGATAATGAGATTTAATTTTCAAAATTTTCAAGACCCCAATGGATAATGGGATTTAAGTTTAAGTTCTTAGGCTCTCCTAGATAATGAGATTTAATTTTCAGAGTTTTCAGGACCCGCTTGGATAATGGGATTTACGTTTTCAAAAGTGTCCGAGGATGCGTTGAGATTGAGGCTTTTCTCGTTATCTCTTCGGGGTAAAGCATTGTATTGGTTAGAAAGGCTCCTCAACCACTCCATCACAACTTGGGATAAGTTGGCGATAAATTCATTGGCAAGTTTTTCTCACCAAGTCATATGCCGGCACTTCGGGATGAAATCTTAGCCTTCAAGCAAGAGCCAACAGAACCTTTGCCTGAAATTTGGGAGAGATATAGAACGATGGTGAAGGAATGCCCCAATAATGACATGACGTAGAATATGTTGCAACAAAATTTCTGCTCGAGGCATCAATACTACAAATCAATGCATAGTGAATCAACTGGCCAGGGGTAATTTTATGAAGTTGAATTATGATGAAGCTTGTGCCGTTCTTGATGAGATGGCGAAAACATCCTCCGCATGGCAAGGTAGAGCTAACATTCCTCAAGGTGACCCTATGGTTATTCATTTACATAAGGAGTTTCATGACTATGGGCAAGCTATTGCGGAGTTGACAACCACTATGAACCAACTGGCGAAGGTGCAATTGCAACAAGTCTAGAATCCATGCCAAGTCAATGCCATGGATGCTGTTTCTACGCTACAAAGGAGGCAAAAAGGGCAACAACCTCAAGGAAATTGTGAACAATGTGACAACAATGATGGTGGTGGTTTTTTGAATGAGTGCTATGATGATCAAAGTGAGGAGGTCCAATATGTTAACAATTACCAAGGAATAGAGGCAACTCTTCGAATCAACAATGGCGTCCCCAAGGTATTTGGGGTAATTAACAACAAGGCGGAAGCAATTGGAATAATAATAATCAACAATAACGTGGAGGCAATGGGAACAACAACAATCAAAACAACAATTGGGGTAATGAAGCTAACAATCAAGGTAATTGGAATGGGAACTACAATAACTGGAGCAACAACAATAATCAAGAAAGGGTGGAATAATAGTGGGAACTAAGGCAACCAGGGGCAAGGCTTTCAAAGGTCCCCCATGTACCAATAACCAAACAATTCACCCCTTTTCCTTCTCAAGGTCCGTGTTCTTCCCGAAGTGATATGGGGAGAATTGAATGTATGTTCGAGCAAATGATGAAGAGGAACCAAGATTCTAACGTGCAATTGGCTTCGCATAATACATCTATCCGGAACTTTGAAGTACAACTAGGTAAAATTTCTCAAGATTTGAATACCCGCCCCACGGGTGCTCTACCAAGTGATACAGTAGTGAACCCAATGGGTCGGAATAACAACCACGTGATGGCGGTTACAACTAGAAGCGGAAGAGGCGGTGATGTGAATTCCTCAAGAGAAATGCTAGTTGAGGAAAATAATGTTGAGTTATGTGATAACGACGTACCTTTGATTGTTGAAGATGTGGTTCAGACCAATGTGAACAATGAAGTGAGGATAGATATTGATGAGGCCAAGGTGGAAACACAAAATGCCGTGAACCCGTCTAGGGAACACGTGATTGACATGTCCGAGCCGGTGGTGCCTAAAACCAAGGCACCTTTGCCTAGGCCACCTCCACCGTATCCTCAAAGACTCTCAAAGAAAAGAAATGATAATCAATTTAAGAAATTCATTTATATAATAAAGAGTTTTTCCATAAAGTGCCTTTGGGGGAGGCACTTGAACAAATGTACGGATATGCAAAATTCATGAAGGACTTGGTTACAAAGAAGCGGTACATGGATTGTGAAACTATAAAGATGACTCACCAAGTGGGTGCTATAGTGCATTTAACGGCCCCGAAGTTAGAGGACCCCGGTGCTTTTAATATCTCTTGTACTATTGGAAGTACGGACTTTACTAGAGCTTTATGTGACTTGGGGGCTAGTATCAATTTGAAGCCATACTCGGTTTTCAAGACTTTGGGTATTGGGCAACCTAGACCAACTTCAATGAGACTATAAATGGCAAATCAATCAATGAAACGACATTTGGGCATAGCTGATGATGCACTTGTCCGGGTGGATAAGTTTATATTGCCGGCCGAGTTTTTCATCTTAGATTGCGAAATAGATTATGAGGTGCCGATTTTATTGGGTAGACCTTTCCTTGCTACAGGGAAGGCATTGGTTGATGTTGAAGCGGGTGAGCTCACTTTCCAAGTGGGCGATGAGAAGGTCATCTTCCATGTTTTCACATCCATGAAGCAACCCAATAGCACCGAGGTGTTTTCATTTGTGGACATTGTCACAGTTGTGATAGTGGATGACACAAATTCCATGATCAATGTTGAAGACCCCCTTGAGGCCGTACTTCTTAATATGGATGTAAATGATGATGCTAGTATAGTGGAGTACATGAATGCATTGCATGGTATGGGTTCATATTCATATGAGCCTAGGAAGTTATCTTTGGATCTTGAAAATCGAAAAACTCCACCAACAAATCCATCGATTGAGGAGCCACCAGTGTTGGAGTTAAAGCCACTTCCCCAACACCTCATGTATGAATTCTTGGGTTCAAATTCTACTTTAACAGTTATTATTTCATCTTGCCTTACTAACATATAGGTTGAGACCACGCTGGCGGTTCTTCAAAAGCAAAAAAGGGTAATTGGATGGACACTAGCTGACATTCGGGGAATAAGCCCCGCATTTTGCATGCACAAAATCATCTTGGGGGACAATGCAAAGCCTTCCTTGGAACATCAAAGAAGACTAAATGAGGTGATGCAAGAAGTAGTGAAGAAATAAGTAATCAAATGGTTAGATGCGGGTGTAATTTATCCAATCTCTTATAGTTTATGGACTTCTCCGGTCCAATGTGTGCCGAAGAAAGGAGGGATGACAGTGGTGACAAATGACAACAATGAACTTATTCCCACTCAAACCATTATCGGTTGGAGAGTTTGTATGGACTACCAAAAACTCAACAAGGTGACTCAGAAGGATCATTTCCTGTTGTCGTTCTTTGACCAAATGCTTGATCGCCTTGTGGGACGAGCTTTGTATTGCTTTTGGATGGGTATTTGGGCTATAATCAAATCATAATTGCCTCAGAGGACCAAGAGAAGACCACTTTCACATGCCCATATGGTATGTTTTCCTTCTCCCGGATGCTATTCGGGTTGTGCAACGCCCCGGCGACCTTCCAATGTTGCATGATGGCTATTTTCACCGACATGGTGGAAGATATATTGGAGGTCTTTATGGATGATTTTAGTGTGGTTGGTGATTCCTTTGAATAGTGCTTGATAAACTTGGATAGATTGTTGGCTCGATGTAAAGAAACTAATCTCGTTCTCAATTGGGAAAAATGCCATTTTATGGTGGAAAAGGTATTGTGTTGGGTCACAAGATTTCTACGCATTGGATTGAGGTAGACAAGACTAATATCGAGGTGATTTCGAGGCTTCCTCCCCCACTTCTTTAAAAGGGTAAGGAGTTTCCATGGGCATGTCGGGTTCTACCGGTGGTTTATCAAAGATTTCTCGAAGGTTGTGAATCCCCATTGCAAGTTGCTAGAGAAAGATGCTAAGTTTGTTTTCGATGAAAAATGCATGGAGGCCTTTGAACTTTTAAAGCACAGGTTGACCACCACCACGATAATTACCACACCCTATTGTATTTTTCCCTTTGAACTAATGTGTGATGCAAGTGACATTGCGGTGGGGGCGGTGTTGGGTCAATGAGTTAGAAAAATGTTCCATCACGTGTACTGCGCAAGTAAGAGTATGAATGAAGCTTAACGGAATTACACGGTAATGGAGAAGGAATTGATGGCCAGTGGTTTGCTATGGAAAAGTTCCGACCTTACCTTATGGGGACCAAAGTAATAGTGCAAATTGACCATGCCACCCTTAGGTATTTGATGACCAAGAAAGATTCCAAAGCAAGATTGATGAGATGAGTGTTACTTCTCCAAGAATTTGATCTAGAAATTGTGGACCGAAAAGGTAGAGAGAATCAAGTAGGGGACCACTTATCCCGTTTGGAGGAAGAGGGGAGGCCTTGTGATGATCTAGAGATAAGTGATGCATTTCTCGATGAACAACTCCTTATGGTGCCAATGTATAATATGTCGTGGTTTTCCAATGTTGCCAATTATCTTGTGACAGGTATAGTCCCATATGAGCTCTCTTCTAACCAAAGGAACAAGCTCAAGTGGGATAGCTTGGAATTTTATTGGGACAAGCCATACTTGTTCAAGATTTGAACCGATCTCATCGATGTGTCCTGGAAGAAGAACAATTAAAGTATTTTGGAGGCTTGTCATTCCTCTCTCTATGGTGGTCATCATGGCAGGGTGAGGATGGCTTCTAAGGTGCTTAGTTGCGGATTCTATTGGCCTACCTTGTTTAAAGATGTGGGTGATTTGGTCAAGAGATGTGATGAATGCCAAAGACCCTGTAGGATCTCTAAAAAGGATGAGATGCCTCTCAATACAATTCTAGAAGTGGACTTTTTTGATGTTTTGGGCATCGTTTAATGGGTAATTTTGTAAGCTCTTGTGGGAACACTTACATTTTAGTGGTGGTGGATTATGTTTCGAAGTGGGTTGAAGCCGTGGATTTGCCCAACAATAAAGCCCGAAGTGTTGTGGAATTTCTTAAAAAGAGTATCTTCACAAGGTTTGGTACTTCTTCTGCTATCATTACTGATGGAGGGTTGAACTTTTGCAATCATTCGTTGCTTGCCAAGTATGGAGTAAATCAAAAAGTGACCACCCCCTATCATTCTAAAGGTAGTGGAAGTCTCCAATCGAGAAATAAAAAGTATCTTGTCAAAAACGGTCAATACTAATAGGACCGATTGGTCAAAAAAATTGGATGATGCTCTTTGGGCCTATCAGATGGCTTACATGACCCCAATTGGTATGTCTCCATACCGGTTGGTGTTTGTCAAATATTGCCATATTCCTATGTAATTGGAGCACAAGGCTATGTGGGCCTTGTGGACTTTGAACTTGGAATGGGATATTGCGGCGAATCTTCATGTTGAACAACTCCATGAGCTTGATGAGTTTAGATTTCATGCCTACTCCATCGCGTCTTTGTACAAGGACAAGATGAAGTATCTTGACGACAAATATGCTCGGGGAAAGGAATTCTGGGTTGGTGATATGATTCTTCTTTTCAACTCTTGGTTACGTCTGTGTCTGGGAAAGCTCAAATCAAAGTGGAGTGGGCCATTTGAATTTGTATGTGTGCCTCCGTTTGGTGCTCTTGATCTCAAGAAAAAAATGGTGAAGTTTTTAGAGTCAATGGACATCGTGTCAAGCATTATTTGGGAATGTTCGATGACATCTACATGGTGGCACTCATTATTTTGAAATGATATGATGGTAACATGCATCGTGCAGCGATGTTAAATCAGGCGCTTCTTGGGAGGAACCCCATGTCTTTTTCTTTCTCTTTGATTTTCTTTGTAGTTTAGGATTTTAAGCTAATTGGTTGTGAGATTTTGCAGGGATTGTGTTGATGCTGTGCAAAAGAAGGAAAAATTGAACAGACTCTGAAGATTACCAGTGCAGTCGTTGTGCACATTGTGCGGTCCACACTAGCTTGGGCTAAATGAGGTGCTCTCTGAAGTTTTCCACTGCGGCCTCATTCCATTAAGTGTGGTCTATGGTGGTCCTCTGCGGCCGCGGTCTGCTTTTTGCGGTCCATGGAGGTTGTGTGCTGAAACTTCAAGTAATGAAATCCAGCGCGGTCCATTGTTCGTTTTGTGCGACCGCGATGGTAGGTGAGGATGGGTCCCATGGTTTGTCTATAAATAGACCTCAAGGGTCACCTTTTACACTTTTGGAACGCTAAACTCTCAGAGCCTAAAATTACTATTCATTCTCCACTAAGACTGTAATTCTTGCTTAAGATTGTTTCTTCGCATTTCGTATTTACATCTGGTAATGTTTCAATCATTTCTTGTTCATTTACTTGATTAATTTTTGTTTTATTTTATTACATTTATCCATTGACTTCTGTTTCTTCCCGTTTTTCTTTAATTTGATAGTTTAGGTTAGTGTGCCTGTTAGTTTTTGTGTGATGGTTAAGTTTAGTGATTGGGCAAATGATTAGGGACAAGTTAGGTGTCAAAATTGAACAAAAAATGGTAAAATCATTAAATCCTAATTCAGTACCGTGAAACTAACTCGACGCGGCCCGCGGTTGCCTTAGCGCAGTCCGTGGTGCCCTGACATAGTCCGCGGTACCTTTCTGTGCAGACCGCGGGTGTTCATATGATTGTAAGTTGACTCTTTCCAGCGCGGTCCTGATACCTCTTTTTGCTGACCGCAATGGCCCACCGCAGCTGCTACCCCATTTTGTTATGACCGCAGTGGGGTGATTCAGAGAAGGTGATTTCTGGGCCTTCTCTCAGTGTGGACTGTGTTCGGCTCTATGCTGTCCGCGGTTACCCCAATGCAGAAGCACTCCTCTTTATGCGGGCTCCGGTGCTATGTTCTGCAGCTGTGTCTGTTATACTTCATCTGTGGTCTGCATTTCATTTCATGCACATGTTTCATTACATGTGCTGAGACTAACGACATTAGATATTTTTGCTTGCAGATAATGGTCAAACAATGAGGCAAGGACTCCAAACAACCCGCTAGAGGTGATTCCTCTCGGGGAGTAAAACTCACTCCCTAAGTCTGGGAAAATATCAAAAAGACCCAAAAGTTGATAAAAGCTGCAGATAGAGCTTCTTCCCATTCCTCGAGGAGTGAGTATATGCCATCTCAGGACATCTCCTCCGACTCAATCCCAACTCACTTCATCTGTAGCTTTCAATTAATCTCTATAACCTAAGGATCAATAATTTATAATTTCTAGTTCATTACATAGCGAATTACATGATTAAATTTTAGTTTTATTAAAATCCTAGGTTTAGCTCTAACCCTCAATTTTACTTAGTTTTTAGTGTTAATCTACCTAATGTACATGTATTTAAACTAAGAATGAATGAGAATTACTTACCTTACAATGATACGTTGAAACCCTCTCTTTGAAAGCCCCTAAATCGCCCAAATGTGAAGTAGTGAGTGAAATAAATAACCTTGACTCGAATTAAAAGAGCTCACTGCCCAGCGATTTCCGCTTCTGCGGTTTAGGGACCGCATCTGTGGTACCACTGCCCAGCGATTTCCGCTTCTGGGCTTAGAGCGACCGGACAGCTTCTACGATTTGGGGACCGCTTCTGCAGTTTCTGGGCCGCTTCTAGTTTGCCCTGGGCCTGCCCTTGGCCGCTTATACGATCAATTGGCCGCATCAGCGGTCCCTCTTCTGTGGTCCTAGAACCGCAGATTCCGTTATGACAGAAGAAGCAGTTTCAGCCCTTTCTTCAATTTTTAACTTCACTTGAACCTCGATCCATTGACGCTCGGGGCTCCCGAGGCCCGCCGGAACATACCGACAAGTCTGAAATTACGAGGCGGACCTACTTGAATCCTCAGATCACTCAAAATAATGCTAAATCTAGGAATCACGCCCTAAACCCAAATGAATCAAACTGTTGAACTTCAAGTTCTTAATTCTCTTCTAACGGGTCAAAACGCCCTTAAACTACTCAGATTGACACCAAAGTTTACGGGTAAGTCTTAACTGATATTTAAGACATGTACCAAGTTTCGAAACAAAAAATCGGAGCTCGATACCTAGAAAATCAATGAATACTAAGTTTATTTAATTCTTTAAAACTTCCATTTAATAATTTCACATAAAAATTCATTACTCGGGCTAGGGACCTCGAACTTCGATTCCGTTAATACGCCCATGTCCCATATTTTTCAACGGACTCTTGGAGACCATTAAATCATGAATTCGGGTCTGTTTCCCAAGAAAGTTGACCTAGTCAAACTTGACCTTTTAAGAAAATCTTAAAGAAGCAAATGGACATATTCTTACTCAAAACTCTTCCAACTTCCGTACCAACCATCCCCGCAAATTAGCTAAAACAAGCGCGGGAAGTTTTATTTAAGGGAATGGGGTAATAAAATGCAAAACGACCACTTGGATCGTTACATTCTCCACCTCTTAAATAAACGTTCGTCCTTGAACGGACATAGAAAAGTACCTAGACTACTGAATAAGTTGGGATATCTGCTCCGCATGTCCTCCTCGGACTCGCAGGTTGCCTCCTCAACCGGTTGGCCCTTCCACTAGACCTTCACCGCAAAAATCATCTTGGACCTCAAGTGGTGATCCTGTCTATCAGCAATGGAAATTGGCTCCTCCTCGTAGCCCAAGCTCTCATCCAACTGAATGGTACTGAAGTCCAACACATGCGACAAGTCGGCATGATACTTTCAAAGCATCGATACATGAAAAATTGTATGAACTCTCGATAAACTAGGAGGTAAATCAAGCTCACAGACAACCTCCCCAACTCGCCTCAACACCTCAAAGTGACCAATAAACCTTGGGCTTAACTTGCCTTTCTCCCGGAACCTCATAATCCCCTTAATTGGCGAGACTTTAATGAGAACCTTCTCGCCAATCATGAATGATACATCACACGCCTTCTGATCCGCATAACATTTCTGTCTAGACTGAGCTGTGTGGAGCCTCTCCTGAATCAATTTTACCTTAAAGGCATCCTATACCAAATCAGTACCAAGTAACTAAGCCTCACAAGGCTCAAACCACTATATAGGAGAACAACAACGTCGACCATATAATGCCTCGTACAGGGCCATCTCTATGCTGGACTGATAGATGTTGTTGTGTGCACACTCTGCTAAAGGCAAGACTACCCTTCAAAGTCAATCACACATGCTCTAAGCATATCCTCTGAAATCTGAACTGTCCGCTCCGACAGCCTGTCCATCTGAGGATGGAGTGTTGTGCTAAGCCATACGCGGGTCCCCAACTTAATCTGAACGGCTCTCCAGAAATGGGAAGTGAACTGAGGGCCTCTGTCTAATATGATGGAAACTGGCACACCGTGCAACCTAACTATCTCCTGAATATAAATCAGAGCATATCTCTCCGCTGTATAAGTAGTCGCCACTGGAATGAAGTAAGACGACTTGGTCAACCTGTCTACAATGATCCACACTCAAACTTTCGCAAAGTCCGCGACAACTCAACCACGAAATCCATGGTGATGCGCTCCCACTTCCACTTCGGAATAGGCATCTGATGAAGTAGGCCACCTGGCCTCTGATGCTCATACTTGACCTGCTAACAATTCAGACATCTAGCTAGATACTCCACGATGTCCTTCTTCATCCTCCACCACTAGTAATTGCTGCCTCAAGTCACGATACATCTTTGTGGCACCCGGATGAATGGAGTACCTCGAACTGTAGGCCATTTCTAGAATCATCTCTCTCAAGCCATCAATATTAGGAACACATAGACGACCCTGAAGTCGTAACACACCATCCTCGCCAATAGAGACCTCCTTGGAACCTCTCTGAAGTACCATCTCTCTAAGAACCGCCAAATGTGGATCATCGAGCTATCGGGCCTTGATCTGACCCAATAACAAAGACTGAGCGACCACACACGCTAGAACTTGGCTGGGCTCTAAAATGTCCAATCTCACAAGTATTTTAGACAAGGACTGAATGTCCAAGGCTAATGGCCTCTCCTCTGCTGGAATGAATGCTAAACTACCCATACTCTCTGCCTTTCTGCTCAAGGAATCCGCGACCACATTTTCCTTGCCCAGATGATAGAAAGGTAATGTCATAGTCCTGAGCTGCCTCAAATTAAGGTCCCTCTTCTTAAATAGATGCTATAAGCTGCGATGATCGGTGTAAACCTCACATGACACTCTATACAAATAATGCCTCAATATCTTAAGGGCATGAATAATTGCCGCCAACTCTAGATCGTGCACAGGGTAATTCTTTTGATGGACCTTCAGCTGTCGCGAAGCATATGCAATAACTCGTCTCTCGTGCATCAATACACACCCCAAACCAATGCAGGAAGCATCACAATATACCATATACATCCCCGAATCGGAAGGCAATACAAGAACTGGTGTCGTAGTTAAAGCTGTCTTGAGCTTCTGAAAGCTCTCATCGCAATCATCAGACCAACAGAATGGAGCACTCTTCTAGGTCAATCTGGTCAAAGGTGATGCAATAGATGAAAAGCCCTGCACAAATCGCCTGTAATAACCTACTAATCCCAGGAAACTCCTATCTCGATCACTTAAGTTGGATGTGGCTAACTCTGAACTGCCTCAATCTTCATGGGATCCACCTTAATACCCTCTTCTGACACTACATTCCCCAAGAAAGCCACTAACTCAAGCCAAAACTCACACTTGGAGAACTTAGCATATAGCTTTTGCTCTCGCAATTCTGAAGCACTACTCTCAAATGCTGCTCGTGCTCCCCCAGGTTAAGTGAGTATATTAAGATGTCATTAATGAAGACGATAACAAAGGAATTAATAAGGCCTGAACACCATGTTCATCAAATCCATAAATGCCGCTGGGGAATTAGTCAAGCCGAAGGACCTCACCAGAAACTCATAGTGGTTGTATCTAGTCCTGAATGCAGTCTTCGGAACATCTGAGTCCCGAATCTTCAGCTGATGATATCCTGACCTCAAGTCAATCTTAGAGAACACCCTATCACCCTGCAGTTGGTCAAGCAAATCATCAATACGGGGCAATGGATACTTGTTCTTATTGGTGACTTTGTTCGACTGGAGGTAATCTATGCACATCTATATAGTCCCATCTTTCTTCTTCACGAATAGCACTAGTGCACCCCAAGGCGATACACTGGGCCTAACAAACCCCTTTGATAACAACTCTTCTAGCTGCTCCTTCAACTCATTCAACTCCTTAGGGGTCATACGGTATGGTGGAATAGATATAGGCTGGGTGCCTGGAGCCAAATCAATATAGAAATCAATATCACGATTTGTAGGCATGCCAGGAAGATCAGAAGGAAAAACATCGGCGAACTCTCTGACTACTGGCACTGAATGAATTGTTGGAGTCTCTGCAGTGGTGTCTTGAACATGAGCTAAATAAGCCAAAAACCCTTTCTCAACCATGCGCTGAGCCTTCAGGAAAGAAATAACCCTGCTAGGCATATCAATTGTAGAACCCTTCCACTCCAACCTTGGCAATCCTGGCATTGCTAGTGAAACAGTCTTGGCATGGAATTCTAGGACGGCGTGATATGGAGATAACTAATCTATGCCCAGGATGACCTCAAAATCGATCATGTCAAGCAATAGAAGATCTGCACTAGTCTCAAAACCATAGAAAGTAACCACACAAGACTGGTAGATCCAATCCACAACTACATAATCGCCCACAGGAGTGGACACATGAAGAAGAATGCCCAAAGGCTCAAGAGAAATAACCATGAAGCGAGAAAACAGAGATGATACATATGAATAAGTAGACCCTATATCAAATAATATTGAAGCATCCCTACTACCGATGAAAAATGATACTTGTGATGACGGTATCTGAGGACAATGCATCTGGCCTAGCTGGAAGATCATAGAACCTAGTTGGAGCACCGACTATCTGGCCTCCACCTACTGAATAGTAGCTGGCTGACCTCTCCGCGTTTGGCCTCCACCCCTGGGACGGCCTCTACCAGTCTGTCCTACACCTCTAGGTGGCTGGGCCGCTGGTATTAGAATCATGGGATGTTTCCCCCGCTGCACTGCTTGCCCCTAAGCCTGGGGCAGTATCTCCTCATATGATCGGGATATTCACACTCAAAACAAAGTGTTGCAATAACCTGCTTTCCTGATGGATGTCCCTGATGACCCGTAGATCCCGTGAGAGAGGCTTGGATAGCCGGTGGACGATACGAACTAGCACTAAAGTAGGAGCCAGAAGAACCTCTAGGGACGTGAATACCCACTGGAGGAACCCTGAATAGCTGGAGGGTGGTAGGAAATCTCTGGCATAGCACTGAAATAGGGGCGTGCTGAAGCATCCCGGGCGGGAGATGGTGGTGCTGAAGATGGGGGCCTACTTGGCTGACCCCTCCCCACTGACCTCTGCCCCTAGCTGGGGCACCTTTGAACTCTCCAAAGAACCTACTCTCTTATCCTGCTATATCTTCTCTTTACCCCTCTGGCGATACCCCTTAATCCGACAAGCAATCTCGACCACAAGCTGATACTCTGTACCCATCTCTACCTCTCGGGCCATACCCGATTGAATACTGGGCTGAAATCATGTGACAAACCTCCGTACTCTCTTTGCATCTGTAGGAAGTATCATAAGTGCATGGCGGGATAACTCAGAAACCCTTGTCTCATAGTCCGTCATAGACATTTGACCCTGCCCAAGGTGCTCAAACTGATACCGTAGCTCTTCCCTCTCAGAGGGAGAAAAATACCTGTCCAAGAATAATTGTACGAACTGATCCCAGGTGATGGGAGGAAAACTGGCTGGCTGGCCAAGAATATAGGACTGCCACCATCTACGGGCCCTGCCCTCAAGCTGAAAAGTAGTAAAGTCGACTCCATACGACTCCAATATCCTCATGGCATGCAGTTAGTCCATGCACCTATCATTGAAGTACTGAGCATCCTCATTACGCTCACCCTTGAAGACTGGAGTGTGAAGTCTAGTCCATCTATCTAATAACTTCTGCGGATCGCATCCACAGCCGGCCTGGGCTGGGCTGCCACTGCAGCAACTGCCTGAACCCCATCTGCGGGTAGTGCACCCGGAGTCTGATATACTACAGCTTCATGACCTGGAGCCTAGGCAGTAGGGGTATGGGCTCCCCGTCCTGCCTGTGAAGTAGCTGGTTCTGCTGAAAATAAGCCAGCCTGAGTCATAGTGTTCATGAACCCATGACCTCTTGAAATCCGGAGCTACTATTAAATCCATCGGGGTAGGCTTCGCTGCGGGCACCTTGCCCTGATCCCTTGCAGGATCTACTGGTGGTGCAACTAGAACAGCTTTGGGACACCCTCGTCCCGAACCAAGGGCCGGTGCCTCCCCCGACCTCTAGCAATGGGGGGAGCAGCTCCTCCCAGGTCCGGAACATCAGCGGTACGTGTCCTCACCATCTGTGAGAGAATAGAAGAGGGAAATTTAGTACACTATCCATTGCAGGATAGGAAATGAATAAAGAGTAGTCTTTCCTAACACTATATAGCCTCTCGAAGATAAATACAGACGTCTCCACACTAATCTACAAGAATCTATATGGTTTGCCCATAACTTGTGAGACCTACATCAACCTAGTTCTTTGATACCATGTTGGTCATGACCCATTTATATAATAGGTCATGAATGCGCCCGACACCGTTGCCAGGCAAGCCAATGCAGAACTTGTTTACTTCTTATGTTAATTTTTGCCGGAATTTAAGTGTAATAAATATTTGTATTTGGGAATTTAAACCAAAGTGATAGATAATAAAGTGACAGAATATTACAAACAAAAAATAAGTCTACCAATGTGTGTGCCACAACCTGGTGTCACAAGCTACTGACAACTAGTAGAATATACACAAAAGAATATCATACTATCCTACTGTCTGAATCAGGATAGATAGAAAACCAAAATACAAGGAAAGACTTCTTCGGCTGCAATCGGCATGAAAGAATATCAGCTCACCGTAGAAGTCCCAAATCTACTCACGCGTGTGCACCAAAGTGATATCGAGATCCACCTGCCTCAGATCCTGTACAGTTAAGTACAGAAGCATAGCATGAGTACATAAACAACATGTACCCAGTAAGTATCCACTCTAATCTCGAAGAAGTTGAGACGAGAAGTTGACTCGATACTTACTAAGGTCAAATAATATATATATATATATATATATATATATATATATATATATATATATATATATATATATATATATATATATATATATATATATATATATATATATATAGCTTATGGCAAGTGGCATAAGTCATATCCTTCACTATATCAAATTTACAATTCGCATTTTTTGGGATAATAGCAAAACAAGGCAAGTATAAGTTTACACACAGTTAAACATGCGCACATAGTGCCGAGGCGACGGCCCGAACCAAAAGAAAGAAACTTTGCACTTGCCGAGAGTCGACGACGCACCTATAGATGCATCTATTCATATAGAGTCGATCAGAACGATCCTCAAATATCAAGAAAAGTCAAGAATATGCATAAAGGCACATTTAGAGCCAATTATACCGCACAATGTTCAACAAGTGTTCAAGTTTGCTTTTATTTTCTTTCAAGTCTCTAGCACATCCTAAGTGATCTCATTAGACAAATAATATAGAGATTTTCATAAATAAAGCATGATGTGGGTCCTAAACTACCTGGACAATCAACATAGTAGTAGCTACGCATAGACTCGCGTCACCTAGTGTGTACGTAGCCACCGTATTTAGCAAAAATTACTCATTTATTAATCCTATGGGGATGATTCCCTCCTACAAGGTTAGAAAGGAGACTCACCTCGCTCCAAAACGCGCTTCCAATACCAAGAACGAGTCCAAGCCCTTAATTTAGAGCCGAATGATCGCAAACTAGTTAAAGGAAGTAAAGACTAATTAATATTGGCTCACAAGATAAATTCCTAGCTATTTAAGTAATTCCCCAACCCTTTACATGAATTTTCCTAAATTACGGCACGGGCTCACATGCACGGATTTTGAGATTCTTTGAAGAAAGTTATTCTCTATAACTTAAGAATCAATAATATATAATTTCTAGTTCATTACATAGCAAATAACATGACTAAATCTTATTTTTATTAAAACCCTTGGTCTAGCTCTAACCCTTGACTTTACTTAGTTTTTAGTATTTAATCTACCTAATTTACATGTATGTAAACTAAGAATGGATGTGTATTACTTACCTTACAATGTTATGTTGAAACCATATATTTGGAAACCCCAAAATTGCCCAAGTGTGAAGTAGTGAGTGAAATAAATGACCTTGAGCTCGAATTAAAAGAGCTTACTGCCCAGCGGTTTCCGCTTCTGCGGTTTGTGGACCATATCTGCGGTACCTCCCCTGTGGAAAGGAGGTCGCATCTACGGCTCTGGGCTTAGAGCGGCTAGACCGCTTCTGCGGTTTCTGGGCCGCTTCTACAGTTTCCCCTGGGCCTGCCCTTGGCCTCTTCTGCAATTAATTGGCCACATCTGCGGTCCCACTTTTGCGGTCCCACTTCTGCGGTCCTAGAACTGCAATCCACTTATGACAGAAGCAGTAGTTTCAGCCTTTTCTTCAATTTTTAACTTCACTCGAGCCTCGATTGATTGACACTCGGGGCTTCCGAGCCCCTCCCGAATATACCTACAAGTCTGAAATCACAAGGCGGACCTACTCAAACACTCGGATCACTCAAAACAATGCTAAATCTAGGAATCACTTCCTAAAACCAAATGAATCAAACTATTGAACTTCAAGTTCTTAATTCTCTTCTAACGGGTCAAAACACCTTTAAGCTACTCGGATTGATACCAAATTTTACGGGTAAGTCTTAACTGATATTTTAGATCTCTACCAAGTTTTGGAACCAAAATTCGAGCCCTATATCTAGGAAATCAATGAATTCTTAGTTTCTTTAATTCTTTAAAACTTCTATTTAACAATTTCACATAAAAATTCATTACTCGGGCTAGGGACGTCGGAATTCGATTCTGCTCATACGCCCAGGTCTCATATTTTCCCACGGATCCTCCGGGACCGTCAAATTATAAATCCGTATCCGTTTCTTAAGAAAGTTGACCGAAAAAAATTTGGACTTTTAAGAAAATCTTAAAAAAGTAAATGGACATATTCTTACTCAAAACTTTTTAAAATTCCGAACCAACTGTCCCCGCAAGTTATAAATTAGCAAAAACAAGCGTGAAAAGTTTTATTTAAGAGAACGGGGTTCTAAAATACAAAATGACCAGTCAGGTCATTACACTTAGCATTTTAATGGATGATTCGAAATTTATATATATACTAATAAGTTCGCGTCCATTATTACAAAGGGTAGTAATATAGTAAGTGTAGTAATATCTGCACCAACGAAAGCGTTTGGACTAGGGCGGCTCAAAATCGAACCGTAATTGTTAATCGAACCGAACCGATTGTTTATGTCTTATTAGTATCGAGTTATCGGAGTAATGGATGGTGAACCGATTGAGATTTTATAATTAACGGCCTTACGAATTGGGGCGAATTACTCAATTTTCTTATTGGATAAACCGTTAACCCAATAAGAGTTTTTATATTTACTTTTACCCATATGTTATAAAGTGCTATTAAAAATCTAAATGGCTAAATCCCTAATTTTTAGTTCTCAATTGAATTCAGTCCGCAACAAAGAGTGAGAAGTCGACCAGTCATCACTCATCTCTTCTAAGTCCTAAATTCCTAATCAAAATTTCTCAATCTGAATATGCTCGTGCTTATATTTTTATTAAGAGTATTCAAAAAAATTGTTCCAGAGATTGTTCTGTGTACTCCATGAAAAAGTCTTCATTGAGTAATGTACTGAGGATTATAAATGGTAAGTTGAAATGATAAAAGCAGTGAAATATGCAGTTTGACCATTTGGTAATTACAAGACTAGGATTGTTCAAAAAAAATTATTTGATTTAGCCGATAAACCGTCCAATAACCATCTGATAATCGTTAATCCGATAACTATCCGCCTGTTATCTTATTAGATGGCTAGCATGTTACTATATTTATAATCCGATAATTGATAAGACGAACCGCTAAGTGAAATTATCCGCTTGATCCACTTGATAAGCATCCCTAGTTGGGACATAAAAATTATAATTTTTTAAATGAAAAAAAAATAGTATTTGGAGTTAAGTTGAAAAATGGTATTTATAATTTGAAATTATAGTTGGACATGCATTTCACTTGAAAAATGTTGCAGTTTTGAGAGTGGGGAGAGAATTTTTTTGAAAAAGTTGTGTTGAAAAACTCTTTTTTGAAAAATTTCTAAAAACTTGCAAATTTAATGGCCGAACACATTTTTAAAAGAAAAAAAATTGAAAAAAGGAAAAAAATTATGGACAAATGGGGCCTTAGAATCATGACTCCGATCCTACTTTTGCCTTTTCTTCCAAGACGTATAAGGGAGAAGTGGTTAGGCCTGCCATGTTGTATGGGACCGAGTGTTAGGCGTTAAGAATTTCACACATCCAGAAGATGAAAGTAGCAGAGATGAGGATGTTAAGGTGGATGTGCGGGCATACAAGGATGGATAAGATTAGAAATTGAGATATTCGAGAGAAGGTGGGTGTGGCCCCCCGTGGAGGACAAGATGCAGGAAGTAAGACTTAGATGATTCGGGCACTGAAAAGGTGTGAGCGATTGACTTTGGTGGGCACGTGGAGAGGTAGAGGAAGACCTAAGAAGTATTGGGGAGAGCCGTTTTAGATGCAGCCTTGCCTCAGAATTTATAGGCAAATATCAGAAGTGGTGTCTGGAAAAAGGTGCCTTTTCAGAAATACGCAGCCTGCCGCGGTTCTACCGCGATCGCGGCAGAACCGCGGCCAGTGATGCTCTCTGAAACTGACTGCCGCAGTTCTATCGCGGTCGCGACAGAAACGCGGCCAGCTAGGTTCTGCATATTTTTTCAGTAGTGATTTGGCTTTTAATTAATTATTAAATATTTAAATAAATTTTGTCCAAAAATAATCTTATCAATCAAATCCAAAGCTGAAGCCGAGCCGAGCGAGTGACGATGAGTGCGAGGGTTCATTCTCTTCTACTCCTTTTAAGAGCTTTAAGAAGTGATTCTATATATAAACATACAAATGTGGTTGTCCCTCACCAATGAGGGACACAGTGCAAAATAAAAGTTCACTTCTTTGAATTCTCAATTTTTCTCGATTTTCAATTCAAACTTCTTCTGCTTTAAAGCCAAAATGGCTTAAAGTTTTCAACATATTGTTTCAGAGACTAATTGTTACTTCATTTTATAAAGTACACACCTTTCCATTTGGATCTGTATTGGTCCATAACACAAACCTTTTCTCTGTCTCATCAAGATCTAGACACTTCCCCTGCGATTTCTCAAGATTACACTAAATCCCTCTTGTAGGAATGGAACTTGAACCTTGTTCATAGTCAAATAGGCTAGCAACCTTTGTTTCCCCCCTGAATACATGTTTATTTCTGTAGGTAGAGCCAATTTAAGTTAAACCCAACGGAGATGCTTCTGCTGGCATTCTTGCTCCCTCACAGCCTACTTTTGCTTTTCTTTTTTTATAAATTCTCATAATCTAATAATCTCATTTTTGTACTATAGATAGATATCAATATAATTTCATACGTTTAAAATAGTTAAAGTCTATTTCAAAAAAACAAATAGCATAATTCACTCTTTATATAAGAAATAATAAACTCTAAAAGATATTACGAGAGACTTCATTCTTTAATTATCAAAGTCGTCATTTATTTATTTTCATATATAACATATTCATTAATGCAAGTTATTCATTTAAATAACCTCTATCACATTCCAAACAAAAAGTATAAAAAATTCAACTAGTAACTTTTATTGATAATTTCATAATATATAATAGTATGTTATGAAATCTCCTATTTAAGGTGAATGTCTATAATTAGAGAGATTCTAGAGTTCTATTCTTTCTACCATTGTAAATCACTCCTAACATTCTCTAAGTATCAATAAGAATACTTCTCTCTCTCTATTCTCTCTATTGCTCTTGTTCTTGCATTATTGTTCTTGTCTTTTATATTATTTCATAACACGTTATCAGCCCGAGACTCTACCGTCTCAACAAACCCTAGAAACTAAATAGAAGAGCAGCCGCTACAGTAGGCCACCTTCTTCACGGAAACAAGTACAAAACCCTAGGGAACAAACAGCCGCAACACTGCTGAAGAAGACACCCACCACCCCTGTGTTGTCTTCTGCCAACGACCCCCCTCTCTCCCGTCATCGCACCAGTCCTCATCGCTGCTCCAGTTTCGTTGTCAACGGAACCAGACCTCCCTCACATCTGCAAACAACCAGTAGTGAACCAGCTGCCAAAACCACCCGTGTCATCCGCTGCACGTCGCACCAGCAACTCTTCTCCGTCAACCAAACACATCAGTCCTGGTTCTATCCGTTTTGGAGTTCGCCGCTGATCAAGATTGTTCGACGGCAATCCCGATTCGAAGCTTGCCGCTGCTCGAGGTCGATTCTGTTTGCGTTCGAAGTTGTCGAGGCATTATTCGGGTCAAACAGCAGAACACCGTGGAACTGGAGAATGATATTATGGACGGATTCTTCTTGCTTGGAGGTTTTTCGCGATAGTGGTTACGCTTCAAGAGATAAGTATCGACTTTATGTTGGATTAAAATCTATGATTATGTGTTGTCTATATTACATACAAGTGATCCTGGCTATTTGCTTCCATTGTTCATATTTGCTTCCGCCGTTCAAGAATCTCTTTGAAGTTTTGTGTTTCTAATTGAGTTTTATTGCTGTCTCGACGCCGATTGTAATCGTGGCATTACTCTGTTGGTGTAACTATTGGAACTCTCATTAAAGGAAAGCATATTTCAGATTGAGGCGAGGTTTTTGTGGATTCTGAACTTTCTGTTTCAAGAATTGTTTCAGGTCAGTCTCGCCCCCCAGTTTTTCTTGCTTCGTTTTGGTATGATTCAATGGACGCCTTGATGCTTGGCTGATTAAAATTGTGTGAAACGCCAATGATATATTTGCATCTAAATTTCACAAGTTCTGTGCCCTTGATTTGTTTCCTTCCAGCATTATAAATTGGTAATTGCCGAAGTATTTCATCGCATTCGACTGTTAAGCTGTTGGGATGTATAACTGCTGCTGTAAAATATGCTTAACTGAACATAATAGATTTGAATCGGTTTTTAGTGAATTCTCATCTCTCTGTTGTTTGTGAGTAAGTATTAAAGTGCGTTGTGATTTCCTTTTGCGTTGTGATTTCCTTTAGACTTTATCTGCTTGATTTTGTGCTATTGGCTGAAGTTTGGATTATTATGTTCAAATCAAATCCCGTGTTAGCTCGCTATTTGAATTTGGATGTCATGACTACCATGTTTTGAGTAAATGAAGTCGTATTTTAATTCGGACTTGGCTTGGAAACAAATAGCTCATTTTTTTGCTTATTTTGTGAAATGAGGAACAACTCTGTAGCTGCAATTGAAATGTGTTATTTACTACAGAGTATTGAAGAATTGTTTTGTTGGCATTAATGTCTGTTCTAAAAACGCTCTTGATTGATGTTGTTGGCTTATTTCTTGTCTTGGATGGTATTAGTATTTCGATTGCAGAAGACACCATCTGAATAATAAGAACAAAAGTAATTGAAGATTTATATATAATTGAAAGATTTATATATAAGTTGGTACTGCTAGCTTCCTTGGAGTTGCAGATGATCTTATAAGCCATTTTGCATTTAAAGCATTTGATGCATGTGCAAACCCGTACCGGGGTCTTGCTTCTTTAACTATGACTGAGATTGACTGCTTGCAAAAGTTTTAAGTATTCGAGAACCAGCAGGTAAGGGAAACAATCTTTTAGTATTACCTCTATTGTATCTTCTAACTATGTTTTTGCCTTTTAGGTTCTTTTCCTTATGCTATATGGTTAAGCCCGGAACACCTATTATATCTTTTATGATGGTTCACTACGAGAAGCAAAACCTCATCACATCTTTTGTATGTTATACATTCTGTTGTCATAAAAGATAAAAGATATTTTTTTTTATAATGACCGCACTAAAACTATTATGTTTAATTGATTCATGTACCACACATACGATATTCAAAAAGAAGAAATATTACTCTCATTTAAGTATGTGTAAGGCAGATGTTACTACAATTTCTGATAGTAGTAAATTGATTGAAGGCTCCTGAAGAGCAACTATAACTCTGCCTAAAGGAACAATATTTTAGAGAATGCAATGTTCTCCTCCAAGTCTAAAAGGAACTTGTTGAGTTTTAAAGATATCATTCAAAATGGATATCATATTGAGACAATAGATGAGAATAATCTTGAATTCTTCATGAAAACGAGGCTGCCCATTTCGGTTTGGGTTCACGCCATTTTGCATGCAACAATACTAATTCGTCGGCTGCCCACTTCGGTTTGGGGTCACGCCATTTTGCATGCAGCAATGCTAGTTCGTCTCTGACTGACGAATTGACACAAATATTCCCCGTTGCAATTGGTTTTGGGTCATGGACCCAATATATCCCATTTAAGAATCTTTGGATGCGCAGTATATGTGCCTGTAGCACCGCCATCCCGCACCAAAATGGGTCTGCAAAGAAGGTTAGGAATATATGTTGAGGTTGAATCGCCCTCCATTATTCGCTACCTCGAAACATTGACAGGAGATTTGTTCACTGCACGATTTGCAGACTGTCAATTTGATGAGACACTTTTCCCAAAATTAGGGGGAGAAGTTGGTGAAACCAAATGGGAAATTTTGTGGAAAAATGCATCATTATCTCATCTTGATCCACATACCTCTATTTATGAAAGAGGCGCAAAAGATTATCCATTTGCAAAGAATAGCAAATCAAATGCCTAACGCATTTATAGATTTGAAAAGGATAACAAAATCACATATCCCCGAAGTGAATGTGACAACATTTGATTCACGAATACATATTCATTATTGGAAGAATATGAACATGAAATTGGTATTAAATATACCACACTCACCCCTAGAAGGAGGTTTGAGATGATACCACACTCACCCCTAGAAGGAGGTTTGAGATGATATATGGCATGAATGATCGTTGGTCACGTACCTATTGTACGCCAAAGTATTTTGGAAATATGACTATTAAAGGACAACGATAATGCAAGAAACATATCTTGCATATAAGTTTGACATGACCATAATGGTATAACTTTCTCTTTAAGAAAGATATTCACCACATGGATGTTGATGAATCTGTGGTAGTACAAAATTAATTGAGAGCTCTAGAAGAGCCAATTATTACTATGTTGGAGAAACACAATTGAGTATTGTGCTGTAGTAAGTCTCAAAGAAACTTATTCAGTTTCCAAAGTACACGCGAAAGCGATTGATTATATTGAGACTATAAATAAAGGAAGGCTTTGATATCTCCTATTACTACAACTTGTAGCGGGGTAATTTGCATATGAAAAGCTACCCGCTTTGTTCTCCAGTTTGTACGACACAAAAGAAAGAATGCCACAATAAAGTGGATATCTATTGGTATAAAAACCCATGTCATAATAAACCTGAAGTTTATTGATAAGTGCACATGTCATGGTGTAAATTTGAAGTTTACCAATATTGATAATTTGTTCAGTTAGCATTCGTGTTAGCCATCTCATTTTAAGTATGATGTGCAAATTCACATAGGTGAATATTAAAGAACTAGAAAGTTCTTTACGAACTCTCTTGTATCACTTGTTCTCATTAATGAACTGACCAACTAAAGAGTTCGGGTTGAAGCCCATAAATTCTGGAAATATCAAAGGTGAATATGGGCCCATTCACCTGCCATGTATACCACATATGATGCATCTATAATATGGTTACATGCGCAATTGTTATTAACCCGCAGCCTGGCCGGTGCTTGCGAGGTAAATTGCTCAGTAGTCTAACTTCGAGCATAATTTCCAGATTTTCTACTCAAGATAGTTCATTTTGATAAGTTGGTTTATATCAAAGTTGGTTTAGCAAGATAATTATTGAGTGCTTCCACTTAATAGCTAAACTGTTTCTTATGAGAACAAAGTTATATATATCAGTTTGATATACGTTGTATACGAGAGTATATTATATTCTCCCCTCACAAGTGGTTCAGGGTCAGGAACCAAATAATTTCATCTTATTATTAATGTGCCGTGTATATTGACATGATAATGCACAAAGATGATTTCCCAAAGTTGAGGAAACAAGTTAGCTTTTCTAACATGAGGGGGAGACATGATAAACACTTGAGAAAAGGTTACATGGGATGAATTATCATTTGTATATGTATATCCCCGAATATCATGATATGAACCTGAAGTTCATAAACGGGATAATTCAATTGCAACATATTGCAAAGCATGCTATACGCATTTGCTGACCTAAAGAAAGTAACTAAATGGAAGAGATACAATTCAAGAAGAATTGATTCCATATGAAAGACATGTAGTTTTGAACCTATAGTTCAAATGCTTGAAAGTATAAAGTCAAAGGTATGTATAGTCAGTTTTCGATATCTTATTTGTCTAGCGTGACATGGAAAACTTGATATGCATCTAAAGTCTATTATATGGCTTATATGACTTAACTTGAAAGATTTAAGTTGCTTGAAGCATATGCAATTCTTGGTCCTGAAGTACCACATCCTTAGTACAATTTGTGTACATATGTATCTTGCTATAACTACAAGCATGATGGCATTGAGAATGCATCTATGGAGATATTGAAGAGTTATTCCACGACATTATATGAAGATGTTCATATCTATCAAGAATGATGATTTCAAGGTGCGGAATATTTATTCAAGTCAATATGGTTGATTTGTCAAACGTCTACCAAAGATCGTTTTGAAGATGATGCACAAGATTGGAATGCAAATGCTCAAGGATATAAATTGATGTACTCATTAGGGGGAGTTAATGCGCGTTGCACTCTGTTTCCCTTACAAGGTTTTGTCCCACTGGGTTTTCCTTGCAAGGTTTTTAACGAGGCAACCAATAGGCGCATATTCAAACATGTGTACTCTTTTTCCTTTCTTTAATTTTTCCCATTGGGTTTTGGTTTTAAGGTTTTAACGAGGCACATTGTTGAATAGACATTCAAGGGGAAGTGTTATGAAATCTCCTATTTAAGGTGAATGTCTATAATTAGAGAGATTCTAGAGTTCTATTCTTGGTAGCTAAATCATCCTCCTCCCTATAAATAGAGGTGCCCTCTACCATTGTAAATCACTCCTAACATTCTCTAAGTATCAATAAGAATACTTCTCTCTCTCTATTCTCTCTATTGCTCTTGTTCTTGCATTATTGTTCTTGTCTTTTATATTATTTCATAACATAGTATACATATTAAAATTTTAGGGCCTTCAATTTTAGGGGGCCTAAAGAAATTGCTTTAGTGGCTTCCCCATGGAGCCGGCACCGACCAAAATGCCTCCTGTCTGTACCATAGTTTTTAATGTCGACAGTCCATCTTCTTGCCATCTATTCTGTTCTTCATTTGTTTCTTTAATTATTCTCTGGTTTAGGTAACAGTAGTTGGCTATTTCTAGGTAACAGTAGTTGGCTATTTTTCTCTTCCCGCAGGACCCACATGATGGGTATTGGGCAAAATCAGATACCCTATGTCTTCTCGTTTCTTCTAAAGGCTTCACTAAACTTGGCATGGTCGACTGCACCCCGAACTAGTTCCAGAGAGCCCATAATTGTGAATCCACCCGACAATACAGAAACAAGGATGATCTACATCTTTACTTGAACGTCTGCACATAAAGCACAAGCTAACGTATGTAATCCTCTTCTTCCGCAAGTTCTCATCCGTCGAAATTTCCCAATTGCTTCCAAACATGCAAAGAAGCACCTATTAATCCAAACTGATACATGCAGGAAGCCCGTCCTTCCTCCGCAAAGCTTGTGGTACAGTGGTAGTATGACTTTAATTAGAAAATTCCATCTCTTCTCGCTCCCCACCTCTATGAATCCTGTCTAGTGAGTGTTGGGTTTTGTTTGTGAAGCATTTCGATCAACCTTCGGAAATTCATCAGCATATATACATGTATACTTATAGACTTAGCTATTTTTGGATCGCAATATTTCCTCCTCTTGGTTTGGGGTGGGGGTGGAGGTACAACCTAAATTAGAATAGGCAAAGACAAATTAATAACATTAATGTCTCTAGTCCCTACCTTGTGCCTTGATCATAACTAGGAAAGTAAGTATGAATTATTTCTTTTCGTTGTGCAAATAAAATATTATTCCGTTTGTCCCATTTTATGTGGCACACGTTTCTTTTTAGTTTGTGCCAAAAATAGCGGCACCACTCTATATTTTGGGACAATTTAACATTAAATTGTCTATTTTTCTGATGATTTATAGCCGCACAAATGTCTATGGCTTGTTTTAGAGCACAAGCTTCAAAAGTCTTCATTTATCAGTTAAGCTCCAAGCCAAATCAAACAATGCCGCATAAATTGGGATGGAGTGAGTACTATTTTGTTTATGGACAATTTCTCTTCAGTTTTGTTAGTGGATACTAGATCCAGTCCTGTTTCAGGGATTCATAACGATTAGCATTTGGCGCAGGATCTGCAGCTGATGGAGATGCAGGACAATCAGACAGAAGTTGCATGGATAGAAACAATGCAGTCCCTAGTTCAAGTAACCGTGATGCAATTTTTCGGTTACCTCTGCCTCCATCAAATGCATGGTAAAAGGGGCGTGATAAAGAATCTCAACTTTCCAAAATGTATAATCCTTCAAGTATGTTAAAAACTAAATGAACGTGGACAAGGACCTGGTTCCTGTGAAGCATATCCCTCCAATAGGGGAAGATGCTCAACCACTGATGGCACTGTCTCACCCAAGAGCAGATACAATAGATGATGGAGAACTTCTTAGTGATGTAGAAGAGTTCAATATTCCATGGAATGATCTGGTTCTGAAGGAGAGAATTGGGGCAGGCAATCTGTCATGCTGGTTTCTAGCCACTTGGATAGTGGTCGGATGTTTGTTTTTCCTCTTGAAGGGTGCATGTTATATTGGTATCCTATAGTACCATAACATTTTTTTTTGTTCTATCTCACAGTTCATCGTGCTGATTGGGATGGCTCTGCAAGATACTTGTCTATGTAGATCTTAGTTTCTGAAAGTCTTCTATCTGGAAATAATCTCAACGTATCTCTCACTTCAGAGATTCATTTATGCAATGTAAATATGTTTATCTCTATTGTTCTTTTATTGGGGGGAAACCATAGCTCTGTTGTGGTTTAAACAAGCCCATAAGGTAGCACTCAAGCTCCCTCCCAAATACTTTTTACTGACTCTTTTTTTTTTCTCCAGATTTTGTCGTTTTTTTTATTTTGGGGAAGAGGGGTAGTATTTTGTATGCCCATTGGAAATAAAAATATCTGAAGCTGCTATTTTCGTTGACTTTGTTCCTTCCTGATTGCATCTCATAGAAGTTTGTATCATTTAGGACATTGCTGTGAAGATTCTCATGGAACAAAATTTTCATGCGGAGGGATTCAATGAATTTTTGCGGGAGGCAAGTCTGGGCCTTCTCCCCCATCTTCCAACTAGCAATTAGGAAGAACAAGAGACAGACCAGGATGCGTGGAGATTGAGGATCAGTGAACATCAGTTTTATTTAATTGTTTTCCCCTCTATACTCTTCTAATTCTGTTTTCTCTTTGGTTGTCCTAGGTTGCAATTATGAAGCGGTTGCGACATCCAAAGATTGTACTTTTTATGGGTGCTGTCTTTCAGCCACCAAATTTGTCCATAGTTATTGAATATTTATCGAGGTCCTAGACTATTTTCCCTAACAATTAACAGAAAACAATAATGCTATTCCCAATTTAGCTGAGTGATTCCCATGTTATCATGTATTTCAGAGGTAGCTTATATAGACTTCTTCATAGACCTGGTGCGAGAGAGTTGTTAGATGAAAGACGTCAGCTGTGTATGGCTTACGATGTAGTATGGATAAATGTGTCCTACTCCCTCCTCTTTCTCATTTTATTTTTTCAATTGGGCTAGTCTCTTACTATGGTCTTGTGCAGGCAAATGGGAAGAATTATCTTCACAAACGCAATCCTCCCATTGTTCACCGAGATTTAAAATCTCCAAATCTGGTAGTGGACAAAAAATTACAGTGAAGGTGAGAGTAAGAATTTCTTTAGCAAACATAAAGGTGCAATCCTTTTTGTCATGATTAATATATTGTCGGACTTGGCTGTCAGAGTAATCAAATCTGAAGGAAGTATTATTTTGGATAGGGTAATTTTTTTCATTAACTTCCTCAAATATTTTCAGGAGGGTCAAGAGAGAAACATAGAGAAGTTTTATAGTTTCACAATCTTCCTAACCTAATCAAACTTGCGAAAACACATAAAGCAAGTGGTGAACCAGCAAGTATTTATTAGATTTCTCAGATAATGGAGAGTTAACATTGCAATCCCATGAAATGGGCCAATTTCCAACAAGAGAGGATATATGTTGAAGCTTCTATTTAAAGGGAAAATCATTTGTGCATAATTTTACATTTTGGAGGGAAGCTTGGTCCAAAATCTCTCTTTGCGATCTTCTAGATATATACCATCTATAGAGTGGTTTTTCAGCTGTCGGGTAGCAGTAGTGTTGCATTCAGTCCACCTTACATATCATAAACATGTGGATCCAGTGATTCAAGAAATTTAGGAGTCAATGTGAGGACGAATTTATGTCTAGTTAAGATTATGGTTTTTCTACTCATGTTTTTCCTTAAAATAACTTGTCCTCTTTTCGACCTCCTGGGGAATTAGTTTCTTTTTAACTGGAATATTAGCATAGATGTGTCTCCTCTCACTCCGGGAATATGTGTATGGTCTTATTCCTTTTAATCAACTTGGACCATCGAGGAAAAGATTAATTTCTTGATAATTCAATTTGACTTTCAAACCCAACTAAAGAAGATTTTTAAAAAAATATCAAAAGGTCTTGAGGTCTGATTGAGAATTTGCTTGAAAAAGAAGGAGGCATTTTGAATGCCTGTGATTCTTAAGGAGGTTCTGTCCTCCATAGCTCAGCAGTATGCACAATGCATTACCTGTACTTTTAGTTAACATCATAATTTAGTGTTAAGTTCTGAACAAACTTGGTAGTCCTACTCAAAGTTAGCTAGCGAATATGATTTTGTTGCTTTAATGAATGTATTATTACTTATTTTCATTTATGGAAATTTTTATGAAGCTATTATTTCTCTTAATCAGTAAAAGATTCTAAATGTTCTCACTTGTCTAATGTCCTCATCAGGTCTGTGATTTTGGTCTTTCTCATTTCAAAGCTAATACATTTCTTTCATCAAAGACTGCTGCCGGAACTGTGAGTTCTTGATTCAAGCTCTGGTGCCTTTAGTGTTCTGTTGGTCTGCTGTCTCGTTTCTTGATAACTAAATAAGGAAAAAAATGATTTGGTGCTTGTTGTGACAGCCGGAATGGATGGCGCCTGAAGTTCTTCGTGATGAACCATCAAATGAGAAATCTGATGTATACAGCTTTGGTGTCATTTTATGGGAGTTGGCAACACTACAACAACCATAGAGTGATTTGAATGCACCACAGGTTTGTGTTGGTTATTTTAGGTGTAAATGGTGATCTAAACAATTGAATCTAGAGGGTAACAGCTAATATATCAACTGAAAGGACTTTAAGCTATCTATTGGGATGCGAAAATGAATTGGTCCCATATGGTTCTTCTGCCAGGAACTAGGGCACCACAAGTAGGGATCACCTCTTCCAGGAATGTCATTTCAATTTCCTTATGTCATCATCTACCTCTCTTCTTCATGTGGTTAATGTAGAAAGCAACGCATTCATGGACCCTTGAATGGGAAAGTTCTGGGGTGTTACTTTCCACTTCTCTCTAGGTTTTGTTTTGCTTATTGTGGTCTTCTAATAGTTCATATTTTGAGAAGAGAAAAGAAAAGAAAAAGTTCCTACTTTGTGTAACATTTGTGTACAGTTTGTCAAGATTATAGTTAAGTAGAGAACTAAAAGTTGTGGTAAGTTGATGACTAGCGTAACAGTAGTTTAATTACGATGAATCATCTAAATATTGTATTTGTTAATGCGGGTGAGGCAAAGAAGTTAGTCGACCACATTGACTCATGGACGTGGTGCTAGATAGGAAAAGATTGCCCCATGTTAGAGGATGGGGACAAAGAAGCTAATTCAAGAGGGTAAGATTCGAATAGTTATTTGGTATAGATAAGATTAAGAATGAAGTTATTAGGGAAAAGGTGGGGTGGCCCCGGTGGATGAGAAGTTGCGGGAGGCGAGGCTCAGGTGGTTCGGGCATGTGCGAGGAGAAGCCCAGATGCTCCGGTGAGGAGCTGTGAGCGGTTGGCGGTGGTTGGCGCGAGTCGTGGCAGAGGGAGGCCAAAGAAGTATTGGGAAGAGGTGATTAGGCATGACATGGCTGGATTGCGGATTTCCGAGGACATGGCCCTTGATAGGAGAGTCTGGAAGTCTAGCATCAGGGTTTTAGGATAGAGGCTTTTAGAAATTCTTGCAATTCCCTCTCGGGGCTGGGCGGGGATTGGTGGGGCTCTCCATAGATGGTCTAGTGTGCCCTTTTGGTAGTTGTCGATGTTATTGCATTTCATTTTATTTATTTACTGAATGTGTGGCTAAATTTACATCTGTGAATGTCCTTTCACTTTTGTTTTTGTTTACCTCTCCCTTTTGCATGTCATGTTATTTATGGTCTATGTTTACATGATTATGTATTGTGATCTCTGCTAGAGTTACTAATGCTCTTTTGTTTTTGTTTTGTTTTTGTTTTATTTCTTTATCTATCTAAGCCGAGGGTCGATTGGAAACAGCCTTCCCACCCTTTCGGATGGGGGTAGGGTCTGCATACTTATTACCCTCCCAGACCCCACCCTGTGGGAATATACTGGGTAGTTGTTGTTGTTGTTGTTGTTTACTTGTTGATGGGAAAGCAAATAGAATTAGTAGATACCATAAAGAGGAGGACAATAGATATGCCCCAGGCTTATTTCAATTGACCTAGAATGTAGGTCACAGGTTCGAGCCATGCGCCATGTGAACTAAGGGTTTTGGAGCCTCCGGACAGTCCTAATGGTTGATTTCTCTGTCATCATGATTGTTGAATCTGTTTCCCTATGATATTGTACATTCTAGTTTCTGCTACAAGTTTGATTTTTGAAAGATAAGACAAGAGGACCATCTGTCGAGCCTCATGAATATTGAACTGTTTGTATTTTGTATATCATACATGGCGTAGAATGTGCTATAATGAATCTGATTTTGTAGGTTGTAGCAGCTTCCGGCTTTAGGGGGAAGAGGCTTGACATTCCAAGTGGCTTGAATCCTCAAGTGGCGACTATTATTGAGGCCTGCTGGGCTAAGTGCGTTGCTTGCACTCATCCTCAAGTTCCTGCCTTTTAGTTTCTTGATTGTTTTAATGTTATCTAAAGTTAGTTTTGATAATGTTGTAGTGAGCCGTGGAAACGCCCCTCCTTTTCCACTATCATGGATATGCTGAGACCGAATCTTAAATCTCCTCTCACACCTCAATCAGGTCATACAGACATGCAGTTGCTCACGTGAATGTGTGTGATAATTTTTGTGGTTTCTGCACATAATTTGTATTTGTTACTAGTCAATGTTTCTGGAGGGAAGAATGCTTGGATTATATCAGGTTTGTCTATCTCGAAATCTGTTTCGTCGTTCTACTGAATTTTAAAGCTATTGCCCTTGGTATATCCACATTTTAGTCCTAGTCTAGGTAAGTTTGACACTAGGTGAGCTGACAGTAGTAGTTGAACTGTTTGGTAGAATAGTTGGAATAACTTCTCCCCGTGACACACTTTCTTGGGTCTAGTGATGCTTTGGAAACTGGTGGAGCATCTGAACTTCTTTTTGGTGGATTTGAGAAGGCATTACTTTAGACTGGCCATGACATCATAGCAGCTAGTTTTCTGTTGAGAGACCCAGCCTAACGAATCTAATATAGGTGCCAGTGAACCACGATCAAGCTTTAGCTTGAGAGATTTGAGAGTAAATGCTCAATAAAATGGGTTCACCCCTTTGCTTTCTTGCACTTCGAGGGCAAATGTTTTATGACAATACCTCTAGGCAGTTTCTTGACATGTATAAACTTTGATAGCTATGTCTGTGTATGTGTTGCAGGCTTGTATCTATGCATATTAGTTCAAATTGCCTTTGGAAAATACTAAGTTTTCTTCACAAATTCAAGCAGCAGCCGCTGCCTTACGGAAGATCCTTTGCACCGGGCATGTCCGTTTCTCTCTAAGCACTGATTTGCCTAGTGATTTTGTTGATGCCAGCAATAACATTTTTTGTGTTCTCTGTCAAGAATTATTGTTGTATTATTATATGTATCAGCAACAACAACTACCCAGTATAGTCCTACAAAGTGGGATCTGGGAAGGGTAATAGAGAGTAATATGTAGACAGACCTAACCCTTACCCGAAAGGGCAGAGAGGCTGTTTCCAATCGACCCTCGGCTCAGAGAAGGAAAGGAAAAACAAAAATAAAAACAAAAACGAAAGAGCATTAGTAATTACAGCAGAAATCACATAAATAATTATCTAAACATAAGGGTCATAAATAAAATGACATGCAATAATATCAAATAGTAACTACGATAAATAACTACCATAAGGGGACACAATCCAATACATGAATTATCTATGGAGAGCCCTACCAACCCCACCCAACCACGGGAAAGGAAATGAGTACGAAAATTCTAGAAACCCATATTTTACAACTCTGATAGTAGATTCCCAGACTTTCCTATCAAGGGTCATTATAATGAAATGTTGGATTAAAAAAATGCACACATATGACACACCATACTTGTGTGCTTGATGGTGACATGCACGTTTGTTTCATAAGTAGCTTTCCTCTGTTTGATTGATACCCCTCAAAATTTTTGAGAAGGGGAACACATGCACTTGGGAAATAGAGTTCCTTAACGCTTCCCTTGCAATTAAATATGGCTTCTACTTGTAATTATGCATACATATTTTTGGTTGCGGACGGGATAATGGTCGACTTTTAACACAGCCAAGTAGTATTGTTGTAAGTGAAGGGATTATGAAAGAAGATATATACAATTATACATACAGATATGTGCGTGTATGTGTATAAAACAAAGTATAATCTAGAATGAAAAAGATTTGTTGGGGTTCCGGCTGTAAGAGCATTATGTCGTAGTACATTAGTTGGTTGTGACATCCAGTGTGGGTAAGTTTTTATCGTAGGATAATCCCCTTGAGAGATTTATACAGACTAATTAGTTGTATCAAATTGTCAAATGCTAGTGTCCTACACTAACTGGTCTGGATAGTCACTTGAATTGATGATTGAGTTCCATTAATTTTGAATTAACAGATTGTTACAGGATATCCTTACATACAAAAACATGCTTCGACAAAGAAACAGTCGGCAGGACAAATATTTATATACAATGAGTGCCTGGAGTGTTCTTAGCTTAAAGAAAATAAAAGACATGTTTAAACAAGACTACTTCTTAAGGATGTCGATTATGTATAGAATGAAAATATTTCTATATTTCAGACTTCAGATTGACCCTCCAAACAGATGTAGAACTAAATAACAAGCTATAGAGGAAATTTTTCCAAATAAATAACAGTCAAATATACCAAATGGTGAAAATTCACATAATGGATTTCAAACATAAGAAAAATTAAAATAACAGTGAGAACCATCGCTCTGAGGTCAGAAAGCTCCCACTTTTGACAACAATGATCCGGCCTCTGGTTCCCAGAAAGCTGGGATTAGACTACTTTGAACGCAGAAATTCTGAGAACCTGCTGTGATCATTCATTCAGTGAGGTTAGACCCAGATATGCATTGTGCCTAAGGCATAGACAGAACAAAATTTATTTGACTCAGCAGAAGAGCATCACACTGCAGAAGGTTGGAATTGAAAATCACTCAGAATCCAGCTTCTGTTTCTTTTCTTCAGGCTGGTCTCTCACATGTTTCAACTTAGCTTCTCTACGCTCCCTTTTAACTCCTTTTGCTTTGTGAGGCAGTGCCACACTTCCAACCTACAGAAAGGAATAATTTGTCACTGGTAAAGTCATAGAATTTTATTAAAAAACTTTCAACTAGGTAGTGTATTCTTACCTTCTGATCAGGAATGTAAATCTTCCCGTATTTTCCTTGAATGGCATCTTTGACAACATTTTTCTCCTGAAAACGACAGCCAGTAATAGCATCAGTATTTTCCCGACGCAAGTTAGTCAGAACAAAAATTTGAAAAAGTGATTAAGCCAATCAAACCTTCTTTTTTGCTTTATCAAGAGAAGTTCTCATAGCTTCTTTCTTCAAACTATCATCAGGGAGACGATGTCGCCGAACTACTAAGTCCATGGACGGGCCAACCTCCACTAATTCTATTCTTGGAACTACTGTGCCAGATTTTTTTAACCGCAGTGCACAATGGGTCAAGAAAACCTTTTTTGGCGACACAGCTATACATAGATATACACGATCTAACCCAGCAAGGTTCAAGTTGGTCACAACCTGCATTATTGAACCCATAGGCATTAATGGTACCCTTCCAATTCAAAGAAGCAAAGAGAATAAGTCTATTGAGAAAAGATCAAACCTCGCCATGGAATAGATCAAGCAAAACTTCTTTTAAATGTTTCAACTCTTCAACACTCTCAAATCCTTCTCCGATAAAGGTAAAAAAGGGCTTTTGACCCAATTTTAGGAGCCAAATTCTTATCATATTTGAATGACTTCATGCTTTTGAACTCTTCCACTCCTACCTCTACAAGATCGTAAACATGGTGATCATAGGTTCGTCCAATAACAAGATTGTTAGGCCGCTTCTTGGAGTGAGAACCATACTGCAAAACAACCAAAGACTGTAAGTGGGTATGGAAAACAAAAGATAAAGCAACAAGCAGAAAAATGCGATAAACAAGAACAGTTCAACAGTTTTATACAAAGATAATCTTTCGTTCAAATGAAGGTTTTCATGAGTTGAAAAACACTCATTTCACTCCGAGTATCTAAATTAACAGTAGGTGTCATTCCTCCTCTGCATGAAGAGTTGAAATCTATTATCGATTATAATAATGTAATAGACACTTTAACCAGAGCAATACTACTTGGAAGAGTTGGAACTATGATATGTATAACATGAGACATCACGTCACGTGGGACCAATAGCATCGAATGTTTAACCTTGGTCTTGACCAAGAATTACTCATCAAAGCATAAATTTATTTAACTACATACAACAACTATGCCTCAGTCCCAAACAAGTTGGAATCGACGATGTGAATACTTATTCCTTTTATTGAACTTTAGCAACCTAACATTCACTAGCATATAACATAACTAGTTTTACAGTTTTTCTAAAGAACTTACCTTTTCACCTTGGTATGAATACTTCTATCACTTAACACCCGGTAGCACTTCTCCGTTTCAACTATCCGGTTCTAATCCTATGAGTAACATCTTCATCTATCACTTCATTCTCCTGAAATGAGCATGGATATCTAAATTGTTTGCATTTTGGCAACGCAATTCCATCAAGTCAACTTCGCTCTTCTCGTACTGACTAAACTTGCCATGCATGAATTCAATCTTACTTCTACATATCTTAGAACCCTTCTCTAAGGTGCTTCTCCATAGCTCAAGCTTTTTGTTGACACCCTCACTAGTTTCGTAATTTAGTACAATATCATCAACTTATAGCATACACAATATAAACTTTGTGTTGCGTTGGTTAGCTCATTCGTAACTATGGTAAATAAGTAGCGGGCTCAATGCAGAACCCTTGGTGAGGAAACTTTTTTGGATCTCCTACTACTGTTTTCACACTAGTGACAACTCCTTTCTACAAGTCCTTTATAACATTAATATATTTTACTATATGAGTAATATAATTTATAGATCAATTACTATCAAGAGCCACAAATCAACTATAAATATCTCGAGGGACCAGAAAATTGAACACAAAATACAGATTCTAGATGCTCTAGTTCTAAATGTGCTCTCCCTCATACTATAAAAGAAACCCTAATAACCAAGCAACATGATACCAGAAGACTATTGTTATAAAGTTCACCATTCATAAATAACCCCTCTCAGCATATCTATTCGCACTAAAACTAGTTAACTATGGTAGCAAAATGAGGGAGGGATGTGCAGACAACCAAATACCAAGTTCAAATTTTTATTTATTCTGTGTCTAAGCAAATCAAGCAACCATGACGAAACCAGGTTTTAAAACTTATGGGTTCCAAAATTCTAGTCCTTTTAAGTTACTAGGTTCAGAAATTAATAATTTGAACATATTCAATGAATTCCCTAAGAGAAATATAGAGTTTGGACAAAAGTTACTAAGTTTCGTGAACCCGTAACTCAAGGGCTAGCTCCGCCCCTGCAAGAAACTAACAATAATACAGATCTTTTCTAAGTGAAATAATCAAACAGTTGAAGATCAAAAGTGGACTCTTCAACAGTATTACAAGTAGCTAAAAGGACTTTGGCAGATAATGTACCCATTTTTGTTATGAACTTATGCAAGCTACCCATTAAGCATTATACGCTTAGTCTCTGTTCCTTATATCCTAGAAGCCAGAAGCTTAATCTGATCTAAACAATGCACTTCCATGTCAAAATGAACTTCCTTTGGTCTGGGTCAGGGGGAGATTTTCAGAATGATGCAACAAATATCTCAACATTGCACCTATGTTTCTTCTTCTGTATTTCATTGAGTATATATCTTTTAGCACAAATAACTCTTTATCATGAAAAAAGATATGTACTCATTTGGTAAATATTTGGAGATGATTCATTTATGTCTAACTTCAGAACAAGCCTCAGCAAACAACATAATAATCAGGGTGCCACAGAAATATCCAAATTAACATGGAACAAGTCATATATCAGCACTTCTCTACCCACTGAACCAAAAAAATGCCTCAAAAAGGAAAAGGGCATGTACCCACTTACCACAAAAGGCTGCAATCTGTCTTGAGAGAGAAAAACTCCAAAGAAGCCTCTTCCCCGCTCTCAAATGGTCTAACGTTATCATTCTTCCGGGTATATTTAACAGAATTACCCCTCTTCAAATGATAGATTTCAGTCATCACCTCATTCAACACTTGGCTTGTTTTTGTACCATGTAATATCAATGTCTTTTTCCCAGTTTCAACCTGCCCCAAATAAATAAAAAAAGATTGTCATCACAATAAAAATCCCATCTTTAAAAAAAAAGAGCTGTTTGGTAAGATCAAACTCACCAGTTTAGGAGCACGTTTTTCAAGCTCCCTTCTGATTCTTCCTTTCTGTGGGGTTTTAATTTTCCATGGGGTTTTACTTCTCATCATCCTTACCTAAAAACAAATTGAAAACTAAACTAATATTATTTGTGACTAAAGCACATCTTCAACTATCATAACAACAATTACTATGGCTTAGTCACAAATTAGTTGGAATCCTAGAAACAAAAAATAGCAAGAGAACAGTATGAATTTCAGCTTTCACTTACCAATAGATGAACGGAGAAGATATGAAGAATTGGTGAAGGGAAGATACGAAGAAGAAGAAAGGGAAGATACAACTATGCCTTACTAGTTAGGGTTTTTGAATCGTTTTGGGGTTTTGGGCGGGTGTTATTTGCCTGGTTTCAATTGTGGGCCTAGTAGTGAAAATGCCCAGGTCCAAGTTGACTGAACTACTTACTAATCCAAGGGAAAAATCAGAAATAGCCTGGATTTATAACTACTAATTGAAAATTAGCCACAATTTTAACAACGATAAAAATTTAGTCACTGTCTATATAAAAATAAGATCTGAAAGAAAATAACCTTAAACGATTCTGGCTATTGGGTAGTTTCAAAAATAGCCTGAAAATTAGCAGAATATGTTAAAAGTTTATATACAGAAGTCTCATGATCAAGCATATTATGCTGGAACTTTTCATATTTTAATTGGAGTATTTTTATCCAGATTTTATCTCCACATAAAATAGTAGCTATTTTTAATCACTTTGCAAAACCTAACTATTTTTCAATTATCGGATTTGAAAACTGGCTAGCCTATGCTATTTTCACCTAATCCAATGCACATTTGCACAAATGTCCTTTCTTAGGCTACTATTCAAATTTTGTTTTCATTAGTACATTAAGCCAATTTGTCCATAAGAGACTAAAATTCATCCAATTACTTTTTTAACTCAGATATTCCCACTTATCTAACGGAGACAAAATTTTAATGGTGGCTTAAAAAAAATATCATATGTTGCAAATAATTCCATATTATTTGATGGATGACTTTTAGACAGTTATCACGTGCCTTTGCGTTATATTTATTAAAGTAAAAGTTTAAAATGATAATTAATTTAATAATAGTTGAAGAAATTTGAAGTTATGATTGAGATGTTTGTTTGGCAGAGAAAACATTACATTAAGTTTTAAAGCTTGAATAGTTAGACAAGTTTAACTTCTTAAAAGTGGTAAGAATTATGCAGAAAGAAATAATACCAAACATTATGCAATGTCAATAAAAATATCAATTGAAAATGGTAAACGAACTCATTTGATAAAACTGGAATATACTAACCTCTTCGTCTGTAAATAGATGAAACATCATTTATTATTTAACCCAATTAAGGTTAGTGATTGTAACAAAGTTAACGTGAATATACTGTACTCAGGAGGTTGAAAGTTCAATTTCCACGGAAATATTTTGTACATTGACATATATGCTTTGTTATTGTTTGATAACATACAAATATTTTAATGTACTGAAAACGTACATTACGCAATGGCAGACCTACAGTCATGTCAATTGTGTATATTTTTGTACTGAAAACTACTAGTAAATAACAAATAAAGATATTGATTGAGCACCCAATCTTATAAAGTAACAACTTTAAACAAGGACTATGTCACGATCCGAATTTTCTATTCTCGAGAGTCGTGATAACGCATACTCATAGAAGCTAGGCAAGCCGCGAAATAAAGAATACTAACTCTTTCATTTTAGCCCTTTTTAACAATTTGAATTAACAGGTAATCAACATTAAATCTTAACGATAAATAGAGCAAGCAGAAGACTTAAGATGATAAAAATAACCGAAGCCAGTACTACAATGCCAACCTATGCCTCTACCCCAAATATGGTGTCAGAATATCACAGGCTGTCTATGAGTACAATCTGTCTCGGAAACAAGTAAAAACAGAACACATAATGAGATAGAAGAGAACGTCGAGCCTGCGGACGGCTGCAGGACTACCTCGGGATCTCTAGCTGGACTAAAGGCAGCCACCCAAGTGTTATGGTCCAAGAGCTGTTCCGGGATCTGCACATACTGCAGAGTGTAGCATCAGCACAACCGACCCCATGTGCTGGTAAGTGCCTAGCCTAACCTCGGCAAAGTAGTGACGAGGCTGGGACCAGACTACCAATTAAACATGTGCAGTTATATAATATACAACAAAAAATAAATCAAAAATAAATAAGTAAGGATGTGAGGAGGAAACATACTGCGAGGGAATAACAACATCAAATATAAATAAAAAGAATAGGCATAAGGACAGCTTAGAATGCTCTTCAGAACGATAAAGAGCTCGTAACTAGTCAATAAAAATTCACATTCAAGTGTTGTGGCGCGCAACCCGATCCAAAACATAATAACATTATTGCGTCATGCAACCCGATCCAGTTATATCATTGTTGCGGCGTGCAACTCGATCCACATATAATATTGTTGCGGCGTGCAACCCGATCCAAATATATATTTGTTATCGCGCGCAACCCGATCCACATATACAATCAACAACAATCACCACAAATCAACCATGTCTAGAAGCAACAAATCTACATGAGTCTAAAGACCCCCAATCACCACAATACAAGAACGATGGACTCGATCTACCACAATAGAATTACCCACCGGTGGAGACACATAAATAGGAGCATTTAAAGAATCGCTAAGCATGACCAGACCTGGTACAAAATAAGATGACACTTAGGAGTATGTAGACCTTGGATCAAATAAAAATGAAGCATCTCTGCCACAAACAAGAACAGTACCGCGATAACTGCATCGGAAGACTCTGACTGAGGCTTGGTTAGAAGAGCATAATATCAAAGCTAGGTCCCACCACCCTGGACTACATATCTGGGATGACCTACAGCTGGCTGGCCTCCACCTCTAGCAGTCTGAGCTCCATATCTAGTACCTTTACCTCCACCTTTAGCACATCTACCCCCACTTCTAGCTGGTCGGGCGGGCGGGCTGTGGAACACCTAGTGCCTGAACCATAGCACGGGAACCTTGCTGCTGCAGTTGAGCACCCATAATCTTGGAAAAGCCCTCCGGATATGATCATACTCACCACACTAAAAACATCCACCTAAATGTTGTGGCTGAGGAAACAGAGACTGACCCTGGTGACCTGAATGGCCACCACAAAAACCCTGGAGCAGTAGTGCCCTGATAGGAACTGGTGGTGAATTGTAGGATTGTTGATCAGAATACTGCATGTGAGCACCACGACCACTCGAAGCGCCATGAGAAACCTAAAGTGCTGACTGGAAAGGCATAGAAGGATGGCCTCTACTATATGAATCCCTGCCTCCAGACGAGGAACTACTGAATCTGCCTGAATGACGAGGCCTCTTGTCCGGCCCACGACCACCTCCCTGCGACAAAACCATTTTCACTCTCCAGGCCACATTGGCCGCCTGCTGGAAGAAAATTTCACTCATTATCTCCCTAACCCTCTGAAGACGAATCCCCTAAATAAGTCCATCAATAAACATCCTCACCCTCTCCCTCTCTCACCCTCTCTCTCTCTCTCTCACTCTCTCTCTCTCTCTCTCTCTCTCTCTCTCGGTGGGAAGTATGATACGAGCATGACGAGCCAAGTCGATGGATCCGGTCTCATACTGGGTAACAGTCATAGAACCCTGCTGGAGACGCTCAAACTGCATCTTATAGGCCTCTCTCTAAGTGATGGGGAGAAACTTCTCCAGAAAGTTGAGTAAACTGCTCCCAAGTCAGAACTGGTGATCCGGCTGGTCTAGCCAAGCAATAATCTCTCCGCCAAGTCTTGGCGGATCCAGTTAATCACAAAAAGTAGCAAAATCGACCTCCTTGGTCTCAACTATCCCCATAGTCCTAATAACCTCATTAGGTTTGTCTAGATAATTCTGGGGATCCTCAAAAAATGCACCGCTGAAAGTAGTAATGAAGAGCTTGGTGAACCTTCCCAATCTCTACAAAGCATCAGCAGACATAGCTGCTCCATCACCAGTTTGAGCCACCACACCCCGCTAAACTATTCCAACTGACTGAGTTGTTAGATTCTTAAACTGGGGAGCCATATGCTTCAGAGTGTAAGTAGAAAAAGTCTAGGCTCCTTCTCCATCCTGAGAGATGGCAGGTGCTACAGGAAGTAAGCCTTCCCGGGTGACATTCGCCTTAAGGCCCACTGGATATACTAGAGCATCCTGAAGTATCGAATAGCAATCAACCCCTCTGGGACCTGAGTTGGGTCCACCGAAACTGTTTGGGCCAGAACCTCATCATCAAAGTCAACCCAAGGCTCTGCCTCTGATTTTGCTGCTCTGGGCTGAACTCTGCCCCTGCCTCGACCTCTAGCATGGCCTCGCCTTCTTCCCATCGTGAAAGATGCTGCTGGGCGCTCGGGCTGCTGATCGGTGGATGAGGAAGCACCTGTTCTCGCCATCTGCGAAAGAACATAGTAGAAATTCAATTAGCATTGAAAAACCAAACCGAGCGATAAATAGAACAGGCGGAAGACTTAAACTGGTAAAGATAACCAAATCCATTACTGCAATGCCAATATACGCCTGTATCCGGAATCCGGTGTCACAATATCATGGACTGTCTATGCGTACTACATACAAGTGTCTAAAAAGAAAATACAATATGTCTCGGAAACAAGTGAAAATAGAACACATAATGAGATAGAAGAGAACGCTGGGCCTGCGGACGGCTGCAGGACTACCTCGGGATCTCTAGGATTACTGAAGGCAGCCACCCAAATGTTATAGTCTAAGATCTGCTCCGAGATCTGCACATAGTGCAGAGTGTAGCATCAGCGCAATGGAGCCTATATGCTGGTAAGTGCCTAGCCTAACCTCGGCGAAGTAGTGACGAACAGCCAGCAGTTCGCTTTCCACTTCCGAATACCAAAGAGCGATTGAGAGAAGAGCAGTACGTAGGACTTAAAAAGAGGGTTCCTTCCTCTCTTCACTCTCCGAATTTCGATCCTCACCTTTCTGGTGCCAAAGGCCTACCCTTCCACTTTACAGGAAGTTCTGAATTAGGAAGGATTGGTCGACGAAATATGAACCGAAGACTGAACCTTGATATACCCCAGAACAATACATTTTTGTTACCACGAGATATATTGGCAGCCGCCGATCATTTGATTGGGCTGAAATTTGGAATGGGTGTAGGACCAGCCTACCAATTAAACCTGTGTAGTTATATAATATACAACAGAAAATAAAGCAGGAATAAACAAGTAAGGATGGGAGGGGGAAACATGCTGCGAAGGAATATCAACATCAAAGTAAGTGAAAATAATAGGCATAAGGACAACTTAGAATTCTTAGCAGAACAATAAATAGCTCGTAATCAGTCAATCAGCAATTTGCATTATCAAATTGATCGGCGCACAAACTGATCCAAAACATAATAACACTATTGCATCACGCAATGCGATCGATATCATTTATCACTGTTGCGGCGTGCAACCCGATCCACATAAAATATTATTGCGGCATGCAACCCGATCCAAATATATATTTGTTGCCGCGCGAAACCCGATCCACATATACAATCAACAACAATCACAACGAGAGTCCCGACAAGGGATCAATCAAGAACTACACTATCCCGGTAGGAATACTTCTATCACATAACACCTGATAGCACTTCTACGTTTCAACTATCCGTTCTAATCCTGATTAACATCTTCATCTATCTCTTCATTCTCCTGAAACGAGCCTGGATATCTAAATTGTTTGCATTTTGGCACTGCAATTCCTTCTAGTCAACTTCAATCTTCTCATACTGACTAAACTTATTGTGCATGTATTCAGACTTACTTCTACATATCTTAGAACCCTTCAACTTGCACACACCCTTCAACGACATTAGATGGCACCATGAGTTGTACTCAAATTGGGAGCTCAACAGCTTTCTTTAGTACCAAGTAGGAGCCACGCTCAACCTAGCTTTGTTACAATATAACGAACTCGAGCCGAGCCTAATTGTTTGCTATTTGAGTGCCATGGTATTTTCTGTAACTAAATCAAGTTATCTACCAATTATTTAGTTCTCTTGTTCATTTAGGTACATATTGATAAGTTGGTATTTTACTCACTTATCTTGTCTTTAAACCTATACATTTGTTATGTTTAGTGATAAAAATCTTGTGTTTTAATGTCATTTACTTTTATTTTACAGGATGTATGTGATTTAGAATTAATGATGAAGAAACCAAGTGAAAACAAGTCAAAAAGGAGCTAAAGTAGATAAAATAAAGTTTCCTAGTTAATATACCTTCGCGAACGCGATGTAGGGTCGTGAACGTGATGCTTCAGTAACCAAAACTACACGAACACGTAGAATGAGCACGAACGTGGTGTAGGGAAACAGGAACCTTCAGCTCACGCGAAAGGGGAGAATAGCAAAGCATCGTGAATGCGATGCCAGTGATGCGAACTCGAAGAGCATTTTAGGTGTGAAGACTTGGCAGTTTTGGAATTTCACAACTTTTGACCCCAAACCTTTAATACTCAAATCAGCTTATTTGTAAAATATCTTTGGCATATCTTTGGTTTATTTTCAGTTCTTAGAGCTATAGAGAAACAAGTATTGAAGCTAAGGTTTGCACACACACTTGGGTCTTGAAGAATAAAGCTTGTGGTTAAGATTTTCTTACCCATTTATGTTTGTTTCTTCATTTTCTTGCTCTGTATTGAATATTTAAGTGTGTAGTATTTATTTCCAATACTTGGAATCTTGTTTATAGAAGTATTCATATTTAAAGTGTGGATTAAATACCTTGTTGTGCTTATGTATTGAATAATTTTTATTTATTTATGAAGTGAGTTATTGTTACTTTAATTATTCTTGTTCTTTCATGTTTCCAAAGGGATTAGCTAACCTTAGGACTCGCCCATTAACTCCAAATTGATTTTGGAAAAAAATAATTTGGGGTTGGGAAAGATTAATTAACAAGAACTTGATGCGTTAACCCTAAGTTTATAGATTCTACCTAGAGATAGGATTGAACTACTTGTAGCCTTCCGGGTGTGCTTGATCTTCTAATTGTTTTAGGGATAATTCAATTAGAAAGTCTTGTTAGTCTTTGGAAGAATCTAATTAAGAATTATTATCCATGGCTAATTAACATAAACTCGCTCATATTTATAAAATCATGACATACATTCGATTGTTACTTGAGTGTAATTCCCGATGCATTCATACTTGTAGACATTGATCATTTTAATTACTTTCTAGGTTAGTTTACATTTCTGCATTTTAGATATAAAAACATTTTCAACCAAAATTCTTAGTGTTTGGCATTGCGCGACTAGCGATAATTTTCTTACATTCCTAATCGCCTCATATTGTTCTCTGTAGGATTCGATCCCGGCTCATAGTTGGATAAATCATATTGCATGTGACCGTATCTACTACTTTTTAGTAGTGGATTTGGACGTCATCACATATCAGTTGGGAGATTCTTCTATTCTCCTAAAATCAACAAAACAGAGACATTAGGCAATGGCTTACAGTCTTGGAGCAGGACTGTATCTAGGTCTTAGGATATGAGTTCACGTAAACCCATACTCCTCTCCCTAAAATATAAGTGTGCACCCATACTCAAAGACATATAGTGAAATAATTATTGGGTGCACCTCTACGAATAAAATCAGCGGTTCAAATTCCACTTTGGACAGTCTTTTTTTCGGCACGGAGTATAGATATATACGTGAAAATAACTCGAATTTAAAAAAATTATAATATTGAAACAATAATTTCAAAAGTGAAGTGGGTTCATGGTAAGATACTAAAGTTAAACACCTCTTCACAATAGTGCACCTATCCTCGTAAAATCCTAAATCTACTTTTGTCTTGGAGGGGTTTCTACCAGAGCATAAAACCTACTCGGATGGGATTGTCAATCAATATTGATAGTCTCTGATCTCAATTGCGAGGTCAGTGTTCGCAAATGCGAACGTTCAAATCCTTATCAAGTTTGCATTTGCGAACCACTTATTCGCAATATTCGCATTTGCGAACCACTTCTTCGCAGTTGCGAGATCAGAGACCAACACCAGAACCAGATACACCAGCTATTTTCCTAAGTCCAAAACTCACTCCGTAGCCTATTTGAAACTCACCTGAGCCCTCAAAGATTCAAACCAAATATGCACACAAGTCTAAAAATATCATACGAACTTGCTCGAGCGATCAAATCGCCAAATTAACACCTAGAACTATAAATCGGACACCAAATCAAGTGAAATTTTAAAAATAAAACTTTATAATTGCTCTTTTAACAACTGGACATTCGAATCACGTCAAACTAATTTCATTTCTCATCAAATTCGACAGGCAGGTCATAAATATAGTATCAGAATTATATCGGGTTCCGAAACCCAAATACAAATCTGGTATCAACAAAGTCAAGCATTGGTCAAACTTTTAGATTCATCACGCCTTAAAACTTCAATTTTTCAAAAAACATAAAAACTCGAGCTAGGGACATCTGAATTCGATTCTAGGTATATGCCCGAATCCCAATTCATGATACAGAGCCATAGGGACCGTCAAAATATGGATCCGGATTCGTTTGCTCAAAACGTTGACCGAAGTTAATTCAAATATGGTTTTAAGGTAAAATTTCATATTTTGTCAATTTTTAAGCCTTTTAGAAAAATGCCCAGGTTGCGCATGCAAATAGAGGAATGCTAAAACGAGGTATTTGAGGCTTCGAAATATAAAATTAGGTTCTAAAACTCTAGATAACCTATCTGGTCATCACATTCTCCACCTCTAAAATAATCAATCCTCCTCGAACTGACATAGAAAAGTACCAAGATTGGTGAAAAGGCGTGAATATCTACTCCGCATGTCCGACTCGGACTCCCAAGCAACTGCCTCAACGGGATGACCTCTCCACTACACTCGAATTGAAGGATAAATCTTTGACCTCAACTGACGAATCTGCCGGGCTAGAATAGTCATCGACTCCTTCTCATAGTCAAATCCGTGTCAAACTGAACTGAACTAAAATTTAACATATCGGACAGACCACCGTGATACTTCTAGAGTATGGAAACATGGAAGAACAGATGGACAGCTGATAAACAAGTGGCAATGCGATCTTGCAAACCACCTCATCCACTCTCTGAAGAATCTCAAAAGGTCTAATATACCTATGGCTCAACCCTCCCTTCTTTCTGAACCTTATCAGCCCTTCATAGGTGAAACCCGGAGCAACACCCTCTCTCCGACCATGAATGCGACATTACAAACTCTACGGTTGGCATAACTCTTCTACCTGGACTACGTTGTGCGATGCCGATCCTGAATAATCTTGACTTTATCCAAGGCAACCTGTACTAAATCTGTACCCAACAACCAAGCCTCCCCCGACTCGAACTATCCAACTGGCGATCGACACTGCCCCCCCCCCCCCCCCCCCGTATAATGCCTCATAAGGAGCCATCTAAATGCTCGACTAGTAACAGTTATTGAAGGCAAACTCCGCAAGTGGAAAGAACTAATCCCACGAGTCCCCGAAATCTAAAAACAAGTGCGGATAATATCCTCCAATATATGAATAGTGCGCTCGGACTGTCCGTCTGTCTGAGAATGAAATGTTGTGCTCAACTTAACTTGCATACCCAAGTCAATGTTCGCAATTGCAAATACAGACCTCGCAATTGCGAGATCAGAGACCAGCACCAGAACCAGATACACCAGCTATTTTCCTAAGTCCAAAACTCACTCCATAGCCTATCTGAAACTCACCCGAGCCCTCGGAACTTCAAACCAAAAATGCACAAAAGTCCAGAAATATCATACGAATGCAATCAAATCACCAAAATAACACTTATAACTATGAATCAGACACTAAATCAAGTGAAATTTTCAAGAAAACTTTAGAATTGCTATTTTAACAATCGGGCATCCGAATCATGTCAAACTAATTCCGTTTCTCACCAAATTCATCATGCAAGTCATAAAATAGTATCGAACCTATACCGGGTTCTGAAACTAAAATACGGACCCAGTATCAATAAAGTCAAACTTTTAGATTCATTAAGCCTTCAAACGTCAATTTTTCAACAAAATATGAAAACTCGAGCTAGGAACCTCCGAATTTGATTTTGAGCATATGCAAGTGACAAATTACGATACAGACCCATCGAGGTTGTCAAAATATGGATTCGGATATGTTTTCTTAAAACATTAACTGAAGCCAACTCAAATAGGGTATTAAGGTAAAGTTTTATATTTTATCAATTTTTAACATAAAAGCCTTCCAGAAAAATACCCGGACTGGGAATGTAAATTGAGGAAGGCTAAAATGAGGTATTTGAGGCATCGAAATAGAGGATTATATTCTAAAACTCTAGATGACCTATCAGGTCATTACATTTATCCACTGTCAAATTCAAACTCCTTCACCTGATATTTCTGCACTTTCTTCTCACTTACACGCTCAAGACATATATACCAGTAGCGAAACTTGTGTGTCTATCTCCTTCAGCCATAATCATGTGCATTCCACGAATTTAGGTAATTCATTTTTTTGTCTTTTTCTTCTCATTCCCCTACTTCTTTGCAACAATCACAATCTCTTATCCCTTCAAATATTCTAACTCCCAACCTTACCTCCTACCACCAGTGAAACAAAATCCAAAACCTGCCACCTGTTTGTATAGTTTCTCCTGCACAACCCCCAAACCTACCTTTTAATTCACCACCTCTAAATGCTCTCACGTCCACCTCACCACCTTATACATCTTGATCGAGTACAACCCTGCACTACTATTGAGTAGCGAGAGAGGGTCGAAATAGATTTTACCCAATTAAGGTCGGGATCAATTTCCACAAGGAGTTGGGTATCTATCTAATCAAGAGTTGTGTATGTATTCCAAATTGCTCTTCTAGACATTTTTGGTTTTAATTTACTTCTAATTATATAAACTACAATGCTCAATTAAACTAAAGTAAGCTAAACTTAAACTATTGCGACTTTTCAAATGGTTTAAAGGCACTAGGGTAGTGACTTTTGCCTAGGTGATTAATTGATGGATACTTGCGTCTAAGGCACAATTGGGTAGTATGATATAACCATTGCACAATTCTACTCACTCTACACCTCTCGGTAGTTGGAGTATTTTTCCCGATTGACTTTCTCAAGACCAATTGGGTATGTAAATGTGCACAAGCAATCAAGGTTCAAGTGGGGTATTACTATTTCTAGGTTTAACTATTTAATTAGGGCTATCAATCTCTTGATAATGCCCCAATTCCTTGTGTAACGACCCGGCTGGTCGTTTTGCATTTTAGAACCCTATTCCCTTAAATAAAACTTCCCGCGCTTGCTTTAGCTAATTTATAACTTGTGGGGGCGGTTGGTTCGGATGTTGGATGAGTTTGGAGTAAGAATATATCTATTTGCTTCTTTAGGATTTCTTAAAAGACTAAGTTTGACTTCGATCAACTTTTTAGAAAAACAGACTCGGATTCATTATTTGATGGCTCTGGAGGGTCCGTGGAAAAATATGGACCTTGGCGTATGCCTGCAATCGAATTCCGAGGTCCCTAGCCCGAGTAATGATTTTTTATGTGAAATTGTTAAAATAAAGTTTTATAGAATTAAAGAAACTAAGTATTCACTGATTTCCTAGGTATCAGGCTCAAATTTTGGTTCTGAAACACGTTACACGTCCGAAATATAAGTTAAGACTTATCACTTATCCATAAAATTTGGTGTCAGTCTGAGTAGGTTCGCCTTGTGCTTTCAAACTTGTCGGTATGTTCAGGTGGGGCTCGGGATCCCCGAGCATCAAACGAGCGAGGTTCGAGTGAAGTAGGAAAGTTGGAAAGTTGCAGAAGCGGCCAAGTGAAGGCCCGGGGAAAATTGCAGAAGCGGCCCAGAAACCACATAAATGGTTCTCTTTAAGCGGGACTCAAACCGCAGAAGCGGTCCAACCATATTGGGCCAGAACCACAGAAGCGAGCCCGAATCTGCATAAGTGATTTTCGTAGAAGCGGTCATTGCACCACATAAGCGGAAATTGCTGGGTAGTGAGTTCATTTAATTCAAACTAAAGGCCATTTGTTTCATTTCTACACCACACTTAGGCAATTTGGGGGCTTCCAAAGAGAGGATTTCAACATAGCACTTCAAAGTAAGTTATTTCCATTCATTTTTAGTTTAAATACATGTATATTAAATTTATTAAACACTAAAAATTAGGTAAAATTAAAGGGTTAGGGTTTTAATAAAACTAAGACTTAATCATGAAATTTTTATGAAATGGACTAGAAATCATATATTATTGATCCTTAGGTTGTAGAGAACAACTTCCTTCAAAATATCTCGGAATCTAGGCACGTGGGCCCGGGATTGATATTTAGGATATTCATGTAAATGGTTGGGGAATTGCTTAAATAGCTAGGGATTGATCTTGTACGCCTATATTAACTAGTTCTTACTCCGTTTGACTAGTTTGGGATTGTCCGGTTTCGAAGTAAGGGCTTGGGCTAGTTCTAGGTAATTGGAAGTGCACTTTGGAGCGAGGTGAGTCTCCTTTCTAACCTTGTAAAAGGGAATTGTCCCCTTAGGTAAAATAATTGAATAAATTGCCTTTATATGCAGGGGCTACGTACGTACTTGGTAACGAGAGTCCGTGCGTGGAAACTTATATACTAAGTACGTGTAGTATAGGGCCCAAAAGCATGTTCAACGTGATATTCTTGTGACATGATGTTAAATTCGGAATTTGTATGAATTATTGATTAAGGAAGGTGCTACTAGTGAAGTGACCTTACTCTATTCTCATCCTTTAAAGAGAATTGAGATTTTCTTGCAATTTATTGCTCCTCGGATATACATTATTGTCTGATTGTGGTGCTTATTTATGTTTGATCATGTCGCACTGCTGATTCGCGAGCGGGGTAATAGATGCATCTGGTTCGAGCCGTTCGACCCTTGGCAGTGCACAATTTACTTTATGTTGGATCGGGTCGTACGTTCCTCGGTGATTACCTGCGCATGATTTATTCATTAACCTACTTGTGTGTTAATCTTCATACTTATTTAAATATAAATGGACCCTCTTGGTGGAAAGTTAGAGGAAAAATTATTGATATTCTTGCCTATTATAAATTCTCCTCATTTTTACTTGACCCTAGTAAGTATCAAGTCGACCTCTGGTCTCTACTTCTTCGAGATTAGACGGGATACTTACTGGGTACATATTGTTTATGTACTCATGCTACGCTTCTATACTTAATTGTATAGGATCTGAGGTAGGTGGATCTGGTTATCATTCTGGTGTGCACCCGTGAGCAGTATTGGGGACTTCTACGGTGAGCTGCTATTCCTTCATGCCGACCTGCAGCTGAAGAAGTCTGTCCTTGTATTTTGGTTTTTCTATCTATCATGATTCAGATAGTAGGACAATATGATATTCTTTGTGTATATTCTACAGTTGCCCATAGCTTGTGACACCAGGTTCTGGCACACACATTAGTAGACTTATTGTTGGGTTGTATTATTATACTACCTACATTTCTTATCGCTTTCTTTTTAAAAACCCAATTGGAGTATTTATCTCACCTAAATTTTCATAATGTTTACAAAAGTTTGAAAAGTTTTTTTCATATGGCTTGCCCGACAATGTTGTTGGGCGTCTTCACTATTATGGAAATGGGTCGTAACAACATGGTATTAGAGCACTAGGTTCATGTAGGTCTCACAAGTTATGAAAACCTAATAGAGTCTTGTAGATCGGTACGGAGACATCTGTATTTATCTTTGAGAGGTTATAGGGTATTAAGAAAGGCTATTCTTTGTTTATTTTCCATCGTGCAGTGGTCAATGTACTAAATTTCCCTTTTATATTCTCTCATAGATGGCGAGGACTCGTACCGCCGATGTTTTGGACCTGGGAAGGGCTGCTCCCCCGTTTCTAGAGGCCAAGGTAGAGGCCGGGGGAGAGAACCTGTCTGTGGTAGGGGACGAGGGCGTCCTAGAGCCGTTCCAGATGCACCATTGGCAGATACTGCAAGAAATACAATCATTGATGAGCAGGGATAGGTGCCCGCAGCTGAGCCTACCTCGGTAGATTTCATGGACACTATGACTCAAGCTGGTTTATTCCAAGCAGACCCAACTGCTTCACAAGTAGGAGAGAGAGCCCATACCCCTACTGCTCAGGCTCTAGGTCATGCAACTGCAGTGTATCAGACTCGGGTACACTACCCGCATATGGGGCTCAGCCAGTTGTTGCATTGGCACCCCAGCCTAGGCCAAATGTAAATGGCGATCCGCATAATTTATTGGAATAATGGACCATGCTTCACCCTACAGTCTTTAGGGGTGAGCATCATGAGGATTCCCAGGACTTCACTGACAGGTGCAGGGACAGACTACATAACATGAGGATATTGGATTCACATGGAGTTGACTTCACTACTATTCAGCTTGAGGGTAGGGACCATAGATGGTGGCAGTCTTATTCACTTGGTAGGACAACAGGTTCTCCTCCCCTCACCTGGGGTCAGTTCATATAGTTATTCCTGGATCAATACATTCCACCCTCTCAGAGGGAAGAGCTGCAGTATCAGCTTTAGCATCTAGAATAGGGTCAGATATCAGTGACCGATTATGAGGCAAGGTTCTCTGAGTTGTATCGCCATGCACTCATGATACTTCCCACAGAGGCAGAGAGAGTACAGAGGTTTTTTGCAATGGTACACCCCACAATCCGATCTGGTATGGCCCAAGAGGTAGAGATGGGCACAAGGTATCTCCTAGTGATTGATATTGCCCACAAGATTGAGGGTTATCATCCGAGGGGTAGAGATCATATACGGCAGGACAAGAGGGCCAGATTATCCGGAGAGTTCAGAGGTGCTCCAACTAGGGGTAGAGGTCAGTTCGGGAGGGGTCAGCCCAGCAGGCCCCCATATCCAGCACCGCCTTACTTCAGTGCAATGTCGGAGATTTCTTACCATCCACCAGCTATTCAGGGTCCTTCAGGCGGGAATTCTAATTATCACGTTTCCTCTAGTGCTTACTTCAGCACCATTCCAGAGAGTTCGTATCGCCCGCCGACCATCTAGAGGTCTTCTAGTGGGTATTTAGGTCAGTAGGCTCAGACTTTAGGGCATCAGGATATGGTGCGGGGGGGGATGTTACGAGTGTGGAGATTCGGGTCACATGAAGAGGACTTGTCCCAGACTTTGGGGCAAGTCGGTGCAGTAGGGTCAGCAGCCCATAATTCTAGCTCCAGCTGCCCGGCCACCTAGAGTTGGAGGGTAGATTGGTAGAGGTCATCCTAGAGGAGAAGACCAGATAGGGAGAGGCCAACCTGCTATTGCCTAGTCAGGTGAAGGCCAGCCAGCCGGCACTCCAGCTAGGTTCTATGCTCTTCCAGCCAGAACAGATGCATTAGCCTCAGATGCCATCATCACAAGTATTATTTCCGTCGGTGGTAGGGATGCTTCGGTATTATTTTACCCAGGGTCTATTTATTCATATGTATCATCCCTGTTTTCTCATTTCTTGGTTATTTCTTCTGAGCCTTTGAGTTTTCCTATTCATGTGTCCACTCCTGTGGACGATTCTATGGTTGTGGATTGGATCTACCGGTCCTGTATAGTCACTTTCTATGGTTTCGAGACTAGAGAAAATCTTCTGTAGCTTGATATGATCGATTTTGAGGTCATCCTGGGCATGAATTGGTTATTTCCATATCACGCCATCCTTGATTTCCATGCCAAGACCACTTCACTAGTTATGCCAGGGTTGCCGAGATTTGAGTGGAAGGGTTCCACGATTGATAAGTCCAGCGGGGTTATTTCTTTCTTGAAGGCTCGGCACATGGTCGAAAGGATTGTTTGTCTTATCTAGCTTATGTTCGAGATGTCACCGTAGAGTCTCAGATGGTTGATTCAGTGCTAGTAGTCTGAGAGATCGTTAATATTTTTACTTTTGATCTTCCTAGTATACCTCCAGATTGTGATATTAATTTTTGTATCGATTTGGCTCTAGGAACTCAACCTATATCTATTCCACAGTACTGTATGGCTCCTAAGGAGTTGAAAAGGTTGAAGGATAAGTTAGAGGAGTTGTTAGCAAAGGGGGTTGTTAGGCCCAATGTATCGCCTTTAGGTGCACCAGTGTTATTTGTGAAGAAGAAGGATGGGACTATGCGAATGTGCATTGATTACCGCCAGTTGAACAAAGTCACCATCAAGAACAAGTATACGTTGCCCGCATTGATGATTTGTTTGACCAACTGTAGGGTGCTAGGGTGTTTTCTAAGATTGACTTGAGGTCAGGGTATCATCAGCTGAAGATTCGGGACATAGATGTTCCAAAGACTGCATTTAGGACTAGATATGGCCAGTATGAGTTCCTGGTGATGTCATTTGGCTTGACTAATGCTCCAGCGACAATTATGGACTTGATGAATATGGTTTTCAGGCCTTATATTTATTACTTTGTTATCGTCTTTATTGATGACATCTTAATATACTCACGTAGCCCGGGGGAGCACGGGCAGCATTTGAGGGTAGTGCTTCAGACCTTGCAAGAGCAGAAGCTATATGCTAAGTTCTCCAAGTGTGAGTTTTGGCTAGAGTCAGTGGAATTCTTGGGGCATGTAGTGTCAGGAGAGGGTATTAAGGGGGATCCCAAGAAGATTAAGGCAGTTCAGAGTTGGCCGCGTCCCAATTTAGTGACCGAGATCAAGAGTTTCCTGGGATTTAGCAGGTTATTACCGGTGATTTGTGCATGGCTTTTCATTTATTGCATCACCTTTGACCAGATTGACCCAAAAGGGTGTTCCACTCCGTTGGTCCGATGATTGTGAGAAGAGCTTCCAGAAGCTCAAGATAGCTTTGACTACGGCACCAGTTCTTGTATTGCTTTTGGTTCAGGGATGTATACGATATATTGCGATGCTTCTCAAATTGTCTTGGGATATGTATTGATACAGAGGGATGAGTTATTTCATATGCTTCACATCAGCTGGAGGTCCATGAGAAGAATTGTCCTGTGCATGATCTAGAGTTGGCGGCAATTGTTCATGCCCTTAAGATATGGAGGTATTATTTGTATGGAGTGTCATGTGAGGTTTACACCGATCATCGCAGATTGCACCATCTGTTCAAGTAGATGGACCTTAATTTGAGGCAGCGCATGTGGCTTGGATTACTAAAGGATTATGACACTACCATTCTTTATCATCCGGGCAAGGCAAATGTGGTCGCGGATGCCTTGAGTAGAAAGGAGGAGAGTATGGGTAGGTTAACATTCATTCCATTAGAGGAGAGACCATTAGCCTTGGAAATTCAGTCCTTGGCTAACAAACTTGTGAGTTTGGACATTTCAGAGCTCAACTGAGTTTTCGCTTGTGTGGTCACTCAGTCTTCGTTATTGGGGCAAATTAAGGTCCGATAGTTCGATAATCCACATTTGGTAGTTCTCAGAGAGATGATACTTTAGGGAGGGGCCAAGGAGGTTTCTATTGGCGAGAATGGTGTGTTACGGCTTCAGGGCCGTCTATGTATTTGTAATTTTGATAGCTTGAGAAAGAGGATTCTAGAAGAGGCCCACAGTTCGAGGTACTCCATTCATTCGAGTGCCACAAAGATGTATCATGACTTGAGGCAACATTACTGGTGGTGGAGGATGAAGAAGGATATCGTGGAGTATGTAGCTAGATGTTTGAATTGCCAGCGGGTCAAGTATGAGCATCAGATACCAAGAGGCCTACTTCAGCAGATGCCCATTTCGGAGTGGAAGTGGGAACGCATCACCATGGATTTCATAGTTGGGTTACCGCATACTTTGCGGAAGGTCGATTCAGTGCGGGTCATTGTGGACAAGTTGACCAAGTCGGCTCACTCCACTCCAGTGGCTACTACTTATACAACGGAGAGATATGCTCAGATTCATATTCAAGAGATAGTTACGTTGCACGGTTTGACGGTTTCCATCATATCATATGGAGGCGCTCAGTTCATTTCCCATTTTTGGAGAGCCTTTTAGAGTGAATTGGGGACCCGCGTAGAGCTTAGCACAACATTCCATCCTCAGACCGACAGGCAACCGGAGCGGACAGTTTAGATTTTAGAGGATATGCTTAAAGCATGTGTGATTGACTTTGGGGGGCAGTGGGATTAGTTATTGCCTTTAGCAGAGTTTGCATACAACAACAGCTATAAGTCTAACATATTGACAGCCTCGTATGAGGCTTTATATGGTCAATGTTGTCATTATCCTATCGGGTTGTTTGAGCCTAGTGAGGCTAAGTTACTTGGTACAAATTTGGTACAAGATGCCTTGGATAAGGTAAAGTTAATTCAGCAGAGGCTCCACACAGCTCAATCCAAACAGAAGAGTTACGCAGATCAGAAGGCAAGTGATGTATCATTCATGATTGGCGAGAAGGTTCTCTTGAAAGTCTCACCAATGAAGGGCATTATGATGTTTGGGAAGAAGGGCAAGGTAAGCCCAAGGTTTATTGGTCTTTTTGAGGTGTTGAGGCGAGTTGGGGAGGTTGCCTATGAGCTTGCTTTACCTCCTAGTTTATCGAGAGTTCATCTAGTTTTTCAAGTATCGATGCTTCGAGAGTATCATTCCGACCTATCACATGTGTTAGACTTCAGTACCAATCAGTTAGATGAAAGTTCGGGCTATGAGGAGGAGCTAGTTGTGATTATTGGTAGATAGGATCACCACTTGAGGTCCAAGAGTATTTTTGCAGTAAGGGTCCAGTAGAGGGGCCAACCGATCGAGGAGGCGACCTAGGAGTCTAAGGAGGACATGCGGAGCAAATATCCCTATTTATTTAGCAGTCCAGGTACTTTTCTATGTCCGCTTGAGGAAGAACGTTTGTTTAAGAGGTGGAGAATGTAACGACCCGACTAGTCGTTTTGCATTTTAGAGCCACGTTCCCTTAAATAAACTTCTCGCGCTTGCTTGAGCTAATTTATAACTTGCGGGGCGGTTGTTTTGGAAGCTGGATGAGTTTTGAGTAAGAATATGTCCATTTGCTTCTTTAAGATTCCTTAAAAGTCCAAGTTTGACTTTGATCAATTTTTTGGGAAAACGGATATGGATTCGTGATTTGATAGCTTCGGAGAGCCCGTGGAAAAATATGGGACCTGGGCGTATGCCCAGAATCGAATTCCGAGGTCCCTAGCCCGAGTACTGAATTTTTATGTGAAATTGTTAAAATAAAGTTTTATAAAATTAAAGAAACTAAATATTCATTGATTTCCAGGTATCACGCTCGAATTTTGGTTCCAAAATTTGGTACATGTCTGAAATATCAGTTAAGACTTACCCGTAAAATTTGGTGTCAATCCGAGTAGTTTAATAGCGTTTTGACCTGTTAGAAGAGAATTAAGAACTAGAAGTTCAATAGATTGATTCATTTGGTTTTAGGAGGTGATTCCTAGATTTAGCGTTGTTTTGAGTATCCCGAGGGTTCGAGTAGGTCCACCTTGTGATTTTAGACTTGTCGATATGTTCGGGCGGGGCTCGGGAGCTCCGAGCGTCAAACGAGCGAGGTTTGAGTGAAGTAGAAAAGTTGGAAAATGGCTAAAGACCTGCTACTTCTTTCATAACTGCATATGCGGTTCTAGGACTGCAGAAGCGGGACCGCAGATATGGCCAAAGATCACAGAAGCGGCTAAGGGCAGGCTCAGGGAAAACCGCAGAAGCGGCCTAGAAACTGCATAAACGATTCCGGTTAAGCGGGACATAGACCACAGAAGCGGTCCAGCCATATTGGGCCAGCACCGCATAAGCGATCATTACACCGGAGAAGCGGAAATCGCTAGGCAGTGAGTTCATTTAATTCGAACTCAAAGGCCATTTATTTAATTTGTACACCGCACTTAGGCGATTTGGGGGCTTCCAAAGAGAGGATTTCAACATAGCACTTCAAGTAAGTTACTTCCATTCATTTTTAGTTTAAATACATGTATATTAAGTTGATTAAACACTAAAAATTAGGTAACATCAAAGGGTTAGAGCTAAACCTAGGCTTTTAATAAAACTAAGATTTAATCATGAAATGTTTTATGAAATGGACTAGAAATCATATATTATTGATCCTTAGGTTGTAGAGAACAAATTCCTTCAAAAAATTTTGGAATCCGGGCACTTGGGCCAAGGTTGAAATTTAGTAAATTCATGCAAATGGTTGGGGAATTACTTAAATAGCTAGGGATTGATCTTGTGAGCATATATTAACTAGTTCTTACTCTGTTTAACTAGTTTGGGATTGTTCAGCTTCGAAGTAAGGACTTGGGATCGTTCTTGGTAATTGGAAGTGCACTTTAGAGCAAGGTGAGTCTCCTTTCTAACCTTGAAGAGGGAATTGTACCCATAGTTATAATAATTGAATAAATTGCCTTTATATGCGGGGGCTACGTACATACTAGGTGACGAGAGTCCGTGCGTGGCAACTTATATGCTAAGTACGGGTAGTCTAGGGCCCAAAAGCATGTTCTACGTGATATTCTTGTGACTTGGTGTTAAATTCGGATTTTTATGAATTATTGATTAAGGGAGGTACAACTAGTGAAATGATCTTACTCTATTTTCACCCTTAAAAGAGAATTGAGATTTTCCTGCAATTTATTGCTCCCCAAATAAATATTATTGTCTGCTTGTGGTGCATATTAATGACCGAACGGATGATTCACAAGCGGAGTCATAGATGCATCTATGGTTCGAGCCGTTCGACCCTCGGCATTGCACAATTTACTTTTATGTTGGATCGGACCGTACGTTCCTCGGTGATTATCTGCGCATGATTTATTCATTAACCTCCTTGTGTGTTAAAATTCATACTTGTTTAAATATAAATGGACCCTCTTGGTGGAAAGTTAAAGGAAATATGATTGCCTTATACTTGCTTATCCTTATGATTGAGATATTCCTGCCTATTATAAATTCTCCTCATTTTTACTTGACCCTAGTAACTATCAAATTGACCTGTCGTCTCTACTTCTTCGAGATTAAACAGGATACTTACTGGGTACATATTGTTAATGTACTCATGCTGCGCTTCTGTACTTAATTGTACAGTATTTGAGGTAGGTGTATCTGATTATCATTCTGGTATGCACCCGTGAGCAGATTTGGGGACTCTACGATAAGCTGCTATTCCTTTATGCCGACCCACAGCCAAAGAAGTGTTTCATTGTACTTTGGTTATTCTATCTATCCTGATTCAGACTGTAGGACATGATGATATTTTTTGTGTATATTCTACTAGTTGCCCGTAGCTTGTGATGCCAGGTTTTGGCACACAAATTAGTAGACTTATTGTTGGGTTGTATTATTATGCTACCTATATTTCTTATCACTTTCGGTTTTAAAACCCAATTGGAGTATTTATCTCACCTAAATTTTCATAATGTTTACAAATGTTTGAAATGTTTTCCGCACATGGCTTGCCCGGCAATATTGTTGGGCTCATTCATGACCTATTATGTAAATGGGTCGTGACACCTTGGACCAATTTAAGAGATGTAGCTCTCTTTCTCAAGAAGAGCCAAAGTCAACGAAACATAAACTAGTGTTTGTAACCACTAATTCAGTAATTAAATATGAAGTTGGTCCAAATATCAAACACCCATAGCCAATCTAGCCCTAAAACACAAGACCCATCAACCCATACTAGGGTTGAGCCACAACCCTACCTTATGGATCTAGCTACTCATAACTAGAGAAGAAAACAAAGAAATAGATGGAAAAAAACTCATATTAATTAATTTCTAAGATAAACTAGAAGATTCAATGTTGAAATGAAGCTAAAATTGCCCAAAATAGCTAAAGGAACGGAAGTCACGAGCGCACCTCAGTACAAAAACTATCTCATGACCTAAAAATGGGAAAGAAGCTATTGATACTAAGCTGAAAATCTGGACAAAAATACCCCTTCGGGGATAGTGCGGATCGCAAAAAATCATGTGCGGCCTCATTGAGGCTCTTGACTTAAAACTGCAGCTCTCAAAATACGGACAATGCGGACCACACATAATCGAGTGTGGCAGCGGTGACTTTTTGAGCAGTCCGCCTGAAATGACTGCGTTGGACTTCAAAATTGGAATTGGCACTTATATTTTGCTTTACGGACCGCACTAAATCGAGTTCGGCCACAGTGAACTCAATGCGGACTGCACAAAACCCCATGCGGATGCAATGCCTGTTGGACCAAAAATGCACTCTCCGAACATCACTTGTGCGGATCGCACAGAATGGTGTGGCCGCACTGGCCCTGTTTTGCTTGAGCTTTGTCTTGTCTTCGTACTTGTGCAAGTTTTACTCCTTTCTTAGCTGATCTTTGACATCTTATCACCTTATTGATCAAACCTACAATCAAGCACAACTTGTGAGCCTTTAGGACTATTTCGTACACATTTTAAATCAAAACTTAAGCAAAAAGGAGTATAAAATGTATCAAAATCCCTAGTTATCACACCCCGTCCAATGATCCGATCACAAAACAATATTTTCTGCACATTGAACTATTCAAAACCTTGTTTAACGTTCTGACAGTGTTACGCCTCATACCTTTAAGCAAGCTCAAAATCACTCAGAGTGGAGGTCAGCTATGAAAGCCGAATTTGATGCTTTAGTTTGAAATCAAACGTGGGAATTGTTCCTCATGATTATAACAAGAATGTTGTTCATTGTAAGTGGATTTACATGTTTAAAAGGAAGGCTGGCAATTCGGTTGACAGGTACTAAACTCGTTTGGTTTACAAGGGGTTTACTCAGCGTCTAGGTCTTGACTATCACTGCACATTCAATCAGGTTGTCAAGATTACAACTATTTCTATTGTTTATTTCCTTTGTAGTTCAACATAATTGAGTCTTACATCAGTTGGACATCACTAATGCGTTTTTACAAGGAACGCTTTAAGAAGAGATCTTTATGAAACAACCACCAGGATTTGATGCAGCTCATCCATCACATGTTTGTCATTCGTGCAAGGTCATTTATGGTCTCGCGCAAGCGCCCCGTTCTTGGTAGAATGAACTGATATCATATCTATTTTATATGGGGTTTATTAAGTCTCACTCGAATCTGTCTCTATTTATTCTTCATGACTCTAATGGTGTTGTGTATCTTTTGGTTTGTGTAGACAACATCATTCTTACAAGAAACATTTCTTCAATAATTCATAAGGTTATCTCTTCATTGGCTTCCATTTTTTCCCTTAAAGATTTGGGTCATTTATCCTATTTTCTTAGGGTTGAGGTTCATCATGATGCCAAAGGCCTTTTTCTTTCATAAGAGAAGTATGTTTCGGACCTTCTCCATGATCTTCTTAAGCACAAGAAATTGGCAAGCTGCAATACTTGTCTTTTACTATGCCTGATGTTTCTTACTCAGCGAACAAGTTGTTTAAATTTATACATGTGTCGCCTAAAGCTCACTGGAAGACTGTTAAGTTCCTCGTTCATATCTTAAAAATATTGCTAATTATGGCCTTCGAATTACTCCAAGCACCAATCTTAATCTCTCTATATTATCTGATGTTGGCTGGGCAGGAAACCTCACTAATCGAAGTTCCACCATATGTTATATTATTTTTCTTGACCTTACTCCAGTTAGTTGATGATATTACTTGGGTAGAAAATCTTCTCAACGAACTTCATATCCATATCCCATAGCACCTACAATTTTCTGTGACAACCTTGGTGTCACCTACTTATGTCAAAACAACATTCTTCACATTCGCATGAAGCATATATGTGACGACCCGGCCTGTCGTCACGTGTGTTACCGTCCTGTTTTCCCCATCTTATGATTCTATATGTTCATTTACATGTGTGTGTAAAGTTTGAAGTGATTTGGTCAGAGTTTGGTTGAAATTGAGACAGTTAGTCTCTTTAAGAGAAGGCTAGTTTGGAAAAGTCAACCGGATATTGACTTATGAGTTATAGGGCTCGGAGTGGATTTCCGAAGGTTCATCTAGTTTCGAGCGGTGATTTATGACTTGGGAGAGAAAATAGTACTGAATTTGGAGGTCCGGTGTAGAATTAGGCTTGAACTGGCTAAGTTGAATTTCAGCCAATTCTGCTTGATAGGTGAGATTTTGATCCGGGTGTCGGAAGGAATTCCGAGAGTTGCAGTAGCTTTGTTAGGTGATTTTGGATATGTCTGCAAATTTTTGGGTCATTCCGACTTCATTTGGTCGGGTTTTGGTCGAATGTTAGTTTCAAAAGTTATAGTTAAAACTTAGGCTTGAATCCGTCATGATTTGATGATTATTGTGTTGAAGGACGCGTTTTTATGATTGGGACAAGTTCTTATGATGATTTGGAATAGGTTGTTGGTTTTGGTTGGGGTCCCGGGGGCCTCGGGGTGTTTCCGGAAGGTTGATCATAGGTTTTGGAAGTTCATTGCATGAAAGTAGCAGATGGTTGCTGGTACTTCCGCTTTTGCGGAAGGAAAGCCGCTTAAGCGGTGACCGCAGAAGCGGTGAGTGAGCTGCATACGCGGAAAATGGAGGATGGGTCACGATTGCGGAAGCGGAAGTTGGACAGCATAGGCAGTTACCGCTAAGGCGAAAGTTTGACCGTGGAAGCGGGCTCGGGAATTTAAGTTGGACCGCAGAGGTGGTCTTCTTTACGCAAAAGCGAAGGCCGCAGGAGCAATCAGTTGACTGCGTAAGCGGAAATCGTCAAGGGATTAATGAACAGTGATTTCGTAAGTTTGCAAAAGAGAAGAACAATTGGACCTCGGACTAAGGCGAATTTGGGAGCGATATTTTCAGAAGGTTCTGGGGGAAATCATCAGGTATGAATTCTTGGACCTAAGATACGTCATTATAGTGTAAAACATGAATTAAACACAAAGAATTCAATGTTTTTTTGAAGTTAAAAATGGGGTTAGGGCTTGAAACCCAAGTGAGTTTAAAGTATTGATTTGAGGGGTCAAATGGACTTCGATTCTCATAAATTTGATATGTATGGACTCATGGCGAGACGAGGACTCCAGTGATGTGAATTTCATAATTTTTCGAGAAGTGTGCCCGGGGCTCGGGTTTTGCCAACTTCGTATTTTTTGGTGTATTTTGAGTTGTTTGATTGGGTATATTACATTAGCATTTTGATGTACTCCTATTGGTTTTGATCAGATTTGGCATCCGCAGAGGTTGATTCTCGAGGGAAAGGCATAGCGGACTAGTCTCGGAGTCGGTTCGAGGTGAGTAATAGATGTGGATCATGACCTGAGGGTTCGAAACCCCGGTATATCACAATGTGATGTTGTATTGAGGCGAGATACGTACTCTACTGTGAGTGCGAGGTCGATTATGATTGGGGACTATGGCTTAGTCCGACCGAGTGGCATTGTACTATATTGTTGGCTATAAATGAGTCGGTAAACCTCCTACTTTGATGGTTATGGATATATTTCGGCTGCGCGCCGATTATTTGGATCCCCTGAGGATCGTTATCACTATTTTTATTAATTATAGCATGTTTTCATGATATGAGTCCTGCATTAGAACACTGTTTAAACATGATTTGACAACTTCTTAGGTTTTGAACACCTAATTCTATAATTACTGATAAATAGAACTAAAAATGGTAAGTTATTTGTGCTTGTGAGACTTGCATGCATATAGCGGACTTATAGTGGATCGGGTTGCGCGTCGCAGAATATGTTACAATGATATTGCGCTTGGGCTGTACGAGCCCCTCGGAGTCTGAACCCCCACAGTGAGCGCGGGTACCCAAAAGGATCGCGCTACGTGCCGTAACGTTCATGTGCATTTTGCATTGCATTCATGCATGTATACTTATCTGCTCTATTTGTTTCCGCCCTTCTGAGATTTACACTGTTAAAATGAATAGAAACGATGTTATAGCTTTATTGTGTAGTATATTGGCATTTCTTGCCTTCATATCATTATACATGTCTATTACCACTGAGTTAGAAGTACTTACTTTACTCCCTGCACCATATGTGCAGATCCAGGTACTGCAGGGCAGAGTTGATCTTTTAGCTGCTTTTCAGAGTATTCTACGGAGCTTGTCGAGGTAGCTGCATGGTGTCCGCAGGACCCGACTCCTCCATTATTATCTGTATTTTTTGGTATTTCCGCACACTCAGATTTTGAGATATTTTAGTATTATCATGCTATTCGGGTAGAGGCTCTTGACTCGTGACCCCAAGATCTGTGGGAGGTTGTTATGTAGTGGTTGTTTGGGGATATTTTCTATATAACTGCTAAAATTTTGGATTTCTCTTTGTTGTTAATAATTTGTGAATAAGGATGTGATCTCGTAGCTCGGAATATCTGGGTGATTGGTTGGTCTTGCCTAGAAACGTGTTGGGCGCCATCACGACCGGGTTGGGGTCGTGACAAGTTGGTATCAGAGCCTAGGTTACTAGACCTCATGAGTCTTGAGCCGATTAGTTGAGTCTCGCGGATTGGTACGAAGACGTCTGTATTTATCCTCGAGAGGCTGCAAAACCTTTAGGAAACACTTCATACTCTTGAACTCTTGTCGTGCAGTTTTGTTGTTCTGATAACTAAACTTCTATATTCTATTCTCTCGCAGATGGCGAGAACTCGTGCTACCGGACGAGTTGGACGACCACCATTGCCACCAACTAGAGGCCGTGGACGCGGTCGTGGTCGTGATAGAGCACAACAGGCAATACCAGTTGACCCACCTGCCCCTATTCAGGATCAGCCCCCAGTTGTTGATGCTCCAGCAGCACCCGCTCAGGCACTGGCAATGCCTATTGTTATTCCTGGACTTCAGGAGGCATTAGCCCAGATCTTATCAGTTTTTACTAGGTTGGCTCAAGCAGTTTTAGCTACAGCTGCCGCAACGACATCTCAGACCGGGGGTGGTCATCAGACCTCCGCAGCTCGCACTCCGGAGCAGGTTGTACAGTGACTTCAGACGCCAGAGGTAGCCCAAGATAAGGAAGTTGCACCGGCTGTTCTAGTTGCGCCAGCCGCAGGGCATGTTGTTCCGGTGATGCCTGACGACGAGCAGCTCGGTTAGAGAGGTTTGGCAGACTTCAGCCTCCTACATTCAGCGGTACTGAGGGTGAGGATGCCCAGAGATTTTTGGATAAGTGTCAAAGGATGCTTCGGAAAGCAGGGATTCTGGAGTCCAGTGGGGTATCTTTCACTACTTTTCAGTTCTCAGGGCCAGCATTCACGTGGTGGGAGGAATTTGAGCGGCGTAGGCCCGCAGGAGCAGCACCCCTTACCTGGAAGCAGTTTCCACTTTCTTTTTAGAGAAGCATGTGCCGCAGTCCCACAGATAGGAGCCGTGCCGCTAGTTTGAGTGGCTAGTTCAGGGGGATATGTCAGTGACTCAGTACGAGTTTAGGTATACTCAGTTACCCAGACATTCTATATGGATGATCCCGACAGATCGGGAGAGGATCAGGAAGTTCATTGATGGCCTCAACTATTCTATTTGTATCTTGATGACCAGGGAGAGAGTGGTAGCAGCATTCTTCGAGGAGGTAGTGGACATGGCTCGCCAGATTGAGGCAGATAGTCGCCGAGAGCGAAAGGAGAGGGAGGCCAAGAGGCCTTGAGGTTCTGGAAGTTATGGTGGTGCTCCATCTAGGGATCAGTTTCATCAGGGAAGAGGTCGTTCTTTTAGACCTCCTCGGTCAGGCCGCCCAGAGCACAACAGAGCTTCTTCCGGCCGTGGCCGTCAAGGTCACCAGCAGGGCCAGTCTTCACTCAACGCCCTCCCATCTCAGAGTTCTGCACGTGCTTTGTCAGCCCAGGGTTCATCTGCGGCGAGGGGTTCCCTTCAGTCCCCTTCTCCAGCTCCGGGTAGTTGTTATAAGTGTGGCGAGTTTGGCCACATGAGGAGGCAGTGTCCTCGACTTCACAGTGGTAGGTCTCAGGAGAGGGATCAGCCCTCCTCTTCTTCTCCATCCATTTCAGTACCATCCCAGTCTAGTAGAGGTGGGGGTCAGTCATCTAGAGGTCGCCCCAGGAGTGTTGAGCGGTCGAGCGGTGGTCAGGATCATTTCTATGCACTCCCATATATGAGAGATGTTGTTGCTTCAGATGCAGTGATCACATGTATTATCTTAGTTTTCCACAATGATGCTTTTATTTTGTTTGATACCGGGTCTACATATTCTTATGTATCTGCTTACTTTGCTCATCATTTGGGGACCACCCGAGGGTGTCTAGCGTTACCTGTGCATGTATCTACCCCGGTGGGTGATACCATTATTGTGGACCACGTGTATCGGTCCTGTCTGGTTATTATTGGGGGTCTGGAGACCCGAGCTGACTTGCTGCTATTGAGCATGGTGGATTTTGATGTTATCTGGGCATGGATTGACTATCACCGTGTCATGCTATTCTGGACTGTCACGCCAAGTAAGTCACATTGGCTATGCCGGGTATCCCGAGGATTGTGTGGCGTGGTACGACTAATTATGTACCCAGCAGGGTAATCTCTTTCTTAAAGGCCCAGCGGATGGTTGGGAAGGGATATTTATCATATCTAGAATTTGTGAGAGATATTGGGGCTGAGGCTCCTAGTCTTCATTCGGTTCCCATGGTGAGGGAATTTCCTGATGTATTTCCACCAGACGTGTCGGGCATTCCGCCGGATAGGGATATTGACTTCGGTATTGATTTGGTGCCGGGCACTCAGCCCATATATATTCCTCCATATCGTATGGCGCCTACAGAGTTAAGGGAGTTGAAGGAGCAGCTGCAGGAACTCCTAGATAAGGGGTTCATTCGTCCGAGTGTGTCGCCGTGAGGCGCATAGGTGTTATTCGTGAAGAAGAAGGATGGCAAAATGAGAATGTGCATTGATTATAGACAGTTGAACAAAGTGACAGTAACGAACAAGTATCCACTGCCCCGTATCGAGGATTTGTTTGACCAGCTTCATGGGGCAAAGGTATTTTCTAAGATTGATCTCCGTTCCGGCTATCACTAGCTGAAGATTAGAGAATTTGATATCATGAAGACAACTTTCAGGACGAGATATGGGCATTATGAGTTTTTGGTTATGTCATTTGGGGTGACTAATGCCCCAGCAGCATTCATGCACTTGATGAACAATGTATTTCGGCCATATCTGAATTCTTTTGTGACCGTATTTATCGATGATATTCTGGTGTACTCGCGTATCCAGGAGGAGCACGCACAACACTTGAGGGTGGTATTGCAGAGGTTGAGAGAGGAGAAGTTATATGCAAAGTTCTCCAAGTGTGAGTTCTAGCTCAGTTTCGTGGCTTTTTTTGGGGCACATGGTGTGAAGGTATTCAGGTTGACCCAAAGAAGATCGAGACGGTGCAGAATTGGCCCAGACCGTCCTCAGCCACTGATATTCGGAGTTTCCTCGATTTGGCGAGTTATTACCGCAGGTTCGCTAAGGGTTTTTCATCTATTGCTTCGCCTTTGACGAAGTTGACGCAGAAGAATTCACCATTTGTGTGGTCAGATGAGTGCGAGGAGAGCTTCCAAAAGATCAAGTCAGTTTTGACTACAACTCCAGTGCTAGTATTGCCATCAACTTCAGGCTCTTACATGGTATATTGTGATGTTTCGAGAGTTGGGATCGGATGTGTATTGATGCAGGAGGGTAGAGTTATTGCGTACGCGTCACGTCAACTAAAGCCTCATGAGAAGAACTACCATGTTCATGACTTGGAGTTGGCTGCTATAATTCATGCTTTGAAGATTTGGAGGCACTATCTATATGGCATATCCTGTGAGGTGTTCACGGACTATGCAGTCTTCAGCACTTGTTTAAGCAGAAGGATCTCAATTTGAGGCAGCAGAGGTGGCTTGAGTTACTTAAGGATTATGATACTACTATATTGTATTATCCGGGAAAGGCCAATGTAGTGGCCGATGCTTTGAGCCACAAGGCGGTGATTATGGGTAGCTCGGCGTACATTCCAGTTAGGGAGAGGCCCCTTGCAGTTGATGTTCAGGCCTTGGCCAATCGGATGGTAAGGTTAGATATTTCAGAGCCCAATCGGGTGTTGGCTTGTGTGGTTTCCCGGTCTTCTTTGTATGATCACATTAGAGAGCGCCAGTATGATGACCCGCATTCACTTGTCCTGAAGGACAGGGTCCAGCATGATGATGCTAGAGATGTGACTATTGGTAGTGATGGTGTGATGCGGATGCAGGGCCGGATTTGCGTGCCCAATGTGGATGGGCTCCGAGAGTTGATATTAGAGGAGGTCCACAGCTCACGGTATTCTATTCATCTGGGTTCGCGAAGATGTACCAGGACTTGAGGCAGCATTAATGGTGGAGGAGAATGAAAAAGAACAGTGTGAGTTATGTGGCTAGGTGTCTCAATTGTCAGCAGGTCAAATATGAGCATCAGAGACCCGGTGGAGTGCTTCAGCAGATGTATATTCCGGAGTGGAAATGAGAGAAGATTACTATGGACTTTGTGAATGGTCTCCCTCGTACCTCGAGGAACTTTGAGTCTATTTGGGTGATTGTGGATAGGCTGACCAAGTTTGCGCATTTCATTCCGGTGTGTACCACATATTCTTCGTAGTGCTTGGCAGGGATTTTCATCAGTGAGATTGTGCGTTTGCATGGGGTTCCAGTTTCTATTGTCTCAGACAGGGGTACTCAGTTTTCTTCCTAGTTCTGGAGGACTTTTTATCGGAAGTTGGGCACTCAGATTTAGATGAGCACAACTTTTCATCCTCAGACGAACGGATAGTCTGAGCGTACTATTCAGATATTGGAGGACATGTTGTGTGCTTGTGTTATTGATTTTGCAGGTTCTTGGGCCGAGTTCTTGCCACTAGTGGAGTTTGCTTATAATAACAGTTATCAGTCCAACATTCAGATGGCGCCGTATGAGGCTTTATATGGGAGGCGGTGTAGTTCTCCAGTTGGCTGGTTCGAGCCCGGCGAGGCTAGACTATTGGGGACAGAGTTAGTTCAGGATGCCTTAGAGAAAGTGAAAGTTATCCATAAGAGACTTCGTACGACTCAATCGTGTCAGAAGAGTTATGTGGACCGAAAGGTTCAAGATGTATCTTATATGGTGGGCGAGAAGATTTTGTTGAAGGTTTCGCCTATGAAAGGCGTGATGAGGTTTGGAAAGAAAGGGAAGCTGAGTCCGCGGTTCATTGGGCCCTTTGAGATACTCAGGAGGATTGGGGAGGTGGCCTATATGCTTGCTTTGCCACCCAGCTTGTCGAGGGTCCACCCGTTGTTTCATTTTTATATGCTCAGAAAGTATGTTTGGGACCCGTCTCATGTATTAGACTTCAGCACGATCCAGCTAGATGAGGATCTGACCTATGATGTGGAGCTAGTGGCTATTTTGGGTCGTCAGGTTTGGAAGTTGAGGTCAAAAGACATAGCTTTGGTAAAGGTGCAGTGGAGAGGTCGGCCCATGGAGGAGGCCACTTGGGAGACTGAGCAGGAGATGCGGAGCAGATATCCTCGTTTGTTTGAGGCCCCAGGTATGTTTCTTGACCCGCTCGAGGACGAGCGTTTGTTTTAGTTAGGGAGGATGTGATGACCCGGCACGTCTTCACGTGAGTTACCATCCCGTTTTCCCCATCTTATGCTTCTATATGTTCATTTATATGTGTGTATAAAGTTTCAAGTGATTTGGTTAGAGTTTGGTTGAAATTGAGACAGTTAGTCTCTTTAAGGGAAGGCTAGTTTGGAAACGTCAACCGGATGTTGACTTATGATTTATAGGGCTTGGAATGGATTTTCGACGGTTCGGCTAGTTTCGGACGGTGACTTATGACTTGGGAAAGAAAATAGAACTGAATTTGGAGGTCCGGTGTAGAATTAGGCTTGAATTGGCTAAGTTGAATTTCGGCGAATTCCGGTTGATAGGTGAGATTTTTATCCAGGGGTCGGAATGGAATTCCAAGAGCTGCAATAGTTTCGTTAGGTGATTTCGGATATGTCTGTAAATTTTGAGGTCATTCGGACGTTGTTTGATCGGGTTTTGATCGAATGTTAGTTTCGGAAGATATAGTTGAAAATTAGGATTGAATCCGTCATGATTTGATGATTATTGTGTATAAGGACGTGTTTTTATGATTGAGACAAGTTTGTATGATACATTGGAATAGGTTGGTGGTTTTGGTTGGGGTCCCGGGGGCCTCGGGGTGTTTTCGGATTGTTGAACGTAGGTTTTGGAAGTTTATTGCATGAAAGCAGCAGATGGCTGCTGGTATTTCCGCATTTGCGAAAGGAGAGCCACATAAGAGGTGACCGAAGAAGCGGCGGGTGAGCCGCGTAAGCGGAAAATGGAGGATGGTCCTGGATCGCGGAAGCGGAAGTTGGACTGCATAGGCGGTTACCGCTGATGCAGAAGTTTGACCGGGGAAGCGGGCTCGGGGATTTAAGTTGGACCGCGTAGGCAGTCTTGTGGCTACAAAAGCGAAGGCCGCAGGAGCGGTCAGTTGACCGCGTAAGCGGAAATCGTCCAGGGATTAATGAACAGTGATATCGTAAGTTTGAAAAAGAGAAGAACATTTGGACCTAAGACTTAGGCGAATTTGGGGGCGATATTTTTAGAAGGTTCTGGGGGATATCATCAGGTATGAATTCTTTGACCTAAGATATGTCATTATAGTTTAAAAACATGGATTAAACACAAAGAATTCAAGGATTTTTTGAAGTTACAAATGGGGGTTAGGGCTTGAAACCCAAGTGAGCTTAAAGTGTTGATTTGAGGGGTCAAATGGACTATGATTCTCGTACATTTGGTATGTATGGACTTGTGGCGAGACGAGGATTCTGGTGATGTGAATTTCATAATTTTTCGAGAAGAGGGCCTGGGGCTCGGGTTTTGCCAACTTCGTGCTTTTGGGTGTATTTCGAGTTGTTTTGATTGGGTATATTACATTAGCATTTTGATGTATTCCTATTGGTTTTGATCAGGTTTGCAATCCGCGGAGGTTGATTCTCGAGGGAAAGGCATAGCGGACTAGTCTCGGAGTCAGTTCGAGGTGAGTAATAGATGATCATGACCTGAGGGTTCGAAACCCCGGTATATCACACTGTGATGCTGTATGAGGCGAGAAACGTACTCTACTGTGAGTGCGAGGTCGATTATGATTGGGGACTATGGCTTAGTCCGACCGAGTGGCATTGTACTGTATTGTTGGCTATAAATGAGCCGGTAAACCTCCTACTTGGATGGTTATGGATATATTTCGGCTGCGCGCCGATTATTTGGATCCCGTCAGGATCGTTATCACTATTTCTATGAATTATAGCATATTTTCATGATATTAGTCCTGCACTAGAACACTGTTTAAACATGATTTGACAAATTCTAAGGTTTTGAACACCTAAATCTATAATTACTAATAAACGAACTAAAAATGGTCAGTTATTGTGCCTGTGAGGCTTGCATGCATATAGAGGACTGATAGTGGATCGGGCTGCGCGCCGCATCATATGCTACTATAATATTGCGCTTTGTCTGTAGGAGCCCCTCCGGAGTCTGAACCCCCACAGTGAGCGCGGGTACCTAAAAGGATCGGGCTACGCGCCGTAGCGTTCATGTGCATTTTGCATTGCATTCATGCATGTATACTTATCTACTATATTTGTTACTGCCCTTCTGAGATATACACTGTTAAAATGAATAGAAACATTATTATAGTTTTACTGTGTAGTATATTGGGATTTCTTGCCTTCATATCATTATACATGTCTATTACCACTGAGTTGGAAGTACTCACTTTACTTCATGCACCATGTGTGCAGATCCAGGTACCGCATGACAGAGTTGATCTTTTAGCTGCTTTTGAGAGTATTCTCCGGAGCTTGTCGAGGTAGCTGCATGGCGTCCGCAGGACCCAACTCCTCCATTATTATTTGCATTTTTTTTGTTTTGTGTACTCAGATTTTGAGATATTTTAGTATTATCACGCTATTCTGGTAGAGGCTCTTAACTCGTGACCCCCAGATCTGTGGAAGTTGTTGTGTACTGGTAGTTTGGGGATATTTTCTATATAATTGCTAATAGTTTGGATTTCTTTTCTTTGTTAATAATTTTTGAATGAGGATGTGAGCTCGTAGCTCGGAATATCTAGGTGATTGGTCGGGCTTTCCTAGCAACATGCTGAACGCCATCACGATCGAGTTGGGGTCGTGACAATATAGTTTTTGATTTCCACTATGTTCACCAGCATGTTAACGATACGCGCCTCATCCTCAAGCACATTTCTAGTTCCGACCAGTTGGCTGATACTCTCACCAAACTACTTCCAAAAAACTCATTCCGTCACCATTTGTCCAACCTAGGTGTTGTTGCACACCATCTAGCTCGAGAGGGGTGTATTAGGAGTTAGTGTTACTGCTTTGTAACATTAATTGTATCTACTGTATCTATTTTATTTTACTGCATAGGTTATTATTTTGTTTCCACAATTTGAGGAGTTTGTTATTTTATTTTCCTTATTTTCTAATTTGTTACAACTGTAAAAGGAGCTTTCTCATAGGGACTCTGTAATTTGTTTATGTATATAGTCAACTCATCATCATTTAATAAAATTATCTTTTTGTTCATCTTTCTCTTATATTATTTTCTTACAATTTATTTTTATTAACTTAATTCTGTTCTTGACTATTTTATGCTTTGGATCAAAGTAATTCAAGTCTTTATAAATCACGTTACAAATTTAACGGTACCGTTTTACAAGTAAATATTTTTTATTTAAAAATGTGAAAGGTTGATTTTCTTTATGCTTTTTTTTTTCTGAACCTGAAACTGAAGTACTAGCTACCAATTCTCCTCTTCTCTGTAGAATGTGAATTTTATCTTTTCTGTCATTAAACAAAGCTGTATAATCTTCTTTTCTAACATGGCACCTGCAGTATTTTGGAAAACATGGTTAGCAACAACTTGCATCTTCTTTTCTGGTTTCATGGTGTCATGTCATCAGACAAACAATCTTTATCTCAAATAAAATCCAAACCAAGTTTCATCTTCAAGCAATTTCTTGTTTGGAACAACCTCTTCTTGTTACCAGATTCTTCTCACACTTCTTTCTCATTCTATTTTTTATATCTTATTTCTTGAACTTCTGATTTTGAGTCCTTTGTTCCACTTTTTCTTGTTTTCTCCGCATTATGAAGGATCTTTCCTCAGTGATGGGAAGGGCCTCAATAACTGGGACCCATGAAGCCGGCGAGCTTTTGTCAATTTCTTTCAATATTTGCAACATAGATTTTATTTACTTTAGTAGTAATTTATTATTTGTTGTTTTTGTTGCAGATCATATTAAGGATGGGAGCAATGGAGATGTTGCTGTTGATCACTACAATCGTTATTTGGTACTTCCTCCTTTCACTTTAGTTGTCTAGTCCCCTTTTTTTTTTGCCAAAACGAAAAATTTGTATTTCAAACTATGTAACTGTACATCGCGTGTTCTTTGGGATTATAGAATACCTCTCAGAATATTAGCTATCCACTATACATCCCGAAGGCTATTTAACTAACTTCTAATCAACAAAACTGTGCCTATAATCAAGGATTACAAAGCGGGTAACAATTTAATTATTGTAGAGTAGGCTGTCATTTGTTCATCTTCCTTCCAGTGATGTGCACTTGTGCTGCAATCAGTCTTGCTCTAATCTTAGCATCCATGCTCGATTGTCTAAATAATCTTTCATTCCGTTCCATCCAGATATTATATACAACTGCGGCGAATACCATGTCTAGTCCCTTAAAAAACAATAAATACAATATTCTATATTTTATAATTTTACCTATAATAACAACAATAATATTTTTAAAAATTTTGATAAATAATTTAGAGAAAAAGTAATTAATAATAAAGCAAGTCAAGAAGAAAAATATCTTTTTCATTATTTAAAATAGTGGACAATTAAATTCAAAAATAAATTTTTAATATAATAAACACATAAAAGTGAACGGAATACTTAATTTAATTGATTATTTAGCTCTCTTTTTTCTAAGCTTAAATTCAGTTATCCCCGCAAACATAGAACCCGTGGTTGTTGATCGGAAATAGAGAATTAATTGTTCACAATTTTCCCTAAGAGTTGAGACAAAAGAAATTTCATAATAAAGGCTTTTAGAATTTGTGGTCCTAAACAAGCCAAAAAGAGGCTCAGAGGTAAACTTGTAAGTTTAAGCTAAATTATTATCAAATTTAGAAAGAATTCATTCTTTTTGAAATGGACCAAAAAGAAAATAAATTCACATAAATTAAAACAGAAGGAGTACTTACTTATGAGCCCGACAAGCAATTCTCTTAATACCCTAGATATTTGGTTTTGAGAAGAATAAGAACTAGCTAATGCTGTCACTTGCAACCTATTTGGCCTAAAATTCAGTTTATTTTGAGAAATATTTTTTTATAAAAATAAAATTTTCAAAAATATTTGTGGTGAGAAGTAACTTGTGTTCGACTAATTTATTTGCAAAGAACTTTTGAGCATCAATTAATATTTGATCAAGCTTTTAAAAACTTTTTCTAAGTATATTTTTCTCAGAGTGTTTTTCAAAAAAGTACTTTTGGAGGGAAACTACTTTTTTCTATCTCTCCAAAACTACTTGTGCTTCTCCTCAAAAGTACTTTTTTCGCTAAAAACTTAGCCAAACACTTCAGCTTTAAAAAAACACTTTAACAAAAAAATGCTTTTGGCTTGGAAAATCTTGGCCAAATAGGCTATTATATTGTTACCTATTTGGCTTGTGAATGTAAATATTAGATGCTATGAGGCCGTTCGGATTAGCTGATTATAAACAACTGATAAATTTGAAGTGTTGAAAAGTAATTTTAATTACTAAAATTAATTTTTTAAATAAACATTTACGTGTTTGGATAGACGTGCTAAAACTGATAGTAAACAGTTAATATGTTTACAAGAAAAGTACTGATAAATTATTCTTTTATTAAGATGACTAAAATATCGTTAAAAACTTTATAAAATATTATAAATTAAAAAGTTTATTTGTAAGTAAAGAGTGAAAATGAATATGAAATGAAGAAAAAGTTAGAAAAATTATTTTGGGAAAAATATTTTGTGAATTAATAAATATTATTAAGTATAAACTAATAAAGCTTTTGGTCAAATTAAAAGTGCTTATAAACTGAAAAATCATAAGTTGAGGGTGACCAAGACTTATGGCTCATATTAGCTTATAAGCATTTGGCTTATAAGTAATTTATATATTTATCAAATGCGTAAATAAATTAAAAGTGTTTATATATAAGCTTAATGGAATATTAATTGAAACTTATTTAGAGACCATTTGCTTCTTTCACAAGCTGCCGTTCGTACCTTTATCCGCGGTAGAAAAATGTAGTGAAATTATCAGCTATGTCCATTGATAAATAGCTCATTATAAAAGTTGGTCAGTTGATAAAATATTACTAATATTATCCAAATTAGTAAATTAGTTATTTATAGCAAAAAATATCAATTTTTGCTTTGTTTTGAGTGGGTGTTATTAGAATAGATTGGACACAACTTAAGGAGCTTGAATCTCAGTTTTGAAATGATTCGGTGAAGTTTTGAGATGGTTTGAATTGAAAATTCGAAGTAAAAAGCTGAACATGAAAAAAATGCTATGTATATCACATTGTGTATCACATATGTATTATATTTGTATCAATTGTATATCACATGTATATCCATGTATACATGTGTGTGATACACGTTTGATACATGTGTCGCAGAAAACTTTTTTGAACTCGATTTAATTACGAATTTTAATACAAAATCAGTCCAAATCACCTCCAATCTTCCTCAAATTTCGTATATTGACTTATCAATGAATTTAAACTATACCCATTGAAAAAGTTTTTTTAAAATTTTTTTTTGGAATATTGTATAGATTTATGTATTTCATCACCTTATTTGCTATCACGTACATGAAATTTCATTTTCGTCTTGTATGTAATGTTGTTAATCACGCTTAAAAATATAAAAAATGGTTTTTGTATGTGATTCTTTGATAGAAAGAACCCTATTATTTGATTTATCAATTTTTGTTGGCTAAATGATAATTCTATAACTAATAGTTAGAAATTAATAAATTAAAATTTATTTAAGACATTTGTGTAAATTTCTATTGTAGTCATTATCTTTTTGTCCAACATGTACGAGGATTTCTTTGTAACTTGTGAGATAATTGTGGTAATATATTTGCTGTCCCACAACCAGAATATGTAGGGGCCGATAAAGTTGTGGATGAAAGGAAAAAAATATGTGGTTGTTGGTTTTTTTTTTTGGTGCTTTCTTTCCCTGTGATAGGCCCCTTGGACCGTGAGCAATGGCTTCTTAGCATTTTAAGGGATGATTTAAATTGAGATTTTTACATTTCTATACAATATATAAAATTTTATTATTCTTAATATTTAAAGGTTTAATTTAATTACAAATTCGTATACTAAATTATCAATCTCATATCATATTTAATTAAGGATCTAATTAATTAGCAGTTTTTACTCCTTAATTAAAGATATCCATATATCCTACTTTTCTCTATCCCCATAATTCCTGAAAAGAAGCAAATCCTTTTGGAGTGCTTAAGAAGGAAAAGTCTTCCTCTTCATTGTTCAGGTAGTAAGGCTACATCCATTTCTTGGTTAAGCAAGTACCAAGAGCTTTTCTTACAATGGTCCAGTGTTCCCAGAATGGAGAAGGAATTAATAAATAGTTACTCCACTATAAAATTAAATAGTTTCTCTACTATTTACCAATTCTCTATTTACACGTACAAAATATCAATGTATCGTTATTTTCATTGAACTCTTATTTATTTTTTTTGGGCAGTGGCTAAAGGTTACTGGTTAACAAAATCGATTGAAACTCGAAGAAGACATATTTCCAGAAATTGTAGATGAATTGTAGATAAATTATATAAAAATTATAGATAAATTGTAGACTGTTTTTTGCAGAAGATTTTGTAGAAGCTTTAGTCGTTTTGGGTTTGTGAAAACATAAAACAATGCATCTACAATCAGAATACAAATAATCTACAATTTATCTACAAGATATCTACAAACTGGATACATTGAACTTTAATATCCCAATTCTCATTTCAATTGTAGTATAATTGGCATTTTCGACATAATTATGAAAGACTTGTATAAGTTTTAGTCTTCCCAATCTACAATTTATCTATATTTCTATAATTTATCTATAATATATCTACAACTTATCTACAATTTCTGGAAATATGTCTTCTTCTTCTTCGACGAGTTTCAATGTAAAATTTAGTCAAAGCCAAGTCTAATCTTCACCAAAACCCCTCAAAATTGATATATAAACTCCTTAACATATTCTGAATTATTTACAACATCACCCAATTCAAACAAATAATTATCTTTGAAAATTCAAATTTGAATTCAAAGCTTTCAAGCTTTTTAATGGCTATCAATGGTGGAAAATATATGGAAGAACAAATTTTTTCAACTTTGAGATCTCTTTCCGTTTCAAATTTCGTATTTACTGTTGATAGAATCACACGCAGATTTGGTGCCTTCATTTTAGCGCGTTTTTAATGGTAAAATCTACCTATTTTTGGATTGGTATATATAATTTATAATAAAAGTGTGAACAACACGGCTAAATAATAAATTATGAATATTTTTGGTAATAAGGTTTGATATATGGCATAGATAGATAAAAGGCGTGGGCTATAACACACGAAAATTTAGGACTCGCGCGGATTTCCAATTTTTGGCCCTAAACGGCCAAAAAGAGTAATTTGGTCATGGATGGGCGGTGACTATGGTTCCTTTGGCCGTATTCGATGTCCATGAAAATTTTTAGATGATCCGGCTTCGGGAGCCCGGGGCCACGGCAGAAGGCGTGGGTTATAGCACACGAAAATTTGGGACTCGCGCGGATTTCCAATATTATGGCCGTAAACTGCTAAAACATGTAATTTAGTCATGGTGGGGCAGTGACTATGGTTTCTTTGGCCGTATTCGATGTCCAAGAAAACTTTTAGACGATCCAGGTCCGGGGGCCCAGGGCCACGGCAGAAGGCGTGGCTATAGCACACGAAAATTTGGGACTCACACGGATTTCCAATTTTATGGCCGTAAACTTCCAAAAAATATAATTTGGTCATGGCGGGGCAGTGACTATGGTTTCTTTGGCCGTATTCGACGTCAAAGAAAAATTTTAGACGATCCGGGTCCGGGGACCCGGGGCCACGGCAGAAGGCGTGGGCTATAGCACACGAAAATTTGGGACTCCCGCGAATTTTCAATTTTATGGCCGTAAACTTCCAAAAAGTGTAATTTGGTCATGGCGGGGCAGTGACTATGGTTTCTTTGGCCGTATTCAAAGTCCAAGAAAAATTTTATACGATCCTGGTCCGGGGGCCCTGGGCCACGGCAAAAGGCGTGGGCTATAGCACACGAAAATTTGGGACTCGCGCGGATTTCCAATATTATGGCCGTAAACTGCCAAAAAATGTAATTTGGTCATGGCGGGGCGGTGAGTATGGTTTCTTTGGCTGTATTCGATGTCCAAGAAAAATTTTAGACGATCCGGGTCCAGGGGCCCGGTGCCACGGCAGAAGGCGTGGGCTATAGCACACGAAAATTTGGGACTCGTACGGATTTCCAATTTTATGGCCGTAAACTTCCAAAAAATGTTATTTGGTCATGGCGGGGCAGTGACTATGGTTGACTTTTAATTTACTTTTAAAACTGGCTATTTAATATTTAGCCTCATTTATTTAAATTACAACCCATTCTACATTTTCAATTGTAGCCCTTAAATTGACCCAGTTCTACCCTAATTCAATCAGCCCATTTTTCAATTAAGAGTGCTGGCACTCTTAATTGCTGGCAATGACTACCACCCTGCCATGGCCTTCCCTAATTCCCCTCTATGCACACTTACTCTTAGACTTTAAGTTCTGCCCCCCCTCCTATGAGCCTTGCCTTGGGACCTTGAGTTCCATCTGGACTTGCACATTTGAGGGCTGGCCCTTCTACACTGCACTATAATCTAATTCTGTAATGTATTTGGGGTGTATGCACTGCCTGGAGTCCCCTTGAGGCTCTTGGGAACTTTGACAAGCTGCCAGGTAATAATGCTATAGAGTCTGATCTCAGTCCAAATCGGAGAAAAAAACCAAGTAACGGGAAAGCCAACAACGATTTAGTAAAATAACCGCTTTCACACTAGGGATGTTCGAGAATTTGCACGAGGTACTGAACCTCCTAATTACAGCTAACGGATCCCAATTCTTAAACCCTAATCACTTGACATCTGGTGCCCACATTTTGATTCATAACCGCACAGACGACTCACGTGCCCACAGGATAACTCACACACAGAAGGCAAGTACATGAGAGTACATCTAAATGTTCAACAACATCACGATTCATCTTCTTAGACCGATATGGGTGATTTGTTTACGTGTATGCTTGTACAAGTGTTGTATCGCAATTCAAGTCAACAAGTAAGAGTAGGACAATGAATGACACAAAAGAAATGATCACCACAAAGTGTACACGGTATAGCTCACACAGTGTAGGCACAACACTACACAAATAACAACAAAAAATGCCCCCACGCCATCACAAGTCACCACAAATCATTCCCTGACATAGCTCACCTTGTCTCGCCACATGCGCAATAATAAAGTAAATGACTGCCTTGTCTCGCCACACGCGCTTAATAACATTCCCACCTTGTCTCTCCACATACGCAACCCACATATATAGCCTACCTTGTCACGCCGCATGTGCAACAATCAATAGTAATAATGGCACGATAGAAACCTCGTGCACCACCCGAACAACCGTTATAACAATATCACGTGCCAAAATACAACAAGACAATAGAATGGCCTTCACAACATATTCCCTTATTCCATCCCATTTTGTATAAATAGTTTAAATACCACAACCATGCATAACCCTCGCCTCAACAAACTGAGTACAACAATAACAACCACAACAATACACTAGAATGCGACAAGTAAATCAACCCAAGATCTTTAAAACACAAGAAGAAGTAGAACGAGCTCACAAATAATAAACAAAATAGAAAATACTAGTCTCAATAAGAATAGCTCAACATGGGTGAAACGATACGTAACAAATGATTCACAAAAGTACAATTCGACAACAAGGGAGATACCAATAGTCGATAATTCCCAATAAGGATGAGGTAATGGAAAAGATAACCATAACCTCAATTAAGGATAGACAATTACAGAAGAGATAATAATAGTATTAATTAAGGATAAGCAATTAGGAAAGCATAACATGGCAAATAGAAGAGGTAACAACTTTAGTTAAGGCACATAAGAGTCAAATAGGAAATAAGAGTGGATCATGAAGTAATTAATTCTAATTAAATCATGTTAAGATGAAAATAGTAAATGGAAAACTTTGTCATAGCAAAACAACTCCATATCTAACGAAATTAAAAACATAAAAGCCCTAAAAGGTCAACCTCGCGTACACGGATTTCACATGACGCAATTAGCATAAAGACTCAAATCCTAAGTGGTAGTTTTCCAACATAAAGTTAGGCAAGATACTTACCTCAAAGAAGGTTGACTGTTACTCTAAGATGAACTTCTCGTGTGAAATAAACCTCCGGACGCTTCAAATCTAGCCAAATAACTTCAAAGCACAAATAAAAATTACAAGAAACTATTTCGGATAATAAAGCTCCGATTATTAATTAAAACTAAAAATTTAACCCCCGGGCCCTCATCTTTGAACCCGACCAAAATTACAAAATCCGAATATCCATTCGATAATGAGTCCAACCATACAAGAGTTACTCAAATCCGACCTCAAATCGCCTTTCAAATCTCTAAAAATTTAGTCTATGAAGTTTTTATACTTTTTCCTAAATTCCCATCTCAAAGTACTAATTAAATGATTAACACAATGATATATACATGTATATTAACCAAATTCGAGTTAGAATTACCTATCGCGCTGAATTTCTTGAAAAACCTACAAAATATTGCCACAAACGATCTCCTAAAGTCCAATTGTGAAATATTACCCTAACCTTCGTTTATATAATATACAATATGACCTCCCCTTTTGCTAACTGCACATTTTTTGTGCAGTCGCACATCCCTGGTTCTGCGGCCGCAATTCAAAATTATGCAGTCGCACTTCAACATTGACAGCACTACCATCCTGTAAATTGGCTATAACTTTATGTACAGATGATGAATGGATCATCTCCAAATTCCTTAAAGATTAAAAGATATAAGTTCCGAAGTCAGACCATCAAACCTGCAAATGTTTCTCCTATCTGTGCCCGCAAAAGGATTTCTGCGATCCGCAATTTACCTCTAAGGTCTGCACCCGAGGCTTTGCCTCAGCATTCCAAAATGTGCCCCCCCCCCCAAACCCCACTTTCAGAACATCATGAACAAAGTGCCAAAATACCCAAACTCGTTCAAAACTCACCCCAAAACCTAGGCCCCCGGGAGCTCAACCAAACATACCAACAATTCCTAAAACATAATGTGGACCTGCTAAAAAACTCAAACCACATCAAACAATATCGAAACTACGAATCAAACCATAAATCAAACTCATGAATTTCCAAATCTTCAAACTTCCAAAATGCATGTCGAAACATATCAAATCAATCTCGAATGACGTCAAAATTTTCATACAAGTCCCAAATGACATAACAGAGCTAATCCAACTCTTGAAATCAGATTTTGACTATCAGACTCGATACTCGGTCAAACCTCCCAACCATCCAAAACTTTAACATTTTCAATTTTTGCCGAACTGCTTCAAATTGCTCTACGGATCTCCAAATCCAAATTCGGACGCACTCATAAGACCAAAATAACCATATGAAGCTATTGGAATCATCAAAATTCCATTTCTAAGTGTCTACATAACAGTCAAAATTGGTCAACCCTTATTGCTTAAGCTTCTAAAACAAGAATCATTCTCCCAAGTTGACCTTGAATCATTCGATAACTGAACTCGGCCACACATGAAAGTCATAACACTCAATACGAGGCTGTTTGAGACCTTAAGCCGCCAATCGGGATATTAATTCTCAAAACAACCGGTCAGGTCGTTACACAGTCGTGGGAAATGGGGATCGGGGTGGCAGATGAGGCGGGAAGGGATGGGATTTTTTTAGGCTGCTCGAGACCTTAAGTCGCTGGTCGGGATGCTAATTCATAAAAAAACCAGTCGGGTCGTTACACAGCCGTGGAAAATGGGGATCGGGGCAGCAGATGAGGCGGCAATATTAAGTTATAATAACTAAAACTTTAGGGATAAAGACTGAACTTTCCTCCTTCACTTTATAATTTCACTTAAGCACAAATTAAACATGAAGGTGAATCCTACAATAATTAAAACCTAAAAATAACTTGGCTAATTCAAATTTGAAAAGAGGTCACCTCGCCAACTACCCCAGCTAAGATTGCTGCAACTTGCAAGCATGATTGTTTGGGACTGTACACTTTTAGGTTAATTGCTAAACTTAACCAGAATTGGAAAGTTCAATTTTGTGTAATAAGGTTTTCCCTCGCATGTGATTGTCAATTTCATATCTACTAGTAGTCGTACCCGTGCGATACACGTTCAAAAATTAAAAAATACTAATTAAATTAAATTATGATCGGGCTTATTTGATCCTATTAGATTGTATTATTTTAATAAAATTCAATTGTCATCTTACTTGTCAATACGATATACCCAATAATAAAATCTCTATTAAATCAAGGATACTTATATAGTTAATAAATTACTTTTTGTTCTATATTTTTTAATTATATTAACCAATATTTAATATTCGCTTTCTTTTTGTCATATATGAGAAGATTTATAATTTATTACTTTTCAAATATTTTCTTATTTAAATTTTATTCTATGTTCTTAATAATATTGTCTAAATTTCAATGAACAAAATCTCTCTTAAACAAACGGGACTTATACAGGGAGCGCATTGAATAAATTTTTTGTTATGTATTTTTTTTTGGTAATTAAATTTATTGTATTAATCACCAAAGGTATGTCTTTACAAAGCCATAGTTCAGCTATACACAGCTGACTATCATCTATGATAAAAACTAGCTAGCATCTACATTGCTATACCTATGTTTCTAATTACAGGAAATAATGCAGTAGGTATACATTAACCTTAGGGGGACTCCTAACATGACATGTGTAAGCAATGCTTCTAAGTAGATGACCACTGGAACATGAAGTGTGATTGAATAATCTGGAGTTTCTTTCTAATCAAATACTGTAAAGCATTTCAGCAAAGACCATTTTCATCATTTGAGCTCGACCAGATTTCCCTTTAGACTTGGCTATGATCCACTGAATATATTGTTCCCAATTCTGGTAATTGTCTTGAGTTATTCCAATCCACTGTAAAGTGTGATTTCTCAGCAAGGAGGTGAATGAACAAGAGAAGAACAGATGATCCCTAGTCTCCTTATCTTGTTGGCAAAGTACACATGTGTTGTCCACTGTGAGTGTCTACTGTTCCAGTCTATCCTTTGTGGGCAGCCTGTTCTGTAATATAAGCCAGAGATTGAAAACTGCCTTAGGTCTAGCATAGTTTTGGATAGTTAGGTTCTTCCACTCTACTCTTGGCAATTGTCCAACCTGTTGTAAGTAAATTTTCTTGATAGAGCAAACTGGTTGTTGTAGCATCTGTGACTGCTGCAATGTAACAATAGCAGCAATGATCTTCCTAACCATCCAACTGGCTTGGTTAGGAATGGTTAGGGACTGCAATTGTTGTTGTTTTATGTATACTGAATGTATCCATTTTATCCATAAAACATCTTTCTTATTGGCCAGATCCCATCCAAGTTTCATGATTGCAGCCTTGTTCCATAATAGCAGATTCATAATATTTAAACCCCCAACAGACTTAGGTAGGCAGACCTTGTCCCAAGCTACATATGATTTTTTGGATATGTTGGCTGATCCTGTCCAAACATAGGATCTACAAACTGCATCCAGCATCTTTAATATTTTTGTAGGAATAAGAAAAAGTTCTGCCCAGTATGCTTGTATACCAAAGATGACTGACTGTACCAGCTGAATTCTCCCTGCATAGGATAATTTCCTAGCAGTCCAGGATGTAATCCTGGCAGTAACCCTATCCACCAATGGTTGCAATTGTAGTAATGACATTTTCTTGGCAGTTAGAGGAACTCCCAAATACTTGAAATGTAATTCTCCATATACATAACCAAGATGATTGACAATATGTTGTTGTGCATCAAGAGAGACACCACCAAAATAAACAGAACTTTTACTCAAGTTTGGAGTCATACCAGAAGCCTCAGTAAATTGAGAGAAATATCTGAACATGGTTGTAACAGCCTTCAAGTCACCTCTTGCAAATAACAGTAGATCATCTGCAAAACTAAGATGTGTGATATTTAACCTTTTACAACCAGGTTGGAATAGGAAATCTGGATCCCTCTTTAGTTCCACAAGAGCCCTGCTAAGGTATTCCATCACTATAGCAAATAAGAAGGGAGAGACTGGGTCACCTTGCCTCAATCCTTTAGCTGCTTGGAAGGGTTCAGTAGTTTCCCCATTAACCATGATTGTATAGCTCACTGTCTGGACACATTCCATAATCCACCTTATGAATCTGCCTGGGAAGTGTAAGGATTCCATCACTTGTTGCAACAAGATCCACTCAACAGAATCATAAGCCTTCTGTAGATCTATTTTAATCATGCACCTAGGAGACACATGTGTTCTAGCATAGTGTTTGATCAACTCATGTGCTAAGATAACATTATCAGCCACCTTCCTTCCTGGTATGAATCCTGATTGGGAATCATTGGTGATATAAGCCATGCATCTCTGTAATCTGTTAGCCAGTATCTTAGATATTATCTTATATACGACTGAACAACAGGCAATTGGTCTGAATTCCTTGACCGACTGAGGGTTAGGAACTTTAGGTATTAGTGTAAGGGAAGCACAATTAACTGGCTTATACATCTTACCAGATTGGAAGAACTCCAGAACTGCCGTGGTAATCTGATTTCCAGTGAGCCACCAGGTCTGTTTAAAGAAAGCAGCATTATAACCATCAATCCCCGGTGCTTTATGATCACCAATGGATTTTAGGCTATCTACAATGCATCAATAGACACATCTGCAACTAGCTGCTGCTGCTGATAATGAGTGAGCTTTGGGCCATTATCCATATATGATCTATTAATTGCTGGAAGGGAGGGAGCTGATGACCCCATTAAAGCCTTATAGAAGTTCCTGATTTCAACTCTAATGTCATCTGGATGAGTAAGTTTGATGCCTCCTGCAGTAACCAGTTCAGTAATGCTTTTATACTGATTCCTTTCTTTTAACACAACATGAAAATACTTATTGTTTGAATCTCCCAATTGTATCCATTTGGCTCTAGATTTCTGCTGGAGGATACTTTCTTCAATCAGTGACCACTTCTCCATCTTCAATAACAGATCCTTTTCTTTAGCCTGCAAATCATCAGTATATTGTGAGCTCATCTGGTGCTGGATGATTTTTAGTTCCTCTCTGCCAGATTCTATTTTCTGTGTGATGTTCTTAGATTCTCTAACATTTAGAGAATTTAGAACAGGTTTAAGTGCCTTGAGGTTGTTCCATATCAACTTAAGAGTACCCTGATCAGAACTCCTCCAATGTTCCTTCATGATGTTTTGGAAATCCTTATGATTAGCCCATGCATTGTAAAATTTGAAGGGTGCCTTCCTGACAGTAATATTTTCCTTCAAAGTGAGGACCATTGGATTATGATCAGAGATTAAAGGAGGGTCATATACAGTCTGTACATGACTCCATTTAATCATCTAGTCATAATTACCAAATATTCTGTCTAATCTACTACAAACTCTCTCATTACCTGTCTGTTTATTAGTCCATGTGAAGAAGTTCCCTTTCCAAGGAAGTTCTGATAATTCAGCCAGTTGAATGCATTGAATGAAATCTAGAGTCTCAGCTTGCTTAACTTGAGCACATGACTGTCTGTCATTGACAGACAACACAACATTGAAGTCACCTGCAACCAGCCAAGGATCAGTAATACCAGTAGCAAGATTTTGTATGTGTTGCCACATTGTTCTTCTCTGGTCCAGACCATTAGAACCATAAACCACAGTGAGCAGGCAGATCGGGTCCCCAACAAGATTATGAACACTGCAATGAAAAGATTGGCCATCCTCCTGAATTCCTGTGACACTGATCTTCTTAGGATCCCATAAAATCCAGATTCTACCTCTTGGAGACTCTCTATAGTTAGCTACCATACACCAACCTGGGAGCACCAGATTAGCAATTCTCCCTGCATTATTCTCCTTGACCTTTGTTTCTACCAAACTAACAAGACTAAATTTATTCTGTCTAAAGTATTCTTTAGCTTCTTTCTGTTTATACTTCTTATTGATCCCTCTAATATTCCAAACTACTAACTTCATTTGGTAAAACTAGGTCCCCCTACATCAGGGGGTGACCTGTTCTGCTAGCAGAAACAGCTTGAAATCTGTTACTCAATACCATAGGGGATAATGGGGGAAAATGTGTAAGATTAAAAACTGGTGATTGCACCTGCTTGCCCTTATCTACTAGAGTGAACCCTTCTGTGACATCCAAAGGACCAGCATCCTTAGGAGATATTGCAGTCAGCCTTGGTTCTTCCTGTTGGCTGGGGTTCTCCTTAGGTTGTGTAGCATTCTGCACTGGTCCTTTAACTCTCCACTCCTGGGTAATTTTTGGTTTTTGTATAGGTTGAGGGGGTTTAGGAATGGTCATGCAGTTATGGCCTACCATGAGGCACTTCTCACAGTATGTTGGCTTCCAGTCATATGTCACTTCCTGTACAAACTTCTTGCCATTAGGATCAATAATCTCAATATCACTTGGCAGAGGTTTAGACACATTAACCTCAATAAGCATACGTGCAAAAGAGATCCTAGTCTGATTGGTAGTACACTCATCAGCAAAAATAGGTTTGCCAAGAACACTGGCAATCCTACTCAAAGACCTATTATCCCAGCATGACATAGGGAGCCTAGGAAACTTTACCCATAGAGGAATGTCATTAGGTAAAGCAGCAGTGAAGTCAAAATCAGGAGTCCATTGCTTCAAAACCATAGGTCTGTTAGCAATGGTATATGGACCAGCACATATGACCTCTTTAGCATCTTCCATGGTTTGAAATTTAGCTACATAATAACCCTCCTCATGGTAGTATAGATCTGGCTCTGGAACATGAGACCAGTGTAGATTAATGAATCGTTTCATAGCATTATAACCTGGACCAGTCCCCAATACAAAAATCACCAGAGAACATTTCCATTTCTGCTCTTCCTCCTCTACTTCCTCTTTCAGTAACTGACCTACAGGTTTGCCATCAAGGATAGTAGGTGGTATATACTCCAGTGACATACCATTAGAGGCAAATCTGTTCTTCTGGAACAGATTTGCCCACACTTTGGTTCCTTCATTGGTCCCCTTCACTGTTTCAGGGTCAGGTGGTTGGGTTGATGTCTGCGTATTTCCACCATCATCTTGTATATTCTGAGTTTGAGGAAGCTCTGTAACTTCTATTTGTACAGGAACCTCCTCTGGTTGCTTCAATGGGACTGAAATCAATGGAACAGTAACCGGACCTTCTTCACTGGAAATAGCTTGTGGTGGACTGATTTTTGAGATAATGCGATCTATTGTTGCAATTGGTATTTTACGTGGCCTACCCCTACCGCGACCTCTTCCTCTTGCCATGAAAACCAGCTCGGCGACGTTAATTAACGTGCGCCGAGGCAGGCGGAGAAGGCGAGGCAATGGAACAGTAAAGGTAGAGAGAAGGGGGAGCTTCTCTCTCTTCTTGGTTTATAGTTACTTGATTGAAAACGACCTTTGTTATGTATTTTTCATTATTATATCATCTAATATTTAATATTATTACATTTTAATAGAAAATTTATTAGCATATTACTTTATTTAATATGTTTCTCTGAAAGTTTTTTAATTTCTTTTTTTTTGTTTAAAATAATTTTTAAAACTCAAATTTAAAACTACTCCCAAATTTGAATTGGTAATTAATTATATTTTAATTTCATTTTTATTTAAACATAATTTTTAAAACTTTAATTTCGAACTACTCCCAATTTTGAATTGGTAAATCATTAGTTTGTTAATTTTATTTTTTACTTTAAACTATATTGAAACAGCAACTTAAAACTACTTCCCAGTTTGAATGTGTAGTTTTTATTCTCTTTTTGTATTTTTTATAGCTATTTTTTTGCCTTTTATTTTAAAATAAATTTAAAAATTCCAACTTGAAACTACTCCCACCCAATTTGAATGATAGTTATTTTTTATATATTTAATATTTTTCTATATTTAATTATAAGATATATATATTTATTAATCCAAATAAATTAATCAATATATATATATATATAATAATATTTTTATTTTTTTATTTATGTTTGTCATATATATTAAATTAAGGAGAGGGTGTTTTTAATATGTAGATAGCTATAGATTTTGAAAGTCCAACTTGAAACTAATTCCCAGTTTGAATGGGTAGATTTTCTTCTATTTTCCCATTTTTTATATCTATTTTTTTGCCTTTTATTTTAAAATAATTTAAAAAATCCAACTTGAAACTACTCCCACTCATTTTGAATGGCTAGTTAGTTTTTTTTATGTATTTATTTTTTGTAATTATAATATATCTATATTTATTAATTCAAATAAATAACCAATTAATATATATATATATATATATATATATATATATATATATATATATGGCAGTTTTTTTATTTTATTATTTATACTTTTTATATATATTTAAATTAAAAAACAATAAAGAATAACTAATTATAAACTAAATAACTAATTATACCATGTGGTATTTATTTAGGTTGCCACTTGGCTTAAGGAGAATGTTTTTTCCCTCATTTTAATAATATATTGGAAAGCAAAAGGAAAAGAAAACGTTGAAGAGGAAGAAAAAAAAAATTGAAAACAAAGGAGAAGAAAGAAACAGAAAACAGAAATAGAAAACGTGAAAGAAAGATTGGAAACAGAAATTCGAGATTTCGACCTCGGTTCCGTGTTCGTGATTCTAAAAGCACGAGACTCTACCGTCTCAAGAATCTTCTTGAGAAAATTAAGGTAAGTATTTTACTTTTCTCTTTCAAATTCTTGGAATTCTATAATTTGATTTTATACACAAACATAGACAACAAAGTTTGATTATAACTCTAATGGAGTTTGTAAGAAATTATAACCACATGAAGTGGTAAAATCTCTATGTCCTGCCATGATTAAATTCATGTATGATTGTGGGCAAATAATTGAAAATCCGTCCCATTGAATTTGCTCCATTCCCTTTAGAGAATGTGGAAGCAGTATATGATAAGTCTGAAAGAAGACTAAAATATTACCATGAAGGTATCAATGAATGTGGACGTGGCAAAGAATTCCGTCCAATTGAATTTGCTCCATTCCCTTTAGAGAATGTGGTAGCAGTATGTGATAAGTCTGAAAGAAGACTAATTACCGTAAAGGTATCAATGGATGTGGACATGGCAATAGACGAAGTTATAATCGTCATTATTGTGGTAATGAGAACAATAAGGATTCTCAAAATAATCTTTCACTTTATGAAAGTAATATTTGACATGAGATTGTGTAAAGCACATGATTTTGATCCATTCCCTGAAGTGAATGTGATAATTGTAATAGAGCCCGTAAAGATGAACACGCTCTTGATGTAATTTTGATTTATGTCTGACATTATGAAAAGAAAGTTCGTTGCCCTTGAAATTTCGTGCAAGAACTATATGATATGGGTGTTGGATACTTAAATCCATTTTGGATGCTATGGGTCTTGGAGACGCCATTAAAGACAGAAATAATGCATCCACCCAAAACTACGCTAAGGCCTTGATTTTCTTGCGCCATCACCTTGATGAAGGTTTGAAACTATGCTAAGGCCTTGATTTTCTTGCGCCATCACCTTGATGAAGGTTTGAAACTATTCTAAGGCCTTGATTTTCTTGCGCCATCACCTTGATGAAGGTTTGAAGATTGAATATCTCACCGTCAAAGATCCACCTATCTTGTGGAATGGCTTAAATAAGAGATATGACAACCTGAAGTTGGTCACTCTTCCACAAGCACGATACGATAAGAACCCAAAAGCAAATAGTTTATAAACTATATATTATCGTTGCGGTGAAAACGGGCACTGGTCAAAGGCTTCCCGTATACCATGACTTTTGGTTGACCTTTATCAAGCATCTCGAAAGAGTAAACGCCCTGAAACGAATTTTGTCTCTGACGACAACTTTGACATCACCCACTTGGATGTGGCAGACTTCTTTGAGCAACCCGAGGGGAAGATAGACCACCTAATCGGTGATGGATCCGTGATGAAAGAAGATGGAGCTATTTGATTTTATTTTACTTGTTTGTATTAGTGAATGAATAAACTAATAGCCATTAGTATTAGCTCGTATTAGTTAGTTCATGATATAATGTTAGTATTAGTTCTTTAGAATGTATCAATATGCTCAAATATCAATAATATTTTTACTTTCCAGTAGAGGTAATCGACTAACCTGAAAAACTAGTCGGTTATCTCATATTTCGCATAAAAACTGCAAAACAATCGATTGTCAATGATCAACAATCGATTGTCTTTAAAACAGATCTGGAATTTTACAAAAACAGTCAACAATTGATTGTCTATGATTAACAATCGATTGTCTTTAAAACAATCTGGAATTTTACAAAAACAGTCAACAATCGATTGTCTATAATTAACAATCGATTATCTTTAAAACAGTTCTGGAATTTTTCAAAAACAGTCAACAATCGATTGTCAATGTTTAACAATCGATTGTCGTTAGACAGTAATGATTTTTCAAAAATCATCCACAATCGATTGTCTATGTCTAACAATCGATTGTCATTAGACAGTAATCTGGAATTTTTCAAAATAGCCAACAATCGATTGTCTATACTTAACAATCGATTGTCTTAGAACAGTGCAAGTTTTTCAAAATAGCAAACAATCGATTGTGTGTGTTTAACAATCGATTTTCAATGTTCAACAATCGATTGTTTGTGTTTAACAATCGATTGTTTGAAGAAAATGCTTAAAACTGAAATTTTCAAACTGCAAAGTAATTAATTGTGGATAACATATCTGATTTTGTTAGTCAACTGTTAGCAGCATATTTTGAAAATATTATGTGACACAAACGAATTGAAGTTGTTTATTCTCATGTTCGTATATTTTCTTTTATATGTCAAACCATGGGAAGTAAATTGATTGAAGGCTCCGGAAGAGCAACTGTAACTCTGCCCAAAGGCACGACGTTTATCTTAGAGAATGCAATATTCTCCTCCAAGTCTAAGAAGAACTTGTTGAGTTTTAAAGATATCATTCAAAATGGATATCATATTGAGACAATAGATGAGAATAATCTTGAATTCTTCATGAAAACGAGGCTGCCCATTTCGGTTTGGGTTCACGCCATTTTGCATGCAGCAATGCTAGTTCGTCGGCCGCCCACTTTGGTTTGGGTTCACGCCATTTTGCATACAGCAATGCTAGTTCGTCTCTAACTGACGAATTGACACAAATATTCCCCGTTGCAATTGGTTTTGGGTCATGGATCCAATATATCCCATTTAAGAATCTTTGGATGCGCAATATATGTGCCTGTAGCACCGCCATCCCGCACCAAAATGGGTCTGCAAAGAAGGTTAGGAATATATGTTGAGGTTGAATCGCCCTCCATTATTCGCTACCTCGAAACATTGACAGGAGATTTGTTCACTGCACGATTTGCAGACTGTCAATTTGATGAGACACTTTTCCCAAAATTAGGGGGAGAAGTTGGTGAAACCAAACGGGAAATTTTGTGGAAAAATGCATCATTATCTCATCTTGATCCACATACCTCTATTTGTGAGAAAGAGGCACAAAAGATTATCCATTCGCAAAGAATAGCAAATCAAAATGCCTGACGCATTTATAGATTTGAAAAGAATAACAAAATCACATATCCTCGAAGTGAATGTGACAACATTTGATTCACGAATACATATTCATTATTGGAAGAATATGAACATGAAATTGGTATTAAATATACCACACTCATCCCTAGAAGGAGGTTTGAGGTGATACCACACTCACCCCTAGAAGGAGGTTTGAGATGATATATGGCATGAATGATCGTTGGTCACGTACCTATTGTACGCCAAAGTATTTTGGAAATATGACTATTAAAGGACAATGATAATGCAAGAAACATATCTTGCATATAAGTTTGACATGACCATAATGGTATAACTTTCTCTTTAAGAAAGATATTCACCACATGGATGTTGATGAATCTGTGGTAGTACAAAATTAATTGAGAGCTCTAGAAGAGCCAATTATTACTATGGAAGAGAAACACAATTGAGTATTGTGCTGTAGTAAGTCTCAAAGAAACTTATTCAGTTTCCAAAGTACACGCGAAAGCGATTTATTATATTGAGACTATAAATAAAGGAAGGCTTTGATATCTCCTATTACTACAACTTGTAGCGGGGTAATTTGCATATGAAAAGCTACCCGCTTTGTTCTCCAGTTTGTACTACACAAAAGAAAGAATGCCACAATAAAGTGGATATCTATTGGTATAAAAACCCATGTCATAATAAACCTGAAGTTTATTAAGTGCACATGTCATGGTGTAAATTTGAAGTTTACCAATATTGATAATTTGTTCAGTTAGCATTCGTATTAGCCATCTCATTTTGAGTATGATGTGCAAATTCACATAGGTGAATATTAAAGAACTAGAAAGTTCTTTACGAATTCTCTTGTATCACTTGTTCTTATTAGTGAACTGACCAACTAAAGAGTTCGGGTTGAAGCCCATAAATTCTGGATATATCAAAGGTGAATATGGGCCCATTCACCTGCCATGTATACCACATATGATGCATCTATGAAATGGTTACATGCGCAATTTTTATTAACCCGCAGCCTGGCCGGTGATTGCGAGGTAAATTGCTCAGTAATCTAACTTCGAGCATAATTTCCAGATTCTCTACTCAAGATAGTTCATCTTGATAAGTTGGTTTATATCAAAGTTGGTTTAGCAAGATAATTATTGAGTGCTTCCACTTAATAGCTAAACTGTTTCTTATGAGAACAAAGTTATATATATCAATTTGATATACGTTGCATACGAGAGTATATTCTCCCCTCACAAGTGGTTCAGGGTCAGGAACCAAATAATTACATCTTATTATTAATGTGCCGTGTATATTGACATGATAATGCACAAAGATGATTTCCCAAAGTTGAGGAAACATGTTAGCTTTTCTAACATGAGGGGGAGACATGATAAACACTTGAGAAAAGGTTACATGGGATGAATTATCATTTGTATATGTATATCCCCGAATATCATGATATGAACCTGAAGTTCATAAAAGGGATAATTCAATTGCAACATATTGCAAAGCATGCTATACGCATTTGCTGACCCAAAGAAAGTAACTAAATGGAAGAGATACAATTCAAGAAGAATTGATTCCATATGAAAGACATGTAGTTTTGAACCTATAGTTCAAATGCTTGAAAGTATAAAGTCAAAGGTATGCATAATCAGTTTTGGATATCTTATTTGTTTAGCATGACATGGAAAACTTGATATGCATCTAAAGTCTATTATATGGCTTATATGACTTAACTTGAAAGATTTAAGTTGCTTGAAGCATATGCAATTCTTGGTCCTGAAGTACCACATCCTTAGTACAATTTGTGTACATATGTATCTTGCTATAACTATAAGCATGATGGCATTGAGAATGCATCTATGGAGATATTGAAGAATTATTCCACGACATTATATGAAGATGTTCATATCTATCAAGAATGATGATTTCAAGGTGCGGAATATTTATTCAAGTCAATATGGTTGATTTGTCAAACGTCTACCAAAGATCGTTTTGAAGATGATGCACAAGATTGGAATGCAAATGCTCAAGGATATAAATTGATGTTCTTATTAGGGGGAGTTAATGCGCGTTGCACTCTTTTTCCCTTATAAGGTTTTGTCCCAAATGGGTTTTCCTTGCGAGGTTTGTAACGAGGCAACCAATAGGCGCATATTCAAACATGTGTACTCTTTTTCCTTTCTTTAATTTTTCCCATTGGGTTTTGGTTTTAAGGTTTTAACGAGGCACATTGTTGAATAGACATTCAAGGGGGAGTGTTATGAAATCTCCTATTTAAGGTGAATGTCTATAATTAGAGAGATTCTAGAGTTCTATTCTTGGTAGATAAATCATCCCCCTCCCTATAAATAGAGGTGCCCTCTACCATTGTAAATCACTCCTAACATTCTCTAAGTATCAATAAGAAGAACTCTCTCTACTCTTCTCTCTATTGCTCTTGTTCTTGCATTATTGTTCTTGTCTTTTATATTATTTCATAACAAATAGATATATTTTGAAACTCCAACTTCAAAATACTTCCCAGTTTGAATGGATAGTTTTTTTTTCTTTTTTCATTTTTTATAGCTATAATTTTTTCCTTTTATTTTAAAATAATTAATATTTTTCAACTTAAATCTACTCCCACCCAATTTGAATGGTTATATATATATATATATATATATATATATATATATATATATATATATTATATTTTCTATATTTAATTATAAGATATTTATATTTATTAGTCCAAATAAATTAACCAATTAATATATATATATATATATATATATATATATATATATATATATATATTATTTCCATTTTTTATATATATTGAAATTAAAAAATAATCCAATAACTAATTATAAACTAAATAACTAATTATATCATGTGGCATTTTTTTAGAAGTCCGAAACCGAAATAATAATTTTTTGGACCCAAAGTTCTTTTTTACTGTTAAACAAAAGTTACATTTCTATCTATTTCGCAGTAATTTACTGCGAATTATTTAGATTTTTTTTTGTAATTCACAGTATTTTACTGCGAATTACAAAAAAAATTAGTTTTTTCTAAAAAATTTTAAAAAAACAATTTTTTTCTTTTATCTAATTTGTAGTAAAATACTGTGAATTATAAGAAAAAATTAAAATTTAATTTTTTAAAATATAAAAAAATTATAGATCGTCAAATTAAAAAATTTATAGATCGTCAAATTTTTTGGGAATATTTAATATGTTCCCATTAAAGGGATGGAATATTGTGTCTTTGGGAACTGACCCACTTTTCATACAAAGACATTTATTTCCCTACATGAGATTACCTCCTTCCTTTTTCTTTTTATGTTTAACAATTTTTCCTTTTTAAACTATCAAAAAATACAAACTTTTTTTCATTTAGAAAAATTTAAATAAAATAAAAAGATCTAAGACTTATTTTAAGTGAAAAACTTTATACACAGGTGTTCCAATCTCCAGTATATTATGCTGGAACTTTCTGCGTGTTGGAGTTCCACCAACAACATATATTATTGTTGTTGTATTAAATTTATCACTTAAAATAAGTCTTAGAATTTTTTGTTTTATTATGTAAAATTTTCTAAATGAAAAAAAAATTGTAATTTCTGACAGTTTAAAAAGAAAAAAATGTTAAACATAAAAAGAGAAAGGAAGTAGGTAATCTCATGCAGGGAGATAAATGTCTTTGTGCGAAAAGCGGGTCAGTTCCCAATGACATAATTTTCCACCCCTTTATTGGGAACATATTAAATATTCCCAATAAATTTGACGATCTATAATTTTTTTATTTTTAAAAATAATTTTTTTGTAATTCGCAGTATTTTAATGCGAATTAGGCAAAAAAAAATTTGTTTTTAAATTTTTTTAAAAAAAATTAAATATTTTTTGTAATTTGTAGTAAATTACAACAAATTACAAAAATTTGTTTATTTTAAAAACAATTTGCTGTAATTTACTACGAATTAGGTTAACGGAAAAAATTCGAACCTAATTCGCAGTAAATTACTGCAAAATACGTAGAAATGTAACTTTTTTTTAACATTAAAAATGAACTTTGAGTCCAAAACGTTATTATTTCGGTTTCGGACTCATTTTTTTAGGTTGTCACTTGGATTAAGGAGATGACTTTTTCCTCTTCTTTTAATAATAGTAGTAGTCCTACCCGCGCGATGCGCGGTCAATATAAAAAAATATTAATTAAATTATAATCGGGCTTGTTTGATCCTATTAGACCGTATTGCTTTATTAATTTTCAATTATCATCTTATTTGTCAATACGATATGCCGAACTCTCACTGATGTTTGAGTAGTTAATGTCGTTGTTAATTTTCAATAAATAATTTTTCTGTTATTAACTAATTATGCCATGTGGCTTTTTTTTGGTCGAAGAGAAAATTTTTATTCCAACCATTTGTCAATTTACATCATCCTTTAGACTATAGAACAGATCTCATAAGTACAATCAACTAGATACTCTACAACTATTGTTATTTAGCTAAATCCTAACACAAAAAGAAAAAGATTATTGTCACAATTGTCAAGGATTACATCAAGGATAGCTATTAATAGTCTGCAAAATGGGTAACCATTTAGGTTTCTTCAGTCCAGTAATGTGCACTTGAACTGTAATCTCCTTTGCTCTATCTTTGGCCTCTCTGCTCAACTGTTGAAACCTTATGTCGTTCCTTTCCATCCAGAATTTGTAGACTACTGCTGCAAACACCACTCCTAGTAAGGGTTTTCTTGGACTCCTGTTGTTAACATTAGCAGTTAACTATTGCACTTCTGATTCCCAGTAGCCTGTTACTCTTTGATACTTCAACCATTGTAACTTTCCTTGCCACAGACTTTGTGAATATGAACATTCAAAGTATAAGTGGTCATGTGTCTCTTCAATATCTCTCCCACACAATATGCATGACTGATTAATTTGAATTCCCCATTTAGCTAGTCCGTCAACTGTTGCCAAACGCCTATGCATTACCATCCATAAGATGTATTTCTGTTTTGGTAGTATTCCAGTCACCATCACTAATGTTTTCCATTGAACTTTGGGATATTGCGGAGTGGTATGAATATATGCCTTCCTGATGCTAAATTGCCCATTTTGAGTACAGGCTTGCATTCATGTGGCTTTTTTCTAGGTTACCACTTGGATTAATGTGGTTTCTTTTTCTTTCGCTTTTAATAATATATAGATAGATTATTAGCATATTACTTGTTTAATATTTTTTCAGCTATTTTTTTATAATATAATAGAAGATATATATTTTATTACTCTTGAAAATATATATTTTTTATCTTAAATTTTATTATATTTTTCTCAATAATATTGTTTGAATTTTAATGAATAAATATACTTTTTATATCAAAAAATAAAAATGAAATGATATAAAAAAAAAGAAATTAACTAACTTAAACCAACCCTCACCCATGTTTTTGTTATTAACTAATTATTCCATAAGGTTTTTTTCTAGACTACCACTTGCCTTAAGGAGAGGGCTCTATCCTCTCCTTTTAATAATTCAATAATTTTAATAATATAATATATAATATAGAATATTAGAAAGAAATTACTCCACAATTTGAATCAAATTTTTCTTATTGCTTTATTTTCATTTTTTAATTTTAAAATAATTTTAAAACTCCAATTTGAAACTATTCCCCAATTTGAAATGGTAATTTTTTAATTTTTTTTAATTTTATTTTGTTTTAAAACTCCAACTTGAAACTACTCTCCGATTTGAATGAGTAGTTTTTCTTCTTCTTTTTATTTTTATTTTTTTATAATAGTTAATTTTTTTATTTTAAAATAATTTTAAAACTCCAACTTAATACTACTCCCATCCAATTTGAAAGGGTAGTTATTTTTTATGTATCTATATTTTGGATTTTTTTATTATAACTAAATGTATTATAACTATATATATAATAACTAATAACTAATTATTAACTAAAAAACTAATTAGTAACTAATTATGCCATACGACTTTTTTTATGCTACTTGGCTTTAGGAGATGGTTTTGTCCTCTCCTTTTAATAATATATAGATATAAAATATATAAAGAATATATGATATTAGAAAGAAACTACTCCACAATTTGAGTCAAAAGTTTTTTATTGCTTTATTTTTATTTTTAATTTTAAAATAATTTTAAAACTCCAACTAGAACTACTCCTCAATTTCAAATTGTAGTTTTTCATTTATTTTTTATTTATTTTGAAACTCCAACTTGAAACTACTCCCCAATTTGAATGAGTAGTTTTTCTTATTTTTTTTCCTCATTTTTTATAATAGTAATTTTTTTTATTTTAGAATAATTTTAAAACTCCAATTTGAAACCACTCCCACCAAATTTGAAAGGGTAGTTATTTTTTATTATCTATATTTTTGATTATTTTTATGATAACTAATTATATGATATCTATATTTATTAATTAAAATAAAGTAACTACTATATATATATATATATATATATATATATATATGTGTGTGTGTGTGTGTGTGTGTGTGTGTGTGTGTGTGTGTGGCACTTTTTTATTCTTTATTATTTATGTTTTTATCGATATTTAAATTCTAATATAATAACTAATAACTACTTATTAACTAAAAAACTAATTAGTAACTAATTATGCCATGTGGCATTTTTTTATGCTGCCAGATGGCTTTGTCTTCTTCTTTTAATAATATATAGATTGGAGTACTCATCGAAATGAGATCAAGGCTCGAGCAAAATAACACATGTCGAGACTCGAGCATAATAAGAATGATGTATAAAATAAAAAATAAACAAAGTTGTGTAAAAAAGCTAATATTATATTGTATTGTTAATACTCTTCAGAAGACCCCAGTTAACTAGGGCAATGACTCAAATATAAAAGGCCGAAACTAGAGTACAATAAGAATTGAGATCCAAGCACAAATAGTCACTAAAAGCAGTGGCTTTTATTTTAAAACCACTGTTTTCGATATTTAGATATTAGCCACTCCTTTAATAAACTTTTACCTGACTGGACAAAATTACCCTTCTAGTATAACTTATACCTACAATATAACCACCACCAGCAGTTACATAAAGAAAAAGAAGCGAACAACAGCAGCAACAACAGAAACGTCGATCAACTGAGGCGATCAACTGAGGCGACCAACCATTTCTCTTCCGATTTAAAAAATTCAGCACTCTAATCTAAAAAACGACATAGATAAACAGTAAGTTCTACTTTAGGTTTCTATAGATTTTTATTTCGCTATAGTTATACTTTTTTAGATCTGTGTTGATTTGATTATACAGTAGATAAGAATTTGCCTTTAACTTTAAATTTCTGGATTGATAAAGTTTAGGACATCGCCTCCTATGATAATTCTGTATTCCGGACATAGTGTCTTCATTTTGGAAATTGAATTCAAAAATTAAGAACACAATGTCCTTAACTTTGATTCTACTGCCCTCATTATCATTTAAAAAACTTAAGGACAACGTCCTTAACATTGTTGTTGTTCTTCTGTATACAAAGTTCTATAGCTTTAGTTTCAAATTGTATGTTTTCAGTTCTGGTTCAACAGTTAAGGACTGACAGTCCTTAACTTTTGAACCAGAAATTCAAAATTAAGGACTATATGTCCTTAACTTTTAAAACAGAAATTAAAAGTTAAGGACTGCTCGTCCTTTAACATTAAAACTTGGAATTAAAAAGTTAAGGACTTTCAGTCCTTAAGTTTTAATTTCTGGTTCAAAAGTTAAGGACTGGAAGTCCTTAAGTTTTAATTCCATGTTTAAATGTCAAAGACTGTTAGTCCTTAACTTTTAATTCAATGTTTAAATGTTAAGGACCGGTAGTCCTTAACATTTAATTCCATGATTAAATGTTAAGGACGGGAAATTCTTACCTTGGTCTTGCACTTACGGTACACTTGTTCTTAGATTTTCTCTGTTTCCCATTTTCTTGACTTGCATGATGGAAACAATATGTATAATAGTTGCTTTTAATGGTAGATGGACTGAAGACTATAAATATCTTGATCATCAAACAAAGCTTTTCATAGCACCTGACTCAATTCGGTTTGAAGATTTCATTACACAAATTTTTGAGTTTATTGAATTGGATAGAGAAAAGTTTGAATTAGTAATATGGTTTGATATCAACCTTGGAACAAGCAAAGGAATGCTTGTATCCAAAGATTTAGATCTTCGCACATGTATAGAGTTGCTAAAAACTCATTCACTCTTCAAGGGCTGTCGTTTCATAGTTGATATTTTGAAAAGCGTTTTTGCATCAACAAGCAATGAACATGTCAATACAGAAACTGAAAATGACAATCAAGAGCAATTCTAACAGATAGTTGAAATAGATATGGTTGAAGCTCAACCATTAAATGGAGAGGTGCTTCAAACATTTTAATCTATTCACGTAGAAGGACAAAGCATTATTGAGATTGACAACGAGCAAGCTTTGAGTATTCAAGTGCTACAGAGTGCACCGTTAATTAAAGAAGTTTCTGACCAAACTTGTCCACAAATAACTAGACGAAATTTAATTTGAAATAAAAAGAATCCCCAACTATGATATTAAGAGAAAATGCTTCATTGGATAAAATAAAAGTCGGATCAGTATTTGACAAGAAGAAGAGTATAATTAACCATTTTTCCAATATAGCAATCAAAGGACATTTTGAATTCAAGGTTGTAAGATCAAGCTCAACAAGATATTCGTTGGCATGCAATGATGATAGGTGTTGTTGGTGTGTGCGTGCTTTCAGAATAAAAGATTCAACATTGTTCAAGATAGTAAAGATTGATAAAAAGCATGAATGCTCCACTAACACTAGGAAAACATATCAAAGGCATGCTACTTCAAAGTTGATTAGTGGTTACATTATCGACAATCTTCGGGATGGAAAAATTGCACAGACTAGACATTGGATATCACAAGGCATGGCGTGCTATTCAACATGCTTTCGCTTTAATAAGAGAAAGTCTAGAAAAAAATTATGAATTATTGTGTTCATACTTGTATATGATGACAAGTAAAAACCCGTAAACCTATACTAACATAAAGATAGACGACAACAACAGGTAAACAATTTAGAACATGCTGTATTTTAATCTTGTTAAATTTTTGAGTTGTTACCAGAAGTTGAGGACTGCCTATCCTTAAGTTTTGAACTTGTAATTAAAAGTTAAGGACCTTCAGTCCTTAAGTTTTGAACTTTGAAATAAAAGTTAAGGACATCATTTCCTTAACTTTATTACTCGTAAATATAAGTTAAGGACTGAGTGTCCTAAAGTTTAGGTATTTTAACATTGTCTTATATTAAATTTACAGGTTTGTTTATATGTTTTATGCATATGGATCTTCAGTAGCTGGTTGGAATCATTGTAGACCAGTGATTGCTGTTGATGCAACTTTTTCGAAGTCAAAATATCATGGTGTTTTAATGATTTCAGTTCCAAAAGATGCAAATAACCAAATTTTCGCATTAGCCTTTGGAATAGCTGAATCTGAAAACAACAACTCCAATGATTGGTACTTTAGTCAGCTTCGCAATGCAATTGGGAGCCGTGAGAATTTGATTTTTTTATCAGACATGCATCAAGCTATTGCAAATGGCATTTCAAAGGTATATCCTGAAAGCCATCATCGGATTTGCATCTATCATTCCGAGCAAAACCTAAAGCAAAGGAAGGTAAAAAGTGAGGTGATAAAACTTTTCCAAAGTGCTGCAAGAGTATACAGGCGCAAAGATTTTGAGCTATACATGTCAGATACAGCTAATGTAGATAAGAATACATATGACTACTTGATGGAAGAACCATCGGAAAGATGGGCACGTTCTTGTAGTCCACGACAAAGATTTGACATGCTCACAACAAAAATATTCGAGTCGATGAATTATGTCGTATTAGATGCAAGGGATCTGCCCATACTAAGAATGATGGATTTCATTCAACTGAAGCTACAACGTTGGTTTTATGAAAGATGAAACAAAGCAGAAGGAACTTTTTTTGATGTTTCTTGTTGGGTTGAGGAGGAATTGACAAAAAAGAATAGATTTAGCATTTACTTTGAATGTAAGTATTATGTTCCATGTTTATATTATGATTTTAAGATAATTTAACATAATGTACTGACTTATAATTTTTCAACATTGAAGGTCTTCCCCGTTGATTCATGGCGGTCTAGAGTTGAAGAAGAAGGAATAACTTTCCTGGTGGACTTAAGCAAAAGAACATGTGATTGTTTTCAATTTCAGTTTGAGGAAATTCCATGCATACATGCAATTGCAGCTATCGAGAAGAGAAACATCAGGAAGTCTGACTTTTGTTCGCATTGGTACTTTAGGGAATCTTGACTGAAAACATATGAAAGACAAATACATCCTATAGGACATACTAATTCTTGGAATATAATAGAGGGTGTTAAGTCACAAATTGTTAAGCCACCAGATTTCAAAGTGCCACCAGATAGAAGGCAAAAGAAAAGGCATATTCCTGCTACCGAACCATCAAAAATAATATACAAATGTAGTCGTTGCAGAAGAATTGGTCATATTAGAACAGCTTGTATATATTCTCCGGCACTCCATCCATTTTCAAGAAAGCATAGAGAAAAGTAGATATATCCATTTATGTTTATCGACTCTTTTAAGTTTTTGCTATAGATTGTATTCATTATTATTCTAATTTGAGCAGACGTCTGGATTTTTAATATTTCTATCATGTTAACATATTTTAATTTCTTTAGAGTTCAACAATTAACAGTTTCCAACAGGAGTCACTACATTAAACTAGCAATTTCAAAACATTAGGACTAACGTTCCTTAACTTTGAATTTCAAGTTAAAGAGTTAAGGACATTGGGTCCTTAAGTTATAGTACCATGTTCAAAACATTAGGATTGACGGTCCTTAAATTTGAATTTCAAGTTAAAAAGTTAAGGAAATTGGATCCTTAAGTTATAGTACCATGTTCAAAATATTAGGACTGACGGGTCCTTAACTTTAAATTTCAATTCCTTAAGTTATAATCCCACGTTCAAAACATTAGGACTTAATGTCCTTAACTTTGAATATCAACTTCAAAAGTTTAGAACATGAGATCTTTTACTTATACTTCCATGAATAAACCTACACACTATTTGTCTTTAACTCTACACGATTCCTTTAGTTAGAATGAGTTACATTTTCAAAATGTTAAGGACAACCAGTCCATAAATTTGAATTACATTCTCAAAAATGTTAAGGACAACAAGTCCTTAGCTTTGTGTTTCATGTTCAAAAGTTAAGGACATTTAGTCCTTAACTTTGAATTTGAAGTTCTCTTAGACCTGATCATAAAATAATACTAACAAACTCAATGGACAAATAAAGACTCCAGAAAAAACAATGATATAACTAACAATATACCTTGATATATACTTCTGCAATTGTAACTTTGCATAGCACTTACCAAAAATTATGCTATTCCAACAAAATATAAGTACCTTTTCACAAATTTACAAACTCTTTTAATAAGTATCCTAAACTGGCAGAATTCAGAGGGGGCACGTAGCATACAACAATTTTATACAAAACAACACCACAATTTCTTTGCAATTCCTTTTCGCACAAAGTTTCATTCTCACTTTCATAATCATCACCCACATTTTCTGGTGGAGTGTCGTAACCAGAGTTTCTCTTCCATTCACCATGTGTCCAAAGATTTACAGCAAGTTCTTTTCGAAAGTCTTTTATGTCTTCGGGTTGGAATTATTGCACGTCCTTTCCAATCATCAACAACTCCAAAAATTTGATCAGAAATGCACCACAATCAGTCCTAATATAAGAGAAAGATATGCAATGAATTAAACATCAAAATATTAAGTTCATATAGATACTACAACGAATAACAATACGTACGATCCAGTTTGGTGTGGTGATCTTTGCCATTGTATATCAAACTTGTTGAAGACATTCCCAAAAGACTTATGATGATTGTCAAACTGTGCAAACCTTAACATGTGGGGGATCATGCTCACATACATTTCCATATGGTTCATTCCAGCTTCATACGGCTCAATGTATATGGAATCATATACATCAATCTTTTTCAGATTCAAGTCCAAAACTCCCAAGAGAAAATGTGTCACAGCTTTGTCATATTCTGAAGGAAGGAGACATGGGAAAAAGATTTTATCAACCTCAGTCCAAACAATTCCACATTTGCGGCTGTCGCCCCACACATATGGTGTTAGAAACAACTGTTCATCAGTAGCACACCAAATCTCATCACTAGCATCTTTACTGAAATCCTTATACACAAGGGCCATGTAGTTATCAAAAAGAATATCAGTAGTTGTGCATCTAAAAGGATGATCACGAGGGTGGTAGCATTCCTTCTTTCTCAGATAATATAATGCAATGTCAATATGCTTCATAAAAAGGCAAACAATAAACAAATCCATCAGTAATAAAATAATTAAAAAAATGATAAATTAAGAATAGAAAAATAAAATGCCTTGTGAATTGTCTAACCTTATCATCCATAATAAATTTGCTATTTGAGAGCTCAAGAAAGAACATTTTGCTACTAATTTTTTGATGATACAATTTATATTGATTTTTCCTGATACTATTATCATCAGCATATAAATAAGTCCGTCCCCTGAAAATTTTGATCATATCAAGTTAGAATTTAATCCTGAACTTAGCCTTTCATGTTGAAAATTTAACGACAGGCACTCCTTAAATTTAAATTAGAAGTTCAAAAGCTAAGGACTTTCCTTAAATTTGAATTCAAAATTCAAAAGCTAAGGACAGGTATTCCTTAAGTTTAAGTATGAAGTTCAAAAGTTAAGGACACTTGGTCCTTAACTTATAGATTCAAGTTTAGAACATAAGCACTGTCTGTCCTTAACTTGGAATTCCAAGTTCAAAACTGAAGGACAGGCAGTCCTTACGTATAAAACTTGAATATATATGTTAGGGACAGTTAGTTCTAAAATTATTATAATAACCGTAGAAGTTAAGGATGTAGTGAAACACATTAACATATTTACTCTTTTTTGCGACCTCGCCTGTTCTCCTTGCCCAACCACACAGTGAATTTCTTCATCAATTTTTCATCTTCAGAGGTATAATAAAAAATACACCTACGAGTGTATGTTGCTTTTACCCAACCTGCACTCTTCGATGTATTTTGATTGTCCACATTGGAACTTACTACTTTTCTCTCTTTATCAAAGGGAGATTTCAACTGCCAGCTAAGCTTTTTGTTCCTTTTCCCTCTACCAAGTTCTTCCTCAACATTTTGTTCGACCTCCATAGTCAAAGCAGCATCAACGTCCATTTGGGTACTTGGAGGAGTAGGAGTTAAAAAGAGAAAATGACGGACCTTCGTAACCAATACTGTCTCTCTTTCTTTTCCTTGGACATTAGTTAAGATCATCATCATTGGTGTCCTATGTGTTCTCCTCTATTGGTGACACTATATATATATATATATATATATATATATATATATATATATATATTAGTTAAGTCCTAATGTTTTTTCAAGAGACAACTCCGCTAAGATACTGCGTGCAGCTTTTTCTTTCTCTTCCATTTGAACATTTTCTTTGTCTTTCAGTTCTTCACCAAGTTCTTTACTTACTTCTTCACAAGATTCTGGAAAAATATTGACAAGAGCTTACCATGTTGATAATTTTATTAAAACAAAGATATATAAAATTTAAAAAGCCATATCTAACCATTTGCAATCTCCAAGATCATTCCAGCTATATCATTATCTTCATATATTGCACCACAGATTTGGAACCAATCTCACTTTTGCCAATATCTTGGTTTGTATTCCAGTTTCCTCTTGATATTGCACTCCACCTTCTTTACTCACTCCAGCTTCTTCATTTACTGCTTGAAAATATTCTGTAACATTTGCAATTAATACCCATTCTAATAATTCACTAAAATAAAACACAATATATAATGAAAATTTTATCTAACCTTGATTAGGACAACTTTGAACACCAAATTTTTCTTTGTATGACAGCAGTGTCGAAAGATCATATGTCCCTTCAAGGAATTTACATACAATCTCACTGACACTTGTCCCCGAAGGACTTGTTAAATCGTCATGTGATTGCAATCCACACACTCTACAAAATTTATCTAAAACTCCTTTCTCTTGTTGACTGTCCTGGTCTTCACATTCTCTTGAATCATCAACTTCTGCATGGACATCCATAGTTTATATGTATTACTCTATTGAATATACATTTCAAAGAAAAAAAAATACAAAATCTATATCTAACCTTTCTCAATAACAGTAACATTTTCAGTTTCGTCATCAAGATGCACATATCTGAAATCTCTTTCATATTGAACCTCTGTATGCGCATTCATATCATCATGTTCAAAACCACCTGCATCTTCATTGATAGTAGGCTCAGCGCCACAACAATCATAATCAACTCCTTTTTTCCTAATTGGAATACTAAATTGCCTATCTGTGTTCATATGCTCAGCATTCCCAAACATGTTGATCAAAGTATCTAGCTTTGATTCCATAGTTTCTTTAAATCTTGAGAAATAAAATATTTTAGAAAAATAAGCACATGTTCAAAACTTAAGGATAGACAGTCCTTAAGTTTGAATTCCGAGTTCAAAACATAAGGACATGCAGTCCTTAAGTTTGAATTCCAGGTTCTAAACTTGAGGACACTAAGTCTTTAACTTTGAAATCCAAGATCAAAACTTAAGGATAGGAAATTACCTTGATTTCATTCTCAATCTTTTTCTGTGACACAACAATTTTCTGGTTCACCCTGGTAACTTCTGCTTGCAAATGTTTCTTAAAACTCTCTGATAATCTCTGAATCAAAAAATATAATTTAAATAATAAAAAGGGTGTTCGCAAGCATCAAATAAAAAATGAAAACTATTCAAAAGCAGAAACACATACTCTAACGATTTATTTAAGTACGCATTCATCAAATTGTGATGAAGAAGACCTTGAGCTTTGATCTTGTGAGACCGGTTCCTCAACACGAAGAGGCTCTGTATCTTCTTCTTCCACATTAATAAAGGGTGACACCTCAATCAACTTAAACAGCTACAATATAAGAAAAAGTAAACATAAGTATACATAACTTAAACAAATAAACAAAAAATAGATAGTAATTACATAAACTTACTTTTTCATTATGGAAATACTTTTGCAAAGAGACTCAAATTGTGGAGACTTCATATCAGAATAACAGAACATTCTAGGATAACTCAATTCTATGAATTTCACAAATTGTTCTTCTTGGAATAGAGGAAGTACTTCCATAATCCATACACAAAAAGCAAAAGGAAAGCCAACTAAAGTGTAGCTATCCAGATCTTTTTCATTCCCTTTCTCCTTCTCAACTTCATTCTTGTTTGTCTTCAAATAACTCTTCAATAATTTCAGTAGAGTTTCATAAGCAACAGAGCCCCAGTTGAAGGAAGTACAGAGTGCATCATTGTCGATAAGTTTCATTATTTCCTCTGACACATTCCTATTTTTCCTCTTGCCCATCAAAATAGACGCAACAAAATACAGAGTTGCCAACTTCAAAGCATCATCATCACTGCCAACGAATGATGAAGCTGTACCATATGGGCGAGTATTCATAAACTTATACAAATCAGCCAGCTCAATCTTGTCTTTTCCAAGGAAATAAACTCTTAAAAGCATATTCTCTTTCTCATATAAACCTTTCATCTCAGGTGACGAATAACACTTCAAACCAATAATAAGATGGAATTGATCACGAGTAAACTTAATATTACGGTCAAATTCATTGAAGGTCATCGAATCATGTTCAATGCTTACAATTTCAGAAAGCAATATACAGTACATAAGTTTACCTGAAAACTTCACACTTTTTAATTTGAAAAAGTTACCAAAAATACCTTCCCGCAATTTTGTCCATTGGCTATTTGACAAAAAGCTTTTAATTATTTCCTTAAAATGAAAATCTCCTTTTCAATATACCAGATAATTACGCCACTGTGGAAAATCAAACAGACGTTCGCCTTCCATTATGACAATAGAAAAAAAAGGAAAAAAACAAAGATTAGGAAATCAGTCCTTAATGTTTTAACTGTAAATATTAATGAAATACAGTCCTTAACTTATACTTTCAACTTCCAAAGTTAAGGACACTTAGTCCTTAACTTCAAGTTTCATGTGCAAAAGTTGAGGACAATCAGTCCTTAACTTGGAGTTCCAACTTCAAATTTAATGACAATTCTTCCTTACACTTCACGAACACAGTTAACTAAAAATTCATAAACACAGAAAATAAGGAAAAACAAATAAATATTAGGAAATATAGTCCTTAACTTTAAATTTTAAGTGCAAAAATTAAGGAAATACAGTCCTTAACTTATACGTTCAACTTCCAAAGTTAAGGACACTTAGTCCTAAACTTCAAGTTTCATGTGCAAATGTTAAGGACAATCAGTCCTTAACTTTGAGTTCCAACTTCAAATTTAATGACGATTCTTCCTTATACATCATGAACAGAGTTAACTAAAAATTCATAAACACGGTAAGCTTATGAATTTTTACAACTATTTTTATGAAATATCACTTCATAATCTAATAGATTGAACCAACCACAAAAAGATTTCAACTTTCACACACTAAAAATTTATCAAAATCAGAATCAGACTACATATACGACACTGAATCAACATAATATGCTAATTTTTAAAATATCAAACATACTTCACACTGCATTGAACCAACTTACACATAAAAAAACGAAAATGCATAAAAAAAAAAATTACCAGTCACGATTGACAGAAGAAGACGTACAAGATGACAGAGAAGTTGAAGGAGCAGAACTTTAATCGAATATTGCAGATACCAAGCGAGGAAGATGAAAAAGCAGAGAAGAGAAAACCCTGAAACAACTCTTGTCTGAATAAAAATAAGGGTTTGGGACAATTTTGGGATATTAATCGATATAGAGAAATGGTAATTATGTCTTTTCCGCCTCAATAGTGGCTATATTTGATAAGCATTTTGATTAGTGGATAAAAAATAAATACAACATTAAACAATGGCAACTACATGCAATTTTTACTCAATCTTGCGGATCCAGGATTAGAAACCTGAATTATAGTAGAACTTCGATAATAATATACTTCTACTTTTTGTACTATTGTTCTAATTAATTACGCAACTTATAACTCGTACTCCGCCCACGATATTTAAAAGACGCGTACCTATTTCATTTTTTTGTCCCTAAAAGTTTGTTAGGTAATATTCCGTGTCGTTCCAATATTCTTTGCTTTAGTTATAATGATCATAAGCAATATAATACTAGTAGAAACTACAGTCATTAATGCTACCTTTCTTGAATGAATGGTCAAAGCTTCCAATTTCCCGATTTAAGGTTGAGAGTCGTTGTATGTATGCATAATATATGACACAATTAAGATATGTTATTATAGGAATTAATTACTTGTAGTGAAAATTAGATGCGGGGAACATTTATTTTCCACAACTGCTTTTCATATATTATTGAGAACAAAACTTTGAGGCATGTGAGAGTTGTGTGGCAAAGGAACGTGCAAGCATGGTGATGGTGCTTTTGGTAATAATGTTTGAGAGTAACAAGTATTGTGGATTCGAAGCAGATAATAATTTCATCACACTAAAAAAAAAGTGCATGAGTTATGAATCAAATGAATGAAATTAGTGAAAGACATTAAATTTTATACATGTTAATTCTAAGGAATTATATATTCCTTAGTCGTATTACTGATAAAAAGCTATAGTTGACTTAATTTTACTCATATAGACACATAACTACATGGCTGCACGAGTATATTAGAAGAAGTTGAAAGTAATAGTGAGTTCTAACTTGAACGGTAAGCTTGGATGTGCATGATTTGAAAATTCAGATTCAATTATAGATATCCTCTTTATATTTTGACATTCTGGCTCCACCACTATCTAGTATTGGAGTAACTTTAGCATATTCATCAAGAAAGCTCATATCAAACATGCACTAGATGTAAAAGTTAAAATAAATTTTATCTTATACCATGTTTTATCCCACCCTCAGAAAATAAAGGTATTTACATTGTCGCTATTGCTTCTTGCATGATACTAGCTAACTCTTTTTTTATAGTTTCAGTAGTTAATTGTTTCTATTTTTTTCTTTCTAAAACTTTGCTTGCTCCGTTCTATCATAATATGCAGCTGTCTTTCGTTATTCAATTCATTGGGTAAGACTGAAGAGCATTAAAGTTTGAAACGGGAAGAAATTAATTTAGGTGTGTTATAAACTAAAGCAAAAGACAAGAACAATAGAGCAAGAACAATAGCAATAGAGAGAAGAGTAGAGAGAGTTCTTCTTATTGTGTTGAGAGGGGTTGAATTACAATGGTAGAGAGCACCTCTATTTATAGGGAGGAGGAAGATCTTGCTATCAATAATAGGACTCTAAAATCTCTCTAATTAAATACATTAAAGACATTCACCTTAAATAGAAGTGTAAGAATCTTCTATTTCATAACACTCCCCCTTGAATGTCTATTCAATGATGTGCCTCGTTAAAACCTTAAAACAAAACCCAATGGGAAAAATTAAAGTAAGGAAAGAGTACACATGTTTGAATATGCGCCTATTGGTTGCCTCGTTAAAAACCTTGCAAGGAAAACCCAATTGGGACAAAACCTTGTAAGGGAAAAAGAGTGCAACGCGCATTAACTCCCCCTAATGAGTACATCAATTTATATCCTTGAGCATTTGCATTCCAACCTTGTGCATCATCTTCAAAACGATCTTTGGTAGATATTTGATAAATAAATCAACCATGTTGACTTGAATAAATATTCCGCACCTTGAAATCATCACTCTTGATAGATATGAACATCTTCATATAATGTCGTGGAATAGCTCTTCAATATCTCCATAGATGCATTCTCAATGCCATCATGCTTATAGTTATAGCAAGATACATATGTACACAAATTGTACTTAGGATGTGGTACTTCAGGACCAAGAATTGCATATGCTTCAAGCAACTTAAATCTTTCAAGTTAAGTCATGTAAGTCACATAATAGACTTTAGCTGCATATCAAAGTTTCATGTCATGCTAAACAAATAAGGTATCGAAAATTGATTATACATACCTTTGACTTTATAGTTTCAAGCATATGAACTACAGGTTCAAAGCTACATGTCTTTCATATGGAATCAATTCTTCTTGAATTGTATCTCTTCCATTTAGTTGCTTTCTTTGAGTCAGCAAATGCGTATAGCATGCTTTGCAATATGTTGCAATTGCATTTCCCTTTTTATGAACTACAGGTTCATATCATGATATTCGGGGATATACATATACAAATGAAAATTCATCCCATGTAACACTTTCTCAAGTGTTTATCATGTCTCCCCCTCATGTTAGTAAAACTAACATGTTTCCTCAACTTTGGAAAATTATCTTTGTGCATTATGTCAATATACAGCACTAAGATGAAATTATTTGGTTCCTGACTCTGAACCACTTGTGAGGGGAGAATATACTCTCGTATACAACTTATATCAAACTGATATATATATAACTTAGTTCTCATAAGAAACAGTTTAGCTATTAAGTGGAAGCACTCAATAATTATCTTGCTAAACCAACTTTAATATAAACCAACTTATCAAGATGAACTGTCTTGAGTAGAGAATCTGGAAACTATGCTCGAAGTTAGATTACTGAGCGATTTACCTCGCAAGCACTGCCAGGCTGCGGGTTAATAACAATGGCGCATGTAACCATATCATAGATGCATCATATGTGGTATACATGGCAGGTGAATGGGCCCATACTCACCTTTCATATTTCCAGAATTTATGGGCTTCAACCCGAACTCTTTAGTTGGTCCGTTCATTAATGAGAACAAGTGATACAAGAGTATTCGTAAAGAACTTTCTAGTTCTTTAATATTCACCTATGTGAATTTGCACATCATACTTAAAATGAGATGGCTAACATGAATGCCAACTGAATAAATTATCAATATTGGTAAACTTCAAATTTACACCATGACATGTGCACTTATCAATAAACTTCGGGTTTATTATGACATGGGTTTTATACCAATAGATATCCACTTTATTGTGGCATTCTTTCGTTTGTGTAGTACAAACTGGAGAACAAAGCGGGTAGCTTTTCATATACAAATTACCCCGCTACAAGTTGTAGTAATAGGAGAATCAAAGCCTTCCTTTATTATAGTCTCAATATAATCAATCGCTTTCGCGTGTACTTTGGAAACTGAATAAGTTTCTTTGAGACTTACTACAGCACAATACTCAATTGTGTTTCTCCAACATAGTAATAATTGGCTCTTCGAGAGCTCTCAATTAATTTTGTACTACCACAGACTGAGGTTCGAGATCCTCACATTCTTGCATTCCGTATTTTCAAGAGTCTCAGGCTCAATAGATTCTTCGTGAATCTCGGAATTAATCAAATCATGAGCGTCCTCATGTGATTCTTTCATAGTGTCATTTAGATCGTTCTTTTTCCTCTTTCTAGGATTTCGATCTTTGGAACCTAATGGTCTGCCACGCTTCTGGCGTGCATTTGACTAATTGGATATGACACTAGATATTTGTCCAATAGGGACTTCAATACGGATCGGAACATTTTCCGCGTGAATGTGGGATTTCGTTATCCTCTTCAAGTCCGTAAATGCGTCAGGCATTTGATTTGCTATTCTTTGCAAATGGATAGTCTTTTGTACCTCTTTCTTTCAAATAAAGGTATGTGGATCAAGATGAGATAATGATACATTTTTCCACAAAATTTCCCATTTGGTTTCACCGACTTCTCCCCCTAATTTTGGGAAAAGTGTCTCATCAAATTGACAGTCTGCAAATAGTGCAGTGAACAAATCTCCTGTCAATATTTCGAGGTAGCGAATAATGGAGGACGATTCATACTCAACATATATTCCTAACCTTCTTTGCAAACCCATTTTGGTGCGGGATGGCGGTGCTACAGGCACCTATACTGCGCATCCAAAGCTTCTTAAATGGGATATATTGGGTTCATGACCCAAAACCAATTGCAACGGAGAATACTTGTGGTAATTTGTCGGCCTGAGACGAATTAGCATTGCTGCATGCAATATGGCATGACCCCACACTGAAGTGGGCAGCCTCGTTCTCATCAGTAATGGCCTTGCAATCAACTGCAAGCGCTTAATTAACGATTCTGCAAGACCGTTCTGAGTGTGAACATGGGCTACAGAATGTTCAACTTTTATCCCGATTGATAAGCAATAATCATTAAATGCTTGGGATGTAAACTCAGCAGCATTATCCAGTCTAATGGACTTGATTGGATTATCTGGAAAGTGTGCTCGTAGCCGAATGATTTCTGCCATTAACTTCGCAAACGTCAGGTTGCGAGATGACAACAGGCACACATGAGACCATCTACAGGATGCGTCTATCAAGACCATGAAATACCTAAACGACCCACTAGGTGGGTGAATAGGTCCACAAATGTCCCCTTGTATACGTTCCAGAAACTGGGGTGACTCAGTCCCAACCTTTGTTGGGGATGGTCTGATAATCAGCTTGCCTTGATAACACGAAGTGCAAGGATATTCATTACTTGAGAGAATTTTGAAATTCTTTAACGGGTGCCCATATGAGCTTTCTATAATCCGTCTCATCATGGTTGATCCTGGGTGACCCAGTCGATCATGCCAAAGTACAAATGTATTGGACTCAGTATTCTTTAGATTTACTGTTGAATGTGCCTCAATTGCACTAATTCTTGTCCAATACAGGCCACAAGATAAAGATGGGAATTTCTCAATAACCCTCTTTTGGCCGGAGACATTCTTTGAAGTGAGGACGAGATATTCAAGATTATCTTCATCCATTGTCTCAATATTGTAGCCATTCCGGCGTACATCTTTAAAGCTCAACAAGTTTCTCATAGACTTGGAGGAGAACATTGCATTCTCTATGATTAACATCGTGCCCTTGGGCAGAGTTACAATAGCTCTTCCGGAGCCTTCAATCAATTTACTACTTCCAGAGATTGTAGTAATGTTTGCCTTACACATATTCAGTTGAGAGAAATACTTCCTTTCTTTGAGTATTGTATGTGTAGTACATGAATCAACTAGGCAAATACTTTTACAGTTGGATGTTGATCCAAGTTCGCTTTGTGAGATATCCATTTTGCTTTCCCATAGTTTGACATACAAAAAAGGAGATACACGAACATAAGAATAAACAAGTTCAATCCTTTTGTGTCACATAATATTTTCAAAATCTGCTACTAACAGTTGACTAACAAAATCAGATATGTTGTCCATAATCAATTACTATGCAGTTTGAAAATTTCAGCGTTTTTCATAAGACAATCGATTATTAAACACACACAATCGATTGTTTGAACATAGACAATCGATTGTTAAACACACACAATCGATTATTTGTTATTTTTGAAAAACTTCAGATCACACTGTTTAAGACAATCGATTATTCGATATAGACAATCGATTGTGGATGATTTTTGAAAAATTCCGGACCTCACTGTGTCTGACAATCGATTGTCAAATATAGACAATCGATTATTGATCATTTTTGAAAAATTCTGGACCTCACTGGATAAGACAATCGATTGTTCAGACATAGACAATTGATTGTTGATCATTTTTGAAAAATTCCAGGCCACTATTTTTAAAGACAATCGATTGTTGATCATTGATAATCGATTGTTTTGCAGTTTTATGCGAAACGTGAGATAACCGACTAGTTTTTCAGGCTAGTCGATTACCTCTACTGGAAAATAAAGATTTTATTGATATTTGAGCATATTGAAAACATTCTAATGAACTACCACAAACATCACATCATGAACTAACTAATACGAGCTAATGCTAATGACTATTAATTTATTCATTGACTAATACAAGTAGAATCAAACAGCTCCATCTTCTTTCATCACGGTTCCGTCACCGATTAGGTGGTCTATCTTTCCCTCGGGTTGCTCAAAGAAGTCTGCCACATCCAGGTGGGTGAAGTCAAAGTTGTCGTCAGAGACAAAATTTGTTTCAGGGCGTTTTCTCATTCGAGATGCTTGATAAAGGTCAACCAAGTGTCTTGGTATTCGGCAAGTCCTAGACCAGTGCCCGTTTCCACCGCAACGATAACATATAGTTTCTGAACTATTTGCCTTAGGATCTTCGGGATCCCGTTTCTGCTTTCGGTGGTTATCTCTCTTTGGGGGGTGACGGACTTCTTTGGAATTTCTTCCTTGTCCACGTCCTTGGCTTTGACCCCGTTTATGACCATGACCACGGTCCTTTTCATGTTTGGCATAGTGAGAGTGCACCATATCTGCTTCAGGCAGTGGTGTAGACCCAGTTGGTCTATTTTCGTGATTTCTCATGAGCAGTTCATTATTTCGCTCAGCCACTAGTAAGAGAGAAATCAGTTCAGAGTACTTCGTAAAGCCCTTTTCTCTGTACTGTTGTTGCAGTACCATATTGGAGGCATGAAACGTTGTAAACGTTTTCTCAAGCATATCGTAATCGGAGATGTTATCTCCACATAGCTTTAGTTTAGAAGTAATTCTGAACATTGCAGAATTATATTCAGAAACGGACTTAAAGTCCTGTAGCCTCAGATGGGCCCAATCATATCGTGCTTGTGGCAGAGTGACCAACTTCAGGTTGTCATATCTCTCCTTTAAGCCGTTCCACAAAACGAGTGGATCCTTGACGGTGAGATATTCAATCTTCAAACCTTCGTCAAGGTGGTGGCGCAAGAAAATCAAGGCCTTCGCACAATCTTGGGTGGATGCTTTTTCTTTATCTTTGAGGGTGTCTCCGAGACCCATAGCATCTAGGTGGATTTCAGCATCCAACACCCATGTCATATAGTTCTTGCCCGAAATTTCAAGGGCAACGAACTTTCTTTTCATAATGTCAGACATACTCGAAAATTAAATTAGGAAGAGGGAAAATACCTTGGATTTTCGAGAATGGTACTTGAGACGGTAGAGTCTCGTGCTGATAACGTGTTATAAACTAAAGCAAAAGACAAGAACAATAGAGCAAGAACAATAGCAATAGAGAGAAGAGTAGAGAGAGTTCTTCTTATTGTGTTGAGAGGGGTTGAATTACAATGGTAGAGAGCACCTCTATTTATAGGGAGGAGGAAGATCTTGCTACCAATAATAGGACTCTAAAATCTCTCTAATTAAATACATTAAAGACATTCACCTTAAATAGAAGTGTAAGAATCTTCTATTTCATAACAAGGTGTCTATTATACGGAGTCAAAAAAATGTGATTTTTTACTTTCTTTACAATTACAATTGGGGAGGCTGATATAGCGATATTCACTAGAAAAAAAGAAATGGCAAGTTTTATGCATTATCGGCTAGACATGCATGAAGACCAAAGCAGTACCAAAAATGCATTTTATTATCATCATTGTTATTTTTAATATTTTTACATATTTGGATGGTTGAGGGGTAGAGATAATCATTTATTGCTTTCTTCGTGTAGTTTTATGCTTTAATTTTACACTGGCTAGTGGGACTACTTGATTCAACAGTAAAAGTAGATTTTGATGGTTGTATTCAATTCAGTAACAGTACACGCAGAAACACCAGCCAATTTCTAAGTAAATAAATTGTAGGTGGTTGTAGTACTATCGCTTAAAATTAAACGGGATACCCTAAGTATGATTATTATCTTGTTGAATCATATACTAATCTTTTTCCTAGTTATGTTCCATTTTAAGTGTTTAGCTCAAAGTTATCATACACTTTATAATTATAAAATAATTAAAAATAAACAAGGGCCAATCATAGCAGATCGTAATAAGTCAAAGGACAGAACAAAGGGAACATGAAGTCACCTTTTTGTATTAAGAAGAGATATATGGAGAGCTTTTTATTAATGATATTGATTCGATCTGCCTCTCCTTGGAGAGGTTCAGAACCTTACAATGATGTTCTCTTTCCCCTCGAATAGGTTACAATATCTGTTCTTTCTTCCTCAGAAGTAGTGGAGAAGAAGAAGAAGAAGCAGCAGCCCCCTTTTAGGGTTATTTCTCTTAGTATTTATAGCTATGATTTTTGCGAGCTAGCACCGGGTGGTCGTGACCACATTGAGAGGGCGCCTTCGTAATGGCGGATAGGCCATGGCCTTACTGGTCAAATCGGGTAACTATCGGGTACCATTGTTAATAATTGGACGTACCATTTATTAATCACAAGTACGTTTAAGAATGGATTAGTTCCGTTAATTATCATGGAGTCGAGTTTTGACCCATATAGTTAGTCCCTCCGTTCATTGAGGTCATGCCCCGACCGAGCTCGATGAGCGGACTTTGTCGACTGAAATTTGAGAAATTCGGAGATGGGGGTCGAATGGTGTGTTAGTCGGAACTGAAGGTGGCCGTAGCCATTTATACACTGGAGATGTTCGTAGCCCATTTATACACTGGAGATGGTTGTAGCATATTTATACACTGGAGATGGCCGTAGCCTGGTTTAAAGGAGGACATGATTTTGTGTCGACGACTTTTAACCTTGTAAGGTGCTAACATTATCTAGGCGTTACTGCGGTGCCGTTGGGGGAAGGTCATATTTTTCCCTTTGGCGAAGGCACTTAGCTTTTTGACTTATTTCGCGTGGGGTAGAGCCCTTTCTCATTTGAAAGTGTAATCTCTACCCTCGGCGGTCGAGTCGTATGCTATGTGGCTGGAAGGGATACGGACAGCTTGACACGCATTTTGACGACGTCTGAAATTTTGAGGTGTATGGAACGTCCTTTTAATACTTTCAGGTTGTTATAGCCATTTCGAAGGTGAAGTGTCGGTTGACGACTGAAAAGTCATTTTGTGGTGTCTGTCATAATGGCGCACGTTTCTGTAGAATTGAACTGTTTTGCGGTTGGCCAAGCAGTTAATGATGGCAATCAAAATTTATGAAAGCCACTTGTTTTGCCTTTAAATAAGGAGCCGTGTTATTCATTTATCACATTTTCGTTATTTGTCTAAGTGAGATTTTGAAGGAACTTCCTTTAATGTTAATTCATCTTCTTCCTTGTTCTTTGTTTAACACCATCTTTGCTTTTCTTTCGTTGAATCTCATCATTTTCTTTCCTATCAATCAGTAATGAAAAGTAGTTCTCGCAACAACCTTACTTCGGCGACCCTCCTAGTTATTCTTCAAGTGGCTAAAGGGCCATCTACTATAGTGGGAACCGCTGGATCGGCGGAGATGGGTTCCGTCGGTGAATGATATTCTATCCCTGCCCGGAGGTCCAGCGACTGACTTCACCGGTGACGCGGGAGAAGATCAGGTGGATGAGGCCCCATTGATGGGGGAGGTTGGTATTGCCCAGTTATGGGAACAGTGGGATATCCCCCAGTGTGCTGCTATTTCCCTAGCTAGACGCGGGGATAGGGTCCACGTCGACCATAGAGGGTATTCTGTCTTCTACGCTTATCCTTCATGTTGGGATTCAAGCTCCCTCTTCCTATGTTGGTGGTTGACTTCTACTGTCATTACAAGGTGTGCCCGGGCCATCTTGTTCCGTCCCTTTACAAGCTTCTTGCAATGTTTATTAAGTATGCGGAACTGGCTCGAAGGGAGGTTACGCTGCAACACGTGCTAACTTTTTACGCCCCTCACAGGGTCCGTGGTACCATGATTCGGGCGATCCCTCGTGGGACGGTGGTTTTGACTGCCAAATTAGATGACGTGGTTAACTCTCGCCCTTATGAGCATTTCTTATGCATCAGGACTGATCATTTGGTGGTGTGCGCTACTGAGTTCCCAGAGACTTGGAACCATGAACGTAGGTCTTCCACTTATTAGATTCAGCTTTTGGCCCCTCCTTACGCCCTGCTCCTATGAATACCAATTTTTATCATGTTTGTAGCTGAAATGTCATCGATGACTCCTCTACCAGAATTCGCGATTGGGTCGAGGCCCTGCTGCCTCATACAATGGGGATTCGCACGTGGGTGTCTTTTTGGGAAAGGTATGGCCGTAGGCCCACTGCTTGTGAGAATTTGACTTTCTTTTAACCCGTCCTTATTTTATTCCATTTTTCCTTTTCTTTCAACTTTGTTTTCCTATGATCAGGGAGGGCATGCCGTGTGATGGCTCCTCAGCTAGCTTTTCGCAATGATCAGGGAGGGCACGCCGTGTGATGGCTCCTCAGCTAGCTTTTCGCAGGTCGGGCGCGACTACCTGATTCGTTGTAAACCGGTGATGCGTCCGGTTTCGAGAGTGACATCGGTTGAATCTTCATCAACTCATTCCCCAGCACGGACTACACCTGGAGTTGAATCCTTGGGGGTCGTGCGTCCTAGGGTAGAGTCGCCTCTGATCGAGGATGAGGAGGAAGAGGAGAGGTTTCTGGTTAGGTGTAGGGTTGCATTTACGCCAGCTCCTTCGGTGGTGATAAGTTTGGATTCTCCACCATCGGAGGCAGAGGGTAATGCGGTGGCGGCACCTGCCCTTGAGGGTGAACACACAGTGGGGGTTACCCCGGTTGGTTCAGGCCATGATGATACCGTCGCTTCGGCAGCTCAGTTGATAGTTCCAGTTGCTGAGAGAGGAGGTAGTTCCTCAGCAACTGTTTTGGTTGGAGAAATAAGTGACAATTTGTTGGCGGGGGAGGAGGCCTCAACTTTTCAGTCAGCGGAGGGAGGAAGGGGCGTCGTAGGATAGGAGTACGAATCTGTGTCTAACTTGGATCCCGACGATGTCCACATGTTCCAAGAAGGCCTCACCAACTCGACGGTGCATGTAGAGGGGCGGTTTTGCTATGTTGAGATTCCCACGGAGCAGAACTTGCTGCTTCAAGAGGATAACTTTGTGTCGCTATTCGGGGTGTTGTGCTTGGAGGCCGAGAATACATCATTGAGGGCATCACGGACATCGGATTAATGACCGAGGCAGCCGTGATGGGCTTTAGGGTACATATGATGACCGTTTGCTTCTCATTAATTGCCCTAGTTTATGTTCCACTTTAATCGTTGTCTTTACTTTGCAGACTTATCTTTTGAAGTGGAGGGCATCCGCCGAGCCAATGTCCGCTCGAGGATCTTTTTGCGGGCATTGGAGAAGTACCACCACTACCGGGATCGGTGCCGTGAGATACGAGAGCGTTAGAGGAACGACCCCTAAAGCTGGGACATGGTTCAGGAGTTGGCAAGGCGAGAGCTTCAAATGAGGTAGACCCTTGGCCGGTAAATACCCTCGAGGGGCAGCTTCGTCATAAAGACGAGGTGATGGAGATCGAAAGGAGGGCTTCGATCGAGAGGGAGTGCTAGAGTCATGTCAGGGCGGTAGAGGCCTCTGAGATTTTGACCGGGCAGGTGGTTGCTTTGGAGGCCGAGGTCACTGCCTTGAGGCTTCTCAAGGGACGCCTTGTGAGGGTTGGAGCATTGGATACGGTGAATCATGCTCATGAAAGGGAATGAGAGTTGGAGAGGGCTGATGCGGCCTTTCGAGAGGCTGCGCTAGAGGACTGCATTGGCGTCTATGAATGGGATTCCCAAACTGCGACGGGTCAGATTACGGCCTTGGAGGCCGGGAATCAGCACTTTAGGGATCAGGATGCCTCTTCCAGTCGGGCCCATGACTTTGGACGTTTGCTAAGGCTCAATATGATGTGTACAAGAGCTTGTGGGAGGCCGTCATCATCCCTAAGGCTACTTTTGAGGAAGCCCATCAGAGAGCTCGTAAAGCCGTATTGATTGTGGCTTTTACCCTGCGACGCCGGGGTTTGATGATGGCGTTGGAGGCACTGATGATGTTGATGGTGGTGCTAATGGCGTAGCGTAAAAAGGATTTGTTATGTATTTTTCCTTGTTTTCATTGCCGTTTGGCTAACTCTCACTTTTTTGTTTACCGGCCTTGGCCGGGTGTAAGCGGGGATGACCCGTTGTAAACTTTTGTAAATATAAGGAACTTTGTGTTCCTTTGTCCGCCTTTCGTATACTTTGTCTTTTTGTTTTCCCCAAGTTGTCTTTTGCACGCGTTCATGGGTGGTTTTGCCTCAGAGTTTCTCTGGCAGGCGTGTGTTAATCCCCCTATGTCGTTGGCTGTAATGATGTCAATGGCCTTGGCCATGATGATGTTGATGGCCTTGACCAGGTAGGTGACTTCGATTGTCATCGAGTCGTTTGTTTTCCTTAGTCAAAAACTAGGCTGGTTGCTAGCCCCGATGGCCTTTGCCATGGTTAAATGCTTCTTTCTTATCATTATCTTTTACTTGGTGTGAGGGATTTGTATACATTATTTGGCGGATAACGGCACTTAGCCTTAGTCCCAGTTCGGGTGTGGTTGAACTACTGGCCGTGATGGTAAGAACGTAGCCTTGTAATTCGACTGGGACCGAACTTTATATGACCCGAATCTTAGTTCAAGTTAGACGTACTTACTTGAATGGAGAGAGTGCTTAACTTGTGTCTTCGTCCGTTGAAGAACAGACCTTGCTGCGTTCAATTGGTGAAGGTGCTTGGCCGAGTCCTGGTTCAAGAGCTGTTGAACTCTTTAGATTCGAGGGCGAGGGCGTCTAACCTTGTTGTTCGAGTGAGATAGAGCTTGTGAGGTTTGATAGCGACTGCGTACGGTCTTTGCCTTTATTTGACCGTGGTCGAATTTATAATTTTTGATGGCCAAGGCGCATATCCTGAGTCTCGGTTCAACTTGTAGTTGAACTTGCAAATTTTGATGGCGAAGACGCTGGCCCGAGTCCCAGTTCAACTTGTAGTTGAATTTGCAAATTTTGATGGCGAAGGCGCATGGCCTGAGTCATGGTTCAACTTGTAGTTGAACTCGTAATTTTTAAGGCGCATGGCATGATTCCCAGTTCAGCTTGTAGTTGAACTTGTAAATTTTGATGGTGAAGGCGCATGGCTTGAGTCCCAGTTCAACTTGTAGTTGAATTTGCAAATTTTGATGGCGAAGGCGCATGGCCTAAGTCCCAGTTCAACTTGTAGTTGAACTCGTAATTTTTGATGGCGAAGGCCCATGGCCTGAGTTCCAGTTCAACTTGAAGTTGAACTTGTAAATTTTGATTGCAAAGGCGCATGGCCTGAGTCCCAATTCAACCTGTAGTTGATTTGCAAATTTTTATGGCGAAGGCGCATGGCCTGAGTCCTAGTTCAACTTGTAGTTGAACTTGCAAATTTTAATGGCGAAGGCGCATGGCTTGAGTACCAGTTCAACTGGTAGTTGAACCTACTGTCGGAGGCGCGTAGTCTGGCCTTCGTTATGTTGGTGTTCGAGGGCTGAAGCTTGGTTTTGGGTCGAGATCTTGAGCGGCCCATGCACTGTCTTTTCACCTATGGTATGTAGGCTGGTCTGAGGTGAATCTTTATTCAAGGTACCTTCATGCCGATTTCCGGCTGGAACCCATATCAGGGATGCGGAAGATGCCTTACGGAGATCCTCCCTAAGGGGGGGGGGACTTCTTCTTCTTCTTGCTTGCGTTATTCTTCTTCCCGCTTATTTTGAAAATGGGGAGATGAGGGGTTCAGACTCTTGTCGAAACTTTTCGGGTTCCTTTTACCCGATGTGCCGCTTTGACTCGTTCGAGTTGAGTTGCTTTCCCCTTCAGGTGTTTTCCTTCCTTTTGGTCCAAGGATGAACTACGTGATTCTGCTATGAAATCCCCACAGACGGTGCCAAATTGTTTATCTCAAAGTTACCATATACTTTAGAAGCATAAAACAATAAAAAATGAACAAGGACCAATCATAGCAGACCGTAATAAATCAAAGGACAGAACAAAGGGAACAAGAAGCAACCTTTTTGTATTAAGAATAGATATATGGAAAGCTTTTTATTAATGATATTGATTCGGTCTGCTCTCCTTGGAGAGGTTCAAGACCTTACAATGATGTTCTCTTTCCCCTCGAATAGGTTACAATATCTATTCTTTCTTCCTCAGAAGTAGTGGGGAAGAAGAGGACGCAGCCCCCTTTAGGGTTCTTTCTCTTAGTATTTATAGTTGTGATTTATGCGAGCTAGCATCGGGTGGCCGTGACCACATTGAGAGGGCGCCTTCGTAATGGCGGATAGGTCGTGGCCTCACTAATCAAATTGGGTAACCACTGGGTACCATTGTTAATAATTGGACGTACCATTTATTAATCACAAGTAGGTTTAAGAATGGATTAGTTTCGTTAATTATTACGGAGTCGAGTTTTGACGCATACATTAAAGAATGTTACTGGTAAATTAGCTAGTAATTTACAAGACTGCAATGTAATACAATTGGGTACATTTTTTCTTCTCCATAATATTGTATGGGGTCGAATTTGACCGATTATGCCGCTAAGGCAACACGACCGACTGCTGAGCGTACGCGGGCCGTATCAGAAGGATGACTTGGAGAGAATAATAGAACCGACCTTACAACCCCGTCGTCCCCTCTATCGGATGTACTTTTGTTTTGTCTTTTGATGCTTAACAAGGATCCCTTACTATATAAAGGGGATTCGAGCCTTGTAAAAGGCAGATCTCGGAATATACAAGTTCTCTTACTTTCTCATCTCTCTAACATTATCTCTCCCGTATATTGTTGTTGCAAAACCGATTATCAAGATTATCCTAGGGTTTATTATTTTCAATTATGATTTACTCTTTCATCCCTTTTGTTGATTTTCTTAAAAAATGTTTAATAACTTTTGAGTGAAACAATTTTGTGCCGTCTGTGGGGATTTCGGTAGTCAAAATTATAGTTTCCTAGGGTATCAAAAGCAATGATCTCTGCTCTTCACACTCCATAAGAAACTAACACTGGCAGAAAATGAAGCAAGGTTGAAGATGATAGCAAACGTCTCAAATAACCTCATAGATTCCCTCAACGAAGCCGGTAGAAAAAATACCGGAAATATAACACCAAGTAATTTACTAGAGGGTGATATCTCACCCTCTTCACTCGAAGATATAACGATCTTGCAAAAGAGGAGCTTGTAAGTCTGCAGCAAAAGAAACACCCCAACGGTCAAAAAGCTGTTGGAGAAATGATTGATGAGCACCCTAAACAACATGCTCGAGAAACACCCTCTGGGAAATACCGAAGATTTGCCAACGGCATAAATCACTGTTGCCACCGATAAGCCAAGTGTTGTACGAACGAGAAACACTCACACCGTTATCAACGCAAGTGATGGTGCACTCGCAACCATCCTTATGAAAATAGAAGAAATGGAAAAACGAGAATAAAGTACTTTGTGATCAAATGAAAGAGCACCAGGAAAGGATTGACAAGATACATGGCGCCCCTAAGCTACTGCCAAAATGTGATGTAGAAGGTTTGTCGAACAACCATACAGTGAGGAAGCTGCCCCTCATCCCATCCCAAAAACCATCAAAATGCCACCATACTTGAAAATATACGACGGGACCACAAATCCGAAAGATCACCTGATCCATTATATCACCGCTGTAAAAGGCAACGACTTGTTGAAAGAACATATGCCATATGTGTTGCTGAAAACGTTCGATGAAACTTTTATAGGAGGAGCATTAACATGGTACTCTTAACTATTAGCTCGGTCGATATCGACGTTTGAGGAGATGGCAGACAAATTCGTCACCGCTCATGTAGGAGCAAAGAAGGTCGAAGCCAGGGTCAATGATATATTCGCCATCGGGCAAACGACAGGTGAAGGACTCTGGAACTTCCTGGACCGATTCAACAGGGTAAGAATGGGACTGCCAAATGTATCAGAGGGAATTTTTATCATAGCCTTCCAAAGCGGGTTGAACTGAAACAGATAAAAGGCAACCAAGAAGCTGCTCAACAGACTCATGAAGTATCCCCCCACCACATGGGAAGATATTCATAATGCCTATTGCACTGAAGTAAAAGCGGATGAAGACGATATCAATGATCCAACCCAATGACTGACATCAGTACAATCCGAGATAAGGAGGGATCGATGCAACGATGGGCGTAGGGAATAGCTCCCTTGCTTCAATAGAGAAAGCCATCAACCCTATGTTAGATCTCCCAATCCGCCTCCTCCGAGGCACCTAGATGTCATATCACAACACTTCGCCCCACTTCGAAAGGAGAGAGGTATGCTCCCACTAATATCTTCACATAACTTTTGTGTTTCTATTTCAAAAATAGTGTACGCACTAGAGAAACTGGGCACGAAGGTGCAGTAGCCACAAAAAATGAAATCAGACCAAGTGCAAGGAGGTCGAATGTCCTATGCAAATTATATCAGAAATGAGGAGACAAGACCGAAGATTTCATAGGCTTACGATAGGAGGTGGTCATAATGTTGAACCAGGAATACCTGAAAGAACTGCTCAGCGACAAGGTAAAGGCTAATTTCGCCATAGGGCGCAACCAATCCCAAGGACCACCAAACCACCTTCTCCGGCACGCACAATATAGATGATCATTGGCGGCGCCGGCAACTTGGAGATAAATCATGTAAAGTTCACCACCACCACACACAAGTTGAAGCATATGATCGCTCATGAATGTTATGATGACTTCGAAGACAGTATCACCTTCGATTAGTCTGATATCGACGGTTTGTCTTTCCCTCATTACTATAATTTAGTTGTAATTTTACCCATTGCAGATGCTGATTTGAAAAGAATCATGGTAGACAACGGAAGCGGCGCGTGTATTATCCACCCGAGAGTCCTTGTGCAAATGAGGCTCGAAAATAAGATACTACCACGTTGCATAATACTAATGGGTTTTAACAATCCAGTGGAGCGAACCTCTAGAGAAATATCACTGCCAGTCTTGGCAAGATGAGTCACGACGGAGACCACATTCCACGTTATGAACAAGGAAACAACTTATAAGTCCATCATTGGGCATCCCTAGATACATGCCATGCGACCCGTTTCCTCAAGCTTCTATCAAGTAATCAAATTTCCCACCCTATGGGGAGTATTCGGCATTCGAGGCGAGCCACGCACCGCCCAAGAATTCTACCGGATCGCCCAAGACTACACGCATACCAAACAGTTGAAAGGGGTGAGCGTAGAAGCACAAAAATCATCCATGTCAGGAACTAAAATCAACCCGCCGTCAGAGGTCATTAGGGACCCAGATGTCATAGAAGCCTACAAAGAGATGGTCGAAAACCTTGATCCAGTCCAGCTGGATAATACCAACAACACCAAGAAGGCCTATATCGGTCACAACCTCTCTAACCTAGGTAAGTACCACAAATTCTTAGCTAACCATGCAGATCTATTTTCCTTCTCTCACTCAGATATGCTGGGGATCCCAAAATACATCGCAACTCATAAGATGAATGTTGACCCACTATATTCGCCCGTACGACAGATGAGGAGGAAATTCAACGCCGCAATCAATGAGGTAGTCAGTGAAGAAGTAGACAAATTGCTAGCCAACGGTTCTATCAAAGAATCAAAATACCCTCAGTGAGTTGCCAATGTGGTCATGATTAAAAAGAAAAAAGTAAAATGAAGAATGTGCGTAGACTTCACCGATCTGAACATGGCATGTCCTAAAGATTCCTTCTCATTGCCCCGACCAGCTGATCGACGCAACAGCAGGGCACAAACTGCTAATTTTCGTAGATGCCTACTCCAGCTACAATAAAATCTTAATGGCCGAAGAGGAAAAGAAAAGACGACTTTCATCACCCACCAAGGGATTTACAACTATAAAGTGGTGCCCTTCGGATTCACAAATGCGGGATCCACATACCAAAGGTTGGTTACTAAGATGTTCAAGGAACAGCTCGGCTAGGCATTGGAGGTTTACATTGACGACATGTTAGTGAAATCAGCAAAGAAGGAGGACCATATTGGTCATTTGAAAGAAGCCTTTGAGATACTGAGGCGGTACAGGATGGAATTGAACCCAGAAAAATGTGCCTTTGGTGTGGTATCAGGAAAATTCCTAGGATTTCTCGTGTCATAACGAGGTATCGAAGTCAACTCGGACAAGATCAAGTCCATAGACACAATACATGAGGTTCTAAACAGCAAGAAGTAGGTACAGAAACTGGCAGGGCGAATAGCCACCCTATCAAGGTTCATCTCACGGTCCTCGGACAGATGCCAAAAATTCTTCATTGTACTAAGAAAATATCATGGACTACAATGGAACGAGTAATGCATCGATTCCCTAAGAAAATTAAAGGCATATCTATCCACACCGCCAGTACTCTTCAAAGCAGACCCATGCGAGTGTCTACTAGTATACCTAGTAGTATCCGAAGTCGCTGTCATCGCTATCTTGGTTCGTGAAAACAAAGGTACTCAATCCCCTATTTATTATATTAGAAAAACTTTAATAGATGCCGAGACGAGGTAACCACACCTCAAAAAATTAGGTTTGGCGCTGGTCGTAGTTTCACGGTAGCTTAGACCCTATTTTCAATGGCATCCTATAAAAGTAATAACAACCTTCCCCCTAAGGGGCATCCTACATAAACCCGAACTCTCGGGTAGGCTCGCCAAGTGGGCCATAGATCTTATCGAGCATGACATAACATATCATCCAAGCACCGCCATCAAGTCGCAGGTACTTGCTGACTTTGTCACCGAATTCAGTGCGGAGATATTTCTAGAGGTGGAACAAGAGGCCCTTCGCGCCTCCGCCCATGCCGACATCTAGATCCTCTACACTGATGGTATCTCGAATGCCTCGGGATCGGGACTGAGACTTGTACTCCAACTCCCTACGGGTGAAGTCATTTACCAGTCCATACGATGCCCCGAGATGACTAACAACGAGGCCGAGTATGAGGCTGTGATCACAGGTATGAAACTAGCACTCAAATATGGGGCTCGACAACTCATCCTCCACTGCGACTCTCAACTCATCGTAAATAAAGTCACCGGGACTTACAAATCAAAGAACAATGACTACAGAAATACTAGCCAGAAATCCATAAGCTGATGCACGAGTTTGACGAATCTCGCTTCGAGAAAATCCTCAGGGCAAAAACATCGAGGCAGATGTCCTGGACAAGCTAGCCTCAGCCACCAAGAATATCAACAAAGAAAATGTGGTTATCCTCATACATTCAGCCGTCGACCACATCAAGGTACTCTGTTTAAACTTAACTTGGGACTGGCACAACAACCTTGTATCCTACCTGCGGAATGGAACAATCTCACACGACAAAAAAGAAGCCAAGAAGCTCCGAGTGCAGGTCGCCCGATATAGCCTATTAAATCATGACCTCTACAAGAGAACGTTTAGAGGTCCCTTTCTAAGTGCCTCGGATCGCATCAAACAAGACATGTACTAGAAGAGGTGCACCAGGACCATTGTGGTGCCCATATAGGAAACTGCGCCCCCATCCGCTGCCTCATCCGCGCCGGTTATTACTGGCCTACCATGATAAAAGAAACATCAGACTATGCCCAGAGATGCGAGTAATGCCAAAAGTAAGCCCCCATGATACACCAAGCGGGGGAGCTCCTCCATTCAGTCACCTTACCATGGCCCTTAATAAAGTAGGGAATGGATATAATCGGCCATCTGCCGGCAGGACAAGGAAAGGTACACTTTCTTTTAGTTTTAACTGACTACTTTTCTAAATGGGTGGAAGCAGGTGCGTACGCACAAATATGCGAACAAGAGGTCATCGCCTTTATATGGAAAAATATAGTATGTCGTTTTGACATCCCCAGAGAAATCATCTGCAACAATGGGCCCCAGTTCATCGGTTGGAAAACAACCGAGTTCTTTGAACAACGGCGCATCAAGCGGATACTCTCCACTATGTACCATCCCGCCGCCAACGTCTAAGCCGAGTCTTCCAACAAAACAATATTGAACATATTGGAAAAGAAGCTCGAGGAAGCTAAGGGGCTATGCCCCGAATTACTACCTAAAGTATTATGGGCATACCAAACTATGCCCAAGTCCAGCATGGGAGAAACACCATACTCGCTGGTCAACGGGATCGATGTAGTCATACCCGTCCAGGTCGGGGAACCAAGCCTGAGGTATTCCCATACTAGCGGGGTAGACAACGAAGAAAGTAGGTTGCAAGATCAAGATGAAGCTGAAGAATGAAGAGACAAGGCCCATATAAGAATAACAGCCCAAAAACATCAAGCAGAAAGATACTACAATAAGAAGGCCAAAGTAAGACTGCTCAGAATCGGTGACTACGTCCTCGAAGAAAAAAAAACTAGCATCAAAAGACCCGAAAAGGGTAAGTTAGGAATCAAATAGGACGGACCGTACAAAATCATAGCAAACACTAGTATAGGATCCTTCCAACTGGAAACTATGGAGGGAAACCCGCTCCAAAATAACTGAAACATCGCCCACCTCAAATACTTCCACTTCTGAAAGGCATCTCCTAAGTAGTACTCTTTTTTCTTCACCCGAGTTTTATCCCAATTGGGTTTTCTCGGGGAGGTTTTTAACGAGGCGGCGAAGGGGATACCTGGTGGCATCAAAGCACATATTCATTACATCGGTACAGTCTCTAAGCCAATATAATGAAGGGACTACACTAGTTAATCTCTATTGTATGAAATGAAATCTCCATTGCACGAGGGGAAATCATCATTCCACGAACGGGAGTCTCCACTGAACGAAAATCCTAATGCCTAAGGCCATCAACATTAGCTCAACCTCGTTTGAGCCTCGACGGATACTACTTCGACGACAGTCGAAGCAATATCCTAATGGCTAAGCCATTGACATCAGTTCAACCTCGTTCGTACCTCGATGGATACTATTTCGACAACAGTCGAAGTAACATCCTAATAGCTATGGCCATAAACATCAAATCAACCTTGTTCGAACCTCGATGGACTCTACTTCGACGATAATCGAAGAAACATCCTAATGGCTAAGGCCGTCGACATCTTTTTCACCTCGTTCGAACCTTGACAGATACTACTTCGACAACAGTCAAAGCAACATCCTAATGGCTAAGGCCATCATTATCGGTTCGACCTCGTTCGAACCTCGACGGATACTACTTCGATGACAGTCGAAGAAATATCCTAATGGCTAAGGCCATCAACATCAGTTCGACCTTGTTCAAACCTCGACGGATACTACTTCGACGATACTCGAAGCAACATCCTAATGGATAAGGCCATTGACATAGGTTCAACCTCGTTCGAACCTCGACGGATACTACTTCGACGATATTCGAAGCAACAACCTAATGGCTACAGACATCAACATCGGTTCGACCTCTTTCGAACCTCTACGGATACTACTTCGACGATAGTCGAAGCAATATCCTAATGGCTAAGGCCATCGATATCCGTTCGACCTCATTCGAACCATGACGGATACTACTTCGGCGACAGTCGAAGCAACATCCTAATGGCCAAGGCCATCGACATCGGTTAGAACTCGTTCGAACCTCGACAGATACTACTTCGATGATAGTCGAAGCAACATCCTAGTGGCTAAGGCCATCAACATCAGTTTGACCTCACTCGAACCACGACATGACCTTTTTAACTAATAACAAAAGCAACCTCCATGGAGGCTAAGCATTATAAAACAAACCAAGAAGGGAAAGGCAAGAAATAGACAACGTAACAAAAGTTTAGTTTATATTACAACAAGAAATATTTACATTCGCCCCCACGGATGGGCTCTAATACATGCCACATGCCAAAAGTATACAAATTTGCAACTACTCGTCACCCCTTGGGGATAAACGTCATGATACCAACAATCATAGTCGAGGAGATTAACGACCTCGGAAGCATAACCCTCCCCATCGGGAGAGTCGGGGTAGTACCCACATGATTCATGAGCAGTACGGGCCTCGCTTCGCCTTGCCTGAACTTCCTCCTCCGCCGCACGACCCTCAGCATCAGATCTCTATACACGTCGAGTTGAGCCTCTATAGAGACCCACATCTCACACGTACTATGCAGCGTACCCCGACCACACAAGGGACAAGATGAGGGGGTTGAGAAAGGTGACATGCTTCCTCCGAACTTGGAGGAACGATCTGCCTTTGCAATTCTATCACCTTGCCGGCACTAACACATAGCTCCTCCCTGAGTCCATTAACTTCTACCGTCCTAGCGTCAAGCTCGGCGGTCAGAGCAGCCACCATATGCTGCAGGTCGACGTTCTCTGTTGCCACCACACGACTCTTCGAGCTCGTCATCTTTGACCCTAAGGAGCATCTCCAACTCGCTGTTATAGGATACGGCCTTTACCATCTCATTGTCAGTCTCTTCCAGCTCAGCCCCCTACACTCCAACTGAGACTGCCTCAGTTTAAGCCCCTCACAAAACACTTGAAACTCAGGGTCTTGTTGGTAGAGGTCAACCACCGCTCAATGCTTAGAGAAATATTTTCGATATTTCTTCAACATCCTATTGTAGAAGGCCGTCCTCTTCTGATAACGACGACCCCTCTCCACATCCAAAATGATGGTCTAAAAAGAAAGCAGAAATAAGCACACTTCCAGGTCGATCCTATAATACGCAAAAAAGGAGAAAAGGAATGAAGAGTACCTGTAGAGCCATGCCGGCAACTCGTCATGACAGTTCTGCATCGTTCGCAGTTTTGAGCGACTCGCTCTCAGGGGTGGCACATAGAAAAGTAAAAGTCGACAAAACCTGCTCACTATTCAGCAACAGGTTGTAATCTATCGGGATCTCAATACGACGGGTGGACCCATCTGTCGTCATTTCCACATGGATGTGACCACCCACGAACTCATTCACATCCTCTTGGGCTATGTTCGAGTCCGACTCATTGGCTTTATTATTGGGTCCTCCGACGTTAGTCGATCACCACCTCCCCCCCAAATAGCACATACCGAACTTGTACCTGGAGTGATGCTCCTCTGCTGAATCGACTTCCTGATAAGATACCTTCGACCATGAGGATAGGTCTTGGCATCGTTTGAGGTGCACCACTCCCTTCAGCTTCAATGGCCACCCTTTTGCCTATCTCCAACCTCCTCCTTTTTCTTTCTAACGAGTCCTCACCATTGAAGATTCATCGATGGGTTGCGGGGCCGGTGTTAATGATACCGACTCCTCTATAGCTGCAGTCGCTGACGTGGCCCCTGATAAAGAAGTTAGAGGGAGGCCTTATCGGATAGACTCGCATAATATATTGCGAGCAGCCAAGGCAACATCGGATCGCATAAAAGTAGGGGTCGGCGCCCTCCTCCTAGAAGTGCCACGACTTGTTGTCATAAAATCACACAAGTAAGCAGGATCGCAAAACCTACAAAATAAAAAGTAGAAATCTTCATGAAGAGACTTTGGGGCCATACGCTGCATGAAGACAGGCTAGGTGCAGGTCTCTTCCGCATGGGGTAGCAAGCAGGAAACCCATCTCCTAGGGCCGATGACGGGATGGGGTGGACGAGCCATCTCTACAATACAAGAATTAGAATTGCAACAGTAACAAGAAACAAGGAACTTAACAAGTTGCAATACTTACGTGACAAATTCCACCTCTCTAGGAATCTGGCAGGGTTAGAGACCATATGCTCGGTCCTAATGAAGAAATATTTACGCCAGAACCCGCAGCTCACTAAGTCATCAGTTCTGACCACCAATACTTTCATACCATGGCTTCGTAAATGAACCATGGTCCCTCTCAAATAGCTGGCATTGAATAATTGTAAGAGGTGGTGAACCGAGACTTCCCATCTGGCCATCTGCATACTTGGTCAGTAGAAGAAGCACTTTTAGGGTATACGACGTGAGTTGAGCCGGGCAGATGTTATATAATCGGCAAAGCTCCTCCGCCAAAGGAAAGATAGAAAGGCATAGCCAATCAGAAAAAGGTACTCATAAAAGGCATAGTACCCTGGCCTATGAATATCCACATGATCTGACCCTGCTAGAATCATCTCTACTTGGGCACGAATGTCATACTTAACGTGGAGATCGTCTAACTACTTCTGTTGCGACAGATAAAGCACTGGAGCAGGGGTAGGGGAATCCTTGTTGAAGTCAGTCCGAGACGAAGGATGCTTTGGAAATAGGGCTTCCACCGTAAGAGGACTGATATCCTCTTCTTCCTCCATCTCTCCGCCATCGGAAGGGAGTGGCACGTTAGATGGAGCAGCCGTTGGTACCCTCTCATCGTTTCGGCGAGGTTTAGGCATGATTTTGGTTAAGAAGGAATTGCACACAGTTCAATGAAGAAGAAGGAAGCTTTCGATCAAAGGCAAAGGAACAAGAATGTAAAAAATATATACTAAAGGGTTAGAATGCTCTTGCAAATGACCAAAGTTCGAACTAAATCAAACCCTTCCCCTATTTATAGGGTTGGGTCGCGCCGAAATCGAGGAGGTAGACTTCAAACCCCCGCGGAAAACCAAGCGTCAAAGCATATATTTTCTGCCTCAAAAATACGCACAATAATGACGCGTGCAAACGCTGACGTCATACAAAGGAAGGCGTTTCGTTTCGAAGCTGTGACAGTTATGATTACTCTCTTCCACCGGTCACGTCGTAACCCTTTGACAAGTCAAACTCTCCCTTAATGGAGGCACCGCTTCCGCCCATCGAGAACGCATCTCGCTGCGACCCCCGACGAGCGGAGGGACTAATTGTCATGTGGTCGAATTTGACCAATGACATCCCTAAGGCAGCATGACCGACCACTGAACAAACGCGGGCCGTGACAGAGGGACGACTTGGGGATAATAATAGAAACGACCACACAACCCCGTCATCCCCTCTATGTAATTTACTTTTGTTTTGTCTTTTGGTGCTTAACAAGGATCCCCTACTATATAAAGGGGATTCGAGCTTTGTAAAAGGCAGATCTCAAAATATACAAGTTCTCTTACTTTCTCATCTCTCTAATATTCTCTCTCCCGTATATTGTTGTTGCAAAACTGATTATCAAGATTATCCTAGGATTTATTATTTTCGATTATTCATCTCTTTTGATTGATTTTCTTAAAAAGTGTTTCATAACTTTTGAGTCAAACAAATATACAAACACATTTCAGGTTCAAATTAATCTCTTTCTTTCCCTAAATACTATCAAAATTATTGATAACTCAAATGTAATTAATCATCGAACTTATACGGAATATGAATCTCAAATCTAAGTTGGAAAAGGAAAATGAAGATAAAATGACAAGTTTTTCTAAAGTCAAGTAGATGTCAGATATAGTTGTCTTCCTACCAAGTTACTAAAATCTTTATGACTAGGTACGTCTGTAGTAAATATTTCCGTTGAATACGCAATCAATATTCGACCAGTAGGTAGATAAACTCATTCACTCCATCACTCCCAATCGTCTTTATAAACAAATAATACACACCACAATTTCCTCACACTGCCCAAAAAGAATATAGTAAGTCTGAAAAGAGAGAGAGAGGAGCTGAAAAAAATTATGGAGGTAATGGACATTGTAACACTTGGCTTAGCTATTCTTTTGTTGTGTGTATGGTCGAAATATTGGTCAGTGACAGGAGGTGGGAAGAAAAATCTCCCACCAGGGCCACCTGGTTGGCCCTTAGTAGGAAATCTTTTCCAAGTTATTCTCCAACGTCGCCCATTCATATTTATAGTACGTGATTTACGTAAAAAATATGGCCCTATTTTCACCATGCAAATGGGGCAACGTACCCTTGTTATAATCACCAGCTCTGAACTTATCCATGAAGCCCTAGTCCAAAATGGCCCTCTCTTTGCGAGTCGACCTGCAGATTCACCGATCCGCCTTATATTTAGCGTTGGGAAGTGTGCCATTAACTCGGCCGAGTACGGCCCTCTATGGCGCGCTCTCCGGCGGAATTTTGTTACTGAGTTGATAAACCCGACAAGAATCAAGCAGTGCAGTTGGATAAGGAAATGGGCTATGGAATACCACATGAAAAGGCTTGAAAATGAAGTTTCTCAACAGGGGTTTGTGGAGGTGATGGCTAATTGTAGGCTTACTATATGCAGCATTCTCATTTGCCTTTGCTTTGGTGCTAAAATTTCTGAAGAAAGAATCAAGAAAATTGAGAGCATACTCAAAGATGTTATGCTCATCACTGCTCCACAGCTTCCGGACTTCTTGCCCGTGCTCACACCATTGTTTCGCAGTCAGGTGAAACAGGCGAAGAAACTGAGACAGACACAACTAGAATACCTAGTGCCTTTGGTAAGCTTAAACGGTTAGAGAGAGTACACTTATTATTAGTTAATTATATTATGTGTCTCAACACGCCCCTCACGTGCGTGGGCCTGCATGATTCTTTTTCTTAGCCAAACATAGAGAAATAATTTTGCGAGATTTGAACCAAAGACCTTTTACTTAGCACTCTCTAATATATACTATATATGTTGAAATGTGTGACCCTGTTATATTCTAAAAGTTTAAGTGGTTAGAAATATCACATTTTTTGTTGATAACTGAGTTATATTATGTCTTCGATCACAGGTAAGAGACAGAAAGGCGTTTGTGGAGAGCAATGGGAACCCTAAAAGCAGCAGTTCAGAAATGGTGAGTCCAATCGGCGCAGCCTATGTTGATTCATTATTTAGTCTTGACCTTCCTGGCAGGAAATTAGGAGAAGCAGAAATTATCACACTTGTTTCAGAAACAATAGGTGCAGGAACTGATACTAGTGCCACTGCACTAGAATGGGCTTTGCTTCACTTAGTGATGGACCAAGAAATCCAAGAGAAACTCTACAAAGAAATAGTTGATTGTATTGGAAAACATGGTGACATTTCAGAAAGTGATGTTGAGAAAATGCCTTATCTTGGAGCCATTGTGAAGGAGACTTTTAGAAGACACCCACCTAGCCATTTTGTCTTGTCACATTCTGTAACAAATGACACTCAATTAGGAGGTTACAATATCCCTTCTGATGCTTATGTTGAATTTTACACTGCATGGGTAACGGAGGATCCTAGTTTATGGAAAGATCCCGGCGAGTTTCGGCCGGAGAGGTTTTTGACTGGGGACGGGGTTGACGTGGACATCACCGGAATGAGGGGAGTGAAGATGCTGCCGTTCGGAGCAGGTCGTCGGATCTGCCCCGCTTGGTCATTGGGTACGTTGCATATTAACCTCATGCTTGCAAAGATGGTTCATAAGTTCAAGTGGATACCCATACCCGACAACCCACCCGACCCGACAGAGACATTTGCTTTTACTGTGGTGATGAAAAATCCCCTCAAAGCAATTATTTTGCCAAGGTCTAAAATTTGAGATATTAGCTAATTGTTGTTTAGTTTCCTCCGTGGTGTACGATATGTATTTGATCTTAGGTCGTTTCTTCTTTTTTATGTTACATGCATAATTGTTTCTTCTTTTTTATGTTACATGGATAATTGTTTCTTATTTTGCTTTTGTTGAAAGTGTATGGCCTCTCTAGATCCTAGAAGTAATGGTAGTGGGGCCTATTTTGTCCAAAATATTATAGTATGTATTAATGGAATTCTTATCCATGTTCACTTGGTGTCACGAAATAGAGTGCAGAATAATATTTCTTTATATGTATCACCAAAGCTTCTTATTCTAATTACTAATTGACGCCAAACCCAATATGGTTCAACTTTTATGGTACTAGCAATTACGCTTTAAACATGCCAAGAAAATTGTTGACGCTGCCATCTCTTTTTATTTCCTACAAGCGTTTAACTTGTATATAATTATGTTACACAATCAAGGCTGATATTTATAACAATAGATTTAACTTTTTAATTACATCAGATCTAATGTGGTAACATAAAAAATGAAATAAATAACGTAATATAATAAGCTAAAATGCTATAATATAGGAAGCATTTAATTACTAATTAATACGTACTTGATAATGTGAACACTTTTCACATTATTAGAGTAACCAACTTCTGCAATAAATAAGTGTGAGAGATGACCTGAATTGATTCAGAGACCACCCGTCAAAGCTAATGACTTTTCTAAGGTCCCACGAAAATTCAGCACCGGCACCTGTTTTATGGAATTAAACAAACAATATTAATCGTTTTTTCCTTTCTTTTTTGTTATGTTGTGTTCATATAATAGCTCTATTTAACTTGAATTAATGGGGCAATAAAAGATTCATGTACGGAAAACTTTCAAAAAGCCTTCAACTACTCTCGGCATTAATGAAGCTTTATGGTTATGTACTTGATTTGGTTTAATCATTTAAAATAAAGAAATAAAAAAATCACGAGTTACGACACATTAATTTCAAAATTTGGTTGGTCTTCCATGTATGATAAGAATGAACCTTGGGCCTAATTCAATCTCAAAAGCTAGCTTATGAGGTGAAGATCGCCCAAGCCATATAAGGATACCAAGGACCTCAAATCCCTCCGATGTGGGACAACTCAACATCCCCCCTCACGCCCAGATCTCTGGAGCGTGGACAACATAAATGGGTGCCCAACATTGGTAACAATAATTGGGATGTGCCTGGCTCCGATACCATGGAAAGAAGGACCTTGGGCCTAACTCAACCCCAAAAGCTAGCTTATAAGGTGAGGATGGTATCAGAGCCGGATGATCTTCGGATCATTCTCGGTTGCGTGTTATCGATCTTGTTCGAAGATTTTGCTGAAGCTTTTCCTGTGGTTATCGGTGAGAGATACTGTTTGGAGATTTTTCAACGATTGTTGAGCGGATAATCGAAGATTTCCTGTCATTCGAGGTTCCGATCTTGTATCAGCGGGTGTTTTGGATAATTTTTCCGGCATCCCCGGGTTTATTCCGACGAGTTCTTCAAATTCTAGGGTTTTTCGACTTTCGGACCTAGAGCTTTGGTGTTATCCGGTGACTTTCTCTTCGCTTGATGGACGCTTTGGGTAATTTTCAGGCATCTGTGACTTTATTCTGGTGAGTTTCAGAACCTAGGATTTCCAGTGTTGGACCTAGGGTTTTCTCTGTTGATTGAAGACCGATCTTCTCCGGTCGCGAAGAAGGAGGGTAACCCTGTCCTTATTTTGAATATTTGTATGCTTTGTATGTGAGTATCTGGTACCGTTATACTTTGTCTGTCGAAACTGTTTTTTTTTCTCTCAAGTTGGTTCATTAATCATGGCCTCTAATACGACTATTGGTACCTCCTCGGTAGACTCTACCAGCCCCTTTTTTGTCTACTCCTCTGATGTCCCTGGCGTCTCTCTTGTCCCCACTCCCTTCTCGGGCAGTGGTTATGGGGGTTGGAGGAGAAAGATGATTGTTGCCTTATCTGCTAAAAACAAAATTGGTTTTGTTGATGGCACGTGTTCCCGGCGAGCCACTAATGTGGCTCAACAAAGGTTATGGGACAGGTGCAATAATATAGTGATTTCATGGTTAACTGCCTCCCTCTCCACTCAAATTGCTGAAAGTGTGCAGTATTCTGATACTGCACAAAGTATATGGTCCCAACTTCAGGCCAGATATGGCACTGCAAATAGGACCAAAATTTTTGAATTGAAAAGAGAGCTTTCTCAAACCTCTCAAGGGTCCCTAGATGCCTCTTCATACTTTAATAAACTCAAAGGTCTCTGGGATGAACTAGAATCAATGTGTGTCAATCATGGCCAAAGATGTGTTTGTGCTGCTAATGATGGTATAATACAGGAAAATGATGACAATAAGGTATTTCAGTTTCTAATGGGCCTTAATGAAGCATACATGGGGGTAAGGAGTAACCTTTTGATGATGCATCCACCTCCAACCCTTGACAGTGTCTATAATTTGGTCCTCAATGATGAGAAGCAAAGACAAGTCCAGTCTCCTTCTCACTTTAATCCAGACTCTGTGTCTTTTAATGCCCATGCTAATAGGCATTCAGTTGGATTTAATAAGGCCACAGTGCCTAATCCTTCTCCTCCTTTCAGACAAAGAGTCAATTTTGATCAAACCAGAGGGCCTTTATTCTGCAGATACTGTAAAAAAATCTGGACACTTAATTGATTAGTGTTTCAAGATCCATGAGTATCCACAAAATACAAATTTTAACAAGGGGAGGAGACCTGCTGCTGCTCATCTTACTTCTGGTGTGGATTTGCCTCATTCTGAAGCACATATGTCTGTTCCCCAAGGGAATCCTCCTGATAGCCATCAATCTGTTCCAAGAATAGATGGCTAGAGTTCTGTGATACCAGGGTTGAGCAGACAACATTATGATCAATTGATGAACTTATTACAACAGACCCAGTTAGGGGACTCCACTCCTCAGACTCCTCCTCCCATGTATGCTGCTAACTTTGCTGGTACTATGCTAACTGAGAGCCCTATTTCTGATTCCAAACTCTGCATGCTTACCCATATTAATTCTGTCACCTGGATCATAGATTCAGGTGCATCTAATCATATGACACGTGATAAATAGTTACTTTCTAACATAACACCTTTAACTGTGCCCTATCTTGTCACTCTTCCTAATGGCTATAAAGTGAAAGTAACATGCACAGGTTCTTTTGCACTAAATCAATTCATCACTCTTCAGAATGTGCTGTTTGTCCCTTCTTTTAGACACAACTTGATTTCTGTCCACAAGTTAGTGAAGCAGTTACATTGTGTAGTTTTATTCACTGAAAATTCATGCTTCCTCCACATGATACAGGACCCTTCTCTGAGGAGGGCTCTGGATCTTGGTAGAGAAGCTGCTGGCCTGTATAAACTGGCCTGGGTTCCTCCTTCCCCTTCTTCCTCTATTAATTGTTCCTCTACTTCTGCTTGTTCTGTGCCTACTTCTTGTAATGATGACATTTTGTCTGATAACAAGGCTGTTCTCTTGCCCTTACATATACATAGTTCTATCTGTAATAATGTTGTTACAACTGACATGAATTACATTTGGCACTTAAGACTTGCCCATACTTCATTTGCAAATATGAAACATATTTCTGGTTTGTCTTTTCCTTTTGCTTCCAAACAACCTTTCCCTTGTTCTCTCTGTCCTATGGCAAAACAGACTAGACTCCCCTTTCCTGATAGTTCTATTAATACCTCTAGACCCTTTCAATTAATTCATATGGATACTTGGGGACCTTATCATACTCCAACTTCTTCTGGTTGTAGATATTTTCTTACAATAGTTGATGATTTCTCTAGGGCAACCTGGACACACTTAATGGGTTCCAAAAGCAACGCTTTTTCTCTACTTAAGTCATTCCTTTCTATGGTTAAAGCCCAATTTGATGTTGTGGTTCAAACTGTTAGAAGTGACAATGCTTTAGAATTGGGTTCTAGCATTGAGGGTAAATCTTTCTTTAGTAGTCAGGGGATCATTCATCAAACCACCTGCTCTCATTCCCCTCAACAGAGTGGTGTTGTTGAGAGAAAACATAGAACCCTCCTTGAAACATGTAGAGCTTTACTTTTTCAATCTTGGTTGCCTGTGTCCTTCTGGGGGGACTGTTTGTTGACTGCCACTTACCTCATTAACAGAATACCATCCAGATTACTTCACAATAAGTCTCCTAATGAAATTCTGTATGGAATAGCCCCAACCTACTCTCATTTGAGAGCATTTGGGTGCCTTGCCTATGCTACTGTCCCAATCCCTCAAAGGAACAAATTAAGACCAAGAGTCATTTCTTGTGTTTTCCTGGGTTATCCTTTTGCCAAGAAGGGTTATAGATTGTATGATATGGCTTCCAAGAAATGTTTGATTTCCAGGGATGTTATATTCCATGAAACCTGTTTTCCTTTTAAAACTGCATCCTCTTCTGCTCATCCTTCTGTTTTTTCCTTTCCTTCTGTTCCCCCTGTAGAACTTTCTGATGATCCAGATTCTTCTATTCACCTATCCTCTCATCTTCCTCCTACATCTGTTCAAATACCTCATCATACTGAATCTGATACACCTTCTTCTTTCAATCCTGAATCGGCCACACCTCCTTCTTTCAATCCTGATATCTCCCCTCCTGTTTTGGCCTCTTCCCCTTCTATTACTGCTCCCAGAAAATATCAAAGACAGCATAATACTCCCTCTTACCTTAAGGATTATGTCTGTCAACTTCCTGCCTTCTCTGGTTCAGCTTCCTCTTCTTTGGAATCTGAACCTCTATATTACTCTCAGGCTGCATCTGTTCCAGCATGGCAGGATGCCATGAGAAAGGAGTTTGATGCTTTGGACACAAACCATACTTGGGATGTTGTCCCTCTTCCTCCTGGTAAGAAACCCATTGGTTGTAAATGGGTTTATAAAATCAAATACAAGGCTGATGGTTGTGTTGAGAGGTATAAAGCTAGGATTGCATTAGAGGTGATACTCAGGTTGAAGGTATTGATTTTACTGACACCTTTTCTCCTGTGGTTAAAATGTGCACTGTTAAGTGTCTTATTGCTGTGGCTGTGAAAAATCATTGGAATTTATTTCAACTAGATGTTAACAATGCTTTCTTACATGGTGATTTGGATGAGGAGGTCTATATGAAGCTCCCTCCAGGTTTGACTGTTTCTGCTCCTGACTCTGTTTCTGCCTCCTCTGCCTCTACTCCCCTTGTTTGCAAATTAAACAAATCCCTGTATGGGCTCAGACAGGCATCCAGACAATGGTATGCCAAGTTGTCTTCTGCCCTATATTCCAGAGGCTATAGACATTCTTTGAATGATTATTCCCTATTCATCAAAGGTACACTAGGGTTCCTTGTGATTGTAGCTGTCTATGTGGATGATATTATTCTTACTGGGGATGACTGTGATGAAATTGGTGCCCTGAAACTGTTTCTGGATGATCAGTTCAAAATTAAGGACCTAGGGTCCTTACATTACTTTTTAGGCATAGAGATGTCAGTTGTTCCTGGTGGGATGATCCTTAATCAGCATAAATATATTTCTGACCTGCTGCAACAGTTTGACTGTGTCAATGTCTCTTCTGTTGTTTGTCCTTTGGAAATTTATGCAAAATTACATGCTGATTCTGGTGACCTTTTGCCTTCTCCTGATCAGTATAGGAGTCTTGTTGGTTTCTAACTCATACTAGGCCTGACATCTGTTTTGCTGTGCAACATCTGATTCAGTTTCTCAAATGCCCCAAACTTCCACATATGACTGCTGCCTTTCATGTGTTGAGATATCTTAAAGGTACCCCTTCTATGGGTCTCTTTTATTCTGACTGCAATGATTTCTCTGTTGTTGGTTATTCTGATAGTGACTGGCTGCATGCCCTGATACAAGAAGATCTGTTACTGGGTTATGTATTATTCTGGGTGGTTGCTTGATTAGCTGGAAGTCTAAGAAGCAACCAGTGGTTTCTTTATCTTCTGCTGAAGCTGAATACAGGGCCCTCAGTAAGGTTGTTGCAGAATTGTCTTGGTTGTCTCGTTTATTTCTTGATCTTGGAGTTTCTGTTTCTCTTCCTTTTTCTGTGTATTGTGAACGCCAGGCTGCTATTCACATAGCTAAGAATCCTGTTTTTCATGAACGGACTAAACACATTGAATTGAATTGTCACTTTGTGCGCGATCAGCTCCAAAATGGCCTCATTCACCTATTTCATGTCCCTACTACTCGTCAGCTGGCTGACCTTCTGACAAAGCCTTTGCCTGGCACTGTGCTTCATCCCTTGTTGCTCAAGTTGCAGGTGGTCTCCCCCTTCAACTTGAGGGGGAGTGTTGATATGAGAGATTATATGGCTTCCAAGCCAAAGAATAAGTGACATAGACTTGTATATTCATTGTATACTCATTGTATATTTACTGTATACTCATGGTATACCTTGTAATGGGCTATGATGATTGCTGCTGCTGGACTGTGTATCTGAGCCCACAGTTATTTAGTTTTGGGACGGTTCACCCGACCCGACCCAATAGTGAAATGTGTATATAGTGGAGGGGCAGATATTTTGTAGATACAGATTTCATTTTGCCTTCATTTTTCTTAATAAAATTCTCTCTCTTTTGGAGAGTTCTCTCAACTGCTCCTTCCTCTCTCTTATTTCTCTCACTATATTCTCCATGTTCTTTAGCTTAATCTTCAGGTTTTCAGAGGCAGGCACATCCCAATTATTGTTACCGATGTTGTGCCCCCATTTATGTTGTCCACGCTCCAGAGATCTGGGCGTGAGGGGGGATGTTGAGTTGTCCCACATCGGAGGGATTTGAGGTCCTTGATATCCTTATTGGCTTGGGCAATCCTCACCTTATAAGCTAGCTTTTGAGGTTGAGTTAGGCCCAAGGTCCATTCTTTTCTATATATGCTTAGCAGATCTTTGTCAAGCTCATTTGAAATTAATGCTAATATTGTGACTAACAAGATTGTGATCCGACACTGTTTTTTTCAAATAAAATTAAGTGATGAACATATACTTAGTTCAAAGTTTATATAATACTCCATTTGGCATATCTCTAACCTGAAATGTTCATATACTTAGGCATCGTTAACAAACAACAAAGCAAATATTATCAAATGATCACTTAAACTTATTTCTACATACCATGCATCAACGGGTGTAGTGAGATAGTTGGAATTCCTTTACTGTTAGTAAATTATATTTGTAAAATTATACATTGGTGTGATCACCACTTTATCATCATCCGGTACACGTGCAGCCTGGAAATACTGCTCCATATCCCACAGGAAATTTTTCAGTTCCTTGGCACATCTTGCACCCCCATAGGCCTTAGGCTCCGGAATTCTCAACTTAGTGCGCTCATCATTTCTCGGGGCAGAATTTTGTAATGCTCTTCGAAGATCAGCCACTTCCTCGCGTAGTTCTTCCTTCTCTTGGCGTACCAAGGCCATTTCTGCCAGCGTTGTCTCATGTCTCGCTGAATAATCTGCCTCCAGCCTCGCCATTCTCGCCAGAACAGAAGAATCACCGCCACTTTCAAGAGCTTTCCCGATTTGTGCTTCCAACTGCTCAACTCTTTGACGCAGTTCCGCATTCGTGCCACCCGCCATGTTCTCAAAAATTCCAACGTATTCTGCCACTGATCGTTCTGCCACTGCCACAACTTGCTATGGAGAAGATAAAATAATATATAAAACGTAAATGTAAAAGAAACAGAATTTAATTCGAGCAAACTGAATTCACAGTGTTTCCTTAAGAAACTTAATCCTCTCCTAGTACCCAAGGTAATAGATTATTTTCACACAGGATAAAACGAATTACATATTGGTGTACCGGTATTTCAAACCCCAGTGTTTCAGCGAACAAAAAGATCGGTAGCAAATCATTGTTGATTTCTTTGTAGTAAAAACAATGCAGAAGAAAGGAGAAAGAATTCAGAAATTCGTATGGAAAATCTGAGAGAATGGACTGCTATTTATAGCCAATATGTTAGAGCTCAAATTGAAGAGGTGCAACTCTTCAGAAGGGTTGTTTACGTAAAACGGCCATAACGTAAATGATTATTTACGCAAAAATAAATCGATAATTCATAACGCGGAGTAAATTTAATTTTCCGTTACAAAAAGGGAAAATGGAAAACATACACTTAATTTCCGTTGAATCTAATATTAATTCTTCGTTTACAAAAAATGGATATTTTATAATATTACATTAATATTTACTATTAACAAATAAATCTGGTCTAAAAAATCAATCAATCAATCGATCAAATCCGAAGTAGAAGCCGAGCCTAGCTTGCGGCGACAACGACGGCACGATGTTTGCCTTCTTCTTAACTCTTTAAGAGCTAGAAGAAGAGCAATTGTATATCCTTCAAAAACCTTTTTCCTCTTTCAATATGGAACAATGTCCCTTTGTCAAGAAGAAAAACTTAAAATTTTATTTTTCCTTCATTTCCCATTCACTTTCTAAGGTTGTTTTTACTTAAAACCTCAACATTTACTCTTATAAAAAATTCTTGAGTTCGAACCCCGAAAAGAAGAACATCTTGGTTGGGCTTTCAAACATATGTATTTGATCTTAGTGGGCGTTTAGACATAAGAATTGTAAATTTTAAAAAAAAAAGTAAAAATAGAATTTGAAAATTAGAGTTGTGTCTCGATATGAATAAAATTTTTTGTTGTTTTTGAAGTTTTGTACGTGATATGGTAGAAAATTTTGAAAGGCTGCCTTTTGGAGTTTTTAAAATTTTTGAAAAATTTCAATATTCATTTTCAAGTGAAAATTGAAATTTTATGCCAAAACGCTAATTTCAGAAAAAGTGTAATTTTTTCTAAAATAGTAAAAAGAAATCTTATGTTCAAACTGGCTCTTAGGTTTCTTCTTTTTTTATGTTACATGGACCCGTTTGTCCATGAAAAGTTTTTCACTTTGTTTAGAAAAAATTTCACTTTTTTTCGAATTCAATGTTTGGTCATAAAATTTTTAATTTTCACTTGAAGATGAATTTTGGAATTATTCAAAATTTTTAAACACTACAAAAAATAATTTTTTTAAAATTTTCACTCAAATCACTCAAAACAATTCAAAAATAATTTAAAATTAAATTTATGTCCAAACACAACTCTACTTTTCAAATATTATTTTCACTTGGAAAAAAGTAAATTGAAATTTTACAATTCTTATGTCCAAACGCCCACTTTAAATGTTTCTTATTTTGCTTTTGTTGAAATTGTATGGCCTCTCTAGATCCCAGAAGTAATGGTAGTAGGTAGGCCTGTGCACGTATCATATTTAGCATATTTTGGATTCGGATTTCGGAGTTCGGATTCTAGAAAATGTAATTTGAATTCGATTCGTATTATATTGGATTAAATGGGATTTTAAAATTTGGATCGGATCGAAATTCGAATATTATTATGCTTCAAAGTTGCAAACTAATATGTATATTTTCTTTGTAAAAGAGATAATACATTAAGAAAAATTCATGTTTATGCAATTATAAGAGTATTATGGTACCAATATAGCTAAACCTAGGAATTGTAAAAGGTAATAACATGGAGGAAGATGCAAAGGGATTACTGACTATCCGAAATTAAAGTGTAATATTTATACATTGCCTAATAATTTCGAATTTCATATCGGATCAGATTAATATATATTAATTCGAATTCGATCTGAAATCCAAAATTTTAATAAACAATTAGAAATCTGATGATTTTCGAAATCTGAAATTCGAAATTGAATGAATCGGTTCGAATTTCGAATATCCGATTCGGACAAACAATCCTAGTAGTAGGGCCTATTTTGTCCAGAATATTAGAGTTTTTTTTTGGTAATTAAACTTTGCATTAATCACCAAAGTGGTTGTCATACAAATCCATAGCGCAGCTTTATACTCAGCTGCCTATCAAAAAATGAACAAAATGACTAACCTATACTGTCCAAAAGTTCAGCATTATAGTAAGTAATGCTGAAGGTGTACTCTTAGTCTAGGAGGAGCTCTAATATTACAAGTGTAAGCAATGCATCTAAGGAGTTTGTCACTATTACAGAAGGTGTTTTCAAATATTCTCGCATTCCTTTCCAGCCATAGGACATAGAACATTTCTGTCAAGGTCATTTTGACTATATGAGCTCGAGGAGATTTCCCTTTAGCCTGCTCAATGAACCAGTGGACAAATTGAGACCAGTTCTGTCCAGTAGGTTGTTTAGCTCCAATCCATTGCAATGTGTGATATCTCAGCTGGGATGCAAATGTGCAGTCCAGGAATAAGACATCTCTGGTTTCCACAGTTAGTTGACACATAACACAAGTGTCTTCCACATTCAGGCTCCATTTAATCAACCTATCTTTGGTAGGTAGTCTGTCTTGTAATAGCAGCCACAGGTTGAAGATTGCTTTAGGTCGAGCAGCATTCTACGTTGTTAAGTTCTTCCAAAGGACTCTAGGTGCCTTTCCAATCTGTTGTAGATAGAGCATTCTCATAGTGCAGTCAGGTTTATGCAACAGTTTGTGTTGTTGCAATAGCACAGTGCCTTCAATGATCTTCCGGACCATCCAACTAGCTTGTTTAGGCACAGTGATGGTCTCCAACTGTTTCTGCTTGATATAAACTATGTGAATCCATTTCACCCATAATGCATCCTTCTTATGTGCCAGATCCCAACTGAGTTTAGCAACAGCAGCCTTGTTCCACAGTAAGAGATTGGTTAAGTTTAATCCTCCAGCAGACTTTGGCAGACAGATTTTTTCCCAAGCCACATATGCTTTCCTTGTTACATTAACTGAGCCAGACCATATGTAGGATCTACATATTGCTTCGAGCAGTTTTATAACTTTGGAAGGTATGAGGAAGAGTTGAGCCCAATAAGCTTGAATACCAAAGATAACTGATTGCACCAACTGGATTCTACTAGCATATGATAGTTGCCTAGCAGTCCAGGATGTAATCCTGGCAGTAATCTTGTCGACCACTGGTTGCCATTGAAAAATAGTCAGCTTCTTGGTAGCCAAAGCTACTCCCAAGTATTTAAAGGGGAGTTCTCCACGTACATATCCAAGATGATCAATAATTTGCTGTTGATCCCCAGGATTTACCCCTCCAAAATAGACAACACTCTTATGCAGGTTGGCTTTCATATAAGAGGCTGCAGTGAAATGAGAGAAGTATGTAAACATGGTACTTACAGGCTGAGGTTCTCCTTTGACAAACAGCAATAGGTCATCAGCAAAGCTTAGATTAGTTATTCCCAGTTTTTTACAACCAGGATGAAATGTGAAGTCTTTAGCTTGCCTCAGCTCTACCAGTGATCGACTAAGGTATTCCATCACAATAGCAAACAGAAATGGAGATATGGGATCCCCTTGTCTCAAATCTTTGGCTGCTTGAAAAGGTTCTGTTGTTTCTCCATTAACAACCACTGTATAGCTGACAGTTTGGACACACTCCATGATCCATCTTGTAAATCTGGTAGGAAAATCCAGAGCTTCTATAACCTGCTGCAAAAAACACAATTCGACTGAATCATAAGCTTTCTGTAGGTCAATTTTGATCATACTTCTGGGAGATATATGTGACCTAGAGTAATGCTTTATTAACTCATGTGCTAGAATGACATTATCTGCAATTCTCCTTCGTGGGATGAATCCTGCTTGCACATTACAGATGATACTGCTCATGACCTTCTGGAGTCTGTTGGCCAGTAACTTGGAAATGATTTTGTATAAAACTAAACAGCAAGCTATTGGTCGAAACTCTTTGACTGTTTGAGGATTGGACACCTTGGGAATTAAAGTGAGGGTGGCACAGTTTATTGGTCTATGCATTTTGTTGGTTTCAAAAAAATTCTTGACTGCTTGCAGTACCTGTTTCCCAATGATAGGCCAAGTGTGTTTAAAGAACATGGCATTGTACCCATCTATCCCTGGAGCTTTATCATTACCAATTGCCTTTAAGCTGTTTAGAATCTCTGTGTCACTGATGTCAGCAGCTAGTTCCATCCTCTGGTGATGTGATAGGCTAGGACCATTGCTCATATACAATTTGTTAATAGCTGCGAGGGAAGTGGTTGTTGTCCCCATGAGTAATTTATAAAAATCCTTAATCTCCTTCTTCAGGTCAGCTGGATCAGTTACCTTCAACCCCCCTTCTGTGATCAGTTCAGTAATCCTCTTATACTGGTTTCTCTCCTTCATTACTACTGAGAAGTATTTGTTGTTTGAGTCTCCAAGTTGGATCCATCTGGCTCTAGATTTTTGTTGTAATGCTGATTCTTCAATCAAAGACCATTTTTCTAATTGCTGCACCAGTTCCTTTTCTCTAATCGTAAGGCATCTGTATAGGACAGAGTCATCTGGTGTTGGACATCTTCCAGTTCCTTTCTGCTAATCTCAATCTTCTGTGTAGTATTCTTAAAATCTCTAGTATTTAGAGACTTTAAGGTTGGTTTGAGGGATTTGAGATTGTTCCACACCCCTTGAAGGGTACACTGAGCATTGCCTTTCCAGTTATCTTTGATCAGAAGTTGGAAATCCTTATGTTGAGTCCATGCATTGTAGAACCTGAATGGTGTCTTCCTGCTATTGTTATCTTCTGCCAGGGTTAACAACATGGGGTTATGATCAGAGATAAGTGGCACTCCATATACAGTGTGTACATGGCTCAACTTTATCATCCACTCATAATTGCCAAATACCCTATCCAGTCTACTGCACACTCTATCATTGCCACTTTGTTTATTGGTCCAGGTAAAGTAGTCCCCTTTCCATGGTAGTTCAGCCAGACCAGTCTGTTGTATGCAATTGTTAAAATCTACAGTCTCCACTTGCTTAACTTGGTGACAAGATTGTCTATCATTACTAGACATAATGGCATTGAAATCTCCTGCAATTAGCCAGGGGTCAGTAATAACAGCAGCAAGGTTCTGAATTGTCTTCCACAGTGTCCTCCTTTGATCAATGTCATTGAAACCATATACCACTGTGAGGCAGCAGATAATTCCACCAGTGAGGGTCCTAACAGTGCAATGAATGAATTGAGCTTCCTCCTGTAAACCAGTGATCAAAATTTTGGTAGGATCCTATAGGATCCATATTCTACCATTCACTGCTCCCCTGTAGTTAGTTATGTTAGAACTAGTGCTTAACGCTAGAGGGGGGGGGTGAATAGCGTTTACAAAAATTATGCGGAATTAAAACTTATTTGCGGAATTGAAATACTGCAGGAATTAAATCAGTGCGGAAATTAAAGAGAGCAAGCAAAGAACACACCGATGTATCCTGGTTCGCCACAACCCTGTGGTTAGTCCAGTCCCCGAGAGACTCTCTCGAGATTTCCACTAAACCCTGTCGAGCTTACGGGTGCTCAACAAACCGTTACACTTGAGACTTGAATCCAACAAATCTCAAACACCTGCTTGAGGATACCTCACCCCAAGACTTCCCTGTTAAGCTTAAGGGTGCCTAACGAACCGTTACAACTTGAGAACTTGAATCACACAAGCCTCAAACAACCTTGCTTAAGGAAACCTATCCCTAAGACTTCTTAAGAAGAAATTAAGTATTTCTTCTTGCAACAAGTGTATACAAAACACTCAATACTCACTTATACAATTACTCTCTCAAAGAGTGGATATGAGTACAAAATATTCAGCTCAAGATTACAACAACTTAATCAATATTTGGCTCTCAAAAATAATGTGTATGATATGAAATTGAAGATCAATAATGTAATGTAAACTTTTCAATCTTTCTGGTGTGTTGTTGTTGTTTAAAAACGAGTTTCAGACAGGTTTTAATACTGTCAAAAGAGAATCTGACCGTTGCTTAATTTTCAAACAAAATCCCTGAAATTATGCACTGACAATCGAGACTCACAATCGATTGTTGGACCATTTTTCAAAAGAAAAATCTTGACTTTCCAGACAAAATCGGTTGTAATAAATATGGTTTGAAATTGGCAAGTCAACAATCGATTGTTAGCCACCACAATCGATTGTTGTATACAAATTCAAAATATTTCTGTCAAAGATTTGAATTTAATAGATTGTGTAATAAATATTCAAACCGACAAATCTTGACTTTTGAAAACCAGATTAATTGTAAAAATCTGTTTCGGATTTTGCAGCCTTAACAATCGATTGTCAACCCTCACAATCGATTGTCGTTCATATATTCAAAATAATTCGGTAAGTCTTTTGAAAATATCAGATTTTTGTAATCAAAAAATTCAACAACAAGATCTATAATTGAAGGAGTGATTTTCTGAACAATAATTGAGTCTTGGACTTTGTAAAAATAATTTTCCAACAACCAAATCTTGACTTTAAGAAGTTTGAAAAATTGTTTTTGAAAATCTGACACTTAACAATCGATTGTTAACTCTGGCAATCGATTGTGGTTCATTTTTAAAACTTGGAAACTCACTGCCTCACTGACAATCGATTGTTGAACCTTGACAATCGATTGTTGCCTTAAAAACAATTTTTGGAAACTTACTGCCTTACGGATAATCGATTGTTGGTCACTGACAATTGATTGTTGAAGTTAAAAATCACAAGACGTGTTTAAAAATCATTTTGGCTAATATGCAACTTATTTATTTAAACTTAAAAGATGCATGATATGATGAAAAATGATTTTTATGTGAGAGCCAATATTAGAATATATTGTTGAATCAAGATCACAAAATAAAATGACTTAACAATAAACACAACTATAATCTTCTTTGCGATTCTTGGTGTTGCACTGTTTCTCTTGTACTTGACTGTTAATGTTCCTTCCTCGTTGGTTGGTTTGGCATTTATCAAAACCTACATAGATCAACACACATTTAGTTTGAGAACGTGTTTTCAACAATTTCCCCTTTTTGATAATGGCAAACCTGTATCGGGATATGCATATTAATAACAGTCCAAGAAACAGTATTCAACAATTATTCCACAAGTGTTCCACAAGTGTTCTTGTTCCCCCTCAATTTATTATTCCCCCTAAATATATGCAATCATATAATATAATAGCCCATTTTCTTCCCAAAAAAAAAATAATATAATTCATAGCCAATAATATAATGCATAGCCCGGTTTTCTTCCCCCTTTTGACATTAACAAAAAGTGCAAGAAGAAACATTACAAATATGCATTTAATCAAGTTATTACATGTAAACAGGGAATATTGGAAAATAATAATCATCTTATGATATTTGTTGGAAAGACATAAGAACAACCCATATATTTGATAAAAATCAATAAGTACAAAATAAAACAGAAAATCTGGGCAGAAAATTTAAAACGAAAATACAACAAAAATTTATTCAATATCGTCTCCTTCTTCCACATTTTCCGGCACTATTTCATACGGGACGAGACCACCGTATGGATAATTTACATGATCAAAATAACCATGTAGTTCATTAGTCAACCGGGTGACATTTTGATCAATACGATTGACGTTTTGATCAATTCGATTTATGGAGGTGGACAAAGAAGTGAAATGATCTATAAGCGTTTGCAAAGTTGGAGCTTGAGCACGATGCGGTTGAGGAGTAGGATTAGGAGGAGCATCATGTTGTTCACCAACAGTAGGTAAGGAAGATGCAGTAATTTCCCAATGTTTGGTGCATCTTTCGATTGGACCATTGGCGGTGTTAATACCCGAGGCTTCAAGAATTTTCATGATAAGAAACGCATATGGAAGGGGTCTATTGTCCCCGACGGCATTGAGCATGCGAAGCATGACAAACTTGCACCAATTGATGCTAGCTCCGGTGATAATTGCATGTAACAACTTTGCGTCTTCTTGAGATAATGTAGTGTGGCTGTGCGCACGAGGTTTTAAAAACACGCGTGATAACATAGAAGATAAAGCGAAATTCGGGATACATTCCCTTGATAGTTGGACGACGGGTGGTTGAAGCGAGATCAAAAGACTCAAGCCCTATTTGATCTAGGAGACTACGCTCATCAAATAAAAAGCCACCTTGTCGAATGTATATAGAGACATCGTCCCCATCTAGAGGAAGTTGAGAAATCGCTTGAATATTTTCTTCCGATAATAAAATTTGAACACCATTAACGGATGTGGCAAGATCATCATCTTCAGTCTTGTGAAGATTTGAATAAAAGGCACGAACGAGAGTAGGATTAATATGTGAACATTTGATAAGCAAAAAATCAAGAACGCTGCTTGCTCGAAGCATATTTACAGCTGTTGCGGGTGCACTAGATTCAAGATATTGTATGGTAGAGAAGCGAGGAGGTAATACTACTCGACTTTCGAATTTGGTCATGAATCGGATAAATTCTCCTTCAGAATTGAAATTTAAGTAGGAATCGTCTTGATATGGAAAGACGGGAGCAGCAGAGGAGGAGGCAACATTTTTGCCAGAGCGAGATCGCTTTTGGTGTCTTGACATTTTTTGAAGAAATATTTGAGAGTTAACTTTGAAAGTTTTTGAAAGAGGTCAAGAAATTTTGAAGCTTTGAATTGATTTTGAGGTGAGGAGGATGAAGATAACAACTCCTATTTATAGAGTGGAGGATAAGATATCACTTTGAAATCTGAACGTTTGAAATTCTTAAATTTCATCCGTTAGACAATCGATTGTTAGCTGTGACAATCGATTGTTGAAAGAATCTTTTGAACGTTATCTGAACTGACAGCACAATAATTGATTGCAGAGAATTTAATAAGTCAGAACGGTAACAATTTTGAATACTGACCGTTGGACAATCGATTGTGGAACCACGACAATCGATTGTAGAATAGGCAGAAAGTTTTGAATTATGGTCAGACGACAGACAATCGATTGTGGAATGCTGACAATCGATTGTTGGACAGGCAGTGAGTTCTTAGGACAAAGAATTAATTGAACAATCGATTATGGACATGTGACAATCGATTGTGATGAGCCAAAAAATGATAGTCCTGAAAATTATTGAACAATCGATTATGGAAGTATGACAATCGATTATGGATGTATGACAATCGATTTTGGATGAAACAGTGCCATCAAAATGTGGTAGAAGACAATAAATTTTCAGATTAAAAAAAAACGTTTTTTTTTAGAAAAGATTTTATAAAAATGAATACACATAATCAATTTATGATCAATACCAATTGTTATAAAACCGAATCTTAACACAATTGATACACATAATCAATTATTGCATTTTATCAAAACACCTGCACTATATAAATATTATTCACAAATAGATTCCCCCTATCTTTGGGACGATATCTGTGAAACACAGTTAAGCGCCTCCGTCGCTTAAGATAAACACTTTATTCAAAAGATGAATGCAACATAAGTGTATGCATTAGATCAACGTAGAGTCAAGAATTCCGAGTTCACTAAGAATACGGAAGAACAACTCTTTATCTAAAGGCTTGGTGAAGATGTCAGTCGATTGAAGTTTAGTTTCAACAAACTCAATTTCGACATCGCCTTTGAGAACGTGATCTATTTAAAAAGGACATGATGTATATCTAGCATATCAATACTTGCTAAATATTATATCAATTCTACTAGCAATAGGGTAAAGTGAGGAACGATCATACCCGGTATGTTTTGGTGTCATCCTCCATCATTGACATCTCAATTTGCTAGTTATTGAATTATAGACTTCATGCAAGCACATTAGTAGCTCCAAAATAATTTTATCAAATAGAAATATTTTTGACATATCAAAGATGTTATCATTAATAACATAAAGATTATCAACACAAAATTTTATTTTGAAATACGAAATTCAAAACAAATTATTTCTGAGACATCAAAATAATATTATCACCATAAAATTCATTTTGAAATAATATCATCAACAAAGAATTTATTTTCAAAAGTAATATCATCAATAAAATTCATTTTTGAAATACAAGAGATATTGTTAAGAGAATATCATCAATGAAATTCATGCAATCTATTCTTTTCAAGAACAAATTCCTCCTCAAGTAAGGCAAATTAGAATGTAACGACATTCCCTCTTACTTGAAACAAATCGCCTAAATATTTCTTCTTTTAGCAAGAAAATAGTATATTAAGGCTACTTCCTTTTTCCATATTTCACAAATAGAATAGGAAGGATATTTGAAAAGCATTTATCAAAACATACAGCAATAAACATAATTGCTATCACTTGTTATTTGAAATAGATTATCAAAACATGATTTAATATTTAGCACCAAAAATAATTATCAAAACATGGATCAATCATTTAATAATTGATACTAGTAATTATTTAAAAATAGATTTTCAGCATGTGAACCAACAAGGATAGTCAACAATGAAATCTCACATATCAACTATTACAATTAAGCACATCAACATTTTTCAAAGTGAGAATCAAGTTAACAACCCATATGTTAATATCAACAGCTGGCACATATCAACAATTCGGTTATTTTATCGAAAAATGATATCTAACCGAAATTCCCCTTGATGCATTTAGGTATCGTGCTTGATGCATCTACTACAATATTGTAGCCTTCAAGCACACCTGCAAAAATACCTACGGAGAGATTTTTGGTACCCAAGCCATTTTGGGTCCTTGGGGGTTAGGCGAATAATAATCATAGCTGAAAGATAAATCCCTATGTTTAGAAAAACAAACGGGTGCTATGTGACCTACCCGGTTACAGTAGTGACATACCACGTTCCGGTTGTGCCTATGTCTAGGTTGAGCCAAATACGTTCTAGGTGATCTAAAGTCATTCCTAGACGTGTTGAAATTCCTAGAGTTATTTCTAGGTGGTCTAGTATGATTCATTCTAGACTTATCAACAAAAATCCTTGAATCATTTTTAGGCGATCTAAAGTGGTTAATTCTAGACTCATTAGTCCAACTCCTAGACTTGTATCTAGGTGGTCTAAAATTATTAATTCTAGACTTATTAAAGAACCTAGTATCGTTTCTAGGTTGTCTAGTCTCGTTCCTAGAATTATTTCCAGGTTGCCTAAAATTATTATTTCTAGGCTTGTTTGTAAAAATCCTAGATTCGCGTCTAGGTGGTCTAAAAGCGTTAGTTCTAGACTTATTTGAAATCCTAGAATTATTTCTAGGTGATGCATCGTGAATTCTAACATGATTCTTATTTTTACGCCTTCTATTTTTCTTAGGCTTTTTCTTCCGAATTTCTTCAACTACCTTAGGAACATCTACACTACATTTTTCTAGTGTTTTCCTAAGTTCCGAGTTTTCTATTTTCAGAGAATCACAAGATAAACAAATAGAACAATTTTCAGTTGAAGAAGCTTCATTCATCGCCCTGATCTTATTTCTAAGATCATCATTATCATTTTTCAAAAACTGATTTTCTTCTTCTAAAACCTTTGATTTGGCAGTAGCCTCGTTGGCTATTTTTGAAACCTTTTTCAATTCATAAAATAAATCTTTAAAGGCTTCTTGCAACTCTTCAAAAGAATAAGAGTCAGAAGTACTTACCTCTTCTTCTTCGTCGGCCATTAAACATCGGGCAGTTGGTTCATTATTAGAGCTGTCCACTTCTTGAGAAGTATTTTCATGAATGTCCTCAAGCTTGTCCCATATCTCCTTGTCAGTTTTGCAGTGGGAAATTTTCCGGCAGTTTTCCTGATTTAAAGAACTGTACAGCATATTGATAGCCTTGGTGTTGTATTCACTTACCATGGCTTTTCCAACTTGTTTCGTCATTAGTTCACCATACTTTATGATTTGCCAAAGACGGAAGTTGTTCGCTTGGATGAAGACTCTCATCCGCTCTTTCCAATATGTGTAATTGCTGCCATCAAATGTTGGAGGCAAGAAGGTGCAAAATCCTTCTCCGATTCCTGCACAAGCACTACTAGTAGAAACCATAGAAATTCCTCTCAAACTGTTAAGTCTTTCAGAGAGTTGGGCTCTGATACCAATTGTTAGAACTAGTGCTTAACGCTAGAGGGGGGGTGAATAGCGTTTACAAAAATAATGCGGAATTAAAACTTATTTGCGGAATTGAAATACTGCAGGAATTAAATCAGTGCGGAAATTAAAGAGAGCAAGGAAAGAACACACCGATGTATCCTGGTTCGCCACAACCCTATGGTTAGTCCAGTCCCCGAGAGACTCTCTCGAGATTTCCACTAAACCCTGTCGAGCTTACGGGTGCTCAACAAACCGTTACACTTGAGACTTGAATCCAACAAATCTCAAACACCTGCTTGAGGATACCTCACCCCAAGACTTCCCTGTTAAGATTAAGGGTGCCTAACGAACCGTTACAACTTGAGAACTTGAATCACACAAGCCTCAAACAACCTTGCTTAAGGAAACCTATCCCTAAGACTTCTTAAGAAGAAATTAAGTATTTCTTCTTGCAACAAGTGTATACAAAACACTCAATACTCACTTATACAATTACTCTCTCAAAGAGTGGATATGAGTACAAAATATTCAGCTCAAGATTACAACAACTTAATCAATATTTGGCTCTCAAAAATAATGTGTATGATATGAAATTGAAGATCAATAATGTAATGTAAACTTTTCAATATTTCTGGTGTGTTGTTGTTGTTTAAAAACGAGTTTCAGACAGGTTTTAATACTGTCAAAAGAGAATCTGACCGTTGCTTAATTTTCAAACAAAATCCCTGAAATTATGCACTGACAATCGAGACTCACAATCGATTGTTGGACCATTTTTCAAAAGAAAAATCTTGACTTTTCAGACAAAATCGGTTGTAATAAATATGGTTTGAAATTGGCAAGTCAACAATCGATTGTTAGCCACCACAATCGATTGTTGTATACAAATTCAAAATATTTCTGTCAAAGATTTGAATTTAATAGATTGTGTAATAAATATTCAAACCGACAAATCTTGACTTTTGAAAACCAGATTAATTGTAAAAATCTGTTTGGGATTTTGCAGCCTTAACAATCGATTGTCAACCCTCACAATCGATTGTCGTTCATATATTCAAAATAATTCGGTCAGTCTTTTGAAAATATCAGATTTTTGTAATCAAAAAATTCAACAACAAGATTTATAATTGAAGGAGTGATTTTCTGAACAATAATTGAGTCTTGGACTTTGTAAAAATAATTTTCCAACAACCAAATCTTGACTTTAAGAAGTTTGAAAAATTGTTTTTGAAAATCTGACACTTAACAATCGATTGTTAACTCTGACAATCGATTGTTGTTCATTTTTAAAACTTGGAAACTCACTGCCTCACTGACAATCGATTGTTGAACCTTGACAATCGATTGTTGCCTTAAAACAATTTTTAGAAACTTACTGCCTTACGGACAATCGATTGTTGGTCACTGACAATCGATTGTTGAAGTTAAAAATCACAAGACGTGTTTAAAAATCATTTTGGCTAATATGCAACTTATTTATTTAAACTTAAAAGATGCATGATATGATGAAAAATGATTTTTATGTGAGAGCCAATATTAGAATATATTGTTGAATCAAGATCACAAAATAAAATGACTCAACAATAAACACAACTATAATCTTCTTTGCGATTCTTGGTCTTGCACTGTTTCTCTTGTACTTGACTGTTAATGTTCCATCCTCGTTGGTTGGTTTGGCATTTATCAAAACCTACATAGATCAACACACATTTAGTTTGAGAACGTGTTTTCAACAAGTTAGTACACTCCAATTAGGCAACAAGAAACTAGATATTCTCTCTGCATTCTTCTGTTTAACCTTTGTCTCTACCAGACCAACAAGGTCAAACTTATTGGTTCTAAAGTATTCTTTGGCTTCCTTCTGTTTGTACCTTTTATTTACACCCCTAATATTCCAAAATAACCACTTCATTGATTATAGCTGGTTCCCCCTTCATCCAGGGGGTGATCTGCCCAACTCACTGACCCAACTTCAAATCTGTTAGACATCACAATAGAGGATAATGATGGAAAATTTGTGATGTTAAACACTGGAAAAACCTATGTATTGACACCTTTCTGTTTATTCAAAGCTTCACCTAGCTCAGAATATTAGAGTTTGTATTAGTGAAAATCTGAGGTACTACGTTATATGCATCAATAAAGCATCTTATGCTCATTATTAATTGACGCCAAACTCAATTTGGACATATGGTTCAACCTTTATAGTATTAGCAATTACGGTTTTAAGCATGCCAAGAAAATTGTTAACACTCCATCTCTTTTATTTCCTACAAGCGTTTAACTTGTATAGAGTATATAATTCTGTTGCACAATTCAGATTTATATTAATAAAAATAGATAACGTTTTACATCAGATCTAATGCGGTGACACAAAAATGTGTTGAGTTGTGTTCCACATCTGTGGGTTATGGGTATCTTTATCTCTTTATATGGTCTTGGGCAATGCTCACCTCATAAGCTAGCTTTTGAGGTTAAGTTAGGCCCAACTGAATTGATTCAGAGATCAGCAATCACCCGTCAAAGCTAGAGACTTCTAAGGTTCCACGAAAATTCAGGAACGGCACCTGTTTAATGGAATTAAACAAACAATATTATTCAGTTTTTTTTCTCTCTTTTTTTGGTTATGTTTTGTTGATAGCTCCTTAGCTTGAAATGGGGCAATAAAGATTCTAGTACGGAAATCATAAAGCCTTCAACCACCCTCAGCAATGAAGCTTTATGGTTTGGTGTAATCATTTAAGATAAAGAAATAAAAAGGCCACGAGCTACGACACATTTCAAAATTTGATTGGTCTTCCATATACTTAGCAGATCTTTGTCAAGATTATTTGAAGAATGCTAAGATTGTGACTAATCTCATTCTTTTGTTGAAGTTTCATATGGTTCTATTAATCAATGGCAGTCACATCTTAAGATTGTAATCAGACAATGCTTTGTCAAAAATTTAATTGATGAACATGTGACTTGATACAAAGTTTATATAACATTTGACATATCACTAACATGAAATATATACTGAGGCATCATTAACAAAGAGCACAGCAATTATTATCAATAGATATGGTGGGATAGTTGAAATTCCTTTATTTTTTTTAAGAGATTCTTGAGTTCGAACCCTAAAAATGAAGAACTTCTTGATTGGGAGCACTAGAAGACTTACCCGTCATGAATTCGAATTAGTCAAAGGCTTCGGACACTGAATGATTAAACTACAAAAAAGAAAAAAAAAAACTGATTCTACTTAGTTACAGTACGTCCTTCTAATTTTTAGTTAAGTATCATTCACATTATGATTATGCCTCTTACAAATGTGAATTTTACTTTGAGTTTGGTTCAAGATCATATTAGTATTTCCCAGTATATACTTAAGTGGTTTTAATGGGGGAAACAGCTATTACTTGAATGCTTTATGATTCAATGGCTACCTATCCTCAAGCTAGTTGATGAGAAGAAATTAACAGTAGTATGCAGCAGGTTTGACTGAATTCAGTAGCTTTAGTTCAAACCGTGTGTTTATCTTGAGAAATTCATTGAGTATATACAAATTAGTAATTTAAAACTCAATAGTTTAAACTGGTTAAAAATCTAAAATCATAAATTTTAAATTTTGGTTCCGCCTCTCGCAGTATGTTGCTGGTGACAAAAAGGCAGAGTAAAAGTAAATGCTATGTTTGGTAGTCGGTAACTGGTGGTTGGTTCTGACCTGTTTTATTATGAGTGGAGCCACCTACTCAACAAGATATATTGATATATGGCCTAGTAATTTATAGTAAAACCATCCCTACATACCAATTTTTTAATATATATTTTCTTCCTTTAATTTCAGAGAATTTATATCCTGCATAATAACTGTTGTTTCATAAGGAAACATAGGGATGGTCTCTGCAAAAAAAGACTTATTTTCCCATTTTTTATTGTCTTTCATTGGATGGACAAAAAATCAGCTCTCTCCGCTGTTGATTATTGCCTATCCATTCTTTACATTCAAGAAAACTAGTTGAACTCCAGCTGTTTTGAAAAACTTTTAATGCAATCAAAATTTTACTCCCATGTTTAACCACAGGTGAAATTGATCATAACTATCTATGTCTTGATATCCTCATACAGTATGAGATAAATGTAAATCTTTTAGCCAGATTTTATGTGTACTGTCAACCATGTATACCTATTTTTATAAAACGGTAGAAAACTATTTTTACAGTGTAGACACTTATTATGAATTAAACTTTATATCTTCGTGTAATACATTCTATGGCATGATCGATTTTATGGTTTTAATCATAAAATCACAATACTATTCTCTATATAATGACTCAACAAAATCAATGAACTAAAGGTATTTTTTGTTGGAAAATCTGATAATTAATATTATTATTCTCCGACTCTTTTATAAATATTGACATCGCTTATAAAAAATCCTGACTATACTCCGGTTGCAAGTGCTCAAGAAGTTTTTACGCGAGTATCATCATGCTATTGAGTATTTGTATTTATATTTGACTTCTTTTCTTTTTATGTAATAATATTGTACTATGTCGTATTAACTGCTGCCTCGTTGCGATAGAAAAGATATGGTCTCTAACGAAAAATGACTTATTGCCCATTTTTGTTGGTCTTTCATTGGTTGGACAAAGATCTGTTGTTAGCTATATATATTTGCTCACAATCTAGATATTCAAGAAGTTGAATTTCCAGTTGTTTCAGCGTATTTTAAATGCAATCAAAAGTTGACACTGTTCAACCATAGGGAAAAAGTTCATAGGGATCTATGTCTCATAAAGTTTGTGGCCACAGAATGTTGAGCAATTTAATGAGAAATATTTGGTAGCTAGGTGGTTGGCCAAGTTCCCCAAATAGTATCCAGAAATATTTGGAGTATCTAGTTTAGCCATTCTGAATATCAATAAAAAAATTCACAACTTCAATATTTACGCAATAATGTTTTTGACAGTGTCTTAGAACAAACACCTTAACTAGTTAGGGAAATGGAATATCAACTAGGCTTCTTGTTCGATATTACCACTGCGGTGATTTCATGGTTTGATGGAATTGAAAGGGTTAGATCTCAGTTAGGGATCTTAAATAGACATGTTGGGTTATGTTTCGGTGAATCAAAATGGCGAAAATAGTACGTGTTAGTCAGTTTTCGGATTGATAATTAAAAAATAGTTGGTGCTTGTAAAATCATTAAAAAATACGTACTATTTTGTTGAAACGCAAAAGGTTTTCAGCATAATATACTGAATTATGGAGTTCTTGCATATAAACTTTCAGCATATTATGTTGGAACTCCAGCATACGAAAAGTTCCAACATAATATGCTGGATTATGGAGCTCCTATGATAAACTTCAATCATATTATGTTGGAACTCCAAACATTATGAAATTCCAGCACATTATGCTGCAATATGTAAAAAATTTAAACTCCAACATATTATGATGGAATTTTTTCCGGATTTTAAAGGATGCTTTTGTTCAAATTTTATCTTTACATGAAAAAATGACTAAATTTTGATTACTTCTGAAACTGTGACTATTTTTCAATTACCACTTGTAAATATGACTATTTTGTTATAAATAGAATTTTATTTATGGTGAATGTCTATATTTAGAGATATTCTAGGGTTTATTACTTGTTGGCTAAGTCTCCATCTCCCTATAAATAGAGGGTGCTATTTCATTGTAATTCATCCCATGTCAATAATAATTCCCCCTCTCTCTAATTTGCTCTGCAATACTCTTCTCTTATTTTATTATTTTATAATACGTTATTAGCACGGCACTCTAACAAATTGAGTAAAAGCTTTGGGATTGAGCATAATGATTGTTAATTGTTCTATGAACTTCCTTCATGGTTAAATTCTGGATTTAAGGTAAATCTTTTATGTTTCTCTTTCAAATTCTTAACATTCTATAGTTTGATTTTAAATACAAGCAAAGACGATAATTTTAATTGCAACTCTAATGGAGTTTAAAAGATTATAATCACTCAAAGTGGTAAAATTTCTATGTCTTGCCATGATCAAATTCATGTATGATTGTGGGCAAAGAATTAAAAACTCGTCACATTGAATTTGCTCCATTCTCATTCCCTTTAGAGAATGTGATAGCAGTACGTGATAAGTCTGAAAGAAGATAAAATTACTACTATAAATGTATCAATGGATGTGGACGTGGTAATAGACGAAATTATAATTGTCATCATTGTGATAATGAGAATAATAACGATTCTCAAAATAATCTTCCACTTTGTGAAAATAATATTTGCCATCGATTTTGACATGAGAATTTATAAAGCACATATTGATGATTATGGCCAATTCATGAAGTGAATGTGACAACATATGATTTATGATACATATTCATTCTTGGAAGAATATGAACATGCTAGTGGTAATGAATAAACCACACTCACCTCTAGAAGGAGGTTTGAGATGATATAAGAAAATAATGTCATTATTATGGCATGAATAGTCATGGGTCACGTACCTATTGTACGTCAAAATATTTTGGCAATGTGATTATTAAAGGATTATAGTAATGCAAGAAACATATCTTGCATATAATTTTAACCATGACCATACTGGTATAACTTTCTCCTTGGAAGAGATATATGATCATATGGATGCTGATGAATATGTGGTTGTACAGAATTAATTGAGAGCTCTGGAAGAGCCACTTATCACTATTTTGGAGAAACACAATTGATTACCAATAAGGTATTGTGTTGTAGTAAGTCTCAAAAAAACTTATTCAGTTTCCAAAGTACATGCCAAAGCGGTTGATTATATTGAGACTATAAATAAAGGAAAATTTTAATATCTTCAATTGCTACAACTTGTAGAGGGGTAATATGTATGTGAAAGTTACCCACTTTATTCTCCAATTTGTACTACACAAATAAATGAACACCACATTAAAGTGGATGTTTATTGATACAAAAACCCATACCATAGTAAACTTGGAGTTTTATTGATAATTGCACACGTCATGGTGTAAACCTGAAGTTTATCAATATTGATAATTTATTCAGTTGGCATACATGGTTTAGCCATATCAATTTAAGTATGATGTGCAAAAATAATAGAGAATTCACATGGGTAAATATTAAAGAACTACAAAGTTCTTTACGAATTCTCTTATATTGTTCGTTCTCATTAATTAATTGACCAATTAAAGTTTGGATTGAATCGCATGAATTCTGAAAAAATCAAAGATGAATATGGGTCCATTCATCTGCCATGTATACCATATAAGATGCATCAATGACATGGTTACGTGTGCGATTATTATTAACCCGCAACCTAGCCGGTGCTTGGGAGGTAACTTACTCAATAGTTTAATTTTGAGCATAATTTCCTGATTTTCTATTCAAGAAGTTCATCTTGATAAGTTAATTTACATCACAACTGGTTTAGCAAAATAATTTATTAAGTGCCTCCACTTAATAGCTAAACTATTGCTTATGAGAACAAAGTTACCTATATCAGTTTGATATACGTTATATATGAGAGTATATTATATTCTCCCCTTACAAGTGGTTCTGGGTCAGGAACCAAATAATTCCATCTTATTAATATTTATATGCAGTGTATATTGATTAATACCATAACACACAAAGATGAGTTCTCAAAGTTGAGAAAACAAGTTAGTTTTTCTAACAAGAGGGGAGACATGATAAACAACTGAGAAAAAATTACGTGGAATGAATTATTATTTGTATATCTAGATCCTCAAATACGATAATATGAACTTGAAGTTCATAAAAAGATGATTCATCTACAAGATATTGCAAAGTTCGCTAGACGCATTTGCTGACCCAAAGAAAGTAATTATATTCTCATTGCAAATACTCATATTAACTCCTAGAAGGATAAAGTCTATGGTACGCTTAAACCATATAGACAAATCGGTCTCAAATAAACCTCTTGATAAAAAAAGTGAGCAAATGATCAAAATGATCATAATAAGGAGGCAAGTGATCTAGAAGATCACATGACATAACACTTCATAAAATCTCATGAGAGATTTAGGTACCTGAATACATGAATGAAGAAATATCTATGTTATGTATTTATGAAAAAAATGTTGGAATCGATGTAAACTGTTTATCCACGACATCTATGATAGCGCTAAATATAGATGAGGATCTTAAGTCTGTCGTCTACAGACTCAAAAATATTGGCCAAATGGAAGAGACACAATTCAAGTAGAATTGATTCCATATGAAAGACATATTGCTTTGAACATGTAGTTCAAACACTCGAAAGTATAAAATCAATGGTATATGCAATCAGTTTTCAATATCTTATTTGTCTAGCATGACATGAAAACTTGCTATGCATCTAAAGTCTATTATACGGCTTATATGACGTAATTTATATAATAATACATGAAGGATTTAAGTTGCTTAAAGCATATACAATTCTTGATCTTGAAGTACCACATTCTAAGTGCAATTTGTGCACATATGTATCTTGCTATAAGTATAAGCATGATAATATGATAGCGAGAATCTCTATGGAAATATTGAAAAGGCCATTCAACGGCATTTTATGAAGATTTCAAGGTGCAACATATTCATTCAAGTTAATATGAGTGATTTATTTATCAAATCTCTACCAACGATCTCTTGGAATGTGAAGACTCAAGGATGTAAATTGATGCTCTCATCAGGGGAGTTAATGCGCGTCGCACTCTTTTTCCCTTACAAGATTTTGTCCCATTGGGTTATCCTTGCAAGGTTTTTAACGAGGCAACCAAAAAACGTATTGTCAGATATGTGTACTCTTTTTCCTTATCTGTTGAATAAACATTCAATGGGTAGTGTTATAAATAGAATTTTATTTATGGTGAATGTCTATATTTAGAGAGATTCTAGGGTTTATTACTTGGTGGCTAAATCACCCTCTCCAAATAAATAGAGGGTACTATTTCATTGTAATTCATCTCATATCAATAAGAATTCACTCTCTCTATAATTTACTCTGCAATACTCTTCTCTTCTTTTATTATTTTATAACATATTTCTTATTTTTTTCCCATCAAAATGAGTTGTCCTATTGTATGCATGGACCGAATGTGCAGTTAATTTGGGCTAAAATGGGTCATTATTTGATCCGTCAAGCTCAAAAATCCATGTGCTTGTTTCTTCTTTTATAATTGTTTAATTACCACATCAAACTAAGAAAAACCTTTTTTTCCTGTGTTTGATATGTTTTCTGTGTGCGCCAATTTGAGCTACATATGCAGCTCAAATAAGCTCAAGCATTTAGATGGAGCAATTTATATTACGGAAAAAGGTCATATATCTTTTTCTACTAATTAAAATAAGTTATATTTGTCCTACGTTATACTATTTGGCCATATATGTCCCTACCGTTCACATCTCTGGTCATATATGTCCCTCTGACGTTAATTTTTTTTAAAAAATTTAAAAAGCCACGTGTCAGAGTCATATTGGTTAAACTAAACCCACTCCCCTTTTTCTTTATATTAAAACGAAAATATTTGTAAAAAATGTAAAAAACTTGTAAAAAATGGGGAAAAATTTGTAAAAACTGGGAATTTCTTTTATTATTTCAGAATTTAAAAAACGAAAATATTATATTAAATTTTTTTTCCTGTTTTTACAAATTTGTGTTTTCACTTTTTACAAAACAAAATTCTTTTAAAAATGCAAAAAAAAAAAAAATTTTAAAAACAAAAAACCACATTTTGGAAATATTTTCAAATTTGAAAATAAACTGATTTTATTTTTGTAAAAACAGAAATAAAAATTGTTTAACAAAATATTTTTATTTTTGACAAAATTATTTAACAAAATTGTTTTGTGTAACAAAAAAGAAGAAGAATGTATTCCTTATCATTCCGATTAGAGATGCTCTGTTCATATTTTTAAAATATTTTAAAAAATAAAAAATTATTTAAAAAAATTTTATTTCTTTTTCACTAAAAAAGTCATTTAAATAATTTTTTTCTTTTTTTAATATAATATTTAGTTTTTAATATAACATTTTCATTTTTTTAAAATAAAAAATATTCCTAGTTTTTACAAAAAAATTCCAATTTTTACAAAATTTTCCCCATTTTTTACAAGTTTTTTTACACTTTTTACAAATATTTTCATTTTAATATAAAGAAAAAGGGGAATGGATTTAGTTTAACCAATAGGACTCTGACAAGTGGCTTTTTAATTTTTTTTTTTTAAAGTTAACGCCAGAGGGACATATATGACCAAAAATATAAACGATAGGGACATATATGGCCAAATAATATAATGGAGGACAAATATAATTTATTTTAACTAATAGAGTAACATCCGTTTATATTATGTACAAACTGACACGTCAATGAATATATGCCTAGTCCAACTCGTTCCAAGTTTGGGTGGCTTGGCAGAGTTAGGGAAGGCATATTGTCTATTGATTGAGCTGGCTTGACGGGTTATAGTATCATAATTAAATTTAACAGCCCTAATATCAGTGGATGGTCTTCATCGTAATATTAATAAGGAAAAGATTTTGTTCAAATTGCCCATTAATTGGTATAATGATAACTTCAAGGACTTTCTATGAGTAACTTGAAAGAATGACTATGCTTTCATCAAAGCCGAATGGATATGCAATAACCGTCCGAAAGATCTAGCGGTGAAAAAGAATGTAGACGTAGACCAGCACAACGTCTGATGACAGGCGGAGGCTATATTTGCATAAGTTACGCACTCCAGAACGGGAGAAATTCACAAATAATTAGATTTACAAGTATTCATTTAAATATAGCACAGTTTTAAAAGTAATTAAAATTTAATTACTTTTTATATAAAAATAAATTTGAACGAAAATATTATTCAAAATCCAAAAAAAATACTTCAGTATAATATACTAGAATTTCAGTATAATATACTAGAATTCCAGTATAAGTAACTGGAACTACAGTATATTATACTACAATTTCAGTATATTATAACGGTCCAACATAATATACAGGAGATTGACGGTGCTCCAATCTCCAGTATATTATATTGAAATTTTTCATGTATTTGAATTCCAGTATAATATGCTGTAAATTCATATATAGGTGCATCGATCTCTAGTATATTATGCTAGAATTTTTCGTATTGCAATAAAATAATAAATATTTTTTAATGATTTTACAAACGCTGACCATTTTTAAATGACCAGTTCCAAAACTGGCCAGCCAACCTATTTTTTCCTCCAGCACTGAGGTTGTATGAGCAGTTCTTTTAAGAAGAGACGAAACTTAAAGAGTGACAAAAAAAGATTATAAGTGCAAATAAGCCATTCAACGCATATGCTACTCATATGTAAGCCCAAAGTTTCCTATAATTATGGGCTAGAATAAAAAAAGATGGAGTCTCTCCAACTTATCAAACCAATGAAGAATTAATCTAAATAGCCTCCTACCCAATCTTTTAAATTAAAAATAATTTGTAAATATATAATATATGTATGTTCCATGTATAATAAGCAAATAGTTAGTATATAATCTATGTATATCCACTAAAAAAATAAAAAGTAAATCTAGCTGGCTATTCGAGTAAAGATCTATAAGGGAAAACGTTATACGGTAAAGCACGCCCGTTAGTGGATTTATAACATGAAGCATTGCAAAACCAACTAGTAATAAGTAATAAGTCTTTCATTCCTATACACTATTTGAAATCTTATTACAAAAAAGTTCATATTTTTTATTTTACCCGGCTTAAACATAATTTAATTATAAAATACATTCAATCTATTATTAGTGCGTTGAATTAGGAAATTTAGTTACCTTTTTCCCTATTTTCTCTTCGTTCCTCTTTTAATAACTCCTTCCAGTTGCGTTTGAAAACTCATTTTGGTTTGACAACCCATAGCTCCTCATCAATTTCAAACTAATCCCATGATTTCATTTCTTCCCCTAAACGTACTTCGTTCAACCATAAAATGATTTTTATCTGTCCTTTTGCTCATCCTCAACAATCGCCATCCAATGAAGTACTTACTAGGATTTTGTAGAACCACAGCCATATGAACTATATCTTGGGAGTGTTAATTTAGCGTCACTAGTAGAGGGAATATATCGTTTCTTAATCTTATTTATATAGTCGCAGCTCTAACTTTCAACAGAAATGATATTGTGCAACAAATACGTGGTAGTTGAAGACAAATAGAATTTCAATTATAAGGTTGCTCTATTATGCTTTTATTGAACAATTTTGGAACAATATTGTCAAGCTACAACCCGACATATTCAAGGGATGTGCCTTGGTGTATGCTATTTGCTGATGACATAGTATTGATAGACGAGACGAGGGTCGGTATGAATGAGAGGCTAGAGGTATGGAGACAGACTCTCGAGTCTAAGGGTTTCAAAATAAGCAGATCTAAGACTGAGTACCTGGAGTGCAAGTTTAGCGCCGAGCCGAGCGAAGTAGGCAGGGACGTGAAGATTGGATCTCAAGTCATCGCCAAGAGGGACAGTTTAAGATATCTTGGGTCTGTGATTCAGGGGGACGGAGAGATTGACGGGGATGTCACTCATCGTATAGGAGCGGAGTGGTCGAAGTGGAGGCTTGCATCAGGAGTCCTGTATTACAAGAAAGTGCCACAGAAACTCAAGGGGAAATTTTAGAGAGTTGTGGTTAGACCTGCCATGTTGTATGGGGCAGAGTGCTGGCCAGTGAAGAACTCTCATGTTCAAAGAATGAAGGTTGCGGAGATGAGGATGCTCAGGTGGATATGCGGGCTCACCAGGTTAGATAAGATTAAGAATGAAGTTATTCGAGAGAAGGAGGGGGTGGCCCCGGTGGATGAGAAGATGCGTGAAGTGAGGCTCAGGTGGTTCGGGCATGTGCGGAGGAGAAGTCCTGATACCCCGGTAAGGAGTTGTGAGCGACTAGCAATGGTCGGCGTGAGGCAGGGCAGAGGGAGACCTAAGAGGTATTGGGGAGAGGTGATTAGGCATGACATGGCTAGAATGCGGATTTCCGAGGACATGGACCTTTATAGAAAAGTCTGGAGGTCTAGTATCAGGATTGTAGGATAGGGGCTCCTAGAATTTTAAGTACTCCTTTTCCGGGGTTGGGTGAGGCTTGACAGGGCTATCCATAGATGATTTGTGCATTGGATTGTGTCCCTCTTATGGTAGTTCTTTATAGTAGTTACTAGTTGATATTATTGCATGCCATTTTATTTATTGTTCTTATGTTTAAATAACTATTTACGCGATTTCTGCTGGAGTTACTAATGCTCTGCTGTTTTAGTTTTTGTTTTCTCTTCTTTCCTTGAGCCGAGGGTCGATTAGAGACAGCCCCTCTGCCCTTTCTGGTAGGGGTAAGGCTTGTCTACATATTACCCTCCCCAGACCCCACCTTGTGGGACTGTACTGGGTAGTTGTTGTTGTTGTTTATTGTCAAGCTACAACACCAATTGCAATTGGATCAAAAAGTATAATTGAGCAGATTTGAAATTTTAGCATATTTCAAATTAAATTCAATTGCCTCTAAACTTTAAAGTCAACTTTGTATTAGTACTTCCAATAAGAACTTTGCAGCTCAGTTAATTTCTCACACAAAATTCAAACATCACATAAAATTTCTCCGAAGTGCGACGGTGGCGTTCTTAATGTGAAACTCAAAATTTCTCCACCAAAATTATTAAATTATGTGATGATCCAAAAGGTCATCACTCGTTTTGAGAGTAAATTATGTATTACGAGTCCTTAAATACTATTTTTATCTCACCTCAATTTGTGTGCATAGTTTGGGTGCGATTCCGGAAAGTTTTATATGAAAACTAAATAAAATAAGGAAATTGGCTTTTAAAATTGAATAAAGTTGACTTTGGTCAAAATTCTTGATAAACGGATCGGGACTCATAATCCGACGGTCTCATAGGGTCCATAGTAAAATATATGATTTGAGCATATACCAGAAATCGAATTCCGAGGTCCCAAGCCCAAGAAATAAATTTTTAAAGAAAATTATTTTCTAGAAAATATAAAGGCTTATAGAAGTGAATTGATGTAAATTCTTGATGTTATCGGACCTGTATTTTGCTTTTGGATCCGGTACAAGTTTGAAATAATAATTAAGTTGAATATGTGAAGTTTGGTAAGAATCAGAGTTCGTTTGGTATAAATCGGACCTTTATTTGAGAAAATAGTAATTTTAATGTTCTTGAGTACAACAACAATTTGAGGTTTAATCCATTGTTGTTGATGTTATTTTGATGATTTGATTGCACGATCAAGTCCGTATGATTTTTTGGACTTGCGTGCATGTTTGATTTGGAGCCTCGAGGACTCGGATGAGTTTTGGATAGGCCACAGAGTGAAATTAAACTTAGGAGAAGGTGATGGTATCTGATATTTTTGCCCAGGCCTCTGATCTCGCAATTGCGAGAAGGGTTTCATAATTGCGAAGTCCTCAATCATGGGAATTACGTCGCAAATGCAAACCTAGCCTAGGCAGGCCTTGGTCGCAAATGCGACTAATCCCTCGCAAATACGAAGGCAACAGGTCCTGAAGGAGTTCGCAATTGTGAACCCTGATCGCAATTGCGACATCTGCGACCAGTTCATTAGGACTTTGACGGATTTTTCTTCATTTTTCAAACTCTATCACACCCTAAGCTCTCTTCGGTGATTTTCTAAAGAAAAGGTCTTCTCCAAATCAACTGTAAGTCGTTTCTAACTCATTTTCTCCAATCCATAACATCTTTTTACATGATTTCAACTCAAAATCAAGGGTCTTCATGGGGAATTGGGTGTTTTTGGGTAGAACTTAGGATTTGCAAACTTTCGGGATTTGGACCTCGATTTGAGATCTGATTTCAAAATAAATTATATATTTGAGTTCGTGGGTGAATGGGTAATTGGATTTTGGTTCGAACCTTGGATTTTGACCATGTGGGCCCTGGGTAGATTTTTGAATTTTTGGGAAAAATATTAGAAAACTTATTTTCATGCATTAGAATTGATTCATTTAATATTTATTGATATCTTTGAGTAAATTGTGGCTAGATACAAGTGAATTGATGGTGGAAACAAGAGGAAAAATGGTAGTTGAGGCTTGAATTATGTTCGTGGTATTGAGATAAGTGTTTGATCTAACCGTAGTGATGATAGGCTATAATTATGTAATTTAGTCGCTTATTACAATTTACTACATTTTAATTGAGTTTGAGCTTTAATTGCTAGTGTCTTGCACTAATTGTGTGTTTTAAGCCTTGTAGGAGTGATTCCGAGCTATGTAGATGTCATGGAATTAATTCAAGTGATTTTGAGATTTGAAGTCTGAGTAAAAGCTCAAGGGATAAGAGGGGATCATGTTCGGGGGTCAACGAAGACTAAGCATATTGCGCACTGTCTAGTAAAATATATATAATTTTTTTCTCAGAGCTCCATTTGGGTTTCACAATATATATTTGGAAAGCTACCTCAAAGGGCTATAATTTTCATGTTTTACATTTTTCAAAATTCCAAACGGAACAGGGTAAAATTGTGCGTCAAGTGCGTCGCCGCGCTCGTCAGGCAGAATACTGGGCAATATGCGCGGCCGCGCTAGTCAAATCTGGGAAAAGTATTTTTTTAGGAGAAGGTATAATTGTTTGGTCCCGATCCTACTCGGTCATTATATATATATATATATATATATATATATATATATATATATATATATATATATATGAAAAAACTGTATCTTGAAGGTTGGACAGATTTGAGACACAAATTGGATCTAAGGAAGCAGAGACACAATAGGAGCGGTGGGGAATTCTTCTACGATTTTTTCCTTCCTCTTCCTATTTTTATAGTTGGTTATGATTTTTACTATTGTATTTTTACATACAATTATGAATAGCTAGTTTGTTATCTAGGGTTTTGATGGAACCTTTTATAGGATAAATTCTTGTTATGATTTTATATAATTGAGCCGTAATATTTTTTTCTATTTTTAAACTATATTATTCTTGTGGTTGATTGAAGGACCCTCAATTAGTTGTTCCTATTTAGTATGTATTTCTCAAGAGAGAGTGCATAATTAGGTAGTTTTTGAACATCACTCCGACATATGTGAGAAATCAATAACCAAGGGTTTACATGTGGGATTAGGGATAACAAAACCTTGTGTGCGATCTATGTGAGTTGTAATTAAAGCTAGCTAACGTAACTAGGGAGATTATGTCTAGTAAATTGTTGTAATTACTCAGGAGAGAGTTATAATACGTTAGTGCTCATGACCGGTAGAGAATACTTAGGCAAAATTATAGAAGACATAGGAGAAAGGATTCCGACAATTGGGAAATAATAATTCTAGACCTCCTTAATCTTTTATCCAACCTGTAGTATCTTTAGTATTAATTTATTATTTTAATTTTTTAGTTAGTTAGTTAAACATAAGAATCTTAATATCTATAAGTTATGAATTGGTCAAGCTTGTATTATTAGTGATAGTGACAACTGTAGCTAAGCCTTAGGTCTCTGTGGGATTCGACTACTGACTCCTTTTTATAAGGCATAGTTGGGCGTGATCAAATTTTGGCGCTGTTGCCGGAGAACAAACGATGTAGCTTTAGTGTTCATATTTCTAGGTTGCAAGTTTGAACTCTTATTTTTGTTTCCGTGTATTTGATTCTTTATTTATTTTTAATTTTTTTTTATTTTTGATCTGAGAGATATGGCATCTTGGAATTATGAGAGTTTTGATATTGGTAATTCTACTTTTGATCCTCGTTATGCATATTGTGGAGGAAATCACGTAGGGCAAAATTATCAAAATATTCCCGAGAGGGAGTTATATACACCAACTCAATCTTATGTGTGGAATATGTGTGATATTTGTGGTGGTCAAGATGGTCACTTTTATAGTTGTGCTTATATTTCTTGTCTTCCGCCAACCTCTTACTTTGATGGTTCTTCTTTTTCTTGTGAAGTTAATAGGAATAACGAACCCAGGTATGAGGATCTGAAAGAGATCGAGGATATGATAAAGTGCCTTATGGAGTAATATGATGAGATACAACTGCGGGTACAAAGTCAAGGGGTAACTATTCACAACTTGGAGGCTCAAGCGAATAAACTAATTGAACCTTGTTAAATGCAACAAGTTGACATTGTGAATAGTAGCATATGAGTATGAATTGGCTACAGAAATTGCCATTATACTGGAGGATTTTAAACAATACGAGGATGAGATAGAGGAGAAGGCCAGGGTAGAACGCCAACAATCCATCGAACAAGATTTTGAGGATGTAGAAATAGTAGAAGAGATAGTAGAGTCAACCAAGGATATTGAGGATACATATTTAGTTGACTCTAGTGTCATTAGTGTTATGGATGTTGAAAATCTCAATGTTTGTGTAGTTGAGGGCATTGGTCCACACTCCCAGTATTTTTTCAAATTGTGTATAGATGATGATATGGAAATAAAGTCGTCCGAGCCACTTGAGGAGTCAAGGAATGAGGAACAAGGTGCCCACATTCAGAAATTCTTCTTGCCAGAAAGTGAGGAATACACATCTCATCTAAAGGCCAAGAAGTGCAGAATAACTACATTGTTTTATTGGGCTAGTCAGATTCATTCCATCACCCCAGGAGCATGATCATAAAGCAGATTCAAAACTTGTGGTCCAATTCATAAGTTAAAAGTGGAGGCAAAAAAAATGGTTCATGTCATGCCGCGACGTTAAATCAAGCGCTTGTTGGGAGGTAACCCAGCTTTACTACTTTATTTTAATTTTTTTATTTTTTTAATTATATTATTTTTATAGTGTCGATTTCTGATTTTCTAGGTGCATGAAAAGCAAATGTATTGTAAAGATGCAACAGGAAAGCAAATGGTTGGAACTAAGAGTGAGGTACCCGCACGAAGGACCAAGCTTGGGGGAAGTCTGATTACCCCATAAGTTGTTAGTGCTTTGCCCTTTGGCCTATCAGGGAGTTTCTTTTATCCTCTTATTAGTTATAGTGTGCATCGGGGATAATGTACAATTTTCAGTGTGGGGTGAGGAGAATGTCTGGATGACTTTCTATGCTACTTTAGTTGTGTTAGTTTAATTGAATAATATTTTTTTGAAAGAAAATTGAACTTTTCCCGATGATGGAAATCCTAGATAATTTTCTTGAGGGATTTAAGTCTAAAGAAAATAAACGAATTCTTTATAGGTAGTGTAGTAATTCTCTATTGGTTTTTCTTGTGTCGCGGTTCTTTTTCAAGGTTTTTATTTGAACCGGGTATAATTAGTCTTTTTTAGGAATATGAGCCATTGTGTTGTGTTTTAAAATGAAGCAATATTTCTTGACTTTATTATGCCTTGAGAATAGTGACTACTTTAGTTATGACGCTTAGGCTCAGTTTTTGACTCTTGGATAAGTACCTTAAATTGTATGATTTTAACTTTGCTTAACTCCCCACTTGTGGGAATACACTGGGTTGTTGTTGTTCTTGTTGTAACTTTTCTTAACTGCTTTGACTAGAGTGTCTTGATAAATCCAATCCTGAGTGAGTTACGTGTCATGTATGTGTGAGGTTTGGATGTTATTTTGTGCATTGCATTTGATTTCTAGAACTTGCCATGTGTGTTTACAAAGCAAAATGGTAGTTTTGTTCAGTCTTGGAAGTGATTACGCGTTTCTTTGTTGATCCATATGTATATTTTACCCGCCTAATTGTTATGTATCGTAGTTAACACATTTGAGCATGTAATAATATTTCTTTGGCAACCACATTACAAGCCTTACCCATTTGTTTGAATTAACCATCTATTTGAACCTTCTAACCTCGCATAAGCACTTGAATTGTTATGAGTTGTGCAAAAGTTAAAGTGTGGGGTGGTTGGTTTGACTTTTGAGTGGAACTAATGAAATAAGGAGAAAGATCCACTATTTTGAAAAAGTAAGAGCCACATGAATTAAAAAAATTGTATTGTTGCAAAAATATTCCTTGATAAGTTCTTGATGTAATTGTGCTTGAAGAAGTATGGGGTAATATATATTGATGTGAAGGTGGAGTTTGGTTTGACATAAGTATGGGGTGAATTTTAAAGTATATGTATTAAAATGCATAGGAAGGTGTAGTCACTTTTATATCTAAATGTATCCTACCCATCCCGCAACTTACAGTACAATCAAATAAAGTCCTACTTGATCTTAGACTGAATGAGCTCGATTAGTAGAGTAATACACTACGGGAAAGCCTATGGTGCATCTTTTGTGGCATATGAATGTTATTTCTGAGAGTGAGTGAATTCTTTCTATCTTGAGTTCCTAAGTATTCTTAAGTTTTATTGTGTAAAACTACTCTCTTTTGTTGTGTAAGGTAGGGGTGTTCAAAACCGATCCGAAATCGAAAACCGATCCGAAATCGAAAACCGATCCGAAATCGAAGCTTAATGGCTTACTGGTAACGGCTTAACAGACGGGGAACAGATTGAATTTTTTTATTAACGGCTTATTGGTTTGGGGGCGCATTATTCAATTTTCTTAACGGATAATCCGTTAGCCCGTTAAGAATACATATATATATATATATAAAATTTATTTATATTTACATATATTAAATATAAAAAAACTAAAACTCTTGAAAATGAATAACAAAAATAAAAGGCCGTATGTTCTGATATTCAAATGAAAATATTCTGATGCGTTTATGTCCATTGTCACATTTTGCTGTATATAGTCAGAACTCAGAAGAGAAAATCTTCAAATTTTAACACAAGACATGAAGGCATGAGAGCAAGAAAGCAGAATCTTTTGTATATTCCTTCATATGTGCATGTAATATATGGTGACCGACAAAGCAAAGCTTCATTACATGATTTACATTTCCGGCATATTAAGTATAAACTGATGAATTTTGGATTCCATCCCACCTATTGTAAAACTTAATTTTCTATTTCATATGCTTTAAGATAATGAATTGCTGGAAGTCATTCTATTAAATGTTTTTCTTGCATTTGTTGTATAGTTCATGTTTGATAAAGTTGTACAGGAGAGTGGGGCAGATGATGAAACATCGGAATGTTCTCAGTTTCAACCTTTTACAAGTAAGTTTCTTTGAAGTGAACCAAAATATGAAACTGCTAACTTCAGTACGTGTAAGGTAGTACCAAAAGATGAGAACTGCTGGATAATTTTCAGTGATGTGAATATGTATGCTATGCCGATTTACCGTCCGATAAGAGCTAAGACGATACCAGTTCGCCCGATATCTTATCGGGTGGCTAACAGATTAATACATTTAAAAGCCGATAACCGTTAAGCCAAACCGTTAAGAATAAATAACCGCCCGATAAGCAGCCCTAGTGTAAGGGTACTTGATTCAAGAAGGAAAGGTAATGTCAGTGATATCTATGTTAGAGTAAGTCGTGAGTTGTGAATAATGCATGGTACTTGTGAGTCAAATCTTCAGGTGAAGATGTTACGCTTTTGTGCTTAATCTATTTAAAATATTCTTGGTATGATGAGTTAGGAGAATTGTTTAAAAAAAGGGTCGTGTCTATATAAAGTGTAGTTTGATTGCTCGAGGACGAGTAATGGTTTAAGTGTGGGGTGTTTATGATAAGCTATAATTACGTATTTTAGTCGCTTATTACACTCAAATTTACTGCACTTTAATTGAGTTTGAGCTTTAATCGCTAGTGCCTTACATTAATTATGTATTTTGTACGTTGCAGGAGTGATTTCGAGCTATGTATGTTATGGAATGAATTAAAGTGATTTTAAGCTTTGATGTCTGAGTAAAAGCTCAAGGATTTAAGCCGAGATCGTGTTCGGGGGTCAAAGGATGATAGTTAGAACAAATGAAGAATCGAGTAGGTATATTGCACGTTGTCTAGTAAAATGTACATAACTTTTGGCTCAGAACTCTATTTGGGTTCCACAATATATGGTTGGAAATCTAACTCAAAAGGCTACAACTTTCATGTTTTACGCGCGCTCGTCAGGCACAATACTGGGCAATAAGCACGGTCACTAGCGCGGCCGTGCTAGTCAAATTCGAGAAAAGTATTTTTTCGTCTAGGAGAAGGTATAATTATTTGGGCCTGAACCTACTTGGTATATATATACATGGAAAAATGGTATTTTGAAGGTTGGACATATTTGAGACACTGATTCAACCTAAGGAGGCACAGACACAATAGGAGCAGGGCGGGGAATTCTTCTACGAGTTTTTCCTTCCTCTTCCTATTTTTCATTGTTGGTTATGACTTTTAGTATTGCAGTTTTATATACTATTATGAATAGCTAATTTGTTATCTAGGGTTTTGATGGAACCTTTTGTTGGAAAAATTCTTGTTATGATTTTATATATGTGAGCTGTAGTATTTTCTCTATTTGTTAAACTATATTACTCTTATGGTTGATTGACGGGGCCTCAATTAGCTGTGCCTATTTAGAATGTATTACTCAAGAGAGTTTGATGACCCAGCCCGTCGTCACGTGAGTTACCGCCATGTTTTTCCCATATTATGTTACTCTATGTTTCAATATCAGTAATTGAGTTGACTGGGTAGAATTGGATTGACCCGAGAGCATTCAATAAATCTTCTCTTCCTCTTCTGATGGAAATGAGACACTAAGTCTCTTAAAGGGAAGCTTGTTTTAAAAAACTCAACTGGAAGTTAACAATTTAGTTAGAGGGCTCAAATGTGAATTCTGATGATTCATTTAGCTTCGAGGGATGGTTTGTGACTTAGGAATGCAATCGGAATTGAATTCGGAGGTCCGGTGTAGAATTAGACTTGAATTGGCTAAGTTTGAATTTTGGTAAATTTCGGTTGATAGGTGAGATTTTGATCTGAGGGTAGGATGGAATTTCAAGAGTTGCAGTAGCTTCATTAGGTGATTTTGGATGAGTTGCGCAAAATTTCAGGTCATTCGGAGGTGTTTAGGTTGGGTTTTTGATCGAATATGCAATTCGGAAGTTTTTAAGAAATTTAGGCTTTGATTTGATCATACTTGAGGATTTTGATGTTAACGTTAGCATTTTGATAATTCGATCAAGTTTGAATGAAGTATAAGATCACGTCTGTTCTTTTGGTTGAGGTCTCGAGGACCTCGTGGTGAATTCGGGTGGTTGAACGGAGGTTTTTGGAGTTGTTGCATGAAAATATCTGGTTTCTGTGTTTCCGCATCTGTGGAAAAGGGTCCGCATAGGCGGTTCCGTAAATGCGGCTGTTGGATCGCATAAGCGGCCTGAGGAGGTCCGTCTTGGACCGCTGGAGCGGAAAGGAAACTGCATGAGCGGCTACCACATAAGCGGTCTAGGACCGCAGAAGAGGTTCCTGGCGAGTAAGTGAGACCGCATAAGCGGTCAGTTGGCCACAGGTGTGGTGACCGCAGATGCGGTGCTTGGACCGCATATGCGAAAACCGGTGTTGGTAGAAGGGATTAAAGGGTTTATTTTATCTGCGAGTTCTATCATTTTTCCTTCATTGTTGAGCAAGATTGAGAGCCATTGACGGGATTTTTAGAAAGTTTTGACTGGTAATTCATCGGAGGTAAATCCTATGGCCTAGAAACATAATTATATTGAAGAATCAACCTTAAATTCATGGGTAATTTTGGAAAAACTTGAAGAACTACGGCTTGAGTTTCTGAATTCTAAATTGGGATTTGGTAGCCCATTTGAGCTCTGATTTTTATAAATTTTATATGTACGGACTCGTGGCGAGACGAGGAATTCGGTGATGTGACTTTCGCAATTTTACGAGTAGTAGGTCCGGAGCTTGGGTTTTGCCAACTTCATGATTTTTAATATTTTTCGAGTAATTTCGATTGGGTGATGTTTCTTTAGCATATAGTAATGTATTCGTTGTGGTTTTGACTAGATTCGACGCACGGGGAGGTCGATTCATGAGGAAAGGGCATTGCGGACTAGTCTACGGCCAGCTTGAGGTGAGTAATAGATGTAGATGATAACCTTAGGATTTGAAACCCTGGTGTATCACACTGTGACGTTGTATTGTGGCGAGACACGTACTCTACGGTGAGTGCGAGGTCGTTTGTGGACGGGGACTAGGCTTAGTTCGTCCGAGTGATGTCTGTACTGTGTTAATGACTGGAAATTGACTGGTAAACATCCTACTTGGATTGTTATGAGCATATTTGGGTTGTGTGCCGATTATTTGGATCCCTTAAGGGTTATTATCACTGTTTCCATGATGTTGAGCATATTTCCATGATATCAGTCCTGAGTAAATACTGTCTAGAAATGATTAGTAAACTTCTAAGGTTTGAAACACGTAAGTTATAATACCTCATAATTGGAACTGAAAATGGTAAATTTGATTGTATACGTGCGGCTTGCATGCATATAATTGGACTGATTGTGGATCGGGTTGCACGCCGCAGTGAATGCTAAAATGATATTACACTTTTGCTGTAGGAGCCCATTTGGAGTCTGAACCCCCAAAGTGAGCGCAAGTACCCAATGGACCGGGTTATGCACCGTAGCGGTCATGTGCATTTCATTTCTTTCTTTCATTGATATCTATTTGTCTATCTTCCATTGATTTATGGTTATTTCATCGTTAAATGTGCTAAGTGGTTAGTTTCAGCTTTACATTGCGGTACTTCTGGATTTCTTACTTTCAGTCATTATACATGTCTATTACCACTGAGTTGAAAGTACTCACTTTACTCCCTGCACCATGTGTGCAGATTCAGGTACCTCGGGAGAATAATTGAGCTTTTGCTGTTTTAGAGTTTCCCAAGAGTTGTAGAGGTAGCTGCCCGACATTCGCAGGGCCCGACTCCTCCCTATCCCTTTATTATTTCCGCATTTTTGAACATCAGAATTTCTGAGGATTTATTATATTGTTACCTTAGAGGCTCTAGACTCATGACAGGTCTTTGGGAGTTTTATTGGTAGTAGTTATGACTTTCTTAATATTTCTGTCTAGTATCACTGGTTGGAACTATAATACTTGATAATTTAATGCTATAAAATGGAAATGGGTTGTGTGGTTGAGTTATGAGTGTTAATTGGTCGGGCTTGCCTAGCAATTATGTTGGGCGCCATCATGATCAGGATTGGGGTCGTGACAAGTTGGTATCAGAGCCTAGGTTACTAGGCCTCATGAGTCATGAGCCGGTTAGTAGAGTCTCGCGGATTGGTACTGAGACATCTGTATTTATCCTCGAGAGGATACAGAACCTTTAGGAAACACTTCGTATACTTGAACTCTTGTCATGCACCTTTGTTGTTCTAAGACCTAAACTTCTGTATTCTACTCTCTCGCAAATGGCGAGAACCCGTGCTACCGGACATGACGTACGACCACTATTGCCACCCGCTAGAGGCCGTGGTCATGGTCGTGGTCGAGGCAGACCAGCGAGGGCAGCCCCTGTAGATCCACCCGCTACCCATGTTCAGGACCAGCCTCCAATTATTGATGCTCCAGTAGCACCTGTTCAGGCACCGGCAGTGCCCATTGTGATTCCCGGTCTTCAGGAGGCTTTAGCTAAGATTTTATCCATCTGCACTGGCCTGGCTCAGGCCATCTCAGCCACTACTGCAGCAGCTACTTCTCAGACTGGGGGTGGTCAGTAGACCTCCGCTGCTCGCACACCCTAGAAGGATGTTCAGGGGTTGCAGACACTAGGATTAGCCCCAGTAGTATCAATTACCCCTGTTGCCCTAGTTGCACTAGTTTCCCCAGTTGGGCCAGTTTCACCAGCTCCAAACTTTGTGGTTCCATCTATTCCAGATGACGAGCAGCGTCGTGTGGAGAGGTTCAGTAGGCTCCAGCCTCCGACATTCAGTGGTACTGAGGGCGATGGTGCCTAGGAAATTCTAGACAAGTGTCAGGGTATGCTTCACAATGCAGGGATATTAGAGTCATGTGGAGTGGCTTTTACTACCTTCCAATTCTCAGGGCCTGCATTTACATGGTGGGAGGAGTTTGAGAGGCGTCGGTCTATTGGAGCAGCGCCCCTTACTTGGCAGCAGTTCTCCACTCTTTTTTTGGAGAAATATGTACCACAGTCTCGCAGAAAGGAGTTGCATCGTTAGTTCGAGTGGTTGATTCAGGGGGATATAACTGTGACCCAGTATGAGTTGAGATTTATGCAGCTAGCTCGGCATGCCGCTTGGATGATCCCGACAGATCGGGAGAGGATTAATAGGTTCATGGATGGCCTCAACTATCCCATTCGCATTTTGATAACTAGAGAGAGGGCTTTGGCCGCCTCGCTTGATGAGGTAGTTGACAAGGCTCGTCAGATTGAGACAGATCGTTGCTGGGAGCGTGTGGAGAGGGAGGCCAAAAGGCCTCGAGGTTCAGGTAGCTTCAGTGGTGCTCCATCTAGGGGCCAGTTCCAGCGCAGTAAAGGTCGTTTGTTCATATCTCCTCAGTCAGGTCGTACAGAGTCCAGTGGGCTTCTTCAGGTCGTGGTCATCGGGGTTATAAGCAGGGCTAGTCTTCACTTAGAGCCCTTCCAGTTCAGAGTACTACTCCTGCATCTTCAGCCCAGGGTTCATCTACAGCGAGTGGTTCGCTTCAGCCCCCTTCTCCAGCTCCAGGTCGTTGCTACGAGTGCAGAGTTGGGTTATATGAGAATACAACATCCTCATCAAAGGGATCGGCCCTCATCTTACGCTCATATTTCATCAGCACCCACTTGGTCAGCTAGGGGTGGCCAGGTAGCCAGAGGTCGCCCCAGGGGTGGAGACAGGATTGGCAGTGGTCAGGCTTGATTCTATGCTCTTCCAGATATGAGGGACGCTATTGCATTAGATGCTGTTATCACAGGTATTATCTCAGTCTGCCATAGGGATGCTTCTGTCATATTTGATCCCGGATCTACCTATTCCTATGTATCTTCATATTTTGCTCACTATTTGGGTATGACACGTGGTTGTCTTGCTTTGCCTGTGCACGTATCTACCCCAGATTGTGATACTATTATTGTGGATCATGTATATCGATCATGTCTGGTGATTATTGGGGGTCTGGAGACCCGAGTTGACTTGTTATTATTGGATATGGTAGATTTTGACGTGATTCTAGGTATGGATTGGCTATCCCCGTACCATGCTATTTTGGACCGTTACACCAAGATAGTTACATTGGCTATTCCAGGTGTTCTGAGGATCAAGTGGCAAGGTATGACTGATTATGTGCCCAGCAGGGTGAGTTCTTTCTTAGAGGCCCAGCGGATGGTTGGGAAGGGTTGTTTATAGTACTTGGCTTTTGTTAGGGATGTTGGAGTTGAGACTGCTAGTCTTGATTCGGTTCCCGTTGTGAGGGATTTCCTTTATGTTCCCAGCAGACCTGACAGGCATGCCGCCGAATAAGGACATTGATTTCGGTATTGATCTGGTGCCGGGCACTCAGCCCATCTTCATTCATCCCTATCGTATGGCACTAGCAGAGCTAAAGAAGTTGAAGAAGCAGCTTCAGGAACTCCTAGACAATGGGTTCATTCGCCCGAGTGTGTCACCATGTTGTAAAGAAGAAGGATGGCACGATGAGAATGTGCATTGACTACAGACAGTTGAACAAGGTGACAGTGAAGAACAAGTATCCACTAACCCGTATTGAGGATTTGTTTGACCAGCTTCAGGGAACAAAGGTATTCTCTAAGATTGATCTTCGACCAGGCTATCACCATTTAAAGATTAGGGATTCAGACATTATGAAGACGGCTTTCAGGACGAGATATGGGCACTAAGAGTTTCTGGTTATGTCATCCGGGCTGACTAATGCCCCAACCGCATTCAAGCATTTGATGAACAATGTATTCTGGCTGTATCTAGATTCATTTATGATTGTGTTTATTGATGACATCTTGGTGTACTCCCGTAGCCAGGAGGAGCACGCACAACACTTGAGGATGGTATTACAAAGATTGAAAGAGGAGAAGCTCTATACAAAGTTCTTCAAGTGTGAGTTCTGGCTTAGTTTTGTGGCTTTTCTGGGACACATGGTGTCCAGTGATGGTATTCAGGTTGATCCAAAGAAGATTGAGGCTGTGCAGAGTTGGCCTAGGCCGTCCTCAGCTACTGAGATCCAGAGTTTCCTTAGTTTTGCGGGTTATTACCGTAGGGTTATTCGGAGTTTTTCATCTATTGCTTCGCCTTTAACAAAGTTGACGCAGAAGAATTCTCAATTTGTGTGGTCAGATGAGTGCGAGGAGAGATTCCAATAGCTCAAGAGCTCTAATACTAGTATTGCCATCAGCTTCAGGTTCTTACACGATGTATTGTGATGCTTCGAGAGTTGGGATAGGTTATGTATTGATGGAGGAGGGTATAGTTATTGCTTTCTCACTGGTTAAAGCCCCATGAGAAAAACTACCATGTTCATGACTTAGAGTTGGCTGCTATAGTTCATGCCTTGAAGATTTCGAGGCACTATCTATTTGTCATATCTTGTGAGGTGTTCATGGACCATCATAGTCTTCAGCACTTGTTCAAGCAGAAGGATCTTAATTTGAGTCAATGGAGGTGGCTTGAGTTACTCAAGGATTATGATATTACTATTTTGTATCATCCGCAAAAGGGCAATGTAGTGGCTGATGCTTTGATCTGGAAGACTGTTAGTATGGGTAGCTTGGAGTACAATCCACTTGGAGAGAGACCCCTTGCAGTTGATGTTCAGATATTGGCCAATTGGATGGTGAGGTTAGATATTTCTAAGCCTAGTCGGGTGTTGGCTTGTGTGGTTTCCCAACCGCATTTGCTTGTCCTAAAGGACATGGACCAGCATGATGATTACAGAGATGTGACTATTTGTGATATTTGTGTGTTGCGGATGCAGGGCCGGATTTGTGTGCCCAATGTGGATGGTCACCGGGAGTTGATTTTAGAGAAGGCCCACAGATCATCCGGGTGCCGCGAAGATATACAAGGATTAAGATAGCATTACTGGTGGAGGATGATGAAAAAGGATATTGTGAATTATGTAGCTCGGTGTCTCAACTATCACCAGGTTAAACATGAACATTAGAGACCCAGTGGTGTACTTCAGCAGATAAATATTCTGGAATGCAAATGGGAGAGGATTACTATGGATTTTGTGAGTGATTCTGGATACGCTAACAAAGTCCGCGCACTTCATTCCAGTGTGTACTACCTATTCTTCGGAGTGGTTAGCGAAGATTTTCATTCGGGAGATTGTACGATTGCATGGGATCCCAGTTTCTATTGTCTCATATAGGGGTACTCAGTTTACTTCCCAGTTTTGGAGGACATTTTCATTAGAAGTTGGGCACACAGGTATAGTTAAGCACATTGTTTCATCCTCAGACGGACGGACACTCCGAGCATACTATCTAGATATTGGAGGACATATTGTCGCCTGTGTTATTGATTTTGGAGGTTCTTGGGTTAAGTTCTTTCCACTTGCAGAGTTTGCTTACAACTACATCCAGTATTCAGATGACGTCGCATGAGGACTTATAAGGGAGACGGTGTAGATCTCTGGTTGGTTGGTTTGAGCCCGATGAGGCTAGACTATTGGGGACAGAGTTAGTTCAGGATTCCTTAGAGAAGGTGAAAGTGATCCAAGAGAGACTTCGTACAACTCAGTCGCATCAGAAGTGGTTCATGGCGAGTAAGTGAGACCGCATAAGCGGTCAGTTGGCCGGAGGTGCGGTGACCGCAGATGTGGTGCTTGGACTGCAGAAGCGGAAACTGCTGTTGGTAGAAAGGATTAAAGGGTTTATTTTATCCGCGAGTTCTATCATTTTTCCTTCATTGTTGAGCAAGCTTGAGAGCCATTGAGGGGATTTTTAAAGAGTTTTCACTCGTAATTCATTGGAGGTAAGTCCTATGGCCTAGAAACATCATTATACTAAAGAATCTACCTTAAATTCATGGAAAATTTAGGAAAAACTTGAAGAACTACGGCTTGAGTTTCTGAATTCTAAATTGGGATTTGATAAACCATTTGGGCTCCGAATTTGGTAAATTTATAAGTGCGGACTCGTGTCGAAAAGAGAAATTCGGTGATGTGACTTTCATAATTTTTCGAGAAGCGGGCCTGGGTGGTATTGCAGAGATTAAGAAAGCTCTATACAAAGTTCTTCAAGTGTGTGTTCTGGCTTAGTTCTATGGCTTTTCTGGGACACGTGGTGTCCAGTTATAGTATTCAGGTTGATCCAAAGAAGATTGAGGTTGTGCAAAGTTGGCCTAGGCCGTCCTCAGCTACTGAGATTCGGCGTTTCCTCAGTTTGGTGGGTGATTAACGCAGGTTCGTTCAAGGTTTTTCATCTATTGCTTCGCCTTTGACGAAGTTGACGCAGAAGAATGCTCAATTTGTGTGGTCGGATGAGTGTGAGGAAGCTTCTAGAAGCTCAAGTCAGCATTCACCAAAGCTTCAGTACTATTATTGCCATCAGCTTCAGGTTCTTACATGGTGTATTGTGATGCTTCGAGAGTTGGGATCGTTATGTATTGATGCAGAAGGGTAGAGTTATTGCTTATACTTCTCGCCAGTTAAAGCCCCATGAGAAAAACTACCGTGATCATGACTTAAAAAGGTGCTGCTATAGTTCATGCCTTGAAGATTTGGAGGCACTATCTATATGGCATATCTTGTGAGGTGTTCATGGACCATCACAGTCTTCAGCACTTATTCAATCAGAAGGATCTTAATTTGAGGCAGCGAAAGTGGCTTGCGTTTACTCAAGGATTATCATATTACTATTTTGTAACATCCGGGGAAGGCCAATGTAGTGGCCGATGCTTTGAGCCAGAACACAGTTAGTATGGGTAGCTTAGAGTACAATCCACTTGGGTGGAGACCCGTTGCAGTTGATGTTCAGACCTTGGCCAATCGGATGGTGAGGTTAGATATTTCTAAGCCTTGTCGGGTGTTGGCTTGTATGGTTTCCTGATCTTCTTTGTATGACCGCATTAGAGAGTGCCAATATGATGACCCGCATTTGCTTGTCCTGAAGGACAGGGTCCATCATGATGATTCTAGAGATGTGACTATTGGTGATATTGGTGTGTTGCGGATGCAGGGCCAGATTTGCGTGCCCAATGTGGATGGGCTCTGGGAGTTGATATTAGAGGAGGCCCACAGCTTGTGGTATTCCATTCATCCAAGTGCCGCGAAGATGTACCAGGATTTGAGACAGCATTACTGGTGGAGGAGGATTAAAAAAGATATTCTGAGTTATGTAGCTCGGTGTCTCAAGTGTCAGCGGGTCAAATATGAACATTAGAGACCCGGTGGTGTACTTCGGCGGATAGATATTCCGGAGTGGAAATGGGAGGATTACTATGGATTTTGTGAGTGGTCTATCTCGTACCTCGAAGAAGTTTGATTCGATTTGGGTGATTGTGGATACGCTAACAAAGTTCGCGCACGTCATTCCAGTGTGTACTACCTATTCTTCGGAGTGGTTAGCGGAGATTTTCATTCGGGAGATTGTACGATTGCATGGGATCCCAGTTTCTATTGTCTCAGATAGGGGTACTCAGTTTACTTCCCAGTTTTGGAGGACATTTTCATTAGAAGTTGGGCACACAAGTATAGTTAAGCACATTGTTTCATCCTCAGACGGACGGACAGTCCGAGCGTACTATCTAGATATTGGAGGACATATGGTGTGCCTGTGTTATTAATTTTGGAGGTTCTTGGGTTGAGTTCTTTCCACTTACAGAGTTTTCTTACAACAACAACTACCAATCTAGTATTCAGACTGTGCCGTATGTGGCCTTATATAGGAAATGGTGTAGATCTCCGATTGGTTGGTTTGGGCCCGACGAGGCTAGACTATTGGGGACAGATTTAGTTCAAGATTCCTTAGAGAAGGTGAGAGTGATCCAGGAGAGACTTCGTACAACTCAGTCGCGTCAGAAGAGTTATGGCGACCGGAAGGTTCGAGATGTATCTTATATGGTTGGCGGCAAGGTCTTGTTGAAGATTTCGCCTATGAAAGGCGTTATGAGATTTGGAAAGAAAGGGAAGCTGAGTGCACAGTTTATTGGAACTTTTGAGATACTTAGGAAGATTGGATAGGCGGCCTATATGCTTGCTTTGCCACCCAGCTTGTCGGGAGTTCACCAGGTCTTCCATGTTTCTATGCTCTAGAAGTATGTTGGGGACTTGTCTCATGTGTTAGACTTCAGCATGATCCAGTTGGATTAGCACTTGACCTATGATGTGGAGCCAGTGGCTATTTTTGGTCGTCAGGTTTGGAAGTTGAGATCCAGGGATATAGCTTCGATAAAGGCGCAATGTAAAGGTCGGACTGTGGAGGAGGCCACTTGGGAGACCGAGAACGAGATATAGAGAAGATATCCTCACTTATTTGAGACTCTAGGTATGTTTCTTGACCTACTCGAGGGAGAGCGTTTGTTTTAGTTGGGGAGGATGTGACGACCCAGCCCGTCGTCACGTTAGTTACTGCCCTGTTTCCCCAATATTATGTTGCTCTATGTTTCAATATCTGTAATTGAGTTGATCGGGTAAAATTGGATTGACTTGTGATGGAAATGAGACATTTAGTTTCTTAAAGGGAAGATTATTTTGGAAAAGTCAACTGGAAGTTGACTACTTAGTTAGAGGGCCCGTATGTGAATTCTGATGATTCAGTTAGCTTCGGGGGATGATTTTTGACTTAGGAATACAATCAGAATTGAATTTGGATGTGCGGTGTAGAATTTGGTTTGAATTGGCTAAGTTTGAATTTTGGTGAATTTCGGTTGATAGGTGAGATTTTTATCCGAGGGTCGGAATGGATTTCCAAGAGTTGCAGTAGCTTCGTTAGGTAATTTTGGATGTGTGTGCAAAATTTTAGGTCATTCAGAGTTGTTTAGGCCGGGTTTTTGATCGAATTATGCAAGTCAAAAGTTTTTAAGAAATTTAGGCTTTGATTTGATCATAATTGAGGATTTTGATGTTAACCTTAGCATTTCGATGATTCGAGCAAGTTTGAATGAAGTATTAGATCATTTCCATTGTTTGTGCTCCCTAGGGGCCTTGGGGTGAATTTGGGTGGTTGAACAGAGGTTTTTGGAGTTGTTGCATGAAATTGAGTTCTGGTTTCTTTTGTTTACGCATCTGTGGAAAAGGGCTGCATAGGCGGTTCCGCAGATGTGGCTGTTGGACCGCATAAGCGGCCTGAGGAGGTCCGGCTTGGACCGCTGGAGCGTAAAGGAAACCGCAGGAGCGGCTACTGTACAAGAGGTCTAGGACCGTAGAAGCGGTTCCTGGCGAGTAAGTGAGACCGCATAAGCGGTGAGTTGGCTGCAGGTGTGGTGCTTGGACAGCAGAAGTGGAAATCGCTGTTGGCAGAAGGGATTAAAGGGTTTATTATAACCGCGAGTTCTACCATTATTCCTCCATTTGTGAGCAAGATTGAGATCCATTAAGGGGAATATTAGAGAGTTTTGACTGTTAATTCATCGGAGGTAAGTCCTATGGCCTAGAAACATCATTATATTGAAGAATCTACCTTAAATTCATAGAGAATTTGGGAAAAACTTGAAGAACTGCGCCTTGAGTTTCTGAATTCTAAATTGGGATTTGATGGCCCATTTGAGCTCCGATTTTGGTAAATTTATATGTGCGGACTCGTGGCAAGACGAGGATCCCGTGATGTGACTTTCGTATTTTTTCGAAAAGTGGGAGCGGGTGGTATTGCAGAAATTGAGAGAGGAGAAGATCTATACAAAAATTTTCAAGTGAGAGTTCTGGCTTAGTTCTGTGGCTTTTCTGGGACACGTGGTGTCCAGTGATGGTATTCAGGTTGATCCAAAGAAGATATAGTCTGTGCAGAGTTGGCCTATGCCGCCCTCAGCTACTGAGATTCAGTGTTTCCTTGATTTGGTGGGTTATTACCGCATGTTCGATCAGGGTTTGTCATCTATTGCTTCGCCTTTGACGAAGTTAACGCAGAAGAATGCTCAATTTGTATGGTCGGATAAGTGCGATGAGAGCTTCTATAAGCTCAAGTCAGCTTTGACCACAGCTCCGGTACTAGTATTGCCATCAACTTCAGGTTCTTACACGGTGTACTGTGATGCTTCGAGAGTTGGGATCGGTTATGTATTGATGCATGAGGGTAGAGTTATTGCTTATACTTCTCGCCAGTTAAAGCCCCATGAGAATAACTACCATGATCATGACTTTGAGTTGGCTGCTATAGTTTATGCCTTGAAGATTTGGAGGCACTATCTGTATGGCGTATCTTGTGAGGTGTTCATGGAACATCGCAGTTTTCAGCACTTGTTCAAGCAGAAGGATATTAATTTGAAGCAGCGGAGGTGGCTTGAGTTTACTCAAGGATTATGATATTACTACTTTGTATCATTCGGGGAAGGCCAATGTAGTGGTCGATGCTTTGGTCCGGAAGACGGTTAGTATGGGTAGCTTGGAGTAAAATCCACTTGGGAAGAGACCCATTGCAGTTGATGTTCAGACTTTGGCCAATCGGATGGTGAGGTTAGATATTTTTTATCCTAGTCGGGTGTTGGCTTGTGTGGTTTCCCGATCTTCTTTGTATGACCGCATTATAAAGCGCCACTATGATGACCTGCATTTGCTTGTCCTGAAGGGCAAGGTCCAGCATGATGATTAAAGAGATGTGACTATTGGTGATATTTGTGTGTTGCGGATGCAAGGCCGGATTTGCGTGCAAAATGTGGATGCGCTCCGGGAGTTGATATTATAGGAGGCCCACAGGTCGAGGTATTTCATTCATCCGGGTGCCGCGAGGATGTACCATGATTTGAGACAGCATTACTGGTTGAGGAGGATAAAAAAGGATATTGTGAGTTATGTAGAAGGTGTCTCAACTATCAGCAGGTCAAATATGAACATTAGAGACCCGGTGGTGTACTTCAGCGGATAAATATTCCGTAGTGGAAATGGGAGAGGATTACCATGGATTTTGTAAGTGGTCTCCCTCGTACCTCGAAGAAGTTTGATTCGATTTTGGTGATTGTGGATAGGCTAAGTCCGCGCACTTCATTCCGGTGTGTATTACCTATTCTTCGGAGCGGTTAGCTGAGATTTTCATTCCGGAAATTGTACGATTTCATGGGATCCCAGTTTCTATTGTCTCAGATAGGGGTACTGAGTTTACTTCCCAGTTCTGGAGGACATTTATTAGAAGTTGGGCACACAGGTACAGTTGAGCACAGTGTTTCATCCTCATACCGCGGACAATCCGAGCGTACTATCTATATTGGACGACATGTTGTGCGCCTGTGTTACTGATTTTGGAGGTTCTTGGATTGAGTTCTTGCCACTTCCAGCATTTGCTTACAACAACAACTACCAATCCAGTAATCAGATGGCGCCGTATGAGGCCTTATATGGGAGACGGTGTAGATCTCAGGTTGGTTGGTTTGACCCCGGCGAGGCTAGACTATTGGGAACAGAGTTAGTTCAGGATGCCTTAGAGAAGGTGAAAGTGATCTAGCAGAGACTTCATACAACTCAGTCGCGTCAGAAGAGTTATGCGGACCGGAAGGTTCGAGATGTATCTTATATGGTCGGCAAGAAGGTCTTGAAGAAAGTTTCGCCCATGAAAGGTGTTTTGAGATTTGGAAAGAAAGGGAAGCTTTGTCCACGGTTCATTAAACCTTTTGAGATACTTAGAAAGATTGGGGAGGTGGCCTATATGCTTGATTTGCCACACAGATTTTTGGGAGTTCACCTGGTGTTCCATGTTTCTATGCTCCAGAATTATGTTGGGGACCCGTCTCATGTGTTAAACTTCAGCACGATCCAGTTGGATGAGCACTTGACTTATGATGTGGAGCCAGTGGCTATTTTGGGTCGTCAGTTTTGGAAGTTGAGATCATAGGATATAGCTACGGTGAAGGTGCAGTAGAGAGGTCGGCCCGTGGAGGAGGCCACTTGGGAGACCGAGCAGAAGATGCGGAGCAGATATCCTCACTTATTTGAGACTCCAGGTATGTTTCTTAACCCGCTCGAGTTGGGGAGGATGTGACGACCCAACACATCGTCATGTGAGTTACTGCCTCGTTTCCCCCATATTATGTTGTTCTATGTTTCAATATCAGTAATTGAGTTGACCGGGTAAAATTGGACTGACTTTTGATGGAAAGAAGACACTTAGACTCTTAAAGGGAAGCTTATTTTGGAAAAGTCAACTAGAAGTTGACTACTTTGTTAGAGGGCTCGAATGTGAATTCTGATGATTCGGATAGCTTCGGGGGATGATTTGTGACTTAGGAATTCAATCGGAATTGAATTTGGAGGTCTGATTTAGAATTAGGCTTCAATTTGCTAAGTTTGAATTTGGAAGTATTTCGGTATAGGCGATGTTATCCGAGGGTCAGAATGGAATTCTGAGAGTTGCATTAGCTTCGTTAGGTAATTTTGGATGTGTGTGCTAAATTTTGGGTCATTCATAGGTGTTTAGGTCGGTTTTGTTATGGAATATGCAATTCGAATGTTTTTAAGAAATTTAGGATTTGATTTTATCATAATTGAGGATTTTGATGTTAACCTTAGCGTTTTGATGATTCGAGCAAGTTTCAATGAAGTATTAGATCACATCTATTCCTTTGGTTAAGGTCCCGGGGGTCCTTAGGGTGAATTCAGGTGGTTGAACGAAATTTTTTTGAGTTTTTGCATGAAATTTAGTTCTGGTTTCTATTGTTTCCGCATCTGTGGAAAAGGGGCTATATAGGCGGTTCCGCATAAACGACCTCAGGAGGTCCGGCTTGGATGCTGGAGCGTATAGGAAACTTCAGGAGCGGCTACCGCATAAGTGGTCTAGGACCACAGAAATGGTTCATGGCGAGTAAGTGAGACCGCATAAGCGGTCAGTTGGCCGCTATGCGATGCTTAGACCGCAGAAGCGTAAATCGCTGTTGGCAGAAGGGATTAAAGGGTTTATTTTATCCGCGAGTTCCTTCATTCTTCCTCCATTGTTGAGCAAGCTTGAGAGCCATTGAGGGGATTTTTAGAGAGTTTTGACCGGTAATTCATCGGAGGTAAGTCCTATGGCCTAGAAACATCATTGTATTGAAGAATCTACCTTAAATTCATGGAAAATTTTTGAAAAACTTGAAGAACTACGGCTTGTGTTTCTGAATTCTAAATTGGGATTTGATGGCCTATTTGAGCTCCAATTTTGGTAAATTTATATGTGTGGACTCGTGGCGATACGAGAAATCCGGTGATGTGACTTTCATAATCTTTTAAGAAGTGGGCCCGGGTGGTATTTCATAGATTGAGAGAGGAGAAGATCTATACAAAGTTCTTCAAGTTTGAGTTCTGGCTTAGTTCTGTTGCTTTTCTGGGACACGTGGTCTCCAGTGATGGTATTCAAGTTGATCCAAAGAATATTGAGGTTGTGCAGAGTTGGCCTGGGCCGTCCTCAGATACTGAGATTCGGCGTTTCCTCGGTTTTGCGGGTTATTACCGCAGGTTCATTCAGGGTTTTTCATCTATTGCTTCGCCTTTGACGAAGTTAACGCAGAAGAATTCTAAATTTTTGTGGTCGGATAAGTGCGAGGAGAGCTTCCAGAAGCTCAAGTCATCTTTAACCACAGCACTGGTACTATTATTGCCATCAACTTCAGGTTGTTACACGGTGTATTGTGTTGCTTCGAAAGTTATGATCGGTTATTTATTGATGCAGGAGGGTAGAGTTACTGTTTATACTTCTCACCAGTTAAAGCCCCGTGAGAACAACTACCCTTATCATGACTTAGAGTTGGTTTATATAGTTCATGCCTTGAAGATTCGGAGGCACTATCTATATGGCGTATCTTGTGAGATGTTCATGGACCATCGCAATCTTCAGCACTTGTTCATGCAGAAGGATCTTAATTTGAGGTTGTAGAGGTGGATTGAGTTTACTCAAGGCTTATGATGTTACTATTTTATATCATCCGGGGAAGGCCAATGTAGTGGCCGATGCTTTGAGCCGGAAGACGGTTAGTATGGATAGCTTGGAGTACCATCCACTTGGGGAGAGACCCCTTGCAGTTAATGTTCAGACCTTGGCCAATTAGATGGTGAGGTTAGATATTTCTTAGCCCAGTCGGGTGTTGGATTGTGTGGTTTCTCGAGCTTTTAGCATTAGAGAGCCCCAATATGATGACCTGCATTTGGTTGTCCTGAAGGACATGGTCCAGCATGATGATTCCAGAGATGTGACTATTGGTGACATTGGTGAGTTGCGGATGCAAGTCCGGATTTGCATGCCCAATGTGGATGGGCTCCGGGAATTGATATTAGATGAGGCCCAAAGCTCGCGGTATTCCATTCATTCGGGTGCCGCGAAGATGTACCAGTATTTGAGACAGCATTACTGGTGGAGGAGGATGAAAAGGGATATTGTGAGTTATGTAGCTCGGTGTCTCAACTGTCAGCAGGTCATATATGAGCATTAGAGACCCAATGGTGTACTTCAGCGGATAGTATTCCGGAGTGGAAATTGGAGAGGATTACTATGGATTTTGTAAGTGGTCTCCCTCGTACCTCGAAGAAGTATGATTCGATTTTGGTGATTGTGGATAGGCTGATCAAGTCTGCGCACTTCATTCTGGTGTGTACTACCTATTCTTCAGAGCGGCTAGCGGAGATTTTCATTCGGGAGATTGTACGATTGCATGGGATCCCAATTTCTATTGTCTCAGATAGGGGTACTCAGTTTACTTCCCCGTTCTGGAGGACATTTCAACAGCAGTTGGGCACACAGGTACAGTTCAGCACAGCGTTTCATCCTCAAATGGACGGACAGTCCGAGCATACTATCTAGATATTGGATGACATGTTGCGCACCTGTGTTATTGATTTTGGAGGTTCTTGGGTTGAGATCTTGCCAACAACAACTACCAATCCAGTATTAAAATGGCGTCGTATGAGGCCTTATATAGGAGATGGTGTAGATCTATGGTTAGTTGGTTTGAGCTCGGCGATGCTAGACTATTAGGGACAGAGTTAGTTCAGGATGCCTTAGAGAAGGTGAAAGTGATCCAGGAGAGACTTCGTACAACTCAGTCATGTCAGAAGAGATATGCGGACCGGAAGGTTCAAGATGTATCTTATATGGTGGGCGAGAAGGTCTTGTTGAAAGTTTCGCCCATAAAAGGCGTTATGAGATTTGGATAGAAAGGGAAGCTGAGTCCACGGTTCATTGGACCTTTTGAGATAATTAGAAAGATTGGGGAGGTGGCCTATATGCTTGATTTGCCACCCATATTGTCGGGAGTTCACCCGGTGTTCCATGTTTCTATGCTCCAGATGTATGTTGGGGACCCGTCTCATGTGTTAGACTTCAACACGATCAAGTTGGATTAGCAATTTACCTATGATGTGGAGCCAGTGGCTATTTTGGGTCGTCAGGCTTGGAAGTTGAGATCCAAGGATATAGATTCGGTGAAGGTGCAGTGGAGAGGTCGGCCCCTGGAGGAGGTCACTTGGGAGACCGAGCAGGAGATGCGGAGTAGATATCCTCACTTATTTTAGACTCCAGGTATGTTTCTCAACCCATTCGAGGACGAGCGTTTATTTTAGTTGGGGAGGATGTGACGACTCAGCCCGTCGTCACGTGAGTTCCTCCCTGTTTCTCCAATATTATGTTTCTCTTTGTTTCGATATCAGTAATTGAGTTGACCGGGTAAAATTGGATTGACTTTTGATGGAAATGAGACACTTAGTCTCTTAAAGGAAGCTTGTTTTCGAAAAGTCAACTGGAAGTTGACTGCTTAGTTAGAGGGCTCGGATGTAAATTATGATGATTCGGTTATCTTCAGAGGATGATTTGTGACTTCGGAATACAATCAGAATTTAATTTGGAGGCCCGGTGTAGAATTAGGCTTGAATTGGCTAGGTTTGAATTTTGACGAATTTTGGTGATAGGAGAGATTTTTATCCGAGGGACGGAATGGAATTCCGAGAGTTTCAGTAGCTTCTTTAAGTACTTTAGGATGTGTGTGCAATATTTTAGGTCAATCAGAGGTGTTCAGGTCGGGTTTTTGATCGAATATGCAATTCGGAAATTTTTAAGAAATTTAGGCTTTGATTTGATCATAATTGAGCATTTTGATGTTAACCTTAGAATTTTGATGATTCGATCAAGTTTTAATGGAGTATTAGATCACGTCAATGCCTTTGGTTAAGGTCCCGGGGGGCCTCGGGGTTAATTCGGGTGTATGAACGGAGGTTTTTGGAGTTGTTGCATGAAATTGAGTTATGGTTTCTGTTGTTCCACATCTGTGGAAAAGGGGCCGCATAGGCGGTTCCGCAGATGTGATTGTTTGACTGCATAAGTGGCCTGAGGAGGTCCGGCTTGGACCGCTGGAGCGTAAAGGAAACCGCAGGAGCGGTTACCGCATAAGTGGTCTAGGACCGCAGAAGCAGTTCCTGGCGAGTAAGTGAGACAGCATATGCAGTTAGTTGGCAGCTGTTGGTACTCAATTTTTTCCCATGTATTTTTGTACCCAAAATACTTCCAAAATAGCATGTAGATGCATATATACGCATCCGCAAAAGGTTTTGTATTTTTCTACATTAATTCAAAGATTTTAAAATCAATTAATGACATATTTTGTACTATAAAATCCAATATTTAGTCTCAAATCCTGTTATTTTGATAAGTAATTTATTTTATTCTCTCATTTACATAGAATATAATTTATGTACTTTTACAGAATCTTTACAAACCGTTAAGTATTTCTAGATTAAAATTGCATTATATTATAATTTTAGCCTATTTTTCGATTTAATAAGTATTTCAAGTACAAAATTGTTCCTAATATTTTTAATTAATACCTAGATATATTTTATTAACTCAGTAATTTTTATTGCATTTAAATAAGGTTATTTACAATTTTTATAAAATTAAAATGGGAAAAATGGCTATTTAAATTGTAGCCCTTTTATTATTTCAATTTTAGCCCGATTGAAGCCCAAATCAACCCCCCAAATTAACCCCCCAATTTCCTGACCCAATTCAAATTTACCCGACCCAAACCCGCCTAAAACCAAACCGCCAAATTCTTTGCCGACTCCGGCAAGTCCATTCCAGGCTTTTCTCGATCCTTCGTGAACTTTCTCTGAAAACCTTAACTTTCGAGGTTCTTTTCCATTTTCTCTGTGTTTATCCTACGATTCTCTCTGAATCCTAGTCATTCTTTAAAGATTTCAAAGTACCTTTTCACTTTTTCTTCGCCCTTTTTGTTTTCAAACTGTCGTCTTCTTAATAACCTAGGGTTTCTATGATCTCCCTAATTTCCTTGATTTCTTTGCTCTATCTACTTTACGGTGTGTTCTCTTTTAGTACTTACTTTTATTCTGAGTATTTTCTACCATGGCTCTAAGGCGTTTTGTTTTATTGATTATTTTATAGGGTTTCGAGTTAATGTGTTCTATGTTTTCCCTTTATGCTGTTCTGCTTTTGTTCATCTTCATCTATGATATTCCTTATACTCTGTGTGCAATGGAAATCCTACTTTTAAGGGGATTTTCCACTTTCTCTCTGTGAAACCCTAGCCGCCTCTAATTATAGCTTGTGTGTTTCTGCTACATGTTATTCTACTACTTCCAGTTTTTGTATGTTCAAAACTTTGCATCTTTCTATATTGTCACATTTCCACTTTTCTGAGCAACCCTAATTTGGGAAAATTGATTTTGTACAGTTTAATTGATTCTCTAAATTGAGACCTGTTTTCTGACTAAGTTCAAACAAACTAGTATCTAATCCCTTGATTTTCTAGGTAGTGGATCTGCCTTATGTGTTTACCTGTGTGTTTTTCAAAACTTCTTACACGTATTTGCCCTATATTTTGTGATTGGTACTTGATTTTCTTTCCAAAAATAATCTAAGTTTATTTACCTCAAGCCGCTTTCTTAATTAAAGGAAACCTTCCCCTTAATTGTTTGTGATTGATACTGATTGATATATTCTTGCCTTATTGCTGCATCTTTTCAAACAATAAAAGGCCCTCGCCTTTTCTCACTCACACACACTGATACATGACTACTCTCTTGTTTCACTCACTGAAAACTCTCTTCTCTTCTATATTCTTCTCTGTTACTTGTTTTTTTGCTAAGAGTTAGCCGGCTGAAAGCCAAGGCTAACTATAAGGATCCATACTTGCTTTGTTATTCAAGTTTGCAACTGGTAGGCTACTAATTTCTCATTACCAACCTCCAAACTATTTGTTTACTTAAGCCGTTCTCTTTGCCTGTTTATGATCAGTTAAGTTATTACATGCTTAATCCATTTCCCTTTACCCCGGTCTATTTATGTTGAGTATTTTAATATGTTTAATCCCATTTACCTTTCCCCCTGGTCTGTTTATGCTAAGCATTTCAATTTAAGTTCAGCATGTTTAATCTCTTTCCTTTTTTCCCTTGTCTGTGTATTGTTCATTACCATGCTTTAATTTCCTGTACACCCCTTTCCCCTGAATCCCTTTAATTTAATCTTTTTCTTTCAAGTATTCGTATGTGATTCCTCCTTCCCTTGATCCATGTTTGCATATGAGTGTTTTGGATTAGGTTGGCACCTCATTGCCACTCCAAGTTTATAACAAAGGTTGTTATCAGCCTATACTCAAAGTAATCCCATTCCACATCCCCTGTATTATGTGTTTGAGCTTTGACAAAGACCTATTGGTGTCCTAATCACCATACAGGCCTTAGTCTGACTTGTTTGCAGTCTGCTCTTGCTTGTTGAACCATACAAGAGGCTAGGGGTGTTCCAGTCTCACTTCATGGCTAGATATGACCACCTCTCGTACTGGTTTTCCTATAATTCCTCACTTTTGCACCTATTCTTAGTTCTTTAAGTCCTACCCCCCTTTTCTAGGCCATGCTTAGGGACCCTGGAGTGTCCTCTGAACTTGGATGCTTTAGGGCTAGTAATTCCACACTTTGCACTACTCTAATTTCTTGGGGTGTAAGCATTGCCTGGGTTTCGTGGAAAGCCTTTGGAACTTTGAAACACTCTAAAGAGAAAGCCTCATATTTGGGAGCCGGATTTGGTAAGAGGCATATGTTGGACATTAAAGTTGCTTTGCGCTTCTTCCGGCCTATTGTAGTATTCATGTATTTACTTATTTCCTTTAATATTTTTCTATCCAAATTTTTGTGAGTAATTTGTATAAAAGAACTTGGGGATATAGTAACAGAGATATTGGAGGGGCTTTACTTTAGTGCATCAATTTAATGGTAGAAAGCATGCCTATAGGTTTACTTTATTATATGGATACCATGTCTATAGGTTTTCCATGCTGCATTTCACTTAGAGATTCTGCCTATAGGTTCAATATTGCATCTCATATAAATACCGTGTCTATTGGTGTACTTTATGGAAATCTCATATAGATACCATGTCAATAGGGCTTACACTATCACATCTCAGATCGAAACAATGCATATAGGTTTCATTGTCATATCTCATATAGAAACCATGCCTATAAGCTTTCAACATTGCATCTCCTATAGAAAGCATGCCCATAGGATCCCAATGTTGCATCTCGCCTGGCAACACATGCCTGTAGCAATTGTATAAAATGCTAGGCAAATAGTAGGTCGTCTAAAACTTATAAAAGCAATAACACAAAATCAGTATCACGCATGTAAGGTTCGAACTCGCTTAATGGGCTCAAAACATTTCAGTCTATTGCGTCCTAAATCTGTCCATTTTTAAAGTCGGGCCCAGGTCTGTTTATACCTTACGGTTCTTTTGAAAACTTTTCTTCTTGCATCATTTACTCAAGCAGTTCGGCTAAATTGTAAGCCATTTCTGAACATTTTCTGCAAAATTTTAGTTTTCTCTTTAACAGACCTATGTTTTAAACCAATGCTTTCTCTAAAGACTACTGATTAAATCCTGTCAACTCCTAACAATGGGCCCGGAGGGCGCAAAGCAGATTTTTTATCCAACTTCTATGTGTTAAACTAATCTGCCCGCTCTTCTAACCTCTTTTAAAAGACCAAATCGGTATTTGAAGTCATGCTAAACTAGTTGTTGTTATATTATGGGGTTTTTTCTGAGCCTTTGACTATCTTATTTGCATACCTCTTATGTGCTATTTTTTTATTTGTCGTTATAGTATTTTTACCTTTGAAAACTCCATATATATCCTCTCTCCCTTTCTCCCCTCTTAGGATTAGAAGTCCTAATACCCCGGGACTAACAGGTTGGGACGAGTATTAGCATGCAATAAGTAAACGATACCAATGCATTTCAATACCTTAACGGGGAGGGAAGGGTAGAATATGCAGATGATGGATTGGTACGCTAATACCATACGCGACCCCTCTTTGAGGAGTGTGAGCGGGGTATTGTACCGATGTGATCCATATTATAATAAAACCTAGGACCCCCTTTTCCTTTGCTTGCATTATTTAAACGTTTTTCTAAAGTAATGCTTTCTTTTCAAATCCATTCTCTCTTCTATTTTATTTAACTAATGCCTTTCCCTTTTCAAAATTCCTAAGTTGTCCAAAATGTTTGTATAAATGGATCTTATCTGTCTATTTGCTTCATCTCTTCATAAAGTCACATTAGCACGGTGGGGAACCACACTAGTGGATCTTGAGGGGTGCCTAACACCTGCCCTCGAGATAATCTCAAGCCCTTACCGGAACTCTAGTTTTCTTTCAAAATACTCCGCTTATCTTTAAAAGTGTCCTAATGCACTATAATTATTAGGTGGCGACTCTTCAAAATCCGTAACCCAAATCCCAAATGGGAATGAGAGTTGTTTTGCCCATAATGTTGTAAAACCCGATTTTGCTTTTGAAAAAGTGGGGAGTCGACAGCATGGCGACTCTGCTGGGGAATTTTCTTCAAGGCTTTTACCATTAAGTATTTTGTGACTTTATTGATTTCTTTACTACCTTTACTTATTGCTTTAATCATTTCTTCATAATTACTAACTTGTTTCGTCATGTCTTCTTTTTTCAACTTTTACTGCTTTACTGCCCTTATTTTATTTCAATTCCATTTTAAATTTCGAGCATGTATTGTAATCATTATCTTATGAACGTGAAAATACATGTACTTATTTCATTGTTGTAATTTCATCCTTCAACATCATTTTCCACTCGTGCCAAACAAATACTATATCAACGCTTATAATAGAACGGTTGCGCTCTTCCAATATTTATAAACCCCTTAAATTTGGCAAAGGAATGTTTGCGGTAAATTCAATCGATCAACGGTGTAGTCGACGGTTCTGTGCCTTTCCCTCTTAAGTTTTCCACTCAAGGGTACCTTGTCTATAACTTCAAAAGTAGAAACCTTACTCTGTTTAATTGTTCATGCATCAGGGTCGAACTTAGCCGAGTCAGTTATGTTTTCCGCATAATGACTCATTAGGATAGCCTAAACCAAAAGTCCATTGGGTTTCCTCGAAACCCAAACGTACATTCATGATATATGCATTGACTTGGAGAACGAAATAACTTTTGCTAAATAGTCGAGTCCGGTGGGGTTAAGGTCCTAACACTCTATTTTGCAGGAAATGAGGCACGAGGTTCCCAAATTCGGTATAGAATCAAACATGCACCCAAAGTTACTAAGCTGGTGGGAGGATCTGCATGGTAGTGATTGGGTGCTTGTCTGCAAGCACTTAGGAATCTTCCTTCACTCCTGGATGTTAGTCTAGATAACAAGATTGTGGAAGCTGCTACTATGTTTTGGGATAGTCAACAGTCTGTCTTACACTTTGGGGGTATTGAAATAACGCCGCTGTTGGAAGAAATTGGGGGTCTAGCCGGAATTCTTTGGGATAGCTTGAGGCTGCTTATGCCAGAAAATCGCAAAGGTAGAGGGTTCTTGAAAATGATGGGGCTCAAGAAGAATCCTAATCTGACCAATCTGAAGGACTCCTACATATCCTTCGACTTTATGTATGAAAGGTTCGGACATAGCAAATCCTACCGCACTCACATGGACGAGTTCGCCATCACCTCTTTGGGGAACATACATAGGAGATCCTTTGTATTCATGTTCTATATCGTGGGCATGATAGTCTTTCTAATAAAGAAGGATAGAATCCATACAAGACTAGCCATGGTAGCCAAAGCCATAATGGAGGGTATCGGCGGGCAGACATTCAGCATAGAACCCATGTTCCTCGCTGAACTGTACCAAGCCTTAGAGAAATGTCAACAAGGGGCACCACACTTTGAAGGGTGCAATTTCCTACCACAACTCTGGCTCTTTGAACATCTTCAGAAGGGAGATTATGGACATGAGATCATATGCCGAGACTGGATGACCATATCGCTTTCCATCATCCAAAGCGAATGCACTTCATAACGGATATGTTCGCTCGCCCGGAAGATGCCAGTGGATGGGTAGAACTATTGGAAAATCTGAAAGAAGAGCATGTACAATGGATGTACGAGTGGTTTCCAACTGGGGAGTTTATCATTCGGTCTAGGTATGCGCTATTCCATGTACTCATCGGCTTAAGAGGAACTTACCCTTATGTCCCTCTCCGAGTCATGAGGAAAGCGGGAAGAAAGCAGATTATACCAAGGGTAGAAAAGATGAGTCATTACAGGGATGACTTCCAAGATGACGATAGCCCACACAGGTGTCGGGCTCAGTATATGTGGCATTCCAAACTCATTTTCGAAAAGTAATCTATGGAACCAGACATGTATCAGGCGGGGCATGTGCCACTTTATTTGGGATGGCTAGAAGACGATCATATTGGCTAGGGAAAAATAGGTTTCATCCATGGTCACAGGGTAATTGATGAAAAGAGTGCAGCAAAAGTCAAGTACAATTAGCTATGCAAACGGATGCGAGAGTGTGAAAGTGAACATCAGAAAATACTAGAGGCCCAAGAGAAGATAATCAATGAGTGCAAGGACATGGTTGTCCGCGCAAGAAACCGTTTAGGTTACTTGGAACGAGGTCTAGTGGAGTTGGAAGGCAAGTTTCTGAAAAGGATCAACAACTGTCAGGAAGCCGAAGGTAACGAAGGTGGGCACTTGGCTCGGTCTTACTTGTTGCTTGTACTGCGCGAGTTGATGAAACTGTACAAGGGAGGCAAAGATACCGAATCTGGGGATGGTCCTTCTGAGACCAAGTAGTTAGGATTTTTACCGCTTTCTTAATGTAATAAGGCCACTGGCCATTACTGACAATTTCTCTTTATTTCAGTTTGTTTTGACTCGTTCTATTTTCTACCAGTAGAATGAGGCACTTGGTGCTATAACTTCTCCAAATCATATCTATCGATAGGCCTACCTCATGCACAATGAGGCACCCAAATAGGAAACGACTTATATTCTTGCAACAACGTGTTTATATACCGCAATGTTTTCTTTCTCATAATCCGCACTAACTTTTTACCTTTTTGTTTTTCTTTTATTTTTATTCCCCTCCCCAAAGGTTAGTTCGTGCACTCTGGAACCATCAGCATACTCAACAAGATCTAAGGGTCCTCCTCCTCCTCCTCCTCTGAGACCCCCCAGAAACAGGAACAAAGGAAAGATGGGAGATAATGAAGCAAGAAAGGAAATTGAAGGAACTTCCCAGGGTACCCGATCACCAAAGAAATTGCTGCTCATTTGGAGCAAACTTTGCTAAGGTTTCAAGAGGAACTAGACCAGGTCCGGAGTTTGGCAAGTTTTTCCATCTCCCTTGCTGTTGCAGACGTCAACAATCAGGTCCCTGCACCTCCGCAGAAGACCCCAACTCAAGCTCGAATCAACGCTCCACCGCTCATCCCTGAGCCCCAAAATGCTCCAAACCACCAAGATACCCCTATCTTTGTGGATACTGTGTCGTACTAGACGCAGCCCATATCAGATGTGTTAGAATAAGACTCACTCATTCAGAACTTGGCTGCTAAACTCAAGAAACTCACTAGCAGAATTCAAGGCATGGAAGGTAATAAGGGTGTAGAGGGTCTAAATTATGAAGACCTTTGTGTTCAGCCTGATGTCGAACTCCCAGAGGGGTACAAACCTCCTAAGTTCGAAATGTTCGATGGTACGGGGGATCCCAGGGTTCATCTCAGGATGTATTGTGACAAGTTAGTGGGAGTTGGTAGAGATGAAAAGATCCGTATGAAATTGTTCATGAGGAGCTTGAAAGGTGATACTTTATCTTGGTATATCAGCTAATATGCGAAGAAGTGGACGAGTTGGGTAAAAATGGCGTCTGATTTCATGGACCATTTCAGGTTCAATACTGAAAAGGCGCCAGACGTGTTCTATATCCAGAATTTGAAGAAGAAGCCCACTGAAACCTTTCGCGAGTATGCCACTCGTTGGAGGTCGGAAGCTGCCAAGGTTAGACCGGCTTTGGAAGAAAAACAAATGAACATGATTTTTTTTAATTTAAAATTATATTCATTAATATCAAAAGATGTACAAGATGAAGTTTTAGTAGGAGCTTTGACTTGCTCCAACTCGTTTACATCATTCCTCTATACTGAGGTCCTATTATAAAGCACTACTTATACTCAGCATTGGAAATTCATACAAATATAGCTAAGGAAAACTATCTATTTGGCTCAAGTCAATCTTCCATCGACTGCAGTTTCTGCCCCTGGTATGAATAAGAAGGGCAATCTTTCTACAGATATGAGTCTCTTCATACTTTTTCAAATCAAATCTGATTCTATTCCTTTCCCTCCAGATAATTGCAATTGTATTGAGGAACACACAAGCTGTTATAGCATTAAGGGCCACTCTACTTTTTGCCTTAGTACATATCCATTGCAATTCATTTTCCCAGACACCTACTGCCCTATAATGCCCCAGCCAGATGCAAAGTCTAGTCCACAACCTTCTTGTGACTGAACACTCAAAGAAGAGGTGATCAAAGGTTTCTGGTTGTTGGTGGCAGAATATACAATTGGCAGGAACTTGAATGCCTATCTTCGTCAATCTGTCAACTGTAGGAAGTCGTTTCTGTGCAGCTAACCACACAGTAAATCTGTATCTAGGTTGAGCATTGGTTAGAAACATCAGGCTTCTCCATGGAACTTTGCTGAAATTAGGTAGCAGTGTGTGGTACAGCTTCTGAATATGGAATTGCTCCATTGTACAGAAACTATGTAGTCTATCAAGAAGGCTGCCTTGATTAAGTTGATTCCCCATGAAAATAGCTCTACTATCCAGTATTTTCCTCACAACCCAAGAGGCTGCCTTAGGTGTGATCATAGTTTCCAAGTCAATTTGCTTAATATAGTAGTTGTATACCCATTTTATCCATAAGCAGTCTTTCTTACTGGCAAAATTCCAGAGGTGTTTGCTAATAACAGCCCTGTTCCAGAGTGTCATGTCAATAATGTTGAGTCCACCAGCAGATATAGGTCTGCATACTTTATCCCATGCCACGAGCTTTCCTGGAAATGAACAGGTTTTTCATCCGTGCTCAGGATCCGCAATACTACGAGAGATTGATGCTGATAGAGGCGTAGAAGTTCTCTGATATCATCAAAGTGGGAGAAAGGATCAAAGAGGGGATCAAAAATGGTATGGTTACTAACCTTGAGGCACTGTAGGCCACTAACAAAGCCATACAATCTAGTGGTACGTCGAAGAAAAAGAATGTAAACTCCATAATGGCTGCACAGAGAAACCACTCTCCCATGAAAAATCAACCCTACCCTCCAACTCCACTCACATACCAACCCTCTCTAAATTACGAGGAACCCTCACCTACCTATCAAAATCCACCACCCATCTACCAAACATCTCCATCACCAACATATCAGCCCACCTCGCCAGGATATTCCCAACCCGCACCCGTATACCAAGCTTACAACTGCCAACCTCCTCATTATCCATTACCACCTACCCGCCAAAACTTCCCACGACCAAGACCAAACTTTGACCGCAAACCTCCCAGACAATACACCGCTATTGCCGAACCCATTGACCAACTGTATGAGAAGCTCAGAGCGGCTTGATATGTTACACCCATCCCAGCCATAACCCCAAAAAACCCTTCCCAATGGATCAGCTCAAATAAAACCTGCGCATATCATTCAGGGATGAAGGGCCATACCATCGACGAGTGCCGCTCGTTGAGATACAAAATTCAGACCTTAATTGAAAACAAGGTCATTGTGGCTAAGGAGCCTGCTTCCAATGTTCGCAACAACCCGTTACCAGACCATAAGGGTGGTGGCACCCACATGATTGAGATTGAGGACGACTGGGATCCCAAAAGGTCAATTGATTTAATAGCTGAAGGAGATGAGCCCAAGAAGCCGGAGGTCACTCTTAATCCTATTGTTGTACAAATCCGGCCATCTGAGGGCGACAGGGTGAATGTATCTGTACCATTTGAGTTTGAGGTACCTCCTGCAAAAATGCCAATTGAGGTGGAGTTCGGGACTCCAAAGGCGCCCACACCGATTGAAGTTACTATATTGCCTCCAAGGATGCCCATTCTGGTCACCATGTCAGACATAACCCCATTTTAGTCTAATGTCATACCTTGGGACTACACAACCGAGGCAAGAAGGAAGGGAAAAGCACGCATGGGCGAAGCAATTGCCGTGCAAGGTATGACTCGAACAGGCAGGGTGTAAACACCAGAGACCTAGCTGAGTCCAGCAAGTAGGCCTCTGGACGTCCCATTAAACTAGACCTGATGATCTTTGGAGGAAGATACAGGCTAAAAAATATTCAGTTGTTGAACAGCTAAAGAAGACCCCAGCACAGTTTTCTATCTTGGAATTGTTGTAGAGTTCTGAGGCGTATTAAAATACCTTGATGAAGATATTGAGCGAGGCTTATGTCTCGAGAAACATAGCAGGAGGAGATATGGCGAACATGATAGGGCAGGTATTGGAAAGTCACAAAATCACTTTCCACGAGGATGAACTGCCACCAGAAGGGATTGGCCATAACAAAGCACTACACATCACTGTACAATGTGAAGATCATTTCATCACCAGGATCTTAATCGACGGAGGTTCTAGCCTCAACATTTGTCCATTGATCATCCTGAAGAAGTTGGGCAAAGGATTGCATGAGATAAAAGATGGGGCTATTAACGTTAAGGCTTTTGATGGTTCTCAGAGGTCCACCCTCAGGGAGGTTAGCCTGTGTTTGCAAATGGGGCCCACTTGGTTTGATGTTGATTTCCAAGTCATTGACATACCGACATCTTACAACTTACTGTTGGGACGACCCTGGATCCACGCTGTTGGGGATGTGGCATCAACCTTGCATCAGGCCGTGAAGTTTAAATGGAACCATGAGGAAGTGATCATCTATGGCAATGGTAGCAATCCTATATACAGTCGCCAGACCATCCCAATGATCGCGGCAGAAGAAGGATAGGCGGAGAAACATATCATCATATTGAGCGAGTCAACGCAGTGGACAAGGACAAATGGTGGAGTAACAAGGTCGAGAGCATTCTGAATTGAACTGTGTATGAACCAGAGAAAGGACTTGGTATGAATCTTTAGGGCATCACCAAACCTATCCAGTTGAAGAAGAATGGTACTACCTTCGGACTAGGGTACGAGTACACTTGGAAGGAATTCAAAGACTTGTCACCACAATGGCGCGGCCCATATTACCCATTGGAATATCCCATACCTCAGTTGGAGCAGACAATTTAGCCAGCCGACACTCTCTATGGGTCAGAAGAAGATGGGCTCTTGCAGAAATGAAGCACCTTTTCCTGGAGGAACATATGGACTGTTGTATGATTTTTGGAGAGGAAGGGGAGGAAGGTCCTTCCATTCAGGCTATAAACCGAGGGGAGCACCTCACTAATTGGTCCATCAAGACCACCATCGCCCGGAAATCTTCGGGGTAGCAAGGCTGAACAAGCATCATGCATCTTTGTTTTAATTGTTTTCTTTACTTCCCGCATTGTCTTTACTTTCCAAAAGAGCTCCGATGTTTTGAACATTTATGAATTTAATCAAAAGCATTTTCAGCTCATCAAGTATCTCGATATTCATTACTTTTCTCTGCTATCTACTTTATTTTCCACACAGCATTACTATTACGTATCTTGACGATGAACCGACAACAATAACCTGCAACGAGGTTATGCAACAAACGGACATAGACTTAGAGGAGGATGATACACCAGAAGAGATTATCAGAGAGGTCGAGAATTTTGAGAATAGACCTAAGTCCAACTTGGATAAAACCGAGGTTGTCAATTTGGGAGATATAGAGGATGGCAAAGAAACGTGCATCAGTGTGCACTTATCATAGATGGAAAAACAGGAATATACAGAGTTCTTAAGGGAATATAAGGATATCTTCGCATGGTCTTATGACGATATGATTGGTTTCAGCACATCCATCGTCGCTCACAAGTTGCCGACAGACCCTGCATGTCCGCCAGTAAAATACAAGCTCAGAAAATTCAAGCCAGACATAAGTTTAAAAATGAAAGAAGAGGTCACGAAGCAGGTCAAAGCTAGATTTCTTCAAGTGGTAGAGTACCCAACCTGGTTAGCTAACATCGTGCCAGTACCGAAGAAGGATGGGAAAGTCAGAGTATGTGTCGACTACCGGGATCTCAACCTGGCCAGTTCCAAAGACGATTTCCCCTAGCCAAACATACACATCCCGGTAGACAACTGCGCCAAGCATGAGTTGCAGTCATTCGTAGATTGCTTTGCGGAACACTGTCAGATATGGATGGATGAAGAAGATGCAGAGAAAATGGCGTTTATCACACTATGGGGAATATATTGCTACAGAATGACCATTTGGGTTGAAAAATGCTAAGTTTACTTACATGAGGGCCATGACTACCCTCTTTCACGACATTATACATAAGGAAATTGAGGTATATGTGGACGACGTCATCATCAATTCTAGGAAGGCTGCAGATTACATGGAGGACCTCCGAAAGTTTTTCAACAGACTAAGGAGGTATAACTTGAAACTAAATCCCGCTAAGTGTGCATTTGGGGTCCCTACCGGAAAGTTATTGGGTTTCATCGTGAGCCACCGAGGAATAGAGATGGATCCATCAAAAGTCCAATCTATTCAAGAGTTGACGCCACCGAAGAACAAGAAAGAGGTTATGAGTTTCCTGGGGAGACTCAACTATATCAACCGGTTCATAGCTCAGACTACTTTCATCTGCAAACTTATATTCAAGATGCTGAAGAAGGATGTCGCCACCAAATAGACCGATGAATGTCAAAAGGCTTTTGACAGGATCAAGGAATACTTGTCTGCGCCTCAAGTCTTGGTTCCGCCTGAGCTTGGGAGGCCTTTATTGATCTATCTTGCAGTATTAGATGGAGCATTTGGTTGTGTCTTGGGACAACATGATGGGACAGGGAGAAATGAGCAAGCTATTTACTACCTCAGCAAGAAATTTACCCCGTACGAGGCTCGATATTCCTTACTAGAATGCACCTGTTGTGCTTTGAACTGGGTAGCTCAGAAATTGAGGCATTATTTCTGTGCTTACACTACCTACCTTATATCAAGAATGGATCCATTAAAGAATATTCTTCAGAAGCCCATGCCCACTGGCAAGCTCTCCAAGTGGAAAATCTTGTTGAGTGAATTCGACATTGTCTATGTCACCCAGAAGGCAGTTAAAGGTCAGGCTTTGGAATACTGTAGGAGGGGAGTATGAACCATCAAAGATGTATTTTTCTGATGAGGAAGTAGCTTTCATAGGAGAAAACATTGCAGAATCCTATAACTGTTGGAGGATGTTTTTTGACGGAGCCGCAAATTTAAAAGGAGTTGGTATCGGAGCAGTCCTGGTATCAGAAACCGGTCAACATTACCCGGTATCCACCAAGCTCAGGTTCCCGTGCACCAATAATATTGCCGAGTACGAAGCTTGCATCTTGGGGCTTAAACTGGCCATTGACATGAACATTCAGGAGCTGCTGGTGATTGGAGATTCAGACCTACTCATACGCCAGGTTTGAGAAGAATGGGAAACCAAGAATTCCAAGATACTCCCTTATCTGCACCACATACAGGAATTGTGAAAGAGGTTCAGAAAAAATGGAATTCTAGCACGTTCCAAGAATACAGAATGAGTCCGCAAATACGCTTGCCACTTTATCATCCATAATTCAGCAGCCAGATATAAACTTCATCGACCCTATCCAGGTCAAGATTAATGATCAACCGGCATATTGTACACATGTTGAGGAAGAAGCTGACGAAAAACCCTGGTTCTACAACATCAAAGAGTATCTGACAATAGGAAAATATCCAGAGCTTGCTAATCCTACTCAGAAGCACACGCTTTGAAGGTTGTCCGACAATTTCTTTCACACCGGTGGAATCCTATATAGGAGGACCCCCGATTTGGGACTATTGAGGTGTGTCGACGCGACAGAAGCAACCAAGCTATTGGAAGAAGTGCACTCAGGGACTTGTAGAACCCACATGAATGGGTTGGTTCTAGCAAAGAAGATACTCCGAACAGGATATTTATGGATGACTATAGAGACGGACTGCATTCAGTACGTCCGAAAGTGTCACCGCTGTCATATACATACGGATATGATAAAGGTACCGTCGAACGAGCTCACTGCAACGGGCTCACTGTGGCCATTCGCCGCCTGGGGAACGGATATTATTGGACCAATCGAGTCTGCCGCATCAAACGGACACAGGTTCATCTTAGTGGCAATCGAGTACTTTACTAAATGGGTGGAAGAAGCCTCATACAAAGTAGTAACCAAGAAAGTCATGGCAGACTTTGTCCAAGATCGTATTTTCTGTCCGTTTGGGATTCCAAAATCAATCATCACTGATAATGGTTCCAATCTCAATACCGACTTGATGAGAGCAATGTGCAAAACGTTCAGGATCAGGCACAGAAATTCTACAGCTTATAGACCTCAGATGAATGGAGTCGTGGAATCAGCCAACAGGAACATCAAGAAAGTATTAAGGAAAATGATCGAAAGGCACAAGCAGTGGCATGAGAAGTTGTCATTCCTTTATTGGGTTATCGTACTACGGTTCACACATCAATTAGGGCAACTCCGTGCATGCTGGTTTATGGTATAGAGGCGGTTATTCCCGCCGAGGTAAAAATTCCATCCTTGAGAATCATACAAGAAGCTGAGCTAGATGATGCAGAATGGGTCAAGGGTCGCTACCAGCAGTTAGCCCTTATAGATGGAATAAGAATGAATGCGGTATTCCATGGTCAGTTGTATCAAAACAGAATTCCCAGAGCCTTCAACAAGAGAGTTTGACCAAGGAAGTTCACACCGGGGCAGCTCGTGTTAAAGAAGATATTCCCACATCAAGATGAAGCCAAAGGGAAATTCTCTCCCAACTAGCAAGGCCCGTACATGGTTCACCGGGTTCTAACTGGAGGAGCCCTTATTCTTGCAGAAATGGACGGAGAAATTTGGCCAAAATCGATCAACTCAGATGCAGTGAAGAGATACTACATTTAATCAGTATGCTTTTCTTTACAATGTAATTTGAACTACGCCTGACCTGATTCCCGTTTAAGAGGGGATACGTAGGCAGCCCTATGGGTTCGGTCACATTTTTAAAAAAATTCCATTTTACCCCACGCTTGGAACTGGAGCAGAATTTTGAGGAGGATCCTCAAAATTCCGAAGTCAGTTTGTTAGTTTCTGCATCAACGTCAACCTAGTAAACTGGGGCATAATTTTGAAGAGGACCCTCAAAATTTCAAGTTCGATTTGTTTTCAGTCATTCAGCACCCCCATCAACAGCGCCAGCCCAGTAAACTAGGGCAGAATTTTGAGGAGGGCCCTCAAAATTCCGGAGCCGGCAAGGTTACCATGCCTTGAACCACGTTGCAGTTGTGGTTCATCATAAAACAAAACTATCTTTTCTTTACTTATATATATACATTTGCATCATGATTGCCAAAATTTGCATAAAATCATTTGGATCACTATCGTTCAGCAATGCTTCCCCAAATGGTACAAGACGCCACGAGTCGAGGGATGCAAACTAACATACCTCTTTACATAACTCACAATTTTTCTTTGGATGCAGGAATTCAGAATACAAATAGGTGATACATGGGCTTTACAAAACTGAAATTCCCGAAACCACTACTTACTTCGCAAAGGTTTACTATCTACATTCAACATTTCCCCAGCAGTTAGGATATCGCAATCGTCTACCAGCAATCACCACCATCCTCTCCTTTATGTTTCTGCACTGCATAAGTCTACTCTCTGCCTTTCGAGAATAAGCTCTGTCTCCACCTGCATTTCTGCATAAGGCTATTCTCTGCCTTCCGAGGTTAAGCTCTACTCCATCCTGCATAAGGCTATTCTCTGCCTTCCAAGGTTAAGCTCTACCTCCATATTGCATAAGGCTACTCTCTGCCTTTTGAGACTAACCTCTGTCTCCATCTGCATTTCTGCATAAGGCTACTCTCCGCCTTTCGAGGCTAAGCTCTGTCTCCATCTGAACTTTTGCATAAGGCTATTCTATTGATTCCGAGGTTAAGCTCTACCTCCTTTATTGCATTTGGCTGAAAAATCTACATCCTGTCTCATCTGGCTGAAATATCACCCCCCACATTTAAATTCTCGCTTTGTCTAAAACATCGCCACCCTTGCATTCATTTGGCTGAAATATTGACACCTTCTCATGGGCTAAAATATCTCCAACTTATTCAAAGGCGTCATAGTTCAGAGGCACCATCTGCATAGCCCGAGAACACCATTTCATGGCCTGCGAATCTTTACTTTTATGCTCTTCATAGCCCAGGATGTCATAGTTTGAGGACGCCATCCTAATCGTTCGAAGACAGCATTCATGGTCCAACGGGAACATCATCACTTTTTAAATTACGCAGTATACTCGCACGTCATTCATTTGCAGGTACACCGGCTGGAACGGCTATCTCAGCAGGAGCGATCCCGCCCCAGTTCTCCGCGGCTCATCCGATCTCCGAACCCTTGCCAAATCTCAAACCCCGTTGCGTCCGCCTCTTCCAAAATTTTCATTGGCATATTTCGCCAATGGTTCTTGAACTACATATGGCCTAATTCCTATAAAACCAGGGATATGTAGGCAGCTCAAAAGCCAAATCACGATCGAAATTCTCTTACTGTCATCACTTCCGGTCAAAATTGGCCATCTTGTCTTTACCCGATAACTCTTTCATCCTCGTCGGGTGAAGAAGGGCAGGTGTTGATACTGAATTTCTCCCTATGTATTTTTGTACCCAAAATACTTTCAAAATATCATTTAGATGTATATATAAGCATCCGCAAAAGGTTTGGCATTTTTTTACATTTTTTTCAAGGATTTTAAAATGAATTTATGACCTATTTTGTACTATAAAATCCAATATTTAGTCACAAATAATGTTAGTTTGATAAGTAATTTATTTTATTCTTTCATTTACATAGAAATATAATTTATGTATTTTTACAGAATCTTTACAAAGCCGTTAGGTATTTCTAGATTAAAATTGCATTATATTGCAGTTTTAGCCTATTTTTTTATTTAATAAGTATTTCAAGTACAAAATTATTCCTAATATTTTTCATTAATTCCTATATATATTATTAACTCAATAATTTTTATTGGATTTTTATAAGGCTATTTACTATTTTTATAAAATTAAAATGTGAAAAATGGATATTTAAACTGTAGCCCTTTTATTCTTTCAATTTTAGCCTGATTGAAGCCCAAATCAACCCCTCCCCCCCCCCACCTAAATTAACCCCCAAATTGACTGACCCAATTCTAATTTACCCGACCCAAACCCGCCTAAAACCAACCTGCCTAATTCCTCTTTTAATCCTGGCCGTTGATCACATAGATCAACGGCCTACATTTCACTTACCAAAATTAAGTCCCAAATAACCCCTAACCCTAATCAGTTTACCAAACCAGTCTACTTCGAATCCCAAATGCTCTCTACCCCCCCCCCCCCCGAACCCTAATCATCTCCGGCTCTATTTCACCGGCGTTCATGGCCGCTCAAGCCCACAAACGCCTATATCCGCCACTCCTGCCCTCGCCTGGTCCCTAGGTTCGAAGATCGGAATCCTACATCAAAGTTGATCGGACCAGAGGTCCTACGATGTTATTACTGCAGCCGTGTCCGGCCTTTTCCGGCAAGCAATGAGGCTATGGTTCTTTGACGACTCCGACGAGTCCATTCCAGGCTTTTCTCAATCCTTCGAGACCTTTCTCTGAAAACCCTAATTTTTGTGGTTCTTTTCCGTTTTCTGTATGTTTATCTTACGATTCTCTATGAATCCTAGTCATTCTCAAAAGATTTTAAAGTACCTTTTCACTTTTTCTTCGCCCTTTTGTTATCAAACTGCCGTCTTCATAAAAACCTAAGGTTTCTATGATCTTCCTGATTTCCTTGATTTCTTTGCTCTATTTGCTTTACTGTGTGTTCTCTATTAGTACTTACTTTGATTCTGAGTATTTTCTACCATGGCTCTAAGGCGTTTTGTTTTATTGATTATTTTCTGGGGTTTCGAGTTAATGTGTTCTATGCTTTCCCTTTATGCTGTTCTGCTATTGTTCATCTTCGGCTATGATATTCCTTATGCTCTGTATGTAATGGAAATCCTAGTTTTAAGGGGATTTTCCATTTTCTCTCTGTGAAAGCCTAGTCGCCCGTAATTCTAGCTTGTGTGTTTTCGCTACATGTTATTCTACTACTTCCAGTTTTGTATGTTCAAAACTATGCATCTTTTTATATTGTCACCTTTCCCCTTTTCTAAGCAACCCTAATTTGGAAAAATTGATTTTGTACAGTTTAAGTGATTCTCTAATTGAGACCTGTTTTCTGACTAAGTTCAAACAAGCTAGTATCTAATCCCTTGATTTTCTAGGTAATGGACCTGCCTTATGTGTTTACCCGTGTGTTTTTCAAAACTTCATACATGTATTTGCCCTATATTCTGTGATTGGTACTTGATTTTCTTTCCAAAAATAAACTAATTTTATTTACCTCAAGCCAGTTCCTTAATTAAAGGAAACATTCTCCTTAATTGTTGCCTTATTGCTGCATCTTTTCAAACTATAAAAGGCCCTCACCTTTTCTCACTCACACACACTGATACACGACTACTCTCTAGTTTAACTCACTGAAAACTCTCTTCTCTTCTATATTCTTCTCTGTTACTTGTTTTCTTGCTAAGAGTTAGCCGGCTAAAAGACAAGGCTAACTATAAGGATCCATACTTGCTTTATTATTCAAGTTTGCAATTGGTAGGCTCCTAGTTTCTCATTATCAACCTCCAAACTAATTGTTTACTTAAGCCTTTCTCTTTACCTGTTTATGATTAGTTGAGTTATTACATGCTTAATCTTTTTCCCTTTCCCCTGTTCTGTTTATGTTAAGTATTTTAATATGTATAACCCCCTTTCCCTTTCCCCCTGGTCTGTTTATGTTAAACATTTACATTTAAGTTCATTCCCTTTTTCCCTTGTCTGTGTATTGTTCATTACCATGCTTTAATTTCCTGTACACCCCTTTCCCCTGAATCCCTTTAATTTAATCTTGTTCTTTCAAGTATTCTTAGGTGATTCCCCCTACCCTTGATCCCTGTTTGCATATGAGTGTTTTGGATTAGGTTGGCACCTCATTGGCACTCCTAGTTCAGAACTAAGGCTGTTATAGCCTATACTCAAAGTAATCCCATTACCTATCCCCTGTATTATGTGTTAGAGCCTTGACAAAGGCCTGTTGGAGTCGTAATCACCATACAGGCCTTAGTCTGACTTGTTTGCAAGTCTGCTCTTGCATGTTGAACCATGCAAGACGTTAGGGGTGTGCCAGTCTCACTTCATGGCTAGGTATGACCACCTCTCATACAGGTTTTCCTCTAATTCCTCACATCTACACCTATTCTTAGTTCTTTAAGTCGTACCCCCCTTGGTAAGCCATGCTTAGGGACCCTAGAGTCTCCTCTGAACTTGGATGCTTTAGGACTGGTAATTCCACACTTCGCACTACTCTAATTGCTTGGGGTGTAAGCATTGTCTGGGTTTCCTCGAAAGCCTTTGGAGTTTTGAAACACTCTAAAGAGAAAGCCTCGGATTTGGGAACCCGGATTTGGTAAAAGGCATATGTTGGACATTAAAGTTGATTTGCGCTTGTTCGGGCCTGTTGTAGTATTGATGTATATACTGAATTCCTTTAATATTTTTTCTGTCCATATTTTTGTGAGTAATTTATATAAAGGAACTTGGGGATATAGTAAAAGGGGATATGGGAGGGGCTTTACTTTAGTGCATCAATTTAATGGTAGAAAGCATGCCTATAGGTTTACTTTATTATATGGATACCATGTCTATAGGTTTTCCATGCTGCATTTCACTTAGAGATTCTGCCTATTAGGTTTCAAAACTGCATCTCATATAGCTACCATATCTATAGGTGTACTTTATCGCAATCTCATGTAGATATCATGTCTATAGGGCTTACACCATCGCATCTCATATGGAAACAATGCCTATAGGTTTCAATGTCATACCTCATATAGAAACCATGCCTATTAGCTTTCAACATTGCATCTCGTATAGAAAGCATGCCTATAGGATCCCAATGTTGCATCTCGCCTGGCAAAACATGCCTGTAGGAATTGTATAAAACGTTAGGCAAACAGTAGGTCATATAAAACGTATAAAAAGTATAAAAAGCAATAACACAAAAATAGTATGACGCATGTAAGGTTCAAACTCACTTAATGGGCTCACAACATTTCAGTATATTTCGTCCTAAATTTGCCCATTTTTAAAATCGGGCCCAGGTCTTCCCATTTACACTACTCTGCTAAGTCTGCAGTTTTGAATTACTTTGCTTGCCTAAGTTTATGCCTTAAGGCTCTTCCGGAAAAATGTCTTCTTGTATCCTTTACTCAAGCAGTTCGGCTAAATTGTAAGCCATTTATGAACTTTTTTTTGCAAAACTTTAATTTTTCTCTTTAACAGACCTATGTCTGAAACCAATGTTTTCTGTAAAGATTATTGGTTTTAAATCCTTTCAAAGAAGATTTTCTATCCAACTTCTATGTGTTAAACTAATCTGTCCGCTCTTCTAACCTCTTTTAATAGACCAATTCGGTATTTGAAGTCATGCTAAACTAGTCTTTGCTATGTTATGGGGTTTTGTTTGAGCCTTTAACTGTTTTATTTGCATACCTCTTATGCGCTATTTGTTTTGTTTGTTGTTCTAGTATTTTTACCTTTGAAAACTTTATATATATCCTCTCCCTCTTTCTCCCCTCTTAGGATTAGAAATCCTAATACCCCGGGACTAACAGGTTGGGACGGGTATTAGCATGCAATAAGTAAACGATACCAACGCGTTTCAATACCTTAACGGGGAGGGAAGGGTAGAATATAGAGATGATGACCGATGTGCTAATGCCATACACGACCCCTCTTTGAGAGGGGCATTGTACCGATGTGATCCATATTATAATCAAACCTAGGGCCCCATTTTCCTTTACTTGTTTTATTTAAACGTTTTTCTAATGTAATGTTTTCTTTTCAAATCCATTCTCTCTTATACTTTATTAAACTTATGCCTTGCCCTTTGTAAAATTCCTAAGTTGTCCAAAATGTTTATATCAATGGATCTTATTTGTCTATTTGCTTCATCTCTTCATAAAGTCATATTAGCACGGCCGGGAACCACAGTAGTGGATCTTGATGGGTGCCTAACACCTTCCCCTCGAGATAATCTCAAGCCCGTACCCGAACTCTGGTTTGCTTTCAAAATACTCCTCTTATCTTTAAAATTGTCCTAATGCACTATATACATTAGGTGGCGACTCTTCAAAATCCATAACCCAAATCCCAAATGAGAATGAGAGTTGTTTTGCCCGCAATGTCATAAAACCCAAATTTGCTTTTGAAAGGGGGCGTCGACAGTCGCAGGTGCACTGACCGCAGATGCGGTGCTTGGACCGCAGAAGCGGAAACCGCTGTTGGCAGAAGGGATTAAAGGGTTTATTTTATCCGCGAGTTCTATCATTTTTCCTTCATTTTTAAGCAAGCTTGAGAGCCATTGAGGGGATTTTTAAACAGTTTTGACTTGTAATTCATCAAAGGTAAGTCCTATGGCCTAGAAACATCATTATATTGAAGAATCTACCTTAAATTCATGGAAAATTTGGGAATACTTGAAGAATTACGGCTTGAGTTTCTTAATTCTAAATTGGGATTTGATGGCCCATTTGAGCTCCGATTTTGGTAAATTTATATGTGCGGACTCGTGATGAGACGAGGAATCCAGTGATGTGACTTCCGTAATTTTTCGAGTAGTGGTCAGGGGGGCCCGGGTTTTGCCAACTTCGTAATTTTTAATTTTTTCAAGTAATTTCGATTGGGTGATGTTTCTTTAGCAAGTAGTAATGAATTCGTTGTGGTTTTGACTAGATTTGATGCGCGGGGAGGTCGATTTAAGAGGAAAGGGCATTGTGGACTAGTGTATGACAGGCTTGAGGTTAGCAATAGATGTAGATGATGACATGAGGGTATGAAACCCCGGTATATCCCACTATAATGCTATATTGAGGCAAGACACGTACTCTAAGTGAGTGCAGGGTCGTTTTTGGACGGGGACTAAGGCTTAGTCCGTCCGAGTGATGTCTGTACTGTGCTAATGACTAGAAATTGATTGGTAAACATCCTACTTGGAATTTTATGAGCATATTTGGGTTGCGTGCCGATTGTTTGGATCCCTTAAAGATTATTATCATTGTTTCTATGATGTTGAGCATATTTATATCAGTCCTGAGTAAACACTGTCAGAAATGATTAGTAAACTTCTAAGGTTTGAATCACTTAAGCTATTATACCTGATAAATGGAATTGAAAATGGTAAAATTGATTGTGCATGTGCGGCTTGTATGCATATAATTGGACTGATTGTGGATCGGGATGCACGTCGCAGCGAATGCTACAATGATATTGCTCTTGGGCTGTAGGAGCCCCTCTAGAGTCTGAACCCCCACAGTGAGCGCGGATACCCAATGGATCGGGTTATACGCTGCAGCGGTCATGTGCATTGCATTGCATTCGTTCATTGATGTCTGTTTGTCTATCTGCCATTGATTTCTGTTGTTTCATTGTTAAATATGCTAAGTGGTTAGTTTCGTCTTTACATTGTGGTACTTCAAAAAATTTTATCTTTCAGTCATTATACATGCCTATTACTGAGTTGGAAGTACTCACTTTACTCCCTGCACCATGTGTGCAGATTTAGGTACCTCGGGAGCATAATTGAGGTTTTCCTGTTTCAGAGTTTCACAGCAATTTTTGAGGTAGCTGCCTGACGTTCGCATGACCCGACTCCTCCCCTATCCCTTTATTATTTCCGCATTTGTGAACATCAGAATTTTTGAGGATTTATAGTTCTGTTATCTTAGAGGCTCTAGACATGAGGTTTTTGGGAGTTTTATTGGTAGTTGTTATGACTTTCTTAATATCTCTGTCTAGTATCACTGGTTGGAACTATAATACTTGATAATTTAATGCTATAAAATGGATATGGGTTGTGTGGTTGAGTTGTGAGTGTTAATTGGTCGGGCTCGCCTAGCAATTGTGTTGGGCGCCATCACGACCGTGATTGGGGTCATGACAGAGAGAGTGCATATATAGGTAGTTGTTGAACAACATCACTCCCGACATATGTGAGGAATCAATAACCAAGGTTTTAAAGGTGGGATTAGAGATAACGAAACCCTGGGTGCGATCTAAGTGAGTTGTGATTAAGCCAGCTAGCATAACTTGCCTAGTAAATTGTCGTAATTACTCAGGAGAGTATTACAACACACAAAGCGCTCATGATCGGTAGAGAATACTTAGTTTAAATTATATAAAACATAGGGTTAAGGATTCCGACAATTGGGGAAATCAAAACTCTAGACCTCCTTAATCTTTTCTCCAACCTATAGTATCTTTAGTGTTAATTTATTATTTTAATTTGTTAGTTAGTTAGTTAGTTAAACACAATAATATTAATATCTATAAGTTAGGAATTGTTCAAATATCTATTATTGGTGATAGTGAACAATTGTAGCTAAGCCTTAGTTCTCTGTGAGATTCGACTCCGGACTTGTAAACCGGATTATATTTGCAACAAATGCTTTGTCCTTTTTATAAGACATAGTTGGACGTGATCACTTAGCTTTAGGGATTAGGATTCATGTCTTATTTGCAATGTGTTAATTGTTGAGTACAACGTATAGGTGTGGTGATAAGTATCCATACGTCGGTGTCAAGCATGCCCGTGAGACTTGTACTATGATTAATGTGGCTCTGTTTCATATTGTTCATGCTTTATATGATAATCTCTACTGTTGAATGATGCGTGTAAAAGAATTATTGGTAACTGAACATTGTAGAGCATTGTCTCAAGTTGAGAATTGAGTTGTGAAGTAATTGTGAAAAAGAGAAGAGGTTTATGATATTATCTCCCTTGCCGGAAAGTTATTGCTTTTGATATTATCTCCCTTGCCGGGATGTTATTACTCATGACATTGTTTCTCTTGCCGGGATAATATCGTTATGCTATTGTTCCCTTGTCGGGATTTTATTGTGATATTATTGATTCCCTTTCCCAAATTGCCTTGTGATTGTTACTTGGGTGAGAAAGATTGTAAAGCACGAACGGTAATGTCGTGCATGATATTGAGAGTGTTAATGCACGAAGGGTGACGCCTTATCGATATTGTGAGGTAAAAGTATGAAGGGTGATGTTGTGTCGCACGATGTAAAATGGCGTGCTATGATATGAGTGATAATGCATGAAGTATAATTTTGTGTCATGATTATGTGAGGTAAAAGCATGAAGGATGATGTCGTGCACTGGTTATTGTATTCCTTATTCTTGGTGATAATTTAATTATGGTGTTCTTTATGTTTATATATTGGTTTTCTGTTGTTATTTGATATTCCCCACAGCATGATTCAGCTCCTATCTTTAACTGTAAATTGTGCCTTTATTATTCCGTTGTATATGATTTAATTGCACAGGTTCATTTGGTAATCTTGTCCTAGCCTCGTCACTCATTTTCCGTTGTTAGGCTAGGCAATTACCAGCAGAAGGAGTCGGTTGTGCTGATATTACACTCTGCACTGTGTGCAGATCTTGTTGCTGCAGCTTTTGGACCATAGTGAGGTTGCTACCTTCAGTCCATCAGGCGACCCAAGGTAGTCCTGCAGGCGTCCGTATGCCTTGGCGTCTTCTTCTATCTTTCCATTCTATTTCTTTTATGTATTTCAGGGACAGCTTTGTATTTATCTTTCGGATCACTATTTCTAGTATTCTTAGATAGTCTGTGAGATTGTGACACCAGTTCTGGGTAGCTTATATTTATGGATTTGTATCGGTATTATTTTAAATTACTACATTATATTCTTCCGCTTTATTATTTTTGTTGTTTATAAAATATTAATTCACAATTGTTAAGGGATTAAAAACAAAAATGGTCAAATAATTAAAATGATTAGCTTACCTAGATTTCACTAGTAGGTGCTACCACGACTCCCGAGGGTGAAAAATTCGGGTCGTGACAAATTCCCATAAATATTCAAGTTTTCGGTTCAAACAAAAATGAATCAATGCACATGAGTTGATTTGGAATTTGTTCTCCACTTTTCTTTCCTTAGTAAATCAACTAACCAAAAAAGAACAATGTATGGTACTTTACATACGAATTAAAATAAATTTCGTACAAATTTAATGCAAATTTGAATATCTACAACAATTTACATAGTAAAAATAAATTTTATACAACTAATTATATAGTATACAATTTATTTACAACAATCTACAACTTGTATACTTTATTTTTTTCTAGTTAAATACATCTAAAATATTATACAGTTTAAAAATAATTTTTATATAATATGTCTTTTGTATATTTTGTATCTGATTTATACATAGTAAAAATAAATTTTATTCAACTAATTATATATTATACAACTTTCATATAATATTTCTACCTAGTTATATACAACTATAATATCATACAACTTATATATAATTTTTATGCAATATTGTTCAACTTTCATACAATATTTAAGTACAAAATATATGTATAAATAACAGAATATAATTTTTCTATAACTTTACTACAACTTTACGACAATTTCTGCAGTATAATATATGTTATGTATTCTTCGAGTTTCAATCTGAAATTTAGCCAAAATCAGGACTAATATTCACCAAAACACCCTCAAAATTGATATATAAACTTCAAACTATATTCCCAATTGTTTGTAAAAACACCCAATCCAAACAAATAATAATTTTTTAAAACCCAATTCGAATTTAAACCTTCAAAGCTTTTTAATAACTATCAATGGTGGAATTGCTCCTCTCTTTTTCTTTGCTATACATTACTGGAATTAGGGATTGAGAGATAGAGAGAGACGTAGAGAGAATTTTCAATGTTTGCAACAACAACCAATTCAAACAAATAATATTTTGTGAAATCTCAAATTCGAATACAAAGCTTCAAAGCTTTTTAATGGCAATCAATGGTGGAATTGTTTCTCTCTTGTGCAAGATACGTGGGAGAGGGGGTGGGATGTGAAGAGAGAAACGTAAGGGGAGGAGAGGGGGATACAGAGATAAAAACGTGGGGGGAGTGAGAGTGATTGTAGGTATTGATTAATTATCCTAAAAATATGCATAATTGGTAATTTTGTATACAAGAGGTAATTAAAGTGAAACTTGAGTAGGGAGGGTAATAAAGTTATTCATGTTTTAAGTATAGTAAATGCTTAAAAGAGGGTGAATGAGAAATGGAGGAAATAAAATTTTTAAGTTTCCCCCTTGATGAAGGAACATTGTCCCATATTGGAAGAGGAAAAGGTTTTTAACGGGTATATAAGCAATTGCTCTTTTTCTAGATCTTAAAGAGTTGAGAAGAAGGCAAGCCACTCGTCGTCGCACGCTAGGCTCGGCTCGGCTTCGGCTTCAGACTTGGTCAATTGATTGATTAATGTTTTGGATAAAATTTGTTTGTTAATAATAAATATTAACATAAATATTATTAAATATCCATTCTAATAACAATATATTAATATTAAAATCAAACCGTTTCAAGTTTTCCATTTTTTGTTTTGGTAATAGAAAATTAACTACCCTCCTCAGTTTTCCCTCTTTATTGTTGAGTAAATAGCCATTTATATTATGGTATTTATGTTGTAGCCATTTTGCATGAACAACCATTCTGAAGAGTTGCACCTCTTCAAATTGTACCCTAACATTGGTTATAATACAAGTCCTTTTTCTCAGAATTTTCATACAATTTTCTGAGTTTCTCCTCCTTCTTCTGCATTGTTTTAACTTCAAAGAAAGCAACAATAAGTGTGATTTGCTACCAAACTTTGTGTTCGCTTAAACACTGGGATTTAAAGTACCACTACACCGGTGTGTAATTTATTCTATCCTAGGAGGAAATAATCCATAACCTTGGGTAATATGAGGGGATTAAATTCCTTAAGAAAATATAGTGAATTCAATGGGCTCGAATTAACTTTTGTTTTTTTATACATTTTCCTGTTTATATGTTATTCTATTTTTTTCCAGAATTAGTTTACAAATATAAATTATTAACAAGCTTAAGGAATTTAATTTTGTATTTTGTATTTGTTTTACATTCACTGTTTTGGAGTTTAAAACCTTTGTGGTTTTCTACTCCGTTGGAGATTAAATCTACGTGATTTTAACGTTTGTTTGTGTCATTTTTTTATAGAAATGACTAATGATAATGGGAACCAGGTTGTTCCAATAAGGACTGCCAATGCATCAATAAGCCGAACACCGGCGGAGAAACCCAAAAAAAAAAATTGGGTTAGATTTCAAGCGGTGGAAGCAGAAGATATTCTTCTACTTGACTACATTAAGTCTGCAGAAATTCATCAAGGAAGATTTTCATGTTCTGCCTAATGAAACTCCAGAGAATGAATGCTTTCTCGTGATTGAGTCATGGAAGCATTCTGATTTTCTATACAAGAATTATGTTCTTAGCGGATTGGAGGATGATTTGTATAATGTCTACAGTGGTGTAGAGAAGTCAAAAGAATTGTAGACTGCATTTGAAAAGAAATACAAAATTGAAGATGTCGGGTTGAAGTAATTCGTTGCCGCCAAGTTTTTCGACTATAAAATGGTATTTAGTAAGTTTGTTATTACCCAAGTCCAGATCTGTTATTAACATTGATGCATATGGTGAAGAAGAGAGATAAAGCAAGAAGGGTGATGTCGTGCACATTTCTAATAATTACATGGTGAGGAAGAGCGATAAAGCACGAAGGGTGATTCTCTGCACATTTTTCATTACTTGATTACATTGGTGAGGATCGAGAGTAAAAGCACGAAGGGTGATGTCGTGCACTTATTGCCTGTTCGCTATGACTTCTTGCTATTTTTGGTTCAAATATCTTAATTGTTTATTCCTCTATTGCTGTGATTCTTTACGTTGGTATTTCCCCACAGCATGTTACCTCTTCCCTATTACTTTGAATTACTTTTATTATTGTTATTATGTTAGATACTATTTAGCTGTAAGTTATTGGTTTGTTTTGTCCTAGCCTCGTCACTACTTCGTCGAGGTTAGGCTCGACACCTACCAGCACATGGGATTGATTGTACCGATATACACTATGCGCTCTTTTGTGCAGATCCCGGTACTGGAGCATACGGACCATAGCTAGGGGTTGCTGCTTTCAGTCCGTTACGAGACCCGAGGTAGTCCTGCAGGTGTCTACAGGCCTTGGCATCCCCCCCCCATCTAGTTTCTTTCTGTTCTTTGCTATTTCAGAGACAGACGCCTATTTGTAGTATTCCTAGATAGTCCGTGAGATTGTAATACCAGTTTTGGGTAGTTATGTTTATGCATTCACATTGGTATTGGCTTAAATTGTTAAATTTCTTTCTTCCGCATTATTATTTTTCGCTATTTATGGCTTGTTTACTTAAAATTGTTAAGAGGTTAAAGATAAAAAGGGTAAGTTAATCGGAATAGTTGGCTTGCCCGACTTCCGATGGTGGGAAATTCGAATCATGACAAGTTGATATGAGAGCTTTAGGTTGCTTAAGTCTCACAATTCACGGAAAAACTTGGTATCTGAGGGACAATACGGAGACGTCTGTGCTAATCCCCTAGAGGCTACATGTGTCAACTCGGTCTGTTGTCTTAAGAATTAATGCCCCAATCCCCTATTTATTGTTTCGCCTAAGTTTATTTCTGCTATTTTGATTTTTCGGGATGTTCGATGTTGGGTTTCGGAGACTTTTGGGACACTTAGTTCCTAAATGAGAGCTTAGTATCGGAAAGTGGTCCGTAGTCGGAACAGTGTGAAGACGACCTCAGAATGGAAATCTAATTGCCCCGTTAGGTGGTTTTGGGATTGAGAGCATTTCGAAATGCATTTTTGAAGTCCGTAGCTCATTTAGGACAAATGAGGTGGTTATAGTTGTTGAAGGATTATGATATTACTATTCTTTATCACCCGGGCAAGGTCAATGTGGTGGCTGATGCCTTGAGTCACCGGGCATAGAGTTTGGGGAGTTTGGCATAGCTACCAGTATCAGAGAGGCCTATGGTGATGGATGTTCAGGCCCTAGCTAGCCAGTTTGTGAGATTGGATCTTTCGGAGCCCAGTCGGGTCCTTGCTTGTGTTGTTTCTCGGTCTTCCTTCTTCGATTGTACCAGGGAGCGGCAGTATGATGATCCCCATTTGCTTGTCCTCAGGGACACGGTTCAGCACGGCGATGGCAGAGATATGACCATTCGTTATGATGGGCTATTGAGGATGTAGGGTTGAATTTGTGTGCCCAATGTTGACGGGCTTCGGGAGTTGATTTTAGCAGAGTCCCACAGTTCGCGATATTTCATCCATCTGGGTGCTGCAAAGATATATCAAGACTTGAGGCAGCACTATTGGTGGAGGCAAATAAAGAAGGATATAGTTGGATACGTAACTAGATTCCTCAACTGTCAGCAAGTAAAGTATGAACACCAGAGACCGTGTGAGTTACTTCAGCAGATAGAGATTTCTGAGTGGAAGTGAGATGGGATCACCATGGATTTTGTAGTTGGTCTCCCTCGAACTACGAAGAAGTTTGATGCCATTTAGGTGATTATGGATCGCTGACCAAGTCCGCTCATTTTATCCCTTTGTGTAATACTTATTCATCAGAGCGATTGGTAGAGATTTCTTTCCGGGAGATTATTTGTTTTCATTGTATTCCAATTTCTATTATTTCGCACAGGGGTACTCAGTTCACATCACGGTTCTGGAGAGCCGTTAACCAGGAGTTGGGTACTCAGGTGATGATAAGCACGACATTTCACCCTCGGACAAACGGACAATCCGAGTGCACTATTCAGATTCTTGAGGATATGCTCCGTGCGTGTGTGATTGAGTTTGGAGGGTCTTGGGATCAGTTCTTGCCATTGGCGGAGTTTGCTTACAACAACATTTATCAGTCCAGCATTCAGATGGCGCTTTATAAGGCTTTATATGGTAGGAGGTGTAGGTCTCCGATGGGCTGGTTTGAGCCGGGTGAGGCCAGGCTATTGGGCACAAAGTTAGTTCAGGATGCACTAGAGAAGGTTAAGGTGATTCAGGATAGACTCCGTACATCCTAGTCTAGATAGAAGAGTTACGCGTACCGGAAGGTTTGTGATGTTTCATATATGGTCGGAGTAGCGGGTTGCGCTTCAGGTTTTGCCTATGAAGGGCGTCACGAGGTTTGGAAAGAAAAGAAAGTTGAGTCTGAGGTTTATTGGCCCATTTGAGATTTTGAGGCGAATTGTGGAGGTTGGCTATGAGCTTGCCTTATCTCCTAGTTTGGCTGGGGTAAGTCTTGTATTTCATGTTTCGATGCTCCGATGGTATCACGGAATCCGTCGCACGTGTTGCATTTCAGTTCAGTCTAGTTGGACAAGGATCTATCCTATGTTGAGGAGCCAGTGGCTATATTAGATAGGCAAGTTAGAAAGTTAAGGTCAAAGAACATTGATTCAGTAAAGGTTCAGTGGCGGGGTCAGCCGGTCAAAGAGGCGACTTGGGAGACCAAGCAAGATATGCGCAACCGATAACCTCATTTTTTCACTACTTCGGGTATGTTCTCTATGCTCGTTTGAGGACGAACGAATGTTTAAGTGTAGGAGGATGTGACGACCCGACATGTCGTCTTAAGAATTAATGCCCCATATCCCCTATTTACTGCTTCCCCTAAGTTCATTTCTGATATTTTGGTTTGTTGGGAGGTTCGGTGTTTGATTTTGGAAACTTCTGGGATACTTAGTCCCTAAATGAGAGCTTAAGTGTTGGAAGGTGGTATGCAGTTGGAACAGTGTAAAGACGACCTCGAAATGGAAATATGATGGTCCCGTTATCACCATTAGGTGATTTCGGGATTTGGAGCGTGTTCGGAATGCATTTTCAAAGTCTGTAGCTCATTTAGGCTTCAAAGGCCGAAGTTTGACTTTTTCAAGTTTCCGACCCGATAGTGAATTTTTAATCTGAAGGTCGAAATGAAATTTTGGAAGTTGCAGTAGATCAGCCATGTCGTTTGGGATATGTGTGCAAAATTTTAGGTCAATCGGACGTGTTTTAGTTTGATTTTCGATTGAAAGCATGTTTTGATGAAATTTGAATTACTTATTCTCAAATCATTGATTAGTTCAAGTTTCCGACATTGTTTTAGGTGGTTTAAGTATTGGTACAAGTTTGAATGATGTTATGGGATATGTCTGTAGGTTTAGTTGAGATCCCGGGAGCCTCGAGTGTGTTTCAGATAATCAACAGAGCATTTTGGAGTTGTGAAAAGTTGCAAAAAATCTTTAGCAGTTGCACGTTCCAACTCCTTCTTCGCGTTCGCGGTCTCTTCATCGTGTTCGTGTAGCTTTGATCTTCTTCATCTTTGCGTTCGTGTTCTCCTCCACGCGTTCGCATAGAGTAATTCTGGAGGAGGACTAGTTTCCTCATCGCGTTCAAGTTTATACCTTTGCGTTCGCGATGCTTCGTGTTTTCCTCAATCGTGTTCGCATCAATGAGCCTTAGCTTATTTTTACTCAATGCTTTCGCATTACACATTCGCGTTCGCGTAGTTTAATAAGTCCACACCTTCGTGTTTGCATCCTTCATATCACAATCGCGAAGGGTATTTTTGGCAGCGTCATTATTTCTTCTTTACGAATGCAAGCCCTCTTCCGCGTTTGCGATGCACAACAGACCTGGGCAGTATTAAATGATTAAAAATCGAGGGTTAGCCCTTTTTATCAAAACACAAGCTTGAGAGCTCGGATTTGGGAGACATTTTGAGGGATTTTCGAGGGCAACGATTGGGTAATGATTCTCTACTCTATTATGATTAAAACCCACTAATCTAATCACAAATTCGGTTCAAATTTTTGAATGAAAATGGGGAAAACTTCAAAGACCAAAATATTGAGTTTTGAGTGGGTGTTTGACTTCCGATTTGGGAGATTTTTATATGGCTAGACTCGTGAGAGTACAAGGTTTATGAAAATGTGAAAATTATCCGATTTCGAGACGTTGGCCGGAGCGGCGTTTTGGTCATTTTAACTAATTTTGCTTCTTATCATTGAATTAAATAGTAGAATCAGTTTCTTGAGATGGTATTTACGATATGTAATTGAACTGAATATATTTGGGCCATTTGAATTCGGATACATGTGGCAAAAGTGTAATTTCGAGTTAATTTTAGAGCGGGTTCAAGGTAAGTGGCTTGTCTAATCTTGTGGGGGGGGGGGCCTTTCCCCTTAGGACATAATATATGATATTTGAATGCCTCATACGTGAGGTGACAAGTGCTTACTTGAGCTAATGTTGAAAATACGTTTTTAGTTAAAGTATTTAAATTGATTTTTCTTGCTTACTGCTTATTCTAATTGAAAGTTTGCCATGTATTAGTTTAGAGAAGCATGTTTAGTTGCCTTTCTTTTCTATTTGCTTAAGCTGTCTTGTTTGCACTCCGTGAAGCATTTTCGGCTAGAATTTATTATTACTTGTTCAGAGTTTAGCATTTATCCTAATGTTTGAGATGTCATTGTATGTTTTAAATTTGGGACTACGGGATGGCATCCCAGGAGATCCCCCTGTACTTGATATATTCTGGATTGAGGGTGCGGGATACCAAGAGATCCCTGACACATGTATTTCTATATATTGAGGATACCAAGAGATCTCCGGCTTACCTATTGAGGATACCAAGAGTCTTCAGGATACCAAGAGATCCCTAGTGTATATGGTGAGGATACCGAGAGATCCTCGGGATACTAAGAGATCCACGGCTGTTATTTCTTATTGTGAGCAGTATTGCTTATAATGTTTTGTTTCTGCTTTCTATTACTGCTTTCCTTATTTTCCTGTTTAGATCCTCGCGTTAGACTTTATCTATATTGTTTTCCTTATCCTATCATTTATTATGTTTTATCTCAGTATGGCCCTAACCTTCCTCGTCACTAGACGATCGAGGTTAGGCTTGGCACTTATTGAGTACCGCTGTGGTGCAGCCATGTCCCTTCTATGCATGTTTTTTGCATGTGCAGATCCAGGTACCACCACCTAGGCGTATCACCCCTAAGGCGGAGATATCTAGCAGAGACTTCGAGCTACATCTACTATGTCCGCAGACCGGGAGTCTCTATATTATTCCAGTTGTAGTGGATAATTTTCCTTTTCTTTCAGTTGTTTAGACATTGTAGAGTTAGAACAGCATATCACATTTCTATTAGCCTGTGTTTCCTGTGAGTTTCCAGGTTTTGGGATGTTGTTATAGACTTTCAGTGGTGATTGAGTTGTATATGCCAAGCGGCACCTATACACACTTATTTTTATAGTTGTCCAGTTTTTAATTATCTATATTTACACAAGTTTAAATTGTTTTCCGCATTATTAGGCTTACCTGGTTGTAGGGACTACGTGCCGTCATGATATGTACATGGTGGGTGAACTAGAGTCGTGACACTACAGAGTTAGGAACAGTTTCACTTCTCATCTCTATCGTGCGATTTGTGTTTCTCAATGCTAATTGAACTTCTACTCTGTTCTTTTGCAGATGGCGAGAACACGTGCTTCTTCATCTACTGACCAGCAGCCCAAGCCCCCAGCAGGAGCATCTAAAAGGTGAAATAGGCGATGGCGAGGTCGTGCTAAAGGCCGAGGCAGGGGTAGAGCTCTGCCCAAAGCAACAGCACCACGGTGGAGCCTCAAGTTGAGTTTGATGATGAGGTTCTAACCCAGACAACTTCGGTGGGCCCAACTCAGGTCCCAGAGGGGTTCATTGCTACTCCAGGATGCTCTAGTCCGTCTAGTGGGCCTTATGAAGAGTGTCACTCAGGATTACTTCCTGTAGCACCAGACGTCTTTCAGGCTGGGAGAGGAGCACAAACTCCTGCTACCCGCACTCTGAAGCAGATGGCTCCCCAGTTTCATACTCTAGTTACTCATCTAGTTGGAGCAATTCAGCTAGGTGTAGTGCTCAGACCGGTGATGGAGCACCTATGTCTGCCGATGCTTTGTGGAAGTTAGACTAGTTCACCAAGTTGTTCATTACTACTTATGGTAGTACATCTTTAGAGGATACCCAGTATTACTTAGACAGTTGTCATGAGGTTCTTCGTAACATGGGGATAATGGAGACCAATGGGGTCAACTTTGCTGCTTTCCGTCTCTCAGGTTCCGCCAAGAAATGGTGGAGAGATTATTGTTTGTTCAGACCAGTTGGATCACCAGCTCTCACTTGGGACCAGTTCTCACAGCTATTTCTTGAGAAGTTTCTTCCCGTCACTCGGAGAGATGAGTACCGCAGGTGGTTTGAGCGTCTCCAACAGTGTTCTATGATTGTCACCCAGTACGAGATGAGGTTTATTGATTTGGCTCATCATTCCCTTCTGATACCCCCCACCGAGAGAGAGGGTGAGGAGGTTTATTGAGGGACTCACTTATCCTATTAGATTCAGATGGCTAAGGAGAGATGTAGCGATATTTCTTTTCAGGATGTGGCCAAGGTGGCAAGGCGGATTGAGATGGTTTAAGCTCAGGGGAGCGGTCAGGGGTCTGATAAGAGGCCTCATCATTCTGGCAGATTCAGTGGTGCATTGTCTGAAGACAGGGATTCTTTGGTAGAGGCCATCCTCCTAGGCCTTTTCAGTCAGCACTTCAGGTTTCTCGTGGTGCCCCAGGTGGATGTGGTTCACATATGCAGTATTCTGAATAGTTGCCCTAAAGTGCATCACGAGCTCCTATCAGTACACATCCAGTCCAAAGTTTTCAGGGTGTGTATACAGGCCGTCAGGGTTAGTTTAAGGGTCAACAGTCTCAGCAGCCCAAGTCTTGCTATACTTGTGGTGATATGAGGCACATTTCTAGGTTTTTCCCTCGAGCCTCGAGCACTCCTCAGCACCAGGGTTCTCGTGCTATAGTTCCAACACCGGGTGTTCCACCGCCCGCTCAGCCAGCTAGAGGTAGGGGTAAAGGTGTTAGAGGTGGAGACCAGGCCACTAGAGATAGAGGTTAGGAAGCTAGAGGTGGAGGCCAGCTAGTAGGAGGATGTCCTAGGGATGCAGTTCATAATGGAGAGGGCCAAGCCCCGATGTTATGTTATGCCAAGCAGACTTGAGGCCAAGGCCTCCGATGTAGTTATCATAGGTACGGTTTCAGTGTGCAGTCAAGATGCCTCATATCTATTTGATCCAGGGTCCACATATTCTTATGTATCATCTTATTTTGCCCCATATATGTTTACGCTTCATGATTTTTTGAGTGCTCCTGTATATGTGCCTACACCGGTGGGTGATTCTATCGTGGTAAATCGTGTTTACCGAGCTCGCCTGGTCATTATTGGGGGCCTTGAGACCCATGTAGATCTCCTACTTCTCGACATGGTGGATTTTGACGTCATTCTGGAGATAGATTAGATATAATATTGAATTGCCATGCCAAGACCATGACATTAGCATTACCGGGGTTGCCTTGTTTGGAGTGGAGACGGACTCCTAGTCATTCTACCACCAGGGTTATCTTATATACGAAGGCTCGACGTATGATTGATAAGAGATGTTTGGCCTATTTGGCGTTTGTTCATGATTCTAGTGTTGAGGTTCCTTCTATATATTCTGTGCCTGTTATCCGTGAGTTTCCAAAGGTATTTCCTTCAGACCTACCAGTGATGCCACCCGACAAGGATATTGACTTTTGCATTGATTTGGCTCCGGGCACTCAGCCTATTTCTATTCATTCATATCGTATGGCCCTGCCAGAATTGAAAGAATTAAAAGAATAGTTGCAGGACTTGCTGAATAAAGGATTTATTAGACCGAGTGTCTTCCCTTAGGGTGTGCCACTGTTGTTTGTTAAGAAGAAGGATGGGTCGATGAGAGTGTATATAGATTATCGACAGTTGAACAAAGTCACCATCAAGAACAAGTATACATTGCTGAGGATTGGTGATTTGTTTGATCAGCTTTAGGGTGCCATGGTATTTTCGAAGATTGATCTGAGACCCGGCTACCATCATTTGAGAGGGCATCCGATGACCCTAAGACAGATTTTCGTACTCAGTATGAGCATTATGAGTACATAGTGATGTCATTCGGGTTGAAAATAGCCCAACAGCTTTCCTGGATTTGATGAACCGAGTGTTCAAGCCTTATTTGGATTCTTCATGATTGTCTTCATTGATGATATTTTGATTTATTCCCGCAGTCGAGAGGAGCACGAGCAGCATCTTCGAGTCGTTCTTCAGAATTTGAGGGATAGTCAGTTGTATTCTGAGTTCTTGAAGTGTGAGTTTTGGTTGAGTTTAATTTCATTCTTGGGTCATGTTGTATCAGCAGAGGGTATTCGGGTGGATCGCAAGAAGATTGTGGTAGTCAAGGACTGGCCTAGACCTATATCGGCTACATAGATACAAAGTTTCTTGGGCTTGGTAGGTTATTACCATCAGTCTATGGAGGGGCTTTTATCTATTGCAGCCCCGATAATCAGGTTGACCCAGAAGGACGCCTAGTTCAGGTGGTCGGATAAGTGTAAGGCGAGCTTTCAGAAGCTTAAGACAGCTTTGACTACGGCTCCAGTGTTGGTTTTGCCCACAACTTCAGGGCCCTACACAACGTATTGTGATGCATCGCGTATTGGACTTGTATGGTGTTGATTCATAATGGAAAGGTTATTGCATATGTTTTGTGAAAGTTGAAGACCCACTAGAAGAATTATCCAATTCATGATTTAGAGTTAGCAGCCATTGTTCACACGCTGAAGATTTGGAGGCATTACTTATATGGTATGTCACGTGAGATGTTCACGGATCACAAGAGTTTGCAATACTTGTTCAAGTAGAAGGAGCCAAATTTGAGGTAGAGGAGGTGGTTGGAGATGTTCAAAGACTGTGCTATCACCATCTTGTATCACCCGGGGAAGGCTAATGTAGTGGCCGATGGTTTGAGTAGGAAATCAGCTGGTATGGGCAGCCTTGCGTATATACCGATCGATGAGAGGCCACTTGCTTTAGATGTTCAGGCTTTAGCCAATCAGTTCGTGAGGTTGGATATTTCTGAGCGTAGCCGAGTTTTAGCTTGCTTAGTTGCTCGTTCTTCATTATTTGAGCGTATCCGAGATTGGCAATATGATGACCCACATTTGCTTGTCCTTAGATACACAGTGCGGCACGGAGGTGCCAAGCAAGTTACAGTTAGAGATGATTGAGTTTTTAAAGATGCAGGGTCATATTTGTGTGCCTAATGTGGATGGGCTTCGTGAGTTGATTCTAGAGGAGGCCCATAGTTCCCGGTATTCTATTCATCCGGGTGCCGCATGCAGGGTCATATTTGTAGAAGCATTATTGGTGGAGGAGGATAAAGAAGTACATTGTCGCCTATGTAGCTCGGTATTTGAATTGTTAGTGGGTAGAAGTACGAGCATCAGAGACCTGGTGGGTTGTTTCAGAAGATTGAGATTCCTTAGTGTAAGTAAGAGCGGATCACTATGGACTTCGTTGTTGGACTCCCACGAACTCAGAGGAAGTTCGATGTCGTATGGGTTATTGTTCATAGGCTAACTAAGTCAGCGTATTTCATTCCTGTGGCAGTCTCCCATTCTTCCGAGATAGTAGTTGAGATTTATATCTGAGAGATTGTTCATTTTCATGGTGTGCCTATGTCTATCATTTCTGATCAAGGTATGCAGTTTACCTCACATTTGTGGAGAGTAGTAAAGCGTGAGTTGGGTACCTGGGTCGAGTTGAGTACAGCATTTCATCCTCAGACGGATGGGGAGTCCGAGTGTACCATTCGGATTTTGGAGGATATGCTCCGAGCATACATCATTGAATCTAAAGGTTCATGGGATCAGTTCTTACCTTTAGCAGAGTTTGCCTAAAACAACAGTTGCCAGCCGAGCATCCAAATGTCTCCCAATAAGGCTATATATGGTAGGAGATGTCAGTCACCGGTTGGGTGGTTTGAGCCGGGAGAGGATCGGTTGTTGGTTACAAATCTAGTCTAGGATGCCTTGGAAAAAGTGAAGATCATTCAGGATAGACTTCGTACTGCTCAGCCTAGGAAGAAGAGTTATGCCGACTGCAAGGTTCGTGATGTGGCATTCATGGTCAGAGAACAGGTGTTGCTCCGAGTGTCGCCCATGAAGAGCGTGATGAGATTTGGAAAGAAGGTCAAGCTAAGCCCTAGGTCCATTTGTCCTTTTGAGATTCTTGATCGAGTGGGAGATGTGGCTTACAAACTTGCGTTACCGCAGAGTTTATCAGTTGTGCACCCAGTGTTTCATTTATCCATGCTTCGAAAGAAGTTCCCTTCAGCTCATGTTCAGTGGAAAGGTCAGCCTGCCGAGGCAGCTACCTCGGAGTCCGAGTCCGATATGCAGACCCGATATCCCCATTTTTTCCCCGACCCAGGTACTTATTTTTTATGTCCATTCGAGGACCAACGGTTGCTTTAGAGGTGGAGTATGGGTCATAAGGTCATCACTTCATTTTCAGGTCAATTCTATATTTCAAGGCCTTCAAATTTCCTTTTATATCACCTCGATTTGTGTGTTTGATCCGGATGTATATCCAGAATGCTTTTATGTAGAAATTTGATAAAAATGCAAAATTTACCTTAAAAAATAAATTTCAGTTGACTTCAGTTAATATTTTGAGCAAACGGACCCAGGCCCGTAATTTGATGGTTCCGGAGGATCAATAGGAAAATATGAGACATGGGCATATGCTCGAAATCGAATTCCTAGGTCCAAGTTCGAGAAATGAATTTTAGAAGAAAATTATTTAACTAAAATTTTAAGAGTTTTAGGAAATTTAAATGTGTTTGAAATTGATGGTATCAGGCCCGTATTGTTGTTCCGGAGTCCGGTACAGGTCTTATGGTGTCTAGGTTGAGCCTGCAAAATTTGGTAAGAAATGGATGATATGACGTGAATCGGGCCCTCGGTTGTTAAAATTTGATCTTAAGAGTTATGGAGATTTTCTTTGATTTTGATGCTAAACTCGTAGTTTGAGATGTTAATTTGGCGATTTGATCACACGAAAAATTCCATATGATATTTTTGAGTTAGTGTGCACATATGGTTTGGAGCCCCGAGGGCTCGGGTGAGTTTCAAATAGGTTTCGGGGTGTTTTAGACTTAGGATTTTCTGTTGTTTTGCTGCTTCTGGTGTGGTGGTGTATTGTTCTTCGCGTTCGCGAAGGAACTCTTATGAATGCGAAGAGTAAGTAGTCTAAGGGAATTTTTCCTTTACAAGAGCGCGACTTGGCTATCGCGAACGCAAAGTCCATTTGGTCGTGAACTGGGGGAAGGGATTTTACTCTAAGGGAACGCGACGTAGGTCTCGCGAACTCGAAGATCAGGGAGGTTAACGCTTCACGAACGCGACAGGCTTCTCGCGAACGCGAAGAAGACCTGTCTAGTGAATTTAAAATAAAACCAAAAACGGGAATAAGCCATATTTTCATATCTCCTTCCCTAAAATCAGACCTTAGGCAATTTTTGAAGAGAAAATTCAATCCTAAATCATAGGTATGTGTTCCTAAAGTCATCTACTTCCTTTTCCATCAACACCCATTGGATTTCTAGGCTTAAATATTGTTCTTCCATGGTAGAAATTAGGAATGTGGGTAGAGTTAGAGCTTTTTTGAATAATTAGAATTTAGACCTCATTTTGGGGTTTGATATCGAAACTAATTGAATATTCAGCCTTGTGGGTGAATGGGTGATCGGGTTTTGGACTGAACCTCGAGTTTTGACCAAGCGGGCCCGGGGTCGATTTTTAGCTTTTTGGAAAAATGATAGAAAATCTATAGTTAAGCATTGGGTAGGAATTCTTTAGCATTTATTGATGTTGTTAAATTAATTTGGGCTAGATACAAGTAAATTTTGGAGGAATATTCTAAAGGAAAAGCGGGTCTTTGAGCCTTGAGTTAGCCGTGGAAGTTCGAGATAAGTATTTGGCCTAACATTAGCTTGAGGGAATAGGTATTGTGCTTTATTTTCTATGTGCTAATGTAGTGTACGACGTATAGGTGTGGTGACGAGTATCTATGCGTCGTTGTCAAGCATGCCCGTAAGTCTTAAATTGTAATTGTGGTGTTTCTTACTAAGCACTACAAATGCCTAAATTGTTGATTCTCCATGTTGGATTTTCGTGGTATTTGTTTATTTTTGAGCATTGGCTCCAGTTGAGGTTCCATTTGTGATGTTAATTATTACTACAAGTTTGGTTATAGTTGATTCCCTTGTCGGGAGGTATTTATTTCTTAATGTTGGTTCCCTTTCCGGGATGTATCTATTATTGTTGATGATTCTGCCTCGATGTTGTTGTTGTTGTTTGGGTGAGGAAAGAGAGATAAAGCACGAAGGGTGATGTCGTGCACATTCATATTTATGCATTCGGCGAGGAAAGAGCGATAAAGCACAAAGGGTGATGTCGTTTACATTTCTATTGATATTGGTGCATATGGCGACGAAGAGAGATAAAGCACGAAGGATGATGCCATGTACATTTCTAATAATTACATGGTGAGGAAGAGAGATAAAGTAAGAAGGGTGATTCCGTGCACATTTTCATTACTTGATTGCATTGGTGAGGATCAAGAGTAAAAGCACGAAGGGTGATGTCATGCACTTATTGACGGTTTGTAATGACTTCTTGCTATTTTCGGTTCAAATATCTTAATTGTTTATTCCTCTATTACTATGATTCTTTATGTTTCCCCATATCATGTTACCCCCCCCCCCCTTTGTTACTTTGAATTACTTTTATTACTGTTATTCTGTTAGATACTGTTAAGCTGCAGGTTATTGGTTTGTTATGTACTAGCCTCGTCACTACTTCGCCGAGGTTAGGCTCGAAGCTTTTCACCACATGGGGTCGGTTGTGCTGATACTACACTCATACACTCTTTTGTTTAGATACCGGTATTGGAGCATACGGAGCTAGGGGTTGCTGCATTCAGTCCATCAGGAGAACCGAGGTAGTCCTGCGGGCATCCGCATGCCTTGGCGTCCCCTCCCTATCTAGTTTCCTTCTGTTCTTTACTATTTCAGAGATAGACATGTATTTATTTTCTTCGGACCCTATTTGTAGTATTCCTAGATAGTCCGTGGGATTGTGACACCAGTTCTGTGCGGTTATGTTTATGGATTGACATTGGTATTAGCTTAAATGGTTAAATTTCTTTCTTCCGCATTTTTATTTTCCGTTGTATATGACTTGTTGACTTAAAACTGTTAAGAGGTTAATAATAAAAAGGGTATGTTAATCGAAATAGTCGGATTGCCTAGCTTCCTTAGTATGCGCCATAACGACACCCGAGGGTGGGAAATCCGGATCATGACAAAATCAAATTAATATTGATGTTGAAAGTAGTAATCATAGTATTTTTACTAACAGAATTCTCATTGAAGGTCTTGTCATCTATGAAGAATTCCAAGTAGCATCGATGATTGAGAAGTTGCCTCATTTGTGAAAGAACCTCAAAAACTACTTGAAACACAAACACAAGGAGATGTACCTTGAAGATCTCATTGTTCGTTTGAGAATCAAAGAGTACAACAATGCTGCTGAAAAGAGAGGCCGTGAAAACTCAACAATAATGGGAGCAAACATTATTGAGGATACTTTTTAAAATAAGAGAAAGAGGAAGCAGGATTCTGGACCAAAAAGCAACCCAAGAAAGAAGCAGTTCTACGAAAATTGCTACAGTTGTGGGAAAGCTGGGCACAAATCTACATAATGTCATTCTCTGAAGAAATACAAGAAGAAGGTTCAAGTAAATATGGTTGAAAAACATGAAGATGTTGATAACTTGTGTGCGCTTTCTGAATGCAACCTGGTGGGAAATCCTAAGTGAGTGGTGGATTATTCTGGAGCCACTCACCATGTTCGTGGTGTTAGGAAAGCCTTTGCAACATATGCTCCTGTTGGGCCCAAAGAGACACTTTCTATGGGAAATGCTGCAACCGCCAAGATTGAAAGATGTGGGAAGATCTTTCTGATGATGACTTCTAGCAAGGTGGTAACTTTTAACAGCGTCCTTCATGTTCCCGAGATTAGGAAGAATTTAGTCTCTGTTGGACTTCTTGTTAATAACAGTTTTAAGTATGTTTTTGTATCTGATAAGGCTGTAATAAGTAAGAACGAAATGTTTGTAGGAAACTTTTACCTGACTGAGGGCCCTTTCAAGCTGAATGTAATGGTTGTTGAAAATAATTGTAAAATTTCAGCTTCGTCTTACTTACTTGAGTCAAATAAATTATGCCATAACGTTTAGGCCATGTCAATTATAAAACCTTACAAAAAATGATTAACTTGGAAGTATTGCCTAAGTTTGAATACGATAAATCAAAAATGTCAAATATGTGTGGAATCTAAGTATATTAAACATCCTTATAAGTTAGTTGAAAGGAATTCAGATCCTTTAGACTAATTCACACATATATTTACGTTATGAAGTCAATACCATCTCGCGGTGGAAAGAAGTATTTCATAACTTTTATTGACGATAGTACTCGATATTGCTATGTTTACTTACTTAATAGTAAAGATGAAGCAATAGACGCATTCAAGCAATACAAAAATGAAGTTGAAACACAGCTTAATAAGAAAATCAAAATGATAAGAAGTGATAGGGGTGGTGAATATGATTCTTCTTTTGAACAAATATATTTAGAATAAGGAATTATTCATCAAACAATGACCCCTTACACGCCCCAATCCAATGGGATTGACGAAAGGAAGAATCGCTCATTAAAGGAGATGATGAACGCATTATTGATAAGTTCTGGTTTTGCCATAGAACTTGTGGGGGAAGCCGTTCTTACTGCTAACCGAACACTAAATCGATTACCCCATAACAAAACACAATCCATTCTTTACGAAAAATGAAAAGGAAGGAAGCCCAACTTGAATTATTTTAATGTGTAGGGTTGTTTGGTAAAAGTGCAACTTCTTAAACCCAAAAGGGTAAAAATATGACCGAAACCCGTTAATTTTGTTTTCATAGGATATGCGACCAATAGTAAAGCATATTGATTTCTGATTCATAAATCACAAAATCCCAACATTCATAATAATACAGTTATAAAACCATATAATGCTTAGTTCTTTGAAAATATATATATCCATATAAAAAGGAATATGAGTCGACTGGTGAAAGATCTAAACGACCTCGGGAAGAAACAAAAGAAAATACATTTAATCTGGAGGATCCAAGACGTAATAAATGTCAAAGAACATCAACTTCATTTGGACCAGATTTTGTGACTCTTTTATTAAAGAATGAGCCCCAAACATTTCAAGAAGCTATGTCTTCTTTAGAATCATTATTTTGGAAAGAGGAAGTCAATAACGAAATAGAATTCATATTGAACAACCATACATGGGAATTGGTTGATCTTCTTCCTGGAAATAATCCTTTGGGTTCTAAATGGATCTTTATGAGGAAATAAAAGATTATGGCACTATTGATAAATTTAAGGCAAGACTTGTAGTCAAAGGGAATAGACAACGAGAAGGTCTTGACTACTTTGATACATACTCTTCAGTTACAAAAATACGGTGTATGGTCTTGAAATTCATCAAATGGATATTAAGTCGTCCTTCTTTAATAGAGATTTGGAGGAAGAAATATACATGGAACAACCTAAAGGGTTTGTGGTTCCAGGTAAAGAAACGAAGGTCTGTAGACTTGTTAAGTCCCTTTACGGACTAAAATAAGCATCCCAACATTGGCATGCAAAATTGACCAAACAATATTGTTAAATGATTTTAAGATAACTGAATATGATAAATGTATGTATATTAAAAACGTTCCAAATCACATAGTCATTGTTTGCTTATATGTGGACGATATGTTGATAATGAGCTATGACATTGCCAACATAAATTCTACTAAGCGTATGCTAACTAGCAAGTTGATATGAAAGACTTGGGAGTTGCTGATTTACTTCTGGGAATTAAGACCCATAAGACTCCTCAAGGTCTAGCATTGTCACAATCTCATTATATTAAGACAGTACTCAAAAAATTCAAGTACTTAGGGTTTAAAGTTGCAAAGACTCCAATTGACATGAATCTTGCATGATAAAAGAACAAAGGCCAAATCATATCACAATTGGATTATGCTCGTATGTTGGTATGCTTAATGTACATCATGAATTGTACAAGACTAAATATAGCTTGTGCTATAAGTAAATTAAGTCGATACACAAGCAATCCAGGTCAATTTTATTGGATGATAATGAAACGAGTTTTGGGTTATTAGAACATACCTAGGGCTTTACTTTGCACTACAATAAATATCATACGGTGATTGAGGGATACTATGATGCAAACTGGATCACCGGTTCAACTGATTCTAAGTCCATTGGTAAAGGAGTGGTATCTTCGAATTCATCTAGATAAACTTGTGTTGCTCGCTCTACAATGAAGGCTGAATTCATAGCCTTAGATGGTGAAGAAGCTGAATGGATCTGGAATTTCTTGGAAGACATTCCATTTTGGCGCAAATTGTTGGCACCAATGTGCGTACATTACGCTAGTCAAGCGGTAAATGGAAAGACTGGGAGCGTTATATGTAACGGTAAATCTCTTCATATACGACAAAGAGGAACTACCACGATTGACTATGTAAAGTCAAGCGATATTATGTCAGTTCCACTTACAAAAGGTCTAACTAGAGAGGTAGTTGAGAAATCATCAAAGGGAATGAGACTATGGCCGAAAACAAGTCATTATGGTGGTAACTCTACCTGACGATTGGAAATTCCAAGATGTAGGTTCAAGGAGATCAAACAAAGTCATTAGTGACGGTTCAACATTGTCAGCTAAAATTTTGATCCATTCTCGTGATAAGAAAATATTTAGTACCAAGGATAACTTTAAGGCTTTTTAATGATTTTTAAATTTGATACGGGGTATATCAAATAGTGTATCTACGGGATAACACGTTTATGAATCACCTATATAAGTGTGAAGTATTAGCCGCATCAAGGAGAGCTTTGTAAGGCCAGTTCTCTAAGCACTTATGAAACCAGCTGGTGTTCATGGCTGAAACGAACACAACAATGAGAACCAAAGACGGTTAAGGGTTGGTTATATGACTTATGGTTATCTGGGTACACACCAAAGTTCGACGGTTCAAAGATATTAAATCTACCGATTGACCGAGTATATTAGACATAAGTTCGCTACAGAACGTTCAAAGGGAAACCTACTAATTCAGATGCAATTAATCCTTGCTTGCGAATCACACAATTTTTCATGCATATTTCCGTGATATAGCCATTCCCCATTCATGTGCGAATTGTAAAATTTTAAGGCCCCCCCTCCCCCGATGAAGGAACATTGTCCCATATTGAAAGAGGAAGACGTTTTTAATAGGTATATAAGAAATTGCTCTTATTCTAGCTCTTAAAGAGTTGAGAAGAAGGCAAGCCTCGTGTCATCATCGTTGTCGCTCGCTCGACTCATCTTTAACTTCGGTTTCGGATTCGGATTTGATCAAATGATTGATTAATTGAATCGTTTCCATTTTTCCCGTTCTGTTTTAGTAACAACAAATTAACTACCCTCTTCAATTTTCCCTTTTATTGTTGAGTAAATAACCATTTATGTTATGAATTAATGTTGTGGCCATTTTGCATAAACAGCTATTCTGAAGAGTTGCTCCTCTTTAGATAATTGCTCTTCTTCTAGCTCTTAAAGAGTTTAGAAGAAGGCGTCGGCGCCACTCGCTCGGCTCGGCTTCAGATTCGTATTCTGATTTGGATATCGATTCGGATTTGGATTTGGTCAATGATTGATTGATTGATTAATTTATTGGACTAAATTTATTTGTTAATAGTAATATTAACAGAAATATTATTAAATGTATATTTAGTAATAAAATATTAATATTAAATCCAAAAATATTAATATTCAAATCCAACCATTTCCATTTTTCCTTTTTCTATTTTGTTAATAGAATATTAACTACCCTATTCAATTTTCCCTTTTTATTTGTGAGTATATAGCCATTTATGTTATGGCATTTATAATATGGCTGTTTTGCATAAACATCCATTCTGACGAGTTGCACATCTTTAGATAATTGCTCTTCTTCTAGCTCTTAAAGAGTTTAGAAGAAGGCAAGCCTCGCGCCGTCATCGTCGCTCGCTCGGCTCGACTTCAGATTCAAATTCGGGTTTGGATATCGATTTGGATTTGGATATGGTCAAATGATCGATTGATTGATTAATTTTTTTAGACCAAATTTATTTGTTAATAGCAAATATTAATATAAATATTATTAAATATCTATTTTAAGAACAAAATATTAATATTAAATCCAAGAATATCAATATTAACATCCAACCATTTCTATTTTTCCGTTTCTGTTTTGGTAACAGAAAATTAACTACCCTCTTCAAATTTTCCTCTTTATTGGTGAGTAAATAACTATTTATGTTATGGCATTTATGTTGTAGCCGTTTTGCATAAACAGTCATTCTGAAGAGTTACACCTCTTCATATTTCAGCCCAGCATTGTTATAAATACAAGTCCATTCTCTCAAAATTTCTGTACGATTTTCTGAGTTTCTCCTCCTCCTTCTGCATTGTTTTAACTTCAAAGAAAGCAACAATAAATGTGATATGCTACCTAACTTTGTGTTCGCTGAAACACTAGAATTTGAAGTATCACTATATCAGTGTGCAATTCGTTCTATCCTGGGAGGAAATAATCCATAACCTTGGTTAGGAGGGGATTAAATTCCTTAAGGAAACACTGTGAATTCAGTGGGCTCGAATTAACTTTTATTTTTTTTTAATTTTCTATTTATATATTATTCTATTTTTTCCATAACTAGTTTACAAATACAGGTTACTAACAAAAGTTTCTAATAGTGTTTATGTATGTAAAAATCTATAAGGTAAGGGAATAAAGTTCTCAAAGAACAACTCAATGGACAAGATATCACAAATTCACAATCAAAATCATAACATCACGAGTTTAAAATTAGTTTGACTTTTCATTTAGGTATTGCATGAATAAAATAAAAATCGGGAAATAAAAGACCAGAATAATCACCATGTATTTAAATTAGATGGTGGTTAATGCTGCAATGATCAAGCTTTTACTATAGTCTTACCTTGATATGGAATTTTCTTGATATTGTATCTGTTTCTTAACAGTAGTATACTATTTATGCAAGTAGTAGTTAGATTTTCTTGCATGTATCTCGAAGGCAAGTTTCGGACTTAATCAATTTCATCTATAATTATGGACTGAAATCACATCTTTTTCATCTGCTTTAAATTTATGGTATTAGCCCATAGTTTACCATGGCCCTAATTATCAATTATAGTTGTTGATCATATTTGATTATCAAAAGTTTGACCAATTGGCAAAATATTAACTTCAGACATGTGCAAATAAGAGGTAGCTTGTTAGTAATCATGCCGAAATCTTGAATTATTTTTTAAAAAAGTAAAATGCATGTCTAAAAGTTTCATTTTTTAGTTGATTGGTTGATGAAATAAAACGAAATGATTTGGTATACTCATGTCACACCTGTTAAGCAATACATGTTGGGCTATATGCATTTCTCTAATATTCCAATTAAATCAAAGAACGTGACCCAAAAAAAATGAAAACTACTCAACAACACAATCACTATCTACTTTATTTTTTTTGCTTCAAATGTTGTTTCTTTTTTGTGTTTCATGCAAACCTTTTTCTTTAATTCCTTTCAGTTTGACCCTCTTAAATATTTTCTTGACGAATTAAGTTTTGAATTTTTTAGGGAAATATATTCATTCGTCATTTTACTTAGATTTTACAGAAATTTCAAATGGTATTTTTTAAAATAATATTATTGTACATTTTAATTCCTTTCTTGAAGATTATTTCAAGGGATACTTAATTAGAAATGAAAGAGGAGTTTGACCGGCTAATCAGAGTAATTTTTCTCTCTCTTAGTTCCGGGCGCATGCTAAGCCAGGGCTGGCTAACATGCATTTATGGCGAGGAAGAGAAGACAAACCAAGCCGGTGACCGAAGAAATTACACCGATAGCTTCATGGACTACATCCCTTACTCCATTGACGTTTGGGACCTTCTTACCAACGGGTTTCCAACTAATTGAGGTGGAGAATGAGCTAGCTGATGAAAAGGACATGAACAGTGAGCAATGGAACAATGAATCTGGGAAAGCTGTGAGTGAAGCTACGAAAAACAAGGATCAGCTCCCTACGAGCTCTAAGCGACTTCAATTTTCAAAAGCTGGACCATAAAAAATAGTTCCAGATCTGGGAATTGAAGACAAGTTGAAGAACAAAGTGGAACATGCAGCAGATACACGAAGACAAAATAGGAACTCACAGGTAGAGATGCAGCTGGAGTATGTACTACCGAGCCACAGAGAAGGTAAGATGGTAATATTAATTGAAGGAGAAGATGTGAAGTAACTGAATGATTACTGGGATAATGCTTTAATTGGATATGTTTTGGGTGATACACCATATGAAAAATCGATGGTGAGCTACATTGAGACAATTTGGGATTTTGTTGATAAACCACAAGTATTGTACCATCATGAGGTCTATTATGTATTCAGATTTGGGAATAGGGAGGATAAGGAAGCTGCAATGCAGGCAGTACCATACACTTATCATAACAAACCACTGATCTTGCAGAACTGGGAAAGGGATTTTTCTTTTGATCTTAAATGTATCATAACTATACCACTGTGGATACAAATACCTAGCTTATTAGTTGGATATTGGACAGCAAATGTTTTGAGTAAGGTGGCTAGTGTTGTGGGGAAGCCAATGTATACAGATAAGTACACAACTCAATTAGGAAAGATCTCATAAGAAAGGATACTGGTAAAAGTGGATATAGCCAAGCCATTGGTGGAGACAGTTGAAATCAATACTCCAACAAGTGTGAAGCAGCAGGACATAGTGTATGAATGGAGGCCAAAGTTCTACACTGAATGCCTGCACTTTGGGCATGATTTGATTGAATACTGGAGGGTGAATAAAAAAGAGGAGAATGAAGAATTCCAAGTACCTAGAAGAAGGAATAGAGGAAGAAGAAGGAGAATCATACAAACATGGAAGCCAAAAGAGCAAAAAGCAAATGAGGAGAATAATGATATGAACAATGTGGCACAGGAGCAAGTAGAGAATGACCAGCAAATGCAGCAAAGTATAGCAAACCAAAGAGGAAAGAAGGTGATGAATGCAAAGGAGGATGAACAACAACCAAACTCCATAAACAAACAGGAAAGAAATAAAGAAGCAAATAGATTTGTTGTGCTGAATAGAATGCACCAAGAAGGTGAACAGGGAGGAGGAACACTGCAGGGGAGGGTACAACAACCTCCATGATAATAAGTACATGGAATATAAGAGTGCTTAACAAGCCCTATAAGCAAAATGAGCTGAGAATCTTTTTGCATAAGAATAAGATAGATATATTAGGTTGTCTGGAAACGAGAGTCAAGGAAAACAAGTCTTTTTTTTTGTACAAAGTAGCAAAGGACTGGGGATACATATGTAACTATGAAAAAGCAGAAAATGGTGAATATGGGTGTTGTGGAAACAAAACCTATCAGTGGATATAATGCAAGTGCATGAGCAATGTATTCACTGTAAGATTAATGATAGAACAAATGGAAGGCAAATCATGCTGTCAGTAGTGTATGCAAGGAACAAAGCTCAAGAAAGAACTAGCTTATGGCAGGAACTGGAAGCAATTGGGAGTATGATTCAACTTCCATGGATCATAAGTGGTGATTTTAATACTATATTATGCACAGATGATAGGCTGGGCCAACCTGTCACTATAAATGAGATAAAAGACTTCAAAGAGTGTATAGATGTGTTGCACTTGTCTCCTATTAAGACAAAAGGATGTTTCTACACATGGTGCAACAAATAACAAGCAGCTGATAGAGTGTGTAGCAAAATAGATTGGGTGTTTGGAAACTTTGAATGGATCAGAGACTATGGACATGTGGAAGTTGACTTCTTAGAGCCTGGAATATCTGATCACTCCCCTATATTGATCCAAATAGGGCAAAGGAAGATTCTGTACAACATGCCTTTCAAGATATACACAGCAACAATGGAACACAATGAGTTCAAGCCTTTGGTTGCAGAAGTATGGAAACAAAGAAAGAATTGTGATCCCATGGAAAGAATATGGAGTAAATTACAGGATATGAAGGTGAAATCAAAGGAGTTGAATAAGGAAATAATGAGCTATGAGAGAAGGCTAAACCAAGCAAGACAAAACTAGAATATATACAGAAGATCCTGATGATAAACCCATTAAGTCAATCTTTGATAGAGGAAGAAAAAATGGCATTGCAGGAGTTAGAGAAGTGGAGTACAATTGAGGAAAAGATTCAACTGAAAATGAGAGCTAGTAGGAACTCTATCTCCTCTGTATATAATGCAAGAGAAATTAGAATCACAGATCCAGTAGAAATAGAGGAAGAGTTTGTGAAGTTTTTCAAGCAACTCATGGGGACAAACACTGGACTCAAGCCATGTCCAAATGCAAAAATTATTAAAAAAGGAGTGTGTTTGTAAATGGAGCAGCAACTGGAATTGATAAAAGAAGTTAGGAATAAGGAAATAGATGAAGAAATTAAGGATATGCCAAATGAAAAAGCACCAGGAGTGGATGGATTCCCAATCGAATTTTTTAAATTACACTAGTCAGAGTCAGAAATGATATATATGAGGCAGTGGAATATTTCTTTAGAACAGGTAAACTGAAGAAGGCTTGGAACTGCACTGCAATAACACTGATTCCTAAAGGGGCAAATCCTACAACAGTAAAGGACTATAGGCCACTTATTGTACTACAATTTATAAAGTCATTGCAAAAATTCTGACATGGAGGATAAAAAGGTGATTGACAAACTTATTGGGAAAGCACAATCAGCACTTATAGAGGGTAGAAACATAGTGGATAATGTGCTATTTAGTCATGAATTATTCAATGGGTACACTAGGAAAGGAATTTCACCTAGGTGCATCCTCAAAGTTGACCACAATAAAGCATATGACTCAATTGACTGGCAGTTTTTAAGGTAGATGCTTACAGAGTTGGGATTTCCTTATAAATGCATTGAGTGGATTATGGAGTGTGACAACAATGTCATACTCATTGGCACTCAATGGTGGGCTCACAAAACCTTTTCCTGCTAGGAGAGGAATAAGGCAAGGGGATCCTATGTCTCCTTACCTTTTTGGAATAGCAATGGAATACTTCAGAGGGAGATGAATACTTTGAAGATGCAGAAGGAGTTCAAATATCATCCTAAATGCAAGAAGCTAGATGTAACACATATTTGTTTTGCTGATGATCTGTTACTATTTTACAGGGGAGACTTAAAATATGTCCAAGCAATACAGAATGTTTTTGAGAAATACTCAAAAGCCTATGGATTGCAAGCAAGTGTGGAGAAAAGTTCAATATATATGGCAGGGATCACAGAACATATCCAAGAAGAGATATTGCAACTCACTGGATACAAAAAGGGCAGCTTGCCTTTTAAATATCTGGGAGTGCCACTATCAACCAAGAAGCTGAACATAAATCAATGTTTGCCTTTGGTTGAGAAGATTACTGATAGAGTGAGGTGTCGGTCTGCTAGGATGCTATTATATGCCGGAAGACTACAATTGATTAATCAGTGCTATTTGGGGTGCAAACTTACTGGGGCCAAATATTTTTTATCCTAAAGAAGATAATGAAAATTGTGGAGGCTGTGTGTAGGACTTTCCTATGGACTGGAACAACTGACATATCCAGGAAAGATTTTATATCAAGGGACAAGATTTGCCAACCTAAAAGTGCAGGGGGGCTAAATGTGATTAACATGCAAACTTGGAACAAGACTGCAGTAATGAAACACTTATGGGCATTGGCTAAGAAGAAGGATACACTATGGATCAGATGGACTCATATATACTACATAAAGACCAGAAGATTAGAAGATATTGATACACCAAAAAATGCAGCAATGTTGGTGACGAAGATAATTGAAACGAAACAAGAAGTACTGAAGTTGAGGACTAACCAATCAGACATTGCATCCATTTTGGAAGATTTTGAGAAGAAGGGCAAATTCCAGATTAGTAAAGTCTATGTACAACTGCAATCTCAATTCAGTAAGGTAGAATAGAAGAGTATTCATATGCATCCACATATACATCCGAGGTTTAAATTCCATTTATGGTTAGCTATCAAGCAGAGGCTAGCAACAGTGGACAGACTTGCAAAATTTGGGATACAGGTACAGACTGAGTATGTATTCTGTGATCAGAATGAAGAAACTTTTGAACACTTGTTCTTTAACTGTCAGTATACAAAAGCATTGTGGGAAAGATTGCTTAGTTGGCTAGGATACATAAGACAAATTCAAGATTGACACCAGGAAATGAAGTGGATAACTGCTGTGGCAAATAAGAAAAACTGTATGGCAGAAATGACCATTGTAGTCTTTGCATATGGAAGGAACACAATATGATTAGATTTGAGAAAGGAAAATACGATGCTGATAGAGTATATAAGGAAATTGCAATGCACATTCACATTCAAGGACAAAAGAAGATCAAATGGAGCAAAGGATTAGCTAATGTAAATAAACTGCCATAGTATAGATAAAAAAAAACTAGTAGAGTTTATATAATTTTGATATGTATAGTTGATATGAGAGATTAATGGTCAGCAATACTCTAATTTTGTAATGTCTTTTTTGATGGATTGAAAATAAATTTCGTCAAAAAAAATGAAAGAGATTTTCGAATATTCTAGATCTAACTGTTAATGGAAGCAAAATGTACCGAAATTAAAGGAGCCCTAAAATTCACATGTCACTTGGCCAAGTAATGGAACAAGCATCGAACACAGATTCTTTTTAGCTCTTGTGAGTTTTGTAAACATTATTACACAATCCTATTACAAGAGGAATTTAATGAATTACAAATGTGAGATAGAGATGATTTCATTCGTTGGGCTCACATTTTATTATATTCCCTTAGATTATAGTTCATGTTTAATGGAATAAATAAAAACATATGTATCATTCCTTCATGAGTCTAAGAATGCTTGATTTCTTTATTACATAATTAATAAGAAAAAGTTAAATAATATTTAATCTGAACGACGTAATACTATGATTTGAATTGTAATATATTATTGATGACTCTTGAAACTATGCTTGAAAAATGAACCATCTTCTTACTACGTTAAAAAATTCAACTAGTTTATGATAAATTTTAACCATATTTACCAATTAGTTTATGATGAATTTTAACCATATTTACTTAAGACAAATAGAATGGATCAAAGGAACAATTCCAAATTGAGACGACGTCGTAGTCTTCTAAATACTTTTAATTCTTGACTTGTTCGCAGTCTTTCCCTGTTTCCACAAATTTACGTAACTCTGCCATTCCAAAACGGCCCCGCGAAGAAACAAAAAACAGAAACAACACACCGAAAAAGAGACTGAAAAATGGAGTAAAAGTACCTCTGCAACAATTCACCCGAACAACAAATCAATATTCATCAAAGGTTATAAACCGTTTTCTCTTTCACGAAACCCCATTCTTTTTCCCAAAAAAAAGAAAGAACTTTTAAAACCTTCCTGAAATCAAATTCCAGCATAGGGACAATTTGGATTTTCAGTTTCTCACATTCTTTGATCAGATCGCCATTGTAATGTAAATAACAAAAATAATTACGTAAAGGGTCTCTTAATAACCAAAACTCTTGGAATAATTCGATGTCTTGGGGATTGGGTTGGAAGCGGTCATCAGATGTATTTCACCTCACATTAAGCTATGGTGAAGACGAGGCATTAGATGAGTCCACACCCACATCATCAAGATCGTCATCATCGGCATCGACGTTCTTGGGATCATCCCCGTCAGTGGGGGCGGCGGAGGGTCAAGAAGAGAATAATATTAATAACCTAGAAGAGGAGTTATTAGGGTTTAGGGTGGAATTAGATTGGAATGTGGGGGATGATGAGGATCAAGTGGCTTTAAAATTGCAGTCACAGGTTATGGTGGCATTGCCTTTACCGCAAGACACTGTAGAAATTGAATTCAAGGAGAAAAATGAAAATGAAAATGGAAATGGTGATGTGGAGGAGGATATAACAGGTGAGGTGGCTGTGGAAATGAGGGTGGTGAAAAGGAGAGAGCCGTTGAAAGGTGTGATGATGTGGCGGGTGGGTAGTTCGAGCCAGCAGAGTGATGGGATGGGGGTGTTGTCAAGGTTGATGAGGTCGAATTTTGCCAATGGGGTCGGGTTAGGAGGAAGTGGGGAAGGCGTGCCCGTGGGTTGTGCTGATCATTGGAAGAGTGTTACTGTTGTTAGTCTATGTGGTCTTGGACTAATGGTGAGTGGTTCTTCATTTTAACATTAGTTCGCCTTTTTTAGTGTTTATGAATTTGCGTTTATGTTTTGATGAGTGTTTTTGAGTTATTTATTTGTATTATGTTCTTGCCAAGCCATAATAAATGGTCCTAACTCCTAAAAGACAAACTATTGAATATCGGGAAGAGAAGGGTCCAAGTGGAGCAGAATTAATTGCTAGGATCATGTAGCCAATTCCAACTAGTTTGGAGTTAGTTGAATTGTTGTTGTGGATATGAACAATGTAGTGTTATTCAATATATAGGGAACTTTTAACTTCAAAAAAGCATTACTATATGTACTGGAATCCTTTTCTTTTATTTTTCTGATTCTGAGGGAATGGTAGGATAGCAGAAACTGATACTACTGATAGTGTTCATGATTGAAGCCAATGCAACTATTGTTTTTAATTTCTAGAATGGTTCTATTGATAAGCAGTGTGCTATCAATTGGGTCACCATCTTTTTATATGTCCCAGGTGCTGCCAGTAGAGATGACCCAGCTGCCTCTTCTCGAAAGGCTATATCTTGATAACAATAAGCTATCAAATTTGCCACCTGAGCTTGGTGAACTGAAATGTTTGAAAGTTCTTGCCGTGGACTACAACATGTTAGTCTCTGTCCCTGGTAAGCTTGAAAGTTTCACATTAAAAACTAACAGAGTATGATGTAGATGGTTGTGAACAGCATATTTGTTTGAATTACATCTTACTCTGTTCATAAGGAGTTAGAATACAAGAACAGATGATTCATTCCTTACTTATTTCATTCTTTGACGTGGTTGGATATGATGAACAGTTGAACTAAGAGAGTGTATTGGGCTAGTTGAATTATCACTAGAACATAACAAGCTGGTCCGACCTCTTCTCGATTTCAGGTCTCTCTATTTAGACTTATGATTGGCAAATTCTCCGTTTCTACTTGATTTCTTAGTCAAATATTGTGTCATTCTTTGCTTGAGGTCTAATATTTGAATAACTTACTTACAGGGCAATGACAAAGTTACGTGTTTTGAGGCTTTTTGGTAATCCTCTTGAATTTCTTCCTGATATTTTACCACTCCAGAAGGTTCGCCACTTATCTCTTGCAAACATAAGGGTTGTGGCAGATGATCAGTTGCGATCAGTGAATGTGCAGATGGAGGTAATCATCACACTCTTTTTGAACTTTGAGTTGTTTCTCTTATCTGGTTGCGTTATGAAGTTGAAGAACTCTCCCTTTTTTGTTTCTTTTTGGCTGAACTGCAGACGGAGAATAATTCTTACTTTATTGCATCCCGGCATAAATTGAGTGCCTTCTTCTCTCTTATATTCCGTTTCTCTTCTTGTCATCATCCCCTGCTAGCTTCCGCCCTGGCAAAAATAATGCAAGATGAGGTGAATCGTGTAGTTGTTGGGAAAGATGAGAATGCTGTAAGGCAACTCATAAGTATGATCAGTAGCGACAATCAGCATGTGGTATGGTACCTTATACTCTGTAGGACGCTTTACCTAATATCCTAAGCAGTTAATGCATAAAATTTTGTTTTTGCTCAGGTAGAACAAGCTTGCTCGGCACTTTCTTCTCTTGCCACTGATGTGTCTGTGGCAATGCAGTTAATGAAATCAGATATTATGCAACCCATAGAAAGAGTACTAAAATCTGCTGGTCCTGAAGAAGTCATCTCTGTGTTGCAAGTTTTGGGCAAATTGGCGTTTGCATCAGATATTGTATCTCAAAAGCTGCTGACAAAAGACATATTGAGATCGTTGAAACTTTTGTGTGCTCACAGAAATCCAGAGGCAAGCCTTTGCTTTTCTCTTTTCCTGTGTGGCGATTTAGTTAAAAAAAAAATTGTTTTCCTGTTTCTGTTGAGTGGTCTTTGAAATTGATTATTTTGTCGCCTTAGGTGCAAAGACTAGCTTTACTTGCAGTTGGTAACTTAGCATTCTGCTTGGAAAATCGTCGCAGTTTAGGTACTTCAGAAAGTTTACGGGAACTGCTATTGCGGTTGACAGTTGCATCAGAGCCACAAGTCAGTAAGGCTGCGGCTCGCGCTTTGGCAATCCTAGGTTGGTTTCTGTATATTTGTTATGGTTCAGCTATTCTTCAACCTGGCCTTCTGAATACAAAGTCTATCTGATTGTAGGGGAGAATGAGATTCTACGGCGTGCTATAAGAGGGAGACAGGTCTCAAAGCAAGGGTTGCGCATACTTTCAATGGATGGTGGTGGCATGAAAGGGTTGGCAACTGTGAGAATCCTTAAGGAGATTGAGAAAGGTACTGGAAAGCAGATACATGAACTATTTGACCTCATTTGTGGCACGTCAACTGGTGGTATGCTTGCTGTTGCTCTTGGGATCAAACTGATGTCTTTGGAAAAATGTGAAGAAATATACAAAAAACTTGGTGAGTTTCTGCTCTAAAAGAAGCTCATCTTCGCTGTCTCCTTTTCAGTGTTCTCAAACTTGTTGTAGATTGCTTGACATAGTAGCAGCACTGATGCATGTTCTATCTTATTCCCTGCCTCTCGAAATTCTTTTACAGGCAAACTTGTGTTTGCCGAACCTGTTCCCAAGGACAATGAAGCAGCAACATGGAGAGAAAAGTTGGATCAACTCTACAAGAGCTCATCTCAGAGTTTCAGGGTTGTTGTACATGGATCTAAAGTATGTGATGCCATAAGTTATTTTTTTTAGTTAACTTACAGCTACTCTTGTCATGCAACTTATGTCTTGCGTATTTTGGTAATAGGGTTCTCAAAAAATATTAGAGAACTTTTACATAAAGTAGTTATTTATTAACTTTAAGAATTCATATAGTTAAGAAAGTCAAAAAAAATTTCTATGCAGTAACATTTTCTGCATCTTGTACACTTGTGAACCTTTTAGAACTGATCTAGTCATTTCGTCCAGTGGCATAAATGTGATAAGTAAGTTGAGCTAACTTTTTATCCATTTCCAATCATGTGGTGAAAAGAAAAAGAGGGAGTTAAGGAGTTTTGCTGCTAGTGATTTTATGAACTATTCAAAATGAACATGCCTAATACACAGAATGGCACCTCAACTTGCAATGCAGGCCTTGCCAAATAAACACTTCTAGTTGGTTGAAACACATGTTTTTGTTCTTTGATAACCGTGGTTAGGGTCAGCTTGCGCTCACCTCGGCTAACTCCACGGAGTACCTGCTACCTTCCACTAGCACAAGTACCAGGTAACTCTGTCCACCAAGGCTTTGGTAGATGGGAAGAAATCACCTGGTGGTTTTGTTTCTACTAGGATTTGAACCTGGGACCTCTTGGTGCTTCACCCACTTCATTGACCTCTAGACCACAACTTTGGATGGCTGATTGAAACACATGTTTTAGACACCTTTACTTGGTTTATCAAAATGCGTGTTCATCAAATGCACGGCCAACTTTATGACACGTAACTAGCACATCAAATGTGCGAACTTGGCTAAGACTATCCCACTTAACAACACATACCCTTCTGTTAACCAGAAGAGTGGAAGAATTTATTTGGATTCCACTCCAAAAAATCCAAATGAAACCAATCTGCTCAATTACCTAATGGCTTTAGTTCGATAGCGTTGACAGCCCAATCTGCAGCTTCTATTGCCTGAATAATATGGTCTCTTCCTCTCTACCTCGTATGTCTCCCTCCCTCTTTCATCTCCACCACTAACTTTGTTTTTGAGAATGATCTCCACCACCAACTCCAACACCAAAACCACCACTTCTTCCACTTCTTCCACCACTAACATCGTCATTTCAAAACTTGGAAAGCTGAAGGTCCTTTGGACATGGAAATGGTGGACCTGTGTACAAAAACTGCCACAAGCGCAGTTCAGCAATCTGTGCGCTCATAGTTGTCCATGGTGAAAGTGGCCGCAGCTCACAGGAAAGCCTTCGAAAATCACGCACAACCTTCAATAACAAAAGGGATAAGGGTCAAGCGCCAGTGAAATTGCCACTCCGCTGGGAGGACAGAGAAGGGGATGGGTTAAGGGGGAAAGGGATCGAGTTTCCAATCTTGTGTCAATTATGAGCTTTGCTTCTCTGATCTAGTTGCCAATCTTAGTATGGTTGGAGCTTTGGGGAGTGGCTAGGGTGGGGGGAAAGGTCTTAAAGAATCTTGAAAAGCTGAGAAAAATATTACTGTTGGTGGAAGCAAAATCAGAAATTGGAGATCAACAATATGGAAGAGATAAGAGGTGGGAGAAGAGATGAGTAAGTAGGAGCATTTTCATATGTTCACGCTTCTTATATGCGTAATTCACATGCTATCTAGCCACATAAGCTAAATCAATGTCACGTAAGTATGGTCAAGGGTTAGAAGTGTTTCTTATGTGAAGTTTAAACAAGTAGAGGTGTTTAGAGGGTTTGCTATGTAAAGCAGTTGAAGTTGAGGTTCCATTTTGTGTATTAATCCAAAAATATATATGATTTTACAAAGATGAAACCTGAAATTCCATACCCTTGGAATAAGGAAAAGCCCTCCTTATGCACTATATTTGAGCAACTAAGCATTGCCAGCATTGGGATTAATTTGGTTATAACCGAAAAAGCGACTGAACCAAATTTTTTTGGTTTGGGATTTTGGTTAGTTTTTTATTTGATGCTTGAAAAATCAGTTGATTGGTTCAGTTTTATGTGTTCGAAATTCATTGTTTCGGGTACCTGAAAAACCAAAATGAGCAGCTATAATAATATAGGGTTTTCTTGGATACTGATGCAGCAATGCCATAACTTGCAATTTTAGAACCTTCTTGGTACTCCTTTAATGAAACCTCTCAAAAAAAAAGTAATATGGGGTTTTCTTGGATATATATAGTTAAATTTGCTATAATAAGGCTGCCCCAAGCCATATCTGTTTATCTCTTGGGAAAAAATTCAGAGGCCCAAGGTTCATTTCTCATCAACTTTGTTCTGATGCATGGACATATCTCTAATCTAACATTCTTACATTCTAATACTTCCTCAAAATTTAAGGTGCTAAAGGCAGCTCGAGTATTCAATAGTAAAAGCTACGCTGAAACTGCACCGGAATAGTCGTGGAATAGTGTCTGAACATCAGTGGCATAGTAGCCAGAACATTGGCCAAAGTAGTCTGTATCGTGATTGAACAGTGTCGGAATATTACCTAAAAGAGGCACGGTGTTGCTGAAATGGTCACTGAAAGAATTGTTCTGGTAAGATCAGGGAAAATAGGTGGTGTTGCTGGAATGGTCCCGGAAAATGTGTGGTGCCGCTGGAGAAGTCCTTCAGAAAAGAGTTGGAATAGTGAAATTGGGGAAGAGAATGGACAAATTTGTCGAGCAGCAAAAATAAGTTAACTCAGATGAAACTCATTGGCATTGATACCATGTGAGAAATAAGAGGAGATTGGAGAATGCATGAGACAAGTGTCTTACGCCTAGGAGGTTTTGTAGATGGTTAATAAATAATAATAAACATCTACTTTCATCTGATGTGGGACAATATATCTAGTTTAACAGTTCAACTGATGCAAATTTGTAGTTTTTACACATTTACCTTAGATTTTTTTTTTCTCGTGCTTGAAATGCTGCTGAATAAGAGGGACCTTGCAACTTTGAAATCGTAATTGACCCTCTATCTTCTTCCAGCACAGTGCAGATCAGTTTGAGAGATTGTTAAAGGAGATGTGTTCTGACGAGGATGGGGATCTTCTGATAGAGTCAGCAGTTAAAAGGATTCCTAAAGTTTTTGTGGTATCAACTCTGGTCAGTGCGACACCAGCTCAACCCTTTATTTTCCGCAACTATCAGGTTATTATTGAATCCTCATACGGCTCAATACTTAGATCTGATCTCTACTATTCAGTTTGCCTGAGTAGTGTTTACTAGTTCTGCTTCTATTATTTCTTTTCTGTTAGTTTGTTATTGAACCCTTTTGTTGGGAAAGTGCAGTACCCTCCCGGGACACCAGAAATTCCCCTTGCGGTCACCGAGAATTTGGCTACTGCTGGCCAAGGAGCAGTAAGTGATCCAATTGAAGTTGAACATAAGCGAAATGCTTTCATGGGAAGCTGTAAGCATAGGATATGGCAAGCCATAAGAGCATCATCTGCTGCACCTTATTATCTTGATGATTACTCTGATGGTATATTCTTGCATGCTTAAAAATTTCTCATGGCAAATCTTTTTCTCTGGATCCATGTCATTGTCATCTTTCCTGACTGTGCTGTTTGTTTAATTTCAGATGTATACCGCTGGCAAGATGGTGCAATTGTTGGCAACAATCCTACCATTTTTGCCATACGAGAAGCACAACTATTGTGGCCAGATGCACGGATTGACTGCTTAGTCTCAATTGGTTGCGGTTCTGTTCCCATGAAGGTATACTGTTGCTTAGTGAATGCTTGCCTATTATGATCCAAACCACCAATTGTTTTGCTTTTTACTGGCTTAAAAGGTTCTGACATGCTATTGAAACTGCTGTATTCATTGACTGCATATGCTTGCTTGTGCTTTCCATATATTTAGATTGGGGAATCTGGAAATGCACCTTTGAGGGAGTTCTTAACTAAAATCATGATTATGTGATACTCATTAATTTTAGCGTAATTGGGCAATTTGAGACAGTTCTTAACTAAAACCTTGATTGTGTGATACTCACAAAATTTTGTAGTAATTGGTGACTTTAGTCAGCTGCAGATTCCTTTATTCTTCTTAATATGTCATGATATCAGCAAGTACTTTTACTTACTGATAATTTCTTTCTCTTATGGTGTTCCCTGTATCATAGCATATTTCTACAATATTCATATCTTCTGCTGCTAATTTTGGAGTTGAATTCACAGTTGGTTACTTTTAAGAGAAATAGTAAAATCATTGAAAAATGTGCATAAAATCTTATTGCCAAGGTTTGAAGTTTACTCTCCATTGCTACTGGAAGTTTTGATAAAATCAAGATAAAATTTACTTCAAGCCACTTTACTTGGGTGTTCAATTTATAGGGGTTTCTGCTATTTTCCCTGCTATGTTAGGTCCGCAAAGGTGGCTGGCGTTACCTTGATACTGGCCAAGTGTTGATAGAGAGTGCATGCTCAGTTGACCGGGTGGAGGAAGCTTTAAGTACATTGCTTCAACTGCTTCCGGATGTGCACTATTTTCGGTTTAATCCAGGTGAAGTTACTTTACATGTTGCCTGAGGTGAATATTAAAAGCAAAAAATTGCTTTCTTTTCTTTTCTGAAACCTTCTTTTCCTAATTCTGTTGTACCTGAATTTTGCCATTTCATTAACAGTTCAAGTTTTATGAATCACCCAGAACAAAAGAAAATGGTTATTAGTATGATCTAGTCTTGTGCCATGGTGATATTAATTTTTGGTTTTCTTTTCACATTCTTAACATGCCTTCTATATATCTGGGATGCAGTTGATGATCGATGTGGTATGGAGCTAGATGAGACGGACCCTGCAGTCTGGTTAAAGTTAGAGGCCGCAACAGATGAGTACATTCAAAACACCTCTGTTGCTTTCAAGAATATTTGTCAAAGATTGTTAGAGAGGCCACATGATGAGAAATTTTCAGATAATTTCAAGTCCCATCAGTTTCTTAAATCGAAGAATTCTAAAACTGGTATGTGCTGAATCATATTTGATTGCTTGCCATGCTATTCTTTTGTCTAAGATGGATTGACCTTTGAAGGATTCTATTTTTTTTCTAGATGAGAGCAGTCCTTCTTTAGGTTGGAGGCGGAGCGTGCTACTTGTCGAGGCCTCAAATAGTGCAGATGCTGGAAGAGTCTTTCATCATGCTCGCTCACTTGAGTCATTTTGTGCTCATAATGGAATAAAACTCAGTCTTTTCAGTGGCATATCAGGCACTCAGAAAGCAACTCCGGGATCAACTTTTCCGACACCTTTTGCTTCACCATTGTTCACTGGGAGCTTCCCTTCAAGCCCTCTCTTATACAGTCCTGATATTGGGGCTCATAGGGTTGGTAGAATTGATTTAGTTCCACCACTAAGCTTGGATGGATTACAATCTGCGAAAACAACTGCCTCGCCGCCTGAGTCTCCTGGAAAGCGTCGGCAGCTTTCGTTGCCTGTGCATTCTTTGTATGAGAAGCTAAAGAATTCACCTCAGGTTGGAGTTGTGCACTTGGCTCTGCAAAATGATACATCTGGCTCTGTACTGAGGTTAGATATTCCATATTTTATGGTTACTTACTGGAAATGTTGTTTGTCGTCCTAATGTCATCTACTTCTACGAGATAGTTGGCAGAATGATGTATTTGTGGTTGCTGAACCTGGAGAACTAGCTGATAAGTTTCTGCAGAGTGTCAAGTTTAGCTTGCTGTCAATGATGCGGGGCCGCCAGAGAAAGTATGCATCAGCTATCACGGATATCTCAACCGTTGCTGATCTTGTTAAATGTAGGCCATGCTTCCAAATAGGTGGTGTAGTCCACCGTTATATTGGGTGTCAGACGCAGGTATGTCTCAATGTTATGCAGGCCATCCTTTATTTGATAAATACTTTTTGCTTTTGGAAACTAAGAATTTATGAATTTCCTATTTTGTCTTTGTCTTCTGAAGGTCATGGAAGATGACCAAGAAATTGGTGCCTATATGTTTCGTAGGACCGTTCCTTCAATGCATTTAACCTCAGAAGATATTCGGTGGATGGTATTCTCTCTGATCATTTATGTGATTCAGTGTTGCATATTTCTTTCATGGCAAGATTATGTATGTGAGAAGAAATTTATCTCTTCGCAATGATGTTATATGGTTGCATCATTTGATTGAAGTAGCCACGACTCACCAGCAATCAGGTGGGTTCTATATATGACAACTAAGCTTGCTTGCTTGTGTTCAAGTGTCTGCGGCAAGGATAAGCCCTTCAGCACTCAGAGCTCGCAGAGGACTTTTGCTTCGGCCTGACATAGGAGCAGTGAGGTCTTCTGCAGATAAAGCCCTGTAGTGCTGGTGCTCCCTAGTGGAGACATGCATCATACTTCATCTGCATCATTCCAAGATCTGCACTTGAGTTTTTATTTTTTAATGACTGGTCTATTTCTGTCTCGGGTTTGAAGACAAACAGGCCTGTTCATTATACATTTCTTGTGACCTATTACTCTGCATACACATTCATCCTAGAAAATAAAAGATGAATAAGAAAGGAGGCAACACTAACTCTTTTAATATTTTTTAAACCTTCCAGATTGGAGCATGGAGGGAGAGAATTATAATCTTCACTGGTTTCTATGGCCCTAGCCAACCTCTAATCAAAGCTTTTCTAGATTCAGGAGCTAAAGCTGTTATATGTCCTTCCACTGAACCTGATGAAGCGCAGTTGTCTACATTTCACGGGTCAGGTGATTTTAACTCTTTTGATAATGGGAAGTTTGAAATTGGCGAAGAAGAAGGAGAGGATGATGTTACTGAACCTTCTAGTCCAGCAAGTGATTGGGAAGATAGTGAACCAGAGAAAAGTGAAGGACGCTCTCAGTTCTTTTGGGATGATGATGAGGGGGAGTTGTCCCAGTTCATATGTCAGTTCTATGAGTCTCTTTTTCAGGGTGGTTCAAAGATAAATGATGCATTACAACATGCTCGTGCCTCACATCGGAGCCTAAGATATTCATGCCATCTTCCCAGCGTACCATAGTTCATTGGTCCTCTCTGGCCTGGATAGTCCCAAGGGAGGCGCGAGTCAGCTAATGCTTATGCTGATTGCATGTTGTTGCTTGAGTAACGGGCATTTGCATGGTCTCCTCAGTATTCCATACTTTGTAGAGAAGAATTATACTTGTACAAGCAAATTAAAGGAAAAGGATAGAAAGAAGCAAGCGTGGCGAGAGAAAAAATCGGTAGAAATGAGTAATAGTAATAATTTAAAGAAGCGAGAGAAAAATCCAATTTTGAGGCTCTGAACTAATTGTTATGTTCTTAGTCATTGATGGATATTTTTGTTTTTCTTGTATGGCCCAGTTTTGTAGATTCTTCCTTACAAAATTATTTTCAGATTTAAAAGGTTTTGTATCCCAATAAGTAACATGTACAGTGAAATGAATTTATAAACAGCGAATTTTTATTACTACCACCATAGTGGAGGTTATCTATTTATTTTCTTTTTCTTGTGAAAAACAGATTCATTTCTGTGTTGTTTCTGCTTGGAGGTTGACAAGTTGAAATGTTCCACTAAAATCTAGTGGCTCAAGTGCTGCGGGCAATTGCAATTTGCATGCGAGGAATCCATGCACCTAAGCTCTTATGGCATCCTATGAAAATAGAGAACATAAGAAGGTTGTTCAGCATTTTATAACAGATATTGCAATTTTAGGTAAACGTCTGCTTTTAAATTTTGGGAAATTTTCATAAAGCACCATCATTTAGTAGTAATTAGTTATTTATAAATACCATTTGCTATATTACGGTTTATAGATATCTTTTATATGGTTATTAGATGTATTTGATGTATTTAAGATATTGTATTCATGAATACAGTAACAAAAATAGGCGTGAATCAGGGAAGTCCAGCTAATCAGTTGTTGTATTCGAGTGTATTCGACTGTATTCATGGAGTGAAACATGGGATCACAGCTGGACAGATTATTATATTCGACTGTATTCATAGCGTGAAATAGGGGATTACACTATTTTTAAAATGGAAAGTGAATCAATTAACATAATAGACTCATAATATAACTCAACAAACTCAATTATAACACACAAAATTTGTATTTTCAGTTATAAAAAAGGTTCTCAACCAGAAAATACACCAAAAATATAGCAATGTTCAGAGAAATTATATAACACATCTGAATACATAAATTATAAATTGGATAGTGCATAGGTGAAATGCATAGAATACAGCGGGATACATTGAAATACAATGGAAAAAAGACAGAGAATACAATAAAATACATGGAATACGACGAGATACATTGAATTACAATGTAAAAAAAGACAATGAATACAATTAAAATCATGAAAATATGGCGTAATACGTTAAAATTACATTGAAATATATTAAAAGAAATGTTCTTCTTCATAGCGAAAGAAAGAAATCGTCACTTAGTGGACCTCCGAAACGAAATCCTCTTTCCACGATCGTCGCCATCTCCTCGTTGGACTTGAAAATATGAGCAATATTTTCATGTTGAAGTTGATGAAAATATTGAAAATTTTGAGTACTACTCAAATGATTAGAATCTTGAATTTCCTGTTTGCACCATAGCCTTTGTTGTTGTTTGCTATAAGGGCTGTCGACGCCCCCCTTTTTCCCTCCCAAGGGAGAGGAATTGGGCTTGCGGCATTATGGGTGGAATGACTCTTTTATCCCCTTTTTGGGGGGATTTGGGTTATGGAGTCTGAAGAGACGCCACCTAATGATTATAGTGCATTAGGACACTTTTTGAGAAAGGAAGAAGGATTCGAAAGAAAACCATAGTTTGGGTAAGGGCTTGAAATTATCTCGAGGGGAAGGTATTAGGCACCCCTCAAGATCTACTAGTGTGGTTCCCGGCCTTGCTTAGATGTGACTTTAAGAAGAATAGAAATGGACGAGCAAAGTTGGCACATAAGAAATACAAGAAAGTTGACAATTTTGAAAGAAAGATGGCACAAGTAAATAGGAATTTTGAAGAAAACATTTAAATAAAGAAAAGAGTAAGGAGGGTCCTAGGTTTAACTATAATATGGATCACTCGATGCAATATCCCGTACATGTTCCCAAATAGGGGTCGCCTTATGATATTAGTGCATCGTCATCATCTCCATATTCTACCCTTCCCACCCCGTTAAGGTATTTAGGCGCGTTTTAGTCTTGTTTACTTATTGCATGCTAATACCGGTCCCGACCTACTAGTCCCGGGGTATTTGGACTTCTAATCCTAAAAAGGAGAGAAAGGGGATGAGTGCATAATTGGAGTTTAAAGGTAAATATGCTAAGGAGACAATCAAAAACAATTAGAACGTAAGGGAAGTAAACAAACATACAAAGGCTGCACATAAACCCTTTAAGCCATACAACAATTAGTTTAGCACGACTTACAATTACTGATTTGGTCTTAAGCTTAAAAGTGATAGTGGATAGATTAGTTTAACACATAAAGTTGGATAATAAGTCTACTTTGAGCCCCTCGGGTCCGATTTGTTAAAACTTAAGGTATTTTAAAACAAGCAGTTTCAGAAAGCGATAATTTTAGACAAGGATTTGTAAAGAAGAGTTTTGGAAACAGGGAATTGAAATTTGCAGAAGTTCAGAAATGGCTTGCAAAATAGCCAAACTGCTTAAGTAAAATCATACAGGAAGAAGTTTTTTGTCGAAAAGCATTGAAGTGACAATTTAGGCCGAAGACCAAAGAGTTAATTCAAGAATAAAAGATAAGTTTGGAATTTTAAAAGGCTATATAGATTCAGAATAGTGTAAAAGACAGACTTGGCCAGATTTCAAAAATAGACAGCATTGGACAAATTTTATTGAAAGTGTTTAACAAACTAGGCGAGCTTGAACCCTATAGACATGATATCTACATCTTGATTTGTTACTGCTTTTAGAACGTTAAGGGACCTACTGTTTGCCTAGCATTTTTTATGCAATTCCTATAGACATGATTTCTAATATGCATGCAATACAAAAATCCTATAGGCATGATTTCTAGATGCAAGTGTCAAAATCCTATAGGCATGGTTTCTAAGTGATTTTCAATACTGAAATCCTATAGGCATAATTTCTAGATGCAACGTTAAAATCCTATAGGCATGGCTTCTAAGTGATTTGCAATATTGAAATTCTATAGACATGATTTCTAGATGGGATGCAGTATTGAAATCCTATAGGCATAATTTCTAGATGATTGGCAATAATATAAACCCCTCCCACACCCTTTTACTATATTCCCCAAGTTCTTTTACAAAGTCTGTCACAAAAGTGGAAATAAAAGACTAAGAAAGTAAATACATCAAAGTTAAAACGGACCCGAGGAAGCCCAACGCAACCTTAATGTCTAACACATGTATATTACCAAACCTGGGCTCCAAATTCAAAGGCTTTCTCTTAGAGTGTTTCAAAGTTCCAAGGGGTTTTAGGAAGCCCAGGAAATGCTTACACCCTAATAAAATGATTAGAGTAGTGCAATGTGTAGAATTACCAGCTCTTACGCATTCAAGTTCAGAGGGAACTCTTGGGTCCCTAATCATGGCTTACACTAGAGGGTAGGACTTAAAGAACTAAAAATAAGTGTAAAAATGAGGGGATTAGACGAGACCAAAGAAAAGGGTGGTCATACCTAGCCATGAATGGGACCGTCACACCCCTGACCCTTTACATGACTTAAACAAATAAGAGCAAACTTGAGAAAGTCAGAATTAGGCCCGTACGGTGATTAGGATACCACCAGACCTGAGTCAAGCTCAACATATAATGGGGGTAAAGGAATGGGATTGATTTGAGTATAGGTTTAGAGCAACCTGATTCTAAACTAGGGGTGTCAATGGAGTGCCACCCTAGTTTGAAACAATTCTCATATACAAAGGGGAATTAAAGGGAAGGGGGATTACATGAGAGCATTTGTAGCAAACAGAATTAAACTAAAGGGACTTGGGGGAAGGGATGTACATGAAAGTACTCATTCAAACATACAACATCAAAGACATAGGGATATAGGGTAGAGATACACATGCTGGAGTTTAATTGCATAATATAAGAAAATCAAGTACAGACATGCATGTGAAACATACGAAAGTGATAGGTAAACACATAGTTTTGGAAATGGTATTTATATCAAGGACCTGTCAGTTGCAAACTTAAACGGTAAAGCAGGTAGGGCAGATAAAACCTTATAGTTTAGTCTTGGATTTCACCCGGCTAAACCCAAGCAGCAGAACAAGTAGCAGAGAAGAGAAGAAAGTTTGTGTGAGTGTGAACTTGTAAAATGTTCGTGTGGTTGAAGTGAAAAGGGTGGGGGGTTTTATAGTTTGAAAGTGAGCAACAAATAAGGCAAGAAAATAACTTCAGTACCAAATCATAACCAATTAGGAGAAAAGACTCCCTTTAATTAAGGAGTCGGACTTGAGGTAAATAAACATAGTTCCATTTATGGAAAGAAAATCAAGAATAAAAGGGTGAATACATATAAAATTTTGAAAGATACACGATTTTAAGCAAATAAGGCAAGAATAGAATCACCAATCACATAGTAACTTAAGGAAACATGGATTCGAATTGGTATTGAATTTAGTTAGAAAGTAGGTCCCAATCAGTCAAAGGGAGAATCGAAAATAGGTTCATAGGAAATCAACCCCCCAAAATTAGGGTTATTTTGAAAAGGGGAAGGCTGACTATAAAAAGATACACAAGTCGAAACATGCGAGGCTAAAACTAGCAAGATAGTCATGTAATCTGAAAGTAGAAAATGTAGGCATGAAAGTGGAATTAGAAGTTCTCGCAGAGCTTAGCAAGAAATCAGAAGCATGGGCCATTTAAACAGTTAGGGTTTTGAAATTAAACAGGCAGCAGACAATCACAAACGAAACTTGAAAAACCCCAAAAATCTAGGGTTTTCATCATATTTTTCATGTCAAGAAGAAATGATAGGTGAAGATAAACTCAGAAAGAATATAAACATTCACGAAAAGCATAAGGAAAGCAAAGAACACAGTGAAGGATTTACTCGGAAACCCTAGAAACAACATGGTAAAGAAAATATATAGGAACCATAGTAGAAAATACTCATGAATTATGGTAAAAGTAAAGAAATCACAGTAGCGCAAATAAAACAGAGAAATCAGAGAAACCCTAAGTTTTAAGAAGATGAACAGAAAACAAAATCGGTAAAAAAAATGTAAAAAACACATAGAAAACTTAAAAAGCAACGTAGATCTGGAGTAGATATTAAACACAAATAAAAAAAAAACCTTGGATACTTAGGGTTTCAGAGAAAATCCTGGAGAACGAGAAAGCCTGGAACGACTGATTTTCAGTCAAAAATGGACTTACAATGCTAAGACTCGCCGGAGAGAGATCGGACATGGTTGTAGAACTCAAGTCGGAGGACCTCTGAGCCGGTGGTATTCAAGATAGGGATTCGATCTTCGAACAAAAGGGTCATAGAAGGGAGTGGGGGTGAGTATAGGTTCCACGACGCTTGGGAGGCCATGGTTTCCGGTGAAACAAGGCCGGAAAGTGGTCGGAGAACGGCTAGGGTTTCAGGGGGTTGAGAGCATTTGGGAACGAGAGGGTTTCAGGGTGGCTCATTTTTTTAGAATGATTAGGGTTTGGGGGTTGGTTGGCTTATTTAAGGAAGGGGTTAATGTGGACCGTTGATCTAAATGATCAAGACCACGATTTAAAATGGGATTCAGACGAGTTTATTTAATGGGTTTGAGTCGGGTTATTTAGGGAATAGGGTAGTGTAATTGGCGATTAAATTAGGGAGGAAATTAGGCTAAAATTGAAATTAAAAGGGGCTACAATTTAAATAACCATTTTTCCCCATTTTGAATTTTATAAAATAGTAAATGATGCTTAAAATCAAATTAAAAATACTGAGTTAATAGTCAAAGAATAAGTATTAATTAAAAAATATTAGAAATAATTTTGTGGTTACAAATCCTATTAAATTGATAAATAGGCTAAAATTGCAATTTCATGCAATTTTAGTTTAAAAATATCAAATGGACTAGTAAAATTATGTAAACATCATGTAAATTATATTTTTTTTGTGTAAATGTGAGAATAAAATAAATTGTTCACCAAATTTACAAATTTGGGAATGATATTGGATTTTATAGTGAAAAATAGGCCATAAATTGATTTCAAAAACTCTAAAAATGTGGGAAAATGCCAAAACCTTTGTGGATGCTTATATATGCATATACATACTATTTTGAAATCATTTTGAGTATAAAATACATAGGGAGAAATTAGGTATCAATAGTTGTCCCTCTTTACCCGAGGAGGATGAAAGAGTTGTCGGGTAAAGATAAGATGCCCAATTTTGACTGGACACGACGATTGTAAAAGGATATTGACCACGCTCTGGGTTCCGAGCTGCCTATATATCCCTGGTTTTACAAGAATCGGGTCATATGTAGTTCAGGAACCATTGAGGAACATGCCGATAGGAATTCAAAAAAACAGACGCGATGGTTAGATCTGAGAGGGTGCTTGGAATAAGGCAAACTGCGGGGAACTGCAGCGGGATCGCTCCTGCTGAGATGGCCGTGAGGTATCCGGAATACCTGCAAATGCGTGATGTGCGTATATATTGCGTGATGCAAATTCATGTTGGACCATGAATGTTTGTCCTATGACGATTAGGATGACGTCCTCGGACTATGATGTCCTGGGCCATGAAAAGCATAAATGTAAGGGTTCGTAGGCCATGAATTGATGTTCTCGGGCTATGCAGATGGTGCCTCCAAACTATGATGCCTTTGAACGCGTTGGCGATCTTTCAGCCCATGAGAAGGTGGCAATTTTTCATCCAAATAAGTGCAAAGAGTGGTGATCTTTCAGCAAGAGCGAGAATTTAAAAATAGGTGGTGATGTTTCAGCCGAATGAGAATTTAAAATACAGGTGGCAATGTATCAACCATGCATGGCGGAGACAGTGCTTAGTCTCGAAAGGCAGATAAGAGCCTTATACAATATGGAGGTAGAGCTTAACCTCGGAAGGTAGAGAGTAGCCTTATGCGAAATGCAGATGGAGACAGAGCTTAGTCTCGAAAAGCTGATAAGAGCCTTGTGCACTATGAAGGTAGAGCTTAACCTCGGAAGGCAGAGAGTAGCCTTATGCAAAGATTCATATGGAGACAAAGCTTAGTCTCAAAAGGCAGATAAGAGCCTTGTGCAATATGGAGGTAGAGTTTAACCTCGTAAGGCAGAGAATAGCCTTATGCAAAAATGCAGATGGAGACTAAGCTTAGTCTCGAAAGGTAAATAGTAGCCTTATGCAATAGGGAGGTAGAGCTTAACCTCGGAAGACAAAGAATAGCCTTATGCAAAAATGTAGATGGAGACAGCGCTTAGTCTCGAAAGGCAGATAATAGCCCTATGCAAATGCAGGAATGTATAAGAGCGTGTAGTAGTAGATTTCTTAGCTGGTAGATGGCTTGCGATATTAGGACTGCTGGGGAGTGTTGGGTGTGGATAGTGAGCCTATGAGGGTTTCAATCCTGAAGAGCGAATGTGTTTTAATCCGTAACCTGAGTTCCTGCAACCAAAGAAAAGTCGTGAGTTCTGTAGGGGGAGGTTAGTTCGTATCCCTCAGCTTTTGGCGCTGCGTATCATGGGGGGCAGAGTTGCTAAACGATGGTGGTGCAAATGATATTTATGCATGAGTTATTAAATATAATGCAAGTACGTATATATGAAAAATAATTTTATTTTGGGTGAACCGACGACTACAACATGGTTCAAGACACGGCAATCTCTCTTGTTCTGGAATTTTGAGGGTACTTCTCAAAATTCTGTCACGGTTTACTGGGTTGGTGCTGTTGGCGGATGTGCTGAATAACTGAACGTGGAACAATTCCAGAATTTTAAGGGTCCTCCTCAAAATTCTGCCCCAGTTTACTGGGTCGGATGATGAAGAGACTGAAAACTTACTTCAGAATTTTGAGGGTCCTCCTCAAAATTCTGCCCCAGTTTACTGGGTCGGTGCTGATGAAGAGACTAAAAACTTACTTCAAAATTTTGAGGGTCCTCCTCAAAATTCTGCCCCATTTTACTAGGTCGGTGCTGATGAAGAGACGGAAAACATACTTCGGAATTTTGAGGGTCCTCCTCAAAATTCCGCCCCAGTTCCAATAGCGGGGAAAAATAGAATTTTATTAAAATGTGACCGAACCCATAGGGCTGCCGACGTATCCCCTCTTAAACGGGAATCGGGTCAGGTGTAGTTCAAATTACATCACAAAAGAAAAGCATATGATCAGATGTAGTATCTTTTCACTGCGTTTGAGTTGATAGACTTCGACCAGACTTCTCCATCCATTTCTACAAGAATAAGGGCACCTCGAGTTAGAACCCGATGGACCATGTACGGACCGTGCCAGTTGGGAGAGAATTTCCCTTTATCTTCATTTTGGTGCGGAAATATTTTCTTTAATACCAACTGTCCTGGCGTGAATTTCCTTAACTTGACTCTCTTGTTGAAGGCTCTGGACATTCTGTTCTGATATAATTAATTGTGACAAACAACATTCATCCTCTTTCCATCTATGAGGCCTAACCGCTCGTAGCGACTTTTGACCCATTCTCGTCATCTAACTCTGCTTCTTGTATGACCCTCAAGGAGGGAATTTCTACCTCAGTGGGGATGACTACCTTCGTACCATAGACCAGCATGTAGGGAGTGGCCCTGGTTGATGTGCGGACCGTGGTACGATAACCCAATAAGGCGAACTACAATTTCTCATGCCACTGCTTGTGCCTTTTAATCATTTTCCTTAGTATCTTCTTGATGTTCTTATTGGCTGCTTCTACCGCTCCATTCATTTGAGGTCTGTAAGCCGTAGAGTTCTTGTGTTTAATCTTGAACGTTTCGCACATTGCCTTCATGAGGTCGATGTTGAGATCAGAACCGTTGTCGGTGATGATTGATTCTGGAACCCTGAATTGACAAACCATACGATCTCGGACAAAATCTGCTACTACTTTCTTGGTGACTGCCTTGTATGATGTTGCTTCAACCCATTTGGTAAAGAAATCAATTACCACTAGGATGAACCTGTGCCCATTTGACGCGGCTGGTTCGATTGGTCCAATAACATCCATTCCCCAAGCAGCGAACAACCATGGTGAGCTTGTTGCAATAAGCTAGTTTGGATGCAGCTTTATCATATCTGCATGTATTTGACAACGGTGACATTTTTGGACGTACTAAATGCAGTCTGTTTCCATAGTCGTCCAAAAATACCCTGCTCGGAGTATCTTCTTTACCAAAACGAAACCATTCATGAAACCATTCATATGCGGTCCACAAGTCCCTGCGTTCACTTCCTCCAATAGTCTGGTTGCTTCTTTTCCCTCGACACATCTTAATAATCCCAAATCAGGAGTCCTCATATACATGATTCCTCCGTTGTAAAAGAAATTGTTGGACAATCTCTGAAGTTTTCGTTTCTGAGTAGCATTGGCAAGCTCTGGGTACTCTCCTATTGTCAAGTATTCTCTGATATCATGGAACCAAGGATTCCCATCGGCTTATTCCTTGACATGAGCACAATAAGCTGGCTGGTCGTGAATCTTGACCTGGATGCGATCAATAAAGTTGGTATCTGGATGCTGGATCATAGATGATAAAGTGGCTAAGGCATCGACGAACTCGGTCTGTATTCTGGGAACAGATGGAATTCTATCTTTCTGAATCTTTTCCTCAACTCCTATACGTGATGAAAATAGGGGAGCATCTTAGAATTCCTGGTAGCCCATTCTTCTCGAACCTGATGTATGAGTAGGTATGAGTCTCCGATCACTAATAGTTCCTGAATGTTCATGTCAATGGCCAGCGTGAGCCCTAATATGCAGGCTTCGTACTCGGCCATGTTGTTGGTGCATAGGAATCTGAGCTTGGAAGATACTGGGTAATGCTGATCGGTTTTCTTATACCAAAACCACTACTATACCAACTCCTTTGAAATTTGTGGCTCCATCGAAAAACATTCTCCAACCATCATAGGATTCTGAAATGTCTTCTCCTATGAAGGTTATCTCTTCATCAGGAAAGTACGTCTTCAGGGTTCGTATTCTCCTCCTACAGGATTCTCGGCGAGGTGATCTGCTAAGGCTTGTCCTTTGACTTCCTTCTGGGTAATATAAACGATGTCAAATTCACTTAACAGTATCTACCACTTGGCGAGCTTTCCTGTAGGCATGGGCTTCTGAAAGATATACTTCAACGGGTCCATCCTGGATATGAGATAAGTGGTGTAAGCGCAGAAAAAGTATCTTAATTTCTTAGCTACCCAGGTTAAAGCACAACAAGTGCGCTATAATAAGGAATATCGAGCCTCGTATGGGGTAAACTTCTTGTTGAGGTAGTATATGGCCTGCTTCTTTCTTCCTGTTTCGTCATGTTGTCCCAAAACACAACCAAATGCCACATCCAATACTGCAAGATAAAGTAATAGAGGTCTCCATGGCTCAGGCGGAACTAAGACTGGCGGTGTTGACAAATATTCCTTGATTCTGTCGAAGGCCTTTTAGCAGTCATCAGTCCATTTAGGGGTGGCATCTTTCTTTAGCATCTTGAGGATGGGTTCACAAATGACAGTAGACTGAGCTATGAATCAGTTGATATAGTTGAGCCTTCCCAGAAAACTCATTACATCTTTCTTGTTCTTTGGCGGTGGGAAATCTTGAATGGCTTTGACCTTTGATGGGTCCAACACTATCCCCCGGAGAATCACAATGAAACCCAATAACTTTCCGGCTGGGACCTCGAACACACACTTGGCAGGGTTTAGTTTCAAGTTTTATCTCCTCAGTCTGTTGAAGAATTTTTCTCAAATCTCCCATGTGATCTGCAGCTTTCCTGGATTTAGTGATGACATCGTCCCCATATACCTCGATCTCTTTGTGTATCATATCATGAAATATTGTGGTCATGGACCTCATGTAAGTAGCACCAGCATTTTTCAAACTAAATGGCAGCATTCTGTAACAGTACATTCCCGATGGCAGGATGAATGTCATTTTCTCTACACCTTCTTCATCCATCTATATCTAGTGGTACCCAAAAAAACAATTGACGAAGGACTGGAGCTCATGTTTGGTGAAGTTATCAATCAGTATGTGTATATTTTGCAAAGGAAAATCGTCCTTAGGATTGGCCCGATCGAGATCCTGGTAGTTGACATAGACTCTCACCTTCCCATCCTTATTTGGTACCGGCACAACGTTGGCTAACCATGTTGGATACTCCACTACCCTTAGAACCCTGGCTTTAACTTGCTTGGTAACCTCTTCTTTGATTTTCAAATTCATGTCTCGCTTGAATTTCTAAGTTTCTATTTGACCTGTGAGCGTGCCGGATCAGTTGGTAGTTTGTGAGCCACAATGGACGTGCTGAGGCTGGTCATATCATCATGAGCGTGCTGGACAAATGTACGTTGACAACCTCAGTTTCGTCCAAGTTGGACTTAGGTCTGTTCTCAAAATTATCAACCTCTTTAAAAACCTCTTCTAATATTTCATCCTCTTCTGAATCTATGTCTGTTTGTTGCATTGCCTCATTGCAAGTTACAGTCATCGGTTCATCGTCAATATATGTAATAGCAATGATGTCTAAAATAAAGTAAATGGTAGAGGAAATAAATAAGAGCGAAATATAAAGATAACCTTGGAAAATGCTTTTCATTAAATTCATAATTGTCTGAAACATCGGAGCTCTTTTCAAAAGTAAAGATAAGGCTGAAAAGTAAAATCAACTAGAAGTAAAGTGCGATGCATATGTGTTATTTAGCCTTGCTAACCCGAGGATCTTCGGGTACTGGTGGTCCTGATTGACCAATTGGTGAGGTGTTCTCCCTGGTTCACAGCTTGAATGGAAGGGCCTTCCTCCCCATACTCCTTGTAGATAACACGACAATCCATATAATCCTCCAGAAACAGGTTCTTCATTACTGTCAGCGTCTCATCTTCCTCTGATCAGTATATGACATCAGCGGGCTGAAAGGTCTGTTCTAACTGAGGTAGAGGGTGCTCCACTGGGTAATAGGGACCGCGCCATGGTGGCGACCAGTCATTTAACTCCTTCCAAGTATATTCATAACCCAGGCCAAAAGTGGTTCCATAATTCTTCAATTGGATAGGTTTGGTGATACCCTGGAGATTCTTGCCAAGCCCCTTTTCTGGACTCCTATCCACTCCAATTCAGAATGCTCTCAGTTTTGTTATCCCACCACTTGTCTTTGTCTATGGCGTTAACTCGCTCGATGTGATGGCATGTTTCTCCACCGATTTTCCTTCTACCTCCGAGCATTGGGATGGCCTGGCGACTATATATGGGGTTGCTTCCACCGCCATGGATGATTACTTCCTAATGATTCCATTCAAATTTTACAACCTGAAGCAAAGTTGATGCGGCCCCAGAAGCGTGGATCCAAGGTTGTCCTAGCAACAAATTATAGGATGCTGGTACGCCGATGACCTGGAACTCAACATCAAACCAGGTGGGTCCCATCTGCAGGCATAAGCTAATTTCTCCAATGGTGGACCTCTGGGATCCATCAAAAGCTTTGACAGTGATAGCCCCGTCTTTGATCTCGTGCAATCCTTTACCCAGTGTCCTGAGAGTTACTAATAGACAAACGTTGAGGCTGGATCCCCCATCTACTAGAATCTTGGTGATAAAGTGATCCTCGCATTTCGCGGTGATGTGCAATGCTTTGTTGTGACCCAGCCCTTCTGGTGGAAATTCATCTTCGTGGAAGGTCATCTTATGGATTTCCAATACCTATCCCACCATGTTCGCCATTTCGCCTCCTGTTATGTTGATGGGAACATAAGTTTCACTCAGTATTTTCATTAAGGCGTTTTTATGTGCCTCAGAGCTTTGTAGAAATGCCAGAATAGAGATCTGTGCTGGCGTTTTGTTTAGTTGTTCGACGACTGAGTAGTCTTTGTCCTGTACCTTTCTCCAAAGGTCATCGGGTCCAATTTCAACAGCCCTCCCGGTGCCTGCTTGCTAGACTCAGTCAAATGTTTCAGGGTGTATACCCTGCCTGTCATGGTCATACCTTGTGCATCAATTGCTTCTCCAGTATATATCTTTCCCTTCCTTCTAGCCTCTACGGTGTAGTCCCAAGGTATAGCATTTGTTTGTAACGGGGTTACGTCTGTCATGGAGACTGGAATTGGTGCCTTGGGAGGTAACACAGTAACTTCAAACGGAGTAGGCAGCTTTGGAACCCCGAACTCAACTTCAACTACTTTTAGCACCTTTGCAGGGGGTGCATCAAAATCAAGTAGTATGGATACATTTACCACGTCTCCCTCATAGGGCTAAATCTGGACATAATGGGATTGAGAGTAATTGTTGGCTTCTTAGGCTCGTCTCTTTCAGCTATTTAAACTGATTGACCCCTTGGGGTCCCATCTTCGATCTCGATCATGTGGATGCCTCCACCCTTGTGTTCATGCAGAGGGTTATTGCGTACATTAGGAACGGGATCTTTTGCTATGATGATCTTGTTGTCAATCAGATTCGAATCTTGTCTTTTAACAAGCAACACTCGTCAATGGTATGGCCATTTATCCCAGAATGGTATGCGCAAGTCTTGTTTGGGTTGATCCATTGAGAAGGGTTTTCTGGAGTTATGGCTGGGATAGGGGTAACGTAACTGGCTGCTTTGAGTTTTTCATATAATTAGTCAATCGGCTCGGCTATGGCGGTGTATTGTCTAGTAGGTTTGCGGTCGAAGTTTGGTCTAGGTCGAGGGAAATTTTGGCGGGTAGGAGGTGATGGGCAGTGAGAAGGTTGGGAGTTATATGCTTGGTATACGGGTGCGGGTTGGGAATATCTGGGTGAAGTGGGTTGATATGTATGTGGTGGAGGTGATTGGTAAGCAGGCGGTGGGATTTGATAAGTGGGTGATAGTGCTTGGTAACTTAGGGTAGGCTGATATATGAGTGGAGCTGAGGGATATGTTGGATATTTCATTTGGGAGCTGTTTCTTTGCGCAGCCATTATAGAATTTAGATCCTTCTTCTTTGACGAGATACCAGACTGCAAAGCCTTGTTGGTGGCTTGCAATGCCTCGAGGTTAGTAACCTTACCATTTATAATGCCTTCTTCAATACTTTATCCCAATTTGATGATGTCAAAGAACTTTTGACCCTCAATTAGCATCAATCTCTCATAGTACTGTAGATCTTGAGAGCGAACAAAGAACCTGTTCATTTGTTCTTCCACCAAGGCCAGTTTGACCTTAGCAGCTTCCGACCTCCAACGAGTAGCATACTCGCGAAAGGTCTATGTAGGATTCTTCTTGAGATTCTGGATATAGAACACATCTGGTGCGTTCTCAGTGTTGGACCTAAAGCTATCCATAAAGTCAGACATCATGTTTACCCAACTAGTCTATTTCTTTTCGTCCTGGCTAATATACCAGAATAAAGCATCACCCCTTTAAGCTCCTCATGAACAGCTTCATGCAAATTTTCTCGTCCCTTCCGACTCCTACTAACTTGTCACAGTACATTCTCAAGTGGACCCTATGGTCACCTGTGCCATCGAATAGTTCGAACTTGGGAGGTTTGTACCCCTCTGGGAGCTCAACATATGGTTGAACACAGAGATCTTCGTAATTCAACCTTTTGATACCTTTGTTACCTTCACCTTGAACCCGGCTTGTCAACTTCTTGATCTCAGTAGACAAATTCTGAATAAGGGGACTTTTGTCCTTTGCCTCGATTGCACTGGTGATAGGCTGACTGTAATGTGGCATAATGTCCACAAAGATTGGAATGTTATGGTCTTTTGTGGTGTTTTGTGGTTCATGAGTGTTATGAGTGGGTTGCATTGGAGGATATGGGATGTTTTGTGGTGGAACGGGGTTCTGGGTGTTAACATCGAGCGCGACAAGAGTGATTGACAGGCTTGCCAGGTTTCTAACTTGGTCCAATTCCTCTCGGAACCTCACAAAAGTTTTCACCATATGAGCAGCAGTTTCTTTGGTGATTGCAGCATTCTGAGAAGCTTCTTCGAGTTCTTTTCTAGCGCTTGTATCTCCCATTTTGCTTTTTTCGTGTTTTCGGTAGGACTAGGAGGAGGAGGTGGTGGAAGACCCTTTGATCTTGTGAAGTATGCTGATGGTGCCAGAATGCACGAACTAACCTTTGGGAAGGGGAATAAAAATAAAAGAAAAACAAAAGGGTAAAAAGGTTAGTGCGGATTCTGATAAATAATATTGTAATATTTAAACACATTATGCGAGAATAGAAATCGCTTCCTAATTTGGGTGCCTCGTTGTGCCCGAGGTAGGCCTAGCGACAAATAAAATTTGGAGAACTTATAATGCTTAATGCCTCATTTTATTGATGAAAACAAATGAGTCTAAAATAACTAAATGACAAAGACATTACTAATGACCAGCGGCATTATTACAGAAAAGCGGAATAATAAAAATCCTAACTACTTGGTCCCAGAAGGACCTTCCCCAGATTCGGTATTCTTTCATCTATCATATAACTTCATCAACTCGCGCATCCCTAACAATTGGTAGGCTCGAGCCAGATGTCTGCCTGAGCTTCCCTCAGCATTCTGACAGTCTTCAATCCATTTTAAGAACTTCCCTTCCAACTCCACTAGACCTCGCTCTAGATACCCCAAACGATTGTTGGCGTTGACGGCCATATCCTTCCACTCGTTGATCAACTTTTCGTCGGCATCCTGTATTTCCCGATGTTCATTCTCTCATACTCTTGTGCAATTGATTGTATTTGACTTGCGCTTCAGTTTTCTCGTTGATAATCATGTGACCGTGGACGAACCTTAGACGACCCAAACCAATGTGATCATCTTCCAACCAACCTGTGTAGTGCGGCACACACCCGGCATGATACATGTCCGGTTCAATAGAATCCTTCCTTAGAACAAGCTTGCAGTGCCACATATGCTGAGCGTGACACCTGTGCGGGCTATCATCATTTTGAAAGGCAGCCTTGAAGTGACTCATTTTCTCTATCCTGGGTATGATTATTTTCCTTCTGGCTTGCCTCATGACTTGGAGGGGGACATAAGGATGAGTTCCCCTCAAGCCAATGAGTATGAGGAACGGTGCGTCTCGAGAATGGACAATGAACTCCCCTGTTGGGAACCACTCGAATATCCACTGAATTTTCTCTTCTTTTAGATTTTTGAACAACTCTACCCATCCACTGGCGTCCTCTAGTTGAGAGAACATATTGGGCATGAAGTTCATTCGCTTTGGGTGATGATAATCGATATGGTCATCCCAATCACTGTATATGATTTCCTATCTGTAATCGCCTTTCTGAAGGTGTTATAGGAGCCATAGTTGAAGTAGCAAATAACAACCCCCCGAAATGTGGATCCCCTAGTTGAAACTTTCCCAAGGCTTGATAAATTTCAGCAAGGATCATAGGTACTATGCTGAAGGACTATCCGTTGTTCCCTTCCATTAAAGTCTTGGTAACCATAGCTAGTCTGGTGTGGATCCTAGCCTTCTTCATAGGGGAAATTACCATGCCCAAGAAGCAGAACATGAAACTCTTCTATGTATGTGTCCTAAAGAGGTGAGGGCGAATTCGTCCATGTAGGTGCGATAGAACTTACTGTGGCCATATCTCTCGTATTAGAATTTGAATGGTATGTGAGAATCCTTCAAGCAAGAAAGGTCGGGATTTTTCTTGAGTCCCATCATTTTAAGAAAGCCTCTACTTTTGCGATTCTCCGGCATAAGCAAACCCGGCGTTTCCTAAGGGATGCCAGCTAGGCCCCCTATCTACTCTAGCAAAGGGGTCATTTCCAAATCCCCGAAACGGAACACTGATTGTTCATTATCCCAAAACAAAGTGGTAGCCTCAACGATTTTGTTGTTGGGTTGAATTTCCAGAAGTGAGGGAAAATTCCCTAAGTATCTGCGGACGAGGGATTGGTCACTGCTATGAAGATCTTTCCACCAGCTTAGACAACCTTGGGCGGATGTTGGATACCATACCGAATCTGGGGACCTTGTGCCTCATTTTCTGCAAAAAAAAGTGTTGGGACCTTACCCCACCAGACTCGACTATTTAATTCAATAATTAGCAAAAGGCATTTAGTTCTCCAAATAAATGCACATAACGAAGGTGTCCGTTTGGGTTTCGAGGAAACCCGATGTACTTTGGTTTATGATATCTTAATGAGTCTTTATGTGGACAACATAACTGACTCGGCTAGGGTTGACCATGATGCATGAACAGTTTAATAGCGTAAGGTTTCTGCTTTTTGAAATGCTAGACAAGGTACCCTTGAGCGGATTCAAGACGGAAAGGCACAGAACCGTCGACTACGCCGTTGATCGACTTGTTTTACCGCAAATATGCTTTTTCCACATTTGGGGGGTTTATAATATTGGAAGGGCGCAACCACTCATTATAAGCATTGCTATAGGATTTGTTTTGGCACGAGTGGAATATGATATTAAGAGATGCAATTACAATAATGAAAAAAATTACACGTATTTTCACCATCATACGATAAATGATTACAATGATTATTCGAAATTACAACGGTATTGAAATAACAAAGCAGTAAAGGAAACAGCTAAAGGAAAGAAAAGAAATGAAGAGAAAAGTTAGTAGTTGTGATGAAATAATCAAAGATAGAAAATAAATGCGATTAAGTAAGCAATAAAGTCACAAAAGCAAGTAATGGTAAAAGCCTAAAAGAATCCCAGCAAAGTCGCCATGTTGTCGACGCCCCCTTTTTCCCTCCCGGGGGAGAGGAATCGCGTTTGCGATATTATGGGTGGAATGACTCTTTTATCCCCTTTTGGGGGAATTTGGGCTATGGAGTTTGAAGAGTCGCCACCTAATGATTATAGTGCATTAGAACACTTTTTGAGAAAGGAAGAAGGATTCGAAGGAAAACCATAGTTTGGGTAAGGGCTAGAAATTATCTCGAGGGGAAGGTGTTAGGCACACCTCAAGATCCACTAGTGTGGTTCCCGGCCTTGCTTATATATGACTTTAAGAAGAATAAAAATGGACGAGCAAAGTTGGCACATAAGAAATACAAGAAAGTTGACAATTTTGAAAGAAAGATGGCACAAGTAAATTTGAATTTTCAAGAAAATAATTAAATAAAGAAAAAAGTAAGGAGGGCCCTAGATTTAACTATAATATGGATCATTCAATGCAATATCCCGCACATGTTCCCAAAGAGTGGTCGCCTTATGATATTAGTGCATCGTTATCATCTCCATATTCTACCCTTCCTACCCCGTTAAGGTATTTATGCGCGTTTTAGTCTCGTTTAAGTATTGCATGCTAATACCCGTCCCGACCTATTAGTCCCGGGGTATTTGGACTTCTAATCCAAAAAAGGGGAGAAAGGGGATGAGGGAATATATGGAGTTTAAAGGTAAAAAAGCTAGGGCACCAATCAAAAACAAATAGCACGTAAGGGGAGTAAACAAACATACAAAGGCTGCACATAAACCCCTTAAGCCATACAACAATTATTTTAGCACGACCTGCAATTACTGATTTGGTCTTAAGCTTAAAACTGATAGTGGATAGATTAGTTTAACACATAATGTTGGATAATAAGTCTACTTTGAGCCCCTGGGGTCCGATTTGTTAAAACTTAAGGTATTTTAAAACCAGCAGTTTCAGAAAGCTATAATTTTAGACAAGGATCTATAAAGAAGAGTTTTGGAAACAGGGAATTGAAATTTGCAGAAGTTCAGAAATGGCTTGCAAAATAGACGAACTTCTTAAGTAAAATCATACATGAAGAAGTTTTTTGTCGAAAAGCATTGAAGTGCCAATTTAGGCCGAAGACCAAAGAGTTAGTTCTAGAATAAAATACAAGTTTGGAATTTTAAAAGGCTCTATATATTCAGAATATTGTAAAAGACAGACTTGGCCAGATTTCAAAAATAGACAGCATCGATCATATTTTATTGAAAGCGTTTAACAAACTAGGCGAGCTTAAACCCTATAGACATGATATCTATATCTTGATTTGTTGCTACTTTTAGAACGTTAAGGGACCTACTGTTTGCCTATCGTTTTTTATGCAGTTCCTATAGACATGATTTCTATTATGCTTGCAATACAAAAATCCTATAGGCATGATTTCTAGATGCAACTGTCGAAATCCTATAGGCATAGCTTCTAAGTGATTTGCAATACTGAAATCCTATAGGCATAATTTCTAGATGCAATGTTAAAATCCTATAGGCGTGGATTCTAAATGATTTACAGTATTAAAATCGTATAAACATGATTTCTAGATGGGATGCAGTATTGAAATCCTCTAGGCATAATTTCTAGATGATTGGAAACAATATAAACCCCTCCCACACCCTTTTACCATATTCCCCAAGTTCTTTTATAAAGCTTGTTACAAAAGTGGAAAGAAACGACTAAGAAAGTAAATACATCAAATCTAAAACGGACCCGACGAAGCCCAAAGCAACCTTAATGTCCAACACATGTATTTTACCAAATCCGGGTTCCAGATTCCAAGTCTTTCTCTTAGAGTGTTTCAAAGTTCCAAGGGCTTTTAAGAAGCCCAGGCAATGCTTACACCCTAAAAAATGATTAAAGTAGTGCAATGTATAGAGTTACCAGCCCTTAGGCATCCAAGTTCAGAGGGAACTCTAGGGTCCCTAAGCATGGCTTACACTTGGGGGTAGGACATAAAGAACTAAGAATAAGTGTAAATGTGAGGGGATTAGAGGAGACCAAAGCAAAGGGTGGTCATACCTAGGCGTGAATGGAACTGGTACACCCTGACCTGTTACATGGCTTGAACAAATAAGAGCAAACTTGAGAAAGTCGGACTTAGGCCCTTATGGTGATTAGGATACCACCAGACCAGAGTCAAGCTCAACAAAAAATCGGGGTAAGGAAATGGGACTGATTGGGTATAGGTTTAGAGCAACCTGATTCTAAACTAGGGGTGGCAATGGAGTGCCACCCTAGTTTGAAACAATACTCATATACAAAGGGGAACGAAAGGGAAGGGGGATTACATGAGATCATTTGTAGCAAACAGAATTAAACTAAAGGGACTTGGGGGAAGGGATGTACAGGAAAGTGTTGGAAACACGTTCTCAAGGCTTTATACTAAAACGTGTGTTCTTATGTGTAGGTTTTGATGAATGAAAAACAAGCGCAAATTGATATATGACGAAGTTCAAGTACAAGCGCACAGTTGGTGGATAACGAGATTCAAGCACAAGACAAAGTTTTATAGTTTAAATGAGTCGTTCTTAATTGTGATCTTGATCCGACAACTTGACTCATGACATGGCTTCTCTCGTAAAATTATTTTTACAAAATCATGCATATTTAATTTAATGCTAAATGATTTTAAATCATGCATATTTACTTCAGTCAAAATGATTTTTAAACATGCCTCTAAAATCTGGACTAAGATAATCGATTATGTACTTATGATAATCGATTATGTTAAGCCAAGACTGCATGACAATCGATTGTGAACTAATGATAATCGATTGTGTTACGGCAGTGAGCATTAGGTTTTTCAAACCTGCATGACAATCGATTGTGAACCTTATGACAATCGATTGTGATGAGGCAGTGTACATCAAAGTTTTTCAAAACTCAGAATAATCGATTGTGAAGCTAATGACAATCGATTGTGAAGAGACAGTGTCCATCAGATTTTTAGAAGTCACAAAATAATCGATTGTGAACATATGACAATCGATTGTGTTGAGGCAGTGTCTTCCGGACTTTTTCAAAATTATTAAATAATCGATTGTGATTATATAACAATCGATTGTCACGAGGCAGTGTCTAAAATGATTTTCAAAATCTGATAAATAATCGATTATTAACATTGCATAATCGATTGTGAAGCTGACCGTTGTCGTAAAGTTTTCAAATACCGTCAGGTAATCGATTGTTGATTTTGTACAATCGATTGTTGATATTAAAATCTGGAAAAGATTTTTTGAACGTTGCTGAATAATCGATTGTTGATTTTGTACAATCGATTGTTGAAATTAAAATCTGGAAAGGATTTTTTGAACGTTGCTGAATAATCGATTATTGATTTGGTATAATCGATTGTTTTATGTAAAATCTGGAAATGATTTTTTGAACGCTACCAATAATCGATTGTTGATCTTGGACAATCGATTGTTAAGCGTAAAATCTGGGATTGATTTCTGGAACGATTGGCAAATAATCGATTGTGGCTTCTTGACAATCGATTGTCACTCAGTAAAATCAGCAACTCTTAATTGACAATTAGACAACGGTAACGCCAAGTTTTTCAACTATAAATACAGCTTCATTTCAGTGTTTTAAATACAACAACACACAACAACTGATCATTCTATTGCTATAAGCTTGCATACTATTGTTTATCATTTTATATTCATTTCATAAAGCTTTTGAGAGCCAAATTCTTGTCCATAGTTGTTATGATCTTGAGCTTACTTCCTTTACTCATATCTACTCATTAAGGAGTGCTTTGTTTGAGTGTTTAGTGTTTTGTACACTTGTAAGAGAATTGTGATTCTCTTGTTGTAAGGAACTTGTGTTTCCTTGGTTGAAGTCTTGGAGTGTTGTATCTCCGAGCAAAGGTGTTAAGGCTTGTGTCCTTAAGTTGTAAAGGTTGGTTAGGCACCCGTAAGCTTAACAGTGAAGTCTTGGAGTGTTGTATCTCCGAGCAAAGGTGTTAAGGCTTGTGTCCTTAAGTTGTAAAGGTTTGTTGAGCACCCGTAAGCTTGACAAGTTAGTGGAAAATCTCGAGAGAGTCTCTCGGGGACTGGACTAGCAACGTGTTGTGGTGAACCAGAATACATCGGTGCGTACTTTATTATTTATCGCACTTATTTACTTCCTGTAATTTTTTAATTCCGCAAAGTTTACGCTAATTTTTTTTATAACGCTATTCACCCCCCCCCCTAGCGTTAAGCGTATTATCTAACAATTGGTATCAGAGCCCAACTCTCTGAAGACTTAGCAGTTTGAGAGAACCATCCATGGCTTCTACTCGTGACTCTTTTGCAGGAATAGGTGAAGGTGATTTTAACATGTTGCCCCCAATATTTGATGGAAATAATTACTTATATTGGAAAAATCGGATGAGAATTTTCATCACAGCCAACAACTTTTATCTATGGCAAATCATCAAGCATGGTGATCAAATAACAACAAAAGTTGGGAAAGCCAAGGTAAGTGAATACAACACTAATGCAATAAATATGTTGTATAGCGCCTTGAATCAGGAAGACTATCAGAAAATTTCCCACTAAAAAACCGCCAAAGAGATGTGGGATAAGCTGGAGGAAATGTATGAAAGCATGCCTCAAAAAGCGGACAGCTCATATGATGAATCAACTGGCCAATGTCTCATGGCAAACGAAGAAGAAGAGGTAAGTACGTCCAACTCTCACTCGCTTGAAGAAATGCAAAATGCTTTTAATAAATTACATAGTGAGTTTGTTGATGCTTCCAAGACTATTAAAGATTTGCAGAAAACTCTGTCGTTGCAAGAAAAAGATTTTCAAAACAACTCTCTCTAAAAGAAAAAGATTTTGAAAAACTGGTTTTAGAAAATGAGAAGTTGAAAGAGGAAAACAAGTTTTTCGGAAAAACAAGCGCCAATAAGCCCGAAAGCTCTATTAGAAAGTGTACTTCTTGCTTGCATCTCAAAAATGAAGTAGAAAGGCTTAAAGGCACATTAGATAAGTTTAATTCTTCGCACAAAAATTTGAATGATGTTCTTGATAATTTGAAGTCAACCAAGCATGGCATAGGGTTTACGAATGAGCCTAAAGAAAAGGTTGAAGCTAAACCCCAACAACCTAAGGCTCAACCTAGGACTAATAATAAAAATGCTTATCCTAGAAATAGATATCCTAGAACCAATATGCATGCTAGACTAAATGTTGAACATTTTAGAAGACCTAGCAATGACTTACCACCTAGAAATAACTACCCTAGAAATGATGCATATTATAGGCCAAATACTAGAAGGATTTTTGAACCCTTTAGAGCACCTAGAAATGATTTCCAACGTAGATATAATTATTCTAGAAATGCTGCTCATAGTAGGAGAAATGATGTTCATAAAGCGCGCAATAGTCATAATGCTGCAAATAGAGTAAACCTTTTTCGTCCGTCAAGTTACTATGAACCTAGAAGGATGCATAACCCCAACGTGACTTGTCATTATTGTAGACGTATTGGTCACATTGCTCCTGCATGTTTTCACGACATAGACATATCACTCAATCGCATCATTATGATATGCCTAACCTCCAAGGACCCAAAATGCATGGGTACCAAAAGATCATTAATCTGTTTTGCAGGTGTGCTTGAAAGGCTACAGTATTGTAGCAGATGCACCGAGCACGACACCTCATTGCATCAAGAGGAAATTTTGGTTAGTTATCCTTTTTGACAAAAACCGAATTGTTTATATGTGCTAGCAACCAATATTAACTTATTTGTTGCTAATTTGGTTCCCTTATTGTTGAATCTTTGATAAGCTTAGTCGTAATAGTTGATGTGCGTTAACAATTGAGATATCCTTGTCAACAATCAATATCAATTAGCTTTGTTGATTCATATGTTGAAAACGTGTTGTTAAATGACAATTGGTGTCAATTAGTTTACTTGTTAGCTATCTGCTTTTAAAAGATCAAACTGTTGATATGTATTAACAGTTAGCTTGATAAAATCATTTTATTCATGATTTGATAATTGCTATCTGTGGTTTAAAAAAACTGTTAGTATACCGTGTGGTGTGTATTATCTATTAGCATATTCTTCAAAATGTTTTCACTCGCGTTTTTGATATCATCAGCTTTGAAAAATAATTGAGATGTCTCATGTTTCTAACAATTGACAAAAATCCTTCTGTTAAAAATAGTCTCTTGATGAACACATCCTTTGGTCTGGATAATGGTTGGTATGTTCTTCAAAATTCGATGTATGGTTGATCTGTTAACAGTCAACACTCGTTTGTAATATGCTTTACTAAAAATAACAATCTGTATCACTGTTAATAAAATAACTTTTGGTACACTTGTTATGTCATCCAACAAATGGGTTTATCATTGTTTTATAACAATTGGTATATCTATGTCTTGTTGGTATGTCTTGATAAATTTCTGATTAAGGGGAAATAGAGTGCATGAAGTTTACTATCTTTTTTATGACAGAATTTCAAAACAACTCTCTATATTGGCAATGTTATTTTCTTTAAATTCTCATGCCACTAACATCTTGCATTCCAAATCTTGTGGAAAATGATATCTTAGAAAATATTTGTATTTCTTTGGAGCAACTAATAAGTGTCATGCAAGGAATCTGTAAATGGCATTTGAGATATCATTGATAGACAAGCTTAATTTCTTCTTGGAGATGCAAATTAAGCAAATGAAAGAGGGAAATTTCATTTGTCCATCTAAATGTCGCAAGGAGTTGCCAAATCAATTCGAAAAGAGCAACACCAAACCAATGGTCACTTCAATGAATTTAGATGACCATCTTGACAGAAATGTGAAAGGTAAGACGAGCAATACCAAGAACTACACAGGTATGATCGTTCCTCACTTTACCTTATTGCTAGTAGACTTGATAAAATATTTAGCGTTTAATGTTGTGCTAAATATAAATCATGTCCAAATGAAGTATTGAATGCGGGTAAACGTTCATCTAAATGCATACATTTTAGGTTGCATTTATATTTTAATTACTGACTTGAGCGTCGGAGACGTTTAATTCTATTTTGCAGGTATCACCCTAAAGGTAGGGGGAATTATTAAGTTTTGGCACAGAACAATCGATTGTTCCAAGCAAATAATCGATTATCTTACTGTGCAGAAAATCGATTAGCAGTATCACTAATCGATTGTTTAGGGTTTATGTTTATTATGCAGTTTTGTTAAATAATTGATTCTTTAACTGCAAAATCGATTTCCGTCTCAGCCATTCAGCAATGCTTTTCCAAAACAATCGATTGTTTCAAAATATAATCGATTATTCTCAAAATCAGAAAATTTCTGTGCTCACTGTAACATAACAATCGATTACCATATTTTGACAATCGATTACTTCATGTCAGTAACTCAAAAAAAAAAATTCCGTTTGGTTCTGCAATCGATTTGTGTCAATTTCGAGATTCAGTCAAATCTTAATGACAATCGATTATCTCATTCCAACAATCGATTGTCTAACGGTCAGTAAGATTTATTTTTACCGTTTCTGACTGTTCCAGCTTTCAATTCTTCGCAGATTTCTTCCATTAATGAAATGCCTTTCTCCCCTCTATGAATAGGCTCCATATATGTTCCATTTTATTCACTCAAGCATCAACTTTAGCTCTCAAACTATCAAAATTCTTTCAAGACTCTTGCAAATTCCAGCAATACTCAGTGAAAATGTCGGGCCGTCACTCCAAACGTTCTCGTTCTACTACGCATGGTGCATCCTCCTCTGCTGCTCCAAACTATCCTTATCAAGATGGTTCCGTTCTATATTTAATTCTGACATCGAGCTTACTCGTTTTTTTAACAAAATTTGAAAAGCGCGACATTCTTCCTCCCCGCTTTTCAACCAACAAGTATCTTGAATCTTATGGCCCTGCTGCAAGTATGCTCAAAAATTGTCAACTTCTTGACTTCTTACTTCTTACCCATCCTTACATCAATACTACATTGATTCAAGCATTTTACTCCAACCTTCATGAGGATGATGACGGTGAGCTTGTGACAAATATAAATGGTGTTCAAATTCTTCTTTCCGATGAAAACCTTCATACCATTGCCCGTCTTCCTCATAATGGTGAAGACATTTTTCGGTACATCGGAGAGGCCGGAGCCCTTTTTGATGAAACAGTCCTCCTACATCAAACCGGACTTACTTCTTATGATCCAAATCTTTCTTCCCGTCGTCCTACAATTACGGGAATGGATCCCAATTATCGGTTGATTTTCTATTTCATCACCCGAGTCCTCACGCCTCGTAAGCATAACCATACCACCATTTCCCAAGAGGAAACCAAGCTCATGCATGCCATAATAACCGGAGCTAACATCAATTGGTGTCGGTTCGTCAAGATTCACATGTGTGACGCTATCGGAGATGATAGGCCTCTTCCTTATGCTCTCCTCATCATGAATTTTCTTGAAGCCTCCGGATTCATCACTTCCAACGGTCCTCTCAAAAAGAGTACCAAAAAGTGGAAAATTTCAGAATCCTCCTTTCATCATGACGGTGATCATGCAGCGCCTGCTCCTCCTCCAACCCGTCGAACTTGTCCGCCTCAAGAGCCCACTCTCCAATCCATTTCCGACCAAATTGCTTCCTTGACCACCTCTGTTGGTCAATTGACTCATGAGATCCATGGATATTTTGACCATGTTCATTATCCATATGCGGGTCTTGTTCCCTTCGAAGCAGTGCCGGATGACGAGGCGGGAAATGATGATGAATGATTTTTTTATTGTGATATGTTTTATTGTCCCCTCCTTATGTAATTGTTTTTTCTTTCCAATAAATAAACAAGTTTTATTTACATCTTTGGCATCTTCTTATATTATTTTTGCTAATGGCAAAAGGGGGAAGATAACGGGTATGCACTCTCAATATTTATAAGCTTAAATTGAGGGGGAATTCATATATTGAGGGGGAACTAATCGCATACTTATTGCATATCTTTACTTGTCTTGAATCGTCATTATAAATTGTTTAAGTTGCATATCTCGCTTAAAGTTTGCCATTATCAAAAAGGGGGAAATTGTTGGAAACACGTTCTCAAGGCTTTATACTAAAACGTGTGTTCTTATGTGTAGGTTTTCATGAATGACAAACAAGCCAAAATTGATATATGACGAAGTTCAAGTACAAGCGCACAATTGGTGGATAACGAGATTCAAGCACAAGACAAAGTTTTATAGTTTAAATGAGTCGTTCTTAATTGTGATCTTGATCCGACAACTTGACTCATGACATTGCTTCTCTCGTAAAATTATTTTTACAAAATCATGCATATTTAATTTAATGCTAAGTGATTTTAAATCATGCATATTTACTTCAGTCAAAATGATATTTAAACATGCCTCTAAAATCTGGACTAAGATAATCGACTATGTACTTATGATAATCGATTATGTTAAGCCAAGACTGCATGACAATCGATTGTGAACTAATGATAATCGATTGTGTTAAGGCAGTGAGCATCAGGTTTTTCAAACCTGCATGACAATCGATTGTGAACCTTATGACAATCGATTGTGATGAGGCAGTGTACATCAAAGTTTTTCAAAACTCAGAATAATCGATTGTGAAGCTAATGACAATCGATTGTGAAGAGACAGTGTCCATCAGATTTTTAAAAGTCACAAAATAATCGATTGTGAACATATGACAATCGATTGTGTTGAGGCAGTGTCTTCCGGACTTTTTCAAAATTATTAAATAATCGATTGTGAGTATATAGCACTCGATTGTCATGAGGCAGTGTCTAAAATGATTTTCAAAATCTGATAAATAATCGATTGTTAACATTGCACAATCGACTGTGAAGCTGACCGTTGTCGTAAAGTTTTCAAATACCATCAGGTAATCGATTGTTGATTTTGTACAATCGATTGTTGATATTAAAATCTGGAAAAGATTTTTTGAACGTTGCTGAATAATCGATTGTTGATTTTGTACAATCGATTGTTGAAATTAAAATCTGGAAAGGATTTTTTGAATGTTGCTGAATAATCGATTATTGATTTGGTATAATCGATTGTTTTACGTAAAATCTGGAAATGATTTTTTGAACGCTACCAATAATCGATTGTTGATCTTGGACAATCGATTGTTAAGCGTAAAATCTGGGATTGATTTCTGGAATGATTGGCAGACAATCGATTGTGGCTTCTTGACAATCGATTGTCACTCAGTAAAATCAGCAACTCTTAATTGACAATTAGACAACGGTAATGCCAAGTTTTTCAACTATAAATACAGCTTCATTTCAGTGTTTTAAATACAACAACACACAACAACTGATCATCCTATTGCTATAAGCTTGCATACTATTGTTTATCATTTTATATTCATTTCATAAAGCTTTTGAGAGCCAAATTCTTGTCCATAGTTGTTGTGATCTTGAGCTTACTTCCTTTACTCATATCTACTCATTAAGGAGTGCTTTGTTTGAGTGTTTAGTGTTTTGTACACTTGTAAGAGAATTGTGATTCTCTTGTTGTAAGGAACTTGTGTTTCCTTGGTTGAAGTCTTGGAGTGTTGTATCTCCGAGGAAAGGTGTTAAGGCTTGTGTCCTTAAGTTGTAAAGGTTGGTTAGGCACCCGTAAGCTTGACAGTGAAGTCTTGGAGTGTTGTATCTCCGAGCAAAGGTGTTAAGGCTTGTGTCCTTAAGTTGTAAAGGTTTGTTGAGCACCCGTAAGCTTGACAAGTTAGTGGAAAATCTCGAGAGAGACTCTCGGGGACTGGACTAGCCACGTGTTGTAGTGAACCAGAATCGGTGCGTACTTTATTATTTATCGCACTTATTTACTTCCTGCAATTTTTTAATTCCGCAAAGTTTACGCTAATTTTTATTATAACGCTATTCACCCCCCCCCCCCCTCTAGCGTTAAGCGTATTATCTAACAGAAAGTACTCATTCAAACATAAATCATCAAAGACATAGGGATATAAGGTAGGGATGGACATGCTGGAGTTTAATTGCATAATATAAGAAAATCAAGTACAGACATTCATGTGAAACATACGAAAGAGATAGGTAAACACATAGTTTTCGAGATGCTATTTAAATCATGGACCTACCAGTTGCAAACTCAAACGGTAAAGCAGGTAGGGCGGATATAACGTTATAGTTTAGCCTTGGCTTTCAGCCGGCTAAACCCAAGCAGCAGAACAAGCAGCAGAGAAGAGCAGAGAAGAGAAGAAAGTTTGTGTGAGTGTGAACTTGTAAAATGTTCGTGTGCTTGAAGTGAAAAGGGTGGGGTTTTCTATAGTTTGAAAGTGAGCAGAAAATAAGGCAAGAAAATAACTTCAGTACCAAATCATAATCAATTAAGAGAAACGAGTTCCTTTAATTAAGGAGTCGGACTTTAGGTAAATAAATATAGTTCCATTTATGGAAAGAGAATCAAGAATAAGTTGCAAAATAAAGGGTGAATACATATAGAATTTTGAAAGATACACGTTTTAAGCAAATAAGGAAAGAACAGAATCACCAATCACATAGTATATTAAGGAAACATGGATTTTAATTGGTATTGAATTTAGTCAGAAAGTAGGTACCAATCAGTCAAAGGGAGAATTGAAAATAGGTTCATAGGAAATCAACCCCCCAAAATTAGGGTTATTTTTAAAAGGGAAAGGCTGACTATAAAAAGATGCACAAGTTCAAACATGCGAGGTTAAAACTAGTAAGATAGTCATGTAATCAGAGAGTAGAAAACGTAGGCATGAAAGTGGAATTAGAATATCTCAGAGCTTAGCAAGAAATCAGAAGCATGAGGCATTTAAACAATTAGGGTTTTGAAATTAAACAGGCAGCAGACAATCACAAACGAAACTCGAAACCCCCCAAAATTTAGGGTTTTCATCATATTTCGCATGTCAAGAAGAAATCATAGGTGAAGATAAACTCAAAAAGAACATAAACATTCACGAAAAGCATTAGGAAACCAAAGAACACAGTGAAGGATATACTCGGAAACCCTAGAAACAACATGATAAAGGAAATATATAGGAACCATAGTAGAAAATACTCATGAATTATAGTAAAAGTAAAGAAATCACAATAGAGCAAATAAAATAGAAAAATCTGAGAAACCCTAAGTTTTAAGAAGAAGAACAGTTTGAAAATAAAATCAATAAAAAATGTGGAAAACACCTTGAAAACTTAGAAAGTAACGTAGATCTAGAGTAGATCTTAAAGAGAAACAAAAAAGAAAACCTTGGAGACTTAGAGTTTCAGAGAAAACCTAGAGAACGAGAAAGCCTGGAACGGACTGATTTTGAGTAAAAAATGGACTCACAATGCTAAGACTCGCCGGAGAGAGATCGGACATTGATGTAGAACTCAAGTCGAAGGACCTCTGAGCCGGTGATCTTCAAGATAGGGCTTCGATCTTTGAACAAAAGGGTCATAGAAGGGAGTGGGGGTGAGTATAGATTGCACGAAGCCTGGGAGGCCATGGTTTCCGGTGAAACAAGGTTGGAAAGTGGTCGGAGAAGGGATAGGATTTCAGGGGGTTGAGAGCACTTGGGAACGGGTGGGTTTCAGGGCGGCTCGTTTGGTTAGAATGATTAGGCTTTGGGGGTTGGTTGGCTTAATTAAGGAAGAGGTTAATGTGGACCGTTGATCTAAATGATCAACGGACACGATTTAAAATGGGGATCCGGGCGGGTTTATTTAATGTGTTTGGGGCGAGTTATTTAGGGAACTGGGTAGTATAATTGGGGGTTAAATTAGGGCGGAAATTAGGCTAAAATTGAAATAAAAAGGGGCTACAATTTAAATAACTAATTTTCCCCATTTTGAATTTTATAAAATAGTAAATGTTGTTTAAAAATCAAATTACAAATACTGAGTTAATAGGCAAAGCATAAGTATTAATTAAAAAATATTTGAATTAGTTTTGTGGTTATAAATTCTATTAAATCGAGAAATAGGCTAAAATTTAATTTCATGCAATTTTAGTTTAAAAATATCAAATGGACTTGTAAAATTATATAAAAAATCATGTAAATTATATTTATTTGTGTAAATATGAGAATAAAATAAATTGTTCACCAAAATGACAAATTTGGGAATGATTATTGGATTGTATAGTGCAAAATAGGCCATAAATTGATTTCAAAAATTCTAAAAAATGTGAAAAAATGTCAAAACCTTTGTGGATGCTTATATATGCATATACATGCTATTTTAAAAGTATTTTGAGTATAAAATACATAGGGAGAAATTGGCTATCAACAAGTGCATATTCAAAGGCTGAGCTTGTTGGAACGCAATGTTAGACCACATATGATTCACGTTCGCCATAGCTACTGATTGTTCCATTTGTGAGATGAGATCCAATGGTTTCTTGACTAAATCTTTATAAGCTGCCACCAACTTTTTACATGCAGTTCAATTCCAGAAGAAGATAAAGTAAAAAGAATGAAAAAAAAGGTGGATTAGCATATAAAGGGAGGGGAAACTGGGAAGGGATAGAAAGAAAATCAGTGGAAAGAGGAGGAGATCGGAAATTTTAATGGGATGGGGGAAGAGAATGGAATGTATCAAAGTAGAGAGAGAAAGAAAATTGTGTAACTGATTAGCGTATTTAGTGACTTAAGGCTAGGAGGTAACCAAAATTGAATATTTTGCTATAAACCTTAAAAGGTATATATATAATATTTTTTTAAATGATATTTATTTAAAATAAATAAGGTGTTAACCTTTGCTATATGAGATAAAAATTCCTTTATCGGGAGAAATTCAAAAATAGCTCGATTTACAAGTGATTGTTCAAAAATAGCCACAGTTTCAAAAGAAAACGAAATTTAACCACTTTTCATGTTTTAAAAAAATAAATTTGGATGAAAATATTGTTAAAAATCGGAAAATACTCCACCGTACTGGAATTCTAGCATAAGTATATTAGAAATTCAACATATTATAATGGGGTTCCAGCATAAGTATACTGGAACTCCAACATATTATAATAGAATTCCAGTATAAGTATACTGGAAGTCCAACATAATATGTTGTAGTTGCAGTATAATATACCGGTCTAGTATAATATGTTGAAAGTTCATATACATGTATTCCAATCTCCAGTATATTATGGTGTTGGAGAGTTCATACACATGTGCACCGATCTCCGGTATATTATGTTGGTCCCTGTTTCAGCAAAATAAGGACTATTTTTTAATGACTATATAAACATTGACTATTTTTGAATGATCGGTCCCGAAAACTGTCTAGCTATTTTAACAAATTTATCGGGGCGGCGTACGTACACTTGATAATCTTTTCGGAGAAGTGAGCTTAACGCCAACTAAATATTGTTAATGAGTCCATTTCATTGTCTCTTGCTCCGATTCGGTAGAAACAGAGTAGTAAACTCATTTCAGCTGAGTCATAGTTTAGCCACCCTAGTTGATATTCCTGATTATGCCAAGACACTAGCGACCCGAATATCAAACTGCAATAATCTAGAGCAGCTCGACCAAATTTACGCCCACATAATCCGAAATCACTTCTTGGAGTTGTATCCTGCAGAATTTCACTGGAACAACATTATCAGATCATATACTAGGCTTCACTCCCCCACTAAGGCTCTACATGTGTACATCACTATGTCTAGAGCTGGTGTTCCTCCTGATACTTTCACCCTACCTATTGTTTTAAAGGCTATTGTTCTGAATTATGTTGTTATGGCACGGCAGCTCCATGGGGTTGCAGTAAAGCACGCTTTAGACACTAATATGTATTGTGAGAGTGGGTTCATTAGTCTGTACTCAAGGGGTGGTGACTTTGACAATGCTCGTAAGGTGTTTGAACAAAATACTGAAAGAAAGTTGGGGTCTTGGAATGCTATTATAGCAGGGTTGTCACAAGGTGGGCGTGCTAAGGAAGCGATAGAAATGTTCTTGGAGTTGAGAGAGAGTGGGTTACAGCCAGATGATGTGACTATGGTTAGTGTGACATCAGCTTGTGGTGCTCTTGGAGACTTGGATTTGGCTTCTCAATTGCATAAATGCGTCTTTCAAGCAAAAGCAATGGAAAAGTCCGATCTTTTGATGATGAATTCTCTGATTGATATGTACGGTAAATGTGGGAAGATGGATATTGCTTATAGGGTGTTCTCAAGTATGAAAGAAAGAAATGTATCCTCGTGGACTTCTATGATTGTTGGTTATGCAATGCATGGGCAAGTTAGAGATGCGCTCGAATGCTTCCGTTGCATGAGGGAGGCAGGTGTTAGGCCTAACCATGTGACATTTATCGGGATATTGAGCACTTGTGTACATGGTGGGATGGTGCAAGAAGGAAAGTATTATTTCAACATGATGAAGAATGAATATGGTATTGCACCAATGTTGCAGCATTATGGATGCATGGTGGATTTGCTTGGCAGGGCTGGGTTGCTTGAGGAGGCAAGGGGGACGATTGAAGGGATGCCAATGAAAGCAAATGTTGTGATTTGGGGGTGCCTAATGGGGGCTTGTGAGATGCATGGGCATGTGAAAATGGGAGAATGGGTGGCTAAGCACCTGCAACAGTTAGAACCATGGAACGACGGAGTGTATGTGGTATTGTCCAACATTTATGCCAGTAATGGCATGTGGGAAGAGGTAAGGAGTATGAGAGCAATTATGAAGGAGAGAAAACTTGCCAAGATTCCTGCTTATAGCTTGTCAACAAGTTCCGATTGAGAGTTGAAGGTGGACCTGCCAAAGATGAAAGATCAGAAACATTGCTCTCTCTTACAAGAGTGCACAAGATGGTTGCCATATGCTGTACCTCACAAAACTGGTTCTTATAGGAGCAATATATCACATATTTTTTGCAGTAATGCAGATTTTTTCTTTAAAAGTTACACTTGCAGATTTACAAAGGTTTTGTATCCCAATAAGAGAGATGTAACTGAAATAAATTTAGTGGATTAAACAGGGGACCTTTTCTAACCACCCTTCTCCAACATGACATCAGAATCTGGTGTCCTCAAGTGCTCTGTGCAATGGTCAATGAAATGGGTGAAAACTCCATATTGGCTGAGTAATCAAAGTGCAAAAATTGGTCCTGGTACCACCTTTACCAAAAAAGAAAATAGAGACGTTAGAAATCGGCCCAGCATTTTATATTTATAAGAATACTTGCTTGGTAATGGTCTCTTTAGGTTACGTAAGCATTGGCAATCTTAGGTAAAGTCGCTTTAAGTTATTGTAGGAAAACTAGGTTTAGTGCCCATTATTCTTTGTTTAAAATGCATATTTAGGTTGTATAAGTACATCAATCAAATAGCCAAGGAAAGAGATAAGGTGATTTTAAATTTATTGGGGCGGCGAAGCCTCTTTTGGGACTATAGCAATACCCGGTAAGAAATTAACACCAAATATTAATTTGAATTATCCTATGATTATTTGCAAAGCAAAGGATTAAAAAAGCCTGGAAATTGATTGCTGAGGACCACAGGCATGATCTGCTGACATAGAGATGATTAAATTTATTTTTATCATTAAATTAATAAGAAAACAAAAGAAGAAAGGGTCAAGAGTGTAAGTATTATATACCCCAAGTTTTCTTTCTCGACTTAGGTCCTGATTCCTGAATGGGGTTGATCATGATGACTAACTTGGATCACCGAATAAGTCAGAGACAGAAAGGTAAAACAATAGTAATTATATTTAGGTGTATGCGTTGATTACAAGTTTGGTTGATGATTACATCTCCATCCATCCACTGCTACAATTATGCTGAGCCTCACGCTGTCCACTTTCAACAAAAAAGCATTGTCTATAAACACTATCATTAGCAATATAGAATAGTTTTTTTGGTAATTAAACTTTTTATTAATCACCAAAGAAGTTGTATTACAAAACCACAGTCGGGTGTCAACTTAGCCGACTGTCTGATTGCTAACATAATAACTACTTTCCAATTCTAACTATCTAGGTTCTACTATATACTAAGATGCTGTAATAGTTGTCTAATCTTTGGGGTGCCTCTAATGTTACAGTTGTATACTATGTCTTTCAGTAGAGCAGTATTACATCGAAAAGTCTTGTTAAACACTCTTGCATTCCTCTCCAGGCAGATAGCATATGTAACTTCAGCTGTAACCATCTTGAAAATGGCTGCATGACATGTTCTTCCTTTGGCTTTGGCAATCAACCATTGCATTTGCTGCCTCCAGTTGCCTTTAAGTGTATATTGTTCCTGTAGCCAATTCATTACTCTTCTCCATATATCCACAGTGACAGGGCATTTTGTGAGGAGATGGTCTCTTGTTTCAGCTTGGGCTTGGCATAGAGGACAGTGCTGCTCAATTCCCATTCCCCAGCTATGTAGTCTGTCTCTTGTTGGTAGTCTGTCTTGTAAGGCTAGCCACAGATTGAACATTCCTTTTGGTCTGGCTTGGTTCTGTATAATTAAGTTTTTACATGGGACTGGTGGTACGTCTTGTAATTGCAACTGGTACAACTGTTTGGTGGTGCATTTCTGATGTCTCCAGTTTTGGATCTTTTGTAGGGTATCCCTGGACTGAATGATCTTCTTAACAATCCAGCTGGCTTGGGCAGGGATTGGCACAGCATCTAATGGCCTATCTTGGATGTAGTACACTGTGATCCACCGGATCCACATCTTGTCCTTCTTATGTGCTACGTCCCAACAGGTCTTTGCAATGGCAGCCTTGTTCCACAGTTTAAGGTTGGTTAGATTCATTCCCCCTATTGACTTTGGAGTGCACATTCTATCCCAGGAGATGTATGCTTTCTTGGTGACAGTATTCTTACCAGACCAAATGAAGCTCCTGCAGATACTTTCAATCATTTTGAGGACTTTCACTGGGAAGATGAACAACTGAGCCCAGTAGGCTTGAATACCAAAGATGAAAGATTGCACCAGTTGTAATCTTCCAGAGTAGGACAAGGTTCTGGCAGTCTAAGAAGTGATCCTGGCTGTGATTTTCTCCACTAGGGGTTTCCATTGCAATAAGGTGAGTTTCTTAGTGCTCAATGGTACTCCCAAGTATTTGAAATGCAGTTGGCCTGGTTCATAGCCAATATGATGGAGGATCTGTTGCTGTACTAGTATTGGCACTCCCCCAAAGTAAACTGAGCTCTTGCTCAAGTTGGCTTTGAGACCTGAAGCTGCTGAAAATTGGGAAAAACAGTTGGACAATGCCTTAACAGAGTTGAGGTCCCCTTTGGCAAACAGTAACAGGTCATCTGCAAAACACATATGTGTGATTCCTAGTTTTTTACATCTGGGGTGGAATTGGTATGCTGGGTCATTGCGCAATTCAGTGCAGGCTCTGCTTAAGTACTCCATGACCAATGCAAAAAGGAATGGGGACATGGGATCCCCCCGCCTCAATCCTCTTGCTGCATCAAATGGAACTGTTGGCTCTCCATTGACCAGGACTGTGTAGCTCACTGTTGATATGCATTCCAGAATCCATGTTGTGAAAGTGCTGGGAAAGGCTATGTGTTCCATGACTTGCTTTAGAAACACCCATCCACTGAATCATATGCCTTCTGGAGGTCTATCTTGATCATGCATCTGGGGAAGATGTGCTTCCTAGTGTAGCTTTTAACCAGTTCATGGGCTAGGATGATGTTGTCCTGGATTTTCCTGCCTGGAATGAAGCCTGCCTAGGCTTCATTTATGAGGCTGGCCATCACCTTCTGCAGCCTATTTGCCAATACTTTGGAAATGATTTTGTATAGCACAGTACAGCAGGCTATAGGTCTGTACTCTTTAACTGAAGCTGGTTTGGACATTTTAGGGATAAGAGTAATGGTGGCACAGTTGATTGGTCTGCACATTTTTCTGAATTGAAGAACTGCTTGATGGCCTTAGTGACTTGGGGACCAATGATTTTCCAGCTCTTTTTGAAGAAGACTTCATTGTATCCATCTATGCCTGGTGCTTTGTCATCTCCAATAGCTTTGAGGCTGGCTGTGATCTCTGTATCAGTGACTGGGGCACACAGTTCCTGTCTTTGCTGTTGGTTCAGTTTTGGGCCATTGGACATGTACAATGGGTTGATGGCAGGTAGAATTGGTTCAGCAGCGCCCATCAATGCTTTGTAAAAGCCCAATATTTCTTCTTTAATCTCTGCAGGTATAGTTAGCTTAATACCCTGTGTAGTAGTAATTTCATGAATCTGCTTCTGCTGGCTTCTATCTTTCATTACTGCAGTAAAGTATTTAGTGTTGGAATCCCCCAGTTGTACCCACTTTGCTCTTGCCTTCTGTTGCAGGACACTCTCTTCAATCAAAGACCATTTTTCCAGTTGTATGATCAGTTCTTTCTCCTTCTGTTGTAGTGCATCACTGTAGGCCTGGCTCAGATGTTTATGTATGGTTCCCAGTTCCTGTCTAGTTTGGTCAATTCTGCTTGTAATTGTTTTGAATTCCTTGCTATTGAGTATCTTCAAAGGCTTCTTCAAAGCTTTAAGTCTGTCCCATATTAGTTTCATAGTATATGTCCTCCCCTCTTGCCAAACAGTTGTCACAATGTGTTGGAAATCCCTGTGTTTAGCCCATACATTGAAGAATTTGAAGTGCCTCTTCCCTTGCCATGTGGGTGGTTGCAGTGTTAGTATCATTGGGTTATGGTCTGAAATTAGTGGTACATCATACTCAGTGACCACCTGATGCCAGGTGATCCTCCATTCATAATTGCCAAACACTCTGTCAAGCCTGCTCCATACTCTGTCTTCACCAGTTTGCTTGTTAGTCCATGTATAGTAGTCACCTCTCCAAGGTAGTTTAGTCAGTCCAATAAGTTGTAGGCAATTGTTGAAGTCTACTGTTTATGGCATTCTAACTGACTTACATGACTGCCTGTCTCTATCACACAAGATTGCATTGAAGTCCCCTGCTACAACCCAAGGTTCTGTAATTCCTTTTGCCAAATTCTGTATACTGCTCCATAGAGTTTTCCTCTGCTCCAGCCCATTGAATCCATAGACCACAGTGAGGAAACAATCAGGTTTCCTGTTCTGCTGGAAACCCTGCTGTGAATCAGCTGGCTTTCCTCCAGAACACTAGTGACTGTGAAGATCTTTGGGTTCCATAGGATCCATGCTCTACCTTTTTCCCCTGAGACATAATTAGTTAGGACACTCCATCCTGGTGCTAATAGGTTAGCAATTCTATTAGCATGAACTTGTCTAACTTTTGTTTCTACTAGCCCTACTAAGTTGATGTTATGTTTCCTAATGTATTCCCTGAATTCCTTCTGTTTGTACCTCGTATTTACACCTCTTATGTTCCAAACTAACCACTTCATTGATAAGATGTTGATGTGATGTTCTCGACCTCCCTTGGAGGTTCATCTTTACTAGTAGACACTGCTGCAAACCTGTTACTCACAATTATTGGTGATAGGGGGAAGTTGATACTGTTGAGAGCTGGGCTGTGTGTTTGCTTGCCTTTATCATTGCTCTTAGCAGTCCTCTGGTCCTGGGCAGATTAGGGATGCTGCTGTAGTTCAGTATGTACCTTTGCTGATGATTGTCTCTGTATTGCAGGTACCTTGGTTCTCCATTCCTGAACTGGTTTGGGCTTCCACACCTGAGTTGGCTGTTTAGGTATCTGCTTTTGCAAATTGGCACAGTTGTGTCCTACTGTTTGACATTTCTCACAGAATGAAGGCTTCCATTCATATTCCACATCTTGGATAAAGCTCTTCCCATTTGGATCCATTACTGTTATTTCAGTTGGCATGGCTTTGATCACAGAAACTTCAATGAGCATTCGAGCATAGGATATCCTTGTCTGTTTTGCAGTACATTCATCGGCAAAAATTGGCTTGCCTAGGACACTGGCTATTTGACTGAGGGACCTCATACCCCAGCATGACATTGGCAGTTTGGGGAATTTAACCCACAGGGGTATTTCAGTTGGAAACTCTTCTGAAAAATTAAACTCCGGTGTCCACTGCTTAAGAATCATGGGCCTATTGGATATTGAGTAAGGGCCAGCACACAATACCTCTTTAGCATCTGCTACTGTCTTGAATTTGACAATGTAGTAACCCTCTTCATGGTAGAATAAGTCAGTTTCAGGAACATGGGACCAGTGGTTGTTTATGAATCTTCTCATGGCATTGAAGCCGGGCGCGTCTCCGAGAATGTATACCACTAGGGCACATTTCCATTTAGCTTCTTCCTCTTCCACCTCTGCTTTTTCCAATTGCACTATGGGTTTCCCTTCAACTAGGGTTGGGGAGATGTAATCAAGTGCCATACCATGGGTCGCGCATCGATTATTCTGGAAAAGTGTTGACCAGGCCTTCGTGGGTTGTTGTACTGTGTTTGTAGCAATCTCTGGTTGTTCTTCCGTGAGTGTTGTTGGTTGCATGGTCGGTTCTGTCCCGGGTCCTGTGTCGGTGGTACTCGGAGAGGTTGGAGTATCTTCATCCTCTGTTGTCACTATTGTCTCTGTGCTCGCTGCTGTTTCAGTGACTATCTCCACCGGTGGCGCCGTCACTTCCACGGCGTCTAGGGTTCCCTCCGATGGCAATTCCTGCTTCTCCTTCTCTGTGTTTTTCTCCAAAATTAGTTGGTTAAGCTTGTCGAAAGTGTCAATCGGAATTTTCCTTGGTCTTCCCCTTCCTCTGCTTCCGCCTTTCGCCATCGCAACCCGACCGGCATACGTTCTCTAACGTGCACTGGAGAGATGAGAGAGACGGAGAAAAGAATGGCAACCTTTGCATAATAGCAAGCAAATAGCATCCCTACCACCATAACTACGACTTAAAAACTACTGCCAATTTATTCTTCACAAACAAGACTCTCAAAAAAATGTTATACAGAGCTAGCAGCATCACCAGTAGGTTCTCTGATAAAATGAGTGCAAGTGTGCCGGTTGAGGTTGGCACAAGGGGAACTGTAGGATCACTTTTAAAGAAGGAGATTGAGTATTTCAGAAGACTCGAGTCGGATTGTAGAGGAAGTTCTAATAACAAATCCCAGAAGAGTACAGTGGAAATAAATTCGGGTGGTAGCAGTTCTTGGCCTAGTTTCGGGTCCTTCACGATGAAATGGAGAAAGAAGAAGAGAAGAGGCAGTGGTGGTGGATTACCTGCAATGTGTTCTATAGTTGAAGTTTCTGAGAGCTGTAAGATGAATGAAATTCCAGGGTTCAGTTATAGAAATCTTAAGGTTGATTCTAAGAGATTTGAGCACGAATAACACTCTCATAGTCCATAGAATCTTTTGTGTTCTGATTGATTGCTAGGCCTCAAGAAATATTGTGTTAATATATATTTAACATTTTGGTTTCTTGTCGAAGTGAGCAAGAAATGCAACATAAAACATGTTTTGTGCAGACCAAAAGAAACTGGAAGAAATTTGCAGATATCCCTGGATCAAGAAGAGAAACTTGAACATAGTTGAGAAGTCATATTTGATGATTGTATATGAGGTGAACATTCTCATTTTTTAGCCTGCATCGGAACGAACTTTCTTGTTGTTCATGTAGATCTTCATCTTCCATTTCATGGTAATCATTCATGTTATTGATTTATCCTTTATGATATTTATGCACATATATTAAAAGATGCAATTGGAAACAACATAAACTCTTGAGGCCACATGTCTTTTCATTTTTATTTCTCAAAAATTACAAAGGTCCATAGTCTGCTATAACCTTAGGGCTGTCTCTCTGCTGCCTTGACTATATGAATACTCTTATGTGTTAAAAATCAGAGAGGAGATTCATCTTACACACAACTCTAGTTCATTAGGTTCTGTTTAGCCCTTGAGATCAGAGGTGGATATAGAGCGAATTCAACTGAATCTACTACTTTCAATTCAAATTATATATATATATATATATATATATATATATATATATATATATTTTATTGTATTTTTCAAATGTGGATATGCATAAGAGCACGTTCTGATTCAACTGATTTTAAATTCTGGATTCGCTTCTACTTGAGATGAGACAGAGTATTTGTTTGCCTTGGCAGTTACAAATTACAATCACTAGCGGGCACTACTCTTTAATTCTGATGTGCTATCATTTTCATTTGGAAACAACCTCTCTACCCTTCCAGGGGTAGGGGTGAGTCTGCGAACATACTACCCTCCTCATATCCCACTTGTGGGAAACTACTGGGTTTGTTGTTGATGATGATGTTATTGTTGTTTCTGTGGTATCAAGTATCATCTTCATCTTTTGATATGATCAATTGTAGAGCTCAACATGGCTATGTTGCATAAGACTTTTCTCTGACGAAAAAAGAAATTTTATATCATCTTCGTATACATTATTTAGATTATGAAAGATATAATTTGGATCTTCAAAACATTAGGCTTGATTCTTGAGCATCAAAAGCTAAAACACCCACTTAAGTAAGACTATTCAGAATATAATGGACATACTTAGCTGATCTCAACAGTTAAAATTCTACAGGAGCTTGAGAAGAAACATATCATTATGTTTTCTCAGTAAAATTCTTTTAGCTATCAGTAAAATATGATAATCGACTTTAAATTGTAACTATGCATTAGCATTTTTAGACAAACGATAATTCTATATTTCATAAAGATTCTGAAAGTTTTTTTTTTCTTTTTGTTTTTAGGTGGTAGCATATTAGCCTATAGAAAGGATATTAATCCATTCAAAGTATTTGTACCAATTTTAACTATCAAAAACAATAAACACCATATATCAAGACATTTACAGGAAAAACAATTTGAAATGCACGTATAAAAGAATATTACTATCGAATTTTTTCTGGTTAATTTACTGTGAATTTCTGGCGAAGTACATTTTCTAGGAAATAGCAGAGCGGTTTGTTCAGCAGTCCATACCGCTAAACAGACCAAGGAACAGGGAAGCTACAGCATTATAAAATGCCAAACGTGCCACAGTTCAAAGCATACCTTTCTCGGCCTTTTGGCTAAGATCAAGTGTAGTATTTGTTCTTATTAGTTTAATATGTGATATGTGGACCATCGATTCACGTGATATTAACTCAATTTTTTAAGGGGAGAGTCTATTAAGGTAGCTTGCTACTTGGGCTCTCGAGTGTCGCTCATGCGTTGTACTATTGCATTGGGCCTGGCGCACCCCACCAAAGTAGTCCAAATTTGATTCATTTCGTAGCCCAAAATGGCCCAGCTGTATATTGACTTAGGGAGAGGTACTTTCAAAGTAGGTTACTTAATAGTGCCTGAACGTAAAAATCATTAGTCTTTGACTGGTTGTAATACATAATCTTCTCATATACATAGCCATTTTCTATTTTTGATAAATTTTTTGGCAAATTACTAGCTCATTATAAAAATTGATCAATTGATAAAATGTTATTAATATTAGCCAAAATGACCAATTAGATATTTATAGCAAAAAAATATCAAATTTTTATTTTCTTTTAAGTGGGTGCTATTAGAATAGATTGGGTATACGTATATCACATATATATCATATTTGTATCGATTGTGTATCACATGTATATCCATGTATATCTGTGTCTGAGATACATGCGTGATACATGTTTGATACATGTGTCACAGAAGAATTTTTTGACATCGATTTAATTATGAATTTTGGTACAAAACCAGTCCAAATCACCTCCAATCTTCCTCAAATTTTGTATATTGACTTTATCTATATGTTTTCGATGAATTTCAACTATACCCGTTAAAAAAATTCCTTATTTGTTTCAATTTTTGAAATATTGGGTAGATGTTGGTAAGTTGAAACTTATATGTGACATTTCTTGAAGTTTCCCAAATTTCTTTCAAAGTATGTTAGTATGTGCAAAGACGCGGTCAGTACTAAGACAGGCCATAAGTCACAAGACACAATCTGTAACGAATATACGTGTTACTTTTATGACAAAATTATAGAATAATGCACTCCATAAATTAACAACAATAACAACAACAACTACCCAGAATAGTCCCACAAAGTGGGGTCTGGGGTGGGTAATATGTAGACGGGCCTTACCCCTACCCGAAAGGGCAGAGAGGCTGTTTCCAATCGACCCTCGGCTCAGTGAAGGAAAGGAACAACAAAAACAAAAACAACAACAAAAGAACATTAGTAGCTTCAGCAGAAATAGCGTAAATAATTATCTAAACATAAGAACCATAAATAAAATAGCATGCAATAATATCAGACAGTAACTACCATAAATAACTACCATAATGGAGACACAATTTAATACACAAATCATCTATGGATAGCCCTGCCAAGCTTCACCAAACCCCGGGTGAGGAGTACTAAAAATACTAGGGGCCCCTATCCTACAACCCTGATACTAGACCTCCAGACTTTCCTATCAACGGTCATGTCCTCAGAAACCCGCATTCTAGCCATGTCATGCCTAATCACCTCTCCCCAATACCTCTTAGGCCTCCCTCTGCCTCGCCGTGCGCCGACCATCGCCAGCCACTCACAACTCCTCAACAGGGCATCAGGACTTCTCCTCCGTACATGCCCGAACCACCTTAGCCTCGCTTCTCGCACTCCATAAATTAACCTTGCACTATTTTAGCCGGTTACAAGTTTGTAAATATATAGCCAAATATCAATAAGATCTTTTTTTTTCTCAATCCCTCTAATTATAAAAATCTCATTTATTCCTACCTACCCCTATTCTAGCTCTCTCCTTATTTTTTACCCATAAATATTTAATTTAATTAATGAAAAAAATCATATGCAAACAAAATTGGAAAAAGAAAAATCAGTTCCCCATTCAGTCAAACGCTCATTCGTGCCTTCTTCCATAACAAATACTTCTCTATTATTTTATTAATTTCATATATATTCAGGTTTATGCATACCTATCACAACTGCATAATGCAAAAACATATGCGAGAAACCTAAAATCTTATCTTATTTTAGTGTTAATTTTGTTAAATTTTAATTATGATTTTGTGATAAATTTGAAGTGGGTGTTGTTTGAACTTATTAGAAATAGTCTAAGTAGGTTGTATACAAAGTCTGAAGTTATTTGCTGGAGATTTGGACTAGTGTTATAAAAGAGTTGCAAGTTAAAATTATACAAAAATTTTGTCAACGATGCATATATACTTTTATACAATATTATACACTTTAATACAAAGAGATACCGTATGTATATAGTTGTATAAAAGTGTATAAAGATGTAGAATCACAGAGTGAAAATATTCTTGATACAATATATATAGGTGTATAAGAAGAATGAGAAAAAGAAGAAAATGCAAGAAATTCACCAAATACCTGTAAATAATGTATCAAACTTGGATATAATCGTGTATATTATACAAATGAATCTTATCAATGGAACTTCACGTGTTCTTATTCTACTTCCTTGGGCATCATCTGAAATTTAACTCAACTATAGCCTAAATCTACTCCAAATCACTTGAAATTTAAGCTTTGAACTCATCTTGATGATTCCAATCAATTGGGACAACACCATTTCAAACAACAAAAAAATCGAAAAACTCAATTTCTGGAACTTTGAACTCATCTTGATGATTCCAATCAATTGGGACAACACCATTTCAAACAACAAAAAAATTGAAAAACTCAATTTCTGGAATTTAACTCAAATATAGCCTAAATCTACTCCAAATCACTTGAAATTTGTGTTTTGAACTCATCTTGATGATTCCAATCAATTGAGACAACAAATCTTCCAAGCAACTAACAAATCAAAAAACTTAATTTTTAAAATCGAATATACGAACCACTTGTAATGGTAACTTTTATTTTTCAAATCCTTAGTTAATTAACCATTAAAATCCGGAAAAGATTTGGAAGGATATAACAACAGCAAAGAAATTTTGTGGTGCAAAGGCTGACATGGGAAGGAGAAAAAGAACAAAGTAAAAAGAGAATGAAGAAAAAAAGGGAATAAAGAAATAAGGGGTGGGCTTACTGGTGAAAATTAATTTTCAGCTTATGCACAACATGGGCTATACTGGGTAAGGGCTTCAAATATAGGTCATTTTCTGATGGGTTGTTGGGCCAAGTGACGAGGGATGTAATTGTCACTACTTTTATTATTGGAAATTTTTCATAAAGCACCATCTTTTTTGTCTAATTAGCCATTTATAGATATCATTTGCTATATTACGTGTTATAGATACCTTTTATGTTTTTATACAATGTATTTCATACATCTAAGATTTTGTATTCATTAATAAAACCAAAAATATAGGCGTAAAATCTGGAATTGCAGCCAAGTTTGACAAGTATTTAGTTGTATTCAAATGACATTAATATTAAATATAGTAATGTATCTCCACTAAAAACGGAATGAAATAAAATCACATGATATTATCATAATTTAACTCAACGAACTAAAACGATACCTCATTAATCTGTATTTAAAATATACATAATAAAAATTATAACTGAATAAAGAGAAATACATATGAATAATATAGTTGAATACAACAAAATACACTTTAATTCATCTGAATAAAATACTTGAATACAATAAAAATACAACTGAATATAGTTGAATAAACTCTTGAATGCAATAAAATACAACTAACTTCAGCTGAATAAAATAGTTGAATATAACTAACTATAAATGAATACAGTTGTATAAAACACTTGAATACAATTAACTACTACTGAATAAAATAGTTAAATACAATTGATTAAACCTAAATACAACTGAATACAGTTGAAAAATACATTCGAATACAACTGAATATAAATAGGCGATTTGGGTGATGGGGTACTGAAATTTAGGGTTTTGTGCTTCCTATCGAGAAGTTTAACGAGGACTTGATGAATTATAGTCCCTTCCTTCATCTCCATCCCTGGTTTAATTGATTGATCGGTAGTTTCACTTTTGTGCTTGTTCGCCGGAACGTGCTTTAAACAGATGGGCGATTGGGATTGAGGAAAAAGAGAATTCCAAATATCGCATTTTGGGCGGAAATCCCCTTAATTCGCTCATGGAGTATTTTCTTGAGTTTTTCATCATCTTCACTTGACAAGCCATCTGCACGTTGACGACGCGGAGCAGAAAATTGAGAATTTATGTGGGAGAAAAATTAAGAAACTAAGGTTTGTGGGAGAAGAGAGTCTGATTGTATGCAAACAGAGAGAGATTATATGGGGTTTGCGTATACGCGATAATTATGTGAGAGAAAATACAAAAAGGGAGAGAGAAAAATAATACTTAGCATATATGGTGCCTTAAGTGTAGCATGTAACTATATTTAAATTTTTTATTATAAAGGATAAAACATACTTATAGGATGTAATATTTTAAAATAATTTTTTTTAAAAATAAATAGGGAACTAAGGTTTTTCATAGGGTGTAAAATTTTATTTATTATTAGCTTGGGTAAAGCTCAGTTAGTTATTGGTTAATCTTTCTTCCTGTATGATAAAAAGTGAAGCACGAGAATTCTACCCTATGGTAATGATATGTATGAGAAATTGAGAATGACTCAATTAGTTGTAAGAAAATGTAATTATGGTCTAACAATTAGGAGCTTTATTTTCATAAATCAAAGAGCAAGGACGATAACCATTTAGTGCGCGTTTGGACATAAGAACCATAAAATTTTGAAGACAAAAAAAAATCTTTTTCACGTGAAATGTGCTTTTCAAAATTAGAGTTGGTTTGGACATGAATATAATTGTTACGGTCCGAATTTTCTACCATCGAGGGTCGTGATGACGCCTATTAATAGGAGCTAGGCAAGCCAACTCTTACTTATATTTTCATTCTTAACAATATTTATAAAATCTATTATCAACAATATTAAAATTTAAGGGGAATAAATAATTTTAACGGAAGACTTAACAAATTTTACTAGATGCGATACTGAAAATTTCAACACAAAACACTATCCAAGAACCGTTGTCACTATACTCACGAACTTCTAAGAATAATACACATAACCGTTTGAAAGAAATATAATATTGTTTATCTCGGATACATGAGATAAAGACTTGCAAATAAAGATAGAGGAGACGCTGGGTCCTGCGAACGCCTGCAAGGCTACCTCGGTGTCTCGATGATCAAAAGCTAACACCCGCACTACTGTTGCTGCTGTTGTCCAAAACCTGTATCTGCGCAAAAAGAGCGCAGAGTGTAGAATCAGCACAACCGACCCCATGTGCTGGTAAGTGCCCGGCCTATCCCCGCGAAGTAGTGACAAGGCTAGGACCAGACACTCACATAAACCTGTACAGCCAAATATATATACAACAGAGATAACATGAAGCAACATTAAATATTTGGAAAGGGAGAACATGCTCTGGGATAGCAACAAAATATAATAACAGGTGCAGAATAAATGAACTTCAATTAATGAGGACGGGTAAATCAAAATCTGCACGGCACCAACTATCGTGCTTTTACTCTCGTTCTCACCAAATAATCAAACCCATCGTACTTTTACTCTCGTTCTCACAAAATAATCAATTAAGATGCACGGCATCACCCATCATACTTTTACTCTCGTTCTCACCAAGTAATCAATTAAGATGTACGGCATCACCCATCGTACTTTTACTCGCACACTCTCATATCGATGCACGGAAAGACCCGTCGTGCATAATCACCCTTCCTCACCAGCGACAACTATGGCCACTAACAATAATCATTGTAAGATATTACCGGCAAAAACCAATAATAATTAATCAACTATATATACATACCAATAATCTTCAAAATCAACAATATAAATGTTACGGGTATAATCCTTTAAATCAATAATATAAATATTACCGGTATGAAACCAATAATTTTTTAAATCAATAATATAAATATTACTCGTATGAAACTATAATCTTCTAAATCAACAATATAAATGTTACCGATATGAAACCAATAATCTTTTAAATCAATAATATAAATATTACCGGTGTGAAACCAATAATAATAATTCATTTCATATAATCACATAAGATTATTAAAATTTAATTAATTTAAGACTCACGGTCATGCTCGACCCCCAACGTGTAGATACTCGTCACCATGCCTATACATCAAACTCCACACATAGAAATTAGCATATAGACTCAACTCCTATTCCCTCAAGTTAGGATAGATCAAACACTTACCTCAAAGGTTTAAGGCCAACTCAATCCATAAGCACCGCTTTTCCTTTTAAATTTGTCTCCAGATGCTTCAAATCTATTCACAAACAATTCGAAATACTCAACACGGATCGTATGAATAAATTGGGTAATACACTTACTAATTTTTCGAATAAAATACGAAATTTATTTTAATATCCAATAGTGAGACCCACATTTCGAATCCCGAAAAAACTTGCAAAATCCGAACACCCATTCCGATACGAGTTCAACCAAACCAAAATTACTAAATTTCGACAATATTCCTTAAATCTATTCGAGAGGATTTCTAAGCTTTTCCCGCTAAATTCAAAGATTTAATGCCAAAACTTGCAATAGATTCGTGTAATATAACCAGAATTAAGTTAAGAACACTTACCCCGATGATTTCCTTGAAAAAGACTCGAAATATCGCCTCACCCGAGCTCCAAATTGCCAAATATTTTCTAAGTTCGGAATCCCTCCGAAACACTCTCGATCCCTGGGGATCCAAACCAAATTTGCACAGACTCTAAAACATCACACGAACTTGATCGAGCAACCAAATCGCCAAAATAACATCAAAATCAATTATTTGAGCCTTAAATCCAAGAATTCGTTCAAATTTCACATCTGATGCCGAAACATGTGAAAACTAGTCCGAATGACCTCAAATTTTACACACAAGCCCAAAATGATATAATGAAGCTACAGCAACTCTCGGAATTCCATTCCGACCCTCGGATAAAAATTTCACCTATCAACCGAATTCACCAAAATACTAACTTTGCCAATTCAAGATTAATTATACACCGGTCATCACAAAAATATTCCGGACACACTCCTAAGTCTCAAATCACCTAACGATGCTATCCGAACCATAAAATTCGCATTTCGAGCCCTCTAACACATAAGTCAATATCCGGTTGACTTTTCCAACTTAAGCTTCCTTAAACGAAACTAAGTGTCTCAAGACTTACCAAAATTATTCCGGAATGATTTTAAATTTTGTACACAAGTCACATTCGACATTACGGACTTGTCCCAACTTTCAGAATCGCATTCCGACCCCGTTATCAAATTTTCCACTTCCGGTCGAATTTTCTCAAAAACCTTCAAATTTCTAAATTTAGCCAAATGACTTCAAAATGACCTATGAACCTCCGAATTCACTTCCAATCGCGCTCTCAAATCCAAAATCACCATACGGAGCTACTCCCAGTATCAGAATCCTAAACGGACATTAATAACACTGAAATGCTTTTTAAGCTAAACTGATGCAATTTCTTCTAAAATGCTATCTTCCACAATAGTCGCAAAAACACTCTCGGGTTATCCAAACTAATCCGGGCATACACCCAAGCCCAAAATCATCATGCGAACCTGATGGAACCTTCGGGTCCTGATTCCGAGGTCATTTACTCAAAATTCCAATCCTAGTTCATTTCTTCAACTTTAAGCTTTCAAAATGAAAATTGACATTTAGATTTGACTCCAAACTTCCTGAATTTTAATTCTGACCATACACACAAGTCGATATACCTGAGATGAAGTTTCTAATGGCCTCAATTGCTGAAGGCTCTTGTGATCTGTGAATACTTCACATGCCACGCCATACAAATAATGCCTCAAATCATCAATACGTGAACAATCGCCGCCAACTCCAAGTCGTGAACAGGATAGTTCTTTTCATGAATCTTCAACTGCGTCGAAACATAGGCAATAACCTTACCATCCTGCATTAATACTGCACCAAGACCAATACGAGAAGCATCATAATAAACAGTATAAGGTCTCGAACATGTGGGCAAAACCAACACTGGTGTTGTGGTCAAGGTTGTTTTGAGCTTCTGAAAGCTCACCTCACATTCATCTGACCATTCGAAGTGGACACCCTTCTGGGTCAATCGGGTCATTGGGGTTGCAATAGATGAAAACCCCTCCACAAACCGCCGATAATAACCTTTTAATCCCAAGAAACTCCAGATCTCTGTGGCTGATGCTGGTCTAGGTCAGTTCTTGACTGCCTTGATCTTTCTCGGATCAACCTGAATACCTTCTGTCGTCACAACATGACCTAGGAATGCAACTGAACTTAGCCAGAATTTACACTTAAAAAATTTGGCATATTTTGACTATTTTCAGAGTCTAAAGAGCGATTATGCAGTGCTGCTCATGCTCCTCCCCACTGTGGGAGTATATCAATATGTCATTAATGAATACTATCACGAGCAAGTCAAAATTGTTGGAAACACGTTCTCAATGCAATATACTAAAACGTGTGTTCTTTTGTATAGGTTTTGATAAATGACAAACGAAGCGAAAATTGATATATGACGAAGTTCAAGAAACAAGCGCACAATTGATATACATCGAGATTCAAGCTCAAGACAAAGTTTTATAGTTTAATTGAGTCATTCTTAATTGTGATCTTGATCCTACAACTTGACTCGTAACATGGCTTCTCTCATAAAACTATTTTCCAAAATCATGCATATTTAATTCAATGCTAAATGATTTTAAATCATGCAGATTTTCATTAGTCAAAATGATTTTTAAATGCTTCTGAAAACTGGACTAAGATAATCGATTATGTACTAATGATAATCGATTGTTTTAAGCCAAGACTGCATGACAATCGATTGTGAACTAATGACAATCGATTGTGTTAAGGCAGTGAACATCAGGTTTCTTCAAACCTGCATGACAATCGATTGTGAACCTTATGACAATTGATTGTGATGAGGCAGTGTCCATCAAAGTTTTTCAAAACTCATAATAATCGATTGTGAAGCTAATGACAATCGATTGTGAAGAGACAGTGTCTTTCAGATTTTTTAAAGTCACAAAATAATCGATTGCGAACTAATGACAATCGATTGTGTTGAGGCAGTGACTTCCAGTGATTTTCAAATTTATTAAATAATCGATTGTGAGTATATAACAATCGATTATCAAGAGGCAGTGTCTAAAATGTTTTTCAAAAACTGATAAGTAATCGATTGTTGACTTTGTGCAATCGATTGTGAAGCTGACCGTTGTCGTAAAGTTTTCAAATACCGTCAGGTAATCGATTATTGCTTCTGTATAATCGATTGTTTTGATTAAAATCCGGAAAAGATTTTTTGAACGTTGCTGAGTAATCGATTGTTGATTCTGGACAATCGATTGTTTGTGGTAAAATCTGGAAAGGATTTTTTGAATGTTGCCAGTAATCGATTATGGATTGTAAGTAATCGATTATCAAGCGTAAAATCTGGGATAGAATTTTGATTTGATTGGCAGACAATCGATTGTTGGGGTTTGACAATCGATTGTCAGTGAGTAAAATCAGCAACTCTTAATTGTTAATTAGGCAACGGTAATGCCAAGTTTTTCAACTATAAATACAGCTTCATTTCAGTGTTTTAAACACAACAACATACTACAACTGATCATTGCATTGCAATAAGCTTGCATACTTTTGTTTACCATTTTATATTCAATTTCATAAAGCTTTTGAGAGCCATATTCTTGTCCAAAGTTGTTGTGATCCAGAGCTTACTTCTTTTACTCATATCTACTCATTAAGGAGTATTTTGTTTGAGTGTTTTAGTGTTGTGTACACTTGTAAGAGAATTATAATTCTCTTGTTGTAAGGAACTTGTGTTTCCTTGGTTGAAGTCTTGGAGTGTTGTAACTCCGAGCAAAGGTGTTGAGGCTTGCGTCCTCAAGTTGTAAAGGTTTGTTAAGCACCCGGAAGCTTGACACGTTAGTGAAAAATCTCGAGAGAGTCTCTCGGGGACTGGACTAGCCACACGTTGTGGTGAACCAAGATATATCTGTGTGTAAGTTATTATTTATCGCACTTATTTACTTCCTGCAAATTTTAATTTCCGCAAGTTTACGCTAAATTTTATTATAACGCTATTCACCCCCCCCCCCCTCTAGCGTTAAGCGTATTATCTAACAATTGGTATCAGAGCCCAACTCTTTGAAAACTTAACAGTTTGAGAGAACCATCCATGGCTTCTACTCGTGATTCTTTTGCAGGAATTGAAGAAGGACAGTGCTCCACACGACCACCTCTATTCAACGGTACAAATTACACGTACTGGAAGGAAAGGATGAAGATCTTCGTTCAGTCCAACAGCTTTCACCTTTGGAAGGTGATAATGAAGGGAAACCAAATTCCAACAAAGAAGGAGGATGAGTATGACGCGGATGACATCCGAAAGGTTCAAAATAATGCTAAAGCAATAAATTTATTATATTGTGCTGTTAATGCTGACGATTACAGGAAAATATCATGTTGTACAACGGCAAAGGAGATGTGGGACAAGCTAGAAGTCACGTACGAAGGTACGGACCAGGTAAGGGAAGCAAAAATTGATTTCCTAACCCATTCTTATGAATTATTTCACATGAAGGAAGGTGAAAAGGTGGACGAAATGTTTGAGCGATTTTCAATAATCATAAATGACATACATGCTCTCAAGAAAACATTCACGGATAGAGAGCTCGTTCGAAAAATTCTTAGAAGTCTCACACCGGCATGGAGATCAAAGGCCGATGCAATTCAAGAATCCATTGGCGTTTCAAACGTCACCATCGACGCACTAAGAGGTAACCTTAAAACCTATGAATCTAGTATTCTTAACCCGTTTGTTGATGATCAAAGGAGGCAAAGAATAGCTCTAAAGGCGAGCACAAGCCAACCACAAATTGATGAGGAAGGAGACAACGAGTTTGGACTCGTTATCAAAAGATTTCAAAAGTTCATGCGCAAGGAGTATGAACGCAGGGGCAAAAAGCAAGGCGAACAAATCAAGTGCTATGAATGTGGTGAAACCGGGCACATCAAATCAAATTGCCCAAACATCAAAAAGGAGAAGAAACCTGTTAAAAAGCAACGTGCATACATTTCTTGGGGAGGCGACTCCGGAGAAGAGTCAAGCGAAGGAGAAGAAGACGAAGCAGCAAATCTTTGCCTTATGGCACAAGAAGACAACAAAGATGAGGTATGTCAAATTTCGTCTAAAAACTTCTTTACTCTTGAAGAAATGCGAACTGCTTTTGATGAATTATATGCTGAGTTTATTAAGGCTTCAAAAACTGTTAAGGGCATAAAAGAAAATGCTTCATTAAAAGAAAAGGATTTTCAAAAACAGCTTTCTTTGAAAGAAAAGGATTTAGAAAAACTGGTTTTAGAAAATGAGAAGCTGAAAGAGGAAAACAAGTTTTTTGGAAAAAGAAGTTCCGATAAGCCCGAAAGCTCTACTAGAAATTGCACTTCTTGTTTGCTTCTTAAGAATGAAGTAAGTAGGCTTAAAGGCACATTAGATAAGTTTAATTCTTCGCACAAAAACTTGAATGATGTTCTTGTTAACTTGAAATCAACCAAGCATGGAATAGGCTTTAAGAATGAAGAAAAGGTTGCAGCTAAACCTCAACACCCTAAAGCTCAACCTAGGATTAACAATAGAAATGCTTATCCTAGAAACAACGACTCTAGAGACAATATGCATGCTAGACAAAATGCTGAACATTTTAGAAGACCTGGGAATGACTTACCACCTAGAAATAGTCACCCTAGAAATGATGCATATTTTAGGCCAAACTTTGAACCCCTTAGAAGACCTAGCAATGGCCCTCAACCGAGAAACAATCACTCTAGAAATGCTGCCCATCCTTGCCAGTAATCGATTATGGATTGTAAGTAATCGATTATCAAGCGTAAAATCTGGGATTGAATTTTGATCTGACTGGCAGACAATCGATTGTTGGGGTTTGACAATCGATTGTCAGTGAGTAAAATCAGCAACTCTTAATTGGCAATTAGGCAACGGTAATGCCAAGTTTTTCAACTATAAATACAGCTTCATTTCAGTGTTTTAAACACAACAACATACTACAACTGATCATTACATTGCTATAAGCTTGCATACTTTTGTTTATCATTTTATATTCAATTTCATAAAGCTTTTGAGAGCCATATTCTTGTCCAAAGTTGTTGTGATCCAGAGCTTACTTCTTTTACTCATATCTACTCATTAAGGAGTATTTTGTTTGACTGTTTTAGTGTTGTATACACTTGTAAGAGAATTGTAATTCTCTTGTTGTAAGGAACTTGTGTTTTCTTGGTTGAAGTCTTGGAGTGTTGTAACTCCGAGCAAAGGTGTTGAGGCTTGCGTCCTCAAGTTGTAAAGGTTTGTTAAGCACCCGGAAGCTTGACACGTTAGTGGAAAATCTCGAGAGAGTCTCTCGGGGACTGGACTAGCCACACGTTGTGGTGAACCAGGATATATCTGTGTGTAAGTTATTATTTATCGCACTTATTTACTTCCTGCAAATTTTAATTTCCTCAAGTTTACGCTAAATTTTATTATAACGCTATTCACCCCCCCTCTAGCGTTAAGCGTATTATCTAACAAAAATAAGGCCTGAACACTCGGTTCATCTAATCCATAAGAGCTGCTGAGGCATTTGTCAGCCCAAAAGACATGGCCAGGAACTCATAATATAACTTATCTCTTTATTTTCACATCTCAATATTCCAAATTCTCCTAACTCCCAAAATTTTCAGAAATTTTGAAAGAGTCTTCCGTGTAATTGGGCCTATCCACCTGCCAGAGTAACACCAAAACAACTCCTAACAACATATCCACAACCCAATGAAACACCACAATGTATATATAAATAATACTAATCTTTGCATTACAAGCATCATATTATCATAATGATATCTAGACATAAAATATGTCATCTGTATGCCCATAAGCTCGTCTCTTGCCATAATAGTTGTTCATAAATCACAACATTCCCAATTAACCTTATGTTAACAAACATCTCATTTCATACCCCCGCTTTACTCACAACGAGGCATGAAGATCTCATAATTACTTTCCCGAATTAACGAGTCACATTTAACACCACCTGGGCGCCCATCTCGTAGGCCAAAACTCAAAGTTTACAACACAAAAATGACTAAATATGAATAGAAATACACAATTATCAAATAAGTCTAACAGACATGACTCCCATTTTTGAATATAGTACAAATTATTAAATTTCATGAAATGGGAATTTTAAACATATAAACGTTTCATCACCAGGACCTTGTCCTTATATAACATCCACCGCAGCTTTTGGCTCGGTTCAAAATACTTCACATTAAATAAAAATTTGAGGATCTCATCCTCAACTCTGAATCACAAGTAATTGCACATTATACCACTGAAAATTTTCATTTCCTTTCTTTCTTCCTTTCAATAAATTTCCATCAAAGAAAATCACATCATAAAATGAACCCTCGTACCGATAGGGCATATAAATCATAATTGAAATTAATTATTTAAAAATTACTTCAAACTCACCAGAATGATTAACAATAGTCACCTTCGGGCTCACAACTATTTTTAGTGACCAACGCATAGTGATAGACATAGTTATCTCCATATCATTTCCCAACAAGAATATTCACATAAGTAGATTTTAGAATTATGAAGTTCACTCATAAGTGGAGCGCAATAGGAGGACTTTCCTCGATACTCAGAACGAATCAAGTTAACAAAATTGTTATTCTACAATAATTCGAGACTGTATTTGTAACGATACCATATGGTGTTGCGACCTCAGCCATACCATAAAATTTATATTAACGACTGGGTCTCCACCTCTAGGAGTCTCACCTCCACCTCTAGCATCCTGACTCTTACCCTCTGGCTGGTTTGGTAAGCTAAGTATTGACTGTAATGGGGCACGTAGCATGTGTGCTTTCATAACTTATACTCCTCCAATCTACAACATTCACAACAATTTCCTTGAGGCCTAGCTAGCTTATTGAACCTGATGACATATTCGGACACTATCATGGTGACCTGGCACAACCGTTCAGATCACATATACTACATATTGCAGAGAATTTGGGAGGTAACCTCCTTCAAAACATTTCTCAGAATAGAGTTGAGCAGGTAGTGTTGCATTGGCCAGTCTGCCCTCTTCGTAGGCTTGTCACAAACACCGACGACCAATTTCCTCTTTTGTTATGTTAGCTTGACACTGCTGAACTACCCCATGTATTCATATACTCTTCATTATACCTTGGGGGCGATTATTACCCCCTGCAAAGTACCAAACCTTAAATACATATAATTGTTTAGGAGACCTTTCCGTGCCATATATATATATATATATATATATAGCACATTCCAAGCCAAAACTGAAATAACACATGGCCATACAACTCATTCACTAATAGTGGAATTCCCCATTTGGCGCTAAGTCAAAGATACAACATCTGATAATCCACAATATTTGTCCTTCACAACTCAATTAAATCAACCAGACGTCAAGGTTCGTTGAAATCCCACACGATTTATTAGGTGAACTCTTGACATGTTCGTATCTTCCGTTGGAACCACAACTGGTCTAGTAAATACATTATCTCCACACTACTTCATTTTCCATCCGAAGCATAGTAGAATCAGTCCCCTCACTTTCGACTATTACCGCATTCTGCAATACCTCATAGCAGCGGTGAAAAAAATTCCCGTGGGATCTAAAAATATGCACCGCTGAAGGTGGTAGCGAAGAGTTTGGTGAAACCTATCCGATCTCTGCAAAAATTCTGAATACGTCATTGATCTATCACCAGCATGTGCCATTGTTCGGCTGAAGAAACGGTAAGTGACATCGCCATTCGTGGGAAAACAAGAGTAGAAATTCAATTAGCTTTTGAAGAACAAATTCGTACGATAGGAAAGAATGAAAGTGAAATTTTCCTAACTCCATCGCCTCTGGAAGATAAATACAGACGTCTCTGTACTAATCCCTCAGACTCTACTAAGGTTGTTCGTGAATTGTGTGACCTACGTAACCTAGTGCTCTAATACCAACTTGTCACGACCCGAATTTTACACCATCGGGGGTCATGATGGCGCCTACTAATAGGAGCTAGGCAAGCCAACTTTTACTTATATTTCCATTCTTAACAGTACTTATTAAATCTATTATCAACAATATTAAAATTTAAGTGGAAATAAATAAATTTAGCGAAAAACATAACAAATTTTACTAGATGCGATACTGAAAATTTCAACATCAAACACTACCCAAGAACCGGTGTCACTATACTCACGAACTTCTAAGAATAATACACATATCCGTCTGAAAGAAATATAATATTGTTTATCTCGGATACATGAGATAAAGACTTGAAAATAAAGATAGATGAGATGCTGTGTCCTGCGGACGCCTGCAAGGCTACCTCGGTGTCTCGATGATCAAAAGCTAACACCCACACTACTGTTGCTGCTGTTGTCCAAAACCTGTATCTACGCAAAGAAGGTCCAGTACAGTAGGTAGCAGGCATCCGAAAAAAGAGGGAAAGTGCTAAGACCGCTAATGCAGCTCCACTTTATACATTGGTTTTTGGTCTTAATCAAAATAGGTCAAGGGCGCGTCGGAACGGCCTACAAAAATGAAACGGTCCCTTCGTAATTAGTCATCCATAACCCTGAGATGAGAGGGAAGGTCGATTTGACTCACAAGACCACCGAGACCTTCGACTTAGCTCCCAAAAGTAATCCACCCGGCCCATTCCCAACCTATACAATCACAAACGTAGATTGCTCGCGGCTCACTCGGTGGCTCTACTACCAATGGATCAAGATATGCTGCCTGCCTATCATGCCAAAGGCGCTCCTAGTGGATATGCCAAAGATGTATTGGCTCTGAACCGGGTACTTGAAATGCTAAAGGTACTTCATATGGTCCTGCGGGTGCGAATCGGTAGCTGTGAAACTAGCTCTGGCTTGATGACTGATTTACTTTTAGCTTTTTCCATTGGCATAGAAGGAGTTGATCCTGGTCGAGGTAAATGGATTTAGGAATTCATACCCGATGCTCTTTTGAAGCTGGAGTAAGGAATTTTCCACCTCATCACCCCGAAAAGCAGTGGCTCTGTTGTTTTGCACGCCTACAGATAGAGACTCCAAAAGAATGAATATGCCAGCAGAGGACCCTGCTCGAAATAAGTTTTTAAGGTTTTCCTTTTGCCCCTCTATAAAGTAAAGCTGCTTCTTAGAGTTGGATTTTGCAATTGCAATTTGTCTCTGTCTGGCTCCTCGCTTTGAACTCAAGTAAGACCTTCTTTAGGTCGAGTTACTTCGTTCCTGGTCTTTCTATTCCCTTCATTTTCCCAGCCGCTGCCTCTAAGGCCCAAGTACTTTTTTGTTTGATCAAATGATTGATTTAGATTTGAAATTCCTCTTTACCAAGGAAAGAAAGTATGGATCACGTGCCCTCTTGGATGTTCCAAACCACCATCTTGGACTTCCAGCATTTGCTTCAGACAGAAAGTTTGGGACTCAAAGTGTGCCCTCATGAGGCAGGGAAAAACTAAAAAATATGTCCAACTCCTCTTTTTAGAATTGTTGAAGAAACTACTAACTCTAACTATCTAACTGCACTAATCGGGGTCGACCTCAGTAACCCCTTGATTCACCACGCCCAAACCTGCGCAGAGTGTAGAATCAGCACAACCGCCCCATATGCTGGTAAGTGTCTGGCCTATCCGGCGAAGTAGTGACAAGGCTAGGACCATACACTCACATAAACCTGTACAGTCAAATATATATATACAACATAGATAACAGGAAGCAACATTAAATATTTGGGAAGGGAGAACATGCTCTGGGATAGCAACAAAATATAATAACAGGTGCAGAATAAATGAACTTCAATTTATGAGGACGGGTAAATCAAAATCTGCACGGTACCAACTATCGTGCTTTTACTCTCGTTCTCACCAAATAATCAATTAAGATGTACGGCATCACCCATCGTACTTTTACTCTCGTTCTCACCAAATAATCAATTAAGATGTATGGCATCACCCATCGTACTTTTACTCTCGTTCTCACCAAATAATCAATTAAGATGTACGGCATTACCCATCGTACTTTTACTCGCACACTCTCATATCGAGGCACGGAGAGACCCATCGTGCATAATCACTCTTCTTTGTCACCGGCATCTATGGCCAATAACAATAATCATTGTAATATATAGCACGAAAAGATCCATCGTGCATAATCACTTTTCCTCGTCGCCGAAAACTATGGCCAATAATCTTCTAAATCAACAATATAAATATTACCGGTATGAAACCAATAATCCTTTAAATCAATAATATAAATATTACCGGTATGAAATCAATAATCTTCTAAATCAACAATATAAATGTTACCGGTATGAAACCAATAATCTTCTAAATCAACAATAAAAATGTTACCGGTATGAAACCAATAATCATTTAAATCAACAATAAAAATATTACCGGTATGAAACCAATAACCTTTTAAATCAACAATATAAATGTTACATGTATGAAACCAATAATAATAATTCCTTTCATATAATCACATAAGATTATTAAAATTTAATTAATTTAAGACTCATGGTCATGCTCGACCCCAACGTATAGATACTCATCACCATGCCAATACGTCGGACTCCACACATAGCAATTAGCATATAGACTCAACTCATATTCCCTCAAACTAGGATTGATCAAACACTTACCTCGAAGGTTTAAGGCAAACTTAATCCTTAAGCACTGCTTTTATTACCGGTATAAATTTACTAATTTTTCAGATAAAATATGAAATTTATTTTAATATTCAATAGTGGGACCCACATTTCGAATCCCGAAAAGACTTGCAAAATTCTAACATCCATTCCGATACGAGTTCAACCAAACCAAAATTACTAAATTTCGACAATATTCCTTAAATCTATTTGAGAAGGTTTATAAGCTTTCCCGCTAAATTCACGGATTTAATGTCAAAACTTGTAATAGATTCGTGTAATATAACGAAAATTAAGTTAAGAACACTTACCCCGATGATTTTCTTGAAAAAGACTCGAAAAGTCGCCTCACCTGAGCTCCAAATTGCCAAAAATGGCAAAATATTTTCGGAACTTCGAAAATATTCTGTCCAGAAATTTCCGGGGTTACTGTTCACCCGTGTTACTGTTCATGGGTACTGTTCACGGGCACTGTTCCACGGGTACTGTTCACAGCATTGTACACAATAGAATTTTTCTCCGATTTCTACATATTTTTCTAAGTCTGGAGTCCCTCCGAAACACTCTCGAGCCCTCGGTGCTCCAAACCAAATATGCACACTTACTCTAAAACATCACGAACTTGATCGAGCGACCAAATCGCAAAAATATTAAAACCAATGATTTGCGCCTTAAATCCAAGAATTCTTTCAAATTTCACATCTGATGTCGAAACATGTCAAAACTAGTCCGAATGACCTCAAATTTTTCAGACAAGTCCAAAATGATATAAAGAAGCTACGGCAACTCTCGGAATTCCATTCCGACCCTCGGATAAAAATTTCACCTATCAACCGAATTCACCAAAATACTAACTTTGCCAATTCAAGATTAATTATACACCGGTCATCACAAAAATATTCCGGACACACTCCTAAGTCTCAAATCACCTAACGAAGCTATCTGAACCATAAAATTCACATTTCGAGCCCTCTAACACATAAGTCAATATCCGGTTGACTTTTCCAACTTAAGCTTCCTTAAAAGAAACTAAGTGTCTCAAACCTTACCAAAATTATTCCGGAGTGACTTCAAATTTTGTACACTAGTCACATTCGACATTACGGACTTGTCCCAACTTTCAGAATCGCATTCCGACCCCGTTATCAAAATTTCCACTTCCGGTTGAATTTTCTCAAAAACCTTCAAATTTCTATATTTAGCCAAATGACTTCAAAATTACCTACGAACCTCCGAATTCACTTCCGATCACGCTCCAAATCTAGAATCACCATACGGAGCTACTACCAGTCTCAAAACCCCAAACAGATATTAATAACACTAAAATGCATTTTAAGTCAAACTGATGCAATTTCTTCTAAAATTATATCTTCCACAATAGTCGCCAAAACACTCCCGGGTTATCCAAAACCTGATCCAGGCATACGCCCAATTCTGAAATTATAATACGAACCTGTTGGAACCTTCAGATCCCGATTCCGAGGTCGTTTACTCAAAATTCCAATCCTAGTTCATTTCTTCAACTTTAAGCTTTCAAAATGAAAATTGCCATTTAGACTTGACTCCAAACTTCCTGAATTTTAATTCTGACCATACACACAAGTCGATATACCTGATATGATGTTTCTCATGGCCTCAATTGCTGAAGGACGCGCTGGAACTCAAAATGACAGGTCGGGTCGTTACAATAATTTTGGGTGTTGTTAAATTTATATGAGTGCTTTGAGTGAATTTTGAAACTGTGTTTTGGAGTTTTCAAATTTTTGAGAAACTCTAACATTATCTTAAGTGAAAATCAAAATTTTGTGACCAAATATTAATTTCGAAAAAAAAAAGTGAAAAAAGTTAAAAATGTTGCTAATGAAGTGATCGAAACTTTTTATTACTTGCTTTGGATCCGAAATTTTAAGATACACGTCTCCTATAATTCCAAAATTAGTTGTATTCAGACTTACTTAATTCATAGTCTACCAATTTTCCAAATAAAATAACAATTCACAAGCTTGGCGATGAAAATTGAGTATTAGGCATACGGCTGTCTTTATGGACTTGCAATTTGTGTTTGGTTTTCCGTCTATGCCGGCTTACAACCATAAAACATCGTAACCATCACTTTTATTTATTTATATGCGTTGCATGAATAAAATTTATCATATAATTAGAAATAGGGAGTTAGTTTTGAATCCCTTTTTTTAAATCATAAATTGAGTTAAGATTAAAAAGAGTGTATGGGTCAAAATTAGACCTCATGATAATGAATGGGATCAACGCATCTATTAAAGCCTATTTATGACTAATAAATGGTATGACCATTTATTCAAAAGATTATCGGGTAGTTATCCAATTTGACAACCAAGGCCACGGCCTGGCCGTCTTCGCGAGGGAATCCCCTGTATGTGGTCCCAACCCCTTGGCACCAGCTGGTAGATCTCCTAACTATAATACTAAGAGAAAGAACCCTAAAAAGGTGGATGCATCTCCTTCTAAAAGAAGAGACAATACATCATTGTAAGGCTCTAAACCTCTCCATGGAGAGGAAGACCAAACCAACATCATTAATAAAAGATCTTCATCCTCCTCCCTTTAATCTATAATTGTTATCTCTTATGTTTTATTCCTTTGGTTTTTGGATTTATTATGATCTGCTATGATTGGCCCTCCATTTATTTTGATTGTTTTATGCTTCTAAAGTAAATGAAAACTTTGAGCTAAATAATTTGACGCCGTCTGTGGGGATTTCATAGCAGAATCGCGTAGTTTATCCTTATGCCGAAAAAGGAAAATGAACAACCCAGCTCGAACAAGCCCAAGCGGCATAGCGTATCGTAGGAAGTCAGAAACGAGATGAGCTTGCTTTCACATCCACGCTCCTCCGAGCAAAGGGAATAAGAAGAAGGAGCAGATCCCCCATCCCTATGGGAAAAATAGGCCTAAGGTACCTCGCCCCCTTTCCACACCGGACCTTGCCAAAAAGGAGGACAGCACGAAAGCATCTATCTAGCCGGGATCCATAATAGGGTGACCCACGCGAGCCAGTCAAACGACCACAAGCGCAAGTTAGGCAAGATCTAAAACCAGAAGCAAATCCCAACCCCCAGCACGAAGCGGGTTATGTGGAAAAAATCACAAAGGTTCAACTACGGTTGAACATCAGCTAGGGCTACGCGCCTTCACCCAAAGGTTCAGCTACGGTTGAACCGGGGCTCAGGCTACGTGCCTTCGACTCAGGCTACGCGCCTTCAAATATTAAAATGGTTCAACTACGGTTGAACGGCAGTTCAAGCTATGTGCCTTCAATTCAGGCTATGCGCCATCAACTCAGGCTACATGCCTTCAAATATTACATTGGTTCAACTACGGTTGAACGGCAGTTCAGGATATGCGCCTTCAAATATTACACAGGTTCAACTACGGTTGAACTGGGACTCAGGCTACGTGCCTTCGACTCAGGCTATGCACCTTCAAATATTACACAGGTTCAACTACGGTTGAACTGGGACTCAGGCTACGTGTCTTAGACTCAGGCAATGCTCCTTCAAATGTTACAAAGGTTCAACTACGGTTAAACGGCAATTCAGGATATGCGCCTTCAAATATTACAAAGGTTCAACTACGATTGAATTGGGACTCAGGTTACGTGCCTTCGACTCACGCTATGCGCCTTCAAATATTACAAAGATTCAACTACGGTTGTATTGGGACTCAGTCTACGTGACTTCGACTCAGGCTTCGCGCCTTCAGATATTACAAAGGTTCAACTACGGTTGAACGTCAATTCAGGCTACGTGCCTTCGACTCAGGCTACGCGCCTCAAAAATTACAAAAGTTCAACTACAGTTGAACGACAACCCAAACTATGTGCCTTCAAATATCATAAGGGTCCAACTACGAATTGAACCAGAACTCAGGCCAAGTGCCCCCGCCATTACGAATTACAAAAGAATTCAATTATGAGTTGAACCAGGACTCAGGATACACGCCTCAGCCACAAAAGCCACAAACTCAACCAAGGCGAATCAAAGCCAAGGACACGCGTCCACGAGGCCATGAGCCGGGATGTGATCAGCCGAGGAAAAACACCTCCAAATGCCCAACCACGAACGAACTCTGGTTCGGGCCTAGCGCCCTCGCCATTAAAGTACTAACTAGAGACTAAAGTGTTAACCCACGCAAAGTTCAGCCTAAGTCGAACTACAAGGTTGCGCTTTTCATTATCACGACCAGTAGTTTGACTAAGCCCGAACTAGGGGTGTGCATTCGAATCGGTTTATCGATAAATCAAATTGATTATTTGTTATCGATTTATCGATTTCGATTTCGATTTTGAAATTTTCCTTATCGAGTTATCTATTTCGATTTTGATTTGTCCTCTTCGGTTTGTCGGTTTATCGATAAACCGATATGATATATTAAAAGACAAATATACCCTTATTTTATAATATTATTACTACCCTTTCCTTCACTTAACCCTAAATCCCTAATACCCTATTATTTCCTTCAGCATCACAATTCGCAGCCATGGTTTGATCGCCTCTCTTCAGTCTTCAGTGAGTGTGAGTCTTCACTTCAGTGTTTTCTTTCAGATCGCCACTCGCCACCATTGAATCGAGATCTGGTTTGTCGGAAAGATAGTCTCCGTTGAAAGGTACTTGTAATTTCATTCCAGAAAACACTTGTTGGTGCTTTGATGGTTTTTGTTTCATAGGATGCTTTTTGTTTTAATTCTTTGCTTGAAACCAAGAGTAAAAAATTCACAACATGTTAATGTGGGGAAGCTCATGTTGTACTTAGGTATTGAAATAGTTGAGTATTCTTCACAGCAGCGAAAATAACCTCACCTTTTTTTTTCTTTTTTTTTTAAGTTAAACTGATTATAGCCCTTACAACATCAGCAAGAAGTATGTTTTTAAAAACAAAGTCATAAGCATGAATACCACTTTATTATCTTCATATGGGGTGCATGCGTGATTGGTTTACAACAACTCAAATCATTTCTTGGGCTTTCAAACTTTACAAACAATACTGATATCATCTCTGTCTGAACTTCTAACGCAAATCAATGCACTGTAAATTAATTTGTTATTTTTTGTCCTCTCAATTAATATCTACAGCATAATATATATATATATATATATATATATATATATATATATATATATATATATATCTATATATATATATATATATATATATATATATATATATATATATATATATATATATATAACCAAAGTGTGCAGCCCGCCTCCTGGCTTATTGGTGTTATCGATAACCGAATCGATAAGCCCCAAAAATCGATAAATCGAAATCGAAAAAATCGAAACCTTATTGAAACGATAACGATAAGCATATGTAAAAATCTATAATCGATAAGTAATTATCGAAAAGGATTAAAATCGAATCGATAAATCGAATGCACACCCCTAGCCCCGAACTAGGAATAAGGCTATGTGCCGCCACTACCCAAATGCGGCAACAACCCACTCCTAACAAGTGGAGGAAGGTGACGACCAAAAGCGTCTGTCTATGGCCAAGGCCATCTATGTAGAAAATCATTCTATCCATGATATGTGCGCTTTGGTTATATTAGCATGATTTTCAGGTATATGTTTTGATGAATGACAAACAACAAAGTCGATGAATGACAAACAATGAAGTCAAGTGTCAAACAATGTTATTATATGACAAACAATCAAGATTGAATGCCGAGAAGCATATTGATGACGGAATTGCATAGACAAGCCAAAGACGAGCTCAAAAGTTCAAGACCGAAGACCCCAAGGCGTAGGTCATTAGGTAGAACAAATGTAAGAGCAACGTTTAAAGTTATCTCGTCTTTTGGCTCAACATAGGTCATCATAAATATGCATAAAATCATTTTATCAAATCATATTTCAAATACTTCAAACAAAATGATTTCAAACATTGTCATTTTAGCCAAAATGAATTTTAAACATGTCTTTCAAAGCTGGACAAAAATAATCGATTATGCTTATGTTGATAATCGATTATGTTAAGACAGTGTAAACCGGAATTTACAAAACAGCAAAATAATCGATTATCAGAAGTGCATAATCGATTATCTTGTATCCGTTGCCAAGTTTTTGAACACTGTAACAAAATAATCGATGATGCATATCTGATAATCGATTATCCTGCATAAAATCAGCTTCCAGATTTTGTAACGGTAAGCTGATAATCGATTATCCAAATCTGATAATCGATTATCTTGGCATAAAATCAGCATAATTGATTGCCAATTAAGCAACGGACATACTACTTCTACCACCTATAAATAGAGGTCTTTTGAGCTGAATTGAAACACACAACACCTCTCATTATTCATATACATATTGATATCATTTGTGCATCATTATAGAGCTTTTGTTGAGCCATTTGAGAGACAACTTTGAGTTGTTCATAGAGCTAATATTGTATCTCTTTATCTACTCTTTTGAGAGAGTTCTTGTTGTAAAAGAGAAAGGTGTTTGAGAAGACCATATCTTCTCATTGATTGTCGGGTTTGCTAAGTACCCTCAATCTTAGCGTGTGAAGTCTTGTGGTGTGGTATCCACGAGCAAGGTGAAGTCTTGAGGTGCGGTATCCTCGAGCAAGTTGAAGTCTTGTAGAGTGTACATCTACGAGCAAGTGTAACGGTTTGTTAGGCACCCGTAAGCTTAACGAAGTTAGTGGAATCTCGAGAGAGAGTCTCTCGGGGACTGGACTACCACAAGTTGTGGTGAACCAGGATAAATTCGGTGTGTTCTTTCCTTACTATTTTAATTACCGAATTTATTTTATTCCTGCAATTTTAGTTCCGCAATATTTATCAATATTCTCGTGCCGCACTATTCACCCCTCCTCTAGTGACGGGCATAAATCCTAACAATTGGTATCAGAGCCTAACTCTCTAAAAGCCTTAACCGTTGAGAGAACAATATATTTCTTTGTTGAGAATATTGAACGCAGGAATGATGAGCGAAGGACACTCCACCTGTAGGCCTCCACTATTTGACGGAACAAATTACACATATTGGAAAGAGCGGATGAGAATCTTCATCCAATCAAATAACTTTCGTTTGTGGCAAATCATCAAGAACGGTGAACAAACGCCAACAAAGAAAGTTGGGGAAACCACGGTTCCAAAGGAGGAAGATGAATATGATGCCGAGGACGTCAACAAAGTTGAAAATAACACAAAGGCCGTCAACTTATTATATTATGCGGTGAATCTGGATGACTATCGGAAGATTTCTTGTTGCACAACCGCCAAGGAGATGTGGGATAAACTCGAGATCACTTATGAAGGTACGCCTCAAGTCCGAGAATCTAAAGTTGATTTTCTAACACATGAATATGAACTCTTTAGAATGAGGGAGAATGAAAGCATCGATATTATGTTCGAACGGTTCTCAATGATCATCAACAATCTCCATGCTCTCGGAAAAGTATATTCGAACAAAGATCTAGTTCGAAAAATCTTGCGGAGTCTCACTCCCGAATGGCGATCCAAAGCCAATGCCATCCAAGAGTCAATAGGAATCACGGACGTCACAATTGATGGACTACGAGGTAACCTCAAAACTTGTGAAAGTACGATTCTTAATCCTTCTTTTGGAAACAAGAAAAGTTCGAATATTGCCTTCAAAGCCTCATCTTCTAAAAGAGTAGAGGTAAGTGATTCGAAAAGCGATGATGATATTATTTCTAATGATATAATTGAAAAGTTTTATAAGTTTATGAAAAAGGAAATAAAGAAGGAAGAACCAAGTCCTTCATGCCACAAGTGTGGAAAACTTGGCCACACCGAGTCACATTGTCCAAAACCCAAGGACAAGGAAAAGAAGAACACCAAAGGCGCGTGACATGGGATTCGGACAGCTCGGGCGATGAAACTGCCACACTATGCCTCATGGCCAACGAGGAAGAAGAGGTAAGTAATTCTAACTCTTACTCGTTTGAAGAAATGCAAAATGCCTATGATGAATTATATGGTGAATTTATTAGAGCTTCCAAAATCATAAAAGAATTGAAGAAAAAAATTTCTTTGAAAGAAAAAGATTTTGAAAACAACTTTCTTTGAAAGAAAAAGATTTTGAAAAACAACTTTCTTTGAAAGAAAAAGATTTTGAAAAATTGACTCGTGATAATGAGAAGTTAGAAGAAGAAAATAATTTTTTAGAAAATGATAATAGTGATCTTAAAAATAAAATCAAGGAAATGAATGAAGCCTCTTCAATTGATCAAAGTTCCAATTGCTCTTCTTGTTGTTCTTTGAAAATAGAGAACATAGAACTTAGGAACACACTAGAAAAACGTAGTGTTGATAATCCTAAAACAATTGAAGAAACTAAAAAGGATGATAGAAATGATGTTGGACCACCTAAAAAAATTCTAGGAACTTCACTAATGAGTCTAAAATTAATCATTTTAGACCACCTAGAAACGACTCTAGGAATTTTGTTAATGAGTCTAGAATGAACCATTTTAGACCACCTAGAAATAATTCTAGGAATCGCAACACTTCTAGGAATAACGACTTTAGATCACCTAGAACGTTTTTGGCTCAACCAAGACATATGCACAACCCGAATGTTATATGTCATTATTGCAACCGGATAGGACACATAGCACCCGTATGTTTTGCAAAACATAAGGATTTATCTTTTGATTATGATTATTATTTGCCTAACCCCCAAGGACCCAAAAGTGTTTGGGTACCTAAAACCTATTTTTAGGTACGTTTGCAGGCGTGCTTGAAGACTACAATATCGTAGTAGATGCACCAAGCATGAAACCTTATTGCATCGAGGGGGAATTTCGGTTAGTTATCATATTTTTAATAAAAATGTAAATAGTTGATATGTGTTAACGATTGATATGTCCTTGTTAACAATTGGTATCAATTCTTTTTTGATTCATGTTTTGATAACTTTTATTTTGAACAACAATTGGTATCAATTATTTTTGTTAAAAATAATGATTGATCCATGTTTTGATGAATATTAGTTATTTTTTGATAAAAACCTAATTGTTGATATGTGTTAACAATTAGTATCTTTTTGATAAAAATAACATTTGAAATGTTTGTTTTGTTTAACAGTTGGTAACAGTTGGTATGTATTAACTGTTAGCATGTTTTTGTTAAAAACATTTCATTCATGTTTTGATGAATATCTCTCTAGTTTGAATAACAGTTGGTATATTCTTGAAAAATAAATGATTCATTTTTTTAATACAACTCTTGATTTATTAAAAATTAATAGTTGATGTTTTTTTAATGTTGGTATATTGTTCAAAAACAAATGTTTATTTTGTTTTTCCTAACAGTTGGTAACCAATTGATTTTATCATGTTTTTATAACAATTGGTATCATTTTGAAAATAATGATTGATATATTTTTCTAACAGTTGGTATATTCGCTAAAAATAACCTTTGACATGGTTGTTATATTTTTACTAACATTTGGTATCATTTCATGTTGGTATGATTTTTTAATATCGCCAATGTATATTCCTCATTGTATTTCCTATCTTATATTTGACACTAACAATTGATACACCCAAAAGGGGGAAGTGTCGAAAGGGGATAATAGCCTTTGTACACTCTCTTTTTGCTAATGCCAAAAGGGGGAAGAGTTTAGGCGATATGCATCAAATAAGGGGGAATGTATCTACGTTATAGTATGCCTTATTTGAGGGGGAATCATCATTAAGGGGAATTGTTTGCATGAATTTAGGGGGAATCCGATATGCATATCTCCTGTTGTTTGTCATTATCAAAAAGGGAGAAATTGTAGAAAATTATTCTATCCATGATATGTGCGCTTTGGTTGTATTAGCATGATTTTCAGGTATAGGTTTTGATGAATGACAAACAACAAAGTCGATGAATGACAAACAATGAAGTCAAGTGTCAAACAATGTTATTATATGACAAACAATCAAGATTGAATGCCGAGAAGCATATTGATGACTGAATTGCAAAGACAAGCCAAAGACGAGCTTAAAAGTTCAAGACCGAAGACCCCAAGGCGTAGGTCGTTAGGTAGAACAAATGTAAGAGCAACGTTTAAAGTTATCTCGTCTTTTGGCTCAACATAGGTCATCCTAAATATGCATAAAATCATTTTATCAAATCATATTTCAAATACTTCAAACAAAATGATTTCAAACATTGTCATTTTAGCCAAAATGAATTTTAAACATGTCTTTCAAAGCTGGACAAAAATAATCGATTATGCTTATGTTGATACTCGATTATGTTAACATAGTGTAAACCGGAATTTACAAAACAGCAAAATAATCGATTATCAGAAGTGCATAATCGATTATCTTGTATCCGTTGCCAAGTTTTTGAACACTGTAACAAAATAATCGATTATGCATATCTAATAATCGATTATCCTGCATAAAATCAGCTTCCAGATTTTGTAACGGTAAGCTGATAATCGATTATCCAAATCTGATAATCGATTATCTTGGCATAAAATCAGCATAATTGATTGCTAATTAAGCAACGGACATACTACTTCTACCACCTATAAATAGAGGTCTTTTGAGCTGAATTGAAACACACAACACCTCTCATTATTCATATACATATTGATATCATTTGTGCATCATTATAGAGCTTTTGTTGAGCCATTTGAGAGACAACTTTGAGTTGTTCATTGAGCTAATATTGTATCTCTTTATCTACTCTTTTGAGAGAGTTCTTGTTGTAAAAGAGAAAGGTGTTTGAGAAGACCATATCTTCTCATTGATTGTCGGGTTTGCTAAGTACCCTCAATCTTAGCGTGTGAAGTCTTGTGGTGCGGTATCCACAAGCAAGGTGAAGTCTTGAGGTGCGGTATCCTCGAGCAAGTTGAAGTCTTGTAGAGTGTACATCTACGAGCAAGTGTAACGGTTTGTTAGGCACCCGTAAGCTTAACGAAGTTAGTGGAATCTCGAGAGAGTCTCTCGGGGACTGGACTAACCACAAGTTGTGGTGAACCAGGATAAATTCGGTGTGTTCTTTCCTTACTATTTTAATTACCGAATTTATTTTATTCCTGCAATTTTAATTCCGCGATATTTATCAATATTCTCGTGCCGCACTATTCACCCTCCCTCTAGTGACGGGCATAAATCCTAACAATCTACACCAACTTTCTTTAAGGCAAGGAATCAGTTCGACAATGGTCGAAATCACCTAACCAGTTGAAACTATTAATATTCTCACTAGAAAAACTATTAATATTCTCACTATATATAATGTATTCGACACAAAACAAACAGAAAAAAACCCACATATATTTTACAAAATTTATACGTGGTTACCCCCAATTACATTAGCCTAAGGCCGGCAAAGAAAAAAGAGAAAAAGATAACAAAAACTAAGCAAACATTACAAATGGCTCCATTTGTTCACTCGGCGCCCCCGGTGCCCCCTTCAGCATTATCAGCGCCCTCGGCGCCATCATCGCCCCCGGGCGTAGACGGGTTAAAACCGCAGTCGAGGCGGGCTTCACAAGCCCTTTGGCGTGCTTCCTCATAAGTGGCCTCAGACACGACGCCGGCCACAACTGTCTATACACATCAAGCTAGGCCTCGGTATACGTCCAAAGCTCACGAGCAGGACCGAAAGAAGCGGCCTGGTCCCTCAGGAGCTGGTTCTCGGCTTCCAAGGCCACGATACGGTCCGCTGCAGCATGGGCATCCCTCGCATAGATGACAATGCTCCCCTCCAACGACTGCTCTCGAAAGGCAGCGACAACCCTCTCTAATCCACGCTCCCTTTCTTGGGCACGGTTGGTCGCCTGCAATGTTTCAGCCCTCGCCAGGGCGCCCTCTGCCTGCTTCCTTGAAGTGGCGGCCTCAGTCTCCAGGGCGGCCACTTTCTTAGTATAAGCCTCAGCGGCCTCTGCTGCCGCAGCTAGATTTTGGCGCTCCCTCTCAGCAGCCGCCCCTCTCTCAGCATCCACCCCTTGGTTCGCTTGGCGGAGCTGCCCCTCAAGGGAAGTTACCCTGCTGAGGGCATGTTGCATATGAAGCCCCCTCCGCGCCAGCTCTTCTACCAGCTCCTGATTCCGCGGGTCATTCCGTATGCGTTCACGCAAGCCGCGACACCGGTCACGGTAGCGGCGGTACTTCTCCAATAACCGCACAAAAACCGCCAAGCGGACGTTAGCCCGCTTGATGCTCTCCACCTCCAGCAGAAATGTCTACAACAAACAGAGCGACAATTAATACAAGAAGACATGCTAAGAAAGAAAGCAAACTAAAGTTTTATACGTACCTTCATACTCAGAACGGCCACCTCGCCCATCAACCCGGCGATCGAGATGCCCCTCAGGGACGTGCTCTCCGCTTCGGAGCATAGGACCCCAAACAACATCACCAGGTTCTCCTCCTCGAGCAGTAGGTTTAGGTCATTAGGGATCTCCAAATAACGGTAATCCCCTTCGGGCTGCATCGTTGGGCGGGTATAACCCTCCTGAAAAAGACGGGCGTCCTCGGAATCCATATCAGACTCCGAATCATCCCCCTCTTCTGAGACGCCCCTTCCTTCTGCCGCCCTGGAAGTCGAGGTCTTTGCCGCCCAAGACGTCGAAGCGCCCGCATTCGCTAAAATATCGGCGCCTGTACTCTCCGCCAAAACAGTTCCCGAGGAACTACCTTCCCTCTCAGCAACAGGAACAGAAACTTGAATCCCCGAAGCAATTGTGTCATCTTGGCCTGAGCCAACCGGGGCAACCCCCACTGTGTGCTCGCCCTCTGGGGCAAGGTCCGTTGTGCCCTCCTCCTCCGCCGATGGCGAAGAGTCTAAACCAATCACAACCGGAAGAGCCGAGGTGAACGCCACCCTGCGCGGAACCAGCGGCCTCCCATCTTCTTCCTCATCTTCATTCGGTGATCGCTCCGCCCTGGAGCGCACGATCCCTGGAGGCGCCGGCATTGTGATCATTCGGGCAGTCGCCCCCGGCCTGCGGAAATCAAGCTGAGGAGCCCTCCTGCGACGTGGTCGTTCTTACCAGCCAAAAAAGAAGGGTTAGGCGGGAATTCCATCATAGTTATTGTGGAACTCCCGTATAATATGCGGGAGTTCAAGCATATTTATGCTGGAATTCCCGTATAATATACGGGCGTATTTTCCGAATTTTGAACAGTGCTTTCGCTCAAATTTATCTTTACATAAAAAGTGATTAAATTTCGATGACTTTTAAAACTTAACCATTTTTCAATGACCAGTTGTAAATATGGCTTAATTGTCTTACCTTAGAGCCGGCTATGCTATCAATAAGTCTAAGCCCTGTGTTTGGATAAAAGAGGGATATAGATAGGTTGACTTTAGAAGAAAAGCAACTCTTTATTTCATTTCATTACTTACGTAATCGTGTTAGATTGAACATAAATTTAATAAAGAAAAAACTGTGTGAAACATAATATATGTCTAATGCAATATTGCTAAAATCAGAGGCGGACCTAGGTATAAGTTTGAGGGGTCACACGATCCCGTAAATTTCGGCAGAGATCTTGTATATGTATATGTGTATATCTTGAAAATAATTAATTTAAATTATTTGACACCATGAACATTAAAAGCCTTTAGGAGGCATTGGTTGAATAAAATATTGATGCCCTGTTGCGTTAAAATCTTGGGTCCGCCTCTAGCTAAAATGTTATGTTCAAATATATTTTTTTTTTCAAAAAACCCAAAAAATGGTACTTATCTCATATGAAATAAAACGAAATGAAAAACAATAATTTGACAGCATTTGAAAATAAAAACACAAGACATAACTTTTGGACGTATATATTTGAAAATAAAAAGTAAGATATATTGGCGTTATTATTTTCTTTTATACAAACTGTGAAACATACCTCTAACTAATTTGAATTGATAATTATTTAATTTTGTGGTTTGATGCTCACATTTAAAATTGACTAGCTGGACCAATTAAAATTCCCAGCAAGTAAAAAATTAGGAGTAAATATCTTATTACGACATAAGTCACAAAGGTTAAAGGTTCTCCATTTATGATTGATTGTACAGGTCTGTGCCCACTATTTTCATGTGTGTATAGCTCCTCAGCACGTTCCTTAGTTTTTCTTTTTCTTCTTCTGTATTATTCTTGTTTGTTTATAGCATCATCAGTTTTTGACTTCTTTGAGCCCAACCAATTCTAAAGGACAGAAGTAGAGGGTTGGTTACCTGGGAAAGGTGAAATGACGAGGTTGCCACTTGGGTCGTCGCCGATTGACATCGCCGGTCCGACGACCAACTGGTGGGACCAGATCAACGAGTCCGTTCAGTGGCAAGATGGGATTTTTTACTCTCTTTGTGCTTCCTATGCTCTTGTCTCAGCCGTTGCCCTCGTAATTTTATCTCCTTCTGCTCTTTTTGTTTATATGAATAGACACTTTGATTTTGTTTTTTGTATGTTAATTTGATGTTGGTGTGTGTCAAGATTGTGTTTTGTATGTTAATTTGATGTGGGGTTCTGTCGAGATTGATTTTTTCATCCTTCATTTTTTTGTTTCTGTTGTTATTCAGTTCAAAACTTGCGCAAGTTGGGATTTTTGTTAACTGCTTTTAGAAATGGAAAATCTTGGGAAACTGTAGGAATGAAATAATGGAGTTTAGCTTTTACTTTTTTCTTATTTTTCTCCCTCTCTTTCAACTCTTTTCTTTGTATAAATAGACACTTGGATTTTGTATTTTGTATGTAAATTGATATGGGGTTATGTCAAAATTGGGTTTTTTTCTTGTTTGTGAATTTGACTATCAAATTAGATTTTTTTCTAGTACTTGCTGCAAGTTGGGATTTTTCATAGCTGCTGTTAGAAATGAAATTTTTTGGGAAACTGTAGGAATAAAATAGTGCAGAGTAGCTTTTACTCTATTTTTTGGATGTTACACAAAAATATGGTTTAAGGATGTGTGTTTATGAAGTGTATTTGAGGGGTCTTCCATTAAGAGAATTACGGGATATTTGATGCTTTTAGTATGTGGCTGAAGATATTTAGCAGGACTGACTGGTTAATCATAGTTCATGTAGGTTCAGTTTGACTGTTAGCTTAAGACTATTGACTAGCTATATTTAGGGTCAAATTCAATACTTCTCTTTTTGTACTGTCCTTAACCTTCTCTGGATTATGCACAGCCTTAAGATGTTTATGGCAACTTTGGTCTCTGTTAGCTAGAGGGGCATATTCATTGCCCAAGTCAGGGTGCACGTGAACGCATGGTATTTCTGTCAAACTAGATATTTACATATTTCCTAGAATTGATAAAAAATTATCTACTAGCTCCGTGCTCCAATAAGGCTGAATGTTGCACTTGGTTGAATGCTAAGTTATTTACCTGAAGTAACGGGGATTGATTCCCATTTAATACTTTATTTTTTCTCTTTTATTTAGTGATGCAACCATGTTATAGAATCATAGATCCCGCCTGAGTAGCTATGTGAGATTTCGAAATTATTTATTCACCAATTATCACGTAGATGCTCTTCATCTATCTGACATGACTGTATCCTCAAAGCTTTGATCTTTCATCTAATGTCTGATGTTAGTATTACGGAGTACTCGTTTCGTGTGGGCTTAAGTACTTTTCTATAAGCAGAGGACTATCATCGAAGGATGGTTTTTCATACTTTTGATTGATAAATATGTTTCAGATAAAGTATATACCTAATGCTGCATGTGCAAAATACGTATTTTTCCCGTGATGGTTAGTGTTTTGGGCTTTGGGTTGAGTGTATGAGTTGATTATGTGCAGATTCAATTAATAAGGATCGAATTGAGGGTACCCGAGTATGGTTGGACAACACAAAAGGTTTTCCATCTGATGAACTTTGTTGTAAATGGAGGTACGGATTCAGGTCAAGCAAATCGTCTCTGCCCCTGTTTATCTGGAAATTAGTTTTAAATTCAAATCTTTTTTCTTTCAGTTCGTGCTATTGTCTTTGGATTTCACAAACAAGTGTTTCTCTTCCATCCTAAGGTATGTTCTTTTTTTACTTGAAAATAACTTTTTAATTATCGATCTCTTTCTTGGTTATGTTCAGTTCGTTTTCAATAGAACCCGACAATGCATGCCAACTTGAATGTTACCTTGTTCTTATCCTCTGTTTACCCTTTTCTCGAACTATTTATTCTTTTCTTTATAGTTTTCCAACTAATCTAGGAACTATGGGAAATCAGAATTAAGTTAAAGCTGTACCTATCAAAGTTTTCACCTGATGGAACTATTTTCAAGTGGAAGTGCTTGATTTTTTGTTGCTACTTCGAGCTGCATGCTATCTTATATCTTTGACTCTCTTAACTTGGAGCGTAGTTTGACATTTCCGATTCCTTACCTCTTAATTTATTCATTCGGAAGTTCATCCTGCTGTTTGACGGCTTATATAGTTTAATAGCACTAGAGCAGGACAGCAATTATGTCGGACCTTGTTGTTTAATATGTGAGCTAATTTGATTGAAAAGCTCACTAGATTCTCTGTCTTTCATTTTTCAGTTTGAAGCTTATCACATAATTACCCAATCCTTTACTTGCTGTAGACTTTTGGTTTGACTGCGATAGCATTTCTTCAAGCGTTTAGGTTTTTACTTTCTCTGCAGCACTGTACTTTTGCCATGTCGAACATTTAGCTTTAACTATCATTTTACCGTGATGAATTTTCTCTTATAAATACACTAATCGACTGATAGCACTTCCAGAATTACGACTTCTATGATCTCTTTCCTTCATTTGGTTGTGGTGGGCTACTGCAGTACTGTCACTTTTAGGCTGATGGCCTGAGAAAATGAAATAAATAACATACAACATCTGTCTCTTAAGCTGCTGCTTAATTGCTTACTGATGGTAGATTTGCTCCACGTTACACCAGGTGCTGACTCTGGCAATGTTGGACCTACCAGGGCTCCTTTTCTTTTCAACATTTACTCTCCTGGTTCTATTTTGGGCTGAGATCTATCACCAGGCAAGTGAAGTTGTAGCATCCTGCATGCAAACTGTTAATTTGTTAATTCTAACTCGTGCATTTATGTAATGGCAGGCTAGGAGTTTACCAACAGATAAACTTAGAATCTCTTATATTTCAATAAATGGTGCAATTTACTTCATTCAGGTTTGCTACAAACTTGTTCTCTCTTCATATGCTTTTGGACATCATGATTGTTCATAAGGAAATATGGTCGATCAAGTGTTATTGTTTATGAAGTACTAGTTTTGTTTGTGTGTTAGTAATATGTGGATTCTTTTAAGATCCTTTCAAGCGAGTCAGTTTGTGTCCTAGTTGATAACTCCTTGCTTTTAGGTGGTCTCACAAAATATGCAGCCATATGTATGCTACTTAATATGTTGAATTCAGAGATATTCTTCTGTCCCTAAAAATGTTATGCCTTGTTCACCTAGGTTTAACATGTTTGGAGAATAGTTTCATTCCAGAGACAAGTGCCTCTCCTCTTGGCCCTCCATTCCCTTCTAACTGGTCCTACTTTCATTATCAAATACTTATGGTTTGGCCCCGATTATATATATATATATATATATATATATATATATATATATATATATATATATATATATATATATATATATATATCTTTCCAAGATCTTGCAATAAATATTTAAAAACCCATTTGAAAAGTTAGCCTTGAAATGGGGCTAGATACTCCTAATTCCAGTCCCTGAGGACTCTAGCTTTCTCCCTTTTCCTAAAAAAAGGGTCCACTTCTAAATGAATAAAGCTGTCTGTTATTCTTGATTTCTTGGAAAAATGTTCCCGACGGACCACTTGTCACAAAAGCTAACTAGCTGCTTGAGTCTTCTAGATTTTTTTTTGATGGGTAATAAACTAAATACAACTGAAAAATGGTTTTGGTCAGGCATGTATCTGGGTTTACCTCTGGGTCAATGACAATAGCACTGTGGAATTCATTGGGAAGATATTTATAGCAGGTGAATCTCTTTCTATTAGTTTTCTCCTTTTGCCCTATTTTACTGAAGGTTAGATTAACGTTGCATGTTTCTTTGGTGCAGTTGTGTCATTTATTGCAGCATTGGGCTTTCTGCTCTATGGTGGAAGGTGCATTTAAGTGCTATTTCTTTGTGCATTTATCTTCTAATTCACTGTTCTTAACTACCTTAGACAACTGTTCATTGGGAATTCGTATTTACAAGTTTTTACAATCATCAGGTTGTTTCTCATGCTGCGCCGCTTTCCAATTGAATCTAAAGGGAGGAGAAAGAAGCTTCATGAGGTTTGTGTATTTACACATTTATCTTTTTACTTTGCAAATAGAAAGACCTTGTTCGTGTTTATGGTTTGGCATATGTAAGGCATAAGATTTGTTCCTCACTACGTTCTCCTCCCTATAGCACCTTGGGGGGGGGGGGGGGGATGGGATTCTTAGACTTGATGTCTGATTCCGTTCATCAATTTCCTTGTCCTGGGATCGTTCTACTATATTATACTGTTAGCTTGCAGTGACTGACTGCTATATTTAGTCCAGATAACATTCAAATGGACAGACAGAGTAAGACTATTCTTGAGATTGTATCTATATTCAAATCAAATTCTAAAATGGTAAAAAACAAGGATAGGACGGAACCTTGTCGTGACAGTTTGATTCAGGGCCACTATCCAAAACCAGCCACTTTGGAACTAGCTCTCGTCCTCTAAGTCATCTTCCATGTCCTTTGAGCCAATAGACCAGAATTCATCCTTAACAACAAGCATAGCATGCTTTAACTAAGGATTTTCCTGTCATCATTGACATACAAAGGAGGGAGTCAGGCTAATGATCCCGTACTATCACTCAGGCTAATTTAACTGTTACCACACTAGCACTCTGTGCCGAGTACTGATAACTTATTCAAGGTTGAAGACTCCAGTATTCTCTTTTGAAGCGTTCTGCAATAGTACACCGAACTTATATAAATCTGGGAATAGTTCTTTCAAGAGTGCTGGTTTCCAAAGGTTTTTTTTGCCATAGTCTTGCTCTTCCGTTACCCACTTTGACCCTACCACCTCTTCAAACTCTCTCCAAGAATTTCCTATTTGTCTCCCTACTGTAAACTCCATGAAAAGATGTGACTGCTGCTTTAGTGCATCATTGTCCATCAATTCCATATTATGCATTGATCTCCCCTTCCACATCTCCAGTTTGTTGGTATTAAATCTCCATAACCATTGGACATAAGACAATTACTGATAGTCTAAAGCTTTCCACACATAGTCCCCTATTAGGCTCGTGATATTAGATATGTAAGGATCCATGTTGTACCCTATTTTAAGTTCATCCTTTACCCATATGAGAAATATCATTTCTTTCAAGGGGCTGATTTCCTTTCACATCTTTCAATAACTTCTCACTGTACCTCAGCAGAGGCAATGTTGGGTGATTGCTTCTTATCCCCGTACCTTTACCGGTGAGAGGATATAGTTGCCTGATAGAATATTCGAGTTGTATGCAAGCTGGAGACACCTCTTTTATCCACCCACACGAAAAAAATTACTTCCCCATCACACCCCTGAATCCTTGTATTCAGCTCCTAGGCATTGCCCCAAATAAACTTGTAGGGAAGTACTCCGCTTCACACTCTCAGAATACTTGCTAGATTATCATCTTCATAATCAGCATTAACTGAAAACAAACTACTCTTGGCCGAGTTCCTTTTCTTCTCTGCTGATGAATAATCAACAGGCGGAAGTATATCTATGTTTGGTGCGATAAATTGGAAAAACAATTTTAATATATGATTTTTACGAAGAGATAAATTTTTTGTCATTATTGGTGAACCAATGGAGTGTCTATTTTCTTTTCTTAATTGATAATTAGTGGCCAATCTCCAGAAAACATTTTCATGATATATCTACTTGTTCTAACAACCTCTTCTACATCACGTTAATGGATATGTTTGTGTTATCTGAAGTTTCATTTAGCTCAATGTTGCTTAACACATGCATAACATGATACATAATGCATGACTTGTAGTTTTTAACATCTCTTACTCTAAATTGGTTCGCATAATATGATGTATGCATATGATTGCAGGTTGGATCTGTGACTGCCATATGTTTCACCTGTTTCCTCATTAGCTGCTTCGTGGTACATATGTTTCCTCTTCTCTCAATGCTGGTCAACATTTTATTGTCCATAGTATAATATCGTCCTAACTCCATTATAAAGTTTTGCAAATTGGTAATTAAAATGAGGTACTCTTAGCTTCCCATGGGAAGGTCCAAACAGGGAAACGAGGTTTTATACAATTGGTGTTTTTGCTTGTAAGAGGTGAAAACATTAAGGCTAATTTTATGAGATAAAAGGCTGTGACATATGCCTCAGGCTTCAGCTGAAAATGACCCAAACTACTCCCCAGGAAAAATAAAAGAAACGAAAAAGGAAGACCTTATAATAGGAACATGATCAAGAAAAGGGAAAGTATATCAAGTTTAAAGTAAATGTTGCTTTGAACTTGAGAGCCAGACCTGCCTCAAATCTCTAAACAGCGGTTACTTTCGTGCGCACGAGCGTCTTTGCTTTGCCTAATTTGTGGCTCACTGCAGGTTGTGTTGTCTGCTTTTGATTCTGACGCATCTCTTGATGTCTTGGACCATCCTGTTCTGAATCTGATATACTTCCTGGTATGCCTTATTCCATTATTCCATGCTCCTTACGCTTCTCTCTCTCTCTCTCTCTCTCTCTCTCTCTCTCTCTGATCACATTCTTTTCGGTGGCAGCTTGTAGAAATTCTTCCTTCAGCACTTGTGCTATACATCCTGCGAAAATTGCCTCCAAAAAGAGTATCTGCACAATACCACCCAATCAGTTAGCTGCAGCAGACTTTTATCGTCAGTCCTACACTTTCACATGGTTGCCGCTGGAGAAGCTAAGTGGAGTTCTGCAGGAAAAGTGAAGCTGCAAGAAGGATCCAGGTGCATTGATTTTGTAGAAAGGCTAATGATGTCAACTCTTGAACAAAGCTCGAGCTGTTTTTACCTATATTGTATTGTTTCTGTGGTTGTGGCGTGAAGCTTCAGACAAATCGTTGACATTTTGGTTATTAATTGTTCCACAAGTTTGTGAAAAGTATCGAAGTCCTGAAGTAATGATGCAACAGGGTTACCTCAGTGTCATCTATTGTACTGTTTCATTCTAACTGTGATGTTCTGCATTTGAGCATTTCCTGTACTGTAAGATCGCACGGATGCAACTTTCACCATTTGAATAATGGCAATGCCCGCTGTAGCGACTATTTACCTATTAGGCTAGACCGGTAGAGCACTTTTTTTTTGTTGTTTTTTCTTTTCCTTTTTCCTTCCATCTTTTCTTTAACTGAGAAATTCTCGAGGGCCATTGTGTCTTGAAATTCAATGACTAAAAGGTGTGCTTAAATATCATGCTTTTATATAAAGCAGAGTCATACTTAACTTACGTTTAACAAAGTTCGAATCATACGATTCAATCAAACCACTAAATCAAAGGCCTGGGTAGTCAGTTGTTTCTAATTTACAGCGTCAACAATAATAACAGTTCTGGTTTTTTTCTAATACGGCAAATTGATAAATTTATGGTTTTCCGCTTGTCAATGGATAAACTACTCCCAAACTGAAAAAAAAAAATTAGGTACAAACACCAAAAATCAGCAATTGGCCGGCAGGAAAAGTAACAGCAGACCTGTAAGACCAAGAGAGAAGAAAACGAACGCTCCATTCATGTATACACTAATGAAATAATTTCTGTTAGAAAAATCATTTTTCCCTACCAGCCCGTAATTCTACCACAAAAAGCATCTTCAAACCCAAATTGCAAAGTGTAACCACCCCACCAACAATTTGACAAGGAATGAAGACAGGTAACCAGCACAATCATCATCGACAACACCAACTATAACCTTGATTCCCTCCAACCAAATATCTATGGTCAATTTACAGAAACTGAAGCCAGTGCCACTGGTCTACTTATATAATGAGCTCATCGAACTTGTGGAACTTCATCGACAGGAGGAGCAGCAAAGCGCACATTAGCTGGCCAAGCCACCACTACCGGCTCGTCAGCAAACATTGCTTTGATAAAACCAGGTGTTTTCAGGGGTCTACGACCAGTCATTCGTGGATAGACGTCTTCCAGGAAATAATAAGCATGGCCTGCAATCATTCCCTGAAACAAGAATATTCACTTTCAGTATAGCACAGTGGAAGGAAATAGGAATATTCAAACTTCTCTAAAGGAGTTTTGAAAAAACCAAGGCACAGGCAACAGAGTACTAGCATAAAAACAACAGGTACAGGTGCAGGTAGAAAGTCCAAATAGAAAAGCATCCTTTAGCATAATACTGTATTGTGACAACAAAGGAAACTAGTCAAAAGTGAATGTACAAAAATCTGTGAGTTCAACTATCCATTTCAAATCTCGATATATAAGAAATGCATGAGGAAAAGTTGGTAAGCTAATCAGTAATAGGCCTTAAAATACTAGAATCTGCTCTAGTTCAACCGAGTTGTTTTTCTTAGCTTACAATATTCTCAAAATTAGAGTTTCTTTGCTTTGCCTAGAATATACTAGGGTATCAGCACCCAGTTTTCGGGGCTTATCACCTCACTTTTGGGTAAATCCTCAACAGAAAACATGAAAATTGCTGGTTGGTGAAGGTGTTGACACATCCTTAAAAGTTAGGGAAAGCAGAAAAGAAGTGGAAGCTCTCTCACTAAATGGGAAAGTCAAAAATCCTGGCTGGCAGGATTTCTATCTAAGATTCAGGCAAGATATCCAACAGGAAGGCTCAACCAGGAGTAAAAACCAGGTAACTTTAAACCTCTTAAGAGTTTCATATTGTTGAATAAAACCTTTCTTTTTATAGTAAGGATAAAACAGGCAAAAACCTATTACAAGCACATAAGCTGCAAGAAGTGTACCAGTAAATCCACCCAAGCACTGGCACCAACAAGCACAGAGAAGCCCAGAAGAACCTGCAAAAAGGGGAAAGAAGTGTGATTAAGTTATCCGCCACAAGTACACCTATCAAACTTCATTGTAGTGAAACTACACGTGGATTGCCTCTTCAAGAAACAAGATAAAAAGATTGTGACCGTCGTTTAAATATTAGTATCCTGGATTCCTTATTCTATTTTAATTCAACAATTAAGTGTTTCTACTAGCATGTCACTATTCTTTTAGCAATCCTCTCAAGAAAGAATATCATTGTCGCTCAAATATCTGAGTGCTTTGAGACACTAGTGGCTGAGCTATATACAAGGGACACGTTTTTGGATTTCTCTGTGTGTTTTTCTTGTGCAAGACTACGTTGACGAAGAACTCCGTACTATGTCCTAGAGAGGGTTTTAAGCCAGTTAGATCCTATATGCTAAAAAGATGAAAAGACAACATGAAAATTGCTCCGGAAATAGCCCCTTGACATAATAATGACAGCCAATGAGTTGAGCATGTCAACATTGATTTTTAAAATCAACATACTGCGAGGTTTACCATCTTGACAGCAAAAGACCACTTACGATTGCATATGCTACACCAACAACTAAATGGATAAGGGCCTACCATCCCAAATCCATGCCCATTTGAATAGGAATGAAGGGGAAAATACTTTAGTAATGAATCTGCTGTAAGTCTGTAACCCTTCGGGTTTGACAGCTCACATTTAGCAACTACATAATACTTTACCCCAATTGCAACCTATGAAGGTTTCTTTAAAAACGTAGTTTGTAATGGCCTGCTTTACCACGTTGATACTAATACCATCCCAAATCCAAGCCCATTTGAATAGGAATGAAGGGGAAAATACTTTAGTAATGGATCTGCTGTAACCCTTCGGGTTTGACATCTCACATTTAGCAACTACATAATATTTTACCCCAATTGCAACCTATGAAGGTTTATTTAAAATCGTAGTTTGTAATGGCCTGCTTTACCACGTTGATACTAATACCTTTAAAGGTAAATTCCAGGTAGTTAAACCCTTTCTCCCAAGTAACCAGAAGTAGAGACTAGGTACTTAGACGAGTAAAAAGGCACAACTTATAAGGATTGCTCATATTAACAGGTAGACATAACTGCAAACATCCAATTGGTGGTCTTCTAGACTATTAACTTACAACACTCAAGTAACATATTCCTTTGCCCTGCATATTTCTTTGAGAGTTGACCATTAATCTTCATAATTTCAGCATTTGTCCTAATTAGTTGTCACGCCTGCTATCAAACTTAAGGACAAGAGGGGTTGCTCTGATGGTAAGCGGCCCCCACTTCCAACCGAGAGGTTGTGAGTTCGAGTCTCCCCAATAGCAAGGTGGGAAGTTCTTGGAGGGAAGGATGCCGGGGGTCTATTTGGAAACAACCTCTCTACCCAAGGGTAGGGGTAAGGTCTGCGTACACACACCCTCCCCAGACCCCACTAAGTGGGATTATACTGAGTTGTTGTTGTTGTTGCCTGCTATCAAACTTAAACTGTTTTCCCAAGTTTTATGCCAGTCCACTGTTGTATTGTGAAAGCCATCCTAAAGGCCAAAACCCATTGCTGTCCTGGAACCAACAGTAAGGCTGGGAAGATATCTGGCAGATTTTGAATAGAGTACTATCTCCAAATTAATGATTATCTCCTAGTAATTCACATTAGAAGCATCTTCGACCATGCCAACATAAGTAGACCATGCAACACACATCCTCTGTGCCAAAATGCAGAAGTCCTTTGTATCAGAAAGAGCATAGGTGGTTTCCTTGTTTATATGTTCAATTTCATCTGTAAAATGCATTGAGCCAAATCCTTCCTAGCACAGAGAAACAAGAAAACCAAATCCACTAGGCATGAGCTTTGAAGTGTAGGTCTTTCATGCTAAACGTTAGAAGAAAAAAAGAACCGAGTGAGTTCTGCGATGTGTCTGGTTGCAGCATGTATTTTTAGAGAGGCTTTCGCAGCTTAGCTCTAGCGAGGAACATCTGGAGTAAGTGCAGCCTACTTAAGGATTGCATCAATGAAATTGAAAAATGCTAACTTCATACCTAGCAGAAGAAACACAAAGATTCTACCGGAAAACCCACAGGTGAGCAACTGCCGCAGTTAAAAGCTGAAGACTAGTGAAAACAAAATATGATGGATGAAGTAATAGACACTAACCCATGGCAGGTAAGCTGCTGTGAAAGTAAAGAGACCCAAAAAGCTCATGTGGATAAACGGATTTTGCTTGCTCCATACGTAAACCTACAAACAGAATGAAGCAAAAAGATGAAAAAGGAAAAGGTAAGACAGATCACAAATGCTGAGTCAGAATGGAGTTCTACTGCAGAGGATCTAACCATCATAAATGTCAGTGAATTGCTCAGGAATATGATCCTTGCGAACGACTCTGAGACATAAGGTATCATCCCCCCGACAAGAACAATTCCTGTTAAAACAGTTGCACCAAACAGAAGCATGTAGAAGAAATCTGCTGTCCTTCCCCTGAAGGAGTTCTCTTCTAGAAGCTTGCAGTACCGAGCTAGGAAGAACATGTGAAACAGAAAGTCCAAGTCTGAAAACACAATAAAGAAAAAGGACATCAGAATAAGGTAGCAAAAAGAGGATGTTGCTGTGTTCCTCAAAATAAGTGACCCTACCTTCATCTCGTAATCTCTGATGCACCGCAATAAAATACATAATTGAAATAGAAACTTGTATAGAGGATTAGCAGGAAATTCACAGACTGCACTAGATAGGAGGCAAGGATAAGCCTAGTTTCCACTTTCCATTATGGATTAAATCTAGCTAAACCCAGTATTTAGCCACGATAGTTATTGAACAAAAGAGTCAAGGCAATAAACTCTTCATAGATGCATGGCTGTTCAAATAAAGTTGTGCCTCATTAAGACAAAGTAATTATCACTAAACTTAAAGGAGGAAATAACCTTTTGGGAAAGAAAAAGCAAGCTGCTGGGAGAGGAGAAATTACCCATCTTCCGGAAGTAGAGAAAATTTGTAATGAGGCGCCAGACCTGGTATTGCTTCACCACCAACTTGGGGTTCAGGTACAAGTTATAAGGAGATATAATCTGCAATTTACACCCAAAATACTATCAATTAATCATGAAACAACTAAGCTCTCAGTCCTAAGCTAGTTAGAGTCAGGTTCAAGAAAAGTACGAAAGTCAATCAACTATGCCACAATGCCAAATTAATTGGTGGCAGCTTTATAAATCCTCTGTATCCATTCTACCCTAATTTCGACATCCCAAATTACAACACCCCACCCCCACTCCCCAATCCATTATCGGTAAAAATCTTGAAATGAATAGAAACAACAACAATTACCCAGTATAATCCCACAAAGTGAGGGTATGCGGAAGGTAATATGTCTTACCCTATCCAAAAGGATAGAGAGTCCAATCAAACCTCGGCTTAGTGAAGGAAAGAAAAAATAAAAACAAAAACAAAAACAAAAAAATACAGAATCCTCAAACAAGAAAACAATAAAGTTCCAATCTTGATAAATCTAATGTTTTTTTTTCCTTAAGATGGATCATAATACCTCAAGAGAACAACCGATGGTGGTGACTATAGCAGCAGTGAGATAGGAACGCGTGATTATTGGCATCTGTTTGTACCATTCTTCCACTGCTTGTGCCATTCTTTTTAACTTTCCGGAAGAAAACTCTGAATTATCTGGAAATTGATCAACTAATAGATTTCATATATACACGGACATGCATATATATATATGTATGTATGTAGTCGTATTTTTATTTAGCTCAAGGAAATGAAAAGATGAATGGCAAGCAGGGGAATGGCGAAGGAAATGCTACTGAAGCTTTTATAGGATTCTGGTTTAATCTAATCTTGTTTCGTTGAGGTATGCTGCTCCACGAGCATTTGAGCGCGTATTACACACGGACCAATTAAATGTTCCAGTGACGAGTAAAAGCCAATGAGATTGTTAGGGAGAATGGTATTGATGTCAGAGGCGCGTTTGTGACGCCCTTGCTATTGGATTTTGTCGTTTCAAGTTTCCTTTCGAAGAGGAAACTATTTGATATTTTCATTAAATCTGTTATTATTATTATTATTATTATTATTATTAGATTGAAATCTCAACCAAAAACAAATTATATCAACTCCAGAATCTAAGGGTGTGTTTGGTATAATGGAAAATATTTTCAGTGGAAATATTTTTCAAGAAAATATTTTCAGTGAAAATATTTTTCAAGAAAATATTTTCTTGGAAAATAAATTGTAATCTTATTTATTTTATTGTGTTTGGTACATAAATTAAGGAAAATGACTTTTTCAGAGTATTCATAAATAATTTTGATGTAATAAATATGAAGTCATAAACTTTCAAAGTAACAACCTTTTGGACCCATAAATTTCATAAACTTTCGAATCACTAAACACTCAAAACCACAAAATTTCGAACTCATAAACTTTCAAACACATAAACCTCTAAACTCATAATTTTAGAAATTGTAAATTTTTGAGCATTTAAACTGATAAATAATAAAATTTAAACTGAAAAATATTTAAAATTTTTTTCTTGGCGGGGGTGCGGATGGAGCGGGGGGGTTGGATGGGTTGGGGGTGGTGCAGAAAAATTTAAAAAAAATAAAAATTTAAAATTGCAAAAAAAAAAATTAAGGTAAAAAAAAATATTTTTTTTTGCGGGGGATGGTGGGGGAGAGGGGAGGAGTGGGGTGGAGGGATAGTAGAGTGGGTAGTATCGTAAAAATTGAAATTTAAAAAAATATCTTTTTTTTAGAGGGGGTGGGGTGGGTTAGTGGGGATGGGGAAGGTTAAGAAGTAAGTTTAGAAAATATTTTCTCTAGATAAGGAAAACATTTTCCTCCAATTGAAGAAGGAAAATATTTTTCTCCAATTGGAGGAAAATGAATTGACAAGGAAAATATTTTTCCAAATATTTAAGCCAATCAAATATAAAAAAATTAAAAATATTTCCGAAAAATATTTTCCTTCGTACCAAACACACCCTAAAAGAGAAGATTCATTTGCGGAAATTTCAAGTGATATGAGTAAACTTTTGGAATAAATATTAGTTAGTTACTAACAGAATTAATAATTAACCTATGATCATATGTTTAGAATTCGCTTACACTATAAAAAGTTTTATACTCTCGATGTATAGTGTATACAACTTAAATTTACTATGAACATCCACTTTTCTTAAATTATTTAGTTTTTAGTTGAGATTACTTGTTTATATTTTTTTCATTAGACGGGGAAAGAGAAACGCAAAGATGGAGCGAAGAGAAATAGGGAACTGTGAGAATTTCCCATATTTATTATACGAAAATCGCATGTATCCCTCTTTTTAGTTAGTCATATGTAGCAAGGTACGTATACTTATTTAGTGCATAAATGGCATGTAGCTCTATGTTGTTAATTTGTTGTTATTTATATGAGTGTTTCACATTGATTATCTTATTTGTGATATCGTGTTTTAAAAAGTAAGAGAGCGTGAATGTTGTCAGTTATAATATGTATGTATGGGTCTAAACTTGACCTTCTAATAATAAACGAAATCAGCGCATTTAATTGATGTCTAATTGATGTCTATTTGTAATTAATAAATAGTACTGTCATTTACTCACAAGATTATCGAGCAGTTATCCAATTTGACGACTAAAGGCCATGGCCTGGCCGTTCGTACGAGGGCGTCTCCTCTAGAAGGTCCCAATCCCTAGGCGCCAGCTGGCAGATTTGCTAGCTATAAATACTAAGAGAAAGAACCCTAAAGTGGGGGGGGGGGGGGGGGCTGCTTCTTTTTCTTGGCATCTCCTTCAAATAGAAGAGGGAAAATATCATTGTAAGGTTCTGAAACTCTCCATGGAGAGGCAGACCAAACTCACGTCATTAATAAAGGATCTTCGTCCTCCTCCCTTTAATCTATTATTATTGTCTTTTGTATTTTATTCTTTCGGTCTTTGAATTTATTACGATCTGCTATGATTGGCCCTCCATTAATTTTGATTGTTTTATGCTTCTAAAGTAAATGAAAACTTTGAGCAAAACAATTTGGCGCCGCCTGCGGGGATTTCATAGCAGCATCGCGTAGTCTATCCTTAGACCGGAAAAGAAAATGAACGACCCAGCTCAAACGAGCCCAACGACATATCAGGTCATAGGAAGTCAAAACCTCGATAAGGGCTTGCTTCCACACCCCCGCGTATTTGAGCGAAGGGAAGAAGAAGAAGAAGAAGAAGAAACAGCAGATCTCCCATCTCTATGGGAGAAATGATCTCAAGGTACCTCACCCCTTTTCTTTCCACAAGGGATCCTGCCGAAAGGGAGGACAGCATGAAAGCGTAACTCAAGCACTCCGCAATCCGAGTGAGCCGGGCAAATAAAACCACAAGTTCAAGCTAGGCGAGATCTGAAATCAAAGACAAATCCCGGTCCCCAGCGCGAAGCGGGTTATGTAGAAAAACTCACCAAAAGGTTCAACTACGGTTGAACTAGGACTCAGGCTATGCGCCTTGGACTCAGGCTACGCGCCTTCAAATATTATAAAAGTTCAACTACGGTTGAACGTCTGCTCAGGCTACGTGCCTTCACCAAAAAGCTCAATTACGGTTGAATGGCAGTACATGCTACGTGCCTTCACATAAAGGTTCAACTATGGTTGAACTGAGACTCAGGCTACGTGCCTTCAAATATTATAAAAGTTCAACTACGGTTGAACGTCTGCTCAGGCTACGCGCCTTCACACAAAGGTTTAACTATGGTTGAACTGGGACTCAGGCCATGCGCCTTCGACTCAGGCTACGCGCCTTTAAATATTATAAAAGTTCAACTACGGTTGAACATTTGCTCAGGTTACGCGCCTTCACACAAAGGTTCAACTACGGTTAAATTGGACTCAGAATATGCACCTTCGACTAAGGCTACGCGCCTTCACACAAAGGTTCAACTACGGTTGAACTGCGACTCAGACTATGCGCCTTCAACTCAGACTACGCGCCTTCGACTCAGGCTACGCGCCTTCAAATATCATAAAAGTTCAACTACGTTTGAACGTCTACTCAGGCTACGCGCCTTCACACAAAGGTTCAACTACGGTTGAACTGGGACTCAGGCCATGAGCCTTCGACTCAGTCTACGCGCCTTCAAATATTATAAAAGTTCAACTACGGTTAAATGTCTGCTCAGGCTACGCCCCTTCATACAAAGGTTCAACTACGGTTGAACTGGGACTCAGGCTATACGCATTCGACTCAGGCTACATGCCTTCACCAAAAATTTCAATTACGGTTGAACGGCAGTACAGGCTACGCGCCTTCACAAAGGTTCAACCACGGGTGAACTGGGACTCAGGCTATGCGCCTTCGACTCAGGCTACGCGCCTTCAAATATTATAAAAGTTCAACTATGGTTGAACGTATGCTCAGGCTACGCGCCTTCACACAAAGGTTCAACTACGGTTGAACTGGGACTGAGGCTATGCGCCTTCGACTGAGGCTACGCGCCTTCAAATATTATAAAAGTTCAAACTACGATTGAACGTCTGCTCAGGCTATGTGCCTTCAACAAAAAGTTCAATTACGGTTGAACGGCAATACAGGCTACGCGCCTTCAAATACAACAAAAGTTCAATTACAGTTGAACGGCAGTACAGGCAACGCGCCTTCACAGAAAGGTTCAACCGCGGCTGAACTCGGACGCAGGCTACGCGCCTTCAAAAACGACGAAGGTTTAACTATGGTCGAACGATAGCTCGGACTACGTGCCTCACCTAAAAGTTTGACTGCGAACCAAACCAGAACTCAGGCTACACGCCTCTGTCGCAAAAGCCGCAAGCTCGACCGCGGACGAATTAAAGCCAAGGACACACGTCAAGGATATAAGTCGGGCCGCAATCAGACGAGAACAAGCGCCCCCGAATTTCCAACCACGAACAAACCCCAGGTCGGGAAAAGCGCCCCGCCATTCAAGTAAGTACGACTAACTCAAACTAAAGTATTGACCTACGCAATGTTCGGCCCGAGTCGAGCCATAAGGCCGTGCTTTTCATTATCACGACCAGTAGTTCGACTAAGCCCGAACTGGGACTAAGGCCATGCGCCGCCACTGCCTAAACGTGGCCACAATCCACTCCCAAAAAGTGGAGGAAAGTGAAGACCAAAAGCGTCTATCTATGGCCAAGGCCATCCACACCGATTTTCCTTAAGGCAAGGAATCAGTTCGACAATGGTCAAAATCACTTAAACGGTTGAGACTATTAGCATGCCCACTAGGAAAACTCTAAAGCAAAACTGCAAAACCCTCGCAAACAAGCACAAAAAAAATATATAATGTATTCGACGCAAAACAAACGAAAAAGAAGAAAACCAAATATATTCACAATATTTACACGGGGCTACCCCCAATTACATCCGCCCAAGGCTGGCAGAGAAATAAAGAGAAAAAGAAAGCAAGAAATGAACAAAACATTACAAATTTTCTTTTCACTCGGCCCCCCAACGCCCCCTTCAGCATTATCAGCACCCTCGGCGCCATCATCTCCCCCAGGCATAGACGGATCAAAGCCACAGTCGAGGCGAGCTTTGCGGGCCTTTTGGTGTGCCTCCTCATAAGTGGCCTCATACGCGACACCAGCCTCCCACAATCGCCTGTACACATCGAGCAAGGCCTCAGCATATGTCCAAAGCTCACGAGCAGGACCAAAAGCGGCAGCCTGATCCCTCAGGCGCTGGTTCTCGGCCTCCAAGGCTGTAATTCGATTCGCCGCAGCACGAGCGTCCTGATCGTAGATGGCAATACGCCCCTCTAATGATCATTCATGAAAATCAGTGGTGGCCCTCTCTAATCCACGCTCCCATTCCTGAGCACGGTTGGTCGCCTGCAATGCTTCAACCCTCGCAAAGGCATCCTCTGCCTGCCTCCTTGAAGTGGTGGCCTCAGACTCTAGGACAGCCACCTGCCTGGTATAAGCCTCAGCGGCCTCCGCCGCTGCTGCCAGATTTTGACGCTCCCTATCAGCAGCCGCCCTTCTATCAACATCCACCCCTTCATTCGCCTGGCGGAGCTGCTCCTCAATAATGGATACCATACTGAGGGTTTGTTTCATATGAAGCTCCCTCCGTGCTAGCTCTTCTACAACCTCCCGCTTCCGTGGGTCATTCCTTATGCGCTCACGCAAGCCACGTCAGTGGTCACGGTAGCGGAGGTACTTCCCTAACAGCCGCGCAAAAATCGTCGAATGGACGTTAGCCCGCCTAGTGCTCTCCACCTCCAGCAAAAATGTCTACGACGAACAGAGTGACAATCAACACGAGAAGACACGCTAAGAATGAAAACAAACAAAAGTTTTGCACGTACCTTTATACTCAGGGCAGCCACCTCGCCCATCAATCTAATGTCCGAAATACCCTCACGGACGTGCTCTCCACTTCCGAGCACAAAACCCCGAACATCGTCACCAAGTTATCCTCCTCGAGCAGCAGGTTCAGGCCATTACGAATCTCCAAATAACGATAATCCCCCTCGGCCTGCACGGCCGAGCAGGTATAACCCTCCTGAGCAAGATGGATGTCCTCGGGATACATATCGGACTCCGAATCATCCCCCTCTCCTGAAACCCCCCTTCCGTCGCCCTGGAAGTTGAGGCTTCCGCCGCCCGAGATGTCGAAGTGCCCGCATTCGTCATAACGTCGACCCCTGCCATCTCCACCAAAAGCTGCCGGGGAACTGCATTTCCTCGCAGAGAACAGAAACTTGAATCGCTGAAGCGACTGTGTCACCTTGGCCTAAGTCAACCGGGGCAACCCCCACTGAGCGCTCGCCCTCTGGGGCAAGGTCTGTTGCGCCCCCTTCCTCTGCCGACGGCGAAGAATCTAAACTAATCACCACCGGGAGAGCCAGGGTGAATGACACCCTGCGCCGAGCCAGCAACCTCCCATCTTCTTCGTCATCTCCATTAAGAGATTGCTCTGCCCTGGAACGCACGACCCCTGGAGACTCCTCAACTCGGGGCACGGACTGTACCGGAGAGTGTGCAGCTGAAAACTCCACTGAAGTCGCCCTCGGAACCAGACGAGGCACTGGCATTGTGATCATTCGAAAAGTCGCCCCCGGCCTGCGGAAAGCTAGCTGAGGAGCCCTCCTACGTCATGGTCGCTCTGACCAGCCAAAGAAGAAGGGTTAGGCTAGAGAAACTAAGGACTACGAAGAAAGTACGATAAGTAGCAAACCAGATTCCTACCAGCAGCCGGCCTATGGCCATGGACCTCCTAGAAAGACGCCCACGTGCAAATCCCTATTGTAACAGGGAGCACGGCCTCAACCCACTCACGGATACCAGATAATGGCGACGGTGGCGCACCTCCCGCTACAACACAAAAAAGAAGATCTTTACGTATAAACATAAAAGCAGAACATTTAACTCAAAAGAAATCGAAACCAGCATAAAAGAAACTTACGTGCATGGTTCCACTCCTCCGGGAAGTCAGTGGCGCAAGCCACCAGGTGCTCGGTTCTGATGTAGAAGAAATACTCGAAATGACGGGTATCGACCTCGTCATCGAGCTCCGTAGTCAAGCCATCGGTCCCACGATGGATCAACCGAATCATAGTGTCACGTACCCTCTAAGGAGCGTACAGAGTCAACACGTGCCCAATTGTAACTTCCCTCCGTGCCAACTCCGCATATTTAATCAGCATCGCCAATAATTTGTAGTATGAGGGGACGAGATGACTAGGGCACACCCTGTAGTAGCGGCAAAGGTCCACCGCCAACATGGGGAGAGGAAGCCTAAATACCAGCTTTAAAGGGGAGGCATAGAAGACGCCGTAACCTCGGTGGTCGACATGCACCCGGTCGGCGCTCCTATCTAGGATGATGTCGTCAAAGAGAGGAATCTCGCATTGCTCTTTCAGTTGAGCAATGCCAACTTCCCCCATAAATGGAGCCTCATCCACTTGATCTTCTCCCTCAGGGTCGGTAAAATCACTCTCCGAACCGCCAGGCAGGGAAAGAATGTCGGTCACCAACGGGAACCGATCGACAGTCGACGAATCGGTGGCTCCCACCACCGTAGATGGACCCTCTATCGTCGCAACCGCCACCGCAGCCACATCGATACCGGAAGTGCTTGCCATTATCAGTATAACAAAAAGAAGATGGTAAGATTCACCGGAAAAACAACAGAATACGAAGATCCGATGAAAATGACGGAGAATGAGTCAACAAGGGATGAAAAACCAGACAATCTGAAAGCAAAAAAAGTTGTCTCTCTCAGAATTCCAATTAGACAGATATCGTAAAAGTGAGAATCGAGCAACACAACCCCTTACTTATAGGTAGAGCATGGATGACCCTCACGAATCCCAAAGGTCACTATTAACTACCTGACCAACCGCAAAATGGTTCAGACCTGCAGTAACGGGCACCATTATGACAGATATCATTGAACGGTCAATCAACCTTCAATCGGAACGTCCCCCGTGGAACTGTTATAACGACCTCAAGACACCACAGGCGCGCCCCATGCGTCACCATGCACATGATGTCCCCTTTATATGCGGCAAGCGTGATCGTACTCTCTCCAAGCACGCATAAAAATGGCTACGACCATCTCCAAAGATAAAAGGCTACAGCCATCTCTAAATTAAAAATGGCTACAACCATCTCTAAAGTAAAAATGGCTATGGCCACCTCTAAATTAACAATGGCTACGGCCACCTCTAAATTAACAATGGCTACGACCATCTCTAAATTAAAAATGGCTACGACCATCTCTAAAGTAAAAATGGCTTCGGCCACCTCTAAATTAACAATGGTTACGTCCTTCTCCGAATGATTGATATGGCTACGGCCATCTCCAAAAGTAAAAATGGCTACGGCCGTCTCCGAAGAATAAAGGACTACGATTGTCCCCAACCCATAAACGGCTATGGTTATTGGCAGAATCCGCTTATCAAGCTCGACCTAAGCTTGAGCTCAATAAGCGGAGGGATATGGGTCAAAACTTGACCTCCTGATAATAAACGAAATCAACGCATTTAATTAATGCCTATTTGTATTTAATAAATGGTACTGCCATTTACTCACAAGATTATCGAGCAGTCATCCAATTTGACGATTAAGGACACGGCCTGGCCGTCCGTACGAGGGCGTTTTCTCTAGAAGGTCCCAATCTCTAGGCGCCAGCTGGCAGATTTCCTAGCTATAAATACTAAGAGAAAGAACCCTAAATGGGGGGGAGGGGGGCTGCTTCTTTTTATTGACATCTCCTTCAAAAAGAAGAGGGAAAATATCATTGTAAGGTTCTGAACCTCTCCATGGAGAGGCAGACCAAACCCACGTCATTAATAAAAGATCTTCGTCCTCCTCCCTTTAATCTATTATTGTTGTCTTTTGTATTTTATTCTTTCTGTATTTGAATATATTACGATCTGCTATGATTGGCCCTCCATTAATTTTGATTGTTTTATGCTTCTAAAGTAAATGAAAACTTTGAGCAAAACACTGTACAAGATTACCAATATAAATGTATTGAGTATCTGCGGAAGTTAGTTCATCGTTTTTAACTTCTTTTGCGATACAGATTTAGTTAAGTGCGGAACTAAAAACGAGAGTTGTACACATTGCCTAAAAAATCGGTAAAAACTTGCCCACAATGGGTGTTTACACCAAACCAATAGATACATGATATGTTTGTATTTGGGAAAATTTGAATTAAAGATGATGTGGCATGACACGTGGATTGGTCAAATAGTCAAAGAGTAATAAATGATTAAGAGGCGCGGAAGACAACTGACACGGGAGGAGAAAAGAAAACAGACACGGGAGGAGGTATTAGATATGAGTCCTGCATCTATTCAAGTCATTTAATATCAACGGATAAAAAGGGAATTGAAGACAAGAATCTGATGTCAAAAAGTATTCTACATTAATTATTAAATACGTGGTACGTTAGTTAATCAGTATTTAATAGCAATGATTGTGTAACGTCTCATTAAATGCTCTTTATTATTTAGATTAAGCCGTTACTCCTTGACAGCTATAAAAGGAGGAGGTTTCATCATTTGTAGAGACACAGAACATTCTTGACATCATACTGAAATACTAAATTCTTATTTCTTTATACTTATTCTTTGAAAGCCTATTATTTTGGTCTCTAGATTATTAGTAACCTCATTTCTTTTCTCTAAATTCAAGCTTTGACCAAATTATATTTTTTGGTTAAACAAGTTGGTTCCGTTACCAGGAATCTGATAATCGATCCTTCTAAAATAACATTTAACCTATTGCCAATATGTCAAACAACAATGACAACAACAACAAGGATCAGATCCATCAAGTGGATGATGATGAACTCAACAGCGTTAACCCTCAAGCTTCTCCACGTGGATCTCGTGAAGGAACTCCAAATGATATGTCTGAACATGTTGACGGAGGAGCTGAAACAAGAGATGATCTTTTAAAGAAAATAATCGATTCACGAATTGACAAAGCCTTACAAGCTTTAGTTAATCGATTGCCTGCTGCACCAGCAACGCCTAACAACAACACATTGGAAAACCCCTGCTCTAGTATAGTTAATTCTGACAGTGGAGCAACTCCCGGTGACTCACAAGAAGGAGAACCAAGTAATGCAGGTAATTCTCATCTTCAAAATTTCGTACTAACCTTGCCGAAACAACTTAAGGATCAGAACGAGCGTATCGAGCAAATCCCTGGAGTTCCACTTGTAATAAAAGGAGTGGATGTGGACAAATACTCTCAACAACTTTGGAAACCAAGTGCCGCTCCCCTACCAATTCCAAAGAAATTTAAAATGCCAGACATCCAAAAATATGATGGTACAACGGACCCTCGTGATCACGTAACTGCATTTATAACATGCGTGAATGGCAACGATTTGACTAAACAAGAAATTGAATTAGTACTGGTCAAAAAATTTGGGGAGACACTAACCAAGGGTGCATTAACCTGGTATTCTCTTTTACCTGAAAATTCTATAAATTCTTTTGTTGAGCTTGCAGATTCTTTTATTAAAGCGCACTCGGGAACTCAGAAGGTTGAAAAAAGAATGGATGATATCTTCAAAATCAAGCAAGGGAACTCTGAATTGCTCAGAGATTTCGTTGATAGATTCCAATGTGAAAGAATGATGTTTCCCCGTGTACTGGATAATTGGGCAATGATAGCTTTTGCAATTAATTTGAATGACAAAAGTTCAGAAGCCACGAGAAGGCATAAAGAAAGCCTTCATGAATTTCCCGCAACTACTTGGAACGATGTCTATAACATGTATAGTACGAAGCTCAGAATTGAGGAAGATACCGTATCTCAACCTCATCGAGAAGAAAGGAGCAGGTCCAGAAGATCTGAAGCCGAAAAAAGGTCAGGTAAGAACAGGTACGGTCCATATATGGGACCTGCAGGAAAGGACCCACGATCTAGACAGAACAATCAATATTATGATCAGAGGTCAAGAGACAGGGGAACTGGATCTTCATCCAGGTTCAAAGGCGATCAAAACAACCAAGAGCCATGAGATGATGATAGGAATTTAATGGCACGATTTGCTGGTCATAGTTCTAATGTAACTAATTCCGAGCTCGTAGTTGTTCTAAGGAGTATGGGAGATAAGGTACGGTGGCCAATAGATATGGGGTCGAACCCAAACAGACGTAATCCAGACAATTGATGCGAATTTCACAACGACCACGGACATAAAACATCAGAATGCAGATTTCTACAAAGTGAAGTAGATCATTTATTGAAGCAAGGATATCTCACGGAGCTGTTTAGTGAAAAGGGAAAGCAAGCCTACATGAAAAATAGGCAGGAGCCACAGAAACCAGCCTCACCTAAGAGAACAATGAATGTCATCAGTGGAGGGGAAGATATATGCGGAGTAACATACACGGCTTCAAACAAAGTTTCCAAAATGACGATCACACATGGCAATCGAGTACGATAGACCTTAGAACATGAGAGCATAAACTTCGATGATGCAGATACGGAATGAGTGATTACACCTCATAACGATGCTTTGGTAATATCTTTAATTATACATGACACTGATGTAAAATGAGTTTTGATTGATCCAGGAAGTTTTGTGAATATCATTCTACTAAGAGTACTATGGGAGATGCAAGCTGAAGATAAAATGATATCCAAGGCGCATACTTTGTCAGGTTTCGACAATTCAAGCGTGGTAACAAAAGGTGAGTAACTCTAACGAATTATGCTGCATGTGTTATTAAAGAAACTAAATTTCAGGTAGTTGATATGGAAATGGCCTACAACATAATTATGGGGAGACCATGGATCCATGATATGGATGTTATTCCATCAACTTTATACCAAGTCATAAGGTTTCTATCACACTGGGGAATATGTCAAATTTTAAGAGATCAACAAACAACCATGAGTATCAACGCAGTAACAGATACGAGTATCATAAGTAAAGAGAAATAGCAATTACTGGAAACAATTGAAGGCGTCAGCAACCAAACTTCAACTGAAAAAATGGATTTAGATTCAAGACCTGATGTAATTCAAGAACCTGAAGAAAATTAGAACATCAAAATGACAACAGAAGAACTCGAGGTTGTGGTGTTATTTGAACAATGGCCAGAGATAAAAGTTTACGTAAGAGCCAATCTAAATCCCGACATGCAAGGTATGATAATTGAATTTTTAAAAACTAACGTAGATTGTTTTTCTTGGTCCCACACTGATATGACAGGTATTCCACCGATTGTGATGACTCTTAAACTTAATGAAGACCCATCTTTTATTCCAATCAAGCAAAAGAAGAGAAAGCAAGGGGCTTTCAAAAATCAATTAATCCTGGATGAGGTCCAAAATTTGTTGAAAATCGGGTCAATTCGCGAGGTAAAATACCCTGATTGGTTAGCTAACACGGTGGTCGTACCTAAAAAGAATGATTAAAGCACCTGAAGAAATACAAGATGTCCTAATCAATAAAAAGGAGGTTCAAAGATTAACTGGAAGGATAACGTCCCTATGGAGATTTATTTCTAAATCTTCAGAAAAATGCTTCAAATTTTTCTCTGCGTCAAAAATCAAGATCATTTCGAGTGTAATGAGGATTGTCAACAAACCCTTAAATATTTGAAAGTTTATTTGTCAAAACCTCCTCTACTGTCAAAAACTAAAGAAGGTGAAAAGTTGCTCATTTATTTAGCAGTTTTAGAAGTAGCGGTAACTGTCGTCTTAGTTCTGAGGACCAAGGTAAGCAATCTCCAATTTATTATGTAAGTAAAACTCTATTAGATGCAGAGGCAAGGTATGACTAGAAAAGTTAGCATTAGCTCTCATCATGGCATCTAGAAAATTACGGCCTTATTTCCAATGCCATCCTATTGTTGTTGTTACTGCTTTTCCATTACGAAATATCTTGCATAAACATGAATTATCTGGAGGACTAGCAAAATGGGCCATAGAACGAAGTGAATATGAAATAATTTAACAACCTCGAACTGCTATTAAATCCAAAGTACTCGCCGATTTCGTAGCTGATTTTAGTCAAGGCATGCAACTAGAAGCAGAAAAAGAGTTACAAGTTTTTAATGGTGCTAATCCGAGGGCTTGGATATTATTTACTGATGGTTCATCTAATGTAAAGGGGGAAGGCTTAGGAATTGTTCTTATACCACCTACAGGTGAAACAATTAGACAATCTATAAAATGTCACCCTGTAACTAATAATGAAGCATGGTATGAAGATGTGATTGCAGGTTTAGAGCTAGCATTAGAACTTGGCATCATGCAAATCATAATCAAGAGTGATTCACAGCTCGTAGTAAATCAAATACTGGGGACTTACGTGTTCATAGAAACTCGAATGCAAGAGTATCTTGAAAAAGTACGGGAACTGATAAGACAGTTCCAAACTTGGAAAGTGATACAAATCCTAAGAGAAGAAAACTTGGAAGCGGATGCTTTAGCCAATCTCGCGTCTGCAACAGATATAGCGAAAGATGTGAATGCATCAATCATACATTTATTCCACTCCATTCCTGACTCTGATAAAAATGAGGTAAACTTTAATAATTTAACTTGGGATTGGAGAAACGAAATCATGTCTTTTTTGCAGCACGGAATCGTACCTAAGGATAAGGGTCATGCACTTAGAAAGAAAGCTGCTCGTTATTGGCTATATCAAGGGAACCTTTATCAAAAGATATTTGGTGGACCATTAGCCAGATGTCTAAGACCTTCTCAAACAGAATATGTGATGAGAAAAATACACGAGGGACATTGTGGAAACCATGCGGGAGGTAGATCACTTGTAAAGACATCGATTAGAGCAGGATATTACTGGCCTAAAATGGAGGAAGAAGCGAATGATTTCGTATCTAAGTGTGAAAAATGTCAAAGATATGCCAATAACATGCATAGACCGGCTGAGTTACTACATCATGTCATAGCTCCGTGGACCTTCATGAAATGGGGAATGGATATCGTAGGACCATTACCCCAGGCAAAAGGTCAGGTAAAGTTTCTACTCGTGCTTACTGATTGTTTCACTAAATGGGTAGAAGTAGGGGCGTTTAAACTGGTACTAGAGAAAGAAGTTAAGGATTTCGTTTGGAGAAATATAATTTGCCGCTTTGGTGTGCCAAAGGAGATCGTGTGTGACAATAGACCACAATTTATAGGAGTTCAAGTCACAGAATTCTTTCAAAGTTGGCAAATCAAATAATTGTGTCGACACCGTATCATCCAGAAGGTAATGGGCAAGCAGAGTCTACAAATAAAGTAATTATCAACAACCTAAAGAAAAGGTTACAAGAGTCAAAAGGCAATTGGCCTGAAGTTTTACTAGTGTTATTATGGGCATATCGAACGACGGCAAAGACAAGTACAGGAGAAACATCATTTTCAATAGTTTATGGTGCATAATTTTTTATACCAGTTGAGATAGGTGAACCTAGTACACGACGTGTTCAAGTAGAGGAAGACTCGAACAACGAAGAGTTACGAGTAAATCTTGATCTACTTGAAGGGAGATGAGAAGCCACGTTGATAAGGATGGCAGCTCAAAAGTAAGCACTTGAGCGATATTACAATAGAAAGGCACACCTCAGGTTCTTTAAAATTGGGGACTTCGTGTTAAAAAAGTGTTCCAATCTACAAAAACAGCTAATTCAGGAAAGCTAAGTCCAACGTGGGAAAGACCTTATAGAGTTCGTGAAATTGTTGGGAAAGGAGCATACGAGCTGGAAAAAATGGATGGCAAGGTTTTACCTTCACATTGGAATGCCGTTAATTTAAAGAGGTATTACTTCTAAGGAAGTAACCACGGTCAGGTATCGCCATGTTAGAATTTTTTCTTTGAAATGTTAAAATTATACTAACAATTTTAGATTCTAGGTAAAAACCCTAACTCTGCCAAATGATGAGTCACGACATACACGGTAAAATGGAATACTCTTAAATTCCTAGCCCAGGGTTACCTTAATTTGATGAAAATACACACGAGTTAGGCAGTCTTCATCTATAATCGTACCTCCGAGTCCCGTATATTTTTCTGTTTCAGGAAAATGACCAAAATTGGGAGCAAACACACAAGTGTTCGAGGCTTCATACTTCACTGCTCAAACACTTGGGGGACTATACTGTATACGCACGAGTATGTGTAGAAGAATAGATACGAGTGTAGAATAACAGATACGAGTGGGCAGGATTTAAAAAGAAAAATCAAGCCGCAAGAAGTCAAGTGTCAAGCAAAAATCACGAACTAAAAGGAAAAAACACTCATCATAGTGTTCTTTCCCACGAGAACAATGGAGTCATCTCTCAAACCCTTCCTAGTATGGGGTTGTGACTATGTATTAAAAACATGTTATGAAAAACCTTGTCTATTTTATAAATCTGTTGAAAGAAAACAGTTACGAGAAAGTTTTAGATGTACTTCAATACGTGTAATACTCAAAAAACTTGTCAAAGTTCATGAATAAAAACTTGTCAAAAGTTATTTCGTACAAAACATGTATGTTCCTATTTCTTTCATCGTATGGTAACACCATTATGAAGTTGAGATGTCTTCTTCATTAAGTGTCGATAAATAAAAGGCCCCTCTTTTATTTTCCTCTTGATGATAATCCATGGGAAGAATCATAAAAGCATTTTCTAAAAAGATAAAAATTCTAACCTATTCTCTAAGTCCTAAAAAGAAAAATAGGTAAGAATGGGGTAAATAAAAAACTATTTTATAAAGTCTAAAACAAAGTAAATAGACAAGAATAAAATAAAGAAGTATTAATCAAAACCTCTTAGCATAAAAGGCTAATGAAAAACTTAGTCATTACAATACAAATGCCCCGTTATAGAAACTGGGGACTTCACTAAAAAACTAAGAGATTATATCATCAAGAAAAAAGATAAGGTTAAACATTTTTGCTGATTGCTAAGGGAATTAGAGCATTAGAAGTTGCAGCCTCATTAGGCTTGGTAGTAACTTCTAAGGGAGCAGCAACAGATGCAGTTTCAGCTGAACTTGAAGTATTAACATCCTCGAGGGAAGCAATAGTCATGGGAATCTCCATTCCCACAGGTTGTATTATAGATAAATCACCCTCGATCATTGAAATCGTAGCTTCAACTACTTCAGTAGCTGCTTCAAAGTTCAAAGGCTCTTATACCCCAGGAGTTTCAACTGTTGAAGAGGAAATGTCAATTAGCTGGTCTGGAGAGTGAATTTCAATAGGTTGGTTATTCTTCTCAATCGTGTTTAAAACTTTGGCTAACTCAAATTGTAAGTTAAAATTTTCTTGAGAAGCCTCCGTCAAAGCATCACGATGAGATTTCAAGAAAGACCAATTAACCTCGTAATTAAAATTCTCTGAAAGAGAATTGTAATCCTTCTCCAAGTTTTCATAATCCCTTCCCCACATAACAAGGGTGTTCTTCATTATTTCTTGCTCAGCTAGGTGGGATTCAATGGAATTCTGAAGATTGGCACAGGAACTCTCTAAAGCATGAACTTTATCTGAAGAAATATTTAAGCCAGCTCGAGTCTGGTTCAAGCTCTGCACTAATTCCTTAGCATATTCTTCTTTTTTTTCCATTAGTGCTTTGAGTTCTTTAATCTCTTCATCAGCCTTTGACAATGAGCTTTTCAAAATCTCTTTATCCTTTTCTACTTGGCTTGTGGAAGCCGTGGCAATCCCTAGCTCTGAGGATAAAGCACGATTATGTTGCTCCAGTTGAGATTTACGAGATTGCAACTCTTCAATGTTCCCTAAAGCACCTTCAAATTGTTCCTTCCAATTTTGAGCCTCAAGTTGTGCTTCTTTTGATATTCTCTTAGCATCAACAGTGGTCTTTGCAGACTCACGTACCTTCTTCTCCAAAATAGAGATCCTCCCCATTAACTCGGTACTAATAAAGTTGGCCTATGAACATGAGGCACAGAAAAAAGAACTTAAAATCAAGGAAGAGCAAATAGTCAAGCTAAAGGAAGTTACCTTCAGTGTCGAATGAACTATGTCGTTCATTAAGGTATAACAGTTGTGGCTCTGCATCTTCGACCTCTACACATCTCTAATGAGAGGCTCGAGCAAAACATCAACTCCACTAGTCTTCCTCAAAAGGCTATGAGTAGCAGGTATCTCAAGTGTAACTTTTCTCATAGCCATACCTCAGTTATTGGCGCCAGATTCTGAATGTGTGACAAAGAAATAAGGGATAGTGGAAGGAGGAGTAGTAGAAGAAGTGAAAATAGCAGGAGCTGAAAGAATAGGCACGGGAGCTAAAGGAGGAACGGGAGTATGAACATGTGAAGTAGATGAAGGAGCAGCAGAGTCCATCACAGGGGAAGAAACACTTACGATTGAAAAATGAATAAAAGAAATAGGAGATATGGGAATTGAAGTATATAAAGGAATTTCATTAAGAACAGGGCCGAGTTCCCCACTTTTAAAACCACTCACAAATAGACGGTGAACAGATTCACTTGTGTCTCTTGGTGCCACATCTTCATCAGGGTGGATTAGAGCATGCTCGGTAGTGGAAGTACGAGCAGGAGAGGTACGAGCAGGAGCATCGTCAGCTTCTTCTTCAATAATAACGCGTCTCCTGACTCTTGGTCTAGATACCAATGAGGTATTATCTTCTTCCTCATTCTCAGCATCCACTACCATAACCTTTCTCTTAGTTATCAATGCTTTAGCCTTGTCAAACAAAGGGAGGTGTTGGAAGTAGTACGCATAGCTAAAGCAACATCGGCTGCCATCCCTTTTATACCAAATCCTGACAAAAAGAAGGATTTGAGCTTGTTATCGAAGTTTATTATATGTATCTATAAAAAAATATACAAAAAGAGATATATACCGTGTGTTTTCACTGTCCACCCATGTAAGGAAGAAATAGACTTCCAAGTTCTATATTCTTTAGGAGCAACCTTCAAAATCGAATCTACCCAACCACGGAAGTTGGGAATGGGTTCCACATCCCCCATGGTTACTACAAAAAACCAAAAAAGGGATAAAATTAGGGAAAAAATCAAAATCTCAGAAAATAGGTACGGGAAGGTAAGTAGAAACTTACGTGCAAAGTTCCACTTCTCAGGGAAGGGAGCGTTTGATTCACCCAGCAAATCCACTTTAAGGTAAAAACCCCATGGCGTAGTAAGCTGGGATGGTACAAGTGGATGAGATGGGAAAATGTAAAATTGATTTTCGCTTTAGTAGACAAAAATCTCAAACAAGCTACAGCTCTCCATACTAAAGGACTAACTTGAGCCAAGCAAATGTTGAAGAATCGACAGAAATCAAGGATAATTGGATCTATGGCAGGTTTGAATCCCAAAGTAAAGGGGTAGGTGTAAACAAAAGAAAATCCATGCCTAATGGACGAAATTCTCTTATTTATGGAAGGAACTGATAGATGAACACTCTCTTTCCAATTGTAGTCTTTTCTAATAGCAAGGACTGTGAGTTCAGTTATAAGAGAGGGGTAAGGATCGGCCTTTTCTAAATTTGCAATTTGCTTTTGAAGAGATGTTATATCACTTGAAAAAGACAAATCATTCGGTATAATTTATTCAACTGTGGGTTCTTGAGAAGGGTCTGAAACTTCTTTACCTTTCAAAGATGGAGTTTAGAAGAGGAACCTTTGACTCCAGAACTTAAAGAAGGAGGAGCAGAACTAGTCCAACCTCCACGTGTAGATCCTGAACTTCGAATTCTTCCTCCTCTAACTCTTGTATGTTTGATTGGAGCAGGCGCATTAGGGAATTGATCGAGTACAAGAACCTTTCTGGGGTTAGGGATTAGAGATGCCATTGTTGAATAAGCTTGAAGTAAGGAGAAGTAAAAGAAGGTAAAGGAATGCTTGATGGAAGTTGATGAAGAAGATGACAAATAAAGTGTGAATTAAAAGGTTATATGGAAACAACCATCAAACTAAGGGATGCAATGATGGAAATCCTATATTAAAGATTACTATCACTTCATAAACAGAGGAAGTTGAATAAGCCTAGAAAAGTGGGTAAAAAATTGCAGATCTAATCGGAAGATGACACATGTATGGAGCATTAAATGAGAAAGACATATGAGACGTCAACACTAACACACGCATTAAATGTGACAAAAAAATTCTCTTTTATGAAGATCCACTTCCCAATTATTTAATTGATAAATAAATGAGAAGTGGGAGGACTATCTGTATTATGAAAAATTGAATTAAAGATGATGCGACATGATACGTGAATTGGTCAAATAGTCAAAGAGTAATAAATAATTAAGAGGCGCGGAAGACAACAGACATGGGAGGAGAAAAGAAAACAGACACGGGAGGAGGTGATAGATAGGAGTCACATATCTATTCAAGTCATTTAATACCAACGGATAAAAAGGACATTGAAGACAAGAATATGGTGACAAAAAGTAGTCTACATTCATTATTAAATACATGATACGTTAGTTAATAAGTATTTAATAGCAATGATTGTTTAACGTCTCATTAAATGCTCTTTATTATTTAGATTAAGCCATTACTCCTTGACAGCTATAAAAGGAGGAGGTTTCAACATTCTTGACATCATACTGAAATAATAAATTCTTATTGCTTTATACATATTCTTTTAAAGCCTATTATTTTGGTCTATAGATTATCAGTAACCCGATTTCTTTTATCTAAATTCAAGCTTTGACCAAATTATATTTTTTGGTTAAACAATGTTATATGTATTCTCATTTAATTAAATTAATTAACCATAGTAAATTAATATAGTTTGGTGTAAACACCTAGTAGAACTATGGAGTAATTATTCAGCACGACTCATAGTAAGTGCACGAGATTAATTCTTGAAATGGCATAGAAGTGGTTGTGTAATTAGGATTTAATCTCTTCTGTCTTCTCGAGGAAGGGAGCTTCCTGTTTTATCATCTTTAACTTGTTTTATTCCAATTAACTTCTTTCTTCCCCCTCTTTCTTCTCTTCTTCTTCGTCCCTTTCCTTTCCTTCCTTTTCTACCTCTTCTTAAGTCGAGAGTCTATCAGAAATAGTCTCTTTATCTTTTTAAGTAGGAATAATGTCTACGTACATACTACCTTTCCAGATAGAAGTAAGGTATCGAATGTTGTATGGGTCAAAACTTGACTCTACAAAAATTAACGGAACAAATCCGTTCCTAAGCCTATTAGTGGTTAATAAATGGTATGGCCATTTGTTAGCGACGGTATCCGAGGGTCACCTGATTTGGCTAGCAAAGCTACGGTGTACACAACATCACCTTCCGCGGCCATTCAGTGGCAGCTAGCAGGATTCGTTGCTATATATACTAAGAGAAAGAACAGTAGAAAGGGGATCTGCTTCTTCTTCTTCAACACTATTCCCAAGAAAAGGGAGAATCCACAATAGTACGCCGACTATGGGCATTGAGAACATCATTGTAAGGCTCTGAACCTCTTCATGGAGAGGTAGACCAAATCAACATCAATCAATAAAAAGCTCCCCACCTTTTTCATCTTAATATATAAGCTTATTTCTTATCCCTTTTATTCAGTCTTTTTGTTTATTACGATCTGCTATGATTGACCCTTGTTTTCTTCTAATTGTTCTATACTTATGAAGTATATGTTAACTTTGAGTTAAACAATTTGGCGCCGTCTGTGGGGATTTCATTGCAGAATCGCGTAGTTCATCCTTGGACCAACAAGGAAAAAAAACATCCAAAGGGGAAAGCAACCCAACTCGAACGAGCCAAAGCGACATAGCGGGTAAAAGGGAACCTGAAAGCTCCGACGGGAAGAAGGAGAAGAAGGAACAGATCCCCCTCCCTACGGGGAGAATGCACGCACGGTACCCTCATCCCCTTGACGCGAGATCCTGTCAAGAGAAAAATGGCACGAAAATGTCTCAAATCAAGATCTATAACGGAATAAACCAAACCAAGCTAAGTCTAGGAGACCACGCCCCAATCGTGCAAGATCTCAAATCAAAACCAACATCCATCGTCCTACCCACAACGGGTTGTGCGGAGAGAAAAGGTCCAACTAAGAGTTGAACTGGGACTCAGGCTATACACCTTCCCATAAAAAATTGTGAAGGTTCAACTACGGTTGAACAACAACTCAGGCTACGTGCCCTGGCCCAAAAATTCAACTATGAGTTGAATTGGGACTCAGGCTATGCGCCTTCGCCATCAAAAATTGCAAAGGTTCAACTACGGTTGATCAACAACTCAAGTTACATGCCCTCGCCCAAAAGTTCAACTATGAGTTCAACTGGGACTGAGGATATGTGCCTTCGCCATAAAAAACTGCAAAGGTTCAACTACGGTTGAACAACAACTCAGGCTACGTGCCCTCGCCTAAAAGTTCAACTATGAGTTGAATTGGGACTCAGGCTATGCGGCTTCGCCATCAAAAATTGCAAAGGTTCGATTACGGTTGAACAACAACTCATGTTGCGTGCCCTCACCCAAAAGTTCAACTATGAGTTAAACTGGGACTCAGGCTATGCGCCTTCGCCATCAAAAATTGCAAAGGTTCAACTACGGTTGAACAACAACTCAGGCTACGTGCCCTCGCCCAAAAGTTCAACTATGAGTTGAACTGGGACTCAAGCTATACGCCTTCGCCATCAAAAATGGCAAAGGTTCAACTACGGTTGAACAACAACTCAGGCTACGTGCCCTCGCCTAAAAATTCAACTACAAAATGAACTGAGACTCAGGTCGTACGCCTTTGCCATCACGAGCCCAATCCTGCCCAGACGGCAAGGCAGAACGCCCTCGTCCTGAAAGTCAAAGGGTTTCAACCTCGTTTGAACCAAGACTCAGGCCAAACACCCTCACCATTGGACGCTACAAGGCTTGTTCCTCAACGAACGATAAGTTAAGCACCCTCACTGATCAAGTAAGTACGCCTAACTCGAACTGAGATTCGGGCCGCGATAAGTTCGGCTCCAGTCGAATTGCAAGGCCACGGCCAGTAGTTCGACCATGCCCGAACTGGGACTGAGGCTATATGCCACCCTCGCCAAATAACGGCTACAACTTACTCATACCGAGTAAAGGAAAACGATAAGCAAAAAGCGGTCAATCACGGCTAAGGCCATCGACGCTACCAGCCTGCCTAGTTTTTTACTAGGGCGAGCAAACGACCCGACAATAGTCTAAGTCATCCACTCTGCCAAGACCATCAACGTCACCATGGTCAAGTCCATTGACATTACCGCAACCAAAATCATAGGGGGATTAACACACCTGCCGGAAAAACTCCAAGGCAAAACCCCCCTCAAACGCGTGAAAAAAGAAAAATCTGGAGAATATGAAAAATACAAGATAAATACAAGGAAGAATAGAGGAAAGTAAAGTCGCATGTATATACATCCTTATTTATAACGCGCCACCCCCGCTTACATCTAGCCAAGGTCGGCGAACAAAGAAAAAGATAGTGAAACGGCAATAACAACTAGAAAAATAAAATAAACTAACTCTACAAAAACCTTTATACTCAGCGCCACCCGCACCATCATCAGCGCCTTCAGCGCCACCATCAGCCCCTGGAGTGGCCGGGTCGAAGCCGTAGTCCAGACGAACATCATGAGCCTTTTGGCGGGACCCCTTATAAACAGCTTCGGGCACAACGCCAGCCTCCCATAATTTCTTGTACATGTTGAGCTGGGCCTCAGCAAACGAACAAAGATCACAAGCGGTGCCATAAGAAGCCGCTTGGTCCCTCAGGCGTTGATTCTCTACTTCCAAGGTCGTAATTCGATCTGTTGCAATCTGCACATCCCGTTCATAGACACCAATGTGTTCCTCCAGCCCTGTCACTCTAAAAGCTGTAACAGATCTCTCCAGCTCTCATTCCCTCTCGCGAACACAAACCGCCGCCTCCAACGCCCCAGCCCTCATCGAGGCGTCCCTTCCTTGCCCTCGTAAGGTAGCGACCTATGTATCCAAAGCAAGCACCTGCCTAATCAAGGCCTCAGAAGCCTTCACCACGGCCTCCTGACTTCGTCGTTCCGCTCGTCCACAACTCTCCTTTTGGCCTCCATCTCCTCATCCTTACGACAAAGTTGCTCCTCAAGAGTTATTACCCGGCCCAGGGTTTGCTGCATTAGAATCTTTCGCCTCGCCAACTCTTTGACCAACTCCCAGCTGCGGGGATCATTCCTCATACACTCGCGCATCTCGCAGCACCTATCCCGGCAGTGGCAATACCTCACCAGCACCCACAAAAAGATCCCCAAGCGAACGTTGGCTCGGCGCATACCCTCTACCTCCAAAAGAAAGGTTTACAAAGAAAAAGCAACAGCTACAATTTGAGGCAAATCAGGGCAAGAAAAGAACCGAAGAAGGTCATCACACGTACCCTAAAACCCGTCATGTCTACCTCGGCCATTAATCCGACATTGGAGACGTCCCTCAGCGACCTGCTTTCCTCCTCCGAGCATAAAGCTGCAAACATCGGCGCCAGGTTATCCACTTCAAGCAGCAAATTCTCCTCAGTAGGAATCTCCCCTTAGCGAAAGGGCCCCCCTACGTACGCCGTCGCGTGGGTGATGCCTTTTTGGAACATGCGAACGTCGTCAGGATCCAAATCAGTCGGTTTCATATTCCCCTCATGCGACGCCCCTTTCTCCCCTAGCCGGCCGAGAGGTCGAGGCTTCCTCCCCCGCCAACGGGTCAACACTGGCTTCTCCAACCAAGGCAGCTGCTGAGGCACCGCCTTCCCTCTTAACACCTGGAACCAACGATTGAGCCGCCGAAGTGATAGTTTCATCACGGCTTGAGCCGACCAGGGCAACCCCCATAGTATTTTAGCCCTCAAGGGCAGGCGTAGCCTCCTCGTTCCCCCCCCCCCTCCGACGTCGGGGAGTCCAAATGTACCACCAGATAGTAGGCCTAAAAGCGACCCTGCGCCTGACCAATGGCTTCTTATCCTCCTCCTCTTCCTCATTAAAAGGTGACTCCGCCCTGGACGAACGATCCCTGAAGACGCCTCTGTCCGAAGTGCAGATCGTGCTGGGGAATGAGCCATTGACGACTCGACAGAAGCCGCCCTCAGAACCGGACGTGGCGTTGGCATCGCTGCCAGCTGAATAGTTGCACCCGGCCTGCGAAAAGTAAGTCGAGGAGCCTTCACACGGCTCACCGCCTGATCAACAAAAGAAAAGAATTAAAAGGAGAAAAGGTTCAGCACAGCCAAGCAAGAACAATGCGACAATTCAAGCGCTTACATAAATAGGCCTACGGCAATGTCTCTGCAAGAAAGACGGCCACATGCGAATCTCTGTTGTCTGAGGGAGTACGACCTCGACCCATTCGCCAATGCCGGACAGAGGAGCCGGTGGTGCCCGCTCAGCTATGAACACAAGTTAGAGTTAACACTTATCAGAACAAGGAACAAGAAAGAACAGAAAGCAGAATCCAACGAATGGAAGACGTACGTATATGGTTCCAAATCTTTAGGAACTCCGTAGAATTCACCACCAAATGCTCAGTCCTGATGTAGAAGAAATTCTCGTAAGTATGAGAATCGACCGCATCATCCAGCTCCGTAGTCAGACCCTGGCCCCACGAGGGACCATTCGAATCATGGCACCCCGGACCCTCTAAGGGCATGCAGAGTTAGCACATGCCGCAACGTTATTTCTCTTTGGGTCAATTCCGCATACTTGGCAAGTATAGCAAAAACTTGTAGAAAGAAGGGACGAATTAACCGGTACACACCTCATAACAGCGACAAAAATCTACCACCAACGTCAAAAGGGGAAGGCTGAACCCCAACCTGAAAGGATAAGTGTAGAAAATGCAATATCCTGGGCGGTCAATGTGAACCTTTTCCTCGCTCCTAGCGAGGGAGATATAAGCAAAATGAGGGATATCCCATTGCTCCCTTAATTGGGGGATGCCCACCTCTTCCATTAATGGGGCCTCATTCACCTGATCCTTCCCCTCATTGGCGGTAAAGTCGGTTGCCAGACCTCTGGGTAGAGAAAGAATATCTTCTGCTGACGGTATCCCGTCGATCCCCGCTGACTCAGTTGTCCTCATCACCATGAAATGCCCATCGACCACCAGAAAAGTCGTCGGATTAAGGTATGTGTGAGAACTGCTTGCCATTACTAATTACATGAACAAGGAATGAACAAAATTCACCAGAGAATGAACAAAGATGAAGACTGAGTGAAAAACGACAAAGAACGACACAGATTAAAAATGAACAAAGAGGATGAAGAATTGAAAATGGTAGTAGTTGCTTCTTCTGAAATCTTGCTTAGACGAGTAACGAAAAGTGAGAAACGAATGGCATAACTCATTGTTTATACTGGAAAAGTGTCTTTCGCAAATTCCAAAAGCCATCATTAACTACATGACCAACCGCAAAACGATTCGAATCCACAGTAACATGTGTCATTATGACCGATATCACGAAACCGCTTTGTAACCGTCAGTCGACACTTCGCCTTCGAAGCGAGTTTAACGACCTGGATATGTTGGAAGGACGTCCAGTACGCCTCCATACACCGAGCACCATTACAATGCACGTCAAGCGCACCCATATCCTCCGCGGCCGCCTGCGGGAATACATTGCCCTAGATGAAAACATCAAACGGCCATCCTCCAAGTATAAATGGCTACGGCCATTTCCTAAAATATAAAATAGCTACAACCATCCTCTAAAATAGAAAATGGCTACGGCCGTCTCCTAAGTATAAATGGCTACGGCCGTCTCCTAAATATAAATGGCTACGGCCATCCTCCAAGTATAAATGGCTACGACCGTTTCCTAAAATATAAAATGGATACGGCCATCCTCTAAAATAGAAAATGGCTACAACCGTCTCCTAAGTATAAATGGATACGAGCGTCTCCTAAATATAAATGGCTATGGCCATCCTCCAAGTATAAATGGCTACGGCTGTTTCTTAAAATATAAAACGGCTACGACAATCCTCTAAATATGTAAATAGCTACGGTCGTCTCCTAAATATAAAGGGCTATGGCCATCCTCCAAGTATAAATGGCTACGACCGTTTCCTAAAATATAAAATGGCTACAGCCATCCTCTAAATACGTGAATGGCTACGGTCGTCTCCTAAGTATAAAAGCTACGACCATCTCCTAAATATAAATGGCTACGGTCATCTTCAAGGCACAAAACGACTACATCCATTCCCAATTAGTAAACGGATACGGCCATCCCTAATATGTAAGTGGCTACGACTATCCCCAATGAATAAAATGCTTGAGGCCACTTACGAAATCTGATTGAGGTCTCTGACTCGATTCCGCCCAAAACCACCACACAAATGACTAAGACCGGCAGTTCCAACAGTACAATCTCCAACATATAAGCGGCTACGACCATCCTGGGTCACGCCCGAAACGACATTCAACCTCCCTCTCTGATCCTTTTGAGCCATGATTGACGATGTCCGCTCATCAAGCTCGGCCGAAGCACGACCTCAATAAGCGGAGGGACTAACTGTATGGGTCAAAACTTGACTCTACAATAATTAACAGAATTAATCCGTTCCTAAGCCTGTTAGTAGTTAATAAATGGTATGGCCATTTATTAGCGACGGTATCCGACGGTCACCCGATTTGGATAGCAAAGCTATGGCGTACACACCCACACATTCTACGTCCATTCAGTGCCAGCTGGCAGGAATCGTTGCTATATATACTAAGAGAAAGAACCCTAGAAAGGGGGTCTGCTTCTTCTTCTTCAGCACTACTCCCAAGAAAAGGGAGAATCCACAGAGTACCCCGACTATGGGCATTGAGAACATCACTGTAAGGCTCTGAACCTCTTCATGGAGAGGCAGACCAAATAAACATCAATCAATAAAAAGCTCCCCACCTTTTTCATATTAATATATAAGCTTATTTCTTATTTTTTTTCAGTCTTTTGGTTTATTACGATTTTCTATGACTGGCCTTGTTTTCTTCTGATTGTTTTATGCTTATGAAGTATATATTAACTTTGAGCTAAACAAATGCCAAGACGCCAATGATGTTCAGTCTATGTCATCTGGATTCCATTTATCTAAGTAGCAATCTATTATTCATCTACATTTTCTAGCTCACACTCATTGTTAAAATGTTCGTAGTCATGATCAAAAAGTGAAAAAAGAAAACGCGCATACCCGTACAAAAAAAAAGAAACAATTTGAATTGTGGTATGCTACGAGTTTGAGTTTTATAATCCTCATTGCTAACATATTTCTATATAGTTACCATGCAAATAAATCCTTTGACAAACTCCATTAATGCACAACAATGTCATGATCCCATAAAAATAAATTACCGCTTTATCTCAATTTATGTGAAGATATTTAATTATACAAAATATTTAAAAATAAAAGAAATACGTTTGCAGCTTGTGGTCTAAACAAGACATAAGAATTTATGAAGCCAAAAATTTATCTCTTAATAATATAGTTATGAGATCTTTAAAGTTGAATCGTCTCTAGGTAAAATAATATAATAATCTTTTTGGACAAACTAAATAAGAATTATTTACACAATACTTCACCTATAGAAGAGAAGACGACACGAAAATAGTTAACTGCAAGGTGACTGACATAAAACTAGTTATTTTAGCAGAAAAATGAAATCTACCATGAATAATCGGGTATGAAGACATCGATTGTTTAAGAAGATCCTTTCTATCGCAACAACGATTGTTCCCCTACCTTTTAGAGTAATGGCCCCTTACACTGTATTCAAATTATAACACTCTTTCTTCCACTTTGAAGGTTAATTGAAAGAGAGACAGAGAGAGAAAAAGCGCATTGAGAGAATCAGTAGTCATAGCAGGATTTTACTTATTACAAATCTTGCTTATTACAGCACAACCCGCAAAAAAGATATATTAAGATACGTAAGTTTAAGACCCCCGGCCTCCATAAGACCCTCGTTCTCTTTTTCTCTCGATAAAGAAGATAAGAAATGATTATTTTTTCTCTCTCATGTGAATGGCCCTATCTGGTATCGAAAGGGTTTCCGTGCTATACATCACATTGAAAAAGTCAAAAGCGCCTTCTAAATCACCTCATTCATCTAAAAGAGAAGGAAACGAGCCTATGTATATGCATAATTCCTGCACATTTAACCCTATATAATTATTTTAAATATTTATTATAATTGTTAACATGATAAACAATAATAATTTACTATAAAAAATTAAATTACAACAATTTTGTGAAGAAATATTACACAACAGTGATCGAAAAATATATTTTTAGAAGTATTTTCTTATTTTGGCTTTTTATTTTTTGTATTTTTAGTCTAGTAATTAAGAAGGAAAATTACTAGCTATGTCCATTTATAGGTGTTCATTACAAAAATTGACCAATTGATAAAATATTACTAATATTAGCCAAATTAGCCAATTAGCTATTTGTAGCAAAAAAAGTATCAAAATTTTCATTTATTTGCATACGTGCTATTAGAATAGATTGGATATATCTTAAGGAGTTTGAATCTCAGTTTTGGGATGATTTGGTGAAGTTTTGAGGTGGTTTGAATTGAAAATTCGAAGTATAAACTGAATATGAAAAAAGTGATATGCGTAACACACTATGTATCATTTGTGTATCACATATGTATCATATTTATATCGATTATGTATCATATGTATATCCATGTACATCTGTGTGTGAGATACATACGTGGTACATGTGTCATAGAAGAATTTTTTGAACTCGATTTAATTACGAATTTTGATACAAAATCGGTCCAAATCATCTCCAATCTTCCTCGATTTTTGTATATTGACTTATCTATACGTTTTCAATAAATTTCAACTATACCTATTAAAAAAATTCTTTTTTAGATTTTTGGAACATTATTATTTTTTTGTATTTCATCACCTTATTTGGTACATCATTCATGAAATTTTCTTTCCGTATTGCATCTAATGTTGCTAGACACATAAAATATATGAAAGATGATTTTTGCATGTAATTATTTGAGAGAAAGAACCTTATTTATTTGGGTTTTCAATTTTTATATAAGTTTGACTAGTTTTGATAAGTGTATGACTAATGACTAGATATTGTAAGTTGAATCTTATTCGAGACATTTGTGTAAGTTTCCCATAATATTCAATTAAAATAGTAATGACCCAACCCACCTGGCTCACCCGAATATAAATTAAATTAATACTAAAAGTGAATGGTAAATCCTTCAAAACATGATATTTCTATCTTTTATTTTTCTTTTCAAGTTGATAGCATTTTTATTTCAAATGCTCTCTAATTATAACTTTTTTTTTTTTAAGTAAGAATCTCATGCATTCCAAACAAATTTTTTTATGGGGGAAAGAATTTGCTTTAAGAATTATTTTAATGTATGTATATAATTAATCGGTTGACCGAAACTAATTGCATTTGCTAGCCAGAATATATATACAATGTGTATGTTATATGTATATAATACACATACAAGCACGGACACACACACACACACACACATATATATATATATATATATATATATATGTATGTATATATAAATATTTTATCGACTATTATTTTAGGAGCGGTTAAAAATATACTCATATATTTTCTATTTTTATTGGTTAATTATTTATTAGACTAAAAATAAAAATAAAAAATGTAAAAGAAGAAAATACTAACGCAAAGTTTATTCTCCAACCACTATGAAATTTGTGTGAGTTAGTGAAAGTTTTATGATTTTTGTGTGAGAAAATAAAGTTGTATGACTTTGGCAAAAAGTTATAATTATATAATTTTTGTGTGAGAAAATAAAGTTGTATGATTTTGATGAAAAAAGAAGAAGTTATAATTATATTATCATTTTTGAAATTTACCCAAAAAATATCATTAGATTTGAAATTAAACCAATCATCATATGTATAATATCGTAACTGCCTATTTACCTTTTCTGGATTCCTTTCCTTTTGGAGTGAATCGGAAAGGCGCCAGGCTGAAGGCCCGAGAACCCGAGGAAAATTCAAAATTTAACTACTCATAAAACCCCGCCTGTCTCCAATTTCAAATTAAAACGGTAAAGATAAAAAAGTTTACCATTTTCTCAGTTTCAGACAAATCGCTCGGAATCTGACCGGAAAATGGAACAAAAGAAAGCGTCACAAACTTCATGCATCCCATCACCCTTCCAGGACCTTCCATTTAAAGAAATCTCCAATTTCAAAACTCCAAAGCCTTCACGATATGCAGCAAAGTTGAGTTCTCCTTCTCCTACACCGATTCACGGCCAGACGGAGTTTTTCACCGCCTCAAAAACCACGCCAGTATCCTCCGTCCGCCGTCGTGGAAGCATGAAGCCGTCGGCGGTGAAGTCGAGTGCTACTGCTCGACGATTAAAGGCGTTCGAGCTCGAGCAAGCGAAATCAGCACGAAAGGCATTGATTAACAAAGAGAGATCGTTGAAGTCACTCGCGAAGTCGCTTACCGTGTGGCTGAATTTCTTGTTTGAAAACCCTAGCTCTTGTGGTTGCGATGTCTCGAGTTTCACCGGAGGATTTGAGACGTCCAATCGGCTGCCGTGTGATGCAGGAAATGGGAAGAGGAGGGAGAGTGGGGCAGGGCACAACACTGTTGGAGTTGATGTGCTGTGGCGAGGGCCCAAGAGGCAGAGGCACTTATCCTCAAATTTTGAAGATGAAGAGACAACAGCATTTTCAGATTCCATGTTTTCGGGACTTAAAGCTTCCTTGACTGACATTTGCAGCTTTGATGATTTAAAGAAGAGGATGAGTGGTTACCTCAGCTTGGGAAGCTGTAAAGAGGTTTTTGTTACAATGACTCAAGTAACAAAGGTAACATATGGAGATGCTAAATTCACAATTGAATCACTTTGTAAAGCCATTTTCTGATGAATGATCGAATAATGAGCTTAATCTGTTTTTTTTTTTTAAAAAAAGAGATGCTTGCTGATGAAACTCCGCCTTCGCGAAGAATGATTGGTCTCAAGCTTGATTAAATGACGAGGGTTGTGGTAGATTGAAACTAAAGAAATGGTCCAACTACGAGAACCTCTAGTCTCAGAGAACCCTTATATTTCTCAAAAGGCAAATTGTTTTATATTGGAATAAATTAGGTTGAAAAGAAAATAATTGATTGATTGATTTGATGATGCTTTTTCTAAGTTACTCTACTGCTAATATTTACTCAAGGAGATGATAGAGTGTTTTATATTGGAATCAAGATCTCAGGCACCGATCTAAAGTAATCTGAAGCTTCACAACTTGTTTAACAATTCGAGTCACAAGTGTAATTAGTGAGAACTGAGAACTGTAAAAGTGCGACTGTGCATGCTTTAGGTAACAATACCCTGATTCAACCAATAATATTATTATCACAAAATAAAATATATGCCTACTTTATCATGGTTTGAATTATGGTCATTTGTTAAATTTCTCCTGCTTTGGTTATCTTTTCAGACCATTGATGAAGGACGCCTGAAAATGAGAGCTCATTGTCCCATGGTAACTGATGTTGGAATAAAGGAGAAAGCCTTGAGAACTCTTATGAGTTATAACCCCGTTTGGCTTCGGATTGGATTGTACATACTCTTGGGGGGTGACACCTTGTTACCAAATGGAGATGTCAATTCCGAACAAGAAATTGCCTTCTTGAAGATAGTGCTTGATAAGCAGTTTTTCTCACATGGTGGTCTAGCAAAGACCTATGCTTATAACAAGTTAGTGGAGGGTTTATATAGACCTGGTTACTATGAAAAGTTAGGCAATATTGTCTTGAAGAGATTTTTGTTGCTTGTTCTCATACTAGATAGAGTCAAAACTCAGAGTAGTCTGCCAATTAAATATGGTATTGACGCACAAGATGGAGGATCTCCTCTATTGTTCTCTTTGCAATCAGATGTTAAATCTAGCCGTCAACTGATCAACAGTAATTGCTTGTCTACTCTTCATATTTTTCTTCTGTAGCTTGTTTTCAAGACCTTTCTATTATAACTCGTGTATTAACATTTCCCTATCTTAAAAACATGTTAGAGTTCTTATCATCCGATGTGATGCATGGTGAAGGCAATCTACTTGCGCATCTTGTCATCGTAGGCTATAAAGTGACATATCAACAGGTAAGCATGTCGATTAATGATCATTGTTTGCAAGTGTAAATGCTTTTACTACATGGTTGACTTTTTCTGGTTACCGGGTTGTCTCGTGTTTAAGTTGGACCGAGTTGAGCCCTCGTTTAACTATGGGGTTGATAGCGAGAGCTCTTGTCGTCTGTTTACTTTTACGGCACGGTTGACATCATTCATATGTGTTGCAGTATAGGTCTCTGATTATTGTGACCAACTGATATTGTCTGGTGCAGAATCCTTTGCTTGAGTATCACTTTGGCGTGGCTGATTTATTTAAGGACCTTCAGGATGGCAATCGACTTTGCAGAGCCATTCAACTCTTGCAACATGATCCTTCTATCCTCTCGGTTAGCTTATAAATGATCGCCTTTCCTTCCTTTCCTTTCGTATGTGTTAGATTGGTTCCCATTTCAAGAGAAGCTGTCACAATTGGAAACATAAGGCTTGTGAACTGTTCTATGTGCTGTTCTATGTCAGAAAATGGTAGTTCCCTCAGATACTCGCAAGAAGAGTCTGGTGAACTGTGGCACAGTTCTACAATTTCTCAGGGAGGCAGGTGTACCATTATGTGATCAGGATGGAACAATCATTATGGCAGAAGACATCGCTGATGGAGACAAGGAGCTCACCATTTCATTGCTCTGGAACATCTTTGTGCACTTGCAGGTGAAATTTATTATTCCTAGTCAGTAGTGACTATTCCATCTATGTCGGTATACGCTAAATCACTTAACCTTATTTTTAACGAGGTATGATCTTTTAACTGTTACTTTTATATAAATAAAATAGTTACGCAATAAATCCTTTCTCGGTTTGGTTAGCCGTACTTTGCTTCCTAACTATTATAAAATTTGTTATTAGCTACAGGAACTATATTCTTGGCTTCTTTTATATTCATGATATATTCTGATGTCCATTCTGCAGTTGCCACTTCTAATCAACAAAGAACTTTTCTCAGAGGAGATTTCTAAAATCCGAGGAGTTGTTGAGGTATGCTTAGTCTGGAGTAAAGATACTTATTCTACTTTCCAGAAAAAAAGAACTTTCTCATTGCAAGGCACTGGTTGAAATCAGCATGTCATCTAAGAACACAATAAGTATATAATGTGAGTAGTAGTGGTAAGATAAGAAATCTATGAACATGTGTTACACCTCTATGTGTTGATGCTCATTGTATCTAAAAGAGTGTATTTTATATTCGTACACTTAAATCCCCTCACTATAACAAGCCAAATTTGGTAATGTTTTTCATATTTTCCACTTACAGCAAAACTCAAGCAGCTGCAATCACTTGGACATGCTCCTGAATTGGATCCGGGTATTATTATCATTTAATGAACTTTGTGACTACGGTAGTAATGTTTTCCTTATATCAGCCCTTTGATGATCCTATTATTATTCTCGATTGATTTTGTGATGATCCATTGCAATCCTCTCAATGTTGTCACCTAGTAGTATGTTGCGCGGACTCTCCAAAATACTGCCGCACCCGTGTCGGATTCTCCAAAAATACACTGCTTTTGGAGAATCCGACACGCACCCGGCGATATTTTCGGAGAGTCCGAGCAACATAGCCTAGTACGCTTAACACTGATTATATCACATATGGTTAAGTGATGCTTAGAAGTTCCATTGACTAGTTGATGTATATGACAAAAAGAAACAACTCTTATGGCGTGTGATTCTATACAGGCATTTTGATTATGCTACTCTGTTGGATTGTCGTTTAGTCTACTTTCTGGAAAACATAGCTCTTTAACTGTGATGCAAAAGGAAACGTACAGGATTTAACACGGTGAATATGCCTGGTTAATAGGAAAATAGAAAACTCCTGTTATTTGGCTCTTGTCCGGATAACATATTCCCAGTATTTCCGAAGGATGTAGTAACACTCATGCTCAATTTTCAAATAATCCTTGCTGCAGAATATGTAGCTTCCACTATGGAGCACCCTAATCCTATATAAGTAGTAGACTCGTTAGAATATTATTGCTGACTATATCATTATGATTTGGATTTGTCATATGAACATGATAACCTGACCGTTTCAGGCAATTTGTGAAAGTTATGACCTTAAGGTCGAAAATTTTTCATCGTTGGTTGATGGAAAAGCTATGTGGTGCTTGCTTGATTATTATTTCCGCAAGGACAATCGCTGTTCCTGCTCTTATCAGGTGCTTGAATTTTATCCATGAATCTATCATTGTTTAACATTTTACTAAGACAATTTTGCAGCTCAATACCGACTTGTGATGATAGTACAGGCACTCAGTGAAACAAAAGAAGAAGTTTCCATAGTATCTGTAGTTGATTACACAGATGCAGTGCACAATTTTATTCTATCTCAAAAGCTGCCATTGCTATTGGGGAGGTTTCCAGAGGTGAAACAATATTTTACTTAGTGTCTGTACAAAACTACAAATTGAGCGATTCATAATATTCTGTTATTGCCTTGGTAAAATGATTGATTTAGGAGCAAAATAGTTCTGAGGTTCCAAAGAAATGCTGCTCCAACTGTTGTTCCCAACGATGAAGTTGTCCCCTGCAAAAAAGAGTATTGATAAAAGTACTTAAAATTTCTACAGAAAAAGAATATGCCAGACCTCTTAATTTTCCTATAAGCGCTTCAACTTTCAAGCTTTTTACATGGCTTCTGCACTCACATATTAATCTGAATGAAGTACCATTTAGCATAGGAGGGACCTTCTATCAAATTAGTATACATCTTCTTTTCCTGAAAACTTATACTTTAAGAAAGATCTCTATGATAACCAAACAGTAACTCTGGCTCAAACTTTTGTAATATTTCCGGGACATTTCAAGTAGCATCGTATTGCAATAAGCATTTGCTCCAAAGAGAGTGAGGCAAACAAGGATTTCCTACTACTACACACTCCAAGAATATTCTTCTTAGGGGAGCAAATCCTATGAAAAGCAACCAATAGCTGTAATCTACCTATGGAGTTACGATATGGCTAATGAAAGTTTGTCGGGTAGTTTCCCTCCTAGTCTTTTCTTTCCAGAAGTGCATGCCTCCTTATTAGTCAATACTCCTAGTGATAGGATAAGATACCGTGTATAGTTCCTCTGAGCCTTTCTGTTGAACTGAGAAATAGAGAACAATTTGTTGAAATGAACCATGTTCTGACCTTAACCAAAGTGTTTGGGATTCAAAAGTGGAAGAAACCATTTGGGCTGTTACAATCAGACACATATTGCTTTTAACCCATATATGTTACCTTTTGGAGGTCGCAATACCATTTATATAACAACAACAACAACAACAACCCAGTACAATACCACTTAGTGGGGTATGGGGAGGGTAGTATGTACGCAGACCTTACCCCTACCCTGGGGTAGAGAGGCTGTTTCCAAATAGACCCCGGCATCCTTCCCTCCAAGAACTTCCCACCTTGCTCTTGGGGATACTCGAACTCACAACCTCTCGGTTGGAAGTGGGGGTTGCTTACCATCAGAGCAACCCCTTTTGTCAATACCATTTATATAATTCTACGAATTTGGTGTTGTTGATCAGTTAACAAAAATACCTGTTGAGTTGTCCCACATTGGAAGGATTTGAGATCCTTGGTCTCCTTATATGGCTTAGGTAATCCTCACCTCATAAGCTAGCTTTTGGGGTTGAGTTAGGCCCAATGTCCATTCTTATCATGGTATCAGAGCCAGGCCCATCCCAATTATTGTTACCGATGTTGGACCCCTATTTATGTTGTCCACGCTCCAAAGATCTGGGCGTGAGAGGGGGTGTTGAGTTGTCCCACATTGGAAGGATTTGAGATCCTTGGTCTCCTTATATGGCTTAGGTAATCCTCACCTCATAAGCTAGCTTTTGGGGTTGAGTTAGGCCCAATGTCCATTCTTATCAATACCTTTGTTCTCAAACTCCCCCAGTCCCAATTCCATGCCCATCATTCCTTTTTGGTCTGTCCTTACATGGAAAGTTAAGTTTGACCACTTATTGTGCAACTCAGGATATTTCATTAGACCAAAATTATCTTTCATAGTAATTTTATTTTAGTGGCTCCATTAAATAAAACCAAACAACCCACAAGGAATAATTCAATTTAAATACCTGTGGGCCGAAAATTGTATGATGGAAAGTTAAATATAATTTTTTTGCAGGTTCTACAAGTCAGTGATATACTAGAAACAAACGGTGCATGCAATGGTCAGAGTGTCATTATTCTCTTGGTGTTTCTCTCATTTCAACTACTAGTAAGAAGAAACAAGGTATTATTCATTACAGATTATATGCAACTCACTAGTGACAGTCTTAATTTGGGAAACTGATGACTGTTGCTGTCTTTTAACAGGATGAATTGAATTTCCACAAGTTATTGGGATTTAATTGTCAAAGTCCTGAAAGGAGACGGCTTAGCACGGACCAGTGGTTTATGCATCCTGAAGCAGCAGCAGACCCAGAACAAAATGATGACAAAGGTGTCTGATGGTTCTTTTGAGGGATTCTAGTTTTAGAAATTTTATCGTTTATCTATTTCATTTGTTTGGCCAATGGAAGACTTGAAACATTCATCAGCTGTTTATATGAACTACAGGAAGTAAAGTTTTGGGTAACACCATGCATCAGAAAATTTTCCATTAAACCAAATGGTAGTGAACCCTGCAGGCGCATTATATAAACTACAGTGATCATAATTTTGACTGTGACACCATGCAGCAGAAAATGTTGCGTGGAAACGTGAAGTTCTCAATACTACAGATTTTCCTTAAAGTTGGTTAGAATAAAGTATTTCGAGTTTTAATTTTCATTTTCCAATGAATGCAAATTTTATGAAAAAGGTTCCCATTTCTTAACGGAAATAATTTGAGTAGAGGTAATCTTTCTCTGCATAAAGGCTTCTCTCCTTTGTAATAGTCCCATATCCATGTCATCAACAGCCTTTCGTACTAATTTAATTTCACGGTTTTTATGACCTTTTTGATAATACAGATGTTGCCAGAAATTTTAAGGCTGTAATGGCTTGGTGGCAAGAGATGGCTCAACAAAATAATAAATGCTCTTCTAAGGAAACTTCTAGCAGTCCAAAGTGGTCTTTTACTAGTAAAAGAAGCAATGATACTCAAAAAGGTAATCATCCATGATACTTCTTAGATTTTTGGCACTTCAGCTTATTCTGTATGTTTTAATGCTGTTGTCATTTGGGGGGTGTTATAGATCTGGAACGACTAGCAACTTCTACACCAAACAATTACGTACTTAGTGTGTAAATATTTTGCTGTAACCATTATCATGAACATGTCAATATTCTCTCCGATAGCTTTTCTTCTTGTATATAATTTAATGTGGGTGTCACCCCTACTATCTCCATTCTGTGCTTTGTCATCTGAAGATGAAAATTTGAATGCTTCAGGTAGAGTTTTACCAGCTCTCAAGTCAGCTGAAAGATGTTTGTCTCCTTGTTTCAGGAAATGCAGCAAAAGTAATACAGTCTCATTTCAGACAGTCAGTGCAGCGTCGCAAATATTTGAGGATTAGGAATGCAGTCTGTATCCTGCAAGCTGCAGTACAAGCATGGTTGAGGGTAAAGAAGGAACCATCAATTCAGTTCTTTGGTTCACAGACATATGTGGCATCACTATGTGGTATATGCTTACTTTTTCCCTTCCCTTTTGCTCCATTACTAGCTATTAGAACTTTTATCATTTAATGTATTGCTACAAATGAGCAGGTGCAAGGAATTGTTCAGAAAATTTGGAAAAACACGCTGCCTTTGTGGTCGATAGACATGCCTTTCTTAAGTTGAGGAGATCTGTAAGAATCATCCAGCGTGCCACAAGAGACTGGATTTCCCGGAGACATGTGACTGGAGATGCATCACTGCAAGATTTGTCCGCTCAAACTCTCATTGATGCTGCCATTGTCATACAAAAGTGTATTCGTGGGTGGATAGTAAGGTCTTCTCTTGTAAGCACGGACCAATCTCCCACAGTTCCTAAGGAACGTGAAGAGAATATAAAAGCAGCGGTAGCAATCCAACATGCTTCAAAGGAATATACATTAAGCAGCCCTCTACACAGTCAACACTTTGCAGCAACTAAAATTCAAAGTTACTATCATGGATGGTTGATGAGGAAAAATTTTGTGGATCAGAAGCAAGCAGCAAAAAAAATACAGAGCATTTTTCAATCTGCAAGATGTTTGAAGGATTTTCATTGCTATAAACAGGAAGCTCTTTCAGCAATTGCAATCCAGGCTTATGTCCGCAAACGGATTGCTCAAAGAGAAGTTTATAGGCGTAAATCTCAAATTATTATGATTCAGGTAATTTTTTCTTGAAATATTAAATATTTGAGCATATATTGATTCATTTTTATTTACTTCTGAGATACACTCGATACTGGCCTGCCATATATTGGACTTAACTACACCTTTTATTTGGTACCCCAGGCTTATTAAGTAACTCATTGAAAGTGCATCCTTGTAAGGTCAACATCTAATTATTTAGATTGTGTAACTCCTTTTTTTCATGCATTTGCATTATGTTTTTCTGTTAGTTGTATCCTGCAATCTTCCAGAGATCATCAGTCACATAAGGTACAGGGTTCCATAATGTTTATGTGACACAAGTCAAACTGCAGAATTTAGATCATTTTCTTTCATGAGCAGATTGTACCTTGAATCATTAGCCTACAGACAAGCTTAGATTTGTTTCAGTCTTAAACAGCGTGTTTGCACCACTTAGCATGAGGAGAAACGTAGATAGACGAACCGGAAGCATTACAAGTTTATCTAACAAGTTATGGAGTATATAAATGCATTTGTATTTACAAATATTTTTTCCTTAATTTAGCAAAATTATTGTAAGTGGCTAAGTGAGACAAGAGGGGTTGCTCTGATGGTAAGCAACCCCCACTTCCAACCGAGAGGTTGTGAGTTCGAGTCTCCCCAAGAGCAAGGTGGGAAGTTCTTGGAGGGAAGATGCCGGGGGTCTATTTGGAAACAACCTCTCTACCCCAGGGTAGGGGGAAGGTCTGCGTACACAATACCCTCTCCAGACCCTACTAAGTGAGATTATACTGGGTTGTTGTTGTTGTTGTTGTTGTTGTTGTAAGTGGCTAAGTGCAATACTTTGTTTTGGCACTTTCACTTGGCAATGACATTTGCCGCTTTTACTTCCATATTTTGCAGCCAGTCAATTGTTGCGTCATTTCTGGCTTCTGTAACCGTTATGTTACCCCTACATTAACTACTCTAACAAGGATTTCATATAGCAGCTCATGCAACTTTATCATGATATGGACTAATAAAATACTTCTTAGAGGACTTGAATGTTCCAAGTGTTTAATAATTTTTTTGTTGTGCCAGAGCCATTGTCGTGGCTGGTTAACGAGGAAAAGGCTGCTCATTGAAAAAGAGGCTGTTATAAAGATTCAAACTGCAATTCGGAGCATGAAATACCGGAAAGCATTCCTTCGCCAAAGGCACGCTACTCTGGAAATACAACGGTTTGCAAGAGGAGCCATTACTAGAAAGAGTCTCCTAGGTACCTTTATTTTCAATCAAAAGTTTCATTGTTGACGTTTTCTATTCCTGACTATAATCAACTTAATGCATGGTATTCCAGGGGCCTCTTGCTACAGTAATATCTCAAAATTGGGTGACCAAACTCTTGCAATTAAAATACTATTGCAAGCAGTATTAAAGTTGCAAAGGTGGTGGAGAGGTAAACTTCTTCATGAACAGAGAACAAAAGCAGCACTTGTCATCCAATCACATGTCCGAGGATGGACAGCCCGGCAAAGTGCTTCAAGAAACAAGCACCAAATTATTGTGATCCAAGTAAGTCGTAGATCTTGCTTACCGCGCCGTGCTTCCTTAACATGCTTGAGGCAACTTCTGAAGTTCACATGTATTTTATAGTTCTTTATTGCAAAAAATGATACTTCTGCGTTGTTTATTTTTTGGCACTTTCACTTGCCAATGACATTTGCCGCTTTTACTTCCATATTTTGCAGCCAGTCAATTGTTGCGTCATTTCTGGCTTCTGTAACCGTTATGTTACCCCTACATTAACTGCTCTAACAAGGATTTCATATAGCAGCTCATGCAACTTTATCATGATATAGACTAATAAAATACTTTTCTCAGAGGACTTGACTGTTCCAAGTGTTTAATAATTTTTTGTTGTGCCAGAGCCATTGTCGTGGCTGGTTAACGAGGAAAAGGCTGCTCATTGAAAAAGAGGCTGTTATAAAGATTCAAACTGCAATTCGGAGCATGAAATACCGGAAAGCATTCCTTCGCCAAAGGCACGCTACTCTGGAAATACAACGGTTTGCAAGAGGAGCCATTACTAGAAAGAGTCTCCTAGGTACCTTTATTGTCAATCAAAAGTTTCATTGTTGACGTTTTCTATTCCTGACTATAATCAACTTAATGCATGGTATTCCAGGGGCCTCTTGCTACAGTAATATCTCAAAATTGGGTGACCAAACTCTTGCAATTAAAATACTATTGCAAGCAGTATTAAAGTTGCAAAGGTGGTGGAGAGGTAAACTTCTTCATGAACAGAGAACAAAAGCAGCACTTGTCATCCAATCACATGTCCGAGGATGGACAGCCCGGCAAAGTGCTTCAAGAAACAAGCACCAAATTGTTGTGATCCAAGTAAGTCGTAGATCTTGCTTACCGCGCCGTGCTTCCTTAACATGCTTGAGGCAACTTCTGAAGTTCACATGTATTTTATAGTTCTTTATTGCAAAAAATGATACTTCTGCGTTGTTTATTTTTTGGCACTTTCACTTGCCAATGACATTTGCCGCTTTTACTTCCATATTTTGCAGCCAGTCAATTGTTGCGTCATTTCTGGCTTCTGTAACCGTTATGTTACCCCTACATTAACTGCTCTAACAAGGATTTCATATAGCAGCTCATGCAACTTTATCATGATATAGACTAATAAAATACTTTTCTCAGAGGACTTGACTGTTCCAAGTGTTTAATAATTTTTTGTTGTGCCAGAGCCATTGTCGTGGCTGGTTAACGAGGAAAAGGCTGCTCATTGAAAAAGAGGCTGTTATAAAGATTCAAACTGCAATTCGGAGCATGAAATACCGGAAAGCATTCCTTCGCCAAAGGCACGCTACTCTGGAAATACAACGGTTTGCAAGAGGAGCCATTACTAGAAAGAGTCTCCTAGGTACCTTTATTGTCAATCAAAAGTTTCATTGTTGACGTTTTCTATTCCTGACTATAATCAACTTAATGCATGGTATTCCAGGGGCCTCTTGCTACAGTAATATCTCAAAATTGGGTGACCAAACTCTTGCAATTAAAATACTATTGCAAGCAGTATTAAAGTTGCAAAGGTGGTGGAGAGGTAAACTTCTTCATGAACAGAGAACAAAAGCAGCACTTGTCATCCAATCGCATGTCCGAGGATGGATAGCCCGGCAAAGTGCTTCAAGAAACAAGCACCGAATTATTGTGATCCAAGTAAGTGGTAGATCTCGCTTACGGCGCCTTGCTTCCTTAACATGCTTGAGGCAACTTCTGAAGTTCACATGTATTTTATTGCAAAAAAAAAAAAATGGTACTTCTGCACTGTTTATATCATTTGACTATGGCTGGGTAAAATTTTTTTACTTCCAGCTTTTCTTGTCACATTTTGAAGATTAGTAGGCACTACTTCTCCTTCTCTTTCACTATTTATATATTCCTGTGCTGTAGATTGTAATATTTTTGCTCAAATCTGAAACATAGCCGACAATGCGTATGGCCTTTGCATCCAATAATTCATTTCTAATCTCCTCTTTGTAGTTGATCACATGTTTCTAAGATATTTTTTTTCTCGATTTTGCGCTTTTAGATCATCTGGAAACTTGATTTTGTTCATGGAGAAAATCTGAACAATAATGCTTAAAAAATGTATTTGCAAGTAGTTCTATTTAATATAGCAGGAATGGCCCAGAGCAAGTCAAGTAACAATCTTTAAAATCTATGGAATCATGTGGTTGTTGTTTTGTGAATCTTCCAGCACTGGAAAGAGGGGTCCTTGAGTGAAATATGGTTCAGCTCAATATCAGAAAACATCTTTGCAGTATAGGCATTGCTAAATTATGTGTGTGTCAAAGTATTTGTATCACCAGATTGAATGGGTGTAGTGGATTGAAGCAGCGTATAATTCTTGAAAGGTGAAGTTCTTGTTATGACCTTATGGTGATTTTTCTGCGAATTAGCTATGAGGAAAGCAATTGGGGAATATATGAAGATGAGAAAGAAAAGATTCTTGTCTGAAGAAATAGAACGTGATCGTGTAGTACTGTCAAATATAATAGATAGCTCACATATGCTTTGAATCACTAAGTTACATGTGGGAATAAATGCACACTGGGTATACTATCTCAACTGTATGTGTCCTTTTTCACTATCTCAGCAATATATGTCCAAGCCATTATGCTTTCTAGCCGTATTGAATGAAGCTCAGTTTTACACGATTAACAATCCTCTTCTTGAATAATTTTCTTTTATACATTTCAAATATTTCCAAATCTGTTTTTGTAGTTGAATCAGCAGTATCTTCATTCTTCTTGAACTTTCTTAACTCATGCGTCATTTTTCACTATGCAGGCATACATGAAAGGTTACCTTGCAAGAAAAGATTTAAGAGGGCAGCTTCTTGATTTGCGTCTGAGAGTACAAAAATCTGCTGCAAATGTTGATGATGGTATGCGCATAATAAACAGGCTTGTTGCAGCACTGTCAGAACTTCTGAATATGAGAAGTGTCAGCAACATTCTTCGTATCTGTGCAACTCTGAGTAAGTGTTTTGTGTATCCGGTACAGATATGTCTTTGATTGTTTCTTGTTTTCAATGTCCACTCACTTGACAGTGCATAGAAGGGTGCATGTCTAGATTCTCATGAGTGATGAGTTCAGTCAAGATAGTTCACCTAGGGATCATAAAGAAATAATATCCTCTTCTTCTTTTCCTTTGATAGATATGGCAACACAACATTCACAAAAATGTTGTGAAGAACTTGTTGCTGCGGGTGCTGTTGATACATTGTTAAGGCTGATCAGCTCTCTCAGCCGGAGCCTACCTGATCAAGAAGTTACAAAACATGCACTCTCCACTCTCAGAAACCTTTCCCGATATCCACACTTGATTAATGTACTAATTGATAGCTGTGGATCAGTAGAAACAATCTTGCGGGAGTTTTTAAGGTATGCTATTGAAATTGAGCATTAAAATCAAGTTCCTATTGTACTTCAGGTGGCATAAGCTTTATATGTTTCTGCTTTGCAAAATAATTGCGCAGAAACAAAGAAGAGGGATATTTCATTGCGTCAGACCTTTTGAAGAAGATATTCACAGAGAAAACAGGTGTTGAAGCTGTGCACAAGTTGCCTGCTCTTTTGAGGAGACTACGCGATCATGTAGAAGAGCTTTCACGGAAAGCAAAACCTGACAAGTGGTCTGTTCTTAATATACCAACCCCAGTTGCTTAATCTTCTTCTCCATAGAACAGTTTAGTTGTGGTAGATATTGTCTAAGATTGAACCTAATTTACGCAGGTCCAGGACTCCACAGCCACATGCAAGGAAAGAGCTGGACAAAAGATTGAGAGAAGCTGTTGAGATATTGGAATTGATTAAAGTGCCCCTTGGAAATCCAACTAGACGACTCTCTTACAAGGTGTAAGAATTTTCTAACAAGTTGGATAGGAGTCTTTGTCTTTGTTCATATTGTTATGTATGCATTTAGTACATCATGTTTAGCAAGATGGAATAGAAACTTTCCTTGCAGCTCAGTTAGTGAATTGTGAAGATATCTTCACTGAATACCTCTCACTCTCCAACACCATCATTAATCTAACTTTTAGTTTGTCCATTATGGACTCTAGGCTGTGAGGTTGGTGTTAGTATTATGGTTGTGTTTACACCAACTTAGGTTTCCCAATGGTAGGAGTTAAACTTTTTGCAATTTGTGATTTTTTAACTGATGAAAGTTTCGCCTTTGTAACTTGGCCTTTGTAACTTTTGGTTTTCAATCCTTGCTGAGTTTAATCTCCATAGAGACATTATGATAGAATTTTTACAATATCAGGTAACTCAGGTTATGTGCTGCATGTTAAATCTCCATACAGACATTACAACAACAACAATAACCCAGTATAATCCCACTTAGTGGAGTCTGGGGAGGGTAGTATGTACGCAGACCTTACCCCTAGAGAGGCTGTTTCCAAATATACCCCCGGCTCTCCATACAGACATTATGATAGAATTTCTATAATATCAGGTAACTCAGGTTATGTGCTACAATATGTTAGAATTTCACTAATAGTATAAATTCTTTACACTTAGTGAAGTTAAATCCAACCATAATGTGGATATTTCTAAATCATCATAAAAGATTTACCAAGTTTTTTTTTTCCCTGGTAAACAATTTAATGCAAAGTGACATGTTTGGGCGGAAAAAAAAAAGTTCAGTGTTTCTCAAATATTAAATGTAATGGTCTATTCTAGTTCTTTATGAATTCATGTGAAATTTTCATATCTTAATATTTCAAGGACGGTAAATTATTGATTATCGACTTTCGATCCACTAAATTGGTCAATTTCCCTGTGGGGTCGCATTACATTTGATATTTTTTATTGCATTTATCATACTCCTGTGTGTGGCTACTGCAAGTTGCAGCCTTTTGCTGAAAATTATACGCAATATCCAAGTTGTGATTTTTAAATCATTTGGCAAGGGCAAGTCGCAATTCACTTAACTAAAGTTGGTTAAAGTAGACGCAAAGTAAAAGGGGACTGGAGGGCAGGCTGCCGTCCCAATCTTTATCTTTTCCGAAGTTCATCAAAGGAGATTCAGATTCCATGGCCCAAAAATATCCACCAGCAAAATCTACTGTCAAATTCTTCCCTCTTTTTTCATCATTCCTTCTGCTTTTTAAGCAAAAGGTTAACTCAGAATAACACCCTCCCCCACACACACAATCACAGAACACCCTCATGGTCCGGTCCTTTTTCGAATTCCGTATATAGAGCTTAGAGTACCGGGTTGCCCCTTAGTGTCACTACCTCTGCTCCCTTGGAAAAGATAGAAAATATTTCGCATCTTTCTATGTTCTCTGCTTTCTGCAATTACAAATTGAATGAGACACCGCTACCTTAATTAACTAAATTCAACTTCCAATGGTGCAATTATATTCTGAAACTATCATCCCCAGGTTTTCCTTGGAGAGCATTCATAAGATTCAGTTTTAGTACTCCTCTATTTTAATATTCTTTTGGGGGGATGGACCATGATAAAGGAGAGGGATAGAAGAGGAGAAGCGATATAACCCCTGCATCTTCTGCACCTTAGGTGATGCAGGGTAAATAGTCTCCAGGACATAATTTTGTTATTATTCACAAGCTTAAAAGTTTTTGGAACTACAGCAAATTTAGTTTTAGGATTATCATTAATCTAATGTGTGTACGGATACTCGAAGAAAGCACAATCTTGAAATCATTGTCTATTCCTGCGCAATGACCATCCCTCCCGAAACAAAGAATGTTTACAAGATTAAGTATTACTAATATTAACCAATCTTGTTTGGAAAAAATATTTCAAGCAGCTCTAGCACCAAGATTCACCATCCTTTCTGGCAAGTCAGCTGGCTCAATGAAAAATCCCCATCTCACAAGTGTTCTTGGAACTGTTATTGTCAAAACTCCATCTCTATAACTAGCACAAATTCCATTCATATCCACCATTCCAGGTAGCCGAAATTTCCTCAAGAAACTCCTTGTTCGTTCTATGATTTCATTGGCAGCTTCTGTTCTTATTATGAGGTATCTTGAATCCTCAACTTCCACCTTTATTTCCTCTTTCTTCAGGCCTATAAAAGAAAACATCAATAAAATTCTTTTAAAAACTCAAGAAAACCAATACCTAATACAGAACAAAGCAAAGGGTGTTTAAAAAAAGAGTCTATCTTAAATGGTTCAACAATTTTGATTTTCTTTATTTACCTGGAAGATCAGCAGAATATATGTGAAATTCAGGGGTCTCTCTCCAATGAACATAATTTTCAGGAATGAAATGATAAGGAAAGAGGAGAGGAGAGGTGAAGAAAGAATTCCATGTAGAGGGATGGAAGGTTGAGAACTCCATGTTCTTAGAAGAGAGAGGAGATGATTTGGGAGGAAAACTTGGTGGCTGCAAGAGAGGAGGTTGGTTGTGTTTTAGGGGATGAAAAGAGTGTTGATATTGACCTTATATAAGCTTAGCCAAGATTGGTGGCATTGGTGATCTTGTTAGACTTTTCATTAAAATAATGATTGGCTCCTCTATTCTTTGAAGGGAAAAGGCAAATATATCTATCTTGGACAAAGAGATGCATGTGAGTTGCTACTTGCAAGTTTGGGTATCTAATAGTGAAGTGACAAATCCAACTCAATTTTAGAAGAATCAAATAAAATAATTAACTACTTAGACAAGTGGGAAATGTTTCCTCTATTTTACTCTTTTAGGACTCTTGGAGATGATGTCCTTTTTACTTTTAGATTTTCTTGAGATCATTACATTACAAAAGCAAACAAAATTATTCAATGGGAGAATATATATTGAAAGAACAGAACGATAGAATACAAAAGCAAAACAACCTTCTTAATATAACTAACGGTGAGAACTTCTACGTTCAATATTGAGACACAATTCGTCTAAACCTATGACTTCTCTTCTTCTTCTTTTTTCGAGTGCGTGTGGTTGGTGCGGGGGGAGGGGGGTGTTGGATTGTTATCACTCAGAAGATGGATTATAATTATGAATTTCTCTCCTACCACTAAAGAAAAGAAAGAAAAACTTAAATAGAATCTAACATGAAACACTTGGATTGATATATACTTACATCTAAGAGGAAGGACGATAAAAGGTTTAAAAACATTTTTACCTTTTAGTGTTTGTTCCTTAATGTCTTAGAATTTTCAAAACTTTGTACGAATTCTCAATAACCAATTTTTACATAAATATATATTAAATTTATTAATCTTATAAACAATTGTCCACAGCTTTTTACTATTCTATCTCCACTTTTTTTTACTATTCGGAAATTTGAAGGTGTGGGGGATGCGCATGACCCAAGTTGCGGCCGCCTGATATTGATAAAGTTGGATTGCACTTTTTTTTAGAAATACAAAATTAAAGCTGGTCATCAGGACACAACTAATAAAATGTACTACTACCATTGATGGAAATTAGCTACCTCCCACTAGCACATGCACCGGTAAGAATGGCAAATGAGCGGGTTAGATCGGATATGGATAGATCAAAATGGGTAATACAATAAACGGATAAATTATCCGATTCGGCCCATATTTGATATGGAATTAAAAGGGTTAACCGGCGAATAATATGGATATCTATATTATCCATGACTTCTTGAATATGATCGATTTTAGGAGAATTCCTAGTCACCCAAATTTGAGAAAACCCCAATTTAAGGTTTTACAAATGAAAAAGTTAAACTCATTAGTTATTCATATTAGAGCATAAGTTTTACTACTTTCTTTACTGTTTTGACCAAGTCTTTAGCTAGTAGTTAGGAGTTTGTTATTTCTTTATCTTCTCAAGTAAATCTCCTTATTCTAGGAGTTTGTTTAGCAAGTAGTTAGTCCTCCTCTTCTAGAGGAGTTAGTTTAGGGAATTGGTTTGTCATTCTTGTATTTAAAGGCTGCTTTGATTCAATAAAGATATCAGCTTTGTGTCTCTCTTGCTCTTATATGGTATCAGAGCCAGGCCCATCCCAATTATTGATACCGATGTTGGCCCCCTATTTATGTTGTCCACGTTCCAGAAGCCTGGGCATGAGGGGGGTGTTGAGTTGTCCCACATTGGAGGGACTTGAGGTCCTTGGTCTCCTTATATGACTTGGGCAATCCTTACTCACAAGCTAGCTTTTGGGGTTGACTTAGGCACAAGGTCCATTCTTCTCATGGTATCAGAGCATAAGAAGGAGATACTCTTTTCCCAACCTTTTATAAAATCAATTACAAAGGAAATTCTCGAGTTTGGCAAGGTGCTGCCACTCTTAGCCGCACCCACTCAAACAAATAGCCAACAAAGTGCACGAATCTGCCCTATAAAAGGCCCCCGCCTAAGGCCGCTCGTGCTGCCACTCATTTGGCATGGCAATGGCACACATTTTGCCATGCTCAAGCCATAAAATAGACAACCCTATGCCTATTTGATAGACTATTTCCCTCCCTAGGTACTCCAGCCCATTTTTAAAGCTGCTAGAACATATATTTATAATGTAGACAACACAAAATAACTTCCTATGTTCAGTTTTGTTAGACCCTTGATTAAGTTAATCGATAAGCAGCGCGGCAGTGGCGAGGATTTTGGCATGATGGTCTTGCCATTGGACTTATGCGCGGGGTAAATCAACATGCACGACAATACGGGTGTTGTCGATGGCAACAAACTGTTGTAAGGGCAAGTGTTACGGACTACACTTCTATTTGAGGGCTTTGGTGTAAGGACTACATAAAAAATATAAGGGGGTTATTTGCAAGCAAAGGCCAAGACCTTGATGGAACTAGGCGGGCTGGACGGATGCTTGACAAGGCAAAACGGGAAAGACCTCGGCGCTAAATTGGGGCAGTTTAGTGTCAAGGCAGTGGCATTGGCGACGTGATGTTGCCATGACTTAGGTGAGCGGGCGGGCACCTAAGTAAATTGTGGGCAAATGACTTAGCAACGGGAAATGGCATCAAGGCTTGGTGACTTAATGCTAAAATCAGCATTGACAACGGCCAGACTTAATCAAGTAGGGGCGACTTGACAAGAACAACCAATTGTGGCAGCGGATGGGCGCGCGACAAAGTCATGGGCGACGAGCTGTGGCGATGGCATTGCGCGGGAGCAGTGTCGAAGGCCAAGGCTTGGCGCAATGCCAGCCTTTGGCGTACAGCAGCTGGCCAAGGCACACATACAGCGCGCATGGAGCGGTTTTCAAGTGTGTTGTGCACATGATGCAGTTGGGCGGTTACAACTACCCATGTCCAGAAGTTGCTGATTATATGGCTAAGTCTTTGCACGTTTTGGGAGCATGTTTTATCATGTTCCCACGTTTTAGATCATAGGGGATCATGTCCTATCAGTTGGGGTATGTCAACTGAACTTAGGAACTAACTTTGGGCTAACTACACTATATATATGTGTGCTAGTAGCCTTAAAAACGGGCTGAAGTACTTAGGGAGGGAAATAGTCTATCAAATAGGCATAGGATTGTCTATTTTATGGCTTGAGCATGGCAAAGTGTGTGTCATTGCCTTGCCAAATGAGTGGCAGTACGGGGGTCTTTTATAGGTAGATTCATGCACAAGTCGGCTATTTTGTGAGTTGGTGTGGCCAAGGGTGGCAGCACTTTGCCGAACTCGGAAATTTCCTTTGTAATTTGATTTATTATAAGTGGTTGGGAAGGGGTTCCCGTAAATCTGTTGTCTCCTTCTTATTTCTGTTGCCTTTAACTGATTCTAAGTGCAAACCTCGAAAGCGAAAGAAAATTGGGGAAGACTGAAGTCAAGTTGGGACTTGGCTGCCGCACGGACGGGCAGAATTTTCGGCGGACTGAAAACGGCCCCGTGACAATTTGTATCAAAGCGGTCCAGGTTTGTGACGAGGTCGAGACGGACATGAACAACTCTACAAGATAAAGGGTCAATTTGCTTATTCGTGGAGGGACTGTCTTGGCTTGGAAAAATCATAAAAGGCAAGGAACGGGTGATGAAGAAAATTTCGAGTTTGTGGGTACCAAAAATTAGTGTGGGTTCTCTCAAATCAGTCACTTATCATGTTGCTTTTGCTGTGGGATTGACGGACCAAGAAATGCTTTGAGAAAAGAGAAATGTTGCACTTGAGAGCAAGGACAACGTGATTCTCAAAAGAGTGTTGAACTTGTGACGTCTAGGCAAAAACGGACAGCATGTGTTGGGATCTATTCAACAAGTGTGTCGAATTCAACTGGTTGGGGTGGTTTGTTAGACCCTTGACAAAGCTGATCGGCAAGCAGCACGGCAGTGGCGAGGATTTTGGCATGATATCGGTGCCATTGGCCTTATGTGCAGGTAAAATCAACATGCACGACAATGCGGGTGTTGTCGATGAAACAAACTGTTGCAAGGGCAAGTGTGACAGACTACGCTTCTATTTGAGGTATTTGGTGTGACGGACTACATCAAAAATATAAAGGGATTATTTGCAAGCAAAGGCCAAGACCTTGACGGAACTAGGCAGGCTGGACGGATGCTTGACAAGGCAAAACGGGAAAGACCTCGGCGCTAAATTAGAGCAGTTTAGTGTCAAGGCAGTGGCATTGGCGACATGATGTTTCCATGACTTAGATGAGAAGGTGGCACCTAAGTAAATTGTGGGCAAATGACTTAGCAACGGCAACTAACATCAAGGCTTGGTAACTTAATGCTAAAATCAGCATTGACATTGGCAACGTGCAGACTTGATCAAGTAGGGGCGACTTGACAAGAACAACCAATTGTGGCAGCGGATGGGCGCGCGGCAAAGTCATGGGCGACGAGCTGTGGCGATGGCATTGAGCGGGGGTAGTGTCAAAGTCCAAGACGGGGTGCAATGCCAGCTTTAGGCGTGCAGCAGCTGGCCAAAGCGCACATGCATCGCACATGGAACGATTTTCAAGTGTGATGTGCACATGATGCAGTTGGGCGGTTACCACTACCCATGTCCAGAAGTTGCTGATTATATGGATAAGTCTTTACACATTTTTGGGGCATGTTTTATCTTGTTCCCAAGTTTTAGATCATGGGGGATCATGTCCTATCAGTTGGGGATGTCAACTGAACATAGGAACTAACTTTGGGCTAAGTACACTATATATACGTGTGCTAGTAGCCTTAAAAACGGACTGAATTACCTAGGGAGGGAAATAGTCTATCAAATAGGCATAGGATTGTCTATTTTATGGCTTGAGCATGGCAAAGTGTGTGCCATTGCCTTGCCAAATTAGTGGCAGCATGAGCGACCCTAGGCAGGGGTCTTTTATCGGCAGATTCGTGCAAAAGTCAATGGATTTTTTATATTGTCACAGGGGCGTTTTCAGTCCGCCGAAAATTTTTCCCGTCCGTGCGGCAGCCAAGTCCCAACTTGACTTCAGCCTTGCCCGATTTTCTTTGGCTTTCGAGGTTTGCACGTAGAATCAATTAAAGGCAACAGAAATAAGAAGGAGACAACAGATTTATGTGAACCCCTTCCCTGTCTTTTATAATAAATCAAATTACAAAGGAAATTTTACGAGTTTGGCAAGGTGCTGTCACCCTAGGCTGCACCAACTCACAAAATAGCCGATTTTTGCACGAATCTGCCTATAAAAGACCCCGCCTAAGGCCGCTCATGTTGCCACTCATTTGGCAAGGCAGTGGCACACACTTTGCCATGCTCAAGCCATAAATAGACAACCATATGCCTATTTGATAGACTATTTCTATCTCTAGGTACTTCGGCCCGTTTTTAAGGCTACTAGTACACATATATATTGTGTAGTTAGCCCAAAGTTAGTTCCTATGTTCAGTTGACATCCCCCAACGGATAGGACATGATCCCCCATAATTTAAAACGTGGGAACATGATAAAACATGCCCCAAAAACGTGCAAATACTTAGCCATATAATCAGCAACTTCTAGATATGGGTAGTTGTAACCGCCCAACTGCAACATGTGCACAACACACTTGAAAACCGCTCCATGTGCGTTGCACGTGCGCCTTGGACAGACTTAGGTGCCAGCCCGCTCACCTAAGTCATGGCAACATCACGTCGCCAATGTCACTGCCTTGACACTAAACTGCCCCAATTTAGCGCCGAGGTCTTTCCCGTTTTGCCTTGTCAAGCATCCGTCCAGCCCGCCTAATTCCGCCAAGGTCTTGGCCTTTGCTTGCAAACAGCCCCTTTATATTTTTGATGTAGTCTGTCACCCAACAAACTCTAACGAGTAAGATCCTATCTTTTTTCTTTACCACCCACCCTCCACAAATGGCCAACACTACTGGAGTTGTTAATCATGGTAACAAAATACCAATAACTCATACTGGTTTAAATCAATTACATGCATCAAATAATGCTTTTAAACTCTCTAACACTCTACGTGCTCCTAGCATTAAACGCAATTTACTCTCCGTCTCTAAATTTTGTCAAGATAACCTAATCTCTATTGAATTCTTTCCATTTCATTTTTCTCTGAAGGACGTGGAAACGCGAATATGTTGGTGCACGGTCGGAGTAGAGATGGTCTCTATGAGTGGCCAACCTCACATTCCATATCATCCCCTAAAGCACATTTGGCCTCCACCAACACATCCATGTTCACCTGGCATCGTCGATTGGGTCATCCTCATGCAAGAGTTTTAAATTTTGTTTTGAATAAATTCTCGCTACCTTGCTCGCGAGATAAATTTTTATTTTGTAATTCTTGTTCACCGAACAAGGCTCATTGCTCTCCTATTCAGAAACTTACTTTATCAAGTACCATGCCGTTTCAAATAATATTTAGTGATTTATGGGGTCCTTCTCCGGTTTTATCGATTGACAAAAATCATATTATTGCATTTTGTTGATCAATACACCAAATATACTTGGCTATATACATTAAAAAATAAAAGTGAGGTTAAAAATCTTTTCAAAAATTATCAAGCATTAATGGAACGCGGTTCAATACAAAAATTCTTTCTATCTATACTGATGGTGATGGCGAATATAAAAGTCTTGATCCATACCTAAATTCTCAAGGTATTGAACATCTTTTATCTCCCTCATACACCCCCCAAAGAATCGCTCTTTTCGAACGACGTCACAGACATATTATTGAAACGACAAGAAATTTACTTCATGAAGCTTAGCTTCCATCGTCTCTATGGTCATTTGCTTGTCAACATGCAGTTTATCTCATAAATCGCTTGCCAATCTCACTTTTAAAAAAATAAATCACCTTTTCAAATGTTGTTTGGTAACGATCCAGAATATGATTCTTTAAAAATTTTTGGGTGTCTCTGTTATCCCCGGCTTAAATCCTATTCAAAATCCTATTCAAAAAATAAATTAGAGCCACGATCAACACCTTGTGTTTATTTAGTTTATTCTTTAAATTATTATTGTCATTATTGTTTTGATCCGAAATCTTCCAAAATATATTTATCTAGAGATGTAAAAAAATTTTAACAAAATTTTCCCTTTCAGAATATCTTTTCAAATATTTTTTAAAATTTTAAAACTCTTGCGTGGGAAAACCTAATTGAATAACCCAACAAAATCTCCTATTTTTTATCCTCCCATAATAAGTGAGTTACCCAACCCTATACTTATCCCAAATACAAAAAACAAACTCAAGAGAACACCGTATCCTCTACTTATGCTCCAATAGAGTCTGCAACTACATGTACGTCTTCTACTTCTCCTTCTACAAATTTTGTTATTCCTCCTAATCTTAATGATATCAAATCTAATTCCCCATTGCCATCCCCAATAGTTATCCCAAGAAATTCAAATGTCTCCTCCCCTCTACAATCACTACGTACATTACCACTACCCTCTTCCTCAACACCTATATATTCTCAGCAACCATTCACGTCAGTCCTGCAGCCTCAATCACTATCATTACCAATTGTATACAGTCGCAGAATGACCAAAATGACATCTACTGGCCAAACCACTGTTGCTCGTACCACTGCCTCAACTCCGCAACCTTCACAACCTTCCATCGAACCACTTCCAGTCACAGAACCACAACAACTTTCTCTTCCTTCTCCAAATCTGTTGTGACACGTTCACAAAACAACATTCATAAACCGAAAACAATCCTTGACTTCATGGCTCACTTATCCCCCACCATTACCCCTACCAGTTTTATACAAGCTAACAAACACCCAGAGTGGCAGAGAGCAATGAAAAGTGAATTTTATGCATTATTGAATAATCAGACATAAGACTTGGTCCCACATGACCCCACAAAAAATATTGTTTCTTGCAAGTGGTTATACAGGTTAAAGAGAAAAGCTGATGAGACAATTGATCGCTACAAGTCTTGTCTTGTTGCAAAGGGGTTTACACAATGCCCTGGAATTGACTTTCATGCTACATTTAGTCCGGTTGTCAAATCGTCTACTGTGCACTTGGTGCTTTCAATTGATGTCAAACAGAATTGGCCTATACGTCAGCTTGATGTCAACAACGCGTCCTTGCAGGGTCACCTAGAAGAAGAAGTCTACATGTTCCAACCTCCGGGTTTTGAAGACGAGCAGTTTCCCTCACATATATGTCGCCTAAAGAAAGCTATATACGGACTCAAGCAAGCTGCTCGGGCCTGGTACAATGAACTTAAGACGTTCTTTCTTTATTTGGGATTTATCAAGTCTGAATCTGATGCATCACTTTTCATTCGCAAAGTGTCGAACATCGTGTTGTATGCGTTGGTCTACGTCGATGATATCATCATCACAGGGAGCCATAGCTCACATGTAAATCAGGCTATATATTGTATTGCTGGCCGTTTTTCCATTAAGGATCTTTGGAACCTTAATTTTTTTCTCGGAGTTGAGGTGCTTCGTGTTGCAGATGGAATTACTCTATCACAATCCAATTACATCAGTGCAATCCTCTCTGAAGAAAATATGAAAGACTGCAATTCCGCAAAAACTCCAATGAGTTCCACTGAAGTGCTTCAACAAAATGATGGAGCAGAACCAACCTATGCCACTCGCTACATGAGAGTTCTTGGAAAACTACAATACTTATCTTTCACTTGTCCGGGCATAAGTTTCTCAGTGAACAAATTGTCTTAGTTTATGCACTCCCCATCTGATACACTGGAAAGCACTCAAACGAGTACTCGGGTATCTTCAAGGAACAATTCAGTTTGGTCTTCGCATTTAAAGAGACAACGATTTCAAGCTACACAAGTATTCTGATGCAGATTGGGCTGGAGATGTGAGTGATCGAGCCTCCACTACTGGTTACATACTATTTTTTGGTCAAAATCTTGTGAGCTGGTCATCCGGGAAACAAAGAACAGTTGCACATGTATTCTGATGCGGTGGACTCTCACTTTGTTCGCAAGCAAGTCCAACAGAATCAAGTTTGCATCATTCATATTCATACTGCAGATCAGCTCGCAGATACACTCACCAAAGCACTACCAAAGCCAGCATTTGACATACACTTATTCAAGCTAGGCGTAGTTACACACTGCCTAACTTGAGGGGGGCGTATTAGAGTATAAGTTTTACTGCTTTCTTTACTGTTTTGACCAAGTCTTTAGCTAGTAGTTAGGAGTTTGTTATTCCTTTATCTTCTCAAATAAATCTCCTTATTCTAGGAGTTTGTTTAGCAAGTAGTTAGTCCTCCTCTTCTAGAGGAGTTAGTTTAGGGAATTGGTTTGTCATTCTTATATTTAAAGGCTGCTTTGATTCAATAAAGATATCTGCTTTGTGTCTCTCTTGTTCTTATAATTCAATGGTTATCCATTTTCTAAGTGGATAATATAGTTGTTATCCATATTTGACCCGTTTTTAAAAAGTTCATTATCCAACTTATTTTTTAATGGATAATATGAGTGAATAATTGTAATCAATAATATACATCAGACCTATGAACATTAACACTCTGTTTGGATCATTGTTACCCATCATTTTATAATGTATTGTATTTTATTGTACTGCACTATATTATATCATTTTGATGGATACAACGTTTGGATAGATTGTATCGTTTTCTATTGTTAGATAACATCTTTATTATTTAGTTTGACTGTATTATATTGTACTGTATTGCTATATTTACTAAAGAAAAAAACTTAATTTATTTATTTGACCTCCCCATCTTCCTCACGGGGAATCATTATTTACCACTAGTAACAAAAGCACCAAACTGGTTTCATACAAAAAAATAATATTATAGCCCATCAAAATAGAGAACGGACCTTCAGTTCCTGTTGTTTGGATGGCAGATGTCCAAGTAAATTATAGCATATGTAATTAAAATTAGCAAAAAGTTGGCAAATATCATAGATGAGATAAAAATACAGAAAAGAAGAGCGGGAAAACTAACCAAAAAATTAAACGTATGGAGACAAAGGACGTATTGGGTGAAGTATAATATAAATAATAGGGTAAAGGGTAAAATTGAAATATAAAATAATTAGTGTGGGCATAATTGGAAAGAGAAATACGGAACAATCCCTCCACCCTCAAGTCTAAGGGTTTCAAAATAAGCAGATCTAAGACAGAATATCTGGAGTGCAAGTTTGGCGACGGGCCGAGTGGGGTAGGCGGGGAAGTGATGCTTGGTTATCAGGCCATCGCCAAGAGGGACAGTGTTAGATACCTTGGGTCTGTGATTCAGGGGGACGGAGAGATTGACGGGGACGTCACCCATCGGATTGGAGCGGGGTGGTCAAAGTGGAGGCTCGCTTCAGGGATCCTGTGTGACAAGAAAATTCCACACAAACTCAAGGGGAAATTCTACAGAGCCGTGGTTAGGCCTGCGATGTTATATGGGGCGGAGTGCTGGCCCGTGAAGAACTCGCATGTTCAGAGAATGAAGGTTGCGGAGATGAGGATGCTTAGGTGGATGTGTGGGCACACCAGGCTGGATAAGATCAAGAATGAAGTTATTCGACAGAAGGTAGGGGTGGCCCCGGTGGACGAGAAGATGCGAGAAGCGCGACTGAGGTGGTTCGGGCATGTTCGGAGGAGGGCCCTCGATGCCCCGGTGAGGAGCTGCGAGCGGCTGGAGATTGTTGGTGGTCGGCGAGGGAGAGGGAGGCCTAAGAAGCATTGGGGAGAGGTGATTAGGCAGGACATGACCAGATTGCAGGTTACCGAGGGCATGACCCTTGATAGGGGCGTTTGGAGGTCTAGAATCAGGATTGTAGGCTAGGGGCTCCTAGAGTCCTTCGTTCGCATCTCTCGGGGTTGGGTGTGGGATAGTAGGGTTACCCATAGGTGATTAGTGTTTTAGCTTATGTCTCCATATGGTTGTTAATATGGTAGTTACTGTTTGTTATTATTGCATTATTGCATGCGACTGTATTTATGTTGCTTATGTTTTCATGAGTACTTACATTATTATTGCAGGAGTACCTATGCTTTATTATTTTGTTTTGTTTTGCTTGTGTTTTTAATTTTACCTTTGTTTTCGTAATGCAGCTTTCCCTCTTTTTATCCTACACGCCGAGGGTCGTTTGGAAACAGCCTCTCTGCCCTTACGGACAGGGGTTAGGCTCGTCTACATATTACCCTCCCCATACCCCACCTGGTGGGATAACTGGGTAGTTGTTGTTGTTATTGTTATAAAATAGGGCTTTTTATTGTAGTAGAATAATGAATTTAACAATACGATAAAATCAGTTTTATATGGTCAATCAAAACAAATATTGTATCTTGGGTAACAATACAATACGATGGTAAAATCCAACCAAACAATACGTAAAAGAAAATAACAGTTAAGTTGATAAATAATAATTACTTGATGAAAGAAACTAACCCAGATTCCATATATGGACTGAAAACAATTTCTCTGTAAGGCGTTTCTTTAACAAGTATCCCTCAGATGATCAACATAATGCTGAATATTGACAACAGTGTGCAAGACTTGGGAATTACAACATCAACATGGCTTTAGTGGATATCCTAATTCATGTATTTACTCTAAGGGTGTTAACCGGTTCCACCGGTCCGGTCCGGGTCGATTTTTTTTCGACCCGTCCGGTTACCGGTCCGGGCCGGGCCGGTTACAAACAGTACCGGTTTTCACCGGACTGGGTTGAGACAGGCTTAGATTGAACCGTACGGGTTACGGGTTGTAATGGTCCGGGCCGGGCCGAGTTTCGTTATTTTTTTTTTTTTAGAATTACGTATAAATATTAAGTTATATTAATACTTTGTAATAATTGAATGAACACAACAAAAGATGGGAAAAAATTGCACTTATTGCAAGTGCTACTTTATTTCTTAAATTCAAATAAAGAAAAACTAAAATGTATCTTAAGTAGTAAAAAGTTTACATCTTTTGTAACAAGTAGTATACTAGTAGTAATCCGAATCATCAAATTCTTTGCATTGCCCTAGCAAGTTCATCGTAATCAATATGAACCGATTGACCTTCTTCTGGCGTGTTAAATTCGGATGGGTTTCCATGCGTTAATATATCTCCAAGTTCTTCGTCTTCTGGGTTATCAAGATCTTCCTTTCCTTGATTTCTTCGTTCCGATCTAATCCAATCTCTTAAACATACTAAAACTTCCAAAGCATTGCTTCCCAATGAGTGGCGTGTGTCTCCAAGTTGTTGTCTTGCTTGGCTAAATGCACTCTCGGATGCAACAGTGGAAATTGGCACATTCAGGACATCCCGAGCCATAGCGAAAAGAACGGGAAATTGCTTCGCATTTTCATGCCACCAGCCTAACGGTGAGAATTCCTTGGTGCGAGGCTCCTTTTGCTTCTGCAAGTAAAATTGAAGTTCATCAATATTCCTGCTACTACTTTGAGTGTTAGAAAAAGTTGAAAAAATATTAAAACTATCAATGCTTTCTTCATCATCTACATTAGAACTGCTACATTGCATAATGGGATTTACATCTGTTGAAGCACGAGAATTATCACATTGAGTTGCATAATAATTATATAGATGTTGTAAATGTTCATTTAGCTGGTTCATAGGATCATACAAATTTGGGCTTTCAGTGGGCCCAATCTCCATATAAGTATATAAAGCATTCATTAATTGGTGACAATCAGACATTTTAATGGACGGATTTAAAACTGCACCAATTAAGTAAACTGGAGGAATTGGAAAGAAATATTTTTTGAATTTCGCTTGCATATTTACAACAACATCCGTATATCTATCTTTCTTCTTAAATTCATGTAGTAGCAAAGAAATTTCAGCTATATGTACTAAAGCCATAGTAACAGTTGGGTAATATGCGCCAGAAAACACAACAGTAGCAGTATAAAATTTATGCAAAAATTTAACAACATCACTAATGACCTCCCAAGTATCAGTTGTTAACATACGCCTAGGATCAGTACAATGTGCATTAGCAACTTCAGTTATTGGAAATCTATATTTGTAGCAACATTTGAAAAATATATACGTATAATTCCATCTAGTAACTATTTCGTCTGGCATGAATCTAGGTGAAAGGTTATACTGCATACACTTATTCTTAAATTCTCTTATTCTAGATTGTCTATTATTTCCCTGAATAACTCCAACTGCTCTTCTAACTTGAGTAATCTCAACTGAAAATAAATCGAGCCCACTTTTAACAATTAAATTGTAAACATGACATGCACACCTAACATGAAAAATATCATCAAGAGGTGGTTGCAAATTCAATTTTAAAATTGAAACTGCAGCATTATTGTTTGAAGCATTATCAAAAGACATACACAAAACTTTTTGGTTTAGATTATAAAATTCAACAACTTCAATAATTGTACTACTAATAAATGCAGCAGTATGACTCTGATCTTCATCATATTTAAAAGCAATAATACGTTTTGGCATACAAGTATTATCATCTATCCAATGACATGTAATTGTTAAATAATCATTTCCATTAACAGCATGGCCAATATCAGAAGTTAGACATACTCTAGAAGGAAGGTGAGTAAACAAATAACGTATGTATGTTTGATATTGGCCGTGAAGTCTAAAGATGTCTGCTCTACAAGTACTTCTAGGGATACCTTTAAACAAAGGATTGTATATCCTTTGAATATATATAATAAGATAAGAGGAAGAAGCAAAAGAAAAAGGTAGACAACCCAAAGCAATCATTTTCGCTAATTCCTCTCGATCCCTCATTTTATCATATTTTAGGAGACCTCCGGTAGTAGGGTTAATTGTTGTTTGACTTCCATCCCCATTAGCTCCCCATTCTATAGGATGGTTAGTCGACAGATGTCTAATAAGTGTCCCAGTCCCCCCTAAATTACCTCCGGTCAAATGTTTAAACGTTTCGTTACAAAGTTTGCACTTAACTCTATCAGTACCTTCTACTATATCAAAAAATTTCCAAACAGGACTTCTTTTTTTACGAGTAGAAGTTGGAGCCACTGGTGGTCTTCTACCGCTTGTTGCACTAGCAACTCCAACTCCAATACTACCAACATTTCCACTACTAGGTGTAGGTGGTATCTCATCTGCTATTCCAATTTCATTATCTTCTATTTCGTAATCTTCTTGTAATTGTTCATAATCAATATCTACATCTTGCAAATTAGGCGATGATTCAGAAACATGTGTTATTGGGTCATTACTATTATTACTACCAGAAGCTACAGGACTACCTCTTTTTTTTACTTCCACCCCTACCAGTAACTTTTTTACACGCTCTTTTAGCAGCATTAAACATATTGTAAAAATGAAAATATAAGCTAAACTCAAATATGCAAATAAAATATTAAATAAGAGAAAGAGTTGGAGAGAGTGCACCGAATTCGACAATAAATTGAGCACTTGATTACGCAAATCCGGTGTTACCACGAACAAACGTCAAGCAAGTATTTCAATGTTGGACACTTGAACTTCAAGCTTAGAATTCCGATTTCCGAATGAGAAATTACGATAAATTAAATTCGGGAAAACAAAGACAATAAAATTATAAAATTAGAATATGAATTCTTGAAAATTGAAGAGAAGAGAGTGATTGATAATTTGAGAATTGAGAGAGAGATTGATAATTTTGAGTGAGGAAATGAAGAAGAGGGGAGGGTATTTATAGATTTTAAGAAGGGTTAATAATGTAATTTAATAAATACAAAAAAAAACAAAAAAGTGGCCATTTCTGAAAATACTCCCGTTGGTCAACGGTTCTGGAACGTTGCCAACGGTCCTGTGGGGCCCACAAGTTCAGAAATTTTTTTTTTTAAAAAAAAAAAATTTTGACCGTTGTACCGGTCCGGTCCCGGTCCCGGTCGACCGGTTCAAGCACTATTTTGCTTACCGGGCCGGTCCGGTCACGGGTCTTAATCCTAAAATCCTAACCGTTCTAACCCCTCCCCCCCCCAACCCAGCCCAGCCCACCCCTTAAGAACCGGTCCCGGTTTATACCGGACCGGCCCGGTTCGGTCCCGGGTCAACCCGGATCGATTGACAGGTCTAATTTACTCCTAATAAAAAACAATTGCTATAACAACAACTACCCAGTCTATTATGATGGGAAATGAGTGGAAGTACCAAAAATCCTCACTGGAGAACGGAAAGGATTTGGTGTTACAGGATAGCTAATATGTAACCCTGCGGCGCGAAGAACTTGTTTACTACTTGAGCACAAAAGTCCGGATTCATTGATGAAATAAGCTGGAACGTTCATCGATTTTATCAAGTCAAGAGCTCCATTCCAACATGAATAGCTTCCTAACCCACAATTCAAAGACACGATTACATGAGGAGTTGGCAGATAGCTGGCTTCGTCCTGGTAAAGACCTCTTACAAGGTTTACCCTCACTCTGCTACCTATTCCAGAAGTCGTCCCGGATAAATTAGTGGGGACTTCTGGCCCGACCATTATTATGTGTATATTGACCATTCCGTGGAGTAGATGACCAATCTCAGCAAAGGCTGGCATCCAATCTAACTCACCTTCAGGTCCAATGTAGTGGAGGATCACCTCTTTGTTTTTGAGTAACGGATTCTTTGAGCTGATGTTGAGTGCTGTCAATATGTAATAGATTGTCAAGGGATGAGACAGAATATCTGCAACGGGGCTCGTTAGTGGTAATGACCGGAGGCTGTAGTACTCTAGCCAACCAGATAAGAAGACTGAGCTTGATATCCCATCTCTAAAATGATTATGAAAAGGTGAATCGCGAGGGTATTCATTCTCATCCAAGCCACCCCATGAATCCCAAAGTCCACCCGGAACAGGAAGAAGACCATATGGACAATGGAAATAGCAATTACACTTTCTTCTCCACATGCCTTTCTGGTGAATACCAAGTGATTTAAGCCATTTACAAGGTTGCTCAGCAGAACAATTAAAGATGAAGATCTTCATTGCCAGCTCTTCTTCTCTTTCCATCATGGCCCTGTAAAGTCCGCAAACATCTTTGTGCGCTTCCTTCCAATGCTGCTTCTGGCAGACGGAACTGCAATAGACCACTGCAGAGCAATGACCGCAGCAAACTGACTGTTCTCTGCTGACCTTTTCCTCACACAGCATGCACTCCCTCAAACAGACAGCTGCATTTGATTTCACATCAATAAATGTCTCCTCCATTTGCGCTTTGGAATGTTTGGTGGGAGTGGAAGTTGATGACGAGCTATACTTTTCCTGATATCCTCGACCAGGAGGGTGTGAAATTGTTACTGCCACAAGATCATTTCCTTTGGCCATTTCGGCAGGCCATTGGACATCAACAGTTTCAATGAAAGGTTCAAAATATATCACTCTAGACCACTTTGGAGCTGCACCATAATCTTGCTGAAGCAAAGGGTGCAGAAGAGAAGCTCCTTTCATAACTGCATACACAAATCTAAGCTCTTCAAGTGTTGGATTCCTAAACTGAAGATCACCAGTGCTTGTGCAGCGGCCAACGTCAAACACTGGATATCGATCTTCACCTGAGACCTCCAATGCCAAAGATATAACAAATCTCTTATTTGAAGGGAGCATCACAGAGTCTAGGTCATAAGTAACCCGCAAAACCTCAACATTTGGAACCCGAATTGTCTCCCTAGGACCAGTCATCTTCTTCGCATCATTTTCCGACCTAAACATATAAAGACCTATATCCCCACCATCTCCACCAATAAATTGGAGACAGGAAAATGGCTGTTTTTTGCCAGACCAATCTGAATCCTTCCCTACCCTTACACCGAAAAGATGACCTGGGCGCAACCGCCTCCAAGGATCAGTTCTATACAAAGCTGCAGCAGCCCTGTATACAGACTTAATGAAAGGCGGTGCAATACCATCTATCTTCATAAGATTGGTTCCTGATCCAGGACCAAGTCCAGGTCCAGATCCAAATTGCTCTTGAAATCTACCAAATGCATATTTCAAATGCACACCCATCTTAATTGCTGACACCTGCACAAATTAGACGACACATTACTCTAGAAAACCAACAACAACACGAATTAAGTGTATAGCAATAACAACAAATGCAGCACCAAATTCAAGCAGAACACTGCAGTAATCTGTAAGAACAATTTCAAGCAAAAGACTAAAAGTACGACCCAGTACAATACCACTCAGTGGTGTCTGGGGAGGGTAGTGTGTACGCAGCCTTACCCCTACCCTGGGGTAGAGAGGCTGTTTCCAAAATTTCAAGCAAAAGACTGCTCCATTTATGTGGCACATCTTTCCCAACAAACACCTAACAATATAGTGATAAAACTTGTTGCTTTTGGTTCACTGTACCAAGAATGCTCACTAACACTCGTGGTGGCAAATGGACGGGTTGGGTCGTATTTGGGCGGGTTGAAAATGGGTTGGGTCGCCCATATTTTAAGCGGGTCAAAATAGGTTTGGGTGTCAAATGGGCGGGTTGAATATGGGTTAACCCATATTATATAAGTGTAATATTTTTTTAGTGCAATAAGAAAAGAAAGTGGGATGCAAAAGCTAGTCATCTGTTAATCTATATTATATTAAAAGCACGAACGCCCTTAGCGAAATGTCGTTCATTTTTTTTATACTTTAAAAATGAAATTCACATTAAACAAAACAATCATTTAACTAATATTTAGGAATTTAGAAGAAAAAACTATAACTTTACTTAATAAATCTTCCCTTATTGAACTATATAAGAAATCCTAATATTTAGGACTTCTCAGACTCTAAGTTTTGTGCTTTGTAAATATATACAATATCTAAATTTCTTTTTTGGAAGGTGTTCTAACACATATCAATTGAGGGTGTATATGGACCGGATTGGTTCGGCTTTTATCAATTTGGAGCTGTTCAATGTATTTTACAAACCATATCATATTTGTACTTTATTACCATGTGTATATGGGTAACCACGTAAAATGAAATTTATATATATCGTCTGCTGGAGTTACTAATGCTTTATTGTATTTGTTTTTGTTTTTGTCTTTATCTTATGAGCCGGGGGTCGATTGGAAACAGCCTCTCTGCCCTTTCGGGTAGGGGTAAGGCTTGTCTACATATTACCCTCCCCAGACCCCACCTGGTGGGAGTATACTGGGTAGTTGTTGTTGTTGTTGTTGTTGCAGACGAAACATTTACATATTGTGTCTCTCATTTACCTATTGCATTTATATTATATAAAATATTTTAACTGTAAATGATTCTTACTTGGTAAATTAATTAGAGCTCCTACAAAACAAGTTGAAACGATACTAACTTTTTCCTAATTGACTTTCACACGGTAAAATTTTAATTATTTTAAACTACTAAATACTTGCTACCTAATTCACTAAGGTACAATTTAATAGCCAAAGTTTTGATTGATTTAAATATCCTAGATAGTAGGAAAGTAACTTATGTTACATTTGTCTAATATAAAAATTTATTTTTGGGAGGTAAAAGAAAAGACGAAGGAAGAGGAGTCGGAATACCTTTATAGCATTTTTTGTTTAAAACATAAAAAAGTACGACCCAGTACAATACCACTCAGTGGTGTCTGGGGAGGGTAGTGTGTACGCAGCCTTACCCCTACCCTGGGGCAGAGAGAGGCTGTTTCCAAAACATAATAACATGTATTTTGATTGAGTGAGCAAAAGTTGGAAGATAACCCAATTAGCTAACCCATATTTTACCTACATTTCACCCATGAATACCCATATTTCTACGAGTTGAATATGGGCTGAAGCCCAAATTTTACCCAACTTATATGCCACTCATCCAACCCATTAAAATATGGGCGGATTGGGCGGGTTGACAAAATATGGGCTCATTTTGCCAGCATTAACTAACACTACCAAGAAACAAGGCTAAGATGGGAAAAACAAATCTTGTTATTCATGAATAAAACCCACTAACACCATTCATCAACAGAGCAATAAAAACAAATGCAGCACCAAATTCAAGCAGCACAATGTAGTCAACTGTAAGAAACATTTCAAGCACCAAGATGACTGCTCCTTTTATGTGAAATATCATTCTCATGAACAAACCCAGAAACTAAATAAGAAATATAGTTAATTTTACTTCATCATATCAAGAATTTACCAAACCAGTACCAAAAACAAAGGTACAAGGAAAAATATTCCTGGGTACTCCTGAAATTACTTCAAACCAGCATTCGAAAGTTTATAAGTATGACGAAAAGCTCGTACCAGCTAAGTGAAAATGCAGAGAAGAATGCTTCAATTTAATTTGGTGATAAAATCAAAACACTAGTACTAAAGCATTTGAGTTGGAATTTCTTAATATCAACAAGTGTGGCAATGTCACCTTGATTATTGATCTCTACCGAAGAAAGCTGCGATCTTTAGCTTTCAAATAACACAACAGTCAACTTCGAAATGGGAAGATCATCGTCGATCGAGCTGCATGGGCTTTATGTTGGGCCTAAGCTTTCTAATATGGACTTTCTTGGAGTTGTTATCGTTCCTTTTTGCTTACATAATACTAAGACATAAAATTTCCTTAATGAAGTTCCTATTTAACATTATCTCTATGATCAGTTGAAGCTTTGAAAATGAAGTGTCATTGTTGGGCAATCTGAATATTTCGCCTCTGGCCCAAAACATAAAACATGAGTGGCCCATGGTATTTATTTTTGGAATTTTTACATATACATATTATATAGCAAATCTTATTACCACTCATGTTTAAGGTTCGTGTTTATTACATTTAAGCATACCAATTTTCAATTTATGTACCAAAATTCTATTTAAGTCTTTAATTATCAACTTATTAATTATAGGCATGATTTGTGGAACTGTGTATCTTCTCAGATTTTATTCTACACGTTTCTTCTCTCTCTTACAAACAAAACCCACGATTTTCTCCCCTTTTTTAATTACCCTCCCCCCCCCCCCTCACGTTTTTTATCAAAACCGATTTCTCTCTCTCTGCTTGAAGTTCATCACAGTTTCAGATCGAGAAGTTCTTCTCAATCCACCATAGTTTCAGTCCCTAAAATTGTATCAAAGTCAGAAACCCTCTACCCCCACGTTTTTTATCAAAATCGATTTCTCTCTCTCTCTGCTTGAAGTTCATCCGCCATTATCGAACCTTGCACAGTTTCAGTTCGAGAAGTTCTTCTCAATCCACCACAGTTTCAGTCACTAAAATTGTATCCACAGTCAAAAATGGTGAAAAAAGCTAGTACTCCAAAAAAACAAAAATTACCCGATATTCCATCTTTTGATTTGGGTGTTTTAACACCTAATCACCACCAAAAAACCAACAATCTGTCCATGCAAGTGGAAAAAATCGAGTTCCTGCATCTCCAAGACAAATCCGTGCTGAAATGCAAAGCAAGCATTTGCACGATGTTGATGCTACCGGTGTAGAAACAGAAGTCGACAAACAACGCAAGCGAAAGGGGAAAAACTTGATGGTCGATGATAATGATTTTGTAGAATATTCACCCAAACTTCAAACCACGAAAAAATAAAAGGTATCTCCTTCCCCCTCAAAACAAAAAAAGAAGAAACCCTCTAAAAAATCTACAAAATTGGTTCCACAAAAAATTTCATTGAAGGTAAACATTTTTTATTTCTCCTCACTGTTTTGTAGTTTAATATTTTTTGCCAAAAAATAATAAGCAAGTGTTTTTTTGGTGTTTAAGTGTTTTTTGTTAAAAGGTATTGTATTATTGGATACTAGGTTTGTCTATACAAATTGTAGTTAATTGTAGTTATTTTGTAGTTAATTATAGTCAGTTTGTAGTTAATTGACAAAATATACTATTGACTCAATTTTGTAGATTATTTGTCGCATTTTTGTATTGTTATTTGGAACTGTGATAAAAGACAATGTATAAATGTAGTTACATTGTACATGCTCAACAAATTTATAGTTACAGTGTACTTGATTTGTAGTCTGCAATTTTATAGTGTTATTTGGAACTGTGATAAAAAGACATTATATAAATGTATTTACAGTATAGTTGCTTGTAGTCTGCAAGGTAAATTGTAGCTATGCTTTATGTAAAATAACTTGTTGTTATAATGTAGTTTAATGTAGTCTGTCACAATGTAGTTGATATGTGGTCTGCAATTTTATAGTGTTATTTGGAACTGTGATTAAAAGACATGGTATATATGTAGTTACAGTGTAGTTGATTTGTAATCTGTAAAGTAATTTGTAGTTATGCTTTTTGTAAAATAACTTGTAGTTAGAATGTAGTTTCATGTAGTCTGTCACAATGTAGTTGATCTGTGGTCTGCAATTTTATAGTGTTATTTGGAACTGTGATTAAAAGACAGGGTATATATGTAGTTACAGTGTAGTTGATTTGTAATTTGTAAAGTAAATTGTAGTAATGCTTTTTGTAAAATAACTTGTAGTTAGAATGTAGTTTCATGTAGTCTGTCACAATGTAGTTGATCTGTGGTCTGCAATTTTATAGTGTTATTTGGAACCGTGATTAAATTTCAGGGTATATATGTTGTTACAGTGTAGTTGATTTGTAATTTCTAAAGTAAATTGTAGTTATGCTTTTTGTAAAATAACTTGTAGTTAGAATGTAGTTTAAATGTAGTTTGTAGGTTAAAATTGTATGTATGATATGTTACATTATATCTTGTAATGCTGAAATCTAGCGTCATTCTAACCACAATTAATATACTTTTTTTGCAGAATGGACCTTACTGTGCTCAACAAAATGTTGATTATGGTGTGGTCCGATTCCACACCTTGTGTGATCCTACAATACCTAGCCAGATAAAGGCTTTACTATCCCCAAACCAATTACGTGTTTTCAAGAAAATGTTTTTTGGTTATTTATTATATCTGCCCCCAATCTGCATGCAGAACCAGTCCATTCATCTTCTATGAAGTATGAGTTATCAAAGTCTACTGACAACTACTTTTCTGTTCTTTTAAATGGTCAAAATTTGATTTTTTCTTTGAGAGATTTTTGTTTGATTACTGGTTTTAATTGTGTCAATAGTTTCTCAGACTGTGGTTACAATTCTAACTATGTTAGCCATTTAATGACTAAATATTTCCATAACAAAGCTCGGGTTGAGAAATGGCTTTTGAGAAATGTAGTGACATCCAAATCATGGACAAATGATTTGGATGTTGTACAGTTGTGTATCCTTTATATGTTGGAATTCTTTGTTTGTCCTTCCGATAAGGACAATATTACTTTGATAGATAAGTTTACGTTCTTTCTTATCGAGAGTGGTAATTTTGAGTCGTACCCATGGGGTACAAAATCCTTCAAGCATGTTGTTGAATCTGTCAGACATCGTCTCAATCCCAACTTCCATTCTTATCTTATACGTGGATGCTCATTAGCCTTACAAGTGTGGCTATACGAGAGTTGCTCTTCTGTCAGCACCGAGCTTGCTACACGATACTCTGACTCTATTCCTCGTATTTTATGATGGTCATCTACAAAGGGACAGATTTGGTTAACTATCCCTGAAGACAAGATAATCAAGCCTGAGTGGCTCAAGGTTTTTTTTTCAACCTTTGTATAATTCTTCAATTACTGTTATAGTAACTACATTACATCTACAAGTTTCTTTTCAATTGACTTAACTCTCATTTCCATCATTCAGTTCTCAAACATGGTTGAATCTGGGGAAGAGATTGGAGTGCTTAATCTCCCAGAAAAGATTAAATATGAAGATGAAGAGGTTGGTCAACCATTAAAAGTCCCAACTGCTGCTTCTCCGACAGTTGAACCTGAAGAGGCTAATTCTCCAAATGACATGGAATCTGTCAGTAGCCAGATCAGGAAGTTGGAACAGAAGCTTGAGCAGGTACTGTGAGAAAATACAGTTGTGTAGCCATTATTTAGTACCACTTGCATTCATTCCTGCTACTTTGTAGTTTCTTTTTATTTAAGTGTAACTAATAGAATATTCTTACCAACTAATAGACATAACTAATTTTTAGGTTGATGGAAAGTTAGATCAGTTAAAGAAGGATGTTTTTGATGAACTCTCAAGCCTTCGAGAGTTCATAGATGAATCTTTGAAAAGTGTAATGAATGTTGTCAACAGGAGGAATGAATTGGATGAGTCAAAGGTAAGAATTTACATATACTTTATTCTAACACTATATAATAGTTATGAAAAAAAAGCATTCTCAAACATTCCTCAAAAAATGTAGTTTGCTGCTAGTTCAACAAAATATAACGAACAAAATCAAGCAGACAAAAACAAACATTTTCAGTTCAATGTTGGTGCTCAACTCCGCGCAAGCACCAATAAAACATGTATCTACATAATTCCTACATACATATATACAAACTTCAAGAATTGCTAATAAATAAATAACTTTCCTTTGCAGCTCCCACTTCTCCTCAATATGTTGAACAACAAGTTGATTTGTATGATGACTTCCAACAAGCAGCTGAGGTAGCAAAAGAAGGTATTGTTTAATAATGTAGTTTTTAATAGAAAATAGTTGACTATACACTGTTATAATGCTTTTATGTATTGCATTATTTTTGTAGCAGATGTTGAAGACAACATTCCACAGTCACCAATTCATGGTGTAATTGTGACGGAAGTTTTCCATGAATGCCTTGAAAAAAAAGAGGAGATTGGAGTTATGCGTGAAGGAATTGAAAAGAAAGGTGTGACATTGGATGATTTTGAACTTCCGGAAAACCTATCACAGATGGTCATGTATGGTGGGCCCATACAAGTTGATTCAACCCCTGTTCATCAAGGAAGAACAAGGTTACCCGGAAAACATGCACGATCACCATTCACTCCACTCTATAGTACTGAAGGCAACACCTCTGTTGGGCCAAATTTTTTTTACCTAAAGCACCAATTCACAAGTCTCATTGGTGAAGATGTTGATCCTAAACTAATAGATAGGTTTACAACCTGGTTATACCAACGAACGACAAAGCATCTAGGAGGTATGGTGCTTTAATGTACCATGTCTGTATGTACTTGTTTTCTATATCTTTGAACCTTTTTAGACTTTAAAGTTGTAAATGTTTCTGAATTTTTTTGTTTGTTTAATTCTATTATTATTACAGGAGGAAAGACTTCTATTCAAAGAAGGATAACCATCTCAATCCTTGGTTGGATTTGGGTTGCGAAAAAATTGATAAGAAGGACTGGTTCTACGCCCTTGCTCACCCCGGACAAGTAATCAATAGCACAGTAAGTATATAGTTTATAATTGCAGTTTTGTCTTTATCTATTATGTTTAAATGTAGTTCTATTGTACACATAAATTGTAGATAAAGTTCTAGTTTTCTATATCTTTCATGCTAAATTCAATCAAATTACATTTTGTGATGCACTTGGGCTCACAGTTATATATCTGTAGTTATGGCGTTGTTATGGTCAAGCAAGCTGATTTGTCTAATTGTAGTTAAGTTGTAGTTATTTTGTAGATGTTAGTTGTCTACACTACAACTTATTGTAAATTGCACTTTTACTTTTTCAGCACATTGATGTTATAATGTACTATCTGAGAAAAAAGGGGAAATATGGCCCCAACATCAAAAGTAGGTTTACAACAACCGATTGCTTGTTCAAGACAAAAAGTTGAAAGAATCTACGAGAAGTTCACTACTGCTCCAATGGATCAAAGGAATTCTATTGTTAAGCCGAGGATGATATTGGAGAATATATTATGGGCTGTAGAATTCTTGCTAATGTAGCATGGGATCTTGTGGACTATGTGCTAATGCATGTTAACCTTGTAGAGAACTTTCGTTGGTTGTTGCTAATGTTTGACATAAAGGACCGGCAACTTTATGTTTATGATTCATTGGTGAGGGCAAAGCGTAATCAAACTGTTCAAACCTTGGTTGACAAATTTTCAGTCATTATTCCTCTTTATTTGTCATGCACTGGTTTCTATGGCAAACACAAAGACATTGACATCAAGACTACAAAGTCATACATAGAGAAACCAGTTACAGACCCTCTCGACATACAATGGATGGTTGCTGAGATTCCACAATAAAAGGAAGGCTCACTGTAAAAAAACTAATCTCCCTTTCTATATGTTTAATTAAATTTTTTTTATCGTTTGGTATATAATGAAAAATTCTCATATTCTGCAGGGATTGTGGTGTATTTGTGGCTGCTTTTGCGGAGTATATTAGCAATGGTGATTTGTCTATCCCAAAGGAAGATCTTACTGATATTGACAAATACTGTAGACGCTATGGAGCTCTATTGTGGGACTACGCCACAAAGAAGCTAACAGATGGTTCAATAAGTGAGAGTGAGGTTACTGGCAGACTTGCAAGGAGGAAGGGTGCACCGGCAAAGAATGAGAGGACTAAAGTTCAACGAAAGAAGAAGTAGACTATACTGTTCATATTTTGTAGTTGAATTGGAAAACAATGTAATCATTAAGTCATTTTGGTTGTAATCAATAATTTTCTTGAATACATTATACACGAGTATTCGAGCTATCTAATAGCATATTTGTCGTAACAACTTTGTCTAATACTCGACTATTCCAGCTATCTAATATCTAATAGCATATACAATTTTTCTGGAATACATTAATGTTGGAGTTACTTTTATATTAATACCTTCAGTTGCCATTTATATATGTTTATATGACTGTCAGTTCTTCCACGACAACAAGATGAAATGTATAATTGTCTCAGATAAATAATTTTTTTCCATCCCTCATCAACAATTTTGTTGGAATAAATTATTTATCTACAATGACTACAACGTTAACTACAATTGCATATAACTACAAAACTGCACTACATATAACTACAATTTCATTAACTACAAATTGGAACGACAATGCTATGTGTAGCAGTTTTCAACTACACATACAAGCCAGTAGATACCAAAAAACTGCACTACAATTAACTATAAAACTGCACTGCAATTAACTACAACTGACTACAATTAAACTACAATTGCATATAACTACAAACTTCAACAACATATAACTAAAAATCCATATAACTACATTTGCATATAACTACATTTAAATACAATTTAACTACAAATTCTCATTAGGTGATTACGAGTACTACATTTAGAACACACTTACAGTACATTATAACTACAATCTGCCAACAGTTTACATTATAAAGAATTGATGCTTGATTGAATACATAAAAATGTAAATAGTGCCAACAGTCAAATATATGATTATACTTCTTTATTATCGTCAAAACGTAGAACAGTTACACAATAATTTACGATAATTTGGGATCACTAACATGTATTTTGAATAACTATTCTAGCTACATTATATTCATTTCTTTTTCGGCGCATTCTTGCAAGTTCTTTTGTTATACCCTTCACCTCCACAATTGCCACATGACACCTTGTACTTCTTTGAGTGTATTTCATCAAATGTTTTGTATCTTTCCTTGTGAGGTCTACCTGGCTGGCTCTTATCTCCCGCCGGTGGCTTTACTACATCATCCAAAATATGTTGTGGAACATCCCATCTGGCTTCATCAGGAAGAGGATTAACCGGCATTTCATAGTAAGAAGAAGGCTCTTCGTTGTGTACTACGGAGAGCAATAGTTGTCAGGCCTTTCATTCCTATGCCTTAATGCTGCCAAAGCATGGGCACAAGGAAGTTCATCAAGTTGGAATTGTCCACAGCAACATTTCTTGTTTTCTAAACATACAATGTACCGCTTCAAATCATCTACACAGTATGTATATGATCTGTTGAAGCCCTCACCTACAATTCAAGACCAAAAAGAAAATAATAATACATCAATCAGTTAACTATGTTAGCAACAATCAGTTAACTACAAATCAGCTACAAACTAACTATATATAAACTATAACTACATTTACCCACAATTTGATGACATTTTAACTACAAACTGGAAACACTACATCAGCTACAACTATTTTTGTTTTTTTCCTGCAACAAACAAGAATATATTACCTTTAGTTTCTGGGATAATGTATTGTTATCTTCCAATTCTTTGTTGAATTTGTGACCAAGTAATGTGAAAGTACCATCTGCCTTCAATAACTTTTCTTTTGTCCAACGTTCTAGAATAGTCCTCATATACTCAAAAAGATCAAATATTGGCAGCTCTCCTGCCTCTTTTGTTATAGCGTTCAACGACTCTGCAATGTTTGACGTCATAGTAAAAGTTCTATTCACCGTTGCATGTACTCTTGACCATCTATGATAGCCAATATCATATAGGTAAGACGATACACGTGGGTCTATCTCTTCAATCTTCATCATCCTTTCGTTGAATTCATCCAGAGTATATGACCGTGTTGTAGCAAAGTACAATTCATGTAATTGTAGATGTGCCTTCTTAAATTTTGACCTTATATTTGTCCATATATGCCACATGCAAAAGTAGTGTGCCATGCCCGGATAGACAACTGATGTTGCCTTCGATATACTCTCATGCCTATCTGAGACAACACACATTGAAGGTCTTTCACCTTATGCCTCCTTGAATTGTTCAAAGAACCACTTCCAAGACGCGGTTGTTTTCAGAATCAACAATAGCATATGCCAAGGGCAAAATAGAACCTACAATTTGTAGTCATAAAATAAGATTAACTATTAAATACAAATTTATATTGAGAATTTAGGCAATTAAACTACACTGATTTATATAAATACTACCTAACTACAATATAACTACAATTTACCTACATTGTTAAAACTGTCTGCAACATAACAACAAAATTATTGCATCTAGTACCTGCTGCATCCATGGTGCTTGCTGTCAGCATAATACCCCTATATGCTGATTTTAAGAATGTCCCATCAACCACTACTACCGGCCTACAATTTTGCCAACCATTTATTGATGTACAAAGAGCAACACATGCATACAAGAAGCAATCATCTGCTGCCTTCTTCAATTTAACAACAGAACCGGGATAATTCTTCTCAATAATATAAAAATATTTTGGTAATCTGTTGTACGAGTCACACGGATTCCCTCTCAAAAACTGTAATGCTTTTTCCTTTGCTCTCCATGCTTGCATGTAGCTTAGGTTCACTCCATGTTCGGATAACATGTCACTTTGTATGTCCTTTGGCGTGTAAACATTCTTAGGATCACAATACTTTGGAACGACAATGCCTTCAACTACTGTTGCAGTACATTTGCGCTGTATGAATGTTTCGTCCATTCGGCAGCATGTGTGTTTTCGGCTAAAACTTCTTATCTTGAACAATGAAGAATCATGAATTGACGTTGCCTTGAAATGCCATTTGCAGTTATCAGCTACACATACAAGCCAGTAGCTACAAAAAAAGCCAATTTCAGACATATTTATTAAACACTATAATTAACTACAAACTGACTATAATTAACTACAAAATGACTACAATTTGTATAAACAAGCCTAGCTACAATAATACAGTAATTTTGCAAATCCATAACTAACTACATACCTTCTATTACTTGATCTTTTCACTCTGAACTGGAACTTGTGCATAACTGCATAATTCTTCGTTGCAACAACTATTGTCTTCTTGTCCTGGTACACTTGTCCTTCTTCAATACATGTTTGCGTAGATTCAATTATTATTTCACTTTGATATTCCTCAATAGCCGACGAGGATGGAATTTCTATTAACCTTAGTGATCCTGAAGAACCTGCAGACAATACATTCACCAATGTAGTAACTATGTAGGTAAATTTTGAAAGCAACATCGCAGTGTCATTTCCAGTACTATATCATCATTGTAGATAAATATCGTCAAATTGTAGTTGATTAGAGAACACAAAAATATCAGCATTTTCGAATCAAACATACCTGTACTGATACATTCATTGGTGATTGCCAATTCCATATTGAAATCTCTTACGCTAATACATAAGGGATACGAACTTAAGTTTTTATTCTCTTTTTTCGTTTCGATATATACACGAACACCCATATCATTCTTAATTTTCAATGGAGGACAATTATCATTTACAATGTATCAATCGATAATTGTTCTGCAATTGTAGATTGGAGAATTCCGTAGCTTGCATTATCATCTACCAAAATGGCATCAACTTCAAAATCTCAGAATCTGCCATAGTTATCCCAATAACCATTAGATTTCAGCATTATTGGGATTTTTGACATAATTTTGTGTAGTTGATAGAAAAACAAACAATAGTTGATAGAAAAACAAATGAGGAACAGATTTAGATTTGGCTAAGATTGTAAAATTTTGATACTGATGTAGAAGAACTGTATTAAAAATCTGGAAGAACTACAATTTGATTGACTATCACGCTGTAAATTTTGATTTTCGGTATTGATGTACAAGAATGGGAGAATTTCGAAACTGATGGCTAGGTATGAGAGATTCACACTGAGAGATTCACGCTGGGTTTAGATCTTTTTACGTTTTAAAAAGATCATTTAATTGGGACAGAATCAAATAATGATTTGGAAGCTTAAAATCTGGCGCTATTTTAGGCTATAAATTCAGCCAGATATGGTTTGGTACAGTTTTGGTAAAGAAAATATGGTGTATGCGGGTAATAACCAAACAAGGCACAATAATGATAATAAGGTTTTCTATATGGCATATTTAGGTAAAAATCCCTTTATTTTTTGTATTGGTTGACATCTGTAATAGTTAGCCTATTTTGTTCGTTTAACCAATTTTTCGTGCTTGAACTCATTGTAAAGATTGGTTACATGTTTTGTATATAAGTGAATGGTGCCCAAAGTGTTAGGGCTGGTCGGTTCTATCATCTCAGAACATTTTCTCCTCTCTTCTGTCCTCTAGAACTTTCCTCCGGAAATTCTACCCAAACTTCCCAAATTCTCATTGATTTAACGTGTTAACATTGTATCAGAGCGTGGATCCAAATTGATCTCGTCATTCTGAATCGACTGATGTTACCCTTGTTAGTTTTTGCGAAGGTTTTGTTTCCTATGGTTGCTTGAGGAGTTTCAAAATCTCTTTTTTTTTATTCTTCTGTTTTGCCGTGTATTTTCAGTGTATCTTCACTACTTTGATTAATTTTTTTGTTTCCGTTGTTGTTGGTTCAAATTTTGGAGGTAAGTTTTTTGGAGTAATTCTGAAGCTAGGGTTCTGTGATTGGCACTGGTTTTGAATTTCTCTTTGACGAAACTGGTAATATCATTCCTTTTCTCAAGCCTAAGTTTATGTTTACATGTATAGTTGATTGTTGAATCTACTAGAAATTGTGGTGTCTCTTGCTTTTATCATGGGTATTGGGTAGCACCAATACTGATTCTATTGATTCGTCTAATCCTTTGTTTTTGCATCCCTCTGATATATCTGGTATCTCTCTAGTTCACATGCTATTTTCTGGTTCTAATTTTAGTGGGTGGAAGAGGAGTGTTATTGTATCTTTCTCTGCTAAAAATAAGATTGTATTTGTTGATGGTTCATGTCCTAAACCTGGTGATAATTCACCTAATCTCAAACAATGGAATAGATGCAATAACATGGTTATATCCCTATTGGCGAGCTTGCTTTCTCCAAAAATAGCATAGAGTGTTCAATATTCAGAAACAACTGAGAACATTTGGGAGCAATTTAATAAACGATATGGAATAAATGGTACAAAGATTTTTGAAATCAAGAAAGAGCTTGCATCTACTATGATGGAATCTCTTGAAAGTGCTTCTTATTTGAACAAGCTCGAAAAGTTATGGGATGAACGAAGGGTAATGCGTAGCAATAAAGTAAATGCATGTGCATGTCCTGTGAAAGCTGAACTTTTGGGGGGGGGGGGGGGAAGAAGATGATAGAGTTCATCAGTTTCTTGTGGGTCTTAATAAGATATATGTTGGAGTAAGGAGTAATGTTTTGATGATGCAACCATTGCCATCACTTGATAGTACATACAACATACTACTCCAAGATGGGAAACAAAGACAAGTAAATCCTAATTCCCAATTAACTCTGAACCAGCATTTTTCCATGTGTCTGGTGGCAATAATAAGGCCATATATCCTCCTCCTCACAGGCAGTATAATCAAAGTGTGAGTTTTGATCAGAACAAGGTTGATATGGTTAATCTATTTTGTAAATATTGCAAGAAACATGGGCAATTATTTGATAAGTGCTACAAGCTTCATGACTTTCCACCAAACTTCAAGTTCACTAAAGGGAAGAGAGTTGCAACACGTGTCACTGCAGAAAATGAGTCCTCAAATGGCTTTACTTCTCGTCTATCTGGTGTTACTCCTAGTTCTAGCACTGTTGTGGTTGCAAATCATGACCATCAAGGGTGTACACCGCCTGGATTGACACAACAGCAATACAAGCAGTTGATGAATCTTCTTCAACAATCTCACTTGTCTGACTATATTCCTCAACCTTATCTCATGGCATCTGCTAATTTGCTGGTATTTTGTTCTCTGATTCTGTAGAGTATGGTTCAAGTTCTTGTATGCTGACACAATCCACTACTACAACAATAACAACAACATCCCAATATAATCTCACAAGTGGGGTCTGGGGAGGGTAATATGTACGCAGATTACCCCTATACCGAAGGACAGAAAGACTATTTCCAAAAAACCTTCGGCTCAAGAAAGTAAGAAGAGATGATATGTTAGTACTAATAACATAACATACATAGCATAACCTAAAATAACGAAATAACAGCAATATAAGAAATATAAAAAATATGAAAAAAGATTGAAGGTATACTGATATCCAACAGACAAAGCCCTACATTAGTAGCTTATCAATAATATCCTAAGACTAATTCCTAGTTGACACGATCCACTAAATCCACTAATTCCACAAATCTAGTTTGGAAAATTGATTCAACTGCAACTTTGATTACATGATTTCAAACAAAAATATTCTTTTTTATTGTTCCCCTCACTGTTCATTACCTTGTGCCCCTTCCAAATGGATATAAGGTCAAGGTAACAAGCACATGATCCTATTCCTTAAATAAATAAATTACTCTTCTCAATGTTTTTTATGTCCCATCTTTTCATAACAATCTCATTTCTGTTTGCAGACTTGTACCACAGTTGTATTGTATAATCATGTTTACTGGTATTGGTTATTTCATTCAGGCCCATTTTCTGAAGAGGCCTCTGTGTCACGCCCCCAGCCCGGGGGCGAGACTGGCACCTAATGCCTCATGTATCCTTGTGCGCCACTTACGATTAGGAGACTTTGAACATGTAATGTCATACTTTAGCTATGAGCCACATTATAAAATAATGTGCGATACAAAATATAAAACTAAATGGAGACTAACGCTGACTAATGTCAACATAAAGTTGGGCGTGCAAGGCCGTCATAATTACTACAACTTACATGCCAAAAAAATATATGTACAAGGCCTACAAGCCCAACCTACTGCACTAATCAGCAAGATATGTCTACAAGCCTCTACTGATAGATGTACTATGGTTGGAACAGAGCTTCGACCTACCCATAACCTATCTATATATATACACACTGCACTGCTAGACTTGGCAACTCTGAAAGAATGGGAGCTTACGGATAAAGCTGAACTCGGGCAACACCTACTGAGGAGGTCTACCCGTCTGTCTGTCTAAACCTGCACGTATTAAATGCAGCTCCCCCAGAAAGGGACGTTAGTACGAAATAATGTACCGAGTATGTAAGACAATATACTGAAGCTTAAACTGAATCGATAATATAATAACTAAAACAACTAGGAGTCAAGAAAATCTGAATATATGCTCATGTGCTGATACTGACTCAACTCTCTCAATATATATATATATATATATATATAAGTGATACGTCGTAGTAGGTTGGCTCATAAGCGCTTGACCATACTAGGCTCTGTATCTCGACCAACTGGGCTCGCAAGTAGGCGCTCGGTCACAGCATGCTCGGTATATAACTTGCCATTTGATAAGAGATTGCCCAATAGAGGCCTACCCATCGATTATAGCTTGATGGTAATGAAAGTACTTTTAATACTATATATATGTAAACTTTCTGCTCTTTTGACCGGGAGAAGAAAATACTCAACTGAATATGCAATCCCGATAAGAAGAATATGGTAACCTACAATACTAGAAAAATGTATGTAATTTGTGAGGCTAGTAAAGTATACGTAAATTTTGGGATACGAATTTTTCTTTATGACTCGTTATCAAAACCTGTGTAATGACGAGATCATGCCAAATAAAAGAAGAACTTAGCCGTAACATACCTATTTCTGCAAAATTCTTGAACGAAACATATCTTGAAGCTTGGATTGAAACGAAATTTGGATTCAAATTTCAATCAGAATTTTTGAATTGATGAACGAAGTGATTTTCTGGTTCAAGGTAGAATGCAATGTTTGTTTTCACGTTTTTGGTTCAAAACAGAATGCAAATGTAAATTGGTGTTGCTCTTGAAATTTCAATCGAAATTCTTTTGGCTAAGGGTGTTGACGAAAAGGATTCCTGCCCAACGTTCTCGGTTATGAAAACCAAAGCAATGAAATAAATGTTAAAGATCCTAAATGGCACTCAAGGCAGATTGGATAAACTTTCTAAGACTTAGCTTTCTAACACCTAGAATTATGACTACTTCGTCATTTTCTAGGTGTGTGGCTTCTTGCCACGTGGGATGTTAATTTTTATTCATTTATTAGTCAACCATATAATATTTCGTTACACGGTAACTAATTCATTACGTGCATAATTTAAAAATCACTACAAATTACATAAAATTCTATTTATATCATATATACTTTATATATTATACTACTATGGTCATATGGTACCTTGCATGGTACTAGTTCATAATTATCGGGTATTATCGCTCGACCCGTATTTTATTCCAAATTGGCCGCTTTCAGTGAAACTCATTTTCTTTAATCCGTGTACCTCTTTATCCTTCATAACACTTATTTATCGCTTGATATAAATAGCGTAAGTACGTTAACGTCAAGAGTATTTCATCCTCGAGTCTACTTCGGGTTAACTAAAAACGAAATTTTAACGTACAAAAACGCGAGATGTAACATCCTTCCTTCCCTTAGAAATATTCATCCTCAAATGTTTAAATTTTCGGGATTTATATAACCTTAGTAGAGTCGCCTTTGTAACAACACTACTACCAACTTTCCCCGTAGAAGCTTAATAATCTAATGCCACACCGAACCATAATTATCAATAACGACAATGGCCTCACTCAGCCAATGACAAGTACTAATAAAAGAATTTGTACACGTATCTTTGATTATGATGACTCAGTCGGACCCTTCTTTGGAGGAGGAAATAGGTAGGGATATTTAGACTTCATGTTTTCCTCAGCCTCCTAAGTCATTTCTTCCATATTGTTCTTCCTCCAAAGTACTACCTTCTTATATCGTAGCTTGCGGATTTGTCGGTCTAAAATGGCAACTAAAATTTTCTCGTATGACAAGTCCTCTGTAATTTGTACATCGTTCGTGGGCACCACTCAGGTACGATCGCCAATTCGGATGGACAGACTCCAATTCCGATGTCAATTCTAACTCATAAGTTACTTGGCCCACTCTCCGAATTATCCTATAAGGCCCAATATACCGCGTGCTAAGCTTGAATTTCTTACCAAACCTCATCACACCTCTTATAGATGACACCTTTAAGAATACCTAGTCATTAACACCGAATTCTAAATCTCATCGCCGTACGTCAGAATATGACTCTTGACGACTCTGAGCTATCAACAGTCACTCTCGGATAAGCTTTACTTTTTTTATGGCCTGATGAACCAGGTCTGGCCCATATAACCCAAATTCTCCAACATCAAACCACCCTATGGGAGATCCATAATTGCACCCATACAAAGCCTCGTACGGAGCCATCTGGATACGGGAGTGATAATTATTATTATTATATGCAAACTCGATAAAAGGTAGATGTTCATCCCAACTTCTTTCAAAATCCAGCACATATGCTCGCAACATATCCTCGAGCGTCTGAATCGTACGCTCAGCTTGTCTATCCATGTGTGGATGAAAAGTCGTGCTGAGATTCACCTGAGTTCCTAGAACTTTATGAAATGACCTCCAAAAATGTGTTGTAAACTGGGCCCCACGGTCAGATATAATTGATATTGGTACTCCGTGTAGTTGCACTATCTCTTTAATATATAATTTTGCATAATCTTCTACTATATGTGTAGATCTGGGTGGAAGAAAAAAAGTTGATTTGGTGAGCCTATCGACTATCACCCATATGGAATCAAACTTACAGGGAATGAGGTAAACTTGTGATAAAGTCCATGTTTATCGCCTCCCATTTCTATGTCGGTATTTTTATAGTTTGCATTAGCCCTATGGGCTTCTGGAGCTCTATTTTCACCTACTGGCAACTAGGGCATTGAGTGACATACTCAGCAATGTTCTTATTCATATCGTTCCACCAATACACATTCTTAATGTCATAATACATCTTTGTCGACCCATGGTGAATAGAGTACCATGAATAATATGCCTCTCACATAATCCTGTCTCGTAACCCAGCTACATTTGAAACATACAAACGACCCTTGTGTTTGAGAACCCCATCTCCTTTGAGTTCTGACAACAGCTTTTTCTGTTGTGGAATCCACTCTCTCAACTTGACTAACTTTGGATCCTCGTATCGTCTCTCCTTTTATTCAGTTATGAAAGATGATTTTGCAGTATTTTGGAGTACAACTCCTCCATTGCAGAGTCAAAAAATCAAACCCCCAAACTAGCCAATTGATGAATCTCTCTGGTTAATTGTCTTTTTTCGACCTCTACATGTGCTAAGCTACCCATTGATCGACGACTTATGGCATCTGTTACAACAGTAGCTTTCCCTATATGGTAAAGAATGTTAACATCGTAATCTTTCAATAACTCAAATCCATCGCCTCTGTCGCAAATTCAACTCTTTTTTCTTAAAGATATATTGTAGGCTTTTATGATCTGTGAACATATCAACATGAACACCATATAAATAATGCCGCAATATTTTAAGTGCATGGACAACCGCAAATAATTCAGGGTCGCAGGTCGGGTAATTTCTCTCATTCTTCCTTAACTGCCTTGAAGCATATGCAATTACTTTGCCATGTTGTATCAAGACACATCCTAACCCGATATCTGAGGCATCGCAATACATGGCATAGCCATTTGGACCTTTTGGAAGTGCTATAAATGGTGCTGAGGTCAACCTATTCTTAAGTTCTTGGATACTCTATTCACATGCCTCTTTGTCGCTTTTTGCGTCAGCTTTGTTAATGGTGTTGAAAGAGAAGGAAAACCATGTACTAACCTGAGGTAATATCCTTATAAGCTTAGAAATCTACGAACTAAGTCAGAGTGGTAGGTTTAGGCTAGTATTTCACAACCTCAATCTTCTGAGTGTCTATCTTTATATCTCTGTTCGATACAATATGCCCCAAGAATGCTACGGACTTTAACCAGAGCCCACACATAGAAAACATAACATACAATTTATTATTGCTGATGGTTTGGAGTATTGCTCGCAGGTGATCCACATGCTCATCATATGAACGTGAATAAACCAGAATATCATCAATAAAGACTATCAGGAACATATACAAATATGGGCATAATAGGCTATTCATCAAGTCCATAAATACGACATGTGCATTAATCAACCCGAAGGACATAACAAGGAACTCAAAGTGACCATATTGGGTCCTAAAGGCTATCTTGGGAATATCTTTCTCCCGAACTCTGACCTGGTAGTACCCGACCTCAAATCTATTTTTGAAAAATATCTAGCTCCCTGCAATTGAACAGACAAGTCGTCTATCCTTGGAAGGGGATACTTATTCTTAGTAGTTACCTTGTTCAGTTTCCTATAATCGATACACATCCTCAGCAAGCCATCTTTCTTCCATACAAATAGTACCGGTGCACCCCACGACGAGGTACTGGTATGATAAAATCCTTCTCCATTAAATCTTTTAACTGGTCTTTCAACTCCTTCAATTCGGCAAGTGCCATTCTATATGGAGGGATGGATATTTGTTGTGTTCCCGAAAGAAAATCGATGCCAAAATAAATCTCTCGCTCTGGAGGAATACCTATAAGTTCATCTGGAAATACATTCGCGTACTCCTTTACTACCGGAATAGACTAAAGTGTTGCTATCTCAGCATCTGCATATTTAACTCACACAATATGACAAATGCACCCTCTTGTGATTATTTTCCTCGCCTTCAGATAGGAAATAAACCTGCCTCTGGGTGTCGTTGTATTACTTACCCGTTCAAGGACTTGCTCGCCCAAAAAAATAAAATCTAGCTGTCTTTGCTCGACAATCAATCGTGGCATAACAAGTTGCCAACCAGTCCATGCCCATGATAGCATGGAAATCCAACGTCTCTAGTTCAACTAGGTTGGATGAGTCTGATGACCACAAATTGATACCGTACAACCTCGGTAAATGTGTCTAGCGATAATCGATTCTCCGACCGGTGTAGATACCATAAAAGGATCAATTAATATTTCAAGAACTATACCAAATTTCCTCGCGACAAATGGGGTAATACATGATAAAGTAGATCCTGGGTCTATCAAGGAATAAACATCGTGAGAATAAATGGTCAACATACATGTCACAACGTCTGGTGAGGACTCTTGGTCATGTCGACCTGCTAGCATATAAATACGAGTTACCGCCTGAACTGGACCCTCTACCTCTGCCTCGACTTTTACTAGTCGAAGATTAATACTCGAGCCATGAAGGATGCACTGTCATAACTGATCCTGTTGTTGAATTTGCCGGTTGCGCCATACCCCAGAATCTCTATTTGGTCAATCTCGCGTCATATGCCCTAGATGTCCACATGCATAACAAGCATCGAAACCAGCTCGGCATTGGCTCAAATATACTCTACCGCAGATGGCACACCGCGGTGGAATTGGCCATATCTGCCTCAAAACTCATTTTTGCTACAAACTTGACGCTTGGGAGCTCTCACCTGGTCCTGACTGGGTATACCGGTCATACATGTAACCTTGTAGCTGAGGTAGAGGAGGTCTAGGTGGCCGTTCAAAGTACTGGGGCATGTAACTACCATGAGACTGCTCTTGAGACCTGGCAAATCTAATCCTCTTACGCTGCCCTAACTCAGTCCTCTACGTACTCTGTTGTCGACGCCTACCCCTCTCTATATTCTAGGCAAATGCTGAATTCGAGAGATATCCATACTATCATGTAATTCAGCGGTGGCACATGCCGCAGTTAGCTTTGGGGCCAACCCTGCTATAAACTTGTGGATCTTGTCCCGCATAGTAGCAACTAGGGGTGGCAAACGGTCGGGTCGGGTCGGATACATTTCGAGTCAAAACATGTAATGCAAAAAATGAAGTAAAATATCTGACCCGAACCATATTTAATACAGATAAAAGATGGGTTAACCTGCGAATAAAAGTTAACTGTATTATCTATTCATGGCTTTACATTAGCCTCAACTATTCAGTGGGTGACCCAGTTGATCATCAAGCAAAATGGAGAAAGATACAATAGACAGCCAACAACTGTACAAAATTCATTCATATGCCAAACAATTTGTGTTATACCTTATACTTACTTTTTATATAACCTGAAGTATAATGGAAGATAATTTTTAACATATTAAAATTAAACGCACTAGTAGTACAAATTGTTTTTTTTAATTATTAGTTGATTTTGACTTGTTATGGAAGATTGCTTTCCATATTATAAGATTACTAACAAATTATTGCTTTAGGAATTACCAGCAATTACCTTCTTAAATGAAGTTTAAATATTTTTTACACACACACACACACACACACACACACATATATATATATATATACATAAGCCAGATGACGGAACGGGAAGACGCATGGTGTAGAAGATCATAACATGAGTGATTCGGCAGATTTGGATTCATATATATATATATATATATATATATATATATATATATATATATATATATATATTCACCCATGTAGTACTTCATTCTACGATATGTATAAGATCCATCGGTATAGATATCATCATCTACATCCAGAAAGTCGTACGCTTTTGAAGAAGCTTGTACAATATGGGAGGGGTTTTGATTGATCAAAAGAAGAATATACTTCAACCAATATGCCCTTAGGCACGGCCATACATAACATAGAAATCACACTTGGAAAGGGTGGACAATTAGCTAGAGCAGCGGGTGCTGTAGTGAAACTGATTGCAAAAGAGGGGAAATCGGCCACATTAAAATTACCTTCTAGGAAGGTCCGTTTGATATCCAAAAACTGCTCAGAAATAGTCGGACAAGTGGGGAATGTTGGGATGAACCAGAAAAGTTTGGGTAGAGCCGGATCTAAGCGTTGGCTAGGTAAGTGTCTATATATATATATATATATATATATATATATATATATATATATATATATATATATATATATATATATAATGACGTATAATATAAAATATGATAAAAGTAAGATATTTTGTATAATAGAAAAGTAAATTTACACCTTTTTCAAAATGAAAATAAGGTAATTGATGAAGTAAAAATTTTCTTACTCAATGTTTTTGTTGGAAATATTACGTAGAAAATCCTAACATTTAGATTTATTATTTACACAAACAGATAAATCTGGCAATAGTAAATCCATAGGAACAAGTAAGAATGTGGATATTGTTTATTGCAGGTTGAATTATTTTTTGTCATAGAATTCTAACCAATTAATTCTGTGTAATTATTTATCTTAGTAATAAAATAGAGAAAGACTAAGTGAACAATTGTAACTAAAGTCGATAATTGGTCGGACTCCTTTAATTTTCTTGTTCTTAGTCATTGATTATAACCGTTCATAGAATTAAATCAATCAATTATATATGCAATTTAACTAACGTACTTAATAAAAGAAAATAGACAAATATTTTTCGTAAAATTGATATTTGATTCTTTAAGTATACAATAGCATGTCCATTCCCTTTCAATCAAACTATCCTGCCATAAAATTTATTACCAAAATATAAATACCCGTTCTAATAAATATTATAATTTGATATATACTATCCCAATATCCATAACTATTATACTTTTTTAACTGAACGTCAAACTTTAGAAATGTTTTTCAAATGACACTTAACAATTGCACGTCAAGTATATACAGTTTAACAATATTTACTTAATTTTAAAAAATATTATACATATATATATATATATATATATATATATATATATATATATATATATATAATGACGTATAATATAACTTACTATTGCTTAATAAAAGGTAAAAACATGACTAAATGCTTTGGGGGGGTTGACTTTATTACCCATGGATAACTGGTTGTTACCCATTTAAAATATGGATAATATGAGTAATATTCGTATTTGATCCGTTTTCAAAATGTTCATTTTTCAACCCATATTTTGGCGAATAATATGGGTGGTTACTTATTTTATTTTACCTATTTTGCCACCCCTAGTAGCAACTATAGATGGTGCATTTCTGGCCAATGAGTCAAAACGGAGACTGTATTCTCGAACACTCATATTGCCCTGCTTGAGGGCTAGAAACTGATCGAGTCGGGCCTTTCGTATCTCTCATGGTAAGTACTGGTCAAGGAAGGCATATGAAAATTCTCCCAAATAGCAGGAGGTGCATCACGTACCCTGGTCCTTTTCCCATCCTCATGCCAAAGGATGACTATATCTCGGAGTCAAAAAGCTGCTAACTCAACTACCTCTTTCTCTGTGGCATGCATAACCCGAAAGATCCTATAAAGTTGATATATGAAATCCTGCAGGTCTTCCCTCTGATATGTCCCCCTGAACTCTGGGGGATTCAAAGCAATAAACTTTTGGACTCTTGAACTCCCAGATCCCTCAGAAGGTCCTACACTAGCGGATGCCCTATCCTGTTGCTGTGTAGCTACCACCTCTGCCAACAAATGCACCGCACTCCTCAAGTCCTAGTATGATGGAAGCAGAGGGGGAACTAGATGTGCGGTATCCCTATGAATCTGCTCAGGTGGATGAGGATCCGGTAATCGCTGGGTATGGGTCTCTCCCTGCGATTCCGATTGGGCCCATCTGCTGGGGGTACCCTGCTAGTCCCCTCAACTAATGTTGTTTCTCTCCTCTTGCTAGTTGTAGTCTTCCTAGTTACCGTCATATGTGCATGCAAATGTCAACACGCAAGTTTAACTCAAATTTCCTATAACTCAGTGCTAATACAACCCGATTTAGATTTGAAAGAAGGGTAACCAATTCCTAAATGCCTTGTAGTCCCCTGTTTATATAATGTGGTGCACCTTGCATTTATAAACAAGACCCTATTAGACAGGCTTGTAGACTCCCTAGGATAGAACTGCTCCGATACCACATTTGTCACACTCCGAGCTCGGGGGCGAGACTTGCACCTAATGTCTCACATATTCTTGCGTACCACTTGCGACTAAGAGATCCGAACATGTAATGTCATACTTTGGCTATGGGCCGCATTATAAGATAATATGTGATACAAAATATAAAATTAAATGGAGACTAACGCTAACTAATGCCAACAGAAAGTTGGGCCGGTAATGTCGTCTTAATTACCACAACTGACATGCCAACGAAATATAAGTACGTGGCTTACAAGCCCAACCTATTGCACTAACCGGCAAGATATATCTACAAGCCTCTATTGATAGATGTACTATGGTCGGAACAGGGCCCCGACCTACCCATAACCTATACATATATGTATATACACCACCGTGCTAGACTTGGCAACTCTGAAAGAATGGGAGAGTATGGATAAAGCTGAACTCGGGCAACACCTATTGAGGAGGTCTACCCGTATGTCTGTCTGAACCTGCACGCATAAAATGCAGCACCACCAGAAATGGACGTCATTACGAAATAACGTATTGAGTATGTAAGGCAACATACTGAACCTGAAACTGAACTAAGAATATAATAACTAAAAATAATTGGGAATCAAGAAAATCTGAAGATATGTTCATCTACTGATATTGACTTAACTCTCTCAATATAGCGAGTAAATAATTGTTCGCCCTATAAGGCTCGGTATATATGTACATATACACACACACACACACACACACACACACACACACACACACACATATATATATATATATATATTCTCTCACTAGTAAGTACTAGGCCATATTAGGCTATGCATCTCGACCAATTAGGCTCGCTCACAGGCGCTCGGCAACAACAGGCTCGATATATAACTTACCATCTTATCAGAGGTTGCCCAATAGAGGCATGCCCATCGATTATAGCTCGATGATAGTGAAAATACTTTTAATATTGTATGTGTGTGTGTGTATATATATATATATATATATATATATATATATATATATATCTTCTCTTTTGACCGGGAGAAGGAAATACTCAACTGAATATGCAGTCCCGGTAAGAAAAATATGGTAATTTACAACACTAGTAGAAGATATATAATTTGGGAGACTAGCGAAATACAAGTAAATTCCGGGATACAAATTTTTCTTTATGGCTCGTTATTAAACCTGTGTAATGACGAGATCGTGCCAAATGAAAGAAGAGCTTAGCCTTAACATATCCGTTTCTGCGAAATCCTTGAACGAAACCTATGTTTGAAGCTTGGATAGAAACGAAATTTGGACTGAAATTTCAATCGAAAATTTTGAATTGATGAACGAGATGATTTTGTGGTTGAAGACAGAATGCAATGCTTGTTTTCACGTTTTGGTTCAAAACAGAATTCAAATGTAAATTGTTGTTGCTCTTGAAATTTCAATTGAAATTCTTTTGGCTAAGGGTGTTGACGAGAAGGATTTCTGCCCAACGTTCTTGATTTTGAAAACTAAAGCAATGAAATGAATGTTAAAGATCTTAAATGGAACTAAAGGCAGATTGGATAAACTTTAATTCTTTCTAAGACTTAGCTTTCTAACACCTAGAATTATGACTACTTAGTCATTTTCTAGGTGTCTGGCTTCTTGCCACGTGGAGTGGGGGTGAGATGTTAATTTTTATTCACTTATTAGTTAACAGGGTAATGTTAGTCACCCAATAATTAATTCAGTACATGCATAATTTTAAAAATTACCACAAATTACTTAAAATTCTATTTATTTTTAAAATACTTCATATACACTTTATATATTATATTATCATGATCATATGGTACCTTATTGTTCGACTCATATTTTATTCCAAACTGGCCGCTTTCATCAAAACTCATTTTATTTAATCTGTGTGCCCTTTTATCCTTCATAACACTTATTTATCGCTTGATATAAATAACGTAAGTACGTTAACGTCACGATGATCTCATCCCCGAGTCTATGTCGGTTAACTGAAATAGACATTTTAATGTACGAAAACGCGAGATATAACACTCTGGCGCTTGGTAGAGCAAGCAATAGACTCTAAAAGTCTAAGTCTACAATTTAATATCTTCCCCAAAACTGCGTGACCGACAATTTCACTTCTTGCAACTCATCTTCATCATGTACCTCTGTTCCTAGTACTTCATTTGTAAATAGTTCCATTCCTACTTGTAACAAAACTGCATTACATGGAATGGATATTGTTTAGCATCAAATATTGTCTCACACTCCTTTCGTAAGGACGAAAAGTGCTTCTGTTATTTCTGCTAAATAATGTTTTCCATGCAGCGTATGTCCTATGGCTAAACAAACAAGGTTATCATTTCCTGGTAGCAATGTCCAGAGTACTAGGCCTTTTCAACTTATCCATATTGACACATTGGGACTCTATCACGTGCCAACATATTATGGTTCTAGATACCTCTTAACAATTGTTGATGATTTTAGTAGATCTATATAGACTCATTTGGGTTCTAAAAGTAATGTCTTTTCCTTGGGAAAAGACTTTGTTTTGATGGTTAAAACTCAATTCAATGTGACTGTCCAAGAAGTGATAATGCTTTGGAGTTAGGGTCCAATCATTCAGCCATATATTTTTTGACCATGGCATTATTCATCAAACTACAGCCCATACATACCACAACAAAATGGTGTAGTGGAGAGAAAACACAGAATCTTACTTACAACACCTAGAGCATTATTTTTTCAATCCAAAGTACAACTAAGATTTTCGGGGGATTATCTTTTAGCAGTCACTTATCTTATAAATAGGATGTCTTCCAAATTGCTGAATAATAAATCTCCTTTTGAAATTTTGTATGGGAAGGACCCTAGTTATTCTCATTTGCGGACTTTTGGTTGTCTTTGCTATGCCATTGTGCCTATACCATAAAGGGACAAACTACAACTTAGCGCTATAAAGTGTGTTTTTCTTGATTATCCCTATGCCAAGAATGGATATAAGTTGTATAATCTGGAATTTAAAAAATGCTTCATTTCTAGAGATGATATTTTTCATGAGCAACAGTTTCCTTTTGTTGCACCTTATGATTCACATATTGCTCATGTTTTCGAGTCCCCTCTCTCAACTACTTCCTTCTCTCATGCACCTGATCCTCCTCCTACACATGATCCCTATTCCCTTACTTGTGCACTTCCCCTACTTTTTCGATCCTCTACCTTAAGGAGGTCTGATAGCCCTCATAATCCTCCTTCATATTTGCAAGATTATCAATGTCAACTTCCTGCTTTTTGTTTCTTATTCTTCTGTTCAACACTTAGATATACTTATGCTCAGGCAGCTCCTATTCCAGCTTGGTAAGAAACCACGAGGAAGGAGTTTGAGGCTTTAGAAGCAAACACCACTTGGGATATTGTTGAATTACAAGCCGGGAAAAACTATGGGTATAAATGGATCTATAAAATTAAATATAGGGCTGATGGTAGTATTGAACGATACAAATCACAACTTGTTATTAGGGGTGACACTCTGGTTGAAGGGGTAGATCTTAATGAAACTTTTTCTCATGTGGTAAAGTTATCTTTTGTTAGATGTCTTGTGACTATTTCTATTAAGAAGGGTTGGTCTTTATTTTAACTTGACGTTAATAATGCTTTTCTTCATGGTGATTTAGATGAGAAGGTATATATGCTCTTCTTCTTCTTCTTCTTCTTCTTCTTCTTCTTCTTCTTCTTCTTCTTCTTCTTCTTCTTCTTCTTCTTCTTCTTCTTCTTCTTCTTCTTCTTCTTCTTCTTCTTCTTCTTCTTCTTCTTCTTCTTCTTCTTCTTCTTCTTCTTCTTCTTCTTCTTCTTCTTCTTCTTCTTCTTCTTCTTCTTCTTCTTCTTCTTCTTCTTCTTCTTCTTCTTCTTCTTCTTCTTCTTCTTCTTCTTCTTCTTCTTCTTCTTCTTCTTCTTCTTCTTCTTCTTCTTCTTCTTCTTCTTCTTCTTCTTCTTCTTCTTCTTCTTCTTCTTCTTCTTCTTTAGTGTGAAAGTTAAAGAAATCCCTCTATGGGTGCTTTTCTTCATGGTGATTTAGATGAGAAGGTATATATGCTTTTCTTCTTCTTCTTCTTCTTCTTCTTCTTCTTCTTCTTCTTCTTCTTCTTCTTCTTCTTCTTCTTCTTCTTCTTCTTCTTCTTCTTCTTTCCCCTTTAGTGTGAAAGTTAAAGAAATCCCTCTATGGGTTGAGACAGACATTCACGCGATGGTATGCAAAGTTGTCTCAAGCTTTGTGTTTGAGAGGATACACGCATTCTTTAAATGACTATTCTCCATGTATTACAGGATCTCCTGGTAACATGGTCATTATTGTGGTTTATGTAGATAACATAACCTTAACATGTGCCAATCTTGCTGAAACTTCATCATTGAAACAATTTTTAAATAATAAGTTTAAGATCAAAGATCTAGGGCTTTGTATTATTTTCTAGTGATTGAGGTCTCCACTTCTCCCACTGGAGTTTTGTTAAACCAGAAGAAATTCATAACTGATTTGCTTAGGAAATATAGTTGCTTGGATGTCTCTTCTATTATTAGTCCCTTGAATTTGAACACTAAGTTGAAGGCTGATTTGGGAACTTGTTACCCAATCTTGAGAAGTATCGCAGTTTAATTGGTAAGCTTTTGTTTTTGACCAATACTTGATCTGATATCCACTTTGAGGGTGCAACATTTGAGTCAATTCTTGCAAGCGCCTCATTTACCTCGTATGTCTGCTGCTTTGCACATGTTAAGATATTTTGAAGGACACGATTGATGTTGAACTGTTTTACTCTAATTTTCCTGACTGTACTCTCATAACTTACTCTGACAGTGATTGGACATCCTGCCCCGATGCTAGAAAATTAGTTGCGGGGTTTTGCATATTCTTGGGCGACAATTTGGTGGGCTATAAGTCAAAGGAATAACTTGTTGTTTCACTTTCCTTTGTTGAAGTTGACAATGAGCTTTTAGCAAACTTGTGGCTGAACTAGTCCAGTTATCTAGGCTGTTGGTTGATGTTTCTGTTCCTGTTTCACAACCTCTTTCTGTTTTTTGTGGTAACCAAGAAGCCATATACATTGCTAAGAATCATGTGTTCCACGAGCGTACCAAACACATTAAGGTGGACTGCTATTGCATCCAGAATAAACTTGCTGAAGGTTTGATTCAATTATTCCATGTCTCCACCTTCAGGAAACTTGTGGACATCTATACCAAGCCTATGACTGGCGTTCTTCACCATTCTTTTCTTTCAAAGTTGAAGGTGTTGCTCCCTCCAACTTTGGGAGGGGGGGGGGGAGGTGTTTGGCTGTCTGAATATTTTGCCTCAGGCCCAAAACATAAAACATGAGTGTCCCATAGTATTTATTTTTTGTATTAGTTGACATTTGTAATAGTTAGCTTATTTGTTAGTTTAGCCAATTTTTCCTTCTTTAACTCATTATAAAGACTGGTTACACTTTTTGTATATAAGTGAACGAGGCTCAAAGTGTAAGGGCTGCTCAGTTATATCATCTCAGAACATTTTCTCCTTTCTTCTATTCTCTAGATTTTTCCTCCGGAAAACCTACCCAAATTTTCCAAGTTCCAATTGATTTAACATATTAACAATTCATACGAGCACCTTATTCTGGAAGTTTGATGGCTTGTGCCGCTTGATATACCTTTTTTTTCTAAGTTAGCCAAAAGATACTCAGGTGATCGTTTGAGCGTGTCTGATGTTGTACCAAAAGATTCAAATTCATCAATTTATTTTTTGTATTTGAATAATTATAGTAAAGTATTTTTTTGTTATTTATTTATAGTATTTGATAATAAAGATAACAATAATTTTCATAAGATTTATATTCATGTCTCATAAATCATAATAAGATATATAAAGACTTATGTGGAGTACGATTTCTTTATTTAATGAGCTAGCTTAGTGAAATTAATATTCATTAAATTTAGATACTTACATTTTTTTTGATATTTTTCATAACTCAAATACATTTTTGAATTATATATGTAAAACTTTTAAAAATTATATATTTATTAATATAGGAACACGCGCCTAAAACTAGTATTTTTAAATATTCTCCTCGTCCTAGCAAAGCCAAAGTCCAAGAAAGGCAAGAAAATATCTCGCAATAACAAAAGCCACGCACCCATTGCCTCCCCTTCGTTACATTACTTCTTTGTCTCTCCACATCCATACATCCTTCTAGGTTTCTGCCGAATCTCCCCTACCACCCTCTCTCAATCCGCCCACCATCTTCACCACGATGCAACCAGCAAATTCCATGGTTCCACCACCACAACAGTACCAGCAGCAGACACAGCAGTGGATGACACAGCAGCCGCCGCAGTATCAGGTTCCGCCGCCTCAGCAGCAATCTGGATATTATTACCAGCAACCGCCGCAGCAGGGAGGAGTTCCTCAACCTCAACTACAACAGCCTCAGTATAACGTCTCCGGTCCTGTTCAGCCGACTACTGCTGATGAGATCCGAAGCCTTTGGATCGGAGATCTTCAGTTTTGGATGGACGAACAGTACCTCCTCAACTGCTTCGCACAAGCTGGGGAGGTATGTCTCGTATACCAACAATCTAATTTTCTCCTTTTTATTGTTTAGCTGTACGCTGTGATAGATTTTTGCTAAATTTTGGATTCATAGTAATTGTTGTTTCATGGAATTTCTCGTTTTTGCTTAAAATTTAAGAGGCTTTATGTGGAAGATTTGATCTATGTTATCTTCCGAGAGATTTGCAAGTGTTTGCTACATTCAGATATGAATATTTACTGAATGTTTATTTGTGTGTGAATATGATGGTGTTTGTATTTAGTAATTCTGTTGGGAAAAGTTATGTTACTATGCTATAGTTTTTAACCAGTGACTTTTGGGTTAGATTGTTGGTGAAAGGTATGTGAATAAGCTGTAATTTGTATTCAGTAACTCCTCTTACATTGTTTGTAGAAGGTATGCCAGTGCTTTGTAGTTTATATTCAGTGACTTCTATTAGTTTGTTGTTAAAAGGTATGTGAATATGCTGTTGTTTCTACTTAAACTTGTGTTACATTGTTGGTATACAATGTGTGAATATTCTGTTGGTTCTACGTAGTAACTTGTGTTATGTTGTTGGTAAAAGGCGTGAGAATATGCCTTATAAAAGGGCATTTTTGTGCAAATAAATTGAATTTGCATGTTGGTAAAAGTATGTGAATATGCTGTAGTGTGTATTCAGTAAATTGTATCACCTTGTTGCTAAAAGTTCGTGAATATGCTGTTGTTGTCTTCAGTAATTTGTATTAGAATGTTGGTAAAAGGTATGTGAATGTGCTGTAGTTTGTAGTCCTGATCTTGTACTAGCTTGTTGGTAAAGGGTATGTGACTATGCTGTAATTTTATTCTGTAACTTGTATTATTATGTTGTCAATGAAATGTGTTAAGGTTAACCATATCTAGTCAAGTAAGGCAAGCTTAGTGGAAAAGTACCCTCCACCTCCAGCCTGTTGGCTAGGATTCAAATTACAAAATGAGCAAAGCGGGAAAAGGGCCAGTCTTGACTCTTTGACAGGGTTGTTAGTGTTATCTTTTTAAATAAATGATGGCTATGTTCTAATTAGTTTGTCGAAGTGGCTTGGGATTATCTTTTGGAACTATCAGCTGCTGTCTAGTGGTTGCTTTTTATCTTCTAATTAAGTTGTTCTTCGGTTGAGATTCCTTTGATGTGTTACAGCTATACCTGCTGATACCTGCCTCTGTTGACTATGGGTATTGACACTGCAAAGGATTAAGCTGAATGCATTTTCACTGCATCTGACATATTGCAAGAAGAGGCCGAATAATCCATAAATAACCTTATCATAAACGTAAATCCATGTGCAATCCATACAAATAACACAACCTTATCAGGAAAAGTAAATCCGTGTGCATTCCATAAAGAACCTTATCAAAAAAGTAAATCCATGTGCAATTTGTGTATGCTTACTGATTGTGTGATGGTTGAATTTAGTTGCATGCTTGTGTGAGTAGACAAAATAAACACATGTGCTCTTTCCCCCTCTCTATTTATCTTTTTCTCGCCTCTTATACTGTATGAGCAGCAGTGTTGTCAAAAGCGCGCTTAAGCCCTGAAGCGAGGCTCAAAACATGTTGAGCGCTTCGCCTCACTTTATGTGCTCTTTAGTATTTCATCAAGGCTCTAAGGCATACTTTTTCTTGCCAATGAGTGTATCTTGTAAAAGCGATATTAAACAATTGATATTTTGCTTTTTTTTTTTTTGTAATTTTATCCCATTTTTTTGCCCGTATATTTAAACAAGCGACATGTTTTTACTTTTTCTCTAGTTGCGCCTTTTTTTATTAAAGCCCATGCTTTATTTGCGCTTTGCGCTTAAAGCCCCAACGGACCTTAGAGCCTTTTTACGCTTTTCGCCTTTGATAACACTGATGAGCAGTAATGTTACTATTAACAGTCTTCTTTGCCGTTCACTTTTTAGTTTTTTTTAAGAGAATATTAACTACTTGTCTCTTGTGTAGGTGGTCAATGCTAAAGTTATCCGTAACAAGCAAACTGGACAGTCAGAGGGTTATGGATTTATTGAGTTTAATAGCCATGCTGCCGCAGAGAGGAATCTGCTAGCATATAATGGGACCTTGATGCCTAATATTGAGCAAAATTTTAGACTTAACTGGGCATCTCTTGGCTCCGGTGAAAAGCGTTCCGATAATGCTCCTGAATATACAATATTTGTTGGTGACTTGGCAGCTGATGTCACTGATTACATGCTTCAAGAGACATTTAGGGTTAACTACCCTTCTGTGAGGGGTGCTAAGGTTGTAACAGATAGGGCCACAGGGCGCACCAAAGGTTATGGTTTTGTTAAATTTGGGGATGAAAGTGAGCAGTTACGTGCTATGACAGAGATGAATGGACAATTTTGCTCGACCAGGCCCATGCGGATTGGTCCTGCAGCTAACAAGAAGGGTATGGGTGGTCAGAGTCAAGGTATGTCTCAGCCCAGTTGGTACTTGTACTGTTTTATGTGGTAATCTTTTACTGCAGTTAAGCTAAATGCATCCAGCTTGCAGCTTGATTGCTTGCTTCACTTGGCTTGTAGATTTTGGATCTTTTTTCTTTTGTTTAGTTGTCATAAAGTCCATCAATGGTTAAGTTTTGATAGTTTGACGATGCTGTTGCTTTACTTTGGGCGGAGCAGATGTCTATTTTTGTTTTGCTCGGCTATGCGGGTGTCATTACGTTTCCTTTCATTCCATTGTGCTCTTGAATTCTTGATGAGTACCCCAGCTATCCACATCATTTTGTTCCAGTTGATTAAAACTTCCCTTTGAAATATTAAATCTCATAAAACTCCGCTTGTCTCCAAGCAGGATGAATGGGAGGCTCTATGATTTAAGGGCCTGGATGCTTGTTTCAGCTGAAATGAATACCATTTAGAACGTGGTTTGGCGTAAGTCAGTTCATTTAAATGTCGTTAAATATCGTTATGTGGGATCCTCGTAACTTTTTATTTTTGTTTTGCAACTTTTTCCATTACTCCGCACTCCTTCCGTCAGTTTATTTTTCTTTACTTTCCAGCCATTTTGCATCTTTACTTTTCAGCTTTTACTTTTCAGCCATTTCACTTTATCTTTACATTTCCACCATTTTATTAACTTCAGTATCTTGTTAGCCTTCCTGAAGTTGAACTTAATCTTCATTATTCCTTAACGCTTTCTGGTAGTCTCATTCATTGATTTAGTTCCTATTCCTGGATCTATTCATCTCTTTCTTAAGTCTGCTTCATTTATTTACCTCATCAACTTGTTCAGTAAATCCCCTTTACAGGGGCGAGAACTTTGATGCCACCATTATAATCTTATGCTACCATCATATGTTTCTGTTTGGTACAAGATCTGATACTCATGCTTTTTTTTTATGTCACACTATTACTAGTTGAAGTTGTCAAACCCGTTTTTCTTTGACTACGAATTTTTATTTTTTAAAACTATCTTGAATTATCAATCATTGTGGCTTGTAATAATTTTATATTGCTCAAGAATCTGTAAATTTTGTTTCAAAAAACTTGAGGGATAATTTCACATAAATACAACTCACACAACTGACTTGCAACATAATAGCCTAAATATCACTTTGCAAATCTATAGCCTAAAATATAATAGGCTAATTCCCGAAAGACAGCTTATTTTGCTCCCTCGCAAATCTGCTACCTCGCAAATCAGCATAACACAACTCAAAAATCCTGAATAATATATATTAGCTGAAGGTAAGAAATTCAAACACTTCCAACAGGATAAAAGAAAAATAAAAACTTGGTAAATGAATTGTAAAATCCCTCCAAACGAAAAAGAAAAAGAGAAGGAAGTGTCAAATTTCTGTGGAGACCTCTTACACGCTAACAATGTATATACATCCTTATAAACTGAAAAAATATATATTTATACAATACTGTATAACTTGTAATATCATGTATAATAGTGTATAAGAGGTGTCTGTATATCCATATACACAATTATACACTATTATACAATGTCGCCACAACCTGCTATATAGTTATGATTTTCCAGAACTCCAAACTTCAAAATCTTCCAAAATTATCAGAACTTCAAACTTCAAAATCAACCAAAATTAGTGGTTGTTTGTTGGTGCAAATCCTTCAAAATCCTTCAAAATCTAGTTTGAGAGCTATTTGGGTTAGAGGATGAATTCTGTATATCCATATACACAATTGTTTGACTTTTCCAACCATTGAATCCAATTCCAAAACCAGTTCCAACATTAGCTCAACCTACAAACTTTTGTTCTTTAATCCATCTCTTACTTTTGCAACATTTTCGCTGTATAACAATTCAAACAATAGGGAGTTTTGGATCAAACAAGAGATATAGAATGGCAACAATAACAATTAATAAGAGGATTAAGAAAATTAAGATGGTGATGAAGTAACAACAACAACAAGAGCAGAAACTCCTTCCATGCGAATTATTTTTTTTGGGTAGAATAGTGATTGTGGCGGCCTTTGATTGGGTAGAGGATGAGAGATCTATGTGGGTTAGAGACAGTGTTTTGAAAAGCGGTCGCTTCGTCGCTTAAAGCGCAAAGCAACCATCTATCGCTTTATGCAGGCTGAAGCGAGGCGACCTAGAGAAGCGATCGCTTCCATGGCAGAAGCGCAGAAATCGATCGCTTCTTGATTAAAACAGCAGAAGGTCCCTTTTAAAAAAAGACTTTTGGGTCTGTTTTTTATTATACAAAAAAGACCCTAAATTGACAAAAAGAGTTACGCTTTTCTCCTTCAGTTCACTGTTAGAGAAAAAAATAGAGCTAGGGTTTGTTGGACTTTCTTCTTCCTTCTGTTGCTCTGCTTCAGTTAAAAAAACAGAGAGCTAGGGTTGCCAAGCTCCTTCTACAGGTAAGTTCTTTTTGCTTTCTTCTTCAGTTCTTCTTCTTCTCGTTTTTTCTTTCTTTCTTCTTCTTCTCCGTTTTTCTTTCTTTCTTCTTCTTCAGTTCTTCTTCTTCAGAGATCGTTTTTCTTTCTTTCTTCTGTCAGTCCTAGTCGGTCAGTCCAGTCTTCTTCTCGTTTTCTCTTAATTATTATAATATATATATATATATATATATATATATATATATATATATATATATATAAACAATTCAGTTTATTTGATATTTTCAGAATGTGTATTCTAGTTTTTATGATTAATTATTATATATATATATATATATATATATATATTATATGTATTTTCAGTTTATTAATTATTTTCTCTTATATCTTAATAAGGATAATTAAATGTCTCAAAGTTCGAAAGAGAACGGCCCGGTTTGGCGATATGGCCAAAGAGTTAATGAGAAGAATACAAATGTTGTATGCATCTTTTGCAACAAGATTACAACGGGAGGAATTTATCGCTTTAAATACCATTTAATTGGTGGCGATAGAAACATGACAAGTTTTCCCAAATGTCCACCGGATGCGAGGGAAGAAATAAAGAATTTTGTTGAGAAGAAGAAAGAGATAAAAAATCAAATGGTTCATCAACCAATGGTGGCCAATTGATAATGATGACGACGATGATGAAGAATTGTCACTTCCAACAAAACGGGGAAGAGATGGGTCAAGCCATGGATCATCGACTAAAGGTCCTATTGATTGCTACTTCTCAAAGAACCATGGAGCAAATGACGGTGGAAAAGATATACAACATGTTGCTAGAGACATTTTGAGGGACCATGCAGTTAGTGCTTTTGCACGATGGGTCTACGATGCTGGGCTCCCCTTCAAGTGTGTCAACTATGACACTTTTGGAGACTTTATTGAGCTCGTTGGTCAATACGGACCTGGGATGAAGTGTCCAACTTACCATGAAATAAGAGGTCCTTATCTAAATAAGGAAGTGGTGGAGACAAACAAAATTGTTGAGGAGCATAAAGTTGTGTGGAACAAGTATTGCTGCTCCATTATGATGGATAAGTGGACGGCAAGAACGAGAAAAATGATTATTAATGTGTTGGTGAATTCTCCCCGAGGAAGTTTGTTTCTTGAGCCATTGATTTTAGCGACTGATCCACCGACCACATCAAAATGTTCACCTTGTTTCAGAACACCATCGAAAAGATTGGTCCAAGCAAAGTTGTTCAAGTGGTCACTGATAATGCAAGTGAAAACAAAAAAGCGGGTGGCATGATTGAAGGAGTGTACAAGAATGTCTATTGGACTCCATGTGCGGCTCATTGTATCAACTTGATGTTCGGGGACATTTTCAAGGAAAGTCCCTTTTCTACATTTTTTAGCCAGGGTGTTAGAGTATATTCTTATATTTCTCAGCGACCCTTGTTATTGAATTTGATGAGAAAATTCACCAATCAAAAAAATTTGGTGAAACCGGCCAAGACAAGGTTCGCCACTGCTTTCTTGACTTTGCGTAGTCTCCACTGTCAACAAGAGAAATTGCAAAGATGGTCACTTCAGAGATTGGACCATGAGTAAATTTGCAAAGGAAGTGCGGGGAAAGAGGTTGCACGAATTATTCTTTCTTTTTTCTTTTTGGAATAATGTCCGTTATGCTCTTAAAATTGGTGGCCCATTGGTTAGAGTACTCCGTTTGGTGGATGGGGAGGCAAAACCATCAATGGGCTATATCTATGAAACTATGGATAGGGCCAAGGAGACTATTCAAGCATCATTCAGGGATGGGCAAAAATATGCAAAGGTCTTTCAAATCATTGATGCAAGATGGAATGAGCAACTTCATAGACCTTTGCATGCGGCTAGACTTATTCTAAACCCATCACTCTTTTATGAGCAGCAAGAGAAGAATTCATTGGCTAAAGAACTGTGGACAAGATTCCATCAGGTTGTTATTAAGTTCAACCCGGATGAAGATTTGCAAGAGAAGATAGCAAATCAGCTTGCTACTTACAAGGCAGTTGAAGGACTTTTTGCTTTTCGACTTGCTATTAAGCAAAGAACGAAGAAGTCTCCAGGTGACCAAGTGTTTCTATATTTTATTACTCTAACTTCGATGTATTTTTTATACTTATTAACTCTTGAATATTTTTTTTGACTTTTATAGTTGAATGGTGGGACACATATGGTGCAGAGACTCCGGAGTTACAGACTTTCGCCATCAAAGTTCTAAGCTTAACTTATAGCTCATCCGGATGTGAAAGGAACTGGAGTGTTTTTGAACACGCGAGAAATAAAAAGAATTATTTCGTGTTTTGAGATAAAGTAAATTATATCTCAATTGTCCTAACTCCTACTAATTAGTTGACACATCAATTTTGCAGATTCATACAAAGAAAAGCAATCGACTAACGATGAAGCGCCTCCATAATCTAGTGTTTATAAAATACAATAGAGCATTGAGGCGTCGCTACAACCACCGCAATATAATTGATCGAATTCTTTTGGACAATATTGATGACGCTAATGAGTGGCTAACCGGAGAGGCGACCCCGATTTAACTTGGGGTGATGTTGCGGTTGCTAGTGGAGTTGGGGAGGATCCTTATAGTTTAAGGAGTTGTACTCCAAGTTCAAGTTCTATTAGGAAGGGAAAAAGTGTGGTTACTATAAGTCGATCCATTGATGAGGATGAGAATGATTATGAAGAGGAGGGGGAAGAAGAAGATGACGAGCAATTTGAAGATAACCGAGGAATTCAAGATTTTGACAATCTTGAAGGAGAAGACATAGAAGAATAAGATGTTAATTGACTTCTAGTAATGTAGTAGCTTTGATTTTGCTTGTCTTATGGTTTATGGATGATTTGGTGGTCCCTAGTACCTACTTTTAAGTACTTAAATTGATGTTTTTGATTATTTTTAATTTTACATTATGTTTTTTAAGAATTGCGCTTCACTTCAAAAAAACGTGCGCTTCTTTGCGCTTTGGGCTTTGAAGCGAGGCGAGCTCTTGTCGCTTTTTTTGCGCTCTCCAAAATACTGGTTAGAGAGAAAGACGTGAGAGGCGGTGGGAGAGAGAAGGGAATGAAGAAAGAAGAAAATAATAAAAACCCTAAAAACATGTCTTTAATAATGGGTTAAAGGCTGAAAGTTTCTTTTAAGTTATGTACAACATCGGCTATATAGGGTAAGAGCTTCAAATATGGACCATTTTTATTTGGGCTACTAGGCCGAGTGACATGGGTTGTAATTTTCTCAAAACTTGAAAAATCGATACCCAAATTCATGCTAAAACTAGGTCCTTTGACCCTAATATATTCTGAGCCTCTTCCCATGAATGGGACATATGGGTTATAGTTATTTTTTAGCTGTATGTACAGTTACTTGGGTAGTATTTTTCTTTTTGAAGGTTTATTTTGATTAAATTTCCACTAATATTCTGAATCTTTATCTCACGGAGAGTTCAAAATAAGATGATAGTGAGGTTGGTTTTAGGGATTCTTTCGCTATGATCTCTTGACTGAAGTGAACCATCTAATGATTGGATTTCAGAAGATTGTACTTGAATATTGCCTTCAAATTCTAAATTTAATTGGTTTTGATGTTCCTAAAAATGGGTATAGGATAGAGATTGCTTGGAGCCCCCCTCCACCCCGAGTACGGAACCAAAGTGTTGAAAATTGGACTCAAAACACCAAAATAGGTGAAAAAAGACTTGAGAACATTTTTATGTATACCGTATGAATTTCATGCGCTATACCTTAACGAAAAGTTTCTCTGTTAGGGTATACAACAATAACAACAACAACTACCCAGTATAGTCCCACAAAGTGGGGTCTGGGGAGGGTAATATGTAGACAAGCCTTACCTCTACCCGAAAGGGCAAAGAGGTTGTTTCCAATCGACCCTCGGCTTAGGAAAGGAAAAGCAAAACAAAAACAAAAACATAATTAGTTTCTCTGTTCAGGTATACCGCATGTAATTCATGCGTTGTGCCTTAGTTTGAAAAGTCAGTCAAAGACTTAGTATAGCGCATCAAATACATGCGCTATACTTGAATGTGAAAAGAAAGTAAGGTATAACGCATGTAATTAATGCGCTATGCCCATTTAATTAAACCAATCCCCTTCTTGCCCGACAGAATTTCCCAACCCCCTAATTTTAAAAGAGAAAAACTCCATTGGAGCCCACACCTTCCTCGTAATCTTGTCCCGTTCCTATTTTATCGTTCTAACACCAGATTCAAGGCTTCCTTATTGCCCTAAATCAATAGCATAAATTAAAATTTATTTTACAGTTCTACTACACTAAAGGGCACTAAATAACACTAAAAGCCACATATTATTGTTGTACAATTATAAAAATCGTCAACATGTAACACAAATTGTTCAACAACTAAATAACAAAGGTATAATAAGCAATTTTCATACAAATTTGTTAAACATTAAACTAATTGGGATTGAAAAAAATTCACAAAACAAGCACAAAAATCATACAATACAGTAATAACAACTAATTACTCAAATATATATCACTTATATTAAAAAAATCTTTAGAAATACCTCTTTTTGATTTTTTTTCCTACTAAAAAAACCAATAATTTTTCAACCCCTCTCACAATCATCAAACCTACAACACCAAATTCCTCTCCGCCTTCTGCTCGACAACGCAATTCCCATGCTCACAGCCAGTTACAGCAAAAAAATCCACCCCTGTCTGAGTAAAAATGACACTTTGACAACCGAATCGGGCAATGAGCTAGTTCCACTCCACGAGGTAGCCTTAGATCGGGTGTTAGATCGATAAAATATGAACATGACAAGATTTTGGGGGAAGGTGTGGGTTTCAATGGAATTTCTCTTTTAAAAATGAGGGGGGAGGGGGGGTTGGAAAGTTCTATTGGGGAAGAAGAGGATTGGTTTACTTAAATGGTATAGGTTGTTACATGCACTATACCTGACTGCCTTTTCACATTCAGGTATAGTGCATGTATTTGATGCGCTATGCTAAGTCTTTGACCACCTTTTCAAACTAAGTCATAGAGCATGAATTACGTGCGCTATACCTTAACGGAGAAACTTGTCGTTAAGGTATATCACGTCAATTTCATGTGTTATATATAATTGTTCTCAAGTCTTTTTTTCACCTAATTTGGTGTTTTGCAACACTTTGGTTCCTCTTGGTGCCTACTGCAAAGGTGGTTTGGTCATGGAAACTACTAGCCACTTTTCTGCGTTTTATCACCTTTTGTTTAACAGTCACATGGTAAAGCATTATAATTATGTTAATGCATGAGATGGGATGTAATTAGATAATATCATGTAGGCTGGGAAAGTTAATGAGATAATGCCATGCAGGCTGGGAAAGTCGGGAAATTATTCAGAAACCGCAGGACACCTAGTGGTGAATATACATCTTGAGAATATTTTTTCTACTTGTTTACTCATATATTGGTCTTCATTTTGACCCTTCGCCTAACTGTGGCTATCCTTGACAAATTTGAAACATAAATCTCTTCCTGCTTCCATACTCCCACAAGCACATCGGACATATCCGGTGTGTATGCAAAGTAACCTCATGTTTGGTGATTCAACAGTTCAGATATGTTTCTATTTCTCAAATGCTTGATTGCCTCTCTAAACTTTTTGACATGCATCCTGACCTTTAACGGTTTAGCCAAATGCCTGTCAGCTGTTTTGTCAAATGCCTGTCAGTATTCAGTTTGTGTTCGGATGCATATTCTGTTTCTTTTGGGACCTGTAGGAGTTAACAATTATCCTTCTTGCTCTTTTGGGGCCTATGCAATCATCCGATTGATGCATGATCTATATAATTGTGAAATGACAGTGTGCTTTATCTCTTGAATCATATGTAATATTGTTCTGTTATCAAGAAAGTTGTACAAAATGATTTGTAGTATAGTTGTCCCATGGCTGACCTTTGCCTGCTTGTGATGGTTCATGGTACATTAGCTTGTTCTTTTGTATTCCATCTTACTCATGGAGCATAAAATTTTCCTCCCTCTCCCCTCACCTTTGCCTCTTTCTTTTGCAGCTTCGTATCAAAGTTCACCTGGAAATCAAAATGAGGATGACCCTTCTAATACCACTGTCAGTACATTTCTTTCTGGCAGAATTTGGCATTCAGTCAGCTTGTACTCATATCCAAATGAATTTGGTTGCAGATTTTTGTTGGGAACGTGGATAACAATGTAACAGATGAGCATCTGAGGCAGATTTTTGGACATTATGGACAGTTGCTTCATGTAAAAATACCGGTAGGCAAGCGGTGTGGCTTTGTTCAGTTTGCTGACAGGTACAGAAATATGCCTTCTGAAGATGATCAATCTCAATGCTTGGAGGTGTAACACGTGAGCATCATTGTTATTGCAGAAGTTGTGCTGAGGAGGCTCTACGGTTACTAAATGGAACTCAGCTTGGTGGACAAAGCATCCGTCTTTCCTGGGGTCGTAGTCCTGCAAACAAGCAGGTTATTTAGTAATGCAATATGCTAATTTCTGGTTTTGGCACTTCTCGGTTGGTACCAATGAACTATGTGTTTCTGGTTTGTGCAGCCTCAGGTTGATCCAAACCAATATGGCGGTTATTATGGGTATACACCTGGATATGAGGCGTATGGTTATGCTCCACCTGCTCAAGATCCAAATCTATATTATGCGGCGGGCTATGCAGGATATGGGAATTACACACAACCTCAACAACAGCAGCAAATGTTGCAGCAGCCTTAGGTTTGATCAACCCGTTGAGCTTATTTATAACTAAAATTAATAACCCATCTCTTTTTTTGAATTTAATGGATGCAACATTCTTTTAGGTTATTAATATCTTTTAGCTGGTGACTGCTGCTTATCTTTTCTCCACGATTTTATTTCTGGTTTAACTGCGGAACACAAAGTTGAAATTTAAACTATAACAGCAACTCATGGAAAATGATGATTTATTCGATACTCGTTTCACTTTTTCTTTTTGCAGTGATCTACTGGTCGAATGAATTGCTGAGTGCTTCATTGCATGCCTACTTACTAGCGTTAAAAGAGGCGCGCAGGGGATTCTCAGTTGGAATCCAGATGTAGTGTATTTCACTATCTATGGGTCTTGGAAACTTTTGTAGGCTAGTTCTTTGGGATACAATATATTTCACTACTTTTTTTAGTTTATTGCCTGCTCTTTGTTTTTTATGTTTCATGCCGCACTTTTGTTTCTTAGATATGAGATCTACATATACTTGAAGACCTCGAGTGGTAGAGGGCATGTATACATGTGCTTGTTTGCTATTTTGGACAATGATTAAAACTTAATTTTGGCAGACGGTGATTGACCTTTCAATAGTGGTTAATGGTTTCTTTAATAATTGCATACATAATACTCCATTAACCAATTAAAGATGGCCCCTGCTATTTTAACTTTATAAACTTATGTTGGTGCTCTGAATACTGAGTATGATGTTACTTTCTTATCTCACTCCGACTAACCAATTAAAGTATATTTTTGGAAGCCTCCAAGTCGCAGCAGTTTTGATTTGTTTATATTTTTTTGTAGAGGTTATCTAACTACACACTATTAATACGTGCATACTTCCAACTGTAAAATGCCGTCGTCCTCGATATTGCCAAATCGAGTGGCCAAGCAATAGAACGATCAAGTCTTTGCCTTGTTTTGGATTGCACGTTTAAGAAAATACACATCCATTAATTGAAAACTTTTGACAACATAAGGGCCCTTAGAGTCAGGGTTGCAGGATAGGGGCCCTTAGAGTCCTTCGTTCGCCTCACCCGGGGTTGGGTGTGGGATAGTAGGGTTACCCATCGATGTCTAGTGTTTTAGCCTAGGTCCCCTCTTGGTTGCGACGATATTTATGTTCCTTATGTTTACATAACCATTTACGTTATTTCTGCAGGATTACTTATGCTTTGTTTTGTTATTTTGTTTTGTCTTGCCTTGGTTACTAATTTTGTCTTTGTTTTCCAATGCAGCTTTTCATTCTGTCCTATGCGCCGAGGGTCGCATGGAAGCAGCCTCTCTGCCCTTTTGGGTAGGGGTAAGACTGCCTACATATTACCCTCCCCAGACCCCACCTGGTGGGAGTATACTGGGTAGTTGTTGTTGTTGTAAAACTGTTGGAGCAGAGAACCATATAAACCAACTTTCCAAATTTTGCTCATCTCATAGAAGACGCTAATGTCATGGTTGGATAGAAGGAATAGGAAGTTCATGCAAGGAGCCAATGACAGCTGAATTTGCTTCTAAAACACATCATTCCTATGTCTTTCCATTTAGAATAAACGAAAATCTGCATCAGATTCACACGGAATGCTGAATTTTTTCCTGCAGCAGCGGGCCAAGAACTTCAAACGGAAATACCAGAACACAGCCAGTTTATATATGACCAGTTAGTAAATGCACCCCTAAGAAGCCTGACGCAGGCGATTTGTGGTTCCTCCAAGACATATTCTAGGAAGAGGGCCTCCTTAAGCAAATACTGTCTGATTAGTTCCATCAAAACTGAAATATGTACTAGTAGCTTAATTCATTCTGGCTTTTTAAGGTTCAGGCAGTTATCCGTTGCTTGGTTAAACAACTCCTGAACCTGCTTTAGCTCCTTTTCTAAATCAACAAAATCAAAGTGAGTTTCAGAATAAGCAAAAAATAATAAAAATATTAAAAGGCACATAGACATTTGGACCTTAGCCTAACTAGAACAACTTTGACCACTCTCTCATAAGGAAAACAAAGGAAAAACAAATATATGAATGCTAACTTTCCTCGACCACAAATTCTGCAGTTAGTAAAGGATATAGGTTCTGTGGAAGACTGATTAGATGGAAGAAATGCTCAATCAGTTACAACCATCTCGGTCAGTATGTGCATAGCCATGTATTGTGTAATAAATGCCTATTCCAAAACCAAAATTATGTCATATACACTAGGAATAAATCCTTACCTGCAGCTTCCAGTTGCTTTTGAAGTTCTTGGCCAACTGCATCGTTCTCAGCCTACATCTCATACAAAGAGTAAAGAGTTATTGGGTACAATGCAGACAAAACAATTAGCCCAAAAACATAATAACAGATTAATCTTCATTTATCCTTTTCATTTTTTAGTTTAACTACATAAAGGTTTTGTTTCTCAGTAAGTATATGGCATTGGAATTAGAGTAAGACGAAGCATCATCTTGGCATCATCTTGCTCAAATGTCATATGTCAAAAAAATTATTTACAGAGAAGCTTATACCTGGAGTTCTGCAATTCTTTTCAGTTGGGCTTCTTCACCCCCATCTGATAAAGGAAGAGCAGCAACCAATGCATCAAACTGTCCAGTAAAAGAACAGAAGAAAAATGTTTTCAAGAATACGACAACATTGTAGCAAAGCTACACTTTAGGAGCACATTGCAATAGGTCGAAATTAAGAGCCATGCAATCTTCAATGCTACTCTCAAGTGTCATCTGTGCATCTTAGGTTTGGTGGGATGGTAGATCAGACAAAGATTGCGAGGACAAGATGAAAACAAGGGAAATATAACTGTGAACTTGAACACCTTAAAAATAATGACAAGTGTGTCCATGTATTTCACTAAAGACAGCTAAAGGGCCATAAGCTAGAATAAATTTCCGGGTTTTGAATAACCATGGATTACCATATGAGACTTAGCCTAGAAGATGTTATTGTTTAACTCCTCAGCTGAGAGCAAGTTCTCAAGTTAAAGTCCCAAGAGTTATGAGATTCTGTTTCAACTAGTAGTTGGAATTTGCCACCATTATGTGAATAAGTCGGGTTTTAATTTGAGTAGTTTGTGATGCTAATTACATTATTATATGAATTGTTAAAATAAAGGACAACATACTTAGTTCTTTGAACTCAACCACACTGGTCTCAAGACTCAACAAACAAAGACTTAAACTTAGATAGGATGAGCCATGAAACATAAATATCCCCATGACAATGCATAAAGGTCCATAAATAAGATAATATAAAGATTTGATGTATTAAAATACAAATAGACTAGTCAAAGGAAGACGAAAAGACATTATTTGACCAGAAAAAAAAATCAATATTCTTGAAATCCTGGATATTTTCAAAGTACATGCAGATGATCCATATAATGTGGTTTGCTCATCTTAGTTGATCAACTTGATCTATAAGCAAACGAGGGTGTTATAGAAAGAAAATGTGAAGGTAGGGAGGTTGACCTGCTTGGCAGCCTTAACAAAAGCAGCACTCATTTGCTTTGCTTGTTCTGCAACATTGGCTGCATCCTCTGTAGGATTAGCAGGAGGCGGTTCCGGATAATTAGGTGACAGACGAACAGGAGGGGCATCCCTCTGAAGAGTACCAAAGGTATTGAAAGCAAGAGCTGCAATGGTATTTACTTGCTCCTGCAGCTGTGATATTATATCCATCTTGAGGATCCTTCCCTAAGTTCCTAGAAAATGGTGAATTTAGATTTTAAGACGATTGCCTATATATATATTGAGTACCAAGGATTCAGGGCTACCGTTATTTTCATCAATAGCTATCATTCACGCAAGTGTTATCAAAGGCGAAAAGTGCAAAAAAGCTCTAAGGTCAGTTGGGGCTTTAAGCGCAAGGCGCAAATAAAGTGTGGGCTTAAATGATAAAAGGCGCAACTGGAGAAAAAGTAAAAATATGTATATGTTAGTCCAAGACTAATAATTATAAGCATGAATAACAGATATATGGACAAAGAAATTGAAAAAAAATTACGATAAAGTGAAATTCAATTGTTTAATGTCGCCTTTTTAGGATTATACTCATTGGCAAGGAAAAATATGTCTTAGAGCCTTGATACGACACTAAAGCGCCCACAAAGCGAGGCGAAGCGTTCAACATCTTTTGAGTCTCGCTTCAGGGCTTAAGCGCGCCTTTGACAATACTGATTCACGCATCAGTCACGGATAGACTTGTCAAAGAAGATATAATCAAATAACAAAATTCAAATTGCTTTTGGTAACTAATCACAACAGCAGAAAAGATAAAGTTTTTTATGGCACTAATATGGATTCACCACGAAGTTGCTGATTGTTTCTCATGCTATCAAACTTTACCAGAACAGGTTTTATCATATATCTTACAATACTTATCAACTGAGTCACATAAAATCTTATCATGTTGTAATCTAATGAGTTATTCCTAATATAACTTAGGTAGTAGTATCAAAACATGGACAATTTAACTTTGCTTTTTAGTTGGTTATCACACACAATATTCTTGTACTTGTTCCTTTTCCGAAATGGACTAGTCACAATTGCAACCTAGTCTAGTGAGGGAGTTGCTAGAAACAGTGTCTTTAAAAGCAAAAAAAAGCAAAAATGCAATATCATCCATGGGGCTTAAAGCGAAAAGTGAGAAATGAAGCGCACAAGTCACTAAACATAAAAATAACCAAACATACATGAATTTAATACTGTAACAACAATCAAATTGTAATTAATATAACAAATTTTATCGACCAACTTACAAGGTATCAATCCAACTTCTCAAAATTGAAATTCAAACAATCTACCACGTTAGGATCAGTGGATCACTTTGGGCATATTTGTTCAGAGGAAAACCACTTGCTTTGGATCCTCTTTAGAAGATGAACTGATCGATTTTAACAGCACTGGCTAGATATGCCATTAAATGCTACAAGACAAAAAGAATAATGAGTTCTTGAGGTTTTATGCTAGAAGCAAACTGTCAAGAGCACCGTTTATCAAACACAAAATTTGAAAACAAGAAAAATTTACTATAATACTTAGTTAATCTCTAGAAACCAAACCCACTGCATAACTCAGGAAATCTTGTGGTTAGTCATTCAGATTTTCGGAAAATTTGATTCTTACTTCTTGAAAGCAAATTAACCATCCCCATTTAAAGCTATTATAACATGGGAAGCAAATAAGGAGATATATTAACTTGTAAAAACCACAAGGAACAATGAATCCAATATAGCACTAAAGCATCAAACAACAACAACAACAATAACAACAACCCAGTATAATCCCACTTAGTGAGGTCTGGGGAGGGTAGTATGTACGCAGACCTTACCCCTACCCTGGGGTAGAGAGACTGTTTCCAAATAGACCCCCGGCATCCTTCCTCCAAGAACTTCCCACCTTGCTCTTGGGGAGACTCGAACTCACAACCTCTCGGTTGGAAGTGGGGGTTGCTTACCATCAGAGAAACCCCTCTTGTCTACAGCACTAAAGCATCACATAAACGAAAATACACAAAGAAAACCAAATGTCCAAATCACAAATTGGTAGAATTTAGTCAATCATTCACTTATCTTCTGAGCTCCCAACAGAAGTACTGAAATTAACTGCGGTTTTAGCTTTTAATACAGATGAATCAGCCTTGCAGATGGACATAATGACAATACCACAAAGATGGAACTTTCCTTCTGCATTTTTCAACTAGTTACAAGCTACATCTTTTTGCCCTTTTTCACTCTGCATCTTTATTCTTTTTAACTCATGCTTTCTGTCAATCAACTAAATTTCTTTATACTTCACTACTAATAAGGGAAGGTGGTATCTGATCCAATAACAATACAAATATACAATAAAAGAACTCATAAAAAGAAGAATCTTTTAAACTAATCATAATTCACAAGACACTTCGAATTCGCGTTCAGATACGTATCAGAAACCTTAACAGCCATCAAAATTACATATTTAGCAATCTAAAAATTGTAACTAGGAATTTCAAGAAACAAATGCCATGATACCAATAGCACAAAAACAAAGATATGACAAAAGCAAAATCCACCCACAAACAGCACAAAAAAACGTTTCTTGGATGCAATTACCCAATAAAAACTACAAAAATTAACGGTACAACAACAAACATAAAGCAGAAACGAGATTGAATTATACCCAGAAAATTGAATGTAGCAAAACGGCAAAACCCCACAAGATATTTGGATCAGAGCATCAAAATACATAAAATTTGGAAGAGCAAGAAGACACTGACCTATGCGATGTGAAAAGTGGGTTTTGTGCAATGAGAAAAGTGGGGTTCTGCAATAGAAGCAAACACAGTAGTACAATCTACCTTTACCAGAGGCTGTGTTGTACAGCGAGGAAGAAAGGGGCTGTTCACATTTGGGCTTAATTTGATTTGTATCTCATTGCGCCCAGTAATAGGAAATTGGGTTTTGTTTATTTTTAACCCGTGTCAGAAATTATTTATATTCGATAATCGAAAAGTATATAAAATTTGTATAATATAGAGAGAGAATATATATATATATATATTGACTATTATTTTAAAAGCGACTATACAGTATCATTTTCCCAAAAAAGAACTATCGGACTTGAAATCTCTTTTAAATATAATATGATTATATTATGGATATAAAATCATATGTTACAAACAAAAATATAATATTTAAAATTTATAAATATAAAAATATTTTATTCTTGTTTAAACAAATTAAAAGAAAACAATGTCACATAAAATAAAAGAGAAGGATAATATTCATTAAATATCTCATGTAATAGAATGTATATATTTACAACAAAAAAAAAATTAGTGTAATCCTATAAGTGAGGTATGAGGAAAGTAATGTGTGCGCAAACTTTACCCCTACTTTATGAAGGTAAATAGGTTATTTCTGATTAGACCCTCGGCTCAATAAACAGTGATAAAAAAGCAACCCAGCATAACAACAACAAGAAAAAATAAAGACATGACGTATAAAAATAAAGATCTAGAGATAAGAAATACAGGAATAGTACTAATACTATTGTAAGAATGACACAACATGCAATAAAAAGATCTAGGAACAAGAAAATATAAGAATATCACTAATACTACCTGTAAGACTAGGAGATACCATCGACTACTTATTAGCCTTCGACCCTACTTCTCGACATCCACTTCTTTCTATCTAGGTTCATATCCTCGGTAAGCTGGAACAACATCATGTCCTGCCTAATCACCTCTCCCTAGTACTTCTTAGGCCTATCTATACCCTTCAATAGACCAACCATGGTCAACCTGTTATACCTCATAACGAGAGTGTCTATGTCTCTCCTCAGCACATGCCCAAACCATCCCAACCTCGATTCCCGTAGTTTGTCTTCCACATGGGTCACTCTCACTTTTTCCCTAATAATTTCATTCCTAGTCTTATCCTTCCTGGTATGCCCACACATCCATCTCAACATCATCATTTCTGTTATTTTCATCTTTTGGACATGAGATTTTTTGACTGGCCAGCACTCGACACCATACAACATCGGCCTAACTACTACTATGTAGAACTTGCCCTAAAGTCTTGGTGAAACATTCTTATCATACAAAACACCATATGAGAGCCTTCATTTTATCCATCTTGAATAATAGACCCAAGATATTTGAAACTATCACTCTTGGGGACGACTTGTATATTAAACTTTACATCCACTTTTGCTTCATACATCCCATCACAAAACTTGTACTCCAATTATTCTATTTTCGTTCTACTCAACTTAAAACTTTTAGACTCCAGGGTCTATCTCCAAACCTCCAGCCTAACGTTGACCCCACAACGCGTCTCATCAATCATCACTATGCCATCTACAAATAACATACAACATGGTACATTTCATTGGATGTGTCGCATGGGCTGAACCCTAATGTAACCCCATCTCACTAGAAATGCTTTGATTCCCCCCCTCCCCCACCGTCCTCACTCAAGTTTTAGCACTATCTTACATATCCCTAATCATCCCTAATATATGCTACTAGAATACTACTAACCTCCAGATATCTCCATAGAACCTCCATCAATAATTTGTCATAAGCTTTTTTCTAGATCAATGAACACCATATGCAATTCATTCTTCCTCTCTCTATACTGCTCCACCAATTTCCTCACAAGATGGATGGCTTCTGCAGTTATCTAACAATATGAATTAAATTAAATGAAAAAATGACTTAATTTGTGCAAAAGCTTTTATATATATATATATATATATATATATATATATATATATATATATATATATATATATATATATATATATATATATATATAAATATAAAACCTCCTTTGAGTATAACTATAATTTTGTTTGAATAGGCAAAGTGTAATTTTTCGAATTCTAATTTGTTCGTATAGTAGACATTTGCATGATTCCACCTTGTAACATTTTAAACTTTGAAAATTATTTTGTTAATTTAAATTATTCGCTAATAAATAATTGTAGCTTTACCTATTCTTACAGTGTTATTATATGTGTTGGTCTTACTGCATTTTAATATTAAAGTACATTATTTCTTGTGAGATAGTGGTTATAAATTAACAAGAAAGTAGTCATTACTTTGGTGTAACTCATGAAAGCACTAATGTTATGGTCTACCACTATTCACCCACTAAATATTAAATTTTATAACCACCAACTATGTTCTATAATTTATTATCCTACTACTTTATTATTTATTTTATGGAAGAGATTTTACACTTATAAATAGTGGTGTTTCATCCTTTTGCTTGGAATGGAAAAATATGATAGTGTATATGAAAATAATGGAAATTGGTGTAGTGAAAAGGAGAGTTAAGAGAAGGAGAAAATCTAAGTCTCCAACTTATTCTCTAAAAAAGAGAATATTATTTTATGGAAGGAAGGTATTAGTTTTGGTGGAGCTTTGGACTCAACAACTTGTCCAGAGTGTTGAAACACGTTCTCAAGTCGCCAAACTAAACGTGTGTTCATATTTGTAGGTTTTGATAAATGACAAACCGACGTGAACGGAACATTGACATATGCCGAAGTCCAAGCACAAGAGAAACAAAGATCAAGATTTAGTAAAGCAACAAAGTTATACACGAGTCGTTCTATAATTGTGATCTTGATCCGACAATTGATTCAAGACTTGGCTTCTCTCGTAAAATCATTTTATCAAACCATGCATCTTTAATTTAAAGCAAAATGATTTTCAAACATTTCATTTTAACCAAAATGAATTTTGAACATGTCTTTCAAATCTGGACAAAGATAATCGATTATGTACTTTATGATAATCGATTATGTTAAAGCAATGTACACCAGATTTTACAAAGCTGTAAGATAATCGATTATGTACCTTATGATAATCGATTATGTTAAGGCAGTGTACACCAGATTTTACAAAGCTGCAAGATAATCGATTATGTACCCTATAATAATCGATTATGTTAAGGCAGTGTTCACCAGATTTTTCAAAGCTACAAGATAATCGATTATGTACCTTATGATAATCGATTATGTTGAGACAGTGAGCATAAGATTTTTCAAAGTAGCAAAATAATCGATTATGTGCCTTAGACTAATCGATTATGTTGAGACAGTGAGTATCGGATTTTTCAAAGTAGCAAAATAATCGATTATGGCTTTTCTGGTAATCGAATATTTTAAAGACCGTTGCCAAAGTATTTTCAAACGCTGAAAAATAATCGATTATGTATAATCAGACAATCGATTATGTTAAGCATAAAATCGGGAATTGATTTTTGAACGTTGTCAGGTAATCGATTATACGATTTGGATAATCGATTATTCTGCTTAAAATCTGGGATTGATTTTTGAACGTTGGCAGATAATCGATTATGCAGAATCAGATAATCGATTATCCTAGCACAAAATCAGCAATTTGTGATTGGCAATTAAGCAACGGTCTTGGGTGTTTTGAGCACTATAAATACAACTCAAAATCACTCTTCTAAGCACAACAACTGATTACATTCTTGCTAAAGCTTACATACTCTCTTTGCAATCATTTTATATTCATTTCATAAGTTTTTGAGAGCCAAACTCTTGACTAAGTTGTTGTGTTCTTGAGCGTATTTATTTACTCATATCTACTCTTCAAGAGAGTTCTGTTTAAGTGAGTGCTAAGTGTTTGTACACACTTGAAGGGATAGTCTAATCCCTTGTTGTAAGAAGGAAAAATAGTTCCTTGGTTTGAAGTCTTGAGGTGCGGTATCCTCGAGCAGGTTGAAGTCTTGTAGAGTGTATATCTACGAGCAAGTGTAACAGTTTGTTAAGCACCCGTAAGCTTAACGAAGTTAGTGTAAAACTCGAGAGAGTCTCTCGGGGACTGGACTAACCACGTGTTGTGGTGAACCAGGATAAAGTTCGGTGTGTTCTCTCCTTATCTCTTTAATTACTGCACTTACGTTATTCCTGCAATTTTTAATTCCGCAAATTTACATTATTTTTTATTATAACGCTATTCACCCCCCCTCTAGCGTCAAGCATATATTCTAACAATTGGTATCAGAGCCATACTCTCTGAAAGACTTAACAGTTTGAGAAAAACCTTCCATGGCTTCTACTCGTAGTGTTTATGTAGGACTAGGTGAAGGACAATGCTTCACAAGGCCACCACTTTTTGATGGCACCAACTACACTTACTGGAAGGAGAGAATGAGGATTTTTATACAATCAAACAACTTTCAACTGTGGAAAATTATCAAAATTGGAGAACTAAAACCTACCAAAAAGGTTGGAGAAGAACTCGTTCCAAAAACGGAAGACGAATACGACGCCGATGATATCAGAAAAATAGAGAACAACACAAAGGCAATCAACATGATGTATTGTGCAGTGAACCCCGATGACTATCGAAAAATATCATGTTGCACCACTGCCAAGCAAATGTGGGACAAATTAGAAATCACCTACGAAGGTATGGACCAGCTAAGGGAAGCTAAAATTGATTTCCTAACCCACGAATATGAACTGTTTCGCATGAAGGAAAACGAGAAGATAGATGACATGTTTGAATGATTCTCAAAAATCGTTAATGACCTACACGCCCTCAAAAAGACATTCACGGATAAGGAGCTTGTCCGGAAATTCTACGAAGCCTCACTCCGGAATGGTGTTCCATAGCGATGCTATCCAAGAATCAATCGGCATCACAAACGTCACCATCGACGGACTACGAGGTAATCTTAAAACTTATGAATCAACTATTCTTAACTCTCTTTTGGATGATCAAAGGAAAGAAAGATTGCGCTCAAAGCATCAACTACTCAACCTCAAAACGATGAGGAGTCAAGTGATGAAGATGTCGAGCTTGGACTCGTTATCAAGAAATTTCACAAGTTCATGCAAAAGAAGTATGAACGAAAAGGTAAGCAACAAGGCGACCAATTGAAGTGCTATGGATGCGGAGAAATCGGGCATATCAAATCAAATTGTCCAAACATCAAAAAGGAGAAGAAACCATTCAAGAAACAAAGAGCATACATCTCTTGGGGAGGAGACTCTGGAGACGAATCAGGTGATGGAGAAGGAAACGAGACCGCAAACTTGTGTCTTATGGCACACGAAGAAAATCAAAATGAGGTATGTACTTCTTCTAAGAACTATTTCACTTTAGAAGAAATGCAAGATGCATTTGATGAGTTGTATAAAGAGTTTATTAGCGCTTCTAAATCTATAAAAGATTTAAGAAAACAACTTTCTTCAAAAGAAAAGGATTTTGAAAAGCTTACTCTTGAAAATGAGAAATTAAAAGAGGAAAACAAGTTTTATGGCAAAAGAAGCGCCGATAAACCCGAAAGCTCAAATAAGGATTGTACTTCTTGCAAATCTCTAAAGGAAGAAGTAGAAAGTCTTAGAAGCACTTTGCACAAATTCAATTCTTCACACAAAAATCTCAATGAACTGCTTGTAAATTTGAAATCCACTAAGCACGGTATAGGCTTTAAACACGAGACGAAAGAAAAAGTTGATTCCATTCCTAAACCACCTAAGACTCAACTTAGGCAAAACAAAATAAATGTCAACACTCAACCTAGAAATTTTAATCCTAGAATTGCATCTCATCCTAGAACAAATGCTAGGAGAAATATTGAAATGTATAGACCACCTAGACAAGATTTTCGAAAACCACATCAAAACTATATTTCTAAAAATGTAGTGAACACTAGAAGAAACGTTGGCATGTATAGACCACCTAGACAAGATTTTCGAAAACTACATCAAAACTATGTTCCTAAAAATAGAGTGAATAAATTTAGACATCCAAATTATTATCATCCTAGAAGAATGCACAATCCGAATGTCATTTGTCATTATTGCAATAAAATTGGACATATTGCTCCCGCATGCTTCACTAGACATAGACATTTCACTGCAGGGCAATCACACCAATATGTTGCACCTAACGCACAAGGACCCAAAATGGCTTGGGTACCAAAATCTCATTAATTTGTTTTGTAGGTGTGTTTGAAGGGATCAAGTGCACTTTGGTTCCTTGATAGTGGATGCTCCAAACATATGACCGGGGATGCATCAAAATTCCTTCAACTAAAACCCACGGAAGGAGGAAATGTTATTTTTGGAGACAATAACAAAGGAAAGATTATCGGCATTGGATCGGTTGGTAAGGACGAATCCTCCTCCATTAAGCATATTTTGCTAGTTAAAGGTCTCAAACATAATCTCTTGAGCATAAGCCAATTATGTGACAAGGGAAATCTTGTATTGTTTGACTCCGAAGAATGCTTAGTTATCCGTCGTAGTGATTTTAAAATTATTCTTCGTGGTTTTAGAATGGATAATATCTATATGGTTGATCTTGAAAATTCTTCATCAAGTTATGTGAATTGTCTTTTGAGTAAAGAAGACGACATGTGGTTATGGCATCGTAGAGTAGCTCATGTAAATATGAATCTTTTAAACAAACTAGTTTCACAAGATTTAGTACTTGGTCTTCCAAACATGAAATTTGAAAAAGACTCTACTTGTGATTCATGTCAAAAAGGAAAGCAAACAAAAGCCTCTTTTAAATCCAAAATTGTTTCAACCACTAGACCTTTACAACTTCTCCACATGGATCTTTTTAGACCATCCGTGTTGAAAGTCTTGGTGGTAATCTTTATGCTTTTGTTATTGTTGATGACTATTCTAGATTTACATTGGACGTTATTTCTTGCTCATAAAAGTAATGCCTTTCAAGCTTTTAAAAGTTTTCTTAAATGTGTTCAAAATGAAAAGGACACAACCGTCATTTCTATAAGAAGTGATCATGGGGGGGAGTTCGATCACAATCTCTTCGCGGACTTTTGTGACGAACTCGGTATTGAACATACCTTTTCGGCTCCACGTACACCACAACAAAATGGAGTGGTAGAACGTAAAAATCGATGTCTCGAAGAGATGGCTAGAACCATGCTCAATGAGGCCGAAATTCCCAAATATTTTTGGGCGGATGCCGTGAGTACCGCAAGCTATGTTTTAAACAGAGTTATCATTAGACCGATACTCATGAAAACTCCCTATGAACTCTATAAGGGAAGGAAACCAAATCTTTCCCATCTTAGAGTCTTCGGTTGTAAATATTTTATTCACAACAACGGAAAAGATAACTTGGGAAAATTTGATGCGAAATCCGATGAAGGAATTTTTCTTGGTTACTCATCACGTAGCAAAGCATATAGAGTGTTTAATAATCGAATTAAAACTGTTGAGGAATCTCCTCATGTAGTATTTTGTGAAAATGATGCTCGCTTGGCGAGAAAGGATTCTTGTGTTGATCTTGCAGATGCTTTAAAGAAAATCAATCTTCAAGACGAGGTACAAAAGGAGGATCCAAAGGAAGTTCAAGATGAAGTCATGGAACAACCTTCGAAAGAAGTACCACCACAAGAAGAAGAATCGATGATGCCTAAGGCTTGGAGGACGTCTAAAGATCATCCTCTTGACAAGGTAATTGGCAACATCGAGAAAGGGGTAAGTACACGAAACCTTCTTAAAGATACTGTAGGACATATGGCTTTTGTTTCACAAATAGAACCTAAAACCATTTCTGAAGCAATTAGGGATGAGCATTGGACCTTGGCAATGCAAGAGGAGCTTAACCAATTCAAACGTAATGATGTTTAGGAATTGGTGCCAAGACCCGTAATCATACCATAATTGGTACGAAATGGGTTTTTCGGAATAAATTAGATGAAAATGGTATAATTACTAGAAACAAAGCTAGGCTAGTTGCTAAGGGATATAATCAAGAAGAAGGCATTGACTATGAAGAAACCTATGCACCCGTTGCACGCCTAGAAGCCATTCGTTTATTACTTGCTTTTTCATCATCTATGAATTTCAAATTATTTCAAATGGATGTCAAAAGTGCCTTCCTCAATGGGTTTATTCAAGAGGAAGTGTATGTTGAACAACCCCCGGGTTTTGAAGATTTTACATCTCCCGACCATGTCTTCAAGCTTAAGAAAGCTTTATATGGTCTTAAACAAGCTCCTCGAGCTTGGTATGAACGTCTAAGTAAATTTCTCTTAGACAATGGGTTTGAAAGGGGGAAAGTTGACACCACACTTTTTATCAAAAATAAAAACAATGACATTCTATTAGTTCAAATTTGTGTCGATGATATTATTTTTGGTGCTACTAATGATTTTTTATGCGAGGAATTCTCTAAGTTAATGACTAGAGAATTTGAAATGTTAATGATGGGTGAGCTAAACTTCTTCTTGGGGCTACAAGTGAAACAAATGAAAGAGGGAACTTTCATTTGCCAAATCCAAATATTGCAAGGAGTTGCTAAATCGCTTTGAAATGAGCAACGCCAAAGCAATGGCCACCCCAATGAGTACATCCGACCATCTTGACAAAGATGAGAAAGGTAAGGAAGTAGACATCAAAAAGTTTCGAGGTATGATCGGATCTCTTCTCTATCTTACTGCTAGTAGACCGGACATCATGTTTAGCGTGTGTTTATGCGCTCGATATCAATCATGTCCGAAGGAGTCACACTTAACTGCGGTAAAACGGATTATGAGGTATCTTGTTGGAACAATAAATGTGGGACTATGGTATCCCAATGATTCTTCATGCCAACTTGTTGGCTATCCCGATTCCGATTTTGCAGGTTGCAAATTGGACCGCAAGAGCACTAGTGGCACTTGCCATTTGCTCGGTAGCTCCTTAGTTTCTTGGTTTAGCAAGAAGCAAGTTAGTGTTGCGTTGTCCACAACCGAAGCTGAATATGTAGCCGCGGGAGTTGTTGCGCTCAAATCCTTTGGATGAAACAACAACTCTCGGACTATGGCCTTAGTATCGATCATGTTCCTCTTTGATGTGACAATACTAGCGCCATAAGCTTGGTGAAGAATCCTATTCTTCACTCAAGAACGAAACACATAGAAATTAGACATCATTTTGTAAGAGATCACGTTCTCAAGGGCGATGTCGAAATTGAATTTGTTGAAACCAAAAATCAATTGGCCGACATCTTTACAAAGCCTTTAGAGAAAGAGTCCTTCTTTCGAATTCGCAGTGAACTCGGGATTCTTGACTCCACGTTGATCTAATTCATGCATTGCATTTTTCTGTTTTAACGATTACTAACTTGAGCGTCGGAGGCGCCTAATTCTTTTTTGCAGGTATCGCCCCAAAGACAGGGGGAATTATCAGACACTGGTGCAGAATAATCGATTTCTCTAAAGTCAATAATCGATTATTCCCCACTTACGTTTCATGTTTATTATGCTGGAAGACTGACATAATCGATTATACAACTCTACAATCGATTATCTAACAGTTTTGGCTTTGCAGGATTTTAGCTGTTAAATATAAAAGTCGATTATCACATATCCCTAATCGATTATGTTGACATTTATGTTCAGGTGTTTAGTCACTGTGTGAAAATAATCGATTTTTAAAGTAGAGTAATCGATTTTTCTATTACTGTCTCGGATGTCCGTTACTACATTTCCTGAAATAATCGATTATCTCAAACGCACAATCGATTATTCCCCGAGTCAATGAATAATGTCTTGTCTCTTTGCTTTATTTTCATGTATTTGCCATATTGTTTAATCAATAAAGAGTTAGTTATTTTTTTTGCTAATGTCAAAAGGGGGAAGATATGGGCTATGCACATATATACATATTGGCATAAATTGAGGGGGAATTTATAACTTGAGGGGGAACTTGTTTGCATATCTATATACTTGTCTTGGATCGTCATTATGAATTAATTAATATGCATATCCCGATATTGGTTTGCCATTATCAAAAAGGGGGAAATTGTTGAAACACGTTCTCAAGTCTCTAAACTAAACGTGTGTTCATATTTGTAGGTTTTGATAAATGACAAACCGACGTGAACGGAACATTGACATATGCCGAAGTCCAAGCACAAGAGAAACAAAGATCAAGATTTAGTAAAGCAACAAAGTTATACATGAGTCGTTCTATAATTGTGATCTTGATCCGACAATTGATTCAAGACTTGGCTTCTCTCGTAAAATCATTTTTATCAAACCATGCATCTTTAATTTAAAGCAAAACGATTTTCAAACATTTCATTTTAACCAAAATGAATTTTGAACATGTCTTTCAAATCTGGACAAAGATAATCGATTATGTACTTTATGATAATCGATTATGTTAAAGCAATGTACACCAGATTTTACAAAGCTGTAAGATAATCGATTATGTACCTTATGATAATCGATTATGTTAAGGCAGTGTACACCAGATTTTACAAAGCTGCAAGATAATCGATTATGTACCTTATAATAATCGATTATGTTAAGGCAGTGTTCACCAGATTTTTCAAAGCTACAAGATAATCGATTATGTACCTTATGATAATCGATTATGTTGAGACAGTGAGCATCAGATTTTTCAAAATAGCAAAATAATCGATTATGTGCCTTAGACTAATCGATTATGTTGAGACAGTGAGCATCAGATTTTTCAAAGTGGCAAAATTGATTATTGCTTTTCTGGTAATTGATTATTTTAAAGACCGTTGCCAAAGTATTTTCATACGCTGAAAAATAATCGATTATGTATAATCAGACAATCGATTATGTTAAGCATAAAATCGGGAATTGATTTTTGAACGTTGTCAGGTAATCGATTATACGATTTGGATAATCGATTATTCTGCTTAAAATCTGGGATTGATTTTGAACGTTGGCAGATAATCGATTATGTAGAATCAGATAATCGATTATCCTAGCACAAAATCAGCAATTTGTGATTGGCAATTAAGCAACAGTCTTGGGTGTTTTGAGCACTATAAATACAACTCAAAATCACTCTTCTAAGCACAACAACTGATTACATTCTTGCTAAAGCTTACATACTCTCTTTGCAATCATTTTATATTCATTTCATAAGTTTTTGAGAGCCAAACTCTTGACTAAGTTGTTGTGTTCTTGAGCGTATTTATTTACTCATATCTACTCTTCAAGAGAGTTCTGTTTAAGTGAGTGCTAAGTGTTTGTACACACTTGAAGGGATAGTCTAATCCCTTGTTGTAAGAAGGAAAATAGTTCCTTGGTTTGAAGTCTTGAGGTGCGGTATCCTCGAGCAAGTTGAAGTCTTGTAGAGTGTATATCTACGAGCAAGTGTAACGGTTTGTTAAGCACCCGTACGCTTAACGAAGTTAGTGTAAAACTCGAGAGAGTCTCTCGGGGACTGGACTAACCACGTGTTGTGGTGAACCAGGATAAAATACGGTGTGTTCTCTCCTTATCTCTTTAATTACTGCACTTACGTTATTCCTGCAATTTTTAATTCCGCAAATTTACATTGTTTTTTATAATAACGCTATTCACCCCCCCTCTAGCGTTAAGCATATATTCTAACACAGAGTTTGTTCGAGTCATACGACATTGTCGGACTGCTATATCCTGGAAGGGACTGTGACGACCCGACCCGTCTCATGTGAGTTACCGCCCCATTTTCCCAGTATGCTTCTATATGTTTCATTATATGTGTTTTGTTGAGTTTGAGGTGATTCGAACACATTTTGGTTGGAGTTGACACAATAAGCCTCTTTAAGAGAATGTTAGTATGGAAAAGTCAACCGAATATTGAATTATGAATTATAGGGCTCGGAATGGATTTCCAACGATTCGTCTAGTTTCGGGTGGTGATTTATGACTTGAGAGTGAAATCGGAATTGAAATTGGAGGTCTGGTGTAGAATTAGGCTTGAATTGGCTAAGTTTGAATTTTAGAAACTTCCGGTTGATAGGTGAGATTTTGATCCAGGGTCGGAATAGGATTCCGATTATTTCAGTAGCTCCGTTAGGTGATTTCTGATATATGTGCATATTTTCAGATCATTCAGAGGTTTTTAGGTCGGATTTTTGATCGAATGTGCAATTTGAATTTTTTAAAGAAATTTAGCATTTGAATTGATCATTATTGAGAATTTTGATGTTAATGTTAGCATTTTGATGATTTAGGAAGTTTGAATGAAGTATTAGGTTTAGTCTGTGTTGGGGTCCTGGGGGCCTCGGGGTGAATTCGGGTGGTTGAACGGAGGTTTTTGGAGTTGTTGCATGAAAATAAGGCCTGGGTTATGGTATTTCCGCTTCTGCGGAAGAGGGACCGCAAATGTTGTTACCGCAGAAGCAGTTGTTTCTCCGCAAAAATGGCCTGAGGGAGGGCCGGCTTGGACCGCTAGAGCGGCTTGGGAACCGCATAAGCGGTTGACGCAAAAGTTATATTTTGACCGCAGAAGCGGTCCGTATGACTTAAGTGAGACTGCATAAGCGGTGACCGTAGGAGCGGTCAGTTGACCGCGTAACCGAAAACGACATGGTAATAGTGAACTATGATTTCTATATTTGAAAGAGAAGGGAGAAAATATTTGAAATCGGACTTAGGCAATTCTTGGGCGATTTTGAAGAGGGTTTAGGGTTTCTTTTTGGTAATGATTCGTGGCCTCGCATTATGTCTATATGGTGTAAAATATTAGATTAAATACTGAAATTCAAGGGTTTTAAGGAAGAAAATGGTGGTTAGGACTTGAAGCCTAAGAGAGAGTAAAATGGTTATTTGAGAGGTCAAACAGACCCCGATTTTTATAAATTTTATATGCACGGACTCGTGGCGAGACGAGGAATCCGGTGATGTAAATTTTGTAATTTTTCAAAAAGTGGGCCCGGGGCTCGGGTTTTACCAACTTCGTATTTTTGGGTGTTTTTCGAGTTCTTTTTATTGGGTTATGTCCCATTAGCCTTTTATAACATATTCCTTGTGGTTTTGGTCAGATTCTGCACTCGAGGAGGTCGATTTGCGAGGAAAGCGCAAGGCGAGCTAGGATCTTGGCTGGTTTGAGGTGAGTAATAGTTATGAATGATATGCAGAGGGTTTGAAACCCCGCATTTGCACTATGCGGTGCTATGTTAAGATGAAACACGCGTCGTGTGATGGGCATGGTGATGTTACTGCAGGGGACTCGGACTTGGTCCATCCCGATTGATGACTTACTGCACGTTTTGACTAAGACTGAGCTTGTACCCGTATATTTTGGGCTAGTTGCCATGCTTGGGGCCTTGCGCCGATCTGTAAAACTACTAGGGAGCATGTTGAACTTATTGAGCTCACTTTACCTATTGAACACATACCATCTGTCCTGACTCTGACTGTAAATCATGAAATAAACCAGACGTAGTAACTTGCACCCTAAATGAGCAATACCGAAGGTTGAATACCCTGTCTTAGCTGAGTGGGCCTGAGGCCAAGTCTATATTGACTGAGAGGGGTCAAGGACCCCGAAGTGAGGGTATTTGATATATATACCGGATTGGGCTGCACGCCTCAGCAGAATATATACTTACATATATGGATAGGACTGCACACCGCAGTGATATATTATGTAGATCGGACTGCACGCCGCAGTGATATATTATATAGATCGGACTGCACGCTGCAGTATTATAGAGCTTGGGCTGAAGGAGCCCCTCCGGAGTCTGCACACACCCCTAGTGAGCGCAATCGACTATATTTATTGGATCGGGCTGCACGCCGCATCATTTTATGTATTATTGGATCGGGCTGCGCGCCGCATCATTATATATATGGTATTGGATCGGGCTGCGCGCCGTAGCAGTATTAGTAACTAGTCAGATGGATATTAGAGTTGTTTAGTATTCTTACCGAATTTCTTACATTCAGTTGTTATTTGTTGCTATTACTCATTGAGATTGAAGTACTCACTTTACTCCCTGCACCTTGTGTGCAGATACATGGATCCCGGAGGTTTAGCTGCGACTATCTGCTATTTCTAGTTCAGCACCGGAGTTATCAAGGTAGCTGTTGGCGTCCACATGACCTGATCTCTCCTCTAATCTATCTTTTGTTTCCGTATTTAGACTTTTTATGTTTAGGATACTGTTCAGCTGTACTTAGAGGCTCAGAATTGTAGCGCCGGATCCTTTGGGGCTATTATAATTTTTGGTTTCGGATTTTGCAGTGTTTTATTAATATTAAACTAAGAATGGTATGCTAAACTTGCTAATTTGAGTTAATAATTTGGCTGTGAATTGTCTAAATGGTCGGGCTTTCCTAACAAGGTGTTTGGCGTCATCACGACCGGGGTTGGGTCATGTTAAGTTGGTATCAGAGCCTAGGTTACCAGGCCTCGCGAGTCATGAGCCGATTTAGTAGAGTCTCGCAGATTGGTACGGAGACATCTATACTTATCATCGAGAGGATGCAGAACTTGTTGGAAAAAATTCATATTCTTGAAATCCTTCTCGTGCGACTTTGTTGATCCGAGAACTAAACTTCTGTATTGTATTATCTCGCAGATGGCGAGAACACATGCTACCGGGCGTGGCGGACGACCACCATTGCCACCCACTAGAGGCCGAGGACGCGGACGTAGTCGTGGTCGAGGCAAAGCAACAAGGGCAACACCAGTTGACCCACCAGTTTCCCCGATTCAGGATCAGCCTCCAGCTGCAGAGGTTCCAACAGCACCTGCTCGGGCACTAGTAGTGCCTATTGTGATTCCGGGTCTTTAGGAGGCCCCGACTCAGATCTTATCGGTTTGCACTGGCCTGGCTCAGGAAATCTCGGCTACTACAACGGTTACATCTCAGACCAGGGATGTTCATCAGACCCCCGCAGCTCGCACTCCGGAGAAGGGTGTATAGGGTTTGCAGACCCCAGAGGCACCACCAGTTTAGCCAGTTACCCCTGTTCAACCAGTTGTTCTAGTTTAGGGTGGATGGGGGTGCTAGTGATGCAAGATGACGAGCATCGTCGTCTTGAGTGGTTCAGCAGGCTTTCACTCATACTTTCAGCGGTGTTCCGGGCGAGGATGCCCAGGGGTCTCTTGACAAGTGTCAACTCATGCTTCGGGAAGCAGGGATCTTAGAGACTAGTGGGGTATCTTTTACCACTTTTCAGTTCTCAGGAGCATAAGAGCGGCGTAGGCCGGAAGGTGCAGTGCCGTTGACTTGGTAGGAGTTCTCCACTATCTTTCTGGAGAAGTGGGTACCTCGGTCGTAGAGGGAGGAGTTACGCAGGCAGTTTGAGTGGCTTCGTCAAGGGGATATGCCTGTGATGTAGTATGAGGTGTGATTTGCAGAGTTAGCTCGTTATGCTCCGTGGATGGTTCCGACGGATCAGGAGAGGATCAGACGATTTGTTGACGGACTCATTTATCTCATCTATATACTGATGACTCGAGAGAGGGTCCTGAGTCATACCTTTGAGGAGGCGGTGGATATAGCCCATAATATTGAGACAGCTCGCCGTTAGGAGAGAGAGAGGAGAGGGAGGCCAAGAGGCCTCGAGGATCAGGTGGCTCAAGTGGTGCTCCGTCTAGGGGCCAGTTTCAGCAGAGCAGGGGTTATTCTTTTAGGCCTCCACAGCTAGCTCGGTCAGAGTACCGTGATTCATCTTTTGGTCGGGGTTATCAGGGCTCTCAGTAGAGTCAGCTATCTCTAAGTGCACTTCCAGCACAGAGTTTGCCTCATGACCTATCTTTTCAGGGTTTATCTTGGTCGAGTTCTTTAGCCAGCTACTCTAGTGTGAGGGGTTCCCCTCAGTCTCATCCCCCAGCGCCAGGGAGTTGTTATGAGTGTGGAGAGTTTGGGCATATACGGAGAGAGTGTCCTCGCCGTGCATCTAGTTCATCTCAGCAGAGAGGCTAACCTTCATCTTCTGGCCCAATGTCTTCATCACCCACCCACTCAGCTAGGGGTGAGGGTCAGGCAGTTAGGGGTCGCCCCAGAGGGGGAGGCTTATCCGGTGGTGGTCAGGCCCGTTGCTACACTCTTCAGGGCAGGCCAGATGATGTTGCTTCGGACGCTGTTATCACATGTATTATTTTAGTCTGCCACAGGGATGCCTCAATCTTATTTGATCCCGGTTCCACTTATTCTTATGTATCTTCTTACTTTTCTCATGCATTACCTGTGCACGTATCTACATTGGTGGGTGATACTATTATTGTGTCATGCATTACCTGTGCACGTATCTACATTGGTGGGTGATACTATTATTGTGGATCACGTATATCGGTACTGTCTTGTTACTATTGGGGGCCTGGAGATCCGAGTTGACTTGCTGCTATTGAGCATGGTAGATTTTGATGTTATTCTAGGCATGGATTGGCTATCACCGTGCCATGCTATTCTGGACTGTCACACCAAGACAGTCACTTTGGCTATTCCGGGTATTCCGAGGATCATGTGGTTTGGTACAACTGATCATGTACCCAACAGAGTAATCTTTTTCTTAAAGGCCCAGCGGATGGTTGGGAAGGGATGTTTATCATATCTAGCATTTGTGAGGGATGTTGGGGCCGAGGCTCCTAGTCTTGATTCGGTCCCCGTGGTGAGGTAATTTCCTGATTTGTTTCCATATGACCCGCCAGGCATGTCGCCGGACAGGGATATTGACTTCGGTATTGATTTGGTGTCGGGCACTCAGCCCATCTCTATTACTCCTATCGCATGGCACCATCAGAGTTAAAGGAGTTGAAGGAGCAGGAACTCCTAGATAAGGGGTTCATTCGCCCGAGTGTGTCTCCGTGGGGTGCAGCGGTGTTATTTGTAAAGAAGAAGGATGGCACAATGAGAATGTGCATTGATTACAGATAGTTGAACAAAGTGACAGTAAAGAGCAAGTATTCACTACCCCGTATTGAGGATTTGTTTGACCAGCTTCAGGGAGCAAAGGTATTCTCTAAGATTGATCTCCGTTCAGGCTATCACCTGCTGAAGATTAGGGATTCTGATATCATGAAGACGACTTTCAGGACAAGATATGGGCATTATGATTTTTTGGTTATGTCATTTGGGCTAGCTAATGCCCCAGCCGCATTCATGCACTTGATGAACAGTGTATTTTGGACGTATCTGGATTATTTTGTGATCGTATTTATTGATAATATGCTGGTGTACTCGCGTAGCCAGGAGGAGCACGCACTGCATTTGAGGGTGGTATTGCAGAGGTTGAGAGAGGAGAAGCTTTATGCAAAGTTCTCCAAGTGTGAGTTCTGGCTCAGTTTCGTGGCTTTTCTTGACACGTGGTGTCCAGTGATGGTATTCAGGTTGACCCAAGGAAGATCTAGGTGGTGCAGAGTTGGCCCAGACCGTCCTCAACTACTGAGATTTGGAGTTTCCGCGGTTTGGCGTGTTATTAACGCGGGTTCGTTCAGGGATTTTCATCTATTGGTTCACTTTTGATGAAGTTGACGCAGAAGAATGCTCCGTTTGTGTGGTCGGATGAGTGTGAGGAGAGCTTCCAAAGGCTCAAGTCAGCTTTGACTACAGCTTTGGTACTAATATTGCCATCAGCTTCAGGCTCTTACTCGTTATATTGTGATACTTCGAGAGTTGGTATTGGATGTGTATTGATGCAGGAGGGTAGAGTTATTGCGTATGCTTCGCGTCAGCTAATTCCCCATGAGAAGAACTACCATGTTCATGACTTGGAGTTGGCTGCTATAGTTCATGCTTTGAAGATTTGGAGGCACTATCTATATGGCGTGTCCTGTGAGGTGTTCACGGATCATCGCAGTCTTCAGCACCTGTTTAAGCAGAAGGACCTCAATTTGAGACAACGGAGATGGCTTGAGTTACTTAAGGATTATGATATCACCATCTTGTATCATATGAGGAAGGCCAATGTAGTGGCCGATGCGTTGAGTCGGAAGGCCGTCAGTATGGGTAGCTTGGCATGTATTCCAGTTGAGGAGAGGCCCCTTGCAGTCAATGTTCAGACCTTGGATAATCGGATGGTGAGGTTGGATATTTCTGAGCCCAGTCGGGTGTTGGCTTGTGTAGTTTCCTGATCTTCTTTGTATGATCGCATCAGAGAGCGCTAGTATGATGATCCGCGTTTACTTGTACTGAAGCATAGGGTCCAGCAAGATGATGCCAGAGATGTGACTATTGGCAATAATGGTGTTTTGCAGATGCAGGGCCGGATTTGCGTGCCCAATGTGGATGGGCTCCGAGAGTTGATATTAGAGGAGGCCCACAGCTCGCGGTATTCTGTTCATCCGGGTGCCGCGAAGATGTACCAGGCTTGAGACAACATTATTTGTGGAGGATAATGAAGAAGGATATTGTGAGTTACGTGGCTCGGTGTCTCAATTGTCAGTTGGTCAAATATGAACATCAGAGACCCGGTGGTGTGCTACAGCAGATGGATATTCCGGAGTGGAACTGAGAGAGTTTACTATGGACTTTGTGAGTGGTCTCCCTCGTACCTCGAGGAACTTTGATTCTATTTGGGTGATTGTGCATAGGTTGGCCAAGTCTGCTCACTTCATTCTGGTATGTACCACCTGTGAGCCCGTGATTTTTGCCATATATATAGAGGGTTGTGCAAGGATTGCACGGTTATCCTGGGGGAGACCCTGGTGACTCAGCATAGGCTCCTAGTGATGGACATTGGCAGTATGATGAAGAGGAAGAAGATGTATTCTCGTGGCCGACCGAGGATTAGATGGAGAGATTTCACCAAGGATAATGCCCAGGAGTTGGAGGGCGGTTATCGGCTATGGGAGCTTGGAGGAGTAGTGGAGATGTGAGCACTATGTGGTCAACTACGGCGAACAATGTGAGGGTGGCGGCGAGAGAAGTGCTAGGTGTATCGAAGGGTTTTTCTGGCAGGCACCAATGAGATTGGTGGTGGAATGACGTTGTCCAAGGTAAAGTGGAGGCGAAAAAGGTAGCGTACGCGAAGTTGGCAGGGAGCTCAAGCGAGGAGGAGTGGAGAGCGAATAGGGAGAGGTACAAAGTGTCTAGGAAGGAGGCGAAGTATGTGGTCACGGAGGCTAAGAATGTAGCGTTTAGCCATTTATATGAGGAATTAGAGGAGAGAGGAGGGGACATGAAGTTTTTTCGGCTAGCTAAAGCAAGGGAGAGGAAGGCTCGATACCTGGACCAAGTGAGGTGCGTCAAAGATGAGGAGGGCAGAGTTTTTATGGGAGACCCCCAGATTAGAAAGAGATGGCTAACATACTTCTACGCTCTTCTAAATGAGGAGGGGGACCGGGATATAACGCTAGGGGATTTGGGGCATTCAGAGTGTCTCCGAGATTTTAGGTATTGTAGGCGCTTTAGGGTTGACGAAGTCGTGGGGGCTTTGCGTAAGATGAGTAGGGGTAGAGCGACCGGGCCAGATGAAATCCCGGTTGAGTTTTGGAAGTGTGTGGGTAGATCAGGATTGGAATGTCTAACTGGGCTGTTCAATGTAATTTTTAGGACGAAAAGGATGCCGGAGGAATGAAGGTCGAGTACAGTGGTTCCGTTGTACAAGAACAAAGGTGACATCCAGTGTTGTAATAACTATTGGGGTATCAAGTTACTTAGCCATACCATGAAAGTTTGGGAGAGGGTGGTGGAGCTGAGGGTGAGGAAGATGACGTCTATATCTGACAACCAGTTTGGGTCCATGCCAGGCCGCTCCACCACGGAAGCTATCCACCTTATTAGGAGGCTAGTGGAACAATACATGGATAAGAAGAAGGATCTGCATATGGTGTTTAATTGACTTGGAGAAAGCATATGACAAGGTCCCTAGGGAGGTGCTCTGGAGATGCCTTGAGGTGAAGGGCGTGTCGGTAGCCTATGTAAGAGCTATCAAGGACATGTATAATGAAGCTAAGACTAAGGTTAGGAGTGTGGGTGGCGACTCAGATTTTTTCCCTGTTGTTATGGGATTACACCAGGGCTCTATGCTTAGCTCATTCCTATTTGCCTTGTTGATGGATGCGTTGACACGCCATATTCAAGGGGAGGTGCCATGGTGCATGCTGTTTGCTGATGGCATCGTTCTAATTGACGAGACGAGGGCAGGCGTTAACGAGAGATTGGAGGTTTTGAGACAGACTCTTGAGTCTAAGGGTTTCAAATTGAGTAGGTCTAAGACAGAGTACTTGGAGTGCAAGTTTAGCACTGAGTCGAGGGATGTAGGCGGGACGTGAGGCTTGGGTCACAGGTCGTCCCCAAGAGAGATAGTTTCAAGTACCTTGGGTCAGTGATCCATGGGGACGGAGAGATTGACAAGGACGTCATGCACCGCATAGGGGCGAGATGGATGAAATGGAGGCTTGCGCCCGGAGTCTCTTTTGATAAGAAAGTGCCGCTGGTACTCAAAGGGAAGTTATATAGAGCTGTGGTTAGACCGGCTATGTTGTCGGGGCAGAGTGCTGGCCGATTAAGAACTCTCACATCCAGAGGTTGAAAGTAGCAGAGATGCGGATGCTGAGGTCGATGTGCGGACACACTAGGTTAGACAAGATCAGGAATGAAGATATTCAGAGGAAGGTGGGCGTCGCCTCTGTGGATGAGAAGATGAGGGAAGCGAGGCTTAGATGGTTTGGGCACGTGCAGAGGAGAAGAATCGATGCCCCGATGAGGAGGTGCGAGCGGCTAGCCGTGGTGGGTATGAGAAAAGGTAGAGGGAGACCTAAAAGGTATTGGATAGAGCTGATCAAGCAGGACATGGCAGGTTTGCATATTTCCGAGGACATGACCCTTCTATCTCTGTCGTTCTGAGCCGAGGGTCTATCGAAAACAGCCTCTCTGCCCCTATAGGGGCAGGGGTAAGGTTATCGTACACTTTACCCTTCCCAGATACCAGTATGTGGGATTTTACTGGGTAGTAGTTGTTGTTGTTATATGAATAATTCCAAAAAATTCAAACAAAATAATTTTTTCTGTATTTTTAAAATTTTTGTGAATTTTGGTGTCATTTTGTGTTAATTATTTGCATTTTATTTGTGCACGTTAATTCATATGAAAATACAAAAATACGCATTTGCATCTAGGATTTAATTTAGGATTAATTAGGGTGTTAGTTTGTTTAAGAACAAAACATGAAAATCGCAACAAAAAAAGTAGTTTATTTTTGCATTTTAGTTGTTAATTGTTTAGTTTGTCGCGAAATAGATTTTAAACAATTTTAGAAATTAATTAATTTAATTTTGAAAATAATTAGATCTTTATCTTTATTTTTTATATTGTGTATACAAATCAAAAAATATGAAAAATATAAAGTGGAAAAAACAAAAGAAATCAAAAAGGAAAAGACAAGAAAAGAAAACCATTAAAAGGAACTAAAAGAAGGCTGCCTAATAAAGGTTGAATTTGGGCCATTACCATTAATTAAACCCTAGCCCAAAACCCCTTTACCATACGTTCCAGCCCAAGACCCCACCTGGTCCAATACCTTACCCCCCAAAAATGACGTCGTTCGGCTCTTATTAGATATGGACCGTCGAGGTTACCAGATCTGACGGTCCAGAAGCCCCCATCCCTTACTATTTAACAGTCCTAAAGACCTTACCCACCCCTGTCTCATCTCCGTCCTTCACCATCTTCAGAGAATTGATCTCTAAACCCTAGCGCCGCCCCAAAATTCCTCACCTTTTCTGGTTGTGGCACCGATGCCAAATCCACCCAAATTGACACCGTAGGTTCTTCTCCTTCTTCCATGGCCGTATCTAAGCTTAGTTTTCTTCGAATCATCTCCAAGCCCGTCGAATCTTAAGCCAAAGATATCATCAGAACCCTAACTTCCTCCAAAGCCACTTCAAATTGATACCATGTCAAACACTTCATCTCTCTCATGATGAAATCACCATTGTTGATGTTCAAACGTCACCAGAAACCACTTGAAATTTGATGTGAGAGGTTACTAGAATGGCTTGCTGATTTCAGTGAGTTTCCTGGCCCGACTTTGTATCTGTTTCTTCTCTTCTTCTTTCATGTTAGTATGAAGTAATTATGTGATGATTTCATGTTTAATTGATATTAAGTTCAGTTGTTAATTTTGCCATTCGTTTAAGCATAGCTCCATTACAATGTTTTAGGTTTAGTTCTGATTGGTTGTTCTTTAGTTGGATTGATTTGGTTCTCATGATGGTTAACCTCTAGGCCAGCCTTCATTGTTTTTAGTTTTGTTCTGAGTTCTTTTGTTCCGGTTAGGGGTTGGTATATGATTGTTTGCTTTGATTGGCTTTAATTCTTTAGTTTTGATTATCAGAATGCATCTCGTTTGGGTTGTTTTTAAATCCAATATGTTCTTAGTTTTATTTGGTTTATGGCTAGCTGTTTTAATTAATTTAATTCAGTTTCAATCTAGGCTAATTAGTAATTCTCAGAAAGTGGTTTGGTTATAGCTGATGGATAACTTCAGTAGGGTTTTAATTGAGGGTGGAAGTGCTAAGGTTGGGTTAGTTAGTAATTTCAGGGGCTGGACAATGGCAATTTGGGCATGGGAAGGGGTAGAATATTGAGAATCAGTAATTGAAAGGAAGGGTTAAGGGTAGTCTAGGAATTGTGAAACTCAAAGAGCATCCTAGAAGCTCCTAGAATAGAGCTTTAGTGCACATTTCTGAAAACTTAGGGAATAACATGAGGAACAAGTTAGAAATTGAGGTTAAAAGCTGTAAATAACTAGGCACTAATGATGCAAATAAAAAATCTGATTGTTGCCCTTGTTTGTCTATATAAAATGGGCATTTTATGCCTTGGGGAGGGGGTCTAGAATTTTCAGCTCAAAAACTCACCAGAACAAATCGGATTTTCATTCCATTTTCAACTTCAGTTTAGTCTTAGCATTTAAATACATAAAATCCAAAAAACAATAGATACAAAAACTAGAAAACAAAAAATTTCACTATTCCAACGCATTTTAGTTCAATTTCAAAGAGTGGTGTGAATTTGCATTAGCTGGGCTTCATGTTCTGACTGCTGGAATTCTTGCTCGAGTTTTGGGTGTCATTTCAACTCATTTTGGGTGTATTCAAGATAGACTTTCTTTGGGGTGCTCATTTATTATTCTGAAATTGGTCTGTTGGCCTGGAATTTGGTTTTGGAAACCTTTAAACCACTTGAATCCTGCCTCCAAAGGCGGCTGTGCTTCTTATTGCTGTGGTTTGACTAATTTAGAACTCCTGCTGACTCTCCTCTATTTTATTGCTCCCTTGCCTTTTCTAGGTACACCTTAGAGCTCCCTTCAATGTAGATTTGTTGCTGAAAAACGAAATAAGACTGAAGCTATGTTGAAACCTACTGTCTGATACTCCTGTTAATGTATGAATGATTTTATCTTGTGTTTGAACTGGATATCTAGCGTAAATCAGTGCGGACTGTAATGAACTGTCAATTTGGGAGTAGTGTTTAGTTGTTCATGAAATGTTGCTTTGGTGTGATGTAATTTAGTTGAGTGAGTTAAAATTTTAGCTGTCCGTAGGCATCAAGCAAAATCAACTGATTAGTTGTCTAGTAGAATCCAAGCATTTGAACTCAATTTGAAGTTTGTTTTGGTTTATTAAAATGCAATGGTCATGCCTGCATATGAACTAGTTATTTGGGTAAAATTGGTATTTGGAGTCCAAAATATCCATCTCATATTAGTTTGATTATTTTAATTAGTTTAATCATATAACTTCAACATTTAAAATAATTGGGCGTTCAGTTTGAAAGAAGTTCTCGCGATATGAATTGCTGACTAGTAATCCAACATTGAGATTAGACTATAGCTCGAATTAGAAATTTGGAGCTCATGTTCATATATTGAAATAATGGTGATATTGGGTCAGTTGCGCTTCGATGTGTGTTTGTGTGACCTATTGCTGCTGGAGTCAAGTTGCTCCTGGACCTAAGCAGCCGATTAGTTTTGAAGTTGGGCCCAATTCTGGCCCAGTTTGGAATTTTTGAGATTCCTGCATAATACGTGTGGTTTTTGATCTTTGAGCCCAAAATTAAAATACTAATTGCTACATTAGTTTTAACATGACGATCGGATTTTGAGTTAGGTAGCGGGTTTTAAACTAAAGGTTCGTCCTTTTGTTTGGACCCAAATTTGAAGTCGAAACCCAAACTTTCAATAATAATCAATTAGGAAATTTTCTTTTCTATTAGAGACAAAAACAAAAAATAGAAAAATGTAGTCGCTTTTTAGGTTTATCCTTTTAAAATAAATGAGACGAGCCTCGCTCAATAAAACTGCAAATTGCGGCGCCCTCAATAAAGTTTTAAAATACTTAGAATTCGGGAGTGTCATTTAGCGAATTTCACGGCTTTCTCCAAAATAATATTGCGATAGAATCTTTAGACGCATTTTAATTAAATTACTTTTCTAAATTCGGGTGTGCATTGATGCAACCCAGATCCAAATCACGGTGAACTCGAAATGTGTTGATAACCACGGGTGCCTTGATGGAGATGGAGTTAGAAACACGTTTTCATGACGTCGAAATTCCTATTAAACAAATAATGATAAAAAAAATTGGTTCAAAAATAGAGACGAGCCTCACCGAACAAGAATAAATGTGGGGCCCTCAATAATTGATTTTTAAAAACAGCTAGAATTTGGAATGGCCGTCTAGCAAATTTCAACGGCCTTTCACAAACAGTATTACGTCAGAACCTTTAAGCGTGTTTTAATTAAATTACTTTCTTAAACTTGGGTGTGCATTGATTGCGACCCAAATCCAAATCTCGATGAAATCGAAACGTGTCAATGACTATGTGTCCCTTGATGGCGACGTGGTCAGAGACGCCTTTTCACGACGTCGCAATTCTTTTACAAATAGATAAAGATAAAAGCGGTTTATAAATAAAAGGCATATATGCTAGCATGCTCTAAAATCAGGTTTTAATAAAATACACTAATTTAAGCGACCGTGCTAGAACCGAGGTATCGAAGGGTGTCTAACACCTTCCCTCGGGTCAACAAAATTACTTATTCAGAATTTCTGGTTCGCAGACTCCAATCGGAAGTCGAAATTTTCCTCGGTTCGGGATTCAACAAAAAACCGGTAACTTGGGGCACCAAAAGCCAAACCTTTCCCAATTGGAGACTCTGAACAAATAAATAATCCTGATCCAAATAATGTCACTTTAAATGGAAGAACTCCCTTATACATTAATCCTTCGGGGTAAGGTGTGTAAAAAAGAAGGTGTAAAATATTGGTTCAAAAATAGAGACGAGCCTCACCGAACAAGAATAAATGTGGGGCCCTCAATAATTGATTATTAAAAACAATTAGAATTTGGAAGGGACGTCTAGCGGATTTCAATGGCCTTTCCCAAACAATATTACCTTAGAACCTTTAAGCGCGTTTTAATTGAATTACTTTCTTAAACTCGGGTGTGTATTGATTGTGACCCAAATTCAAATCTCGATGAAGTCAAAAGGTGTCAATGACTACGTGTGCCTTGATGGCGATGTGGTCAGAGACGCGTTTTCAAGACGTCGCAAGTCTTTTTAAAATAAATAAAGATAAAAGCGGTTTATAAATAAAAGGCATACAAGTTAGCATGCTCTAATATCAGGTTTTAATCAAATACAATAATTAAAGCGGCCGTGCTAGAACCACGGGATCCGAGGGTGCCTAACATCTTCCCTCGGGTCAACAGAATTCCTTATTCAGAATTTCTGGTTCGCAGACTCCAATCGGAAGTCAAAATTTTCCTTCGTTTTCAACCAGCAAATATCTTGAATCCTGCGCCCCCGCTGCAAACATGCTTAGGGAATGCCAACTTCTTGATTTCCTATATCTATCCTATCCTCACATTAATCCTCTCTTGATTCAAGCCTTCTACTCTAATCTTCATGAGGACGACGAGGGTGAGCTTGTGACAAACATTAATGGTGTTGAAATTCTTTAACCAATGAAAACCTACATTCTATTTCTCACCTGCCTCGAAGTGGGGAAAACATTTCTCTCTACATTAGAGAAGCCGGCGCCTTATTTGATGAACGAATTCTTCCAATCCAAATAGGACTTGGAGCTTATGATCCTAATCTATCCAATCGTCGTCCTACCATTACGGGCATGCTCCCCGAATATCGTTTAATTTTCTACTTCATCACCCGGGTCCTCAAACCACGCAAACATAATCATACCACTCTCTCCCAAGAGGACGCAAAACTCATGCATGCCATTATAATCGGGGCTCACATCAATTGGTGTAAGTTCGTCAAAATTCACATGCTTGATGCCATTGGGGACGTTAGACCACTTCCCTATGCCATCCTTATCATGAATTTTCTTGAAGCCTCTGGGTTCAACAGCTCTATCGGTCCGCTCAAAAAGAGCACCAAGAAATGGGAAATTTCCGAATCCTCCTTTCCCCATGACGGCGAACATGCAGCTCTTGCTCCTCCTCCAACTCGTCAAACGAGTCAGCCTCAAGCTCCTACACTTCAATCTATTTCCGACCAACTTGCTTCTTTGTCCACCTCTGTCAATCGTTTGACATATGAGATCCATGGATATTTTGATCATATTCACTATCCATATGCTGGACTTGTTCCTTATGAAGCAGTGCCGGATGACGAGGCGGGAAATGATAATAATGAATAATTTTTTTTGCTTATTGTTCTATGTTGTATTGTCTTCTTTTTATGTAATCGTATTTTTGATTAATAAATAAACAAGTTATTTACTTATTCTATTTTTTGCTAATGGCAAAAGGGGGAAGAATAAGGGGCTATGCACTTAATATTTATTGGTATAAATTGAGGGGGAATTCATATGTTGAGGGGGAACTAATTGCGTATCTTTACTTGTCTTGGATCGTCATTATGAATCTCTAATATGCATATCCCGCTTAAGGTTTGCCATTATCAAAAAGGGGAAAATTGTTGAAACACGTTCTCAAGGCACTAAACTAAACGTGTGTTCATATTTGTAGGTTTTGATAAATGACAAACGATGCGAAATTGACATATGACGAGGTCCAAGCACAAGCGCGTAAATGTCACGCAACGAAGTTCAAGCACAAGACAAACAAAGATCAAGACTAAACAAAGTTATACATGAGTCGTTCTTTAATTGTGATCTTGATCCGACAACTTAACTCAAGACTTGGCTTCTCTCGTAAAATCATTTTTATCAAATCATGCATATTTAATTTAGAACAAAATGATTTTAAATCATGCATACTTATTTCAGCAAAATGATTTTTAAACATGCCTCTAAAATGTGGACTAAGATAATCGATTATGTACTTATTATAATCGATTATGTTAAGTCAGCTGCATGACAATCGATTGTGTACCTTATGACAATCGATTGTGTTAAGGCAGTGTGCATCAGATTTTTCAAATCTGCATGACAATCGATTGTGAACCTTATGACAATCGATTGTGTTAAGGCAGTGTCCATCAGATTATTCAAAGCTACAAAATAATCGATTGTGAACTTATGACAATCGATTGTGTTGAGGCAGTGTCCAAACATATTTTTCAAAGCTACAAAATAATCGATTGTGAACCTATGACAATCGATTGTATTGAGACAGTGTCTATTTGATTTTTCAAAGACTGATAAATAATCGATTGTCCATATAGTATAATCGAATATGTAACTGACCGTTGCCAAAATATTTTCAAACTCCATCAGATAATCGATTATAGGATTTTAGTAATCGATTGTTTGAAGTAAAATCTGAAAAAGATTTTTTGAACGTTGCCAAGTAATCGATTGTATATCTCTGACAATCGATTGTTTTAAGTAAAATCTGGAAATGATTTTTTGAACGTTGCCAGTAATCGATTCTATGGCGTAAAATCTGGGAATGATTTTTGGAACGATTGAAAAACAATCGATTGTGCCAAGTAGACAATCGATTGTCACAGCACAAAATCAGTAATTCTTAATTGGCAATTTAGGCAACGGTTATGCATGGTTTTGACACTATAAATACATCTTCAAATCAGTCTTCTAAACACAACAACTGACAATATCATTGCTAAAGCTTGCATACTCTCTTATTCATCATTTTCTATTCATTACATAAGTTTTTGAGAGCCAAATTGTTGACGAAAGTTGTTGCGTTCCTGAGCGTATTTATTTTACTCATATCTACTCTTAAGGAGAGTCTTGTTTTGAGTACAAAATGTTTGTATACACTTGAAGGGAAGTGCTAATCCCTTGTATTGTAAGAAGGAACGTTGTGATTCCTTTGGTTGAAGTCTTGAAGTGTTGTATCTTCGAGCAAAGGTTGTTGAGACTTGTGCGACTCAAGTTGTCAGGTTGTAGCGGTTTGTTGAGCACCCGTAAGCTTAACAGTGTTAGTGGAAATCTCGAGAGAGTCTCTCGGGGACTGGACTAGCCACGGGTTGTGGTGAACCAGGATACATCGGTGCGTTCGTTCTTTATTATTTTATTATTGCACTTATTTCAGTCCTGCAAGTTTTAAATTCTGCAAGTTTACGCTATTTTTTATTATAACGCTATTCACCCCCTCTCTAGCGTTTAGCGTATTTTCTAACAATTGGTATCAGAGCCCAACTCTCTGAAAAACTTAACCGTTTGAGAGAAACAATCCATGGCTTCTACTCGTGATTCTTTTGCAGGAATAGGTGAAGGACAATGCTCCACCCGACCACCGCTATTCGATGGCACAAATTATACGTACTGGAAGGAGAGGATGAGAATATTCGTTCAATCAAATAGCTTTCATTTGTGGAAGGTTATAATGAAGGGAGAACAAATTCCAACCAAAAAGGTTGAAAATGAATGGGTTCCAAAATCCGAAGATGAATACGACGCGGATGATATCCGAAAAGTGCAGAACAATGCTAAAGCCATCAATCTATTATATTGTGCTGTAAACGCTGATGATTGCAAAAAAATATCATGTTGCACAACGGCGAAGCAAATGTGGGATAAGCTGGAAATCACGTACGAAGGTACGGACCAGGTAAGAGAGGCTAAAGTTGATTTTCTAACCCATGCATATGAACTGTTTCATATGAAGGAAGGCGAAAGGGTCGATGACATGTTCGAACGATTTTCAAAAATCGTAAATGATTTACATGCTCTCAAGAAGACCTTCACGGATAAAGAACTTGTCCGAAAAATCCTCCGAAGTCTCACTCCGGAATGGCGCTCAAAGGCTGACGCGATTCAAGAGTCTATTGGCATTTCAAATGTCACCATTGACGGATTAAGAGGTAATCTTAAAACTTATGAATCTACTATACTTAACCCTCTTGTTAATGATCAAAGGAAACAAAGAATCGCCCTCAAGGCAAGCACAAGCTAACCTCAAAATAATGAGGACGGAGATAACGATTTCGGACTCGTTATTAAGAGATTTCAAAAGTTCATGCGAAAAGAGTATGAACGAAAAGGCAAACAACAAGGAGATCAAATAAAGTGCTACGGGTGCGGAGAATCCGGGCATATTAAATCAAATTGCCCAAATGCCAAGAAGGAAAACAAACCCTTCAAGAAACAACGAGCATACATATCTTGGGGAGGCGACTCCGGAGACGAGTCAAGTGAGGAAGAAGAAGACGAAGCCGCAAATCTTTGTCTCATGGCTCACGAAAACAATCAAGAAGAGGTATGTCAAATTTCTTCCAAAAACTTCTATTCTCTTGAGGAAATGCAAAATGCCTTTGGTGAGTTGTATAGTGAATTCATTAAAGCTTCCAAAACTGTTAAAAGCATTAAGGAGAATGCCTCTTTGAAAGAAAAAGATTTTGAAAAACAAGTCACTTTGAAAGAAAAGGATTTGGAAAAACTGATTTTGGAAAATGAGAAGTTGAAAGAAGAAAACAAATTTTTCGGCAAGAGAAGCGCCGACAAACCCGAGAGTTCTAGTAAAAATTGTACTTCTTGCATGCATCTAAAAGGTGAGGTAGAAAGACTTAAGGGCACCTTAGATAAGTTCAATTCTTCTCATAAAAATTTGAATGAGGTTCTTGTTAATTGAAATCGACCAAACATGGGATAGGTTTTAAAAACAAGCCTAAAGAAAAAGTTGAAGCCAAACCCCAACCACCTATGGCTCAACCTAGGATAAATAAAACAAATGTTCATCCTAGAAATAACAATCCTAGAATCAACATGCATGCTAGACCAAACACTAGAAGAAACTTTGAACATTTTAGGACACCTAGAAATGGCCCTCAACCTAGAAATAACTATTCTAGAAATGATGCATATCCTAGCAGAAACTTTGAACATTTTAGGACTCCAAGAAATGGCTTTCAACCTAGAAATAATTATTCTAGAAATGCTGCATATCCTAGAACAAATAGTAGGAGAAATGATTTTCATGAAATGCGTAATAGTCATATTGTCGAAAGTAGAGTAAACAATTTTCGTCCGTCCAATTACTATCAACCTAGACGAACGCATAATCCAAATGTCATTTGTCATTATTGCAATCGAATTGGACATATTGCTCCTTCCTGTTTCACTAGACATAGACACTTAAATGCATGTCAAGCACAACAGCATGTTACACCTAACTCTCAAGGACCCAAAACAGCTTGGGTACCAAAGACTCATTAATTTGTCTTGTAGGTATGTTTGAAGGGATCAAGTGTACTTTGGTACCTTGATAGTGGATGCTCCAAACACATGACCGGAGATGAATCCAAGTTCCTTCAACTAGAACACAAAGAAGGAGGAAGCGTTATCTTTGGAGATAACAACAAGGGAAAAATTATCGGCATTGGATCGGTCGGTAAGGATGAACCTTCTTCCATTAAGCACATATTGCTAGTTAAGGGTCTAAAACATAATCTCTTGAGCATAAGTCAATTATGTGACAAGGGAAATCTTAGTTTATCTGATTCGGATGAATGCTTAGTTTTTCGCCGTAGCGATTTTAAAATTATTCTTCGTGGTTTTAGAATGGATAACATCTATATGGTTGATCTCAAAAATTCTTCATCTGAATATGTGAATTGTCTTATGAGCAAAGAAGATGATATGTGGTTATGGCATCGTAGAGTAGCTCACATCAATTACTATCAACCTAGACGAACGCATAATCCAAATGTCATTTGTCATTATTGCAATCGAATTGGACATATTGCTCCTTCCTGTTTCACTAGACATAGACACTTAAATGCATGTCAAGCACAACAGCATGTTACACCTAACTCTCAAGGACCCAAAACAGCTTGGGTACCAAAGACTCATTAATTTGTCTTGTAGGTATGTTTGAAGGGATCAAGTGTACTTTGGTACCTTGATAGTGGATGCTCCAAAAACATGACCGGAGATGAATCCAAGTTCCTTCAACTAGAACACAAAGAAGGAGGAAGCGTTATCTTTGGAGATAACAACAAGGGAAAAATTATCGGCATTGGATCGGTCGGTAAGGATGAACCTTCTTCCATTAAGCACATATTGCTAGTTAAGGGTCTAAAACATAATCTCTTGAGCATAAGTCAATTATGTGACAAGGGAAATCTTAGTTTATCTGATTCGGATGAATGCTTAGTTTTTCGCCGTAGCGATTTTAAAATTATTCTTCGTGGTTTTAGAATGGATAACATCTATATGGTTGATCTCGAAAATTCTTCATCTGAATATGTGAATTGTCTTATGAGCAAAGAAGATGATATGTGGTTATGGCATCGTAGAGTAGCTCACATCAACATGTATCTTTTAAACAAATTGGTTTCACAAAATTTAGTTATTGGTCTTCCAAGTTGGAAATTTGAAAAAGACTCTATTTGCGATTCTTGTCAAAAAGGGAAGCAAACAAAAGCATCTTTTAAATCGAAAAATATTGTTTCAACTACTAGACCATTGCAACTTCTTCATATGGACCTTTTTGAACCATCTCGCATTGAAAGTCTTGGTAGAAATCGTTATGCTTTTGTTATTGTTGATGATTATTCTAGATTTACATGGACACTATTTCTTGCTCATAAAAGTGAAGCTTTTCATAATTTTAAATGTTTTCTTAAACATGTTCAAAATGAAAAGGACACAACCGTCACTTCAATAAGAAGTGATCATGGGGGAGAGTTTGATCACAATCTCTTCGCGGACTTTTGTGACGAACTCGGTATTGAGCACGCCTCCAAGCACACCACAACAAAATAGAGTGGTGGAAAGGAAAAATAGGTGTCTCGAAGAGATGGCTAGAACCATGCTCGATGAGGCTAAGATTCCCAAACATTTTTGGGCGGATGCCGTGAGTACCGCATGCTACGTTTTAAACAGAGTAGTCATAAGGCCAATACTCATAAAACTCCCTATGAACTCTATAAGGGAAGGAAACCAAACATCTCCCATCTTAGAGTATTCGGTTGTAAATGTTTTATTCACAACAATGGTAAAGATAATTTGGGAAAATTTGATGCCAAATCCGATGAAGGAATTTTTATTGGTTATTCATCACATAGCAAAGCATATAGGGTATTCAATAATAGAACCGAAACTGTGGAGGAATCCCCTCATATTGTGTTTTCCGAAAATAATGCTCGCTTGGCGAGAAAGGATTCTGGTTTTGATACTGCAGGTATTTTAAACTCAATAAGTCCTCAAGACAAAGTACAAGAGGAAACTCCTAAGGAAATTCAAAATGAAATCTTGGATCAATTATCGGAGGAAGCGCCACAATTGGAAAAAGAAACGAAACTACCTAACGCATGGAGGACAATCAAAGACCATCCTCTCGAACAGGTAATTGGCGATATTGAACAACAGGTAAGTACTCAAAACACTCTTAAGAACACCTTAGGACACACTTCTTAAGAGATCACGTTCTCAATTGGCCAACATCTTGACTCCACATTGATCTAAGTCATTATTTGTTTACAAATTACTAACTTGAGCGTCGAAGACGTCTATTTCTTTTTTGCAGGTATCGCCCTAAAGGCAGGGGGAATTATAAGGCAATGATGTAGAACAATCGATTGTTACAGTCAATAATCGATTATCATTCCTTTATGTCTCATGTTTACTGTGCCGGACAATCGATTAGCAAGTATCACTAATCGATTATTTACGTTTTATGCTTATTATGCAGGTTTTTGATGTTAATTAATAATCGATTTTTTAACTTTATAATCGATTACCGTCTTGGCCATTCAGTACTGCCTTCCTAAAACAATCGATTGTCTCAAAAGTATAATCGATTATTTTCCGAGTCAGAAAATCACTGTGCACACTGTGTCATAACAATCGATTACCATAATTAAACATTCGATTATTTTTTGTCAGTAAT